>JAWDJD010000003.1:205859974-208361224 GCA_035047305.1 Bradypodion pumilum | reverse complement strand
TGTATGAGGTACCACTGTATAGGCATTTTGTCTCTGAACTAGAGCAATTTTGGATGTGTTAATATCTCTTGTTTTGGTTTCTCTCTCTCTCTCTCTCTCTCTAGTAGGTATTAGCTATGAAATTTCACACATCATCAAACATCAAATGCAGTACAGTCTGAATTTCCATTAGTTATTTACTTGAACACTTGTTAGCATATTTCCAAAATATTGCACACCAACTTTCCACCATTTTAAAATACAGTGGAACCTCATACAACAATTGCCCCATATAGCAACGAAATCACATAACAATTAGGTGTTTTGGGGGGGGGGGCGGGGGGATGGCGTCCCGCATAACAATTTTCCATATAGAAAAAATTGTGCAACAATTTTTCAATGGGAAAAACCACTTAGGAAAATAAATCGTTGTGCGATGCATCCTATAGATAAAATAGCTATAGGATGCATGTATCATATAGCAATTGTTTCGTACAACAACGGATTAAAATAGTTGTATGAGGTACCACAGTAGTAGTTGATAGATGCTGCCATACTGTATATGCATTTGTTTGGCAGTATTCATAGAATTTTAAAAAAAAAACATATTGACTAAATTGTGGGTATTTTCTGGCCTTGAGCTTTAGGACAGTGGTTTGAGATTCATGTACACACCTTGCATTTCCTGAACCCACTGAGAATTCCACTTCTTTCTTTCTTTCTTGTAATTTCATCTGAACATCTCCAAAGCTGGATAACTGCTATTTTTGGGCAAAAAACAAGTTTCATAGATTAAAATTCATTCATTTCATTAAACACCATTTCCCATAATTTCTGAATGTCATCACTTTCCCATCATTTATATATATATATATATATATATATATATATATATATACTAGCAGATTTTGCCTGGCGGTGCCGGGCTTTTTTTAATTTGTGTTAGTTTTCGTGAGGGTTTTTATTTTTACTCTATAATTTGCTAAAAAAATGAATTACACAGTGAACATTTTGTTTTTGTTTTTATTCTCAAAGAAGATATGTTTCTTTTTTTGTTAACACAAATGAACAGGTGTTTTTTTTGCAACTAACTTTTATAAACATGTTTTTTTTGAAATTTTGGTAAGTACAACTTGTTTAACTTTTATATTTCTTAACATTTTTTCTTAAACTTTGTTTTAAATTTTTACATTTGTTTTACAGTTCGGTGTTATGTAATGTTAGTCCACATTTTCTGTTAGTTTAATTTTTTCATAAACTTTGTTTTAAATTTTTACATTTGTTTTACAGTTTTGTTTTAAGGAATGTTAGTCCACATTTTCTGTTAGTTTAATTTTTAAATTGCTAGATCCAACTTTTCTTTTCTTTTTTTCTTTGTCAATTTTTGGGTTCACTTTTTGCAATGTAAAGTGTATATATATTTTCTATAGTTGTTGTTGCGGTGTCTTTTGATGATTGTAGTTCTTTGATCTTTAAAAAATATATAGCTATAGATATACATATTTATATATTTCTGTCTTATATTTGAAAGGTACTTACTTTTTGTTTTGTTTTCTTGTTTTGGTTTTCTTCTATGGAGAAAAATTATAAATATATTTTAGTTATTTGTTTCATATGCCTTTTTTGTGTTGTTATTTATGATTTATTATGTTGTGTGTTAATTGATAATTGTTTCTTACCTTTAATATTGTTTTTGGTGGTTTTCCTCTGGGTTGTTGTTACTTTCATTCTCCATTGTGGAATTTGTTGAATCTGTAAAATAGAAATAATATTTTGAATTTTTGTGTTACCTTAATTGATTATTGTTTTCTTTGGTTTGTTTTCTTTACCTGTTATTAGAAGAGTTTCGTTGTTGTGTTGTGTGATTAGATGATTTAACATGAGGAGAGCCAATGGAAGGTTAAGTTGCATTGATGGGTTTAGCATCATAAGTATATGCCTTTGGATGATGAATTGCATTGGAATGATTGAATTTGGCCTGTTTGGTATGTTGTCTTCTGTATCTTTATTTTTCTTGTATTCTTCCTCTTGTTTTATGGGTGTCCTGTAATTTATTTCTCCATGTTCTTGGATTTGTTTGTTGTTTATTTTATCAATTATTTGTTGTAATTGTTCATTTGAGTTGTTTGTATTTGTCTCTTTGTCACCTCTTGTTTTTGTTTGTGTTACCTTTCTTCTCACCACAGGATTATCTTCCAAGTTCATGTTTGTGATTTCTTTTGTTGGTATGTCATCTTCTGTTTGTTTGTTTTTGTTTTCTTCTTTTTCCTGATATATTTGTTTTTTGTTTGTCATTTTCCCCTTGTCGGAGATTTGTTTGTTGTTTATTTTTTCTATTATTTGTTGTAAGTGTCCATTTTGGGTATTTGTATTTTTCTGTTTGTCATCTATGGATTTCTGTTTGTCATCTATGGGTTTGGTTTGTGTCACTTTTCTTCCTACCACAGGTTCGTTTTCCATGTTTATGTTGGGTCTTTGTTTGTCATCTTTCATTTTCTCCTTTGTAATGTCGTTGTCCTGGTCACTTATTTTTATTCTTGTGTAACTGTGGTCCATTGGTGTATTAGTTTTCTTATTACTTTTGTCATTTATTTCTTGCATTTCCTTGTTCTGTTTCTGATCTTGTTTTTTCTCATTCTCATTAATTTTGGGGGGTGTTCCAATTATGGTATTTGTCTCATTTGTGCTTATTTTCCAGGGCAAGATTTCTTTTTTGTATTGTTTGGGCTTTTGGAGAAATAACCCATAGTTGGTTAGTATCTGTTTCTGCTCTAATTTGGTACCTTGCTCTGTGTGCTCCATTATATATTTTTGAATCATTTGGGGGTGCTGTCTCTCTTGTGTCTTTTCCATTAGTTTCTTTCCTCTTCCGGTTGGTGTTCTGTTTATTTTTCCCATTTTCTAATTTTATTTTTCTCTTCGTAATGGTTTTTGGGATTTCTTGGGCTCCCTAATTTTGGGTTTCGTTCCCTCCATTTCTTTGTCACGCTCTCCTCAGTGCTTCTGGCTCTTTCTCTTTCCTTATTTGGTCTGCTTTTCTTCCTTTCGTTCTCGCGTGATTTGTGAAGTTTAGGCTTTTTCGTTAGAGTCCACTCTTTGCGGAGTAGTCTGGTTTCGAAGCCTGTCTTTTGCTTTCGGATCTTTCTGCAGCTCCGGGATTCCTCCTTCTTTTTCACTCTTTCGGGCTATCGGAGAAGGCTCCTGATGGTTTCTGTGTTCATCATTCGGTAAGCTTGAATGTTCTTAAGCAATTTTTTTCTTTTTTTGTGCAATCATTCTGTGCTTGTATGGATAATTATGTATGTGAAAATTTTGTGCTTGCGCGAGTTTTTCAGCATTGGGTTTGTGTCTTTGTGCGTGGCGTTTTCGTCTTATATTTGGGGTCGCTTGTAGTAATTTTCGTCGGTGTGGCTATAGCTTGCTTTCTCCTTTCTTGTGGCTTCGCCCTTTCGGGAAAGGGGGGAAGAATTTGGGTTCAGATTCTGTTCGTAGTTTGGGTCGCTTGTTTCTGCAATTGTAGGTTCGTTTTTGAAATGATAGTAAGCAGCGTCAATGGATTCTTCTTTCATTTTTGCAGCACTTGTTGGTATACAATGTTTTTGGTTTGGCTGTTTGGTGCTAGTATGAATAAATTCTCTGCCGAAACCACTCTTGAGCAGGCAACATATAACTGTCCATGCGAGAAACATGGCTTTGTCAGATGAACACCACAATGTTGCAGTGTCTGTCCTTGCGATTTATTTATGGTAATTGCGAATGCAAGTCGCACTGGGAATTGTAGTCTTCTGAATGGTATAGTTTGATCACTTGGAATCAATGGAATGCGTGGAATGCATACTGATTCTCCTGATCCTTTTCCTGTAATAATGATGGCTTCTATTACATTTGGCATTAAGTTTTTAACACAGAGCCGGGTCCCATTACATAGGTTTGGGGGGTTTAAATTTCTAAGTAGAATTATTGGTGCACCTTCTTTTAGTAACAGATGATGTGATGGCATTCTTGGCATTTCTAGTGAATTTAAGAATTCTGTGGGGAAGTTTACTGCATCATCTTTATCCACTACAGTATCTATTGATTTGTATACTGTAGGTTCCCCCGGTAAGATGTCTAGAATTTCTTGGTTTATTAAGTTGACATCATCATTCCATGCTGCCAATATTGCTCTTTGTGTGAGCCATTCGTGATGCTGAAAATTATCATTTATGTTTGTATATATGGCATCTATAAGTTCAGATGTAGTTGTTAATGTGGTACAAAAATAGTCAGGAAATTCTATGTTGTTTTCCTCATTTTTTGTCACTTTACCATCTCCTAAGGAGGAACTTAATAAACCTTTCTGTATTTTCATTTTGGTGTACTCTCATGTTTTCTGTTAATCTTATTTTTTCCACATTTTTCCATAGATAGGATTGATTTATGCATGCGTTGATTTGGTCAGCTGGAGTGGATTTTGCAATGACTGGTAGGGTCTGCCCAAAATCACCACATAGTAGGAGGAGAAGACCACCCATAATTTTTTTATTTTCTCGAATATCTGTTAAAGTCAAGTGCAATGCCTCTATTGCCTTTTTATGTGCCATTGTACATTCATCCCATACAATAATTTTTGCTTCCTTCAGTACTTTTGCACGGGCACTACCTTTTGTTATATTACATGTTGGATTTTCCTGTGTTGCTATGTCAATTGGTATTTGTAGTGTAGAATGGGCAGTTCTCCCGCCTTCCATTAATGTGGCTGCGATACCAGAAGATGCTACAGCTAACGCCACATTTCCTTGTATGCATATTTCTGTGAGTATTAGGTTTGTCAGGAATGTTTTTCCAGTTCCTCCAGATGCTTGTAGGAAAATTATTCCTCCCTCTTCTGTTTCTAGTTTTGTCATTATGTTGTGATAGGCAGATTTCTGTTCATCATTCAGCATTGGTTTGTTTACATTTATGTATTCCTGTAATCTTTCTATGTCATAGTTTGTCTCCCTTATATAATCTGCATTTAATGCATCTCCTTCCGTGCGATTTGGTTTGGGTAAGCCAACTGCTTCTAGTGTTTTATTTGCCATGCGTATGCATTGGTCTTCAATTTCTATTAATGCCATGTTGTATATGTGTGGTCCATAGTCTATGTTTAAGGTTGGATTTTCCTTTCTGGCTTTGTTTAGCTTATCTTCACTCAGTGGGTTTTTAAATTGTTCCCACAAATGTTTTGGGTTTGATGGATTACATGAAGTGAGAATTATAGCTATTAAGGTTCTCATTTGGTGTGGCATTGAAAAGATTGATGCTTCTTCTAAAGTTGTTTCCCAATGTTGATCCGCTTCTAATAATCCCATGTGTTGACAAACTTCTCTGTATGTTTCCATGACTTTTCCATCCACAGTTTTTAGTTCTTGAAAAGATGTTGGTCCAGGTATTGTATGGAGCAGCATTCTTAGATAGAAGCATTCACTATTATTTGGATGCACATTATACAGTCTTCCTATGGCATCACTTTCGTAAATGTCATGTTCTGGTAGATATTTGCCAGTTTTTCTTCTGCAGAATTGTTTATTACTTTTATTCCACATGTAATATGTTGCCACATCATGGTATAGGATAGTTTTTGCGAATGGATCTTTCTGGCACAATTTGAAAAAGGCAGTTAAAGTTGTTTCCTGAGGTTTTTTGGCGACACTTGTGGCTGATTCAGGAGTGAAATATACTCTTTGGCCATTTTCTAGGTGTACACTTAGATGAAGGACTGCAGGATGTCTGTCATGTATATTGAAACCTAGAATCCGCCAGAGACCCTCATTTGTACTTATGTACCTGCCACATTGGTACTGTAAGATCTCATCATTCTTGTTCATGTTTCTAACATCATAAATGGCCATGTCGCTGCCTTTGTTGATATACTTGCACACATATTTTATTAATTTAACACTGTTGCAATATTCTACATTAATGTGTGCGTTGAATATTTTTGAAAGTAGTGGACAGTATGTGACTATCAAGGTGTTGTCAATTACTACTTCTCCTTGTGTCTTCATTTTTAATTTTGTGGTCTGTCCTCCATCCTCCACAGCACGTCTTCTGTATTGTGGGTATCCATCTTCTGCAGTTTGTGTTTCTTTTAACAATGCTTTCGGGTATCGTTTGGTGCAGCTTTTATCTTTCATGCATGGTGCTTGTGGGTTCAGAAGGCCACATGGACCATGAATCATGTTTTTCTTCACAATGGCATGTAGTTCCGTGTCTTCGTTTTCATTAGGTAGTTCACCAGATATTATTTTGTCTATTTCAGTTGGATGTATTTTGTTTTTTAGCCAGATTAAGTTGTGAGCATGTGGCAACCCACGTTTTTGCCATTCTATCGTGAACATAAAACAATTACAGTCTCCAAATAACTGATTTTTTGTGATCAGATTAATTAGTTGTGTTTGTTTTAGTCTAAATACTCTGCAATTATGTTATGCCGGTCATTAGATGTTTTGTCATTTCTGAGGTGATTTTTTATGTCAGGCCATGTTGGGTTACATGTGAAGGTTATGAATAAATCTGGTCTCCCATGTTTCCTAACATAGGTCATAGCGTCCTGAGTATACTCATGCATATGCCTTGGGCTTCCTGTATATGTTGCTGGTAGGATGAGTAGTTTTCCCACATTTTCCAGATTTCCATCTTGTTGGACTGCATCTTTTAAATGTATATATTGTTCTGCTCTGAGTGTTTTTTGATTATTTCTAATGTAAAGTAGTCTTTCACTCTCTATTTTAGCATACATATCTACCACAAACTGATTTAAAAGTTTTCTGCAATGTAGTATGTGGTTTTGTTCCTCATTTCTAATCATCAAAATGTAGGAGTAGTAGTCTATGGCTGTTATTTTTTCTCAGTTTCTTTGACTGTTTTTTGATCAATGCGTCTCAAATGAAAATGATAACCATCTTCACCATATGGGAAAAGAATGGGATACTGAAGAGCATCATAGGAGTGATGTGTTTCAGAGATGCGTTGTAGTTTTTTGTCATGTCTTTTAAGTACAATATCTCCTGGGTGGAAAGTGTCACCTGAAATGAGTGCTGCCACTTCATTTGTTTCTGGGGCATTATATCTCCGTATATGCTCTCCTGTTGGAGTTTTGTCTGCAGCTATGACAATTTGGTATTCATTGGCTGGCATGTTTTGCATTGCATTTCTGAAAGTGAGGATTAAATTATTGTGTTCATGTAACATTCTTTGTATTTTTAAAACAATATGTTGCTTTGTCCCTTCAATGTATGTACATCGCTGTGTTGTTTCTTTTTCCTCATCCCCCATGAAATAAATTTGTAAGAACTTTGGTTCTTCTTCTGGTAGTGGTAGTAGTGAACCAATGTTGTGGTAAATCTGTCCTTGAATGGTGAATGTTGTATTGAATCCTTTGTGTTGTATAATGGCTGTGGACCAAATGATGTCATTTGAAAGCAGGAGTTATACTTTCGAATATTTTTTAAGAAATGTTTTGAATCTGGTGTTTTTCCTCTGGTATACTCGATTAGTTGTTGTGGTGGCATTTGCTGCTGAATTCTAATCTTTCCACCTTTACAACATAATGTTTTTGTTTCTGTTTTGAATTTTCGGGCTTGGCAGAATTGGCAAATCATGTCTAGATTTCCAATCTGTACTTTGGCATGTTCTGAATAATTTATTTCTGGATCATAGGAGAAGGCAGCCATTTGTAATGTTAATTTCTTAGCTTTACTTTTTTCTTTTTGTTTGTCTCTTGTCTTTTTATTCTGTTGTAATCTCATGTCATGTCTTTTTTGGGTGTCAATTGCCCTTGATGTACTGTCAATTTCTCTACGTTCTCTTAACATGGCCTCGTGTGCCTGAGAAGATGTCTGTTCTGTTTTTTCCAGCATATTTCTTTTTTCGTTTATGAAGTTTTTCTTCCCTTTCTTCTGTTGTTTGTTGTGCTTTGTCAAGTTTATGTTTCTTTTTTTGGCGTGTTCTTTGACCTATATTTCCTCTTTTTTTTAAGGCATCCTGACTTACAATGTATTTGTAATATTTTCAGAGGTAATTTATTTTTGAGTACTTATTTTTAATGCCTTATTCCTAAGTATTTGGTTTCTGTTGCTGTAATAGTGAGCTCTGTGGTGATTTCAATTTGAAATGTGTCTCAAATTTTTGGTCCTGTAGCTCAAAGTATTTGGTTTCTGTTGCTGTAATAGTGAGCTCTGTGGTGATTTCAATTTGTTATGTGTCTTTATGTACTTTTGAAACAGCTTTACTGGACTCTCACAATCCTAGAAATGCAGAGTTCAGAGACACTATTCATCTCCTATAATCTTTTGTTCAGTAATTGTTACCTATTTTTTTGTTTGTCGTTAAATACTTTTCCTATTATTTGTATTTTAGGTTATCTTTCTTTTCTTAGCTGCTCTGCTGGAATAGTTTAGGTAGCATTTTCCATTTTTTCCTCATGTGCTATTTTGGCTATTTTGGTTGTATATTTATTTTGTTCGTTAATAATGGTGAGATCTAATTTGGTTTTCTGTGTATTACTTCTAATTTGTTTCCCTTTTAAAGTTGTTTATTGGTTCTAGTTTATTTACTACAATAGAACATAGACTGTGCTCTGTAAGCGTTGCGTATTTGTCTGTACCAAACTGTGAGGGGTTTGTGTTGTTGCTCCTTTTATGGGGTTTCGTATTTTGTGGCTCGGCCAACGTGTGATGCGTGTGTCGCTTCCCCCCCCGGGCGCCGTGATTGGCTGTTGTTTTTTATTCGCTTTGGAGGCTGGGATTTGTAGTTTCTTTTTTTGTCTTATTATTTATGTGGTGATTTGTTTATTTTGTTTAATTCCATGGTGTTACGTGTTCGGAGTACATGTATTTCATCAGTTGCTGTGCGCCATCGCCTTTTTTCTGTCTCGCGCTTTCATTGAGTGTACGGTTTTGTGTGGTGTGGTGCAGACAGGTTTTTTTTTAAACGGTTGTTTCCTCATTCTCGTTGCTCGTGCCGTTCCACTCTCTTAGCTGTCCTTGTAGAGGTGCAAAGGACGCTGGAACATGAAGTTCTACGCCTGCTTTTCACCAACCCAAAGTGAATATTTTTATGCGGCTCCTTTTTGATTGGCTGCGCCGCATTTGCGAACGTTCCTTTTGCCCGTGCCGCTCTGCCTAATTGGCTCTGGTGCGGTGCGGCGCCCGGAACGTTGGGATTTGAAGTTCCCTTTTTCTGTTTGCATCCTGGGGGCTCCTGCCCCCCGGCCGAAATTTTCAACCCGACAGTTACCTGCGAACCGGGTTTGGGCGAGTGAACTGAGGCCCATTATGGGCTAGTGGGGCCTGGTGCAACATCCTTTGTCACATTCCAACAGTTAACGCACCATTATATATGTGTGTGTGTGTGTGTGTGTGTGTGTGTGTGTGTGTATATATGTGTGTATATATGTGTGTATATATGTGTGTATATGTATATCTATCTATCTATCTATCTATCTATCTATCTATCTATCTATCTATCTATCTATCTATCTATATCTATATCTATATCTATCTATCTATCTATCTATCTATCTATCTATCTATCTCTATCTCTATCTCTATCTCTATCTCTATCTCTATCTCTATCTCTATCTCTATCTCTATCTCTATATCTATATCTATATCTATATCTATATCTATATCTATCTATATCTATCTATCTATATATCTATATCTATCTATATATATATATATATATAGCTATATCTATCTATCTATCTATCTATCTATCTATCTATATCTATATCTATATCTATATCTATATCTATATCTATATCTATATCTATATCTATCTCTATCTATCTATCTATCTATCTATCTATCTATCTATCTATCTATATCTATATCTATATCTATATCTATATCTATATCTATATCTATATATCTATATATCTATATATCTATATCTATATCTATCTATCTATCTATCTATCTATCTATATCTATATCTATATCTATATCTATATCTATATCTATATCTATATATCTATATATCTATATATCTATATATCTATAGATATAGATATAGATATAGATATAGATATAGATATAGATATAGATATAGATATAGATATAGATATAGATATAGATATAGATATAGATATAGATATAGATATAGATATGCCGCCTAATCAGGTAAACCCAACTCTGGGCGGCTCACAGCAAGTTAAAACACACATAAAGCAATACAACCAATTAAAACCCAACATACCCACCCACCTACCCCATTTCTCTTAAAAACCCACATTAAAAAACTGCCTTCATTGACAATTAAAATAAATGGGGGCTTAATTTATAAGCCAACAGGTGGGGGCCACTCTTCAATCTGGGCCCCACACCTGCCCCGCCAACCAGGTTTTTAGGTCTTTTCTGAAAGGTAGCAGCTCCATCTGCTCCCGCAACTCTACAGGCAGGAGGTTCCACAAGGCTGGTGCGGACACGGAAAAGGCCCTCCTTCGTGTACCAGAGAGACGGGCCCCTCTGGCAGATGGAACAATTAGGGAGCCCCTCCGATCCGCTCTGGTTGGACGGGCGGACACTCTTGGGACTATGCGGTCTGTAAGGTATCCTGGCCCACTACCATGAAGGGCTTTAAAGGTCAAAACCAGCACCTTGAACCCGGAGGCAAACTGGTAGCCAGTGCAGCTCCCGAAGTAATGGTGAGGCACGGGCATAACGCCAGCACCCCATCACCACCCGGCCTGCCGCATTCTGGACCAACTGCAGCCTCCGAATGGGCAGCCCCATGTAGAGCGCATTACAATTATCTAGCCTGGAGGTGACCAGAGCATGTGTGACCCTGAGCAGGGAGTCCCGGTCCAGGAGCGAACGCAATTGACGGTTGACACAACGCTGTGAGAAAGCCCTCCTGGCCACAGCCGCCACCTGACTTGCTAGTAGCAGCCCCGAAACCAGGAGGACCCCTAAGTTTCATACCGGGTCTGTCTGGGGCAAAACAGCCCCATCCAAGACCAAAATTGGCAGCTCCCTGGATAACGTGGGACCCCCTATCCAAAGCCACTCAGTCTTGGAGGGATTCAATTGTAGCCCGTTGTCCCCCATCCAGACCCCAACTGCTTCCAGACATCTGGATAGGACATTAACCTCATCACTGGGGTCCCCATGGGCCGAGATATATAACTGGGTATCATCAGCATACTGATGATACCTTACCCCATGGGAACGGATAACCTCACCCAACGGCTTCATGTATATGTTAAATAGGAGAGGAGAGAGCCCTGAGCCCTGAGGCACCCCATACTGTAGGGGCCTAGCGCTGGACCTCTCACTCTCCAACCACACCGACTGGGTACGACCCTCCAGAAATGAGGAAAACCAGGACAGCACAGTGCCCTGGATCCCCAAACCTTTGAGCCGTTCCAGAAGGATACCGTGGTCAACGGTATCGAAGGCCGCTGAGAGATCCAGAAGAGCCAGGACAGATGGATGACCCCCGTCCCGCTCCCGCAAGAGGTTGTCAACCAGTGCGACCAATGCAGTCTCAGTACCATATCCAGGCCTGAAACCCGATTGATAGGGGTCCAGATAAATGGAAATAGGAACCAACCTCTTGATTACATCTCCAACATGCTGCAGAACATTTTGGATTATAGCAATTAATTTTTCTAGTTGTAAATACCATCTCCGTATTGTTTTATAACAATTCTCATTCATCCTTACAGATATATTCTTCAAAATTCTTTTTTCCTGTAAACTACTGCTTTCCTCTTCAGTTATTTCCCTGCCTAAATCCATTTCTCACATTATTCTTAGACTCAGCTGTTAACTCTGTGCCTCTACCAATATTTTATAAATTTAACTTTTTTCCCCTTATTTTCTTCATCCATCTCCCTCTGAACTAATAATTAAAACATTGCCAGCTCTCAACTTTTTTTATAATTTTACTCAGCTTTTGGTTCCTGCTGTAGGATCTGTTTGTCTGCCTTCTCAAGTATTCTGTTATATAATTCCAGCCAGAGTTCTAATGTTTCCTACATCCAATATAGCCTAATAAAACCAAGGACAGGTAACATTTCTCATTGTAATCTATCCCACATACATTGGTGGCTCTCCAGGCTTCTCCCCCTTTTTCCTGTGTATGCCTTGTTTAAGGAAAGATCCTGCTTTCGAGTCAGATACAACTGGCTTTCGAGCAAAGGTGACCTTTACCTTACTCTCAACCATTTGGTCAAAATTCTGTTTAATCCCAGTGGCCTGGCTCCTCTAAATCTCCAGGACAGCTTCCAATCAGCATGGAAAAGTACAATCCATTCCAGACTACAGTGTCTTGGCCTCTCCCAACCTCTCATACAGGCCATGAGACAGAACCAGGCAAAACAGGCCATTAAACAGAGAACACTACCTGTAGACATGGAAAGGGCCCCTACCTTCCTGGCTCTAGAGTCTTGGAGACACATTGTTGCCCCGGCCCTGTACCTGCTCCAACTTGAGACACCACGTCATCAGAGGGCATTTACTCTAACCCACTGACAGGCCCTTCCTTCTGGAGTTCCAAAGGACACCAATGTCAGAGAGACTATGCCCCTGTGACACTGAAGAAATTGAAACCACAGAACACATTCTAGCTGCCTTTTTTATAGAGACATCCGGAACAAGCTCATATCTCCGCTGCTCTGCAAGTCTCCTGGCCGGACAAACAGTACATACACCCACTGGCTGCTTTCTGATGAAAGACCCACCTTCACCCACAACACTGCCAGGTTCTGTGCTGCAGCATGTAAGATCAGAAGAACAATCCTGGCAGGATCGTCAGCCAAATGAACTACTAGCACCACAGCATAGGCTTAGTAATAGTTGTAACATTATTGATCTATGTACTAATTTTACTACTCCTTAACTCTGAGCAAAAATGCTCCTTTTTAACCACCCTCATTTTAATTTTTGTCTCTTGATATATTTTAAGTAAAGTGCAACTCCGGATAACGACAAAACTCCGTTCCACGGAGTGCAGCGCTATCCGGATTTTGATGCTATGTTTTTCCTATGGGAGATGCTCCAGATAAGGACAAAAAAGTTGTAGTTATCTGGAGCATTGATACCAAATGCCCTGAATAACGACGTTTCTTGGCTTTTTTGTGCATTATGCGGAGCATCACGTGGTGCATAATGAATGTGTCGTTATGCGGATTTGGTGTTATCCGGTACTGTCGTTATCCGGAGTTCCACTGTACCCTCATTTTAACTTCTGTTCCTTTCGCTGTTCTATGCTGGTCCTGGTCCGTAGTAAAGATTTGATATTTTCTTTTCAAATAATCAAGAGCTAAATGTTTAAATCATGCCAGTTTTTCATTAGCAGGGAGCATGTTCTCTTACTAGCTCAATCTTTGGGATTTATTTTATGGAAAGATAGATAAATCTGAAGTTATCTTAAAGATAAAGTTCTATTTTGACAATACAATTAACATTAGCAGTATTGATTGAATTGTAACACACCACCATTTACCTGCACAATCTCAAAACATCTGCTCCATTGTGAGAGCGAACCATGTTTATGAGTATTTTTATGCTGAGTATCTTTGTTAAATTTTTATTTTTCCTTTGAAGCTTCCTTCCTTCTTTTAAGTGGTGACAATAGCAGGAAATCATCAATAAGACACTTGAGTCAAGGTGGATCTTTATATCCTAAAAGTGGAAATAAAAAGAAGGCTGGAACTATTACAATGCCTGGTTCCCACTAAATAACAGAGTAGTGAAGAATTTTAAACTGTACATGGGAAGAGGATATCAGATGCTGCTCTTTAAATTGGTCTTGTGATGCTTGTTTTTAATCTCTAAATTAGAGATTAAGACCATGAAGATTTGCTGAAGGTTGCCATTGAACCTGATATTTTCTCTTTTTTTAGCTTTTGAGGCAGTTGTCTCCTTCTGGCATTAGAAAAAGCTGAGAATCTATAGCTGACTGAGTCATTGCTCTCTCTTGGGTCTAAACTAGGGGTCCCCAACATTTCCCACACCACGGTCCGGCTTCATGGCATACAATCTTTCCATGGACTGGCAAGTGGAGGCGGCAGGACTGGACAGTACAAGTGCACAACAAAATACGACAAAGTGCACACTGTGCATAAATGGGTGGAAGGGCCCAGCCACACTGGCTGACTCGGGCAGCATGGCATCACACTGCACACAGGCAGGGGGCAAAGCCCTGCTGTAGTTAAGCAATGTGGAGGAAGGGCCTGCCCACCTGCCCATTCACTATGTCTGAAGCCCCCACTCACCGGGCAGACCTGGCGGAGCAAACCAAGGGCAGAAGGCTGCCACTGGGGTCCCCAGCACCACTCACCCACCCCTCGGCCCAGTTTGAGACAGCCTGTGGCATGGCACCAGTCTGCATCCCGGTGGCTGGGACCCCCGGTCTATACAATGCTGACCACAACAACAAAGCTTTGAAATAGTAAATTACAAATATAATTATCTGTGCTGAATTACTTAATTTTCAGTAGCAAAGGCCTTAATGAAGTCATATATCAAAAGTAGGAATGGAGTAACTTTGCAGGCCAAATTATTAGAGGAATGCCATTTTTTTTGAAATAGGTAACGGCAGTAAATTATATACCAAACGCTACAACAAGTAAATTTGAAAAAGCTATTTCCAAGAACCACTGCAAATCCCATCTCATACCTCAATGTGGTGCAGTGGTGACCCTGCCCATCCGACAGCTATGGTGGTGGGGGTATATTCCGCTAGTAAGTTCAACCATGCCACAAAGGTGTCACTTAGTGGTCGAGAATGGGATGTTCTCTGTTCTGGAACCACAGGTAAGCTAAGTGGGTACTTGGGCAATGCAGCTTGACATGAGCCCAACCAGCTGTATCGTCATGTTTAAAATGGCTAAAGGAGCTTTGAAAACACAGACCTCAGTCCCCCACATGCCATTGGACCCTTCTACAGTAGCAGTAAGACTTCCGAATGGTGAGAGGCTGCTAAAATATTGAAACAATAGGAGATGATGCTTCGAGCCGCCACATCAAACTGATGTGAACATTGCTAATATAATATAAAGCCTTATATTAGAAAAGTGTTTAATCTTTATAAGTTGGATTGTGACGAGCTTCACTTTACCATCATTTTGATGTCTTTGATTTATGGTATGGTTGCTGTTTTTATTTGCTGGGTGGCTAGGCTTTTTGAATAATTTTCTTGTTGATTTTTTTTTAATGATATGGTAATAATGATGATGACAATGATTTTACTTTCAGTGACACAAGGAGCAATGGGAATATAGCTATTACAATCAATACAGTTTGGGAAGAAATTGGCACTAAGGCTCAATATCAAAGAAAAGACTCCAGTTGGAAGTATGATCACATTTAAGAAAGTCTTGTGGTCACATACTCGCACCATGCAATATTAAGAAAGATCCATAGGCAAAAGTCTATTGCTTAGTGTAGTAACTTGCATTAAATTAAAAATGTTTATTTGATGCTCTATGCCAGGAGTACCCAAACGTTTCGAGCTGTGGGCCGGTCACCTGGTTCCTCCCACCAGAAGTGGAAATAAAACAGCCTTGCAATCTGTTTTGCAACAGGATGAGATAGATTTTAAGCTGCCATTTTCTCTGCTTAAACCAGGGGTGCCCAAACTACGGTCTGTGGGCCAGATCCGGCTCCTAATACCAATTCATCCAGCCTGCGCCATCCTCGTCACTCCTGGAAGTGCAAATAAAATGTGCCTGTATGGGTGCATTTTACTTCCACTTCTGTGAGCGACGAGGACAGCGTAGGCTGGATGAATTGGCATCAAGGACCGGATCCAGCCTATGAGTTGTAGTTTGGGCATCCCTACTTTAAGTTCCATTGGTTCAAATGGGTATACTCAAACTATGACTTATTTGGCAAAACAAGTCACAGTTAGAGTAAACCCCTTTGAACCAGTGGAATCAATGGAAGAGTTGACTCACCAAATCCTCATTAATTTAGTAGACCTACTCTATAGTGTAAATTTTATTCCAGCCCCACCTGGATCCGTTTAGATCATACTAAACATGGTCATTTTGAAGCACAGTTTATTATTTAGGACAATCTTTGTATCCACATGGAGGGAATAGTCACACCACATCTCAAACAAGCCTGTTTTTACAGGATCAAGACTTCTTTTTCTTTAAAGGGAAAGCTCCTCATTCTCAAGCATGTTAAATTGCTTAGGAAAGCCTGGCAGAGAAAATTATATATATATACATGACCACAAAAATGTCTGCAGAAGCAGACAGAGCTGGCTCTTCGGCTATGCAATGGAGATGAGCACTGAACCCTAGAGTCAGATACCACTGGTTTTCGAGCAAGGGTGACCTTTACCTTTAAGAGAGTTAAGGATTTTTATTTTGGAGAATGAGACATTAGAAGACAGACTCATTTCCAAGCAAAAACTCAGGGCACAGAAAGACAGGAAGAGTGTTCCATGTTGATACATGCTTCCTATATAGCACAGTAGCAGATCATACTGATTATGCAATTTACACTTCCATTTTTCTTTTAACCCAAGACAGTGCATTTTAGCATAATACAGGGAGAGTGATATTAAGGGAGGGGGGGGGTGATATTTCATCTAGCTCCACAAACCTTACCCAATGTCCTCCTCTGCCAATATCTCCTCTTTATACTCCCTGTTACAACTTGTTCCTGCCCATCAGCAGCATGCTCTGGCATGTAAGTGGATATGACCCACAGGTTTTGGAGACATATTTTTACCTACTGTGTACCTTGTCATCCACCCTCAAATTCAGCATGTCTCTTGTAGTTTCACAGTTTTTACATATACAAGCTGCTGGTCTGATAAGCTTTCACTGATCACTGTCTTTACTATGGAATCATTTTTCCTCCAGGTTATCATACTTTTGCTTTTGCTTATATTTCTTCCAGTTCATCATGTTCAATTCTCATGGCTTTTGAGTTAATTTGCCACTGTCAAAAATTAACAGAAGTAAGCTCTGAAATTTTCCCAGAAGAGCCTCTGTTCTGGTCTTTGAACAAATTAGGATCGTACCTCCAATTTCTAACTCTTTGAATATTTTTTTGTGCTTTCAATTCCAAATATACTTTAGCATGATCCGATTCCTTAATAATCCCAATTTCCGTACCCTCTATATACCCAATTAAGTTTTCCGACAGAAAAACATAATCTATTCTCGAGTAGGTCCCATGTACATGCGAAAAAAAGGAATATGCCCTTTCCGAACCTTTAAACTCTCTCCACGAATCCTTCAAGCCCATAGCTTTCATCCAATTATCCATCGCCTTCCCTTTCACACCCATTCCACTTCTAGCTATGTTTGTGCAATCTAATCCTGACCTAATCAAATTAAAATCACCAGCCACAATAGTTTTTGCAACGTTTTCCAGCTCCACTATTTTCCGAATCTTTTCTAAAAACACTGTTTGGTGATCATTCGGAGCATAAATATTTACCAACAAAATTTCCTCATCCTCCAATTTTCCTCTTAACAACAAGTACCTACCCTCCTGATCAACAATTTTTTTTGTAATTTCAAATCCTAACTTTCTGGAAATCATAGTTGCCACCCCTCTTGCTTTGGATGTTCCACACGCCATCTCATAGTGTTGCATCCAACCCAAATAAAGTTTATTCGTGTCTTTTGACTTCTGATGTGTTTCCTGTAAAAACAAAATATCTGGTCTATCTTTTTTCAACGCCAATTCCAGTCTCCGTCTCTTAAGAACAGAACCTGTACCTTTCACATTCCATGATATTATTTTAATACTTCCCATAACCAAATTCTTCTCCCAACTTTAAACTCTCCATCGGGCGTGCCACCAACAACCCTTCACCATACCAACTACATAGAACACACATTTTCACTCTCCCCACCTTTCAACGAAAAGTCGCCTCTGTCAACCAAAGAGGGGAGAGGGGGGACCTGCAAGATGCGCCCTACTGCCGGCTCTATGCGCTATCTGCCCATTCTACCTCTATTAAGTACTTAAGATTACTACTATCTAGTTCTCATTGTTCCTTACCTATCTCCTCCTCCACCATAATCAAGGACAACTCCTCCTCCTCCTCCCCTCGTTGTGGTGTACCACCTGTTGCCCCACCAGCTTCCTCCCTCCCATGTTCCCTCCCCAAAGCTCCAGAATCCGTCATTTCCTTCTTAAGATTTTTCCATTCTTCCGAATCTACTTGTACCAATCCCAACAAACTCAAATATTCCAATGGGTTGGTGCCTTCATCAATAACTTGCATTCTTTTATCATAGAAAAAACGCAATTGTTGTGGAAATCTCCAGTTATACCTTATATTTTTGCCCATCAGTAGTTTAGTAATCGGCCTCATCTTATACCTCCATGTTCTTTCTTTTAATGAAATATCATTGTAGACTTCTACATCTGAACCATCAAATTTCAACGCGTCTGAACCAACTCTTTTCAGATGAGCCATTACTTTTAATTTATCTGCCCAATTTGCAAATTTAACCAACACATTTCTTTGAACCACTCTCCCTCTTCTTGGACCCACCCGGAATACACTTCCTAAATCCTCCTGAACAAATTCCTTCCCCATTTTTAAACCATTTAACCACTGAACCACCCTCTCTCTTAACAAATCCGGAGTGCGTTCCGGCACCTGACGGATCAGAATGTTCTGCTTTCTCATCATATCTTCAACAGCATCTATCCTCATTTCTTGTTCCTCCAGTTTTAACTTGCTATCCCGCACCATCTCCTGAGTCCCTTTTACTTCCTTCTTTACAGCATCCACCTCGATTTGAACCACTTTCAGCATTCCCTCAAATTTATTCAAACTTAAGTCCACCTTTTTGGTATAATCTGTCAGTGTTGACATCATCTTTTCTTGCCTTTTAAACATTTCATTTTTATCTTTCACCCTTGAAGCCTCATTTTTCTCCATTTTTTGCAACAACTTGCCAATTTCCACCATAATTTGAGTCTGATCCAATGGCACTGTGGACACGGATGTTGACTGAGCAGATTCATCCATTGGTGCTTTTTCAATCTTCTTAGGCTTTACAACTTGTTCTTCTTCCTTCGCTTTCGCTCTCGTACCTTTATCCATAGTGATGTAATATATTTCAAACCCAATGTTGCAGATCGCTGTAACAAATTGTCAATACAGTAAGGCTTACTACACTGCAGCCATAGGTTCCACCGATACAACCGGAAAGTTCTTATGTCAGCAGAAGATCCAAAATTTACTGTAATCCACAACGATGAAGCAAAAGAAAACAGCTCTCCAAACAGGCAATTTAAAAGTAAAAATTGTTAACCACAAATAATCCTTTCCCACAAAGCCAGCAGTCCAATAGCGTCTTCCAACCACAGCAAAAGGGCTTCAGAGAAACAGTTAATCAGGTTGCTGAAGGGGGGGGGGAGCTCAGAAGGAAAGAAAAATCCAGCCACCAAGGGGTTAAGGTGAGGAGTTGAGCAGCTATTTATAATCCACACGGTGAAGGAACCATGCAATCAAAACCACATAATCCTTCCTTTGAAGTGGATAATCAAAGCACCAATTTCCAGCGAGTGCCTTAACTTTGAAGTGAGAAGAAGCCCCCCCTCTTCCCCCTCTTCCCTAAATGAGCAGGCAGCTTAAGCAGAAGAGAGAGAAAAAAAGAAAAAACTCCCACAGCTTCTCCACTTTTCCAGCCCAGAGAAAAAAGAAAAAGGAAGATTAATCCACCTTATTGATCTCAGAATGTGGCGCGGTCCTCTGGAATGTAGAAAAAAACCACAGTCTATACACGATCACTTTCGTTTTCCCTGACCGTCGCCATTACAGTGCCTCCACCTCTTCCCCCAGCCGGTTTTATGGCTTGTAGCTAAGAATGTAGCTCCCTTCAGGCACTTACATACAAATTACTTCCGCTCTCAGCCGCTTCTTGCCACTTCCAAAACCAGTTCCAAAGCCTTCTTCACAATCTCGCTGATCCCGTTCCTCGGCTCCTCAGCGGAAAAGCCACGACTACCGTCACAGCTCAACCGCCCAGAAAACCTCCCGAACTTCGATCATCCAGCTTCATAGGCTCAGCAAACTTTCCAAGGAGACAGGCAAGGGTCTTATCTTTAAGCTTTACCACTTTAAAATTTTTCTACTCCGCTCCTTCACATTGTTCACCACTTTGTTGAGCGCGAGCGTCCGAAACTAGATGGGCGTCCGAAACTAGATGCAAAGAGGCAATTATGGAAAGCTGGAAAGAAAGTTGGCATTGGAATGATAATAATGAGGTTAATTTCAACGTTGTATGGGATACCATGAAGTCAGTTTTTAGGGGGGAAAGCATAAAACTGGCAAGCCTCAAATATAAAAAGTATAAAGTAGAACACATAGAAAAAGAAAGGGAAATAAAACAATTACAGGAAGAACACGCAAAAAGTAAAGATAAAAAAATTCTCTTGAAATTACAAGGACTCAAGGCAGAAGTAATGGGGAAAGATATTGATAAAGTTAAACGAGATTTGATTTATTTAAACAGAGAATATTTTGAATTTAGTAACAAGAACTCAAAACTATTAGCAAGAGCAGCTAAGGTTAAAAGGGAAAAAAGAGAAATTGGGGTGTTAGTCGACAGGCAAGGTTTAAGGTGTAATAAGAATAGCGATAAATGCAAAATAGTAAGGGAATTTTACCAGGTGTTATATGCAAAAAAAGAGATAGATATGGAAAAGCTTAAAAGGATATTGGAGAGGCAGTTAGGGAATGGGATAAAACAAGAGCATAGGGAGAAAATGGAGGAAAAGATAACTGATAAAGAGGTTAAGGGGGTAATAAGTGGATTGAAGATAGGGAAAGCCCCGGGGGATGATGGATTATCAACGGAGTTTTATAAAGAATTTAAAGAGGTGGTGGTCCCGAAACTGGTGAAGTTATATAACTATATATTAGATGGAGGATCAATTCCGGCTTCATGGTACAATACTACAATCGTTCTTTTGCCAAAACCTGGTAAGAATTTGGAAAGAGTGGATTCGTACAGACCAATTTCGCTTATAAACCAAGATGCGAAGATCTTCACGGCAATATTGGCTAATCGATTAAATAATTTTATGGGGGAATATATAAATGTTGATCAAGTTGGGTTTTTAAAAGGACGACACATGGCGGATTTGACCAGAAGGGTATTAGATCTAATAGACAATGTTAATCAAACAAAGGAAAAAGTGGGATTATTATCATTGGATATTTTTAAAGCATTTGATTCATTGCAATGGTCTTCAATTAAGGAAATAGTTAGAAAATATGGGTTTGGGGATAAATTTAATAGGGTTATAGATCTACTATATCAAAAAGGAAATGCCAAGGTTAGAGTAAATGAGGAGCTTACGGATCTGGTAAAGCTAGAGGCAGGCACTAGGCAGGGTTGCCCATTATCTCCTATTTTGTTTATAATGGCAATGGAGATTTTAGCTAAAAGTATAAGGGAGGATTCAAATATAGAAGGGATTATGGGTAATAAAGTGAGCATGTACGCTGATGATACATTGCTTATGGTGAAGCACCCGGAACAGGTAATGGACAGGATTAAAGATCATCTACAAGTATTTCAAGCTATAACTGGATTAAAGATAAATTGGGATAAATCTGAATTGATGTTGTGTAATTTGAAATTGAGCGAGATGGGTAGGACGGTGTCGACACTTAATATACAAATTAAAGATAAGTTGAAGTATTTAGGGATAATTATTTCAAACAAATTAGAAGAACTTAAACGATTGAATTATGACAGCTTGAGAATTGAATTTAAGAATAAAATACGAGAACTTCAGAAGTTAAAGCTGTCATGGTTCGGAAGGATTGCTATGTGTAAAATGATACTGTTACCAAAGATTAACTTCTTATTTGATACGCTCGCGATCCATTTAAAAGAGAAAGAAATTAATGAGTTTCAAAAAATGTTTAATGATTTTTGTAATGGAGGAAAAAAATCTAGGCTTCCAAAGAAACTATGGTATTTGTCGCAGAAAAAAGGGGGGTTGGGTATGCCAAATTTGTTAGTATATTACCGAGCATTTCAAGTTAAGAATGTTGTGAAGATCTTGGCAAGAGAAAAGGTAATGTGGGAACAATTGGAAATGAAAGAATACAGAAATATTGGAAACTTGAATTTTCTGGGAATGAAGGATAAGGTGAAAAGGTCAAATAATACTATGATGAAAGGTCTCATGGAGGTGTGGAAGAAGGTAAAAAAAGATATGGTTCCGAATCTCTCCCCAATCTTGGAATTGACTGATATGATGTGTTTCCCAATAAAATTAGACAAAGAAAAAATAGAAATATTGGATAAAAATGGGACGTTGTTACTGAAGGATTGGTTAAAAGCATGTGATGTTGATGCCGAGCGGAAAAAAATGTTTGAGATACTAAATTTGAATTGGTTTCAGAAGTTAAAGGTGGACAATTGGAATAAAAAATATAAAAGAGAATTAGGGTCAGATAGAGTACTTACGGAATTTGAGGAATTGGTAAGGAAGATTAGAAAAGGGGAAAGTAGTATTAAGGGTCTTGTAAGTAAGCTTTATAATATATTGAATAGAGGTGCAGATCCACAGGAGGATTTGAAACGGAAGTGGGAACAAAATTTGAATACAAAAATTGGGGAGATTGAATGGAAAAATAAATGGAAAAAGAGAATTATGAGAACAATGTCTGTAAGAATTAAAGAACATAATTTCAAGATGTTGTGGCAATGGTACCTGACTCCATTAAGACTTTACCAGATGGATAATAAAAGAGATAAGTTATGTTGGAGATGTAAAGAATTTGATGGAACATATGAACATATGTGGTGGAGTTGTAAAAAAATAAGGGATTTTTGGGGAAGAATAGAAAATGAACTTGGTGAAATATTGGGTAAAAGTGTTAAGCTGGTGTCGGGTACTATTCTTTTAACGAATGTGGAAGATTTGGGTTTAAACAAGGAGGAAAAAGAATTGCTGGAAATTGTACTGACAACGGGTAGACAATGTATAGCCAGAAATTGGAAAAATGATGCAGATATTCAGGTTGGAGAATGGTATAAAGAAATGTGGAGTTTAGCACTGAATGATAAATTGACATGGGAGATTAAAGTCAAAAGAGATAACTTAAAAGAGAATAGATTTTGGAATATATGGAAACCGTTCGTGGATCACTCTATTATTGCAAGTGATAGTTCAGGACCAGTACCATCGCAAAGAAGCTTCTGGAGCTGAGTAGAAAATAAACTCTCCGGGCATTGTATATATTCACAGGGTGATTTTTATTGGTTAAAAAGATTAGTGGTAGTACAGAAAGTTCTTTTTATTACTTTGGACTTTGAAATAATGGTTCTTAATATTTGGTGGTTAAACAGTAGTTAATGAATATAGATATTGTTATGTGCTAGCATATAGTAATGTTTGTTAGTATGATACTACGGACTTGTTAGTGTAATGTATTGTTAATGTACTGTTAATGTTTTCTTTTCTTTTTCTGTATGTTTATTAAAAACTCAATAAAATTTTTTTTTTTAAAAAAAGAAGAGCCTCTGTTCTGCTCCAAGCCTATCCTTGTGTAGTGATCTCAGAAAAAGAAAACTTAAAAATGAACAAAAATAGCTTTTCCTCTTTAGCTAGTGTGTGATTTTTCATTGAGGGGTGAGGTGGAGAAAAAAATGAAATGCAATGTTTAGTAAATAATAAAGTCCAATTAGTTGTCTGTCTGAACCAAACTACTTAATCTCACACCCATGTTAGTGCATGCAAGATTGCTATTTTTTAATAGTATATGCTTGCTCTGCTTCCCATCCACCAAGTGAATTATGGAAATTCTCCTTCCAGATTGTTTGGTTTTTGATTGCACCCTTTTGGTGCAGTTACCACTCCAAGTGGCTTACAAATGTATAAAACATCACAATATTTGCTTCTAAAAACATGTGTGGGGGACACATTTTACACAAGCACACAATGAACATGGGGACTGTGGTGGCTTAATGGTTAAGATGCTGAGCTTGAAGATCGGCAGGTCAGCAGTTCAAGACCCAAGCACTGCACGACTGAGTAAGCGCCCATCCCTGTCCCAGCTCCTTCCAAACTAGCAGTTCAAAAGGAAGAAATTGCAAGTAGATAAATAGGTACCACTTCGGTGGGAAGGTAAACAGCATTCCATGTCTAGTCATGCCTGTCATGGAAATGTCTGCAAATGCAGATAGCACTGGCTCTTTGACTATAAACAGACTGAACCCTAGAGTCAGATACAACTGGCTTTCAAGCAAGGGCGACTTTTACCTTACAATGAACACATGGACAATGAAGCTCCGGGAAGTATGACGTTCCTGTCAAGTGAGACACATGATCCACACATGGCTAATTTTTGAAAGATGATCTGAGGCTGTGTTCTTGTCACTGCATAACTCAGTTTTCTTAATTCCACAGCTAGAAATTTGATTCTTTATTACCTCAGAATTTACACAAGTATTAGTTAAAGTACGGCCTGAATTTCCCAGGCAATCAAGACTCTGTTTTGTTCTGTTTTGTTTGTTCTTCTTGTGCTCAAAAAGTCCAGTTGTGCATTGTAGATGGCATGGGATGTAAGTTCCCCAAGTTTTCCCTTCAGCACTCACGAGAGTTAGCTCTATAAAGCTAACCCCACAGAAGGTATGGGGAAAATGTGTTTAGTCAAAACCTTTTTTAAAGAAAAAAATAGGGTGGGTGGAGTATGGGCATCTAAATTATAGGCTCTTTAGAGTATTAGTGAATAGGTTGGGGCATCTTTGAAAGTGTCCGTATGTATTGCATCTCATTGTCATTTTAAAAATGTTCCCTGTTTAAAGTAATGCTTATTAAGTCATGTGAAACATAACAGAACGTAATAATTAAAATTTGGAAAATGTTATATGATGCAAAACAAGTTTATACCAGTGGAGCATTCACAGAATTGACGATTAGAGGCAGAACAAAATATGGTTTGATACTTCAGATCAAGTAAGATGAGAATCAAAATGTTTTCAGCTCAGCTGGTATTTGCCAAGACCACAATTAGTAATTATTACACTGAACTTGTGCTTTTGGGAGACACAATTTTATATGGCCAGCATGATTCGGTTGGCAGGAAAACTAATTGTGGGAGGCTTTAGTGTAAGGGACCAAAGACAATGAAACAGCCGAAGGGTTGGCTTAACACAGGTTTATTGCATGATGATCCGGAGGAACATGTGGTAATGGCGGATGGGTAGCTCAATATATACAGCTGGCTATACATTAGAATGTGGCTCGTCGACAGACTATTGGTTGCTGCCTGCGTGACGTCGTAGGAGGTCACGCCCTTCTTGACTAGGTGAAGAGGTGGCGGGGAATCTTCCCGCGCTGCTGAACCAGGTGAATATGATCCATGAGAGCTGGATGCTCGCTACTGCCCTCTGGTGGTCACTAGCTCGCGTCCCCTTATTAGGTTTACATTGATACAGCTGATGGTTATAATGTTGCACACAGAAAGGTTACATTGATAACACATGGCAAAGGTACATTGTTAAAGGCACAGCTTTACAGAACACAACATCCCTCCCCCCTAGGATGAGACGAAGTCTCTCAGCCAAGATGGCTTGTTGCATGTGCGTTTGGGCCGTGCCGAGGGCTGCCCCCCCGGGGGCGTTATTGCTTCTTTGTTCCCTGGACCCTTGTCCTGAAATGGGAGAGGGAGACTCGTTAGTGGTTTGCCGCTGCCTGGCGGCCTTAGGGGAAGGGAAAAACTCCATTGTGGGCAGACCGGGGGCCGTCGGGGCTAACGAAAAACCCCTCTTCTCGCTTGGACGGGTGGGGGACCACTCCGAAACCCCCCCCGGTTCTGGAAATCAAAGTCTGACTTGGTGGGGGTACCCGCATTTGTGGGGACCTTCCGCGAGATATGTATGGGGTCGGGTTCCTCCTCCTCGGAAAGATCCCCCAGGGTATCTACGAGGATATCCTCCTCCCCCCTTGGTGGGGGCCCGCGGTCCCCCTTCCCTCCCCCTTGGGCTAAACGGGTGGGGGAGAACCCTAACGCTGACTTTGTTTGTGCCCGGTCTGCGCCCTGCTCATCGGGGACTCTGCGTCGGAGCTGGTCCGCGTGCCGCCTCCACAAGAGTCCCGTATTGGTTTCCACGCGGTACGACACGGGGCCGGTTTGTTCCACAACTACGCCCGGCACCCAGGCTGGGCCCGTGCTGGCGTAATTCCTGCAATGCACGGGGGCGCCTACACTGAAACTCTTTGTAGCCTCTAGCCCGATGTTCCTTCCTTTGTCCTCTACCCTCGTGGGGTCTAGCCTAGTAAGGATGGTGGTCAGTTTCCTGCGCATTAAGAGCTCCGCGGGGGAGTAACCTGACGCCAACGGGGTCACCCTATACCCTAGCAGAAACTGACACACTTGTAGGTTCAGATCCCCTGGGCCCATGCGCCGCAACGCGTCCTTCGTGGTGCAGACGAGGCACTCAACTTGGCCATTGGTGGCCGGGTGAAACGGGGCGGAGGTGATGTGCCGAACGGCGTTAATCTCCATGAATGCCCTAAACTCGGAGGACGTAAAACAACTAGCGTTGTCGCTAATTAGTGTGTCGGGTATGCCGAACGTGGAAAAGAGCCTCCGCAAATGCCTAATGGTCTGGGCCGAGGAGGTGCTCGTGACTGGGATAACCTCCAACCATTTGGAGAAAGCGTCCACTACAAGGAGGAACAGGGTGCCTCTGAACGGGCCCGCGAAATCAATGTGTACCCGGGACCACGGCCCCTTAGCCGCGTCCCATTCCCTGTGGGGAAGGCGGGCCTCCTCTGGTCTAGAGCATTGGCAACTTTCACAAGTGCCGACCATGTGCTCGATGTCGGCGTCCAGCTGGGGCCACCAGAAGTAACTCCGGGCCAGCGCCTTAGATCGCACGATGCCGGGGTGGCTGACATGCAGCAGTTTGAGCACTCGCGGCTGATGGGAAGTGGGAATCACCACCCGCTGCCCCCACAAGAGACACCCCCTCTCTAGGGACAGTTCTAGCTTTTTTCTGAAAAATGGAGCGAACTCCTCCGCTGGGGAGGACGCGGGCCACCCTTTCTGCAGCCAGGAGCTGACTGTCACTAACGTTTTGTCCTTCTCTGTCGCTTTGGCAATGTCGGCGGGCACTACGGGGGGGGCGAATCCAGCACCTCTATCATGAGAACCTGATGGTCCCGCTCCCCCATGCTCACCTGGCTGGGCGTTAGGGGGAGGGGAGACCTAGATAGAGCGTCCGCATGGCTGATCTCTTTTCCGGGCCGGTAGACCAACGCGTGCTGATACGCGTTGAGAAAAATGGCCCACCTGAGCATCCTCGGAGACAGGATCTGTGGGGTGGGCTTATCAGCGGTAAAGATGCCTAGCAGGGGCTTGTGGTCTGTTACAATGGTGAAGGGGTGGCCGTACAGAAAATCGTGAAATTTTTTCGTCCCCGCGACTATCGCTAGTGCCTCCCTGTCCTTCTGTGCGTAGTTTCTCTCTGCTTGGGACAGGGACCTGGAGTAAAATGCTATCGGGGCCTCCCTTCCGTTTTCCAACACGTGGCACAGCTCCGCCCCCACCCCCACTGGAGATGCATCACAGGTCAGAACTACTGGGCGTTTGGGGTTGAAATGGGTCAGTATAGCGTCGGACGCCAGGAGGCTTTTCAGCTCGCTAAATGCCCTTTCTTGGTCATCGCCCCACTTCCATGCCTGGTCTTTCTTTAGCAGTTTGTGTAGCGGCTCAGCCACCGCTGCCTTTCGGGGGAGGAAGGAGTGGTAGAAGTTGAGCAGCCCTAGGAACGACTGCAACTCGGGCTTGGAGGTGGGGCGGGGGGCTTTCTTAATGGCTGCCACTTTGGACATGGATGGTTTTACTCCCTCAGGCATCACACAAAACCCTAGGAACTCAACCTCGGTTGCGAAGAAGACGCATTTGTCCTTTCGCAACCTCAGCCCCGCCTTTTCGAATATCGTCAGGACCTTCCCCAACCTCTTGGCCAATTCAGCCCGACTCCCCCCCGTCATCAAAATAAGGCAACACCCCCTCCAATCCCTTCAGGAGGCGTTCCACGAGTGACTGGAAAATTCCAGGCGCCGAATTCACGCCGAACTGGAGGCGCGTCACCTGGAACGCCCCCTTATGGGTGACTATGGTCTGCGCAGCAGCTGCGGCAGGGGACACCGTGAGCTGCTGGTAGGCCTGTGCTAAGTCGAGCTTAGCAAAACACTTTCCCCCGTGTAACCTGGCCAGCAGATGGCTGACTACCGGCACCGGATATGCATTCGGGCGGATCGCCTTGTTGATGGTGCACTTGTAGTCAGCGCATATGCGGACCTCCCCATTGGCCTTTAGAGCGGTTACAATTGGAGTTTCCCACTCCGCAGAATCTACAGGCACAAGGATCCCCTGGCCCACCAACTTGTCCAGTTCCGCCTCTATCTTGTCCTTAAGTGCGAACGGCACCCTGCGTGGTTTAAGGCGAATTGGGCGGACCTCCGGGTCCAGGTCGAAAGTCACTGGGGGCCCCTTGAATTTCCCCAGTCCTTTTTTGAAAACTTCGGGGTGCGCCTCGCACACCTCCTGAATTGGATCAGTCCCAACGGCGTGCATCCCAACGGCGTGCACCCCCCCAATAAACAACCCCAGGGGCTGGAACCATTGAGTCCCAAGGAGGCTGCAATCTCCTCCTTTGAGCACGACTAGGGGAAGGGATGTGGCGTGCTCCTTGAATTTGACCTGAAATTCTCCAAACCCCAACACTGGAATACTGTTCCCTTGCACGTCCCGTAGTGTGGACCTCAATGCTTTGAGCTTGGGTCGCTTGTGGGGGGCAATTCCCAAGAACTCCCTCTGGGAAATGATTGAATATGAGGACCCCGAGTCAATTTCCATCCTAATGGGAACCCCTTGGACTAGTACCTCAACAAAGTAGTGGGGGTGTCTTGTAGACACGCTGAACACTGGGGCGTCGTCCTCGCTGCCGTCGGCGATGCGGCCCACGCCGTCCTGCTTCCGCGTGGCCTGGGCGCCGTCCTTGGGTCTCGTTGGGCGGTCTTGTCCCGCGGAACGGTCAGCGGAGCTCTTCCGGGTCTCGCGCTTCTTCCTGCACACCTTGGCGATGTGCCCGCGGCGGCCGCAGTTGTGGCACTCGACCTTCCGGAAGGGGCATTTCACGCGGTCGTGGGCCGCTCCACAGCCGTCGCATCGCCGGCTCTCCTTCCGGACCCCCCGGACGTCCTCGTCATCGCTGCTCTCTGTGGACGACCTCGAAGTTCGCCGGGCCTCAGCCTTGCTCGACTTCGGCCGCCAGTCCTGAAGTTCTTGGACCCCGGCCTTCGTAGCTTCTGCGGCCTGGGCCGCTCTGACGACCTCCTGCAACGTGGGAGGCGGCTCTTGGTTCATTAACGTGCGCTGGGTTTCGGCGTCGTTCAGGCCGCACAGCACACAGTCCCGGAGGGTGATTTCGGCATTCTCCCATTTGCACGGGCCGGCCGCCAGCCGCAGGGCCGCCACCAATGCGGCGACCGTCTCCCCGGGCGCTTGGACTCGCTTCCAAAATGCACTTCGAGCGGGAAACATCGCCGTGGCGGGCCGGACGTGCTCACGCAGCATCTGCATGAGTTCCTTGGCCTTGAATTCGCTCACCCTCCTCGGTGCGATCAGGTCCACCAAGGTCCTTTTTGTTTCTTGTCCGAGCATCCTGGTGAAGATGGCTCTTTTCTTCGCCTCTTACGTGACTTCGGACTCGATCAGTGCGGCCTGGAAGTCCATCTCGAAGATCTCCCAGTCTCCCGGTTTCCTGATTTCGAAACCGGCGCATGTCTTGGTCCCGTGGGCTGCCATATCCCACCTTCGTCGCCAATTTAGTGTAAGGAACCAAAGACAATGAAACAGCCGAAGGGTTGGCTTAACACAGGTTTATTGCATGATGATCCGGAGGAACATGTGGTAATGGCGGATGGGTAGCTCAATATATACAGCTGGCTATACATTAGAATGTGGCTCGTCGACAGACTATTGGTTGCTGCCTGCGTGACGTCGTAGAAGGTCACGCCCTTCTTGACCAGGTGAAGAGGTGGCGGGGAATCTTCCCGCGCTGCTGAACCAGGTGAATATGATCCATGAGAGCTGGACGCTCGCTACTGCCCTCTGGTGGTCACTAGCTCGCGTCCCCTTATTAGGTTTACATTGATACAGCTGATGGTTATAATGTTGCACACAGAAAGGTTACATTGATAACACATGGCAAAGGTACATTGTTAAAGGCACAGCTTTACAGAACACAACAGAGGCTACCTGGGCAGGAATGGGTTAATGTGCTTGCATTCTCCATTACTGGCAAGCGAGTCTCCACCCCCAAGGGTGATGCTGCCAGATAGGGACTACTGCGCAGGCGCGACCGAGCAGAAGTGCTTACACATGCTTCTGATAGGCTGATGTGTGTGTGACTCATGTAATCTTATACTCTGATTAATAAAGCAGCCGCCATTATCCTTTGTTCAAGCTTGAGGACTGCAGTGTGTTTTCTTTCTCTCTATCTTCTGTCTATGCTATTCCTAACGGAGGAGGATCTCTGCTTAGGAACTCTGACTTTCTCTGAATTACTCCTACAACTAATTGAAATGCACTCTGTTTTCTTTGTAGCTCTAGTACCTTAAGTTTTGCCAGGAGTGTCTTGCATGTTCCACATAGAGATGCACACAAATTGACCAAGCAAGCTGTAATGCCTGGTCTCGAAGACTTAGTTGGTTTGACTAAGTGGAATTTTCCAGAAAAGAAGCTAAAATCTCCACATGCTGCTGATTCTACTGTTTTTTTTATTTTTGCTTCCCCACAATCTCACATGCAAATGCAAGCGTGGCGCCAAAATGGCCACCGCGCTCTTTGCGGGCCCCCCCCCCGGACGCAGACATCCGGGTGAGTTAGGGGGCATGGCCACCCCATTATAAAAGGGGTGGCCACGAGGCAGATGAGCTGCCATTTTAAGAAGAAGCGACGGAGAGGAGAAGTTTTCTCCATCGCTCTCTGTTGCTCCGCGGCTCTCCAGCCTAGTCTTCGGCTGTTTAGCCATTTTCGGCGCTTCTGATCCCCGGAAAGGGATTGTCTTCTTGGAGTTATGCCTCCCAAAAGGAAGGCCATGGCGACCAAGTCGAGGCCAAGAGGGAGGACCTTGCCTGGCCCTGCGCTTGCTAGGGGGCAGCATTCGGGTCGGAGGACTGCGACTGCACCCCCGCACCAGGGCCCCGCGTCGATTGCACCCACCGTTACCGGTGGGATGGGGCAGATTAGGGCATGGCCCTCGGCTCTCCAGCCTCAGGATGGCCCTGCAGGGGCTTCGGCCCCCAGCCCGCAATTGCCGGCCATGGGTCCAGATAATGGGGGAGGGCCTGGTGCGGTCACCCAGCAGGGCTTGCCTCCGGCCCCTCATGGGTCGGAGTTTTGGGCATGGCCCTATTCAGGGCCTGGCTCCCAAGGGGGGTACCCAGTGTCTCGCCTAGTGGGCCGTGTGGCCCACCTTGCCCGCCTTATGCCGGGGATTCGGCGACTGTTGATGCATTGCTGACACGTTTAGCCGTGCTGGAAGCATCCTTGGTGGTCACTAACAACCCCTCGGGGGGGGACTTCACTGCCGACTGGGGCCCCCTTTTGCCTGCCTGCAACCTCGACGGCCGCCACTCTGCAGCAGGCGGCCAGTAGGGTTGAGCTGCTGGAGACGCTCCGGCCTGCGCCGGCCGTGATCTCGCAGCTCCCCGTTCGTCCTGAACTACAGCCGTGGCCCCAGAGCTCGATTGCGGTCGCGAGCGCCGACGCCCGCCGTGGGCCGGAACCCCCAGTGGGGGCGGCTCACGGGGGTGCACCCAGTGAGTATCAGGTTCAAGCTAATGTCCCCACATCACAGTCCACTTCAGGTGTTAGTTTTCAGTGGCCATGGCCTCATCATGTCGAGGCGGGTGGGTATCAGTTCCCAGCTTACCCTGGTGCCAATAGGTCCCATACTGGCACAACATTGGGCGGGGGGGGGGGTTCCACCCCCAGGACTGTACCGGGCATCGCAGGGACTGTACAGGCACTGCTGCCGATGCCCCGTGTGAATACCGTGCCGGTGTCGGCATTGCCGACGGCAGGGTATTCCTTGCCCCTCGGGGATCATTTGTCCCAGGCCACGAGGGAAAAGATTTGGAGGGGGGAGTATGTTGATATTTTCTCCCTATTGAACCGTGAGCCCACCAAGGAAGAGAAGGAGGGGCAGGATGACAGAGACAAAGAGCTGTCTCGGCGTCACAAGCCACCGCGCACTTGGGCCAACTGGTTACCCGCATATCTCATTTATATGGCGGTGTACCTCCGGGCCCAGCCCGATTTGGCTATCCCTATGGTCCAATATTTGGACAATATTTACAGGGCAATGGTGGATTTTCCTGGCCCATCGTGGTTGGCTTACGATGAGGAATTCAGGATGAGGGTGCCCTTACACCTGGAGATGAGATGGGATGAGCCATGCCAGAAGTTGTGGCTTTTATACATGACCCCCACGCACCCAGCGCCTGGGGAGAGGTACCATTGCGGCCATGCCATCCAGCGAGCTACTCCAACGCAGGCTCCCCGCCAAGTGGCGGGGCAGGGGGTTCCAGCCCGCTTGCTGTGTTGGAGTTTCTCGGCCAATGGTGTATGCAATAGAAAACAGTGCCGATACAAACATGAGTGTCCCTCTTGCGCTGGCCCCCACGCCGCCGCTGCGTGTCTGTGAGCCGGTGGGTCACGGGGCAGAGGTAGAGGTGGACAGGGAGCAGGCAGAACTGCCGCTGAAGGAGCTGGTCAGTCAAAAGGCCCCCTCCCCGGTTAACATATTTATGTTAGAGAGGTGGCTCTCGACTTACCCGAGGAGGGAAGAGGCGAGGTACCTACTCGAGGGTTTCCAGTGTGGTTTTCGTATCCCATTCAAGGGGGTGCGGAGACCCCAAGAAGCTCCTAATTTGCTTTCCCTGAAGGGTAGGGAAGAGGTGGCCGCCCTAAGTATTGCCAAGGAGGTAAATGCAGGGAGGGTAGCGGGCTCCTTTTCCAGGCCTCCCTTTCCCAATCTTAAGGTTTCCCCTTTAGGTTTGGTTCCCAAGAGGCCCCTGGTGAATTTCGTCTAATTCACCATTTGTCTTACCCGGCGGGTCATTCGGTCAGTGACGCCATTCCTGATGACCTTTGTTCGGTCAGGTATACGTCATTTGACCAGGCCCTGCGCATGGTGCGCGCTTGTGGCCCGGGTGCACTTCTGGCAAAATGTGACATTAAATCGGCATTCCGGTTGTTGCCAGTGCACCCGGGTGACTTTGAGTTATTGGGTTTCAAATTCCAGGGGAAATTTTATGTAGATAAAGCCATGTCTTTTGGCTGCTCATTTTCCTGTTCAGCATTCGAATGCTTTAGCACTTTTCTCCAGTGGGCCTTTGTTCGCAGGTTGGGGTCCCGGTCTGTAGCCCATTACCTCGATGATTTTTTGTTCGGGGGTGAACGGGGCTTGGACACATGCACGCGTCTCCTCACTACATTTCAGATGCTAATGCAGGAACTTGGTGTCCCTTTAGCGCCCGAAAAGACCGAGGGGCCATCAACTACGCTCACATTTCTGGGCATAGAAAATGACACGGTCGCGCAGACATCCAGGTTACCTATGGACAAGGTCACACGGATCTCTGCGATGATTTTGGCCTTGCTGGCCAAACGTCAAGTGTCACTTCGTGAGCTCCAAGTTCTACATGGTCATCTTAATTTTGCCTGCAGGGTGGTCACGCCTGGCCGAGCTTTTGCTCAACGCCTATGTGATGCCATGATTGGGCTATCGAGGTGCCACCACAGGGTCCGACTGACCAGGGGCATGAGGGCTGACCTGTTGGTTTGGCTTAAGTTCCTGTGGGAATTCAATGGGGTATCGTTTTGGAGATCTGACCTATTGGTCTCCCCTAGGTTTCAGGTTCAGTCGGATGCCTCTGGGTCCCTCGGATATGGGATTTATTTTGAGGGGAGGTGGGCCTACGGCCAATGGCCTCCAGTATGGCGGGGCACGGATCGTCTACGCGATCTTACATTCCTCGAGTTCTTCCTGATACTGGGAGCTTTGATGCTATGGGGCAAGGAGTGGGCCAATTCAGTGGTCCATTTCTGGTGCGACAATGCTGCGGTTGTGCACATTGTCAATTCTCAGACATCCAAATCGCCCAGGGTCATGGCGTTAGTTCGCCAGTTTGTGTTACGCAGCCTGCGCCTCAATGTGCTCTTTAGGGCCAGACATGTGCAAGGCATTAATAATGATATTGCTGATGCTTTATCCCGCCTGCAGATCTCCCGGTTCCGTGCCTTGGCTCCGGACTCGGAGGAATTCCCCTCGCCACTTCCGGACGAGATTTGGACATTTGGCAAGGAGAGGTGAACCGGGCGATCGGCATGTCATTCGCGCCCCGCACGCGTAAGGCGTATCAACACGCATTTAATCAATTTAAACAATTTTGTGGGCAACTTCGGTTGCCCGAAGTGTGGCCCATTCCAGTTGAACAAGTTCTTCAATTTATGGTTTACCTGCACAGTCTGGGCCTAGCTCCCCGCACCATAGCATCCAGGCTGTCAGCACTGGCATTCATGGCCAGGGTGAGGGGTTTTGCTGACAATATAACTGATTTCCGTATACGACATGTTTTGGAGGGGTGGACACGGGAACGTGGACGCCACCCGGACACTCGCCACCCAATTTCTCCAGGGGTCCTTACCCACCTGGCACGAGGCTGGCATGACCTGTGTTTCGACAGGTATGAGGCAGCTCTTTTTCATGCGGCTACCACGGTGGCCTTTTTTGGAGCGCTCCGCATCAGTGAGTTGGTACTACTGTCTAAGGCGGATTCGGCTCGTAGGGCACTGGAACTCGAAGATGTCTATGTCTCTAATGAGTGGGCTCAGTTGAGGATACGGTCCTCGAAAGTCGATCAGCACGGTGTAGGCAGTGGTGTTAGACTGCTACGATGTTCCATTGCAGACATCTGTCCGGTTGGTGCCCTACAGGAGTTCATGGCAGTGCGTGGCACGCACCCTGGCCCGTTTTTCTGCCACCAATATGGGTCTCCCCTGACTAAATTTCAATTTTGGAAGGTGACCGGTAAGGCACTGTCCAGTGTTGGCCTCCCCGGGGCTCGTTACGGCACCCATTCTTTTAGGATAGGGGCTGCCTCTACTGCGGCTGCTTTTGGGTACTCTGAGGCTGATATACGCCGTATGGGGAGATGGGGATCTAAGTGTTTTGCATTATATGTTCGCCCTCTTCAGGTATGAGTACCAGATAAGTCACCGTTCTCTCCGCTTTTTCTTACAGACCCTGTGTGTCCCCGCACACCGGTGGCAGTATGGCTGGTGGGCCACAGCTATGTGCACTGGGCAGCGCAGTACGCTGCGGCGACAGAGTGGGGACCCCAGCTTGGACTACGTGCCTCCGCTTGTATCAGGTGGTATGGTAAGCGTGGAATGTTATGGCGGGAACTGTTGCCATTCCTTTTCTCCATCAGGGATGCTGAACCGCCGGATGTCCTGGTGCTGCACCTCGGGGGCAATGACCTAGGCCAGGTCACTGGCCTTTCTTTAAAATATGCGATTTGCAGCGACCTAGCTTATTTGCATTACGTGTGGCCTTACACAACGCTGCTATGGTCGGACATCATACCCTGTCACGCTTACAGGGGGGGTATTAACCTCCATGCCCTTGACCGTGCTCGCCGCTCGGTGAACAGGGCAGTTGCCCGGTTCTTTGCAGACAAGGGTTTGGGGCGGGTCATACGACACCCCACCATTAGTTTACAAAATTATGATCTTTATGCAGGGGATGGGGTCCATCTGTCAGCCAGAGGTATGAACCTCTTTTTGGAAGATCTGCGAGCAGGCCTGTTGACCGATCTGACGATCTGGGGGGGGGGGCGGGGGGCGGTGAGTCTTTATTGAAGCCTCCCTGTGTGGCGGGTAGCACTGGTAAGGTAAATATTTATGACCCACAGGTATCCGGCAGGTTCGCAATTGACTGGCCAACACTTAGACAGGTACAAGTTTAATAACGTTGACCGGTCAACGACGAACCAGGCAATGGGGTGATGGCAGGAGCTCTTCAGCATGCATCACCCCGTGATTTGACGGATACACGTCAGAGGGTGGGGTCAGTAGATAGTTTATTGACTACGGCCAACAATTTGTTTGTCCTAACAAACAAATTGATACAAATGGATACATTGTAGCCAATTGCCGTTGGCAATTTGGGAGGAACCTTACCAGTGTTACTGCGGTCTGCTTGCCTTAAGAATTATAATTGGCTGAGTACCAATTGAAATTTATAATTTGGACTAGGGCATGAATCAATAAATGTGGCCCAATGCCGTTATCCATATACCGGTGTCTGAGTCTTTCTTTGGGGGGTGCGCCTGCAATGAATGTGTTACTTAGCAGCACAGAATAATCATGTTTATTTAGAAGCAAGCCATTTTGTTTCAGCTGAGTTAACACTTAAATTCTCCTTGTTGTGTGGCATTAAAATGGCTTTTGTCTATAATTGACAATGCTATAATTTATAGCCTCCCAAATGAACTTTCACCAGATCTTATATCTGAAGTTTGTGGCCTCTTTTATTTGAAGCAATCTGGTATGTATGTGGTCTGCCTCTTCTCCCTGTCTTCTGAGCTTTGCTATCTTTTCCAGTAGTTCCATCCTCTATATGACTAGAATACAAGTCTCACTTCAGTCAATTTCATCTAAGAGTATACAGGTAGATTTGACTTGATCTAGAACCCACATATTTGCCTTTGGTCCATGATATTAAAAATCAAAACCTCCAATGTCACATTTCAAATAATTTGACTCCCACTCCCTTTATTAGCTTCATTAATTGTTCAGCTTTTGTGTGTACATAGTCAATTGGGAACATCATAGTATGGATAATCCTGATCTTGGACCTCAGACACATCTTTATACCTAAAGATACTTTTGGGGTTGTTGTTTTTAAAGCTGCCCTTACAAGTCTCACTCTTGTTTTTTGGCTGCAATTTCTACTTAGATTGATGACTAAACTGAGATATAGAAAAAAATAATAGCTTTGATTGCTTTCAGCATTAAAGTTAAGAAAATCTATAGTCATCATGTTTGTTGTCTTAGTTTCATCTGTAAACTTACTGTTGTACGTTCTTTTCAAACATAATCAGTCTTCTTCTCTTCTTCTTTCCTTCCTCTTTTACCCCATCGGGTGATGAGAGGGATGTAAGGTTCTTGCTCTGGCACTTCTAGTGGCCTACAACAGGGTTGTTTGGTGTTCTTGTAGTATTTCCCTGATGTCTCCACTTTCCTCTGAGTCTGCCCCGTGGTCTTTGTCCTTCTCCTCTTTCCACATATGCTTTCTAAGGTATGGAATCCCAAGACATTCCCTCCAGATAGGCAAGCCAGTTTATTTGTTGTCTCTGTATGTAGTGCAAGATTGATTCTGTTCCAATTCTTTCCCTTATCACCTCATTCCTGATTTTATCCCTTCTAGTCACTCCAGAAGCCTTCCTCAGTCATCTCATTTCTGTGGTGACCAACTTTTGCTTATGTTTTGTTCTAAGTGTCCATGTTTGGCACTGGTAACATAAGGTGGGAATGAATATGCTTTGCAGGCGCACCCCCCAAAGAAAGACTCAGACACCGGTATATGGATAAAGGCATCAGGCCACTTTTATTGAATAATGCCCTAGTCCGAACTATAACTTTCAATTGGTGTAATCATCCAATTGTAATTCTTTAAGGCAAGCAGGCCGCAGTAGCACTGGTAAGGTTCCTCCCAAAATGCCAATGGCAATTGGCTACATGTAACTATATGTATCAATTTGTTTGTTGGCACAAACAAATTGTTGACCGGAGTCAATAAACTATCTACTGACCCCACCCTATGACGTGTATCCGTTAAATATCAAGGTGATGCAGGCTGTAAAGCTCCTGCCATCACCCCTTGCCTGGTTCGCCCTTGACTGGCCAAACCTATTTCCCCTGTACCTGTCTACGTGTTGGCCAGTCAATTGCGAACCTGCCGGATACTTATGGGTCATAAATCTTTACCTTACCAGTGCTACCCGGCAAAAGTGACCAAAGTCAACTTACCCCTTTTATCAAACACTAGCAACAGTGTGGGATGGGCAAAAAAGCAAGAACCAAAGAGCCAATTGTAGGTTCAAGCAAAAAATACCCACCCGGCTCCGAAGCGACCAAAAAAATCACACTGTTAACTAGGGAGGGGGTGGAGGGGAAAACTTCTCCGCTCCGTCACATTTCTAAAATGGCAGCTCGGCTGCCTCGTGGCCACCCCTTTTATAGAGGGGTGGCCACGCCCCCTAACTCACCCGGATGTCTGAGTCCGGGTGGGGGGGCTGCAAAGAGCGCGGCGGCCATTTTGGCGCCACGCTTTCATTGCAGGCGCACCCCCTAAAGAAAGACTCAGACACCGGTATATGGATAAAGGCATCGGGCCACTTTTATTGAATAATGCCCTAGTCCGAATTATAACTTTCAATTGGTGTAATCATCCAATTGTAATTCTTTAAGGCAAGCAGGCCGCAGTAACACTGGTAAGGTTCCTCCCAAAATGCCAATGGCAATTGGCTACATGTAACTATTTGTATCAATTTGTTTGTTGGCACAAACAAATTGTTGACCGGAGTCAATAAACTATCTACTGACCCCACCCTATGACGTGTATCCGTTAAATATCAAGGTAATGCAGGCTGTAAAGCTCCTGCCATCACCCCTTGCCTGGTTCGCCCTTGACTGGCCAAACCTATTTCCCCTGTACCTGTCTACATGTTGGCCAGTCAATTGCAAACCTGCCGGATACCTATGGGTCATAAATCTTTACCTTACCAGTGCTACCCACCACACGGGGAGGCGTCCATGATGACTCACCCCCCCCCCCAGTCCGTCAGCTCCGTCACCAGGCCTGCTTGCATATCCTCAAGAAAGAGGTTCATACCTCTGGCCAACAAGTGGACCCCATCTCCTGCATAGAGATCATAATCCTGCAAGCCTATCCTAGGGTGCCAGATAGCTGTCCCCAAGCCCTTGACTGCCAGGAACCGGGCAACAGCCCTGTTCACCGAGCGGCGAGTGCGGTCAAGGGCAAGGAGGTCAACACCTCCTATGTAAGTACGTCGCGGCACCATGTCTGGCCATACGTAATGCAAATAGGCTAGGTCCCTGCAAATCGTGAATTTTAAAGAGAGGCCAGTGACCTGGGCAAGGTCATTGCCACCGAGATGCAGGATGAGGACATCAGGCAGTCCAGCATCCCTGATGGAAAACAGGAATGGCAACAGTTCCCACCATTTCATACCGCGCATACCGTACCATCGCAAATGTGCGGTTGCACGTAGCCCGAGATAGGGTCCCCACTCTGTCGCCGCAGCATACTGTGCTGCCCAGTGCACGTAACTGTGGCCCACCAGCCATACTGCCACCGGTGTGCGGGGACACACAGGGTCTGTAAAAGAAGGAAAAAAGAAATAATGACATAACTGGTACTCACACATGGAGGGGGCGTACGTACAATGCGAAGCGCATGGATCCCCACCTGCCCATCCTGCGTATATCAGCCTCAGAGTACCCAAACGCAGCCGCAGTAGAAGCGGCGCCTATCCTAAATGAATGGGTGCCGTAACGAGCCCCGGGGAGGCCCACACTGGTAAGTGCCATGCCGGTCACCCTCCAAAACTGGAATTTAGTAAGGGGAGACCCATCCTGGTGGCAGAAAAAAGGGCCAGGGTGCGTACCACGCACTGCCAAAAACTCATGTAGGGCACCAACCGGACAGATGTCTTCAATGGAACATCGTAGCAGTCTGACTCCACTGCCTACGCCTTGCTGATCAACCTTTGAGGACCGTATCCTCAACTGAGCCCACTCTTGAGTAACATAGACTTCGTCGAGTTCCAGTGCCCTACGAGACGCATCCACCTTAGACAGTGGTACCAACTCACTGATGCGGAGCGCTCCAAAGAAGGCTACAGTGGTGGCTGCGTGAAAAAGAGCCACATCGTACCTATCATAGCATAAGTTATGCCAGCCTCGTGCAAGGTGGGCAAGAACCTCTGGTGAAATAGGGTGACGTGTGTCCACCCTTCCAAAACATGACGTATGCGGAAATCATTCACGCAGTCAGCGAAGCCCCGCACCTTGGCCATAAATGCCAGTGCCGAAAGCCTAGAGGCTATAGTACGGGGGGCCAGCCCATGACCGTGAAGATAAACCATGTATTGCAAAATCTGGTCTACAGGTATTGGCCACACTTCGGGTAACCGTAGTTGGCCACAAAAAGTTCTAAATTGTACGAAAGCATGTTGATATGCCTTACGCGTGCGAGGTGCCAAAGACATGCCGATCGCCCGGTTCACCTCTCCTCACCAAATGTCCAAATCTCGGCCGGGAGTGGCGAGGGGTATTCCTCTGCTTCGGGAGCCAAGGCTCGGAACCGGGAGATCTGCAGGCGGGATAAAGCATCAGCAATATCATTATTAATGCCTGGTACATGTCTGGCCCTGAACAGCACAATAAGGTGTAGGCTTCTCAAGACAAATTGACGGACCAATGCCATGACCCTAGGGGATTTGGAGGTCTGAGCGTTAACAATGTGCACCACTGCAGCATTGTCACACCAAAAATGGACCACTGAGTTGGCCCACTTATCGCCCCATAGCATTAGTGCCCCCAAAATGGGAAAAAATTCCAGGAAAGTAAGATCGCGGAGACGATCCGTGCCCTGCCATGCGTGAGGCCATCGGCCATATGCCCACCTCCCTTCAAAATATATCCCATAACCCAGAGAGCCGGAGGCATCCGACTGTACTTGAAATTTAGGGCAGACCATAAGGTCCTATCTCCAAAAAGAAACCCTGTTAAATTCCTGTAGGAATGTGAGCCAAACCGAAAGGTCTGCCCGTATACCCCTGGTGAGCAGTACCCTGTGGTGGTGTTTTAATAGGCCAGCCATGGCATCACACAGATGCCTGGCAAAAGCTCTTCCCGGTGTCACCACCCGGCAGGCGAAATTGAGGTGGCCGTGCAGTACCTGTAGCTCACGAAGGGACACCTTACATTTAGAAATCAGTGCCCGGATCGCTGCAGAGATCCGGGCCACCTTGTCCACGGGTAACCTGGATACCTGTGCGACAGTGTCAATTTCGATGCCTAAAAAGGTGAGCTTGGTGGCTGGGCCCTCGGTCTTTTCAGGCGCTAAGGGGACACCCAGTTCCCGCATAAGGGCCTGAAATGTAGTAAGGAGACGCGTACACGTGTCCAAGCCCTGTTCACCCCCGAACAAAAAGTAATCAAGGTAATGGGCTACAGTCCGGGACCCTGACCTTCAAACAAAGGCCCATTGAAGGAAAGTGCTAAATCGTTCGAATGCCAAACATGAAATAGAGCAGCCAAAAGGCATGGCCTTATCTACATAGAATTTCCCCCTAAAACGGAAACCCAGCAGCTCAAAGTCCTCGGGGTGCACTGGCAGGAATCGGAATGCCTATTTAATGTCACACTTTGCCAAGAGGGCCCCGGGACCACAGGCACGTACCATCTGTAGGGCCTGATCAAACGAAGTATACCTGACCAAACAAAGGTCATCAGGAATAGCATCATTGACCGAGGAACCCACAGGTTAGGAAAGATGGTAATTAGGCGAAATTCACCTGGGGTCGTTTTTGGCACTAGCCCCAGAGGGGAGACCTTCAAGTTAGGGAATGGTGGTTCATCAAAGGGCCCTGCAACCCTCATAGCCTGCAACTCCTTAGCTATGCTTTGTGCAGCGACCTCCTTATTGCCCTTTAGTGAAAGTAAGTTCGGGGCATCCTGCGGTCCCCGAACACCCCTAAATGGTATACGAAAGCCAAACTGGAAGCCTCCAAGCAGGTACTTCGCATCATCCCGTCTAGGATAAGCGGAAAGCCATTGACCTAACATGGGAATATTAATTGCGGAGGTGGCCTTTTGCGTGGCCAGCACCATCAGAGGGAGCTCTGACTGCCCCCTGCCCACCCCTACCTGTGCCTCGTGACCCACCAGCCCGCGGGCATGCAGAGGTGGTGTGAGGGCCAGAGCAAGAGGGACACTCGTGCCGGAAACGACACTGACGCTTGTTGCACACGCTGCTAGCTGAGAAGCTGCAACACAGCAGGCGGGCTGGAACCCCCTGCCCCGCCGGCTGGTGGGGAACCTGCGTCACAGCCGCCCGCTGCACAGCATGGCCACAATGGTACCTATCACCAGCCGCCGGATGCGTGGGAGTCATATACAGGAGCCACAATTGCTGGCAGGGCTCATCCCACCTCATCTCAGGATGTAGGGCCACCCTCATCCTAAATTCCTCATCGTAAGCCAACTACGACGGGCCAGGAAAGTCAACCATCGCCCTATAAATATTGTCGAGATATTGGACCATTGGAATGGCCAAATCAGGCCGGGCCCTCAGGTACAGCGCCATATATATAAGATATGCTGGCAACCAATTGGCCCAGGTTCGCGGTGGCTTACGACGACGGGACAATTCTTTGTCCCGGTCATCCTGTCCCTCCCTCTCCTCCTTAGTGGGCTCACGATTCAGGAGGGAAAAAAATATCAACGTACTCCCCTCTCCAAATATTATCCCTAGTAGCCTGTGAAAGATGATCACCCAGGGGGAAGGAATAACCAGCCGTCGGCAGAGCCGCCGTCGGCACCTGTTGAATGAAGGGTATGCGCAGCGGGCCCTGAATAGCCCCTGCGACGCTTGGCATACCCCCGGGGGCAGACACCCCTGTCCTAACCATGGGGCCATTCGGTAACCAGGAATTAACAGGGCAGTGTGGAAGCAACTGCCCACCCACAGTAACCTGGCGTGGCCATGGCCACTGTACCCCCCCAGTGTAACTGGACAGTGTCGGTGCACTAAATTGAACCGGATACTCACTGGTCGCATCCCCTTGAGCCGCCCCCACCAGGGGTTCCGGCCCACGGCGGGCATCGGAGCTCGCAACAGGCATCGAGCTCTGGGGCCACACCTGACTGCTCCCCACCAGCAGATTCGAACATGCAGGGAGCTGCGAGGTGCCAGCTTGGGCTGGCCTGATGGCCTCAAGCAGCTCGACCCTGTTGGTGGCCCGCTGGAGAGTCATGGCCGACGTGTCTGAGAGTGACGAAGGGGCCGTGATTGAAGCAGCAGACAAACCCCCTTCAGGAGGTGGTTGGGCAATGCCCAGTGAAGCCTCTAGCACCGAAATACGTGCAAGAAGGGTATTGACAGTCTCCGAGCCCCCAGTATAAAGTGGGCCGGGCGGGCCGGACGGCCTTGTGGCAAGTTGTTGAGCGGGAAACCCAAATGGGGATCCAGGGCCTGAGTAGGGCCATGCCCAAAACTCCGGTCCATGGGGAACAGGAGGAATGGTGGGGCGGAAACCGCCACCAAGTCCAAGCGGGCCACCCTGTCCTGAACTAAAGAAATCCTGCCCAGGGGCAGGGATGCCCGAGGAGCCAGCCTGAGCTGGCCCAGCCTGGAGGCCTGTGCCGGGCTGACCAGTGGAAGCCTGCTCGTCCCGCTGCCCAGTTGGGGGGGTGCAGCCCGAGTCCTCCGACCCGATGGTTGCCCCCCGGTAGAGGGAGGGGACAGGAAAGCCTTTCCCCTCAGCCGCAGCTTGACCGCTGGGCCTTTGCGCTTGGGAGCCATGGCTCCCAAAGAAGCGACGGATCCCTGGCCAGGGATCGGTTCCTGTGCCCTGAGTACCGCAGTAATGAAAAGGAGAGAACTCCATTCAAGGCAAAGGTACGAAAGGGCAAAGAAGCAGAGAGCGTGGCGGCCATTTTGGCGCCGCGCTTTCATTATATGAGGTTTTTCTTTGTGTTGATTTGTATTGCCTTGTGCTGTAAGAGCAGAGCTAACTGTCCCAATATTTGCTTTGCCTTACTGCACTGTATCTTGACTTGGGGCACATATCTCTTGCTTAGGTAAAGGTATAGGTAAAGATCACCCTTGCTGGAAAGCCAGTTGCATCTGACTCTAGGGTTCAGTGCTCATCTCTGTTTATAGCCAAAGAGCCAGCACTGTCTGCACTGTTTACCTTCCCACCAAAGTGGCCCCTCTGGAACCTCCTTCCAACAGAATTGAGGCTACAGACAGAATTGCTGCCTTTCAGGAAAGGAGTGAAAACCTGGCTGGCAGGGCAGGTGTGGGGCCCTAATGGGAAAACGTTTTAATCTGTTTCGTTATATTTTACTGTATTTTATCTGTTTTTACCGTTGTGCGCCGCCCTGAGTCAGGTTTCCCCGAGTGGTCGGCATAAAAATCTAAGAATAAATAAATAAATAAATAAATAAATAAATAAATAAATAAATAAATAAATAAAATATTTATCTACTTGCAATTTCTTGATTTTGAACTGCTAGGTTGGCAGGAGCTGGGAAAGAGATGGGAGCTCACTCCATCATGCTTTACCCAAGAATTGAACTCTGATCTTCCAGTCAGCGAGTTCAGCATCTTAACCACTTAAGCCACCCCAGTCTCTTGCTTACTTCTCTATTTTTATTCTATTCTATTCTATTATATGATTATTTGTCTTTTCTCCCAAAAGCAGTGTTATTTGGTTTGAGTTATATTTGCATACAATGTCCTTATTTTTTATTGTTGTTTAGTCTTTTCATTAGTTTCCAAACCTTTTGGTTGCATCTTGCCATGTCAAGCTCTGTTATAGTATTTATCCAGCGAGTTGTTTTTATTTCTGTAAGAGTCAAGATCACATTTCTCCCATATTTTAGCATGTATTCACTAGAAGGGTTTTCTTTGAAGTGTGAAATATAATCTAAATATTGGGCTTGTGTTTTTGGAATCAGACCTGGGATATAGTTGTTCCAGCACCCTCTTTGAATGGAGGCATGAGAACTTTGTAAATTCAACATTGTTCTCTGGTCCTGGGCCAATCTGAAGCACAACTGAATCTAGCATTGTTATAAACTTTTTGCAGTTGGCTTTTTTTAAATTACGCCTCCTAGGAAATGATATAAATTGGGGTTGGATGTCTGAGTAGATCTAACATAGAATGGGTCTCTGTGTTTTGGATTGTATCACCTATGCTCCAAGAGCCTATTGTTGAAATATAGGCTCACTTTAAAAAAAATCTGAATTGTAGCCTCTTTGTTACTTGACACTGTTAAATTAACTGGGTAGTTTAGCATAATGTATAAGGGATATTGAATGAAGTTCTGGTTATTTTATAAGAGCTTTGCCATTTTTGTCATCAAATGTTGCTGATGAAGTTCTTGTGATACAGTTAAACTGTGATACTGCAGCCAAAACTGTTTATGTCGTGAGTTCAGTCCATCCTCCCAAGGTTGCTTAATGAGTACTCAGCATGTTGGGGACAAAATACTAATTACATTTTGAATTGCCCAGAGAGTGCTCTAAGATCTATGGGGCAATATATACAGTAAGTGCAATTGCTATTGCGATGGCTGTTGACGTCTCCAACTAGAAAGTAATTTGGTTTTTCATATTAGACAGCTTTTTAAAGTAGAAGTAGTTCCTTGATAATTTGTTTCAAGTAATTTAATGTAACTCAATTATTGTTTTAAAAATTTGAAATGGGAGGGATCTAGGTCATTGTGGATTTGTCCATAATTAAAATTAATAATTAAAATCAAGCAATAAATGTTTCAAGGTAGAAGAGGAGGCGATTAAGTAAGTAAAAAATAAATGTTTCAAGCTATTACATTGCTGCACATGTTCACACCCAACACATCTTTCTACTTTATGCTGCTGCATATTGTGCACAGAGGGATATGTGTGTGTTGCACACAGGTGTCCCCAAGACCTGCTGTATAATTGCTTTAATAATAAAAATGCATTTAATATTCCTATATTTGATCGAGTAAATTTTAACCAGTAGGCCTTCAGGATGAAAGCAGTGTTAACTATTGGGTTGTTTCAGATGTAATTATGCATGAATTAAACATGATGAGCTAAAGGGTAATGCTAATGAAGCTGAAGATAAGTTACGAAAATCTGGTCTGAAATGTTAATAGTTGACTTTCAACATATGTACTTCATTGAACATATGTCCCTCTAGTCTCCAGTCAAGGCACAGATGACAAAGGGCACTGGAAGAGGCCACAGTGCTTCCAAAGGCCAGAGAAAACAGGCAGCAGAAGGATTAGAGCTCAAATTTGTTTTGTAGCAGTTGCACAGCAAAAAGCAGGGCAGGTTTTGGGCTTGGTTTTTAAAATTAAAACAACTTTCCCAGATTTACCCCCTTTCAGCCCAGCTAAAAAACACTCAGAAAAAAGGCTTAAAGAAAAAAGAAGATGCATGTACTTGGAAAGTCTTAATAAATTGGCAGCAGATTAATAGTGCAGGTAGGAAATTCAGGTGAGGTTGTTAAAATGGTAGGTAAAGATGACCTTTATTTCCACCCATGTGGCTTGAAAGATGGAGCTGCTTATAGAAGCATATTTCCCCATCGAAGGTTTAGTGTAAGGGACCAAAGACAATGAAACAGCCGAAGGGTTGGCTTAACACAGGTTTATTGCATGATGATCCGGAGGAACATGTGGTAATGGCGGATGGGTAGCTCAATATATACAGCTGGCTATACATTTGAATGTGGCTCGTCGACAGACTATTGGTTGCTGCCTGCGTGACGTCGTAGAAGGTCACGCCCTTCTTGACCAGGTGAAGAGGTGGCGGGGAATCTTCCCGCGCTGCTGATCCAGGTGAATCTGAGCCATGAGAGCTGGACGCTCGCTATTGCCATCTAGTGGTCACTAGCTCGCGTCCCCTTATCAGGTTTACATTGATACAGCTGAAGGTTATAATGTTGCACACAGAAAGGTTACATTGTTAACACATGGCTAAGGTACATTGTTAAAGGCACAGCTTTACAGAACACAACAGAAGGCAAACAAACAACTAATGGCCAGAGCAAAGAAAGGTCACAAAATATACAGGTAACCACTATGGTGCTTTTATTAATTGGCTGGTTAGAACAAGCAAACAGAACAAGCAAATTCCTTTTGGCCAGAGAGATGTCTTTCCTTTCACATTGTTAGTATTACTTCTAAGGTTTACTACATGCTTTGCATGTCACAAAATACGATTGGTTGCTTACCATGGTGCCACTGGCACTTTTCCCAAGTGTTTTGGATAGCCTCTGACACGTCCCAAGGTGGTGAGAGCATTGTCCGACCACGATATCTTTGTTTTAAAAAATTTGCACTGCTTCCCTGCTTTGTCCGACCAGCTAATCCTCGGCACTTTGGAAGGGGACGGGTTGATGACACAAGCTCTCAAAGCTCATTGGACAAAGCAGGAAAGCAGTGGGAAAATTTAAAACAAAACTATCGTGGTAAGACAAGGCTTCCACCACCTTGGGACATGGCAGAGGCTGTCCGAAACACTTTGAAAAAGTGCTGCCACCACCATGGTAATGCCACGGTAACACCCAAAACATCAGTCTTCGGCTCCGCAGGCGGGGCCGCCATAAGAAATTTCTGGGCCCCATACTGAGCAATCCTATTGGGGGGCCCCCACCCTCTGTGGGTGTGGCCAAATCTGTGGGTGTGGCCAAATCTGTGGGTGTGGCTAAATTTGGCCATGTGATTTGCTGGGCTCTAGTCGTGCCAGCCACATAAAGATAAAGGTAAATGTTTCCCTTGCTCGAAAGCCAGTCGTATCCGACTCTAGGGTTTGGTGCTCATCTCTGTTTCAAAGCTGAAGAGCCAGCACTGCCTGCTTCTGCACACGTTTCCGTGGTCATGTGGCAGGCATAACTAGACACCGGAGTGCACGGAATGCTGTTACCTTCCCACCGAAGTGGTCCCTATTTATCTACTTGCAATTTCTTGCTTTCAACTATGGAAAGACAATGGGAAGAATGTTATGTATGTTAACTGTGTTTTCTGACAGGAGCAGAATGTATCTTTTCTCATGTATCTATTCTTGTGCAAATAAGTGGATCGAAAATGTGCACACTCTGTTAGCCAATGGGCTTGTTGTATTATTGTTACTGCTACTGTTTATAGTGGATGGTTAAAATAGAATGTGGAGTGGATGGTTAAAATAGAATGTGGGAGCCATTTTAGGTTTGTTCTGGGAGCGTTTTTAGTTTGTAAATGGGGGCATTGCATGGCTTTTAATAAACATTATGCTCTCTCTCTGTGTGTGTGCATGTGTGTGTGTGTGTGTGTGCGCGCGCATGTGTGTGCATGCGTGCATGTGTGCATGCGTGCATGCATGCTTATGGTGACACATGCCTTTTGCATGCATTTTACAATGTGAGTTTGGTTTGGTTTGTGGTCCCCCCCTCCCCATGTTAGCACACATGGCCTGTGCATCTGGAATGGAGCAATGTGGTGTGGTTGTTAAGTATTTGTTTATGTGTTCTGCTTATTTAATGACTGGTTATCATGGCACTAAAGAAAGCAGAAGATGCTGGAAAGAGAGAGAGGATTCTGCTGGAGGTGAAGGAGGTCACCATCAGAAGATATGAGCGAGGTGTACGAGTAATTGACTTTGTCAAATACTGTGGAAGGACCACATCTACAATTGCTACCATCCTGAAGAATAAGAATAGGACAGGGAGGGAGCCAGTAGCAGGTAATCAGGTATCAGAAGAGCAAAACATTGAAATCCCAGGGCGGCCCTGTGCAGAAGGAGAAGGAAAGCCGGGGGGTGGGGGGGAACAGTGGGGGAAACGGGTAACATACTGGGTCTAGCTAGCCAAGCTCCTTCCTGCAACCTTCTAATGATTTATATTTCTAATCATGCATCTTAAGGAATAAATGATATATCAAAGATACTTGGATTACCTCCATGACATCAAAGAGTTCAACATTCAAGCCACTCATGGTTTCTGGTGAGTGCGCATGTGTGTGTGAAAGATCCATAAGCATGGGTCTACTCTGGAAAATACCCTGCCCCGTATTGAAAAGGTCACTTCTGTGTAAGATAGGCAGGATAATAAATTTAATATTATGTCTTAGCTAGTGGAAAAATTGTTGGCAGTTTATGTACTCATATTCTGTGAAAACAGTAACTTTGCTGAGAATGGCAGTCACTTGGCCAAGTGGGACTCATGCTGCTATCTGATGGTCTTTTGATTAATATGCAAAGATTAATATGCATCTTAGCTTTTTATCCAGTGTCCTTAATAGGTAATGTGATTATAATTATATTGATGCAATCCTGTTGTTTAACTTAGTAAGTTACACTAGAGTAGGCTCACTGAATCAGTGGGAGTATGGTGAGTTCAACTTCTCTGCAAGTTCCAGTACTTGAAATGGGTCTACTCTAGTTATGACTATAATAATTTCATGAGAAGAAAGGGGCGCAAACGGTGAAGAGCTCAACTAGTGAAAAAACCGTTTGGAGAGATATCTTGGCTAAGAAAGGAGTACAACCGTCGTATTTTCATAAAAGTCTTTATAGGTGTAAATATAGCCAGGAACGTAATAACATAAAAAATTCCTCTATGGGTAGAAACAAAAACTATAGCTGATCGCTGGTAAATAGGAAAATGAGCCAAGATGAACAAAAATGAGCTGTACAAACATGGAAGTGCACAGAAATAGCGATGTAGTTCTCTAAGTCGATACTAGTTATAGCGACTTTTCGAATAAGAAATATCTTCTTCAAGGAGATCTATACATAAAAATTACACATAAACAGAATGATTAACATGGCTGAATATAAATAACATAGGCACATAAAAATACAATGAATGTACAGAATGAGAATACAAGCTTACCAATGTGTAATGCTGATTTCTTAAACCCGCGTCCTGCCTCCGCTCAAATTATTAGGTGCATATGGACGTTGAAAGGTGTATGAGAAACAGCTACCTTTATCACAGTTGAAAGCTGACTCATGTGTAGCCAATAGCTAAATTAGAGCTCACCAGGTGATGAGGATAGTACTCCTACAGAAACGCTGCCAAGTCAAGCTCCTGGTTTAACCCATTAGGATACATTGTGTCGAGAAAATGAATAAAGAATGCTTCCCTTTGTCTCAATCTTTTGTAAATGTCACATCGTTCGAATAATTTTGGTCTAACAATCTCTAATACCACAAAACGAAAGTCCCTATCCGTATGGCGCTTTTCAATATAGTGAGAGACCAAAGGGGCTTCTTTAACCTGATGTCTGATTTTGGACCTATGTTCCGAAATCCGCTGTCTGAGGGGTCTGCTGGTAAGACCCACATAGCGCTTCTGACAAGGGCATTCCCACATGTAAATAACACATTTACTGGCACAACTTGAGAGTGATTGCAAGGTGAATGTTAAACCCTTGTTGGGAACCTCAATTTCCTTAGTTTCCCAAGAAAATTGGCAAACCGTACACGAATGGCATTTAAAATGTCCTGTGGGAAGCAATTTTTCAGTAGATTTATATCTAGCAGTATGATCTGATCGTACTAGCATATTGCTGATAGATCGCGCTCTCCTAAACCCTATCAATGGTCTGTCCTTACAACCTGGAAGGTCTTGAACCAGATGCCAATGTTTATAGATTATATTCTTGACTCGGTTGGCCACTGGTGAATATTCAAAGGAGCACCTGATTAAATTGCCCCCACCTCGTTGTTTCCTATCGAACAAGCACTGTCTGGGAGTATCCCTGACTCGTTGGAATGCCGAATTAATAATATGCATGGGATAACCCCTATTGTTAAGTTTAGATAGAATTTCAGAAGCAGATGTGTGAAAGTCAGCGGGTGTAGAGGAATTTCTTTTAGCACGAGCAAAAAGCCCAAAGGGGTTGTTATTCCTAACAAAGGCTGGATGATGGGAGGAGTATGCTAAGTATGGGTTTCTATCTGTTGGTTTCCTATACAATTTGACTGCCACCTTTCTAGATCCTGAAATGTAAACCTCCACATCCAAAAAAGGGATGGAGGAAGTATGGTAATGGGGGGTAAAGCGTAAATTGTTGTCAATGGAATTAATCCATTGTACAAAATGGTCAACAATGTCATAGGAATCAAGAATAAAGAATAGGTCGTCAATGAATCTGCCATAGTATATGATGTGACCTGAATGGGGATTAGAGGAGTGATGAATGTAAAGACTTTCGAAATTATTCAAGTACATATTGGCGACGGAGGGGGCCAATGGGGACCCCATGGCCACGCCTCTTACCTGTAAGTAGAATGATTTGTCAAATCTGAAATAATTGTGTTCAAAAATGATGTCTAATAAATCCATTAAAAAATGAGTTGGTGGAAGTAAAGATGCTCTAGAATCCAACTTATCCTGGACAATAGTCCTGGCCTCCTCAAGGGGTATATTGGTGTAGAGCGCTTCCACATCAAGTGTAAGGAGCACCCCCGTTGGAGGGACGACCAAGCCCTCTACCTGAGAAATAAAATGTGTGGTGTCTTTAATGAATGAAGGGGTTTGTCTAGCATATGGGTTAATGAAAGAATCCAAATACTTAGCAATGGGTTCGAGGGCGGAGTTTACGCCGGAGATAATTGGCCTGGCGGGGGTGGGCATGCCCTGAATTCTGGGCTTATGGATTTTGGGAATCAGGTGAAAGATAGGAGTTCTAGGGTATTCATTATACAAAAACTTAGCAGTATTATGTGTAATGTAGCCCAAAGAAATGCCCTCAAATATAACCGTTTTAATGATATTCATGACATGATGGGTCGGATCATGTTTGATGTTTAAATAAGAAGACTCATCGCCCAATTGTCTAATTGCCTCCGCCGTGTAATCAGAGGTGTCTAATATCACTATTCCTCCCCCCTTGTCTGCCTGTTTTATGACAATAGAAGAGTCGTGTGCTAACTCATTTAAGGTGGCATGGTCTTGTTTAGATAAATTATGCCAACCTTTGGTGTGGCTCTTCTCAATATGCGACAAATCCCGGAGTACCTGTTTGTGGAAAACCTCAATTGCAGGGTCGTCTACTGGTGGGTTAAACCGAGACTTAGGTTTAAACATGTCCCTGGACTGTGAATCTATCCCCTTAAAAAAGACCTTCAATTTAAGCAATCTAATGAGTTTAAACACATCAACACGAGTGTTGAAGGAACGGTAATGGGGAGTGGGAACAAAAGTAAGACCAACGAAAGAAGACGTACCTCATTGTTAGCCAACGGTCTGGAAGACAAATTGAAAACTATGTTTTCCTGCCCCCCTGCAGAGTCCTTCTTTTCCCTAAAAAAGAATTTGAGCGTTGCGGCAAGCCTTGTCGATTCCTAGTTCTGAAATCATAAGTCTTTTGTTGGGACTCATCACAGGAGGTAGATGGGGCATCGGAATCCGAAGTCTCAAAGTCCGAAGAGAAAGTCTGGTCTTTCCAAGTGACACGCTTAGGTCGAGAAAATCCTTGCTGAAAGCTCCACCTGTAAACTCTATCAGAGGAATAGTCCTGGGTATCCCTAGAAAACTTTTTCTTCTTGAATTGTACTAGGGAATCCCGGAATTGGTGAATCTTATTGTTGAGATCCTCTACTGATTTGTCGAACGTGGGCTGATCTAATTGCGTCTGGAGAGTAGTAGAAAGCTTTTGAATATCCTCCTGAACCACTTCCAATTGCAGGCGCACCCCCCCAATAACGGACACAGACAACATTGAAAGTGGATAACAGCAAAGGGCCACATTTATTGATTCAATGCCCTAGTCCGAATTATAAATTTGTATTGGTAAAACGACCAATCATAATTCCTAAGGCAAGCAGGCCGAAGTAACACTGGTAAGGTACCACCCCAAAATTGCCAACGGCAATTGGTTACAATGTATCAAATTGTATCAATTTGTTTGTTAACAACAAACAAATTGTTGACCGTAGTCAATAACTAACTCATGACCCCACCCTCTGACGCGTATCCGTGAAATCACAGGGGTGATGCATGCTGGTTAGCAATCATCATCACCCCCTCGCCTGATTCGTCGTTGACCGGACAACGTTTAACTACTTTATTCCTGTCAAGTGTTGTCCAGTCAATTGCGAACCTGCCGGATACTTGTGGGTCATACTGTTTACCTTACCAGTGCTACCCGCCCATGTGACCAAAGTCAACAGTAGGAACGAAGAAAGACCCCTATATCAAACCATAGCAACAGTGTGGGATGGGCAAAAAAGCCAGGACCCGAAGCCAATGTGGGTCCCAACCAAAAATTCCCACCCGGCCCCGAAGCGACCATGATCACACTGTTAACTAGGGAGGGGGTGGAGGGAAAAACTTCTCCGCTCCGTCGCTGAGGCAAAATGGCAGCGCGGCTGCCTCGTGGCCACCCCTTTTATAAGGGAGCTGGCCACGCCCCTAACTACCCGGATTCTCTGTCCTGTGGGGGGGGGGCCCGCAAAGGGCGCGGCGGCCATTTTGGCGCCGCGCTTGCATTGCAGGCGCACCCCCCCAATAACGGACACAGACAACATTGAAAGTGGATAACAGCAAAGGGCCACATTTATTGATTCAATGCCCTAGTCCGAATTATAAATTTGTATTGGTAAAACGACCAATCATAATTCCTAAGGCAAGCAGGCCGAAGTAACACTGGTAAGGTACCACCCCAAAATTGCCAACGGCAATTGGTTACAATGTATCAAATTGTATCAATTTGTTTGTTAACAACAAACAAATTGTTGACCGTAGTCAATAACTAACTCATGACCCCACCCTCTGACGCATATCCGTGAAATCACAGGGGTGATGCATGCTGGTTAGCAATCATCATCACCCCCTCGCCTGATTCGTCGTTGACCGGACAACGTTTAACTACTTTATTCCTGTCTAGTGTTGTCCAGTCAATTGCGAACCTGCCGGATACTTGTGGGTCATACTGTTTACCTTACCAGTGCTACCCGCCACACGGAGGGGCTTCACAGAAGACCTGACGCCCCCCCCAGACCGTCAGCTCGGTCAACAGGCCTGCTCGCCAGTCACCCAACAGGAGGTCCATACCTCCTCGCGACAGATGGACCCCATCCCCTGCATACAAGTCACAATTTTGCAGACTAATATCGGGGTGATGACTAACCCGTCCCCAAGCCCTGGTGGTGAGAAACCGCGCCACTGCCTTATTGACCGCGCGCCTAGCTCGGTCAAGAGCCAGGAGGTTAACGCCCCCTCTATAAGAGTGGCGCGGAACAATGTCCGACCAAACCAGGGCCGTGGCAGGCCAGACATAATGCAAGTAGGCGAGGTCCTCGCAAATCGCATGCTTGAGCGATAAGCCGGTGACCTGGCCCAAATCATTGCCCCCCAAGTGGATGATTAGAATGTCAGGCGGGTCAGCCCCCAGGCCAGAAAAAAGGAAAGGCCGCAGCTCCCGCCATAACATCCCAGGCTTACCGTGCCAGGAGAGACTGGCGTGGTCACCCAGTCCCGGTCGGGGTCCCCACTCTGTCGCCGCAGCGTAACGCGCTGCCCTGAGCACATAGCTGTGGCCCACCAGCCATACTGTCACCGGTGTAATACGACACCCAGGGTCTGTAAGAAAATTGAGAAAAAGGAAGGTAAGGTGACTGGATTGGTACTCATGGCGGGAGTGGGCGCACATAAAACTGAAAACATTGTGAGCCCCACCTCCCCATGCTGCGTATGTCAGCCCCAGAGTACCCAAAAGCAGCTGCAGTAGAGGCTGCGCCAATACGGAACGAATGTGTGCCATAACGGGCACCTGGTAGTCCCACCCTGGTGAGGGCTCTAGCTGTCACCTTCCAAAACTGAAATTTAGTAAGGGGAGACCCATCTTGGTGACAGAAAAACGGGCCATGGTGCCAGCCACGCAGTGCCAGGTATTCCTGTAGGGCACCAACCGGACAGATGTCTGCCAAAGAACACCGTAGCAGTCTTACTCCACTGCCTACGCCATGCTGATCTGTTTTGGAGGAGCGAATCCTCAACTGGGCCCAGTCTTTGGCAACATATACATCTCCGAGTTCCAGTGCCCTACCACTTGCATCCGCCTTAGACAGCATCACGAGTTCGCTGATGCGGAGCGCTCCAAAAAATGCCACCGTTGTGGCTGCATGAAAAAGGGCTGCCTCATAATGATCAAAACAGAGGCCTGGCCAGCCCCGGGCCAACTGGGTAAGAACCCCTGGGGAAATAGGGTGCCGGTCGTCCGGGCAACGCCCGCGCTCGCGCACCCACCCCTCCAAAACGTGTCTCACACGGAAGTCAGAGGTGGTATCCACATGACCCCCTACTTTGGCCATAAAAGCCAACGCCGAGAGCTTGGATGCTATGGTGCGAGGTGCAAGGCCCTGTGCATGCAGGTGAACCATGAACCGCAGAACATGGTCCACCGGGATGGGCCAGGTCTCTGGCCATTGAAATCGAGTAGCAAAAGCCTTATACAAATTGAAAGCTTGTTGATACGCCTTACGCGTGCGTGGCGCTAGTGACAGGCCAATCGCCCGGTTCACCTCTCCTTGCCAATAGTCCACATCTCGTCCGGGAGTGGCGAGGGAAATTCCTCCGCATCCGGGGCCAAGGCGCGGAACCGGGAGATCTGCAGGCGGGACAAAGCGTCAGCAATATCGTTATTAACCCCTGGGACATGCCTGGCCCTGAACATGACGTTGAGGCGCAGGCAGCGCAGCACAAAATGGCGCACTAGGTCCATGACCCTGGGCGATTTAGAAGTCTGTGCATTGACAATGTGCACCACGGCAGCATTGTCGCACCAGAAATGCACCACCGAATTAGCCCACTGTTCGCCCCATAGCATCAAAGCCCCCAGAATGGGAAAAAATTCCAGGTATGTGAGATCCCGCAGGCGACCTGTGCCTGCCCATGCCGGTGGCCACCCACCATAGGCCCACTTCCCATTGAAGTACATCCCATAACCCAGGGATCCTGAGGCATCAGACTGGATCTGGAAATTGGGGGGATGCCAGGAGGTCAGACCTCCAAAATGAGACCCCATTAAACTCCCTCAGGAATTGCAACCAGACAAACATGTCTGCCCTGATACCCCGGGTAAGCCTGACTCTGTGGTGGGGCCTGGATAACCCTGCCATGGCGTCGCATAAGCGCCGGGCAAAAGCCCTGCCCGGTGCGACCACCCTGCAGGCAAAATTGAGGTGCCCGTGTAGCACCTGCAGTTCCCTCAGGGATGCCTTACGCTTGGCCAGCAATTCCGAGATAAGGGTCACTATCCTAGACACCTTATCACCCGGTAACCTAGAAGCCTGTACTACTGTATCAATCTCAACCCCCAGGAATACTAGTTTGGTCGACGGGCCCTCGGTCTTTTCGGGCGCTAAAGGGACACCCAGTTCCTGCATTAGCGTCTGAAATGTATTGAGGAGACGTGCACACGTGTCCCAGCCCCGTTCACCCCCGAATAAAAAGTCATCCAGGTAATGGGCTACAGACCGGGACCCTGACCTGCGGACGAAAGCCCACTCTAGGAAGGTACTAAAACGCTCGAAAGCCGAGCATGATATGGAGCAGCCAAAAGGCATGGCCTTATCAAAATAATACTCCCCTTTAAATTTAAAACCCAGCAATTCAAAGTCGCCCGGGTGCACCGGCAAGAGGCGAAAAGCCGACTTAATGTCGCACTTGGCCAGCAAGGCACCCGGGCCACACGAGCGCACCATGCGCAGCGCATGGTCGAACGATGTGTACCTGACCGAACAAAGGTCATCAGGTATCGCATCATTGACCGATCGGCCGGCTGGGTAGGACAAATGATGAATAAGGCGAAACTCACCTAGGGACTTTTTAGGAACCAAACCCAATGGTGAAACCTTCAGGTTGGGAAAGGGGGGTACGGGAAAAGGTCCGGCGACCCTGCCCGCGTCTAACTCCTTTTTAATGCTGGCCTCGGCTACCTCCTCCCTTCCTCTGAGGGATAAAAGGTTGGGAGCATCCTGAGGAGATCTATCACCCATAAAAGGGATACGAAATCCCTGCTTAAAACCTTGGATAAGGTACTCCCTGTCCTCCCCCCTTGGGTACGATGCGAGCCAGCGCTCCAGCATGTCCACCTTAATTGGGGAGGGGGCCTTTCGGAGAACTAGTTCCATCCGTGGCAGGCTTGCCAGCCCACTGTCCACCCCTCCCTCTGCCTCGCACCCCCCCCAGGCTTGGGACAAGCAGAGGCTGCATGGGGACCAGAACATGTGGGACACTCGTGCTTATATCTGCAGTTCTTCCGACTGCAGGAACCATTGGACGAGAAAGTCCAGCACAGCAGGCGGGCTGGAACCCCCTGCCCCGCCATTTGGCGGGTAACCTGCGCTGGAGCTGCTCGCTGGACCGCATGTCCACAATGATACCTATCCCCCGGGGCAGGACGTGTGGGTGTCATATACAAGAGCCACAGTCTCTGACACGGCTCATCCCATCTCATCTCGGGGTGCAGGGGAATCCTCATACGGAATTCCTCATCATACGCTAGCCATGAGGGGCCCGGGAAATCTACCATTGCCCTGTATATGTTTTCCAAATATTGGACCATGGGAATAGCTAGATCCGGCCGCGCCCTCAAATACACCGCCATGTATATCAAATAAGCGGGGAGCCAGTTAGCCCAGGTACGCGGCGGCTTACGGCGGCGTGCCTGCTCCTTGTCCTTCTCATCCTGACCCTCCCTTTCTTCCTTAGTGGGCTCTCTGTTCAGGAGTGAGAAGATATCCACGTACTCCCCTCGCCATATCTTTTCTCTGGTAGCCTGTGCCAAGTGATCACCCAATGGCAGGGAATACCCTGCCGTCGGCAAAGCCGAAAAGGGGATAGCTGGCCTACCCAAAGGGGCATGAGTTAACCCTGCCACCCCAAGTACGTTCCCAGCAGTGTAAGAACCAATGCCCACCCCAGCGGGCATGGTGGCAGTAGTTGTCGCCGGGTGGGTCGCCAGCGGCGTAGCCCCTGCACCACCCGCGCGAGGCCAAGGCCACTGAAAGGTCCCCCCCATATTGGGAATGTGTGTGGATGTACTCGTTTGCACCATATACTCACACGCTGCACCCCCGCGGGCCGCCCCCAACGGGGGTTCCGGCCCACTGGGGGCGTCGGAGCTCACGACCGATGTAGAGCTCATCACCGGGGCTTGACCCGCGCCAGGTTGCTGGCTGGGGAGCTGCGAGGCAGTGGCCGGAGGCGCGCCACCCGCCTGCAGCAGCTCGACCCTCCCCGCCGGCCGTTGTCCTGCTGCCGATAGCGCCTCCAAAGGTACCCCGAAAGGGGCACCTGCCTGACTGGCACGAGCCAAAGACTCCTCTAAGGCCGAAATACGGGCCAGCAAGGTGTCTACAGTAACCATGGGCAAAGAGCCGGCCGGCCCACTTGACCCTTGCATGGGTACAGGTCCCTGCACCCCATGGCCCAGATATGGCCATTGGCCAGGGCCGAAGCCCGGTAGGGCTGGTGAGGAGACCTGCCAAGGCGGGGCACCAGGCCACCCCCCGAGGCTAGAGGGCCCCGGGAGAGGCTGGGGTCCAGAAGTAGTCGGCCCAACAGGTTGGGCGGAAGGAGGAGCGGTGTCCACCGCTCGCGGGCCGCGGGCCGGAGCGCCCTCCGCGCCCGCACTCTGAACGGGCCAAGGAGCAATAGACCCCAAGCCACTAGCCCCGGCCGGGGATGGCAAAGGTGGCTGTTGAGGAGGCGGCACCACGGTCCTCCGACCTGGGTTGCGTCTCCTAACAGCCCGAGCTGAATTCGCAGCAGCCTTCTTTTTGGAAGGCATCTCGAGCAAAAAGGGAAGCTAGCTAGGCAAAATCGACCCAAAAGGCTTCCCGGCAATACCAACGAGCGACGGAGGCGCAGGGGGAAAAAACTTCTCCGCTCCGTCGCTGAGGCAAAATGGCAGCGCGGCTGCCTCGTGGCCACCCCTTTTATAAGGGAGCTGGCCACGCCCCTAACTACCCGGATTCTCTGTCCTGTGGGGGGGGGCCCGCAAAGGGCGCGGCGGCCATTTTGGCGCCGCGCTTGCATTCTTTATGTGATTGTTCAATAATCAGTAAAATAAGATCGAAGGAGCAACGGTCTAAAATGGCAGCCCATTTGTCCGTAAATTCCTTGTTGTGTCTAAATAGGGTGGGTCCCTTATTAATTCTGAGTCCTCGAGGTATCCTGGAGAGACGATGATAATCAGCCAAAAATGATGCATGCATTTGGAATCTAACCTGTTTCTTTTTTAGAGTCTCTAATGTGGAGAAATCGCTATTCTGTGTGTCCATGTCCATATTTAATGACAAGGTTTTTTCTAAAATTTGTTCTCTCTGTAAATCTGTATATGCAAATCCTCTGTCATAAACCGCCATGATGATAACACGAGAAGAAAGGGGCGCAAACTGTGAAGAGCTCAACTAGTGAAAAAACCGTTTGGAGAGATATCTTGGCTAAGAAAGGAGTACAACCGTCGTATTTTCATAAAAGTCTTTATAGGTGTAAATATAGCCAGGAACGTAATAACATAAAAAATTCCTCTATGGGTAGAAACAAAAACTATAGCTGATCGCTGGTAAATAGGAAAATGAGCCAAGATGAACAAAAATGAGCTGTACAAACATGGAAGTGCACAGAAATAGCGATGTAGTTCTCTAAGTCGATACTAGTTATAGCGACTTTTCGAATAAGAAATATCTTCTTCAAGGAGATCTATACATAAAAATTACACATAAACAGAATGATTAACATGGCTGAATATAAATAACATAGGCACATAAAAATACAATGAATGTACAGAATGAGAATACAAGCTTACCAATGTGTAATGCTGATTTCTTAAACCCGCGTCCTGCCTCCGCTCAAATTATTAGGTGCATATGGACGTTGAAAGGTGTATGAGAAACAGCTACCTTTATCACAGTTGAAAGCTGAGTCATGTGTAGCCAATAGCTAAATTAGAGCTCACCCAGGTGATGAGGATAGTACTCCTACAGAAACGCTGCCAAGTCAAGCTCCTGGTTTAACCCATTAGGATACATTGTGTCGAGAAAATGAATAAAGAATGCTTCCCTTTGTCTCAATCTTTTGTAAATGTCACATCGTTCGAATAATTTTGGTCTAACAATCTCTAATACCACAAAACGAAAGTCCCTATCCGTATGGCGCTTTTCAATATAGTGAGAGACCAAAGGGGCTTCTTTAACCTGATGTCTGATTTTGGACCTATGTTCCGAAATCCGCTGTCTGAGGGGTCTGCTGGTAAGACCCACATAGCGCTTCTGACAAGGGCATTCCCACATGTAAATAACACATTGATGTGACATTTACAAAAGATTGAGACAAAGGGAAGCATTCTTTATTCATTTTCTCGACACGATGTATCCTAATGGGGGCTCCAGAGATGTGGGGCCCATAGCATTTGCTACTCCTGCTATATGGCTGATCCGGCACTGCATTTTATATGTATAATCATAGAACCTGTATAAATCTGCCCCTTCTTGAAATATTCATTCTGCTGTTGTAATTATATCACTATATATAGTTTTGAAATGAAAATAGCTGGAGCCTCTATTAGATTTATAGCTGTGTATGGTGATGGTTTGTGACCCATTACATTAAAGGCTATTTCTTTGGGGAGGAGCAGTCTCCCATGCCCTCCAGTCCAGAGAAGTGCATTGCCTTACAAAATTCAAATGGAGCCCTTTGCTCTCTGAGGAAATGAACAGCAAAGTTGTCTGTGGAAAAAAAACTAGCCATCAATTTGTATGAATAAGTGTCTGGGGGAAACAAAGTAGGAACTTTCAAAGTGAAAGTCATGATAACTACAAGGAAATCAACAACAGTATGAAGGCTGTATCCCTGAAGAAAATCAGAAAACAGAGGCTCCAAAGTTTAAGACCAAAGACAGGGGGCTCTGCAGGACAGGAAATGAAAAAAGGCATGCTTGGCTTTTGTGCTTACAACCATTCTGGAAAGCTCTTACAATCTTTCTTCTCCCTTTTCATGTTTCAGTTATTGTGCATTCTGTCCCTCCCACGTAGATGACAAATTGTATTGAATAGCACCCCTCTCCCCACCGCTTTTGTGAACACTTCTCCCCTTGAGCCTCTGGCTTTATTTATACTGGACAGAATACATAACACTTGCATTATCTTCTGTACAGCCCCCTTCCTTTGCAAGAAAAGAGCTAGTTCTTAGAATGAATGGCCCTCTTTATCACCAGAGTTTATAGCAGGTGAATCCTGTAACTTAATTATAAATGTATAATTTATCACAAATCAAGCTTGTCTTGGTCCCAACTATCCTGACTATCGTGAGTAATATGTTATTTCAGAAACGCTTGGAATATGGGCTGCCTGCTTTGATGAAAATGCAGTATTCATCATGTATGTCTTCCTCTCTCCTGCCAACTGTTGTTTTTCCCTCGTTTGTTTTTCACCTGATTCATTTCAGTAACTGTCCTGAGTAGCTGTGCTATCTATGCTCCATGCCATATTCCAGCAAGTGCTTCATTTCTGTGTTATTTGCTGCTCAGATTCTTTGTTCATATCAGAGTGTTGCATACAGGCATTTAATTACTGCTCAGGTTAGCGTTAGCATTTTAGTACTATAACAACCTCACTGTATATGGCCAAAGGGACAAAATATGCTTACTTCTATGAAGTTGCTGTGGGGCTTCCCTTCAAACAATATTTGGCTTGTCAGGTGATGCAGAATTGTACTGTATGACTCTCAACAAGCTGAGATTTAGAATGTATGGTTGCTAGATCTTGGCATGCCATTTGAGCCTCGGGGAATGAATCTTTTTGGGGCATCTACCTTTGGAAACAGATGTCGGGGTGAGTGAAGCTGGATGAGGACAGAGTTTCATTTTTGTGTTGAAGGTTGTTTGGAAACCTGGCTACCCTTCTCTGCTCATTCCCAGCTGGCATAAGGGCTTCCTGGATCAAGCACAACCCTCACTACTGGCATCACACAAAGCCAGTGACAAAATGAGGGGATGGAGGGAGATAGTTGGTGGCCATATTAATTGTATCCTTCATGTCCTTTCAAGCAAATGAGAGAGATAATGCCAGCACTGCAACTCAGGATACATCTTTTTGAATAAATTCTGGCAATAGTGGGAATGGGATACAACGGACCCGACAACCCTGTTTAGAAAAGATCTGAAATAAATTCTTTTTCAATTGCTCTGTGTGAGCTGGGAAGTTTTTCTTTGTCTACATAAAGGTCCATCTTCTTCCCAAAGAGAAATCATGTTATACATTTGAGCCAAAATCCTGCAACGTACTTCACTAGCAGGCCCTCTGGACAGGGCTAAAGTAAGACATTTAGTTTTTAAAGGCCAAAGTAGTGTCCCTCCCTTATTCTTCACACATAAATGGTCCCATTCATGTTTATTTGCTACAGTCTGTCTCTTTATTAGTTACTCAACATATTCCAGTACCACACTGCGAAAAGTCTTCCACTATTGCTGGCACAAGAGTTAATTGGAAAATCCAGTGCATCTTCCCCTTCTGCTCGTGGTTGTTTCTAGAACTTCTATGTCAGTGTAAGTGTAAATACTGTCACAGAAGTAGCCTGTTTTGCTTCCAGAACCAGCTTCTGCTTCCAAGAAGCCCTTTTATCCTGAGGAGTGCTAATTGTGCTACACATGATTTTCCCTCTGTTTTCTCTGTTGCTGTAGCATGATATTTTGGGGTCTGCAATGTTTTCCAATAAAATACATTCTGCTTCTTGCTTTGTTTCTTTCTCCTTTTCTATCTCAAGCACATTTCACCCACAGAGAAGGTCACATATGTGAAAAGAGCTGGAATGGAAAGGTGACTATACAATCAATGACTGAAGACATTCTGCTTCAGGCTACAAGAGTGTGGAGAACTCTAGGAAGCAATCTATCATTTTATAAAACATTCATTACTATGGATTGCAAAATAATCATTAATTGGTAGAATTTCAAATCCAGCATATCTGATGAACATGTTAACATATGCAGAGCTGTGTAACAGTGCCCCTCGGGGTATGTTCATATATTATATGCTATATATAGTTTCTTGCTTGGACATAATTTGCTAATTTTACAGATGTGTCAGAATATGATGTTCTCCACATGCTTTTTCAATGTTGCTTCATTAAAAACAACAACCCACAGACCAATCCATGAGGAAAAAAAAATAGAATTCATAGCACTCTATTGATGTCTAATTGCTGCCAGGAGGTGAGCTCAGTATCTGTCAGGCAGAAGGAGAATTTTGCTACTACAACTTATCCTTGATAGGATAGAAACTGCACAGTCTATTTTTTCAGGGCTCCTGGGCATATGAGGATAGTCTTATGTTTATATTTGATCTATGTACATCTTCGAATTCCATCTGCATTGGTTAAAGTTGGTTCCCAGTCTTTACCTGGTGGGATGGTTAAAGAGGATTGCAGAAGTGGTGGTATATAAAATGGTACGGTGCACAGAATTCAGTTTTTAGACCTTGATTTCATTGGAGTAGCAATAGAGAGGCTGAGTTCAATCCTTTCTCCCCTTTCTACAGATCCAAATTATTTTTCTGATCCAAATTACTCTTGGAAGCCAATGGGTGTGGTGGGATTGGAAAAACAAATTATTATGCAAACAGCCAAAGAAGAAAGATTATGCAAACAAGGGCTCCACAAATTGGCTCAGCTGGCATAATTTATAAAGGTCATAGACTTCAGGTTTTGTTACACAAGCCTTGGATTTTATGGGCAAGGTAAAGGTCACACTTGCTCAAACGTCAGTCACATTGGACTCTAGGGTTCAGTGCTTATCTCTGTTTATAGCCAACTAGCATATTTCTGCCCGGCACTGCCGAGCTTTTTTTTTGGTGTTTTTTGGTGGTAGGGGTTACACACACACAACACAAGTACACACACACACACACAACACAACCACACATACAACCATGCACACACACAATACACACACACTGCACACACAATGCATACACACATGCCGTAGCTCCATGGGGAGAGGAGGGGCTCCCCCTCCCCCGGAAGCCTCAGTGACCCCCCCACACACAATCTTGCCGAAGATGGGGGGAGGGGATTTCCCTCCTCCCCCAATCCTCAGTGACAACTCCCAGAAGGCCGTGCCGGGGGAAAGGGACAGCCACCAAAAGATAAGTGTGGTAGGGGTTAGGGAGTGGGGGGCTAGGTGGTGGGGTGGGGGCGTGGTTACCATGGCCATGCTTCCCCCCACTCCCTAACCCCCACTGACCGCACATATCTTTTGCCGGCTGGGTCTTTCCCTCCCAGCACGGCCTTCTGCATTGGGAGATGCACCGGCCTGTCATTCATCCCTGCGGGCATCGCGGCCTCGATGGCCGCAGGAACAAAAGACAGGCCGGTGTGCCTCCCAACACAGAAGGCTGCGCCGGGAGGGAAAGAATTTCAAAGACCCAGCTCGCAAAAGTTAAGTCCGGTTGGTGGGGGTTAGGGAGTGGGGGGGGGGAGGTAGTGGGGCAGGTTGGCGGCATGGTTACCAGGGCCATGCTTCCCCCCACTCCCTAACCCCCACTGACCGCACTTATCTTTTGCCAGCTGGGTCTTTCCCTCCCGGCGCGGCCTTCTGAGTTGGGAGGTGCACCGGCCTATCCTTCATCCCTGTGGGCATCAATGCCTTCATGCCCGCAGGGATGAAGGACGGGCCGGTGTACCTCCCAATGCATAAGGCCGTGCCAGGAGGGAAATAATTTCAAAGACCCAGCCAGAGCTGGCAAAAGGTAAGTGCGGTTGGTGGGGGCTAGAGAGTGGGGGGGGGGGGCTAGGTGGTGGGGCGGGTTGGTGGCCTGGTTACTGAGGCCGTGTCCCCCCCACTCCCTAACCCCCCGACCGCACTTACCTTTTGCCAGCTGGGGTTTTGAAAGTTTTTTCCTCTCGGCGCTTTTAAAAAAACCGCCGCTTCAGGAGTCCCGCCTCCTCCGCGCTCACACCCTTCAGCCTCATTGGCTGAGGGGTGGTGCAGCGCGGAGGATGTTGGGCCTGGTAGTAAATGGGAGCTCATTCCATCGTGCAGTACTCAGGTTTAAAATGGCTGACCTGCTGACCTTCCAGTCAGGGTCTTAATCACTTGAGCCACCGCAGTCTGGGTGGGAAATCTTAAATTCATTAGTGTGGTTTGCACTACATCCCTTCAGTATATTTATGTTTTGGTTCAAAGCCTTAATTGAAAAGTACAACTATTTGTGTCTCAGTCTGCCTGGTTTACACAATTTCATGGGAATTTTATTCATGTTTCTGCTGAGATGACCACTTTATCACATGCAGAATAAACCCATTTGCTATTTCTGGATTTTTTTTTAGCAGATAGACTGAATGTTATTTTAGAGGCAAAAACAGCCCTACAGTTTGGCTCTGGGACTAATGGAAATTGACCATTTGGATTAAGGAGAAAAAAACCCCACTTCCAAAGTAATATACTTTGGTCTCTATTGGCAGCAAGTTTCCAATGTTCCCTATGTCATTGCCCCAACTACAGACACAGAAGGGCCCAGCAATTATTTTGAAAATTGCTGCTTCTCAGAAATATAACAAATACAAGTAATTTCTTGATATTGTAGTGGTTTTAAAACCAAAATGCTCCATGCTGCAGAAAGTAAAAGATTGATGTTTAGCGTTGTATTGTTAGCATGTGGGAGTAAGTTTCAGAACTATATGGTGCAATTTAAGTACACCTTTTGAATTTATGCAGAAGCTTTACTCTTTAATATTACATAGCAAATCAACATAAACCATTTGGGATTATAGTATATGAAATAATTCTACATCAGATCATAGGAATATAACAATTACACTTATAGCACTTAGTGCACTCTCGGGGTGGTTCACAAGGTAATTAGCATTTTGCCCCCAAAATACTAGATACTCATTTTACCAAACTCAGAAGGATGAAAAGCTGAGTCAACTTTGATTCCCATCAGGATCAAACTCACTAAGTTTTGGCTGCAGTACAGCAGTTTAACCACTATATCATGAGATTATTATATACAGTGGTCTCATATTGGAAGATCATCAGCGGAGGGGCATTGTCTACTCCAATTTGTCAGGCCTCATATGATTAAGAGTATGCACCGCCAGATATAATTGAAAGTATTGTGCATTTGTCTGACCTGGTGATTCTATCCACAGGCCAAAATTATTCTGAATGATTATATGGGAATATGTGTTAAGTGTATCAGCATAAGTCCAAGTATATTCTAAGTAGTAGGTGGTCTTAAGAGACATACAGTATATCCAAATCTCTGTTTTCTGAGTGATTTTGAGTCATTCACACACCCTCACCTTTACAGATATTTCATAGAGTTTTTGGGAGGAAAAATAAGGACAATGGCAACCATATTTGATGCTTTGGCTTCACAATGTAAGAAAGGTGACAAACAAATAAATATTGCTGCTTGAAAAGGACAGCAGTTTGCCTTAACCTAACTTTAAGATTATATTCTTGTGTTACACTGTCTCTTCTGCAATGAAATCATATTTATATCCAAGGAAGGGCCTTGAAATGTGGCTCAAATTCTATGCACAGAATTCTGAAATGGTTCTCCTATCATATTTTGATACGTTGGAACCTCAGCACACCTCTGTCTTTACAAATAATCCCTAAAGAAAAGATTGTTAACCTATTTGCTGATGATTCATTTTTAACTATTGAAAAACTATTAAAGGCTATGGAGAATTATTATTATTATTATTATTATTATTATTATTATTATTATTATTATTATTATTATTATTATTATTATTATTATTATTATTATTATTATTATTATTATTATTATTATTATTATTATTATTATATTTAAACTTATATACCACTTTACTTTGTCAATGACAAACTCAAAGCGGTTCACAACATGTTCAAAAATCAACTAAACAAAAATACAGTATAGCATCAAAATTACAATATAAAAATAACAAAGTGAAACAATGCATAAATACATTTGAAAGTTCAAAAAACAAAATCAGCATATCAATAAGCAAAAACAAAATCATAATACAATAACCCCCCACAACACAGTCTTAGTGTTCCATCGGGGGGGGGGGGAGGACAAGGCCAGGGATAGAAAATAGTTCTGTTACCGCCAGCTCACAGCCCAGCAGACCGGCAAAAGTCAGACCGCTGGGGGCGGAGCAATCCCTCCGGCTAAAGCTGCCTCAATTTTTGGAGTGGTAGCCATGTTAGTCTGTGCAAGCACATCAGAGAGTATAAAAAACAAAACAAAAAGACAAAAACATTGTGACACCTTAAAGACTAATGAGCGTAAACTCATTAGCAAATGTGTAATGCCACAATGTTTGTTTTACATCCATCTACGAATCCTAGAGTCGGATATGACTGGGATCCTCTATTATTATCATTTGTAAAAAAATCACACTGATTTGTAAACTTAGCTGTTTTGCTAGCCAACCATTGTGTGCCTCTGTACCTGATGTGTATGAATTGATGCTGTGAGGTCTCACTCTTATGTCTCATGAAGTGGACTTGATCCATGAAAGGAAATATTAAAATACAGTAGTTAGTATTTAAGGTACCATAACATTTTTTATTTAGGAGAATATTAAGGTTCATTTGAAAGATTCAGATGAAATAATGGCTTACAAATGAAGTGGAATGTCAAAAATTATGCTATTTAATGGTGGTAAAGAGATAAGCAATAAGATTGAAGAAAGAGCTGATATTAAAATGAATTAGGGTAGAGTGCACCCCCAAATAATGACAAAGCTTGGTTCTCCAAATCACGTCATTATTGGGATTTTGTCGTTATATGGGTGATTTTTTTTTGCACATTTTGGGGTGTCCTCCACCCCTGCCACCTCTGGGAGGCTCAGGGGACCTGATCCAGGCTGTTTCTGATACCCCCTGATCTTTTTCAACGCTGCTGCAAGCCAAAACACTGGGGAAACCTCTTTCGTCAGCTGCAGGTTTTGGCTTGCAGCAGCATTGGAAAACATCAGGGGGTGTCAGAAACAGCCCGGATCAGGTCCCCCGAGCCTTCCAAAGGTGGCAGGGGTGGAGGAGACCCCATAATGTGAAAAAAAAATTCCATTATGATGGAGGTTTTTCTGCACATTTTGGGGTCTCTGCCACCCCTGCCCATGCCCCACAAAAATGCTGCCCACCCCCCACAAGAAGGAAGACTGATCCCCTACCATTCCAGCTGATTGCAGGTAAAAAAAATGTCATTTTCGGGTCCCTGTTTCAGGCACTCTGGGTCGATAGCAACGTCAGGGGTGCTTGGAGGACCTCTCCCACACAAACCCCGTCTTCCTATTACCTTCCTGAGCCATGCTAGAAGTGAAAATAGTTGCACCCACCATTTTGCTTTTTGTTTTTTCTGTTTCCAACATGGCAGACGCAACTATTTTCACTTCTAGCGCGGCTCAGGAAGTCCCTAGGAAGACGGGGTTTGTGCAGGAGAGGTCCTCCCAGCCCCCCGACGTTGCTGTCAACCCAGAGAGCCGGAAACAGGGACCCAAAATAGTGATTTTTTTTCACCCGCAATCAGATGGAAAGGTAGGGGATCAAACACGATGAACCACATAACAACGCTATGGTGTTATTCGGGTCATGGCTTTTCCAAAAATATAGCATTGTTATGCGGTTTCATTGTTGTACAGGTGCATTGTTATCCGGGGGTCCACTGTATTATGTACCTGGGCAATTTTTATTAAGAATGTTTTGGAATAGTAGCCATGTTAGTTTGTGTTTCAAGCATATCAGAGGGTAAACAAAACAAAGTGGCACTTAAAAGACTAACTTACACATTAAGAAAGTGTAAGATTGTAGAAGGTTTATCTTTGGTTAATTAAAACGAGAGGTGAAGGATTCCATGATTCCTTGATTGACCACACCATCAAGGGAGAAGTTCCTGCTGGTCACAACTCATTTTCCATTTTCACTGCCATGCTCTTCTTCTCCGGGTTCAACCAAAACTTTTCACGATTGGGTCTTCCCATCTTTTTGGGGGGGGGGGTCTGCCAAGGGGTCTTTTTATTCCTCTGGGATACTACTCTGTGACTGCTGCTGTCCGACACCCATCTGTCATTCGAGAGATGTGTCCAGCCTAGCGCAAATTCTGTTTGTGATATTCAGCTACAGCTTTGTTGATTCTGCTTTGTTCTTTTATCTGCGCATTGGGGATGTGGTCATGAAGAGATACCTTTAGAATTGATCTTTCCATTGCTCTTATGGCTCTTGATAGTTCTTCTTCCTTGGCCTTCGTTAATGACCATGTTACACTCCCATAGAGGACTGCAGGTAGTACTGTTGAATTAAAAAGTTTGGTGCATTGTTTCTTGTCGATTTTCTTGTTTAGCAAAATTTCTTTGATGGTGTTAAATGCCGCCCATCCCATTTCCTTTCTTCTGACGAGTTCTGCTTTCTGATTGTTATTCATCTCAAGCAGATGGCCGAGGTAGATGTGGTGGTCGACCCACTCAATGGGTTCATTCTGGATTTTTATTTGGAATTTCCATTGGTTGCTTGATAGCATATACAGTATTTTGTTTTCATGCCATTCATTTTTAGGCCAGCTTTCCTACTTTATGTGTCGAGCTTGCACAGCAATTTTTTTTGGAGTGTTTGAACATTTCTGGAAATTAGTACTATATCATCTGCAAACCTGAGATGGTTTATCTTCTTTCCATTCAGTTTGATACCATCTTCCCAGTTTAATCTTCGCTTAACTTTTTCTAGGCATGGTTGGAGAGCTTTGGTGAGATTGTATCTCCCTACTTGACACTTTTCTCCACTGGTATTCTTATCCCTTTTTCAAATAAGGTGATGGTAGTGGAGCAGTTTGAGTTTGCTTCCTTGAGCAGCTTGATGTATTCAGCATTTACTCTGTGTTCGCTGATTGCTTGCATGACTGCATTTATTTCAATGCTGTCGAATGCTTTTCCATAGTTGACAAATGCTATCGCTAGCGGTAGCTTATATTCTTTACAATGTTCAATAAGTTGGGTAAGAGTGAAGATGTGTTCTGTAGTGCTGTAACTACTTCTGAACCCAGCCTGCTCTCTTGGTTGTTGCTCGTCTAAGGTTCTGGAGAGTCAGTTTATCATCACTTTTGTGAATAACTTATACATGTTTGACAGCAAACATATTGGCGTGTAATTTTTAAGGTCCCTGCGATCTCCTTTTTTTTAGTAGCACTGTAGTAGACTTTTTCCAACTTTCAGGATCCCCCCCCCCAATTTTGATATACATTATCTGCTGGAACACTGTGCCAGGGATTTCCATAATTCATGGTTACCAGCCTTTAAAATTTCTGTTGTTATATTATTTTCCCCCGGGGCCTTGCCTGATGACAACTGGTCTTACCATACTTATTAAAACGGGGGGGGGGGGGTGTATATTACAATGCTTCAGTAAGTGCTGGCATGGGTATGTTGAGGTGGGATGAGAACAATTCTGTGTAGAAGCTTTTGCAGATTTCTTCTACTTCTTTTCTCATCTTTTCTTCTCCTCTTTCATCTTTATGGAGTGTTATTTTCTGATGCTACTTTGGTTTTTCATTGCCTCAAGACGTTTCTCCTTGTGAGAGTTTTTGAGGTCCTCTCACAGTCTCCTTCTTATTAGTTTACTGAGAAGGGAATATTCCACGTTATTTCGGGCATTTCTCGGTATTTCCTTCCTTTTCTGCAGTAAGACTTTGGTGTTCTCTGAAATTCTTCCTCTATCTCCTTTTGGCTTCACTATTCATGCTTTATTCACATACTGCATCAGTTTTTCAATGAAATTGTTGTAATCATCATTTATGCTGTCTTCCATGCTCTAGTTCACTTTTGAAATGCTTTCTTTTAGCAGGGCTTCATTGAGAGATTTTGGCAGCTGCTTTTGCTTTGTGAATCTTAACCTCTTCTCAACTTTCTCATTGATCACTATTTGTGCTCTTACTAATTGATGATAAATGCCTGTATTAAATGAAGGCACTACTGACAGGTCTTTTAGCAGTCTTATTTTATCAATTAAGATGAAATCTATCTTGTTTTTTCCCCCCAAGTTTGTAGCAATCCAGGTCCATCATCTCTTTATATTCTTTTTAAACCAGTTATCATATTACTGACATACAATTTATTGGTCTCTGCCATTATTGCAAGCCTTTCATCTCTTTCATTTATTTCTCCAGATCCGTATCTCCCAATGAACTTTTCACCTGTGCATCTTCTGATTTTTGTGTTAAAACCGCCAATCACTGTTGTAAAAGATGTTTTTGAGACAGAGCATTTGAAAGATCATAAAATTTATCTACTTTGTCATCATCGCTCCGACTTGTTGGCGTGTAGATTTGGATGATCTTGAGGGCATTCGGAGTAAGTTTAACAAGTAGGGACCCGATTCTTTTTTTAAAATAATTTTTATTTAATTTTAATTATTATTATAATACAAAACAAATAAAACATAATATAATATAACACAATAACATTATTCATTGTTAACATCCATCAAAGATATTGCCAATACTTTCTTAGTACTTTGCAGGAGCACCCACCCAAATAAAGACTCAGACACCGGTATTGGATTAAAGGCATTGGGCCACTTTTATTGAATAGTGCCCTAGTCCGAATTATAACTTTCAATTGGTGTATCATCCAATTGTAATTCTTTAAGGCAAGCAGGCCGCAGTAGCACTGGTAAGGTTCCACCCAAAATGCCAATGGCTATTGGCTACATGTATCAATTTGTATCAATTTGTTTGTAGTCACAAACAAATTGTTGACCGAAGTCAATATACTATCTACTGACCCCACCCTTTGACGTGTATCCATCCAAATATCAAGGTGATGCAGGCTGTGAAGCTCCTAGCATCACCCCGTTCATGGTTCACCCTTGACCGGCCAATCCTGTTTCCCCTGTACCTATCTACGTGTTGGCCAGTCAATTGCGAACCTGCCGGATACCTATGGGTCATAAATTTTTACCTTACCAGTGCTACCCGCCACATGGGGAGGCGTCCATGATGACTCACCGCCCCACCCCCTGACCGACAGCTCGGTCACCAGGCCCACTTGCATGTCCTCCAGAAAGAGGTGCATACCTCTGGCCGACAAGTGGACCCCATCTCCTGCATACAGGCTAAAATCCTGCAACCCTATCCCCGGGTGTTGAATGGCTGTCCCCAAGCCATTCTCAACAAGGAACTGGGCAACAGCCCTGTTCACTGACCGCCGGCACGGTCCAAACCACGGAGATCAATGCCTCCTCTATAACAGTGTCTCGGCACGATGTCAGACCATAGCAACCGTGTGTATGGCCATAAATGATGTAGAAACGCCAGGTCACTGCACACCGACATTTTTAAGGAAAAGCCAGTGATCTGTGCGAGATCATTGCCACCGAGGTGCAGAATCAAAAACATCTGGTGGTCCAGCCTCCCTGATGGACATCAGGAATGGCAACAGTTCCCGCCACCTCATGCCGCGCACACCATACCACCGCATACGTGCGGATGCACGCAGCCCGAGATGGGGTCCCCACTCCGATGATGCAGCATACTGTGCTGCCCAGTGCACATAACTGTGGCCCACCAGCCACACTGCCACCGGTGTGCGTGGACACACAGTGTCGGACAGATGGCAGCAAACGTGCATCGTAGCAGTCTCACACCACTGCCTTTTCCATGCTGATCAGTAAACGTGCATCATAGCAGTCTCACACTACTGCCTTTTCCATGCTGATCGGCAAACGTGCATCGTAGCAGTCTCACACCACTGCCTTTTCCATGCTGATCAGCAAACGTGCATCGTAGCAGTCTCACACCACTGCCTTTTCCATGCTGATCGGCAAATGTGCATCGTAGCAGTCTAACACCACTGCCTTCTCCATGCTGATCGGCCTTTGAGGAACGAATCCTCAACTGAGCCCACTTCTGGTTGATAGATACATCTTCAAGTTCCAGTGCCCTACAAGACACGTCCCCCTTTGACAATGGGACCAGCTCGCTGATTCTCAGAGCTCCAAATAAAGCTACGGTGGTAGCTGCATGAAAAAGAGACTCCTCATACCTATCATAACACAGTCTATGCCAACCTCGAGCAAGATGGGGCAGAATACACGGTGAAACAGGGTGTCGTGTGTCCGGGTGGCGGCCACGTTCACGTGTCCACCCTTCCAAGACATGGCGTATATGGAAGTCACCCACACAGTCAGTAAAGCCCCGTGCCTTGGCCATGAATGCCAAGGCCGAAAGCCTGGTGGCGATGGTGCGTGGGGCCAATCCCTGATCATGAAGGTGCACCAAATACTGTAAAACCTGGTCGACCGGTATCGGCCACATTTCAGGCAACTGCCTTTGCCTACAAAAGGTCCTAAATTGAAGGAGTGTATGCTGATACACATGGTGCCAAAGACATGCCGATCGCCTGGTTCACCTCTCCTCGCCAAAGGTCCATATCTCGGCCGGGAGTGGAGAGGGAAGTTCCTCTGCGTCTGGAGCCAAGGCACGGAACCGGGAGATCTGCAGGCGGGATAAAGCGTTGGCAATATCGTTATTACTATCGTTATAAATAATATACTAACATAACTCACTCGGTGCACCCCCACAGGCCGCCCCCACTGGGGGCTCCAGCCCGTGGTGGGCATCAGAGCTCGCAATGGCCATCGAGGTCTGTGTCTCCGTGCGTCCATGCCAAGCAGGACCGGTCCCCGGTGGAATGCCCTGCTGGAACGGCCGGATGGAGAGCTGCGAAGCACCAGCCTGCGCTGGCCTGATGGCCTCCAGCAGCTCAACCCTGTTGATGGCCCGTTGCGTGGCAGTGGCAGGCATGTGGGCCGCAGCTGAGGAGCTGCGAAGCCCGCCCTCCATTGGTAGTGGAGCAATTCCCATGGATGCCTCAAGTGCTGATATGCGGGCAAGGAGAGCATCCACAGTGTCAGACCCACCAGAATAAGGTGGGCCGGGTGGGCCGGACGGCCCACCAGACAATTGGTGAGCAAGCGGAGGGGGAAAGCTGTGTGGCAATCCCTGGCAGGAATAGGGCCAGGCCCAATAATCCGGCCCATGGGGGCCCGGTGGAATGGCGGGGCATGATCCCGTGCCATGCCCGAATGGGCCGCTATGCCCCATGCCGGGCAAAGGTTCAATAGGGGTGGAAACCCCAAGGGAGCAGGCCCGCACAGCCCCTGCCCGAGTCCCGCGACTGGGCAGGTAAGCAGAGGCCTGGTCACCCGCATTGATGGCAGTGGATAAGGTAACGCTGCCACCACCCCATGGGGTGCCCGTCCGAGTCCTCTGGCCCGATGGCAGCCCCGAAGAGGAGGTCAAGGGGGTAGTCCGAGCCCTCCCCCTTGGACGCGGCCTCAGGGCCGCAGGAGCCTTTTGCTTGGGTGCCATGGCCACCCAAGCGCTGAAGTACTGATCGGAGGAGAGATATCCTCCGATCAAGAAATAAGCACCAAAGGAACGAGCAGCGTCGGAGCGAACTTCTCCGCTCCGTCGCTGTTCTTAAAATGGCAGCGAAGCTGCTTCGTGGTCACCCCTTTTATACATGGATGGCCATGCCCCCTAACTAACCCAGATGTATGAGTTCAGGTGGGGGCCCCCCCGCAAAGAACACAGTGGCCATTTTGGCGCCACGCTTGCATTATAATTATTCCACCACCCATCCATGGGTGGCATACCCTTCAAACGGTGTTTTTCATGAGTTTTCATGGTTTTTCGTTAGCCTTTGTTATTTCGGATGTGTTTTGTTGAGTTTGTTGTTTATTGTTTTGTTGTTTACTGGGTTTATTTGAATTATTTGATTATTTATTTGTGTTTTTTATTTTTGATGGTTGGCCTTATGTTAAACTGTTTTTGTTTTGTTGTGGTTGTGTTTTGCGGGGTGAAAATGGCCTGTCTGTCTTTTCCTCTTTTCCCCATTGCTGTTTCGAAATTAGGTTTCAATGCAGCGATGGGGAAAATGAAGAGCTGGCAGTCAGCTCACTCTTCGTTTGGTAAGGTTTGTTAGGTCGGTCGGGGGAGAAGGAGGCAGAGAAGGGCTATTTGCTTCACATGGTTCTCTCCTCTTGGCCTCCTTTTCCCCTGGCTTACCTAACGGGAGATCGGCAGGCAATGATCCATAAGGGGTGGTGCTCTTCCTTGCAGATTGCTGGCTGCTGCTTTTCTATTATCTCCACCGCTGTTTCATGCTAGGTTTCAAAACAGTGATGTGGGTAGTACAAACGCAGCAACCAGTCATTCCCCTGACGAAGTGCTGCCTGCTGGTGGTTCCCCCCGCCTCAACTTACCTTGAGAGTGGTGGTGGTCTCACCGTGTCTTCGGTGGGGTAATGGGGAGGAGAGGGAGTCCCTCTTCTCCCCGCTGCTCCAAGAAAGAAGGCCGGTGGTTGTCTCGCCATGGTTTTTGCATGTTCGGGTTAGCGAGGCTGTGAGGCGCTGCATCCGCCTGCGGCGGCATTGTGCTCCTGTTGCATGAGGTGCTGCATCCGCCTGCGGTGGCCTTGCACTCCCATTGCATGAGCCGTTATTTTATTTTATTTTTCGCACACCGGCTTTTTCAATGTTCTACGCGCTCGCGCCCTTCAGCCTGATTGGCTGAAGTGGTCACGGCACGGAGGATGCTGGGATTTGAAGTTTTCTTTCTTTTGTTTGCATTCATGCAGTGGCTTTTTTCTGTGGCTCTTTTTGTATTGGGCACGCCGGCTTTCCCAACGTTCTCCTAGCTCTCACCTGTCAGCCTGATTGGCTGAGGTGTGGTGCAGCGCGGAGGATGCTGAGACTTGAAGTTGATTTGTTTTGTTTGCGTTCGTGGGGTGGTTGCCCCACTGGTGACTGCTGGACCCTTGCGCCAATGGTCGAGCGGGGTAAAGGCAAGTGCAGGCAGCTTGGTACGGGATAGTATGGACGGGTGCGGGCACGTTTGCCAGATTCCAACAGTTAACATCCCTCCTTATAGGTAAAGATTTCTTATTCCAGAGTAACAATGTCTCCCCTCTTCTCACTGGCATTAAACAATGAAATAGGACATAGCCTCAGGCCCTTTTTAAAGACCTCAACCAATGAACTGTATGTTTCCATTTGAAGTGTTACATTTTCCTTCCATTTTTGGCCACCTACTGGTTAACCTGATAAAGCTTTGCTGTCCTAACCATAACCCTGTAACCAAATAGCAATAACCTAGCATAATAATATGGTGTTTTTAATTCATTTATAATGTTAATACAACTCCAACAATTTTCTCAAACTAGACTCTGCACTCTTTGAGGCTTTGGCGCTGGCCTCTTACAAACATTCCCTGCTAACTGTTGATAATCTAGAAATGAGAACAGACAAGGCCTTTATGCAATAGTATACACACACACAGAGAGAGAGAGGTTTCTAGGAGGAGAAACTCCATCTCAGAACTAAACTAAGCTCAGCGTACAATCAATACCCTGACGGTTTTTTCCTCCATAAGATGGTTCAATTGATCATCTCTCACTAGTGTTCAACAGTTATAGGTGCATAGTGAGAGGGCTGTGGTCGAGTGATGCAAAGGTGGCCTGGCATCTCCTAGGTCATTGGTTGCCAAGGCCCCCTCCCAAAAGTTAGGTAAAGGTAAAGGTTTCCCTTGCTTGAAAGCCAGTCACATCCAACTCTAGGGTTCAGTGCTCATCTCGGTTTCAAAGCCGAAGAGCCAGTGCTGTCTGCTTCTGTAGACATTTCCATGGTCATGTGGCAGGCATGACTAGACACTGGAGCACACGGAATGCTGTTACCTTCCCACTGAAGTGGTCCCTATTTATCTACTTGCAATTTCTTGCTTTCGAACTGCTAGGTTGGCAGGAGCCAAAAAGTTAAGGAGGTCTTATTTGACTAAGAAAGAAAAAGTGTGCTTGTTTTGTTGTCTGAGCCTGTGATCCTCCAATGGCTTTGTAGAAGAGTGCAATATTACATATCACCTCCTCACCTGCAGTCCTTAATTCTTAAACCTTAAACAGGATGGTTTGACAGTTTGACAGATTGAGCCTCACAGGATGGCAGCCATTTTGAATTATTTGCTACAGATCGTTCACAGTTTGCACGCTTCATGCCTAATTATAGAAGATTATGGTTAGTAAAAGAAATCTTTTTGGACAGAAATGGGATACAATAACCACAGCGAAGAAGAGAAAGAAGATGTTTTATTTAAGTAAGCCCAAGGGTGATGTGGGGTCATGTTATTTATTTTCTTTTTATTTGCGTTCATGTATATTTAAAACACAGTCTGAGCCTAGGGATTGGGTACAATGGTGCGGTATGATGATGTGGAAACTGAGCACCTTGGATATGGTGGGTCCCATGACAACACAGGAGGTGAGTGGGGAGCTGAGTTTGTTTGGTGAACCCAATATAAACTGTGTTAATAACCAGGTGGGAATGAGAAAACAATGGCTGACAAACAAGCTGCATGTTATATGAATCCCAGTAGCACAGCCCACTGAAATATGTGGGAGCCCAGGAATTGTGGAATTGGCTTCATAGAGTTGAGGTAGGCATACAGACAGGTGGACATACCTGTTTGGGGAACTCAGAGCAGGTAACTCCTAAACATTGTGAGCATTAATCAAGGAAGGGGCAGCATGGCCAGAATAGCCAGTCAGTCAGTTGATATAATGTTGAGTCTGGCGCAAGAAGTAATCTAACCAGCAGGATTGGGTTAACAACAGTGATTTACTTTATTCAGCTCAGAAACCGGACTGGGGAATATGTACAGGGGTGGCCTCTATATATACAGTGATCTGACCGTTACAAAACAAGATACATTTAGGCGGGCTTCTGGAGGACAAGTAAAGTTCAACATTTCCCACTTTTACGGTTGTTTGAATTTTGCGCCTTTACAAATGGCACACATCTCGATCTTCCGCTTTGGCGAGGTTTGTCTTTTAAAGCAGATTTAAGCTTTGGACACAACATATAGTCTATTGACTTTGTGACATTTACAAAAAGGCACAGAGGGAGAAAATGATAAATGATTGTAGCTAACTGTAGCATGGCAATACAAATCACAATCAACGGTGTACTATTAACAGCTTTGTAACATCTTTGGTCTAGCTTACAAAACTGCATTAAAAATATTGTGACCTTCTAGGTGATTTTAATATCCTCACTTTCCATACATATTAAAAGCAATCACTCATGAGAGTGGCCTAGAAAGGCTGACAATACTGGGTGAATTATCTTTCCTTGAGTGACTTGATAAAATTTTCAGTAGAACAGCACATGTGACAATGTTTAAACATTTCAGAACCATGGGGATATAGATTTGAGGCTTCTTCAATATTTGTTCCAGCAACTGAGGCTGCATGGTACTTTGGCATAGTTGGACTCTGTAGATAAGGGACAATTTGCACAATTCAATCCTTTAGAAATGTCTGCTAAATGAGTGTGGGATATTGAGTCTGGGTCCACAATTCAGAACCCCAGGAAATTGTCTGATATTGCCTTGCAATATGTTTCCCACATTACCACTAGGGGGAAAAAGCACCTATCTTCCATTTTTAATAAGTTAAAACAATTATTAGGGTTGTTTTTATTTTTGACCAGTTTTCTCAGGTATTTTTTTACTTGGGGTTCAAAGCAATCCAAGTGCTTAGAAAGAAATCTTGTGTTTAGCTATAGACTTCTGATCACCAGGTGCTGTGATAATGCAAGCGCGGCGCCAAAATGGCCGCCGCGCACTTTGCGGCCCCCCCCCCATAGGACAGAGGATCCGGGTAGTTAGGGGCGTGGCCAGCTCCCTTATAAAAGGGGTGGCCACGAGGCAGCCGAGCTGCCATTTTGCCTCAGCGACGGAGCGGAGAAGTTTTTTCCCTGCGCCTCCGTCGCTCGTTGGTATTGCCGGGAAGCCTTTTGGGTCGATTTTGCTTAGCTAGCTTCCCTTTTTTGCTCGAGATGCCTTCCAAAAGAAGGCTGCCGCGAATTCAGCTCGGGCTGTTAGGAGGCGCAACCCAGGTCGGAGGACCGTGGTGCCGCCTCCTCAACAGCCACCTTTGCCATCCCCGGCCGGGGCTAGTGGCTTGGGGTCTATCGCACCTTGGCCCGTTCAGAGTGCGGGCGCGGAGGGCGCTCCGGCCCGCGGCCCGCGAGCGGTGGACACCGCTCCTCCTTCCGCCCAACCCGTTGGGCCGACTACTTCTGGGCCGCAGCCTCTCCCGGGGCCCTCTAGCCTTGGGGGGTGGCCCGGTGCCCCGCCTTGGCAGGTTTCCTCACCAGCCCTACCGGGCTTCGGCCCTGGCCGATGGCCATATCTGGGCCATGGGGTGCAGGGAACTGTCCCCATGCAAGGGTCAGGTGGGCCGGCCGGCTCTTTACCCATGGTTACTGTAGACACCTTACTGGCCCGTATTGCGGCCTTAGAGGAGTCTTTGGCCCGGGCCAGTCAGGCAGGTGCCCCTTTTGGGGTACCTTTGGAGGCGCTATCGGCAGCAGGACGACGGCCGGCGGGGAGGGTTGAGCTGCTGCAGGCGGGTGGCGCGGCTCCGGCCACTGCCTCGCAGCTCCCCAGCCAGCAACCTGGCGCGGGTCAAGCCCCGGTGATGAGCTCTACATCGGTCGTGAGCTCCGACGCCCCCAGTGGGCCGGAACCCCCGTTGGGGGCGGCCCGCGGGGGTGCAGCATGTGAGTATATGGTGCAAACGAGTACATCCACACACATTCCCAATATAGGGGGGACCTTTCAGTGGCCTTGGCCTCGCGCGGGTGGTGCAGGGGCTACGCCGCTGGCGACCCACCCGGCGACAAATACTGCCACCATGCCCGCTGGGGTGGGCATTGGTTCTTACACTGCTGGGAACGTACCTGGGGTGGCAGGGTTAACTCAGGCCCCTTTGGGTAGGCCAGCTATCCCCTTTTCGGCTTTGCCGGCGGCAGGGTATTCCCTGCCATTGGGTGATCACTTGGCTCAGGCTACCAGAGAAAAGATATGGCGAGGGGAGTACGTGGATATCTTCTCACTCCTGAACAGAGAGCCCACTAAGGAAGAAAGGGAGGGTCAGGATGAGAAGGACAAGGAGCAGGCACGCCGCCGTAAGCCGCCGCGTACCTGGGCTAACTGGCTCCCCGCTTATCTGATATACATGGCGGTGTATATGAGGGCGCGGCCGGATCTAGCTATTCCCATGGTCCAATATTTGGACAACATATACAGGGCGATGGTAGATTTCCCGGGCCCCTCATGGCTAGCATATGATGAGGAATTCCGTATGAGGATTCCCCTGCACCCCGAGATGAGATGGGATGAGCCGTGCCAGAGACTGTGGCTCTTGTATATGACACCCACACGTCCTGCCCCGGGGGATAGATACCATTGTGGACATGCGGTCCAGCGAGCAGCTCCAGCGCAGGTTACCCGCCAAATGGCGGGGCAGGGGGTTCCAGCCCGCCTGCTGTGCTGGACTTTCTCGTCCAATGGTTCCTGCAGTCGGAAGAACTGCAGGTATAAGCACGAGTGTCCCACATGTTCTGGTCCCCATGCAGCCTCTGCTTGTCCCAAGCCTGTGGGTGCGAGGCAGAGGGAGGGGTGGACAGTGGGCTGGCAAGCCTGCCACGGATGGAACTAGTTCTCCGAAAGGCCCCCTCCCCAATTAAGGTGGACATGCTGGAGCGCTGGCTCGCATCGTACCCAAGGGGAGGGGACAGGGAGTACCTCATCCAAGGTTTTAAGCAGGGATTTCGTATCCCTTTTATGGGTGATAGATCTCCTCAGGATGCTCCCAACCTTTTATCCCTCAGAGGAAGGGAGGAGGTAGCCGAGGCCAGCATTAAAAAGGAGTTAGACGCGGGCAGGGTCGCTGGACCTTTTCCCGCACCCCCTTTTCCCAACCTTAAGGTTTCACCATTGGGTTTGGTTCCTAAAAAGTCCCTAGGTGAGTTTCGCCTTATTCATCATTTGTCCTACCCAGCCGGCCGATCGGTCAACGATGCGATACCTGATCACCTTTGTTCGGTCAGGTATACATCGTTCGACCATGCGCTGCGCATGGTGCGCTCGTGTGGCCCGGGTGCCTTGCTGGCCAAGTGCGACATTAAGTCAGCTTTTCGCCTCTTGCCGGTGCACCCGGGCGACTTTGAATTGCTGGGTTTTAAGTTTAGAGGGGAGTATTATTTTGATAAGGCCATGCCTTTTGGCTGCTCCATATCATGCTCGGCTTTCGAGCGTTTTAGTACCTTCCTAGAGTGGGCTTTCGTCCGCAGGTCAGGGTCCCGGTCTGTAGCCCATTACCTGGATGACTTTTTATTCGGGGGTGAACGGGGCTGGGACACGTGTGCACGTCTCCTCAATACATTTCAGACGCTAATGCAGGAACTGGGTGTCCCTTTAGCGCCCGAAAAGACCGAGGGCCCGTCGACCAAACTAGTATTCCTGGTGGTTGAGATTGATACAGTAGTACAGGCTTCTAGGTTACCGGGTGATAAGGTGTCCAGGATAGTGACCCTTATCTCGGAATTGCTGGCTAAGCGTAAGGCATCCCTGAGGGAACTGCAGGTGCTACATGGGCACCTCAATTTTGCCTGCAGGGTGGTCGCACCGGGCAGGGCTTTCGCCCGGCGCTTATGCGACGCCATGGCAGGGTTATCCAGGCCCCACCACAGAGTCAGGCTTACCCGGGGTATCAGGGCAGACATGTTTGTCTGGTTGCAATTCCTGAGGGAGTTTAATGGGGTCTCATTTTGGAGGTCTGACCTCCTGGCATCCCCCAATTTCCAGATCCAGTCTGATGCCTCAGGATCCCTGGGTTATGGGATGCACTTCAATGGGAAGTGGGCCTATGGTGGGTGGCCACCGGCATGGGCAGGCACAGGTCGCCTGCGGGAGCTCACATACCTGGAATTTTTTCCCATTCTGGGGGCTTTGATGCTATGGGGCGAACAGTGGGCTAATTCGGTGGTGCATTTCTGGTGCGACAATGCTGCCGTGGTGCACATTGTCAATGCACAAACTTCTAAATCGCCCAGGGTCATGGATCTAGTGCGCCATTTTGTGCTGCGCTGCCTGCGCCTCAACGTCTTGTTCAGGGCCAGGCATGTCCCAGGGGTTAATAACGATATTGCTGACGCTTTGTCCCGCCTGCAGATCTCCCGGTGCCGCGCCTTGGCCCCGGATGCGGAGGAATTTCCCTCGCCACTCCCGGACGAGATGTTGACTATTGGCAAGGAGAGGTGAACCGGGCGATTGGCCTGTCACTAGCGCCACGCACGCGTAAGGCGTATCAACAAGCATTCAATTCGTATAGGGCTTTTGCTACTCGATTTCAATGGCCAGAGACCTGGCTCATCCCGGTGGACCATGTTCTGCGGTTCATGGTTCACCTGCATGCACAGGGCCTTGCACCTCGCACCATAGCATCCAAGCTCTCGGCGTTGGCTTTTATGGCCAAAGTAGGGGGTCATGTGGATACCACCTCTGACTTCCGTGTGAGACACGTTTTGGAGGGGTGGGTGCGCGAGCGCGGGCGTTGCCCGGATGACCGGCACCCTATTTCCCCAGGGGTTCTTACCCAGTTGGCCCGGGGCTGGCCAGGCCTCTGTTTTGATCATTATGAGGCAGCCCAATTGCATGCAGCCACTACGGTGGCGTTTTTTGGAGCGCTCCGCATCAGCGAACTCGTGATGCTGTCTAAGGCGGATGCAAGTGGTAGGGCACTGGAACGCGGAGATGTACATGTTGCCAAAGACTGGGCCCAGTTGAGGATTCGCTCCTCTAAAACAGATCAGCATGGCGTAGGCAGTGGAGTAAGACTGCTACGGTGTTCTTTGGCAGACATCTGTCCGGTTGGTGCCCTACAGGAATACCTGGCACTGCGTGGCATGCACCACGGCCCGTTTTTCTGTCACCAAGATGGGTCTCCCCTTACTAAATTTCAGTTTTGGAAGGTGACTGCCAGAGCCCTTACCAGGGTGGGACTACCGGGTGCCCGTTCTGGCACACATTCGTTCCGTATTGGCGCAGCCTCTACAGCGGCTGCTTTTGGGTACTCTGGGGCTGACATATGTAGCATGGGGAGGTGGGGCTCACAATGTTTTCAGTTTTATGTGCGCCCACTCCCGCCATGAGTACCAATCCAGTCACCTTACCTTCCTTTTTCTCAATTTCTTATAGACCCTGGGTGTCGTTTTACACCGGTGACAGTATGGCTGGTGGGCCACAGCTATGTGCTCAGGGCAGCGCGTTACGCTGCGGCGACAGAGTGGACCCCGACTGGGACTGGGTGACCACGCCAGTCTCGCATGGCACGGTAAGCCTGGGATGTTATGGCGGGAGCTGCGGCCTTTCCTTTTTTCTGGCCTGGGGGCTGACCCGCCTGACATTCTAATCATCCACCTGGGGGGCAATGATTTGGGCCAGGTCACCGGCTTATCGCTCAAGCATGCGATTTGCGAGGACCTCGCCTACTTGCATTATGTCTGGCCTGCCACAGCCCTGGTTTGGTCGGACATTGTTCCGCGCCACTCTTACAGAGGGGGCGTTAACCTCCTGGCCCTTGACCGAGCTGGGCGCGCGGTCAATAAGGCAGTGGCGCGGTTTCTCACCACCAGGGCTTGGGGACGGGTTAGTCATCACCCCGATATTAGTCTGCAAAATTGTGACTTGTATACAGGGGATGGGGTCCATCTGTCGCGTGGAGGTATGGACCTCCTGTTGGGTGACTGGCGAGCAGGCCTGTTGACCGAGCTGACGGTCTGGGGGGGGGCGTCAGGTCTTCTGTGAAGCCCCTCCGTGTGGCGGGTAGCACTGGTAAGGTAAACAGTATGACCCACAAGTATCCGGCAGGTTCGCAATTGACTGGACAACACTAGACAGGAATAAAGTAGTTAAACGTTGTCCGGTCAACGACGAACCAGGCGATGGGGTGATGATGATTGCTAACCAGCATGCATCACCCCTGTGATTTCACGGATACGCGTCAGAGGGTGGGGTCATGAGTTAGTTATTGACTACGGTCAACAATTTGTTTGTTGTTGACAAACAAATTGATACAAATTGATACATTGTAACCAATTGCCGTTGGCAATTTTGGGGTGGTACCTTACCAGTGTTACTTCGGCCTGCTTGCCTTAGGAATTATGATTGGTCGTTTTACCAATACAAATTTATAATTCGGACTAGGGCATTGAATCAATAAATGTGGCCCTTTGCTGTTATCCACTTTCAATGTTGTCTGTGTCCGTTATTGGGGGGGTGCGCCTGCAATGCAAGCGCGGCGCCAAAATGGCCGCCGCGCACTTTGCGGGCCCCCCCCCATAGGACAGAGGATCCGGGTAGTTAGGGGCGTGGCCAGCTCCCTTATAAAAGGGGTGGCCACGAGGCAGCCGAGCTGCCATTTTGCCTCAGCGACGGAGCGGAGAAGTTTTTTCCCCTCCACCCCCTCCCTAGTTAACAGTGTGATCATGGTCGCTTCGGGGCCGGGTGGGAATTTTTGGTTGGGACCCATATTGGCTTCGGGTCCTGGCTTTTTTGCCCATCCCACACTGTTGCTATGGTTTGATATAGGGGTCTTTCTTCGTTCTTACTGTTGACTTTGGTCACATGGGCGGGTAGCACTGGTAAGGTAAACAGTATGACCCACAAGTATCCGGCAGGTTCGCAATTGACTGGACAACACTAGACAGGAATAAAGTAGTTAAACGTTGTCCGGTCAACGACGAACCAGGCGATGGGGTGATGATGATTGCTAACCAGCATGCATCACCCCTGTGATTTCACGGATACGCGTCAGAGGGTGGGGTCATGAGTTAGTTATTGACTACGGTCAACAATTTGTTTGTTGTTGACAAACAAATTGATACAAATTGATACATTGTAACCAATTGCCGTTGGCAATTTTGGGGTGGTACCTTACCAGTGTTACTTCGGCCTGCTTGCCTTAGGAATTATGATTGGTCGTTTTACCAATACAAATTTATAATTCGGACTAGGGCATTGAATCAATAAATGTGGCCCTTTGCTGTTATCCACTTTCAATGTTGTCTGTGTCTGTTATTGGGGGGGTGCGCCTGCAAAACTTCTGCTTGTAGTCACTATGTCATAGCAGCGAATTCATCCAGGTGATCAATTGTACATATACTTGAACTGGCTGTTAATCTGCATGAAAGTGTGTATGAAGTTGGGTAGCTTTGATTTCAGCTTTAATTTTCTGAACTTTGTGGCTTCCGAGAACATAGGTCTTACTTCTTTCTTTCTATCTTCATAAAAAACTCTTCTTTCCAGTTGCTGCTTCTGGTCTTTTTATAAAATCTACAATGCCATCAACATGATACTTGAAGTCTGCATGACCATAGGTTCTGCAATGCAAAAGCTCAGACTCTCAGATGCCTTAATTTAGGCAGTTTGATTTCCCCTCTTAAAGGTTCAGATAAAGCCCCACCAGGATCTTTTGACAAAGAAGGACCCTCACTGCACATATCTGAAAGTGATTTAAATCTAAAGGTTTCTAACAAGCATCCATATATTTTGTTTAGCCCTAGATGTATTATGTACCACTATTGTGTCTTAAAAAAAACCATGTTATCTGAATAGTAAAGAAAAAAAAAGATAATGTGATTTATATAGAATGGTGCACTAGGAAGTAAGAGGCCTACATTCACACCTCCACTTAGTTATGGAAATTCACTGTAGGTAAAACTGTATACCATTCATAGAGTACAGTACATTATATACCTAGAAACTCCTCTTATGTTTACAATAAGAAGTTTCTTCTGAACATCAAGATCTAGGTGTGCTATGCACTTGTTTTCCTGAGGTAGAAACACGTGAATTTCATGTAAATCTTTAAGGAGCATAGCAATCTAGTACTTCTCAGTTTAAAGGACCAGTACTTAAATGCACATACTCAGCTGAAAGACAGACTCCTGGGTTTGGAAACAGATGTTTAACAACACAAACTACTCAGCTTATTCTAGTAAAGAAGTTGAAATAAAACAAGCTTCACAATAAACTGGCTAAACAGATTACTAGGACACTGAGCCAAGTTGTCACACAAGGGGTATATTTGGGAACTTTATTCCTTCTATAACTATCCAGTAGTAAGAGCTGTGAATGCCAGGACAATGACATGAAAATACCAACTTGGTATTTCATTTATGATCAAGAACATTGCTTTGGTATTTTAAAGTTGTTGGGTTTCAGCTAGCAATTATTAGACAGATTTATCTAAATCTGTTGAATTCAGATGGTGCAGCAGTATAGACCTTGGAAGTTACTTTCTTGGACTACAGAAACCTGAGCTAGGATAGCAGGATGCCTTGCTAATGATGCATTGAGGGTCTGTGCCTTGGATTTGAGTAAGGCATGTTAATGCTATGCTTCTAATCTATGGTGTCAAAATTGGTATTTCTCACACAATATTATTTTTTTCCTCAAACTTCATAATCTGGTATGTTTTAAAAAGTTTCCTTTGTGTTTTTGAAATTATACCATTGAGAAAAAGGCCTTATCTCTTTCTGGCATGATATGGAGGCTGGTGGCAGCTTTCACAGTTTTATTAATAAACAAGTGAAACTGATGCGGAGGAGCCAATAAGGAAGGGTGTCACCTCTTGATACTTGTAGAGGTGAATACACACATGCCAGGAGATGTGGGTGCAAAAGGCAGACTCCCGAACAAAGGAGGCCTGCTCAATTTATTGCCTAGAAAATCCTCCCCCTTCATGTACGTAAGGTAAACATGGGGGTGTACAAACTACAGATCATGTGATATCCAAACATATACAGGATATAGGTGAAAAGCATAAGAGAGCATAATATGTCAAAGAGTCCTGGCAATCAATCTTCTAGGTGATGGGTTAAAGCATAGGAAAGCATAGGAAGGCATACACTTGGCGTCAGGGTGTCTAGGTCGCTTGATCTAACCTTTCACACATAACAGGCTGGTGCTGGCTGTTACCGGTTCTGCACAAACCTCCAGAAGGCCAAGCTTGTGATTAGATAGGAGGAAAGAAAAACCAAGGAATGCATCTTCTACCGGACAGCGATGCTAAGCCATTTGGGCCTAGTTACCACCCTTTGGAAGAGTAAAAACTTAAGAAAAGTTACCACTACTAATGTAATGTAAGATTAATGTATAGGGGTTAATCCAACAGATATTTACTCTATTAGTTACTTGACTCTTGTGGAGTGTTGAAATCTGGAAGTACAGGTGGATGTTGTTATCCTCTCTCTCCCACCAAGACTGGTATAAGATCAACACATTTATGTAATTTGTTATTCTCCAATATTTGATTATGGCATTGGGTATCAGTAATATTACCTGTTCAGTTGGAGTCTGAATTGGATTGTATGGACTGTTGAATTTGGCTACCTTCCAGCTGGGAATTTTGGTTTATTCTTCTGAAAATTTGTAGCTCTGGGACCATGCCTGATAGCCTTCAGAAGATTAAAGAGATGAGTCATTTCTATAAGTTTATAACTGATTATTATTGCAAGAACAAGGGGCTGCAGTGGCTTAGTGGTTAAGATGCTTTCCTTGTTAGCTGGAAGGCTGGCAAGTTGGCAGTTTGAGACCCAGGTACTGTGTGATGGATTGAGCACCCATCTCTGTCCCAGGTCTTGGGGACATGAAAAGAGCCTCATTTGGGCATTTCCTGAGCAGAATTTCTCCTGCAAAAATCCTCTCAACCAGAATAATTTCTGACATGAAATTATTATTACTGCAAGAACAGAAGATATGAAGATACAGAAAATGAAAATGAAACCAATCAGAAACTTAAACAAAAATAACAAGACACTGCTACCTGATATTAAGCAGAGAAAATTGGATAAACATTTTTCATAATCTGCAAGCAAACTTAGTTTTGGGGAATTCACTTATGAAACTTAAGAGTCAAGTTTACCCACTACCATACCTGTCAACCGCAGCTCCGGACAGTCTGGGACTTGCACAGAACGGTTCTGCGCAAGTCACCTTCTACGCATGCGTAGAAGGCTTTTACGCTTGCGTAGAACCCTTTTACGCTTGCGTAGAACCCTTCTACGCATGCATAGCCTTCTACGCATGCGTAGAAGGGTTCTACGCAAGTGTAGAAGGGTTCTACGCAAGCGTAAAAGGGTTCTATGCAAGCGTAAAAGCCTTCTACACATGCGTAGAAGGCGACTTGTGCAGAAGGGATGCGCAGTACCTCTTTCCCCCCGCTGCCAAATTCAGAGGTTTTTGCAGCTCCGGGCGGGAAATGGCGCAAATCGGCGCTGAAAAACAGGAAATCCAGGAAGATTGACAGGTATGCCCACTACCTCCAGCAATGTATTTAGAGACTTCAGCTGCACTGCTAAGTGAGTTGGCCAGTTAGGATTAGCAAGCCCCACCCCTTCCAATAACTGACCTGACTAAAAAATGCTGTAAAAAGAATAGAATAGAGGAATTACTGAATAAGGATGAAGCAAATTTATAAACTATTTACAGGAAATCTATCAAGCACAAGAAGAAGTTAATGAAGTTAAATTGGTCTGTTATTTAGCAAAAAAAGCATTTGGAGGTTCAAGATCAAGGGGGTTATAATTATCATTTCTAAAAATGTGATTTTAAAATAAAGAAATATAAGATAGAATGATGTATAATTCCACAATGAACAATGGGAAAAGAGATATGTAGAACAAACCACTTTTTAAAAAGAAGTGTGGAATATGCCAGGAGATAAGGATAGGGTTTGTAGACGTGATAAAAGATTTTAACATGGAAATGGGTAATGAAAAAGATAAATAAAATGCTTCTAAAGAAGAGAAAAATAATATTTATTTTGTTTATAACTCTTTTATAACACCCCAGTTAGTTGAATTCCACTACTCTAGGTGACTTTATGACAAAAATGTGAAAGCCCAGTCTACCCCCAAGACACTGTAGTGTCAAAACAATAAAACTAATGACACACAAACAGTGGTATATTTTGGAAATGAATAATTAAGAAAACTAATTGGAAGGCTATTTGGGGAGTGATGAAAGAAGATAACCTCAGAGTTTGACACCTGAAGAACTAATAAGACTATGTAAAGGTCAAGGTCTCTCTTGCTCTCTGGTCATATGGCAGGCATGACTAGATGCCAGAACACACAGAACTCTGTTACCTTTCCTGCTAGAGGCACCTATTTATCTACTTGCAGTTTTTTTGCTTTCAAACTGCTAGGTTGGCAGGAGCTGGGACAGAGATGGGAGCTAACCTTCCAATCATCAAGTTCAGCATTTTAAGCACTAAGCCACTGCAGCCCCATGGAAAGAATAAAAATAAATATTAATTTTGAAAAAGAATAAAGATTCCACTGGGCTTGATGCTTATGAGCTAATTTAGTTAGTAAATCAGAATGTTAAACATTCACAACAATATTAACAAAGAAAATTAATAATTTTATTACTAAATATATTAAAGACAATCAAATTGGTCTTATGCCAAGATGCTGATTGTCTTATCTGGCAAGGAAAGTACTAAATGTAATAAAGAGTATATCAAAACAGTCAAGGTAGGTATAATATCATTAGACATTTTCAAGTTATTTGATATGGTGGAATCACCAATTTTAAAAATGATAAGCAAGATATTAGGTTTTGGCAAATGCTTTCAAGGAATAATAGAACAACTGTATTCAGGGAATCCTGCAGTAATGCCATGATGGAATAACAGAACTGATGTCTCTAGTCTGAGGAACTAGACGGAGAGGTCCCCTTTCTCCAGAACTGTTTGCTTTAGTTATGGAATTATTAGTGAATGCCATTAGAGAAGATAAAGAGATTTTAGGTGTAAAATAACTGACAAGAAAAATTTGAATGTCATAATTTGGTAAATTTGTAACATGTAAAATGATGATATTACCAAAGGTTCACTTTTTATTTATGATTCTGCTTTTTAGCATTCTTTTTTGGCTGATTTGGCTTGATAAATAACATTTCTGAAAAGCAAGGAATTGGCCCTAAAATAAGGCTTGCCTGCAGTGGCTCAAGTGGCTAAGATGCTGACTGGAAGATGGCAGGTCAGCAGTTCGATACCTGAATACTGCAGGACAGAATGAGCTCCTGTCTTTGTCTCAGATCCTGCCAACCTAGCAGTTTGAAAGCAAGAAATTGCAAGTACAGTAAAACCTCGCATAAAGAGCGCCTTGCTTAGAGACTAACTCGCTTAAAGAACATAATTTTCTCTAAATGGTCGCCCTCACTTAACAACCAAAAACTCGCTTAACAATTAAATCAGGGTTCGCAACCCCCCTCCCCACTAGAAGTCACAATCGGTCACTTACAATGGCAGCAGTGGCACTTTTCCCAAGTGTTTTGCTTCAGTCAGGATTCAGGCCCGGATATGGCACTGAGACTACATTGGTTGAGCTGATGGATGATCTCTGGCATGAGCAGGATGGACCTCTCAGCGGCATTTGATACTGTCAACCACAGTACTTTTCTGGAATGGCTTCGAGGGCTGGGGATCCAGGGCATGGTGTGATCCTGGTTTTCCTCATTTCTTAGGGGTCGGATCAGTCGGTGTTGTCGGGAGATGAGAGGTCCAACCCTAGGCCCCTCCAATGTGGGGTGTCACAGGGCTCGGTGTTTGCCTCTCTTATTTAATATTTACATGAAGCCTCGCGGGAGATCATCTGTTCCCAAGGGGTCAAGTACCATGCTGATGATACTCAGTTTTACGTCTCAGCCTGTGGTGATCCAAGTGTTGCAGTCAAAGTCCTATCTAGGTGCCTGGAGACTGTGAGGGTCTGGACAATGGACTACAGCTGAATCCCAGCAAGACTGAGTGGCTGTGGGTAAGGGGCCCTGTGGTATCCTGGGAATTACCATCTTTGGTTCTGGATGGGGCTCTTTTGCCCCAGACAGACCCGGTGCGTAATCTGGGGGTCCTACTGGACTCACAACTTCTGCTCAAAGAGCAGCTGGTAGTTGTGGCCAGGAGGCGCTTTCGCTCAACTTCGATTGATTCGCCAATTACACCCGTTCCTGGACCGGGGCTCCTTGCTTATGGTCGCTCATGCACTGGTCACCTCCAGACTAGATTATTGTAATGTGTTCTACATGGAATCTGTTCTTTGGGATAGAGAGCAGGTGTCAGCTATGTGTTTTCCATAGAGGACACTGAGTCCATCCTAAGCTTTTAGCTTTGGTAAAATCCTGACTCTCACATGCTGATAAAGATTGATGAAGAAGAATTAAAGGATTGGCAAAATATTATTAATAAATTCTGTAGCAGAGATAAGGGGATTAACAAGATAATATAAATCTCCCAAAAAATGGAGGTTTAGGAATATGCATGATAATACTTTGTTTTAAACTGTTTTAAACTTTGCTTTTTAAACTGTGATAACATGTATGATGGGAGAAAACTGACGTAGAAACAGGCAAACCACGCCACAAAGTTTGCCAAGATAACCCTATTGACCAAAACAAAAGGCAAAACAAAGGGATAGTTTAGAGGAAATAGGATGCTCAGCACAACAGACTGGAAGAAGGGGAGGGACAAAATAGGGGGAAGAGAAATTCAGTGTTGCAAGGAACAATACTACATAGGGACATGGAATGTGAGGTCTATGAACCAAGGAAAACTGGAAGTGGAAGTGGAAAGAATAAGCATTGACATTTTGGGAATCAGCGAGCTAAAATGGACAGGGATGGGCGAATTCAGCTCTGGAAACCATCATATCTATGACTGTGGACAAAAAACCCTCAGAAAAAACAGAGTAACCATAATTGTCAATAAAAGAGTGAGAAAAGTAGTAATGGGATAGAATCTCAAAAATTCAGGCTTAGACTAAAGAAAATAGGGAAAACAATTAGACCAAACAGATATGACCTAGAAAATGGTCCATGGGGTCACAAACGGTCACAATCGGCTGTGTAACTGAACAACAACAGGACTTCCTAATTTAATGCTAAGCTATATTGTCAATCAAATAAGATATGTTATCTCTGAGCCCAACAAACTAATTTGGTTGAAGACCTACATTAGACTTTGTTAAATATCTTATTTTTTCAAGATAATAAAAATATAGTAAAAACAATACCTTGGCTTCTCCTAACCTTTCATGCAAGCCATGAGTCAAAACCAGGCAAACAGGCCATTAAACAGAGAACACTAGACATGGAAAGGTAATCAGACCTACCCAGGGCCCCAACCTTCCTGGCTCCAGAGTCTTGGAGACACATGGTTGCCCTGGCCCAGTACCTGCTCTAACTTGAGACAACTAGTCATTGGAGAGCATTTACGTTCTGCAGTTCTCAAGGGAAAGTTCCAAAAAACATCAATGTTCAAGAGACAATGCCCCTGTGAAATTGGAGAAATCGAAATCATAGAACATGTTTCTGCATCTGCCTTTTTTATAGAGACATCTGGAACAAGTTCATATCTCCACTGCTCTGCAAGTATCCTGGTTGGTCAAACAGCACATACATCAACTGGCTGCTATCTCATGAAAGGCCCACCTTTACCCACAACAATGCTAGGTTTTACGCTGTAGCGTGTAAGACCAGTAGAACAATCCTGACAGGTCCTTCAGCTGAATAAATTACTAGTGCTACACCATAGGCTTAGTAATAGCTGTAACATTATTAATCTTATGTACAGCAAAACCTCAAGTTATGAACAGCTCTACTTATGAAAAACTCAAGATATGAAAGGAAATCTTGGAAAAAATTACTGCGAGATACGAATTTTTTTTGAGATATGAGATTTTTTTGGGTGTGTGTGTGTGTGTCTTCTGATGCTGCCCATGGTGGTGGGAGGTGTTTGGAGCATTTCTGCTCCATTTTTGGAATTTTTCATCATGTTTTGGCACCGCCAAAAGCTTTCCCCACAACCAGGAAGTGCTGAAAATTCTCCCCTCTCTGCAGCAGCTGATTGGTGGGTACCTTTCCTGCAATTACCAGAGGTGGCTACTAGATGACACTATCAGAAATGTGCCTAATATGCATTAAAAACCAATATATACTTCTGGAGTTCAGAAAAAAGCCAAATAAACATCTTTTATCTGTTCAAATGCTTTACAAAGTGGCCAAAATGAAGCAAAAAAATCCAAAGTGCACTTTATGAAGAGTTTTGAACAGAATAATCATATTTTTTGGCTTTTTTCTGAGCTCCGGAACAGACTTTTTGCTTTTCAGTGCATTCCTATGGGAAACCACATTTCAAGATACAAATTTTTCAAGACACTAAAACTCAAATAATGAATTAATTTCATATCTTAAAGTTTACTGTAATTTTACTACTCCTTTAAAATATATTTTAAGTACCCTAATTTTAACTTTTGTTCCTTTTGCTGTACTATGCTGGTCTTGGACCATAATAAAGATTGATTGATTGATTGATTGATTGATCGATTGATTGATAAAAACAATAGAAAATTCCTTCCTTTAAAACATTATATTATTATGTCTGATGACAGGTCTGGAAAAATTCCCAGAAAATCTGAAAAGACTTGTTTTAATGCTATTAAGAAAGAGACAAGTTTTCAGAATAAAAAAATGGTTAGAAAATATGAAAAATAAAGAACAAATAAAAGAAATACTAGGTAGAAGTGTTACTCATTTAGAACAGTGTACAAAGAACTCAATCAAAAGAAATAGTAAACGTAGGAAGCATATAAATATGAAGGAATTATATTACAGAAAGAATGCATAGGTGATAAGAAGGTAGGGAAGGGAACAATAAGGAAAAACTTCAGGATGTTTCTCAGAAAAAAATTAAGGACTTTTGGCTCAATGTTTGGTTGACATTCTTCAAAACCTTCTCCAGAACTTCTTAAGTGTTACTTTTCAAGGCACTATTGTAGATACATTTTGTCAACAGCAAATGTTCATAATATAGCTTATTCCATATAGCAGGTATGAAAAAGGTGAATGCAGCAACCAGATGTAGAAAAAAAGTAATTATATTGCTGTGCCATAACTGAAATTACTCAAAGTTTAGTTTCCTGATAAGATAGTTTCTCATGTTCTTTGGCTTTTTTAGAATTTATTTTGGCTATATTATTCACCCTGCTCTAAAACTGCAAGGTGGTAAAAGATGCTGTAGTTGGCCTCCCTTTTTATTACACAGATGGCTGGATAGCTCAGTGATTTAGGCATCTAGCTCTGGAATCAAAGGTTAGGAGTCTAACTCCCACCATATAAGTAAAATTCACCATATGTCACCTTAAGGAGACATTCTGTCCTTAATAGTGTGATAATACTTCAGTAAAGTTTAGTAAATTAAGCTGAATGAGGAAACAAAGATCATTTTCTTCTTATTTTCAAACCTGTTTATCTGGCTTGGAAAATAGTTGATTTTAAGAAGACCATGTCTGAATAAATTCTGTTCAAATTTTATTTTGGCCATAAATCAAAGATAACAGCTGTGCACTTGTGGGTTCAATGAACTTTATGTGATTGCTGATGCATTTGCTAACTAGAGGGAATACCAATAATTAAAACATTTTGGGTCATCTTCAGAAGAGCAAAATTTGCTCATGACATGTAACAACCCTCTCCCATCTACCCTTGATTTCTTCAAAAGGAGACCTGGCAACTATGGGTAATGGAGTGTAGTTCAGTGTCTGTTCTAAACCTCAGAGAAAATAACAAAATGATATATTTCTCAAGTTTTCATGTTGGATGTAGTCTTTCTTTTTTATGAAATATATGTAGTTTAAGATGCTGAATTCCTGCTGCACAGTTATACAAATGGTGTAACATTTAGATGTAATTTTCTGAAAGTTAAGAAATCTCCATAGGCATAATCTATTGCATGCTATGTCATATGATTTACTGAGCAACAGATAGTGGCTATGAAAATTTCTTAAACTATGGCAATTGCTTCCAAAAGTTATACCATTTGTGAAATAAAATTTCAGCCAACAAATATTCACAAACTTTAAATCATCTTCAATAAAATAGGATCTCAGCATAACGAGACTCCTTCAAAAAGTTTGTCTACTTCTGTGAGATATTTCAGTGATGCATGACATCAATAAAAAAACCAGCATCTGTGTCTTTTTTTCAGCAGCAGCATTAGCAAAATATGTGTTCTGTGTTCAGACAAAGAGGGAGTGAATCATGATATGTGTGCAATTTTGAGATGATTGTGGGGATGAAGCCAGATGCTGTGCTTATCCCTTGGAAAGAACAATACTACAATGGATCCTTCGTAACCTATTAGGCATTTCTATGTCTAAAAATTGAAATGAGGAATCTTGTGAACTGCTCATGGTAGGAGCATATTCCAGATGGCCAGTATACAACAAGAAAGGAAAAAAAGGAAAAAAGAGAGACTGGGCTGCTGGCATCAGACTAAACTCCAAAATCTACCCTGGACCTTCTGACTACTAACACAGTGAGATGCTGATTGAGATATCCACCTGTGACCACTCTGTCTCAATTCCATGGAACTAAGGGTGAAACAAAGGACTTACACATCAAAGGACTTATCATATCATATCATATTTACCTTTGTATGCCACCCAATTGCCACGCCACTCAGGGTGGCTCACAACAATAAATTACCACATCAAAGTTACAATCATTATAAAACATCAAAAACATAGCAAAAAGAAAATTATTCAATAAAATGTCCATATCAACATACATATTAATCATAACATAGCTTGCATCACGGCCCACACCAAAACCGTTGGTAACTTCAGCGGTTCCTCATCTCCCTGGCCAGTGGTGGGGGTTGGGTCAGAGATGGCAAGTCCTGCCTCCCTCCAGGCCATGGAGGCTCTTTTCAACCAAGCCGGGGGGGGGGCTGGGGGGGCTGGGTCAGAGACAGTGAATCCTCCCTCCTTCCAGGCCTTGGAGGCTCTTTTCAACCCAGCTGGTAGTAGGGGCAGGGTCAGAGATGGCTATTTAGAAGTTCTGCATTTTGCAGCATCCTTCTTTTCCATTGTTTCCTCATTCAACTTAGTTTACTAAACTTTAGGTAAAAGTAAATGTTGCCCTTGCTCAAAAGCCAGTCATATCCAACTCTTGGATTCAGTGCTAATCTTTGTTTATCACCAAAGAGACAGTGCTGCCTGCGTCTGCAGAGGTTTCTGTGGACATGTGGCAGGCATGGCTAAGACATTGTTTACCTTCCCACCAAAGTGGTACTTATTTATCTACTTGAAATTTCTTGCTTTCGAACTGCTAGGTTTGCAGGAGCTGGGACAGAGATGGGAACTCACTCCATCGTGCAGTATTCAAGTCTTGAACTGCTGACCTGTCGACCTTCCAGTCATCAGGTTCAGCAACTTAAACACTAAGCCACCACAGTTCCTCTATTGAAGTATTATCACATATTAAGGTCAAAATGTCTCCTTAAGAAACATAGGGCATATTGGCACTGTCCTGAGTGTATTTTGTTCAGGTAAGGAGCAGATTAGGTGGCTTTCATTGTTGTTGTTGTTGTTCAGTCGCACAGTCGACTCCGACCCTTTGCGACCCCATGGACCATTTTCCTCCAGGCGCCTCTGTCCTCCATCATCCCCCTCAGCCCTCCCAGCTCTGTGCCCATTGTGTCTACAATGCCATCTAGCCATCTCATCCTTGGCCTCCCCCTTCTTCTTTTGCCCTCCACCTTTCCCAACATCAATGCCTTCTCAAGTGAATCCTCCCTTCTCATTTGATGTCCAAAGTACTTTAGCTTCATCTTTACTATTTGACCTTCCAATGAGCAGTCAGGGTTAATTTCTTCTAAGATTGACCTATTTGTTCTCCTCGCTGTCCATGGGACTCTCAAAACCCTCCTCCAACACCACATCTCAAAGGCATCTATTCTTCTACGCTCAGCCTTCCTAATTGTCCAGCTCTCACATCCATACATTACTACTGGGAAAACCATTGCTTTGACTATTCTAATCATAAGACAATTTATGTTAAGCCAGAAATTGTGTGTTTTGCATAGAAGGTGTTGTGATCTTCAAAACTAGTTGAGAGTTTTGTGTAAAAGGCCATATTCTCCTTCGTGGTCCATGAGCATCCATACTAATGAGGTTTCCTGTCCGTGCATGTGTGGTGGTTGGCTCTTCCAAGCTTAGCTTTTCATTTCCATGAGTGGGAACTGCATTCTCAGGTGTTCCTGATCCTAACTCGATGCTGGGGGACCCTAGTGATAGGCCTTTTCACCATGCATTCAAATGCAAAGCTTCCACTATTCACATCCAGGGTGGGACTCAACACGACCTTCCTAGGCAACACATTCCTGTTGGATTGGATTTAAGACATGGTCTATGCCTTCCCTCTGATCCCCTTGCTTCACAGGGTAGTATCCCTTCTAACATCCCTGAGGGTCGACACCATGCTGATAACCCCAGTAGCCCACACAAACATGGTTCCCCACACTCAAGGACATTACCTGGGAATATCAGAGGCTACCTAGATGCCCGGATCTCCTGCTTTTGGGCTCTCAACAGGTCCTCCATTCAGACCTCGAAGCCCTTTGCTTGACAGCATTGAGAATTCTCCCGCTTTAATGGCTATTATTAATGACTCTACCAAACCTTCCCCCAATAAGGTTTACTCCTATAAATGGGCTAAATTTCAGCAACTCGCTGCCGTGTCTCCATGTCTCCATGTCTCTCTACTGTTTTAAATTCCTCCTTCAATTGAAACAATCGAATCTCTTTGTATTATCCCTCAAAGTTTATTTGGCTGCTATTATTGCCTACCAGCCCTCTCACTCAGAGGCAAGGTTGTTCTTTCAAAACCTCAGAGTTAAGAGATTTCTTGAGGAATTAGGTAATACCTATCCTGATGTACACAGACCAACTCCCCAGTAGACTCTTTCCCTGGTACTTGATACACTGACTGACAAACTGTTCAAGCCGATGGCTACCATGCCATTACATCTGCTCACTTATAAAACTGCCTTTTTACTGGCAATAACCTCAGGCAGAAGAGTCAATGAATTCTCAGCCCTCAGGTCTGATAAACCATTCATCAAATTCTTTGCTGACAAAGTGGTGCTCCACCAGGATGTTTCTGCTGAAAGTTGTCTCGGCTTTTCATTTACAGCAGCCTATTGTTTTGCCTACTTTCTTCCAGTCCCCATCATCGGAGTTGGAAAGAAAGCTTCACACATTGGATATGAAAAGAGCATTGGCTTTTTATTTGGACAGAACTAGAAGTTTTAGAAAAACTCAATGTTTGTTAGTCTGCCATGCTGGACCTAACAAAGGTCTGCAGGTTGCCTTTCAATGCCTTTCTAAGTGGGTTGTGGAGACTATCACTCTGGCTTATAACTTGGCGCATCAGGATCCTCCCATGGCTCCACATGCCCACTCTACTCAAGTTGTATCGACTTCTGTTGCTTTCCCCCAAAGTGTCCCTCTTCAAGACATCGGCCAGACAGCGACGTGGGCTCAGCCCTCCAGTTTCGTAAGGCATTACCGGTTGGGCATGAGGGAATCCTGCCATGTGACCTTCGGCCGAAGAGTCCTGGGTGCAGTTCTCCAATGATGCCCTCCATCCTGGTAAGTTGGCTTGTGAATCACCCATTAGTATGGATGCTCATGGACCATGAAGGAGAAGGGTAGGTTACCTACCATAAACATAGTTCTCTGAGTGGTCCTGTGAGTGGTCCTACTTCCCCTCTTTTATTGTAGATACCACCCATTCAGCAGCTATGTAAATGGAACTGAGGGAACAGGGCATGGCCCCGATGCTAGGCATGCAGCAAAGGCACTTTCTTTCTAAAGCTAAGCTTGGAAGAGCCGACCACCACGCATGTGGGGATAGGAAACCCCATTAGTATGAATGTTCAGATGACCACTCAGAGAACTATGTTTACAGTAGGTAACCTACCCTTTTTAATAATAAAAAAAATTATTCTGAGAAATTTTCCTCCAAAAAACAGTTAAATGTGAAAAATCTACAATTTTTGATAATCTCACACAACAGGCAGAACTTTTCTGAACTTTTAAATTCTTACTTGAAAGAATGAAACTGTTGTGACCTAGGGTCCTGGGTGCAAGGAGGAGGAGGACTTTCAGCCAGCCCAGCTGCCTGCTGTTGGCTCCGACTAGGAATCTGAGCCTGAAGAGGACCCCTTGCCAGTCCCCCAGGCCACGGCCAGCTCAGATCAGGAGGCTGAGTCAGAGGACATGGACATGGCACTGGCCCCATAGCCAGCTGTCACTCCAGAGCTGGCCCATCAGGGCCAAGCCAGGCCAGAGGAATGGAGCTTGACAGCTAGGCCAGGTGCCAGCAGTCTGGCTGACCAGGAGCAGGCTGGCACATCTGCTCATTATAGGGTTTCATTGAGGCATCAGATGCAGCTGAGAAGGAGGAGGGCCTGGGCACGCCTCCTGAACAGACCCTCAGCTGTGGGATCTGACTCCCCTTAAAGGAGAGGCATGCCAGCAGGCCCTTGTCAGGCCAATTGTGAATCCTACACTGTGCTCCTGGCTTCCTGACCTTGATTCTGAACATTGGACTGTGACCTTGACCACCCTTTTGGATGACCCCTGCACCTCTAGTACGACTCCGCTGGCTCCTGACTGGCAACAATGCAAGCGCGGCGCCAAAATGGCCGCCGCGCTCTTTGCGGGGGCCCCCCACCGGACGAAGGCATCCAGGTAGTTAGGGGCGTGGCCAGCTCCCTTATAAAAGGGGTGGCCACGAGGCAGCCGAGCTGCCATTTTGCGAAGCGACGGAGCGGAGAAGTTTTTCCCTCTTACCTCCGTCGCTTTTGCCTTGACTGGGAAGCCTTACCACTGGGTGACCACTTGGCACAGGCCACCAAAGAGAAAATATGGCGGAGGGAGTATGTAGATATCTTCTCACTCCTAAACAGGGAGCCCACCAAGGAAGAGAGGGAGGGGCAGGATGAGAAGGATAAGGAGCAGGCACGTCGTCGCAAGCCACCACGTACGTGGGCCAACTGGCTGCCGGCCTACCTCATCTACATGGCGGTGTACCTGAGGGCCCGGCCGGATTTGGCAATTTCGATGGTCCAGTATTTGGACAACATCTATCGGGCGATGGTTGACTTTCCGGGCCCGTCGTGGTTGGCTTATGACGAGGAATTCCGTATGCGGATTCCCCTGCACCCTGAGATGAGGTGGGATGAGCCATGCCAGAGGCTTTGGCTTCTGTACATGACGCCCACGCGCCCCGCGCCAGGGGAAAGATACCATTGTGGACATGCGGTCCAGCGAGCGGCTCCAGCACAGGTTCCCCGCCAGGTGGCGGGGCAGGGGGTTCCAGCCCGCCTGCTGTGCTGGACTTTCTCGTCCTATGGTTCCTGCAATAGGAAGAATTGCAAGTACAGACATGAGTGTCCCACCTGTGCGGGCCCCCACGCAGCCTCTGCCTGTCCCAGGCCTGGAGGGACGCGGGGCAGAGGGAGGGGTGGACAGTGGGCTGGCAAGACTGCCGCAGATGGAGCTGGTTCACCGAAAGGCTCCCTCCCCAATTAATGTGGACATGTTGGAGCGTTGGCTCACATTGTACCCGAAAGGGGAGGATGTGGATTATCTCCTTCAGGGCTTTAGGCAGGGGTTCCGTATCCCTTTCATGGGTGATAGGTCCCCTCAGGATGCCCCCAACCTTTTGTCCCTTAGGGGGAGGGAGGAGGTGGCTGCTGCCAGCATTAATAAGGAGGTCGATGCGGGCAGGGTCGCTGGCCCTTTCCCTGCACCCCCGTTCCCCAACCTTAAGGTATCGCCCCTGGGCTTGGTTCCCAAAAAGTCTCCAGGCGAGTTTCGCCTTATCCATCACTTGTCCTACCCAGCCAGCCGATCGGTCAATGATGCTATCCCTGATGACCTTTCCTCAGTCAGGTATACATCTTTTGACCACGCGCTGCGCATGGTGCGCTCATGTGGCCCGGGTGCGCTGCTGGCTAAGTGCGACATTAAGTTGGCTTTTCGCCTCTTGCCGGTGCACCCGGGCGACTTTGAATTGCTGGGTTTCAAATTTCGGGGCGAATATTACTTTGATAAGGCCATGCCTTTTGGCTGTTCCATATCATGCTCGGCTTTTGAGCGTTTCAGTACCTTCCTAGAGTGGGCTTTCGTCCGCAGGTCAGGGTCCCGGTCTGTAGCCCATTACCTGGATGACTTTTTATTCGGGGGTGAACAGGGCTGGGACACGTGTACACGTCTCCTCAACACATTTCAGACGCTAATGGAGGAACTCGGTGTCCCTTTAGCGCCCGAAAAGACCGAGGGCCCATCTACCCAGCTAGTCTTCCTGGGGGTGGAGATTGACACGATAGCGCAGGCGTCTAGGTTACCGCGGGATAAGGTGTCAAGGATAGTGGCCCTTATCTCGGACTTTCTGGCCAAGCGCAAGGCATCACTGAGAGAACTGCAGGTGCTACATGGTCACCTTAATTTCGCTTGCAGGGTGGTCGCACTGGGCAGGGCTTTTGCCCGGCGCCTGTGCGACGCCATGGCAGGATTATCCAGGCCTCACCATAGGGTTCGGCTTACCCGGGGTATCAGGGCAGACATGCTTGTCTGGTTACAGTTCCTGAGGGAGTTCAATGGGGTCTCATTTTGGAGGTATGACCTCCTGGCTTCCCCTCGTTTTCAGATTCAGTCTGATGCCTCGGGATCCCTGGGTTATGGGATGTACTTCCATGGGAAGTGGGCCTATGGTGGGTGGCCACCGGCCTGGGCAGGCACGGGTCGCCTGCGTGATCTCACATATCTGGAGTTTTTCCCTATCCTGGGTGCTTTGATGCTATGGGGCGAGGAGTGGGCCAACTCGGTCGTGCATTTCTGGTGTGACAACGCGGCTGTGGTCCACATGGTCAATGCACAGACTTCTAAATCGCCCAGGGTTATGGACCTAGTGCGCCAGTTTGTGTTGCGCAGCCTGCGCCTCAACGTCCTGTTCAGGGCCAGGCATGTCCCAGGGGTTAATAATGATATTGCTGACGCTTTGTCCCGCCTACAGATCCCCCGGTTCCGTGCCTTGGCCCCGGATGCGGAGGAATTTCCCTCGCCACTCCCGGAGGAGATATGGACCATTGGCAAGGAGAGGTGAACCGGGCGATTGGCCTGTCGCTAGCGCCACGCACGCGTAAGGCGTATCACCACGCAATTAATTCTTTCAGGGCATTCTGTACCCAATTTCAACTGCCAGGAACCTGGCCGATCCCGGTAACCCATGTTCTGCGGTTCATGGTTTACCTGCATGCTCAGGGCCTTGCACCTCGCACCATAGCATCTAAGCTTTCAGCGTTGGCTTTTATGGCCAAAGTGGGAGGTCATGTGGACAGCACCTCTGACTTCCGTGTGAGACATGTTTTGGAGGGGTGGGTGCGCGAGCGAGGGCGTTGCCCGGACGACCGCCACCCGATTTCCCCAGGGGTTCTTACCCAGTTGGCCCGGGGCTGGCCTTGCCTCTGTTTTGATACATATGAGGCAGCCCTATTTCATGCAGCCACAACGGTGGCATTTTTTGGAGCACTCCGCATCAGCGAGCTTGTGATGCTGTCTAAGGCGGATGCAAGTCGTAGGGCACTGGAACTCGAGGATGTCTGTGTTGCCAAAGACTGGGCTCAGTTGAGGATACGCTCCTCTAAGACGGATCAGCATGGCGTAGGCAGTGGTGTGCGACTGCTACGGTGTTCTTTGGCAGACATCTGTCCGGTTGGTGCCCTACAGGAGTTCCTTGCACTGCGTGGCACGCACCATGGCCCGTTTTTCTGTCACCAAGATGGGTCTCCCCTTACTAAATTTCAATTTTGGAAGGTGACGGGCAAAGCGCTGGCCAGTGTGGGCCTCCCAGGTGCCCGCTATGGCGCCCATTCATTCCGTATAGGGGCGGCCTCAACCGCAGCTGCTTTTGGGTACTCCGGGGCTGACATACGCAGCATGGGAAGGTGGGGTTCGCAATGTTTTCAGTTTTATGTGCGCCCACTTCCGCCGTGAGTACCAATTCAGTCACCTTACCTTCTTTTCCTCAATTTTCTTTACAGACCCTGGGTGTCGTATTACACCGGTGACAGTATGGCTGGTGGGCCATAGCTACGTGCACAGGGCAACGCGTTACGCTGCGGCGACAGAGTGGGGACCCCGACTGGGACTGGGTGCATACGCAAGTCTCACATGGCATGGTAAGCCCGGGATGTTATGGCGGGAGCTGCTGCCTTTCCTTTTTTCAGGCCAGAATGCTGACCCGCCTGACATTCTGATCATACACCTGGGGGGCAATGATTTGGGCCAGGTCACCGGCTTATCGCTGAAGCATGCGATTTGCGAGGACCTCGCCTACCTGCATTACGTCTGGCCCGCCACAACCCTTGTTTGGTCGGACATGGTCCCGCGCCATTCCTACAGAGGGGGTGTTGACCTCCTGGCCCTTGACCGCGCTAGATGCATGGTGAATAGGGCAGTGGCGCGGTTCCTTGTCGACAGGGCTTGGGGGCGGGTCAGTCGTCACCCCGCTATTAGCCTACAAAATTATGACTTGTATGCAGGGGATGGGGCCCATCTGTCGCGAGGAGGTATGGACCTCCTGTTGGGTGATTGGCGAGCAGGCCTGTTGACCGAGCTGACGGTCTGGGGGGGGGCATCAAGCCTTCTTTGAAGCCCCTCCGTGTGGCGGGTAGCACTGGTAAGGTAAACATTATGACCCACAGGTATCCGGCAAGTTCGCAATTGACTGGACAACACTAGACAGGCATAAGTTGGTTAAACGTTGTCTGGTCAACGACGAACTAGGCGACGGGGTGATGGCTATAGCTAGACAGCATGCATCACCCCGTGATTTTACAGATACGCGTCAGAGGGTGGGGTCATTAGTTAGATATTGACTACGGTCAACAATTTGTTTGTGGTCAACAAACAAATTGATACAAATGGATACATTGTAGCAATTGTCGTTGGCAATTTTGGGTGGTACCTTACCAGTGTAACTTCGGCCTGCTTGCCTTAAGAATTATGATTGGTCAATTACCAATAGAAATTTATAATTCGGACTAGGGCATGAATCAATAAATGTGGCCCAATGCCGTTATCCACTTTTATCAGTGTCTGAGTCCTTTATTGGGGGGTGCGCCTGCAAAGACCTTTCTCTGCTCCTTCTGAAACCTGAAGTAAGGAGAAGCTCCCCTTCCCCCATTGTAGCTTTAACCAACTATAGAGCTCTGCTGGTGCCAGGCTCTGACAAAAACAAAAATTAGATTTTCCCCTCAAACGATTTGCTTCACTTACTGCATCCTACAATGATGTTCATCCAGTATTTCCATTTCTTGTTTTGGATTTGGAATGCTTCACAAAGTGAAATCTTCCTCCTCCTTCAAGTGGTTGCATTTATAGTTGTTAAAATTCTTTGTATTAGTCCACCTTTTTTGATGGTAGACTGTATAAGGAGATGGCTATCTTCTATTCTCAACATGTTGAAGATGTGTGTGTGTGTGTGTGTGTGTGTGTGTGTGTGTGTGTGTGTGTGTGTGTGTGTGTGTGTGTGTGTGTGTGTGTGTGTGAGTTTTTTCTATGATAGGCCCAATTAACATGTAGGTTGACTGCAGTACAGTGCTTCTCAACCAATACTGTGTACTATCTGGAAATATAACTGTAATGTGCCCTTGTCCCATTAATATATAACACTGGAAGAAAAGGAGAAATTAAGTGTTAAACTTCTGTTAAATACAGAACCAAGGCATCACAAAACATGAAATATGAACATTAGGTATGCATGAGATAAAATTCTTGAGATTTGAGGGGAAGGGAAAAATCACAGTTAAAATTCAAACTTCTCTGAACCATGGCTAGATTAAATCACCGCTGAACCTTAAGTGTATTGTCCAATTAGTGCTTGGTTTAGGAAACTTAACAGGGTCTTTTTCTGTGTGTCAGTGACTAAAAATACAATTTCAATCATTTTCTACTGACTGAAGTAGAAGCATTTAGGCAGAAAAATGTTTTATCAGTGCCTATCTCAAGTTAAATTGTTATCCTGATGTCCAGCTGAAAGCTAACTTGAGAGCTGAAAGGAGTAGAGTACACCCAGCAGAGTTGGTAGAGCAAGTGATTTATGGAAACTCATTTTATATCTGGAGAGAAGACTAAAAAGTTCACTCTATGTAATTAAATTTTATATTGAGATTATGAGAGACTAGACACAACAGCAGGATGTTTTCAGTGCAGAATGTTGGCATTTGTAGCTGATGTAAGCATGAGAATGCTGCTGTGAACCCTGGAAGAAAATCCCATTAAAAGATAAAAAAACTGACAAGGTGCAAAGTGGTGCATGTGAGATTATTTCTAAGGATCCAGCTTGCCATACAGTATGATTTCATGCCAGTATGCATGCAGCTGTGATATTTTGTGAGTAGGTGGGGACCTGGGCTGAAATCCTATTCCTTACCATATAAAGTCACATTAGAGCAAGTGTGATGAATCAGCAGGGATTTGGTAACTCATCTCCTTCATAAAACCAGTTGATTCAAATGATTCAAACATGCCTGCTCTATTTGCAACTTACTTTACTTTAGTAACAACTAAAATAGGCCCATTTGGATCAATGGTACTCATGGAGGAGTTGACTCACAAGTCACACTGATGACTTGAGCCTACTCTTGTGTAACATGTTATACTAAGCAACAGGATTTCAGCCATTAAATGTGTGCGCCAAGATTGCAAACACTGGTTATTTATTATTGCTTTATTAGGTCTGTGACTGCACAATAAAGATTGATTGCATGGGATCTTGCTTTTTCTGCCCTTATTCAAGAAGAGAACCATACCTACATGGCCCATACTAATGTAGGACCTTGGGGAGGAAGTCCTCATCCATATTCAGCAGAATGAACAAGCAGTACTCAAACAATACTGGATTTTCTTACCATGTTTTGGATTTTGTAAAGAAATGCAATCTAAAGAGCCTCTTTGTGAGGGTGAAAGAGGAAAGTGCAAAAACTGGTTTGAAGCTCAACATCAAAAAACACAAGATCCAGGGATCCAGCCCCATCACTCCCTGTCAAATAGAAGGGAAATAAATGGAAGATTTTACTTTCTTGGGATCTAAGGCCACTGCAGACAGTGACTGCAGCCATGAGATAGTAAAAAAACTTAATATTTGGGAGACAGGCTATGGCCAGCCTAGGCAGCATAATAAAAATTAGAGACATCATCCTGCCTTTAAATGTTCACAATAGTTAAAGTGATGGTCTTTCCAGTAGTAATGTATGGCTGTGAGAGCTGGACTATAAGGAAGGCTAAGTGCAGAAGAATTGTTTTATCAGGTCTGTGACTGCACAATTGTTTTATTAGGTCTGTGACCGCACCTTTGAACTGTGGTGCTAGAGAAGACTTTTGAGAATCATCTGGTCTGCAAGGAGATCAAATTAGTCAGTCCTAAAGGAAATCAACCCTGACTGCTCCATGGAAGGACAGATGCTGAAGTACAAATACTTTGTGCCACCAAATGAGAAAATAGGGCTCAATGGAGAAGGTCCTGATTCTAGGAAAGATCGGAGGCAAAATTAGAAGGGGGCAGCAAAGGATGAGATAGGCAGCATCATTGATGTGGTAGGTGTGGATCTGGGCAGACTCTGGAAGATGTCGAATGACAGAGGAGTCTGGTGTGCTGTGGTCCATGGGGTCACAAAGGATCATACTCAACTGTGTGACTGAACAACAAGAACCACAAAGTAATGTATGATATAATGCTGTTTGAGGAGCTTTTTCTCCCCAGAACACAACATAAGCAATCTTTTAGTTGAGAGTCTATATTTTAGTCCTGAGTGTTAAATTAGCTATCTGCACTCCTGTTACCACACAATGCTTCTCCATGGACGAATTTACACAGGTGAGGAAAATATTTTCCCCCTCTTTCTTATGTGTACGCAGAGGTGTGTGTGTGTGTGTGCGTGCATGAGAGAGAGGGCGGGAGGGAGGGGGGAGGGAGGGAGGACTGATGTTAAATGATAAATGGTTCATTAAAAAAAACTGAGGACACAATACTGCCCACTTATAATGCTCTTTGAAAATAATGTATTCGCTCCTGTTCTCTTTGTTCATGAAATCTAGGCATGTCTTTCTTTGATTTCATTTAGTTTTAACTAGATAAGCTTTTTGGAAACACTTTGGACACCTGTGCAGAAATGGAAATGATTTTGATTCCTTTATAGACAACTAGCAGGGTTGCCCGGCATTGCACGGGGCCAAATTTTCGCCCAGACATATCACCCACCCACACAATACACACCCTCACACAACACACCCACACCCAACACAGAACCCAAACCCATCACAGCTACACACATCACACATGACACAACACACTTGCATAACACACACACCCCGACACACAACACACACACAGCCAACCCACTGACCCACCACACCCAGACACATGACACATGACACAACACACCCACCCACATAACACACACACTGACACAATACCCCCCACACACATACCACACAACACACACATCAAACACACAACCCACACCCACCACAGCCACACATGATACACAACACACTTGCACAACACCCTCAAGACTAAACACAGACCTAGACACATCACATGACACAACACACCCACATGACACAGCCACACAATACACCCACACAACACACAGGACACACACACATGGTAGCCACACACATCATGCACAACACAACACATGCGTACAACAAAAACAACCCCCTGACCTTGCCTGCTTTCATGCATGTGCCGGGGGGCCACAAAATAACCCCACCTCTGGCGCGTGCCTCTCCGCCCATGGCCAGCAATAGGGTGGCAGAGGAAACTGTGCGTCCTATTGCATGTGGTGGCGGGAAGAGCAATGGCGGCATGGATTGTTTGTCGGAGTGACCCTCGCACCACCATTGCTCCTCCTGCTGCCAAATGCAACAGGGCACACAGTTTCCTCCACCACTCCATTGCTGGTTGCATGCAGAGAGGCACATGCTGGATGGGGGTTCTTTTGTGGCCCCCTGGCGCGTGCCTCTCCCACCTGGCCGCGCCCACCTGGAAGTGTGGCATATTGGTCTCCCTCCACAGCGGCGAGACAGGCACCAAAAGGGGTTGTGGCTGGCCACCACAGCAGCGATACAGGCAGTGGGGAGCACGGCAGGGTGTTTTGGCAGGTGAGCCCTTGCCACGGAGATGCGCCGGAGCATGGGAGCTGACCCTCCTTGCTGCATTCCTCGCCACCTGTGGTGCTGCTGTGGTGGCTGGTTGCAACCCCTTTTGGCACCTGCCTCACTGCTGTGGAGGGAGGCCGATATGCTGCGCTTCCGGGTGGGTACCTCCACAGCGGAGGCAGCCTCTAGAGTGTGCAATAGGGCACCACTTCCTGATGGGATGCTTGCCAGCAGAATGGCCAGTGCACCTCATGTGCTGTTGCCTCGACCCTGGATATCCAGGTTGAGGCGGTGCCCTCTGTTGGAGCATGTGCAGTGCAGGCCGACCTAGCCTGCTGTGCATGCTCAGTCTGTGGTAACCCGCGCCCTGCCAGAGGATTTCCAGGCGCGGACCAGTCCCCCGTCGGCGGACTTACGGGTGGGTGGCTGTCCCTCGGCACGACTACTTTTCAGGATGAAGGACCCCGAGGGGCACTGCCACTACCCCGCACTGACCTGACCAGGCGCACCAGGTAGGTTGGGTGTGGGTTTCTGGGGTAGTGGGGGTCAAGGTGGCATGGCATTTCAATAACAAATACCGTGACACTTTGATTTTAGTTATATAGATAGGAGACACAGCAGGTAAAACATCTGCTGCCTGAGTTGGAACAGAAACTGACAGTCCTTTCTCACTGTCACAAGGCTGATCTGGTTACTTTTGAACTTTGGACAGAAAATCCCTCAACTACCTCTCTGTCTCTTTGGAAATAAAAGTACAGTATAGTAAGGATTATTCTGTATCTGACATTTTACTGTCTTTTTGTGCTACTCCAGATCTCCTGCCTAAACTGGCAGTTTCAGTGTGCCTCACAGTAGGGATGGATCTGCAAAAGCAAATATGTTACTAAGAGTGCTGGTCTAGGGCAGAGGCATCCTGGTGTGAGCAAAGCCATTATCCTCCAGCCCTAGTAGTATCAAAGACACTTTTGGTTAAGCATATTGTACTCTTTATTGTACAGTGGAACCTCGGTTTACGAACAGCTTGGTTAACGTAAAAATTGGTTTGCGAAAGGAAATCCAGGGAAAATAAAGGCTCAGTTTACATATTTTTTGCATAACGAAAACGTTTCCCCAGGGTGCATTGTGTCTGGGATGGTTTATTGCAGTGACTGCACAGTGACATCCATCTATAAACCACCACCTATAATTTTTTCCTTTGCTGAACCACCAAACTTTCAGAATAAACCTGTATGGTTCATAATAGGTGACTTTAATAGCCACAATAACTTTTGGGGCTATGAAGACAATGATGGAAGAAGAGAAGCTGTTGTAAAATAGGCAGAATCCTATGAACTATCACTCATCCATGGCAGCAAATTACCAGACTCTTTTAACAGTGGCAGATGGAGGAGAGGTTAGAACCCAGACCTAATTTTCATAAGTGAGAATGTAGCAAATCATTGCTTAAAGTCAGTAGGGGAACCAATACCAAAAACCCAACACTGGCCCATTCTATGTGAGATCACAGCTGCTGTTTGACCACAGGTTGTGACATACTGAAGAAGATACAACTTTTAAAAAGGCTGATTGGCCCAAAGGTTTTCAGTGGCCTTGGATGGAAAAGTGGCAGATATTAATCCAGACTCCACATCATATGATAAGTTTATTGATGCTGTCCAGAATTGCTCTAGGGAATCTATCCCTGGAGGATGTAGGGTTTCCTACATCCAAGGTCTAACGCATGAAACTGTTGACTTATTGAATGAATATTTTACTCTTGTTGAGGCAAATCCACTCAGCAAAGAGACCATTAAAGCTGGACAACAGGTAGTGTCAGCTATTTCAGAACACAAAAGTGAAAAATGGATTAAGCTTGACACAAGTCACAGCAGTCAAAAAGCATGGAGACTATTTAATCATTTTGATAATTATGTAACCATGCCAATGTCTCAGCTATTCATATTGCCCATCAGCTATTACTTAATGGGAAACCAGATTCCAACCCATAGAAAAACAATCCACAGAAAAGCAAACAGAGGATAAGAGGGAATGAGGAATGGAAAACAAGCAATCTGACTACCCCCTTTACCAAAGGAGAGCTGGAAGAGACAATAGGCAGGTGTTAGAATGGTAAAGAAGCTGGCATGGATGAGATTCGGGTTGAGCAGGTCAAACATTTTGGACCAACAACAAAAAAATAGTTACATAGCCTGTATAATAACTTCTTGAATGTAGTCCAGATACCAAAGATATGAAGGAAGGCTCGGGTGACAGCTATACTTAAACCAGGCAAACCACCAGAAGACCAAAAAACCCTATAGTTTATATCACTTCTTAGTCACTTATATATATGAATGTTTAATCCTGAACTGGCTGTCTGCAATTGTAGAACTCTGGCTGGTTTCAGACCTGGAAAAGATTGTACAGCACAAATTCTTAATAGGTAGAAGATGGTTTTGAACTGAAAGAAATCACAGGCATAGTGTTTATAGATTTCGCTGCAGCTTATGACACAGTTAAACATGTAGCCTTGCTGAAGAAAGTCTTCCACATCACAAAGGATTTTAAATTCACAAAAATCATAGGCTGTTTATTGGAAAACTGTAGATTTTTTTTGCAATAGTGGCTATGTTAGTCTGTGGTTCAGACATATCAAAAAACTAAAACAAAACAAATAAATAAAACAAAAACAAAAACACTGCAGCGCTTTAAAGACGAACTGCTATAGTTTTACTGTTAGCTTTCGTGGATCAAGTCCACTTCTTCAAACAAGGAGTAAAACTTCCAGGCATGGTTTATATACACCAGATGCAGGGGTCAAGATGTCACAAGGCAAAAGGATCACAAAGCAATGAGGTAAAGAGTAATCAAGCAGAATGGCAGACAAACATATTTATCAATACAGTGTCCTACAGCTAGCAGTAACAATAGATTATTCAGATTAGTTTTAAATGTCTCCCTTTCAATCTCAAAAGTGTGAAGTTGCCAAAGCAATTTGTGACATCTTGACCTCTGCATCTGGTGTATATAAACCATGCCTGGACATTTTACTCCTTGTCTGAAAAAGTGGACTTGATCCACGAAAGCTAACAGTAAAAATATAGCAGTTAGTCTTTAAAGTTCTGCAGTGTTTTCGTTTTTATTTTTTTATTATTTTTGCTTTTGTTTTCTGATGTTCTATTTTCATTGATCCATTAAAGGCATTGCCTTGTCCTTGCATTTGTACAAGCACTTAATGTTATTTGTTCTCCTGGTACACAGTTTATCTAAGCAATATGGTGCTGTATGGCAGAATTCTACTACCCTGTTTCCCCGAATATAGGACCTCCTCCCATAATAGGACACCCCCTCTTTCCACTCCTGCCTTTGAAATATAAGGCCCCATCCAAAAATAAGACCTCCTGACCTCCTGGCTGTAAGGCAGCCGGCATGGCCCATAAGAAAGCATGCCACATCGGAGTCTCGATTGCCTCCCCGCTCACAATCAAGAGAGGTTTCCCCTGGTGAGAGTGGGATCGAGACTCCGATGCGGCAGGCCTTCTTATGGGCCACGCCAGCCACCTCACAGCTGAGGCCAGTCTCGATCGTGCTTCCCCATTCACAACCAAGGGAAGCGTCCCTTGGTTGTGAGTGGGGAAGCGCGATCGAGACTGGTATTCTTCTTCATGGAAAAATAAGACATTCCCTGAAAATAAGACCTTGTGCTAATTTTGGAGTTTTAAAAAATATAAGACAGTGTCTTATATTCGGGGAAGCATGGTATTTCTGGAATGCTGCTTTTGTGGAAGGGCACTAATAGGAATACTTGTCACAAAACTTTGCATGCTAATTGTCACAATATAGTAAAAAACCCTGTTATTTTAATTCATGAGCAACATATTCTCATCTATTTGTTGCAGATAATTTCATTGGAAAATTAAATCCCAATTTTATTTAAATGCTGGGTGAACCTGTGTTCTCTCATAGTGTTGGATAGAGTTTTAGTTGATTAAACAGTGTTGATTTGTGATGAATATAAGTTATGTAGAAATCAGGTAACAAAAATTATATTTAAAGTTTTATGACACTTATAAAATCTGGTAGGAAAATTGTAGCTCATAAAGACAAGAAGCAATGTGTTGTGGCATGTAGTTAAAACTCTTTTGAAGCAATATTCTTGATTTTACTACTAGTAGATTAATCTAGGTATTAAAATAGGTAGCATAAGGCTCCAACTTTTCTCTTGAGGCATTATTGCTACACTGTCAGACCTTGCTTTTAAGATCAAAGGAAGAAGCAGCTTTTTGACGACTTAATTCATCCACTTCTGTTCATTGGATAGTTATCTTGAAATATATTTCAGAGCTACTACAGCAGATTATTGGCTGTTAGACAACTGTTACAGCTTGTTCTACATTTCTCTATAATAAGCAAACATGTATATTCAGAGAAGAGCCAGAGACAATAGTTTCAAGGAGATATTAGAGGTTACTGTTGAACAAAGCTGTTGGAACCCTGTATAATCATTGCATGGATAAAACCCTACTAAAATGTTAGATTAAACTTTATCAGAGATACACCCTACTTGTTCAAAAACATTTAAGACAGTACAAATACGATACCTTGAATCTTTGGAATGATCTTATGTGAATAGTTGGGCTGAAAAATTAAAATTAGCACACTATTCCAATTTTCACTTTCATGTAAAGAGTCGTCAAAAGGGGGAAAATGATGACACACTCGATGGCTCATTCCCTGATCACCATATATTCAGTAGAAGGCATGAATAAGTTTATGTGCAACAACCTTATTGGGAATTTTAACATGGTAATGTGTGTGCTTCATGTTATAACTTTATATACATGTATTTCTGTATAAAGAAGCCACATATGGCAGTTAGGTACAGGGTCAGTAAATGTGATTGTGTCCCTTCTGCATTCACTATACCAGAAGAGAGGAACCCTTGCCAGTGTGCCTAACATAACTTACTGAGATGTCCTGGTTCCCTGTCCTCCAATCCAACCCCAATTTAGGAAGAGGAGGAGGTGAAGATGGCCACTCTAGGGCCAGGAAATGATTTTGCTCCCTGCTCATTTTCTTTTCATTGGAGAGTGAAGTACAGTACTTTTAGCCACTGCTTTGGGAAATGACTGAGTCCTGGTCTCAAAACACCCATTGAGTGAGTCTAGCTTTATTCAACATTCACCTTCACTATGGTATAACTAGGGAGAGAATAGATGGAGCTTCAGTTTTGCCATAACATCTACGCACTGCACCACTGCTTCTCAGGTTCTGGACCTCCAGTTGTTTTGGCCTCCAGTTCCTGGAATATTTGACCATTGACCATGCAGGCTGATGCTTCTGACACATCTGGGAAACAAAATATTGAGACTAATGCATTACATAATACTTTACTTCATTTACCTATTTATTTATTATAAATAGACATGGCCCTTGCTTTCAAAATAGTTTGAGAAATTTTAATCTCAGGGATAACAAGGTAGGTTATTGGACTAATATTCTGGCACAAGATATGAATGCAGGAGTTGTGGAAGCATGCTTCTATACTACACAATGACACACACACATATGTGTGAGGGGCAGAAGAACAAGAGGTTTTTCCCCCAACTACATTATTTCTTGCCACCTAAGCTGCACCAATTTTCCCTTTCACTTTATGACCTATTTGCCAATTTAAACATGTGTTTCCCCACCACACCTTTTCTCTCTTCTAAAACTTGCCTCAAACTCATCTCTTTCTTTGGCTTAACCTCCAATACAACTATTCTCCTAGCTCACAATGGACAGAACCATAATAACTATTATCTTTTGAGAGCAGCATTGGAAGTAGCTTTGTTGATGCTGTTAAAAAATTGAACATATACTATTCTTTTCAGCTAAGGGACTGTAGTGGCTCAGTTGTTAAGGAGCTTGCCTTGTTAGCTGGAAGGACAGCAAGTCAGCAGTTCTAGACCTGAGTACTGCATGATGGAATGAGTGCCCATCTCTGTCCCAGCTCCTGCCAACCTAGCAATTCAAAAGCAAGAAATTGCAAGGAGATCTTTCTTTCTTACTTCGTGTCAGAGGCACTAACAGCATATAACATACAAAGCAAAAATTAACATATCTAAAACAAAAAGAAATTAAAAGGACTAAATAACATCAGCCCAATATAGGACCACCTCAACAGCATTTCCTCTTGCCAACATATGGTCCTCCTCAGTGAACGTTGAAGAGCATCATGTGCATTGTATCCAGTGGTGGGCTTTAGCCAGTTTGGACCGGTTCAGGTGAACCAGTAGCTAAACCTGCTGGTCCCATCCACCTCCACACCCCGCCAACCGCCCTGCCCCACCCCACCCTTCTCCTCCTCTCACCCCACAAGATGTTTGTTATGCTTTAAGCTTTTACTGAAGAAAAAAGTTTAACACAGAAAAATATAAATTGAATACTTACCTTATATCTACTGAAGAAAGTGATTTAAGCTGGATACTTACCTTATGTCTACTGAAGAAAGTTATTTAAGTTTGAAAATTTGAAATAATTAAATCTCAGTTATTTTATAAAGACTTGAGTACTACATTTTGGAACAGATCCTTTGGATCCATTTCTTACTGTTTTTACCATTCTACCTATATTTCTTCATACTGCTGCCGCCTGGGCACTCCTTTTCCCACTGAGCCGCCACTGCTGCTGTGGCCCCGGGGGCAGGGAGAAGGAGGAGGAAGTGCCCTGGCTGTACTTGGCAGGGACATGCCACCACTGCAGTCCAGGTGCTCCCTTTGCAACCAAGCCTCTGCTGCGGCTGCAGCCATGGGGGCAGGGAGGAGGAAGTGCTCTGGCTGGGCTCGGCAAGGATGCGCTGCTGCTGCCCAGGTACTCCTTTTGCCGCCTAGCCACTGCCACCTGCCCCTTTTAGGTAAGTCTCTCGCCTGGGGTTCTATGTTTGTGGGGGAGGGGGAAAGGCTCTGGAGCAGGCTAAGGGGGTTTTTGAAGGGGAAAAATGAGGGCTGTGGTGCTCCCTGGGCCAGTCTACCTCGGAGCAGCAGTTAGTCTTTAAGGTGCCACAATGTTTTTGTCTTTTTGTTTTGTTTACTTCCTGATATGCTTGAAACATAGACTAAGATGGGTACCATTTCAAATGTGGCACCTTAAAGAATAACTGCTGCTCACATGTAGACTGCAGCTGGCCCAGGAAGCTTCATGGCCCTCTTCCCCCTCTCCCAGAGAAACCCCCTTTTGCTCCCCCATGACAAACCACATTAACAAACCACATTGTGATACCTTTAAGATTAACTGCTGTATTTTAATAAAATAAAAACAAAGGCACTGCAGTACTTTAAAGACTAACTGCTATATTTTTACGTTTAGCTTTCGTGGATCAAGTCCACTTTTCATCCACTTCTTCATCCACTTCTTGATCCACAAAAGCTAACAGTAAAAATATAGCATTTAGTCTTTAAAGTGATGCAGTGTTTTTGTTTTTATTTTATTCTTATTTTGTTTTTGTTTTCTGATATGCCTGAACCACAGACTAACACGGCTTCTATTCCAAAAAATCCAACTGTATTTTAATGTGAGCTTTAGTGGATCGAGTCCACTGGGCACCCAATGGTTGGCTAGCATAACAGATAAGTTTACAAACCAGTGTGGCTTTTTACAATCGGTATTAACTGAAGTGGCTCAAGTGGTTAAGCCACTGAACTTGATGACTGGAAGATCAGCAGTACCACACGAAAAACAAAAACCGTTTGAGGCAATGAAGTTTTGATGAATTTATTATGGCTATCCAAAGATGCTCTTCTGTTTGTAATATCCAAAATAAACAATGATACTTCTCAATAAACAATATACTCTTCTGTTGATAAATGGTCCACAAATGAAAATTGATTCTTCTCAATAATAGGTAATCTTATATTAATTCAGATACGTAAATGAATGCTTCACAAAAACATGAAATAGACCTGAAACCCATTCCGGTATTTAGTCTTTCATAAATTATCTTAATCAGAAGTTATGTTCTTTACTATAACAAAGCATAAAAATATAAGTATACACATTCATACTAGCGTGATTAAAATATCCTAATCATATTCAATATGCAAGTTACATGGCTTACCATTCTGCATCGAGAACGGCCTCTACTGCTTACTCTTAAAGTGCCTATCAACGTTAAAATAGTTTGCATACTGATCCTATTTATTCTCTCCTGAAAATCCCCACGTGTTGCTAGTAACAAAGCGCTAATGGATATATGAAACTCTGCTCCCTGAATATGCAAAAACTCAGCCTGTCTTTCTCTACTCTAGCTTACTCATAAGTAGCAACCCAAATCCATTTCACTATTGAGACCCATAGGTGCCAGGGTCTAAAGCCTATGTATATAAAAGGCTTCCGCTGATGTAGCTTTTTCGCAATGTTAATCTTATTAAACCTGTCAAAACGGATCATCTCAAGAACAAGAAATCTCAATTGATCTACTCTGTGATTCTTTCCCACATAATGTTCTACAAGAGGAGCTGTTAGAACCCAGTTCTGGATTTGGGATTTATGTTCAGAGATCCGCTGTTTGATAGCTTGTGTCGTCATCCCGACATAGATAAGTTTGCAAGGGCAAAATATTAAATAGACGCATCCGGATGTATCGCAGTTATAGAAACCTTGTAATTCTTGGTTGAATCTGACTTTGGGAATGTTTACAACCTTAGTCTTTATAACATGCTTGCAGCAACTGCATTGCAAACATTTAAACTGTCCTTTCACTAGCTGTTTCTCTGCTTGCCTAATCAGACAATCACTCCTAGATATATAATTACCCAATGTTTTGGTCCATTTGTACCCAATAAGCAGACGCGGGTCACAATTTGGCAAATCTGCTACCAAATGCCAATGCCTATATATAGATTTCTTGATCTGGTGCGCAACAGGTGAATACTCAAAAGAGCAATACTAGTGCCCTTGCTTTTGTCTTGTCTTTCAAAAAAAAAGATGTTCTGGGTCTAGATATCACTTTTGAGAAAGCTCCCTTGAGAATGTCTTCAGGATACCCCTTAGCTAATAATTTCTGATTTATATCCCCTGCCACTTTCAAGAAGTCATGTTCAGTGGTGGAATTCCTTTTAGCTCTAGCATATAAGCTACTGGGGATATTGCGTCTCAAATGAGGTGGGTGGAAAGAAGAAAAACTTAGGTACGAATTGCGGCCCATAGTTTTTTTTTATAAAGGCGCATGCTCACCCTTCTGTCATGAGTTAAGCCAACCATGAGATCCAAAAAAGGCAACTCTCTATGGTCCTTATTGAACATGAAAGAGAGGTACAGGTTTGCTTCTCCTAGCCATTTTACAAAATCTGGTAACAGTTGGACGTCGTCAAAAATGAAAAACAAATAATCTCTAAAATGCCTATAAACCATAATATGATCATAAAAGGGATTAACTGAAGGTTCGCAAATAATGCTTAACTCAAAACCGATCATAAAAATATTCGCTATGGACGGCACTAGGGGACTTCCCATTGCGATACCTCATGTTTGCAGAAAGAATTGCAACCCAAACCTAAAGTAATTGTTTTCCAAACATACATCCAAAAGCTCTAACAGAAAATGTGTTGGTGGGCTTGAGCTATCCCGACTCATTAGTGCTCCACTGACCACCCTCCTGGCTTCTTCAAGGGGGATGTTAGAGTACAAGGCATTATATCACAAATATCACAAATGATATTATGGGGGTAGAATGTGAATTGAATTTAAATATGGTGTTGTTAACAGATGTGGAGAATTTGAAAGTAAATGAAGACAATAAGGAATTAATAGCTATTATGTTGATATCAGCTAGAATGTGTATAGCAAGGAGCTGGAAACTTGATAGAGTTCTAAAACAGAGGAATGGTATAAAGAGATGTGGGATCTTGCATTGAATGACAAACTGACATGGGAGATAAATAAATATAAGGGAAAAATTAAAGAAAATAGATTTTGGAAAATTTGGCAACCTTTTGTGGAATATTCATTGAATGGAGATCTGAGCGATAGCCTTGTACCAGATTATATATACTTTTGGAAATGGTAAAAAAGGCAATATCCCGCAGGCTCTTATAACTTGTAAATACACAGGGTGATTATTAGTGTTTATGATATGTTTATTTTAATTGGATTTGATAAAAATTGAATAGGTTGTTGTTGTTTTTTTCTTTTCAATTATGTGTTTCCTTTTCTGTATTTTCTTCTTTTTTTGTAATGTTTATCCTTTTATATTCAATAATAAATTTATTATATAAAAATAGAGTACAAGGCATTAACATCCATCATTAAAAGCCCCCTCCTTCTGGTACCTTAATGCCTTCTATTTGCAGCAAAAAATCGTCCTAATAACCGCCATATAATTTGAGGTTGAATCCCTATCTAGCTTTTTATATTAAAAAAATATATCCAACCTCACATTTAAACCCAGAATTGGTTTCAGGAAAACCAGCTCTTTTTAGAATCTGCTCACTAATACTGATTTGAAGTCTACTTCACTGCCTAATGTCAGCAATACTTTACAGTCTTCACACATGGCTATTGGTTATTTTAAGTGCCAGAGATGTGTAGTCTGCAAATTTTCCCTTGAGACTGATACTGTTCATATCCAGAATCAAGGCATTGTGCATAAATTAAAAGGATTTACTATCTGTCAGTCTAAGAACCTTGGGTACATGATCACGTGTCCATGTGACTTGCATTACAATCCGTGTAACAACTTGGGCACTAAAAACCAGGATATCCGAGCACCGCTCTTGGATCCGCAATCAAACCCCTGGGGCACCTCTTGTAGCACATTTTTCTACTAAAGGACATAATGAGAATCAACTGAAAATTATTGTACTTGAGTCTGTCTTGTCGCATCCATTTTGGGGAACTAACTTGGAATTGCTTCTTCACCAGCATGAGGCATTCTGTATTCATCAGTTCAATAACTCTAGAGACTTCTGGTCTAAATTGTGAGATTGATTTTATTTGCTTCCTTTAGTTTTTCATCATGATCTCTAGTTGATTATCTTCATTACTAACACTTGGTCCTATTCAACTTTTATTAAATGCTCTATTAGCCTCAGCAAAATTTAACGTCGAGACCACACAAAGAGCAAGCTTGGTGAGGCCCACGATGCAATACTACAATTAATATAATGCATTAATAATTGTGTGTGTGTATATATATATATATGATTTCATCTTTGTAATATGTATTTTCATATTAATTTTAGATATGAATACCCTGATGAAATATCATTGAAAAGTGATTATTATACTGGATTCACTTCAGTCTTCTCAGTTTCTACTTTTGACTTTTGGACAAGCCTTGTTTAATACTGAATGAAAGTGATTTATTTTTTAAGATACTTTATTTTGCATATACTGAATACAAGTGATTTATTTTGCAATTATTTCAACCAGAATTTTGATTTATAATTTTTTGACCAGTAAAAAATTATTATTCAATTTACATAGACTTTGTGATTATTGCCTCAAATGGTTTTTCTCTGTTTTGGATGGTGTGACCGTTTGGCCAACTTTTTCCCCCTACATCTCCATTTAGAACCAAAGATCCATTGCTTCTGTGTTTGCAGACGTTTTCATGGTCATGTGCCCACCCAGTTACATGGCCACTCCCAACAAGTCACATGGCCAACATCTGGCCATGCCCACAGAGTAGGCCATGCCCAAAGAGTAGGCAACACCCACATAGTGGTAGTAAAAAAACTTTTGGGGAGCCCACCACTGATTGTATCATATGGATGATTGTTTGCCTTTCTCTGCCTTTACACAGGCTGCCATCTAGAGGGAAACCCCACTTTCGAAGATTAGCACTTGATCTTCCTACCCCGGCACACAGTCTATTTAAAGCTTTCCACAGAGGCCATGGTTGTTCTTGGCCAGGCAGTAGAGAATCATGTGGTTTTGCCCAGTTATCTGGTAGCTCTTTGCTTGCCTTCCATAGTTCTTATGTGGTCTGTGGGGGCTGGTTGTTCAGAGAGGCAGAAGTTTGAGGAAGCTGTACCTTGATTTCAGTCTCTGCTTGGGTGGTTGGTGATCAAATAGCAGGTATGTTTTCAAGAAACTTGCTTTGACCCACTCTTTCTGAGTAGCACTTTCTTGATGGAGTTTTGATGGAAGGATGCCAGATAGGTAATGCACTTTTGTAGTGGGGTTGGTTTTAGGCATCCTGTAACCAATCTTGCTGTTTCATTTAGGGCCACATCCACCTGCCTGCATTCTTTGATTTGCACCACACTGGACTAGCATACTCTCCTGCAGAGTAACATAAAGCTAGCACAGAAGTTCTTAATGTGTGTGGTTGGGCACTCCAACTCATTCCTGTTATTTTCCTCAGAATATTATTCCTGGCAAAAACCTTCTGTTTGATATTTAGGCAGTGGGTCCTGAGAGTGAGAGTTCGATCCAGGTTTAACTCCCAGGTATTTGAGGGTGTCACAGTGTTCGAGCATGGTACCATTCCAGTTCGCCTGCAACCTTCTTGATAAATAGGGACTACTTCAGTGGGCAAAGATATTGGTGACATGAAAGGAACCTCATTTGTGCATTCCCTGATGTGACTGGCCTGTGGCCGCAATAATAAAGATTACTTACTTACGCATTATTTGAGCAGAGTTCCTTCAGCAAAAATCCTTTCAACACAGAAAGCACCCTTTTGTGCTTCTGATACAATTTTTTTTAAAAAAAGCAAGCTCAAGGCACAAGACCAGATGTTTTGATGTTTTTCAGTGCCCCCATGCGTCACTGCTTCCAGTATCAATTTTCTCAACCTCTGCAGCCCTCATTGTCCTCTGTTTCATTTATCTACACTGCTTTAATGGTAACTGTATTGGTTTACACAGCCAGGATGATTTTGCTTACCAGTATTCATGTAATCCATAAAACTGTGAAGCCATTAGCAATGCCATGAGTCAACACTGCCAATAGGGCTAAATAGTTCTTTGGTGAAAAAAGACAATAACAATGAGGGTACAGGTCATGAATACTTCCAAAGCTATTCTGTGGGCCCATTTTCCTTTTTCTTTACCCTCCTTGATATATATATATATATATATAACTCAACAAAAATAAGGAAAATAAATATGCCTCGGTCACAGAATCAGATAAATAATTGTGACTTAACTCTAGAATGGAATCTAAGTTTCTAGAATAACAATTGCTCATTTATCTCTTGTGATTTTATCTCCCTTTCTTTTGTTAAATAAAAAAAATCAACACTGCAAGCTATTGGTGTATTGGGTCTGCTATCTACTACTTTGTTATGTTGCAGATAGTCATAAATTTCTGATACTGTATTTTTAAATGACTCATAGAAATGTGAACAGAGATTCTGTACTGAATTACAAATGAGAATGTATTAATGTAATGTAATAGGATTTATTGTTATGCTTCTCCTGCTGCTGCTCAGGTGAAAACTAAATTTCCTAATGAGTTCTGACAATCCCTAATAAGATGAATGGAAAGGTTAGGCTTTTGAGAAGTGAAGCCACACCCCCATTTTGTTAGCTGCAAATATAGAGCTTTTGAGCTTATTAGCAAAAGTAACTCGGGCTAATGCATCATGCCCTCATTATGCAAGTGACATTTCCATGAATTGCTTCAGTATCTTTCACATAATATTAGTGAAGTGTGTATAACTGAGGAGAAAAATTAACATTGCTGTTCTAACTGTAATCCTTTTGATCAGTGCTCTCTTGCTCTCTGTGTTTCTCTCTGCCCCCACCTTCAATACACAAATATTTCTGGTATAAGAGAAGCCCTAGATGCATCTGTGATTCACTTGAAGCATTTGAGTCTTGGGCTTAAGTATCTTTGCTAAAGTCAGCTGAAGTACCTGCTGACAAACTTACTATGTGTTAAAATAGGCTCATTGCCTTTTTTCTTGCAAATCAAAGAACACTGAAGTGCTCCTCTACTTTCAAGCACAAGTTGCACCTGTTGTCTTTTTTATATGATAGCTTTGGGCTTAGGGCTGTATCAGGTGAGGGGACAAATAGGAGTAGCTGAAAACCCAGTGCCAGTGTTAAGACTTAAAATGATGTGTGGGCATAGAAAGGGAGACTGGATATAGGTAATGATGGCCATTAAGACCATACCAACAGTACTGTGTAGTGTTATTTCAATGATGATGATTATGACATAGTAAAAGCAGCAATTTAATTCATATCCTACTGCTTTTCTCAGGAAATCAGAGTTACATAAAAATATACATTTAAAAATGTAAATTACAAATACTTAAAGCCACAAATCAGAAATATAGTAAAATTAACAAAACTAGCAGAAAAGAACAGATTGATATATTTTAAAACCTTCATAATATATCTATGTAATAAAATCAGAACGAAGGCTTGACTAGTCCATTATTTGTTTTCAAATAATTGCCAGCCAGAACTATAAGTAGGGTAGTCGTCCCCTCTAGTTTTTGTTTCCTGGCAATTCATAGACATATTTCCTCTGATCCAAGAGCCAACTTATAGTTTTCATGACCAGTAGGTGTTTTCCAGTCCCCCCAGATGGGTTCTTCAGTCTAGTCCACTGGTTCCCAACCTTTATTTGACCATGCCCCACCTAAAATCCTGATGCCCCCTTCCCCATTACATATAATTCGTATTGTGATAAAATGGGTCACAAGTTATTCAAAATGGAGTCTCTTTGGTTTTTAAACTGTCTTAGAATGTAGCTTTGTTTCTTTGCAAAAGCCTCATAATTCTGTCTGCGGTGCTTATCAAGCAGGTGTGCTTAGTAGGAGCTTCTCAGAGCTTCAGGCTCATGTTTTGTCTCCTCCTCCAGCCTGGAATGTTTGCTTGTGTCAACATCCCAAGCCTGGGAACACCAGACGTTTGTTATGGGAACCAGGGTGTGTTTATACAATCCCTTAGCCCTAATTGGCTGTATGCTAATTAGGAGAGCCAAGCTCATGTTCTTTCTATTAGGCACATGGGTATTGGGAGGAGATTTGACTTTGGGGTTTCTGAGACTGACACCTAAGAAGGGAGAGGAGGACTCTAACACCAAGTCCTTACTCCAACCCAAGCTTAGTCATGATTACCTAGATTAGTCAGGTTTTCCTTTTATTTCTGGGTGAAGGCCTGAGTGTGGATTTTCCTACCTGTACTTTTTGATTAGTATTTTTTCTGCTGTATTCGTGTATCCTGAACTAATGAATCAACTGTTATTTCCACAATATGCTTCGAGAACAATAAACATCTTTAATTCCTCAACAACATCTGTTCTTTGGAAAAGGAGGTAAGACAAGAAGAGTTATGTCATAAGCCTCACACTACCAGACATTATACTCTCCAGAGTACTTGCTGGGCTCTATTAATATAGGTAAGCCCCAGGTTGCTGCAGGGGTTGCTGGATGACATTTAGGCCTCCTGTACTCAGAGTCATGGGGAGTTCCACAGAGCTGGCCAGTCTTGGAAGCTCAGAAGGAACGGGGAGAGCCCCAGGGCAGGAGTCAGCTCAAAGCCTATCTGTCACACTTATTATTCAAAAAGTGAGCTCATATTCACATGGATGAAGCCTAAAAGGCCATTGACAGTTAGTGACTCATTCTCTAATTGCCTCCCATAAAAATTGAATTGCCCTCCTGTGGAGCGTGTGCCCCACGTTGGGAACCATAGGTATAGGTATATATTGTTGCCAGGGAGTCCTTGGGAATTGCTAGGGTCACTGCTCCACAAGTGTCTGGTTGTGAGGCCCTGCTTCTACGGTTGGGCCCCAAGGGTCAGTTGGGGATCTTACTCCTGTACCTGCCCCCTTGCAGGGTAAGGGATGCCCTGCCTGAGCTCCTCGAAGCCGCCTCGATGCTGGCGTTGGAGTTCCCGAGGCTCATGGTTCTGGGGGACTTCAACTTGCCATCGTTGGGGATGGCTTCTGAGGTGGCAAGGGAGTTCACGGCTTCCATGGCAGCCATGGGCCTGACTCAGGTAGTGCGGTGTCCGACCAGGGGCAGTGGTCACATGCCAGACTTAGTTTTCTCGTCGGAGCAGTGGCAGAGTGACCTGAGATTACAGGACTTAGCCATCTCACCTGTGCCATGGTCAGATCACTATCTGGTGACTCTTGACTTCCTGGGGGCGACGCTTCATCGTAGGGAGGCAGGGCCTATTAGAATGGCCCGCCCTCGGCGACTAATGGATCCAGATGGATTCCAGAGGGAACTAGGGGATGTTCCTCTAGATCGGCTCCACGATTCACCTGAGGCACTTGTCGACCTGTGGAACAGGACGGCAACAGCAGCCTTGGATGAAATCGCGCCACTGCGGCCTCTCCGCGCCCGTGGGGTTATGTCATCCCCATGGTTCACAGATGAACTGCGGGATCTCAAACGGGCAAAGAGATGTCTAGAGCGCCGCTGGGTGAAGTCCCGGGATGACTCCGATTGGACACTGGCTAGAGCTGCTATTAGGGCCTACCTAGTGGCGATGGGGGTGGTGAGGCATCAATACTTCACCACCCTTATTGCCTCTGCTGATAATCGCCCAGCCGCTCTGTTCCGGGTAACCAGGTCCCTCCTCGGTAGGGGGAGATCGGTGCCCGGTTGGCAGGGTTCGGCTGAGGACTTTGCTGACCATCTGGTGGAGAAAATCAATCGGATTCGTTCAAGACTGAGTCCCGGCGTGGATGGGGAGGGTCGGGGGGGGGGTGCCGGAGCACAGTCTTGCTGTACGATCTGGGATCAGTTTGATCCTGTTAACCCTGATGAAGTGGACAGGCTCCTTGCAGCTGTGCGTGCCACTACATGTCCTTTGGACCCCTGTCCCACCTGGTTGGTGAAAGCCTCCAGGGTGGGGACAGGTGGCTGGGTTGGGGCGATAATAAATGCATCCTTACGGGAGGGGGTATTTCCTGCTCCATTAAAACATGCTTTGGTGCGCCCCCTCCTGAAGAAAATATCCCTTGACCCAGCTGTCCTTAACAATTACAGGCCGGTTTCCAACCTGCCCTTTTTGGGTAAGGTTTTGGAGAAGGCGGTGGCGCGCCAGCTGCAGAGTGTCCTGGAGGAAGCGGATTATCTAGACCCATTTCAATCAGGATTCAGGCCCGGGTATGGTACGGAGACGGCATTGGTCACACTAATGGATGATCTCTGGCGGTAGCGGGACGGGGGGTTATCCATCCGTCCTTGCTCTTCTTGACCTCTCAGCGGCCTTCGATACCGTCAACCACGGTATCCTTCTGGAACGGCTCAAAGGATTGGGGATCCAGGGCACCATGTTGTCCTGGTTTTCCTCTTTTCTGGAGGGCCGTACCCAGTCGGTGTGGTTAGAGAGTGAGAGGTCCAGCCCTAGGTCCCTCAAGTATGGGGTTCTCCCCTCTTATTTAACATCTACATGAAGCCACTGGGTGAGATCATTCGTTCCCACGGGGTGCGGTACCATCAGTACGCGGATGACACCCAGTTGTATGTCTCGGCCCGTGGGGACCCCAGTGATGCTGTTGAAATCCTATCCGGATGCCTGGAGGCCATTGGGGTCTGGATGGGGGCCAATGGGCTTTCTCCCCTCTTATTTAACATCTACATGAAGCCACTGGGTGAGATCATTCGTTCCCACGGGGTGCGGTACCATCAGTACGCGGATGACACCCAGTTGTATGTCTCGGCCCGTGGGGACCCCAGTGATGCTGTTGAAATCCAATCCGGATGCCTGGAGGCCATTGGGGTCTGGATGGGGGCCAATGGGCTTCGGCTGAATCCCAGCAAGACAGAGTGGCTGTGGATAATGGGCCCCGTGTTATCCAGGGAGTTACCACCTTTGGTACTGGATGGGGCGGTTTTGCCCCAGACAGACCCAGTGCGCAACTGGGGGGTCCTCCTGGATTCACGGCTGCTGCTGGAAGAACAAGTGGCGGCTGTGGCCAGGAGGGCTTTTGCCCAACTTCGGGTGATTCGCCAATTGCGCACGCTCCTGGACCGGGGCTCCTTGCTTATGGTCACCCATGCTCTGGTTACTTCCCGACTAGATTATTGTAATGCGCTCTACATGGGGCTGCCCTTGACGACCATTCGGAGGCTGCAGCTGGTCCAGAATGCGGCAGCCCGGGTGGTGATGGGATGTGGGCGATATGCCCATGCCTCACCGCTACTTCGGGAGCTGCACTGGTTACCAGTTTGTCTCCGGGTGCAATTCAAGGTGCTGGTTTTGACCTTTAAAGCCCTATATGGCAGTGGGCCAGGATACCTTAGAGACCGCATTGTCCCAAGAGTGTCTGCCCGTCCAACTAGAGTGGACCGGAGGGGCTCTCTAATGGTGCCATCAGTTAGGGGTGCACATCTGTCTAGCACCCGAAGGAGGGCCTTCTCCGTGGCCGCACCAACTCTCTGGAAGCTGCCCTTGCTGCCCTTCAGGAAAGGATTGAAGACCTGGCTGGCAGGGCAGGTGTGGGGCCCGAATGGGATCACGGTCCCCGCCTGCTGGCTTACGTAAAGAAATAAGAACTCTCTCTTCCTTTTTTAGAGTGGGTGGGATGGATGGGTGGGATAAGGGGTTTTTAAAGTGTTTTTATATGTTTTTAGAATTTGTTGTAATGCCGCCCTGAGTCGGGTTCTGCCTGAGTGGGCAGCATATATAAATACAAACAAACAAACAAACAAACAAACAAACAAACAAACAAACAAACAAACAAACAAACAAACAAACAAACAAACAAACAAACAAACAAACAAACAAACAAATAAATAAATAAATAAATAAATAGGGGTTGTTCTGCTGAGAGAAGGACCTAGCTCCATTGTACAGCTTCCAGACTGAATTCAAAACATCACAAGTTGAACTCTCAGTGCATTTCACTGAGCCAGTCCAATAGTGGGACTTGTAAATATATCTGAATGTGTTTCTAGAGAAGTATTGCCAAGCTGTGGAAAAAATACAGACCTTAGTTGGAACACTGGATGGAGTGAAGCTGCAGCTTTTGCTAGTTCATATATAGAAAAAGATAACTATAGCTCTCTCCATCTCTCTCTCTCTAAAATGTTAATAATGTGTACACTTCTTTTATTTTTAAAACACCTTGTCCTATTTTTCATTAAAAGAGACTCTAAAGCTGTTCAGTCGGGAAAAACAGAATGAGAATATCATTAAGTTGAAAAGTAAATAAACTAGAATACGTTATGAAACTAAGACCTGTGGGATATCATAACAAGAATGTGCCAAGAGCTCAGAAATATCTATCTACAAATATAATTAGTACTGTAACCTGAAATCAATCTGTCTTTGGAATACTGACGGTATAAATAAAAATAATATAACTTAAACTTAGTGAAGGATAATGGGACTCTTGTGTGTGTGCACCAAACCCTAGAGTCAGATATGACTGGCTTTTGAGCAAGGGCGACTTTTACCTTTACCCTACATTAGATGACAGCTGAGTCCCTGTTGTGTTCAGACCTTGTAAAGAATAGTCCAGCAAACGATGAACAGAACAACGAACAGCGGTTTATTGTAAAGTCTTCCAGGCCACTCTTACAAAGATATCCATACAACAGATGGCTACACAAGTCCCAAGTAATCAGTCTCTCCGAAATATACTGTTGTGGCTTAGCTGAGCTACACCTGTGTGTGAACGTATGGAGAAGACCCAAGGCTAGCCTGGCAAGGTGTAACCTGCAGAGAATAAGGAAACGTAGATCTGGCCTGGCCACACCCTCGTTTACCTGTGGCACTTATATAATGTCACAGCAGTGGCCACTCTATGATACACTGTAGCAACCTGCTGGATAACCTTAAATAACCAATCATAATGTGATACCATAGTTTTAACCAATCAGGAACAGAATCCAAAGTTGCACCCAATCATAGAACTCTAATTAACATAAGGAGCACACCCAGAAGGGGAGAATATGTGCCAAATCTTGCTCTTAATTCCGATGGCGAGAAATCACCATTTTGTCTTGCAAAGTGTTCCTGGAGCAACTTGCAATTTACTTGAATACACAACATTCCTCCCCCCTAGTTTTCTTGTACCAACCTCTAATTATGAAACTATGATTTTGAATCCACATTTGGCAAACTAAGTAGCCCTGAAACCATTAGGTTACGCATCCTCTTAGTATCAGCCAGGTCTGCATCTAGCGCTCTGTTTACACCGCTAGACGTTTGCTGCGGACCGCACAACGAACTTCAAAATAGTGGGGACTTAGAGTGGGCATGTCCTAATGTAAACCAGTCTACTGCTGAGGGTGACCTCTGACTTCCGTGTGATGATTTGCTTGCTCCAGTGCCCAGCTGTATTGACTTTAACAAAGCACTATTCCCCATGTTCCTGGCCAACTCATTAAGAGGCAAACCTGAAACTTCTACTGTGGAACCAGACTGATTAGCATTTACAGCTGTAGCACCCTCAGAAGGAATTGCTTCTGGAGTGACTTCCATACCTGCCTTTACAGTTGGGCCAAATATAACATCACCTTGGCAGTATGTAGAAACCTCTTTTTGTACTAACTCCAGTGAACCGTATGACTTTGGCAATTCCCTCTCCAACCCTGGGGAATGTGAGCACTCAGGCAACCCCTCCTTTCCTCTAAGGGATTGTGAGCCAGAACCCTCACAATGATATCAGACAAGATAGGGCCACTGCTCAAAACAGAGGGAAAGTACAAAGACAGTTTGAGTGAAGTGATTGACAAATCACCCCAAAAGTCTGGGTTTGCAGGCTCCAATGCTGCAACAGGCAAAAGATCTGGAGATTCATACAGTTCTGGACAGTCTGTCTGTTTGGCAAAGTCACTGTCTTTGTGGGCAACATGCGCATAATGGGAATAAGTAGAAACAAATACTTCTTTGGCCATGGCGCTCCCTGGGGATCCTTTGGACACCGCCTCCCCCGGAGGTAACAAAACTAGGGGCTCATCCTCAATGTGAAGGACCGATTCACTCCCGCCCAAGTAAACTCCCGTAAAATAAATGCCTAGGGGACCAAACCACTGGGACCACAGAATGTTTGCCTTACCCACCTTTGTAACCACGAGGGGAAGACTCACATAGATGTTATTGTAGTGGACTTCAAAATTGCCAATGCCCCACACTGGAACATTGCACCCTTGCAAATCCACCAGCTTGCCAGGCAGGCCTTTCAGCTTCGGCTGCAAAGGTGGTGGAATCCTCTGAAACTTCCACTAAGCCAAGAGGGAGAGGAAGGATCCCAAATCTACTTCAAGGTGAAAGGGAACTCCTTCGAGGTAGACTCCTATGAAAAATTCATCTTTGAATTCTCGTCTCTCGTCATTGAATCCGTGGCTGGTGAAGACTTTGGAGATGTAATACTTCTTGTAATACTTATTTTTGGAAAAACCCTCAGGGTGTTGTTTGCACACTGTGGATATGTGGCCCTTGTTACCACACCGGTGGCACTGAGCACTCTGGAAAGGACATTCAGCGTGGAGGTGTCGTCTCCCGCAGCCCATGCATGGCACAACCAACCCTTGTGTTGGCGCCCACGTGTCTTGAAGAGAACCAAAATGTCCCTGGAGGACTTGGCCGGTGGCTTTCGAGGAACCAGCAGTGGTTGTGGTTGGATCCAGCAGTTCTTTACCTTTGAGAGCTGTTTTTTTGTTGAAAGTAGTTGCACAGAGTGTTCAGCAATGCTGGCAGGGAAATCTGCTGCAACACATCTGGCGGCAACAACTTTGAGACAACATTGAGAGTCTCTAACCTACAGTGGGCCAAGAAGGTCGTCTTCCACAAGGACAGGTCAAGTTTTCTCAGGGTGAAGTAGCTCTCCAGCTGCACTTCATAGTATAGCCATAATCATGGCTTGCAAAGGTCAAACAGTTGCGACCACGATGGGATATGTTCAGCCATCTGGTCTTTATTTGATCCCATCCTCATCGCCAATTGTCATGTCCAGACCTTGTAAAGAATAGTCCAGCAAACGATGAACAGAACAACGAACAGCGGTTTATTGTAAAGTCTTGCAAGCCACTCTTACAAAGATATCCGGACAACAGATGGCTACACAAGTCCCAAGTAATCGGTCTCTCCGAAATCTACCGTTGTGGCTTAACTGAGCTGCACCTGCATGTGAACGTATGGAGAAGACCCAAGGCTAGCTTGGCGAGGTCTAACCTGCAGAAAATGGGGAAATGTAGATCTGGCCCGGCCACACCCTTGTTTACACATGGCACTTATATAATGTCACGGTGGCGGCCACTCTATGATACACTGTAGCAACCCGCCGGATAACCTTAAATAACCAATCATAATGTGATATCATAGTTTTAACCAATCAGGAACAGGATCCAAAGTTGCACCCAATCATAGAACTCTAATTAACATAAGGAGCGCACCCAGAAGGGGAGAATGCGTGCCAAATCTTGCTCTTAATTAATGTGAAACAAGCCAGTACAGGAACATCATAGTTTTTGGAAATAGTGATGAATAAAGGACACCACATTCTCTAGGGCAATGTATAGTCACATATGGTGTAATGGTAATTTCTGTTTTGAATATTTTGAGATGGTCTAGAAAGGAGAGTTAATATAAAGATAAATAAGATAAGATAGATTGAAATTAGTTGATTTATTCAAACTCATTATTCTATTGACAATTATTATTGGGCTAAGAGGACATGAATTGTGGAATATGGTAATTTAAAGCTTTCTACCTTTATCCTTATACTTTCAGTATATATGGATACCCTATATTCATATTTTTCTATGCTCTTGTTTCATTTTTGTATTGTATGTGAATTTTTTTCTTCTTTTATAAGCAATTTGTATTTTGTATTACTTTTAAAATGTAATTAAAAAATGAAAAAAAAAATCCGGTGGCGGGAAATCGCCATTTTGTCTTGCAAAGCGTTGTAGGAGCAACTTTCAATTTACTTGAATACACAACAGTCCCTCCTCTAGTTCAGTGATTTAATCTGAGAGGGCCTAAAACGTAACTTCAGTGCCCATACATACACTACGCTAATAACACTTCAAAAGTTATTCCCAAGGGTTAAATTGAGCAGCTATTTAATGTGGATAATATCAGCGAAAAGGCATAGCTACAATAGTTTTACCATTCCCAAAGCGCTTAGACAAAGGCAGTAGGTTGGGAAGTCACTAAGGACAAAATAAAAAGAGCATTTCAGGCGTGGCTGCCAGGCCCAGAGGCCTTTCCCTTAGGCATGATTTTAAATCACCCTTTGAAGCATTTGAGTCTCCAGAGGTTATTTGAGTCTGCTCTTTTCGTTCCACTGAGTTCCTAGCCTGCATAATGTGACCTTTCTTACCGAAAAACTTGAGAATTAGAAGCACACAGATATTCAGAAGATTCTTCAAAGACTTCACAAATGTTCTTTTGCTGTATGTTTTCTTAATACCCAAAGTCTTTCATTGCTAAGTTCTTTTGTCTGTCTTTTTGGATAAAGTGCATAAGCTTTTAACTAAATAGAAAACACTGCCAAAGTACACCAGTGTCTTGGAAACAATGTATAACTGACCACAAAAAGGCTTGTGCACTTGAGATTTTTAGAAGAGCTCTTCTGATTTTATAAAAGTATTTTCCCATTTTCACTTTTTAATTGAAAAGAGTATAAAATCCAAGCATTTTTCTTTACAATGAGAAAGAACAGGGATAGGTTGTTTTGTTTCCAGCCTGGCAGGCTTTCAAAGCAAAATCATCAGATGCTCTCTTTTTCTTTTTGTATTTTTGTATCTAAGTGCATGTAAATCAAGGGTTGCCAACCTTTTAAAGTTGGGGACCAGGTCATGCTCCCTCAGACAGTTGATGGGGGTCATACTGATGGTTCACCCACTGTTTATGGCTGCCGTGAACATGTCCATGGCTGTCGTAAACACATTTATAACTGTCATAAATGAGTCCGCGGCCGATTCTGGCAACTGCAGCTGCAGTGGCAGGAGTGAGGGCACGGGCTGGATGGTTTGGTGCCAAGGAGCGAATCTAGCCTGTGGGCTGTAGGTTACCAACCCCTGGTTTAAATGTATGTAACTTATATCTGAGCTGCATCTCTTCTATGTTTTGCAATTTCAGTGGGACTCTCCTCTTTGTTTGATTTAGAGTATGGGTTGCCCGCAAGAATAATTGGCAATTAAACCTCTCCGCAGGGGTTCACTTGGCGTCAACAGACCCGGGGATCGACTGGGCTCAGCTGGAGGGGAAATTGGGAAGATAAGCAGGCTAGTTAAAGATGAACAATAGCCCAGGTTGAGGGCAAATAGAGTTGGGCAAGCAAGCAGGGGCAAACAGGGTACAAAGATTAGGTGCCTGGGTCAATACACATAAAACTCTGAGATTAGGGCAGGAACAATGGGCTTCGCCAGACCAAGGCAATTAACTGCGGGCTGTCCATTAACCTCAAGGCAGTCTCCAGACCCACCGTTGTAGCTGGCCCATGAGGAAATGCCATGTACACAAGCCTTCTGTGCAGGGGTGACACAAGTGCCCTAAGCATGTGTCCCAGCCCCTAGGCAGGGTAATAAATACGTATCCTGACTTTGGTCGGGGCTGGACTTCACCACATGGCTGCCTCCACGCATCTTCCTTCCAGCCCACTATTGCAACATTAGAGTCCTACACGGAACAGGGGATTGGACTAGATGGTCTTCTAGGATCCTTTCCAATGTAGTCATTCTATGACTCTGAAGCCTAATCTAAAAATGTCACCATCACATTAGGTTCCAGTTTTTCACAATTCTATAGTTTATCTTATTGCTGTGTGAGAGTGTTGTAATGATCCTGCTCTGGCAGAACAAATCAACATTTCTACTGAGCAATTCTAAAAATGGGAGCAGCCAAACAAAACTGTAAATTTTGACTCTGGGCTTCAAATAAACACCAAATTTGTCACAGTTGTAGCAGGCAGTCGCCTCTTACTCTGTATCACTGTACTATCATCAGTCTTTATTGTACATGACCATAAGCCTTTACAAAACAGAACATTATTTTAAACATTTTGTAAAAATTTACTCTGTATAAAATTTGGGGAAGTTTGGGCAAAATATATTTGGAGATATTTTTAAAACATTAAAACAGTTTTACCCTCCCCCCATTTAGAAATGGAGACCCTAAATATCTCCAGACTTTAAATGACATCTTAGATACCTAGTTTTATTTTAAAAATGCTAAAGTTGCAATGGCTAATTCATCCTTCCTATAATGGTGTAGTGTTTATAGCTTTTAGATATTTGGATATCAGCTTTTAGATATTTGGATATCAGCAAAAATCTCCCCAGGCAAATGTATGGGAGATACAACCAAAACCCAATGAGGTCCCAGAGCAGCTTTTCTTGTCTACACATGTCAAAGTCAATAAGGCTCTGTTCATATAAAGCATTCACAATTTGCCAACTTTATTTATTTTCTCACTAAAATACAAGAGGCAGCAGAACATGAAATGTTGACCCTGAATCTCTGAGTAGAGATGTTGGCAATTTGAGTAGCTGTGAGATAAGCAACACTTGAATGAAAACAAAATTTAGTTAGTGCCTTATCAGCACTGTTTGAAACACAGAACAAGCCCTGTTCTCATTACAAGTAAGCAACTTTTTGACTGCACATGTCAAAAGTGTATATATTTTCATTATTAAAGCTACTTGAAGAAAAGTCATAAATGGCATACCAAGTACTCCAATTATTATTTATTTCTGGATTCCACTAGTTATTGGCAAAGGATAACAAACATTTCTGTGACTCTTTGTTTTTTTTCTTGGCTTTAAAAGCAAAACTAGAAAAATTATGGGGGAAAAAAGTTTACATTCTTATCTGTTCCTGCCCCAATAGGGAAACAGTACAGGCTATTAGGACTGATTCATTGATATCATGCTAGTAAAGGTGGTCTGCAATATACTGTGTGTTGTTCTCAATCTATTAACAGGATTAGAAGAATTCTTTATGCTTTATATACACAGTAATGACATCTTTGAATTGTGGTGCTGGAGGAGACTCTTGAAAGTTCCCTGGACTGAGAAGAAAACAAATCAGCCGATCATGAGGGAAACCAACCCTGACTGCTCATTGGAGGGACAAATACTGAAGATGAAGCTCAAGTACTTTGGTCACCAAATGAGAAGAGATGACTCGCTAGAGAAGGCCTTGATGCTGGGAAAGATAGAAGGCAAAAGGAGAAGGGGGCACCAGAGGATGAGGTGGCTAGATGGCATTGTTGATGCAATGAAAGTGTGGCGCCAAAATGGCCACCGCGCTCTTTGCGGGGCCCCCCCACCCGGACTCAGACATCCGGGTAGTTAGGGGGCGTGGCCACCCCTCTTTTAAAGGGGTGACCACGAGGCAGCCGAGCTGCCATTTTGTGAAAGCGACGGAGAGGAGAAGTTTTTGCTCCGTCGCACTTCGCCTTTTTGGGAAGCCGTTTTGGCGACAGAAAGCTTAGCGCGCTCTTCGCTTCTTACTCTTCGGCTTCCCAGCCATCGTTCTGATCCCTGAGAAGGGATCCGCCTTGCTATGCCTCCTAAGAAGAAGGCTATGGCGACCTCGGTTCGCCCGACTAGGAGGCAGCAGTCGGGTCGGAGGACCGCGACTGCGCCCCCCCAACAGGATCCCTTAATGGAGGCACCCACCGGGACCGGTGGGATGGGGCAGCTTAGGCCATGGCCCGCGGCTCTCCAGCCTCAGACCGGCCCTACAGGGGCTCCGGCCCCTGGCCCGCAGTTGCTGGCCACGGACTTCGAGCAGGGGGGAGGGCCTGGCGCGGTCGGGGCTTCGGCCCATGGCCCGCATTTACCAGCCATGGGCTTCGAGCAGGGGGGAGGGCCTGGTGCGGTCGCACAGCAGGGCCTACCCCCGGCCCCTCATGGGCCGGAGTTTTGGGCATGGCCCTACTTAGGGCTGGGCTCTCAAATCAGGGGCCCTGGGCCATTGCCCAGTGGGCCGTCCGGCCCACCTGGCCCCCTTTATGCCGGGGGATCTGTGACAGTGGATGCACTACTGGCCCGCGTGGCGGCGCTAGAGGCATCCCTAGGGATGACCAATAACCCCATTGGGGGGGGCTGCATTGCAATCTGGGGCCCCCTTTTGCCAGCAGGTGACCGCGGCAGCCACCAACCTTCAGCAGGCAGCCAGTCGGGTTGAGTTGCTTGAGGCGCACAGGCCAGTGCCCGCCGCGGCCTCGCAGCTCCCCGCACAGCAGGCACTACAGTCAGGTAGTGGTCGGATGTGTCCTCAGAGCTCGATCTCGGTCGCGAGCTCCGATGCCCACCGTGGGCCGGAACCCCCAGTGGGGGCGGCCCATGGGGGTGCACCCAGTGAGTATCAGGTTCAAGCTAATGTGCCCACATCACACTCCACTTCTGGGGAGGGGTTCCAGTGGCCATGGCCTCGTAATGTCGGGGCGGGAGGGCATCAGTTCCTGGCTTACCCGGGTGCAGCTTGGTCTCATTCTGGTGTGACATTAGGTGGGCGGGTTTCCACCCCCGGGACTGCAACGGGTGTCGCAGGGACGGTCCAGGCCCCTCTCCTGAAGCCCCGTATCAATACCGTGCCGGTGTCGGCATTGCCGACAGCCGGGTATTCCTTGCCCCTCGGGGATCATTTGGCCCAGGCCACAAGGGAAAAGATTTGGCGGGGGGAGTACGTAGATATTTTCTCCCTATTGAACAGGGAACCCACCAAGGAAGAGAAGGAGGGGCAGGATGAGAAGGATAAAGAGCTGTCCCGCCGTCGCAAGCCACCACGTACATGGGCCAACTGGTTACCCGCATATCTCATATATATGGCGGTGTATCTCAGGGCTCGGCCTGACCTGGCCATTCCTATGGTCCAATATTTGGACAATATTTACAGGGCAATGGTGGATTTTCCTGGCCCATCATGGTTGGCTTACGATGAGGAATTTCGAATGAGAGTGCCCCTACACCCAGAGATGAGGTGGGATGAGCCCTGTCAGAAGCTGTGGCTTTTGTATATGACCCCCACGCGCCCGGCGCCTGGGGAGAGGTACCATTGTGGACATGCGGTCCAGCGAGCTGCTCCAACTCAGGCCCCCCGCCAGCTGGCGGGGCAGGGGGTTCCAGCCCGCCTGCTGTGTTGGAGCTTCTCGGCCAATGGTGCATGCAATAGAAAACAGTGCCGATACAAGCATGAGTGTCCCTCTTGCGCTGGCCCCCACGCCGCCGCTGTGTGTCCGCGAGCCGGTGGGTCACAGGGCAGAGGTAGAGGTGGACAAGGAGCGGGCAGACCTGCCACTGATGGAGTTGGTCACTCAAAAGGCCCCCTCCCCGGTTAACGTGGTGATGTTGGAGCGGTGCCTCTCAACTTACCCGAGGAGGGAGGATGCTAGGTACCTCCTCGAGGGTTTCCAGCTGGGCTTCCGCATCCCATTTAGGGGGGAGCAGCGCCCCCAAGATGCCCCTAATTTACTTTCCCTTAAGGGCAGGGAGGAGGTGGCCGCCCTAAGTATTGCTAAGGAGGTTAATGCAGGTAGGGTTGCCGGCCCCTTTCCCATGCCACCCTTTCCCAATCTGAAGGTTTCCCCTTTAGGGTTGGTGCCCAAAAAGACCCCTGGGGAGTTTCGTTTAATTCACCATCTGTCATACCCGGCGGGCCATTCGGTCAATGATGCCATTCCTGATTACCTTTGTTCGGTCAGGTATACATCATTTGACCAGGCCCTGCGCATGGTGCGCTCTTGTGGCCCGGGTGCACTTTTGGCGAAATGTGACATTAAGTCGGCATTCCGTTTGTTGCCTGTGCACCCGGGTGACTTTGCGTTATTGGGTTTTAAATTTCAGGAAAAATTTTATGTTGATAAAGCCATGCCTTTTGGCTGCTCTATTTCCTGTTCAGCATTTGAACGTTTTAGCACTTTCCTTCAGTGGGCCTTTGTTCGCAGGTCTGGGTCTCGGTCTGTAGCCCATTACTTCGATGATTTCTTGTTCGGGGGTGAACGGGGCTGGGACACGTGCACGCGTCTCCTCAACACATTTCAGACGCTAATGCAGGAACTCGGTGTCCCTTTAGCACCCGAAAAGACCGAGGGCCCATCAACCAAGCTCACATTTCTGGGTATTGAAATTGACACGGTCTCGCAGGCATCCAGGTTACCCATGGATAAGGTTACCCGGATCACTGCGTTGATTTTGGCCTTACTGGCCAAATGCAAGGTGTCACTTCGTGAGCTCCAGGTTCTCCATGGTCACCTTAACTTCGCCTGTAGGGTGGTCACGCCTGGCAGAGCTTTTGCTCGACGCTTGTGCAACGCCATGGCTGGCCTATCCAGGCGCTATCATAGGGTCCGACTGAACAAGGACATGAGGGCTGACATGTTGATCTGGCTTAAGTTCCTTAGGGACTTCAACGGGGTGTCATTTTGGAGATCTGACCTTTTTGGTTTCCCCTAGGTTCCAGGTTCAGTCGGATGCCTCGGGGTCCCTGGGATATGGGATTTACTTTGAGGGGAGGTGGGCCTACGGCTGATGGCCTCCAGCTTGGAGGGGCACAGATCGTTTACGCGATCTTACATTCCTTGAGTTCTTCCCGATACTGGGAGCTTTGATGCTATGGGGCGAGGAGTGGGCCAATTCAGTGGTTCATTTCTGGTGTGACAATGCTGCGGTAGTGCACATTGTCAATTCCCAGACATCTAAATCACCCAAGGTCATGGAGTTAGTTCGCCAGTTTGTGTTGCGCAGCCTACACCTCAATGTGCTATTCAGGGCCAGACATGTACCAGGTATTAATAACGATATTGCTGATGCTTTATCCCGCCTGCAGATCCCCCGGTTCCGCACCTTGGCTCCGGACGCAGAGGAATTCCCCTCGCCACTCCCGGATGAGATTTGGACTTTTGGCAAGGAGAGGGGAACCGGGCGATCGGCATGTCGCTGGCGCCCCGCACGCGTAAGGCGTATCACCATGCATTTGGTCAATTTTAGGCTTTTTGTGCGCAACTCCGGTTGCCCGAGATTTGGCCCATTCCAGTTACACACGTTCTTCAATTTATGGTCTACCTACACAGTCAGGGCCTAGCTCCCCGCACCATAGCATCCAGGCTGTCAGCACTGGCATTCATGGCCAAAGTGAGGGGCTCTGCTGACAGCATGAATGATTTCCGTATACGACATATTTTGGAGGGGTGGACACGGGAGCGTGGACGCCGCCCGGACAATCGCCACCCTATTTCTCCAGGGGTTCTTACCCACCTTGCACGAGGCTGGCATGACCTGTGTTTTGACAGGTATGAGGCAGCTCTGTTTCACGCGGCTACCACGGTGGCCTTTTTTGGGGCGCTCCACATCAGTGAGCTGGTGCTACTGTCTAAGGCGGATGCGGCGCGTAGGGCACTGGAACTCGAAGATGTCTATGTTTCCAATGAGTGGGCTCAGTTGAGGATACGGTCCTCAAAGGTTGATCAGCACAGCGTAGGCAGTGGTGTAAGACTGCTACGGTGTTCCATTGCAGACATCTGTCCGGTTGGTGCCCTACAAGAGTTCCTTGCAATGCGTGGTACGCACCCTGGCCCGTTTTTCTGCCACCAGGATGGGTCTCCCCTCACCAAGTTTCAATTTTGGAAGGTGACCGGTAAGGCACTGTCCAGTGTTGGCCTCCCCGGGGCTCGTTACAGCACCCATTCATTTAGAATAGGAGCTGCTTCTACTGCAGCTGTGTTTGGGTACTCTGAGGCTGATATATGCCATATGGGGAGGTGGGGATCGAAGTGTTTTGAATTATATGTTCGCCCTCTTCAAGTATGAGTACCAGTTAAGTCACTGTCCTGTCTCTTTTTATTTTACAGACCCTGTGTGTCGCCGCACACCGGTGGCAGTATGGCTGGTGGGCCACAGCTATGTGCACTGGGCAGCGCAGTACGCTGCGGTGACAGAGTGGGGACCCCAGCTTGGACTACGTGCATCCACATGTATCAGGTGGTATGGTAAGCGCGGAATGTTATGGCGGGAACTGTTGCCATTCCTTTTCTCCATCAGGGATGCTGAACCGCCTGATGTCCTGGTGCTGCACCTCGGGGGCAATGACTTGGGCCAGGTCACTGGCCTTTCTTTAAAACATACGATCTGCAGCGACCTGGCTTATTTGCATTATGTGTGGCCTGCCACAACCCTGCTATGGTCGGACATCATACCGCGTCACGCTTACAGGGGGGGTATCAACCTCCAGGCCCTTGACCGCGCTCGTCGCTCGGTGAACAGGGCAGTTGCCCGGTTCTTTGCTGACAAGGGTTTGGGGCGGGTCATCCGACACCCCACCATTAGTCTCCAAAATTATGATCTTTACACAGGGGATGGGGTCCATCTGTCGCCCAGAGGTATGAATCTCTTTTTGGAAGATGTGCAAGCAGGCCTGTTGACTGAGCTGACGGTCTGGGGGGGGCGGTGAGTCTTTATTAAGCCTCCCCGTGTGGCGGGTAGCACTGGTAAGGTAAATATTTATGACCCACAGGTATCCGGCAGGTTCGCAATTGACTGGCCAACACTAGATAGGTACAAGTTGGTTAACGTTGTCCGGTCAACGACGAACCAGGCAATGGGGTGATGGCAGGAGCTCTTCAGCATGCATCACCCCGTGATTTTACGGATACACGTCAGAGGGTGGGGTCAGTAGATAGTTTATTGACTATGGTCAACAATTTGTTTGTTGTAAACAAACAAATTGATACAAATGGATACATTGTAGCCAATTGCCATTGGTAATTTTGGGAGGAACCTTGCCAGTGTTACTGCGGCCTGCTTGCCTTAAGAATTATAATTGGCTGAGTACCAATTGAAATTTATAATTCGGACTAGGGCATGAATCAATAAATGTGGCCCAATGCCGTTATCCACTTATACCGGTGTCTGAGTCCTTTTTTGGGGGGTGCGCCTGCAATGAAAGCACGGCACCAAAATGGCCACCGCGCTCTTTGTGGGCCCCGCCCACCTGGACTCAGACATCCGGGTAGTTAGGGGGGCGTGGCCACCCCTCTTTAAAAGGGGTGGCCACGAGGCAGCCGAGCTGCCATTTTGTGAAAGCGACGGAGAGGAGAAGTTTTTCCCTCCACCCCCTCCCTAGTGAACAGTGTGATATTTTGGTCGCTTCGGGGCCGGGTGGGAATTTTTGGCTAGAACCTACAATTGGCTTCCTGGTTCTGGCTTTTTTGCCCATCCCACACTGTTGCTATGGTTTGATATAGGGGCTTTGCTATTGACTTTGGTCACATGGGCGGGTAGCACTGGTAAGGTAAATATTTATGACCCACAGGTATCCGGCAGGTTCGCAATTGACTGGCCAACACTAGATAGGTACAAGTTGGTTAACGTTGTCTGGTCAACGACGAACCAGGCAATGGGGTGATGGCAGGAGCTCTTCAGCATGCATCACCCCGTGATTTTACGGATACACGTCAGAGGGTGGGGTCAGTAGATAGTTTATTGACTACGGTCAACAATTTGTTTGTTGTAAACAAAGGGCCAGCCGCGCGGCCGCCGGGCAACCACCCCCAGCCGGGGGGTGGGGAGGAGAGCCAGCCGGGCGAGCGAGCGGCAGAAGGGCCAGCCGCGCGGCCGCCGGGCAACCACCCCCAGCCGGGGGGTGGGGAGGAGAGCCAGCCGGGCGAGCGAGCGGCAGAAGGGCCAGCCGCGCGGTCGCCGGGCAACCACCCCCAGCCGGGGGGTGGGGAGGAGAGCCAGCCGGGCGAGCGAGCGGCAGAAGGGCCAGCCGCGCGGCCGCCGGGCAACCACCCCCAGCCGGGGGGTGGGGAGGAGAGCCAGCCGGGCGAGCGAGCGGCAGAAGGGTCAGCCGCGCGGCCGCCGGGCAACCACCCCCAGCCGGGGGGTGGGGAGGAGAGCCAGCCGGGCGAGCGAGCGGCAGAAGGGCCAGCCGCGCGGCCGCCGGGCAACCACCCCCAGCCGGGGGGTGGGGAGGAGAGCCAGCCGGGCGAGCGAGCGGCGGAAGGGCCAGCCGCGCGGCCGCCGGGCAACCATCCCCAGCCGGGGGGGTGGGGAGGAGAGCCAGCCGGGCGAGCGAGCGGCAGAAGGGCCAGCCGCGCGGCCGCCGGGCAACCACCCCCAGCCGGGGGGGGTGAGGAAGAGGAGGAGGAGGAGAGCCGGTTGAGCAGCGGAAAGGCCAAGAAAAGACCAACTGAAAGACGGGAAGAGGGCAGAGAAGGAAAAGCAGGGGGCAAGACTCAGATTCCCTGGCAAAGGATAAGTATCTGATATGCAGATGTAGAAGACTTAATATAGAAACTGACATAGAGACTTTATACTAACTAAATACAGAAACTGACATAGAGACTGTGTTTTAAAGTGTGATAATATGCATGATAATATGTTGTCTTAAATGTTTTAAAGCTCTAAAAAACTGTGATAAAATGTATGAGGAGAGAAAAATGGCGCAGACACCGGCAACCACGCCATAAACCTTGCCAAGAGAACCCTATTGACCAAAACAAAAGGCAAAACAAAAGGGCAGGCTAGGTGATACAGGATGCTTAACACCTCAGAGGGGAGAAAGGGGAGGGACAGAAAGGGGGGAGGGAAAATGCAATGTTGTAAGGAGCAATACTGCATAGGGACATGGAATGTGAGATCAATGAACCAAGGAAAACTGGAAGTGGTAAAAAGTGAGATGGAAAGAATAAGCATTGACATCTTGGGCATCAGTGAGCTCAAATGGACAGGGATGGGGGAATTCAGCTCTGGAAACCATCATATCTACTACTGTGGGCAAGAAAACCTTAGAAGAAATGGAGTAGCCATAATTGTCAATAAGAGAGTAAGAAAAGCAGTAATGGGATATAACCTCAAAAATGACAGAATGATGTCAGTCAGATTTCAAGGCAAACCTTTCAATATCACTGTAATCCAAGTCTATGCACCAACCACTAGCGCAGATGAAGCCACAGTGGACCAGTTCTATGAGGACCTAGAACACCTCATAGAACAGACACCAAGAAATGATGTCCAAATTATATTAGGAGACTGGAATGCCAAAGTAGGAAATCAAAAAGTGGAGGGAATAACAGGCAAGTTTGGTCTTGGAGTACAGAACGAAGCAGGGCAAAGATTGATAGAGTTCTGCCAAGAGAACGCACTGGTCATAGCAAACACTCTCTTCCAGCAACACAAGAGGCGACTTTACACATGGACATCACCAGATGGCCAACACCGAAACCAAATTGACTACATACTCTGCAGCCAAAGATGGAGAACCTCCATACAATCAGCAAAAACAAGACCTGGAGCAGACTGTGGCTCAGATCACAACCTACTGATCGCAAAATTCAGGTTAAGACTAAAGAAAATAGGGAAAACAAGAAGACCAGACAGATATCACCTAGACAGCATCCCTAAAGAATACACGGTGGAGGTGATGAACAGATATAATGGCCTGGACGCAATAGACAGAGTGCCAGAAGAATTATGGACAGAGATAAAGGACATCATGCAGGAAGCAGCAAAGAAAACCATACCAAAAGAAAAGAAGCGTAAGAAAGCAAAATGGTTGTCTGATGAGGCTCTTAAAATAGCAGAGGAAAGAAGGAAGGCAAAAGTCAAAAGAGAAAAGAAAAAATACAACCTTCTGAACACAGAATTTCAAAGAAAAGCAAGGAGAGATAAGGAAAACTACCTAAAAGAACAGTGCAAAGAAATGGAGGAAAACAACAAAAGAGGCAGGACTAGAGATCTCTTCAGAAAAATCGGGGAAATAAAGGGAACATTTAAAGCAAAAATGAACATGATAAGGGACAAAGACGGAAAAGAGCTAGCTGATGCAGAAGAGATAAAGAAAAGATGGAAAGAGTACACAGAGGAACTCTACAAAAAGGACCTCAACACTCCTGCTAACCACAATGATGAAAAAACTGAACTCGAGCCAGACATCCTGGAGAGCGAAGTTAGAAAGGCCCTAAAGAGCACTGCAAACAACAAAGCTAGTGGATATGATGGTATCCCAGTCGAATTTTTCAAAGCGCTAAAAGATGATGGCGTCAAATTACTGCACTCAATATGCCAGCAAATCTGGATAACAAAACAGTGGCCACAGGATTGGAAAAGATCAGTATACGTCCCAATCCCAAAAAAGGGCAACGCCAAAGAATGCTCAAATTACCGAACAATTGCACTCATCCCACACGCCAGCAAGGTGATGCTCAAGATAATACAGGACAGACTTCAGCAACATGTGGAGAGAGAACTACCAGAGGTGCAGGCCGGTTTCAGAAGAGGCAGGGGGACTAGAGACCACATTGCCAACATACGTTGGATCATGGAGAAAACAAAGGAATACCAGAAACAAGTTTACTTTTGTTTCATTGATTACACTAAGGCATTTGACTGTGTGGACCACAACAAGATGTGGCAAGTAATTAAAGAGATGGGAATACCAGAGCACATCATATGCCTCCTGAGAAATCTGTACATGAACCAAGAAGCAACAGTTAGGACAGAACATGGAATGACAGAGTGGTTTGGAATAGGAAAAGGAGTAAGACAAGGCTGCATTTTATCACCCTGCTTATTCAATCTATACACAGAGCACATAATGCGAAATGCAGGGATGGAGGAATCACAATATGGGATTAAAATTGCTGGGAGAAACATAAACAATCTGAGATATGCAGACGATACCACCCTAATGGCAGAAAGTGAGGAAGACCTAAAGAACCTCTTGATTGGGCTGAAGGAGGAGAGTGCAAAAGCTGGTTTGAGACTCAATATCAAGAAAACCAAGGTAATGGCAACAGGCCCAATCAGTTCCTGGAAAATAGATGGGGAAGAAGTAGAAGCAGTGACAGATTTTACTTTCCTGGGATCAAAGATCACGGCAGATGGGGATTGCAGCCATGAAATAAAAAGGCGACTGATTCTTGGGAGACAAGCCATGAGAAACCTGGGGAACATAGTGAAAAGCAGAGACATCACATTGCAAACAAAAATTAGAATAGTCAAAGCAATGGTATTCCCAGTAGTAATGTACGGATGTGAGAGCTGGACAATTAGGAAAGCTGAACGCAGAAGAATAGATGCCTTTGAAATGTGGTGTTGGAGGAGAGTTTTGAGAGTACCCTGGACAGCGAGGAGAACAAATAGGTCAATCTTAGAAGAAATCAACATTGACTGCTCATTGGAAGGGCTAATAGTAAAGATGAAGCTAAAGTATTTTGGACATCAAATGAGAAGGGAGGATTCACTTGAGAAGGCCCTGATGTTGGGAAAGGTGGAGGGCAAAAGAAGAAGGGGGAGGCCAAAGATGAGATGGCTAGATGGTATTGTAGACACAATGGGCACAGAACTGGGAGTGCTGAGGGGGATGGTGGAGGACAGAGATGCCTGGAGAACAATGGTCCATAGGGTCGCAAAGGGTCGGAACCGACTGCGCGACTGAACAACAAACAAACAAATGGATACAAATGGATACATTGTAGCCAATTGCCATTGGCAATTTTGGGAGGAACCTTACCAGTGTTACTGCGGCCTGCTTGCCTTAAGAATTATAATTGGCTGAGTACAAATTGAAATTTATAATTCAGACTAGGGCATGAATCAATAAATGTGGCCCAATGCCGTTATCCACTTATACCGGTGTCTTAGTCCTTTTTTGGGGGGTGCGCCTGCAATGGGTGTAGATCTGAGTGGGCTGAGGAAGATGGTGGAGTACAGAGGAGCCTGGCATATGATGGTCCATGGGGTTGCGACTAAACAACAACAAACACAATAATGATGGAAATATATTTTAAATTAATACTTTGGAAGCACAATTATGTGAACAATATGTAAATAAAGATATTGGATTGAGAGATGGGAACTAAATTGTAAGGATACAAGGCTCTATTTATTTTAGTTGAAGAGAAAAATATAAAATTTATGAAATGGTAGCCATGTTAGTCAAGCATATCAGAGAGTAAACAAAACAAAACAAAAATGAAAAAAAATGTTGTGGCACTTTAATGACTTACTGGTGTATTTTAATGCTAACCTTTTTAGATGAAGTCTGTTTTGTGAGACATAAGAGTGAAACTTAATGGCATTGATTTATACACATCAGGTACAGAGGTACAGAATGGTTAGCATAACAGACAAGTCTACAAATCAATGTGTTTTTTTTTACAACTTGTAATACCTCTCCAGATCAGTTGTAAAGCTTGGTCCTTTTGAATTGTAAATGATGGATGGATGCAAGACAAATGTTGTGGCAAAAAATAAAAAATACACATTTGCTAATGAGTTTACCCTTCAGGCCTAGCATCTATTGTGTGAGTGGGCCAGGCAAAGCACCAAGTTCTTCCTTTGCTCTGAGAGGTAGCCTGAGGCTGTGGATGTTAATTCTACTGAAGTAGTTTCTGTAAAAGTGGTATAATATAAACATATGACATACAATATAAAACAGCATATAACAACTTACTAGTTTTGGTGTACTAAATTTGATAATGTCCCAGAAACCCTTAACTATTGTTCATACCTTTGAGATGACTGTACAGCATATGTATGTACTTTATCTCTGCTGTCTCTCTCTGGATCCTTGTCTTGTAATCTTTCTGTTCCAGAATGGCAACTTTCTAGTCCCGTGCACAGTATTCAGGTAGATTGAAATGGTTTGAAACAGATTTATGTGTATTACCATTCTTGATGTCCGATTTATGTCCATTAACTCTTTTGCACAGAGATTGTTCTGTTTATTCTATGTAGAGTGCAGAAGGACATTTTAAAGCAAAAGATTGCATAAATCACATTGGCAGAGAAACAAATAAAACTGCCCTTAATGTTGTGAGTGGGGTTGTTGAGTCCAGTAATGCTGTTGCCAGAGTGAATGTGGGGGCATAGCATTATATCAGGGTTTGCAGCAGGGGATGTTCCCATCTCTGTTTCATTGTTGCATAGTCTGTTGTGTGTCAATAGTTGTTTGAGATTGTGGGGTTGTCTGTAAGCAAGTAAAGGTCTGTCACCAAAGGCTTTGGAGAGTGAAGTACAGTAAAACCTCAGTTTGTGAATGCCTCGGTTAACATTTGCCACAGTTTACAACAGCAAATCCTACTAAAATAATGTCCCGGTTTACATTTTCCCCAGTTTACAACTGAGAAATAGATCCATATTGGTGGCCCCATGCCATTTTCATGTCTAAAATGGCGCCCACGCCCCACTGCTGGAAGTTACAATTCTTCACTTACCTCTGCAGCAGCGGCATTGTTGCTGCTGTTTCTACACTATCTGCCGTTATCTGCTCCCTGTGCGGTGCTACTGCCAGGAATGCACACCTCCACCAGGGCAGTGGTGTGGAAAAGGTAGGAAGATTGTTTCATCCCTTTTGTGAGGGTGGAGGACTATTGTGTCTGGCATTTTTGTTGATTTTTGATGGTTTTTTTTGGTATTTTAAAATTATTTTTGGTCTGGTCAGGACCATTTTTTATTTTTCAATGCATTCCTACGGGAAAACATGCTTTGCTTTACATTTTTTTTGGTTTATGACAAAGGCTGTCAGAATGGACCAACATCGTAAACTGGGGGTTTACTGTATTCTTGTCTAAAATGGATTGGAGATCTTTCATTATGCATGTGAGGGGGTTTAGTTGTGGGCTGAAGGTGACATCTAGCGGTGTTTGATAGCTTTCTCTTCTGGGCCTGTCTTGTAGTAGGATGCTTCTGGGTATTCATCTTGCCAGGTTGATTTATTCTTCAGCCATACTTGATGGCTATTGTGGTTTGAGAGATGCAAATTTGTAGAACTTTGAGTTTGGCATCTCTGTCTTGTGGGTCTCAGCAAATTTAGTTGTATCTGAAGGCTTGGCTGAAAACAATAGTTTTCATTGTGAGTTCTGGATGGAACCTGGAGGCATGCAGGTAGGTGTATCGATCCATGGGTTTGCGATATCATGTGGTACGGAGATGTCCATTTTGTAGCTTCACAGTGGAGTCTAGGAAATTTACTTGTTATGTAGATGGGTCCAAACTGAGTTTAATATTTCCACAACCCTCTAAATTAGCTTGCCCTTAAAAAGGATATTGACAACAGGTATAAATTTGTTTAAACTGTTTATCAACATTTGATTATTTAAGAATGAGCTAAGCAATGGTCTCATCCAAACAGGAAGGCATATATCCTTCCTGTAAAAATAAACTGATGACTTGAGTGGCCCTTTCCATCATTTTATCTTTAGCTGATATCTTTTTTATCTTTGCAGATACAGCAGAGAGGAAGTGGCTTTGCAGCAGTTAAGAACCTTGTTCAAATCATCAGGTTGAAATTGATACAGGAAAATTGGAGAAGACAATACATTGGACATGTCTTCACAATTACTGTCATATTAAAGGAGTCAAAATCCCATTGGATGGGTTCAATATTTGCTCAAAAAATTGCTGCAGAATGTTTACAAGTGTTAGCAGCAGATTGAAACCTAAATCCATGTCCAACATTGGTGAGCTCACAGATAACTCAATAAGGATCTGCCTGCTAGTTTATTTCTTTTATATATTTATAAACTGTTCATCTGGAGAGAGAAAATTTCTTTTTCTGGGCAGTTTACAACAATAAAATTAAGATATGACATAAACAAAGCAATAAAAAATAAAAGACATAACCTCCCCCCTGGCTGCAATATAATATAAATAAGAATTAATCTATAAACTTTCAAATGAAAGAACTTTGAGTCCAGAAAAACAACAACAGAATACAAAAGAATTAACCATGTAGAGAAATATCCTTATTTGTCCCTCTAAATAGTATTGTTTTTAGGCATTTAAAAAAATGTTTAGAGAGAAGGCTTGATGCAGCTCCTCCAGTAACTTAAGTACTACTACAGAGAGGGCTCTCTTCCTAGTTGTAACCATCTTTTCCATTTTTGGTGTGAGCACAGAAAGCTGTGTTCTATCAAATGGCTGGGTGATTTGGGCAGTTGATCTTTGAGAGATATGCTCCACCAAGTAACAAGATCTCAAACCATTTAGGGCGTTGTATTTTAAAGTTAATACCTTGTGCTTGACACAGCATGCAATGGGGAGCTAGCATGGCCAGGCCAGAATTGGACTGATTTGATCAAATTTTTTCCACTTCAAAAATCAAGCTGGCTGCAGCATTCTGAACCCATTGCAATCTCTATGTCAAGGACAATGAAGAAAGCATTACAGTAGCCAATTCATGAGACTATCAGTGTATGAACCAGCATTGTCAGGAGCCATTGTCCAAGAAGGGGCACAGTTGAATAACCTGACAAAGATGGAAAAATGCATATCTGGTCATGGCAGCAACCTGAAATTCCATATTCATTGCCAGATCTAGAACATCCATTCTGTGAACCTAGTCCCTCAAAGTGAGTGCAATTCGATCCAAAGTCGGGACCAGACAAATGAGTTAGGCAAGAGGTCCACCCAACAGTGGGACCTCCATCTTGTTGGAACTCAGTTTCAAATGATTTACTTTTGTCTGTTCCATTATCATGTTCAAATAACCCTCAAGGCACTGGTCTGCATCCACTGCAGAAGATGGAAAGGAGAGATTGAATTGCATTTCATCAGATATTGATGACAGAAACCCCCAGTCTCCAGATGACCTGCCCCAGTAGCTTTATGTAGATGTTAAACACCATTGGGGAGATAATTGATGCTGAGGAACTCTTCAATGGAATATGCACTGGGACAAAACAACCTCTCTGCATTTGAACCATTTGAGAATGGTCATTGAGGAAAGATCAAAGCCATTGTAGTAAAAGACATCTGATTCATAACCCCCAACAGCCTCTCTAAGAGGTAATGTGGCTGAAAATATCAAAAGCCAATGAAAGATCCAGGAGCCTCAAGAAGGTCAGCTTTCTGGATAGAGTAATCAGACATCATGACCAGTGCCTGGGCCTGAAGTCCAATTGGAATGGATCTAGGTAATTGGTCTTACCCAAGAATGTCTGCAGTAGATCAGCCACCATCCTCTCAAACAACTTGCCCATGAATGGTTAATTGGCAACCAGCCTAAAGTTATTGAAATCATCAAGTTTTCACATACAGCTTTTTTGGATTGGGCTAAACAATTGTATCTTTTAAGAAAGAGGGAACAACTTGTCAACAGTAGCAGATGTTGCAAGTTGAAACTGATCCCACAAAACAGAACAGGGTGGTACATTGGACCTCTCAATCTGAATTACAATACTAATTGAGGAGTTGGATGGCCTTTACCTTTGATCTAAAATATGTGACAAAATTCTCACAAGTTGGTATATCATGTCATGGCCCACTTTTATGACCAGCATGGATGAGGCTGCTGACTATGAAGCTGATTGTTCATTGCAGTTTCATTAATTAATTTTATATTATATTGTTTTTAGAACTTTTGATGGAATTAGAATATTAAAGTTAAGGTAAAGGTTTCCCTTACTCGAAAGCCAGTCATATCTGACTCTAGGGTTCAGTGCTCATCTTTGTTTCAAAGCCGAAGAGCCAGAGCTGTCTGCTTCTGCAGACGTTTCCATGGTCATGTGGCAGGCATGACTAGACACAGGAGCCCACGGAACACTGTTTACCTTCCCACCAAAGTAGTCTCTATTGATCTACTTGCAATTTCTTGCTTTCAAACTGCTAGGTTGGCAGGAGCTGGGACAAATACGGGAGCTCATTCCATCCTGCAGTACTCAGGAATTGAACTGCTGACCTCCCACCTTCCAGTCAGCATCTTAGCCACTTGAGCTAGTCATTTTCTTCATTTGATCTAAGTTAGAATCCTAGGGAGCTTGTCTCCACTTCGTCTCTAGACTTCTACTTCTGGTTTAATGCCTCACTAATGAGCTTGATATTATACACTATTTTAGCTGCTTTTATAACATTTCTATATTCACTAGACAGCTTCGTACTGCAATTAAACTACCCTCTGAGAGAGCTTTCCTCCATTTGCTTTTTAGCCTTCTTCTCATTTGCTTTATTATTTGTAACTCATCTGTAAACCAGGGTGAGCTCTGCAATGGAGAGGATGTGATTGTGGATGTTTGGATGTGATTGTGCCAACCTTCCAGGTCACCATTGTGTTCCACTTGGTGACATGAGCTTGGACAGGAGCACCAACCAGGTCAGTTGGAAACCAGTCAGATACAGAAAACTTAAATGATGGACCATACTAATGAACTATAGAATGGGTTGGCTAGCATTTCTTATCAGACACCTGTGAAATATGACTTAGACCAGGGGTGGCCGACATTGGTGCTCCCGGTGTTCTTGGACTTCAATTACCAGAAGCCCAAGTCAGTACACTAGCTGATCAGGTCTTCTGGGAATTGAAGCTCAAGAACACCTGGCGCACCAAGGTTGGCCACCCCTGGCTTAGACAAACAAAGCATTTCCCCACACTTTTTCTCCATTCTAGATGCTAACCCATACTTGGGGAAAGTGAACAGCCCAGCAGTCATATTGAGTTGGGGCCTACTTTCTGAAGCATTACAATGGGCATAGATATTAAAGTCACCCAGGAGCAGAAGCCTGGGAGACCTCATCAGTGCAACCAAGACAAAGTCCATCAGACCCTTTATATATAGTAGTGATGGTGAACCATGGTACTCAGCAGGAATGCTGACTTGGGTTTTTTGTAATTAAAGTCCAAAAACACCTGGAGTGGCAAGGTTCACCATCATGGATATATAGAATATAGAAATCAAATAGACTATGCAATTGGAAGCAGGAGATGGAGAAATTGATTTGTACTGGAGCATATCAGCCATGGTTCAAATTTGGTTTATTTAATGTTGCTTTCAGTCAATTGTGAGGTTTCTTTCATTGTTTTTAATGGAAAATTAAAACTGTTTTGTTCAGCCATTAATCCAAATGGAGATTACAGCCAAGAAATCAGAAAGAAACTGAGACTAATTCTTTTCTAAAGAATTAGAAAAGATAATAAAATGTAAGGCAATCATGATAATTTCACACCCATACATTATTATCAGGATTGCTTTACACTTTATTGTCTTCTCTAATTCTGTCACTGAGAGCATGGGAAAGTGAAGTATTCTTGTCCAGGATGGGTTGAAGATATTTTATTATGTGTGTGAGAGGCCTACTGTATTTTACGGACCATAAGACGCACCTGACCATAAGACACACCCAGTTTTTAGAGCTGGAAAATCAGAGGAAAATACTCTGAACCAGTACTTTCACCACCAACCAGTGGTGGCGCTGCAGGGGAAATGTGTGGGCAGGCCAATTGCACTGAAGCAGGAAATGATGCTCTAGGCTAGCCTCTTGTTCTCCTTGCAACCAAGAAGCATTGCTTCCCCCCTCCATTTTGACCTGTGTAGCAGGGAAACATGGAGCAGGAACAAGAAAGGTAAATGAAGCCCTTTCTTTTTATGCACAGGTTTGGTTTCCCACTTAAATGCATTGGGAAAATACAAACAGAAAAGTGTTGGATGCCGGGACTTCCACCTCTGCCGGCATCTCCGGACCCCGCCCTCACTAGGGGGTTTAAGAGACCGGCGAGGCAGCAGGACTTCGTCGCTGCCCCGGTCTCCCTGCGGGTGAGGCGGAGTAGCCCCTGCAGCATCGGATGCCGGGACTTCCACCTCTGCTGGCTTCTCCAGGCCCCACCCCCGCTGGGGTTTTTTAAGAGACCAGTGAGGCAGCAGGACTTTGTCGCTGCCCCAGTCTCCCTGCGGGCAAGGCATAGCAGCCCCCGCAGTGTCGGACACCAGGACTTCCACCTCTGCTGGCGTCTCTGGGCTCTGCCCCCACTGGGAGGGTTAAGAGACCGGCGAGGCAGCAGGACTTCATTGCTGCCCTGGTTTCCCTGTGGGCAAGGCGGAGCGGCTCCCGCAGTGTCGGACGCCGGGACTTCCACCTCTGCCGGCATCTCCGGGCCCTGCCCCTGCTGGGGGGGTTTAAGAGACCGGTGAGGCAGCAGGACTTCGTCGCTGCCCCGGTCTCCCTGCGTGCGAGGCGGAGCGGCCCCCGCAGCGTCAGACGCCGGGTTATTCTCACATTTTATTTTGCTTTTGTTATATTGTGTCTCTGTTCTTTGCTATATTGTATTTTTACTGATATGTTGTGAGCTGCCCTGAGTCGGCTGGTGCTGAGTAGGGCGGGATAGAAATCAAATAAATAATAAATAATAATTGACCTCCAATGCATTAAAATGGGAAATTGCTATTTATGCCCTCTTGTAGCCACCTGTGGTAATGGCCCTTAAAATATGGTCCCCTCCCTTCTTTCTTCCCTGGCCCGGAACAGCTGTGGGGTGGGTGGAGGTCTTCGGCCAGCCAGGGCTGTTGTAAAATATCCTTGTACTGTACAACAGCCTTGCTGGACAGCATTTGGATTATAAGACGCACCCTCATCCCCCCCCCCTGTTTTTGGGAAAAGTGTGTCTTATGATCCAAAAAATACAGTAAGTTGTGGGTTGAAAGTGACAACCAGCAGTGTTCGATTGTTTTCTCTTCTGGGCCTGTCTTACAGCAGGTTGCTTCTGAGTATTCATCTCACCTGGTTGATCTGTTCTTTAAACATACTGGATGGGTATTGTAGTCTGAGATGTGCATTTTGTATATCCTTTAGTTTGGAATATCTGACTTGTGAGTCAGAGCAGATGCGGCTGTACCTGAGAGCCTGGTGGAATGGATTTTGTCATGTGTTCTGGATGGAAGCTGGAAGCATGCAGGTAGGTGTAGCGATCTATGGGTTTGTAATATAGTATGGTACTGAGATGTCCATTTTGTAGCTTCATAGTGGTGTCTAGGAAATTTGCTTATTGTGTAGACTGATCCAAGCTAATGTTGATATCTGGATGAAAGTTATTAAAATCCTGGTGGAATTTCGCTATGTTTTCCTTTCCATGGGTCCATAATAAAAATATATCATCAATGTATCTCAAGTAGAGAAGTGGATTGTGGGCACTTTTCCAAGCTCTCAGTGGCAGACCCCTACTTGCTTACAGACAACCCCCCCAACCTCAAACAACTATTTACACACAACAAACAACACAACAGTGGAACAGGAATGGAAACTTCACCCTGCAACAAACCCAGATGCCAGCTATGTCCCCACTTTTACTCCGGCAATACAATTACTGGACCCAACCATGTCAAACACAGCATTGGGGTAGTTTTACTTGTGTCTCTGCTAATGTGATTTATGCCATATTCTGTCAAAAATGCCCTTCTGTCCTCTACATAGGTCAAACAGGACAATTTCTTCGCAAATGAATTAATGAACACAAATCAGATATCAGAAATGCCAATACATTAAAACCTGTTTCAAAATATTTCAATTTGGGGGTGTGGCTAAGATAGTGCCTGGTTAACACATACATTGTTTTGCTCGTGCCGAGAATGGGACTTTAAAGTGGCTAAATAACAAAAAATTGGAACCGACTTGCTAGAGAGTTTATTTCTGGAGCCTGGGAGTCTTTTGAAGTGAGTTTATTTTCACCGGAGACGGAGTTCGAGGAGTGGGCGGCAAGGGAAGCGCAGCATCGGCTGTGCTGAGCTCGCGGCTTGGGTCGGACGGGCTTCTGGCGATTTTTAAAAGTGAAATGGGCTTCGGAGCTTTGGAACTTTAAGAGAGAGAAAAGGAAAAATAAAGTTAAAGAGGACGCTGGCGGCGGTGAACAGGGTCTTGGAGCCAGACAATTGAGAGGTCACAGTAAGTGTGGAGGGAAGGAGGAGGGATAAGCCTGGTAATAGAGGGCAAAACCGGGAAGGAGTAATGGTGGTGAGGAAGAACAGAAACGAAAGTTAAAAGTTTTGAGGACGGCTGAGAGGAATGGAGAGGAGTGGAGAGTGTGAAGCGATGGTGGAATGGCTGGAATGCTGAAATTGAGGCTGGAAAATGGAGGTCGGTGAGGGGGAAGGTGAAGATTTCAGCAGAGCTGAGATGGAATAAGAAAGAGACCGTTTGGAAGGCGCGGAACACGGCTGGTGTGCCTGGGAGATTGGAGGAGAGACCGGGTTCGGGAGCCGCCAATGTGGCTGGAAGTATAAATATTCCTTCTTTCATCTGTGTGGGGATGCAGTCGGGTTTTCTGGAGTGAAGGAAATATAGCTGCTTCTCATTTTTTTCCCTGCCTGTTAACGCTTGGAGTTTGGATAAGTTACCCTGTGGCTCTGCTTTTTTCCCTTTTCACTTCCTTTGGACATCGTGGATATAAAGTAGGTGGTCTTCCTCTTTGGATATAACAGTACAGCTCTGAGTGATTTGAAGAGCTTTTTTTTCTTTCTTCAGTTGGAGTGGGGTTTGGTTGCTGGGGGGGGGGATACTAAAGCAAGCTGGGGAAAAATCGGGGTGAAGTGCTTGTTGGGTATAAAAGTGTTTTGGCTCTGGGTGCTTTGTTTGAAGACTTTATAACCAAAATGGAGAAGAGAAAAGAAGATGAGATTGTAAAACCAAAAAAGACTGATGCAAGAAAAGAGGAGAAGAAAGCGCCATGTGCTGATGCATCTTTATCATCTGCAACAGCAGCAGTAGAACAGATGGGAGTAATGGACCAAACCCATTGGGGAAGTTGTTTTAAAAAATTGATAAGATGGATGAAACGACCACGAAAGGATTCAGAGAAATGAGGGATGTGAGAGTGAAAGATAAGGAGGAGTTAATGGGTAGCCATAAGAAACTTGTTGGTATGTTTACTGATTTTTCTATAAAAGTGGAAGCTAATAGTCAGAAAGTGGAAAGTGGATAAGGTTCCGAATCTGGTGCAAAAAGATATGAAATTAATGCAGAATGATATGAAAGGGCTTCATGAGGAACATAAAGAGGTTAAACTGAAAGTGGAGGGTTTTGGGAAGAAATTGGATTTTATGGAAGAGGTGATGAGAAAACAGAACGTGGTCATGAGAAATTTGTCGGAGAAAATGCCAGATAAGCTAAAAGAAAGAATAGTGGATTGGCTGAATAATTTGAACATGGGAATTTTTTTTGTAAATGAAGATATTGCAAGTGTTTTTAGATTGGGCCCAAGGAAGGGGAGAAAAGTCCAAAGGAATGTGTTAATTAAATTTGCAAATTGGGCGGATAAGTTGAAGGTGATGGCGTTTATAAAACAAGCTGGGTCTGGCTTTTTAAAAATTGATGGTTGTGATGTTGAGGTTTATAACAACATATCTGTTGAGGAACGGGTATGGCGCTATAAGATGAAACCTGTGACACAATTATTAAGAGAACGTGAAATTGTTTATCATTGGAAGTTTCCTCAACAGCTCAGATTCTTCTATGAAAAAAAAATGCATACTATAGATATTGAAATGGACTCATTAGATTATCTGTGCCAGATTGGATTGGTTAAAACAGCATCTTGAGAGTGCGAGCCTTGAGGAAGGCCTTGTTTGAAGCGGGGGGTACACAAAGAGAGTCAGGGATCGAACAAGAGAAGAGGGCCACAGGAGGAGCAGAGGAGGAGGATACTAGAGGTACTAGAGAGGGGGATTAGATGGGTAAGGGAAAGATGAGGGGCTTTAATTAGGTCAGATCATGAAGAGGAGAGTCGGCGCTAGAGCTTTAATTAGAATGCACATCTTATATGTCTCCCCCTCCCGCCTTTGAAGAATAAGGGCCACTTTTTGGTAAAAAGAGTGGGGAGGGCGATTTTGAATGTTAAATGTTTTTTGATTGGTTTTTTTAAATAAATGTAGTTATATGTATGGTGAAGGTAATTACACAAAAAAGAGTCTGTGGTGGTCAAAATGCAAGGATGTTACATAAATTATGAGGACTTTTAAAGTATTGAGTGGAATGTGAAAGGTACGGGCAGCCAAATGAAGAGGAGGAGGTTGGAATTTGCTTTGAGGAAAGATAGGCCGGACATAGTCTTTCTCCAGGAAACACATCAAAAAACAGAGGACACAAATAAGATTTATTTGGGTTGGATGCAGATTTATGAAAAGTCCTATGGAACCTCTAAAGCAAGGGGGGTGGCAGTCTTGATTTCAAAGAGACTTGGCTTTGAGATGTTAAAGAGTATTTCCGATCCGGATGGCAGATATTTAATAGTTATAGGGAAAATAAAGGATGAAGAGATAACGTTGGTAAATATATACGCCCCAAATGATCATCAAGAAGAATTTTTAAATAAAGTATTGGGTATATTGGAAAAAGAGAGATTAGTTAATATGATTGTGGCAGGAGATTTTAATTTGATAAGGGCCCCGGAGGATTGTACTAATGTAGCTAGAGCTGGAAGACCAGTCAAAATGAAGATACTAGATAAATGGATGAAGTGTTTGGGATTAAAAGATGTTTGGAGGGAAATTAAGGGACAAGAGAGGGCTTATACTTATTTTTCACAGGTGCATAATACATACTCCAGAATTGACTATATCCTGGCCACAGAAAATTTGATTAAAATGTAGATGATGTAGAAATCGGGATCTTTAAGGAATCTGATCATGCAAAACTCTGGATGGAATTGAGATTTGATGGGAGGGAAAAGGATAGGAGGAATTGGAGATATGATGAAAAATTATTTTATGATGAAAAGAGTAAAGAAAAGATAATTGAAAATTGGAATGAAAGTTGGGCCTGGAATGATAATGGAGAGGTTAGCTATAATGTGGTTTGGGATACCATGAAGTCGGTATTTAGAGGTGAATGCATTAGGTTGGCTAGTATTAAAAATAAACAACGTAGAGATAAACAGTCTGAGATAGAGAATGAGATTAAGCATCTGCAAGAGGAACATATAAAGACAAATAGTAAAAAAGCATTTGATAAAATTCAAAGGTTAAAGTCAGAGTTGATAGGAAAAGATATGCAGAAGGTAAACAAAGATCTATTATATTTGAAGAGAGAGTATTTTGAATATAGTAATAGGAATTCTAAATTATTGGCAAGAGCTGCTAAAGAAAAGAGGACGAAAAGAGAGATTAGAATTTTGATAAATAAATTAGGGGTGAGATGTAATAAGGCTAATGATAAGATTGAGATTGTAAAAGATTTCTATCAGAGTTTGTATACTAAAAGAGATATCAATATAGAAAAGTTGAGAGAGCAGTTAGAAAAACAGGTGCAAATAAAAATAGAATTGGAACATAAAAATAGAATGGAGGAGTGAATAACGGAAAAAGAGGTAAAAGATACAATAGCCAACCTGAAGCTAGGTAAATCCCCGGGTGAGGATGGACTGACAGCGGATTTTTATAAGGAATTTAAAGATAGTGTAATTCCAAGATTAGTGAAATTGTTTAACTATATATTGGATGGGGGAAAGATACCGACATCATGGAACAGAACTATAATTGTTTTACTGCCAAAGCCTGGAAAGGATGTTGAAAGAGTGGAATCTTATAGGCCTATTTCTCTGATAAATCAAGATGCTAAGATATTTACAGCAATAATAGCAAAAAGATTAAATGGGTTCATGGGCAATTATATAAAGGAGGATCAAGCGGGATTTTTGAAAGGCCGTCATATGTCTGATCTGATTAGGAGGGTTCTGGACTTGATTGACATAGCAGGGCATACAAAAGAGAAAGTTGGATTATTGTCATTAGATATATTTAAGGCTTTTGATTCTTTGCAATGGGTTACAATTAAAGAGATAATTCGATGTTATGGATTTGGAGATAGATTTTGTAACAGGATAGATCAGTCATATCAATTTGGATTTGCAAAAGTCAGGGTCAACGATGAAAATACAGGAGAGATAAGATTAGAAGCAGGTACAAGACAGGGTTGCCCATTATCCCCAGTATTGTTTATAATGGCAATGGAGTTGTTAGCGAATATTATAAGAGGGGATAAAGGTATTGAAGGGATGGCTGGAAATAAAATATGTTTGTACGCAGATGATACTTTGATAATAATGAAGCATCCTAGAAAGGCATTGGAAAAAATACAAGGACATCTAAAAGATTTTGAAGAGATAACAGGTCTGAGAATCAATTGGGATAAATCAGAAATGATAGCCTGTAATGTTGAGAAGGAGGAACAAGAGAGAATTAAGGCTAAATTTAAAATTCAAGTTAAAGAATGTTTGAGATATTTAGGAATAAGTATCTCAAATAAAATTGAGGACCTTAAGCGATTAAATTATGATAAACAGAAAAAAGAAATTAAAGAGAAAATAGAATTGTATAAAAAATCAAATTGTCATGGTTTGGTAGGATAGCGTTAACTAAAATGATGTTGTTACAAAAAATAATTTTTTTATTTGATGCGTTGCCGATTAGGTTGTTTGATAAGGAAATTAAAGATTTTCAAAACATAATAAATAATTATTGTAATGCAGGAAAAAAGCCTAGAATTGCTAAGAAGGAGGATTGGGAATACCTAATTTAAGGAATTATTATAGAGCTTTTCAAATTAAGAATATTATAAAACCTTTAGCAAGGGAGAAGGTTGTCTGGGAAGAAATAGAGATGAAGGAGTTAAAAATGGGTAAAGGGGTATTTCTAGGCGACAAGAAAGGGAAAATCAGTGTTAAAAACAGAATGATGAAAACAATGTTGGATATTTGGAACAAGGTCAAAAAGAAATTGAGTCCAGAACTATCTCCTATAATAGAATTAGATGATATTAAAAGTTTTCCGATACAATTAGATAATAGTTTAAAGATGGTACTGGAAAGGAAAAATGTTTCTTTGTTGAAGGACTGGGTTCGTGCCTGTAAAGATAGTGAGAATAAAGCAGTAATTTTAGAGAGGGATAAAACAGAATTTGAGCAACTGTTGTTAAAAATACGAAAAGGAGATATGGGATTAAAGGGTATAGTAAACAGGATTTATAAAATTTTAAATAATGAAGGTAATCCATAAGAAACTTTGAAGTCATGCTGGGAACAGGATTTGAACATAAAAATTCAGGAAAAAATTGGAAAGATAAGTGGGAAAAAAGATATATGAGAACTATGTCAGTAAGAATGAAAGAGCATAATTACAAAATGTTATGGAAGTGGTATTTGGCTCCTGAGAGATTATTTCAAATGGACAATGCTAAAAGTAAAATGTGTTGGAGATGTAAAAACTCTTTAGGGACATATGAACATATGTGGTGGAATTGTAAAGTGGTAAAAGAGTATTGGGGAAAAATTGAGAAGGAAATATGTGATATTATGGGGGTAGAATGTGAATTGAATTTAAATATGGTGCTGTTAACAGATGTGGAGAATTTGAAAGTAAATGAAGACAATAAGGAACTAATAGCTATTATGCTGATATCAGCTAGAATGTGTATAGCAAGGAGCTGGAAACTTGATAGAGTTCTAAAAGTAGATGAATGGTATAAAGAGATGTGGGATCTTGCATTGAATGACAAATTGACATGGGAAATAAACAAATATAAAGGAAAAATTAAAGAAAATAGATTTTGGAAAATTTGGCAACCTTTTGTGGAATACTCACTGAATAGAGATCAGAGCAATAGCCTTGTACCAGAATATATATATTTTTGGAAATGGTAAAAAAGGCAATATCCTGCAGGCTCTTATAACTTGTAAATACACAGGGTGATTATTAGTGTTTATGTTATGTTTAATGTAATTGGATTCGATAAAAATTGAATATGTTTTTTTCTTTTAAATTATGTGTTTTCTTTTCTGTATTTTCTTCTTCTTTGTAATGTTTATCTTTTTATATTCAATAAAAATTTATTATCAAAAAACAGAACAAAACAAAAAACTAAATATTTCAATTTACCAGAACATTGTATACTAGACCTAAAAGTTGCCATTCTGGAACAGGGAAATTACAAAACAAGAATCCAGAGAGAGACAGTGGATATAAAATATACACACATGCTCGACATGCATCACAAAGTTTTGAATATTAGCCAAGGGTTTCTGGTACATTATCAAATTTAAAAAATGCCACAACTAAGGGGTTGCATTCACCTTGCAGGATAGACTTAAAATATGTGTGTGTGTGTGTGTGTGTGTGTGTGTGTGTGATGATTCTCAGTACAGCTGACCTCTTGGCTGTGCCTCTCCCATAAAGCTTCCTCAATTAACCCATTAGTAGATGTGTTATGTCAGAATGTTCATTTTGCAAAAACAGAACCTAACTTAGTGATGGGCAGTCTGGGCCCTCCAGCTGTTCTTGAACTTCAATTCCCAGAAACCCTGACCAGCTGGTGTGTTGACTTGGGCTTCTGGGAATTGAAGTTCAAGAACAGCTGGAGGGCCAAGACTGCCCATCACTGACCTAACTCCTTAAACTGACTCCCATCAGAAATTTACCACTGTAAATAGCCAAACTGATTGCATGTTATTACTGGTTGTAAATTACTAATTGATTTGCATATCCATCTCTTGAACCAACCAACTCTGTCCAGCTCCTTTGGGCCTCTATACCAGATATGTATAAAAGAATATCATGATATCCACTCTTATGTCTGATTAAGTTGATTTGATCCATGGAAGCTAACAAAATACAGGAGTTAGTCTTTAAGGTAGCACAGCATTTTTGTCTTTTGTTTTGTTTACTCTCTGATATGCTTGCACATAGACTAACATCGCTACCACTTCAAAAAAATTCAAACCTTTACAGTGTTGCAGAGAACCATTTAGAGCAGTGTTTTCCAATCTTTGATTCTTGGATTTCAACTTCCAGAAGTCCAAGTCAGTACTTTGGATGGTCAGTGCTTTTGGGAATTGACTTAGGCTTCTGGGAATTGAAATCCAAGAACCAAAGTTTGTGAAACACTAACCTACAGCAGGGATGGCCAACCTTGGTGTTTCAGGTGTTCTTGGACTTCAATTGCCAGAAGCCCAAACCAACACTCCTGCTGATCAGGGCCTCTGGGAATTGACGTTCAAGGATGCCTGGAACACCAAGGTTGACTATCCCTGATCTAGAGCTATGGAATTTTGTTCTCAACTGTCCATCTGTAAAGATTAGCATTTTTGGAAGATGAGAATATTTGAATAGCAGAAATGGAGGTGTTCTCAGCTTCCTTTGCCAGCCACTTCATTGCACTTTGTGTGTTTGTACCAGCTGTGGTTGTTACACCTTCTCATTAAGATCTCTGGATCATACCTGTCAACCCGCGGCTTTGGAAAAACAGGACCTGCGTACATTGCTTGTACGCAGGTCTCTTTCCGCGCATGTGTGGAAGGGTTTTACTCCTTCCACGCATGCGTGGAAGCACTACGCCGCTTGCGCAGCCCCTACGCAAGCGGTGTAGCGCTTCCGCGCATGCGTGGAAGGGGTAAAACCCTTCTACGCATGCGCGGAAAGCATTTCCCCCGCTGCCAAATTACGGGGTTTTGGCAGCGGGGGCCGGGTTATGACGTCAATCGACGTTGAATTACGGGGTTTTCCCGGCCAAATCGGGGTGGTTGACAGGTATGCTCTGGATTATGAACATTTGCTACAACTGAAAAATTCCTTTCTTGCCTCAGATGTATTTCATGATTTTCAGACTGCTTCACAGCTACATATCCCATTTAGTCTTGTGATGCTTTTGCTGACACAATCATTTTAAGGACTTGGCTATGTTGCCAGAAAGTTGGAGTCAGGTAAAATAATGTTACTGGGGCAGAAGATACACACATGCTGTATGCAATAGGGATGCCATGAAAAATTACTGAAAACCTGCATTCCTGTGCATAAATACTTTGTTTAATTGCCTAAAACAAAAACAAAAAGTTAATCGAGAATATTTGGGAAAAGATTAAAGCAATGTGCTTGTTGCTGTATTCTCAATTTGTAAACATTCTGATGAACATCACAAAATCCACAGGAACTTTAGAGTTTAATATACATTTATTATGTTAAAGGCTAACAGATTTGCATGCAGAACTTCAAATTTGAGGGAATTTGATAACATAACTATAGAATAGATGTAATCCACCCTTGTTTGGCTATTTAAAATAGAAATCTATGTACTTAAGAGCTGTTGAGACCACATGTCAGTTCTAGCTACAGTAAATCATTGGGAAAGACTACAATATTAGGTCTCAGAGGTTTTAGATGTATTCACATTCTAGTAAAATGCTAAAAGTATTTTTACCGGAAAGAGCTTGATGGAATTTGACCTTTTTATAATATGAAAATCAAATATTCCCATTCAAGATTTCATACTGTGGTAGAAATGGCGTAGAGCATTGCAGCTGCCATATATATTCAATTTTCCTATATTTGTACCTGGGTTCTATTTGATTATTTAGTGAAGCCTACATTTATTGCTCAATCTTCACCTATAAGGAGGGACGTTAACCGTTGGACTCTGGCATACATGCCAAATAAAACCCAAAACAATAAAACACATCTAAAATCCAAAATAAAAACAAAAGAACAAGCAGAAACACTTGGAGGGGGTGGTGGTTAAGTAAAAACTCTCAACTTAACCACCCGCAGCCCAACACCCCAAAATCAAAACAAAATAAAAACAGAATAAAAAATTGAGAGCACTTACCAAACACATCCTACCTCCATGCCTCTGGAACAGAACTGAACAAAGAAAGACAATCACAGTACTCTTAACCACAGCCCCACCTAGAGGCCAGAAGAATATAAAACAGTCAAAAAATATTTTAAAAATCAAAATAAAAAATAAATAAAATAAACAAAATGAAATAAATTTTAAAACCACAAATTCAAATCACAACCACCAAAACCACCCCTAAACAAAACAAAACAAAACAACAACAACAACAAAAACCCACGCACACACACACACAAACTGCCTGGCAAGGCCGGGCAAACTATGCTAGTATAATATACCCACCTATAATATACTAGCATATTTGTGCCCATCCTTGGTGGGCAATTTTTAGTTTTTTTTCTTAGGGTTGGTTTGGGTGGTGGTGATTTGAATTTTTGTTTGTTTATTTATTTATTTATTATTTGGTTTGTTTAATTATTTATTTGACTGTTTTTACTCTTCCGGCCTCTAGGTGGGGCTGTGTTTAAGAGTAGTCTTTCTTTGTTGTTTGTTCAGTTCTGTCCCGGACTCGTGGAGGGAAGATTTGTTTGGTGAGTTCTCTTGATTTTTTGTTCTGGGGTTGTTTTTTTGTTTGGGTTTTGTGGTGTTAGGCGGGGGGGGGGGGTTTCTGCTTGTTCCTTTGTTTTTATTTTGGGTTTTAGATGTGTTTAATTGTTTTGTTTATTTCTGGTTGTTATTTATTTTTCTGATTTCTATCGTCTTTATTTGTTTAATTTGTGCTATTTTTGTTGTTTGAATTAGGTATTTTCGTGTTGTAGATAGGTGTTTCTAGTGTGCTTTTATGGTATTTCAGGTGTTTTTTGTTGATTTTGTCATTTATTGTTTTGTTGTTTAATGGGTTGATTTTATTTATTTATTTGTGTTTTATTAATTTTGGTGCTTTGCATTTTGGTTTACTGTTTGGTTTTATTGTTGTTGTGTTTTGTTGTGTAAAGAACGGCCTGTCTGTCGTTTCTTCTTTTTTCCCATTGCTACTTCAAAATTAGGTTTCAATGCAGCGATGGGGAAAAGGAAGAGCCAGCAGTCAGCTCGCTCTTTGACCGGTAATATTAGTTAGGTAGGTCGGGTGAAAAGGAGGCAGAGAAGAGCTATCTGCTTCACGATGGTTCTCTTCTCTGGGCCTCTTTTTCCCCCTGGCTTACCTAACGGGGAGATCAGCAGGCAATGATCCATAAGGGGTGGTGCTCTTCCTTGCGGATTGCTGGCTTCTGATTTTCTATTACCTCCACCGCTGTTTTGTGCTAGTTCATGAAGTAGCAGTGTGGGTAGTAGAAAGGCAGAATCCAGTCATCCGCCAGGGAGGGTGCTTCCCCTGTCAAATTGCTGCCTGCTGTTTGTTTTCCCCACCCCAGCTCAACTTACCTTGAGGCCAGTGGTGGTCTCGCCATGTCTTCGGCGGGGTAGCGGGTAGGAGAGGGAGGCCCTCTTCTCCCCATTGCTCCGGGAAAAAAGGGCGGCATTTGTCTCGTACTGGTTGTTTGCAGTTTTTTTTGTTTGTGAGGCTATGAGGCACTGCGTCTGCCTGTGGCGGACTTATTTATTTATTGTTAAATTTCTATACCGCCCACTCAGCCAAAGCCTACTCCGGGGGGTTCACAACAGTGGGTAAAAACAGGTAAAAACAAATAAAACAGATAAAAACCAGCAATAAGAACCCACCCCTAAAAAGAGTGGGGTGCAGGAACCAGAGAAACCGTGGGGCAGGCATCCTCCCCTATATTAATGGGACTTGCGCTCCCATTGCGTGAGGTGTTTTTTATTTTATTTTTCACACATCGGCTTTTTTAGCATTCTGCGCACTCATGCCCTTCAGCCTGATTGGCTGAAGTGATCACGGCGTGGAGGACACTGGGGCTTGGAGTTTAGTTTATTTTGTTTGTGTTTGTGCAGTGGCTTTTTTTTCTGCAGCTTGGTTTCAATTGGGCATGCCACATTTCCCAACGTTCTCTTTGCTCTCGCCTGTCAGCCTGATTGGCTGAGGGGCGGCACAGTGCAGAGTATGTTGGGAATTGAAGTTGTTTTCCTTTGTTTGTGTTCGTGGGGCTGTTGCCCCACTGCTGACTGTGGGAACATTGCAGCACTCTGCGGGCTGGGTTAAGGTGAGTGCAGGCGGCTCAGTATGGGATACTATAGTTGGGTGTGGGTGTGTATGCCGGATTCCAATGGTTAATGTCCCTCCTTATAGGTAAAGATATAGATGTCTTCCTCATTGTTTTGGTGGGAGCTATGATTGGAATTTTTATTTCCACACAGTCGTTTTATCATGCAAAACATAAATGTTTGATCATTTAGTAAAGGTAAAGGTTTCCCTTGCTCGAAAGCCAGTCGTATCCGACTCTAGGGTGCTGTGCTCATCTCTGTTTCTAAGCCGAAGAGCCAGCACTGTCTGCTTCTGCAGACGTTTCCGTGGTCATGTGGCAGGCATGACTAGACACCGGAGCGCACAGATCACTGTTACCTTCCCACCGAAGTGGTCCCTATTTATGTACTCTTAGAAAAAAAGTATATTTATAAGTTATGGTTTAAGGCAATTTTAGTTATTCTAGAACGTATTCAAATGTCTCATTCTATTCTCCCTCTCTTCTCCCACCCCAACCACTAAAGGTGGTCTGCAATATGAACATTTTATTACATTGTCCTAACATTAAAAAAATATCTTTGCACATGTATGTCAAAGATGGGTGAAAGGTAGATCAGGATCAACTGGCAAATCTCTGAGTGGTTTGCAGGAGCCCAGTGATCAATACTGATTGTTCACTATTAAAAAGTAGCAAAAAAAATTTAACTTCCCCAACTATATATAATTTAAATATGGGTCTGATTATTCATACTTCAGGCAGCTATTTAGTTTGGAAGCAGAAGAGAATCATTCCTGAAACCAGGATCTGTCCCAGCTCCTGCCAACCTAGCAGTTAAAAAGCAAGAAATTGCAAGTAGATAAACAGGTATCACTTTGGTGGGAAGGTAAACTGCATTCCGTGCACTCTAGTGCCTTGTCATGTCTGTCACATGTTCATGGAAACATCTGCAGATGCAGACAGCACTGGCTTTTTAACTATAAATGTAGATGAGCACTGAACCCTAGAGTTGGATATGGCTGGCTTTCAAGCAAGGGCAACCCTTTACCTAAGGGTAAAGCAGGAGTACTTACAACCCATCATAAAAAGGACAATTTGAAAGTTAAAAGCATATATTACAGTATTAAAAAAGAGAATTAAACAAATATTGTATTATAAGCAATAAATGAAAGCAAAACTAAAAATCCATTTAAAAACACATTGATATAGCTCCTCATCACAAATGTTTTGGAACAAGCATGTGTTTAGGGGTACTTTGTGTTTCCATTTTCATATCAGATGTCCATCTGTCTCAGCCACTATGTTGGGGATGTAACTTGGGGCACCTCTAGACTGGAGAATTGTGGCCACTCTGAAAATGCAAGCGCGGCGCCAAAATGGCCGCCGCGCTCTTTGCAGGGGACCCCCCACAGGATGAAGGCATCCGGGTAGTTAGGGGCGTGGCCAGCTCCCTTATAAAAGGGGTGGCCACGAGGCAGCCGAGCTGCCATTTTGCGAAGCGACGGAGCGGAGAAGTTTTTCCCTCTTACCTCTGTCGCTTTTGCCTTGACTGGGAAGCCTTTTGGCTGCTGATTTTCTTCTTTCGGCTTCCCATAGGTTGGACTGAGATGCCTTCGAAGAAGAAGGCGGCCGCGAGCGCGGCTCGGGCGGTTCGGAGGCGCAATCCGTGTCGGAGGACCGCGGCTGCGCCTTCCCACCAGCCGCTTTTGCCGGCTCCCACCGGGACCGGTGGGATGGGGTCTATTACCCCCTGGCCGGAGGCTGGCGACCCGAGCAGGGGTCCAGCATGGGCTGCGGCCCGCGGCCCGCAAGCGGCGGACGCCGCTCCTGGTGCTCATTCTACTGGGCCTCCCTCTATCGGGGCGCAGCTCACTCCAGGGCCTTCCAGCCTTGGGGGGTGGTGTGGTCCCCTCCCTTGGCAGGTGCCTACGCTGGCCCTGCCGGGCCTGGGTGTGGGGTCATGGCCATATTCGGGCCCCGGGGTGCAAGGACCTGTACCCACGCCCGTAACGGGCGGGCCGGCTGGCCCGTGGCCCCACGCCTGTGTGGAGGCCTTGCTGGCCCGCGTGGCGGCACTCGAGGCTTCCCTTGCTCGGGCCAGCCACGCTGGGGCTCCTTTTGGGGTGCACTTTGATGCGTCGTCTGCTGGGCAGCGGCAGGCGACGGGACGGGTCGAGCAGCTTGAGGCGCGTGGCGCGACTTCGGCCACTGCCTCGCAGCTCCCCAACCAACAGGCCAGCGCGGGTCAGGCCCCGGCGGCGAGCTCTACGGCGGTCGTGAGCTCCGACGCCCCCAGTGGGCCGGAACCCCCGGTGGGGGCGGCCCGCGGGGGTGCAGCATGTCAGTATGCGGTACAAACTAGTGCACCTACACATGTGGCTACGTTGGGGGGGGCTTTCCAATGGCCTTGGCCTCGCATGGGTGGTGCGGCGGTACAGCCGCTGACGCACCACCAGGCGACGTCAACCACCACCCAGGGCCCCGGGGTGGGGAGCGTTTCCTACCCTGTGGGGAATGTTTTGGGGGTGGCTGGGCTAGTCCAAGCCCCTTTCCAGATGCCCGCAGTTTCTGCTGTGCCTGTCTCGGCCTTGCCAACAGCGGGCTATTCCTTGCCACTGGGTGACCACTTGGCACAGGCCAACTGGCTGCCGGCTTACCTCATCTACATGGCGGTGTACCTGAGGGCCCGGCCGGATCTGGCAATTCCGATGGTCCAGTATTTGGACAATATCTATCGGGCGATGGTTGATTTTCCGGGCCCGTCGTGGTTGGCTTATGACGAGGAATTCCGTATGCGAATTCCCCTGCACCCTGAGATGAGGTGGGATGAGCCATGCCAGAGGCTTTGGCTTCTGTACATGACGCCCACGCGCCCCGCGCCAGGGGAAAGATACCATTGTGGACATGCGGTCTAGCGAGTGGCTCCAGCACAGGTTCCCCGCCAAGTGGCGGGGCACGGGGTTCCAGACCGCCTGCTGTGCTGGACTTTCTCGTCTAATGGTTCATGCAATAAGAAGAATTGCAAGTACAGACATGCGTGTCCCACCTGTGTGGGCCCCCATGCAGCCTCTGCCTGTCCCAGGCCTGGAGGGACGCGGGGCAGAGGGAGGGGCGGACAGTGGGCCGGCAAGACTGCCGCAGATGGAGCTGGTTCACCGAAAGGCTCCCTCCCCAATTAATGTGGACATGTTGGAGCGTTGGCTCGCATTGTACCCGAAGGGGGAGGATGCAGATTATATCCTTCAGGGCTTTAGGCAGGGGTTCCGTATTCCTTTCATGGGTGATAGGTCCCCTCAGGATGCCCCCAACCTTTTGTCCCTTAGGGGGAGGGAGGAGGTGGCTGCCGCCAGCATTAATAAGGAGGTCAATGCGGGCAGGGTCGCTGGCCCTTTCCCTGCACCCCCGTTCACTACCTTAAGGTATCGCCCCTGGGCTTGGTTCCCAAGAAGTCACCAGGCGAGTTTCGCCTTATCCATCACTTGTCCTACCCAGCCGGCCGATCGGTCAACGATGCTATCCCTGATGACCTTTGCTCAGTCAGGTATACATCTTTTGACCACGCGCTGCGCATGGTGCGCTCATGTGGCCCGGGTGCGCTGCTGGCTAAGTGCGACATTAAGTCGGCTTTTCGCCTCTTGCCAGTGTACCCGGGCGACTTTGAATTGCTGGGTTTCAAATTTCGGGGCGAATATTATTTTGATAAGGCCATGCCTTTTGGCTGTTCCATATCATGCTCGGCTTTCGAGCGTTTCAGTACCTTCCTAGAGTGGGCTTTCGTCCGCAGGTCAGGGTCCCGGTCTGTAGCCCATTACCTGGATGACTTTTTATTCGGGGGTGAACGGGGCTGGGACACGTGTACACGTCTCCTCAACACATTTCAGACGCTAATGGAGGAACTCGGTGTCCCTTTAGCGCCCGAAAAGACCGAGGGCCCATCTACACAGCTAGTCTTCCTGGGGGTGGAGATTGACACGATAGCGCAGGCGTCTAGGTTAACGCAGGATAAGGTGTCAAGGATAGTGGCCCTTATCTCGGACTTGTTGGCCAAGCGCAAGGCATCACTGAGAGAACTGCAGGTGCTGCATGGTCACCTTAATTTCGCCTGCAGAGTGGTCGCACCAGGCAGGGCTTTTGCCCGGCGCTTGTGCGACGCTATGGCAGGATTATCCAGGCCTCACCATAGGGTTAGGCTTACCCGGGGTATCAGGGCAGACATGCTTGTCTGGTTACAGTTCCTGAGGGAGTTCAATGGGGTCTCATTTTGGAGGTATGACCTCCTGGCTTCCCCTCAATTTCAGATTCAGTCTGATGCCTCGGGATCCCTCGGTTATGGGATGTACTTCAATGGGAAGTGGGCCTATGGTGGGTGGCCACCGGCCTGGGCAGGCACGGGTCGCCTGCGTGATCTCACATATCTGGAATTTTTCCCTATCCTGGGTGCTTTGATGCTATGGGGCCAGGAGTGGTCCAACTCGGTCGTGCATTTCTGGTGTGACAATGCGGCTGTGGTCCACATTGTAAATGCACAGACTTCCAAATCGCCCAGGGTTATGGATCTAGTGCGCCAATTTGTGTTGCGTAGCCTGCGCCTCAACGTACTGTTCAGGGCCAGGCATGTCCCAGGGGTTAATAATGATATTGCTGACGCTTTGTCCCGCCTACAGATCTCCCGGTTCCGTGCCTTGGCCCCGGATGCGGAGGAATTTCCCTCGCCACTCCCGGAGGAGATATGGACCATTGGCAAGGAGAGGTGAACCGGGTGATTGGCCTGTCGCTAGCGCCACGCACCCGTAAGGCGTATCACCACGCAATTAATTCTTTCAGGGCATTCTGTACTCAATTTCAATTGCCAGGAACCTGGCCGATCCCGGTAACCCATGTTCTGCGGTTCATGGTTTACCTGCATTCTCAGGGCCTTGCACCTTGCACCATAGCATCTAAGCTTTCAGCGTTGGCTTTTATGGCCAAGGTGGGGGGTCATGTGGACAGCACCTCTGACTTCCGTGTGAGACATGTTTTGGAGGGGTGGGTGCGTGAGCGCGGGCGTTGCCCGGATGACCGCCACCCGATTTCCCCAGGGGTCCTTACCCAGTTGGCCCGGGGCTGGCCTTGCCTCTGTTTTGATGCATATGAGGCAGCCCTGTTCCATGCAGCCACAACGGTGGCATTTTTTGGAGCGCTCCGCATCAGCGAGCTTGTGATGCTGTCTAAGGCGGATGCAAGTCGTAGGGCACTGGAACTCGAGGATGTCTGTGTTGCCAAAGACTGGGCTCAGTTGAGGATACGTTCCTCTAAGACCGATCAGCATGGCGTCTGCAGTGGTGTGCGACTGCTACGGTGTTCTTTGGCAGACATCTGTCCGGTTGGTGCCCTACAGGAATTCCTGGCACTGCGTGGCACGCACCATGGCCCATTTTTCTGTCACCAAGATTGGTCTCCCCTTACTAAATTTCAATTTTGGAAGGTGACGGGCAAAGCGCTGGCCAGTGTGGGCCTCCCAGGCGCCCGCTATGGCACTCATTCATTCCGTATAGGGGCGGCCTCGACCGCAGCTGCTTTTGGGTACTCAGGGGCTGACATACGTAGCATGGGACGGTGGGGTTCGCAATGTTTTCAATTTTATGTGCGCCCACTCCCGCCGTGAGTACCAACCCAGTCACCTTACCTACTTTCCCTCATTTTTCCTTTACAGACCCGGGGTGTCGTATTACACCGGTGACAGTATGGCTGGTGGGCCATAGCTACGTGCACAGGGCAGCGCGTTATGCTGCGGCGACAGAGTGGGGACCCCGACTGGGACTGGGTGCATACGCAAGTCTCACATGGCATGGTAAGCCCGGGATATTATGGCGGGAGCTGCTACCTTTCCTTTTTTCAGGCCAGAATGCTGACCCGCCGGACATTCTGATCATACACCTGGGGGGCAATGATTTGGGCCAGGTCACCGGCTTGTCGCTGAAGCATGCGATTTGTGAGGACCTCGCCTACCTGCATTACGTCTGGCCCGCCACAACCCTTGTTTGGTCGGACATGGTCCCGCGCCATTCCTACAGAGGGGGTGTTGACCTCCTGGCCCTTGACCGTGCTAGACGCATGGTGAATAGGGCAGTGGCGCGTTTCCTTGTCGACAGGGCTTGGGGGAGGGTCAGTCGTCACCCCGCTATTAGCCTCCAAAGTTATGACTTGTATGCAGGGGATGGGGTCCATCTGTCGCGAGGAGGTATGGACCTCCTGTTGGGTGATTGGCGAGCAGGCCTGTTGACCGAGCTGATGGTCTGGGGGGGGGGGCGTCGAGCCTTCTTTGAAGCCCCTCCGTGTGGCGGGTAGCACTGGTAAGGTAAACATTATGACCCACAGGTATCCGGCAAGTTCGCAATTGACTGGACAACACTAGACAGGCATAAGTTGGTTAAACGTTGTCCGGTCAACGACGAACTAGGCGACGGGGTGATGGCTATAGCTAGACAGCATGCATCACCCCGTGATTTTACGGATACGCGTCAGAGGGTGGGGTCATTAGTTAGATATTGACTACGGTCAACAATTTGTTTGTGGTCAACAAACAAATTGATACAAATGGATACATTGTAGCAATTGCCGTTGGCAATTTTGGGTGGTACCTTACCAGTGTTACTTCGGCCTGCTTGCCTTAAGAATTATGATTGGTTAATTACCAATAGAAATGTATAATTCGGACTAGGGCATGAATCAATAAATGTGGCCCAATGCCGTTATCCACTTTCATTGGTGTCTGAGTCCTTTATTGGGGGGTGCGCCTGCAAAGTTATCTTTTGCGTGATCTAGTTTACCTTCCCCAGTGTTTACTTGAGTGATTCCACCATTCATACCATTCAGAGGTACACTTTCCTGTGCCAAGGGTCCAGATCTTTCATTTGGTCCATCTTTTCTCCCTGTTCACTTCCCTTTCTATTCCAGTTTTCTTTCCCACCAGTTGTTTCCTGACCCCTTACCCACCTTCGTTCATAATCATCATTTCCTTTTTTCCCCTTTGATGCAACTGACATAACTAATAAGTGATACTTGCATTTCCTAGGGAAATATTTTTGAAAAGTTAAAGTAGAAGATGAGTTTCTTTCTCATCCATTTCACAACCCACTACAGTTGTCACAGTGTTGTCACCTCTGTCCTGCCCACAGAGCCACTTGGGAGCATATGATTTGTCTGATCGGGCTATTGAGCATTAAAAAAGAAGGAAAAGCAGTCCTGTTGGTATTCCAGAAAAGTAGTATAAAAAAGTGATGGAGTTGGAGCAGTCCAGGGAAAAAAGATTATGGACACTATAGCTTTAAGCAATTCCTGAGAGGTCCCGCTAATGAACTAGATGTCCTGCCTGGAGATGCTCTAGGGCAGTGTTGGCTAACCTTGGCACTCCAGCTATTCTTGGACTTCAATTCCCAGAAGCCCTTGTTATGGAATTCTGAACTAGACAAAATCGCATTCCACACGCTAAGACAGATTTAGGAGTTTTATTAATATTAACATTAATATTAACTGATTCAGGAAAGCTTTACCAAGCTAATATTCCCTGAATGAATATACATTTTCAGAGCCATCCTTTTATAGCATAAAATTTGGAAATTTCTACACATTACATCACTATGGGTAAAGCCAAAATTATTAATTAATCTTCTGACATTTCATTAAGTTCAGGTTAGAACATTCAGTGTTTGTTGTTTAGAACATGTCATATAAGGAACATGTCTCATGTCACATCATGTCATGTCACACAAATATTATTTACGGTTCCCTGTCAGCTGTACAAACTGTGCTGAGCTTGTGGACACAAAAAGGCTTCTATTTACTTAGCCTCATCATCAGGTCTACGTTGCAGGTCAATCTGATCTGTTTCAACTCTACAGAGAACTGAGAAAATATTTTTTACTTTTAAAACAGAATTAATATTATCTTAATATCTTAATTCTTTCACCCCTATTTCACCCTGATCAGCAGGAGTGTTGACTTCTGCTTTTGGTAATTGAAGTCTAAGAACAGCTGGAGTGCCAAGGTTAGCCAACACTGCCCTAGAGCATGTCCAGGCAGGACATCAAGTTCATCTAGTTCATTAGCTGGACCTCTAGGGTAGAACCAGCACTCTAGGGTAGAACAGCTGGAACTCGGCCACAGGGCACCAAAATTTAGAAGATTCCAAAATCAAACTTTTGTTGAAACTGGCTAGGAAAATAAAGATAAATATCTCCCACACTTAAGTAATTTATCTCTCTCTCTTTTGGAAAGCATCATGTTTTTCTTTTCTTTTTGGTGGGACATTCTTCTCCATGATGTTTTCATGAGGCCTCGTGCTCATGCTTCAGGGTAGAGTGGGTACCACTTACTCAAGTGCCAAAATAGTTAGCCATGACTGTGCTTCAAGGTTCTAGCAGAAAGGAGAGGAGCAGAAAGTCTTCTCAACCCTAATTTATACCACAAATTCACATTGGTTTACACTATTTGAACTAGCAAGTAGAAGGGAGAGAGTGGAAGAGAGAGAATATACCTCTGCTGAGCTGAGTTCCAACTGGCAAGCAGAACAGCTGAGTGAGCGGGCATTCAGTGTTGTTACCTATTCATGATCTCACACTTAGGAAGCCCATGCACAGCCAATGGGGGTGGAAAATCCCGATGACATCTTCTGCCTCTTCCATGCTGTTGCCAGACAAACTTTAGTCCAGTGCTGCCTGCTTGTTTCCCCCCTTCGCCAGACTATCCTTTTCCTCATCTCCCGAGTTTATGCACTGTGTTAGCCATTTATGCTGTCATTGTAGAGATCCTGACAGGGCTGGCAAATAGAAACTGTACAGGTTTAACATTTACAGATACAGTCCTGCAGAAACTGCTTATAATGCATTCCTTTGTGATGTATTCACAAAGGAAAAGCTTCCCAGACAGAACTTTTCCTTACCACTGTGTGATGTGTGACTTGTCAATCTACAGGTTACAGAAGCTTCAGCCAGTATAACTAGTAATAAAGGAATGTGGGAGTTGTCACCTACAACATCTGAGGTTGGAGAAAATGTCCACATCTCCAATCCTAGACAATGAGTGAGATCTGGTAGATTTACTGCTGTAAAGTAGAAATAATTCTGAGCATTTATTTTTATTTGAACAAATTGATTAGTAAAAGAGGTTCCAGTCTGTGACGTACTGAACCTAGTGAGGCATTTGCTGAGCTCTGGATGAGCTACTGACTTAAAATATCACAATGCACTTGCATGACTTGATTCTGGCATAGAGTTACTTCAAGTCTGAGAAAATGGAATTGATCCACAAAAACTCACATTAAAATATAACACTCTTTAAGATGTTTCAATGTTTTTGTCATCTTTTTTATTCTTTTTTTAACTATTGCTTTGTTTTGTTTTTTATCAGATATGCCTGCACAGATTAACACAGCCACTGGTTTGAGAATTTGATACTGCAGAAGATGGAGTGGGGAAAACACAGTGAACCAGCACTGTATGAACAGGAGTGAGTCAGCTGGATGAATGCAGATACAGCCACAATTCTGCTATCTAATACCTTAGAAAAATATAAACTATCAATAGAGTATGTCTTGTCTCATACAGAATCTGACTGAATATACAGATGGCAATATAAATCACAGAACAGCATTTCTAGGCATCAATGCTCTGATATCTGTCCTCATTCAGGAGACATAACTGCATTGATAACAATCCACAAGGATGATTCTCCAATTGTTCCCCAGCTCAAAGGCACATTAAAGTTGTGGAAAATCCAAAAAAGACCTCCATTTACCTGCTTCCCTCTCTTTTTCCTTCTCTTTTCTGGCTGTCAGAAGGGTGAGGCTGACTTGCTTTCAGGGTCACTGCAGATTGATTTTGTGTAGCACAGTAAAAAGAAGTGAAGGAGATTTTTAGGGGTTTTGTCTCAGTATGACTTGCTCTTAAAGATTTCAATTTGTACTATTGATTTTTTTCCTTTTTTTCATCTTTCCTTTGCAGAGAAGAGCTTGTCATTTAAGGAACAAATGACAAAAATTCAGTAATGCAAAGGAGTCTAACCATTGTTCCTTTGGGGACCTTCTGACATTGTAGATGTGTGGCCAGAAAATGCCAACTAAGCATAATTTCTAATGCAGGAGTTCTCAACCTTTTAAAGCTCCAGGTCACGCTACCTCAGACAACTTCGGGGGCTGGATGGCCATTTTGCCCTTCCTCCACCACATGGCACTTCCTGGAGTGGTGGAGGTGGTGGTGGGCCACATGGAATGGTGCGTCCATACCTGTCAAGCTTCGGGAAATTTCTGTCAAACCCCCGTATTTTACACTCTTTCCTACCGTCATCCCGTATTAGTTAGACTGCAATTAGATTGGAGTTAGACTAGAGGCCAGCACAGGATAAGTATTGCTGTCTAGTTTCCCGTTTTGGCCGGGAAATTTCCCTTATTTGACAGAAATTTCCTGAAACTTGACAGGTATGAGTGCATCTGGCCAATGGGCCGCAGGTTGAGAATCTCTGTTCTAATGAGTTGGTTTCTTTGTAAGTAATTGCCTTTTGCACATGAAGTTTCTCTCTTTTTCTCTTAGTCTAATCAACTAATTAATAGGGGCTATCCCCATCATGTGATTAAGCATTTTTTAGACAAAGTTGACAGAACTCCAAGAGAGGCATTTTTTGTCAGAAAAGATCGTGCTAGGAAACAACAGTTATCCTGTCCCTTTGAGTTTACCCACCTGGCACCGGACATTAAAAAAATATTTTTTAGGCACTGGGGAATTTTGTCTGATGTACCAGGATGTGAGATTAAGCCTATTGTAAGATTCAGACGCACCTCTTCCTTTAGCATTTTGCTTACCAGGACAGATCTAACCACACAGGACATTCCACCTGTCGTCACTACAGGACATTTCCGCTGTCAAAGATGTTCCATTTGCAGATTTACTCACGACACAAAAACTATCGAGTTCAGTGATTTCAACTACACACATACCTTGAGGGACTTTTCCACCCGTGGAACTTGTAATGTAGTGTATGTAATCACATGTCCTTGTGACAAACGTTATGTCAGGGTCACCACCAGGCCGATCCGCACCCGGATATCTGAGCACCATTCACGGGTGCGGAGACAGGTGATGGGTGCACCCCTAGTTTCACATTTTCTGAAAGCTCACCATACAGAAGATCAAATGCATTTTTAGTTCTCGAAGTCATCAAGCCTAAAAGTTTTGAATGAACCAATATATACAAGCTGTTGTTACAGAGAGAAGCTTTTTTCATTTTCCTAGAATCAGATGGTCTTAATAGCGAGTTTGATTCATGTTATCTGTGATTTCCTCTTTAAATTGTTGCCAGTGAGACTGATTATGTAACATTTTCACATGTTATTATCTAGCATATTTGAGTTTTTTCCTCTTACTCAATCTTAATGTCAGAGCACTCAAAAAATGTAACATTGAGAGGATTTTTTGACGCATAATAAAGTATGTTTTATTGTTTGTATAATGTATAATATATTTGAATGTAACTAATTCATGTAGAATACTAGTATTATGCAAGCGCGGTGCCAAAATGGCTGCCGTGCTCTTTGCGGGGGGCCCCCATCTGGACGCAGACATCCGGGTTAGTCAGGGGGCGTGGCCACCCCTCTATAAAAGGGGTGGCCACGAGGCAGCCTTGCTGCCATTTTAAGAGAAGCGACGGAGTGGAGAAGTTCACTCCGACACTGCTCCCCGGTTTGCTCACCTTTTCTTTACAACTTTGATTGGAGGATATCTCTCCTCCGATCAGCACCTGCTTGAGTGGCTATGGCACCCAAGAGCAAGGCCCAGGCGGCCCCTAGGCCGCGACCTAGGGGGAGGGCTTGGCCCACCCCCTCAACCTCCTTGGGGCAACCACCAGGCCGGAGGGCTCGGGTGGCCACCCCACAGGGGGGTGGCAGGGTCATAATCCCCACTGCCACCAATGATGGTGACTAGGCCTCTGCCTACCTGCCCAGTCGGAGTACTCGGGCGGGGGCTGCACAGGCCTGCTCCCCTGGGGTTTCTACCCCTGTTGCACCTTTGCCCGGCTTGGGGCATAGCGGCCCACTCGGGCGCGGCGCGGGATTGTGCCCCACCATTCTACCGGCCACCCATGGGCCGGATTATTGGGCATGGTCCTACTCTGGCCAGGGATTGCCACACGGTTTTATCCCTCTGCCCGCTCATCAATTACCCGGCGGGCCATCCGGCCCATCCGGCCCACCTTATTCTGGTGGGTCAGACACTGTGGATGCTCTCCTTGCCCGCATATCGGCACTCGAGGCATTGATGGGAATTGCTCCACCACCTTCGGATGGTGGGCTTGCCAGCTCTTCAGTTCTGGCCCACATGCCGGCCACGGCTGCGCAGCGGGCCGCCAACAGGGTTGAGCTGCTGGAGGCCATCAGGCCAGCGCAAGCTGGCACCTTGCAGCTTCCCATTAGGCCATTACAGCAAGGCATTCCACCGGGGACCGGTCCTGCTTGGCAGGGATGCACCAGGACACAGAGCTCGATAGCCATCGCGAGCTCCGACGCCCACCGCGGGCCAGAACCCCCAGTGGGGGCGGACCATGGGGGTGCACCGAGTGAGTATCCTGGTCAAGTCAGTACACCGGTGACACTAGCTCATAATACTGGGGGGGGGGGTCCAGTGGCCATGGCCACAACAAGTTACTGCAGGAGGGCAGTTTAATCCACACTATCCTGTTACTTCCTGGGTGCCCAATTATCCCCCGGTTATTGCAGGGGTGACCGCCCCTATGATTACGCCTAACTTCTCGGGGGCCCGACAGGGCCCATTACGGGTACCCCCACTTCAATCCGTGCCAGTGGCGGCCCTGCCGCAGCCGCGCTCTCCCCGCCCCCACCACCGGCGGGGGGATAATGGGAGCCTCCCGTGGCCCGGGAGGCTCCGGGGACGCCGCCGGAGCCGCAGCCGCGCTCTCCCCGCCCCCACCACCGGCGGGGGGATAAAGGGAGCCTCCCGTGGCCCGGGAGGCCCCGAAAACGCCGCCGGAGCCGCAGCCGCGCTCTCCCCGCCCCCACCACCGGCGGGGAGATAAAGGGAGCCTCCCGTGGCCCGGGAGGCTCCGAAAACGCCGCCGGAGCCGCGGCCGCGCTCTCCCCGCCCCCACCACCGGCGGGGGGATGAAGGGAGCCTCCCGTGGCCCGGGAGGCTCCGAAAGCGCCGCCGGAGCCGCAGCCGCGCTCTCCCCGCCCCCACCACCGGCGGGGGGATTGGGGGAGCCTCCCGTGGCCCGGGAGGCTCCGAAAACGCCGCCGGAGCCGCAGCTGCGCTCTCCCCGCCGGTGGAGATGACGGTGCGAGGAGGGATTCCTGCCTACCCTGGAACTCTTACACTGTTCTGGGGTTTTTAGGCTACTTGCAACTGTTGTGCAGTTGGAATTGTGGACTTTCCTTTCGTGCCCTCTGGCCTATGTATGTATTTTTGTATTGATCGTTTTAACTGTATTTTTTTGATTAATTATTGTATTACTATTGCTGCTCATGTCTTTATTGCATTTCTGTATTTTTTGGTATTTTTGAAATTATATCCTTTGATTATATTGATCACATTGTTGCTATTGCTGTTATACTGTGTTTTATGGATCTTGTATTTCTAATATTTATTGTTAATTTGCTGTATTGCAACACTGTACCATTTGTAATTTTTGTATACTGTATTTGATTTACTTGTTGTAAGCCACCCAGAGTCGGCCCTGGTCGAGTAGGGCGGGGTATAAATCGAATAAATGAAATGAAATGAATGAAATGAATGCCGATGGCCGGTTACTCCCTACCCCTGGGTGACCATTTATCTCAGGCTACTAGGGAGAAGATATGGTGTGGGGAATACGTTGACATTTTCACCCTCCTGAACCGTGAACCCACTAAGGAGGAGAGGGAGGGGCAGGACGACAGGGACAAGGAGTTGTCCCATCGTCGTAAGCCACCTCGCACTTGGGCCAATTGGTTACTGGCCTATCTGATTTACATGGCAGTATACCTACAGGCCTGTCCTGATTTGGCCATCCCAATGGTCCAGTACCTGGACAATATTTACCGTGCCATGGTTGATTTCCCTGGCCCGTCATGGTTGGCCTAGGACGAAGAATTTAGGATGTGGGCGGCCCTTCACCCTGAGATGAGGTGGGACAAGCCCTGCCAGCAGTTGTGGCTGCTGTATATGACCCCTACGCGGCCAGCGCCTGGTGACCGGTACCACTGTTGCCATGCCGTACAGCCGACTGCTACTACACAGACTCCCTGCCAGCCGGCGGGGCAGGGGGTTCCAGCCCGCCTGCTGTGTTGGAGTTTCTCCGCCAACGGAGTGTGCACCAAGTGCCAGTGTAGATTTAGGCACGAGTGCCCTTCTTGTTCTGGCCTTCATGCTGCCTCCGCGTGCCCGCGGGCTGGTGGGTCACGAGGCAGAGGAAGGGGTTTTCAGGGGGCGGCCAGAGCTCCCTCTGACGGTGCTACCCATTCAAAAGGCCCCCTCCCCAATTAATTTCCCGGTGCTCGGACGATGGCTGCGCGCTTATCCTAGACAGGATGGATGCGATCTACCTGCTTGAGGGCTTCCAGTTTGGCTTCCGCATACCCTTTAAAGGTGTTCATGGGCCTCAGGATGCCCCGAACCTACTGTCTCTCAGGGGTAATGAGGACATTGCTGCAGAGCAGATAGCCAAGGAGGTTAAGGCACAGAGGGTGGCGGGGCCATTTGACGACACCCCCTATCCTAACTTGAAGGTATCCCCTCTAGGTTTAGTCCCTAAGAAGTCCCCGGGTGAATTCCGTCTAATTCACCACCTTTCTTACCCTTCGGGTTCCTCAGTCAATGACGCTATACTGGACGACCTTTGCTCTGTCAGGTATACGTTCTTTGACCAGGCGTTACAGATGGTACGCTTGAGTGGTCCCGGGGCGCTATTGGCAAAGTGTGATATCAAATCGGCATTCCGATTGTTGCCAGTGCACCCGGATGACTTTGAGCTGTTAGGTTTTTGTTTTGGGGCAAGTTTTATGTGGACAAGGCCATGCCTTTTGGCTGTTCAATTTCCTGTTTGGCCTTCGAACAATTTAGCACCTTCCTCCACTGGGCTTTTGTTTGTAGGTCGGGGTCCCGGTCTGTAGCCCACTACCTTGACGATTTTTTGTTCGGGCGTGGACATGACATGGGCACGTGTGCACGCCTGCTCACCACGTTTCAGGTGCTTATGGGGGAACTGGGTGTCCCCCTAGCACCTGAAAAGACAGAGGGCCCAGCCACCACCCTTACCTTTTTAGGTATTGAAATCGACACCGTCGCTCAGACATCCAGGTTGCCTATAAAAGGTGACTTGGATGTCTGATGCGATTTTGGCAATGCTTGCCAAGCGTAAGGTGTCTCTCCGGGAGTTGCAGGTGCTTCACGGCCACCTCAATTTCGCCTGTAGGGTAGTGACACCAGGCAGAGCCTTTGCCAGGCGTCTGTGTGACGCTATGGTGGGCCTTTCTAAACAACACCACAGGGTACGGCTGACTAGGGGTTTATGAGCAGACCTTGCAGTTTGGCTCACATTCCTATAGGACTTCAATGGCATCTCCTTTTGGAGATCTGAGCTTATGGTCAGCCCCCATTTTCAAGTACAGTCAGATGCCTCCGGCTCCCTGGGCTATGGGATTTATTTTGAAGGACAGTGGGCCTATGGTCAATGGCCTCAGACATGGCAGGGCACGGATCGCTTACGCGATCTTACGTTCCTGGAGTTTATTCCAATTTTTGGGGCCCTTATGGTCTGGGGGGACAGGTGGGCTAATTCGGTGGTTCACTTTTGGTGTGACAATGCTGCGGTGGTGCACATTGTCAATGCCCAAACGTCTAAATCCCCCAGAGTCATGGCCTTAGTTCACCAATTTGTTCTTAGGTCCTTGCGCCTTAATGTGCTCTTCAGGGCCAGACATGTGCCAGGCATTAATAACGATGTTGCTGACGCTTTATCCCGCCTGCAGATCTCCCGGTTCCGTGCCTTGGCTCCAGACGCAGAGGAACTTCCCTCTCCAATTCCGGCTGAGATATGGACATTTGGCGAGGAGAGGTGAACCGGACGATCGGCATGTCTTTGGCATCTCGCACGCGTAAGGCATATCAGCATGCACTCCTTCAATTTAGGACCTTTTGTAGGCAAAGGCAGTTGCCTGAAATGTGGCCGATACCGGTCAACCAGATTTTACAGTATATGGTGCACCTTCATGATCAGGGGTTGGCTCCATGCACCATCGCCACCAGGCTTTCCGCCTTGGCATTTATGGCCAAGGCACGGGGCTTTACTGACTGCGTGAATGACTTCCGCATACGCCATGTATTGGAAGGGTGGACACGTGAACGTGGCCGCCGCCCGGACACACGTCACCCTGTTTCACCAGGTGTTCTGACCCACCTTGCACGAGGTTGGCATAGACTGTGTTATGATAGGTATGAGGAGTCTTTTTTTCATTCAGCTACCACCGTAGCTTTCTTTGGAGCTCTGCGAATCAGCGAGCTGGTCCCATTGTCAAAGGGGGACATGTCTTGTAGGGCACTGGAACTCGACGATGTGTCTATCAACCAGGAGTGGGCTCAGTTGAGGATTCGTTCCTCGAAGGCCGATCAGCATGGAGTAGGCAGTGGTGTTAGACTGCTACGATGTACATTTGCTGACATCTGTCCGGTTGGTGCCCTACATGCATTTTTGGCAGTGCGTGGTATGCGCCCTGGCCCATTATTCTGCCACCAGGATGGGTCTCCCCTTACCAAATTTCAGTTCTGGAGGGTGACCGGTATGGCACTTCACAGTGTGGGCCTCCCTGGGGCTTGTTATGGCACCCATTCATTCAAGATAGGTGCCGCGGCTGCGTTTGGGTACTCTGAGGCTGATATATGTCAAATAGGCAGGTGGGGGTCCACGCGTTTTTCCTTATATGTACATCACCTCACTGTGTGAGTACCAGTTATGTCCTTAATTCCTTCTCCTTCTTTTACAGACCTTGTGTGTCTACGCACACCGGTGGCAGCATGGCTGGTGGGCCACAGTTATGTGCACTGGGCAGCACAGTATGCTGCATCGACGGGGTGGGGACCCCATCTCGGGCTGCGTGCATCCGCACGTATGCGGTGGTATGGTGTGCGCGGCATGAGATGGCGGGAACTGTTGCAATTCCTGATGTCCATCAGGGATGCTGGACCGCCTGATGTTCTGATTCTGCACCTCAGCGGCAATGATCTAGCACAGATCACTGGCCTTTCCTTAAAAATGTTGGTGTGCAGTGACCTGGCATTTCTACATCATTTATGGTCGTACACACGGTTGCTATGGTCTGATATCGTGCCGAGACATTGTTATAGAGGAGGCATGGATCTCCGTGGTTTGGACCATGCCCGGCGGTCAGTGAACAGGGCTGTTGCCCGGTTTCTTGTTGAGAATGGCTTGGGGACAGCCATTCGACACCCGGGGATAGGGTTGCAGGATTTTGACCTGTATGCAGGAGATGGGGTCCACTTGTCGGCCAGAGGTATGAACCTCTTTCTGGAGGACGTGCAAGCAGGCCTGGCGACCGAGCTGACGGTCTGGGGGGGGCGGTGAGTCATCATGGACGCCTCCCCGTGTGGCGGGTAGCACTGGTAAGGTAAAGATTTATGACCCATAGGTATCCGGCAGGTTCACAATTGACTGGCCAACACATAGATAGGTACAGGGGAAACAGGATTGGCCGGTCAAGGGCGAACCATGAAAGAGGTGATGTTAGGAGCTTCACAGCCTGCATCACCTTGATATTTGGATGGATACACATCATAGGGTGGGGTCAGTAGATAGTATATTGACTTCGGTCAACAATTTGTTTGTGTCAACAAACAAATTGATACAAATTGATACATGTAGCCAATTGCCATTGGCATTTTGGGTGGAACCTTACCAGTGCTACTGTGGCCTGCTTGCCTTAAAGAATTACAATTGGATGATACACCAATTGAAAGTTATAATTCGGACTAGGGCATTATTCAATAAAAGTGGCCCAATGCCTTTAATCCAATACCGGTGTCTGAGTCTTTATTTGGGTGGGTGCGCCTGCAATGATAATTGTTTGTTTCTTCATAGAGTTTCCTGAAAAAGAAATTCTAATTGAAAAGCTGTATATCCAGGAAACAGCTTCGAAATATTGGAAATATTGATATACTCAGAGAAACTACTTCATCAATCTTCAGTTACTTTGTGGATATAGTTTGGACAATTTACCCATAGGATATAGCTTTGTATGCAATAATACTATTATATTTTGAAAGATTTGAGAGACTCTATCTCACTTTTTTGGTTTATACATAGTTTTGCAGACAACAGAATGATTTTTTCCCAATATTTTAACTCATATACAAATGGTAGCATGTACTTTCCATTAATTTAGCAAATTTATGCAATTTTTCAAACAAAAAACATTTTCTGTTTCATAAAAACTAATTTTAAACAATAATTGAGTTTTAGTTCACATATTAATTAAAATACACATTGAAGAAATTTTTCTTTTATTTGTATTTAATTTTGCTTGTTGCTTTTTTCATTGTTCCTTAGGCAGAAACTACATGTTTCAAGCAATAACAGTAAGCTTTTTACTGTGGGCTACCTGAAAAACAGACACAAAACTAACTGTTTTACATATCCTGCATTCATATAATTCCTTGTATGAAAACAGGTTATGGAGCAGTTGCCAGCTTGGGGCAGAAGCTCACCCACTTGACATGTGGTGAAAATGTAACTGCCCACCTGACAAAAACAATATTGCCACCCACCTAGCATGGAGGAGGCTAGGAAGCCTCTCAGCAGTGACAGGTTGGTCACAGAAGCCATGTATGGTTTTACAAAGCACATTGGTTCAATTTTTAAACTGTAGTGGTCACCCTTGCTCAGAAGCCAGTCATATCTGACTCTAGGGTGTGGTGCTCATCTCCATTTATAACCAAAGAGCCACCACTGTCTGCATGACTAAACCCCGGGGTGCATGGAACACCGTTTACCTTCCCGCAGAAGTGGTACCTATTTCTCCACTTGCAATTTCTTACTTTTAAACTGCTAGGTTGGCATAAGCTGGGACAGGTGGGAGTTCACTCTGTCATGCAGTATTGAGGTCTCGAACTGCTGACCTGCCAACCTTCCAGTCATCAAGTTCAGCATCTTAACCACTAAGCATCCACAGTCTTGCATTTAAACTGCACCATGGCTTATATGGTGTGCAACAACCGAGGTGACTGCAAATTCATGTTGCTTTGCCTTGTACATGTACTTATGGCTGTAGTTGCATAATGTGCAAGTAACTATGGGGGCTACACAGTACCTCCGGGCATTGGCTCTCTCCCTCTGCAAGGTGTCAGATGAAAGCTGGTCTCAAGGCGCTGCTCTTATGCTGATTCAGCTAAAGTCTTTTCTCATGAGTCCTATGACACATTTTGAGGAAAAAAGGGAAAGAGGTGATCTATCAGTGAATGGCTCCCAAAAAATGATGTATTCCACAAGGGTAGACTATGGCTTCTGGTATCAGTCAGAATAGAGTTGCCATAATTCTCTTCTACAAAACTGGGACACCCACCTAGCGATTCAAAAACTGCAACTCGCCCACCTGAGATGTACACTCTTGAACCCAGCACCTTCTTCCTCCTCCCATCCCCTCCCTAAAAGAATCCACATGGGTTTGATCCCAGCTATCCCTGGAAGAGACTCCTCAAAGTCAGTCCCACCACCTGTAGTATGTTCCCATTTCCCCCCTTGCCAAGCCTTTTCAGTTAAAGGGGCTGGAGGATGGCTTGTCAGATTCCCCGCCACAGTGCCAAAACCCAACCCCCCAGGGGGTGACCCAGAGCCTGCCGCAGCCACAATTAAACCATCCGGAGGCAGGAAGAGCCACACCAACCCTGCGCCTCAGCCGCTGCCACTGCCTGCCTCTCCCTGGCACTCATAGTGGGTCATGGGGCACCCTGAGGAAAGAGCGCCAAGACCTTTTTGCAACCAGCATCACTTGTAGCAAGGAGATCCAGGAGGGAGCGAGCAAGTGAGAGCTCAAAATGGGGAGGGACTAAGAGGGAGGTGCTTCCCACCCTCTCTCCCTCCATGTGTGTGTGGTGTGTTGTGATGCCACCTCCCTGTAAATCTGGGACTTTAACATGTTTTTTATTGAACCGGCCAGGACAAATTTCTCGACCTTGAATCCTGGACAATCCCAGTTTTCCGGGACATATGGCAACCCTAAGTCAGAACAATTTACCTGCCCAATTTTAAGGGGAAGGGCAAGCTGTAGAAATATCTTTGTAGATATGGGCAAACAGAAATCAGCACTTCTGTAATAGCTGAAGACAACAGACTAATTTAAGGGATGCAGGAAAGACTACACAGAGTACCAAGTGTTATTCTCAAAAAGAAGAGAATGTGAAGGAACAGCTGGGATGTTGTTTGTGGGATAATAACAAATTTGTATGCAATAAACACTAGAAATCAGTGGAGTGCCAAGGTTCTCAATCACTGCCTATTACCAAAGTTCTTTCCCCGACATTTGGCTTCCCCTCTCTCCTCTCTTCCTTTTTTCTTGCTTTGCTTCCCAATTTTGTTAGTGTCCTCTTCATCCTCTGTGCTCTTACCATGTGATTGCATGGATCCAGTGTCCTGCACATGATGGAGACTGCATATTGTTATGTTTTTATGCAGCAGTATAGCAGGGAAGATTTACAATTAGCTTTAGTTTGAATTTGCAAGTTTTCCAAGCCTTTTACTCCCCACTCTAGCCCAACAATTAAACAAACTTCATACAATGTTTTAGAAACATAAAAACGTATTATTTACCTACAATTGATTCAGAGAGATAAACATGTGCTCTGTATTGTAAAAGTTATTTTCATAAAAGTTGTCATGTGCTCAAACCGAATGGTGTTCTTAAACATACATGCTTTTGTTTGTAAGGCAAAATAGCAAGAATAAGAAGGATAGCTGAGAGGAGAGATCAGACTGAAGAGACCCCAACAACAAACAAGGCTTAATACATAAAAACCATATCAGGTGACCCTAGAGGTGGGAAGATAGAAGATTTTTTAATTGGTTAGTCAGTGATAGAATTAGCATTAACAACCCGTTGCATGCTTCGGTTGCTCTAAAATACTCAACACATATTACTCCAAATTATTCTTTTCCCCCTTCTGTTTGTAACTACTGAACATTACCATAAGTAAAGATACCCTTTTCTACTTAAGAAGTCTTCAAGAGTAATTTTAAGGCTTAATGTGCTGGTTGTTGAAAGGAAAAATAGGATTTAGACAATTTAAATTACTGTCTACACATTTGACTGTGTGTGTTGTTGTTTTCATGACTTGTGCTCTAATATTTTGTTGTTGTTCAGTCGCATAGTCGAGTCCTACCCTTTGCGACCCCATGGACCATGACCTGCTCAGCTCTACACCCATTGCATCAACAATGCCTTCTAGTAATCTCATCCTCTGGTGCCCCCTTCTCCTTTTGCCTTCTATCTTTCCCAGCATCAAGGCCTTCTCCAGTGAGTCCTCTCTTCTCATTTGGTATCCAAAGTACTTTACCTTCATCTTCAATATTTGTCCTTCCAAGGAGCAGTCAGGGTTTATTTCCTTTAGGATCGACTTATTTGTTTTCTTTGGTAATATTTAAGGAATTACTAAAATCCACTAACAGGTCCCCCCAGCCTCTGCTGCCTGAGGTGGACACTTCACCCATCTTAGGAACAGGGAATAGACCAGTCTCCCTGCTTCATATCACCCCATCCTCCCCAAGGATGTGACCTGCAAATGTACCCATATGAATTGTGGGAAAGAATGCCAGAAAGGAACCATTCTTCTCTAGAAGGCAGAGCTGTGTCAACAAAGGGAGGCAACAGGGAGTAATGGCTATGGTAGTAAATCTCCTCTTTAAGAGTTGATAGTGGCCTATTCTGGGGTTTTGCAACTACTGACAAGAGAAGATCCTGGCACCAGCTTTTCATTGCTGTAGCTTTTTTAAAATTACTGTCCTTTTTGATGTTTGGGAATTGAAGAGAAGCAGTCAGCATAACAGGGCCAAACATAACTTTATTGTAAGCAAACCGAACATGAACAGCAATGGTGCAGCAGTGCTTTATATACAATATACAATGGATACATTCGGGCGGGAAACAACAGGATTGGTTGGGAGAGAAGTGGGGTGATCGTGGGACTGGGGAGACTTTGCGCGTCTCATTCACAAGGGCGGGAATGCAAGTCCTGCGATAGCTTGGCACCATGAAGAAGACAAAATGGAGGATCTCCCCGATCCCGCAATAATAATTACAAATTGTTTTAAAACACTATTTAAGTAACATAAGAACATAAGAACATAAGAACAGCCTTGCTGGAACAGGCCACAGCCCATCCAGTCCAGCATTCTGTCTCACACAGTGGCTCACCATTTCCTTCAGGGTATTCCCAAGCAGATGCCTTCACCTGCTTAAGATTCCCTGGAAATGGCATTGAGAGATATCCTGCCTATCTCTCCAACCCGGAGGTTGTCCTTAAGTATCCATAATTATAGCCATTGATACCCTTGTCCTCCATGAATTTGTCTAATCCTTTCTTAAAGCTGTCAAGACTGACAGCTGTCACCACTTCTTCTGGCAGGGAGTTCCATAGGCCAGTAATCCTCTGGGTGAAAAAGTACTTTCTCTTATTTGTTTGAGAACTAGTACCCAAAAGTTTCATGGAGTGTCCCCTAGTTCTAGTGTTATGCGATAGGGAAAACAGTTTTTCCTTATCTACTTTGTCCACACCGTGCATGATTTTATAAACTTCAATCAGGTCACCTCTTAGACGTCGTCGTTCAAGAGTGAAGAGGCCCAACCGTTGCAGCCTCAGATGGTAAGGAAGGTGTTCCAGTCCCCTAATCATTCTGGTTGCCCCCCTCTGCACTTTTTCCAGCTCCATAATATCCTTCTGGAGGTATGGCGACCAGAACTGTACACAGTATTCCAGATGGGGCCTCACCAAAGATTTATAAAGAGGCAAAATGACACTTGCTGACTTATTTTCTATACCCTTCCTAATGATCCCTAGCATTGAGTTTGCTTTTTTCACTGCTGAGGCACACTGGGTTGACACCTTCATTGAGTTGTCCACCAGGACACCAAGGTCCCTTTCCTGGTTTGTCGAAGAGAGTTCAGACCCCATCAGTTTATAAATGTAATTGGGGTTCTTTGCCCCAACATGCATCACTCTGCACTTACTAATGTTGAAACTCATTTGCCACTGTTTTGCCCACTCCCCCAGTGTCAAGAGATCCCTCTGGAGCTCCTCACAATCTCTCACAGTTTTCACTACCCTGTATAATTTAGTGTCATCAGCAAATTTGGCTACCTTGCTATTTACTCCTACCTCTAGATGATTTAAGAAGAGGTTGAAAAGCAGGGGTCTGTTGTGTTCTGTAAAGCTGTGCCTTTAACAATGTACCTTTACCATGTGTTACCAATGTAACCTTTCTGTGTGCAACATTATAACCATCAGCTGCATCAATGTAACCTAATAAGGGGACGCGAGCTAGTGACAACCAGAGGGCAGTAGCGAGCGTCCAGCTCACATGGATCATAGTCACCTGGTTCAGCAATGCGGGAAGATTCCCCGCGACCTCCTCACCTGGTCAAGAAGGGCGTGACCTCCTACGACGTCACGCAGGCAGCAACCAATAGTCTGTCGACGAGCCACATTCAAATGTATAGTCAGCTGTATATATTGAGCTCCCCATCCGCCATTACCTCATGTTCCTCCGGATCATCATGCAATAAACCTGTGTTAAGCCAACCCTTCGGCTGTTTCATTGTCTTTGGTCCCTTACACTAAACTGGCGACGAGGATGGGATAATGGCAGCCCACGGGACCAAGACATGCGCCGGTTTCGAAATCAGGAAACCGGGCGACTGGGAGATCTTCGAGATGGACTTCCAGGCCGCACTGATCGAGTCCGAAGTCACGGAAGAGGCGAAGAAAAGAGCCATCTTCACCAGAATGCTCGGACAAGAAACAAAAAGGACCTTGGTGGACCTGATTGCACCGAGAAGGGTGAGCGAATTCAAGGCCAAGGAACTCATGCAGATGCTGCGTGAGCATGTCCGGCCCGCCACAGCGATGTTTCCCGCTCGGAGTGCGTTTTGGAGGCGAGTCCAAGCGCCCGGGGAGACGGTCAACGCATTCGTGGCGGCCCTGCGGCTGGCGGCCGGCCCATGCAAATGGGAGAATGCCAAAATCACCCTCCGAGACTGTGTGCTGTGCGCACGTTAATGAACCAGGAGCCGCCTCCCACGTTGCAGGAGGTCGTAAGAGCGGCCCAGGCCGCAGAAGCTACGAAGGCCGGGGTCCAAGAACTGCAGGACTGGCGGCCAAAGGCGAGCAAAGCAGAGGCTTCGGTACAGGCGGCCCGGCAAACTTCGAGGTCGTCCACAGATAGCAGCGACGACGAGGACGTCCAGAGGGTCCGGAAGGAGAGCCGGCGATGCGACGGCTGTGGAGCGGCCCACGACCGCGTGAAATGCCCTTTCCGGAAGGCCAAGTGCCACAACTGCGGCCGCCGCGGGCACATCGCCAAGGTGTGCAGAAAGAAGCGCGAGACCCGGAGGAGCTCCGCAGAACATTCCACGGGGCAAGACCGCCCAACGAAACCCAAGGACAGCGCCCAGGCCACGCAGAAGCAGGACGGCGTGGGCCGCATCGCCGACGGCAGCGAGGACGACGCCCCAGTGTTCAGCGTGTCTACTAGACACCCCCGCTACTTCGTTGAGGTACTAGTCCAAGGGGTCCCCATTAGGATGGAAATTGACTCGGGGTCCTCATTTTCAATCATTTCCCAGAGGGAGTTTTTGGGAATTGCCCCCCATAAGCGACCCAAGCTCAAAGCATTGAGGTCCACACTACGGGACGTGCAAGGGAACAGTATTCCAGTGTTGGGGGTTGGAGAATTTCAGGTCAAATTCAAGGAGCACGCCGCGTCCCTTCCCCTAGTCGTGCTCAAAGGAGGAAATTGCAGCCTCCTCGGGACTCAATGGTTCCAGCCCCTGGGGTTGTTTATTGGGGGGGTGCACGCCGTTGGGATGCACGCCGTGGGGACTGATCCAATTCAGGAGGTGTGCGAGGCGCACCCCGAAGTCTTCAAAAAGGGACTGGGGAAATTCAAGGGGCCCCCAGTGACTTTCGACCTGGACCCGGAGGTCCGCCCAATTTGCCTAAAACCACGCCGGGTGCCGTTTGCACTCAAGGACAAGATAGAGGCGGAACTGGACAAGTTGGTGGGCCAGGGGATCCTCGTGCCTGTAGATTCTGCGGAGTGGGAAACTCCAATTGTAACCGCTCTAAAGGCCAATGGGGAGGTCCGCATATGTGCCGACTACAAGTGCACCATCAACAAGGCGATCCGCCCGAATGCATATCCGGTGCCGGTAGTCAGCCATCTGCTGGCCAGGTGACACGGGGGAAAGTGTTTCGCTAAGCTCGACTTAGCACAGGCCTACCAGCAGCTCACGGTGTCCCCTGCCGCCGCTGCTGCGCAGACCATAGTCACCCATAAGGGGGCGTTCCAGGTGACGCGCCTCCAGTTCGGCGTGAATTCGGCGCCTGGAATTTTCCAGTCACTCGTGGAACGCCTCCTGAAGGGATTGGAGGGGGTGTTGCCTTATTTTGATGACGTGTTAATAACGGGGGGGAGTCGGGCTGAATTGGCCAAAAGGTTGGGGAAGGTCCTGACGATATTCGAAAAGGCGGGGCTGAGGTTGCGAAAGGATAAATGCGTCTTCTTCGCAACCGAGGTTGAGTTCCTAGGGTTTTGTGTGATTCCTGAGGGAATAAAACCATCCATGTCCAAAGTGGCAGCCATTAAAAAAGCCCCCCGCCCCACCTCCAAGCCCGAGTTACAGTCGTTCCTAGGACTGCTTAACTTCTACCACTCCTTCCTTCCCCGAAAGGCAGCGGTGGCTGAGCCGCTACACAAATTGCTAAAGAAAGACCAGGCATGGAAGTGGGGCGATGACCAAGAAAGGGCATTTAGCGAGCTAAAAAGCCTCCTGGCGTCCAACGCTATACTGACCCATTTCAACCCCAAGCGCCCAGTAGTTCTGATTTGTGATGCATCTCCAGTGGGGGTGGGGGCGGTGCTGTGCCACGTGATGGAAAACGGAAGGGAGGCCCCGATAGCATTTTATTCCAGGTCCCTGTCCCAAGCAGAGAGGAACTACGCACAGACGGACAGGGAGGCACTAGCAATAGTCGCGGGGACGAAAAAATTTCACGATTTTCTGTACGGCCGCCCCTTCACCATTGTAACAGACCACAAGCCCTTGCTAGGCATTTTTACCGCTGATAAGCCCACCCCGCAGATCCTGTCTCCGAGGATGCTCAGGTGGGCCATTTTTCTCAACGCGTATCAGCACGCGTTGACCTACCGGCCCGGGAAAGAGATCAGCCATGCGGACGCCCTATCTAGGTCTCCCCTCCCCCTAACGCCCAGCCAGGTGAGCATGGGGGAGCGGGACCATCAGGTTCTCATGATAGAGGTGCTGGATTCGCCCCCCGTAGTGCCCGCCGACATTGCCAAAGCAAGAGAGAAGGACAAAACGTTAGCGACGGTCAGCTCCTGGGTGCAGAAAGGGTGGCCCGCGTCCTCCCCAGCGGAGGAGTTCGCTCCATTTTTCAGGAAAAAGCTAGAGAGGGGGTGTCTCTTGTGGGGGCAGCGGGTGGTGATTCCCACTTCCCTTCGGCTGCGGGTGCTCAAACTGCTGCACGTCAGCCACCCCGGCATCGTGCGATCCAAGGCGCTGGCCCGGAGTTATTTCTGGTGGCCCCAGCTAGACGCCGACATCGAGCACATGGTCGGCACTTGTGAAAGTTGCCAATGCTCCAGACCAGAGGAGGCCCGCCTTCCCCACAGGGAATGGGACGCGGCTAAGGGGCCGTGGTCCCGGGTGCACGTAGATTTCGCGGGCCCGTTCAGAGGCACCCTGTTCCTCCTTGTAGTGGACGCTTTCTCCAAATGGTTGGAGGTTATCCCAGTCACAAGCACCTCCTCGGCCCAGACCATTAGGCATTTGCGGAGGCTCTTTTCCACGTTCGGCATACCCGACACGTTAATTAGCGATAACGCTAGTTGTTTCACGTCCTCCGAGTTTAGGGCATTCATGGAGATTAACGCCGTCCGGCATATCACCTCCGCCCCGTTTCACCCGGCCACCAACGGCCAAGTAGAGCACCTCGTCCGCACCACGAAGGACGCGTTGCGGCGCATGGGCCCAGGGGATCTGAATCTATAAGTGTGTCAGTTTCTGCTAGGGTACAGGGTGACCCCATTGGCGTCAGGATACTCCCCCGCAGAGCTTTTAATGCGCAGGAAGCTGACCACCATCCTCACTAGGCTAGACCCCACGAGGGTAGAGGACAAAGGGAGGAACGTCGGGCTAGAGGCTACAAAGAGTTTCAGTATAGGCGCCCCCGTGCATTGCAGGAATTACGCCAGCGGAGGCCCGGCCTGGGTGCCGGGCGTAGTTGTGGAGCAAACCGGCCCTGTGTCGTACCGAGTGGAAACCAGCACAGGGCTCCTGTGGAGGCGGCACGCGGACCAGCTCCGACGCAGGGTCTCCAATGAGCAGGGCACAGATCACGCAGGGAGTCAGTCAACGTTAGGGTTCTCCCCCACCCGTTCAGCCCAAGGGGGAGGGAAAGGGGACCGCGGGCCCCCACCAAGGGGGGAGGAGGATGTCCTCATAGATATCCTAGGGGATCTTTCCGAGGAGGAGGAACCCGGCCCCATACATATCTCGCGGAAAGTCCCCACAAATGCGGGTACCCCTACCAAGTTAGATTTTGATTTTCAGAACCAGGGGGGGGGTTTGGAGTGGTCCCCCACCCGTCCAAGCGAGAAGAGGGGTTTTTCGTTAGCCCCGACGGCCCCCGGTCTGCCCACAATGGAGTTTTTCCCTTCCCCTAAGGCCGCCAGGCAGCGGCAAACCACTAACGAGTCTCCCTCTCCCATTTCAGGACAAGGGTCCAGGGAACAAAGAAGCAATAACGCCCCCCGGGGGGGGCAGCCCTCTTCACGGCCCAAACGCACATGCAACAAGCCATCTTGGCTGAGAGACTTCGTCTCATCCTAGGGGGGAGGGATGTTGTGTTCTGTAAAGCTGTGCCTTTAACAATGTACCTTTACCATGTGTTACCAATGTAACCTTTCTGTGTGCAACATTATAACCATCAGCTGCATCAATGTAACCTAATAAGGGGACGCGAGCTAGTGACCACCAGAGGGCAGTAGCGAGCGTCCAGCTCACATGGATCATAGTCACCTGGTTCAGCAATGCGGGAAGATTCCCCGCGACCTCCTCACCTGGTCAAGAAGGGCGTGACCTCCTACGACGTCACGCAGGCAGCAACCAATAGTCTGTCGACGAGCCACATTCAAATGTATAGTCAGATGTATATATTGAGATCCCCATCCGCCATTACCTCATGTTCCTCCGGATCATCATGCAATAAACCTGTGTTAAGCCAACCCTTCAGCTGTTTCATTGTCTTTGGTCCCTTACACTAAAGGGTCCCAGTACTGAACCTTGGGGGACCCCACTCTTTACTTCCCTCCACTTGAAGAAGTGTCCATTTAGTGCTACCCTCTGTTTCCTGTCCCTTAGCCAGTTGCTGATCCAGGACAAGACCTGTCCCTTTATTCCATGACTGGTAAGTTTATTCAAGAGCCTTTGGTGTGGGACCTTGTCAAAAGCCTTCTGAAAGTCCAGATAAACAATGTCAACTGGATCCCCCTTATCCACATGCTTGTTGACACTCTCAAAAAATTCCAACAGATTAGTGAGGCATGATTTGCCCTTGCAAAAGCCATGTTGGCTCTCCTTTAGCAGCGCCTTCTCTTCTATGTGCCTATTAATTCTATCTTTTAGGATGGTTTCCATCACTTTACCTGGGACACATGTCAAACTGACAGGTCGGTAATTTCCTGGATCACCCCTGGATCCTTTTTTGAAAATTGGTGTTACATTCGCTACCTTCCAGTCATCAGGCACAAAGCCTGATTTGAGGGAAAGATTATATATTTTGGCTAGGAGATCAGCAATTTCATCTTTAAGTTCCCTGAGAACTCGTGGATGGATGCCATCTGGTCCTGGTGATTTGTTAGTGTTTAGCTTAACAAGACATGCAAGGACCTCCTCCCTGGTTATTTCTATCTGGCTTAATTCTTCGGTTTCCCTCCCTACGAAGATAGGCTCTGTTTTGGGCATGTGGCCTCTGTCTTCTTCAGTGAATACTTGAAGCAAAGAATTCATTGAGTCTCTCTGCAATCTCGGTTTCCTCTTTAATAACCCCTTGCCTTCCATTGTCATCTAATGGTCCAATGGCCTTCCTAGTTGGGTTCTTACTTCTAATGTACTTAAAGAAGTCTTTGTTATTTCTCTGAGTATTTTTAGCTATACGGTCCTCAAAGTCTTGCTTTGCTTTCCTGATTGTTGCCTTGCATTTGTTCTGCCAGAATTTATGTTTCTGCCTGCTGTCCTCATTCGGACAAGCCTTCCATCTTCTAAATGAGCTTTTCTTGCTCCTGATCACTTCCCGAACAGCTCCTGTAAGCCACATTGGAGTCCTCTTGGATCTGGCAGTGCCCTTTTTCCTTTTGGGTATGCATTCCAATTGAGCCTCTGTTATTGGTTTTGTAAACAGCCTCCATGCCTCTTGGAGTGTTTGAACTCTCTCAATTTTCCCTTTCAGCTTCTTTTTTACTAGTTTCCTCAACTTCGGGAAATTTCCTTTTTGAAAATTTAAGTTCTCTGTGTTAGATTTTATCAGTGACTTGTGGTCTATGGTCAAGTTAAACATAATTGAGTTGTGGTCACTGTTCCCTATTGGATCAGTCACATTAACATCTTGCACCAGATCCTGAGTATTACTCAGGATCAAGTCAAGGATTCTTGTACCTCTAGTTGGGTCTTCAACCATCTGTCCCAGGGAACAATCATTTAGCATATCTGGGAACTTTATCTCTTTATCATGTGCTGAACAACAGTTCACCCAGTCTATGTGAGGGTAATTGAAGTCCCCCATTATAACCAGGCTTCCCTTCTTGGATGCCTCCTTTACAACATTCTCCAACTGCCAGTCTCCCTCAAGAGTTTGGTTCGGAGGCCGATAGTATATGCCTACTGTTAGACCATCCTTGTGACCTGGTACTCTTACCCACAGAGCTTCTAATGGTGACTCCAAATCACCTAGATATTCCAATTCATATGATTTTATCACTTCTTTGACATACAAGGCCACACTACCTCCCATTTGCCCCTTCCTATCCTTCCTGTACAGTTTGTAGCCTGGGATATCTGTATCCCATTGGTTAGCATCCGTCCACCAGGTTTCAGTGATACCAATAATATCAATATTCTTATCTATTGCTAAGTATTCCAGCTCCCCTATTTTGTTCCGGAGGCTTCTGGCATTTGTATACAAGCATTTATATATGCTTTTCTGATACAGTCTTTTGTGTCCAGTTGCATTGTTAGACTGCCTCTTGCATCCTTCTGCTAGAATGCTAGTGACTAGCTCCTCGCTCTGCTCAGTAATTTTTGCATCCTCCTCACTACTCAAATACACACTTTCCCGAACCGGATGCTGCCCAGCTCCTGTCGGCTTTCCCCCAGTTATCAGTTTAAAAGCTGCTCTGCAGCCTTTTTGATGTTGAGTGCCAGCAATCTAGTCCCATCATGGTTCAAATTCAACCCATCCCTCCTGAACAGATTTGGCTTGTCCCAAAATGTTCTCCAGTTCCTGACAAATCTGAAACCCTCCTCTCAACACCACCGCCTCATCCACGCATTGAGGCTTCTGAGCTCTGCCTGCCTGGTAGGTCCTGCGCGAGGGACAGGCAGCACTTCTGAAAATGCTACCTTGGAAGTCCGGGACTTCAATCTTCTTCCTAACAACCTGAATTCGGCTTCCAGGACAGACCGCTTGGCCTTCCCAACATCATTGGTACCAACGTGTACCATGACAACTGGCTCGTTCCCAGTTCTCTCTAACAATCTATCTAGATTTCTTGTGATGTCTGCAACTTTTGCACCTGGCAGGCAAGTCACCATACGGTTATCATGTGCATCACAAATCCATTTCTCTGTATTTCTAATTATTGAATCGCCTAGTACAAGGAGCCTCTCTCCTGCAATCTGTTCATCTACATGCACCTCATTAACCATATTAAGGGAGAGAACCTCAGTTTGTTCCTGTTGTTTATCTTCCTGGATCTCATCAAGTGTGATGAAGGAGAGATCATCAGGTGGAACCAGTTGTTCCTCTGTGTGTTCCTCATCAGGTGTGATGAGGGAAAGAGCCTCAAATTTATTCTGTAATTTCAGATTCTCAGAGTGATCCCCTACTCTTCTCCTCCTTTGAGTCACATTCCTCCAACCATCTCTCTCCTGAGTTAGTGAAGGGCCTTCTCCCTCAGAACTGTGCCCTGTCTCTTCTTTGTCCAGCATAGTCTGCTCCGCTCTGTCCAAGAACAGCTCAAGCTCCTTAATTTGTTGATGGTTAGATATGCGGGCCTCTAGCTGCTGGACCTTCTCTTCTAGTAGTGCAACCAGCTTGCACTTGCTGCAAGTGTAGTTCTCCATATGCTTTGGCAAGAACACAAACATGGCACAAGTGTTGCAGGTAACTACAACTGTTCCCTCAGAATCCATTTTAACAAGTGCAGTATTCTGGGCCTCAAAAATGTACACGTGTACTACCTTTCTACCTAGTAAGACTATATTCTTCCTTTGTTACTAGTTTGCAATCTCTAAAGCAGCTCTACTCCAACTGCAAAACTTACCAGTGCTCACTTCCTTTGTTTGGCTCTCCTCAGCAGCAGCTCTGCTTAAGAGCACATGCAGAGTCAAAAGGGCTGACCCTGAAAGAGCTCAGAGCTTTTAAAGGCTAGTGTGGCTCCGCCCCTATGAGTCACAGTTCAGGGAAGGGCCTGGTGTGGCTCTGCCCCCTGCTTCTGGAAGCTTCTAACTGCTTTCTCTGTTTGAACAGAGGTGGCTCTCAGCAGTTTAAATTATCAATTTAAATTAGTGGAGGCCTCTAAAGCAGCTCTACTCCAACTGCAAAACTTACCAGTGCTCCCTTTGTTTGGCTCTCCTCAGCAGCAGCTCTGCTTAAGAGCACATGCAGAGTCAAAAGGGCTGACCCTGAAAGAGCTCAGAGCTTTTAAAGGCTAGTGTGGCTCCGCCCCTATGAGTCACAGTTCAGGGAAGGGCCTGGTGTGGCTCTGCCCCCTGCTTCTGGAAGTTTCTAACTGCTTTCTCTGTTTGAACAGAGGTGACTCTCAGCAGTTTAAATTATCAATTTAAATTAGTGGAGGCCTCTAAAGCAGCTCTACTCCAACTGCAAAACTTACCAGTGCTCACTTCCTTTGTTTGGCTCTCCTCAGCAGCAGCTCTGCTTAAGAGCACATGCACATGTTGTACATATACAACATCCCTCCCCCCCTAGGATTGGATGAAGTCCCTTAACCATTGTGGAGGCCCACAAGCTCTTTTGGGCTGGACTGACCCCTGACTGGGTTCTGTAGACCTGGGGAGACTTGTCAAACCCCACACTGGGGTTTCTGTCAAAGCTATGAACACTGTGCGAGCACTGTTCCGATTCTTAATTGGAACCAGGGATGGGAAAAACCAAATCATAACCCTGTTTAGATGGAGCAGGGGATTGCTCAAAATTAAAGTTAGAATTAGAAGGGGAAAAACTCAACAAAAAGTCCCTCCTTTGAGAAGTTTGAGTAGGGGGTGACTCAACAAAAACTTGCCTCTTTTGGGTGGGAGTAGAGGTAGACTCGAACATAGGAGGATGGGGGTTTTCTGGAGAGAAATTAACACCCCGCTTTTTGCTCAGACAAGTGGGGGAACACTCGGGAAACTCCCCCCGATCCTGTAACTCAAAAGACACATTTCTATGCTCTAGGCTTGCTGATGGCTTCCAAAGAAATTGTGGCTGGCTCGAATTAGAAAGCTGGGGATAACAGCTGATTGCCGAGCCACCTTCTTTGTCTCTCCCTTGGGATAAGCAGGTGGGGGAAGGACCCTAACGTGGAATTGCCGTGAGTGGTATCTCCTTGTACCTCTTGAAACTCCGTTACCCTATGTCTGAGCTGGTCAGCGTATTGCTGCTATAACAAACCCATACCTGTTTTGACCTGGTAGGACACTGGTCCTGTTTGTTCCACCACAACCCCTGGAACCCATGCTGGTCCTGCGGCCACATAGTTCCAACAGTGCACCAGACCTCTAGCTGAGAAGACCTTTTTGTGAGGAATTTCCACATTAACACCCCTATCCTACACCCTGGAAGGATCCAACTGGTCGAACAGAGAGACCAGTCTCCTGCACATTAAAAGCTTGGCTGGAGATAGCCCTGAGGCCAGGGGAGTTGTCCGATAGCAAAGGAGGAATTGGCAAAGCTGCAAATCAATGTCCCCCTGACCCATGTGGCGAAGAGCCTCTTTTGTAGTGCAGACTTGACATTCCACCTGACCATTGGTGGCAGGGTTGAACGGGGCAGACGTTACATGCTGAATAGCATTCCTGAAATTCAGAAGAGGTGAAAGTTGTGGCGTTGTTGGACACGAGCATGTCTGGCAGTCCAAAACAGCTGAACAGCCTTCGAAGCTGTTTAATGGTGACAGCTGAGGAGGTAATGAGCATAGGAATAACCTCCAACCATTTTGAAAATGAGTCGACCACCAATAAGAAGAGCGTGCCTCAGAACGGACCAGCAAAATCAATGTGTATTCGCGACTAGGGTCTGTGGGCAGTATCCCATTCCCGGGAGGGAAGTTGGGACTCTTTGGGTCAAGAACACTGGCAACTTTGACAGGTGCCCACCAATTGTTCAATGTCTTGGTCTACCTGGGGCCACCAAAAATAACTCCGAGCCAAAGCCTTGGAGCGCATGATTCCTGGGTGGCTAATGTGAAGTAGCCTGAGTAACTTGGAGTATAATACCGCAGGAATGACCACCCTTTGGCCCCACAGTAAGCAACATCTTTCAAGTGAAAGCTTGAACCGCTTCCTAAAGAACAGTTTGAACTCCTCAGCAGGAGGAGTTGGTGGCCACCCTTTCCTGACCCAAGAAATCACCTGTGATAAAAGTTTGTCTTTTGTGGACACCTTGGCTATGTCTGAAGGCACAAGGGGGCGGAGGGGGGCGAATCGAGAGATTCGTTCATCAGCATCTGATGATCTTGTTCAACCTCACAGTCGGGTTCCCCCAGGTCTGGCGAAGGAGACCTTGAGAGAGCATCAGCGTGGCTGATGTCCTTTCCCTGGTGGTGAATCAGAGTGAACTGATAGGCATTTAAGAAAATAGCCCAACGTAACATGCGGGGGGGGGGGATTACAATATTTGAGGAGTGGGTTTCGAAGTAACAAAAATCCCTAACAACGGTTTATGGTCAGTTACGATTGTGAATTCCCGGCCATACAAGAAGTCATGGAACTTCTTTGTTCCAGAAACTATGGCCAGAGCTTCCTAGTCAGTCTGGGCATAGTTGCGCTCAGCTTTAGATAGGGATCTTGAATAGAATGCAATCGGGGCTTCCTTCCCATTTTCGAAGGAGTGACAGAGGACAGCCCCCACCCCCACTGGTGAAGCATCACACACAAGGACCACCGGTTTCTTAGGATCGAAGTGAGTTAAGACTGCTTTGGAAGACAGAAGCTCTTTTAACTCATGGAATGCTTTTTCCTGACTTTGCCCCCACCGACAAACTGCATCTTTTAAAGTAAATGGTGCAGCGGCTCCGCTATGGATGCCTTCCTGGGCAGGAAGGAGTGATAAAAGTTAAGCAGGCCCAGGAAAGATTGCAGCTCCGGCTTGGCATTTGGTCGGGGGGCATTGCGTACAGCAGCAACCTTAGAATCAAAGGGCTTAATTCCCTCAGGAGTTATTTTAAACCCCAGGAACTCTACTTCCCTTGCATGGAAAACACATTTGTCTTTTCTAAGACATAACCCAGCATTCTCAAAAACCTGCAACACCCGGTCCAATCTTTTTGCAAGCTCAGATTTACTCCCCGCAGTAATAAGCACATCATCAAAGTAGGGGAGGACCCCGGGGAGACCCTTTAACAGACATTCAACCAGCGATTGAAAAATGTCGGGGGCTGCATTTATCCCAAACTGTAGGTGAGTCACCTTAAAGGCTCCCTTGTGAGTAATAATTGTCTGAGCCGCAGCAGCAGCGGGTGTAACTGAAAGCTGCTGATAGGCTTGCACTAAATCCAACTTAGTGAAACACTTTCCGCCATGTAAAGTAGCCAATAAGTGGCTCACTACCGGCACAGGATATGCATTAGGCCTGATGGCCTTGTTAATTGTACATTTATAGTCAGCACAAATCCTGACCTCCCCGTTAGATTTAATAGCAGTCACTATTGGCATCTCCCATTCTGCAGAGTCCACTGGAACCAATATACCCTGACCCACAAGTTTGTCTAGCTCAGCCTCTATCTTGTCCTTCAGTGCAAACGGCACATGGCGAAGGTTGAGACGAATAGGCCGCACGACCGAGTCAAGGTCGAAAGAAATGGGGGGGCTCTACGTAGTTTCCAAGTCCCTTTCTGAACACAGCCATGTGCACATTACAAACGTCCTGCACTGGACCAGATTGGACGCCATTGATTTTGGATTGTCTAATACCTAGTGGTTCAAACCATTGCACCCCAAGCAAACAGTTTGCACCTTGTTTGACCACTATAAGAGGTAGTCTCATTGCAATGTTTTTGAACTTAACTGCAAAGTCCCCGACCCCCAGAACTGGGATCTGGCAACCCTGCACGTCCCGGAGGGACATCTTGAAGGCCCGCAACTTTGGGCATGAATTGGGGGGGATCTGCAGGAACTCCTTCTGGGGCAAGATAGAATAGGATGTACCCGAATCCACCTCCATCTTGACTGGAACACCTTGCAGCTGAACCTCCACAAAGAAACAATGGGACATACTGGAGACATGGCTGATGAGCAACTCTGCATCAGAAATTTTAGAGATGGTTGCTCCCTTTCGCCTTGGTCAGTTGAACTGGTATGGAGACTGCTTGTGGCGCTACCGGCAGACTTTTGCAACGTGGCCCCTTTTTCAACAGTGGTGGCAGTCAGCATTTTTGAACGGACACTTTTGGTGGCCATGGCTTCCTCCGCAGATGTCACACCTCCACTGGGCCCTCTCAATGGTGTGCTTGTCCACCTTCCTTTTCCGGACCTTCTGGACCTCGCCTTCCTTGTCGCTGGACCCGGATCCAGACGTAGACATGGATGCCAGTGATGCAGAAGATGAAGATGAGTGGGGCGACGAGCAGTGGTGGGCCTGCACGGGGGACTCTGAACCCCCGGAGGTGGCAGGCCAGTGTTTGAAGGATTTGACGCCGTACCGCGCTGCCTTGGACGCCAATGCCTCTCTCAGGACCGACTTGAACATTAGGATGTCCCTGGTCATGAGCCAGCATTGAGTCTCCTTGTCCCTCAGGCCAACGAGCAGGCATTCACGGAGTGCCTCTTCCATGTTGTCCCACTGGCATGGGGTGGCAGCCAAATTCAGCACAGTGGCGTAGTCTGCGACAAATTCCCTGGGAGTTGGTCATGCCTGTGGAACACCACCCAGACCATGAAGATGGACACCTTGGGCTGGAAATGGTACCAGAGAGCCGCAAGGATTTCTGCAAGAGGAACTGCATTGATGTCCCGGGGCATCACCAAATGAATGGCGAGTTCAAGAATTTCCAGGCTGCATTTGGAGATGAAGCAGGACCTCTTCTGGCCCTCGTCGACAATGCCTTCAGCCACCATTGCATGCCAAAACTGCCGTTCATAGAGATTCCATCTCTCCAGCGTGGCCACATTGATCAATGGAAGATTTATGGGGAGCCATATCCCACCTTCCTCGCCAATTTGATGTTCGGGGACTGAAGAGAAGCAGCCAGCATAACAGGGCCAAACACAACTTTATTGTAAGTAAACCGAACATGAACAGCAATGGCGCAGCAGTGCTTTATATACAATATACAATGGATACATTCGGGCGGGAAACAACAGGATTGGTTGGGAGAGAAGTGGAGTGATCGTGGGACTGGGGAGACTTTGCGCGTCTCATTCAAAAGGGCGGGAATGCAAGTCCTGCGATAGCATGGCACCATGAAGAAGACAAAATGGAGGATCTCCCCGATCCCGCAATAATAATTACAAACTGTTTTAAAGCACTATTTAAGTTACACACACAACACATTTCTTATCCTGAGAGCCATATTTTTTGCCTCCATTGTTTTATAACCTTGCTTGCTCTCACTACTGTTTAGATCATGGGTGCCCAAACTATGGCCTGAGGGCCAGATTGCCACCATTGCTGGAAGTGCTCTGCCATCACCAGAAGTGTGGAAATTGTGCAAAATATGCGCTAAAATGCTATGAAAATGCAGTGAAAAAATTCAAAGAAAAGGCAAAATGTGCTGCCCTTACTTCTGCTGCCATGGGAAGTGGTGGAGGTGGCAAAAATGCCCCAAAACACACGGTGAATTCACGCACCACTGCTGGGAGGAACCATATGACCAGCCCACTCAGCTGTCTGAGGGGGCATGGTCAGGCCCCTGGTGAGAAAAGTTTGGGCACCCATGGTTTAGATACTCTGCATCTCTTAAGAGTTAATTTCTGAGAGCTATAGGTGGCCATTCACACAATCACTACAACCAAGCAGATTAATTAGTGAAAGAACATTGAAGCTGCTGGCCAAAGATTTAAAATGGAATATAGGAGAAACAGCTGCCAGGGCATCAAAGACAACAAACAGCTTACAAGCAAACACACAAGTTCAAGTAGGAGTTTCCACATTCCCTCTGATAAGTTGTTTAACTTTACATATATATCTATTGAAATGAAATATCAAAGCTGAGTATTTGGTGCAAACCTCATCTAAAGTGGTGTGTGTGTGTTTAGATAAATGCTATCTACTTCTGCCACTCTTATGCGTCTTGGCAATCAATGGTTTTATTAGCTCTGCTCCTTTCTTTATAATTCTGCCAGATAATATTCTGGAAGGAGGTTTTGCCTGACCAGTTTTTCTGAATTATAATGAATAGGCAATATATTTCTTAGTGCGTTTTTTGCCTCTACTGTAGAGTGTGGCGGGAGAACTACAAAATGGAGCACATGGGGAAACCAAGAAAAATGTCCATAAGGTTGCAAGGAAAGTGATACAAATTATGAGTGGGGAAAGGTTTTCTTTCTTTCCTTTTTTAACCAAAGGTTTTGTTGATGGAATGACTTTTCCTCACCCCATGAAAACCAAAGAATCCCTTGACCCAAACCCCTTTAATACCCCGAACAAGGCTTCTGCCACTGCAGGAAGTCAATTATCTCCATGGCAACCAAAACAAATAGTGAGCATTGCCATAACAGCCACAAAGGATAAAAGGTGCATCTAAAATTAATTCATGTCTTGGGATCAGGCACTTCAGATGAGAGAACTGGTCCATAAAGCACCCAAGAGAAGCTATTAAAAAGAAAAAGAAAATAAACCCGCTAGTTTTGCCCTTCGGGGAGCAATGTTAGGAGCATGTACATTTGTTTTGATTCCTGTCTTTGAGCAGGGGAGAGTGGCAACTGCTTTTCCTATTCTCATAATTCTTTCTTGAAGGCCTCCATGCTGTTCTGAACCATATTATATGTTTAGCAATGCATACTTCAATCTGTTAACCTCTTCATCTGGCCTTTTTAAAATTTTATTTTTGCAAAATAATTGCTTTAAATTACTGGAGCTGCTTTAAAGTGACACTGTGCATGCAAACTTGTACAAAGTGAAAGACAAAGTGAATTGCTAAGTGAAAATGTATACTTTTTTTTTTTTAAAAAAAACTATTTTGCATGTCATGCCATGAAAAAAATTAACTGCAAAACATCATTGCAAAGGTTGCTGTGTACCTTTTTCTTTTTAACGATTTGTTCTATTCACTGTACAGGTCCAGTTAAAAACAGTCCATCAAATGTTTCTGCACAAGTCATTAATATGGTTGCCACAACGGCTGTAGTCACAAAAAAGCTCCCCCGCCCCATTCCTCCCAAATATAATTCATACATTGGATGAGCACCTAAGAGAGCATTTCAATGTCATTGTTCTCAGGGATTTTCGGACAGCCCTAATCAGTGGTGGGCTCCAAAAAAATTTACTACCACACTGTGGACGTGGTATGGTGGGCGTGGCCAGGGGAAAAGCCCTGTGTTGCACCCGAATTAGGACTACTTTATTTCAAAACTTGGATGGGCAGGGCCTGACAGAATTTCTGCTACTAGTTCTGGTGAACTGGTGCAAACCTGCTGATGCCCACCACTGGCCCTAATTCTGTTTCTGCAGTAGAGTTCCATCCTTTGGACCCAGGTTGGGTTCCAGCTCTGTCTCTCCCCCGTGAGCTTTGACAGGGGTCTCTGACAGGTGCTGCTGCAGAGGAATGTTTCCTGGGTGTTCTGTCTTTCCTCTGCAGAGACTTGCCTCCTGATAGTGGTTAATTTTATGGAGTTGCATGAAGAGAATTTAAAAATCACTACCTGTTCTCATATTGGGATCAGGAAGCAATTTAGTCCTTATTATGGTTGTCCAAAATGGGATTGTGGTGGCTTAGTGGTTAAGACACTGAATGTGATGACTGGAAGGTCAGCAGGTCAACAGTTTGAGACCCAAGTGCTGCATGATAGAGGGAGATTCCATCTCTGTCCCAGCTCCTACCAACCTAGAAGTTGGAAAAGCAAGACCACATCAGTGAGAAGGTAAATAGCATTCCACTTCTAGCCATGCCTGCCACATGTCCATGGAAATGTCTGCAGAAGCAGATAGTGCTAGCTCTTTTGCTATAGGGCACCAAACCCTATAGTCAGATATGACTGGCTTTTGAGCAAGGGTGACCTTTACCTTTACTGTTGTCCACACTCACCCTTGTAATCATAAAGTACTCCCCTCCCTGAAGAATAGTGTTGTTGTTGTTGTTGCTAGGTGTCATCAGGTAGTCTCCAACCTACAGCAACCCTATGAATGAGAGATATCTAAAATGTCCTGTCCTCCACAGTCCTGCTCAGACCTTGCAAACTCAAACATCTGGGTCCTTTAGGTAGTCAATCCATCTCACTTTTGATCTTCTTTTCCTTCTGCCTTTCCCCTTTCCCCATGCTATTGTGTTTCTGAGATAATCTTGCTTTTTCATGATGTATTCAAAGAAGGACAGCCTCAGCTTCATTATTTTTGCCTCTAGAGATAGTTCAGCCTTACGTTGCTATATGACCCACTTGTTCATCTTTCTAATAGTCCAGGGTATCCACATAGCACTTCTCCAGCATCATATTTGAAAATGATTCATTTTCCTATCAGCTTTTTTACTTTCACATCCATACGTAGTGAACAAGATTATATGAGCATGGATGAACTTGTTCTTCAGTGGAGGATTGCAAGGAGTCCTTTTGACTCTGCATGTGCTCTTAAGCAGAGCTGCTGCTGAGGAGAGCCAAACAAAGGAAGTGAGCACTGGTAAGTTTTGCAATTGGAGTAGAGCTGCTTTAGAGGCCTCCACTAATTTAAATTGATAATTTAAACTGCTGAGAGCCACCTCTGTTCAAACAGAGGAAGCAGTTTGAAGCTTCCAGAAGCAGGGGGGCAGAGCCACACCAGGCCCTTCCCTGAACTGTGACTCATAGGGGCGGAGCCACACTAGCCTTTAAAAGCTCTGAGCTCTTTCAGGGTCAGCCCTTTTGACTCTGCATGTGCTCTTAAGCAGAGCTGCTGCTGAGGAGAGCCAAACAAAGGAAGTGAGCACTGGTAAGTTTTGCAGTTGGAGTAGAGCTGCTTTAGAGGCAAAGTAGTAACAAAGGAAGAATATAGTCTTACTAGGTAGAAAGGTAGTAAACATGTACATTTTTGAGGCCCAGAATACTGCACTTGTTAAAATGGATTCTGAGGGAACAGTTGTAGTTACCTGCAATACTTGTGCCATGTTTGTGTTCTTGCCAAAGCATATGGAGAACTACACTTGCAGCAAGTGCAAGCTGGTTGCACTACTAGAAGAGAAGGTCCATCAGCTAGAGGCCCGCATATCTAACCACCAACAAATTAAGCAGCTTGAGCTGTTCTTGGACAGAGCGGAGCAGACTATGCTGGACAAAGAAGAGACAGGGCACAGTTCTGAGGGAGAAGGCCCTTCACTAACTCAGGAGGGAGATGTTTGGAGGAATGTGACTCAAAGGAGGAGAAGAGTAGGGGATCACTCTGAGAGTCTGAAATTACAGAATAAATTTGAGGCTCTTTCCCTCATCACACCTGATGAGGAACACACAGAGGAACAACTGGTTCCACCTGATGATCTCTCCTTCATCACACTTGATGAGATCCAAGAAGATAAACAACAGGAACAAACTGAGGTTCTCTCCCTTAATATGGTTGATGAGGTGCATGTAGATGAACAGATTGCAGGAGAGAGGCTCCTTGTACTAGGCGATTCAATAATTAGAAATACAGAGAAATGGATTTGTGATGCACATGATAACCGTATGGTGACTTGCCTGCCAGGTGCAAAAGTTGCAGACATCACAAGAAATCTAGATAGATTGTTAGAGAGAACTGGGAATGAGCCAGTTGTCATGGTACACGTTGGTACCAATGATGTTGGGAAGGCCAAGCGGTCTGTCCTGGAAGCCAAATTCAGGTTGTTAGGAAGAAGATTGAAGTCCCGGACTTCCAAGGTAGCATTTTCAGAAGTGCTGCCTGTCCCTCGCGCAGGACCTACCAGGCAGGCAGAGCTCAGATGCCTCAATGCGTGGATGAGGCGGTGGTGTTGAGAGGAGGGTTTCAGATTTGTCAGGAACTGGAGAACATTTTGGGACAAGCCAAATCTGTTCAGGAGGGATGGGTTGCATTTGAACCATGATGGGACCAGATTGCTGGCACTCAACATCAAAAAGGCTGCAGAGCAGCTTTTAAACTGATAACTGGGGGAAAGCCAACAGGAGCTGGGCAGCATCCGGTTCGGGAAAGTGTGTACTTGACTAGTGAGGAGGATGCAAAAATTACTGAGCAGAGCGAGGAGCTAGTCACTAGCATTCTAGCAGAAGGATGCAAGAGGCAGTTTAACAATGCAACTGGACACAAAAGATTGTGTCAGAAAAGCATATATAAATGATTGTATACAAATGCCAGAAGCCTCCGGAACAAAATAGGGGAGCTGGAATACTTAGCAATAGATAAGAATATTGATATTATTGGTATCACTGAAACCTGGTGGACGGATGCTAACCAATGGGATACAGTTATCCCAGGCTACAAACTGTACAGGAAGGATAGGAAGGGGCAAATGGGATGTGGTGTGGCCTTGTATGTCAAAGAAGTGATAAAATCGTATGAATTGGAATATCTAGGTGATTTGGAGTCACCATTAGAAGCTCTGTGGGTAAGAGTACCACGCCACAAGGATGGTCTAACAGTAGGCATATACTATCGGCCTCCGACCCAAACTCTTGAGGGAGACTGGCAGTTGGAGAATGTTGTAAAGGAGGCATCCAAGAAGGGAAGCCTGGTTATAATGGGGGACTTCAATTACCCTCACATAGACTGGGTGAACTGTTGTTCAGCACATGATAAAGAGATAAAGTTCCTAGATATGCTAAATGATTGTTCCCTGGGACAGATGGTTGAAGACCCAACTAGAGGTACAAGAATCCTTGACTTGATCCTGAGTAATACTCAGGATCTGGTGCAAGATATTAATGTGACTGATCCAATAGGGAACAGTGACCACAACTCAATTATGTTTAACTTGATCATAGACCGCAAGTCACTGATAAAATCTAACACAGAGACCTTAAATTTTCAAAAAGGAAATTTCCCAAAGTTGAGGAAACTAGTAAAAAAGAAGCTGAAAGGGAAAATTGAGAGAGTCCAAACACTCCAAGAGGCATGGAGGCTGTTTACAAAAACAATAACAGAGGCTCAATTGGAATGCATACCCAAAAGGAAAAAGGGCACTGCCAGGTCCAAGAGGACTCCAATGTGGCTTACAGGAGCTGTTCGGGAAGTGATCAAGAGCAAGAAAAGCTCATTTAGAAGATGGAAGGCTTGTCCGAATGAGGACAGCAGGCAGAAACATAAATTCTGGCAGAACAAATGCAAGGCAACAATCAGGAAAGCAAAGCAAGACTTTGAGGAGCTAAAAATACTCAGAGAAATAACAAAGACTTCTTTAAGTACATTAGAAGTAAGAACCCAACTAGGAAGGCCATTGGACCATTAGATGACAATGGAAGGCAAGGGGTTATTAAAGAGGAAACAGAGATTGCAGAGAGACTCAATGAATTCTTTGCTTCAGTATTCACTAAAGAAGACAGAGGCCACATGCCCAAAACAGAGCCTATCTTCATAGTGAGGGAAACCGAAGAATTAAGCCAGATAGAGATAACCAGGGAGGAGGTCCTTGCATGTCTTGTTAAACTAAACACTAACAAATCACCAGGACCAGATGGCATCCATCCACGAGTTCTCAGGGAACTTAAAGATGAAATTGCTGATCTCTTAGACAAAATATATAATCTTTCCCTCAAATCAGGCTTTGTGCCTGATGACTGGAAGGTAGCGAATGTAACACCAATTTTCAAAAAAAGGATCCAGGGGTGAACCAGGAAATTACCGACCTGTCAGTTTGACATGTGTCCCAGGTAAAGTGATGGAAACCATCCTAAAAGATAGAATTAATAGGCACATAGAAGAGAAGGCACTGCTAAAGGAGAGCTAACATGGCTTTTGCAAGGGCAAATCATGCCTCACTAACCTGTTGGAATTTTTTGAGAGTGTCAACAAGCATGTGGATAAGGGGGATCCAGTTGACATTGTTTATCTGGACTTTCAGAAGGCTTTTGACAAGGTCCCACACCAAAGGCTCTTGAATAAACTTACCAGTCATGGAATAAAGGGACAGGTCTTGTCCTGGATCAGCAACTGGCTAAGGGACAGGAAAATGAGGGTAGCACTAAATGGACACTTCTCCAAGTGGAGGGAAGTAAAGAGTGGGGTCCCCCAAGGTTCAGTACTGGGACCCCTGCTTTTCAACCTCTTCATAAATGATCTAGAGGTAGGAGTAAAAAGCAAGGTAGCCAAATTTGCTGACGACACTAAATTATACAGGGTAGTGAAAACTGTGAGAGATTGTGAGGAGCTCCAGAGGGATCTCTCGACACTGGGGGAGTGGGCAAAACAGTGGCAAATGAGTTTCAACATTAGTAAGTGCAGAGTGATGCATGTTGGGGCAAAGAACCCCAATTACATTTATAAACTGATGGGGTCTGAACTCTCTGCGACAAACCAGGAAAGGGACCTTGGTGTCCTGGTGGACAACTCAATGAAGGTGTCAACCCAATGTGCCTCAGCAGTGAAAAAAGCAAACTCAATGCTAGGGATCATTAGGAAGGGTATAGAAAACAAGTCAGCAAGTGTCATTTTGCCTCTTTATAAATCTATGGTGAGGCCCCATCTGGAATACTGTGTACAGTTCTGGTCGCCATACCTCCAGAAGGATATTATGGAGCTGGAAAAAGTGCAGAGGAGGGCAACCAGAATGATTAGGGGACTGGAACACCTTCCTTACCATCTGAGGCTGCAACGGTTGGGCCTCTTCACTCTTGAACGACGACGTCTAAGAGGTGACCTGATTGAAGTTTATAAAATCATGTACGGTGTGGACAAAGTAGATAAGGAAAAACTGTTTTCCCTATCGCATAACACTAGAACTAGGGGACACTCCATGAAACTTTTGGGTACTAGTTCTCAAACAAATAAGAGAAAGTACTTTTTCACCCAGAGGATTACTGTTCTATGGAACTCCCTGCCAGAAGAAGTGGTGACAGCTGTCAGTCTTGACAGCTTTAAGAAAGGATTAGTCAAGTTCATGGAGGACAAGAGTATCAATGGCTATAATTATGGATACTTAAGGACAACCTCCGGGTTGGAGAGATAGGCAGGATATCTCTCAATATCATTTCCAGGGAATCCTAAGCAGGTGAAGGCATCTGCTTGGGAATACCCTGAAGGAAATGGTGAGCCACTGTGTGAGACAGAATGCTGGACTGGACGGGCTGTGGCCTGTTCCAGCAAGGCTGTTCTTATGTTCTTATGAGATAAGCCCAACAGACCAACTGCCTCTCTTGCTAACTGTATGAAATGGTCCTCTTCTTGCTTCTGCATTAAAAAGCAACATATATCAACAATTTCTATTTAAATTGCCATTTTGTAATTATGTGTTTGATCTTTATTGCATATTTTTTATTTAATGGTAGATGTTCTTAGGTATGCTGTCATAGTAACTAATTATGATGTTTTGTGTTCTTTTGTAAGCAGCCCCCACCCCTAAAACTGGAGTGCTCACAATATTATAGCAGTAATATAAATATTCTTACAATACACAATATGTTGGATTACAATCTAGAAACAGTTGGATGTCTGGGTTTTGAATCTATTCCAATGTATATCCTATACTCTGTCTTGACACTTCTTTCTAAGAAGTGTAGGAGTTTGGTCTCTGTAATGTTCTTGGCAGACATCCTTCTTAGTGTTGAAAACCTAAAGTTTGCTTTCAGTCATAGATGACGCTGCTTGTGTTTTTCACCATTGATCTCCTGTTAAGGAAACACTGTGAGGAGATTTGCAGATCAATGTAGGCAATGGCAACTTTTCATCTCTCTGGTGTTCTCTCTTCTCTAACAAATGTATTTTTGAGTTGTTCCTCTCTGCTTCTTCCTTATCCAGCTCTGGTACCCATGTGCTACTGAAAAATATTCACCCGTTATGTATTGCTCTTTTTTCTTTTTAGCCAGAGCTGGGAGGTTCATTGTGCATTAGATTAATTGCTTAATTTCACCATTTCAAATTGTCCTTTCATGTTTCATAGTCTTATGAAGATGCCACTCTGATTTTTAATCTCAAGTTTGATAAATGTCTACAAAGAAAATATCCAAAATCAATCAAAAATCAGAGACAAAAAACAAACAGCATCAAACAACAACTACAGCCTAACAACAGCCCCCAAACAAATCATAATACATGTATTTATGTTCATAGATTGTGAGTCCATCCTCTCATTTAATTATAAACCTCAAAGTCTCTTTCTCTAGATATCTCTGTCTGCAATATAATGGAGAGGCTGTATTCAAACTAAGATTGTTTCCAAGAAAAATAACCAAAGTTGAAGTTTGATTTCTTCTAGGATTTTTTAATGACAATATTTCTCTGCTACTCATTGTAGTTATCCAATTTCTGGAAAAGCCAAGGCTGATGTGCTTTATAGACAATGGCAGAAATCTGTTTGCTGTTTCATAGTGATGCACGATGCTGACCTCTGTAAAATTGTTTGACTCTCTGTACCTATGAGAATTATCAATGCAAATTTGTTTCTGTGAAAAAATGAGCCAACTGACCTAATTGTTGCTAAATTGAAACAGAACAATATTCCTTTGAGTAGCTTTATAAAGTAGAGTAAAGAGTAAAATTAGTAAAATTTACAATGCAACTACAAATTTGGCAGGATCTACTGAGGGAACCCTTTATGAGATAGGAGGGAGGGACATGGGTTTGGATGAGACAGTAGTCTTTATTGTGATATAATTTATGCAAAACTCAATTAGGTTTGTGTAGACTCTTCCTATATTCTTTCTTGAAAGTTTGGTATATGCTCATAAATATTAATTTTATGCAATCATATGAACTCTTTTCCTGCTCTTTATTTTATTTTAAAATTGTATTTATATTTAATAAACAGTAAACAGCATTACAAGCATATGCAGCTACACAATACTGGCTTAAACAGCAGTCCTGTAAATATTTAAGGATGAACTGAATGCAGTGGGGTTTGAAGTGGATATGTGTGGTTTGTGGGTCACCCAAAGCATTTGTTGGCTGTTGTTGCAATTGATGTCATCTATGCTACTTGGGTTTAATTGGATTTGTATTTGCTATTAGTTCACTCTGTTATTTATTTTGGAACATGGTTGTTATGGTGTATTGTCTTTGTTAGTTGTTTTTGGGTTTCCTTTTTTTTTTTGTACTGATGCCATCATGAGTAACTATGAAGTTAGATAAGCAGACTATAAATTGCAATAATAAATACAATGGGCAATTGAAAGAATGGTCCTGAAGAATTTCAATACTACAACACCCTTTCCTTTCCTGACTCTATTTTTTAATCTTATCTTTTGAAAAGGAAGGATAGAAGGAGACACTATGGTGCAGGATGATGTAAAAGATTCCAAATTTTGTGGCAAGGGAAGCAGGAATCTCAACAATGGCCACTTCATCTCATGGAACAGGTATCAGCAAACGTGATTCTTCAGATGTTCTTGGACTTCAATTCCCAGAAGCCCTGATCAGCAGGAGTGCTGACTTGGGCTTCTGGTAATTGAAGCCCAAGAACACCTGGAGAGCCATGTTTGCTGACCGCTGTCATGGACTATGGGATTACATTTAGTGGATGTGGGAAAGGAGTGTTAATTGCCTCATTCTGGACCCAAGAAGTTACCAACCATCCCCTGGTCCAATGTGAGGCAGAGAATTCATAGCCAAGAATGAGGTTCTTATCAGAGGCTTTCTGATCTGTAGATTGCTAGCTTAAGTTATTTACCCCATTTAAACTGAATGCATGTCTATATTTTGGGTAGAAGGAGAAGAATTATGGTGGCACACAATGGATGCCTGTATGTCACGTCCTTCATCCTTAATTCTTCCTGTAAACCCTCACATGAACACAAAAAGGTTACTAGCACATATACCACCCTTTCCCTGCTTGTGGGAGGAACCTTAGCTGGCACATTTTCCTGATCTGCATTCATAGCAATCTAAAACCTATTGCATACCTGGAATACTTTTTTTCAGAAATGTATTTGTGTTATTTACACACACAAAATTCAGATTGTGTATCTTTGCAGCTTGCCTGTTTCTTTATTCTCTGGAGATAGAGGCTATGAGTTTCTTTTAAATGCCTGAATATTTTCTGAGTATATATTATAATGTGCTCCAACACTGGAAGCATTCAAGAGAAAATTCTACAAACGTCTGTCAGACCTGCTTTGGGTGTGACTTGATTACATCACAGGCTCTTTCCAACTCAATTATTCTATGATTCTGTGATAAACTGCTTTATTGTTGCAGGAAAAGCCAAACCTCTGAAATTGAGCTAATCTACTGTCCCTGTACAGTAAAATAAAAAATAAAAAAGGAGAGAACTTTGTCTCTTACTAAACAGGGTGTGACATTCTTCCTCCAGGTGATCTGCAAAAGTGATAGCCTATCTGTCCACTTAAATCACCATGCAGTAAATTGGTAAAGTTGACTTGTATGGCGAGGAATCACTCATTCCATTAGGCTGTGAAGTTTGAAAAATCAGGACTGCTGTTCTATTCAGTTCAGTTCTGTTTGGATAGACCATTGGTCAGCAACCTACAGGCCATAGGCTGAATCTGGCCTGCAGCCCCAAATCACCTGGCCCCTGCCCTCGCTCCAACTTCCACCACCAGAAGCGGCCACCAGACACATTTATGGCAGCTGCAGACGTGTTTATGGCAGCATTTACAGTGGGAGTACCACTGTCTGAAGGAACATGACCCACCCCTGACTTTAAAAGGTTGCTGACCCCTGGGATAGACAAATGGCAACCATTTGATGTTATAACCAGTGAGCTGTGAAGCTCCAATAAAGACGTGGGAAACTTAAGCCCCCGACCACTGCTATTTCCATCATGCATCATCACTAACTAAGCTGAACAGGGCTATTGAGAAGTGAGACATTTCCAAGGAACAACAAATATCTTTGCTCTTCTGTTGTGTCCTAATAGTGTAACCTTCTACATGTGATATCAATGTGTCTGAACCAATGTAACCTTGCCAATGAGTAACAATGTAACCTTCAGCTGTACCACATAAACCCTGTAATAGGACGCGAGCTAATGACCACCAGCTGGCAGCAGCGAGCGTCCAAGCTCTCTTGGTCCAAACCCATCAAAGACCGCAGCGCGGGAGGTTTCCTGCCGCTACCTACACCTGGACAAGAAGGGCGTGACCAGCCATGACGTCACGCGGACCAGTAGCCAACGGGCTACCGTGGAGCCACATTCAAATACGTTACTGCCTTATATATAGAGCTGTTCGTCCGCCATTACCTCATGTTCCCTCTGCCCACCATGCAATAAACCTGAGTTAACCCAGCCGTTGGCTGTGCTTTGTGTCTTGACTCTCATACACTAAATTGGCGACGAAGGTGGGATAATGGATCCCCACGGAGCCAGGACACAGAGCGGGTTCAACATCACCAAACCGCAAGACTGGGAGCTCTTTGAGATGGACTTCCAGGCGGCACTGGTGGAACTCAAAGTCAAAGAAGACGACGAGGAAAGGAAGAGGGCCATCCTCACTCGCATGCTTGGGATGGAAACCAAGCGGACGCTGGTGGGCATCCTTGCACCGAAGAAGATGAGCGATTTCAAAGCCGGTGACATCATGAAAATGCTGCATGAGCGTTTCCGACCCTCGAGGGCAATGTTTCCCGCTCGGAGTGCGTTTTGGAGGCGAGTTCAAGCGCCGGACGAGTCGGTAGAAGCCTTCGTAACGGCTATGAGGGTAGCCGCCGCCCCCTGCAAATGGGACCACATCCTAGAGATGGCCCTCAGGGACGGAGTGCTGTGTGGCCTGAAGGACAAGGAAGTACAGCGCAGCTTGATGAACAGGGAGCCACCACCCACACTGGAAGAGGTTGTAGAGGCCGCGGAAGCCGCGGAGTCCACGAATGCTGGAGTAGACGAGATGCACAAGTGGCGTGAGTGGCGTCCGAGGGCCGGCAAGGCGGAAAACTCATCGCACGCGAAGTTCGGTCAGTCGGTGCATGCAACCCGACCGACCTCGAAATCGTCGTCAGAGAGTAGCGATGGCGAGGAGGTCCAGAAGGTCCGGAGAGGCGGGCGCCGCTGCGATGGTTGCGGAGCGGCCCATGAGCGCGTGAAGTGCCCATTCAGGAAAGCCGAGTGCTTCAACTGCGGACGTCGGGGGCACATCGCCAAGGCGTGCAGGAAATGGAAAGAGGGCCGGAGACATTCGCAAGACCGTTCAGCCAGACCGGACCGTCCAGCGAGGCCCAAAGATGGCGCCCGGGCCACGAGGAAGCAGGACGGCGTGGGCCGCATCTCGGACGACAGCGAGGGCGACGCTCCTGTGTTCAACGTGTCTGCGGGACAGCCCCATTACTTTGTTGAGGTACTAGTACAAGGGACCCCTATTAGGATGGAAGTTGACTCGGGGTCCTCCTATTCTATAATTCCCCAGAGAGAGTTCTTGAAAATCGACCCCCACGTGCGGCCCAAACTTAAAGCGTTGAGGGCCACACTACGGGACGTTCAGGGGAACAGCATTCCAGTGTTGGGGGTCGGAACGTTCCGGGTTCGCTTTAAGAGACATTCTGCGGAACTTCCCCTAGTGGTGCTAAAAGGGGGGAGTTGTAGCCTCCTCGGAACACAGTGGTTTCAGCCCTTAGGCCTGTTCATAGGGGGGGGTGCATGCCGTAGGCGAGGACCCAATACAAGCAGTATGTGACGCACACCCCGCCGTTTTTAAAAGTGGACTGGGAAAGTTCAAGGGACCCCCTGTAGCCTTCGACTTAGACCCGGAGGTCCGCCCGATAAGACTTAAACCGCGCAGGGTACCGTTCGCGCTTAAGGACAAAATAGAGGCGGAACTGGACAAGCTGGTGGGTCAAGGAATTCTCGTTCCTGTGGATTCCGCGGAGTGGGAGACTCCAATTGTAACAGCACTGAAGGCTAACGGGGAGGTGCGCATTTGCGCTGATTATAAGTGTACCATTAATAAGGCAATCCGCCCTAATGCATACCCGGTGCCAGTGGTCAGCCACCTTCTGGCCAGGCTGAATGGGGGAAAGTGTTTCGCTAAACTCGATTTAGCACAGGCCTACCAGCAACTCCCAGTAACCCCCGCCACAGCGGCGGCACAAACAATAGTCACACATAAGGGGGCGTTCCAGGTGTCGAGGTTACAGTTCGGCGTGAACTCGGCACCTGGCATTTTTCAGTCGCTAGTGGAACGCCTCCTGAAGGGGCTGGAGGGGGTGTTGCCATATTTTGATGACGTGTTGATAACGGGGGGGAGTAAGGCCGAGCTGGCCCACAGATTGGATAAGGTCCTGGCCGTGTTCGAGAAAGCGGGGCTGCGACTGAGAAAAGACAAATGTGTATTTTACGAAACAGAGGTTGAGTTTTTAGGGTTCCGTGTCACACCCGAGGGAATTAGGCCGTCCAAATCTAAGGTAGCCGCCATTAAGAAAGCCCCTCGCCCCACTTCCAAAACCGAGCTTCAGTCATTTCTGGGGCTTCTCAATTTCTACCATACCTTCCTTCCACGGAAGGCGTCTGTTGCCGAGCCGCTTCATCGGCTGCTTAAAAAAGAGGAAAAATGGCTGTGGGGTGACGAGCAAGAAAGAGCGTTCTCAGAGTTAAAGCAACTCCTCACATCCGAGGCAATCCTGACTCATTTCGACCCCAAACGGCCCATAGTTTTGGTCTGCGATGCATCCCCGGTGGGGGTGGGGGCGGTGCTTTGCCACGTGTTAGACGACGGAAGGGAGGCCCCGATAGCGTTTTATTCAAGGTCCCTGTCCCAAGCAGAGCGGAATTACGCACAGACCGATAGGGAGGCACTAGCGATAGTAGCGGGAACCAAGAAATTTCACGATTTTCTGTATGGTCGGCCGTTCAAGATCGTTACTGATCACAAGCCCCTGTTAGGGATCTTCACTGCAAATAAGCCCACGCCACAGATCCTGTCCCCGAGGATGCTGCGGTGGGCTATTTTTCTTAACGCATATCAACATGAGTTAGAATACCGGCCAGGGAAGGAAATCAGCCATGCAGACGCGCTCTCACGGTCGCCGTTACCATTGTCGGATGACCAGAAGGCAGGGGTAAGAAGAGACCGCCAGGTATTGCTAATAGAGGTTTTAGAGTCACCCCCGATAGTACCGGCCGACATTGCCAGGGCGACCGGAAAGGATAGAACACTGGAGAAGGTATGCTCGTGGGTGCAGAAGGGGTGGCCGGCGTCATCCCCAGGCACGGAATTCGACCCATTCTTCCGTAAGCGAGTGGAGTTGTCTTTAGAGAGGGGGTGCCTGTTGTGGGGCCAACGGGTGGTGGTTCCTACGTCCCTGCGGCCGAAGGTGCTAAAGCTGTTGCACGTCAGCCACCCGGGGATCGTCCGTTCCAAGGCGTTGGCCCGGAGTTACTTCTGGTGGCCCCAGCTGGACGCCGACATAGAGCAGATGGTTGGCACTTGTGAAGCATGTCAATGTTCTCGACCGGAGGTGGCCCGCCTACCACATAGGGAATGGGACGCAGCGAGGGGACCGTGGTCCAGGGTGCACGTAGATTTTGCTGGCCCATTCCGGGGAACCATGTTTCTCCTGGTGGTGGATGCATACTCAAAGTGGCTGGAGGTCATTCCGGTAAAGAGCACATCCTCCGCCACTACCATTCGCCAGCTAAGGAGGGTCTTTTCCACGTTCGGTTTACCCGACACTTTGGTCAGCGATAACGCCAGTTGTTTCACGTCCGCTGAGTTCGCGGCATTCATGGAGGCAAATGCAATTCGGCATGTCACATCCGCGCCGTTTCACCCGGCCACGAATGGCCAAGTGGAACGGTTGGTGCGCACCACAAAAGATGCGCTGCGGCGCATGGGCTCGGGAGATCTACATCACCAGGTGTGTCAATTTCTATTAGCGTACAGAGTGGCCCCCTTAGCGTCTGGTTACTCGCCGGCCGAGCTGCTGATGCGGAGGAAACTGACCACGCTTTTGTCCAGGCTAGACCCGTCGAGGGTCGAGGACAAAGGGAAGAACATAGGGTTAGCGGTCTCGAAAGGTTTCGGCATAGGCGATCCGGTACATTGCAGGAACTATGCCAACGCAGGCCCAGCCTGGGTGCCAGGGACGATAATAGAACAGACGGGGCCAGTGTCCTATCGGGTGGAAACTAGCACCGGCCTCCTCTGGAGGAGGCACGCTGATCAACTGAGGCACCGAGTGAGCGAGGGGCCGACCAGTGGAGCACAGCGACATGATTCAGCGATAGGGTTCTCCCCCACCCGTTTAGCCCAAGGGGGAGACAGGGGGGAAAGCAGCGAGCCCGACTCATATCCTTTTGATACCCCAGTTCTATCCGAGCCCGGGGGGAGGGAAAAGGAGTGTGCGGCCGCCGCTGCCGCTTCCCCCGAATCCGATTTTGATTTTGATTTTGCGAGCCGGGGGGGTTTTTCGGAGTGTTCCCCCACCCATCCCAGCGAGAAGAGGGGTTTTTCGTTAGTCCCCAGTGCCCCCGGTTCTTCCCAAACAAAGCACACACCTCCCAACAAAGCCGCAGAGCCGCGGCAAACCACTAACAAGTCATCCTCTCCGATTGCAGGGCAGGAAGCCAGGGAGCAAGGAGGAGGGAGCGAAGCCGGGGCAGGGCAGCCCGCGCCGAGACCCCAGCGTGTTCGAAATAAGCCATCTTGGTTGAGAGACTTCGTCTCATCCTAGGGGGGAGGAGTGTTGTGTCCTAATAGTGTAACCTTCTACATGTGATATCAATGTATCTGAACCAATGTAACCTTGCCAATGAGTAACAATGTAACCTTCAGCTGTACCACATAAACCCTGTAATAGGACGCGAGCTAATGACCACCAGCTGGCAGCAGCGAGCGTCCAAGCTCTCTTGGTCCAAACCCATCAAAGACCGCAGCGCGGGAGGTTTCCCGCCGCTACCTACACCTGGACAAGAAGGGCGTGACCAGCCATGACGTCACGCGGACCAGTAGCCAACGGGCTACCGTGGAGCCACATTCAAATACGTTACTGCCTTATATATAGAGCTGTTCGTCCGCCATTACCTCATGTTCCCTCTGCCCACCATGCAATAAACCTGAGTTAACCCAGCCGTTGGCTGTGCTTTGTGTCTTGACTCTCATACACTAAATCTTCTGAGCAGTTTTCTGATATGTAACAGACATTGCCTTTCAGTTGCCAAGTGTTATTGTGTATATCACAGTAGCAGATAGAAATTAAATTTCTTCAACAATACATAGGAAAGTAACCCACTTTTAAAAACCTAAGAAGTCATATTTGTGTCCTTAGTTAATTCACTTCCTCCTAAGATAATAGAACAGCGTGCATCTCTCCCCCCTCTCTCCACTCCCCATTTTTTTTGTGCCTGTGAAGTCCACTAAGACCTGTATACCTGTGAGTGATAAATTCACTGCAATTGTTTGAAAGGTTGGTCTGTAGGACAATCTCTATTCTCTATGCTAATAGCACTCTTGTTATGCTTGCTAATCCTTTGTTTTGTGCCCTGGGATTCTTTCATATGCAAATCAAACCACAGGGGCACTTTAGCATGTAAATCACATAATCAAGTTCTTATGTATCACACTGATTTCCAATTCTTTGTCTTTTGGGAGATAATAACTTGCACTTACTCAACTCATCATATTATACCTGGCATTTTCCCTGCACTGAAAGAAAATTAGGGTGCGGTGGAAGACAGCAGGCTGATCTCACAGAGGACTTGGAAGAGCAACAGCAGTTAAGAAAGAATTACAAGTGCTTAATGAGGGATTGGCTCCTTTTTTTCTAAAACTGGAAATTTATAAATCTTCCCCAACGTAATGTTTGACTGTGAAGATGGATTTGAGGCAGTGTCCTCCATTTTGGCAGATCAGCTACTGCTACCATGTTTATTTCCATCCTTCTCCTGCTCCTCTCGCAGGAGGTCTGGGTGCCCTTTGTGACTTATTTATTAATACAATGAACAGACCCAGGGAAGGAAGAATAAGCCTACTTGCCACTTTTGTCTGCATTTGAGGTTTCTTTTTAAATAAAAAAACCCCTAAATTCCTTCTGTCAAATGTTTGAAGAAATGTGCAGCTTTGGAAAGTTCCTGTCAAAAAGTAAAAGAAAAGTTACCAACCTTTTACATTGGTCAAATTTCGTAAGTACAGCCATTCCTACTATGAAGATCATGTTGCACCTTGTTGCCATGGAGCTCTTAAAATGAGAAGCCTCTCAGAAGAAGAAGAAAAAGAAGAAGTAACAAACCTAACTTAATACAGCAAGTACGTTTGAATTATCCAGGTACTTCAAAAGCCCACTGTTTTTATATGTGAGTCTGCATGGATGGGTAAAACAACATATCTTCTCCAAGGAAACAGTATACATCTGAAACCTGCCAAGTCTCCAACTTTCAGCTAGCTGCAAGTTCTATGCTTGCTTCTCACCCCCTGGCTAACTTGTAGTGGCAAACCATACCCCTTCCCTTCTCCTTTATTTGTGTCAGATGCACCACCAACATACAAGGCTAAAATTACCACATCTAAAAACAAAATAGAATTAAATATTGGGCCACATCAACAGCATTTCCTCTTGCCAACATAAGGTCCTCCTTAGTGTACGTTGAGGGGCATCAGGTACATTGTATCATATGGGAGATAGTTTGTACTTCTTCACGTTCACACAGGCTGTCATCTACAGTGAAACCCCACTTTCTCAGATCTGTGGGGACTGGTTGTTGGGAGGTGGGGAGAAGAAGTTTTGAGGAAACTGTGTCTTGATTTCAGTCTCTGTTTTGGTGGTTAATGATCAAATAGCAGGTGTGTTTCCGAGGATCTTGCTTTGACTCACTATTTCTGAGCAGCACTTTCTCAATGGAATTTTGATGGAGGGATGCTAGCTAAGTAATGCACTTTTTGTAGTGGAGTTGGTTTTAGGCATCCTGTGACCAATCTCACTGTTTCATTGAGGGCCACATCCACCTGCCCTGCATGCTTTGATCTGCAGCACACTGGACTAGTATACCCTCCTGCAGAGTAACATAAAGTTAGCGCAGAAGATCTTAATGTGTGTGGTTGGACCTGTTATTTTCCTCAGAATATTCCTCAGAATATTGTTCCTGGCAAAAACATTCTGTTTGGTATTCAAGCAGTGGGTCTTGAAAGTGGAGTTTGATCCAGGGTAACTCCCAGATATTTTAGGTGATGCAGTGTTCGAGCCTGGTGCCATTCCAAGTCATCTGCAGGCTTCTTGATGCCTCACCGTTTTCCAAATGAAAAACACAGAGTTGAGTTTTTAGGCAGTTTGGCTTCAGTTGGTTATCCCTACAATATACAATATAGCCATTAAATTCAAATCCTCAGTCAGTTTTTTCCTCTCTCAATAGCCTCAAAGGTTGCACACTGTGCAACAATTGGCAGGTCATTGGAATAAAGAAAGCTCTTGTGATTTCTGGCAGTGGTTGATCATTAGCATATATGTCAAACAGTGTGGGGCCTAGCAGTGTGGGGCCTAGCACACTGCCCTGCAGGAGGCTATTTCTTTGATTTCTCCATCAACTGCATTGACAAAAAAACTACCATTTCCCAATAAACAGCCTAAGATATTTGTGAATTTAAAATCCTTTGTGGTGTGGGAGACTTTCTTCAGCACTGTGTCATAAGCTGCAGTGAGATCTATAAACACTACACCTGCGATTTCCTTCCCTTCTCCTATGCCTCAAAGATGTGTTGGAAGAATTCTGATCTGAGCTGTGACCTGGCTAGTGATAGCCTTGAACCAATAAGCCTCATTCTAGCAACACCAACCATCATTAACAAGCAAGCAAGCACCAAAGGTGGTCATTTGACAGATAGTGCAACTCCTTTTTTTAACAATTTGGCTTGGCTGTGATTCACAACATTCAGAATGCAGAGAAAAGAGAGGAAAAATTCTGTACCAGCAGCTAGAATTGGTATAGCAAAATGATAGTTCATTACCTATTCTATAGGTGTACAATTGCAGTGCTGCTCTGATACAATAGCATTTAGCTGTAGAAGGTCATAGGATAGCTGGCTCCAAGCATTTAGTGTGTCAAGGTTTATCATGGCTAATCGGATACCTTTTAAAACATCTTATAAAGATACATGGAAGTGAATCTCTATCATATGATATCAAAAATAAATTGAGAGCAAAAGAGAATCTGACCTGACATGCTTGGAAAATTTCTCTTCCTCCCTCTTTGTCCCTTTCACACATGAACACAAACATCAGCTTTCTGGCAAAGTCAGTAAAGCTGGCAGGGAGAGAGAGAGAGAGAGAGAGAGAGAGATGATAAAGCCTGTTGCAGCTTCTATAATATAAAACCAGGAAATTTATTTTTCAGGTGAACCTTGTTATTAAAATTGTTCTATCATAGCCTTTGTTGTGTCCTAAAGCCTGTGCCTTTAAACAATGTACCTATCCATGTGTATCCAATGTAACCTTTTCTATGTGTAACATTGTAACCTCCAGCTGCATCACTGTAACCTTAATAGGACGCGAGCTAGTGACCACTAGATGGCAATAGCGAGCGTCCAAGCTCATTGGTCCAAGACTCACCTAGAACAACAGCGCGGGAAGATTACCGCCACTACCTTCACCTGGACAAGAAGGGCGTGACCTGCAATGACGTCACGCAGCCTGTAGCCAATAGGCTATCAAGGAGCCACATTCAAATGTATAGCCACTGTATATATTGAGCTGTTCATCCGCCATTACCTCATGTTCCCTCTGACCAGCATGTAATAAAGTTGTGTTAAGCCAGCTCTTCGGCTGTCCTGGTGTCCTTGGTCCCATACACTAAATTGGCGACGAAGGTGGGATCATGGCTGCCCATGGGACCAAGACATACGCCGGTTTCGACATCAAGAAACCGCAAGATTGGGAACTCTTCGAAATGGACTTCCAAGGCGCGCTGGTGGAGTTCGAGGTGACGGACGAGGCGAAGAAGAGAGCCATCCTCACCAGAATGCTCGGGCACGACGGCAAGAGGGTATTGATTGACCTCATCGCACCCAAAAAGGCGGCTGAATTCAAGGCAAAGGAGCTCCTGACGGTGCTGCGAGACCATTTCCGGCCCTCGGTAGCGATGTTTCCCACTCGGAGCGCGTTTTGGAGGCGAGTCCAAGTGCCTGGTGAGTCAGTCGCCGCTTTTGTAGCGGCCCTGCGTCTGGCTGCCGGCCCATGCAAATGGGAGAATTTGGAAGTCACCCTCAGGGACTGCGTGCTATGCGGCCTGAAGGACGCCGAGATTCAGCGCACGCTAATGAATCAGGAGCTGCCCCCCACGTTGCAGGAGGTCCTGAAAGCGGCACAGGCCGCGGAAGCCACGAAGGCCGGGGTGCAAGAGCTCCAGGACTGGCGGCCGAAGGCCGACAAAACAGAGAGTTCGGTGCACGCAGCCCGGCGAATTTCGAAATCGTCCGCTGAAAGCAGTGACGAGGAGGACGTCCGGAGGGTCCGGAAGGAGGGCCGGCATTGCGACGGCTGCGGGGCGGCTCACGACCGTGCCAGGTGCCCGTTCAGAAAGGCCGAGTGCCACAACTGCGGGTGACGCGGGCACATAGCCAAAGTCTGCAGACAACGGCGCAAGGACTGGAGGAGCTCGCCCGACCGCCCAGCGAGGGACCGGAGGAGCTCGCCTGACCGCCCAGCGAGGCCAGACCGCTCGACGAGACTAAAGGTTGGCGCCCGGCCCACGAGGAAGCAGGACGGCGTGGGCCGCATCTCCGACGACAGCGACGACAACGCCCCGGTTTTCAGCGTGTCCATGGGACACCCCCGTTACTTTGTTGAGGTACTGGTGCAAGGGGCCCCTGTTAGGATGGAGATTGACTCTGGCTCCTCTTACTCAATCATTTCCCAGAGGGAGTTTTTGAGAATTGCCCCCCGCGTACGGCCCAAGCTCAAAGCGTTGAGGTCCACGCTTTGGGACGTGCAAGGGAACAGTATCCCGGTGTTGGGGGTTGGGAATTTCCAGGTTCAGTACAAGCGGCATGCCGCGGAACTCCCCCTAGTCGTTCTTAAGGGGGGTAATTGCAGCCTCCTCGGGACTCAATGGTTTCAGCCCCTGGGTCTGTTCATTGGGGGGGTGCACGCCGTTGGGTCTGACCCGATACAGGAGGTGTGCGACGCGCACCCCGAAGTCTTCAAGAAGGGACTTGGGAAATTCAATGGACCCCCAGTAACGTTCGACCTGGACCCGGAGGTCCGCCCAATCAGACTCAAACCGCGCCGGGTGCCTTTTGCACTCAAGGACAAAATAGAGGCGGAACTGGACAAATTAGTGGGCCAGGGGATTCTTGTTCCTGTTGATTCCGCGGAGTGGGAAACTCCAATTGTCACAGCATTGAAGGCCAATGGGGAGGTTCGCATTTGCGCCAATTATAAGTACACCATTAATAAGGCAATCCGCCCTAATGCGTACCCGGTGCCGGTGGTCAGCCATTTGCTAGCCAGGTTACATGGGGGAAAGTGTTTCGCTAAGCTCGACCTGGCACAGGCCTATCAGCAACTCATGGTAACCCCTGCCGCAGCTGCTGCACAGACCATAATCACGCATAAGGGGGCGTTCCAGGTGACGCGCCTCCAATTCGGCGTGAACTCGGCGCCTGGAATTTTCCAGTCGCTCGTGGAACGCCTCCTCAAAGGGCTGGATGGCGTTTTACCATATTTTGATGACGTATTGATAACGGGGGGGGGGGAAGTGAGGTTGAGTTGGCTGGAAGGCTAAACAAGGTCCTGGCGGCGTTCGAACAGGCGGGGTTGAGGTTGCGAAAAGACAAATGCGTCTTCTTCGCGAAGGAGGTTGAGTTCTTAGGGTTCCGAGTAACACCCGACGGGATCAAACCGTCCAAATCCAAGGTGGCCGCCATCAAGAAAGCTCCTCGCCCCACATCCAAGCCCGAGTTGCAGTCGTTCCTAGGGCTCTTAAATTTCTACCACTCCTTCCTTCCACGGAAGGCTGCGGTGGCTGAGCCGCTTCACAGGTTTCTCAAGAAAGATGCGGCATGGAAGTGGGGCGATGACCAGGAGAGGGCATTCACGGAACTGAAACAACTCCTGGCGTCCGACGCCATTCTGACCCATTTCGACCCCAAACGGCCGGTGGTACTGATCTGTGATGCATCCCCGGTGGGGGTGGGGGCAGTGTTATGCCACGTGTTGGAAAACGGGAGGGAGGCCCCAATAGCATTTTACTCCAGGTCCCTGTCCCAAGCGGAGAGAAACTACGCCCAGACAGACAGGGAGGCGCTGGCGATAGTTGCGGGGACCAAAAAATTTCACGATTTTCTATATGGCCGCCCGTTCACCATCGTGACTGACCACAAGCCCCTACTGGGCATTTTTACCGCAGATAAGCCCACGCCACAGATCCTGTCCCCGAGAATGCTTAGGTGGGCCATTTTTCTCAACGCCTACCAGCACGCGTTGGTGTACCAGCCCGGGAAAGAGATCAGCCATGCGGACGCCCTATCGAGGTCCCCCCTTCCCCTAACGCAGAGCCAGATGGGCGGAGAGGGGCATGACCGCCAGGTGCTCATGATAGAGGTTTTGGATTCGCCCCCCATAGTGCCCGCCGACATTGCCACAGCGACAAGGAAGGACAAGACGTTGGCGGCGGTTTGCTCCTGGGTACAGAAAGGGTGGCCGGCGTCTTCCCCAGCAGAGGAATTCGCCCCATTTTTTAGGAAGAAGCTGGAACTGTCCCTAGAGAGGGGGTGCCTCTTGTGGGGGCAGCGGGTGGTGATCCCTACATCCCTTTGACCGCGGGTGCTTAAACTGCTGCACGTCAGCCACCCCGGAATTGTGCGCTCCAAAGCACTGGCCCGGAGTTACTTCTGGTGGCCCCAGTTAGACGCCGACATCGAGCACATGGTCGGCACTTGCGAGAGCTGCCAATGCTCCAGACCGGAGGAGGCCCGCCTTCCCCACAGGGAATGGGACGCGGCTAAGGGGCCGTGGTCCCGGGTGCACATAGATTTTGCGGGCCCGTTCCGAGGAACCCTGTTTCTCCTTGTTGTGGACGCTTTCTCCAAGTGGTTGGAGGTCATCCCAGTCACGAGCACCTCCTCGGCCGCGACAATTAAGCATTTGCGGAGGATTTTTTCCACGTTCGGCATACCCGACACTCTAATTAGCGATAACGCTAGTTGCTTCACGTCCGCTGAGTTCAGGGCATTCACAGAGATCAACGCCATCCGGCATATCACCTCCGCCCCTTTCCATCCGGCCACCAATGGCCAAGTGGAGCACCTCGTACGCACCACGAAGGACGCGCTGCGGCGCATGGGCCCTGGGGACCTCAACCTGCAAGTGTGTCAGTTTCTGCTAGGGTACAGGGTGACCCCGCTAGCATCAGGCTACTCCCCTGCGGAGCTTTTAATGCGCAGGAAGCTGACCACCATACTCACTAGACTAGATCCCACGAGAGTTGAGGACAAGGGGAGGAACATAGGGTTAGAAGCCACCAAGAGTTTCAGCGTGGGTGCCCCGGTACATTGCAGGAACTACGCCAGCGCGGGGCCAGCCTGGGTGCCGGGGGTGGTTGTGGAACAGACCGGTCCTGTATCGTACCACGTGGAGACCAACACAGGTCTACTGTGGTGGCGGCACACGGACCAGCTCCGGAGCTGGGTCCCAGGGAATCAGGGCGCCAGAAACACGGATACAAATTCAGCGTTAGGGTTCTCCCCCACCCGTTTAGCCCAAGGGGGAGGAGAGGGGGGTCGAGGGTCCCCACCAAGGGGGGGAGGAGAAGGAATTTGTCCTCGTAGATATCCCGCGGGATCCCCCAACAGAGTTTGATTTTGATTTTCAGAACGGGGGGGGGTCGGAGTGGTCCCCCACCCATCCAAGTGAGAAGAGGGGTTTTACGTTAGCCCCTGGTGCCCCCGGTTCAACCACAACGGAATCTACCCTTTCCCCTAAAGCTGCAAAACCGCAGCAAGCCTCTAACAAGTCTCCCTCTCCCATTACAGGACAAGGGTCCAGGGAACAAGGAAGCGGGAGTGGCCCCCGGGTGGGCCAACCCACATCGCAGCCCAAACGCAAGTGCAATAAACCATCTTGGCTAAGAGACTTCGTCTCATCCTAGGGGGGAGGGGTGTTGTGTCCTAAAGCCTGTGCCTTTAAACAATGTACCTATCCATGTGTATCCAATGTAACCTTTTCTATGTGTAACATTGTAACATCCAGCTGCATCACTGTAACCTTAATAGGACGTGAGCTAGTGACCACTAGATGGCAATAGCGAGCGTCCAAGCTCATTGGTCCAAGACTCACCTAGAACAACAGCGCGGGAAGATTCCCGCCACTACCTTCACCTGGACAAGAAGGGCGTGACCTGCAATGACGTCATGCAGCCTGTAGCCAATAGGCTATCAGGGAGCCACATTCAAATGTATAGCCACTGTATATATTGAGCTGTTCGTCCGCCATTACCTCATGTTCCCTCTGACCAGCATGTAATAAAGTTGTGTTAAGCCAGCTCTTCGGCTGTCCTGGTGTCCTTGGTCCCATACACTAAAGCCTTTAACAATTATCTGTGTAAAACTTACTTAATCACCTCCTCTTCTACCTTACAGTGTAGAGAATTACACAAAAGATCTTTCCTTAAACCAGGGATTCTCAACCTGTGGCTCATGGGCTGGATGTGGCACCATTTCATGTGCCCCCCCCCACTGTCTCCACCACAGCAGGAGGTGTCATGTGGTGGAGGAAGGGCAAAATGGCCCTCTGGCCTCTAAAGCTGTCTGAATGAGCTTAAAAAGGTTGAGCGTAAAAAGGTTGGGCTTAAAAAGGTTGAGAACTCCTGCCTTAGACAGCTCCATGGCTTGCCTCAGGTCATTACTACAAACATGGAGGACCTCCTTGATGTTGTCAATCCACTTGACGTGGGGCCTGACTCGGGATCTTGCACCCTGCACTCAGGCCTCCCATGCAGATGAATCCTGGTATCAGCCATTTGGCTGACGTGGCCAAACCAGCGTAGCTGATCCTTCTCGATTGTACTCCTCAGTGGATGAACATTCAGGTTCTGTCTGATGGTCACGTTTTGCATTTGGTCACACCTGGCCTTCTTTCTCGACCTTCCACAGATATTCATCTCCATTGCTTGCAATTGGCTGTAATGCGTGGAGGTGAGTGACTATGACTGGCTGCTATACATGAGCGTAGGAACAAAGGTGGATTTGTTGACTGCCATCTTAGTGGCCTTTCTGATTTCGTCCTTGCTTGAGGAGCCCCTGATTTATTGTGTAGAAGAGCTTGCCAGCATCTGCCACCCTCTGATTGATCTCAGGACTCACTTCCCCCCTTTCATTAACTATGGCATCAAAATACTGTACTTGAAGTCTTCTACCTGCTCTAGGACATGCCTCTTCAGCCGGATGGTATGCTGCTTCTTGTACGGTCTTCATCTTTGCCACATTAATGGACATCCCTCTTTTCTCCATCTCCCTGTTCCACAGGTTTAGATTGGAGTTGGGAACTGGTCCTAGCAATGAGAGTGACATCATTGGTGAAGGCCATCTCAGACATTTGGAGTGGTTTCATCTTCCAATATCCCAGGGTCATTTTCTTAGCACTTCGCTTTGTGATCTTCATGACGTCATCCATGAGCAAAATAAAGAGGTAGGGTGAGAGATTATCTCCTTGCCTTACCGCAGCACTGGTTGTAAGCTCTCTGGACTTTCCCCATGCTGTCCCCACATAATTTCTGCAGGTTCTATAGAAAGTATGTACAGCCTGCATCAAGGACTTACTGCCTGCTTCAACTCTAGTAAATAGTATAAAAATCTAGGGAAAGCATTCAGGATATCCTGCCACCCTACCCCACACATCCCCACTTTAGGATAGAGAAGAGGCAAATGGGAAATAAAGTAAATAGTGTTTTGTGCTAAAATTACAACAGCTTCATTCTCAGATTATTAGTGAATTTATTCATTCTAGAGGTAATTTATTTAAACCTGTACTATCCTTTCTAATACTAATCTGATTCCATGCATGCAATATTCCAGTGACGAGTTTCCATAATTTGTCCAATTTTCGGGGGGGAATTATGGAAATTCTGGGCTGCTGTATCAAATTATCCTCCAAATTAACTTCCACTTTCCATGATAACTATTGGTTTGTCTCAATAGTCCTTTACATCTTGGATGACATATTTTCAGACTGGAATTTTCTAGACAGGAAGAAAGTGATTTGTGGGGAGAGGAGTTTGGAGTGATTGTCATGGATAGATGAAGGCTGGGGAACTGATGGCCCAACTATTCCTTAATAGACACCTGATGAGTGCAAGTAATGAGAGGGGAGGAAGGATAGGTTCTAGCAGCTTATATTAAGGGGGTGATAGTCAGCCAGAGGTGAAGTAAAGCTTTCCACATAAACAGACATTAAAGAGATGTATTGTGCTTTGGCCTCTGGAATGACAGTCTTCACTTTTGTTCTTGCTGAGACAGAATGTAGCCTTCAGCCCCAGTCTCCTTCTAAAATTATCTTGGGATCCAAGTGTTTAGCACCCAACAGGAGTAGAGAAATATGCAGTGCACTGCTCTTTGAATGCCAAATAAACTATACATTATTATTCTTCTGTGTCTAGGCCAGACGTGAAACTGCCAAAGTGAAGGCACCTTTTGGTGAGTTCATCCTGCAGGGTACACCCGATTGTGGTTCAAAATTACCACAGTCTTGGAGGAAGTTCTTTCTCTGTACCCTGTACATTATTATTTAATATTAAAAAGCAATGCATATAAATATTAAGCTTCTCCTATAGTCTCATGGTACCTGCATTAATCTCAAGATCATGAAACAATGCAACAAATTAATTTTCCTTTTTGTCTTCTTCATCTGGTTATTCAATCATCTTCTCAGTGGACACAAAAGAACTTGGGCCCCCCAAACAAGCCTGAGTCAGATCAACAATATTTGTCACAGCTTCTGCCTGTTGAACTACAGGTGTGACTTTCAAGACAAAGCAGATTTGACCACCCAATTTTGGCAGCATTTTTTCATCTAAATCAAGAACTTTCTGTGCCTCTGATTCCTCCAAAGTTGACTGATAAGGAAAAGCTCCTCCAGTTCCTTTATAGATGAAGGATTTTTTTTTGTCTCCAAGAGGTCTGGCTAAGTCTTTGTAGAAGGCTGTAGACTAGTTCTGTTCCAGGGGTTCCAAAAGAGTTGAAAGTAGTAAAGACCCACAGTTGGTATTGTAAGGTCAACCTCAGTGACCTTCATGGCCTCATCTGTGGCAAAACAGTATCACCTTTAAAAAGAGTTACCACTTTTGCATCAGATAGTTCTGAAACAGCATCCACAGGGCATAGAGAAAGGTATGCTGTTTATTGTTGGCCTTTATCTGGAGAGACCAAGTTCCTAATCCTGGCATCAGTTCCCTCTGTGGTGTCAACAGTACAACAAAAGGGAGTGGAAAATTCTGAAGCCATTCTTCTTGACTAATGCTAATTTCTTGTGAGCAGTGGACAGCCCGGCTGAGGGAAGGAGGTATAGCCGAGTGGCCTACCCGCCCGGCAACAAAAACTCCACTGCCGCCATCACCACCGGACTCCCTCAGCCATTTTGGCTGAGGGAAAGGAAGCACAGCTGAGTAGCCTGGCCGGCCGGCTACAATAACTCTGCCGCCGCCATCACCAATTGACTCCCTCAACCAGTACGGCTGAGGGAAGGAGACACAGGTGAGTGGCTCGGCCAGCTGGCTACAAGAACTCGGTTGCTGCCATCACCACTGGACTCCCTCAGGCAGTCTGGCCGAGAGAAGGAGGCACAGTTGAGCGGCCTGGCCGGCTAGCTACAAAAACTCCACCGCCGCCATCACCACCAGACTCCATCAGAGGCACAGCTGAGTGGCCCGGCTGGTCAGCTACAAAAAACTCTGCTGCCATCATCTCCACTGGATTCCCTCAGCCAGTACGGCTGAGGGAAGGATGCACAGCTGAGTGGCCTGGCCAGCCGGCTACCTTACACATGGTAGGAGTGGGCAGCATCCTATAATTGGGGTCTCTTTTGAACCCATACTATTCTACTGGAGGCTTCTTTGTTTATAGCAGTGGTGCCCAACCTTCTTGAATCCTCTGCAGTAGTCATTAGTACTTAGCAGGAAGCACAGTAATGGGAGTAACACACTCTTCTTTACCAAAGAGTGGTTCTTCTCCAAATTCCAAATTTTGCCATCCCTTCTGGTAAGAAAGAGCACAATGAAAATATGTACAGAGGTTTCACCATTGCTGAAATATGCAGCTGTTCTTTGGCAGTGGTCAAAGTTTCACTAATACCATTGGTGATAGGAAATAGAGGGGATGGGGCCTAAGAAATGGCCACCACCCACATACATGAAGGTACACCCTCAGGTCACACATTGTTCATTTAAGGGTTTAGTGCATCAATTGTGAATAAAGGCCAGCACCATTTGTGCTCCACAAAGTCCTGTGAGTGCTGGATCAGGGAGTGAGTAATAGTCCAACCATTAGTAGTCCATCCTCTAGGTTAATAACCCCCCCTCTCTTTTAGGATGAGAATGGACCATCCCACTGTAATTTTTCCATACTAAATCTTTCGACAATACTGGAATCTGCAGTAATCAAAGTGGAACAGACATGTCCTGAACAATTCTCTCTTTTCCTTCCCCCATCCCTTCAAGTCACAAACTCTATCTCACTACACTGCAGTTGAAACCCAGGCAAATCACAATCTGACTGCTTGCTGATTTCACAATCCTCTAGTTGTCTCTCAGCATTGTTCAGTTTGATCAATCACTTCATCAATAGATCCTGAACACCTAATTTCATTCCCAAAGCCTTCTGCTAGATCAGAGTTGCCCAATCTTTTCGGGCCACAGGTCTGTCATGTGGTCAAATGTGCTGGTCACGTGGTTCCTCCCACCCAGAGGTGGAAGTAAAACGTGCATGTGCAGGTGCCAAATGTGCCCATGCATGCACAGAATGCTGCTGTAAATTACTAGTGGCTGTCATAAATGCATTTATGACAGCCATGGGTAATTTATGGCAGCGTTCTGCACATGCACGCACACATTTGGTGCCCATGCATGTGAGTTTTACTTCTGCTTCCAGGAATGGTGTGGGTGGATTAATTGGTGCCATTGGCCAGATCTGGCCCACAGGACATAGTTTGAGCATCCCTGTGCTAGATGCTGGGTGAATTTCAAAACTGCTACTCTGATGCTCTTATTTTTAGAATAGCAATTTAATCCATTTTGTACTCTCTTGCAGAGTTCTAGTGCATGCTTCCAGAAGGATTGGGAATTTTCCCCATAACTTTCTGCATTGGTTAACAGTAGAAGAGCAGAAGATTCCTCTTTTGATATGCAGGGACTAATCTGAATATTAAGGGTTTTGTTGAGTAATGCCTCTCTTTGGTATCTCTTTGAGTAATGGGTTCATCCCTTTTCTTCCTGTGTTCAGATTCACTGCCCTGTTGGGTCTGAGGAACCATTGTGGAACTATTATTTCTTTGCCTCATATTAACACAGTGTTGAAAAACTGCTGAGAGGGCACTGAAACAGAAAATGAAAAATTGGATGTGTGTGGAAACCGAGATATGACACTCCTTGAAATAAGAACACAGGAAATAGATATTATGAGATAAAGTGTGCAATATGAGAAGAAGAAAAAGATCTCATTAATCTCTCATGTATTTCTTCCTTTGATGATTGAGTGCTAACACAAAAAGCACCACAGCTGGATTGTGATCAGCACTTTTTGTTGTATATAGAAAACAGAAGCAACAGATCATATTGAACATTGGAGTTGTTCTAGGACAAAGAATGAAGATGCTACCTTAATTCAGCTCAGTTTTATGAAGATTTTATCTTCTTGATGTGGTTCTTTAAAATGAGAAAAATGGGATTCTTAACCTGATAAAGCATTAGAAAAGTTGCTTAATTTAAAGGAATTTGGTGGAAAATCTGGTCCATTTTTGATAAAATCTGCTCCCTCCCTGCTTTTGGAAAGGAAAAGCCTGTAGATTTTCTAATTTTGATCAGTTGATAAGGCTACTATCTAATTTCTTATTACCAAAAATATGGTGTGTGTGTGTGTGTGTGTGTGTCTGTGTCTGTGTGTGGTACATGTTTACTTCAAACACGATGAGCTTACTATTGAGATTCTCAGTTTTACTCAATTTCCATAATACAGTGGAACCTCATACAACAATTGCCCCATGTAGCAACAAAATTGCATAACAATTAGGTTTTTTGGGGGGAATGGTGTCCTGCATAACAATTTTCCCTATGGAAAAAACCGTACAACAATTTTTCAATGGGAAAAATCTCTTAGCAAACAAAATTGTTGTACGATGCATCCCATAGGGAAAATTGCTATACAATGCATGTATCGTATAGCAATTGTTTTGTACAATAACAAGCCCCGTGGAACGGATTAAAATCATTGTATGAGGTTTCACTGTACTGACATTCCTAATTGGATTTCTCCAATGTATCTCTGTGTCATAGTGGTTTTATCACAAACCAGAAATGAAAAAGAAACAGCAATGCAGTATGTAGACATGTCAAACAATTTAAAAGATATTTGAATAAAGTGTCCAGAATCAAACCCAGGTGAATTTCAAGAAAATTTAATCAAGGTCATTAAAGAGCTGTTCTCTTTTTCATTTACAAAAGTATTATTGATTTAAAGATTTTGCTTGTGCTCGAACAGCAAAATATCCTGCAAGGTTCACTTTTACCAGAAGAGAACAGAATGTGGAAAAAGGAGGCTTTGGGGATTTATACTTGTAAACAATATGTAGAAGGTGGGGCTGGGGAAAGCAGTTAATCACAGTACCTCTGAAATGCTTTGCCTGTGTTTGACAAAATTCTGGTGCCAATATGCACAGACTCACATGAGGCAGTTAATAATAGATTATAAAAAGCAGTACCCTTTATCATCTAAACCCCAACTCTTTTGAGGCTTGCAAATATATAACTGTCTGTGGAGTAAGATTGGAGAGATTTGACATCAGAAGGCAGTTCTGTTCCTCCTCTGAAATATCAATGTGCCACTTCGCATACACAAAAGGAGGAGTGTGGTGGGGGTTGTGGCACTCCACCAAGTCGATGTGGTTTTTCTGAAATTTGAACAGTACAGCAATGAAATATTTAAACTTCAAGTGGGGTTGGGTGGGGCGGGAGGAACAACCCCCGCCTTAAAATAAATCCTGGCCATTTGAACATATAGTCAGATATGATACCAGTAGGAGGACTTATATTGCTTATATGGTGTTCCTGCTTCCAAGCTACCTGGAAATACCTGAAAGCTAAAATTTGGAGCACCCCTAGTAGATGGGTGCAACTACTGTACTCTGGAAACACCTGAAAGTAAAATACCTGAAAAGGAAAAGGTCTTCATATCTTTTGATTTACTTTATTTTAACATCCTCTGGCTGAAATGAAATCAAGACCATGAGTCAAAGGACTGTGGGAAAACAAGCAGATTTATTGCACATTGTGCCAAAATATCTATGCAAGAACCCCCTCCCCCACAGGGCTGTCTCTCTTAAGGGCAAAAGACCAGCCCAGTACAGATCGAACTGGGAATATTTATACATACAGAATGTCAAGGAGTAGACACTGACTATCTTCTTCTTCTTCTTGTGCCGTATCCAATTCTGAATATTGGCGACCATCATGACAATCAGCCATGAAGACTGTCATGCAAAAATAATGTCATGGCCTTTCATCTGCCTTCCACATCACAGCATGACACCCATACCACTGATCCAGCTCCACAAGTCACTTTCTGGTCCTGAGCCCTTTTGACATGCAAAGTCCTCCTGAGCACCAGGCCATTATTGATGAAGCTGCTGTCCTCCATCAAGATGGATTCAAGTGGGATTTAATCCATTTGGAGATCATCACTCTTCCCTGTGGACTTTTCCAAGGTTGCTACGGTAGTTCTCAGTGGTGTCAGGTTAGTTAACCGCTGCCTGAGACTTGTTGTTGAGTTGCTGGCAGCATGGTCTACTCTATTACCATAGCAGGATTACCTGGTCAGACTTCAGTGTTGACTATAGCTGTCACTATCTGAGAGGAGTTTTGTTTTTTTACAAATACAGTAATACCTCTGTTAAAGTGTGCACCGCACAGCGTTAAAACGGGATAATGTTGGGAATTTGAAGAAAACCTTTGCACCACACAATGTTAAGATAATGTTGTGCAATGCAAAAGTTTTCCTCAAATTCCCCAATGTTGATCTCTGCCCCAAAGCTCGCAGGGCTAGAGATAAGCCCTCTGGGCTTTGGGGCAGAGATCTCCAGAGGCCCCCTTGCTGGGGGCCCGCAAGGGGGCCTCTGTAGACCCAAGAGTCGGATCACCGGTTTCCTCTGGGTGAGAATGTGCGCACGCGCGCTCTCACCCCAAGGAAACTGGAGATTGGATGCTCAGAGCACCATCTTCCTTGGGGGAGACTGTGTGCATGCACCCTCACCCCAAGGAAACAGACAGACAGCTGGTTTCCTAGGGGGGAGACTGGGTGCACATGCCCTCACCCCAAGGAAACCGGCACTCAGACACTCAGACCACCAGCTTCCTTGGTGGGAGACCGGGTGCAGACACCCAGTCTCCGCCGCCCCAAGGAAACTGGTGCTCAGAGGCTCAGAGTGTCAGCTTCCTTGGGGGGACCATGCACACACACCCTTACCCCAAGCGAACTGGTGCTCAGACACCAGGGCGCTGGCTTCCTTGGGGGGGGGAGGACTGGGTGCACGCACCCTCTCCCCAAGGAAACCTGTGCTCAAATGCTCAGAACACTGGTTTCCTTGCGAGGAGACCGGGCACACATGCCGTCACCCTAAGAAAACCGCCACTCAGATGGTCAGACCACCGGAGAGCCAAGCCCCAAAGTTGGAGACCTGTCCTGCTGACTTTGGGGCTTGGCTCGATCCACCTGCCTCTTTGGAAAGGGCAGTAGGGATTCCACGCATGGAATCCCCACTGCCCTTTTCAAAGCGGCAGGCGGATCGATCCCCTGTTCCCTTTCCTCTTCGGAAAGGGAACTGGGTTTTTTTAACATTGTGCAAACAATGTATCACACAACGTTAAAAACCAGATAACGCTAAGACTTTTGGAACTTAGTTTTAGCGTTATCTGAGGTATATTTTGCATGAAATAGTTATACAAGGTTACACCAATAAAATCTAATACCCACATCTCATTATACAAAGAAGGTTAAATGTTTGCACATCATCACACAATACTAAGACTTAAGAAGTCCAAACAGTTCATGGGTGGGGTCACCCAAGGGGATGCAAATATCTGCAAATGCCACCAATGTAGCAAACTTCAGGATGTAACAGATAACGCCTGGGGCTTTCCATAGTTTGTGATGTTGATAGAATGCAGACAACAATTTTCTTTATCAAAAGAAGTCAAAACAGAGAAGACAGGATCATCATTGAGCTTGATTGTCCAGGACAAGTTTTCTTCCAGCCAGATGGCTTGATGACATATTTCTGAATACATTGTTTCCCTTGCTTATGGGGGAGCATGATTGGGCTTGTGTGGTGCTTGGGAGGTATTGACTGGGATCTTTATTTTCTTAATTCTTAGTGGTGTGTGAATATATTCTGTATAGATAGGATATGGATTGATTGTATATAGCAGTGTTTTCAAATGTGGAGCACATGCCAAACAGGGGGGCTTCAATTCGCAGAAGCCTATCTAAGTATATTGACTGATCAGTGCTTTGGGGAATTGACTTAGGCTTCTGGGAATTGAAGTCCAAAAACCAAAAGTTGGGAAACGCTGGTATATAGGAAGAGGGCAGAGAATGGGAGGAAGATACAGTATGTGTTGGAAAATCCTGGAAAGGAAATGCTTGCAAGTCTGAACATGAGCACGTCATAATGCAACAATTAGTTAGAGGTCCCATTTGTTAAATCTCTCTTGGTTGGGCAGTGCGTGTTTTCCCACAATATCCTGTGTGATAAAAATGAGAACTTGGAAATTATCACATATCTGTCATTGCGCTGCATCATAATTTCATAAACCTAATATTGCAGTAATATTGAGTACCTATTCATCATAGCACAAAAGACAATATTGCAGATAAAGTGTTGAAGGTTTAAAAGAATATAAAATGCATTATGCTCATCTAATGTAAATGTGATAGATACAAAGCTTGCAGCTTTGGGATAAATATCCAGTGAACTTTTAGCACCACCACCATAGCTGTGGGAGCAGAATATGTACTTATTGTAAGCATAATATTTGACTCACACTCCATATGCAGTGATTATTAGTATTACTTCTTGGTAGTGATAGCAGCAGCTCTAATAAATACTGCTGTCACAGGTTGGCATGGCAACTCTTTCTTAAACCTCTCTTGCTGCTGTAGTAAACAGGAGAAACACAGAACGAGCCTTGGTTTATGGTTATCCATCTGTGAAACATAAATCCACATAAAGACTGGAACATTTCCTTCCATTGATGAGGAATTCTATTGCCAGTCTTTTCCTGAAGAACTATTTGCAATTTTTCGTGTTTGCTGATTGGTTCATGTTAAGGACTCACATAAACATGCACACATCTCAGTTTCTTATTCCTGTATGGAACCTTTTTCGCATATTGAACAAAGCATGTTTTCAGCTCTAACTAAGGGAGGTCTCATGTCTGTTTGTGCCCTATTTTGTGTGATTGCTGCACTGAAGATTATGACAGCTTGTTGGTGTCTTATGTAAAAAACACAGGTGGTAAAGCACAGCAATAACGTATCATTTTCAACCATCTGCACATAACATGTGGTTTTTGTTCAACAGCATTTTATCAGAGTTTCTTAAAGACAGAGAAAGCAGTGCAGCCACTATGAAGCATTTCAAACCCTTATTGATGTTAACGGGCAGTTAACATGCTTAATACTTCATAGTTGAATTTTTTGGAATAGTAGCTGTGTTAGTCTGTGTTTCAGGCATATCAGAGAATAAACAAAACAAAAACAAAAATACTGTAGCACTTTAAAAACTAACTGTTATATTTTAATGTGAGCTTTCATAGAACAAGTCCACATCATCAGACATGGGAGTGAGACTTCATGGCATCAATTTATATACATCAGATACAGAAGCACAGAGTCAGCTTGACAGGTAAGTATACTAATCAATCCGAATAACAGCAGATGATCTTTGGCTGTTATTTGGGTTACTGTAGCTCTAAATGTTCCCTTTTCAATTGCAAATAGTGGTAAGATACAAAACAAACACCTGGCATTGAACATTTGCTAATGAGTTTAACCTTTGTGTTACTTTGTGAGCACATCCTTTGTTCTGTGAGACAGGCTGTGTTAGCTCCCCTGGTGGCTTAGTGGTAAGACGCTGAGCTGGAGACTGGAAGGTCGGGTTTTGATACCCAAGAGCTACACTTGGGGACGTGAAAGGAGTCTCCTTTGGGCATTCCCTAAAAATACTTTCAACCCAGAGTAATCTCTGACACAGAATTATTATTATTACAAGAAAGTTTGTGAAAGTGGTATTATATAACAAAATATAATATACAAAATATATGACATCATATAACAATGCATCTATCAAATCTGATAATATTCCATAAACCCTTGGCTAATATTCAAACCTTTGCAATGGGTATCCAACAGATGGATGTATTTTATTTCTGCTGTCTCTCTCTGGATCTTGTAATTTCTCTGTTCCAGAATCACAACTTTCACATCTTGGATAGAATGTCCAGATAGATTGAAACGGTTTGAAACAGGTTTCGCTGTGTTGCCATTCCAGATGTCTGATTTATGTCCATTAACTCTTTTGTGCAAAGATACAATCTCATCCGACCAGAACCTAAAGCTATAAACAACCTCAAAAATAATCCCAACATCATCATCAAAGAGGCAGACAAGGGCAATGCTGTAGTTGTCAAGGACAAATTGAGCTATACACAGGAAGCTGACAGGTAACTTTCCAACTCTACATTTTACCAGCCCCTAACTATGGACCCAACCACCAAATATCAAAAAGAATTGCAAAATCTAAAAACTGTTATGGGAAATATATGTGGCCAAATCTTGACCAATACACCACAAGAACCTCAACCAACTAACTTTTACCTACTACCTAAAATTCACAAACCTGGAGACCCTAGGACACTCATTATTTCAAGCATCAACACCATCACTGTTGGAATATCTGGATATGTGGACTTCATTCTCAAACCATATGCTACCAATGTACTCAACTATATAAGAGATACCACAGACTTTCTAAAAAAAACTTCAACAAACACATGACCTCCTGGATAACACCATCTTAGCTACAATGGATGTGGAAGACAACATACACCAACATTCCACACAAAGATGGATTACAAGCTATCAGGAACACCATTCAAAACAAAGATGAAGCCCACACAGTCACCACCCTGTGCAGCTTTGTACTTACACACAATTACTTCACCTTAGACAATAAAACCTACCTCCAGATCAACAGAATTGCCATGCGTACCTGCATGGCTCCACAGTATGCTAATATATTCATGGCTGATCTAGAACAATGTTTTCTTAACTGCTGTACCCATAAAGCACTTATCTACTTGAGGTAAATAGATGACATATTTTAGATTTGGATGCATGGAAAAGAAACTCTAGAGAAATTCCACCAGGATTAAATAATTTTCATCCAAATATTAAACTCAGTTTGGACCAGTCTACACAACAAGTAAATTTCCTAGATACCACTGTGAAACTATAAGATGCACATCTCAGTACCACACTATATTGAACAGATACACCTAGTTGCATGCCTCCTGCTTCTATCCAGACAACACAACAAAATCCATTGTCTTCAGCCAAGCCTTCAGGTACAACTGCATCTGCTCATACCCACAAGACAGGGACACCAAACTCAAGGACCTACAAAATGCATTTCTCAAACTACAATACCTATCTAATATGGTGAAAGAACAAATCAACTGGGCTAGACGAATATCCAGAAGTAACCTACTACAAGACAAGTCCAGAAGAGAAAGCAATTGAACATCGCTGGATGTCACTTTCAGCCCTCAACTTAAACCCCTCACATACATAATGTAAGATCTCCAAATCATCTTGGACATGAATACCTCTCTCTCCAAAGCCCTTGGTGACAGACCTGTAGTTGCTTATAAACAACCCTCCAATTGCAAACAACTATTGACACACAACAGGCTACACAAAAGTGAAACAGATGGGAACTAAACCCTGCTGCAAACCCAGATGTCACCTTTGCCCCCAAATTCACTCTGGATTCTGGAACCAGTATTACTGGACTCAACACACAACATTAAAGGCAGTTTTACTTGTTCTTCTGCCAATGTGATTTATGCCATCTCTTTGAAGTTTCGTTTCATTTCAAGTTTTATTTGTACCTCACCTTTCTCTACCCAATGGGTGACTCAGGGCGGCCAACAAACAAACAAAATATACAATGAAATACAAAAAGCAATACACAATTAAGACAGTCAAAATATCCAGCATAAGCAAATACAATACAAAATATAAATAAAGAACATAAGCAATGTCACAATACACAATAATCTACACAATGTACACAGTCAATACCCTATCCTAAGACCACATACAATAATGCAATAAATCCCCACAACACAAACCCTTCCATGTCCGGTCCAGGTGAGGGGTGTGTGTGTGTCAGGGAGTGACAGCAGTTGGGGTGGTCCAGGTGCTCATGGCTGGCAGGCCTCTTCGCCCCAACTGGGGGCAAGTCTGAGGCATACCTGTCAAGCGTGGCTCTGGAGATTACAGGACCTGTGCAGAATGGTTCTGCGCAGGTCTGTTTTACGCATGTGTAAAAGCCGTTTATGCATGCATACAATGGTCATGCACAAAATGGTTCTGCGCAAGTCTGTTCTACGCACTCCTTCCCATGGCCCAGGAAGTGGAGGCACCTGGCGAGCGGCTCCATGCCTTCAAGAGACACCCCGCCAACACCACCGGCAAAGCCCCACACTCCTTCCCATGGCCCGGGAAGTGGAGGCACCTGGCAAGCGGCTCCGCGCCTACAAGAGACGCTCCACCAACACCACCGGCGAAGCCCTGCGCTCCTTCCCATGGCCTGGGAAGTGGAGGCACCTGGTGAACAGCTGGCCGGAGGTGAGGAGCCGCAGTTGGGGTTGGTTCGGTGGCTTCAGAAGTCGCTCCCCTCCACTACTGAGGCTGAATCAGTAGGACGAGAGCTGGCATGACAGGAGGGAGTTTCGGCCTCGAAAGGTACCGCCGGCACTTCTCTCGCTAACACCATCCCGGCTCCTCTTTTGGCCTGGCCCACCTTGGGAGGTAAAGACATATGTGGTTGATGATCCCTGGAGCAAGGACTGTTATAGTGTTTATGAGGATTGATGATGTTGTATTGCCTATTCGTTTGATGTAATTGTTTTTTATGATATCTGATATGTTTAATTGTTGTAATTGTTATAATGATTATTGTATAATTATGCTTGGTGCTATTGCATCACCTGTGTTCGTTTTTGTATTAATTATATTGAACTTATATGCTGTACTGCTTGTTTTGTGAACCGCTTTGAGTTGCTCATTGGGTGAGTAAGCGGTATATAAATTAAAATTTCAATTCAATTTCAATTCAATCTCTTTATCCCTCCAGACAGGCAGGGCCGGAGGGAGGCGGGGCCGGTGGCTGGAACAGACTCCCATCCCGGGACGATGGCAGGGGACTGGGAGAGGATCGGCGAGGCTCTGTGTTGTCATCTCCAGCGTCTCTTTGTCTCTCCGGTCAGCCAAAAATGCCCTTCTGCACTCTATATAGGACAAACAGAACAATCTTTGCACAAAAGAGTTAATGGACATAAACCAGACATCCAAAATGGCAACACAGAGAAAACTGTTTCAAACAATTTCAATCTACCTGGACACTGTATCTAAGACATGAAAGTTGCAATTCTGGAACAGAGAATTACAACACTAGGATCCAGAGAGAGAGACAGCACAAATAAAATACAGTACATCCATCTGTTGGACACCCATTGCAAAAGTTAGAATATTAGCCAAAGGTTTCTGGGACATTATCAAATTTGATACACATGTTGTTACAGTATATGCTGCTATCTATTTTGTATATTATATTTTGCTATATTATGTCACCTTCACAAACTTTCCTGTAAAATTCTCTTTCACAACATAGGCTATCTCACAGAACAAAGGATGTGCTCACACAGTAACACAAAGGTTAAACTCATTAGTGAATGTTCAGTGCCAGATATTTGTTTTGTATCTTCCCACTATTTGCAATTGAAAAGGGGACATTTAGAGCTAATCCGAATAATAGCCAGATTCATCTGCTGTTATTTGGATTGATTGGTATACTTACCTGTCATGCTGACTCTGTACCTCTATCTGATGTATATAAATTGATGCCATGACATCTCACTCCTGTGTCTGATGAAGTGGACTTGATCCATGAAAGCTCACATTAAAATATAACAGTCTTTAAAGTGTTACAGCGTTGCAGTGGCCTTTAGGAGTTGGAATGGCTGGCCGCAAGGGAAGGCATGTGAGATGAATGTGCAGTGAAAGTCCAGTCCCAATCTATGTTGGGTGGTGCATTCATTACCCTGCTTGGAGGGCTACGTGCCCATGGCACACGTGACCTCATTACAGAAGGCTTTTGCATACATGGCATTTCTTGTGGTCAAGATAATACCTGTATCCGGGCATTGCCTTGTAGATAATGGACAACCCCAGTTAGCTAAGGTCTGAGCTGGCGAAACTCATTGTTCTTGCCCTATCGCGGAGTGCAGATAACCTGCCTCCGGGAAACTAGCTTCCCTTGCTGTTGACTCATCGTGTTTGCCCATCCTAATCTTTGGCCAGAGGAAGAAGGATGAGTTTTACCCTGAAGTCATCAACTTTTTACTTTTGCCCTGTTTCCTGCGCAATCCCCCAGCCAAGGCTTTTATGATTCATTCCAATTGTTCTAGCCCGCACCCCAATTTCCTTTCCATCAAAGCCTGTGGTGGTTCTCAGCTGTGTGCATAAGTGAGCGAACCCATCAGGAAAGGTTTTGGCCAATTTATGAATGTGGGCATACCACATTCCCCCTTGTTTTACTGTTTAAATCAGCTTGGCTGATGGCTTGGTAGATATAGGGCATAATCCTGCTGGGTGTGAGGGTCTCTTGGGGTCTCCGCCATGAGGCACACCTTGGCAAGAGTGAGGGAATGTGTTGTGCAAAGTAGCAAAGCATAATCCCCACTGCTATAATGGTGGTTAGGGGTCCATCAGGTGGAGACAACACATGTCATGAACAGCTTCTCAGCCCAAATGGTGTCCAAGCAGCAAATAGGCAATTGCTGCCCGGTTGTACAAAACTGTGTGTCTAAGTTCAGCCTGCTCTTGGTTTTAGCATGGCAATGGCTGATGAAGCGTGTGATTGATCTTTCACTGGGGGGCGGGGTAACTTCTTCCCCCCAGTGACTGAAATGGATTCTCTAAGGTAATCCTAGGTTACTCTGCAATGTGGTCTCTCTTGCAATTATGCAAAACATTTTCTCACACATAGAGGAGGTGTGATTGACACAGATAGGAGCAAACAAAAGGCAGGGATTTCTTTTGGTTGCAGGATGCTCAACCTTTGGTGGATGTGGCCCTGTGTGGCTTCTTCTCCCACCCATGGCAAAGACATATAGTCCTAACAAGGTGTGGTACTGAGATGGCAGATTTGGGGGTAATATGCAATAGGGTGTGTGCAGAAATTCACAATCTAGTTCATATGTCCCTTGAAAATCCCACCTTGAGCAAAGACAAAGAATTCAAAGATGTACAAAGACAATATAAGCAATAGCAAAGAAACATAAACATTCAGCTGCTTCTCTTGATGGCAGAGCTTATGAAAGTCCCAATTGTATTTTTCAACATGTCCATTGATAACTTGAAGAGTCAGTATTTGTGGCAGTCCAAGTTTGCATAGTTAAAGCAAGGTTGTGTGTTTAGCTGAGCAGGATGCCCTTTAAAGTCCCAACTGGTCATTGAGTGGCTTGCGTGTATGTGTGTGTGTGCAGTGTCCCAAATCCCCCCCTTTGGGATAAAAGGCATGCCAAAATCATCTAGAAATGGAAAAATGAATGGCTGATGTCATCTTTTGGCTGATGTCTGCGCTTTGCTACATTTAGCTCGTTTGGCTGCTGGCATCTGAGCCTGGTCTGTCTGACCTCCAGGAATGGACCTGCAGAGGAAAGAAAAGGCCGGCTGTGAGGGCAGCCTTGGAAATCCTGGTAGGAAAAAAGTCTGATAGAGTTAGTTTAGTTTAGTTTTTGTGATTATAGGTCTTAGCTGAGGATCCGGCTGACCGGGGGGATTCCCCCCTTCTTTTTTAACTAAAAAGTGTAGGTTAACTGATTCCACAATTGCTTGACCTGGCATTGTAAAAATGCCATTTAAATGTAGAACTTCCTGACTCCTGCTAGAGAGTAAGAATGTTAGATGTCTCAACAGCTGTGAGTGTTGAAAAAAATCAGTAATTAGAATAACATACTGACTATCTGTGACTATATTCAGTGGCTCCTGGGCAAACATTTTTAAAGCCTGGTTCACTGCTGGCAGTTCCGTTCCTCTGAGCAGAGTTTTCCAAGCCTGTTTTTTGTCAAGTGAGAACTCCGTGTGTTTATATCCCATCAATGAATACTGCCTTGGCTCCCTGGGGGGAAACCAAGGACAGCATGCCTTGTAATTTGATAGAACTACGTCTGAAGTGAGACTAGTCTGGGGTCTCTTAGCAAGTGTTATGCTAGGCTCCCCTTGGGTTTCCTGCACATGGCAGGCATGCGTGAGCGATTCCTTGTGCTGGTAACAATGGCAGTTTAAGCTGCCTTGCTAATGCTTGCTAATGCTTGTGCATTCTGGTGGAAGAATGCATGGCTTTGGATCGGGGTCGTGAAAACGCCCGAGACTAATTTCCTGAAATGCTGTGAATGACTGTGGCTACCAACTCCTGCAGAGGAGCGATTTTGCCCCCCCCCACTGGGGTCTGTGCCCAGTGCTTCTGTGAACACGGTCACTGTTCTACTAATGCACAGGTTTAACACGGGTGTGTGTGGCCCCCACCACCCCTGCTCACCCATGGAAGGCTGAGAGTGCAGCTCGCTGCCCGGAGCGTTTTCTTAGCCTTGTGTAGAATGTATTTCCGATTGGCTGACTGCTTTCCTTGGGTGAGCAGCGAGAAGAAATGGCTTTAAAAGATTTGTGCCTATTCTAAAATGTGGCCTTGTCCAATTAATGTTCCCTAGAATTTTGCTGGAGTTCTCTAGCATGACTGGGTGTTTAATATGGATCTTAGGCAACGCTGGTGTTGCAGAGTTAACTGTCTAGAACACAATACCTGACATTTTACATTTAATGTTGCAACATTATAACACAGTCATTCAACCACATAGCAGGTCAACAATTTCTCACTCATACTTGGTTTACCATGCATTCATTCACATTCAAGCCTTTGGATGCGATGTCCCCCCCCCCCCCAGGGTTGCAACGTTTTGCTCTAACTCATGAGGAGATGATTCCATGCTGCCAGATTTTTTGCTGTTTGCAGATGGCTGGTTATAGCCACTCTGGGCTTCTCGGCTTAGGAGTGAGTTTTTCTGCGCTACTTTGGGGCAAGACAAGTCCCACTGGGCTTTTTTGCAATGGTTCTTGTACTGGGAGTTGACTAGATGGGCTGTGCCTGGCAGTTCACATGTAACATCTGCCTTTCACTCCCGGTCGAGTCCCACCTTCGCCTTGGAACTGCTTGGGGTAATTATTGCCGGGATGTTTTTTCTGGTGCTGCCAGAGTGGGGCAGACATTGCCTGGCCCAATGATAGCCATTGTGGCATCGTGGGCATGGGGAAGGGGGCTTATCTGGACAGCCCTTTGAATAGCTGCCTCCCCCTTTCATGGGGGCCCCCTCTCCCTTTGCTGCCTGGTTTACATTGGCATTCTTTTTTAAGGTGTCCCATCTTCCCGCACTGATAGCAAGTGCCTTTGGGTTTTTGCGCTGCGCTATCCCTGCATTCCCTAATGGATCTGCTTTGGAGCCCTGTGGTTTTGTGGCTCTCTGCGAGCAGCTTGCGCAGGGTGGGCATGTGGATGATGGTCTGTCTGCCCAAAATTGTGTCTGCCCCTAGGCAGGCTGGACACATTAACTGAATTTCCTCTAATTCTGCTGCTGGCAAGTTCCCCTTGCATAAATCTGCCTCACTCCTCTGTTGGGAAGGACTTCTGTCTGCCCTAGAAGTGCCTGGGCTTCCTAAGTCCTCCAAGCCCCCATGCTGGAATTTGATGGTTGGGTAGTGACATGCTGAGGCATTAACTGGTGGATTTTTGGTCTCTATCCAGACTGGACTAACTGCTGAAATTATCTGTCTACACTTGCTCCATGTCTCTATGATAGCAGGTGCTTGGGGTTCTTTCTTATGGCAGTCCCCTACCCTGTCCAAAATAACTTCCAGTGTGCCTGCTTCTGGGTAGAGCAAATAATGCTCCCTCAGATGCACCATGAGTTCCGTTAGGCTTTGGCTATGAATGTGACTATCATGTAGCTTGGCCAGGCGCTTGAGCTCCCCACGAGCTCTTTGCCTAATGGATGAATCTTGCCCCTCCAAGCAAGCCCCCATACTACCTGATAAGAGGCTCCCTGGAGTAACCTCCGCGGGATGAGTCGGCACGCCTCAGGCAGTAAGTCGGGCGATGTGGTGCACAGTACATGGTCTTGGGTCTGAGTAGGTTCGCGGCTTTGCCTGCTGCGGGTGTCCTGTGGACTCTGTCGATTTGGATCAGGGTTCACAGCTCACCCTGATGTGGAATGCGTCTGTTCCAATGATGCTCTGGGTTGCCGCCGAGCTTGCAGTGAGCGCTGCCTTCCTTGTTACGGTAAGATCGCGGTCTCAGCTGAGGACTGTGCTGGCCTTAGTCTTGAGATTGTGCTGAGTTCCGATCGAGGTAGCGTTCCAATCAGAATTGCAGCATTACTCTTGAGTAGAATCACGTCAGGGTCACCATATGTTGCAATGGCCCTTAGGAGTTGGAATGGGTGGCCGCAAAGGAAGGCACGTGAGATGAATGTGTGGTCAAAGTCCAGTCCCGATCTATGTCGGGTGGTGCATTTATTACCCTGCTTTGAGGGCTACGTGCCCAAGGCACACGTGACCTCGTTACAGAAGGCTTTTGCATACATAGCATTTCTGGTGGTCAAGATAATACCTTAATCTGGGCATTGCCTTGTAGATAATGGACAACCCCAGTTAGCTAAGGTCTGAGCTGGCAAAACTCATTATTCTCGCCCTAATGCAGAGCGCAGATATCCTGCCTCCGGGAAACGAGCTTCCCTTGCTGTTGACTCATCATGTTTGCCCATCCTAATCTTTGGCCAGAGGAAGAAGGACGAGTTTTACCCTGAAGTCATCAACTTTTTACTTTTGCCCTGTTTCCTGCACAATCCTCCAGCCAAGGCTTTTATGATTCATTCCAATTGTTCTAGCCCACACCCCAATTTCCTTTCCATCAAAGCCCGTGGTGGTTCTCAGCTGTGTGCATAAGCAAGTGAACCCATCAGGAAAGGTTTTGGCCAATTTATGAATGCGGGCATACCACATTACAGCATTTTTGTTTTTGTTTTGTTTATTCTCTGACATGCTTAACACTTTTCCAGTGAAGAAAAACAGAACTTCTCATGAGTCAGCTTTTGATAACATCACACGCAAACTGTATATGATTTAAAATACTTTGTATAGGAGAGATCGGTTATTTTAATGGTCAAAGATTAATGAAAGGCTAATGCTAGGTTTAGTTGACTCTCATTTCATGGGTGTGGTAAATTTGCTCTGGATTTTAGCATGGGCTTTACAACAGTTATCAAGAGTGCTGAATCCTATTCCCGAAAAAGCTTAGTTGCTTTAAAGTGCAGACTAGAACTCAGAGTAGTTTTGAATCCCCCTGATTCCCCCCGTTTCCTCTTCACTACTGTCAACTTTCTAGATATTTGGTTACCGTAAGACTAGTGTTATGGAATGTAGGTATAGGCAGTGGTGGGCTGCTCCCGGTCTGCCCCGGTCCAGGCGGATTGGTTGCAAAAGCAGCTGGCCACGCCCACTTTCCCATCCCATCCCACCCACCTCTTCTCCCATACTCCAGGCACATCCAGGAGCCTAGAAGAAGTGGATGAGAAGATGGAAGAGCCACCAGAGCCAGGGAGGAGGAGGAGGAACCATGTCAGGCTCCCCCAGATGGAGGAAGCACCACAAAAGCAGTGCAAATATTTACCACTTTCACCACCGCCCAGGCAAGGGCACTTTGGCAGCTTCTCTTTCTCCGCCTCTGCACTCAGGACAGCAGCAGAGCCAAAAAAGAAAAAAGTCTGGGCAGTAGTACTGCTGGAACAATACAGCAGGCCAGCCCTAGCTACAATGAGAGAAGGGAAGAGGCAAATGTCTTTCCCCATTCTCTGTATTAGCTTTTCATAATATGGTGATTTTTAATGGAACTGTATTTTTTTACATTTATATTACTTATTTGTTTACTGTCTTAGCCTTGTGTACCTCAATTTCATTTTTTAAAAAATATGTGTTTAAGACAAGACCACCAAAATATCCTCTTTATGTTGTATGCAAATATACTTGACACCGATTGGCTCACTGTCTCTTCCCTCTCCTGGAAAGAGGGTGAATCCTTTTCTACTTTCGGATTTCCCTTGGAGTTTGCAAGTAAGAAGTGTGCTGGATAAAGCTAATTTTCCATGCTATTTCTCTTATTTAGCTGGGTTCTTTGCATTGCATTGCTTAAAGGGGCTGGCTGCTTGAATCCCATTATACAGTACTTTCAAATTTCCCTGGGTGTTTGCAAGTAAGCTAAAGCTTTTGACAGCACATTTCTTATTTGCAAACACCCGGTAAATTCAAAAGTAGAAAGGGATTCAAATTGACACCTCCTTTAAGCAACGCAACGCAAAGAACCCAGCTAAATACTGTGTGAAAAATAGCATGGAAGTTTAGCTTTAACCAGCACATTTCTTACTTTTTACTGTTCTGTTTTGTTTACTCTCAGATATGGTTACAGACTAACATGGCTACCAATTAAAACATTTAATTATTGTTGTTCAGTCGCATAGTCGATTTTGACTGGATTTAAAACAAATTGATTTTTTTTTGTTTCAAAACGCCCACCCAGTCACATAGCCATGCCCATAGAGTAAGCCACACCCACAGTGTGGTAGTGAATTTTTTTGATGCCCAACACTGGGTATAGGGTTCAGAAAATCATGACTATTGTCATAAGTTGGAACACTTGCAGAAAGTCACAGCTGTTTTATAGATCTTTGAAAGTTAATTTGAAAAAGCAAGTGGTTTTTGTTATCATTCTAAGGTCTCTGAAATAATTACTACTATACTCGATTATTTCCCAGTTTCTCAATAATAACAAAAAATAAAATACAGTAAAAACCTGGCTTACGTAAAATGTCTGTTCCATAGCCTTTTATGTAAATTGTTTTTTTACATAAATCAAAGCAAATCCATAGGAAAAAATGAATATTTACATAAATTGAAGGAAACCCATAGGAAATTGTGTTACATAAATCGAAGGAAACCCATAGGAAATTGTGTTACATAAATCATGTAAATCTGGACACCATTTTAGTGAAAAATCCTTACATAAGTCGAATTTTACGTACCTCAGGCATATGTAAGTCAGGGTTTTACTGTACTTTAAAAATACCTGTGAATGCTACAAACCCAAGTCAGCAGGACAAGACACAACATAAACTAGCCTAGAACTATGCATAATTCCTTTTAGTAAGGCTTCTAACTATAAACTAACTTTAAAAATTGCACTAATACTCAAAATTTGTGAAGTTAAAACTCATCCAGTTACAGTGTAGTTTTCCATTAATTGTTGGGAAAATAAATTAAACCCAGGTAACTCTTTTGCTGAAATCTTGTTGAATAAGTTGGCTATGAAATTCTGATTACATCATTACTCATGGCAATATTTTGAAAATAAAACATTTCTAATTTCTCCCAGATACCTTAAAGCCCCTGTAGAAATCCTTTCTTTGTTGTGAAGACATAAAGAGTTGTAGGATGGAGGAGAAGTCTTTAATTACCAAAAATTGCTTTGCTGGTAAAGTAATTTCAATTTTGGTGAGTTCTGACAATTAAAGTATTCACGCCATCCTGCAGCTCCCCACAGCTTCTCAACCACAAAAGGGATTCTACAGGAGCCTCTGGATTTCAGGGGAAATTGTCATGGCTGATGACATTAGCAGGATTTCATCAATAATTTACACCTGGTAACACCCAAATCCAGCTTTTATGTGCATTTTTGCTGGACAGCATGAATGTATTTTCTTATCATGCTACCTCTCTCTTAGCATAATGACTCTGCATATACCACCCACTTGTATGTGCCTGTAAGTGTGTGGCTAATTTCCCATGAAAATTACTTTGTCATTGGGCTGGTCTACAAAACACCATTAACTTCTGGAAAGATTAAACACTGATTTCTCACAGACATAGCTGGCATATTTAGAACATTCAAGTTTGCTGCACAAGCTGAGAATCTCTGGAGACTTGTAACATATCTTAATTGGGAGATGGCAGGCTCAATGGCTTTTAATGGGTCTTACTGGATTAAGTAGCTAAGGTTACACTTATCAGATGCAGAAAACAAGAAAGATTATATGTATAATTTCTGTGTGGTTTTTTGTTGTTAAATGACAATTTTATTTCAGTAACAGTCTTGCAGGACATAATTTAATTTCTGGCTGTTTTGTAAGGCAAATCATCTGAGTATTAGTAGCATATTACAAGGTCAGTAACAGAACATTCTTTGACATATAATGAATTCTGAATACAGAACTGAATTAGACTGATTGAAAGAGAGATGGGAATATCCTCTTGCTGAACTGAAGCAGGATTCCATTGGAATTTGGACATCCTTAGAAGCAATTTTGATTCAGAGGAATACAGAGACATTTCTTCGCAAGCTATTCAGGTGAGAAAAGATCAGGAGAGAGGGAAGAGAGAAGAGGCAGTATAGTTTTGTGACTAAGCAAGAACAGTGGCAGTGAAAGTGATTTGATAGGCTTGCTTGGGAAATGCTGGTTGTTCAAGTCTTTCTGCTTGTGCCAATACGTGTCCATAATTCATTATCTAGCCCTGCCCTTGCACCTATCATTCTGACATGTGGCAGTGTTCTTAGGAACACATCTAATACATACCATTTTCTTAAATATTTCCAAAATATGCTTCAGAAAAAGCAATGCAAATTATTTTCCTGTGCAGTCAGTGTCTTAAACATTCATTTTCCAGGTTGCTGTTGTTTTAGAATTTTGCAGGTTTCTTAATTAGGGTTGACTCAAGGCCAGGGGTCAGCAAACTTGGCTCTGGAAGGTTGGTGCTCAATTCCCGGATATTGCATGATGGAGTGAGCTCCCATCTCTGTCCCAGCTCCTGCCAACCTAGCAGTTCGGAAGCAAGAAATTGCAAATAGATAAATAGGAACCAATTTGGTGGAAAGGTAAACAGCGTTCCATGCAGTAGTGTGCTGCTCATGGTGCACCCTGGTACGGGCTTATCAGTAGCAAAAATCCCTCTTGAACATGCCCACTGGGCTGGCCACACCCACTTTCCTAATTGGGAGCTCAGTGCGCATGTGCTACTTCATAGCAGTGCACGTGTGCTAAAAGCTAAGCCAAGTGACGTTTTCTGAGGCAGCAGAGACTGAGGCAGCGGGAGTGGCTGGAGCTGTGGCGGCAGCAGTGGCGGAGACTGAGGAGTTGGGAGCGATGGCAGCAGGAACCTTGCAGCGTCAGGGACCTTGCGGTGGTTGTGGTCAAGGCAGCAATGGCAGTGGGCAGAGCAGCAGTGGGCGGAGTAGTGGCAATGGAGGCAGCAGGAGGCAGCAGGAGTGGTGTCAGTGGAGATCGAGGTGGCAGAGAGGAACTTGCAGTGGCAGGGACCTTGTGGCAGTGGCAGGACCTTGCTGCCGCCTCAATTGCTGCCGTTGCTCTCACCACCTCAGTCTCTGCCACCTCAGTCTCCCTCTCCACCACCTCAATCTTTGCTGCCTTGGTCTCCACCACCGCCACCTCAGTCTCCGTTGCCTCAGTCTCCGCCATTGCCTCCTCAATCTCTGCCGCTTCAATCTCCACCACCTTGGTCTCCACCACCTCAGTCTCTGCCGCCGCTGCCTCAATCTCTGCCACCACTGCCATCAATCTTTGCTGCCACCACTGCCCACCTGGCCATGCCCACAGTTAGCCACACCCACAGTTAGCCACACCCATAGTGTGATAGTAAATTTTTTGGAGCCCACTACTGGTTCCATGCACTCCGACATTGAAGTGAGCACTGAACCCTAGAGTCAGATACAACTGGCTTTCAAGCAAGGGTGACCTTTACCTTTACCTAATGTGAAAGTGGAGAACTGAGCATCTCGTTTTCTTTAGCTTCTGTGTTTATGCTTTTTTTTGGTAAAGTGCTGAATTTGAGGTACTGTACTTTCTAAAATAAAATGTGATGAACCTTTATTTTTGACTGTGAGGTGAGGAATGTTGTAAATAACTTTGCTCCTTTAAGTGCTTAATAATAATAAATTTTACCAGAATGGGACCTTTCAAATTGATGTCAGATTTTGCTTCAGACAAAATCCAATGACAAAATTCTACTCTGTACTGATGAGTGATTTCCATGTGATTTTACTCCTGAGTCTTTCTTGAGCGTAGGTTTCCATTTGTGCAAAACAGTGTCACATCTAATGGCTTTAGTGATGTGAAGCAAGCAACTCATTTGACACTTAAACCAACTTTCTCAAATCCAGAGTCTGGAAATAAAAAGCTGCTGTTTGTTCTCAAAGCTATCATGAAGCTCGTACACAATGATCATATGCTGCACCAGAAATACCTTGACAGGTGTTAGCAGCTGGCACTACAATTACAATTAACACAGTGCCTTTATTAGATCTGACATTGACATGTGTATTAATAAATCTTGGACCGGGAGAAGAAATTCTCTCAGCTGTACTTTAAAGGTTTAATTCTATATGTGCATGTTTGTGTGCGGTGCATCTCACACCCACATTCAATTTTTCCTGCCCAACGCGTCTCATGGTACACTGGTGTGTGCTTTATATAGAGCTAATGTTTATTTATAATGTATATCCCCTGCTAGTAGGCCAGTAAAACAAGATTTATATTTCTGAAAGACAGCTTGGCAATGTGATGTCCCATCTCATGAGATTTTAGTAATCTTTAACATTTCTGAGAATTATATTTACTCCTTGCCTAGGAGTAACTCTCCAAATTTTGCACCCTTTCATTTACATCTTTAATTTACAGAGCCATCTTGGGGTGGGGGTGGGACAGAAGATGGATAGCCTGTGGTGAAAGGACTGTCAGCTCCAAAGCTCCAATAGGCTCATAATGGCTAGGACAGAATTTGCAGAGCAGTAAGTTGGAATTTTATTTATTTATTATTTATTTGTTTGAATTTCTAAAGCCGCCCCAATCACGAGGACTCTGGGTGGCTTACGCTACGACCCCCCTTAATAAATAGACCCCATTAAAAACAGTAACTTCCTTAAAACCCCATTAAAAACCCACCCACACATGTTAAAAAAGGGAGGATGGCTCCTTTTTAACCAGCCAGCAGGCAGGAGTTATTTCTCCACCAACCCCCCACACCTGCCCCACCAGCCAGGTTTTCAGTTCTTTCTTGAAGCACAGCAGTTCCATCTGTTGTCTCAGTTCCACTGGCAGGAGATTCCAAAGAGCCAGGGCAGACACAGAGAAGGCCCTCCTTCTTGTGCTAGAGAGGCGGGCCCCTCTAGCTGATGGCACAATTAGAAAGCCCCTCCGGTCCGCCCTGGTTGGTCGGGCAGACAATCTTGGGATGATACGGTCTCTTAGGTATCTTGACCCACTACCATGTAGGGCTTTAAAGGTAATGACCAGCACCTTGAATTGCACCCAGAGGCAAATTGGCAACCAGTGCAGCTCCCGAAGCAGTGGCGAGGCATGAGCATAACGCCCACACCCCAACACCACCCTTATCTTATTTTTGGAGAGGGAAAAGAACAGCATAGATTTATTTATTTTTACTACTATGTTTGAAAAGAAAATGAGGATTTTTAAAAGTCATCTTTTACATGATAATCTTTTGTTATCCATCTTCTGCCCCACCCCCACCCCAAGATGGCTCTGTAAATTAAAGATGTAAATGAAAGGGTGTAAAATTTGGTCAGTTACTCCTAGGCAAGGAGTAAATATAACTCTTTGTTCTTTGCCATTTTCATTAGTCATGACTGGCTGTTTTTACTTTCCTACCCATTGCTGCCAGTGAAGGAGAAGAAAAACTATGGCATCTCCAGGCCTAGTGTAACTCCCTTTAACATATGCTAGGGGAAAGCTTAGAAATCTAATCTACTTCAGTATGCCATTCAGGGAGCAGCATCACAAGAACAGCATCTTTAAGATCTATCCTGACATAGCACATCTCTCTCCCCCAATACTCCATTAGCTTTTGGAGACAAAGTAGGAAGGAAAATAGTGGCAGCAATTTCTGACACCCAAACAACTGGTTTTGCCAATAAAGAGGGATGCTTGAAAAAGTGCTAGTTTAAGAAAGTTACAAAAATGGGCAAACTTTTTTCTGAGTCTTTTTTTTAAAAAAACCAAAAACTAAACTCCATGAATAGTCTCTGGAAACCTTTCTCTTGTTACAAAGTGACTTTTGAAAGGAAGAAAAATAGGTTTCTTTCAATTTAAATCCATACAAAGCACTCTTAGGCTACATTTTATCTTATTTTTGAGAGGGAAAAGAACAGCATAGATTTATTTGTTTTTACTACTATGTTTGAAAAGAAAATAAGAGTTTTTAAAAGTAATCTTTTGCATGATAATCTTTTGTCAATCCTCCCTTTCTTGTTCATTATTGCTTTTGTAAATGTATCTAAACTAAGAAAAGGAAATTATTTTTCTCTGATAATCAAAGCGTCACGCAATTTAAATACAGTAATACCTCATACAAAGTCTGCTTTATACAACACTAGCAGATTTTGCCCGGCGGTGCCGGGCTGTTTTAAATGGTTTTGGAAGGTTTTTTTTCTTAATGTTGGTAAAGAGCCAGGCTGTTTTAAATTGTGTTGTAAGGGATAATTTTTTGGGTATTTATGTATAAAAGAGGTGTGTTGGTGGTTAGGGGTGGTTTTGGGTGTGCACAACCACCACTACCCATACAATACCACTCCAACCACCAACACACACATTAAAAATTCCTGGCAAGGCAGGAGTGTTGTGTGTGTGTGTGTGAGAGAGAGAGAGATAGAGAGAGAGAAGCAGTGTGTGTGTATGTGTGTGTATATTGTCCCCCCAACCCTTCCAGAGCCAGGGGACCCTGCAGAGAGGGGATCCCCCCGCAGGACACCCCGTTATTAAAGAGAAGAAACTAAGCTCTTTCTTCTCTTTTAAAACAGAGTGTTTGGGAGGGGGGTGTATTCGATCCCCTCTTCCTGGTCCCCTGGGTTTGGTAGGCTGGGGGGGGGGAACAAAAGGGGTCTGTCCCCCCAACCCTTCCAGAGCCAGCAGAGAAGGGATCATCTCCCCCCCCAAAAAACTCTGTTTTTAAAGAGAAAAAACCAAGTGGTTCTTCTCTTTTAAAATGGAGTGTGTGTGTGTGTGTGTGTGTGTGTGTGTGTGTGTGTGGGTGTATTCAATCTCCTCTCCCTGGTCCCCTGGGTTTGGTAGGGTTGGGGGGACAAAAGGGGTCTGTCCCCCCAACCCTTCCGGAGCCAGGCGACCCAGCAGAGAGGGGATCATTCCCCCCAAAAAACAAAACACTCCATTTTTAAAGAGACGAAACCAAGTGGTTTCTTCTCTTTTAAAATGGAGTGTGTGTGTGGGGTGTGTGTGTGTATTCGATCTCCGCTCCCTGGTCCCCTGGGTTTGGTAGGGTTGGGGGGACAAAAGGGGTCTGTCCCCCCAACCCTTCTGGACCCAGCACCTTTCATTACCTACCTCCCTCACCCACCCCCTAACCCTTACCTAACCCTTTTCTTTTCCTGGCTCCCTCCAGCTGGTTCTTTCAAAGTCTTTCCCTCCGGCTCCCACCGTTGTTGTTTTTAAAGTCAGTGCGCGTTCCCAGCCTCCTCTGTGCTTGTATCCCTCAGCCTGATTGGCTGAGGGGTTGCACAGTGCAAAGGATGCTGGGAATTGAAGTCCTTTTTTTGTTCATGTTCGGGGGCACCTGCCCCACTGCCACATTTCTCACCCCGACAGTTACCTGTGAACCCGGTTCAGGTGAGTGCAGGGAGGCTCGGTCGGGGCTAGTGGGGCCTGGTGCAACATCCTTTGTCACATTCCAATGGTTAATGCACATATTTATAGGTATAGATTGAATTCATACAACATCGCATAATTCCTTGAAAAAAGTTGCCTCATACAAAGTTGCTGCGACTTTGTATGAGGCATTGGGGTTTTTCCAAGGTTGTATTGTGCCTGGACAGTATAAAAGGCAGGATGCATGCATGCATTGCTCTTGTGGGTTTTGCACGAGGCGAAGAGTGTTTAGGAGTGGTTTTGAATGCGATTTTGGATATATATTTTTTATTTTTCGTCAAAATTTTTGGATGCATTACTGGGATTTTTGCAGCATTCTTCAGGTCCTTGGACAATTCTTTGGCACAATGGAAAGGTAGGTAAATGAGGTTTTCTGTTTCTGTTTCTTCTTCTTCTTCTTCTTCTTCTTCTTCTTCTTCTTCTTCTTATTATTATTATTATTATTATTATTATTATTATTATTATTATTATTATTATTATTATTATTATTATTATTATTATTATTATTATTATTATTATTATTATTATTATTATTATTATTATTATTATTATTATTATTATTATTATTAAGTTTAATTTCTATCCCACTTTCCTGGCACAGGTGCCACTCAAAGCAGCTTACAACATATATAAATACAATAAACAGAGCAAAATATACGATAAATACAAAAGCAATACACAATTAATACAATCAAAACATCAGAATATTCCAAAATACAATACAAAATATAAATAAAGAATTAAACAATGTCACAATACACTCAACCATCCAGCAGCCACAAAGGCATCCCATGGTTCAACGTCCATGAGAGCAGCTGCGTCGGCGGCGGCAATGGCTCCCACCTGTCTCACCCCAGCAGGGCCGGTGGCATGGGCTCCCGGGGCGAGACAGGGAGCTGCTCAAGGTGGCAGTGACGGCGTCCTTTTCTGCTCTCCAGGTGGGCCAACCCAGAGAGTGAGGCAGCTGCATCGGCAGCGGCAATAGCTCCCACCTGTCTCTCCCCAGCGGGGCCGGTGGTGTGGGGTCATGGGGCGAGACAGGGAGCTGCTCGAGGCGGCGGCGACGGTGTCTTTTTCTGCTCTCCGGGTGGGCCATCCTGGAAAGGGAGGCAGCTGCATCAGTGGCGGCAATAGCTCCCACCTGTCTCTCCCCAGCAGGGCCGGTGGCGTGGGCTCCCGGGGCGAGACAGGGATTGGCTGATTGGCTTGGGGTGGGGGGTGTATGGGGAGGGCAATGAATTGAAGATTGTTTATAGCTCAGTTCTGACTTGCTGTCAAGTCAGAACTGAGTTATAGCAATCCTAAAGGCTTTCAGGGCAAGAGAGGTATTTTATCCATACCCCCATTAGTTTCTATGCCTGAAAGGGATTTGAACCTGGGCCTCCTGAGTCATAGCCTATCACTCCATTCACTACAACAGGCTGGGTAAGTTGAGGGTAAAGGTCACCCTTGCTCGAAAACCTGTCATATCCGACTCTAGGGGTCGGTGCTCATCTCTGTTTATAGCCAAAGAGTCAACCCTGTCGGGCGTTTGCAGACATTTCCGTCTACATGTGGCAGGCATGACTAGACACGGAATGCTGCTTACCTTCCAACCAACGTGATACCTATTTATCTACTTGCAATTTCTTGTTTTTGAACTGCTAGGTTGGCAGGAGCTGGGACAGAGATGGGAGCTTACTCCACCATGCAGTACTTGAGTCTTGACCTGCTGACCTTCCAGTTGTCAAGTTCAGATCTTAATCACTAAGCTACCGCAGTCCCAAGTTGAGGGTAGTCCTAACTAATTTTTGTCATTACAAAGATGGGAAGTATTTGGAGTCAACACAGCTACAGGTCACCTGGTGTCATCTCACATGGTACTCAAACATTTTGGCTAATGAAGAATGCATGCTTGTTCATATTTGTAGCCACTGAATTCATGTTCATTACTTGACATGTTAAATTTATTTGCTATATTTTCCCATAATGGTAAGCTGCCTATCAGTCAAGGCAGCTTTTTAACATAATTCAACAATTTAGAACACATGAACATATGGAACACCCTTCAATTTGGTAGTTGTTTTTATTTATTTATAAATTTTTATTGATTTTTTAAAAAAGGTAACATACAAATACAGAAAACAACAACAACATAGAAAAACATGTACATAATACATTGACATTATCACTAAAAGGAAAAAAGAAGAAAAAAAGATCTTTAGACAATAGAATTAGATGTATATATGTCTAAATATAACCCTTTTGAAATTTAACATTTAACTTACTGTCTCTTTAATGTTTTATTATCACAATGATAAATATCCCAACTTAACTCTTAAACATTAGTAACCAATACTTCTTATTTTATCTAATTTCTATTCAAATCAAATTTATCCAAAACAATTATATTTCTGTTTCTATCCTTATCAATTTATTCCAATATTACATTCTATACATCATTCACCCTGTGTATTTACATTGCCCTGGAGGATGTGGTATTTCCCATTGATTTCTACTGTACCCAAAACTTCAATTGGTCTGGTGTCAGTCTATTCTTCCCCTCTCCCTTCAAAGCATGATTCACAAACTGTCTCCATATATTCCAGAATCTATTCTCTTTAATTATTCCTTTTTAAAAATTCAACGCCCATACTAATTTTTCATTCAATGCAAGATCCCACATCTCCTTATACCAATCATCTACTTTTAATATTATATCATTCTTCCAATTTTTTGCTATACACATTCTGCCCATAGTAAGCATTATAGCCAATAATTCTTTTTTATCATCATCTAGGTTCATATTATCTACGGCCGTCAACAAGATGTTACTTGGCCCCAATTTGAGAAATGTTCTCATAATATTAACCATCTCCTTCTCAATTTCCTCCCAAAATTTCTCGACCTTTTTACATTCATACCACATATGTACATATGTGCCCAATGTATTTTTACATCTCCAGCACATTTTTTTTATCTATCTGATTTAGTTTCAATGGGGTCAAGTACCATCTCCACAACATTTTAAAATTATGCTCTTTAACCCTGACGGACATGGATCTCATACCTCTTTTTTCCATTTATTTTTCCACTCTTTTTCAATTATACTTATTTTCAAATCTTGTTCCCAAGCATTTCTTAATGTCTCTTGTGAATTACTTTCTACATTTAATATTTTATAAATTTTACTAACCATACCTTTAATTCCAATTTCCAACTTTCTTACTTTCCATATTAACTCTTCAAATTCAGTTTTACTTCTTTCCAGACTCTGCTCTCTCAAATAACTATTATTCCACTTATTTATCCTCATAATTTGTAACCAATTTAACTTCATTTGATCATACAGCTCTTGTTTTTTCACATCATCTCTACAAACTTGTATCCAATCTTTCAACAGGAAAATCTTGTTCTTTAATAAAATTTCCTTCATCCTATCAACAATTTTTATTGGGAATTTTTTAATATCTTCAAGCTCAATTATTGGTGATGTATTCGGGGATAATTTCATTTTAACCTTCTTCCAAACTCCCAACATCGGTCTCATCATTCTATTTTTAACCATTTTTCCTTTTTCATTCCCTAGAAACACACTTTTACCCAACTCCTTTAGTTCCATCATTTCAATTTCCTCCCAAATAACTACCTCTTTCATTAAAATCTTAACTACATTTTAAAATATGGAATGCATTATAATAATTTTTCAAATTCGGTATTCCCAGGCCCCCTTCTTTTTGTGACTGGTACCACATTTTCTTTGGTATTCTAGCTCTTCTTCCCCCATTGCAATAATTATTTATTAAAGCTTGAAATTCCTTGATTTCTTTATCTGTCGAATCAGTAGGGCTTCAAACAAAAAAATTATTTTTGGTAATAACATCATTTTAGTCAGTGCTACCCTACTGAACCAGGACAGCTTCAAATTTTTATATTGTGAAATTTTTGCTCTAAGTTCTTTTTTTTTTGTTTATCATAATTTAATCTTCTTAAATCTTCTATTTTGCTTGAAATATTTATCCCCAAATATCTCACACTATTTTAATCTGTAGTTTAAATCTATCTTAATTCTCCCCTGTTCTTCCTTGTCTATGTTATTCAATATAACTCAGATTTATCCCAATTTATCCTCAACCCAGTTATTTGTTCAAATTCCTCCAGATGCCTCTGTATTTTTCCCAGCGTCTTCCCTGGATGTTTCATAATTATAAGAGTATCATCAGCATATAAACTAACTTTATTTCCTAATATTCCTTCTATTTCTTTAACCTCGCTTATACTATTTGCTAATATTTCCATCGCCATTATAAATAATATTGGGGATAATGGGCATCCCTCTCTTGTTCCCGCTTTGAATCTTAGTTCTTCCGTAAGGCCATCATTTACCCTAACATTGGCACACCCATGATGATACAATTGTTCTATCATTTTTATAAACCTACATCCAAATCCATAACCTTTAATTATCTCATTAATTGTTATCCATTGCAAAGAATCAAATGCCTTAAAATATCAAAAGATAATAATCCTACTTTCTCTTTAGTTTGTCTTGCAATATCTATTAAATCTATAACTCGCCTTATTAGATCCGCCATGTATCTACCTTTGATAAATCCTGCCTGGTCATTATTTATATATTTATCCATGAAACTATTTAATCTTTTTGCCAATACCGCCGTAAAAATCTTAGCATCCTGATTTATTAAAGAAATGGGCCTATATGACTCTACCTTTTCCAAATCTTTCCCAGGTTTTGGCAATAATACTATTATGGTTCTATACCATGAGGGTGGAATCTGACCTCCATCCAAAATAAAATTATACAGTTTTAATAATTTTGGGACAATTATATCTTTAAACTCTATAGAATTCTGCTGGCAGTCCATCTTCACCTGGAGATTTATCCGTCTTCAATTTACCTATTATTTCTTTTATCTCCTTTTCAGTAATTGGCTCCTCCATTTTTTGTTTATGTTCCTGATCGATTTTGTTTTTAATCTGACTTTCAATGTTATCTTTTAATTTTCCCAGGTTTATATTTTTTCTTGAATATAACTCCTGATAGAATTCTTTTACAACCTTGCATTTATCTTTTGTTTTGTTATGCCTTATACCCTTTTTATCTACCAGAATCCCTATTTCCCTGCCCCACCGGGGCAGGACGCTGCGCGTCCTGCCCCGGTGGGGGCGAAGAGAGGGCCATTCCATCGGCCTCTCACCTGGCCGGCGTCCTCGGGCCCCGCCTTCCCCCTCGCCCTTGGACTTAAAAGGCGAGGGGCGCCCGGGTGAGCCTGCCGCCGCTGCGCGTCCTGCCCCGGTGGGGGCGAAGAGAGGGCCATTCCATCGGCCTCTCACCTGGCCGGCGTCCTCGGGCCCCGCCTTCCCCCTCGCCCTTGGACTTAAAAGGCGAGGGGCGCCCGGGTGAGCCTGCCGCCGCTGCGCGTCCTGCCCCGGTGGGGGCGAAGAGAGGGCCATTCCATCGGCCTCTCACCTGGCCGGCGTCCTCGGGCCCCGCCTTCCCCCTCGCTCTTGGACTTAAAAGGCGAGGGGCGCCCGGGTGAGCCTGCCGCCGCTGCGCGTCCTGCCCCGGTGGGGGCGAAGAGAGGGCCATTCCATCGGCCTCTCACCTGGCCGGCGTCCTCGGGCCCCGCCTTCCCCCTCGCCCTTGGACTTAAAAGGCGAGGGGCGCCCGGGTGAGCCTGCCGCCGCTGCGCGTCCTGCCCCGGTGGGGGCGAAGAGAGGGCCATTCCATCGGCCTCTCACCTGGCCGGCGTCCTCGGGCCCCGCCTTCCCCCTCGCCCTTGGACTTAAAAGGCGAGGGGCGCCCGGGTGAGCCTGCCGCCGCTGCGCGTCCTGCCCCGGTGGGGGCGAAGAGAGGGCCATTCCATCGGCCTCTCACCTGGCCGGCGTCCTCGGGCCCCGCCTTCCCCCTCGCTCTTGGACTTAAAAGGCGAGGGGCGCCCGGGTGAGCCTGCCGCCGCTGCGCGTCCTGCCCCGGTGGGGGCGAAGAGAGGGCCATTCCATCGGCCTCTCACCTGGCCGGCGTCCTCGGGCCCCGCCTTCCCCCTCGCCCTTGGACTTAAAAGGCGAGGGGCGCCCGGGTGAGCCTGCCGCCGCTGTGCGTCCTGCCCCGGTGGGGGCGAAGAGAGGGCCATTCCATCGGCCTCTCACCTGGCCGGCGTCCTCGGGCCCCGCCTTCCCCCTCGCCCTTGGACTTAAAAGGCGAGGGGCGCCCGGGTGAGCCTGCCGCCGCTGCGCGTCCTGCCCCGGTGGGGGCGAAGAGAGGGCCATTCCATCGGCCTCTCACCTGGCCGGCGTCCTCGGGCCCCGCCTTCCCCCTCGCCCTTGGACTTAAAAGGCGAGGGGCGCCCGGGTGAGCCTGCCGCCGCTGCGCGTCCTGCCCCGGTGGGGGCGAAGAGAGGGCCATTCCATCGGCCTCTCACCTGGCCGGCGTCCTCGGGCCCCGCCTTCCCCCTCGCCCTTGGACTTAAAAGGCGAGGGGCGCCCGGGTGAGCCTGCCGCCGCTGCGCGTCCTGCCCCGGTGGGGGCGAAGAGAGGGCCATTCCATCGGCCTCTCCACCTGGCCCCGCCCTTCTCTCCCGTCCCTTGCGCGGGGAGATAAAGGGCCGTGGGCCGCCGGGCCAGGCCCAGGACTGCCGCCGCCCCCAGGACCATCGCCGTCTTTGGCTCCTTGCTGTGGCTGCCTTGGCTCATGTTGAGACTGAGACGTGGACCTCCTTCCCCAAGCTGTTGGGGGAGTGGTAGCTCCTACGACTGTTCTCCAGTGGACATGGGGGTCTTGCTATGTTGGGTTTGCTGTAGTATAATTATATTTATTGCATTTTTATGATCTAATTATGTAGTGTAGTTTTTGTATTATGATATTATGCTTATCTGGATTGTTGTCCATTTTGAACTTGTTGTTTCTCTGTATTATCTTTTTATTGTTACTTTGTTGGATTATGTTGTTAGCCGCCTCGAGTTGGTCTCGGCTGAGGAAGGCGGGATATAAATTAAACTGATTGATTGATTGATTGATTTCTTTTTTCCTTAGCGGCTCTTGACAATAATTTTGAACTCTTGTTACTATATTCAAAATATTCCCTTTTTAGATAAACCAAATCTCTTTTCACTTTTTCAATATCCTTTCCTATGTGTGCACCACTGCCGCACACCTGGCCCCGCTGGGGGCGAAGAGGCTTCCCAGCCACGCCACCGGCTGGAGCCCTGGGCCCCGTCCTCCCTCACCCTAGGACCTAAAAGGTGAGGGGGATGCCCAGCAGAATGCCACCGATGCACACCTGGCCCTGCTGGGGGCGAAGAGGCTTCCCGGCCACACCATTGGCCGGAGGCCTGGGCCCCGCCCCCTCGCCCTAGGACTTAAAAGGCAAGGGGGATGCTCAGCGGAATGCCATCGCCACACACCTGGCCCCGCTGGGGGCGAAGAGGCTTCCTTGCCATGCCACTGGCCGGAGCCCTGGGCCCCGCCCCCCTCACCCTAGGACTTGAAAGGCGAGGGGGACGCCCAGCGGAACACCACCGCTGCACACCTGGCCCCACTGGGGGCGAAGAGGCTTCCCGGCCATGCCACCGGCCGGAACCCTGGGCCCTGCCCCCCTTGCCCTAGGACTTAAAAGGCAATGGGGACGCCCAGTGGAATGCCATCGCCGCACACCTGGCCCCGCTGGGGGCAAAGAGGCTTCCAGGCCCCGCCCTCCCCCTTCAAGGGTCTCTGAAGGCATGGGAATTTGTGGGTGGTTCTAGCTGATTTGTATTTATTGCATTTTTGTATTGTAGTTGGTGTAATACCATGTACTGTTATGTAATTTTGCATTGTTTTGCTTGTGAAATTGTATTTTGCTTTGTATTGGTGCTATATTGTATTTCTGTACATTATGCATTGTGAACCGCTTTGGGTTGTCTGCTGGACAAGGAAAGCGGTATATAAGAATAAATTTCAATTCAATTCAATTAACTCCTTCCTCAACCCCTGCATTCTTTCATAAACTTTCCTATCTTTAGTTATTGCGTGTTTTTCTTGTAGTTGTTTAATCTTTCTCAATTTCCTCCTGCTTACCTTTTGATTGTTTGTTTTTAAAACTAGCCAATTTAATGCTTTCCCCTCTGAATATTGCCTTCATCGTATCCCATACCACATTATATCGAACCTCCCCTGTATCATTCCATTTCCAATTTTGCTCCCATCTTTCGACTATTTGTTCTTTACATTTTTCATCTTTAAATAATTTAGTGTTATATCTCCAATTTCTCCTAATCTTTGTACCATCCATTCTCATTTCTAACAATACCTTTGCATGATCCGATTCTCTAAAGATTCCAACTTCAATTTCATCCAAATTCCCTATCAGGTTATCCGTTACCAATATATAGTCTATTCTGGAATACGTATTATAAACCTGGGGAAAAAAAGTGTAAACCCTTTCCGATTCTTTAAGCTCCCGCCATGTATCTTTTAACCCTAATCCTTTCATCCATTTATCCAGCACTTGTATTTTATCTCCTCCCCCTTCTAGCTATATTTGTAGTATCTATATTTGATCTTATTAAATTGAACTCCCCACCCACAATCATTTTTATCATTCTTTCTTTATTCAATATATTATACACCTTATCTAAAAATTTATTTTGATTTTAATTTGGTACATACAAATTCACCAAGGTTATCTCCTCATCATCTATTTTTCCTTTTATTATTAAATATCTTCCTTCTGTATCTGAAATACTTTTTATCATCTCAAATCCAACTCTACTTGATATCATAATTGCTACACCTCTTGCCTTTGACGTGCCATATGATTTTTCATAGAATTGAGTCCATCCTAGCAATAATTTATTAGTTTCCTCTGATTTTTGATGAGTTTCCTGTAGAAAGATTATGTCCAGTTTATCTTTCCTAACAGCTGCTTCTAATCTTCTTCTCTTCACCTGACAACCAGTACCTTTTACATTCCAGGTTAATACTTTCAAATCTTTCATTCCTTATTTTTTAACCCCAATTCTCCCTTTTCCCACTTCCTCCAATGGGCGTGCACTCCAACAAACAACAAACCCTCTTCCCAAACATCTATTAAAAAAAGAAAAAACATATAAACAATCTACAACTATCCCACTTTTCTACAAGTAGCCTCCGTATTAACAAAGGGGGGATGGGGGGAAGTGCAACCAACTGTGCGGGCTTAATAGGAACCCAAACTAGCTTCCACTCAAATAAATCCCTCCTTCCGCTCCTTTGGGCATATTTTCGTTATCATTTCCCCTTCTCATGAACCCACCCGAAACAATCAATTCCTCCTTCAATTCATCCCACTCTTTAGTTCCGAATTCCAATAATTTTGCATCCACCATTACATCCATAACGTTGACATCTTCACTCATCAAATATCGTTTACCCAAATGAAAGAAACTCAATTGACGTGGAAATTTCCAATTATAATAACTCCTTTATCTTGAAATCTCTTTGTAATTGGCTTCATTGATTGCCTCCACATGCGATTTCCATTGGAATGTCATTATATACTTCAATATCTGAACCATCAATTTTTAAAACCTCTTCACTCGAATGAGAGCCATCAATCGAAATTTATTAGCAACATTGGCGAACTTTACCAGTACATTTCTTGTCCCAGCTTTACCCCTTCTTGAACCCAACCGAAAGACACTTACAATACCATATGGTGTAAAACCTCCTCCCATAATTCCATCTAACCATTTTACAATTCTTTCTTTTAATTTATCTGGTGTACCTTCCGGAATTTTTCGAATTATCACGTTCGCACGTCTCATCTGTTCTTCCACCAATTCTAACCTTTTTTCATGATCCCCCACCTTATTTTCCCTTTCTTTCTCTCTTTCTCTCATATTTAAAACCTCTGCTTTTATCCTCTCCTGTTCTTTTTTCATCACCTCTTGTTCTTTCTTAAGTTCATTCTGCCCTTTTTTAAAATCATCAAAACCCTTCATAATGTTTGCCATCAAATCTTGCATATCTTGTTTTCGTTCCTGTTTATCCTGAACAAACATATCTCCATTTTTTGTTCCAAATTATCCACCTTCTCCTTAAATTTATCAACATCTGATTTAAACCCTTGCTCCCCCTTTATTAGCAACATTGATGGGGTTGTCACTATCATTATAGTTGCTGTTGTTGTTACTTCCATTGGTGTCGTCGCAGCTGTGGTTGTTATAGTTGTTGTTGCAGCCATTGCTCTTTTTACCTTTGCTGTTGTTATTACAATAGATTTCACAGCTGCAGATGACATTGTAGGTGGAGTTGTCACTATCTTTTGTTGTTGTTGCAATTGCTGTGCAATTTTTCTCACAGTCTCTTGGTCCTCCAAATCTTTTATTTCCTGTTGCATTGTTTTCTTCATCTCCGACTCCTCTTGTTCTATCCTGGTGAGCCTTTTAAAATTCCTATCTGAAGATGTCTGTCTCTCTGCTCTTGTCCAGTCCACTTTCTCCTTCTCCTTCCCCCTTCCCTGATGTTTCATTCAAACATTGCTCCAATTGCAAACAGCCTCCAAATTATCTTCACAGAAGTATATCGTCTGTAACACAGTTACTCCACACTCTTTTGACTGTCCTTATGTCCCTTTAAGCAAATAACAACCAGTTGCCACTTCCACACGAAAAAACAGAATGCTTGTAATCCCCCCCCAAAAGGAAAGGTAAAACAAACTCCAGTCCCAAAAATGAAGAAGACAAAACAATACGTTCCAAGAAACACCACCGATCAGACTCCCGGCGCCATCTTATTCTATATTGAAGTTCAATATAATAATGTAACGGGGCTCAAATCATAGCAACTCTGCTCTTCTTCTTTTTATCCAAATATCCAAAGAAAGGGAAAAAGTTCCAAACCACCAAGCTCTCCTCTTTTAAGCCCGAACGTCCATCATCCAATCTTTAATAATTTCCAGGGGGGGGGGATCCTCTGTATTCAATATACTTTTCTGCTTTTCCACCCCCTTTTCCTCCCCCTCCATCACCTCCAAGGACTCAATCTCTGCGGCAGCTTTCTGTTTCCAAGCCCAAGCAAGTTCCTCATGCTCCGCTCAGCTCTGGAATACTTCAGGGGCTAGCCAGGCCGAATGAGGCTCACTTTCGCTTTCCCCTTTCGAATCCCAGCAAACTTATCCCCCTCAGTCCGACCGCCCGCTTGCCTTTTGCTTGCCTTTTGCTTGCCTTTTGCTTGCCTTTTGCTTGCCTTTTGCTTGCCTTTTACACGCTCGGTTCCATCTCTCCACCTCTTTATTTGCCGCCTCTATCACTTTAAGCAATAATCATAATCCAAATCCAGTCCTCGGCTAGGAGAAATCTCCCATTTGGGCCTGCTCTGGCAAAGTCCGCCCAGTCCCCACTCCTCTCTGAAATTCGAAACTCACGTCTCTCTCCTTTTTCACTCAACGTTTCAGCCAGTCCAAAGTAAGTTCCATCAGTTGTTAACTTATTCTTTCTCCTCCTCCTTTTTTAATGTCTCCGGAACATTTTAATCTCTTTTAAAAAGCCTCTTTCATCATCGTTCTTTCCGAGTGAAAGAAAGTTCAGTCCGTTCAGTCTGCCATCAGGCCACACCCCAATTTGGTAGTTGTTTTGGCATCTGTTGATAATTGATTTATTTGTGCAAACTTTCTGGACATAAGCAAATGTTTTATTTTGCATCTTTGCTTTATTATTATTATTATTATTATTATTATTATTATTATTATTATTATTATTATTATTATTATTATTATTATTATTATTATTATTATTATTATTATTATTATTATTATTATTATTATTATTATTAGTAGTAGTAGTAGTAGTAGTAGTAGTAGTAGTAGTAGTAGTAGTATGTTTAGTATGTTTATTATTAGTATGTTTATTAGTATGTTTATTGTGTGTTAATTATATCTCTGTAATTTCAAAATTATAATTTTAATTGTTCCTGTGTGCTGTATAATGTTTCCAAAGGTTGTTAACTGCCCTAGGTACGTTGTGAGGAAGAATGAGATATAATAATAATTCCATGTCAGAAATTATTCTGGGTTGAAAGGACTTTTGCTGGAGGAATTTTGCTTTGGGGATGCCTGAAAGAGGCTCCTTTCATGTCCCCAAGATATTTTCCCCACCAAAGTGGTCTCTATTGATCTACTTGCAATTTCTTGCTTTCAAACTGCTGGGTTGACAGGAGCTGGGACAGAGATGGGTGCTCAATCTATCATGCAGTACCCGGGTCTCAAACTGCTGACTTTCCAGTCTTCGAGCTAACAAGGTGAGCTTCTTAACCACTTGAGCCCCAATAGGCCCTATCTAAGAGTGAGATGCAAATTAAAGTTTAAAATAAATTCAGTAATACATTTAATCTTTCACCACATAATTTAATGAAGAAAATTTATCAGGCTCTATTGGAAAGAAAAGCTGCTTTACACTTCCTCTCCCGTAAACTGTACTTTTGCAAGAAAACATCAGAACCAACACAATTAAAAAAATAATGTCCTTGCTAACAAAAATTTCTCACCATAAATTAACATACGGTATTTATGATTACTAAGCACACTAAAGCTTGCAGCTGTAATAAATGCACAATGTGTTGTAATGTCTTGTGGCATCTGCAAAGTGTTTGGGATGGTATATTCTGTTATTATTATTATTATTATTATTATTTTGTAAAGAAGGCCCTGATACTGGGAAAGATTGAAGGCAAAAGGAGAAGGAGGCAGCAGAGGATGAGATGGCTAGATGTCATCGTTGACACAGTGGGTGTAGATATGGGCAGGCTACGAAGGATGGCAGATGACAACAAAATTGAGCAGGGTTTTGAATTTGAATGTCTCACAGGCCCCTTCCAACTCAGTTATTTTACTGTGTGATTACACTAGTAGGGGTGCCAGGCTTTGCTCGGGTGGGGTTGGGGGGGCACTGTCCTACCTCCCGGGGCTGCATTGCTCAGGTGCTCCTTCTCCTGGGCTGACCTCTGTTCACTGGACTCCTGCCCTGCCCTGTCAACTGGCCTTGCCTGGCTAAGGGGTGGGACCCTGTGATGTCACATTGGCTGACCACTCCCAAGGGCTGACCAGGTCTGGGAAAGACATCACAAAGGGCATGACATCACAAAGGCCCAGACCTGATCAAGCCTTGTGATTGGTTGAGGAGTAAAGGATCAATGGGGGGGGCATAACCCCCCATGAGCTTCAGGACCCCGACAGTGACCTGCTCCCGTGTGCAAGTTATGTGTGTGCAGAATTTCATGAGGTTTTGTCAAGGGGTGCGGCAACCCATTTCGGACACACCACTCACCCCATGAGTATCACTCCCTCTCTCCATATCCTGCATGACAGATCTTGGGGACATGAGCGTCCCCTGAGTGGAGTTTCTCCTGCAAAAATCCTTTCACCCCAGAGTAATTTCTGACATGAAATTTATTTATTTATGATATCATTTGTCATATACAACTGGAATGCACAGTGGAGATTCACTCCTTTTTCCAAAGCAAAACAGATGCTGCTGAGATTCCCATTGTGTAAGCACCAGTCTGTTAGGGACTGAGCACTCAAGGCGGCTGTCAGGAGTGCATGCTTTGCTGTCTCTGCCCTGGGGAGATGGGGAACAAGCATGTGTCTGTGTGTGGGGGAGGGGGGAGGGAGGAGCTACACCTATTTAAGGGTGTGGCACAACTTCCCCAGCTCCTTTCATTTCCTCCCTTTTGGAGCGTTTGCCCTCCTACCCTCCCTTACATCAGTGTGACTTTTCTTGTTTGCATTACAGGGCTTGATGAGAATTTTTTTTGCCTAGATCCCTGATTGGCTGTTGGGAATGTGGTTTTTTTGCCCAACCCATACAAATGGTATGTTGAGACTAGAGGTGTTTTTTTTCTTTTGATCACTTTGGCGGTCAACACGGGTGAGGATAGGAATTTAGGATAGCATAATAGCCACTGGTAACGTAATTCAGCCAGTGGCAGAATATGGAGACTAATTTATAAGGTACAAGTGAATTGGAGCAGCTGGCATACAGAGGTTTGACAGCTTAGTGGCCAATGGCATTCAAAGCAAGTAAAGTAAATTGGAACTGGACATGGCATAAGAACAGCCTTGCTGGAACAGGCCACAGCCCATCCAGTCCAGCATTCTGTCTCACACAGTGGCTCACCATTTCCTTCAGGGTATTCCCAAGCAGATGCCTTCACCTGCTTAGGATTCCCTGGAAATGATATTGAGAGATATCCTGCCTATCTCTCCAACCCGGAGGTTGTCCTTAAGTATCCATAATTATAGCCATTGATACTCTTGTCCTCCACGAACTTGTCTAATCCTTTCTTAAAGCTGTCAAGACTGACAGCTGTCACCACTTCTTCTGGCAGGGAGTTCCATAGACCAGTAATCCTCTGGGTGAAAAAGTACTTTCTCTTATTTGTTTGACAACTAGTACCCAAAAGTTTCATGGAGTGTCCCCTAGTTCTAGTGTTATGTGATAGGGAAAACAGTTTTTCCTTATCTACTTTGTCCACACCGTGCATGATTTTATCAACTTCAATCAGGTCACCTCTTAGACGTCGTCGTTCAAGAGTGAAGAGGCCCAACTGTTGCAGCCTCAGATGGTAAGGAAGGTGTTCCAGTCCCCTAATCATTCTGGTTGCCCTCCTCTGCACTTTTTCCAGCTCCATAATATCCTTCTGGAGGTATGGCGACCAGAACTGTACACAGTATTCCAGATGGGGCCTCACCATAGATTTATAAAGAGGCAAAATGACACTTGCTGACTTATTTTCTATACCCTTCCTAATGATCCCTAGCATTGAGTTTGCTTTTTTCACTGCTGAGGCACACTGGGTTGACACCTTCATTGAGTTGTCCACCAGGACACCAAGGTCCCTTTCCTGGTTTGTCGCAGAGAGTTCAGACCCCATCAGTTTATAAGTGTAATTGGGGTTCTTTGCCCCAACATGCATCACTCTGCACTTACTAATGTTGAAACTCATTTGCCACTGTTTTGCCCACTCCCCCAGTGTCGAGAGATCCCTCTGGAGCTCCTCACAATCTCTCACAGTTTTCACTACCCTGTATAATTTAGTGTCGTCAGCAAATTTGGCTACCTTGCTTTTTACTCCTACTTCTAGATCATTTATGACGAGGTTGAAAAGCAGGGGTCCCAGTACTGAACCTTGGGGGACCCCACTCTTTACTTCCCTCCACTTGGAGAAGTGTCCATTTAGTGCTACCCCCTGTTTCCTGTCCCTTAGCCAGTTGCTGATCCAGGACAAGACCTGTCCCTTTATTCCATGACTGGTAAGTTTATTCAAGAGCCTTTGGTGTGGGACCTTGTCAAAAGCCTTCTGAAAGTCCAGATAAACAATGTCAACTGGATCCCCCTTATCCACATGCTTGTTGACACTCTCAAAAAATTCCAACAGATTAGTGAGGCATGATTTGCCCTTGCAAAAGCCATGTTGGCTCTCCTTTAGCAGCGCCTTCTCTTCTATGTGCCTATTAATTCTATCTTTTAGGATGGTTTCCATCACTTTACCTGGGACACATGTCAAACTGACAGGTCGGTAATTTCCTGGATCACCCCTGGATCCTTTTTTGAAAATTGGTGTTACATTCGCTACCTTCCAGTCATCAGGCACAAAGCCTGATTTGAGGGAAAGATTATATATTTTGGCTAGGAGATCAGCAATTTCATCTTTAAGTTCCCTGAGAACTCGTGGATGGATGCCATCTGGTCCTGGTGATTTGTTAGTGTTTAGTTTAACAAGACATGCAAAGACCTCCTCCCTGGTTATTTCTATCTGGCTTAATTCTTCGGTTTCCCTCCCTACGAAGATAGGCTCTGTTTTGGGCATGTGGCCTCTGTCTTCTTCAGTGAATACTGAAGCAAAGAATTCATTGAGTCTCTCTGCAATCTCTGTTTCCTCTTTAATAACCCCTTGCCTTCCATTGTCATCTAATGGTCCAATGGCCTTCCTAATTGGGTTCTTACTTCTAATGTACTTAAAGAAGTCTTTGTTATTTCTCTGAGTATTTTTAGCTATACGCTCCTCAAAGTCTTGCTTTGGTTTCCTGATTGTTGCCTTGCATTTGTTCTGCCAGAATTTATGTTTCTGCCTGCTGTCCTCATTCGGACAAGCCTTCCATCTTCTAAATGAGCTTTTCTTGCTCTTGATCACTTCCCGAACAGCTCCTGTAAGCCACATCGGAGTCCTCTTGGACCTGGCAGTGCCCTTTTTCCTTTTGGGTATGCATTCCAATTGGGCCTCTGTTATTGTTTTTGTAAACAGCTTCCATGCCTCTTGGAGTGTTTGGACTCTCTCAATTTTCCCTTTCAGCTTCTTTTTTACTAGTTTCCTTATCTTTGGGAAATTTCCTTTTTGAAAATTTAAGGTCTCTGTGTTAGATTTTATCAGTGACTTGCGGTCTATGATCAAGTTAAACATAATTGAGTTGTGGTCACTGTTTCCTATTGGATCAGTCACATTAACATCTTGCACCAGATCCTGAGTATTACTCAGGATCAAGTCAAGGATTCTTGGCTAAGTAATACGGGATTGAAACTGTGAGAATAACGACCATCCTCCCCTGTGCTTCTTAGCAGCAGTGCAGAGCAGTTATGCCACAGTTGAACTGTTTGTTAATAAAGTGGCCCATTGTTTAAACCAAAAATTGTTGTCCGTCTCCTTACTTGGGGGAGGGTCAGCAAAGGCATTTTCCAATATCAAGTCCATTCAAGAAGCCTTTTCTGATAAAAACATATATTCTAACTGGCAGAAGGACAAGAGTCTAGCCATCCTTGCAAGGAAGCTCCATAGCCTCATAGTGGCCACTAAAACCTTTACCTCCATTTTCAGTCCTTTTCTTTCCATATCTGCTGTCTGTCAAATCACCTGCAATTTTTTTCATCCAGTAGTGTTGATGTGAGACCTGTTAGCAGCCAATCAGTACATTTTGTGGGCAGATAGGAATTTTGAACTTGTATAAGTGATTGGGAGCCAGTGACAAATGCTCTTTTCCATCAGTATTTTTCTGAGCATGGAATCACAATGTGTTGAGCTTCTAGTGCCCCATTTCTATCCTTTCCTTTCTTGCATTATTTTTATTGTTGTCTGACCTGCCTGCTGGATTGAAACAAGAGAAGCAATCAAGAGTTAGGAACAGTGGTGGGCACCATTTTTTTACTACCACACTGTGGGCGGGTCTAACTCTGTGGGTGGGTCTAACTCTGTGGGTGGGTCTAATGTGTGGGTGGAGCCAAATATATGGGTGGTGCATAATCTGGGCATGTGACTTGCTGGGATGGCCATGTGATCTAGTCATGCCTGCCACATGTCCATGAAAATCTCTGCAAAACACAGACACTGGCTCTTTGGCTGTAAATGGAGATGAGCACTGCACCCTAGAGTCAGATACGACTGGCTTTTGAGCAAGGGAGACCTTTACCTTCACTAACCACAGCAAATCTGAATGCCAAACAGGGATCTTCTGTTATCTGGTAAAGGTTGCCCTTGCTCGAAAGTCAGTCGTATCCAACTCTAGAGTTCATTGCTCATCCCTGTTTACAGCCAAAGAGCCAGTGGAACTGATCCAGAAAAGCTCACATTAAAATACAGCAGTTAGTACGTTGTCTTTTTATTTTGTTTACTCTCTGATATGCTTGCACAGAATAATTTTTTTAAAATAATAGCACATGTTTCAAGCATATCAGAGTAAATAAACAATAAAAAATAACCCTTAGCCTGCACCAGACCCTCTCCCCCCATACACATACAGAGTGCAAAATAAAACAAAAAGACTTACCAAGAAGGGGCAAGTGGCACGTCAGGCTCAGGCGGAGTGACTCAGTCTTCCTCCTCACCATGGGACCATGGGGGGGGGGGGCGGAGCGGAGGCAGCAATACCCAAGCGGTGGAAGCATTGTCTGGCAGAAGCAGCCAGGTCGGGCAGCTGAGCTCAGTCTTCCTCCTTGCCCTGGGACCATTGGAAGGGGGAGGGGGGAGTGGAAGCAGCAATGCCCAAGCAGTGACCACTGGTCAGCTAGCCTGCGCCGGGGGGGGCCCTCGGCTCCTGGTCCTGCTGCCCCTCCCCCCACCCCCGACCAAGCAAAAAATGCGACTGCCCGATGGCTGGCCTGGGGTGGGGGAGGGGAGGAAGAGGCTCCTGCCACCTCTCCCACCTCCCCACCCCTGACCAAGGGAGGAGAGGAAGAGGGAACCGCAACCACCCAACACGGCCTCCCTGCCCAAATCCTCCACTCTGCTGCTGCCTCCAAGCTCAAAGCAGGAAATGCCGGCTTGGCTTGGTGGCGCAGCATGCATGCATAAGTAGGGAAGTGGGCGTGGCCACTAGAAATTTTTACTGCCCCCCCTTCCCGGACCGGTGTGGACCGGTAGCTGCCCACCACTGGTTAGGAAAGAGAGAAATATCTCCATATTCTAGTAACTTTGCATTATTATAGGACTTTGATAGCATTTTTGTCTTTATTTGCTTTTTTGCTTTCTCTCTCTCTGTGTGCCATTTCTATTGTGGACACTGAGAGAACTAGGCAAGAGAATGACCCTCGACACCCTCTGAATGGATATGAGCCTCAAGTCCGCCGGCTCAGTTCCAGAAAGAACTTTATGGCAAGAACAAACATTCTTGAGGGTACACAAGAGCAAAACCAAATTAGAAGATGGAGGAAGGAGTTCACTGGGCAAGGTATTTCATTAAAGGAGGATATGGCTGAGGAACTCAACCTCCCCTACATCACTTGGAAGACCCTGAATAGGCTGAGGGTTGGAGTCCCTAAATGCAAGACCAGCATGCTAAAGTGGGGGCTGCTGGCAGACAACAACACATGGTGTGAATGTGGAGAGATACAGAATCTGGCTCATTTACTGGTCTGCTGATTGGTGCCAGAGGCATGCACCGATGAGGACTTAAGCTTGGATAATGACAAAGCAAAGAAAGTGGCTTCATTCTAGCAGTCCAGGGCTTGATCAGGACAAGAAAGAAGAATTGCGATTTTTTTTCCCCAGAGTATGTGCATTTCTGTGTGAGAGAGGTGTTTTTTCTGTTTGATTGACTTAAAATGTGGTTAATTTACTGTGCATTTATTTTGTTAGTTATGTGCTGACACGTTGGAACTAACTTATAGTGATTCTAATAAGTCTTACATGTAAGTGAGATATTTAAGGAGTGGTTTTACCAGTTGCATTTCCTCGTTCAGTTTCCACAGTTGAGTCTATGGTTGCCAAAGTCCAAGTTTATTACTCTGTCCACTATACCACACCGGGTGTACAGTATTATAGGTATATATATTTGGCGGGCTTTTGGAGGACTATTTTGTATGTTTCTGCAGAGTTGTGTGGGCCAAGAGTGTTATTTTGTCACTATGTCAGTGCACTGCTGGGCTGTGCAGTTATTTCTGTCTCATTATTCTTGGTGTTGTGTTGTTGTTGTTGTTGTTGTTTGATTAAGTGAGTAGGTATTTCTGGTAATTTGCTTTTTTTCTTTTGCACTGTCAAGGCTTAGAATGTTGTTCTGGGTTGGTTGTATTGAACTCATATTAGTAGTTTCTCTTTTCTAAGTTTTGGATACTTGGATACTGTTTTTTGAATGGGTTGGTGGACAAGTGATGGATTTTTTTGCCTTTGGTCTATTGATGATTTTGATATCTCATATACTGTTGCCTGCTTTTAGAGTAGAGATTCTCTATTGACTTGCTTCTGCTATTTTGGAGTATTTTAAAGACTTCTGTAGGGCTTTTGGGGGCGGGGGGGGGGGACAGAACACATGAACTGTAACATGAAATGAATGACCTGAACAAGGTTTTTCACTTTGATGCAAAATAAAGGATTGGTATGCGAAATATGGAAACAAAGGGAAAATGAAAAAGGTAGACCTCTCAAAGGAAAGAAATATGTAAAATCCCAATGAGCACTTCCTTACAAAGTGTAGTCTTGAAATAGGAGTGAAAGAATTAAGATATTAATTCTAATATTAATTCTGGTTTAAAAGTAAAAATCATTTTCTCAGCTACTCTGTAAAGTTATACAGATCAGATTGACCTAATCAATATAGAACATGATGACGAGGCTAAAGTAAACAGAAGGCCTTGTGTCCACAAGCCCAGCACAGTTTGTACAGCTGACAGGGATTTCTCTTAGACTCAGGAAACCATAATGCTGAATAATATTTGTGTGACATGACAAATATTCTGAATTTTCTAACCTGAACTGCATGACAATGTCAAAAGATTAATCAATAATTTTGGCTTATCCCATAGTGATGAAATGTGTAGAAATTTCCTGTTATTTTATGCTATAAAAAGATGGCTCTGAAAATGTATTGTCATTCAGGGGGATTATTAGCTTGTTAAAGCCACTCTGAATCTGTTTGGCCAAATAATAATAAAACTCCTAATCTGTCTTATCTTGGAAAGCGGTGTGTCTCGTTTTCATTCCACAACAGTCTCATCTCCATTTTGTTTTTGAAAGTAAAGACAAAGATATTTTTTAAAATAATTTGGAGAAGAGTTACAGAAGTGGTTGCAAAACCTTAAAAAAGCATTAAAATCTAAACTTTCTCTCCTTCTGCCTCTTTCCCCCTAACCACAAAATATTGTTTTTACTTGATTACTTGTATAGCTCTCAGTTCTCAAATGTAAGAAGAAAAAATGCAAAAGTAAACCAAGATGCTTTGAAAATAATAGCTTGAGGTCTTACCTTTTGTATGTGGTGTATCAGTTAAGAGAAAAATAAAACCACTTGATAGTTTGTCATATTCCCCCATGTAATGTTTAAAGTCTGCTGGAAGTTACTTATACAGTGGTACCTTGCTTAATGAGCATAATGCATTCCATGGGATTGCTGTTTAAGCGAGTTGTTCTTTAGGCAAAACACGTGGAAAAAGCACCATTGCTGCCATTGTCTGTGACCGATTGTGACTTCTGGCGGGTGGTGGGTGGGATTGAGTTCCCTGATTTAGTTGTTAAGCAAGTTTTTTGTTGTTTTTATTTGCTAAGTGAGGATGACCATCCAGAGAAAATTCTGCTCTTTAAGCGAATTAGTCTCTAAGCAAGGCGCTCTTTATGCAAGGTTTTACTGTACAAATAAAATCATTTAAAGAGTCTTTTGAGGCTTTGCTTTTGAATAAACAAATATATCATAATTATCATAACTGCCATCAAGGCAATCAATCCTGATTTAGGGAGCAGCCACCAGGTAGTTCTGTTCTTGTGTCCTCACCAAGTATACCTGTGAGGGTGGTAGGACAGAAAAGAAAATCTTCCCTTGGAGAGCTTAATACATAGCAAAGTTCATATGGGCATATGGGGTCCTATACCAGAAACTTCATTCACACTTGATTTTTAATATACTGTACCCCAATAGCTCCATAGCACTTGCCCAACACAGCAACTGATGTTGCATGACTTTGTTTCCTTGGTTACCTGAAGAGAATTTGAAATTAGATTAGGCTTTAACCTCAGACATTGGGATTGCTTGTCAAAACCCTGGAACCAACCTTGCTATCATACAAAATGAACACAAGGTATGTGACAATGTTATAGGTTGATGATGCTCTTTTTATGACTTTTGGATAATTAATGTTTCAACTTCCCTTTATTCTTTCTCCTATTTCTTCATATACTTTATATACTTTTCTCCCACATAGCAGCCCTGTTATGGGAAATGGATATAAACACTTTGAATGTCAAATTCATTTCATTACAAAAATACTTGAAGAGGCTCATTAGTGAGAAACAAAACAGAAACACCCACATCCATTTTGCTTATCTGTGTCATCAGTGACAGTTTGGAAAGACAAATAATGCTTCCCTTCTATTACTGCTATCACTAAAGCAGTAAAACATAAAGGGAAAATGAAAAAAATGCAAATAAAACTCTTGAACCTATTGATATCTTTAACTAAAGTTCCAGATAAACATGTATTCTTCAATAAATAATGCCATGAAATACTTTTTGTAATGTCCTATTTTCTCCCCCTTTCCTTTAGAGACACTCTGCATACTGAAATAAAATAACATTCATTGTTGGGTTACTATAGGAGCTGGCTTCTTCCATATGACATTCCGGAGGTTAGAAAAGAGCCAAAAAATAATAAATTTTCTATTGAAAACTCTTTCTAAAGTGGCAAAAACACAGTGAAAAATTCCAAAGTGCTCTTTAGAAAGAGTTTGGAACAGAAAAAAATATGGTTTGTTGTTGTTGGTTTGTTGTTGTTGTTTTTTTTTTGGGGGGGCATTTTAGTGATTTCCGGAGCTGATATTTTTTTTATTTTCAATGAATATTTGTCACATTTTTGACATCAACATCTAGCGGCCAGCCCTGGTAATTGCAAAAAAAGTGCCGCTGAACAGCTGATGTGGAAAAAAATTCTGGCACTTCCTGGTTATGTTGAGAGTTTCTGCTGGAGCCAAAATGCGACGAAAAATTACAAAACCAGAGGGGAAATGCTCCAAACACCCTCCAATTGCCATGTGAAGCATTAGAACACCTCCCCCCTTTGGTGTATGCAAACCAAGACACAGGACACAGCCTCGGGCTGGGTTAACTCAGGTTTATTGCATCGTGGACAGAGGGAACATGAGGTAATGGCGGATCGATAGCTCTTTATATACAGTAGTAATACATTTGAACGTGGTGCCATGGTAGCCCATTGGCTACTGTCTGCGTGACGTCATTGCGGGTCACGCCCTTCTTGTCCAGGTGTAGGTGGTGGCGGGAAAACTTCCCGCGCTGTTGCCTTTTGATGAGTTCGGACCAAGAGAGCTTGGACGCTCGCTGCTGCCAGCTGGTGGTCATTAGCTCGCGTCCTATTACAGGGTTTATATGATACAGCTGAAGGTTACATAGTTGCTATAGGCAAGGTTACATTGGCTCAGATACATTGTAATCCATGTGGAAGGTAAAACCATCAGAACACAACACCCCTCCCCCCTAGGACGAGACAAAGTCTCGAGCCCACACTTAAACACACTCCCCCCCCTTAGGAGACAAAGTCTCTCAGCCAAGATGGCTTATTTCGAACACGCTGGGGTCTCGATGCGGGCTGCCTCTCCCCGGGTTTGCTACCTTCTCTTTGTCCCCTGGTTTCCTGTCCTGTAATTGGAGAGGGAGACTCGTTAGTGACTTGCCGCGGCTCCGCGGCGTTGTTGGGAGGTGTGCTCTTTCTTAGGGAGGAACCGGGGGCACTGGGGGCTAACGAAAAACCCCTCTTCTCGCTTGGATGGGTGGGGGAACACTCCTGAAAACCCCCCCGGCTCGCAAAATCAAAATCAAAATTACAATCGGGGGCAGCGGTCGCGAACTCCTCTCCCCCTTCCCCGGCCCCTGATAGGACTGGTGTATCAAAAGGGTATGAGTCGGGGCCGCTGCTTCTTCCTTCCCCCCTTGCTTGGGACTGTTGTCCGCTGCTGTCTCCCCCTTGGGTTAAGCGGGTGGGGGAGAACCCTAACGCTGAATCCTGTTGCTGAGCCCCACTGACTGGCCCACTCACTCGGTGCCTCAGCTGGTCTGCGTGCCTCCTCCAGAGGAGGCCGGTGTTAGTCTCGACCCGGTACGACACTGGCCCCGTCTGTTCTACAACCGTCCCTGGTACCCAGGCTGGCCCTGCGCTGGAATAGTTCCTGCAGTGAACAGGGTCACCGGCGGCGAAACCTTTCGAGACTGCCAACCCTATGTTTTTCCCTTTATCCTCGACTCTCGTCGGGTCTAGCCTGGACAGGATCGTGGTCAGTTTTCGCCGCATCAAGAGCTCTGCCGGCGAGTAGCCTGACGCTAAGGGGGTTACCCTATACGCTAAGAGGAACTGGCATACTTGGTGATTCAGGTCCCCCGGGCCCATGCGCCGCAGCGCCTCCTTTGTTGTACGCACCAGCCGTTCCACTTGGCCATTCGTGGCCTGGTGAAACGGTGCGGATGTGACATGCCGAATGGCGTTTGCCTCCATGAATGCTCCGAACTCAGCGGAGGTGAAGCAACTAGCGTTATCGCTGACTAAAGTGTCGGGTAAACCGAACGTGGAAAAAACTCCCCTTAGCTGGCTAATTGTCGTGGCGGAGGACGTGCTCTTTACTGGGATAACCTCCAGCCACTTGGAGAACGCATCCACCACCAGGAGAAACATGGTTCCTCGGAATGGGCCAGCGAAATCTACGTGCACTCTGGACCATGGCCCCCTTGCTGTGTCCCATTCCCTATGCGGAAGACGGGCCGCCTCTGGTCGGGATCCCTGGCATGCCTCACAAGTGCCGACCATGTGCTCAATGTCCGCGTCCAGCTGTGGCCACCAGAAGTAACTCCGGGCCAGCGCCTTTGAACGAACTATGCCCGGGTGGCTGACGTGCAGCAGTTCGAGCACCCTCGGCCGCAGGGGCGTAGGGACCACCACCCGTTGGCCCCACAAAAGGCACCCCCTCTCTAGGGACAACTCTAGCTTTTTCCGAAAAAATGGGTCGAACTCTGTACTCGGGGACGATGCCGGCCACCCCTTCTGTACCCATGAACTAACTTTCTCCAGCGTTCTGTCCTTGCCTGTCGCCCTAGCAATGTCGGCTGGTACTATTGGGGGTGCGTCTAAAACCTCAATTAGCAACACCTGGCGGTCTCTTTCTACTCTCGCCTTTTGGTCGTCCGACAAGGGCAAAGGGGATCTCGAAAGTGCATCAGCATGGCTGATCTCCTTTCCGGGCCGGTACTCCAACTCATGTTGGTATGCGTTGAGAAAAATAGCCCATCGCAGCATTCTCGGGGACAGGATCTGCGGCGTGGGCTTGCTTGCCGTGAAAATCCCTAACAGTGGCTTGTGATCGGTCACGATTTTGAATGGGCGGCCGTACAAAAAATCGTGAAATTTTTTGGTTCCCGCTACTATTGCTAACGCCTCCCTGTCGGTTTGTGCGTAATTGCGCTCCGCTTGGGACAGGGACCTTGAATAAAACGCTACCGGGGCCTCCCTTCCGTCCTCCAACACGTGGCAAAGCACCGCCCCCACCCCCACCGGGGATGCATCGCAGACTAGGACCACTGGCCGTTTGGGGTTGAAGTGCGTCAGGATTGCCTCAGATGTTAGGAGTTGCTTTAGCTCTTTGAACGCCCTCTCGTGCTCGTCACCCCACATCCATGTCTCCTCCTTTTTAAGTAACCGATGGAGCGGTTCGGCCACGGACGCCTTCCGCGGGAGGAATGTATGGTAAAAATTGAGGAGCCCCAGGAAAGACTGTAGCTCGGTTTTGGATGTGGGGCGAGGGGCCTTTTTTATGGCTGCTACTTTGGATTTAGACGGCTTAATCCCCTCGGGTGTGATCCGGAACCCTAAGAACTCGACCTCAGTTTCGAAAAAGACACATTTGTCCTTCCTCAGTCTCAGCCCCGCTTTCTCGAACACGGTTAGTACTTTGTCCAACCTCTTTGCCAGTTCAGCCTCACTCCCCCCTGTTATCAACACGTCATCAAAATAAGGCAACACCCCCTCCAGTCCCTTCAGGAGGCGTTCCACAAGCGACTGAAAAAGGCCGGGTGCCGAGTTCACGCCGAACTGTAACCGCGACACCTGGAACGCTCCTTTATGTGTAACTATCGTTTGTGCCGCGGCCGTGGCGGGGGTCACAGGAAGTTGCTGATAGGCTTGTGCCAAATCGAGTTTAGCGAAACACTTTCCCCCATTCAGCCTGGCCAAAAGGTGGCTGATCACCGGCACCGGGTATGCATTAGGGCGGATCGCCTTGTTAATTGTACACTTATAATCAGCGCAAATGCGCACCTCCCCGTTAGCCTTTAGAGCCGTTACAATTGGAGTTTCCCACTCCGCGGAATCAACAGGAATAAGAATCCCCTGGCCCACCAGCTTGTCCAGTTCCGCCTCTATCTTGTCCTTGAGTGCGAACGGCACCCTGCGCGGTTTGAGTCTTATCGGGCGGACCTCCGGGTCTAGGTCGAAGGCTACAGGGGGTCCCTTGAACTTTCCGAGTCCTTTCTTAAAAACGGCGGGATGCGCATCGCAAACCGCTTGTATTGGGTCCACCCCCACTGTATGCACTCCCCCTATGAACAAACCTAAGGGCTGAAACCACTGTGTCCCTAGGAGGCTACAACTTCCCCCCTTAAGGACAACTAGGGGCAGTTCCGCAGAATGTCTCTTAAAATTGACCCGAAAATTCCCGACCCCCAACACCGGAATGCTGTTTCCCTGTACGTCTCGTAGCGTGGACCTCAACGTTTTAAGTTTGGGCCGCACGTGGGGGTCGATTTTCAAGAACTCTTTCTGGGGAATTATAGAATAGGAGGACCCCGAGTCAATTTCCATCTTAATAGGGGCCCCTTGTACTAATACCTCAACGAAGTAATGGGACTGTCCCGCGGACACGCTGAACACTGGGGCGTCGTCCTCGCTGTCGTCCGAGACGCGGCCCACGCCATCCTGCTTCCTCGTGGTCTGGGCGCCATCTTTGGGCCTCGCTGGACGGTCCGGTCTGGCCGCACGGTCTTGTGACTGCCTCCGGCCCTCCTTCCGTTTTCTGCATGCCTTGGCGATGTGCCCCCGACGGCCGCAGGTGTAACACTCGGCCTTCCTGAACGGGCATCTCGCGCGCTCATGGGCCGCTCCGCAACCCTCGCAGCGTCGACCACCCTTTCGGACCTTCTGGACCTCCTCGCCGTCGCTGCCTTCCGTAGACGACTTTGAGGCCCGTCGAGTTGCGTGCACCGACTGTCCGGACTTCCCGTGCACCAAATTTCCCGCTTTGCCGGCTCTAGGACGCCACTCACGCCACTGGTGCATCTCGTCCACTCCAGCATTCGTGGACTCTGCGGCTTCCGCGGCCTCTACGACCTCTGCCAGCGTGGGTGGCGGCTCCTTGTTCATCAAGCTGCGCTGCACCTCCTTGTCCTTCAGGCCACACAGCACTCCGTCCCTGAGGGCCATCTCTAGGATGTCGCCCCATTTACAGGGGGCGGCGGCTACCCTCATGGCGGCCACGAATGCCTCGACCGACTCGTCCGGCGCTTGGACTCGCCTCCAAAACGCGCTCCGAGCGGGAAACATTGCCCTCGAGGGACGGAAGCGCTCTCGCAGCAGCTTCATGATGTCGTCCGCCTTAAATTCGCTCACCTTCTTCGGAGCGATGATGCCCACCAGCGTCCGCTTGGTTTCCATTCCGAGCATTCTGGTGAGGATGGCCCTCTTCCTCTCCTCGTCGTCTCCTTTGACTTTGAGTTCCACCAGTGCCGCCTGGAAGTCCATCTCAAGCAGCTCCCAGTCTTGCGGTTTGGTGATGTTGAACCCGCTCTGTGCCCTGGCTGTTCCGTGGGGATCCATTATCCCACCTTCGTCGCCAATTTGGTGTATGCAAACCAAGACACAGGACACAGCCTCGGGCTGGGTTAACTCAGGTTTATTGCATCGTGGACAGAGGGAACATGAGGTAATGGCGGATCGATAGCTCTTTATATACAGTAGTAATACATTTGAACGTGGTGCCATGGTAGCCCATTGGCTACTGTCTGCGTGACGTCATTGCGGGTCACGCCCTTCTTGTCCAGGTGTAGGTGGTGGCGGGAAAACTTCCCGCGCTGTTGCCTTTTGATGAGTTCGGACCAAGAGAGCTTGGACGCTCGCTGCTGCCAGCTGGTGGTCATTAGCTCGCGTCCTATTACAGGGTTTATATGATACAGCTGAAGGTTACATAGTTGCTATAGGCAAGGTTACATTGGCTCAGATACATTGTAATCCATGTGGAAGGTAAAACCATCAGAACACAACACCCCCCCCAAAAAAAACTGTCAGCAATGATATTTTTCCCAGTAAATAGGGACATTATTCCCTCAGAATTTCCTTCTGTAAGTCGAGTTTTCTGTTACCCGAGGTGTCCGTAACCTGGAATTTAACTGTACAAGGAAAGCATTCGCCCACGCAACATGTGCCAGCAGAATAGCCTTTGCCAATCATGAAACAGAAGACCATATCAGACCACCAGTGAGGACCTATTAAATTAATATGTGGTGATTGGGTGTGGTTTAAGAATAACACAAATACCTGTGTTTTCTTCACAGCATTGTGTGTCTTGATCAGGCTTCACAGCAAGGAGGATCTGTCGGCTAACATTGGATCAAAAAATCTTTCATTTTTGCTGTGCGGTGTGACCATGGCGCCAATGAGGAGGATGAGCTGGGGGAAAGCAAAGCCAACTTCAGTTAGTCATAGTGGGTTTTACCTTCATTAACATGTCCTCTTCTTGGGTTTGTGCATGTATATGGAATTGAAGCCATTTTGGCACTCTTACAAGCTCTTAAAAGAGCATCAGGTGCACTAGCTGAGGATCAAGGGCTGTCTTTAGAACAGAATATGGCCGATTCAGTTTCTTCTAATGGAGTGAGTGAAGCCTCTGGAAGACATACCGCTTGATTAGATGCACTAGAAGGAAGGAGAAAGGCTGGAGTGGCCCCAGTGGGTTCCATTGTCAGTATTGTTGGTGAGGCAAGGTACGAAGGTGCCGAAAATATCACAGACATGGGTGTCTGACATAAGATTACAAGTTCAGGGGAATTGGGCATAGGTTCTCCCGAGACCCACAGGCCGAGGCCAGGGTCTGAGGCTGTGAGCCGGTCCGTTCAAGGGATGAGTTGCACATTACCATGTTAATTTCCAACTGGTTTCTGTTTTTTTATTTATTAATGTACTATGGCATGGGCCATGTGTCAGGGATGGAATGCACACCTCTGGCTTTTGCTTCCTGCAGTACCGTCTTGCAGACACAACAACTAAGTTTCATGCCTAGAGAGAATGTGAAATTAAAATTAGCTAGATGTGATTAGCTAGAGCCCTGCACATGGAAGGTCGGAGGTGAGAGAAGAAGATTAGAATAAAAAGGAAAAGTGGGGGGACGTTTGCTCTCTTTCACCAGAGGATTCTAGGAGCCTCACCTCTGTCAGGGAATGATTGGTACCCTGGTTCAGCCTCATTCCAAGATGGAGATTTCTAAGTGTGTGTGTGTGTGTGTGGGGGGGGGGGAGACTGGTAACACATTCCTGAGAAGGATTGGAATTTAAAAACATGCTAGCCTCATGGGTTAGAATAAATGAAACCTAATGTGTGATGGACATATTATATTGTATGGTCATTGGCTGGATTCCTTTAGGTGAATGGCAAGGAGGTGGACTGTGTGTGAGGAGATAAAACCCAGAGAGAGGAGCCAAGATGCTCTCTTAATCCAATGCTTCTCTCTGAGGGTGAGCTATGAAATTATCACATGTAGGTGCTAAAGCCAGAAGAAATTGGGCTTCCTCAATTAGAGAAGCTCTCTTTGCTATGATGTGCTTTCTGAACCTTTGATAAACTTTCTTCTGTAACTTACTCTGATTACAATATACTTTTGAAATACCAGAAGATGACTGGAGTGTTTACTTGGCCATGCACTACCTTATTTGTAATAAGCTAATATCCTGGCTGCTAAGCTAGAGGAGCAGCAGTTCAGAAGCAGGAACCAACCACTTGTGGGCAGACGTCCTATTTGTGAGTAAACGGCATTCCTGACTGATGTGAGTAAAGATTTGCACGCTCCAGGCCTGAAGTAAGCAAGTGTTGTTATTTTAAAGTGAAATGACTAGTTAGCCACTCCATCGCTATGGGGTTGGGAGCAACCTGTGCTTGCCACCACCTCCTCCTCCTTCTGAGCCATGTCGGACTGGAAGGAGTGAAAAGCCACCACTGCCGCACTGAGGCCCCAAGCTCTTTCCGTAGCCACTCCATCGCTACGGGGATGGGAGCCACCTGTGCTCGCCACCGCCTCCTCCTCCTTCCGAGCCATGTTGGGCTGGGAGGAGTGAAAAGCCACCACCACCACCCTGAGGCCCCAAGCTCTCCCCGTAGCCACTCCATCTCTATGGGGATGGGAGCCGCATGTGCTCGCCTCCTCCTCCTTCCGAGCCATGCTGGGCTGGAAGGAGTGAAAAGCCGCCACCGCCACACTGAGGCCCCAAGCTCTCCCCGTAGCCACTCCATCGCTACAGGGATGGGAACCACCTGCGCCTGCTGCTTGCCAAAGCTCCTGAGGACTTTGCTTGTCTGGTTTCGGGCTTGGCTTGAGTGCAGGCTTGTATTTGTGGCTTGGACTTTTTGATCTTATAGATGTGAAATGAGAAAGCATAATAGGCTAAATGTGTTGTTCATTTACTTTTATGTGGCCCTCTGAAGTTTAGATGTGGGATGTTAGAAGACATTATTGTAATTCAAGCATTGTTAAGTACGTTGGGCAGCAGACAGGTGCATGGATTTTGGGGATTCCTTTTTTGAATCTTCCGCATACAGGGAAAATAAGTTATGTACTTCCATGTACAGATTATCATTCGATGAAAACAAAATGGAGTCCAGGGGCCGCCTGCCATTCCCTTTCAGTGCATACATTTTCTGAAGGCAGACCAAAAAGGCAAAGATCCCAGTTTGGTTGTGTAAGTGTTCAATTCTGGAACTATGTCCGTTGGTGGCAGCACGGGCTTTGGTTCAAAAGAGAATCGGCACTGGGATCCTTATTTATACATTTAAATGGGCATCCATGGTCCTAGTATATTTTGGGAAAATTAATTCCAGGGAATTGGAGAAACGGGGCTGACAGGGTTTAGATTTGGAACACATTATTTTTGGTTGGGGCTGCTTCCATGGCAGCAGCGCTGGGTTACGGCACAGAAGACACCCAAAAAAGTTGGACAATGGTATTCAGCCTAATGCAAAGCTTACGTCAAACATTTGCCATAAATGTATTTACTGGTTAGGTTCTCTTTTAGGATCATTCAAGCCAACATGGCACGCTGTGTCCTGGGAGATAGCTAGATATGTTCGGCAGCACAGAAAGTGGTGAATGCTGAATATGATCTACAGTTATGCATATTACGTCTCCAGATACGTTGGTTTGGTATCCCTGGTTTAAGATGAAGGGATGTGGTTACAAGCATGGCTCACCTGGTTCCTTAGGGGACATGTGCTGTCCTGCTTCTACATGTTGGGGATGAAGACATGGGTACTATTGGGGTAGTGTCTTGCTATGCTGGGGCCATACATGCTTTGCAGGCAGTGGCTGAACTATGGCCTGACACATATATGATACTAGCCAATTACCCGGCTTTGCCCATTTATTTATTTTTGCTCACCTTCCCAGGTAGGGTCTGGCTCCCCCACCACCTCAGCTACCTGGGCTCCTGCTGAGGCATCCTGGACACAGGCCAGTTCCATTCCCACTGTTGCTGTATCACTTACGGCGATCCGGTGGCAGTAGGGGGTTCATGGCCGGGCCTGCCACATGGCTGGTGCTCCTCGCTGCTCCTCCCTCTCAGCCGGTGCTGGCCGAGGGTGTGGGGTGGCGGTGGGGCATCTGGAGGCTGTAAGGCCTGGTCCACAATGCAGCTTCTGCCACCCACCACTCCTCCCTCCAGGCCGGGGCCGGCCGAGGGCATCCGGTGTCAGCGGGGCGTCTGCTGGTGTCATTGGCTGTTTTAGGGAAAGGTCCACCATACAGCCGGCACTCCTCACTGCTCCGGCCCAGTCAGCTGTGTGAGAGGGAGCGGTGCCGGCCTGGCCATGCTGCAATCCAGCCTCACTGTTGTTTTCACCGCCGCCACCCCCCCATTGCGCCCCGGCCTCCGACATCTCCACCAAAGCCATTTTAGCCACTGTCACCTCATTCATCATCTTCTGGCTGGCTACACATGTGTGCTACTGCCTAGATCACCAGTGAGGCTGTGTCATGCATGCGGACCTCCACGTTTGTGCACTACTGCCTTTCCTGGCCTTTATTCCCATCAAATGTGGTGCCCCCTTTGTGACCCATTTGTGGGGGCATAAACCACCAAATGGGTTCACCACCCCCCAGTGGCGCTCTTGCTAGGCCAAGGAAGGTGTGTGGCAAGTTTCAGCGGGATCTGTCCAGGGGTGTGGGAGCCCATCGTGGACATACAAAACCACACCTTTGTTTTATAGATATTGATGTTCAGGAATATTGCCACTTTGGCAGAGTTCCAGCAGTGGAGGATGGGGTAGTCCTGAGTGGTCTTGCCTTCATATTAATCAGAGTATTTACCAGGCTGTGATTGCCAGAAGTGGATCCTACATCTCTCACCATAATACATATTGGGATAGACACAGCAAGGTTCACAAATTTGGGGGGATGCTGGCGCCAAATTTTTTAGAGCAGTGATGGAGAGAGGGAGTGTTCCCATTGGGCTGCTGGGCAGAGGGATGTGGTGAACTCTGTGCTGGGGGAGGGAGGGGAGTGCTCCCATTGGGCTGCTGGGCAGAGTGGCAGGGAGAACTCTGTGCTGGGGTGATGACATGTGCCAACAGAGAGGACTGGGAATGCCACATCTGGCACACATGCCATAGGTTCACCACCACTGTTTTAGAGGGTCTTTGAAGGTGTCGTCTGGTCAACTCTGTGTGCTTTGGGGTGGGGGGACATGTGGGGGGGCATGATGTGTTTCATGGCCTGTGGCAGGTAGTGCAGTCATTTAGAGTCCCCCAAGGGCCAAAGGTTATACGTTGAAGTGCATATTGCTGAACCAGTAGTCCCAGGGTGGCGTATACACCTGAGGACAAAGGCTACCTCTTCCATGCCGTGCTTTGGCTGGATGGTTGGTAGCAGATGGGAGGGGAGTCCAAAGTTGGATGTGGCCCTCCAGGCCAGGGGAGAGGAATGGTTCAGAGGGACTACCCATATCACACTATGAAGATGGCTTCTGAACACCTGATGGTATTAGTAATGAGTTAATCGTTCAATAAAGGTGGCCCTAGTTTTCAACCAACAATGATGTCTGAGTCTTTTGTGGAATTGATGGGCAAAAAATGCTTTCACACAAATAACAAACTGTGCAAAATGATGATGGCTTCTGTTTTGTCACATGATCATTCAAAACTAGATGCTTCAGAGATGCTAAAAACAGCCAGATGTTGTGTCCTTGGTGTATTTATGTGTTTTGCTTATCAAAGGAAAATAACAGTATTTTTGTGCAGAGACCTTATGTGCAAATGGGAAAAAATACAAGAGGAAAAAAATTACACTTGCCTGGAGGTGAGGAAACTCGCAGGGCTTGAACATTTGCCATTAAGGTATCTTACCAAACTGATTTAGCTGAAATTGAGTAAAATGAATTTAGCAATTATTCTTTACAAATCTGTAGTTAGCAAAAGGTTCTTTTTCCATCTAATGATGATTTTACTCTTCTTTAACAGATATCAATCTACAGTGTTTAGGCAGATTGTGCAAAACATTACCACAGACTACATACTTTGTCTTTGTCCTAGCTCCTGCCAACCTAGCTGAAATAGGGGTGAAAGAATTAAGATATTAATCCTGGTTTAAAAGTAAAAATTATTTTCTCAGTACTCTGTAAAGTTAAACAGGTCAGTGTAACCCTATCGATTCACTGTGACAATATAGCTAAAATCAACATAAGCCGAACAAACATGTAGTGTAAACACAGGATATTTCTGTGAAATGACATGATGTGACATGAGACATGTTCCTTATATGACATGATCTAAATAACAGTCACTGAATGTTCTAACCTGAACTCCATGAAAATGTCAAAAGATTAATTAATAATAATAATGTCAGCAATTTCTTGTTTATCATATGGCATAAAAGAAGGCTCTGAAAATGTATTTGTCATTCAGGGGGATAATTAGTTTGTTAAAGCCCCTCTGAATCTGTTTGGCCAAATAATGATAATAAAACTCCAAAATCTGTCTTAGCGTGTGGAATGTGATTTTGTCTAGTTCAGTATTCCATAACATTTTTGGCCAACTCCGCCGGGGACTGACTTGACAAACAGCAGGTGCCATTGTCACTCCAGACGGCTGTTCCTGATGGGATAAAATGGCGCCTCTCCAGGGATAACCTAAAATGCCGGCATAGTAGACCTTTGAACTACTCTAGGAGATCAGTGAAGAGGTGGCGAGTAACTATCAGAGAAACAGACCAGTCAAGGATCTGGAAGGCTAAGACAGACGGAGAACTCTCCAAAAGCTGGAGCTGGATTTTCAAAAGCCTGCAGGCAAGTATAAAATTGTATGAAATTGTATGAAACTGTATGAAGTATACTTATGTGTGCCCACTCATTTGAGGAGTGGAAGTGGAGCCTGATCACCTTCAAGAGCACGGGACTGCGATTCTTAAGTCCTTAATGAACCACAGGCGGTAACCCAGTGTTCCTGGAAAAATCAGGGCAGCGAGCCTGATTTTTGTGTGTGAGATTTATATATAACAGTATTTATATATATATATAGTGGGTGGGTGGTTAAACCATCACGTTTCCTGATGGTAGCCCTTGATTTTTTGGGTGCCCCAGGCCGGTGGTAGTGTTTATTTTATAATGGGTGGTGGTAGTAGCGTTGCAAGAATGCCACTATGGTGTTTCCTTGAAAACTTTGAGATATTTACACCAGAGATACATGAACCCCCTTTAACAAAATTTAAGTTAAGAAAGTTTTGTGAATATGAATGGCCCAGTTTCCAAGTAGGGTGGCCTCCAGAAGGCTCCTTAGATTTGGGTCTTATAAATAGAGTGTTTCGAAGAATAATGCAGAATAAACAATGGGATCAGTATCCCTACATATCAGCATGGCAAACTGTAATGCAGAAAGCCGTGACACCCCCCCCCCCTTGGCTACGGAAATGCCAGGCTGAATGTGTGAAAGCATATTTAATGAAGGAAAAGAAATCCAAAGATAAGAAATCTAATTAGGAAGGAAAGTGGTCAGAACACCCAATACCCCAGAAATAGAATGGCAGACAGAAGGAAGATTGAAAATTTTAAGCAGAAAAGAAAAAGATGAAATTCTGTTTCAAAGACCTCCACCTTATGTCATGCCAAAATCAGCACCACAAGATGGCCAAGTTCCACATATTTATCCAGACCTTGCATTAGCAAGCACAGGAAGATTTCAAACCCCTGAGAGAAACATGGTTTCTCCAACCATATAAAAACTGAAAAGGGTAACTGAAATCTTGAAAGATGTAATTGAACAGGGAGAAGAAAAATTCAAAAGGTACAGCCAACCTTCTCCCTACAACAATAATATGGATAGAGAACCTCCTCCAAACACAGCAGCAACAGCATATTTCTCACCAGTAACCAAAGGAGGAAAGGAAATGATGGCCCCACTGAGGGAGATGATAACCAGCCATATGAGGGAAGATGATGAGCCAGTAAATCAGTCAATCTTCCAATATGTACCATTTACCAAAATGGACTTGTCAAATTGGAAACAGCATTATGGACCTTTTAGTACCAAGCCGAATGAGGTGATTGAACTAATTGGAACCATAGTCCAAACACATAACCCCACATGGAGTGATATGCAGCAAATAATAAATACGCTCCTTAATATGGAAGATAAGCAAAAATTAAAACTGGCAAAAGACAAGATACTCCGTAGAAATTTCCCAGATGCAGATAAGACTGTAGTGCGTATGGCAGCAGCTGCTGAACAAAATCCAAATTGGAATCCTAATGATCCAACACACAGGACAAGTCTTCAACAGTACAGATATTTGATTTTGGAAAGCTTAAAGGAAGCAGCAAAAGGTCCTGTCAATTTTAGCAAACCTTCTAATATAATTCAAGAGAAAGAAGAATCCCCTGAAAGTTTCTTAGCCAGATTAATTGAAGCATATAAAGTGAACACAGGGATAAATATGGAAGATCCTGAAATCCGCCAGATGTTAAATGAGAGATTCATTACTCAGAGTGCGCCAGATGTAAGAAAGTAATTACAAAAGCTGGAAGGAGCATTGGGAAAGAACACAAGCGAACTGGTGCAAATTGCAAGGAAGGTCTACTTTAATAGAGAAGAGGAGGAAGAGGAGAGGCAGAAAATGAGAGAATATAAGAAAGCTGAGATGATCGCTCTTGCTTTGGGAAGGAACTCTTGATTACACTCAGTGTGCTTACTGCAAGCAAGAGCGCCATTGGCAGAGGAATTGCCCCGAGAGAGGAATGGGAAAAATACACCCATTTGGCAGAGGAAGTTATGGATACAGACAAAAAGAACATGATGAATTGGCTGAGATGGAATGGGATGATTGAAGAAACCAGAGGAATTTGGGAAATCCCAGAAAAAAACAAAAACAAAAAACAAACAGCTTAGCACTTGATGGCTAACCCCAAGATTTTGAATCCCTAGTCAGCCCCAAGCTTTAAGGCTACTAGGTTTGTCCCAACTTTTTCAGGCAGTATGTGAAAGTACGCAGAAATAAGTGTTAAAAGTTCTAGCAGAAGTGGCAAAATAACCAGCTTACTTTTTCTGCAGATGTACAAGTACATACTGGCCATGCCCTCCAGATGATTTGGAAAATATGGAACATCAAAGACTGATCAAAGCTGCCCAGAATGCCTAGGTCCCTTGCAATTAATCAGAAAACAGAAGGCACAGTTGGCAAAAAGGAACAAAAGGGCAGAAGCAAAGCGAAAAACAGCTATGTTTAAATAAGCCAAAACAAATACAGGAGTTGTATTTGATTAAAGAATTTGAGGACTTGAAAGTATAAAACATCTGAAGTACATGAAAATAAAATAAAAAGCCAGTAAGGGAATACTTACTTAAAGCAGGGAGGCTTAGTGGAGTCATCCTTGTTCATTTAATCCACAGTTAGGAAGAGGTTGAGAAAGCAAGTGGGATTGTTGAAAGCATTGCGGAATTGTATGAAAGTAAATCAATAAGTTCAGGTTTTAGCCAATGACAATGCATGATATGAGAACTCCCTTCTGTACAAAGTATCCTATTTCCCCATTTGAATTTCTGTTTAAACACATAGAGATGGCCAGTTCTGGCCCGCATAGAAGGAAATGGAAGTTAGGAAATTATTAACTCAGTCACTGCAGTAGAAATCAATATGTGAATCAGTGCAGGAGGCTTGACCTCCCCATCTCCATGGCAACACATGGCTTTAAGACAGGAGATTGATTATAGTTAAACATTGATAAAATGGATTATTGCAAAACTAAAAAGAACTATATACTGTCGGTAGTATCTTTTTTCTGTTGCAGTTTACAAACCCTGGAAGGATTAAAATGCATAGATTTTGTTTCAATAAGTCATCGCAAGAAGAAAGGTGGTAACTCGGCGTGAGGCACAAACCGGAAGCTGCCTATACGCCCAGTAGAAGCCTGAGGAATCTGCAATCAACATGATAGAAATGTTTATTTCTTGCAATAAAGAATGTGAAAAGTTATTAAACTTTAATAATTTTCAAGAAATCAGGAGGGAATAAAATAGGGGTGAAAGAATTAAGATATTAGTTCAGTATTCCATAACATAGCAGTTCGAAAGCAAGAAATTGCAAGTAGATAAATAGGGACCACTTTGGTGGGAAGGTAACAGTGTTCTATGTGCTCCCATGTCTAGTCATGCCTGCCACATGACCACAGAAACAGACAGTGCTGGCTCTTCGGCTTTGAAACAGAGATGAGCACTGAACTGAGAGTCGGATACGAATGGCTTTCAAGCAAGGGAAACCTTTACCTTTTCATACTTGGAGGCTATGGAAATGGAAAATTAAATACCACATTACCCATGGTTTCAGTTTGCATATAATAAAGCCAGAGCAGGATATTTTCTTTCCAAAAAGATGTTGTGACCCCCACCTGCTGGTTGGTTTAATATCAAAGTAATCTTCCACTTTTTAATGTGTGGGGTTTTTAGTGGGGTAATTTGTTTTAATGGGGTTGTTCTTGTTTTAAGGGTTTTAAGATTGTATGCCGCCGAGAGTCTTTGTGAGTTGGGCGGCTATATAAATAAATAAATAAATAAATAAATAAATAAATAAATAAATAAATAAATAAATAAATAAATAAATAAATAAGGTGGTATACTCCTCCATTCAGCCAAATGGATTGTTGTTGTTCAGTTGCACAGTCGATTCTGACTGGACCATTGTCCTCCAGGCACCTCTGCCCTCCACTATCCTCCTCAGCCCACCCAGCTCTGTGCCCATTGCATCTACAATAACATCTAGCCATCTCATCTTTGGCCTCCCCCTTCTTCTTTTGCCCTTCACCTTTCCCAGCATCAAGGTCTTCTTAAGTGAATCCCCCCTTCTCATTTGATGTCCAAAGTACTTAAGCTTCATCTTTACTATTTGCCCTTACAATGAGCAGTCAGGGTTGATTTCTTCTAAAACTGACCTATTTGTTCTCTTTGCTGTCCAGGGTACTCTCAAAATTCTCCTCCAGCACCACATCTCAAAGGCATCTATTCTTCTGTGCTCAGCTTTCCTAATGAAGTAATGATTATTACTTCAGCTCTGGCAGTGGAATGGCATCCTTCCCCAAGTTAGAGGGCAGTAAATTATCTTGAGTACAAATCAGACCATGTGGCTCAGGAAGAATGAGTGGATAAACTGCCACCACTGTTTCCCTAAATCACTTGCACAGCACTACCCAATGGCACAATTGGCCCTGGCATGGTCTAGCATAGGGTTGGGGAACCTAGAGCCTTGAGGGGAGCCTGGGCTTCTGGAAAGTGAAATCCAAGTATACCTGGAGAGCCAAGGTTGAAAAACCCTGTCCTAGAGGAAACAGGTCAGTCCTCCAGATATTCTGGAACTTCAATTTCCAGAAGCCCAGACTCCCTTCAAGGCCACAGGTTCCCCACTCCTGGTCTAACACATCTGTTTTGCACTATGTATTATTAGTGCATTCGCAAGTTTGCTTATAATATTATCACAGGTAAGCTTCTGCTTCTTTGCCTAACTGCCCTCACATTTTGCAATAATGTTCATATTTGTTGTTGTTTGTTATGTGTTGTCAAGTTGGATTTGGCTTATAGTGACTCTAATAGGCTTTCAAGTAAGTGAGATATTAATGAGTGTTTTACTGGTTTTGATTCCCCAGTGAGATTCAATGGTCAAGTGGAGATGGGAACTCTGGTCTCCAGAGTTCTATTCTGTACTCTAGCCACTACACCACACTGGATAGTAAGATAAGCACTGAGTAATTCTTATCTAGTAATTTTCAGTGCAAGATAAGAATTGTACAGCACCTCAACTTGAACATAGCTTAGATGCTATTTACTGAAAACACTCTTGACAGCAATGTTTTTAATCAGAAAACTTTCATTAATTATTTCTGCTAGAGAGCTATTTAATCAGAGTACAAATAGTTACATCACTTTCTGAGAGACAGTATCTGTTCTTAGTGGAGCACTAGAGAATTTTTACTAGAACACTTGTAAATGTTTACTACAATGCTAAATGACACCAGTGTTTAAGTACATATTGTATTGGGGAGTGGGTATATCAAACTATAATAAAGAGTAGAATCTCTCTATTGCAGACCTTTCCTTTGCAACTCTTTTGATATGTATAACCTTTCTTCATAACTCTCCCTTACCAAGATGACCTCTTGTTGTCTCATAGTCATGTGGATCTGAAATGGGTTCTGCTGCCACCTGCTATGGGCCTTGAATGCTGGTTCATCTGGAAAATACCACCATCTTCTTTGTGTGGTTGATCAAGTTCCTGTCAGAGTCTTTCTCCCTCAAACATAAGGCAACAACAATGGCGGGTGTAGGGCAACCTGTATCTTCCTGACTTAGGTGCAATCAGCATAGTACCCTGGTCTTCCTTACCTCAGTGCAGGTATACTGTAGCAAACCTAGCTCTTATTTCTCATTCTATCTACCTCTTCAGCTCCACTTCCATACTATAATTCATCCACCTATGTACATGGAGCTGTATAAAGAATGGAAATGTGTTTATGTAGATTGGGATGGGAGACATCAGAAGATGGAAGTATAGATGAGGGAACTGTTGAGTATTTTAGAGCAACCACAGCACACAGTTAGTGTTAATAATATTTTTTTTATCCCTGTCTAACTAACAGGAAAGTTTTCTGTCTCCCCACCGCTAGAGTCACCTGGCCTATTTTGCATGTTTTAAGACCTTTTTGTTCAGGTCTCTCTTTCTTGCTTTTTCCATACCTGTCAAGTTTCAGGAAATTTCTGTAAAACCCCCGTGTTTTACACTCTTTCCCACCATCATCCCGTATTAGTTAGACTGCAATTAGACTGGAGTTAGACTGGAGGCCAGCACAGGATAAGCATAGCTGTTTCCTGTTTTGGCCAGGAAATTTTCCTTATTTGACAGAAATTTCCCAAAACTTGACAGGTATGGCTTTTTTGCCCTTGAAAGGGAAACATGTATGTTTAAGCTCACCATTTTGTTGGCCATATGGCAGGCCTAAAAGAATTTAAAAAGAACTAAAAGATTTACCTTTAACATGATTTATTTCTGAAACTATTCTCATGAAGAATCTAGAGGACATGTTTATTTCTCTGATCCAATTGTAATTAATCAATACTGTTGTTCTCTTTCAAAACATTTTGTGAGGTTTGTTTATTGCTGGGCTAAAACAGGGAGAAAAGCTTTTGAGAACCTCCATTTCAAACTGAGGCTGCCTGGAAACTGTCCCACTTTACTGCTGCTGCAGAAAATGTAACAGGGACAAAGGAATGACTATGTATGGCTATCAGACATATGAATTGATGGTTATGGTAGAATGTTTAGGTTAAGGTGTTTTTCCAAATGTATGAGGACAAATGTGTAGGAGGTTTAGGAAATGGTTTCTATGTGACAGTTGTGGGTATAAAGGACAGTGAGGGTATGACAAAATAAGGCATATGTTACATTTTTATGGCTCTGAAAGGTGGAACTAAATGGTCAGAAGTCATAGAGATGAATAAACTATGTGAATGGGAAGAAAAATGACAAAGGGTAAAATGATTCAGGAATTCAATCTGTGAATTCAAGAGCAAGTGACCAGATCCACACCACCTATAATATGAATCAGAATATAGATATGCAATGAACTTCATATTTCTCCAAGTATTGAAATCAATTTCTAACCACAAAACACAAAATAGGTTTAGATATAGACACTGAAACTCTATTTCTCATGAGTAGTAATTTTAAAAAACAGATTACTGGGTAGAAATGTCTGAAAGTCCCACCTAGATTCTTGAGGTAGGAAGTTTCATATTTCCTCCAGGAATCACCTGTGGAGGACAGTGTCTATATCTGCATTTTCACACCATTCTCTCATGTGTAAAACTGTGAGATCCAGACACCCCACTTATGCCTTGCACAGGAAGAGGAAACAGTGTCACTCTACTGATATGTTGGACCAGGACCAGGGAGGAGAAGGCAAAGATTCATCTGAGGAACAGGCTTTTTAAAGGACACCTCTTTCATCACACCTGAACCCTGAGGAGCCTTCTAGCCAGACATCGCACAAACAGCAGTAGCTTTCCAAAATAGCACAAGACTCACAATGGTGGACAAACAGGGAATTTGTCCAAGGAACTCTTGTAAACAAAATATATTTGAAGTTGCTAGTGCAACATAAGCAAAGGAATGTACAGTGGAACCTCGGTTAACAAACGTCTCGGTTAGCATAAAAATTGCATAACAAAAAGCAATCCATAGAAAATAGTGGCTCAGTTTATGGAATTTTTCGGAATTGGTTAATTTGTTTTCAATGCATTCCTATAGGAAACCACATTTCAGTTAAAGTATTTTGGTTTTCAATGCATTCCTATGGGGAATTCAGTTAAAGTAATTTTCACTGTAAGAAACATCCCAGAGAACACATTAATTATGTTATCTGAGGTTCCACTGCAATTGCAAATAACATGGTGTAATAGATAAGATAGAGCATGTCTAGATGAGTGCTTAGTGTATGTTTTCCATCTCTTAGGGGCTGGTCTGGATGTGATGTGTCTCGATTTTGTGGACACTGGAGTACCCCAACCTCCTCCTGAGTGCTTTTCTACTTTTTTACAGTGCTCAGGAATACAATATCCCAAGTGCCTGTGGACACTTGGAATGTCATACACAAGAGACAGCAGCCTTCAAAGGCTGCTTCATTTGTTAACATCCCATATGCAGAACCTGGTCAGAATACTGGATGTTTTCATTTTACACTTTCCATGTTCCTTATTTTCCCTCTGTTTTTGCCTTTGATTGCCAATTGAAACCACAATTACATTTTCTCTGTCTTTCTGCAAAGCAGCAAGGAAAGTGTTTCATTATTACCATTTTAGCTGCCACTTGCCTCCGAGCCACTGATCAGCTAGTGAAGCCCACTGCTGCTATTGCTGTTGCTGCAGGGAAACTGTTTCATTTGCTCATATAGAGAACTGGCTCATATAGAGAAAGGTCACTTGGGGTGTTCAGATGGGAGAAACATGCTAAAAGTAATCTAGCCCTTCTCCATCCTCAGATAACTCACAAATGAGTGAGTCATAAGGAGAAGTCTACAGGTAAAGGTCACCCTTGCTTGAAAGCCAGTCATATCCAACTCTAGGGTTCAGTGCTTATCTCTGTTTCATAGCCGAAGAGCCAGTGCTGTCTGTTTCTGCAGACATTTCCATGGTCATGTGGCAGGCATGACTAGACACAGAATGCTGTTTACCTTTCCACCGAAGTGGTCCCTAGGAGAAGTCTGGATGTGCTCATATTTTACTATCAGGAGGTTTGTGTTTCTGATCTCAAAACTCACTAAGTATACATACAAAATGTTTATACTTTGCTACAGATAATTATACATTTGATCTGTCTGCAGTATGTAGGACCAGCATGTCTTTTAGAATTAGCAGATTTTAGAACAGCACAGTACAATAGAGGGACACAGTTCAGCTCCTGCAAATGTATGTGTGCATGCGTGTGCGGATTAACAACTTTTGGAGATGGGTTAAATCAAAGAACTTTAATGTGGGATCCACACACTATGATCACAGATCCATCTCCTGTAGCATGTAGGAAATGAGACATGTAGGATTTTACACCGTGACTGCATGTAGGATTGCCACAGTCTTGAGGATATTAACAAGCTTCATGGAAAGCTGGGATCCACCTTCAACAAATTCATGCCAATGGCACTTTTCCTGCTTCAAGAACAAATGGATTCTTGGATGCGAGTTGCAGCCAACAACGATTGTGGGAGTAGGCTTACTGTTAAAGATGGGTGAGGATTTTGCCCTCAGTTCTTTTGTGGGGGAAAGAGAAAGCATTTTTCTGTCACTTCAAACAAGATCCTGGCTGGTGGGATTCCCTTTATTGTTAGTGAAAGAGTGTCCCATGGCAAAGCCTTCTTGGCCACATTGGCCACATTGACCAAGACAGCGCAGCCAGTGGTGGGTTCCAATTTTTTTTTACTACCACACTGTGGGTGTGGTATGGTGGGTGCGGCCAGGGAAAAGCCCTGCGTTGCACTTGAATTAGGACTACTTTATTTCAAAACTTGAGTGGACGGGGCCAGCCAGAATTTCTGCTACCAGTTCTGGTGAACTGGTGCGAACCTGCTGATGACCACCACTGAACGCAGATAATATTGACCTTCAAATAATGTGTATATCCCTTCATTGTATAAAAAAGAGTATTGTTTTACAATTTCTGGTGTGTTTTTGCTAGCTTTTGTGACTTTGGGATTATACAGTGATCATTATTATAGAAGCAAACCTGTAAATCTGCAACAGAGATGACTGTAAGGAAAATATCTGTTCCTGCTTCTCAGATGGAAACAATATGAATTAATAGTCATCCTGCTGAGAGTTGACATAAAATGATTTTCAATTTTCAGCATGGTGCCAAATTTTCATTATTTAGGTGTACTACTTCCTTATAGATTATAATTTAGCATAATGATCTGATTATCTGTCTGAAGCATACAAGGACTTGTTGTCTGCTGAGTATTTAGAGCACCTAGTTTCAGTACCTCAGAGCAATCCCTTGAGTTTATTTACCCTGACTTTAGTAGGCTGGATCAACTTAGACGAACCCAGTGCTTGACAAATCTCATTTTCCTTTGTTCAATACAGACTTTGGCTCTGATTTGTTCCTAATCACATTGGTTCCTTTAACACAATCTGTTTTGATAGAGTGGAGGGAGTTGCTAAAAAGGGAATGTTGTGAGAAATGTAAAACAGCTACAAACCTCCACAGAATTATTCAGGTTTTTAAAAATTTGTTCAGATTACTACCTGGAGTGTGTCTAGTAAGGTTTAGTGTATGGGACCAAAGACGACCGGACAACCGAAGGGTTGGTTTAACACAGGTTTATTGCATTGCATGAGGTTCCAGTGAAGCATGAGGAATGGCGGTGATACATCTCAATATATACAGTAGCTCTCTACATTTGAATCTTGTAGCACGGTAGCTGATTGGTTGCTACCGGCGTGGCCTCGCCCAGGCACGCCTCTTTCTTCAGCTGCTGAATGCAGGTCTTGCTTCAGCTGCTGAATGCAGGTCTTTCTTCAGCTGCTGAATGCAGGTCTTGCTTCAGCTGCTGAATGCAGGTCTTTCTTCAGCTGCTGAATGCGGGGAAGGTTTTCCCGCGGCTGTCCGTGATTGAGCAATGTGAACCATGTGAGAGTGAACGCTCGCAGCTGCCCTCTATAGGCTGTCTGCTCGCGTTCCTTTATAGCTGATATCGTTTGTATCTGGAGTGGTTACAATCTTGCCTTACAGTATAATGAACATGCATACATACATAACATCCCTCCCCCCTAGGATGGGACGAAGTCCCGCAACCATTGTGGCTTGCCGCACGTTCGCTTGGGGCGTGCTTGCGCCTGCCCTAATTCTGGAGAGCCTGTGATCCCTGACTCCGCGGGCGCTTGTCCTGCAACGGGAAACGGGGATTCGTTAGTGGCTCTGTGGGGCGTCCGTGCCTGCCTTGCGCTTGGGGAAGGGAATGGGATGAACAGTTGGGAGGTAAATCCCTGCCTATTGCCCTCGGACCCCGGGGACCCTCCTAGTGTGAACCGCGGCACCGATGAGGTCGCCCTTGGGGAATGGCTACCTTCTGATCCCTGCTCGGGGGACCTTAAGACTGTGGTGGTGGGCGGACTCGCTGATGCCTCTGGTCTTGGAGGTGTCGGTCTCCGGAACATGGGCGCTATATTGCATTCTAACTCACAGGGGCTACTGGGACTGGAGGTACCAGGGGCTGAACTGAAACCCCTCTTTTCGCTAGGACGGGTGGGGGACCACTCCGCTAACTCCCCCTGGTACTGTAAATCAACGTCTAAACCTCTATGGGCCTCTGAGCCTCGGGGGGACTTCCGCGGCTTCCGCGGGGTATGAGTGTGGTTGGGGCTCCTCCTTTCTGACGGGGACTCCCGCAACCCGGGGCTCCTCCTCTCTGGCAGGGACTCCCGCAAAAGATTTCCGTGGATCGATTCCCTTTCCTCCCCCCTTGGTGGGGACCCATGCTCCCCTTTTCCTCCCCCTTGGGCTAAACGGGTGGGGGAGTACCCTAACGCTGAATTAATGCTGGCCTCATCCTCGTCTTGCTCTCCGGGGACCCTACGCCTGAGTTGGTCCACGTGTCGCCTCCACAGGAAACCTGTACTGGTCTCTACGCGGTATGAGACGGGGCCGGTTTGGTCTACTACGGTGCCCGGCACCCAGGCTGGCCCCGCGCTGGCGTAATTCCTGCAGTATACTGGGGCGCCTATGCCGAAACTCTTGGTGGGTTCCACCCCTATGTTCCGCCCCTTGTCCTCTACTCTCGTGGGGTCTAGCTTGGATATCCCCGTGGCCAGCTTCCTGCGCATCAACAGCTCTGCGGGGGAGTACCCTGACGCTAAGGGGGTGACCCTGTATCTCAGCAGGAATTGGCACAATTTCAGGTCGAGGTCTCCGGGACCCATGCGCAGTAGCGCGTCTTTCGTGGTGCGCACGAGGCGCTCTACTTGGCCATTGGTGGCCGGGTGAAAGGGGGCGGAGGTGACATGCCGAATGGCGTTGCGTTCCATGAATGCCCTGAACTCGGCGGACGTGAAACAGCTAGCGTTATCGCTGACGAGGGTGTCGGGTAAACCGAACGTGGAAAAGACCCTCCTTAACTGTTTAATGGTTGTGGTCGAGGAGGTGCTCGAGACTGGAATGACCTCCAACCACTTAGAGAACGCGTCCACCACGAGGAGGAAGAGCGTTCCCCTGAATGGGCCAGCAAAGTCTACGTGAACTCGGGACCAGGGTCCCCTCGCAGCGTCCCATTCCCTAGGTGGCGAGCGAGCCTCTTCTGGCCTTGAGCTTTGGCACGCCTCACAAGTGCCGACCATGTGTTCGATGTCGGCGTCTAACTGGGGCCACCAAAAGTAACTGCGGGCTAGTGCCTTAGAGCGTACGATCCCCGGGTGGCTGACGTGCAGCAGTTTAAGCACCCTCGGCCGGAGAGACGTGGGGATCACTACCCGCTGTCCCCACAAGAGGCAACCCCTCTCCAGGGACAACTCTAATCTCTTTTTGAAGAATGTGTCGAATTCCGCTGCTGGGGAAGACACGGGCCACCCTTTCTGCACCCAGGAGCAAACTGTGGCCAGCGCTTTGTCCTTGCCTGTCGCTTTGGCGATTTCGGCCGGTACTACTGGAGGGGAGTCTAGGACCTCTATCATTAAGACCTGGTGGTCCCTCTCTACTCCGCCCACGTGGCAGCAATCCCGGGGAATGGGGGACCTCGACAGAGCGTCGGCATGGCTTATCTCCCTCCCGGGCCGGTATACCAACGCGTGCTGATACGCGTTGAGAAAAATGGCCCATCTGAGCATTCTCGGGGACAGGATCTGGGGTGTGGGCTTGTCTGCGGTGAAGATGCCCAGCAAAGGCTTGTGGTCAGTCACTATGGTGAAGGGGCGGCCGTACACGAAATCATGAAATTTCTTGGTCCCCGCAATTATTGCTAGCGCCTCTCTGTCTGTCTGAGCATAATTCCTCTCCGCTTGGGACAGGGATCTAGAGTAGAAAGCTATCGGGGCCTCCCTACCGTTCTCCAGCACGTGGCAAAGCACCGCCCCCACCCCCACCGGGGATGCATCGCATATCAGGACCACCGGGCGTTTGGGATTGAAGTGGGTCAGTACAGCATCTGATGCCAGGAGTCGCTTCAGGTCATTGAAAGCCTTTTCCTGGACGTCGCCCCACTTCCATGCCTCGTCCTTTTTTAACAATTTGTGTAGCGGTTCTGCCACGGCTGCCTTCCGCGGGAGGAAGGAGTGGTAGAAGTTGAGCAGTCCGAGGAACGACTGCAACTCGGGCTTGGAGGTGGGGCGAGGGGCCTTTTTGATGGCGGCTACCTTGGATTGGGCTGGCCTAATTCCCTCGGGAGTAACACGGAACCCTAGGAACTCAACCTCTGTAGCGAAGAAGACGCATTTGTCTTTCCGCAACCTCAACCCCGCCTTTTCGAATATTGTCAGGACCTTTCCCAACCTTGTTGCTAATTCGGCCCGGCTCCCCCCTGTAATTAATACGTCATCAAAATAGGGTAACACCCCCTCCAACCCCTTCAGGAGGCGTTCCACCAATGACTGGAAAATCCCGGGCGCCGAATTCACGCCGAATTGGAGGCGCGAAACCTGGAACGCCCCTTTGTGGGTGACTATGGTTTGTGCAGCAGCTGCGGCGGGGGTCACCGGGAGTTGCTGGTAGGCTTGGGCCAGGTCGAGTTTGGCGAAACACCTCCCCCCGTGTAACCTGGCCAATAAGTGGCTGACTACCGGCACCGGATACGCATTAGGGCGGATCGCCTTATTGATGGTGCACTTGTAATCAGCGCATATTCGGACTTCCCCGTTGGCCTTGAGCGCTGTTACAATTGGAGTTTCCCACTCCGCAGAATCAACAGGAACAAGAATCCCCTGGCCCACTAATTTGTCCAATTCCGCCTCAATTTTGTCCTTTAGTGCGAAAGGCACTCTGCGCGGTTTAAGTCTGATTGGACGCACTCCAGGGTCCAGGTCGAAAGTCACTGGGGGGCCCTTGAATTTCCCTAGCCCCTTTTTAAAAACCTCGGGGTGCGCGTCGCACACGCTCTGTATTGGATCAGTCCCGGCGGCGTGTGCTCCCACGGTGTGCACCCCCCCAATGAACAACCCCAGGGGCTGGAACCATTGAGTCCCGAGGAGGCTGCATTTACCCCCCTTGAGGACGACTAAGGGAAGCGTTGCGGTGTACTTTTTGAACTGGACCTGGAACTTCCCAACCCCCAACACTGGGATGCGGTTCCCCTGCACGTCCTTCAGTGTGGCCCTCAACGCCTTGAGCTTGGGCCGCACGCGGGGGGCAATTTTCATGAACTCCCCCTGGGAAATAATGGAGTATGAGGAACCCGAGTCCACCTCCATCCTAACAGGGGCCCCTTGTATTACTACCTCAACGAAGTAACGGGGGTGCTCCGTGGAAACGCTGCAAACCGGCGCGTCGTCCTCGCTGTCGTCGGAGACTCGCCCTACTCCGTCCCGCGTCCTCGTGGTCCGTGTGCCGTCCTTCGGCCTCGTGGTGCGGTCCTGCCTCGTGGTGCGGTCCTGCCTCGCCGAGCGGTCTGGAGAACTCCGGGTGGCCTCGCGTCGTTTCCGGCAGACCTTGGCGATGTGCCCGCGCCGGCCGCAGTTGTGGCACTCGGCCTTGCGGAATGGGCATTTGGTGCGGGCGTGGGCGGCGCCGCAGCCATCACAGCGCCGGCCCTCTCTCTGGACCCTCCGGACGTCCTCGTCGTCGCTGCTCTCTGCAGAGGACGAGTTCGAAGTCCGCCGGGCCGCGCGCACCGAACTCTCTGCCTTGGCGGTCTTCGGGCGCCAGTCCTGAAGTTCGTGCACCCCGGCCGACGTGGCCTCTGCGGCCTGTGCCGCGTCGAGGACTTGTTGCCACGTGGGAGGCGGCTCCCTTTTCATCAGCGCGCGCTGAGTCTCTGTGTCCCTCAGACCGCAGAGCAGGCAGTCCCGGAGGGTGACGTCGGGGAGTTCCCACTTGCATGGGCCGGCGGCCAACCGCAGGGCCGCGGCGAACTCATCGACCGATTCTCCGGGTGCCTGGACTCGCCTCCAGAACGCGCTCCGAGCGGGGAACATCGCTATTGCCGGCCGGAGATGGGCGCGCAGCGCCGCCAGGAGCTCTGTGGCCTTGAGGTCGCCCACCTTCCTCGGCGCGATCAGGTCCACCAAGGTCCTCTTGGTTTCTTGTCCGAGCATGCGGACGAAGATGGCCCTCTTTTTGGCCTCGTCGGAGACTTCGAGCTCCACCAGCGCAGCGTTGAAGTCTATCTCAAACAGCTCCAAGTCTCCCGGCTTCCTGATCTCGTAGCCGGCGCATGTCTTGGTCCCGTGGGCAGCCATATCCCACCTTCGTCGCCAGTTTAGTGTATGGGACCAAAGACGACCGGACAACCGAAGGGTTGGTTTAACACAGGTTTATTGCATTGCATGAGGTTCCAGTGAAGCATGAGGAATGGCGGTGATACATCTCAATATATACAGTAGCTCTCTACATTTGAATCTTGTAGCACGGTAGCTGATTGGTTGCTACCGGCGTGGCCTCGCCCAGGCACGCCTCTTTCTTCAGCTGCTGAATGCAGGTCTTGCTTCAGCTGCTGAATGCAGGTCTTTCTTCAGCTGCTGAATGCAGGTCTTGCTTCAGCTGCTGAATGCAGGTCTTTCTTCAGCTGCTGAATGCGGGGAAGGTTTTCCCGCGGCTGTCCGTGATTGAGCAATGTGAACCATGTGAGAGTGAACGCTCGCAGCTGCCCTCTATAGGCTGTCTGCTCGCGTTCCTTTATAGCTGATATCGTTTGTATCTGGAGTGGTTACAATCTTGCCTTACAGTATAATGAACATGCATACATACATAACATAAGGTGCTGACAATATTATGAATGTTATTTGCTGGTGATTCAGTCTATAATTTTTTTGGCTTTTGAAGACAAATTGGATACATTTACTCATAGGGAAGAGAAAGTTTGTAGGTTGCATCAAGGCCATCCAAAGACATTTGCTGCTTAAGACAAGGTAGAATTTGGTCCCACCTAATTTGGCCATATTACAGAAACTAACTTGGACCAGCAGTGGAATCTTGAGATCATCACACATCTGAAATTAGAATCTAGTTTAGGAGAACAGGAAGGTTGTGTGATATGCACAACTAATGGGTCTTTTTTAGCAATGGAGGGCAGGTTGGAGACTGCCAGTGTTGCTCCTCCATATCTCTTGACTTGCCATCTCCAATCTAAAGACACATAGGCGTTAGTGCAAAACAAGCCAGAACTACCTGTATATCTGGAGACAAAAATGATACAGCTGAGGCTGTCCTTCTTTGAACACATTATGAGAAGGCAGAATTCTCTTTAAAATACAATAATGCTGGGAAAGATGGAAGGCAGTAGGAAAAGAGGAAGATCAAATGTGAGATGGATTGACTCCCTAAAGAAAGTCAATATATCTTCCAAAAGGAAGCCACACACTTGAGTTTACAAGACCTGACCAGGGTTGTTGAGGACAGGACATTCTGGAGATCTCTCACTTATAAGTTGGAGGCAATTTGGGGGGAGGAGCATCATGGCAGACTGAGCACATCGTTTCTCTCACCACTGCCTGGAAAGGGGAGCCACAAATGTGGATATATAATGCTAAACTGTTACGTTTTTGAAGAAAAATGTTTCTGGAAGGAATGTGAAGTTGATGGATTGTAATTGGAGGTATTTGGAGCCTGGAGGACAACGGAAAGGAGTAAAACTGTTGCAGCTGTTTCTCAAGTGCCGAGAGCTGAGTTAGTGGTGCTGTTGGAGAATGGAGTTTATGAGCAGAGGTGACAGCAAAGAGAAGCGCTTCCTTGGGAGCTGGCAATAGCTGTGTTCGAGAGAAGTGAATTTTGGCAAAGTCTGGGGTTCGGCAGTGCTTGGAGGAGACTCGAGTGGCGGAGTGGAGCAGAGGAGAAAGGAGGAGAGTCGAGCACGATCTCGCGTGCAGAGTTCCAGGGTGGAAGGAAGTGGCGATTTTGGTCTCGGCTGGAGTGGCGCTGCCGGAGGACAGAGGACGGAGTTTAGGAGGGAGGCCTCGGCAAGGAGAAGCGCTTTTGTGGGCGGCTGAATTCTCGGCGCCACTTGGAGTTTGGGGACGCTGGAACGCAAAGTGGTCAGGAGAGTGCTCTGGTTGTGTCGGGCGGAGAAGGAGTCGTTACTCTGTGGGGATAGGGGTCTGAGGGGAGTCAATTGGGGGGTGCGGAAGTGAGTCCCAATTGATCCCAAAGGGCCCTAATCCGGAGCAGGAGTCTGGGCAGCCCGTGTTGACCAGTGCATTGGTTGGATGTGCGTCCCCTGAAATACTACTGAACGTTGGCTGAAAGTGTGGAAGTCTTTAAGGAGCTGTTATTTCTTCTACCCTTGGAACTTGGACTTGGATTGTGTTGAACTTGTTTTACAAGTGGTGTGCTGGAAGGGCAGAGGATATTCTGTTTGATTGATTGTCGGGCAGGGTCCTTCCATGAGCCCTGATCATTGGACCATTGTGGGGGTGTAAAATAGAGCTGGTGCTTAGGTGGTGGAGGGCAATTTGTGACTGTGATTTTGACTGCGGCAGAAAGAAGAGAGAAAGTGAAGAAAAAAAAAGAAAATTAGTTTTCACAGCTGCTGTGCCAAGGACAGTGATAAAATCAAGGCTAGCCCTGGAGTTGCTTTATCATCAAGTGCAGCTGTGTACTGCTCAACTGGTTGGACTATAGGAACAATTATTTTTTTCTTTCTTCAAGATCTGTGTTTTGTATATATGCCTTGTGTAGAGTAATGAGCTGGATTAACTTGAAAGTCCATAGTGGTTGAAGTTAATTATAAAAGGGATTGTAAGCTATGGTTGTTTATGTATTGGGGCATAAGGAGATAATTGTATAGGGTATTGGCTAAAAGCGTGGATAAAGTTGTATAGACCTGGTTAGACTATTTTAGAATAGAGTGAATGAGTCGAAAAGAAAAAAGAAAGCAGCAGAGAGAAGAGATAGAAATAGATCCAATTTGGCTAAGAACAGGTAGATTAGTAAGAGCAGGCGGTGAGGAACGAAGGAAGTCCTTAAAGGAAGAAATTTTGGAAGCTGAGCAGCTGGATAGGCTTAGAGCAGGCATGGCAGCAAAGAAGAAAATACAAGAGAAACAGCAATTACAATGGTTAGATATAAATCAAGAAGATCAGCAAATTGAATTTAAAGAGGCCAATGCTCGGGGAGCTATAAAAAAGAAAGTAATAGAAGGAGATGTAGAGGAAAGTGTGGAAGGGGATAGCCCTGATGTGAATGAATGTAGAGGCTCTATCGAAATGAGATTAGATAGTCTTGAGAAGTATCTTCAGACCAAGTTTCAAAATTTAGAAGAGCAGCGAGCGAGGGATAATCAAGAATTTATTAAACTGCAGCAAGAGAGTTTTGAGGCTTTTCAGCAAAAAATGCTGTCAGTGGTGACAGGTTTGATGGAATCAGCTAAAGTTGAAATTGCCAAGATAATGGAAGAGGTGAATGATGTAAAAGAAGGAATGGGTTCAATTTCAAAGGAGGTTGAAAATGTAAAGAGACATGTCCAAGAGGTGCAGGAAAAAGCTAAAGGGAGAGAAGTAAAAGTGGATGATCATGAAGTGAGACTGGAGTTACTTGAAGACCAATCTAGAAAAAGAAATATTATAATTAGGCATGTTTCTGAGGCCCGCCCTGATCAGCTGAAGGCCAGAATAATGAGTTGGTTAAATGATTTAGGTATGGATAGGAAGTTCGAGGCTGAGGATGTATTAAGTGTGCATAGATTAGGGTCTAAGAAACATAATACAGCAGACAGAAATGTGCTATTGAGGTTTGCTAGTGAAGGTTTGAAGGTGATGTTAATGCGACATATCAGGAAATCTGGGTCAAGTATATTGAAAATGGAAGGGAGTAGTATAGAGATCTATAATGATATTTCTATTGGCGAGAGAACATGGAGAACACAAATCAAACCAGTAACCAGGAAGTTGAGGGAAAAAGGAATTGTTTATTTTTGGCTTGCCTTAAAAAAGCTAAAATTCATAGTATCTGGAAAATCATACGTGTTGAGGGATGGGTCATATGTCTTAGACATACTTGCAGAGGCAAAGATAATCGACCGAAACTCCAAGGAATGGGAAGATCTTAAAGAGGAGCTGATAATAGCAGGGGTTTATACAACATATGACAGGGAAGAGGAAGAGCGGATGAAGGATATGAGGGTTGCGTTGTCTAGCCAGGATGAACTAGGTAGTGTGGAATGATATAACGGTGTAAAAATTGCAATTGAAGTAACTGTAAGGCACAATATAAAGCGATGATAGAATCCTCATGTGGAAATGGTGGCATGAAAAATTAAATAGTATTTAGAATGGGTAATTAGGCAGGAGAAGTGGTGGTTTGGTTTGTGAGTGTTGTCTCCCCTCCCCCCTCCCCCCTTGTTTGGCAGGGGTGTTTTTCTTTTTCGTTTCGAAATGGCGGGGAGGGTGATGATTTATTGTTTTATGTTTTGTGTTCAGCTGTTTGCTTATGTTTTGTGGGTTGGATTAGCACATGCTTGTAGGAGATGGAATTGTAGCAAGCGAAAAATAATAAAGAATTATGAAATCGATTAGGGTGTTATCATGGAATGTGAAAGGCACGGGCAGTATTATTAAGAGGAAATGTTTGGAAGCGGTAATTAGGAAAGATAGGCCAGATGTGATATGCTTACAAGAAACGCATCAAAAAAGTGAGGATGTAAATAAATTGTATATAAAGGGGATAGAATATTATGAGAAGGCATTGGGTACGTCTAAGGCAAGAGGGGTTGCCATATTAATATCAAAAAAGTTAGGATTTACAAAAGTAAAGACAGTTGTAGATCCAGAAGGGAGATTTCTTATAACAAGGGGATTTATTAATAATGAGGATATAACCTTTGTTAATGTATACGCGCCAAACGAAAAACAGGAGGAATTTTTAGATAAGGTGTATCAAAGTATAGAATCAGAAAGGGTGTCCAAGTTAATAATGGTTGGAGATTTTAATTTGATCAGATCAGGTTTGGATACTACAAATGTGGCTAAGCGTACATGTACTAATAGGGTGATGGATAGGTGGTTAAAAATAACGGGATTACAGGATGTTTGGAGGAAAATTAGAGGCTCAGAACGGGGATATACATTTTTTTCGCACGTGCACAATTCTTATTCACGAATTGACTATGTTTTGGCTTCAGAAAGTATGATAGATAAGGTTGAAAATATTGAAATTGGTATGATTAAGGAATCTGATCACGCTAAAATAATTACAGAATTTAAACTAAGTGATGACAAACAAAAAAGGGGTACATGGAGCTATGATACAAGGTTATATAGAGATCAAAAGAGTAAGGAAACGATAATAAAAAGATGGGAAGAGTGCTGGGAAATTAATGATACAAAGGATGTAAATGATGGAATATTATGGGATACCATGAAGGCAATATTCAGGGGAGAAAGCATTAGGCTCTCTTGTATTAATAATAGGCAAAATAAGGAAAAGGAAAAAGAGTTAGAGGACGAAATAAAGAAGTTGCAGGATATTCATGCAAGAACGGGAGATAGGGACATATTCGATAAAATGCAAAAATTAAAAAGAGAATTTATTGAAAAAGATATTGAAAAGGTAAAGAAGAATTTAATTTATTTGAAAAGAGATTACTTCGAGTACAGTAATAAAAATTCTAAGCTATTAGCTAGAGCCGCTGAAGAAAAGAAAGATAAAAGAGGAATTTCAGTTTTGATAGATAAGTATGGCAGAAGGTGTAATAAGTTAGTAGATAAAATTCAAATTGTCAAGGCTTTTTATCAGGAATTGTATTCGAGGAAGGACGTAAATACGGATGAATTAGAGCGATATTTAGATAAGTGGTCAAGAATAAATTTAAGCTTGGAGCATAGGAGTTACATGGATGAAAAGATAACACAAAAGGAAATAAAGGAGGTCATAAAAAGGTTAAGGATAGGCAAGGCTCCAGGCGAGGATGGTTTATCGGTGGAGTTTTATAAAGATTTTAAAGAGATGCTGTTACCAAAAATGGAAAGGATTTTTAATTATATTTTGGAGGGAGGGAGAGTTCCTAAATCGTGGTATAGTACAATTATAATTTTAATTCCAAAGGTAGGGAAAAATCTTGAAAAAATTGAATCCTATAGACCGATTTCCCTGATGAATCAGGACGCAAAATTTTTTACGGCCATTTTAGCTAATAGATTGAATAATTTTAGTGGTAAATACATTAATAAGGATCAAGTGGGATTTATGAGAGATCGGTATATGTCGGATTTGACGAGAAGGATGGTTGACTTGACAATTATTGCTCAGGAACAAGAGGAGCATGTGGGTTTCTTCTCCCTGGATATATTCAAAGCTTTTGACTCGATCCAATGGATAACTATAAAGGAAATTATAAAGAAATATGGATTCGGACAAAAATTTTGTGGGGTAATTGAGCAGTTGTATCAGCAAGGCTCGGCTAGGGTTAAATTAAATGAGGAATTAACAGGGGAGATTAAATTGGAAGCGGGCACAAGGCAAGGAGATCCATTGTCGGCATCTTTATTTATAATGGCCATGGAATTGTTAGCTAATGTAATAAGGGAAGATAAGGAATTAATTGGAATTGAAGGTATAAAAATTAGCCAATATGCTGATGACACCCTAATAACAATAAAAAATCCACAGAATACACTAGGGAAGATATATGGGCATTTAGAGGAATTTCAAAGGGTGACGGGACTTAAGGTAAACTGGGATAAGTCAGAAGCAATTCTTTTTAATGTGGATTTGGACATACAAGAAAGTTTAAAAGCTAAATTTAAAATACAAATTAGAGATAATATAAAATACCTGGGGATAAACATTTCAAATAAATATGATGATTTAAAAAGGTTAAATTATGATAAATTGGAAAAAGAATTAAAAGAAATGATTTTACGGTATAAGAAGCTAAATTTGTCGTGGTTTGGACGCGTTTCGCTATGTAAAATGAAGCTTTTACCCAAATTAAATTTCTTATTTGATACCCTGCAAATATATATGAAAGAGAAGGAATTAAAGGTTTTTCAAACTATATTAAATAATTTTTGTAACGGTGGAAAAAGGGCCAGGATACCAAAGTTTTTATGGTATTCATCACAAAAAAAGGGCGGGTTAGGAATTCCAAATATTAAAAATTATTATTGGGCATTTCAACTGAAGAATATTTGTAAAATTTTAGTGAAAGAAGAATCGATTTGGGGAAAAATTGAATTGCGAGAGAAACTGGGTGAAGAAATATTAATGTTTTTGGGCAAAGGGAAAGCAAAAATTAATGCTACAAATAAATTGTTAAAAGCTCTTTTAAAAACTTGGACATTACTGAAAAATAAATTGGCACCAGGGTTGTCCCCAATATTAGGCCTGAGTGATATGAAATCATTCCCACTGAGAATGGATAAGAGCGTAGAAGAAGTATTGAATAAGAATAATATAACTCTATTAAAGGATTGGATAACAGCATGTAGAGACAAGGAAAGAAAGTTAGATATAGGTAGACAACTTAAATTGAATTGGCTTCAATTGATGTCTATTGACAGTTGGAATAAAAGATATTTAGATGAAATAAGCTTGGATAGGGAGCGGACGAAATTTGAAGAGTTGGTACTTAGTCTAAAAAGTGGGCAGGTAAAAGTTAAGGGGTTAGTAAGCAAAATATATAAGGTTTTAGATGACTCAGATCAGCATCAGAAAGCTTTAAAAGAAACATGGGAGCTAGATTTGAATATCATAATTACAGACGAGCAGTGGAATGCTAAATGGAAAAGGAGAATAATGAGGTCTTTGTCTGTAAGAATAAAAGAGCACAATTATAAATTATTGTGGAAGTGGTACTTGACTCCGGTACGACTATACCAAATTGACAATACAAAGTCGAAATTTTGTTGGAGGTGTAAGGGGGAAATTGGAACATATGAGCATATGTGGTGGGGGTGTAAAGAGACGAAGTCATTCTGGTTGAAGGTGGAACACGAAATTGGGAGAATTCTAGATGTAAGAATGAAATTGGATGTAATTTTAATTTTGTTAACAGATGTGGAGGTGGTAGAGCAACAAAAAAGGGAATTATTAGCAATTATGTTATCCAGTGCTAGACAGTGTATAGCGCGATATTGGAAATGTGATGTTACCCCAAAAATAGAGGATTGGTATAAGGAGTTGTGGAATACTGCGCTGAATGATAAACTCACCTGGGAGTTAAATTTAAGAAAAGGGTTAATTAAAGAAAGCAAATTTCAGGAAATTTGGAAATGTTTGATAGATTATACCTTGATTAATGGTCATGGGCAACTGCCGGTGCCAGATTACATTGCATTTTTGAGACGATAATAGATAAAAGGGGAAATTCTGTCTCCGTAGCATTGTATACAGCACGTGGTGATATTTTGTTCTGTTTCTTTTTTTTTCCTGTTCTCTCTTTCTTTGCTTATTTATATTACTGTGTATTTTGTCTTTTATTTTCTTATATTGTTCTGTTTGTTATCTCTTGTTTTTTTAATTATTGGACGTGTATCGAGAAATAAATTTTTGAAAATTAAAAAAAAAAGAAAAAAAATAAGTTGGAGGCAATTTGATGGCATATAACAACAAACTTAATGTAAACCTGGCCTCGGCGTGAAGCACAATAAATAATTCTACTCATGCCGTGTTCTTTGTACAAAAATGATGTGTAAAGCTAGTTTGCCTCCTTGGGTGCACCTTGGGTAACACTAAATGAACTAGTGCTCGTGGCAGCCAGATAATCACTATGATCTCCTGGCTATGTTACACACAAGTATAAAGTTTTAACTTTCCTTAATAGTTAATGACCGTAAAAATTATCAACAGTTCTTGTCAGGACCAGAGGACTATAAAATTAGAACACTGTGTCTGAATTTGCAAATTAAACATAGAGAGTTCAGCAGAAATAAATGCCAGCTTTTACACAAGATTTTAATAGATTTTAAAGTTGACATAGTTGCACTACAGGAGACGCGCACAGATAACGAGGAAAGGCCTTATGCCAGAGGGCAGATACCTGGAGATCATATTATTGGAGCAATATACCATCATTCTCACAGAGTAGCCACATATGCAAGAAGCAAAATAGAAGATGTTTATCTTATGTCAGCTTCCATAGAAAATGGCATACATGAAGTTACAATAAAAATTGGGGACTTGACTATCTGTAACATCTACAAACTTTCTGATATTTTGTGGCCAGTGCTAAAAACACATCAACATCCCACTGTATTTGTTGGCAGCTTTAATAGCCACCACACAAATTGGTGCTACAGAGAAAATGATGTAAGTGGGGAAATCTTGGTAAGATGGGGTAAAGAGAATAATATGCACCTAATTTTTGATGCTAAAGATCGGGGCTCCTTTAAATCAGTGGCATGGAGACAGGAATATGACCCTGATTTATGTTTCATAATTGTAGATGAAAAGCTCAACTCAATTATGGCAACTCAAAATATTCTACCAGATTTTCCACATAGTCAACACCCACCAATGATGGTAGAGATTGGAATAAATATCCCATTAATAATATGCATTCCTCGACCATGCTGGAATTTTCAAAAAGCAAATTGGACAGCTTTCTCTGAAGAAAGAGTACTGTACTCGGATGGATCCCTCCCACCTCCAACAACTATGAGAGGTTTATAGGAGCAATTTTTCAGCACTGCAAAGAAGCATATACCCAGAGGCTACCAGAAGGAATATGTACCAGGATGGGATGATACAAGTGAGGAATTGTACAAAGAATTCCAAAGAACTGGTGATTGAGAAGTGGCTGATGAGCTAATTCAAAGCCTAGATGCTGCGAGATGGAAAAGGTAGATGGAAACTATGAGGAAGATCGATTTTAAAACTTCTAGCAGGAAAGCTTGGTCCTTGTTATGTAAATTGTGAGGTGGAAGTCTTATAATACAAGAAAATGCAATAATTGACCCAAATCGCATAGCATCCCATATTTATTTATTTATTTATTTATTTGATTTGTATTGCCGCCCCATAGCAACATCAAAAGGAAAAAGCCATAAAGAAACAATAAAACAATGCTTTGGGAGCTTTGGGAGCTGCACTGGTTACCGGTATGCCTCCAGGTGCAATTCAAGGTGCTGGTAATGACTTTTAAAGCCCTACATGGTAGTGGGCCAGGATACTTAATAGACCACATCACCCTGAGAACATCTGTCCATCCCACCAGAGCAGACCGGAGAGGCTCTCCCATTGTGCCAATCCGCTAGAGAGGCTTGTTATTCTAGCACCAGAAGGAGGGCCTTCTCAGTGTCTGCTCCAGCCCTATGGAGCCTCCTGCCAATTGAGCTGCATCTCCAGACAAAGTTGCTGTCCTTCAGAAAAGGGCTAAAAACCTGACTGGCAAAGCAGGTGTGGGGCACCAGTGATGGGGTGCCCTTGCCTGCTGGCTGATTTAGTAAAGAACACTCTCTCCCTCTTTTAATCTGTAGGGGTCAGAGTAATTTTTGGTGGCAGTTTTAATGAGGTTTTTATTGGTTTTTAAAATGTGATTGGTTTTATTTTCTCTGAGCTGCCCAGAGTCTTTGGAGTTGGGTGGCAATATAAGTCAGAAAAATAAATGAATGAATAAATAAATAAATAAATAAATGTCAGAAAAATGTATTTTCTTTACAAATTTATTTCCCCTCATTATACTCTTTAATTAAAAATAGACTCAATGCATTATTTAAATTTATTTAACAATATGATAGTCATCAGTTTACAGACAAAAGGAAGAAATAACAAATGGAGTATAAAGCTGAGCTATGCTGGGAGCCGCTGACTGGCCACCTCTCTCTGCCCCTTTCTGGAGGGGAGAAGAAATGGCCCACGCCTGGCACAGGAGGCTCCGGCCACGGCACCCTCTGCCCATTTGCTGGGGTTGGAGGGGAGAAGAACACCGAGCTGTGCTGGGAGCCGCAGACTGGCTGCCTCCCTCCACCCCTTTTGGGAGGGGAGAATAAATGGCCCACACCCAGCCCAGGAGGCTCTGGCCACGGCACCCTACACCCCCTTGATGGGGTCGGAGGCGAGAAGAACACCGAGCCATGCCAGGAGCCACAGACTGGCCACCACCCTCTGCTCCTTTCTGGAGGGGAGAAGAAACAGCCTGTGCCCAGTGTAGGAGACTCTGGCCATGGCACCCTCCGCCCCTTTGCTGGGGTCGGAGGGGTAAAGAACACCGAGCTACGCCAAGAGCCACAGAGTGGCCACCTCCCTCTGCCCCTTTCTGGAGGGGAGAAGAAATGGCCCTTACCCGGTGCAGGAGGCTCCGGCCATGGTACTCTCCACCCCTTTGCTGGGTTGGAGGGGGAAAAAATGCTGAGCCACACCAGGAGCTGCAGACTGGCTGCCTCCCTCTGCTCCTTTGCATGGGGCTGGAGGGGAGAAAGACGTTGAGCCATGTTGGGCTATTTAGACTGGCCACCACTCTCTACCATTTTTCTGGGGCCTTCTCTGGGGCCAAGGGACATTTTGGGGGCCAAGGAGGGTTGAAAAAGCTTAAGGGTGGGTATTGGGGGGTGGGGAGGGATGGAGGGAGGGAGAGAGGGCCTTGCCAGCCAGGTATAGGGGACAGAGCTCTGTCTGGAGCAGGTAGTGGGGTTCCTGGGGCCCAAATTGTTTTAGTCATTGGAATGGGGTGATATTGCAGGAGCCAATGGGTGGTCCGCACTAAGGGAATGTGGGACAGATATTTAGTATCTGTCCCATGTTCCTGCCCCCTGGCTACATCGCTAGTTCCTGAGCAGCTGGTCCAGAGTGTCCCCTCCCTTAGGCTGCTGCTGGTGAATGCCATGTCAGTTTATAATAAGGCCCCCCTGCTTTTAGATTCTATTCTGGGGGAGCGAGCTGACCTGGCATGCATCACTGAAACCTGGCTGACACCAGAGGATGGCCTTCCTCTTTCAGAAATGTGTCCAGCCAAGTTCAGTATTTGGCACCAGCCAAGGGGTGAAGGGAGGGGCAGTGGTGTCGCTGTTGTAGTCAGAGAATCATTGGGAGTCACGAGAGCCATGGCTCTGCAAGTTCTGGGTTGTGAGGCCCTGCTCCTTCATTTGGGCCCTAAGGGCCAGTTGAGAATCCTGCTCCTGTACCTGCCTCCCTGCAATGTAGCAGATTATGGTCCTGGGGGATTTCAATTTGCCTTCATTAGGGGCTGTCTCCGAGGTAGTGCAGGGGTTCATGGCTTCCATGGCAACTATGGGCCTGACTCAGGTAATTGAAGGCCCAACCAGGAGCAGTGGCCACACACCGGATCTAGTCTTCTTGTCGGAGCGGTGGCAGAGTGATCTGAATTTACAGCAATTAGACATAACTTCTTTGCCATGGTCGGACGACTGTCTGGTGACTCTCGACTTTCTGGGGAAAACATTTCTCTGCAGGGAGGCAGGGCCAGTAAAATTGCCCCGTCCCCGGTGACTGATGGATCTGGATAGATTCCAAAGAGAACTGGGGTGTTTTCCTCTGGATCAGCAACACAATTTGCCCAAGGCTCTTGTTAACCTCTGGAACGATGGGGCGACAGTGGCCTTGGGTGTAATTGCACCTCTATGGTCACTCGGTGCACGTGATCACTGCTCATCCCCATGGTTCATGGAGGAATTGAGGGGACTCAAAAAGGCAAAAAGACTCCGAGAATGCTGCTGGGTGAAGACCTAGAGTGAGTCCGACCGAACACTTACTAGAGCTGCTATTAAAGCCTATCTTGTGGTGATAGAGGTGGTAAAAGGTCAATATTTCACCACCCTTATTGCCTCTGTGGATAATCGCCCAGCAACCCTGTTCCGGGTGGCTAGGTCCCTCCTTGGTAGAGGGGGGGGGTGTTTCAGGCCCTGGTTGGCAGGGGTCTGCTGTGGTTTTTGCTGATTATCTAATGGAGAAAATCGCTCAGATTTGCTTGAAGTTTAATCCTAGTGTGGAAAATATAGGGCTGGGGTTAACTGGATCACAGTCTAGCCATGTTATTTGGGATTGGTTCAATTCAGTTGTCCCTGAGGAAGTGGGCAGGCTCCTGGGATCTGTTTGTGCCACTGCTTGCGCATTAGATCCATGCCCCGCCTGGTTAGTTAAAATTACCAGGGTGGTGACAGGCAGTTGGGTCAGAGAGATTGTGAACTCTTCATTGTGGGAGGGGGTCTTTCTAGCAGCATTAGAACATACCTTGGTGTGTTCCCTCCTGAAAAAGTCATTGCTTGACCCTACAGTACTCGCCAACTACCGGCCTATATTCTACCTGCCCTTCTTGGGGAAGGTTTTGGAGAAGGCAGTGGTGCAGCAGTTACAGGAGGTCCTGGATTAAGTGGATTATCTGGACCATTTTCAGTCAGGATTCAGGTCTGGATATGGTACTGAGACTGCATTGGTCATACTGTTGGATGATCTCTGGTGAAAGCTAGATAAAGGTCATCTGTCCATCCTTGCTCTTCTTGACCTCTCAGCGGCCTTTGATACCATCAACCATGGTATCCTTTTGGAACAGCTCCGAGGATTGGGGATCTAGGGCACAGTGTGGTCCTGGTTTTCCTCATTTTTGATGGGCCAGACCCAGTCGGTGTGGTTGGAGAGTGAGAGTTCCAGCCCTAGGCCCCTTCAATATGGGGTGACTCAGGGCTCGGTGTTCTCACCTATTGTATTTAATATCTACATGAAGCCTCTAGGTGAGATCATCCATTCACATGGGGTGAGGTATGCAGATGATACTCAGCTATACATCTCGGCCTGTGGTGATCCAAGCGATGCACTTGAAGTCCTGTCCAGGTGTCTGGAGGCTGTTGGGGTTTGGATGGGGGACAACGGGATACAACTGAATTCTGGCAAGACAGAGTGGCTGTTGGTCAGGGACCCTGTGTTATCTTGGGAGCTACTATCTTTAGTTCTGGATGGGGCTATTTTACCCCAAACAGAGCCAGTGCGTAATCTGGGGGTCCTCCTGGACTCATGACTCCTGCTCAAAGAGCAGGTGGAAAGTCATGGCCAGGAGGGCTTTTGCACAACTTCGTGTTATACGCCAATTGCACCCGCTCCTAGATCAGGACTCCTTGCTCATGATCATGCACGCTCTGGTCACCTCTAGACTTGACTATTGTAATGCGCTCTACATGTGGCTGCCTTTGATGACCATTCGGAGGCTGTAACTGGTCCAGAATGCAGCTGCTCAGGTGATGAAGGGGTGCAGGCATTATGCCTGTGCCTCGCCACTGCTTCGGGAGCTGCACTGGTTCCCAGTGTGCCCCCAGTGCAATTCAAGGTGCTGGTAATTACCTTTAAAGCCCTACATGGTAGTGGGCCAGGATACTTAAGAGACCACATCACCCCAAGAACATCTGTCCATCCCACCAGAGCAGACTGGAGAGGCTCTCTCATTGTTCCATCTGCTAGAGGGGTGCGTCTCTCTGGCACCAGAAAGAGGGCCTTCTCAGTATCTGCTCCGGCCTTATGGAACCTCCTGCCAATTGAGCTGCATCTCCAGACAGAGTTGCTGCCCTTCAGGAAAGGCAGGTCAGTTGTGGGGCACCAGAGACGTGGTAACCCTGGCCTGCTGCCTAATTTAGTAGAACACATTGCAATACAAATTAGAAAAAATTAAAGCACTCTTTAAAGATGAATGCTCCATGAACATGGGAAATCTATATTTGTAAAACAGAGGTGTGGGTTAGTATGTGCTCTAAAGGAACCCACACCCCTGGACCAATATTACTGAAATTTGGCACATACATACCCTGGCACATATATACAGCCTACGTTTTCCCTAATCGATCTCAATGCAGCCAATGCAGCCATGCTTTTCCTTCAGGAGAACTTATTAACCGGATGGTTTCCAGGCATTGTCGACAGTACAAATTAAAAATGACAAAGGCCACAGAGGGCGACATTTACAAGTAGGGAATTAATGAAGGAGAACACGGCTTGACAGTGGTTTGAGTTTTCCACCCGGTGGTGTCTCCGGCCCGGTAACTTAAATTTCTCTCAAGCCACGGCCTCCTTCTGCTGAGGGAAGAAGGATGCGGCTTGACAGCAGATCGAATTTTCCATCTGGCGGTGTCCCCGGCCCATAAACCTAAAGTTCTATCAAGCCGCGGCTTCCTTTTGCTGAAGGAAGGAGGATGCAGCTTGACAAAGGTTTGAAGTTTCCACCAGGACACGCCACCATTAAAGAAAGCTGTGGCTGCAATTAGCCACCACAGCTTTCTTCCGCGGCAGTGTCTCCGGCCAGTAAACTTAAAGTTCTGTCAAGCTGCACACTCCTTTTGCTGAAAGAAGGAAGACACAGCTTGACAGTGATTTGAATTTACCACAGGGACACGCCACCAGGAAAGCTTTTTCAGCGGCGGCATTTCAGGCCCGTAAACTTAAAGTTCTGTCTGGCTGGAAAATTCAAACCGCGGCCTCCTTTCTACAGGGAAAGGAGGCCACGGCTTGACAGAACTTTAAGTTTATGGGCCGGAGATGACGACGCTGAAGAAACTATACTTCCTTTAAGGGAAAAACCCCCGAGCATGGCTGGGTAATCAGCTAGTGTGATATAAAGGAAGAAGTCTGCATAGATAGAGCTTTTGCTATATATTATTTCTGGAGCACTCACCATACTATAGCATTTTTCCTACCCTCTCCTTCCCCCCCAGATTACTGAAAATATCATATTTTTGTCAATATCTATCATGTAGGCAAACCCAGTAATGGTACAATAGTTCTGCTGGCAGTAATGAATAGAAATGCTTATATTTGCAATCACTTAAATCAATTTCTGAAACCATTGTTGTTTCTTCAGTGGCATTGAAAGTAAAACTGGAAGAGTAACTTATGTAATAAAAACACTTAACTGTATTTTTAAAGTAATTTACATATTCTTTCTAAAATCTTAAATGACACCCGCTGTCTGTAAATTGAAAGAATGTTCTGAAAGCCAGCATTTAAAGTATATGTTATGAATTTTAAGGTAGAGCCTGATTATTTGTTATCTGTGCTTTGCAACATATCTGAAGACAGTTAAATCACTCCATTGTGTAGGCTGTATTTGCATTATATTTTGTTTGATATTGTTATGACACTAACCTTGGCCAGTGAGATATTTAAGGGGTGGTTATAAGATGAGATATTTATGACTAGACTAGAGAGGGCTCATTTCCCATCAAACTCTCTCTCTCTCTCTCTCTCTCTCACACACACACACAGAGAGCAATTCACATAGTTTTGTCTGCTGAGATCATTGCTTCAGTCAATACTGGCTTTCTTTGTGATTATATCTACGTACTTTGTTATATACCTCCTTCTCCTGGCATAAAGGATGTAGCTATGAGATAGTCATGTTGATTTGCTACAGGGAAAAAAGTTTTGCAGCAACTTAAAGACTGGTAAATTAATTACAATATAAAAGTTTCCAAGCAAGAAGCAATTTTATTAGATACAAGAAATATCATCTGTAATTAGTAGATTAATGTAAATATGGTTGTAGAATGTCAGTAATCTTGAATCAACTGCACTGTCTTCATGTTTGCTTTTGAGTTCTATTCAGGGTTGTGGCTTTTCTCTACCCTAAATAGCTTAGAGCAGGGTTTCCCAACCTAATGTCCATGGGCTGGATCTGCCTGCAGCACAATTTGATGTGGGCCCCCACCCATCCAAGGGCATTCAAGAAACAAAATGGCCTCCCCTTTGAAGCTGTTGGGACAAAATGGCCACCCCATCGTGCAGGCAGGGCAAAATGGGTGTCCAGCCCTTGAAGCTGACTGAGAGAGCATGACCCAGCCCCAGCTTGAAAAAGTTGGGAACCCCTGGCTTAGAGCCAGGATATCTGAAAGACTGCCTCCCCTTATATTTGCCTGCCTAACATCTGACAACCTCAACAAATCCCCTTTTGCCCCACTCTTCTGATATACTAGATTAGGGAGGACATATGACAGAGAAAGCTCAGATATTAAAATTCCTAAGAAAAGTCAGGCTGGTCAGGAAATTCTGAAGGCAGGTAGAACTATTCCAAGGAACTTTGGTCTTTTAAGATTGACTCATATTGGCTTTTTGGGCCATATTTTCTATCTACTTTTAAAGAATATTTTAAACAATGTTTTTAATCTATATTTAGCTGTTTTATTCTCTCTAGTGTATATCAATTTAGCAGTCCTAAAATATAAACAAATGCTTTAAATAAATTAAAAAGAAAGAGGAAGTGAGGGGAATGAATTTAGGTTGGGGAAATGAAATTCAAAGACAGTGATAATTAAGATAAAGTTTAGATGTATGTGAACTGATTACACATTACAGTGAGCACTCACAAAGTGGTATTGGTAAACTTACTGGCATTGAGAAGTTAATTATCTTTTGTAGTGTGATTAAAACAACAACAGCAAAAATCCTGTCATCTTACTCTTTGTGCTTACAATTTAGGTAGTCTCAAGATTGGAATGTGTGAAGTTGCCCTTAGCAGCATATGAATAGCTTTTTACATATATTGTTATATTTCTGTTCTTCTTGCCTGAGTCTTTTCTCATTTGGAATCTCCTTGAATTATTGTGTCAAGAAATCATAATTACACAAAACAAGATGTGGCATGTGTTACATAGAGATGTTATGTAAGGATTGTGTATAATTTTGAGTATAATGACACTGTTGATGCAGCTTTAAATTGGTTCTAATTCTTATCAGTTCCTGCACATAGTTGTCAGGAATGTCGTTACTTACAAGTAGGATTTTGGCCCACAAGTGTTTGGGATTCCTGCTTCTTAGATACTGCTCTCCTAGCTAAGCAACTCTGGATTTTACCTTGCAGTAAATAAGGTAGTGCATAGCCAAGTAAACACTCCAGTCATCTTCTGGTATTTTAAAAGTATATTAGTAGGGCCAGGGAGAAGAAAAGCTGCCATGGTTCGCAGGCAGCCGGAGACGCTGCCACTGCTGACATCGGGCCCAAACTGTTTGATGTTAGCCGCCCAGAGTTGTGTTGCACGTGGGTGGCATACAAATTAAATTTGATGATGATGATGATGATTTCAAAAGTTCAGAAAGCACATTGAAAAAAAGAAAACTTCTCTAATTGTGGACGCCCAGAGCCCCCTTTCTAGCTTAAGCCTCAACAAGTTTCTAAGTTCACAGCTTACCCTTAGCATGAAGCCCTGCATCAATAGAGAGTTCTGCTCCTCCCTCTGGGTTTTACCTCATCACACATGTTCCACCCTCTTGCCATTCCCCTAAAGGAATCCAGCCAATGACCATACAGTATCACATGCCTATCACAAATTAGGTTTCCTTCCTTCCAAACCACAAGGCTAGCATATTTTGAATACCAAACCTGAGGAATGCAGTCTAACTCCCCCCCCTCATAAATCTCCATTTTGGGAATGAGGCAAAGGGTACAGTCTGTCAGAGGCCCAGCGGAGGGTCTCACAGGTTACCAGGGGATCCCCAGACTTGATACCCACACGGGGTGATCCCTCTATGTTCAGCAGCCTGTCTACCCCAAGAACACCTTCCCTTAGGTCCTGCGATGGGACATGGGATAGATGGCACTTCTGCACCTTAGGCAGGAACATGGTAGTGAGTATGGTAGCAAGGCTGAATAACAGTCCGTTATATTCCCCCCCACCCCCCCACCCCCACACAGAGCAGACTTGGCCCTGGGAAACTGCCCTGCTCGGAGATAGCTTTTACCTTCAAAGGCTGGGATGCCCCGGCAGATAATATTCCCAGGCCGATGATTGAAGCAGGTGTTCCTCCCTTAGGATCACTGTGGCAGCCTTATCTCCCCCAAAGTAAATGTCCCTTTGAGAAAGGTTGTGCCTCAAGGCTGAGCCCTTCCAAAGAAGTAGCCTTTTTGGCTTGGCCACAGTCCCTTATCTTGGCTCCTCTCCACTCCGCAAAATTACTCCCATCTTCAGATGGTCAAAGACGAGCAATGGTGGGCTCTAATTTTTTTTAACTACCACACTGTGGCTGTGGTATGGTGGGTGTGGCCAGGAGGAAAGCCCCGTGTTGCACCCAAATTAGGACTACTTTATTTCAAAACTTGGATGGGCGGGGCCTGCCAGAATTTCTGCTACCGGTTCTGGTAAACTGGTGCGAACCTGCTGATATCCACCCCTGAAGGCGAGGCTTTCTCAATGTCTTTGAGGCTTTTTATGGAAGAATAATAATCATCCAAGAATATGCAGAATATACATCGAAGCAATAATCTATTCTACTCTAATTTAACAAGATAAGAAAATAGCTAACTTCACTAAGAAAGCATTTCTTCTCTATGGGCTTGAAAGCCCCCATTAGGATTTCCTTATGGGTCCATTTTGCTGATGTTAAAGAATGTAGGCTCCCATCTACTTTCAATAGGCGCTCTCGATCCCTCAATCTCTGGGGTTTAAATATATTTTTGGGGTCCTCACACCCTTCTTCCAGAATGTTAAACATGTGAGGTTACTTCATTGTTTACCCAAGCAGGTGTTTATGATGTAACCAAATTCCCAAACATGAAATGATGTAACCTAATTCTCAGGTGTCTGTGCAGGTGTTGTTGTCACTCTGTCCCCAGATGTTTCAACAGGCATTAATATCCCATGATCCACTTCTATGTGAAAGTCACCTTTCCTTTCTCTCTAAGGTGGTGGGTGATTGATGAATTGTAACCTTGGGAATCCCACTTGTTATGTAAGTGTGAGCTCCCTCACAGGTGTCTAAGTGATTGCCATTGCTACTTAGCAACCCAAATACTTAGTGACGTGTTGATGTGTGGTATTTATGGTATGTGTATTGGAATGCAACTGGCTTCAGTGTGATTCCCCATCGAGTTAGCTATCCTTAAACCTACAGAGAATATATAATGTGAATCTTAATACTTAATAAATGTAAAGAAAATTAAAATATGAAATCATCCCTTGTGATTATCATGACACAGTCAATACTCTGGCAATAGTCATTTTGTCCTAGATTACATGTCTGGCACTTAAACTTTCAGTGCATAGAACATTACAAATATCTTGGGGTGATTTTCCAATTTAATGGCCAAAGAAACTCCCACATTGCACACATAGCAATGAATGCCCAGAAAAGTGCAGTGGCAACCCAGAAATTTTACTGGAAAAAGGGTGGGTGCAACATTGTGGCAGCTCTTAAGTTTTATATGGTGAAACCTCTCACACAGCTGTCATGTGGGGCTCCACTTTGCATGAGTACTAACATCGCCAGCTTAGAGAAGATCCAATCAAAATTCTTGAGATCTATACTCCAGATACCACCTAGTATCTCTAACACTGTAACCAGGCTGGAAATTATACTGTTCAGACCAGGTTATGGATATGTTCATCAATGTACAGGCTAAAATTGTTATTTTCCCCAAACAGTCTGCTGAAATTAATGATGTCAGATACCTCAGCAGCTCTGTGGATATCTATTCTCGAAGAAAAACTGGTTTCATATGGCCCATCAAAGCAGTTAGTTGTTTCTCTTGGCTCTCCTCGAGCAAAAGAGGTAATAAAACAAAGGATATTGGATATCCATCGGCAACATGATTTAAACAAAATAAATAGTCCACTCTTTGAAATGCCCCCACCTAATAATATGAGGCCCTTAGCTTACTTATCCAGCTTAAGTAACCAGAGCATAGGAGATCATACATGCGCTTGCATTTTAACATGTTACCCTCAATATTCAGAGAGGAGCTATTTAAGAAAGTTCCTGTTCAGGAGCACTTATATATATGTCAGGCTGGGAAGGTGGAGACATCTGAACATGTAATTCTAGAATGCCAGATTTATGATAAACTTAGATGTGACGTTATTGCTGCCTTCCCTCACATTGAGCTGAATAATCAGATAAAATCACTGATCTGACCGCCGCTGTTGCCAGATTTGCTTGGAAGGCAACCAGGGTATGGAGCATTAGAGAGAACCAGCTACATTGGTAACAGGTTAAACACTAGCCATAATGATTGTTACTTTGCACTTGTAATCCTATTTTATACCCAATTGATGTATACTGTATCTGTTATGTACATTTGTACAGACACTTTTATTCTCATGTTTATAATGTAAAACTATAAATTTAAAACTTTTGAATTTGTCAGATTTTAGAGATATCAGCTGTCCTATCTGTATAAATCTGAGTTGTTTTATTCTTTTTAATTCAAATTCAAAGAGGTGCCGTTCCATTACCTAGGCCAAATGAAGCACCAATTTTAAGAACTGATTTTATTATATTTTATTTCAACTCAAGTAGATAAGTTTGTGGTGGTACATTTTGATTGTATCTTGTGTACTTAAACCCTTTTTACTGTATTTCCTAGAAGAAAATAACAAAATTCTGAAAATCCTCAGTAATACCTGATATAGGTCTTTACCAGTTATATTAATATAAGTAATATAGCTTGACTGTAAAGCAAAGGTGGTGATGAAATGTGTGAACGAAGGTTTCTTCAGACATGCATATAACTAATGAACAGTAATCATTGTGGGAACATTTGTATGTGTGGATCAGCCTGCACAGATCTAGTAATATAGACAAATTGAGTAATATGTCATATCACCCAATATTACCTAATATCACCTGTCACCAAAAATAAGGGACAGGCATGGTGTCAGTGGAGTTGATACATACATTGAACTGTTGATTGCCAAGTAACAAAAATTTTAAAATGATATACTAGGACTACATTTTCTCTGCACCAAGCAGGTATACATCCTGGTGTAATCCAAGAGACAAAGCCATGATCATATGAATGAGTGTTTAGGCAACTATTGACAAAACATGACTTAAAACATGCTGTCATCATTGACATTTGAATCCCTTCATATTCAAATGACCTCTTGTTGATTAAAATACAACAGTCAATTAAAAAACACACACTCGATAATAAAAAGAGGAAGAAGATTGTGATTCCCCCCACAACTCTTTACATACTGCAATGCAGATATTGTACATTTTAAAAACAAGGGTATTATGTTGTCTTTTTCTTCTGTGTGGAATTTACAAGGCAACTTAAAAGTCTGGACCTGTTTCATGGCCTAACAGCAGACTTACAAAGGCAACAACTAAATCAGCTATGGAGCCATATATTTGCAGACAAGTCTGATGATTTACAAAATTTAATAAGCTGCTTCCTTATAACTTTATCCCCAAAGATGCTGTTTCTATAAGAGTTGACAAGAAGGCCATCAGAGGTATGCAGTCTATTGTTATAATGAAAATTTAGCATTATGGTGTGAAAGAGAAGCATAAATAATATCCACCACTTACTAATTCCTTGATGGGATTCTGCTGGAAAGCTGATGCATACTTTTATTTGTCTTTGCAGGCGCACCCCCCAAAGAAAGACTCAGACACCGGTATATGGATAAAGGCATTGGGCCACTTTTATTGAATAATGCCCTAGTCTGAATTATAACTTTCAATTGGTACTCATCCAATTATAATTCTTAAGGCAAGCAGGCCGCAGTAACACTGGTAAGGTTCCTCCCAAAATTGCCAATGGCAATTGGCTACAATGTATCCATTTGTATCAATTTGTTTGTTGACACAAACAAATTGTTGACCGTAGTCAATAAACTATCTACTGACCCCACCCTCTGATGTGTATCCGTCAAATCACGGGGTGATGCATGCTGAAAAGCTCCTGCCATCACCCCTTGCCTGGTTCGTCGTTGACCGGTCAACGTTATTACACCTGTACCTGTCTAAGTGTTGGCCAGTCAATTGCGAACCTGCCGGATACCTATGGGTCATAAATATTTACCTTACCAGTGCTACCCGCCACACGGGGAGGCATCCATGATGACTCACCGCCCCCCCCCCCCCAAGACCGTCAGCTCGGTCGCCAGGCCTGCTTGCACCACACCCAGAATGAGGTACATACCTCCAGCCGACAGGTGGACCCCTTCCCCTGCCTACGGGCAAAATTTTTGTAAGCCTATCCTCAGGTGTCCAATGGCTGTCTCCCAGCCATGCTCAGCAAGGGACTGAGCAACAGCCCTGTCCACTGACTGCCGGAACAGTCCGAACCACGGAGATCCACGTCTCCCCTAAATTGGTGTCTCGGCACGATGTTAGACCATAGTGACCGCGTGTAAGCCATACGTGATATAAAACGCCAGGTCACAGCCCCTCGACAGTTTAGTAACAGCAGTGATCCATATAAGATCGTTGCCGCCGAGGTGCCTATTAAGAACATCGGGCGGTCCAGCATCCCCGACGGACATCAGGAATGGCAACAGTTCCCGGCCCCTTGTGCCGCGCATACCATACCATCGCATACGTGCGGATGCACACAGCCCAAGTTGGGGTCCACTCTCTGTCACCGCAGCATATACTGCTGCCTAGTGTACATAGCTGCGGCCCACCAGCCCCACTGCCACCGGTGTGTAGAGACACACAGGATCTGTAAAAGAGGAGAACAGGTTAAGGACATAACTAGGTACTCGTACAGTGAGGGCACGTACATATAAGAAATTGCGCGTACACGCATGTCCGCCTCCGAGTACTCCAAACGTAGCCGCGATCAACGCGACGCCTATCCTAAATAAATGGGTGCCAAAACGGGCCCCCACACCGCGAAGCGCGGCACCGGTCACCCTCAGTAACATTACTTCGGCAAGGGTAGACCTATCCTGGTGGCAGAAAAACAGGCTGGGGCGCGCAGCAGGCACTGTCGAAAATTCATGTAGGGCACCAACCGGACAGATGTCTCCAATAAAACTTCGTAGCAGTCTGACTCCACTGCCTACGCCGTGCTGAACAACCTGTGAGGACCGTATCCCCACTTGAGCCCACTCATGTGTGACAGAGACATCGTCGAGTTCCAGTGCCCTACGAGACACATCCGCCTTACACAGATGGTACCAACTCTGGCACCCACTCACTGATGCGGAGCGCTCCAAAAAGGCTACCGTGGTAGCTGCATGACCAAGAGCCACTTCACACCTATCCGAACATAAGTAATGCCAGCCTCATGCAAGGTGGGTCAGAAACTCTGGGAAATGGGGTGACGCGTGTCCGGGCGGCGGACACGTTCCCGTGTCCACCCCTCCAAAACACGACGCATGAACGCATAGTGATACGCCTTACGCGTGCGAGGTGCCAATGACATGCCCGGTTCACCTCTCCTCGCCAAACGTCCAAATATCGGCCGGGAGTGGTGAGTGGAATTCATCTGCTTCCGGAGTAAGGCACGGAACCGGGGGATCTGCAGGCGGGATAAAGCAGCAGCAATGTCGTTATTAATACCTGGAACATGTCTGGCCCATAACAGCACATTTAGGCGTAGGCTTCTCAAAAAGAATAGACAAAATAATGTCATGACCCTGGGGGATTTGCATGTCTGGGTGTTGACAATGTGCACCACTGCCGCATTATCACACCAAAAATGGACCACAGAGTAGGCCCACTCATCGCCCCATAGCATCAGTGCTCCCCAAAATGGGAAGAAACTCAAGGAAGGTAAGATCGCGGAGGCGATCCGTGCCAAGCCATGGGTGCTGCCATTGGCCGTAAGTCCACCTACCCTCAGAGTAAACCCCCATAAGTCAGGGAGCCGGAGGCATCCGACCGTACTTGAAATCCAGGGCAGACCATCAGGTCTGATCTCCAGGAAGAGACCCCGTTAAAACCCAGGAGTAATTTGAGCCAGACCGGAAGGTTCACCCGTATGCCCCTGATCAGCCGGACCCTGTGTTGACGTTTTAACAGGCCAACCATGGCGTCACACAGGTGCCTGGCCAATGCTCTGCCGGGTGGAACCACCCTGCAGGCAAAATTAAGGTGGCCATGAAGTAACAGCAGGTCACAAGGGTACACTTTATGTTTGGCAATCAATACCAAAATCGCCGCGGAGATCCGAGCCACCTTATTCATGGGTAACCCGGATGCCCGTGCGACAGAGTCGATTTAGAAATGTGAGCTTAGTAGCTGGGCCCTCGGTCTTTTCAGGCACCAAGGGGACACCCAGTTCCCACCTGAGTGTCTGAAATGTAGTGAGGAGACGCGTGCACGTGTCCGAGCCCCGTTCATCCCCGAACCAAAAGTCATCGAGGTAATGGGCTAGAGACCGAGACCCCGACCTGCGAGCAAAGGCCCACTGAATGAAAGTCCCGAATCGTTCGAATGCTGAACATGAATTAACTCAGTTAGAAGGGGTTGGACTTATCTAAGTAAAATTCACCTTGGAACCTAAAAACCCAATAGCTCTAAATCCATTGGGTGCACTGGCAGTAATCTGAAAGCCGAGTGCATATCACACTGTGCCAGGAAAGCACCGGGACTGCATGAGCGAGCCACCCATAGGGGCTGAGCCAACTACGAGTACCTGACTGAACAAGGTCATCAGGAATGGCATCCCTAACCGGATAACCCACAGGGTGAGCTAAATGGAGGATTAAATGACATTCACCCTGGTTCTACCTCGGTACTAGCCTCATAGGGGAGACGTTCAACTTAGGAAAGGTGGTTCCAAGAAGGGACCCGCTACTCTCATAGCCCCAACTCCCATAGCTGTGCACAGTGGAGCAACCTCTTTGTTACCTTTCAAGGTAACCAGATTAGTAGCATCCTGGGACCCCTAACACCCCCGAATGGAATACAAAAGCCCCATTGAAAACCCTCCAGCAGGTACCCCGCATCATCCCTTCTTGGATGAGCTGAGTGCCATCGCTCCAGCCTGAGTACACTAATTGGGGAGGGGGGGCTTTGACAAGGCTAGTTCTTTCAGATGGAGCTCTGATCGCCCCCTGTGCACCCCTACCTCTGCCCCGTAACCCACCAACCCGCAGGCACGCGGAGGCGGCGTAAGGGCCAGCGCAAAAGGGGACACCAAGTCGGTAACAACACTGGCGTTTAGTACACCCGTCGCCAGCTGAGCAGGTCGAACACGGCAGGTGGGCTGGAACCCCCTGCCCAACCAGTTAGCGTGGAGCCTGTGTCTGAGCAGCCCGCTGCACAGCATGACCACCATGGTACCTATCACCAGGCGCCAGTCACGTGGGAGTCATGTACACGAGCACAAGTGCTGACAGGGCTCATCCAACCTCCTCTCAGGGTGTAGGGCCACCCTCATCCACATTCCTCATCGTAAGCCAACTGCGATGGGCCCATCAAATCAACCATCGCCCTGTAATATTAGCAATAGATGGAACCATCGGGATGGCCCAACCAGGCCGGGCCCTGCGGCATACCACCATATATATAAGGTATGCCGACCACCAGTTGGCCCCAGGTGTGCGGTGGCTTACGACGATGGGACAGCTCTTTGTCTCTGTCATCCTGTCCTTCTCTCTCCTCCTCAGTGGGCTCACAGTTCAATATGGAGAATATCCACATATCCCCCTCCAGACCTTGCCCCTCATGACCTGCGGCAAATGATCACCCAGGGGCAAGGAATAACCAGCCGTCGGCAAAGCCATCGATGGCACGTTCTGTATCAAGGGCATACGCAGCAGGACCCGGACAGCCCCTGCGATGCTCGGCACTGCCCCGGGGGCGGACACCCCCACCCTTAACGAGGGACCATTTAGCACCATGGGATACTGGGATAAGATGGTAACTGATGCCCGCTCGCATCAACTGTACTCCCCCCGCCAAATCTTTTCCCTCGTGACCTGGGACAAATGATCACCAAGGGGCAATGAATAACCAGCCGTCGGCAAGGCCGTCACCGGCACATTAGGTACACGGGGCATACGCAGCAGAACCTGGACAGCCCCTGCAATGCCCGGCACTGCCCCGGGGGCGGAAACCCCCACCCCCAACGTTGTGCCAGTATGGAACCAAGGGGCACTGGGATAGGCTGGCAACTGATGCCCACTCGCCTCGAATTGACGAGGCCACAGCCACTGAACCCCACCATTGGAAGTGGACTGTGATGTGGGTGCATTAACTTGAACCTGATACTCACTAGGTGCACCCCCGTGAGCCGCCCCCACTGGGGGTTCCGGCCCACGGCGGGCGGAGCTCGCGACCGGAATCGAGCTCTGGGGCCACACCTGACCACTCTCCTGCTGTAGCTCTGGACGGACAGGGAGCTGTGAGACACCGGCAGGCGCAGGCCGGAGCGTCTCAAGCAGCTCAACCTGGCTGGCCGCTTGTTGCAGTGTGGCGGCCGTCGAGGTAGCCGGTGGACACGAAGGGCCCCCGGCAGAGAGAGAAGGGCCCCCTGTCATGGGGTTGTGTGCAATCCCCAAGGATGCCTCAAGCACAGCTAAACGCGTTAGCAATGCATCCACTGCCACAGATCCCCCAGTATAAAGTGGGCCGGGTGGGCCGGACGGCCCCCCAGGCATTTGACCAGGAACCCCAAAATGAGAGCCTGGGCCCGAATAGGGCCATGTCCAAAACTCCGGCCCATGATGGGCCGGAGGGGGAACGTGCTGTGCACCAGCACCAGGCCCTCCCCCGCTGACCTGACCCGTGGCTGGCAACTGCGGGCCGAGGGCCAAAGCCCCGGAAGGGCCGGTCAGAGGCTGGCCAGCCGAGGGCCAAGCACCAGCCTGCATCGCCCCACCGGTATCGGTGGGGGTAGTGCCCTGCCGCGTGAGTGCAGCCCTTGTCCTCCGACCTGAGGGCTGCCCCCCACGCTGCGCAGGGCCGGCAAAAGTCCTCCCCGTTGGCCACGGTTTCGTCACCGGGGCCTTCCGTTTGGGAGGCATATCTATAGAAATAGCAGGATCCCTGTCCAGGGATCAACCTATGCCAAAAAGCACAGAGCAGCCAGCAAGCCAAAGGCTCTGACCGGGAAAGCCAAGGGCTAAAGAGCCGAAGAATCAAAGGAACAGCGACGGAGAAAACTTCTCCTCTCCATCGCTATTTTTAAAATGGCAGCTCGGCTGCCTCGTGGCCACCCCTTTTATAGAGGGGTGGCCACGCCCCCTAACTCACCCGGATGTCTGAGTCCGGGTGGGGGCCTGCAAAGAGCATGGCGGCCATTTTGGCGCCGCGCTTTCATTCTACAGATTTTGCAAGACATAATGATAAACCTACACACACCTTACAGACAGGAGCTGGAGCCCAAGACTTGCTCTGTCCACTTAACTATAGCAATCCAGACATGGAGTGGGAGACACAGTTTTTGGAGACTGGGTAAGTGGAAAAATGTGCCCAGCAGCTGCCACATTTCTGCAACAGCTATCTTGTGTGGATTTCCTTGGTGGCACAAACAGTATGTGGGGAGTTTTTCAGGATTTTACACTGCAGCTGGATCTTGTGAAAATCTCACCACTAGTCCACAAAGTTTTTTACCTGAGGCCCAACACTACTTCCACAAGGGCTTGTGTAACAAGAAGTCTCACAAGGTAGATGCTGATGCTCCTTACTTTGCTTGAAATGTCATAATGAACCCAAATGTATCACCCAGCTTCCCCTTTGTTTACTGCTGAAAACAAAACACACATAAACCACATTTGTGCTGAGTCAGTTACCAACCTTGTTACCAACTAGGAATATGTGGGGATGAGTGTCCAAGCGTTAAAGTCCCATCACAAACAAAAATCAAACTTTCATAAGATTTGTCTCCTCATCTGCCTACCCCCTTGTGCTACCTGGCCTAGGACACTCAAAGTTATTCTCCCCAAAAATAAGTATTCTAGCAAGAAAGAGCATGGGGTCATCAATCGAAGTATTTGTGGATTTGCATAATGAACTCCTAAGAATCTCATTTGCTTCTCCTTTTCTTGATTTGCAGATAAAGAATAAACATATCATTCTTTCCTTCTACATAACTAATCATCTCTCTTGGCTTGGAATGTAGATATGTTCTTAAAATAAATATGTGCACTATCAGCCAGTTTGTTTTTTTAAAAGCATAGAAGTACTCTTCAATTTGATTATTCCAAAGCCCTACAAACAAAAACAATTGGGAGTAAATAGCTTATGCATGATCTTATGACCACACTACCTTCATATATTTTAACTCCAATGACTGGTACAAGGTTCATGTGTACCTTTCTAGTTTATTGTAAATAAGAATGCTTTAAATAGGCATGGTTTGATTCCTGCCTTTCTAAATTATATAGAATCCATTTACACTGATAAAGGACTTTAGTTTTTCCAAAGGCCATAGTGAGCTGCCTGCTGATGAAACCTACTAAAATGTATGTAGAACTTACTGTGGTTTATACACTTCCATGTAGGAAAGCTGAATCATTGAAATATACCGCTTGATGCAGTATATAGCAACTAGAAACAATACTCGGGGGATTGAAACTATAAAGATCTATCAGAAAGGCTTGGCAATAAACAGGTATTATTTTACCAAGTGTCACATTTATTTCTAGATTGGCTTCAAGTGGCTCAGGTCTTTTGTGATCACCTGTGAAATTCAGTCTGGCTTTGCAAAAACGCATCAAAGAAATATTGGGTCAATGTACAGATGCAAAAAGTGTGCCTTTTAATCATGATTGACCTATCAAGAACAAACCACGTGACCTGTGTATAACTTTTTGCCCACTATAACAGAAGTTAAATAATTGCAGAAACAAATATTAAGCAAGGTGAAACCTGTGAGGATATGTTTTTGCTCAAGTTTGCTGACCATCTTCATATTCTGTTTGAAGATCCAATGCCTCTAATTTTGACAAAAAGTCTGTTTGTTATCCAATGCTTCTGATTTTTATAAAACTCTATTCAGCAAGATAAGAATGATCATCATCTCCATCATCATCTTGGCATTGAAAAGTTGGAAAGGATCCTATGGATCTTTGAAAGTAGCCCAAATCATGGAGGGACAGAATCAAACTCACAAACTCCGGCTCTGCAGCCAATTACCTAACCAGTGAGCTATTCAGCAGTTTATGATCACCCCACCACCACCCTCTGGTATGAATGTGCACTGTCTTCAGTTGAATATGTTTAAAAAATGAATTGAATTAGGATACTTGTGTGTTTGGGTGCAACTATGGAATAGAGTAAAGAACACAGAGGGATTAAGGGTGCACAATGTAAAACTGGGATTCATGCACTGAGATTTCTTTTTAAGAAGGAACCACTTTTAAGTAGGCTAAAACCCTGAATTACAAATGCCCCATGTTACATAAAATTTGACTTACATAATGATTTTGTGCTAAAACCATGTCCCGATTTACATAAATGTCCCAATTTACATAAATTTACATAACACAGTTTCCTATGGGTTTGCTTCAAGTTACATAAAAAATTCATTTTCCTATGGGTTTGCTTCAATTTACATAAAATTTTCATTTTTTCTATGGATTTGCTTCGAGTTACATAAAAAACCCATTTAAGCAAAAGCCTATGGAACGGACTTTTTGCGTAAGTAGGGTTTTTACTGTACTTTGAAATTTCTCACTCAGTCCCTTACTGGTTGCTGCTTTAGGAAGCCATTGGAAGCTTTCTCTTGATAGCTGGAGAGAAAGGTGGGGAAAAGAAAATTTTTATTTATTTTATTTATTTATATTTATACCTTGCCTTTTTGGTGCAAATACCACTCAAGGTGGCTTAAAACATATAAAACATTCAATAAAAAAAGATACATTATAACCAATAACCAATATCATAAAACAATATATATATAAATACCCACAATAATAATCATCCCAAGAATAACCAAAAAGTAATCCAAAAAGCCCAAACCAGATAGCATCAGATGACCATAAAACCACAACAATATCCATACAATAATATTAATATAAAACACTATCAGGAGCAATAAGAGGAGGTAATAACAATCAAAAAGAATCCAGGGCCAGCACTCCACAGTTCTAATGATGTTGTAGGTCTTGAAAGCCTTGCTGAAACAGGCAAGTCTTTAATAACTTATAAAATGTTAATATTGTAGGAGCAGATCTAATCTCCATTGGCAGTTCATTCCAGAGGGTGGGGGGCTATGGCAAAGAAAACTATTGATATTCTATCTATGACCTCATCTTGCTATCTACATTTCTCTACTGACAAGAATGAGATTTTACTAGAGCACCTGAAGTGCACAAATATTGGTTGGCCACTAATCTGGATATCATTTTATGGGCACTATAAGAGGGTGGGTGGGGAATGCACATCCATCATTTCCAGTAGTAATGTATTGAACCCTTCTGATCTGCCCTTACCTACTCTGTCCCCATGACTATGACATTATCTGTATGCTTTTGAATCTCTGGTACAAGCAAGTAAGCAAACAAACAAATGAGCATTCCCATATTCATGTGTGGGAAATAAATATGGTTATAACATTAAGAGGGTATAGAATACTGTATTTTACTTGAATAAGCTATACACGTATCACCTGTACAATGATCTTTCTTTTAGATTTATACACTGAAGGTTTAGGAAACTAAGTTTGTGACTGTACGCTAGGGAAAATGTGAATGGATCTGTTGGGAATTCATAACTGGGAAGTTGGATTTTCCTGAGTTAATTTGTTTGAGGAGTAAGCAGAGAAAGGGAGTGGAAACCAGACTTGTTTGAAGCTTATTAACCATTTGAATGCTCTCATCACACCTTGTGCCTAGGTCTGTTTGCTCTTCTCGCTGCTGCTTGTTCTGTTTCTTTCCCTTTCCCGTTTCTAAGCTTGCTATTTGAGTGTTATGTGACTTTGATGTAGGCAGATTGAATGCACACGAGCTGGCAGGCGGGCTAAACACTACTTTATTGTAACATAGTCAATCTGTACATGAGGCAATGGCGGAGCCTTGCCTCCTTATATAGCACACAGTATATTTGAATTTGGCCTGGAGGCGCACCATTGGTTACAGTCATAGTTACATAGTTACATCCATCTGACGTATGTGGTCCTTTGTGCATACCTAGCATGGCTTCACCTGTGGTGGGAAGGTTTCCCGTGGAAGTTACTATTGGCGGATTGTAGTCACGTGATGCTCCGCTAGCTGCGCTAATAGCGAGCAGCTGACTGCATGCATACACAACCTCCCTCCCCCCTAGGATGGGATGAAGCCCCTCAACCATTGTGGAGGTCGGTGCTCACGCTGCGGCCAGCCTCTCGACTCAGCGAGGGTTGCGGTGCTGCCACCTCTGGACCTTGTGGTTACGCTGTCCGAATCATCTGCCCAGGGGGAGGGACTGCTTCCATTGAACCCCGGCAAGGACAGGTCTGGGGTATCTTCATGCTGAGGAGGATGGGGGAACCTTTGGGATAACTCAAAACCCCACTGCTCTCTTGGATGAGTGGGGGAACACTCAGGAAAACTCCCCCTATCCTGTAACTGAAAATCAAAGTGGGGTTGCGCAGATTCGGGTTGGGTGGCGGTCTCCTCCTGGCTTGCACCTCCCGCAATGCTGAGTCCTGTATTCCCCCCTTCGGTTAAAAGGGTGGGAGGTGACCCTAACTCTGATTAGTCAAAGTACCTGCTGCCCCCCATGTCTTCTGTGACTCTTTTCCTAAGCTGGTCAGCGTGCCTCTGCCACAACAAACCCATCTCCATGTTCACTTGGTATGACATGGGCCCGGTTTGTTCTACCACGTTCCCAGGTACCCATGCTGGCCCTGAGGCTGTGTAATTCCTGCAGTACACTGGGTCACCCACCGCAAACAATTTCCTTTGTTCCACCTCCACATTCGTACCTCTATCCTCTAGCCTGGACGAATCCAAATGGTCAAAAAATGTTGTGGGTCTCCTCCACATCAGGATCTCAGTGAGAGACTGCCCCAAAGCAAGTGGGGTAACCCTATAACATAGGAGGAATTTGCAGAGCTGTAGCTCTAGATCCCCCGACCCTATCCTCCGCAGCACCTCCTTTGTCGTGCGGACCTGTTGCTCTACCTGGCTGTTTGTGGCAGGGTGAAAAGGTCCAGAGGTTATGTGCCTAATCACATTCCACTCGAGGAATGCCTGGAATTCAGTGGACATGAACGTGGTTGCGTTATCCAAAATTAACATGTCGGGCAGGCCGAAACAAGTAAACAGTCTCCTCAGCTGTTTGATTGCGGCTGCAGCAGACGTGTTGTGCACTGGGATGACCTCCAACCATTTTGAGAATGTGTCAACCACGAGCAAGAACATCATTCCCCGAAAGGGCCCCACAAAGTCTACGTGAACCCTCAACCATGGCCCGTGGGCTCTGTCCCACTCCCTGTGAGGTAACTGGTGCTCCTCAGGTCGCGAGCATTGGCAGCTCTCACATGCGCCTACCAATTGTTCAATGTCCCTACCTATGTTGGGCCACCAGAAATAGCTCTTTGCCAGAGCTTTCGACTTCACGATCCCTGGGTGGCTCGTGCGGAGCAAACGGAGCACCTTGGTTTGGAAAACCTTGGGGATCACCACTCGCTGGCCCCAGAGGAGGCATCCTCTCTTGAGCAAAAGTTCGAAACATTTTCTAAAAAACGATGTAAGTCCCTCGGATGGGGACATTGCGGGCCAGCCCTTCTTTACCCATGCCACAACCTGGGACAGAACCTTGTCTTTTGCAGTTGCCCTGGCAATATCTGAAGGCATGATGGAGGGCGAGTCAAGAGATTCGATGAGGAGCACCTGGTGGTCCTGCTCGACCTTGCACTCGGGTTCTCCAAGTTCCGGAAGGGGGGACCTGGAAAGCGCATCCACATGGGGGATATCTTTCCCTGGGCGGTGTACCAGCGTGAACTGCTACACATTTAAGAATATCGCCCACCATAACATTCTTGGGGACAGGATCTGGGGAGTGGGCTTAGCCATGACAAAATTCCCCAGGAGGGGCTTGTGGTCTGTGACAATAGTGAATTCCCTCCCATACAGGAAGTCATGGAATGGGGTCAGTCTGGATGGCGTTGATGCCAGTTAATGCAATGCCCAATGGTTCGAACCATTGTGTCCCTAGGAGGCAACTGGACCCCCCCTTGAGAACCACCAGAGGCAGCTTCCTCGTGAAGTTCTTGAACCGGACGGTGAAATCCCCCACCCCATGATGGGAATGTAGTTACCTTGAACGTCCTGCAAGTTCGTTCTGAGGGTTCTCAGCTTTGGGCGGTCCTGAGGGGGTATCCGCAGGAACTCCATCTGTGAAACTATGGAGTAGGAGGTGCCTGAATCTACCTCCATCTTAACCTGAACCCCCTGTAACAGTACCTTCACAAAAAAGGGTGCGCCGGTCCGACACATGTCTCACCACAGTATCCCCGGCGTGTACTTTGCCAATGGCCTCATCCTTTCGGCCATGGTGACTGGTCTGGTCAGGGTCTCACCTCCTGCATTGCCTGCATACCTTCACGATGTGTCCCAACTGTCCACAGCTGTGGCACTCTGCCTTTCGGAATGGGCATTTCTTCCGGTAGTGTGAGCCCCCACACCCCTCGCATCACCAGCTTGCCTCGGTATCTTGCTTCTTGGACACCTTTTTCCGCACCTTCTGCACCTCTGGTTCACTCTCACTGGAACCTGAAGAGGATGTTGCGGCAGCTGCCACAGCTTGCGCCTCTCGCACACATGTTAGTGAACAGCTGTGGGCTTGCATAGTGGACGTCAAACTTCCTGGGGCAGTAGACCTCACCCTGAATGCTCGCACTGTGCAGCCCGCAGAACCTCTTCGAATGTGAGGTCCTCGTCTCGGAACAACAGTCTCCGCTGGGTCTCCTCATCCCGCAGTCTGAATAAGAGGCAGTCTCGCAACACCTCGCTTAGAGTGGCTCCCCACTGACATGGGGCAGCCGCCAGCCTCAGAGCAGCGATGTACTCGGCCACAGTCTCTCCCGGGTGTTGGTCACGCTGGCTGAACACCATTCTCGCCGGGAAAATGAACACTTTTGGGTGGAAATGCGCCCGCAGGGCAGCTAGGATCTCTGCCAGCAGAACCATCTTGAACGCTCTTGGCATCAGGAGGTTCTTTGCCAATTCCAGGGTCGGCAACACACACTGGGCCAGTAGACAGGCTCTCTTTTGGGCTTCACCCTCTATCTTCTCAGCATCCATTGTGTAGAGGAATTGCTCCTCGTAGAGGTCCCATGACTCCAGTATAGAGATGTCGAATGGAGGTAGGGTGACTCTGTGCGATGCCATCATCCCACCCTCATCGCCAATTTGTTGTAGGCAGATTGAATGCACACGAGCTGGCAGGCGGGCTAAACACTACTTTATTGTAACATAGTAAATCTGTACATGAGGCAGTGGCGGAGCCTTGCCTCCTTATATAGCACACAGTATATTTGAATTTGGCCTGGAGGCGCACCATTGGTTACAGTCATAGTTACGCCCATCTGACGTATGCGGTCCTTTGTGCATACCTAGCATAGCTTCACCTGTGGCGGGAAGGTTTCCCGCGGAAGTTACTATTGGCGGATTGGAGCCACGTGACGCTCCGCTAGCTGGGCTAATGGTGAGCAGCCGACTGTATGCATACACAACAGTGACCAAAGGGTGCTTGCTTGTGTGAAGAATTGGCAGCAAGATAGGAGAAAATTTCCAGCTTGTTAAGGTAACTCTGATGCGGCCATCTGAATATGTGAAAAGAATGGTTCAGAGAAGAACTATCTTAAAATGTCACCCTTTCCCTCTGTTGGTTCAATTTTCTCTCTCTCTGCTCACCCCAAGTCCTAGCTCTAGGGCAGCAAGCCTTTAATGAAAAGGAAAAAAGAAGGAAAAGAAAAAACAAATAAACAAATTGAACAGAAGGGAAGCAGGAAACAAGAAGACCAAGACTGCAGGATGGGAAGGAGATGATTCAAATAAGAGCTACTTTCCACACTGCCCTGCCTCTCTCTCTCTCTCTACTGCTATAGCTGGCAAGGATGGCCTCAAACACAATGGCTACAAATTACTAGACATCAGCTTTAGCAAGCACACCACCTAAACTGATAAAAACATCCATCCAGTGGCTGCTTTGCTCTGACTTCGGTGAGGAAGGAAGCAGCTCCAGAGCATGTGAACTTGTGGCCGCCTGGACTTCTGTGGCCATTCATGCGTAAAAGCTGATGGAAGGATTACCCTTGGGAAGCCAAATAATATCTCCTTCCGTCAGCTTTTATGCACAAATGGCCGCAGAAGTCCACTTTCCTCCAAAGTCCTGGGGCTTGGCTGAAGACAAAAATGTGTACTTCCCACAGACGTTCATTTTCAGTTGTAGCGAGGCCCCAGGACTTCAGAGAAAAGTGGCAACTGAATTGATAACTTTCTGTGACCCTTACAGAGCTGGCAGCAGTGGTAGGAAGTCCAAAAACAGTGGCACAAATGCCGACAATGATGTCAGAAAAAACATCCTCATGGTTGTCTGTGCAGCTGTTTTTGGACTTTCAACTGCTGGCGCTGGCTCTGCAAGGATTGTGGGAAGATATACTCAGTTGCCACTTTCCTCCAAAGTTCTGGGGCTTGGCTGCAACTGAAAATGCACACACCCCAGGTGCACATTTTTGGTTATAGTGAGGCCCCGAGACTTCACAGGATGGTGGCAACTGAGTGGATATCTTTCCCCGACCCTTCCAGAGGTGCCAGCGGTGGTGGCAGCAGACAGGCTGGACATAGCAGCACAAACGACCACAAGGACATTGTAAAAACAGTGGACACAAGCAGCTTGAAGTCTTCAACTGCCCAAGGTAGCATTCTTACAGAGGATGAAGACTTTATGCTGCTTACATCCACTCTTACATCCAGGCAGCTGCATGGTGAGGCAATTTCCTTGTTCACCGAACACCGACCAAAGCAGCCCCTCTGGGAGAATGCTGCCCTGGCCGGGCTGAAGACTTCACATGCCTTCTGGGGGGCTACTTTGGTTGGTGTTTGTCAACCAAGGAAATCGCCTCCATGATGAGTAGATTAGTGGCTGCCTGGACGTAAGAGTGGACGCAAATAGCATGAAGTCTTCAATCTCTGGAAGAATGCTTACTTGGCAAAAAACAAACAAACATTAAAAACGGTAAACATTTAATACATTAAATAAACATTAAATACAGCATCAGTACTGTAAATACAAAAGATCCCTACATTTTGTAGTTTTCATTTTCTATGGACTACAGTATCTATATATTTTGTTTATTCTATGAAGATACAGATACATTTACTCAGAGACTTCATCTGATTTTCATTTCATTTATAGAATAAATCGTCCTTTTGATTTTTTTGGAATACAGACATTTTTCCTTTCTTGTTTGTGACTCACTTGTGAAATTCAAATTTGGCACAAAAAACTCCTTCACAAAAATCCACTCAAGCTCTTCTCCAGACCATTACAAAACACTCACAGGCTCAAAAAGGCCTGCAGGTGGTCTTTTATACCCCCCAGACACAAAGCACTCTGGGGATTGTAGTCATCATAACCTGAAAAATGTATTAAAAAATCATAAGCCGGAATGTCATTTCTATAGAAATGACCGTTGTAAACCGGAGCAAACATTACCCCGATCAGTTGTAACCCAGGATTTTACTGTATTTCATCTTCTTGGTGTTGAGCTCCAAGCCATATTCCATGCTTGAAGCTCTAGCTTGATCCAACATCAACTGAAGATCTGCAAAGTTTGTGGCCAACAACACTGTGTCATCTGCATATCGGATGTTATTCAGGTATTCCCCATTAATTTTAATGCCTATGTTTAACTCTGATAGTGCTTCTGAAAAAACAACAACACCCTCTCCAAATATATATTAAACAATGTCAGGGACAACACAAAGCATTGCTGCACACCTTGTGAATTTGAACCTGCTCTGTCAACTGCTCTTCACCTCTGACTTGAGCTGTCTGATTCCTATAAAGGTTGGTGATGATTCTGATATCTTTATCATCTACACCTATTTTTTTCAATGCTGTAATCATCTTATTTTGCTGGCATCTGTCAAAGGCTTTTGCATAATCTATAAAACATGCATGCACATCACATCTCATGTCTCTACATCTTCATATGAGGACCTGCATCCTCTGGATCGGCTACACGATTTATCCGAGGCACTCGTTGACCTGTGGTACAGGATGACTACCGCTGCCTTGGATGAAATCGCACCACTACGGCCTCTCCGAGCCCGTAGGGATAGATCTTCCCTGTGGTTCACAGAAGAACTGCGGGAGCTTAATCGGGCAAAGAGACGCCAAGAGCGCCCCTGGGTGAAGACCCAAAGTGATTCCGACTGGACACTGGCTAGGGCTGCTATTAAGACCTACCTGGTGGCGATGGGGGTGGTGAAGCAACAATACTTCCCTGCCCTCATTGCCTCCGTGGATAATCGCCCAGCTGCTCTGTTCTGGGTTACCAGGTCTCTCCTTGGCCGGGAGGGGCAGGTGCCCGGTTGGCAGGGTTCGGCTGAGATTTTTGCAGACTATCTGGTGGAGAAAATCGCTCGGATTCACTCGGGGTTTAATCCCGGCGTGGATGGGGAGGGTCCGGAGGGGATCAGAGCTCAGTCTGGCAGTGTTATTTGGGATCGGTTTGATCCAGTTGTCCCTGAGGAAGTGGACAGGCTTCTTGCAGCTGTTCGCACCACCTCCTGCCCTTTGGATCCCTGTCCCACTTGGTTGGTGAAAGCCTCCAAGGGGGTGATGGGAGGCTGGGTCGGGGCTATAATAAATGCTTCACTGCAGGAGGGGGTGTTTCCTGCACCTTTAAAACATGCTCTGGTGTGCCCCCTCCTGAAGAAACAATCTCTCGACCCAGTGGTTCCAGCTAATTATAGGCCGGTCTCCAACCTCCCTTTCTTAGGGAAGGTACTGGAGAAGGTGGTGATGTGGCAGTTGCACGGGGTCCTGGATGAAGCAGATTATCTGGACCCCTATCAATCAGGTTTCAGGCCTGGATATGGTACTGAGACTGCATTGGTCGCACTGGTTGATGACCTCTTGTGGGAGCGGGACGGGGGTCATCCATTCGTCCTGGCTCTTCTGGATCTCTCAGCGGCCTTCGATACCGTTGACCACGGTATCCTTCTGGAATGGCTCAAAGGTTTGGGGATCCAGGGCACTGTGCTGTCCTGGTTTTCCTCATTTCTGGAGGGTCATACCCACTCAATGTGGTTGGAGAGTGAGAGGTCCAGTGCTAGGCCTCTACAGTTTGGGGTGCCTCAGGGCTCGGTGCTCTCTCCTCTCCTATTTAACATATACATGAAGCCGTTGGGTGAGGTTATCCGTTCCCATGGGGTAAGGTATCATCAGTATGCTGATGATACCCAGTTATATATCTCGGCTCATGGGGACCCCAGTGATGCAGTCAATGTCCTATCCAGATGTCTGGTAGCGGTTGGGGTCTGGATGGGGGACAATGGGCTACAATTGAATCCCTCCAAGACTGAGTGGCTTTGGATAGGGGGTTCCGTGTTATCCAGGGAGCTGCCAACTTTGGTCTTGGATGGGGCTGTTTTGCCCCAGACAGACCCGGTATGCAACTTGGGGGTCCTCCTGGATTCGGGGCTGCTACTAGCAAGTCAGGTGGCAGCTGTGGCCAGGAGGGCTTTCTGACAGCTTCACGTCATCCGTCAGTTGCGTTCGCTCCTGGACCGGGACTCCCTGCTCAGGGTCACACATGCTCTGGTCACCTCCAGGCTAGATTATTGCAATGTGCTCTACATGGGGCTGCCCTTGTCAACCATTCAGAGGCTGCAGTTGGTCCAGAATGCGGCAGCCCGGGTGGTGATGGGGCGCAGGCATTATGCTCGTGCCTCACCATTACTTTGGGAGCTGCACTGGCTACCAGTTTGCCTCCGGGTGCAGTTCAAGGTGCTGTTTTTGACCTTTAAAGCCCTTCATGGTAGTGGGCCAGGATACCTTAGAGACCGCATCATCCCAAGAGTGTCCGCCCGTCCAACCAGAGCAGATCGGAGGGGCTCCCTAATTGTTCCATCTGCCAGAGGGGCCCGTCTCTCTGGTACACGAAGGAGGGCCTTTTCCATGTCTGCACGGCCTTGTGGAACCTCCTGCCTGTAGAGTTGCGGGAGCAGATGGAGCTGCTACCTTTCAAAAAAGACCTAAAAACCTGGTTGGCGGGGCAGGTGTGGGGCCCAGATGGAAGAGTGGCACCCGCCTGTTGGCTTATAAATTAAGCCCCCATTTCTTTTAATTGTCAATGAAGGCAGTTTTTTAATGTGGGTTCTAAGAGATAAGATAAGATAAGATAAGATAAGATAAGATAAGATAAGATAAGATAAGATAAGATAAGATAAGATAAGATAAGATAAGATAAGATAAGATAAGATAAGATAAGATAAGATAAGACAAGACAAGACAAGACAAGACAAGACAAGACAAGACAAGACAAGACAAGACAAGACAAGACAAGACAAGACAAGACAAGACAAGACAAGACAAGACAAGAACAGCCCATCCAGTCCAGCATTCTGTCTCACACAGTGGCTCACCATTTCCTTCAGGGTATTCCCAAGCAGATGCCTTCACCTGCTTAGGATTCCCTGGAAATGATATTGAGAGATATCCTGCCTATCTCTCCAACCCGGAGGTTGTCCTTAAGTATCCATAATTATAGCCATTGATACTCTTGTCCTCCATGAACTTGTCTAATCCTTTCTTAAAGCTGTCAAGACTGACAGCTGTCACCACTTCTTCTGGCAGGGAGTTCCATAGACCAGTAATCCTCTGGGTGAAAAAGTACTTTCTCTTATTTGTTTGAGAGCTAGTACCCAAAAGTTTCATGGAGTGTCCCCTAGTTCTAGTGTTATGCGATAGGGAAAACAGTTTTTCCTTATCTACTTTGTCCACACCGTGCATGATTTTATAAACTTCAATCAGGTCACCTCTTAGACGTCGTCGTTCAAGAGTGAAGAGGCCCAACCGTTGCAGCCTCAGATGGTAAGGAAGGTGTTCCAGTCCCCTAATCATTTTGGTTGCCCTCCTCTGCACTTTTTCCAGCTCCATAATATCCTTCTGGAGGTATGGCGACCAGAACTGTACACAGTATTCCAGATGGGGCCTCACCATAGATTTATAAAGAGGCAAAATGACACTTGCTGACTTATTTTCTATACCCTTCCTAATGATCCCTACCATTGAGTTTGCTTTTTTCACTGCTGAGGCACACTGGGTTGACACCTTCATTGAGTTGTCCACCAGGACACCAAGGTCCCTTTCCTGGTTTGTCGCAGAGAGTTCAGACCCCATCAGTTTATAAATGTAATTGGGGTTCTTTGCTCCAACATGCATCACACTGCACTTACTAATGTTGAAACTCATTTGCCACTGTTTTGCCCACTCCCCCAGTGTCGAGAGATCCCTGTGGAGCATCTCACAATCTCTCACAGTTTTCACTACCCTGTATAATTTAGTGTCGTCAGCAAATTTGGCTACCTTGCTTTTTACTCCTACCTCTAGATCATTTATGAAGAGGTTGAAAAGCAGGGGTCCCAGTACTGAACCTTGGGGGACCCCACTCTTTACTTCCCTCCACTTGGAGAAGTGTCCATTTAGTGCTACCCTCTGTTTCCTGTCCCTTAGCCAGTTGCTGATCCAGAACAAGACCTGTCCCTTTATTCCATGACTGGTAAGTTTATTCAAGAGCCTTTGGTGTGGGACCTTGTCAAAAGCCTTCTGAAAGTCCAGATAAACAATGTCAACTGGATCCCCCTTATCCACATGCTTGTTGACACTCTCAAAAAATTCCAACAGATTAGTGAGGCATGATTTGCCCTTGCAAAAGCCATGTTGGCTCTCCTTTAGCAGCTCCTTCTCTTCTATGTGCCTATTAATTCTATCTTTTAGGATGGTTTCCATCACTTTACCTGGGACACATGTCAAACTGACAGGTCAGTAATTTCCTGGATCACCCCTGGATCCTTTTTTGAAAATTGGTGTTACATTCGCTACCTTCCAGTCATCAGGCACAAAGCCTGATTTGAGGGAAAGATTATATATTTTGGCTAGGAGATCAGCAATTTCATCTTTAAGTTCCCTGAGAACTCGTGGATGGATGCCATCTGGTTCTGGTGACTTGTTAGTGTTTAGTTTAACAAGACATGCAAGGACCTCCTCCTTGGTTATTTCTATCTGGCTTAATTCTTCGGTTTCCCTCCCTACAAAGATAGGCTCTGTTTTGGGCATGTGGCCTCTGTCTTCTTCAGTGAATACTGAAGCAAAGAATTCATTGAGTCTCTCTGCAATCTCTGTTTCCTCTTTAATAACCCCTTGCCTTCCATTGTCATCTAATGGTCCAATGGCCTTCCTTGTTGGGTTCTTACTTCTAATGTACTTAAAGAAGTCTTTGTTATTTCTCTGAGTATTTTTAGCTATACGCTCCTCAAAGTCTTGCTTTGCTTTCCTGATTGTTGCCTCGCATTTGTTCTGCCAGAATTTATGTTTCTGCCTGCTGTCCTCATTCGGACAAGCCTTTCATCTTCTAAATGAGCTTTTCTTGCTCTTGATCACTTCCCGAACAGCTCCTGTAAGCCACATTGGAGTCCTCTTGGACCTGGCAGTGCCCTTTTTCCTTTTGGGTATGCTTTCCAATTGAGCCTCTGTTATTGTTTTTGTAAACAGCCTCCATGCCTCTTGGAGTGTTTGGACTCTCTCAATTTTCCCTTTCAGCTTCTTTTTTACTAGTTTCCTCAACTTTGGGAAATTTCCTTTTTGAAAATTTTAGGTCTCTGTGTTAGATTTTATCAGTGACTTGCGGTCTATGATCAAGTTAAACATAATTGAGTTGTGGTCACTGTTCCCTATTGGATCAGTCACATTAACATCTTGCACCAGATCCTGAGTATTACTCAGGATCATGTCAAGGATTTTTGTACCTCTAGTTGGGTCTTCAACCATCTGTCCCAGGGAACAATCATTTAGCATATCTAGGAACTTTATCTCTTTATCATGTGCTGAACAACAGTTCACCCAGTCTATGTGAGGGTAATTGAAGTCCCCCATTATAACCAGGCTTCCCTTCTTGGATGCCTCCTTTACAACATTCTCCAACTGCCAGTCTCCCTCAAGAGTTTGGGTCGGAGGCCGATAGTATATGCCTACTGTTAGACCATCCATGTGGCCTGGTACTCTTACCCACAGAGCTTCTAATGGTGATTCCAAATCACCTAGATATTCCAATTCATACGATTTTATCACTTCTTTGACATACAAGGCCACACCACCTCCCATTTGCCCCTTCCTATCCTTCCTGTACAGTTTGTAGCCTGGGATAACTGTATCCCAAGAGGAATGGGGTAGGTGGGTGGGTATGTTGGGTTTTAATTGGTTGTATTATTTTATGTGTGTTTTAACTTGTTGTGAGCCGCCCAGAGTCGGGTTTACCTGATTGGGCGGCATATAAATTTGAATATAAATAAATAAATAAAATAAATAGTACCTCTCTGGTACCCATAGAATTCTGGAAGCCAAATTGTGTTTCACTTATGCTTTCTTCATTCTTCTTATAAATTCTACTATGGATGATTTTCAAGAAGACCTTAAGAGCATGACTCATGAGGCTAATCATTCTGTACTCCTCATAGGACTTCGCATTTGGTTTCTTCGGCAGTGTAACAAAGGTGATAGCAACCAGTTACTAGGAAGGACCAGTTTTCTAGGTACAGAATATGTAGAACTGGTTTACCATTCCCTTCTTCTGGTAGTGTCCTGGGACTGGACAAGGCCACAAAGGTTGGCTCTTCTTCTAAAAAGGCACAATGAGGAATTGAACTCTCATTCTCTGTCTCCACAGCCAGATGTTAAATTCACTGAGCCATGTGTGAAATAATAGTCACATCTGCCTTATAGTCTCTATGCACATGTACAGAGACTGACTCTCTAAACTTTAATAATCCCATGGCACTTAGGTTCATGGCCTTCTTTTGACAGACAGTACTGGTGTGATGTCACAGTTAGAATATTGGACTATACTTCGGGGACCTCACTTGCTCATGAAACCCACTTAGTGTCCTTAAACTGCTCACACTGTCTCAGCCTGATGAACCTCACAGGACTCTTGTGAGGAGAAAATGGAGAGGAAGCAAGCCATGGATCATGAGAAGAGCTCATGGGAGTTGCTCATGGGAGAGACTCAGGACAGGAAAGTTGAGATTGAATTAAAAATTAAATAATTTTAAACCCATTTTGTTTGTACTTCCTCATTAAAACTTTAGTGTATGGGACCAAAGACAACTGGACAACCGAAAGGTTGGTTTAACACAGGTTTATTTCATTGCATGAGGTTCCAGTGAAGCATGAGGTAATGGCGGTGATACATCTCAATATATACAGTAGCTCTCTACATTTGAATCTTGTAGCACGGTAGCTGATTGGTTGCTACCGGCGTGGCCTCGCCCAGGCACGCCTCCATTCCTGCTGCTGAATGCAGGTCTTTCTTCAGCTGCTGAATGCAGGTCTTTCTTCAGCTGCTGAATGCGGGGAAGGTTTTCCCGCGGCTGTCCGTGATTGAGCAATGTGAACCATGTGAGAGTGAACGCTCGCAGCTGCCCTCTATAGGCTGTCTGCTCGCGTTCCTTTACAGCTGATATCGTTTGTATCTGGAGTGGTTACAATCTTGCCTTACAGTATAATGAACATGCATACATAACATCCCTCCCCCCTAGGATGGGACGAAGTCCCGCAACCATTGTGGCTTGCCGCACGTTCGCTTGGGGCGTGCTTGCGCCTGCCCTAATTCTGGAGAGCCTGTGATCCCTGACTCCGCGGGAGCTTGTCCTGCAACGGGAAACGGGGATTCGTTAGTGGCTCTGTGGGGCGTCCGTGCCTGCCTTGCGCTTGGGGAAGGGAATGGGATGAACAGTTGGGAGGTAAATCCCTGCCTATTGCCCTCGGACCCCGGGGACCCTCCTAGTGTGAACCGCGGCACCGATGAGGTCGCCCTTGGGGAATGGCTACCTTCTGATCCCTGCTCGGGGGACCTTAAGACTGTGGTGGTGGGCGGACTCGCTGATGCCTCCGGTCTTGGAGGTGTCGGTCTCCGGAACATGGGCGCTATATTGCATTCTAACTCACAGGGGCTACTGGGACTGGAGGTACCAGGGGCTGAACTGAAACCCCTCTTTTCGCTAGGACGGGTGGGGGACCACTCCGCTAACTCCCCCTGGTACTGTAAATCAACGTCTAAACCTCTATGGGCCTCTGAGCCTCGGGGGGACTTCCGCGGCTTCCGCGGGGTCTGAGTGTGGTTGGGGCTCCTCCTTTCTGACGGGGACTCCCGCAACCCGGGGCTCCTCCTCTCTGGCGGGGACTCCCGCAAAAGATTTCCGTGGATCGATTCCCTTTCCTCCCCCCTTGGTGGGGACCCATGCTCCCCTTTTCCTCCCCCTTGGGCTAAACGGGTGGGGGAGTACCCTAACGCTGAATCAATGCTGGCCTCATCCTCGTCTTGCTCTCCGGGGACCCTACGCCTGAGTTGGTCCACGTGTCGCCTCCACAGGAAACCTGTACTGGTCTCTACGCGGTATGAGACGGGGCCGGTTTGATCTACTACGGTGCCCGGCACCCAGGCTGGCCCCGCGCTGGCGTAATTCCTGCAGTGTACTGGGGCGCCTATGCTGAAACTCTTTGTGGGTTCCACCCCTATGTTCCGCCCCTTGTCCTCTACTCTCGTGGGGTCTAGCTTGGATATCCCCGTGGCCAGCTTCCTGCGCATCAACAGCTCTGCGGGGGAGTACCCTGACGCTAAGGGGGTGACCCTGTATCTCAGCAGGAATTGGCACAATTTCAGGTCGAGGTCTCCGGGACCCATGCGCAGTAGCGCGTCTTTCGTGGTGCGCACGAGGCGCTCTACTTGGCCATTGGTGGCCGGGTGAAAGGGGGCGGAGGTGACGTGCCGAATGGCGTTGCGTTCCATGAATGCCCTGAACTCGGCGGACGTGAAACAGCTAGCGTTATCGCTGACGAGGGTGTCGGGTAAACCGAACGTGGAAAAGACCCTCCTTAACTGTTTAATGGTTGTGGTCGAGGAGGTGCTCGAGACTGGAATGACCTCCAACCACTTAGAGAACGCGTCCACCACGAGGAGGAAAAGCGTTCCCCTGAATGGGCCAGCAAAGTCTACGTGAACTCGGGACCAGGGTCCCCTCGCAGCGTCCCATTCCCTAGGTGGCGAGCGAGCCTCTTCTGGCCTAGAGCTTTGGCACGCCTCGCAAGTGCCGACCATGTGTTCGATGTCGGCGTCTAACTGGGGCCACCAAAAATAACTGCGGGCTAGTGCCTTAGAGCGTACGATCCCCGGGTGGCTGACGTGCAGCAGTTTAAGCACCCTCGGCCTGAGAGACGTGGGGATCACTACCCGCTGTCCCCACAAGAGGCAACCCCTCTCCAGGGACAACTCCAATCTCTTTTTGAAAAATGTGTCGAATTCCGCTGCTGGGGAAGACACGGGCCACCCTTTCTGCACCCAGGAGCAAACTGTGGCCAGCGCTTTGTCCTTGCCTGTCGCTTTGGCGATTTCGGCCGGTACTACTGGAGGGGAGTCTAGGACCTCTATCATTAAGACCTGGTGGTCCCTCTCTACTCCGCCCACGTGGCAGCAATCCCGGGGAATGGGGGACCTCGACAGAGCGTCGGCATGGCTTATTTCCCTCCCGGGCCGGTATACCAACGCGTGCTGATACGCGTTGAGAAAAATGGCCCATCTGAGCATTCTCGGGGACAGGATCTGGGGTGTGGGCTTGTCTGCTGTGAAGATGCCCAGCAACGGCTTGTGGTCAGTCACTATGGTGAAGGGGCGGCCGTACACGAAATCATGAAATTTCTTGGTCCCCGCAATTATTGCTAGCGCCTCCCTGTCTGTCTGAGCATAATTCCTCTCCGCTTGGGACAGGGATCTAGAGTAGAACGCTATCGGGGCCTCCCTACCGTTCTCCAGCACGTGGCAAAGCACCGCCCCCACCCCCACCGGGGATGCATCGCATATCAGGACCACCGGGCGTTTGGGATTGAAGTGGGTCAGTACAGCATCTGATGCCAGGAGTCGCTTCAGGTCATTGAAAGCCTTTTCCTGGTCGTCGCCCCACTTCCATGCCTCGTCCTTTTTTAACAATTTATGTAGCGGTTCTGCCACGGCTGCCTTCCGCGGGAGGAAGGAGTGGTAGAAGTTGAGCAGTCCGAGGAACGACTGCAACTCGGGCTTGGAGGTGGGGCGAGGGGCCTTTTTGATGGCGGCTACCTTGGATTGGGCCGGCCTAATTCCCTCGGGAGTAACACGGAACCCTAGGAACTCAACCTCTGTAGCGAAGAAGACGCATTTGTCTTTCCGCAACCTCAACCCCGCCTTTTCGAATATTGTCAGGACCTTTCCCAACCTTGTTGCTAATTCGGCCCGGCTCCCCCCTGTAATTAATACGTCATCAAAATAGGGTAACACCCCCTCCAACCCCTTCAGGAGGCGTTCCACCAATGACTGGAAAATCCCGGGTGCCGAATTCACGCCGAATTGGAGGCGCGAAACCTGGAACGCCCCTTTGTGGGTGACTATTGTTTGTGCAGCAGCTGCGGCGGGGGTCACCGGGAGTTGCTGGTAGGCTTGGGCCAGGTCGAGTTTGGCGAAACACCTCCCCCCGTGTAACCTGGCCAACAAGTGGCTGACTACCGGCACCGGATACGCATTGGGGCGGATCGCCTTATTGATGGTGCACTTGTAATCAGCGCATATTCGGACTTCCCCGTTGGCCTTGAGCGCTGTTACAATTGGAGTTTCCCACTCCGCAGAATCAACAGGAACAAGAATCCCCTGGCCCACTAATTTGTCCAATTCCGCCTCTATTTTGTCCTTTAGTGCGAAAGGCACTCTGCGCGGTTTAAGTCTGATTGGACGCACTCCAGGGTCCAGGTCGAAAGTCACTGGGGGGCCCTTGAATTTTCCTAGCCCCTTTTTAAAAACCTCGGGGTGCGCGTCGCACACGCTCTGTATTGGGTCAGTCCCGGCGGCGTGTGCTCCCACGGCGTGCACCCCCCCCAATGAACAACCCCAGGGGCTGGAACCATTGAGTCCCGAGGAGGCTGCATTTACCCCCCTTGAGGACGACTAAGGGAAGCGTTGCGGTGTACTTTTTGAACTGGACCTGGAACTTCCCAACCCCCAACACTGGGATGCGGTTCCCTTGCACGTCCTTCAGCGTGGCCCTCAACGCCTTGAGCTTGGGCCGCACGCGGGGGGCGATTTTCATGAACTCCCCCTGGGAAATAATGGAGTATGAAGAACCCGAGTCCACCTCCATTCTAACAGGGGCCCATTGTATTACTACCTCAACGAAGTAACGGGGGTGCTCCGTGGAAACGCTGCAAACCGGCGCGTCGTCCTCGCTGTCGTCGGAGACTCGCCCCACTCCGTCCCGCGTCCTCGTGGTCCGGGTGCCGTCCTTCGGCCTCGTGGTGCGGTCCTGCCTCGTGGTGCGGTCCTGCCTCGCCGAGCGGTCTGGAGAACTCCGGGTGGCCTCGCGTCGTTTCCGGCAGACCTTGGCGATGTGCCCGCGCCGGCCGCAGTTGTGGCACTCGGCCTTGCGGAACGGGCATTTGGCACGGGCGTGGGCGGCGCCGCAGCCGTCGCAGCGCCGGCCCTCTCTCTGGACCCTCCGGACGTCCTCGTCGTCGCCGCTCTCCGCAGACGAGTCCGCAACTCGCCGGGCCGCTCGCACCGAGCTCTCTGCCTTTGCGGGCTTCGGGCGCCAGTCCTGAAGCTCGTGCACCCCGGCAGTAGTGGCCTCCGCGGCCTGTGCCGTGTCGAGGACTTGTTGCCACGAGGGAGGCGGCTCCCTCTTCATCAGCGCACGCTGAGTCTCTGTGTCCCTCAGACCGCAGAGCAGGCAGTCCCGGAGGGTGATGTCGGGGAGCTCCCACTTGCATGGGCCGGCGGCCAACCGCAGGGCCGCGGCGAACTCTTCGACCGACTCCCCGGGTGCCTGGACTCGCCTCCAGAACGCGCTCCGAGCGGGGAACATCGCTATTGCTGGCCGGAGATGGGCGCGCAACGCCGCCAGGAGCTCGGAAGCTTTGAAGTCGCCCACCTTCCTCGGGGCGATCAGGTCCACCAAGGTCCTCTTGGTCTCGTGTCCGAGCATGCGGACGAAAATGGCCCTCTTTTTGGCCTCATCGGAGACTTCGAGCTCCACCAGCGCTGCGTTGAAGTCTATCTCAAACAGCTCCAAGTCTCCCTGCTTCTTGATCTCGTAGCCGGCGCATGTCTTGGTCCCGTGGGCAGCCATATCCCACCTTCGTCGCCAATTTAGTGTATGGGACCAAAGACAACTGGACAACCGAAAGGTTGGTTTAACACAGGTTTATTTCATTGCATGAGGTTCCAGTGAAGCATGAGGTAATGGCGGTGATACATCTCAATATATACAGTAGCTCTCTACATTTGAATCTTGTAGCACGGTAGCTGATTGGTTGCTACCGGCGTGGCCTCGCCCAGGCACGCCTCCATTCCTGCTGCTGAATGCAGGTCTTTCTTCAGCTGCTGAATGCAGGTCTTTCTTCAGCTGCTGAATGCGGGGAAGGTTTTCCCGCGGCTGTCCGTGATTGAGCAATGTGAACCATGTGAGAGTGAACGCTCGCAGCTGCCCTCTATAGGCTGTCTGCTCGCGTTCCTTTACAGCTGATATCGTTTGTATCTGGAGTGGTTACAATCTTGCCTTACAGTATAATGAACATGCATACATAACAAAAACCCACAAAAATTTTATGGAGTACTATCACCATTTCATGCAGCCAGTGAGGACAACAAATATGGTCACTAGTGTGGAGGTGTTACAGTAGTCATAATGATCCCTGAATTCTTTATAGCCGAGCTGTCCTGTAACATTGGCATCAGAAGAGTGCCAGGCACAGCTGCATCTGGGAGGGCTTTTTAGGTTGCCCAAATGTCATATTCTTAAATGATTTAGGTAGTTTGAACTTTTAAATACAACTGAGAAGAGTAATACAGACACTTGCCCTGTGCTCACAGGGATCTGTTATCTTCTGAAGTAAGTCTGCACATGCTAAGGAGAGCTTATTTGGAAATGGCAAATCACTTAAAATGTCTTTTGCCTGGAACATGTGAAATTTTGTGCCAATATGAGGAGTGATGTTGGGATATTAAATGATAAGTGCTATTACCAGAGCATGAAATGATTAGTAAAGTTGGCATTGTTTGTCTACATTGTTTAGACCGGTATTATTTGGAAGGATAAAAAAAGAGAAAGGTACCATGAATGTTGTATGTGGCCCTTTTAAAGAAAAGTAACTTGTCTCCTAGTATTTCAGTATTACACTCTCATTCTACATTCCCAACTCAAATAACTGGAAGTATAGGGAGCAAAGTTCTGTGTGTAAGTTCCTAACCTTATGAAAATTGAAACTTGGGACATGTAAGGGGATATAGTTCAATTTTTAGAGTTCTTGTGTTCTATACAAATGAGCAGTTTACAATTGAATGCTTGAACATATTCAGCTGACAGTCAGTTAACAGCATTGCTTATTGCCTATTTGAGATTATGTACTGTATGTGCTTCAGTAACTGTACATGCCAAAGGTTAGATGAAGTCAACATTCCATTGCTCAGAGCATAAAATGTGCCTGTATGGAGGCCTGTATATGGTGTTTCTGTCAATCCAGATCACAAGGGCATCAAGGTTCACATCCAATGGACTGAGAAACCGTCATTCCTTTCGTGCTTGCTGATTCGTCTAACATGTTGCACCTGAACTCCACCATGCATGTTGTGACAGTTATTAGAAACCTTACAGTTTGGAGGCAAACATTATTTGCTGTTTATATCTCATGTGTGATATGTTTAATGAGAAATGACATGAGGCAGTGTCTGAAGCCAGCTGAAGGTCACAGGTACATTGTAAAGGAAGCCTGGGGCAGCTCTTTGTCTGACTTCAGGTCTTGCAGATTCAGATTTGTGGAGAGCAGCAGGCTGAGTCATTTCACATCATTAATACTGAAATGACTGGGGGCATGCTACCTGCATTAGCTCCTCATTTTCCAGAGCAGACACACATAGAGCTATTAGCTCTCCTCATTCATGTCCTAGATAAAAATGTTGGAACAGTTCCACATGGCAGATGAACAAAAAGAGTCATTAGGTTTAGACTTGTCCACAACCATTCATGTAGCTGACACTCTCTGTCCTTGCTGTTTTAAATCAAGAGTGATTTACTGCATCTACATTTTGGTCAGGACTATAGAATCCCCTCACATGTGCAGTCCATTATAGCAACTAATATATATTTTCAATTGCAAACCACTTTCCTAGTACACAGCTTCATCAATACTGGCCTGGGGCTGAGGAGGACTTTGCATGCCAAAAGGGCTCAGGGCCAGAAAGTGACTCGTGGAGCTGGATCATTGTTAGGTGTGTCATATTGCGATGCGGAAGGCAGATGAAAGGGCATGGCATTATATTCGCAGGACAGCCTTCATGGGTGATCACCATGAGGATTGCCAATATTCAGAATCAGATACAGCACAGAGAATTTGCATCTTTAGATTTCTGCCTAACTTTGGTAATGGTAATAATTAATAGAATACAAATAGTTGGAGTTAAAGAGTTCCTAAAGAGCCACACTGCCGTGGCTCAAGTGGCTAAGATGCTGACTGGGAGGCAGAAGGTCAGCAGTTCAATTGCCGAGTACTGCAGGACGGAATGAACTCCCGTCTTTGTCCCAGCTCCTGCCAACCTAGCAGTTCAAAAGCAAAAAATTGCAAGTAGATAAATAGGGACCACTTTGGTGGGAAGGAAACAGCGTTCCGTGCATTCTGGTGTCTAGTCATGCCTGCCACATGACCACGGAAACGTCTGTGGAAGCAGACAGCGCTGGCTCTTCGGCTTAGAAACAGAGATGAGCAGATACGACTGGCTTTTGAGCAAGGGGAAAAAAGTTCCTAGAATTGCTCTGCACTTATTCAACAACATCCAAAGGCTATGAAAGGGACAGTGGCATTCTTTCGTGATATTGTCTAGAATTGAAGAAAGGAAACAATAGCAAAAAGATACTTTACATACCAATAAGCAGGAGGAATCATTAGTACAGAAGAAAATGGAAGGGACTTTTCTAAACTTGTTCTTCTTTTTCTTAATTTTCTAGAATATACTGTGTCTGGCTACAGTTGATAGTCATATTACCCCTAGGGTCACAGAAAATTATGGAATAAAGGGGCAGCCCAAATGATCATTCAGGTAGCTGACACTCTCTGTCCTTGCTGTTTTTAATCACAAGTGAGTTACTGCATCTCCCTTTGTTCCTGGGAGTTTCAAGGAAGCTCTACAGGTTTTAAAGGAGGACATGATGCCCCTTCCTTTTCTATCTTTCCCGTGGAGTTGTCTCTCTCGCCTTGTGTCAAAAGTGTATTTAGGGGCATTATAGTTCTCTGTACCAGCAGGCTGTCTAGAGAGGAGCACCAGGTCTCCAATTTCTGAAGCTAAATTTGTTAGTTTCCCAGTGGCAAAGTTAGGCTTTCAAGCTGACTTGACGCTTCAGCATTGCTTATATTGTCATTTGGTTACTGAACTGGAAAAGACAGTAGAGATAGTTACTATCAAACAGCTGGTGAAGGTTAATGTCACCTTATAATTTTATTAGTATTTTTTATTTTATTCTAATATTTTATTTTTCTTTCTCCTGCATTTGTCAGTTTTCCATGGCATGTTGTATTTTATTCTCTTTCCTGCTTTAAAAATCCTTTTTACTACTATCGTTTGTACATTGCCAGAAGCGTTCACTGAAAAGGATGATCAAAAAATGTACTGAATAAATAATAATAATTTAAAAAATAGAACTACACAAGTGCAGAACACCTAGAGAAATAACGTGGAGCAAGCTAAGTCCCTTAGGGTTTTTATTTTCTTATTTTCAAAATAACTAGGCCTGTTCATAGCCTGAAGCAGTGAGTTTTCGGTCTTTTAACTGATCAGTCAATTGATGTAACATGTAAATAATATGCATCTTGCCCAAACTGGGTGTTTCTATAACATTACAAAGTGACTACAGATTAGATAAGTGATATAAGGATTCCCTTGCTCCTCAGTTGGGTATTGACCAAAAAGGTGAGACGGAATCCAATGAACTGACGCCTTAGCTAAGCAATCCAGGGTTTAGCAAGCCTTCTCACAGATGACGGCCTGAGCATAGCCTGTGTAGAAAGGAGTGAAATCAAAAGCCAAACACACTTCCTTGGTTTCATGTGTTTTACTTGCAGGATGTTCAAAGCAGGTACAGTTTGTGTTGTGTATGTAACTTAATGTAATGCTTAACTGTTTGCAACTATTGTTGTGGTTGTGTGATCCTCCATTTTGTGTTCTTCTTAGAACTAAGCTATCGTGGGACTTGGGCTCCTGCCCTTTTCTAACGAGACGCACAAAGACTCCACAGTCTCAGGTGTTGTGTTCTGATGGGTTTACCTTTCCACATGGATTACAATGTATCTGAGCCAATGTAACCTTGCCTATAGCAACAATGTAACCTTCAGCTGTATCATATAAACCCTGTAATAGGACGCGAGCTAATGACCACCAGCTGGCAGCAGCGAGCGTCCAAGCTCTCTTGGTCCGAACTCATCAAAGGCAACAGCGCGGGAAGTTTTCCCGCCACCACCTACACCTGGACAAGAAGGGCGTGACCCGCAATGACGTCACGCAGACAGTAGCCAATGGGCTACCATGGCACCACGTTCAAATGTATTACTACTGTATATAAAGAGCTATCGATCCGCCATTACCTCATGTTCCCTCTGTCCACGATGCAATAAACCTGAGTTAACCCAGCCCGAGGCTGTGTCCTGTGTCTTGGTTTGCATACACCAAATTGGCGACGAAGGTGGGATGATGGATCCCCACGGAACAGCCAGGGCACAGAGCGGGTTCAACATCACCAAACCGCAAGACTGGGAGCTGCTAGAGATGGACTTCCAGGCGGCACTGGTGGAACTCAGAGTCAAAGATGACGACGAGGAGAGGAAGAGGGCCATCCTCACCAGAATGCTCGGGATGGAAACCAAGCGGACGCTGGTGGGCATAATCGCTCCGAAGAAGGTGAGCGAATTTAAGGCGGGCGACATCATGAAGCTGCTGCGAGAGCGGTTCTCCCCCTCGAGGGCAATGTTTCCCGCTCGGAGCGCGTTTTGGAGGCGAGTCCAAGCGCCGGATGAGTCGGTTGAGGCATTCGTGGCCGCCATGAGGATAGCCGCAGCCCCCTGTAAATGGGGCGACATCCTGGAGATGGCCCTCCGGGACGGCGTGTTGTGTGGCCTGAAAGACAAGGAGGTACAGCGCAGCTTGATGAATAAGGAACCGCCACCCACGCTGGCAGAGGTCGTAGAGGCCGCGGAAGCCGCAGAGTCCACGAATGCTGGAGTGGACGAGATGCACCAGTGGCGTGAGTGGCGTCCTAGAGCCGGCAAGGCGGAAAATTCGGTGCACGGGAAGTCCGGACAGTCGGTGCACGCAACTCGACGGGCCTCAAAGTCGTCTACGGAAGGCAGCGACGGCGAGGAGGTCCAGAAGGTCCGAAAGGGGGGTCGACGCTGCGAGGGTTGCGGAGCGGCCCATGAGCGCGCGAGATGCCCGTTCAAGAAGGCCGAGTGTTACACCTGCGGCCGTCGGGGGCACATCGCCAAGGCATGCAGAAAACGGAAGGAGGGCCGGAGGCAGTCACAAGACCGTGCGGCCAGACCGGACCGTCCAGCGAGGCCCAAAGATGGCGCCCAGACCACGAGGAAGCAGGATGGCGTGGGCCGCGTCTCGGACGACAGCGAGGACGACGCCCCAGTGTTCAGCGTGTCCGCGGGACAGTCCCATTACTTCGTTGAGGTATTAGTACAAGGGGCCCCTATTAAGATGGAAATTGACTCGGGGTCCTCTTATTCTATAATCCCCCAGAAAGAGTTTTTGAAAATCGACCCCCACGTGCGGCCCAAACTTAAAGCGTTGAGGTCCACGCTGCGAGACGTGCAAGGGAACAGCATTCCGGTGTTGGGGGTCGGGAAATTTCGGGTCAATTTTAAGAGACATTCTGCGGAACTGCCCCTAGTTGTCCTCAAGGGGGGAAGCTGTAGCCTCCTAGGGACACAGTGGTTTCAGCCCTTAGGTTTGTTCATAGGGGGAGTGCATACCGTGGGGGGGGACCCAATACAAGCGGTTTGCGATGCGCATCCCGCCGTTTTTAAGAAAGGACTCGGAAAGTTCAAGGGACCCCCTGTAGCTTTCGACATAGACCCGGAGGTCCGCCCGATAAGACTCAAACCGCGCAGGGTGCCGTTCGCACTCAAGGACAAGATAGAGGCGGAACTGGACAAACTGGTGGGCCAGGGGTTCTTATTCCTGTTGATTCCGCGGAGTGGGAAACTCCAATTGTAACGGCGCTAAAGGCTAACGGGGAGGTGCGCATTTGCGCTGATTATAAGTGTACAATTAACAAGGCGATCCGCCCTAATGCATGCCCGGTGCCGGTGATCAGCCACCTTTTGGCCAGGCTAAATGGGGGAAAGTGTTTCGCCAAACTCGATTTGGCACAAGCCTATCAGCAACTTCCTGTGACCCCCGCCACGGCCGCGGCACAAACGATAGTTACACATAAAGGAGCGTTCCAGGTGTCGCGGTTACAGTTTGGCGTGAACTCGGCACCCGGCCTTTTTCAGTCGCTTGTGGAACGCCTCCTGAAGGGACTGGAGGGGGTGTTGCCTTATTTTGATGACGTGTTGATAACAGGGGGGAGTGAGGCTGAACTGGCTAAGAGGTTGGACAAAGTATTGACCGTGTTCGAGAAAGCGGGGCTGAGATTGAGGAAGGACAAATGTGTCTTTTTCGAAACCGAGGTCGAGTTTTTAGGCTTCCGGATCACACCCGAGGGGATCAAACCGTCTAAATCCAAAGTAGCAGCCATTAAAAAGGCCCCTCGCCCCACATCCAAAACCGAGCTACAGTCCTTCCTGGGGCTCCTCAATTTTTACCATACATTCCTCCCGCGGAAGGCGTCCGTGGCCGAACCGCTCCATCGGTTACTTAAAAAGGAGGAGACATGGATGTGGGGTGACGAGCACGAGAGGGCGTTCAAAGAGCTAAAGCAACTCCTAACATCTGAGGCAATCCTGACGCACTTCGACCCCAAACGGCCAGTGGTCCTAGTTTGTGATGCATCCCCGGTGGGGGTGGGGGCGGTGCTTTGCCACGTGTTGGAGGACGGAAGGGAGGCCCCGGTAGCGTTTTACTCAAGGTCCCTGTCCCAAGCGGAGCGAAATTACGCACAAACCGACAGGGAGGCGTTAGCAATAGTAGCGGGGACCAAAAAATTTCACGATTTTTTGTATGGCCGCCCGTTCAAAATCGTGACCGATCACAAGCCGCTGTTAGGGATTTTCACGGCAAGCAAGCCCACGCCGCAGATCCTGTCCCCGAGAATGCTGCGATGGGCTATTTTCCTCAACGCGTACCAACATGAGTTGGAGTACAGGCCCGGAAAGGAGATCAGCCATGCTGATGCGCTTTCGAGATCCCCTCTGCCCTTGTCGGACGACCAAAAGGCGAGAGCAGAAAGAGACCGCCAGGTGTTGCTAATTGATGTTTTAGACGCACCCCCAATAGTACCAGCCGACATTGCTAGGGCGACAGGCAAGGACAGGACGCTGGAGAAAGTTAGTTCATGGGTGCAGAAGGGGTGGCCGGCTTCGTCCCCGAGTACAGAGTTCGACCCATTCTTTAGGAAAAAGCTAGAATTGTCCCTAGAGAGGGGGTGCCTTCTGTGGGGCCAACGGGTAGTGGTCCCTGCGCCCCTGCGGACGAGGGTGCTCGAACTGCTGCACGTCAGCCACCCGGGCATAGTTCGTTCAAAGGCGCTGGCCCGGAGTTACTTCTGGTGGCCACAGCTAGACGCGGACATTGAGCACATGGTCGGCACTTGCGAGGCTTGCCAGGGATCCCGACCTGAGGCGGCCCGTCTCCCGCATAGGGAGTGGGACACAGCAAGGGGGCCGTGGTCCAGAGTGCACGTGGATTTCGCTGGCCCATTCCGAGGAACCATGTTTCTCCTGGTGGTAGATGCGTTCTCCAAGTGGCTGGAGGTTATCCCAGTAAAGAGCACGTCCTCCGCCACGACAATTAGCCAGCTAAGGAGAGTCTTCTCCACATTCGGTTTACCCGACACGTTAGTCAGCGATAACGCTAGTTGTTTCACCTCCGCCGAGTTCGGGGCATTCATGGAGGCAAACGCCATTCGGCATGTCACATCCGCACCGTTTCACCCGGCCACGAATGGCCAAGTGGAACGGCTGGTGCGGACAACGAAGGAGGCGCTGCGGCGCATGGGCCCGGGGGACCTGAATCACCAAGTATGCCAGTTCCTCTTAGCGTATAGGGTAACCCCCTTAGCGTCAGGCTACTCGCCGGCGGAGCTCTTGATGCGGCGAAAACTGACCACGATCCTGTCCAGGCTAGACCCGACGAGAGTCGAGGATAAAGGGAAAAACGTAGGGTTGGCAGTCTCGAAAGGGTTCGCCGCCGGGGACCCTGTTCACTGCAGGAACTATTCCAGCGCAGGGCCGGCCTGGGTACCAGGGACGGTTGTAGAACAGACGGGGCCAGTGTCGTACCGGGTCGAGACTAACACCGGCCTCCTCTGGAGGAGGCACGCAGACCAACTGAGGCACCGAGTGAGTGGGCCAGGCAGTGGAGCTCAGCAACAGGATTCAGCGTTAGGGTTCTCCCCCACCCGCTTAACCCAAGGGGGAGACAGCAGTGGACAACAGTCCCAAGCAAGGGGGGAAGGAAGCAGAAGCAGCGGCCCCGACTCATATCCTTTTGATACGCCAGTCCTATCAGGGGCCGGGGAAGGGGGAGAGGAGTTCGCGACCGCTGCCCCCGATGGTAATTTTGATTTTGCGAGCCGGGGGGGTTTTCAGGAGTGTTCCCCCACCCATCCAAGCGAGAAGAGGGGTTTTTCGTTAGCCCCCAGTGCCCCCGGTTCCTCCCTAAGAAAGAGCACACCTCCCAACAACGCCGCGGAGCCGCGGCAAGTCACTAACGAGTCTCCCTCTCCAATTACAGGACAGGAAACCAGGGGACAAAGAGAAGGTAGCAAACCCGGGGAGAGGCAGCCCGCATCGAGACCCCAGCGTGTTCGAAATAAGCCATCTTGGCTGAGAGACTTTGTCTCCTAAGGGGGGGGGGGAGTGTGTGTAAGTGTGGGCTCGAGACTTTGTCTCGTCCTAGGGGGGAGGGGTGTTGTGTTCTGATGGGTTTACCTTTCCACATGGATTACAATGTATCTGAGCCAATGTAACCTTGCCTATAGCAACAATGTAACCTTCAGCTGTATCATATAAACCCTGTAATAGGACGCGAGCTAATGACCACCAGCTGGCAGCAGCGAGCGTCCAAGCTCTCTTGGTCCGAACTCATCAAAGGCAACAGCGCGGGAAGTTTTCCCGCCACCACCTACACCTGGACAAGAAGGGCGTGACCCGCAATGACGTCACGCAGACAGTAGCCAATGGGCTACCATGGCACCACGTTCAAATGTATTACTACTGTATATAAAGAGCTATCGATCCGCCATTACCTCATGTTCCCTCTGTCCACGATGCAATAAACCTGAGTTAACCCAGCCCGAGGCTGTGTCCTGTGTCTTGGTTTGCATACACCAAATCAGGTCACCCCACGATCACCCCACTGTTCTCCCAACCAATCCAGTTGCTTCCTGCCTGAATGTATCTTTCCTGTTATTGTATGTAAAGGCACTGCTGCGCCTTTGCTCTCCATGTTCAGTACCCGAAATAAAGTTGTGTTTGGCCCCGTTATGCTGGCTGCTGTGTATTAACTCCTGAACATCAAAGTTTCAGATCAAACAAAAATAGGTTACATAGGCAAATAGGAATATTTTCAATGCAAGCACAGAAAACAAGAAAAAGCTAACTAACTAGGAAGCCTGAGAGGGCCTCCTTTAGTCCTTCTAGCCCATTTCTACATGATGACAAGTTGCATTCCAGCGAACTAACTAGCAGAAGCAATTCTTCCAAATACCATATTTTCCCTACTCCCCAGGGAGGGGTGGACAGAAGGAGAAGGAAAGAAAGACAGAAGAGGAGGCAGAGGGGGATTTCTCTCTCCTCCCTCTGCTGGCATTGCTGCCAGTCAGCTAGGAGGCAGTTGGCCACCATTCCAAAATGGAGGATGAATCTGCTGCTACCATTGGCTGCAACCTCTAGCTCTGCCTCTGCTACAGAGATGTTCATATCACATTAGGCACAGCTCACTGCCTGCCATGGAGTTGTTGTTGTTGTTGTTGCTGCTGCTGCTGCTATTTTTATTCTTGTTCTCCTATCTAATGGTTACAATGTTGCAACAGTCCTTTGGCAGGACAGCAAACCATTTTCGGGCAGCAGGAAATCCTGCAAACCTTACAGGGCAAACTATATGCACTGACACAAATGTGCCCATGGAAGAATACAGCATAGTAGGGGTGCTCATCTTCAGACCCTTCACTCTCCAAGTGTAGGGGAACACTGACACAGGATAGAGAAGACCGCTGGGCTGGAGTGCTGCCACCTTATACCTGGGCTGAATTTGAAAATAAGGGAAATTTTGGTCACACCCCTATGTGGGTGTGGCCAAATCTGTGGGCGTGGCCAAATATAGCCATGTGACTTGCTGTGCTCTAGTCATGCCTGCCACATGGCCATGAAAATGTCTGCAAACACAGACAGCACTGGCTCTTTGGCTGTAAATGGAGATGAGCACTGCACCCTAGAGTTGGATACGACTGGCAGATTTTACTTTCTTAGGATCAAAGATCGCGGCAGATGGTGATTGCAGCCGTGAAATAAAAAGGCAACTGATGCTTGGGAAACAAGCTATGAGAAACCTGGGGACCATAGTTAAAAGTAGAGGCATCACCTTGCAAACAAAAAATTGCATAGTCAAAGCAATGGTATTCCCAGTGGTAATATATGGGTGTGAGAGCTGGACCATTAGGAAAGCTGAGCGCAGAAAAATAGATGCCTTTGAAATGTGGTGTTAGAAATAAGTCAGTCCTAGAAGAAATCAACCATGACTGCTCATTAAAGGTCAAATAGTAAAGATGATGCTAAAGTACTTTGGACATCAAATGAGAAGAGAGGATTCACTTGAGAAAGCCTTGATGCTGGGAAAGGTGGAGGACAAAAGAAGGGGGTGGCCAAAAATAAGATGGCTAGATGGTATTGTAGATGCAATGGGCACAAAGCTGTGTGGGCCAAAGAACCCTTTTCCCATCTTTTTGGGGGACTTTTGTTTTGTTTTCTTTCTTGTTTACTCATTTTTAATTTTAAAAATTTTCTGGGAAGCAAAGAGCAGAATAGTAAACCAGCCCCCTAGGGTGAACTAGCCCTGCACGTGGCTAGACACCCCCCCCCCAATTAGGGTGGAGGACCAAGAGATTATTTTCCCCAAATTAACCAATCTATTTGTTCCTCACTGAAACCAGTTGAAGCACCAACACCTGAGAATGTCGGATCCAGCTTAAGGAAGGTAATTAGTAAAGTAAAAAGCAACCTCTGTAGTTTCCAATCCTCCCAGCAGCTGAGGAGTTAATCTCCATATATGAAATATCGCTCACCTAGAGTAGACTCCCGTCCCATGGTGGCTCCGACCAGCAGCAGCAAAATCCAAGCCTCCATCACCATGTGGCAGGGAAATGAAAGAGAAACTACAGAAGCCCACCCCCCCTTCTCTTTCTCCTTCCACAAGCAAAAAGCCACAGCGACCTCTGGTGGCAGGAAAAACATAATGCAGCTTCATCTGTGAGGGCTCCGGTCAGGATTTTTTTAAAAAAATAAGGTATATTACGCGGAAATTAATACAACGGGAGGGGGCAGGAAGAGGGATAAAAAATAAGGGGTTCCCCAGGAAAAATGGGGTACTTGACAGGTATGTGCCACCTACATATGTTTATGTTTCCTCATGTCTGACTATGGCTCATATTTTTAGATATTATGGCTTCAAACTGTTTAGGCTTTGTAGAAAAAAACAAGACCTTGCATTGAGTTTAATCAAATTGGAATCCAGTGCAATTGGTTTCATACCAGTGTTATCTGGTCTCTAAAATGCATTTCAGACAACAGTCTGGGCACTGTGTTTTGCCTTACCTAGTTCGAAAGCAAGAAATTACAAGTAGATAAATAGGGACCACTTCGGTGGGAAGGTAACAGCGTTCCGTGCGCTCTGGTGTCTAGTCATGCCTGCCACATGACCACGGAAATGTCTGCAGAAGCAGACAGCGCTGGCTCTTCGGCTTAGAAACAGAGATGAGCACTGCACCCTAGAGTCGGATACGACTGGCTTTCGAGCAAGGGAAACCTTTACCTTTACTATAGCATCCAAATGATTTGCGATGTCAGTCACACATAACACATTGCAACAGTATCATTTAGAATTAACTAAGGCACAAATCATTCTGGATAAAACCACATTCCAGAAAAATGACATGCCAGCTGAAGCTCGGCAAAGGCACTCTTGGCTATCGCAGCCTTCTGAGAATTTTGCCAGTAACAGAACTGTCAATGACCAATAACAGAACAAAAGGATGGTTTTGTTTTTTTAGCAGACCAATCAATGAAAGCTAGAAACACCAACAGGTATTAAGAGAAATGAGAATACAGTAGTTCTGGTTTTAACATGTCTAATTTTACATTACTCAAAGCACAGATCAAATTGCTAGACCCAAATGTAGCAGACCTATGGAAAGAATGGAGTTGATGTAAGTGTGGACAGCTGATTCAATGGGTCTACTTAAGTGAGCCTAGCAATTAGATTTAGGCTAATATATTCTGCTATCTGAATTAGTGGGTTGATATACTATAATGCACTGCTTTCTTTTGGAATATCTGCATGGTTTGCAAAATAAGTGGCAAGACTGCTTGTAAAAATGCATGTAGCAATCATTTTGTTTACAGACTGCTTGTGCTTCTGGGAATTGAGGTCCAGAAAAAGCTTCTTACAAGATGGCGGCCACAACTGTGTTCCGAGGCTGCAGGGAGGGAAACAGCATGAAAAGGTAGGAGAACATGTTGTCCTTTTTGTGGGAGTGGGTGCTTCACCACCCCTGCCACCTATGATAGGGTCGGGGGACCCGATCTGGGCTGTTTCCAATGTCCCCCGACCTTGCCAGGTGCTGCTGCAAGGTAAAAGGTTGGGGGGAAACTTCTTCGTCGGCTGCAGGTTTTGCCTGGCAAGGGTGGGGGACATCTGAAAGAGCACGGATTGGGTTCCCTGACCCCCCCCCCCCCCGAGGTGGTAGGGGTGGTGGAGAGGCCAAAATGGTAGCGGCAGTGTGTGCATGCAGAAAAATGTCCGCATCAGATAACGTCCAAATGACGTTATACAATGGACTTCTTTTGGCCAAAAATCAGGACGTTATCTGGATATGATGTTTTCAGGAACAAATGTTATCCGGAGTTGCATTGTACTATGAGAGTCAGTGCAGTGTTATGCACACAGAATCAGACTGGTATTTAGGAGACCTGGGTTCAAATCCCCACCATGGAAACTGATTTTGGGGTAGTATTGATAAAACCATGCCTTAAATATTTCACATACCTTTGGAAGACTACTATGGTCACCATAAATCTGAAACTGACTTGAAGACAACTATAATAACTAGGTATAACTCTTTGGACTGACTTCCTTCTAACTTCCTCTGTAGCGATGTCTGGCCGCAAGGCAGCGCTAGGTCCCGGAGGAGACTGATCAATGACAACACGAGGCAACAGGAGCGAGATCAGATCAGTGGTTTATTGGGAAAATACATACACCTTATATAGATCAGAAGGCAGGTAGAAAAAACCATCACCCGAAAGTCAATCACGTCACCTTGTTTACTCAGGTTAATTGGGAAACCTCTCAAAGGGGAAGTTAATTATTTCGGGCAAACACGGGATGAGGAAGACCATTGTCTTAGGGCTTAGACAGGGGCAAACATCTGCACTGTTTGCACCGGGGATTTTCCTTGGCCAGGAGATGAGTGTTTACCTAATCAGTTACTGGAGTTAGTGATTAGCCTACCTTGCAGAATCGTCGGTCAGGTCATGTAATTAGGTGAATCAAACCCTATATTTTATTCACCCCCCTTAATTTGTCTGCCCGCAGAGCCCGCGGCTCAAGGAGCGTCCTCCTGAAGCGGCCTCTGCAAGGGCCGTTTCCATGCCCGATGGGCATGGGGAAACCATATTTCCCCTTTCTTATTTATTTAAGAACCTGACCGGCGATCTTGCGTAGGAGCGGCATCAGCTGTTGGTCGGGAATGACGTCACGGGGTTTCCTTCTGCGGTGACACTTCGAGATCAGCGGGGGAATACATTGAGCAAAACAGCAAACCGCAATGCCTAGTATGACTACCCCCACCACCACCTTGATCACCGTCTGAAGCCACCCCCAGGGGATCCACGACCACATCCATTTCCACAGAGAGCTCCACCAAGCCCCCCATGCAGACCCTTCTGTGATGCCTGCTACTATGGTGTGGAGATCTGTGATCTGGCTTTGAATCTTACGAGAGTTGTCCGTAAGATTAAAGCAGCACATACCATGAAAAGACTCGCAGCCCAAGTGGTGCAACAATAAGAGGTAGTCGATAGCCGCTCGATTATCGAGAATGGCATGGCGAAGTTCCACCTGCTCCTGATTGAGGAGCGCTATCGCTGAGGAGGTGTGGTTGATGGCCTTTGCTAAACCGCAAGCCAAGCGACCGATCCTCTTTGCGTTGCCGACGGCTAAGCCGGGCACGCCAAAGATGCTGACTGCCAAAGAGAGGTATTCGGCAGGTCTCATTACTCTAAAGCTGCTTTCACAGGAGCTGTCTAACATGGTGGTGCGAGTGTGCCTTATGAGTGAGGGAACATGGGATACATTAGAAACATTGGGAACGTCAGGGCTAGGGGCAACCATATCCTTGGTAGGAAGCAACAGTGTCAACCGGCTAATACAACATATAGAGTCTGTAATATTGGCAGGAATATAGTTAAACGTGTACTGGTTACAAGTGAAGAACCATCCAGACGGTAGGGTGATGTGTGCATACTTTGAACCAAGTGACACTGGGTCGTTGCAAGTCCAATTGCCGCTGCCTACATCGAGGCAACGGCGCCGGGCTCGGCCGGGTCCGGAGCAACCGTGTATCCGGCCGCAGGTAGAGTTCGGGCTGACCGCCACTCGAGGAGTGTGGAGAGTGGCTGCATCAGCCGGCAAAGTCATGGTTAGCCGCATCTCCCAACGAGCATATTCCGAGGAAGCTGATGGGATGTATGGGCTGAAGAGTCTCCTCACCAGCCAGTCCCTGTCCCGGGGGTGTGCGCCTGGAGAGTGGCACACCGGGACAAGGCAGGTGCTGAGGATTGAGGCAGAACCGACGTCCTGCCTGAGGCAAAAATCGGACTGGTTGACAAGGGTAGCCAACCTTTCCCAAATGTTGTACTGCATCCGGGCAGAGAGGTCTCCGCCTGGCATGAAATCGCTGGCCTCCAGTGAGGCGGCCTGGACGCCTCCCCCCAAAAGCAGGGTGAGGGTCAGGATGACGATGATTGCCATGGAGTTGGCATGAATCTGGGCAAAGATTGCTGCTACGAGGTTCTCCGGTGTCGGCTCCCTCTCCTCGCGCTGGAGCTTTACTGCAAAGCGCCTTGACCATCCCCCAGGTGATCTTCGGCGCCATCGGTGGCCGTCTCCTCCGGCGGGTCTTGTCGGTCAGCGTGAGGCCCTCCATCTCCGGGATCGGACTCGGGTCGGTCTGGGTCCACGCCATGTGGTTCCAAATGAGGCTTGACACACCGAGCTGGAATCCAAACGACACCTGTAGGAGACATAACTGCAGCATACCCTCTTCCCCAGGTTATGAGCGGCACCGGGCCCCTCCAAGAAGGGTCTGGTGGCACTCGGTACCGGACCATAGGTCGCGGGAGAGCCTCCGAACGGCGGAAATGCTTCTCCTGCGGCGTACAATCCGAAAAAACATTAAGGTGATTGTATGTGAACAATACCTTATTCAGGCAGAACTGTGCTTCTCCCTGTGATTTGGGGAGGGCTGGTGGCTCCCCCATTTCTGTTTGTTTGTCAATATAGGACTTTAGCGTCCGATTGACCCGCTCTACAATCGCTTGCCCTTGCGGATTGTAGGGAATTCCAAATGTGTGCTTGATGTCCCAAGTAGCCATGAAGGCGGCCAACTGCCTGGAACTGTAGGCCGGCGCGTTGTCCGTCTTCACGTGCCGCGGCTTGCCCATCGCCGCAATGCAGGAAAGGAGGTGCTGCTCCACGTGGGAAGCCGCCTCCCCTTTCTGCGCCGTCGCCCAAACGAACTGAGAAAAAGTGTCAATGCAGACATGCATGTATTGCCATCTGCCGAACTGCGGCACATGCGTGACGTCCATCTGCCATACCTGATTAGCCTCTGTCCCTCGTGGGTTGACCCCCCACGAGGGCCCCCCTGGTGCTCCTGCACAATGCTGACAAGAGCGGACTATGCCTTGGGCTTGAGAAAGCGGCAGATTGAATTGTCTGGCGAGTGCCTTGGCATTTTGGTGAAAAAAGGCATGACTTTGAATTGGAGTAGTGAAAACTCCCAAAACCGAACGTTGCTGAATTTCCTTTGCCGCCGCATCCGCTCTGCTATTGCCCATGGAAATCGGACCCGGTAGGTCTTGGTGACTTCGGATGTGGGCAATATAGAGCGGCTCCGTGCGGTTCCGCAAATGAAATTGAGCGGTGAGAAACAGACTAAGCAAGTTCTTGTCTATCGCGGGAGTGATGTAAGCTCCCGGTAGACTGTGGAGTAAATTCCTAACGTATAGACTGTCAGTAATGATGTTTAAACGTTCCTTGGCGAAGGTGCGCAAGGCAAGGTTCACGGCTGCCAACTCCGCCCGCTGCACGGACTTCTGTGGAAGAGTTAGCAGCGTGTGCCAAGCTTCGCCCTCCTGCCAAGTCAGGACACCATATGTGCGTCCCCCATCGGTAAAAACTGTCTTGGCCCCCTGAAGCGGGACCAGTGAAAGCAATTCGAACAAACTGACTGTTCCTGTCTGGAGTGAGACGAGTCTGGGGTCTTTGGGCAAATGGTATGCCAAGCTTCCAGTGAATCCTTCCAAAGCTATCGGAAGCGAGTCACCTAGCTGCATCAACTGATGAATTTGTTCCTTGGTGAACGGGACTATGATCTTAGCTAAATCGTGCCCAGAAATGTCCCTTGCTCTCAGCCTGCCGCGGTAGATCACCGCGGAGACCAGTTCTTGGGGCGGAACAATGTTCCAAGAAGAGGTGTTAGGCAAATATACCCACTCCACAATTTTCGCTCCCTTCTCTGAGTCTGCTCCTAGCACCCCAGTGAACATGGATCCTGACCGTACGATGTACAAATTCAGGATCGGGGCGTATGGCCCCTGGGCGATCCTATCCACCCACCTCTGGCTGAGAACTTGGTTCACCTTCTCGAGCGCCAAGCGCGTGTCTCGAGAGATTTTTATCCGGTCTGCCGGCTGCTTACCTAAGGTTAGCAGCGAGAAGAGCGGTTTTAGAAGATCCGTATCTAAACGAAAATACGGTCTGGCCCAATTGATGTTCCCCAAAACTTGCTGCAACTCTACAAGGGTGACTGAGTCTTGTAAGTTTATCTGAGGCAGAACTGGCGCTGCAAAAGAGCGGAGAAGCCGATGGCCCAAGTATGAGAAGGGCTCGGTTCTCTGCACTTTTTCCGGGGCAATGAGTAAGCCTTTGTCCCCCAGGCTGGCCTGGAGGTCAGAAAACATTTCGCTGCCAAGCTGCGGCAACGCTACTAAGATGTCGTCCATGAAGTGACACACAATAGCTTTAGGGTAAAGGCTTCGGAACTTTGCCAGTGCGTCGTGAACATAAATTTGGCACAGGGTGGGCGAATTGAGCATGCCCTGTGGCAAAAATTTCCACGCGTACCGCTGCGTGGGCTCACCGTGGTTCACGACCGGCACTGTAAAGGCGAACCTTTCCCGGTCCCTGGGATCTAAGGGGATTGTATAAAAGCAATCCTTGAGATCTACGACTAGAATCTCCCACCCCTCGGGAATCATGTTCGGATTTGGGATGCCGCATTGAAGCGGACCCATCGGCTGAATGCATTTATTGATCTCTCTGAGATCGTGGAGGAGTCGCCACTTCCCCGACTTTTTCTTAATAACAAAAATTGGCGAATTCCAGGGGCTTGTGGACCGTTCTATGTGTCCTGCGTCTAGCTGTTCCTTAACTAGCTGCTTGAGGGCAACTAATTTCTCTCCCACTACCGGCCATTGTTCTACCCAGACCGGAGTGTCGGTGAGCCATTTAAGTGGCAACGCCATTACCCAAAGGTAAGCGTAGCACCGTACTGCTGCAGAATGTCTCGCCCCCAAAGATTGACGTGCACATCAAGAATGTGCGGCCGAATTACCGCCGTGCCGTCAGCCCTTGGGATTGTGACTTCTACCCACTCTCGGCTTCTAAACGCTTCCTGAACGCCCCCTACTCCCCACACATCGGAGACCGGCTCAATGGCCCACTCTCTTGGCCACTGGCTTCTGCTTATCACTGTCACATCCGCTCCGGTATCGAGTAACCCTGAGAACACCCTTTTGTTCAAAAATACCTCGATAACGGGGCGCTGCTTCCACTCAATGTTGGTCTCCACTGTCGCTAAGACCTGGTATCCTTGCACTACCTCCCTCGCGCTCGAGCGGTCCGCTGAACCGGACTCTGAGCTGTCCCTGAGCCTTCCCTGGCTGCCTGCTGGCGAGTGACAAGGAACCATGATCAGTTGCGCTAACGTGTCTCCCTTGTGGATTGTTTGGGGCAGGTGTGTCCAAAGCTGGACCTGGAGAATGCCTGAAAAATTCGAGTCAATGACTCCTGGAATTATAAAAATTCCGCGTGCTCCAGCTACACTCCGGGGCAAAACTAAACCTATAAAGCCTCTGGGCAGGGGTCCCATGTACTGAGATTCGACCAGATAGACTGTGCCTGGCAGATCGCATGTAACGTCCGCCTGGCAAGTCAATTCTAGCCCTGTGTTGCCCTTGGGGCTGGCCTATGCCCTCGCAGTGCCTGGAGTGTGCCTGGAATCTAGTCTAAATCTGGGGAGTTCTGGATCTGGGTGAAGGAAGCCTCTGTTTGGACTGGGGCCAGAGACGTGCCCGGATTCCGGTTTCCCGAACTCGGACAAAACCTGGCCCAATGGTAGCCTTTCTTGCACTTCGGGCAGAGGGTGTTCGGAGCCTTGGGACGGCCGGACTTTTGTCCGCCTCCCTTGGATCGGCACTCCCTAGCGAAGTGACCGATCTTGCCACAAGTGTGGCATGCCCCTTTGTTCTTGCCATTAGGTCTTCTTCCCCCCTGCACCGCTGCCGCTAGCAGACCCATCTTGTAGGAGTCTGTGCCAACGTCGGAGCATGCCCGGATCATATCCGTTAAGGTTATGTCGGGGCGATTGCCCAGGGACTGCAAGATTTTACGGCAGTCCAAGTTGGCGTTGTCTTTGGCTAACTTAATCATGAGCTCTTGTTGGGCCTGCTCATTGTCAATCTGCCTGCTAATTGCTTCTTCCAGGCGATTGATGAAGTCCATGTAGGGCTCTTGAGCTCCCTGCTTAATAGCGGTGTAATTTTTGGCCGTTTTGCCAGACGCTGGGACCTTGAAGTATGCCCTATAGGCAGCCTCAGCTGACATCTCTAGGGTGGCGAGAGGCAAGTTAATTTGAGCGTTGATGGACTCAAAGGCACCTGAACCATACAACTGGTCAGGGATTACCGCGCCTCCCAGCCTGGCAGCCCGAGCTTGCGCCTCTAGGCGGAACTCGCTGTCCCAAATCATGTACTGGCTGGGGGTAAGCATCATCCTCATGACGGCTTTCCAATCATGAGGAATCCACATGGTGGTTTCGCACACTTGCTGAAGCGTGCCCCTCGTAAAACGACTTTGGAGCCCTGTCTCTGAAATTGCCTTCCGTAAAGCCATGAGAAGCTTGTACGGGACTGGGGAGTGTACTATCTGCTGTGCGCCCGTGAGCGCGTCCATCTCCAAGCGGATGGGACAAATCTGTCTGAGTTCAGCTAGCTGTTCAACTGACAATTCCCCCTTCTTAAGTTCTATCTCAGCTGTGCGCTGAAGGGCACTCTTCACGACTAGGGAACCTGGGGCTGTCAGAGAAGCGCCAGCGCCTCTCATTCCTTGCGTTCCCTCGGTGACGTCTGCAGCTGTCACCGCGGGAAGGCTCCCTGCGCTACTCTGCCGATAGCTAATTGACGGATAGAGTGCCGTGGGCGCAGTCGGCTCGACTGGCTTGCCTGATGGCTCAACTAACGGGGGTTCTTTGGCCTCTACCCGGACTGGCTCGATCTGCTCTAAGAGTCTCCTACACTTTCTCCATGTGCGGACTATCCCTCCTGGAGCTTTCGGGGTTTGCTGAATGCAGTCTCCTATCTGATCCCAGAGCTTCAGGGTTAACGTACCTACTTCTGGGTAAAGTAGGCAGTGTTCCCTGAGGTACGCCAAAAGTCTCGCTAGTTCCCTGCTGTGAAAACGTAACTTAAAAACCCTGGCCAGGATTTTGAACTCTTGCTCCCGAGTTCTTTGGCTAGCGGACGGACTTGGTCTATGAGAACAAGTCCCCATATTACCTGCGATTGGGTCTCCGGAAGAATCCTCCACGGGACGAGTCGACGCGTCTTTGCAGGCAACAGGTTCGGGCGACGGGTGTCTGGGGTAGACCTCGGAGCGTGGACCTTCTGCCACGGGCCCTTCTATCGGCCTCTGCGATGTCAGGGGCTCACAGCCTGCCCTGAGCGGAACGCGTTTCCCTCTATGGCAAACCTCTCGAAAGCGGGGAGGAAGCGGTAGGAGTGTCTCTCTGGAATGCCTCGCGGCGGGCCGTTCTCTGTCCGGCTGGCTGCCGACCAGAGCGCCGCGCTATCCTCCGGGCTGGCGGGTCGCGGTTCAAGCGGAGAACCGGACCGCGTGGATCGCTACTCACGAGTAGACCTCTCCGGGGTCTCTTACTCACGAGTAAATCACGTCGGGGTCACCAGCTGTAGCGATGTCTGGCCGCAAGGCGGCGCTAGGTCCCGGAGGAGACTGATCAATGACAACACGAGGCAACAGGAGCGAGATCAGATCAGTGGTTTATTGGGAAAATACATACACCTTATATAGATCAGAAGGCAGGTAGAAAAAACCATCACCCGAAAGTCAATCACGTCACCTTGTTTACTCAGGTTAATTGGGAAACCTCTCAAAGGGGAAGTTAATTATTTCGGGCAAACACGGGATGAGGAAGACCATTGTCTTAGGGCTTAGACAGGGGCAAACATCTGCACTGTTTGCACCGGGGATTTTCCTTGGCCAGGAGATGAGTGTTTACCTAATCAGTTACTGGAGTTAGTGATTAGCCTACCTTGCAGAATCGTCGGTCAGGTCATGTAATTAGGTGAATCAAACCCTATATTTTATTCACCCCCCTTAATTTGTCTGCCCGCAGAGCCCGCGGCTCAAGGAGCGTCCTCCTGAAGCGGCCTCTGCAAGGGCCGTTTCCATGCCCGATGGGCATGGGGAAACCATATTCCTCCATTTCTCTTGATCTAGAATTATGGCAGTCAGAAGAAAGGTGAATCTCATTTTTTAAAATCCAATAAAATAAATCTAGAGGAGACAAAATTGCACAATGGTTATAAAAATATTTGTTTAAACCTTTTCTAGCAATACACAGCAAAGTAAATTACTTTCCATTTCTTAATCACACTCACCATCACCAGTTCATTTTTAATGGAATATTGTTAATTTAAAATCAATATCCACTGAATTTGCAATATATTCCACAAAGGTATGATACCCGAATTTCTGGGGGTGCCCCTGGCAAGGAGCACCCCTTTACCTGGAATACCTGAAAATCCAGTCTGTACCATCCACAGCGAGTGGGTGCAATTTCCTGGAACCACATGTTAAAGTACCTTTAAAGATAACATTTCAGTATCAAGTAATTTATTTATTTTAGTTCAGAACCCTCTGGCCAAGAATGGAATAAAGACCAATTCAACAAAGAACTGGGGGGTGGGGTGGGGTTATTGCATAGGGCCCTAAATGCAAGAAAAACCTTTCCAAAGTGGCTGCCTAAAGGAGGGCTAGCTGGGCCCAGAACAAATCAAATACCAGGAGAGAGAGAGACAGAGAGAGACACGCATATATACAAGGGGTACAAAAGGTGAACTTGTGCAAGTATCACATAATGGGTACCACGTGTGCATGACAAGTGGGAGGGATCAGTAGGTGAGGCAGGAGGAGCCTGCCTCAGCAGTGCCATATGGGTCTAGGGGGCGTCACATAGGCGAGCAGAAGCAGTATCACCAAAGAAGGAAGTTACATCATACAATTCCTTGAAGGGTTAATGATGTCATCTAAGGAAGCCAGGTCCACTCCAAATGTCTTTTAGTGTTTGCAAACCCCAGGAAATGGCAGATGACCCCTGGGGTTCTGGATGTTGATAAAATGCAGACAGTAAATTTCCTTAGCAAAGAACTCAGCAATTGTCTTCTTCCAGGGTGATGGGATTATCTCAGAGCCCCCATTGTTTCTCCGGGTCTCTTCCAGCCAGGTGGCCTTCTTGGAATGCCAGCGAGGTTGCTGGCTTTTGTCCTTAATTTAATCAAGTTTATCTCATCCATCACACCTTTCTCAGGATGGAAAAACAGGCTAAAACATGTTAGCTTAGAATATATTCAGAGTAGAAAGGTTCCTTTTTTATTAGCAATTTATAAAGGAAATCCAATAGATAACTCAAGATGTATCTACACATAATATTTTATTACAATTTCCTCATCTGCCCTTCCCTTGCTACTGTACCAGGGCTCCTCTGCCCATGTGCAGAGGTGTGAATGGGTACTGCTTATGTAAACGTGTGAAGGGGCAAGGGAAACCAATGGTTAGTGTGGGTAAACCTTTATTAATTGCAAAACAAAAATGGAGCTTCTTTATTTTCATGTATCAGGTAGACAATCACTGAGTTATAGTGGAGCAACAAGGAAGCTGCTTGTACAAATTCCCTTGTAAACACACACAGAAAGAAAGAAAAGAAAAGAAAAAAAGGGGGGGAGATTACATGCACTTACATAAAGTGAAGCATCCACTAAATTATTTCTCTGATCTCTGGAGAGAAAATAGCTCCTGGCAAATAAGAACCTTGGAAAAGAGCCATGGAAACTAAATGGCTGAGGAACAATGGAAACAGCCAAAAATATGTGAAGGTTGCCCTATAAAATGCAGAGTTTTCACAATGCCTTCCCAGTTTTGATAGTTAAATTCAGTTCCCATGGCAATGTATTATCAAAATGTTCATTCCTAGAGATCTAATCAACCTACTTACTGGGCTGTAAAAGGTGAAAACTGGGCTGAGGATTTAAAACACAAAAACAAAGCAAAAACAAAGGAAATGTTAGAGGGAAGCCTATAAATGAATACTGTAGTGTCTTTTTGACCGCTTAACACCTTCTTTCAAAGCCTCTTAATGGTATAGGCAGAAGCATCTCAGATTTCTAACTAGCAAGCTCATGTCAGAAATATATATGATGGCAGTGTCATTCATTATACCCACTTTCATTTGTTTCACCCTCTTTAATTGACCTCATATTCTTCACAGCACCTTGCTTTGCTTGTGGATCCTTCAATAACCAACAGTAAACTTTTGATTTTTTTAATGAGCAACATTTACTATCAAAGAATGGCATGAAATAGCTGAATTATCCTGTTGATTATTTAATAAGCATCGGGCTACCCAGAGTTTTGGTCAATCTCTGTTGACAAAGGTGTGGACATCCTTCACTGTTTCTTATTTGCATTGGGCTGGGAAGTCACATCATTTTAATATGTTTTAAAGACAACATTTTATAGTTTTGGCAAAGCCACTGGATTCAACCAAGGTTGATTTTGATTTCACATTGGCAATTAGTGACTCGTTGTCATGGAAACTAGTCTTCACATGCTTCTAGTAATTAAATGACTGCATGGGATTGGTCCTTTTTTTCTTTCAGCTTCACCAATGAAAGTTATGTTCTCTCTGTGTGAGAAAGAATTTGATTACAGATTCTCATGAAATATCTATAAACATACAGAATAACAAAAGAACTCCATCAATTAAAACAAAGTATTCAATAATTCATTTTAATTAAAGTGCCTTGCTTTTCCTATTGCTTTAACCTTTCAAGTGTTAAAGGAGACATAGGAGCTAATCATTTTGCAAAGAGCACTTTTTAAAAATTAACAAATTAAGAGATAAGGAGAGGAAGAATGAATGGGAGCTTTTCTTTAATGAAAATGTGAACAAAACTCATTTTCAAAGTTAAGTATCTGGAATGCAGTCCTTTTTCTAAAAGCTTATAAATATGTATGGTGGTGGGAACATGAAATATGCCATTCATCTCTGCTAATGATCAGGTGATGATAATGATAGCTGAAAATAAAGGCCTTCCTGCAGTAACTGTTGCTTGCCCCTGCCTCTTCATGACAAGTTGTATAAGCACCACACATGCACATATAAGTTGCACAATGCACCACATGTCACAGGCACAGCTCCCTCTTCTCCATAAAAGCAGCCAGCAGGGCAGCCCAACAAACATCAGATTGCAATCTGGCCACTAGGTGCTCACCCAGCTGGAGGCCAAGGCCTGCTCTACTGCCATAGGCACCAGCAGCTTCATCAGAGGGCAGCTGGCCTCCTGGAACCAAAATTGGATCAAAATCCAGCCAACGCCCAGCAAATCATTTCCCGGCAGATGGCTGCTCTACTTGCATTGGAATGAATAGCTGGAGAATCCTTCAGTAGGCAGCTGGCCTTCTGGTACTGCGAGTTGGCCTGAGAGAGCAGAATTTCCCCACCTATTCACAACGGATGGAGCTAGAAATGGCAGCCTTTGATATATATTGGGTTTTGAGACAGCTAGAGACATGGGGTTTTCTACTATGTACTGTTAATGTAAAGGACATACTTTCCAGCTGAGGCTGTTGTGTCTGTACATAATTCTGGATATATAATTGACATGTTAATTAATTTCTCTAAGAAGTTCTTCCAGTTTAGAGAAAGGTGCGGCCAGGTCACAAATCCCTTGTCAGATTCTGTATGGGCTATTTCTATGAGAAAACAATTTTACAGCTGCGCAAAAAAGGTGTCATTGGGCCATCTGGCCAGGAAGCAAGCCTGCTTTGGACATTTAAGTTCCAGGATGAGCCTGTCATCCATGGTTGGACTCCATTGATAAGGACAATTGCTGTTAGCATTTTATCAATGCCATGAAATTCCAAGCTACTCCCTAAGAGGCTATCTGTGCAAGGAGAAGCTTGCCACATTGGTGGCATTTGTGTACATTTGCATCCTTTTGGATATCCTCACCCATGAACAGTGGTGGGTATAAACAAAAATCCTACCACACTGTGGGTGTGGTCATCTGACTGGGTGGGTGTGGCCTGTTAGCCATGTAACTGCTCTTTGTTATACAGCTATGAAAATACACTCCGGAGTAGCTGGGGATGTGCTTTGGGGAAAAATGGAGCCCAGGAAAAGCCTTGGACAAGGGGGAAATGGCTTCAAAGGTTCACTATAGAGTGATGAAAATAGAAGAGGCTTATTCTTGGGTCAATGACCACGAGGCCAGAACCATGCCAAATTGAGATGTGCCAACAATTTAATTATTTTTACCATGTTTTCATGTATTTAGATTATAAAAACTCACTAGCAGCTGCTGCATTTCCCACCTTCAGCTTATACTCAGGTCAATCTATTTTCCTGGGTTTTAAGGTCAAAATTAGGTACCTCAGCTTATATTCGGGTCGGCCTATACTCGAGTATATATGGTAATTTAACATGCAAAATATGAAAGAAAGGTCACATATAATGGATGAAAGAAAGGCTAAATACACAAAGGCTCGAAATAAATATTAAATATGCATGTGTAGCACTTGGAATCAAGTGAACAGCTCCTGGATCTGGTATGGTGGAAAGATGAAATGAGGCAAAGAAAATATGCCAGCTCGAAGAGCAATAAACAAACCACCAACAGCAAGCCACAGAGGCCTCCGCCCTCCCCCAAAAGTAGCTGATGAATACCACTACCATTGAGGCTGCTGATATCCAAACAGTTGGCCAGAAGCCCAGACACTGAGCTTTTCAGACTGTACCTCCTCCCAATGGTGGTGATAACGCTGCTCAGATAGACAGACACCACGAGAGACTGGATGAATGTCAGGAAGCACATACACACCAAAAAGAACAGAGTCTATCAACACAGCATTGACTCCACACTTAAAATGTATTAAGGGTTGAGAAGAGATTTAGCAGAACACTTTCTCTCATTTTGGTGTGTCTAGGTGGCTTGTGGGCTGAAGTATGCTTCACATCATTCATTGAATTTTCCTTAAACCAGGTGGTGGTGGCCTGAGACTTTTGCACAGTACTCTAAATCATTCATGTTTTAGAGAAGAAACACAGAAAGATCCTCCCCAAAGTATGTGAGGACTGTAATCACAATAATGTGCCCTTTTGGCTGATTCTTAAACTCTGGAAGTGTTACCCATATTTTGAATATTGAATATTATTTTATATTGTTCAAATAAATAATTTTATTTCATTTTCCCCCATTTTATCTTATATTTTTATGATTATTTTCTCTCCTCTAACTATTAGGAATTATCTTCACACAAGCATTCATATGTTACATGCAACCAATCAAACAGCTGTGGGTAAATAACCACGGTCCATATATTTTTAATAAATATTTTTGGACAGAAATCTTTACCCATAAGAAGGGGCGTTAACCATTGGTATCCAGCATGCACGCCCACACCCATCCCTTCTATCCCCTACTGAGCCGCCTGCACTTACCTTAACACCATCTGAGCATCGCTGGAAGGGTCCGCCAGCTGCGAGTGGGGCAACCGCCCCATGAACGAAAACAAAAATTAAAACTACAATGCCCAGCATCCTCCATTCTGCGCCACCCCTCAGACAATGAGGCTGAAGGGCATGAGTGTGGAGGAAGCAGGGCAGCAGGCTCGCCAGCTTAAAAAAAAAACCACGCCAGGGGGAAAAGACCCAGCTGGCAAAAGGTAAGTGTGGTGGGGGTTAGGGAGTGGGGGAGGCACAGCCCCGATAAGCACGCCACCCACCCGCCCCACCACTTACCTTTTGCCGGTTGGGTCTTTCCCCCGGTGCAGCCTTCTGTGTTAGGAGGCACACCGGCCTGTCCTTCATCCCTGCAGGCATGGAGGCCTCAGCACCTGCAGGGTTGAAGGACAGGCCGGTGCACCTCCCAACGCAGAAGGCTGCGCCAGGGGGGGGAGACCCAGCTGGCAAAAGGTAAGTGCGGTGGGGGTTAGGGAGTGGGGGGAGGCACGGCCTTGGTAACCACACTGGCCACCCACCCCACCACCTTGCCCCCAACCCCCACAGCACTTATCTTTTGCCGGCTGCCCCTTTACCCCCAGCACAGCCTTCTGGGAGTCGTTGCCGAGTTTTGGAAAGGAGGAGAGAGATCTCCTCCCGCCAACATCAGCAAGATTGAGTGTGTATGTGTTTGTGTGGTCACCAAGGCTTCTGGGGGGGGGGAAGAGGGGGAGCCCCTCCTCTCCCCGCAGAGCTACACATGTGTGTGTGCATTGTATGTGTTTAATGAGTGTGTATTTGGTTGTGTTGTGTGTGCAGTGTGTGTGTGTGTGTGCGTGTGTGTGTGTGTGTGTGTGTGTGTGTGTGTGTGTGTGTGTAACCCCTACCACCAAAACACACACACCCACACACACACAAGAAAAGCCCGGCAGTGCCGGGCAAAAATATGCTAGTCACTGAACAAAATAACCACAAGTTCCACAAGTCTTAGCATTATCCGATTTTTAGCATTATTCGATGCATGCATTGGATAATGCTAACAAAAAAGCCCAGCTCCCTTCTCCAGAAGGCATGTGCTGAACGGAGCACCCGTATGCTGGCTGCCCACCCCCACAAAAAGGATGACATGATCTCCTACCATTTCATGCTGTTTGGGGACAAAAAAAATCACCACCATCAGGTGCATGTTTCTGGCTCTCCGCCTCCCCTGCAGCCTCTAGGAGGGCTGGAGGACCTTTTTTGCGCTATTCCTGCCTTTCTAGGACATCCCTGGGCCGCACAACAGCTGAAAACAGTTGCATCCACCATTCTGTCTCTCTCGTATAATGAAGAGCCCCATGGAACAGAGTTTTTTTTTGTTATACAGGGTTCTACTGTATATTGCCAACGGCTAAGTGTTAGGTATTTTATTTTATCTCTTTTTGTCCCCAATAGGTTTTTTTTGTTTGAAAATATCTTAGATGGGCAGAATATAAATGTAATTAATAATTAAAATAAATAAAAACCGGCCAGAGTTTCTAATAGAAAGATACTTTGCAAGCATATTCGTTTCTAAAGTAGCGAACTTCTAAATTACTAAATTTAGTAAATCTTCAGATCTTTATTACGGTCTAAGACCAGCATTGTACAGCAGAAACAGAAGTTGAGAAGAGGGTACATAAAAGGAGCATTTCTGCACCAAGTTAGAGAGTAATAAAATTAGTACTTACACTGTGCCGAAGCCAACTGATTCCATTGGATGAACTGCACTCCTGCGTCTGAGAATTCTACAATTTCATTGGATGTATATCTTGGGGATTATTGTTGTGGTTGATTCAGCTGCCTCCCCCCCCCCCGAAAAAAAATAATCTCATTGGTTGCACATTATGTGTAGGGGAGGACGAACAGGTGTGCCAAAACAGGGAGTTCCTCCATTATCTTGAATTTCTTTCTTTCTTTGTGTAAACTGATGTAATCAATTTTAATTAGCATGAAGTTTGTGCTCTGTAAACATTCTTTGTATTTAACTTTACCTTTGGGGACCCCCTTCCTTTTGTGATTGTTAATGCGCCCTAACTAGGAAAGATTTTTATTCTCTATGTAACAAAAGTATTAAAAAAACTTCAGCTCTTTGGAACTGCAGCAGCTGTCTCTTACAACAAATTAGACAGGGTAACCCCACCCTTAGGCTGCTGCTGCTGAATGCCAGGTCGGTCTGTAGTAAGGTGCCCCTAATACAAGATTCTATTCTGGGGGAGAGGGCCAACCTGGCATGCATCACCAAGACCTGGCTGAGACCAGAGGATGGGGTGCCTCTATCAGAGATGTGTCCGGCCGGGTTCGGTGTTTGGCACCAGCCTAGGGATGAGGGCAAGGACGATGGTGTTGCCATTATAGCCAGGGAGTCACTGGGAGTCACCAGGGCCACTGGTCCACAAATTCTGGGTTGTGAGGCCCTGCTCCTGCGGCTGGGCCCAAAGGGTCAGTTGGGGATCCTACTCCTGTACCTGCCCCCTTGCCGGGTAAGGGACTCCCTGCCAGGTCTCCTCGAGGCTGTCTCAGCGTTGGCGTTGGAGTTCCCTAGGCTGATGGTTCTGGGGGACTTCAATTTGCCTTCGCTGGGGTCCGGTTCTGGGGTGGCTCAGGAGTTCATGGCTTCCATGGCAACTATGGACCTGGTTCAGCTAGTTCGGGGCCCTACCAAAGGCAGTGGCCACACACCAGATTTAGTCTTTTTGTCGGAGCGGTGGTAGAGTGATCTGAGTTTACAGAAGCTAGACATAACACCTGTGCCATGGTCAGATCACTATCTGGTGGTTCTAGACTTTCTGGGGGCGACACTTCATCGTAGGGAGGCAGGGTCTATTAAACTGGCCCGCCCCCGGCAGAGGGAACTGGGAGATTTTGCCCTGGATCGGCAACACGATTCGCCCGAGGCACTTGTTGACCTGTGGTGTGGGTCGACGACAGCTGCCTTAGATGTAATCGCTCCACTACGGCCTCTCAGAGCCCATGGAGCTAGGTCATCCCTATGGTTCACGGAAGAACTACGGGAGCTCAAACAGGCAAAGAGATGCCTTGAGCACCACTGGGTGAAGACCAGGAACGATTCTGATTGGACACTAGCTGGAGCCGCTATTAGGGCCTACCTAGTGGCGATGGGGGTGGTGAGGAGGCAATACTTCACCTCCCTTATTGCCTCTGCTGATAATCACCCAGCCACCCTGTTTCGGGTGACCAGGTCCCTCCTTGGTGGTGGTGGTGGTGGGGGGGGGGCTGTGCCTGGTTGGCAGGGATCGGCTGAGGACTTTGCTGACCATCTGGTGGAGAAAATCGATCGGATTCGCTCAGGGTTTAATCTTGGCGTGGATGGGGAGGGTCAGGGGGGAGCCAGTGCACAGTCTTGCTGTGTTATCTGGGATCGGTTTGATCCTGTTGCCCCAGATGAAGTGGACAGGCTCCTTGCTGCTGTCCACGCCACTAATTGCCCAATGGATCCCTGTCCCGCCTGGCTGGTAGAAGCCTCCAAGACGGTGACAGGTGGCTGGGCCGGGGCTATAATTAATGCATCTTTTCGGGAGGGGATATTTCCTGCACCGTTGAAACATGCTTTGGTGCGCCCCCTCCTGAAGAAGTCATCCCTCGATCCAGCAGTCATAACCAACTACAGACCTGTTTCCAACCTCCCCTTTTTGGGGAAAGTATTGGAAAGGGCAGTGGCGCGTCAGTTGCAGGGGGTACTGGATGAAGTGGAATATCTGGACCCCTTCCTGTCAGGATTCAGACCTGGATATGGTACTGAGACTGCATTGGTCGCGATGGATGATCTCTGGCGAGAGCGGGATGGCGGTCATCCGTCCGTCCTTGCTCTTCTTGACCTCTCAGCGGCTTTCGATACCGTCGACCACAGTATCCTTCTGGAACGGCTCCAAGGATTGGGGATCCAGGGCACTGTGTGGTCCTGGTTTTCCTCATTTCTGAGGGGCCGGACCCAGTTGGTGTGGTTGGAGAGCAAGAAGTCCAGTCCTAGGTCCCTAAAATATGGGGTGCCTCAGGGCTCGGTACTCTCTCCTCTCCTATTTAACATCTACATGAAGTTGCTGGGTGAGATCATCCGTTCCCATGGGGTGTGGTACCATCAGTATGCAGATGATACACAGTTGTACATCTCAGCTCATGGGGACCCCAGTGATGCAGTCAAAGTCCTTTCCAGTTGTCTGGAGGCAGTTGAGGTCTGGATGGGGGCAAATGTGTTACAGCTGAATCCTAGTAACACTGAGTGGCTGTGGATGGGGGGTCCTGTGTTATCCCGGGAACTACCATCTTTGGTTTTGGATGGGGCTATTTTGCCCCAGACCGACCCGGTGCGCAATTTGGGGGTCCTCCTGGATTCGCTGCTGCTGCTAGAAGAACAGGTAGTGGCTGTGGCCAGGAGGGCCTTCGCCCAACTTCGGGTGATTCGCCAATTGCGTACGCTCCTGGACCGGGACTCCTTGCTCATGGTCACTCATGCTCTGGTGACCTCCAGACTAGATTATTGTAATGCACTCTACATGGGGCTGTCCTTGATGACCATTCGGAGGCTGCAGCTGGTCCAGAATGCGGCAGCCCGGGTGGTGATGGGGTGTGGACATTATGCCCATGCCTCACCCTGCTTCGGGAGTTGCACTGGTTACCAGTCTGCTTCCGGGTGCAATTCAAGGTGCTGGTTTTGACCTTTAAAGCCCTATATGGTAGTGGGCCAGGTTACCTTAGAGACCACATCGCCCTAAGGACGTCTGTCCGTCCAACCAGAGCGGACCAGAGGCGCTTTCTAATACTGCCATCGGCCAGGGGGGCTTGCCTCTCTTGGACAAGGAGGAGAGCCTTCTCTGTGTCCGCACCTGCCCTTTGGAACCTCCTGCCTGTGGAACTGTGTCTCCAGACGGAGTTGTTGCCCTTTAGAAAAGAACAAAAAACCTGGCTGGCGGGCCAAGTTTGGGGTGCAGGTGGTGGTGGTGGCTTCCGTTGGGTGGTTAATATAGGGGAGGATGCCTGCCCCATGGTTTCTTCAGTTCCTGCACCCCTCTCTTTTTAGGGGTGGGTTCTTATTGCTGGTTTTTATCTGTTTTATTTGTTTTTATCTGTTTTTACCCACTGTTGTGAACCGCCCGGAGTCAGCTTTGGCTGAGTGGGCGGTATAAAAATTTAACAATAAATAAATAAATAAATAAATAAATAAATAAATAAATAAATAAATAAATAAATAAATAAATAAATAAATAAATAAATAAATAAATAGACAGGGAAGCTCATTTGGGTGGGTGACTTATTTTGTTTCTCCTGATATATGGCTACTGTCAATGGAAATATTTAATAAACATATTTTTCTTAACCCAATATTTTTGTACTCAATTTCTTGGACCTTCTCCGCCAGTGGAACTAGGTTTTTAAAAGGTATTTTCCCACCCCTCTCCCATCAGCCAATCATCTGCTGTTCCACTCTTCCTCTTGCTATTCAGGTTAACAGAGTCTTCAGCCCAGATCTGTGGCGTGGAAGGGTCCTCCCAAGTAACAGAAGCATCATTGGATTGCTTTTAACACAAAGAAAGATGTTTTAGATGCTCTGTTTCCTCAACTCATGAAAGAACATGCAAACCAAAAGAGTTTTCTCTTTTATGAATTTGCATCCCTAGTACAGAATAAGCAACAAAAAACGGTTTCCAAGTAAGGAGAAGAAATGTATCAAATATAGCTTTACATTTTATTTAAAAGCAAAGGCCTTGTCTCTATTAGGTAAAAGTAAAGGTTTCCCTTGCTTGAAAGCCAGTCGTATCCGACTCTAGGGTGCAGTGCTCATCTCTGTTTCTAAGCCGAAGAGCCAGCGTTGTCTGCTTCTGCAGACGTTTCCGTGGTCATGTGGCAGGCATGACTAGACACCGGAGTGCACGGAACGCTGTTACCTTCCCACCGAAGTGGTCCCTATTTATCTACTTGCAATTTCTTGCTTTCGAACTGCTAGGTTGTCTCTATTACAAAACTAATATTCATTTTCTAATTGACCCTGAGGAAAGAGGTTCCTGACTTGAAACACACTGAGCCTTTAAGAAAAGCATACTCTCACACAACTTTAGCATTTTCCTATTTTTAAAATTTCCACATCTACTTTATATTTCTAATGAAAGAAATAGTAATAATTAGTGGAATAAATTATTTTTATCACCATACACATATTTCTCAATAACATGGAAGCTGGCAATGTGCTATGTGAGAAACCCTGTTCACATAGTAAATAATAGTGAATAATGCTGCAGTGGCAAAGGTGCTAACAACTTTCTTCAAAGTTGCTGATATTATGATTAATATGTGTTAGGCCCACCCTGAGTGTTGACCCTCTGATATCAATGTAACAGCAAACAGTGGAAGAACTTTTGATCTGGGTTTCTTGCAATTATCACTAAAGCACTAATCAGTTGTTAGCAACATACTTAGAAAGATGTGACTAGTCTCACTAGTCTCTCATTGTTTTTTCCATGTGGAGAATGATGTGTCTAAAACGAAGAAATTCCTGCTCAAGTGTAGGTGTGAGCAAGAACCTCTGATGAACAGAGTCTACATGTGAGGAGGAGTTTCTCCTCTTTACATAGGATACTCATCTTGAGGAAAGAGAAACAACACGGGAGTAGTGGCTGATTCCTCCTCTCTAAGCATATAGAGAGGTACATAGAGACTTGATATAGTGGACTTTTTCTTTCTTTCTTTCTTTCCCTTTCATTAATTAGTTCAACTTTTACTTTGATACTATGTGATAAACTGTGATATTGTGCATGATAATACTTTGTTTTAAAACTGTTTAAACTGTGATAACATGTGTGATGGGAAAAGACTGGCGTAGAGACCGGCAAGGCACGCCACAAAGTCTGCCAAGAGAACCCTATGGACCAAAACAAAAGGCAAAACAAGGGGATGCTCAGCACAGCAGATTTGAAAAGGGGGAGGGATACGAAAGGGGGAGGAGAAATACAGTGTTGCAGGGAACAATACTGCATAGGGACATGGAATGTGAGGTCTATGAATCAAGGAAAACTGGAAGTGGTAAAAAATGAGATGGAAAGAATAAGCATTGACATCTTGGGCATCAGTGAGCTCAAATGGACAGGGATGGGTGAATTCAGCTCTGGAAACCATCATATCTACTACTGCGGGCAAGAAAACCTTAGAAGAAATGGAGTAGCCATAATTGTCAATAAAAGAGTGAGAAAAGCAGTAATGGGATACAATCTCAAAAATGACAGAATGATGTCAGTCAGATTTCAAGGCAAACCTTTCAATGTCTCTGTGATCCAAATATACGCACCAACCACTGGTGCAGATGAAGCCACAATGGACCAGTTCTATGAGGACTTACAACACCTCATAGAACAGACACCAAGAAATGATGTCCAAATTATATTAGGAGACTGGAATGCCAAAGTAGGAAATCAAAAAGTGGAGGGAATAACCGGCAAATTTGGTCTTGGAACACAAAATGAAGCAGGGCAAAGATTGATAGAGTTCTGCCAAGAGAACGCACTGGTCATAGCAAACACTCTCTTCCAGCAACACAAGAGGCGACTTTACACATGGACATCACCAGATGGCCAACACCGAAACCAGATTGACTACATACTCTGCAGCCAAAGATGGAGAACCTCCATACAGTCAGCAAAAACAAGACCTGGAGCAGACTGCGGCTCAGATCACAACCTACTGATCGCAAAATTCAGGCTTAGACTAAAGAAAATAGGGAAAACACGGAGACCAGAAAGATATCACCTAGACAGCATCCCTAAAGAATACACGGTGGAGGTGATGAACAGATTTAATGGCTTAGACTCGGTAGACAGAGTACCGGAAGAATTATGGACGGAGATGAGGGACATCATGCAGGAAGCAGCAAAGAAAACCATACCAAAAGAAAAGAAGAGTAAGAAAGCAAAGTGGTTGTCTGATGAGGCTCTTAAAATAGCAGAGGAAAGAAGGAACGCAAAAGTCAAAGGAGAAAGGAAAAACTACAACCATTTGAACACAGAATTTCAAAGAAAAGCAAGGAGAGATAAGGAAAACTACCTAAAAGAACAGTGCAGAGAAATGGAGGAAAACAACAAAAGAGGCAGAACCAGAGATCTTTTCAAAAAAATTGGGGAAATCAAGGGAACATTTAAAGCAAAAATGACCATGATAAGGGACAAAGACGGAAAGGAGCTAGCTGATGCAGAAGAAATTAAAAAAAGATGGAAAGAGTACACAGAGGAACTTTACAAAAAGGACCTCAACACTCCTGATACTCACAATGATGAAGAAATTGAACTTGAGCCAGACATCCTGGAGAGCGAAGTCATAAAGGCCCTAAAGAGCACTGCAAACAACAAAGCTAGTGGAGATGATGGTATCCCAGTTGAATTTTTCAAAGCGCTAAAAGATGATGGCGTCAAATTACTGCATTCAATATGCCAGCAGATTTGGAAAACAAAACAGTGGCCACAGGATTGGAAAAGATCAGTATACGTCCCAATCCCAAAAAAGGGCAATGCCAAAGAATGTTCAAATTATCGAACAATCGCGCTCATCCCACATGCCAGCAAGGTGATGCTCAAGATAATACAGGACAGACTTCAGCAGCATGTGGAGAGAGAATTACCAGAGGTGCAGGCTGGTTTCAGAAGAGGCAGGGGGACTAGAGACCACATCGCCAACATACGCTGGATCATGGAGAAAACAAAGGAATACCAGAAACAAGTTTACTTTTGTTTTATTGACTACACTAAGGCATTTGACTGTGTGGACCACAACAAGATGTGGCAAGTAATTAAAGAGATGGGAATGCCAGAGCACCTCATATGCCTCCTGAGAAATATGTACATGAACCAAGAAGCAACAGTTAGGACAGAACATGGAATAACAGAGTGGTTTGGAATAGGAAAAGGAGTAAGACAAGGCTGCATTTTGTCACCATGCTTATTCAACCTATACACAGAGCACATAATGCGCAGTGCAGGGATGGAGGAATCACAATATGGGATTAAAATTGCTGGGAGAAACATCAATAATCTGAGATATGCAGACGATACCACCCTAATGGCAGAAAGTGAGGAAGACCTAAAGAATCTCTTGATTGGGCTGAAGGAGGAGAGTGCAAAAGCTGGCTTGAGACTCAATATCAAGAAAACCAAGATAATGGCAACAGGCCCGATCAGTTCCTGGAAAATAGACGGGGAAGAAGTAGAAGCAGTGACAGATTTTACTTTCTTAGGATCAAAGATCACTGCAGATGGGGATTGCAGCCATGAAATAAAAAGGCGACTGATTCTTGGGAGACAAGCGATGAGAAACATGGGGAACATAGTGAAAAGCAGAGACATTACATTGCAAACAAAAATTAGAATAGTCAAAGCAATGGTTTTCCCAGTAGTAATGTATGGATGTGAGAGCTGGACAATTAGGAAGGCTGAACGCAGAAGAATAGATGCCTTTGAAATGTGGTGTTGGAGGAGGGTTTTGAGAGTCCCCTGGACAGCGAGGAGGACAAATAGGTCAATCTTAGAAGAAATTAACCCTGACTGCTCATTGGAAGGTCAAATAGTAAAGATGAAGCTAAAATACTTTGGACATCAAATGAGAAGGGAGGATTCACTTGAGAAGGCATTGATGTTGGGAAAGGTGGAGGGCAAAAGAAGAAGGGGGAGGCCAAGGATGAGATGGCTAGATGGTATTATAGACACAATGGGCACAGAGCTGGGAGGGTTGAGGGGGATGGTAGAGGACAGAGGCGCCTGGAGAACAATGGTCCATAGGGTCGCAAAGGGTCGGAATCGACTGTGCGACTGAACAACAACAACAAAGCATATTAGTAACTGCTGGAGAATTAACAAAGGAAGAGGGCTTACCTCTCAGTTCAATCCACAGGAGAAGGCACAAGCCTTTTGATTTGTTTTTATATGTGTTTTTGTTATCTTGCTTCCACAAGATGCTAATAGCTGTGCTTTAAATTGTGAGGAACTCCTGAGGAATAAAGACAGTGAATTTATCTGCAAGAGAGTGATGTTGGATTGGGGCCGCGAAGCGGCCGTTGGGTCCCGGAGGAGACTGGTCAAGCAATGAGACACGAGGCAAGATGGAGCGAAGACCAGTGATTTATTGAGGGAAAATCATCAGCATATATAGAAAGCGAGGCTGCGTGTGATGGAATTGACATCTGACAAGAATCACATCTCATGTTTACACGGGTTAATTGGGAATCTCTCCCGGGGAAGTTAATTAACTAAATTAAACACTGACAGGGGAACTCCATTGTTCCATGCTTATCCTGGGGTAAACATGGCCACTGTTGGTTTTAGGGCTGTAGATAATCCGTGGGTGCGATATTACCTATTATCTGTCTTATGAGTCAGCCATCCAATTTCCTCTTGCTCGAACTGTCTGTCAGGTCAGCTGTGGGTGAATTAAACTATGGCTATTAATCCGCTCCCCAATTTCTGTCCCCTCGGAACCAAGTCTCGAAGGAGCAATCTCCCAAGTAATGGTTCTGTCAGGGACAGTATGCCAATTGCATGCGTGGATCCCGCAGAGTGTGACAAAGTCATTTACTAAATTTGTTCCAGATGTCTCTATAAAAAGGGAAGGTACAGAGTACATGTTCTATGGTTTTGATTTCTCTAGTGTCACAGGGGCATTGTCTTTCTGACATTGGTGTCCTTTGAAACTTTCCCTCAATAAATGCAGAAGGAAGAACGTGAGAGCAAGCTAACATAAATGCCCTTCGGTGACTAGTTGTTTCAAGTTGAAGCAGTTTCTGGGTCAGGGCAACAATGTGTCTCCAAGTCTCTAGAGCCCAGAAGGCTGGGGCCCTTGTTAGGTCGGTTTGCCTTTCCTTGTCTAGCATTCTCTATTTAATGACCTGTTTCACCTGGTTGTGACTCACACCCTGTATGAGAGGTTGGGAGAAGCCAAGGTACTGAAATCTGGATTGAATTGTTCTTTCCCATGCTGATTGGAAGCTATCCCGGAGAGTTAGAGTAGCCAGGTCACTGGGAATAAACAGAATTTTGAGCCAAAGGTTGAGGGTAGTCTCGTCTCAGCATTTATTGCACCCATTTCCAGGTGAAGGGTGGTATTGGATACACAGTGTGGCCAAGTTGTTTGGGGGGGGGCACCATAGAGTAGCTATTTGGACTCCATAAAGTAGCTGTGACAGGATTTTGGCTTCAAATAGTTTGAGTGCTGGTCGTTATCTGGTGAAAGCCCCTCCTTCACTGACAACACTGCTAGGTTCTGCGCTGCAGTGTGCAAGATCAGAAGAACAATTTTGGCAGGTCCTTAGCTACATAAATAAACTATCAGCACAAGATCATAAGCTTAGTAGTAGTTGTAATATTAGTAATCTTAAGTACTAATTTTATTACTTTCTAACTTGGAGCAGAAATGCTCCTTTTATGTACCCTCTTCTCAACTTCTGTTTCTGCTGTACTACGTTGGTCTTAGACCGTAATAAAGATCTGAAGTTTTACTAAATTTAGTAATTTAGAAGTTTGCTACTTTAAAAACAAATATGCTTGCAAAGAATCTTTCTATTAGAAACTCTGGCCAGTTTTTATTTATTTTTTATTTTTAATTATGTTTATATCCCACCCATCTAGGATATTTTCAAACAAACAAACCTATTGGGACAGAAAGAGATAAAATAAAATACCTAACACTCAGCTGTTGGCAATATACAGTAGAACCCCGTATAACGAAAAAACTCTGTTCCATGGGGCTCTTCGTTACGAGTTTTTTCATAATACGGAGTGCTATTGGTGATACCCCACATAACAAAATAAAAATGTTCACTATACGAGGTTTCATTAAGTGAGTTATACCTTGCTTAACAAAAACCCTGTATAATGAACATTTTATTTTCGTTATGTGGAGTATACCTCACTTAACGAAAACCCCATATAATGAAAAATTCGTAATGCAGGGTATAACCGTTAATGCAAAAACACTTCGTTATATGAATTTTTCATTCTACAAAGCGTTCATTATACAGGGTTCCACTATATTCTTAAAAGCCTCTTTAAAATGGAATTATTTTAGCTGTTTTTTAAAATATAAGCAGAGATGTAACCTTGCATAGCTCAGCTGGAAGAGAGAGCCACAAAGTTGGTGCCATCACTGAGAAGGCTCTTCTCCGAGTCACGGTCTTTCTTGCTAATCTCAGAGTTGGCACCCAGACCTGTGCCATCTGGGATGAATGAGTGATGTGGGCTGATGTCTTGCGGGGAAGATGTTCCACCAGGTAGGAAGATCCAAAACCCTTTAGGGCCTTAAAAGTTAGAACCTCTTGTACCTGATAAGGAAAGAAATGGGTAGCCAATGCAGCCCTTCCAAGGCTGGGGAGATATGATCAAATTTTCTCACTCCAGGCTGCTGCTTTTTGCACCCATTAAAGCCTCCATATCAGGAACAGCAGGAGAGTATTAGGTATTGGGGGTCAGGGTGCGAATTCAGCAGAGTGAAGCAGTTGGCTTTTAGCAACAGCAGAGGTGCCCAAACAGTGTTTCACTCACACCCAGATAATAAGACACAGTTAATAGAGTGTGAATAAGAAAGCTTTTACTACAGCATGCTATTAATAAGTCCATTAGGTAAAATAACATAAAAAGTAGGTTCTTCTCTGTAATGCAAAACAGTAGCTGTGGTGGTAAGTCTTTGTAAGCAGGAGTTCTCAAGGTCAGTGTCCCAGACAATTATAGAGCTTGGCACTTTGCTATCTCAGAAAGAGAAACATACTCACAGTTGACCTTGGAGACAAACAGATACTCCAGCCTCCTCCATGGCTGGCATTTGGCAAAGTTACAGTCCAAAGCATATATTCCTTGAAAGAGGAAAAATATCTGAACCTCCTGGATCAGTGCTGCTGCTTGTTGCTTATCTGGAAACCAGATCCAGTGAGTTCTTGTAGTTTAGTTCCAGATAAGTTGGTAACACAAATATACCATTCTAAGATAGACAAGTCTTCCAGAAACTAGCAGACTGTTACTCCATACCAACAGGAACATGAAATAGAGCATAGCAGCATAACAGGTAACAGCCAAGTAAGTAACATCACAGCATACAGAGACGTGGGCAGCATAGCAGACAGCAAGCCCAATAGGTAGAATGCAAGCGCGGCGCCAAAATGGCTGCCGCGCTCTTTGCGCCCCCCCCACCGGACTTGGACATCCGGGTAGTTAGGGGGCGTGGCCAGCACCCTTTAAAAGGGGTGGCCACGAGGCAGCCGCGCTGCCATTTTGCGAAGCGACGGAGAGGAGAAGTTTTTCCCCAATCGCTCCGTCGCTCTTCCCTTTAGCCGGGAAGCCTCTTTCGAGCAGCGGTTTCTTCTGCGCTTCTTTTCTTCGGCCTCCCAGCGAATTGCAGCAATGCCTTCCAAAAAGAAGGCGATGGCGAACGCGGTTCGCACTTCAAGGAGGCGCCAGCTGGGTCGGAGGACCGCGACTGCACCCCCCCAGCAGGCCCCCTTTCCGGGGGCGCCCACCGGGACCGGCAGGATGGGGTCGATTGCTCCCTGGCCCGAGGCTGGGCAGCCTCAGACCGGCCCCACAGGGGCTGTGGCCCCTGGCCCGCAATTAACGGCCACCGGCCCGGGCCTGGCGCATAGCCAGGCTGGGCCTTCGGGCCTTGGCATGCAGCTTCCAGCGGTGGGCTTTAACCAAGGGGGTTGGCTGGGTTCCCTTCCCTGGCAGGGCATGCCCCCGGCCCCTCCGGGGCTGGTGGTCGGGGCATGGCCGTATTCGGGCCCCGGGGTCCAGAGACCTGGCTCGGCGCCAGCGACCGGTGGGCCGGCCGGCCCTTTGCCCCCCATCAGCGTTGGGGGCTATGTAAACGTTGATGCCCTACTGGCCCGCGTAGCGGCCCTGGAGGCATCTTTGGGATAGTTAATCCATCAGGGGCACCCTTTGGTTTACAGGTCAACTCAGCATCTGCCGGTCCTCGGCAGGCGGCCAAAAGGGTTGAGCTGCCTGAGGCAAGTAGGTCGGCGACTGCCGCAGCCTTGCAGCTCCCCACTCAGCAGATGGTGCCAGCAGGTAGTGGTCAGGCCCCGTCTACGAGCTCGGTTGCGGTCGCGAGCTCCGACGCCCGCAGTGGGCCGGAACCCCCGGTGGGGGCGGCCCATGGGGGTGCAACTTGTGAGTATACAGTCCAAGCTAGTGCACCCACACCACAACCCACTACGGGGGGAGGTTTGCAGTGGCCGTGGCCTCACCTGGCTGGGGCGGCTGGTCAGCCGCCTCCGGCCCATCCAGGAACAGCTCCAACACTCCAAGGCCCCTCTTGGGGCGGGGCACCCTGTCCTGCAGGGAACTTATTGGTCCAGGCTCCTTTCATGGTGCCCAGCACGGTCAATGTTCCGGTGTCGGCCTTGCCGACAGCAGGTTATTCTTTACCCCTTGGGGATCATTTGGCCCAGGCTACCAAGGAAAAGATCTGGCGGGGGGAGTATGTGGACATTTTCTCCCTCTTGAATAGAGAACCCACCAAAGAGGAGAGGGAGGGGCAGGACGAGAAGGACAAGGAGCAGTCTCATCGACGTAAGCCGCCACGTACGTGGGCCAACTGGTTACCCGCATACCTTATATATATGGCGGTGTACCTCAGGGCCCGGCCCGACCTGGCAATTCCGATGGTCCAGTATTTGGACAACATATACCGGGCGATGGTTGATTTCCCTGGCCCGTCGTGGTTGGCTTACGACGAGGAATTCCGCATGAGAGTGTCCCTACATCCAGAGATGAGGTGGGATGAGCCCTGCCAGAAGCTGTGGCTTCTGTATATGACCCCCACACGCCCGGTGCCAGGGGAGAGGTACCATTGTGGACATGCGGTCCAGCGAGCTACTCCGGCCCAGGCACCCCGCCAGGTGGCGGGGCAGGGGGTTCCAGCCCGCCTGCTGTGTTGGAGTTTCTCGGCCAATGGTGCGTGTAACAGGAAGCAGTGCCGTTACAGGCATGAGTGTCCCTCTTGTGCTGGCCCCCATGCCGCCTCCGCGTGTCCTAGGGCAAGCGGACTGCGGGGCAGAGGTAGAGGTGGACAGGGAGCGGGCAGAACTGCCGCGGAGGGAGCTGGTCAAGCAAAAGGCCCCCTCCCCAATTAATGTGGACATGCTGGAGCGTTGGCTCGCAATGTACCCGAGGAGGGCAGACGCAGCTTACCTGCTTGAGGGTTTCCAGCAGGGGTTTCACATTCCTTTCACAGGGGACAGGTCCCCTCAAGATGCACCCAACCTGTTATCACTCAGGGGAAGGGAGGAGGTGGCTGCCATGAGCATTGCTAAGGAGGTTGCTGCTGGCAGGGTTGCTGGCCCTTTCTCTGTCCCACCATTTCCCAATCTCAAGGTTTCCCCGTTGGGGTTAGTGCCCAAGAAGTCACCGGGGGAGTTCCGTTTGATACACCACTTGTCTTACCCGGCTGGCCGTTCGGTCAACGATGCTATCCCTGACGACCTTTGTTCGGTTAGGTATACATCTTTTGACCAGGCTCTGCGCATGGTGCGCTCATGTGGCCCGGGTGCACTACTGGCTAAGTGCGACATTAAGTCCGCGTTCCATCTCCTGCCAGTGCACCTGGGCGACTTTGAGTTGCTAGGTTTCAAGTTCCGGGGTGAATTTTATTTCGACAAAGCCTTGCCTTTTGGCTGCTCCATTTCATGCTCGGCATTTGAGCACTTCAGCACTTTCCTGCAATGGGCCTTTGTTCGCAGGTCAGGGTCCCGGTCTGTAGCCCACTACCTCGATGATTTCTTATTCGGGGGTGAACGGGGCTAGGACACGTGCACGCGTCTCCTACATACATTTCAGACGCTAATGAAGGAACTCGGTGTCCCTTTAGCGCCCGAAAAGACCGAGGGCCCTTCAACTAAGCTCACATTCCTGGGGGTTGAGATTGACACAGTTGTGCAAGCATCCAGGTTACCTGTTGATAAGGTTTCCCGGATCGTTGCACTCATTTTGGACTTGCTGGCAAAACGCAAGGTGTCCCTTCGGGAGCTCCAGGTGTTACATGGTCACATCAATTTCGCTTGCAGGGTCGTCGCACCTGGCAGAGCGTTTGCTCGACGCTTGTGCGACGCCATGACTGGCTTGGCCAGGCCCCACCACAGGGTCCGACTGAACAAGGGCATGAGGGCCGATATGCTCATCTGGCTTCAGTTCCTGAGGGAATTCAACGGGGTGTCCTTTTGGAGGTCCGACCTTTTGGTTTCCCCTCGTTTTCAGGTTCAGTTGGATGCATCAGGGTCCCTGGGTTATGGGATTTACTTTGAAGGGAAGTGGGCCTACGGCAGATGGCCACCAGCCTGGTGGGGTTTGGATCGTTTGCGCGATCTCACGTACCTGGAATTTTTCCCCATTCTGGGAGCTTTGATGCTATGGGGCGAGGAGTGGGCCAATTCGGTCGTCCATTTCTGGTGTGACAATGCGGCAGTTGTCCACATTGTCAACTCACAGACGTCTAAATCTCCCAGGGTCATGGAACTGGTTCGCCAGTTTGTGTTGCGCAGCCTACGCCTCAATGTGCTTTTTAGGGCCAGGCATGTTCCAGGTATTAATAATGATATTGCTGACGCTTTGTCCCGCCTGCAGATCCCCCGGTTCCGTGCCTTGGCCCCGGACGCAGAGGAATTTCCCTCGCCGCTCCCGGACAAGATATGGACGCTTGGCGAGGAGAGGTGAACCGGGCGATCGGCATGTCGCTCGCCCCCCACACGCGTAAGGCGTATAACCATGCACTTAGTTCATTCAGGGCCTTTTGTGCCCAATCACGGCTGCCTGAAAGTTGGCCCATCCCAGTAGCTCACATCCTCCAATTTATGGTTTACTTACATGCCCAGGGCTTAGCCCCCCGCACCATAGCATCCAGGCTGTCAGCGCTGGCATTCATGGCCAAGGTGGGTGGTTTTGCTGACAGCACAAGTGATTTTCGCATACGACATGTTTTGGAAGGGTGGGTGCGGGAACGTGGGCGCAGCCCGGACGACCGCCACCCTATTTCTCCAGGGGTGCTTACCCACCTTGCACGGGGTTGGCATGACCTGTGTTTCGACAGGTATGAGGCAACCCTGTTTCACGCAGCTACTACGGTGGCCTTTTTTGGGGCGCTCCGCATCAGTGAGCTGGTGCTACTGTCTAAGGCGGATGCGAGTCGTAGGGCACTGGAACTCGAAGATGTCTATGTTTCTTCCGATTGGGCTCAGCTGAGGATACACTCCTCTAAGGTTGATCAGCACGGTGTAGGCAGTGGTGTAAGACTGCCACGATGTTCCTTGGCAGACATCTGTCCGGTTGGTGCCCTACAGGAGTTCCTTGCACTACGTGGTATGCACCCTGGCCCGTTTTTCTGTCACCAAGATGGGTCTCCCCTTATTAAATTTCAATTTTGGAAGGTGACCGGTAAGGCACTAGCCAGTGTTGGCCTCCCTGGGGCTCGTTACGGCACCCATTCATTCCGGATAGGGGCGGCTTCCACCGCAGCGGCGTTTGGGTACTCTGGGGCTGAAATATGCAACATGGGAAGGTGGGGATCACGATGTTTTCAGTTGTATGTTCACCCTCTTCAACAGTGAGTACCAGTTAAGTCACTACCCTGTTTCCTTTTTTCCTTGACAGACCCTGGGTGTCGTCTTACACCGGTGACAGTATGGCTGGTGGGCCACAGCTATGTGCACAGGGCAGCGCAGTTTGCTGCGGCGACAGAGTGGGGACCCCGACTGGGACTGGGTGCATCCGCAGGTCTCAGGTGGCACGGTAAGCGCGGAATGTTATGGCGGGAACTGTTGCCATTCCTTTTCTCCATCAGGGATGCTGACCCGCCTGATGTCCTTATTATACACCTCGGGGGTAATGATTTGGGACAGGTCACGGGCCTATCGCTGAAGCATGCGATTTGCGGTGACCTGGCCTACTTGCATTATGTGTGGCCTGCCACAACCCTAATTTGGTCGGACATGATACCGCGGCACGCTTACAGGGGAGGGTTTAACCTCCAGGCCCTTGATCGGGCTCGGCGCTCGGTGAACAGGACTACTGCCCGGTTCTTTCTGGACAAGGGTTGGGGGCGCGTCGTACGACACCCCACCATCAGTCTACAAAATTATGAGCTTTACACAGGGGATGGGGTCCATCTGTCGCCGGGAGGTATGGACCTCTTGTTGGGAGATTGGCGAGCAGGCCTGTTGACCGAGCTGACGGTCTGGGGGGGGTGAGCCTTTATTTAAGCCTCCCCGTGTGGCGGGTAGCACTGGTAAGGTAAACATTTATGACCCACAGGTGTCCGGCAGGTTCGCAATTGACTGGACAACACTAGACAGGCACAAGTTGGTTAACGTTGTCCGGTCAATGATGAACCAGGCAATGGGGTGATGGCACGAGCTAGGCAGCATGCATCACCCCGTTATTTTACGGATATGCGTCAGAGGGTGGGGTCAGTAGTTAGATTATTGACTACGGTCAACAATTTGTTTGTTGTCAACAAACAAATTGATACAAATGGATACATTGTAACCAATTGCCATTGGCAATTTTGGGTGGAACCTTACCAGTGTTACTTCGGCCTGCTTGCCTTAAGAATTATAATTGGTGGAATACCAATAGAAATTTATAATTCGGACTAGGGCATGAATCAATAAATGTGGCCCAATGCCGTTATCCACTTTTACCAGTGTCTGAGTCCTTTATTGGGGGGTGCGCCTGCAATGCAAGTAGGCTAACATCAGCAAAAGTATGTGGCAACTAAGGTGCTACATTTATAATGCAAACATGATTAGTCATCCACTCAGTGATTACAGCTGGGACATGTACTCAGCTAGCTGTTAAAGTTACATGCATCTTACACAATACATACTGATGCATGACATAATCCTATCAGAGAGCATTACAGTAATCAATACGAGAGACTATGTGAGATAAGTAATTTTATGAGGGACTGCCTGTTCAAGTAGGGATGCAACTGAGCAATTTGGTACATTGGAAAAAAAGGCCAATCTCATTGCAAGAATAAATTATGGATCTTCTTACAGCATCACAGAATTATGGATATCTAATCATATAGCCTTAGTAGTACAGTAAAACCTCACATAAAGAGCGCCTCACTTTGAGACTAACTCGCTTAAAGAGCAGAATTTTCTCTGAATGGTCATCTCGCTTAACAACTAAAACCAACCAAAAACTCACTTAAAAAACAAAATCAGGGTTCACAATCCGCCCGCCAGAAGTCACAATTGGTCACTTACAATGGTGTTTCCCTTAAAGAGCAAATTCACTTAAAGAGCAATGCTATGGAATGCATTATGCTCATTAAACAAGGTTCCACTGTAAATCTTTAATGTTACTGTATCAAATGCCTATTTGATAACATTGCATCAAAGTAACTTGGTAGCTTGTCTAAGTTGCTAGTTAAAACTGCATTTCTACAGGGAAATATTGATTATACAAATGAATAAAAGCAGCAAATACATAAAAGTGTGATCTGTATTTCATGTGAAATTTACTCTTAGCCATTGCCTCCCTCCCTCCTTCCCTTCCTTTCTTTCCACCTGTAATGTGGTTTTTGCTTTCATAGACAAGGCTCACCAGATATGAATAGAGCATGTCTATATATTCTAGAAACAAATGGTTGAGTTTAGGTTTCTTTTAGAATATTTGTATCATTTGCACAAAAAAGGACATCAGGACAAGGAAGACCCAGCAGAGTTCTCTGTACTAGCAGTGGAGCACTGCTATCTATACCAGCAGGGAGCCCTCATTTCAACTATTTCAGCTAAACCTATGTCTGTAGCTCACTTGGAAAGCAGCAAAGTCAAGTTAGTATAAACTGCACTGGCAAGCAGGGCTTAATGGATCAGCCTGTTTCCACTTCTTGTCCGTTATAATTGTGGGCTGTCAAGCTGATTCTGACTTACATTGACCCTTTCCAGGTAGACAACACACAGTGGTGTTCTAGGGGGCATCCTGGGGCTGTCCAGGTTGCCCATGACTACATGGGCTTCCTCAAAGGAGGCACAGTGGGGAATTGAACTCCCAACCTATGGCTCTGCAAACTAAACCACTGAGCTATCAAGCCAGTTGTTCAGCCAGTTATACACATTTTCATTTATAAATCCATTCTGTTCCCTTTTGTCCTAATCTGTACTTCTGCAGAAAAGTATTTTCAATGTAATTTGTAACAAATACACATTTATAAATTATGAAAAATTTATCAGTAAGAACCAAAGAACATTGTTATAAGGTAATCTGGAGATGGTATATTAAACAATTCAATTAACCCACTATGAATCTGGATATAAGGGAGAGTGTTGGAGATGTGATAAATATCCTGGGACTTTTTTCACCTATGTAGGGAATGTAAGGAGATAAATAAAATGTGGATAAATGTTTTCGAAGAAATTAATAATATACTATTAGAATACAGCAATGTCTCAGAATTGCTTTGTTAAATGATTTGGGAGGATTAAAACTCCATAAACTTAAAAAAGACTTTATTGTTATCATGGTGACAGTTGTGAGAAATTTAATAACCAAGAATTGGAAATCGTATCGATATCTGCATTTAGAGCAACAGTATAAAGAGATTTGGAACCTGGTGATTAATGATAAATTAATGTCCCAATTGAAACTGAAAAGAGGTATTATTAAAGAAAGTGAATTTGAAAATATTTTGGGGAGAATTTATTGAACATACCTTGGGAAAATCTAAAGGCATTAAACCCAGAAATGAATCTATCTTATATATAACTAAAATCAACCTGTCCTAAGGTTTGTTACCCCTAACCCACCACACTGTAGCCTCCACACCCCCAGAAATCTTGCACCTGCCTACCTGGTGTGCCTGGCCAGGCTGGGGTTGGGGAGTGGCAGCCCATTTGGGGGTTTGTTGCCCTGAAAACGGGCCACAAAGACACCCCCCTCCACTGGCCAGCAGACACTAAACAGCAATGGAAGAGTGGCCCTGGTGCATCCTGGGGATCATAGTTCCTTGGGAGGCCAGCCCCCATTGAGAAGAATGGAGAGTGGGACTACAGCTCCCAGCAGCCTTTGTGCTCAGGGACAGCATGTCCCTCTGAGGAGGCAGTTGGACAATGGAGTTTAAGGAGAGTTCGCTGGGAGCTGTAGTCCCACTCTCCATTCTTCTCAATGGGAGCCACCCACCCAAGAAACTACGATCCCCAGGATGCACCGGGGCAGCATTTCCTCTCACAGAAATACAAACTCCCAGGAGTGGGAAGATTTGCAAAGCTGACCAGGCCTCAGCTACTGGGTTGTAGATGAAGGAGGAGGCGCCCTTGGGGGTTCCCCTCATCAGAGGAGGAGGCAACTGCTCCTTCCAGGCCTGTCTGGCGTCACTGGGACCACCATGAGCTTGACGAGCACACGCAGACAGATAAGGCAACAGGGGGTAGGGGGCCGGGGGGTCATGCCAAGGTCTCTCCTCGGCCCAGGTTGGGACCCCCACACGGGCAATGCCTATGGCCTTCCTGGTTTCTGGGCTGCGTTTCCCTCCCTGCCCTGAGCCATTCCATGCAGCTCCCACATCCGACCCCTGCCTACTCCACTGCTCCCACCAGTCCGGGGGTGTGCCACAGCCTCCGCCCCCTGGGACGCCCTGGCCTGGGTGACGCTGGATATGGTGCAGTGGCGGGAAGGCTGGGGAATATGTGCATGTATGTGTGTGTTGCGAGTGTGTTGTGTCATGTGTGATGTATGTGGCTGCAGTGTGTGTGTGTTGTGTGTGTCATGTGTCATGTGTTTTGTGTGTGTGTGTGTGTGTGTGTGTATTGTGTGTAGGTTTTTTTGTGGGTGTGTCGGGTGTCGGGAGGTGTTGTCTGTGTGTGTTGTCTGTGTGTGTGTTGTGTGTCAGGTGGGTGTGGTGTGTCGGGTAGGTTTTGGGGGTATGTGTGCTGTCTTATAGTGTTGTGTCATGTTTGATGTGTGTGGCTGTGGTGCTGTGTGTTGTGTGTCATTTTTTGGTGTGTGTGGGTATGTATTGTGTGGGTGTGTCATGTGTCAGTGTGTGCTGTGTGGGTGTGTTGCATCACGTGTGATGTTTCTGGGTGATTTGTGTGTGTGTTGTGTGTTGACCCCCACCAACTCCTGCTGAAACACTAGGCAGCGGCAGTGGGGTGGGATGGCCCCTCATTTGGCCACGTTGGGTCCCTTACCCAGGCAATTCCAGGTACCCCTGGTAGTATATGATATTTTGGAGATAGGTGAAAAGATAGCCTTAATATGTGCAGTTGGTTTGAATAACTGCTTTGGAAAAGTATTTATGTCACCCGGGTGACGGGTATACACTGTATTTGCATTATCTTCTCTTTGTTTGTAATATGTTTTTGTTAAGTTTTTTACCAATAAAAACAATTTAAAAATAAATAAATGTAATGCTAATGAAGTTTGCACTTCTAAACAGATTTTATCTTAAAATAAGTGCATTGGGGTAGGGTGTTTTTTAAGCAAGGGGAGATTTCAGAAAGTAACTCTTATCATGGGGCTTTCTGAGAACACTACCTGAGGACTGAAATCTAAAGTGTACATGCTTTTCTATCTGCACATTGATTTGCAAATTGCATATTGGATCTATTCCTTATTACAATCAGCAAAAAACCTAATTCCTCAAGTATACATGCCAGCAGGTAAACTAGAAGCCTAGCTGTTTCCTGGAGAGGGAGGATTAGTTACAGTTTCTTTTTGCCTGATTACCATCCTGTCCTTCATTCCCTCCTTCCTGGCCTCGAGATCACCAGTAAAAAGAAAAGAGTATTCAAAAACAAAACAAACAAACCACACAACATATTTCCAGTGTGATGTATAATAAATACACATTTCTAAATGTAGAAGGATGAAAGGTTGGAAGAATCTGGCAACACTAGATAGGCTTTTCAAAATTGACTATGGAAAAAAAGGTCAGTAAGGAACAAATAAAAACAATGAACACAAACAGTCATAGTTAATAAAAATACATTAGGATTTCCTGAGAAAGATTTACATAAAGGGCAGGCTGTTTAGGGGGACCACAACAATGTGGGTAATGTTGTTTGTTTGCAGAAAAACAAATTGAGTATGGGAATGTTCCTTTGAAAACAGCCCAATTATTTGAACTCTGCCTGCTAGTCTAGGCTGGATATGCAAGGGAGGTTCAGGGCATTGGGAGGGATCCAAGTGAAATGTAGAAGGAGGGATCCAAGTGAAATGTAGAAGGGCAGATGGGAGCCTACTCTCCCAAAATGGCGGAGTAGTGTAAATTACTGTGTGAAGTTGATGAAGTCATTATTAGCTGTCAAACTTCTAACTACAAAGGTACACAAATAGCCTTTCAACACCCATTACACTCTATTTGTGCTATGAGAAACACATGGAGCAAGAACGTTAAAGTATATTCAGAAGAGAGTTACTTTTACAAGATGCAGAACATTTATTTGGTTTCACTTTGAGCAAAACCCTTAACAGGGAAAATTATCAGCTGTGATGAATGCAGGCTTCTGATATCCTGGAGCTTTATAAAGCTTAGAAAGTTCTATAGGGCTCTCAGGATCTTGAAGAAGCATCAAATATTTTGACTTAACAGGACAAGGGTGGGGAGGAGACAATCTCACTGAATTCCTTCAAGGAAAGAGAAATTCTCCAATAATTTCTCAGAGCTGGCATTCACTATTAGTAGTGTTGACTACATGGGCACTGCTTTGCTTCATTCAAGGTGCCCCCTGCCTATTGCCATTCTACAGTTTGATGGGAGGCAGCCATAAAAAAACCACCAGAGACATTTGGAGATAATTTGGAAAGTGGCTTTCTAGATCGGGGGGCGGGGAGTAAAATAATAATATCTGAATGTTTCTCAAAAACATATATCTTGAGAAATCTTGATACAATACTCATTCTTCTTCTTCAAGATTCAGAAATAAATGAGACTTTCCAAAGATTATATTTTCCATTGTGGATAACATTTTGTTTCCACTGCAGATGCCTGTCGGGCAGCTTTCCCCCCAGTAAACCTCCTAGCACCATGATGGTGAACCTTGGCACTCCAGATGTTCTTGGACTTCAATTCGCAGAAGCCATCGTGAATCCACACGAATGGGTTTACTGTGATTCATCTGGCCCACACCGCCCTCGTAGCTCCTGGAAGCAGAAGTAAAATGTACGGGCACATTTTAGTTTCGCTTCCAGGTTCGCCACCACTGCCGTAAGTCCACTTCATCAACCACTAATACATTCCACCAGGAAAGTCAGTCCTCTGTAGACCACATGGACATACACCACTCTATGGCTCTGACATTCAGAACACGACTGGGCCAGACCATGACTCTGCCCCTTGCTCCTTGTATGGAGAGTTTATTTTACCATCATGGGCAAGTAGGCTCCTATCTACAATTCTACATATCTCTTGGATCCAGGCCAATGCCCTAGACCTCCACTAAAGTTGGGCACTGCTCAACTTTCACTAGCGAAATGCTGCTGAAACCAATCTGCTATGGCCAGACTGATATCTGTCAGCCATATCACTTGTCTCCAGTTAGATACGTGGACACCATCAGCCCTAAATAGTTGTGTCAACTTGAATTAAAGCTTAATCTGGCTCCCCTCCATGGCATCATCATGTCAGTTGTTATGTGATTTCCCCCTTTCTCAGGGTCTCTGGCTCTATGCCATACCTGCCTGTTAAGGAGGTCAAACCATATAATCTGGATGGTGGGATTACAATCATGAATTCGTATGAAGTTTGCTTTAATAGAATACTTTACCGTGAAGGTAAGTCATTTTCCCCAAGAGAAGAATAGAAGTTTCATGGCCAGCCTGTTTGAGCCATTGCCATAAAAGAAACATCAGTGTGAGTCAGTGCATGTCTCTCCACCCCATCCATGTGATTTGTGCAACCTCATTTAAAGTGAGGTGCTGCCCCCAGCCACTGGATGCTGCATAACACTGCCCAGTGGACAATGTTGTAGCCAATAAGCCACATTTCAAATCCAACCTGTTGACAGAACTACCAAGGAGACAAGGTCAAGGTTAAGATTTAATCTTGCAGATGTTGAATTTGTAAGCCTATGGCTTCCATCTATCTGTTTACTTTATGTGGTCAGGAGGCAAATACACAGTGGCATACCTGTCAAGTTTCAGGAAATTTCTGTCAAACCCCCATATTTTACACTGTTTCCTGCCATCATCCCATATTAGTTAGACTGCAATTAGACTGGAGTTAGACTGGAGGCCAGCACAGGATAAGCATAGTTGTCCAGTTTCCCGTTTTGGCCGGGAAATTTCCCTTATTTGACAGAAATTTCCCAAAACATGACAGGTATGCACAGTGGCTGTGCTAATTTGAAAGGACTGGGACTTAAATTCTACAGCATACTCTAGATATCAAGATAGAGGGAACAATTATAAAACAAGTGGCAGAGTTCAAATACCCAAGAACAACATTTACTGCAAATGGCAAAAAGGCAAATAGATTAACATATGGTGCAAATATTGGGGGAGTTAGCTCCTTTCTTACAACACAAAGAAACACCTCATACAAAGCATGTTCATTCCCACCTTATGTTACCAGTGCCAAACATGGACACTTACAACAAAACATAAGCAAAAGTTGGTCACCATGGAAATGAGATGTCTGAGGAAGGCTGCTAGAGTGACTAGAAGGAATAAAATCAGGTATGAGGTTACAAGAGAAAGAATTGGAACATAACAAATATTGTGCTACACACAGAGACAACAAATAAAATGATTTGCCCATTTGGAGAAAATGTCTTGGAATTCCATACCTTACAAGGCATATGTGGAAAGAGGAGATGGACAAAGACCATGAGGCAGACCCAGAGTATGGTGGAGAGATAACAACAAAACTATTACAGGAACACCAAATAACAAAGGTCGATGCCACTAGAAGTGCCTGAAAAAGAACCTTGCATCCCCCTCGACACCTGATGGGGTAAAAGAGGAAGCAAAGCATGTGTTGCTGGGAATACCCCCAATGAATTGGTAACATCTTAAAGGGGCATTGTGCTAAAGAACCACTAAGGGGATACCCTTAATAAGGGGATGTTGCAGGTATGCCTTGATTGCATGGACTGGGCACAGGGAGCTGCCACACCTTCTTCTTCTTCTGCTGTAACTGGATCCAAATATAGGCGATCATCATGGCAATCAGCCATGAAGACTGTCCTGAGAATATAATGCAATGGCCTTTCATCTGCCTTCTGCATCGCAACATGACACCCATACCACTGATCCAGTTCCGCAAGTCACTTTCTGGGCCTGAGCCATTTTGGAACATAAAGTCCTCCTCAGCCTCAGGCCAGTATTGATAAGGCTGCTGCCCCCAAGTGGGATTTAATCCACTTGGGGACCATCACCATTCCCTATGGACTTCAGAAGGACAAGAGGAAGGGGATCAATGTCTTTTACTTCCTGACCAAATGAGCCTGTTAGGATAATGCTGCTTGAAGATCTTAAAAGTGTTCAGATTGTCTGAACCTTTTATAGGTGGCAATTATGATTCTGAATTGGGCCTGATTCTGAATTGGGCCTGGCAGCCATTGTAAAATCCTATTAGGGAAAACTAAAAGAACTGGACATGTTTAGCCTTAAGAAAAGGAGACTACAAGGGGGGATAAGATAGCACTTTTCAAATAATTGAAATATATTCATAAACTAGCAGGGGTGCCCGGCTTCACACTGGCGGGGTTGGGTGTGTGTGTCTGTCATACCTCCTGGGGTTGAGTTGGAGCGTGGCCTCCATCCACGCACCCTCCCCCCCACACACATCTATTCTCTCTCTCCCTCCCTCCCTTCCTCTCTGTCTCTCTCTCTCTCTCTCACACACACACACTCTTTATTCCTTCTTGGTGCACACGCACACACAGAGTCACACACACAGAGCAGTGGCATACTCTGACTCTGCTCTCTCTCCCACTCTCTTGCACACTCTCAGATACTCTCTCTGTCTTTCCCCTTCTCTCCTCTCTCCTCTACACACTCACACACTCACACACTCACACACACACACACACACACACACACACACACACACACACACACACACACACACACACACACACACACACACGCACACACACACACACACACACACACACACACACACACCATCCCTGGTCTGCATCTCCAGACAATGGACTGCTTCCGGAAGTGCTGTTTGTTGCCTGGAGACGCAGGCCATGATGGCGGGAGATGTGGGGTAGCACTGGGCTGGGTTTTACGGAGCCCCCCAGCTCCCCTGCCTTCACCTGTGGGGTGTTCTCCTCCGTGCAGCCCAGCCCGGGGCTTCCGTGTGACTGCTGACAGCATGGCCTGCATCTCCAGGCAATGGCCGGCACTTCTGGAGGTATGGCCATTGCCTGCAGATACAGGCCACATTGCTGGGAGAGGCATGGAAGCCCTGGGCTGGGCTGCATGGAGCCTGGCTAGCTGGACCCCTTATGCCCATAAGGAACCACCCCCACCCAATGGCTGCCTTACCTGTGGGGTGTCCTCCTCCATTGAGCTCAGTTCAGTGCTTCCTCCTCGCCTTGTGCCTGTGAGGGTATCTGTGTCGCGGATCGGGCGCCCCAGTGCATGCGCAGTTCCCGGCTTCAGGCATGGGCTGAACAGAGTGCTCCAGTCAGCCCATGCCTTCCGGAGAAGCCAAGGCGGAAGACCCACCTGCACTTCTCCGGAAGGCGGCCAGTGTACACGCACCCGGTTCAGCCCATGTCTGCCAGAGAAGTGCCTTGGCTTGTCCAGCAGGCATGGACTGAACAGAGTGCTCCGGTTGGCCCATACCTTCCGGAGAAGGGCTGCCCACCATCCTCTGGCTGAAATGGCAGCCAGCCAGTGGAGCCTCCCAACCAAGGAGGCAGTAATATGCATGCACCAGAATCTGCACAGGTGCCAAAGCCTGCCCGGAGTTCCAGGCACCGCTGCCTGGAAACTCCGGGTAGGCTTCTGCGCCTGCATGGATTCTGGTGCATGCTTATTACTGCCTCCTTGCCATTTCATGCTGCCGGGGTGGGGCTTTGTGGCCATTTTTTGGGGTGAAAGATCCTGAAATGGTCTGCCAGTCTGCCATGCCAGCCACCCCAGAAGTGTGAGGTAGTTGGGACTGCTGTTGTCAGGGATGGAGGTGCAGGTGTTGTGCAGTGTATTGGTAACATACAGCATGACACCTCAATTTTAGTTATATAGATAAGAAGGGCAGTATTTGTTCTTGATCATCTCAAAGTGCAGGATATGTAATAATGGGCCTTGAGTTACAGGCAGCCAGATATGAGGAAAACCTTCTTTACTTTTAGAGTGGTGCGACAATGGAACCAATTACCTATGGAGGCAATGAGTGCTCCAACACTTGGAGGCATTCAAGAGAGAATTGGACAACCATCTGTCAGATCTACTTTGATTTGGATCTCTGGACTGAGCAGGGGGTTGGACTTGATGGCTTCATAGGCCCCTTCCAACTCAATTGTTCTATAATTTGTTGATTTGACAATTTAAAAAATTAATAGGCTTTTTTATCTGAGAATCTTACAACATTTAATGAAGTTACTCCATTTCAATGGAAACAAATTTATGGAAATCACCCCATTCAAACTCATTGAGTTGATCATATATATGTGGAGAGTTTTCCTGACTTGAGCCTTTGTGTCTAAGACTGAAATGCCATAATACCTACTTCAGTGCATATGGATGTTTTTTTAAAAAAGTTCTTTCCAGTGGTTACACTTGGCATCATTTTAGACACCTGAACCTTGATCCCAATTTTGTTTCTGATAATTTGTACTCAGATATGTCCTTCCTCTGGGATTTTTTCATGACCTCCTAAAACTCCGTACAAAATTGTGGTTTGAAGAAAGCATTTAAAAATTGCAAATCCAATGTTAATCATTGCATCATATACAATTGCCACTGTACAACAGAATTTGATTTGCCCAAACCAGTGTACTTGGCTTTATTGAATGCACTGAATGACTTCTCCTATGTTAGCACCTCTTATTCACTATGCTATCTAATTTACCAGTAATTGTTTTCATACAATTATCAAATGTTATCTTGAACTTCATTAAAAACATGCTGGGCAAAGAGGATCAATTTACTAATTCAAGTTTATAAGGCAGCAGGCATTTGTCCTTGAAAATTATATCATGGTTATTGCTACATGAACTCAAGAGATTAAGTATTCTAGCACAAGAGAGTTCTAATATCCCCCAAACACCAGATAAAAGCCCTTGTTTAAAAACTCCATTTAAATCCAGCTCAGTTAAATATTTTTCTGTCAAGTTTATTTTAACAGAGTAAACAGCAGACTGTTTAGACTCTTAGATGTAAAAAGGTGTAGAAATCTGATTCATGTCTCAATCAGTCTCATGAAGCAGCAGTTTATATCATCAGATCTTTTAAGATAGAAACTTAAGAGTCCACGAAGTCCAGCTTCATTAGGCTCAGAGTAAGGAAAGACAGAGACAGACAGAAAACACGACTCCAGTCTTTGGCTGAACAAAGGATACTAATGGCTTCTCTTTATTCAAGCAGAGTGTCTCAGAAACGAAACTTAAGCAAGCAGAATATACCAGAAACGAAACTTAACAGAAACAAAACTTAGGGCATACAGCCAATCAGAAGTGTCAGAGCCCAAATAAGGAGAAGAAAGGAGAAATCTTCTCATATTCTACGCATGCCCAAAATCCAGTGTTATCTCTCATGCAGACAAAGAGGACTTTTGTTTACACAATGTGAAGGCAGACAGGAAGACGGAAACCAGATGCCTTCCCACAAAAAGGATCTAACAATGTATTAATTTTGGATCACACCATATGTGGGCTCTAGTTCCACCTGCAATAAACTTCATATCAGGACCACCATAGAAGAAGAAGAGGTGTTTTCATCCTTCCCTCCTCAATCTACTCCTCTCGATACTCTTCATCCTCTGACAATCAATGTAGTTTGTCCTTTTTAATGATTATGTAGGAAGAAATCAATTTTATGAAGGAAAAATAACTAAGGGGGATGGATGATAAGACACAATAAAAGAGACAGGAGCTGGTAACATAGTAAGTCACACTAGACTAGGCCCATTGAATGAGTAGGAATTTAGTGACTCTACATCTCTTTAAGTTCCACTGATTCAAATGGTCTAGTCTAGTTGTGACTTAATATGAGGGGGAAAAGAGGATTTCAACCAGTATGAAATTACCTTGTCAGATTCTGCATGTTGATTCTGAACTTTACCAAACTCTCTTCACTGGGAATTATAAAGTGAGTTGATAATAGAGTATACAAATATCATCTTAACATCTTTGAATCAATGGCTGAAATTCTATTGTTTAGCATACAGAGGAGTTGAGTCATGAAATCCCAACTCATTCAATGGGTCTAGTCTAGTGCAACTACTTAACAAGAGTTCTCCCATAGAGTTGGATTTGTGGCTTTGTAAACTGTCTGGGAGTTTTGGAGGCTGGTTGCATTTTTCTGGTGATTTCCAAAAGGGCAAAGGCTTTGTTGTTGACTATATATATACCTAAAACCAAGGTGTCATCATGTTTGGGGCTGCAACATCATGACACCTTGGGCCCCCCACCCCAGAAATGCGCTCCCCGCCTACCTGGGCCACTTTGCCAGGTCAGCGATGGGTACCGGCAGGACCTGCTGCACACCTTCCACCCAAAAAGGGGGCGTGCAGGGAGCACCCCAGCCACCCGGAGGTCTGGCGCAGGAAGATGGAGACGCAACGTCTGGGCATGTGCACCAGGCCAGGTGGGCCCCAACTTGGGACTCTGCCTCCACCCAGACATCTGGGGTGGAGGTGGCATTACACTGGGTGTGCCGGAGGCTGGCCATTCCATTGGGGAACGTGCCAGCAGAACGACCGGACCACGCTGTCTGCCAGGGGGTGCCCAGCCTGCAAGGGGGAGGGAGGGAACCCCAGCATGTGGGGGGGGGGCATGCCCAGAGTGTACAGTAATTACCGTACTGTATGGTAATTTGGCTCTCCGTACGGAAAAGGTATGATAATTTTAAAGGGCCCCATACAGACCTACAGGACCATACGTATGGATCGTATGGTAAATTAGATACAGTAAATATGCCCACTTCTGGCTTTGACTACGCCCACTTCTGGGCTTGACTCTGTCCACTTCCTGGAAGCACTACCCCAGGAGGTGGGGTCCCAGGGATGACTGATGTGGGCAGCTACTGGCCCACTGATGCAGGCCAGATGGGGAGGGGCACTATCAACCTAGGAGGCAGGGCTCCATGGCTGACAGCCGTGGGCAGCATGGGGGGCCACAACCGGCCCACTGATTTGGGCTGAATGGGGGGTAGCCCAGAAGGCGGGGCTCCAGGGCCAACTGATGTGGGCCACATGGGGGGCCACTACCAACCCAGGAGGCAGGGCCCCAGGGGGACCTGACACAGGCCGGATGGGGGGCAATACCAGCCCAATGGCGTGGGCTGACAGGGGAGGGGCATTACTGGCCCAGAAAGCAGGGCTCCATGGCTGACAGATGTGGGCCGCATGGGGGGCCCACAACCTGCCCATTGATATGGGTCAAATGGGGGGCTGGCCATGAAGGTGGGGCTCCAGGGCCAACTGATGTGGGCCACATGAAGAGCCACTACCTGCCCAGTGCCCTAGGGGCGACTGATGCAGGCTGCATGAGGGAGGCCACTACCGGCCCACTGACATGGGCCAGAGGGGGAGGGGCCACCCAGCCACATCTCCAGCCTTGCACAGCAACACCCAGCCATCCACAAGTATGAGCAGGACATGCAAAGAGGAACACCAACAAGTGAGTCTGCTGCCCGGGGAAGGCAGGAGGACATCAACTTGCACCAGCATGGGGCCAACCCACGGGCAACGCCGGATACCCCTGCTAGTTTAAACTATGTTTCTCTACTTAGACTCAACCTGTGTATTTGTAAATAAACTCAGATACTTTACAATAAGCCCCTTAAGAACATACATAAGAACATAAGAACAGCCTTGCTGGAACAGGCCACAGCCCATCCAGTCCAGCATTCTGTCTCACACAGTGGCTCACCATTTCCTTCAGGGTATTCCCAACGAGATGCCTTCACCTGCTTAGGATTCCCTGGAAATGGCATTGAGAGATATCCTGCCTATCTCTCCAACCCGGAGGTTGTCCTTAGGTAGCCATAATTATAGCCATTGATACACTTGTCCTCCATGAACTTGTCTAATCCTTTCTTAAAGCTGTCAAGTCTGACAGCTGTCACCACTTCTTCTGGCAGGGAGTTCCATAGACCAGTAATCCTCTGGGTGAAAAAGTACTTTCTCTTATTTGTTTGAGAACTAGTACCCAAAAGTTTCATGGAGTGTCCCCTAGTTCTAGTGTTGTGCGATAGGGAAAACAGTTTTTCCTTATCTACTTTGTCCACACCGTGCATGATTTTATAAACTTCAATCAGGTCACCTCTTAGACGCCGTCGTTCAAGAGTGAAAAGGCCCAACCGTTGCAGCCTCAGATGGTAAGGAAGGTGTTCCAGTCCCCTAATCATCCTGGTTGCCCTCCTCTGCACTTTCTCCAACTCCATAATATCCTTCTGGAGGTATGGCGACCAGAACTGTACACAATATTCCAGATGGGGCCTCACCATAGATTTATAAAGAGGCAAAATGACACTTGCTGACTTATTTTCTATACCCTTCCTAATGATCCCTAACATTGAGTTTGCTTTTTTCACTGCTGAGGCACACTGGGTTGACATCTTCATTGAGCTGTCCACCAGGACACCAAGGTCCCTTTCCTGGTTTGTCGCAGAGAGTTCAGACCCCATCAGTTTATAAATGTAATTGGGGTTTTTTGCCCCAACATGCATCACTCTGCACTTACTGATGTTGAAGCTCATTTGCCACTGTTTTGCCCACTCCCCCAGTGTCAAGAGATCCCTCTGGAGCTCTTCACAATCTCTCTCAGTTTTCACTACCCTGTATAATTTAGTGTCGTCAGCAAATTTGGCTACCTTGCTTTTTACTCCTACCTCTAGATCATTTATGAAGAGGTTGAAAAGCAGGGGTCCCAGTACTGAACCTTGGGGGACCCCACTCTTTACTTCCCTCCACTTGGAGAAGTGTCCATTTAGTGCTACCCTCTGTTTCCTGTCCCTTAGCCAGTTGCTGATCCAGGACAAGACCTGTCCCTTTATTCCATGACTGGTAAGTTTATTCAAGAGCCTTTGGTGTGGGACCTTGTCAAAAGCCTTCTGAAAGTCCAGATAAACAATGTCAACTGGATCCCCCTTATCCACATGCTTGTTGACACTCTCAAAAAATTCCAACAGATTAGTGAGGCATGATTTGCCCTTGTAAAAGCCATGTTGGCTCTCCTTAAGCAGCGCCTTCTCTTCTATGTACCTATTAATTCTATCTTTTAGGATGGTTTCCATCACTTTACCTGGGACACATGTCAAACTGACAGGTCGGTAATTTCCTGGATCACCCCTGGATCCTTTTTTGAAAATTGGTGTTACATTCGCTACCTTCCAGTCATCAGGCACAAAGCCTGATTTGAGGGAAATATTATATATTTTGGCTTCTTAGACATGGACATACCTGTAGAACGTAAACAACGTAAGCACTGTATCATTATGACTGAAATCTAATAGTAATTTGCAAATATAGTAGACCCACTGAATCCTAATGATTAAATGGGCTATTTTAATTGTGACTTACTACTGGATTTTAGTTACTGAGGGTGATAAATGTTAAGACACATTTTTGATTTTCTACTTACAGTACTTTTTTAAGACACAGACTGTTCTTTGGAATGTCCCACTGCTATACAGTGATATCTCATACAACGTCCAAACTTGGTTCCACAAGTTTGGACTTTATACGGATTTGGACTTTGTATGAGGCATGCAAAATCCTAGTTGTGATGCCTCATACAACGTCCAAATCCTTGCTGCAATGCCTCATACAACGTCATTTCCATAGAGAGACATTGTATTGTAACAGCACAGACTTCAGGGCAAAGTCAAGGAAACAGACAGGAAACTGACAGAACTTTAAGAAATCATTGTCTAAAGGCAAAATACATTACAAAAACATGTCAAACAACCCTGATTTTAGGGGACAAACCATCCTGGGGAAAAACCCCAATGCCTCATACAAAGTTGCAGCGACTTTGTATGAGGCAACTTTTTCAAGGAATTAGGCAATGTTGTATGGATTTGATGTTGTATGATGCGGACTTTGTATGAGGTATTACTGTATAACCTATTTTACTTTCTACAACTAAACTTTCTGGAATAGGAGACTGAAAACTGTGTAAGCAAAATGTATGATAGCGTGGCTTTCCTAATTTTCTGTATTATAACCTCCTCTGTTTCTTGTATGACATTTTGCTATAAAAAAGGAGATATACCGGTTTACCATTGGCTCTTCAGGCTCAGCGGGAGCCATAAAACATTCTCCAGATAACCTGAAAGCTTTTCTGTGCCTAAAAATGTCATGACATTAATATCCAATACCTTGGGACCTTCTTGGAATGGAAGGTGGAAAATCACTCTGTTTTACTTAGTATAAAACTGTCATCTATAGCTATAGAGAGTTGTGAGATAGTGGACTTTAAACTTGTGACATATTTATGCAAGAAGAAAGGTGTCTCAAAGGCTGGGTTAAATATAGATACTTTTCTTCTTAGGCAAATTTCGTTTGGAGGGCAAAGTATTTCAGTCAGAGAAGCAGAAGGCAGACTGTTATTTTATACTTAGAATTAAAAAGGACCATGGTATTTACACAGACAGATATGATTCTGAATGGTGGCATTTAGGGAAAGAAAAATGACAGCATATAAAGTGGTTGAGCAAAGAAGCCATACAATTTAAATAAAGGTGTATTTAATCATTAATCTGGAATAAACACTAACTCCTAGGTGCTTTCTAGGCAGCAACTACACTCATATGGGATGAGTATTTGAGAGCACATACCGGTACTTTATATTTCATTCTCTTCATATCATACACATAAAAGTTCTGTATCATAAAAGGTGTCAGAATGTGGCTGGCCTGTCCACTTTGTCCATAATAATTTTCTACCTGTGGCAAAGTTTATTAAGTTTTAAATCTGTATTATTTTCACTTTCCTTATTTATGCTTTATAAAATATTTTGTTTCTTACATACCGACTGCTGCCTAGTTTTGATGTCTTCTTTTTCACTGGAGAATGAAGGCAAGATATCCTCCCTCTTTGCAGATTTGAATTTAGAACGAACGGTCTCTTAGACCCGTAAATCAGTGCCCCAGTGTTCTCTTGATTGCATTGGGAAAATAGCAATCTTGGGAGGCATCTTGATTTGCAAAAAGTCCTACATTTGAACTGCTTTTTCCAGGTTTGGAATCAACTCAAATAACAAGGAATGCACAATTCACAGATAACCTATGCATAACCTTCCCAAAAAGAGGTCTATTTTAAACAACCCGACAGGAGTCATTTATTTTGTTCTAATTTCTCAGCCGCTCTATTTTTCTATGTATTGGTGCATATTGTGTATTGTGCCTCTTTCCCTGTAAAGTTTGCAGAATTCTCCACAGACTGAAATCCCCCCCCCCCCCCGATCTTTACTGTTATATCAGCACAAGAACAGACTTGGGCTTCTACAAATTGAAGTCCCAAGTGGTCTATTGTCATGGCAAAGAATTGTAACGTCGGCTGGAACTCGTATCCGAGAATGCATTTTTTCCTGAACCAGGAAAAATGTCATTGGTGTGAATTTGTTTAAAGTTTAAAGTTTGTTTAAAGTGGATCCCAGCTTGCTATGAAGTGACCCACACACTATGATCTTGGAGCCATCTCCTGTGGCACATAGGAAATGAGACATGCAGGACTGCTGCAGCCTTGAGGATATGGGCACAGAATAGTGGCAATGATGGCTGTGCCCAAACAGCTTTGCTGCAGAGATGAAGGCAGAAAGGAGGCAGGTGGTAGCAGGGATGATGGCGATGGCGATGGCGATGGCGATGGCGATGGCGATGGCGATGGCGATGGCGATGGCGATGATGATGATGATGATGATGATGATGATGATGATGATGATGATGATAATAATAGTAATAATAATAGTAATAATAATAGTAATAATAATAGTAATAAAATTCAAATAGATAGACATTTGCCTCACAACACATCTGATATAACTGTTGTGGAAAAGAAGAAGGTCTGGTTTATTGACATTGCTATACCAGGAGATGCACAAATTAAAGACAAACAACTGGAGAAAATCACAAAATATCATGATTTCCAAATTGAAGTCAAGTGTCTGTGGAGGACTCCCTAGATATTTGAACATTTTGGACTTATCTGATTTGAACATCTTAACTCTCCTAAAAACAAATCTGCTATGAACTACATATATACTCAGACGGTACCTTATCAGTTCTTAGATCCTTGGTTAGGGCTTGAACTGTAAATTTTATTCCAGTCCTTGACTGTGAATCAAATGGTTGATTTGTAAATAATAATAATAATAATAATAATAATAATAATAATAATAATAATAATAATAATAATAATAATAATAATAATAATAATAATAATAATAATAATAATAATAATAATAATAATAATAATAATAATAATAATAATAATAATAATAATAATAATAATAATAGGAACAGTAGCTTGACATGATGGGGGGCTTGTATGTTTACAAAGAACCAGACTGAATCTTTTCCACAACCCATTCAATATGGTGAAAAGTCATAATTCTAATCCCATGCCATTTTGGTCATCCCCGGATTAACAAGGACCATGACAGATGTGATGGTTCCTGGGCATTCATCGAAAAATGGACTACGGGACTCAACTCATTTTGCTAAGTACCATGGCATGGAGCTGATAAGCTTCTGGAAGGCAATAAAAAACCCAGAAGTATCTGGATGAGGGAAGACAACTATTTAATTATGGAAACATATTACCAGTCTGAAACATCAAAAAGTGGGTTAATAATAATAATAATAATAATAATAATAATAATAATAATAATAATAATAATAATAATAATAATAATAATAATAATAATAATAATAATAATAATAATAATAATAATAATAATAATAATAATAATAATAATAATAATAATAATAATAATAATAATAATAATAATAATTATTATTATTATTATTATTATTATTATTATTATTATTATTATTATTATTATTATTATTATTATTATTATTATTATTATTATTATTATTATTATTATTAATTGGATTTATACCCTGCTCTACTCAGACACAAGGCTGACTCAGAGTGGCTACAACAAATCAATACAACAATAAAATGATACATAATCCCAGATACCAAATAATTAATCAGGAAAAAAAAATCCACAATGGTACAAAGTCTCAAAATAACAACAAGTATCAGCAATAAATAATTACAATTCAAATTACAAAGTAAGAAAAACATCAAGAAACACAGGATCAAAGGCATTTCAAACAAAAGGGGAAACCTCTTTTCAGAAGCCCCACAAAAACCACCTGTAGCAGAACCACCCCAAGAACAAAGTCAAAGTCAACTGCCCTTGTCCACCACCTGGCCGATAATGGGCCAGGAGGGCACAGCAGGCTCATGGCAGCGGCATCTTCAGGCTCCCCTCTGCCAAGGGGAACTCCTTTTTGAAATAGGAGTGAAAGAATTAAGATATTAATTCTAATATTAATTCTGGTTTAAAAGTAAAAATCATTTTTTCAGCTACTCTGTAAAGTTAAACAGATCATGAATATGAATGGCCCAGTTTCCAAGTAGGGTGGCCTCCTGAAGGCTTCTTAGATTTGGGTCTTATAAATAGAGTATTTTGAAGGATAGTGCAGAATAAACATTGGGGTCAGTATCCCTACATATCCACATGGCAAGCTGTAGTTGCAGAAAAAGCCATGACACCCCCCCCTGGCTAAGGAAATGCCAGGCTGGATGTGTAAAAGCATATTTAATGAAAGAAAAGAAATCCAAAGATAAGAAATCTAAATTAGGAAGGAAAGTGGTCAAAACGCCCATTACCCCAAAAGTAGAATGGCAGACAGAAGAAAGATTGAAAATTTTAAGCAGAAATGAAGAAGATGAAATTCTGTTTCAAAGACCTCCACCTTATGTCATGCCAAAATCAGTGCCACAAGATGGCCAAGTTCCATGCATTTATCCAGACCTTGCGTTAGCAAGCACAGGAAGATTTCAAACCCCTGATAGAAACATGGTTTTTCCAACCACAAAAAAACTGAAAAGGGTAACTGAAATCTGGAAAGATGTAATTGAAGAGGGAGAAATAAAATTCAAAAGGTACAGTCAACCTTCTCCCTATAACAATAAAATGGGCAGAGAACCTCCTCCAAACACAGCAGCGACAGCATATTTCTCACCAGTAACCAAAGGAAGAAAGGAGTTTATTGCCCCCCATTAAGAAAAATGGGAACCAGCCATATGAGGGAAGATGATGAAACAGTAACTCAGTCTATCTTCCAATATGTGCCATTTACCACAACAGACTTGTTAAATTGGAAACAGCATTATGGACCTTTTCGTAGCAAGCCGAATGAGGTGATTGAACTAATTGGAACCATAGTCCAAACACATGACCCTACATGGAGTGATATGCAGCAAATAATAAATACGCTCCTTAATATGGAAGATAAGCAAAAATTAAAACTGGCAAAAGACAAAATACTCCGTAGAAATTTCCCAGACGCAGATCAGACTGTAGTGCGTATGGCAGCAGCCACTGAACAAAATCCGAATTGGAATCCTAATGATCCAACACACAGGACAAGTCTTCAACAGTACAGATATTTGATTTTGGAAAGCTTAAAGGAAGCAGCAAAAGGTCCTGTCAATTTTAGCAAACCGGCTTCTATAATTTAAGAGAAACAAGAAGCCCCTGAAAGTTTCCTAGACAGATTAATGGAGGCATATAAAATAAATACAGGAATAAATATGGAAGATCCTGAAAACCGCCAGATGTTAAATGAGAGATTCATTAGTCAGAGTGCACCAGATGTAAGAAAGAAATTACAAAAGTTGGAAGGAGCATTGGGAAAGAATACTAGCAAGCTGGTGCAAATAGCAAATATGGTCTATCTAAATAGAGAAGAGAAGAAGGAGAGTATAAGAAAGCTGAGATGATTGCCCTTGCTTTGGGAAGAGGCAAAGGAACACTTGATTACAATCAGTGTGCCTACTGCAAGCAAGAGGGCCACTGGCAGAGGAATTGTCCCGAGAGAGGAATGGGAAAAATACACCCGTTTGGCAGAGGAAGTTATGGAGACAGACAAGAAGAACATGATGAATTGGCTGAGATGGAATGGGATGATTGAAGAAACCAGAGGAATTTGGGAAATCCCAGAAAAAGAGAAAAAAGAAAAAGAAAAAAAAACAGCTGAGCACTTCATAGCTAACCCCAAGAACAGGAACAAATAAAAGGGGAGTGCTAGAAGACCAGGGATTCTGTTGACTTTGAATCCCTAGCTTTGCTCTATTAGCAAAGCCTCTTTAAGTCTCCACAAGAGGAGCTGAAACCGATCATTTTGAGTGGAGTGATCAGCAACAAGAAGCTTTTGAAAAGTTAAAAAGAAGCACTTATGTCAGCCCCAAGCTTTAAGGCTACTAGATTTGTCCCAACTTTTCAAGCAGTATGTGAAAGTACGCAGAAATAAAAGTGTAGCTGTCAGAGGCCAGTTGCCTAACTCCAAAGGAACTAGATGGCCCTGCACAAGAGGAAAGTTTACTTTTTCTGCAGACGTACAAGTACATGCCCTCCAGATGATTTGGAAAATAAGGGACATTTGTGGATTAGTAATCAAAGACTGATCAAAGCTGCCCAGAATGCTTAAATCCCTTGCAATTAATCAGAAAACAGAAGACACAGTGGCAAAAGGAACAGAAGGGCAGAAGCGAAGCGAAGAACAGCTATGTTAAAACAGCCAAAACAAACACAGGAGTTGTATTTGATTAAAGAATTTGAGGACTTAAAAGTACAACACAACCGTACTTACACGGAAATAAAAGAAAAAGCCAGTAAGGAAATACTTACTTAAAAGCAGTGAGGTTTAGTGGAATCATCCTTGTTCATTTAATCCACAGTTAGGGAAAGGTTGAGAAAGCAAGTGGGATTTTTGATTGCAGAATTGTATGAAAGCCTAAATCAATAAGTCCAGGTTTTAACCAATGACAATGCACGATATGAAAACTCCCCTCTGTACAAAGTATTGTATTTCCCCATTTGAATTTCTGTCCTGCGGCCCACATAGAAGGGGAATAGAAGTTAGGAAATTATTAACTCAGGCACTGCAGTATAAATCAATATGTGAATCAAGGTACAGCAAGTTTGGTCTATAGTTAAACATCGATAAGATGAATCATTGAAACCAAAATGAAAAGAACTGTATACTGTTGGTAGTATTTTCTTTCTCTTGCAGTTTAAAACCCTAGAAGGATTAAAATGCATAGATTTTGTTTCCATAAGTCATCAGAACCAAGGAAAACAGCACCCTGCAGAAAATACAATAAGGGAAAGCTATCTTCCTTCTCATGACTGAAACTTGAGGAATCTGCAATCAACATGATAGAAATGTTTATTTATTGCAATAAAGTGTGAAAAATTATTAAAAATAATAATTTTCAAGAAATCAGGAGGGAATGAAATAGGAGTGAAAGAATTAAGAAATTAATTCTAATATTAATTCTGGTTTAAAAGTAAAAATCATTTTCTCAGCTACTCTGTAAAGTTAAACAGATCAGATCGACCTAATCAATATAGAACATGATGACGAGGCTAAAGTAAACAGAAGGCCTTGTGTCCACAAGCCCAGCACAGTTTGTACAGCTGACACGGATTTCTCTTAGACTCAAGAAACCGTAATGCTGAATAATATTTGTGTGACATGACATAAACAAATATTCTGAATGTTCTAACCTGAACTGCATGACAATGTCAAAAGATTAATTAATAATTTTGGTTTATCCCATAGTGATGAAATGTGTAGAAATTTCCTAATTAAATGGTATTAAAAGATGGCTCTGAAAATGTATTGTCATTCAGGGATTATTGGCTTGTTAAAGTGTCCCTGAATCAGTTTGGCCAAATAATAATAAATCTCTTATCTGACTTAGCTGGAATGTGGGTTTGTCTCATTTTCATTCCACAACATTTTAACCTCCTGGCAATGATGGAGCCGGGAGGGCACAGCTGGCTCGCGACGGCAGCGTCTTCGAGCTCCCCTTGGCCAAGGGGAGCTCCTTTTAACCTCCCAGCGATGGCAGAGCTGGGAGGGCACAGCAGGCTCACAGTGGTGGCATCTTTGAGCTCCCCTCGGCCAAGGGGAGCTTCTTTTTAACCTCCCAGTGATGGCAGAGCCGGGAGGGCGTGACAGGCGACGTCTTCGAGCTCCCCTTGGTTCCAAAAACGCATGTACTAAATTTGGAAAGAAAATCACCCAGATTTCGACTCATAGTGATTAGAGCCCTTGGAGTAATACCTAAAGGTGTTACAGATGTTTCTAGTTTAGAGAGCAAAGTAAAAAGAAATATGCTTTTATGTCTTATGGTTCCATTTTACCATGGGTTATCTTGTTTCATTTTATTTCTAATATTCTCACTACCAAAGTCTCCTTCTGTGCATCAACCTGGTTTCTTACTACTATTTTCCTCATACTTTCCCCAAAACTCATTTCCTCCTCAAATCCCTAACAAAGCTGTGACTGATATTCTGATAGCCCTTATTTTTAATGTTTTCATTTCTTTCTATTTTTTGTTCTGTTGCATTAAAATAAGAATGTTATTAAACTACTTAGTCCTTTGAACACCTTCTGGATACAGTACCTTTTTTAGCATGCTTGATTAAAATAAAACAGTGAACATATTCATGGAATTTCCTCCCCAGGGATATCCATTACATAGGTTTTTTAAAAAAACTCTTCTTTAGGAGGCTGACCAAGGCCTTTTCATGCAAGGGGGTTGAGCATGTGAGTGACACTAGAGGACCAAAATCCCAGTGGTCATGTAGAATGAGGTGGTGTATCTAATTGTTTTCATGTTTTCATCCAAGTTTCAGATTAAGCTTTACAACAATTATTTTGGCCTGTTTTATGCTGATGAGTGGAAGTCACCTTGAGGAACTGGTGGATATGAACTGAATGAGTAAATATTGATGTGTGAAGAAAATATCCCACTAGGTGTTGTGCTAAACCATGTACAAACAGCACTAAGGAAGTGTGTGTGTGTGTGAGAGAGAGAGAACGAACTGCAAGTTTGGGAATGAATATGAACTTTATATATTTATATATATATAAATTTCACATTCATCTGGGATTTTTTGCAAAGGTCAATTTAGGGTAGCCTATGCATTTCAAGTGACCCAAAGTTGCACAACAGATGGCAATCTTTAGTTAGAAAAATATATGCCCAGTTATTCAGGCTGTGGATTCTCAGAGCAGATTTAAAATAATAAAAAATGTATACAGTCAATCAGAGAGACTGAGTTCTATCTTTATTTTGTAAAACATATCTACTAAAGAAAAGGATGAATTAGTGACAAGGTATGGCATGTTGATTCTCATCTCTTTTTGTTGTCAGATGTCTATGGTTTATAAATACATATGTTTCACCAGAGTATACCCAAGGAAAAAAAACGAAAGGCAGATGGAAACAAAATGCTACTGCCAATATTACACCATGTTTGGATGTTACTGGTTTTACATAGGAACTGTTTTAAAAGAAGTAGGATAACAAAGCAATGTGCAAGTGGATAAAATATGCAACATAGAAGGCAGCATAGAAGGCAGCAAATTAATAGGGACTACGTTAAAGCAGTGAGCAAACAAACACACACACACACACACACACACACACACACACACACACACACACACATAAACATTGTCTAGTAGGGGAAGACATCAGATTTGGCACCAACTCAGGAATAATTTTGTGTGTTCCTCCTCCTTTTGCCCACCCCCACCCCCAATATTTTGCTTTGTGAATGACACTGGATCACTGTGTTTGCATTAGATGGCAGGCACTCACCAACACAAATTGCACCAGCAGAATCCCCTTTGCCAATCTCGACTCAGAAGATAATATCAGACCATCATACAGGGCCAATCAGAACAGTATGGTGTGATTGGGTGTGGTTTAAGAATAACATAAATACTTGTGCTTTCTCGACTCCACAGCATCGTGCAGCTCATTTAGGCTTCACAGTGAGGAGGATTCATCGACAGAGTGGGATCCCAGGACCTTGCACTTTATATATATATAAATATATATATCTTAACCTATAAATCCAAGGGTTAACCGTTGGAACTGGCTATAGTTTGCTATGCCTCGCCCTACTTGCCTGCACTCACCCTTCGTGCACACGGCCGATCTGGGTACGTAGGTCAACGAAGGATTGAGAAAACCGGCAGTGGGGCAACAGCCCCACAAATGCGAAGAAAGGGAAACAACTTCACTTCCCAACATTCCTTGCGCCGCGCCGCGCCAGAGCCAATCAGGCTGAGAGGCTCTCGCACGGCGCAGCGTTCGGAAACGCGCCGCAGCCAATCAAAAGAAAAGCATTTTTAAAAAACGCAGCACAAACACAAAGCACCAACCCATAACTACAAGCCCCAGCATCCTGCGCGCCATGAGCGCGCAGAACTCTGAGGAAAACGGCGCCTGAAAAATTAAAAAGAAAAACAACTCACCGCCTCACAGCCAAGCAAACACCAGCTGGCTTTCTTTCCCTCACCCACGGCGCCTGAAGGTCCTGACTGGAGTTTCCCCTTTAATATCAGTGGGTGGGGGGGGGTTGCAATCCCCCTCTCCGCTGGCTACCCTAGGGTTGGGAGGTTTGTGGGAACAAAAGGGGTATATTGCCCCAACACTTCTGGACCCAGGAGACCAGGGAGAGGGGATCGATCCCCCCTCCTTAAAACAACTCCATCTTTTCTTCTCTTTAAAGACGGAGTTGTTTTAAGGAGGGGGGAGGGAATCGATCCACTCTGCCTGGTCTCCTGGGTCCAGAAGTGTTGGGGCAATATACCCCTTTTGTCCCCACAAACCTCCCAACCCTAGGGTAGCCAGCGGAGAGGGGGGTCACAACCCCCACCCACTGATATTAAAGGGGAAACCCGATCTACTTTCACGACTTCACATAATCAAAGCACCATAACACACTAAAGCCCCCCTCCCCACCACCTAGCCCACCCTTCCTAACCCCCAATGACCATGCCCCCTCCCCACCACCTACCCCACCCTTCCTAACCCCCAACGAAAAACAACTCACCGCCTCACAGCCAAGCAAACACCAGCTGGCTTTCTTTCCTTCACCAACAGTGCCTGAAGGTCCCGACTGGAGTTTCCCCTTTAGCATCAGTGGGTGGGGGGTTGTAATCCCCCTCTCCGCTGGCTACCCTAGGGTTGGGAGGTTTGTGGGGAGAAAAGGGGTATATTGCCCCAACACTTCTGGACCCAGGAGACCAGGCAGAGTGGATCGATTCCCCCCCTCCTTAAAACAACTCCGTCTGTTCTTCTCTTTAAAAATGGAGTTGTTTTAAGGAGGGGGGGGAATCGATCCACTCTGCCTGGTGTCCTGGGTCCAGAAGTGTTGGGGCAATATACCCCTTTTGTCCCCACAAACCTCCCAACCCCAGGGGAGCCAGCGGAGAGGGGGGTCGCAACCCCCCACCCACTGATATTAAAGGGGAAACCCTGATCTACTTTCACAACTCCACACAAACAAAGCACCATAACACAATAAAGCCCCCTCCCTACCACCTAGCCCACCCTTCCTAACCCCCAACGACCACACCCCCTCCCCACCACCTAGCCCACCCTTCCTAACCCCCAATGACCATGCCCCCCTCCCCACCACCTAACCCACTCTTCCTAACCCACAATGACCACGCCCCCCTCCCCACCACCTAGCCCACCCTTCCTAACCCCCAATGACCATGCCCCCCTCCCCACCACGTAACCCACCCTTCCTAACCCCCAACGACCATGCCCCTCTCCCCACCACCTAGCCCACCCTTCCTAACCCCCAATGACCACGTCCCTTCCCCACCACCAAATAAATAAATAATTTTTTTAAATTACTAAAAACAGTCAAACACATCCAAAAATACACAAAAACAAAAACACCGAAAACAATACGAAGTAAACAAAGACACAATCAAAAACAAAACAAACAGACGAAAAATACAAATTCCAACACCCCCCCGCCCACACACACACACACACACACACACACACACACACAAGAAAGAAAACAAGCAAACTTACCAAAAGATGTGCTACCTCCACCAGGACTGGAAAAGAAATGAATAAAGAAAGAGACTACTTACCAGAAGAAGCTCCACCCAGAGGCCAGAAGAGAAAAAAAAGTCAAAATACAATAACCCCTACCAGCACCACCTGCTGGCCACAATAGTAAAAACAATTCAAAAACACACAACAGCTCCAAGTAAAAGGCCACAAGAGTAAATTCAAATCAAAAACATAACACAAATTCACAATTTTACACAAAAGGTCACACCAATAAAAACAAGTAAAAAAAATTACACTAAAACACACTTTAACACAAATCACAAACATATGTCAATAAAATACAATAGAAACTTTTAAAAATCCTGTGCTGAGTTATAACTCAAATTTAAACTCAAAACATCTAAACACATTTTAAAAACATTGAATGTAAAAAACATTTACTTTTACATTATTAAAATTATTACCTACGGTACAAATAATTAAAAAAATTCAAAAAACTAAAACATTATTTGCTTACATAAAACAATTTGAAAAAATTATATCATACTTTCTTCTTTTATTAATCCTCAAAAAAACCAAAAAAGCAGATCCCAGTTAATAACAGCCAAGCCAAAATTTTTTTACATAAATAAACATTTAAAAAATTAAAATTACAGACTAAGCAATTTTTAAAAAACATTAACACAATTTAACCTTCCAACACAATGTAAAACTATTGCAAAAATAAAATTGGTTCATTTTTTATTAAAACACACGGGGGAAAAAGCCCGGCAACGCCGGGCAACCCTTGCTATCTCTCTCTCTCTCTCTCTCTCTCTCTCTCTCTCTATATATATATATATATATATATATATATATATATATATATATATATATATATATATATATATATATATATATATATATATATATATATATATATATATATATATATATATATATATATATATATATATATATATATATATATATATATATATATATATATATATAAATTTTAAAACAATATTACAACATATAAAATAAGACAACAGTAATACATAGAGAAAAACACAAAACAATTGCATAAAAGTTATAGCTAATTACATTCTAATACAATATTATAACTAAATATACAAAAAGGAAAAAAATATAAAAATAAAACTTTCTTTTTGACACAATTTGCTCATGACTTAGTGATGTAATAACTTCCTCTTACTTCTTCATATCTTTAATCGTTTAATTATATTCTAAATATTATATTTTTATATTGTTCATACAATTATCAAAAGTCCATATTCTATTTTATATATTCTTATTCTTATTATCACAATAGACAAATTCATATTCAGTTCGTAACCTACACAATTTAATACATCTACTAAATCGAACTTCAAAATTGTAAATACAATACAAAAATTAAAATACTAAACTAGTTACAAAAAAGAAAAAATAACCACCCAGTGCTTTATACAATGCCCTGGAGAGCACGGAGTGTCTCATTAACTTTCTTCCCCAAAACTCCTTTGACCAGGTACAGGTCTATTCGTTTCCTCCCCCTTCAATGAGTAATCCACAAAAGCTTGCCAAACATTCCAAAATCTATTCTCTTTAACAATACCCTTTTTCTTTTTTACTTCCCATGTTAACTTATCATTCAATGCTAAGTCCCACATTTCCTTGTACCATTCTTCAATTTTCATAGCCACATCATTTTCCAATTTCTAGCGATACACTGTCTACCCATTGTCAGCATTATCTCTAATAACTCTTTTTTATCCTTATTTAAATTTATACTTTCCACATCTGTCAACAAAACTGTACTTGACCCCAATTTAATTCTCATAATTTCACCTATCTCTTTTTCAATTTTTCTCCAAAATTCTTTTACCACGTTACAACTCCACCACAAATGTTCATATGTTCCCAGTGCATCTTTACACCGGCAACACATTTTATCTTTCTTATTATCAATCTGATGCAACCTAACAGGGGTCAAATACCATTTCCACAACATTTTATAATTATGCTCCTTCACTCTAACAGACATAGTTCTCATAACTCTTTTGTTCCATTTATTTTTCCAATTCACATCCTCTATCTTAATTTTCAAATCTTGTTCACAACTCGCTTTCAGCACCTCTTGTGGATTACCATTCTTATTTAACAATTTATATATTTTGCTTACCAAACCCTTAATACCACTTTCTCCCTTTCATATTTTTAAAACCAGTTCTTCAAACTCTGTCCTCCCTCTTTCTAAACCAGCTTCTCTCATATATTTACTATTCCACTTATTTAACAACACTATCTGAAGCTAGTTCATCTTCAACTGTGCATACAAATCTGCCTTTCTCCCACTATCTTTACAAGCCTGTATCCAGTCCTTCAACAGGAAAACTTCATTTCTATAAAGTAATTCTGTTACCTTTGTTCTATTTTTATTGGAAATTTTTAAATATCCTCTATTTCAATAATAGGAGAAATATCCGGGGCCAGTTCCTTCTCCACTTTTTTCCATATTCCCAATGTTGTCTTCATCATTTTATTTTTAATAACAGGTTTCACAATATCACTGCCCAAGAAGACCATTTTTCCTATTTGATTAAGATCCTTCATCTCTATTTCTTCCCAAATTACCTTTTCCCTAGCCAAGATCTTTACTATATTCTTAATTTGAAAGGCTCGATATTAATTCCTCAAATTCCTAGTCCTCCTTTCTTTTGAGATAAGTACAGTAATATCTCATACAAAATCCGCTTCATACAACATCGGATTCATACAACATCGCCTAATTCCTTGAAAAAAATTGCCTCATACAAAGTCGTGTGACGTTGTATGAGGCATTGGGGTTTTCCCAGGTTGCATTGTGCCTGGACAGTATAAAAGGCAGGACACATGCGTGCACTGCTCTTATGGGTTTTGCATGAGGCAAAAAGTGTTTAAGAGTGGTTTTGATCACAATTTTGGATTTCTTTTGATTTTTTTGTCAGAATTTTTAGAAGCATTCCTGGGATTTTTGCAGCATTCTTCAGGTTCTTGGACAATCAGGGTTGTTTGACAAGTTTTTGTAATGTTTTTAGCCTTTAGATAATGATTTATTAAAGTTCTGTCAGTTTCCTGTCTGTTTCCTTGACTTTGCCCTGAAGTCTGTGCTGCTACAGTACAATGTATCTCTATGGAAATGACGTTGTATGAGGCATCACGGCAAGGATTTGGATGTTATATGAGGCATCGCGGCTAGGATTTTGCATGCCTCATACAAAGTCCAAATCTGTATAAAGTCCAGACTTGTGGAACCAAGTTTGGACGTTGTATGAGGTATCACTGTACTAAAGTTTTTTCACTATTCTAGGTTTCTTTCCAACATTACAAAAATTATCCATCATTTTTTGAAACTCCTTAATTTCATTATCCTTTAATTGAATTGGAAGAGTGTCAAATAAGAAATTAATTCTCGGTAATAACATCATTTTACATAACGCTGTCCTTCCAAACCAAGACAACTTTAACCTTTAATATCGCTGTATCTTAACCTTAATTTCTGATTTCAATTTTCCATAATTCAGTTTCTTAAACTCTTCAAATTTATTTTAAATATTTATCCCTAAGTACTTCAAATTATCCTTAAGTTGTAAATTACCCTTACCCTTTATTTTTTGTTGTTCTTCCTTACCTATATTGCACAATATCATTTCTGATTTATCCCAATTTATTCTTAATCCCGTAATGTCTTCAAATTCCTTTAACTCCTTTTGTATACTACCTAATGCCTTCCTGGGGTGTTTTACTATTATCAATGTATCATCTGCATACAAGCTTATCTTATTTCCTAAAACCCCCTCAATTTCTTTGTTCTCTCTTATCGTCTTTGCCAACATCTCCATTGCCATAATAAACAGTATTGGCGATAATGGGCAGCCTTGTCTTGTACCAGCTTCTAATTACACTTCTTCTGTTACCTCATCGTTTACTCTAACTATAGCTGTTCCATGTTGATATAATTGTTCAATTGTCCTTCTAAATTTATCTCCAAATCCATAGCATTTGATTATCTCATTAATTGTTACCCATTGTAAAGAATCAAATGCCTTAAAAATATCCAAATATAATAATCCAAATTTTTCTTTTGTTTGTCCCACTGTATCAATTAGATCTATAACTCTTCTTGTTAAATCTGCCATATGTCTTCCTTTCAAAAAACCTACCTGATCATCATTTATATAGCTGCCCATAAAGTTATTCAGTCTATTTGCCAATATCGCTGTAAAGATCTTAGCATCATGAATTATCAAAGAAATAGGTCTATACGATTCCACTTTTTCTAGATCCTTTCTGGGTTTTGGTAATAAAACAATTATGGTTCTATACCATGAAGTTGGAATTTGCCCTCCTTCTAATATATAATTATATAATTTTACCAATTTTGGTACCACTAACTCTTTAAATTCCTTATAAAATTCAGCTGATAACCCATCTTCTCCAGGAGCTTTATCCATTTTCAGGCTGGTTATAACATCTTTTTTTTCTTTCTCCATTATTTTTTCTTCCATTCTATTTCTATGTTCCTGTTTTATCTTATTTTCTATTTGTTTCTCCAACTGGTCTTTTAACTTCGCCAAATCTATATTCTTTTTGGCATACAAAGCCTGGTAAAAATCCTTAACGATTTTACATTTATCTCCAATCTTTTTGCATTGTATTCCTTCTTTGTTAATCAAAATTTCAATTTCCCTTTTTTCCTTCTTTTCTTTAGCAGCTCTTGCTAATAATTTTGAATTCTTATTACTATATTCAAAATATCCTCTTTTTAAATATACCAAATCTCTTTTTACCTTTTCTATATCCTTGCCTACCAGTTCTGTCTTTAATCTTTGCATCCTTTCAAAAACCTTCTTATCATTTTTCTTTGCATGCTCTTCTTGTAACCTTTTTATTTCTTTTTCGACTTGATCTTGCGACTCCTTGAATTGTTTGTTCCTAATACTAGCCAGCTTTATACTTTCCCCTCTAAAAACTGACTTCATGGCATCACATACCATATTATAACTCACCTCATCAGTATCATTCCAGTACCAACTTTCTTTCCATTTCTCAATTATTTGTTCTTTACATTTTTGGTCTTTAAAAAGTTTGGCATCGTATCTCCAATTCCTTCTCATTTTCCTCGTACCATCTATTTTTAATTCTGCAAACACTTTTGCATGATCTGACTCTTTAAAAATTCCCACTTCTACCTCATCTATGTTTCTAATCAAATTCTCTGTTACAAATATGTAATCTATTCTGGAGTATGAATTGTGCACCTGTGAGAAAAAGTGTAAACCCTTTCCGACCCTTTAATTTATCTCCATACATCCTTTAATCCTAAAGATATCATCCATTTATCTAAAATCTGCTTTTTAATATATTTTCCACTTTTTGTTATATTTGTACAATCCAAATTTGACATTATTAAATTAAAATCTCCAGCCACTATCATTTTTGTTGTTTTTTCCTTTGCCAATATGTCATATATTTTATCGAAAAACCCACCTTGATGGTCATTTGGTGCATATATATTCACTAAAATTACTTCCTCATCCTAAATCTTCCCTCTTAGTATTAAATATCTGCCTTCCGTGTCAGAAATACTACTTACCATTTCAAAACCCAACTTAGTCGAGATCAGAATCACCACCCCTCTTGCTTTTGAAGTACCATAAGACTTTTCATAAAATTGCATCCATCCTAAAAAAAAATCTTATTTGTATCTTGGTTTTGGGGGACTTCAATTTGCCTTCGCTGGGGTCTGGTTCCGAGGTGGCACAGGAGTTCATGGCTTCCATGGCAGCTAAGGACCTGGCTCAGGTAATTCAGGGCCCAACCAGGGGCAGTGGCCACATGTCAGATTTAGTCTTTTTGTCGGGGCAGTGGCAGAGTGATCTGAGTTTACAGAAGCTAGACATAACACTTGTGCCATGGTCAGATCACTATCTGGACTTTCTGGGGGTAACACTTCATCGTAAGGAGGCAGGGTCGATTAAAGTGGCCCATCCCTGGCAACTGATGGATCCGGATGGATTCCAGAGAGAACTGGGGGAATTTCCTCTGGATCGGCGACACGATTCACCTGAGGCACTTGTTGACCTGTAGTACGGGTCGACGACATCTGCTTGGATGTAATCGCTCCACTACGGCCTCTCAGAGCCCACGGAGCTAGGTCATCCCCGTGGTTCACTGAAGAACTACGGGAGCTCAAACGGGCAAAGAGACACCTTGAGTACTGCTGGGTGAAGACCCAGAGTGATTCCAATTGGACACTAGCTAGAGCTGCTATTAGGGCCTACCTAGTGGCGATGGGGGTGGTGAGGAGGCAGTACTTCACCTCACTTATTGCCTCCGCTGATAATCGCCCAGCCACCCTGTTTCGGGTGACCAGGTCCCTCCTGGTTAGGGCGGGGCCTGTGCCTGGTTGGCAGGGATCGGCTGAGGACTTTGCTGACCATCTGGTGGAGAAAATCAATTGGATTCGCTCGGGGTTCAAACTTGGCGTGGACGGGGAGGGTCCAGGGGGAGCCAGTGCGCAGTCTTGCGGTGTTACCTGGGATCGGTTTGATCCAGTTGCCCCGGATGAAGTGGACAGGCTCCTTGCGGCGGTCTGTGCCACTAATTGTCCATTGGATCCCTGTCCTGCCTGGCTGGTAAAAGCCTCTAAGATGGTGACAGGTGACTGGGTTGGGGTTATAATTAATGTGTCTTTTCGAGAGGGGATGTTTCCTGCACTGCTGAAACATGCTCTTGTGTGCCCCCTCCTGAAGAAGCCATCCCTCGATCCAGCAATCCTAACCAACTACAGATCTGTCTCCAACCTTCCTTTTTTGGGGAAGGTTCTGGAGATGGTAGTGGCGCGTCAGCTGCAGGGGGTACTGGATGAAGTGGAATATCTGGACCCATTCCAGTCAGGATTCAGACCTGGATATGGTACTGAGACTGCATTGGTCGCGCTGATGGATGATCTCTGGCGAGAGCGGGATGACGGTCATCCTTCCGTCCTTGCTCTTCTTGACCTCTCAGCAGCCTTCGATACCGTTGACCATGGTATCCTTCTGGAACGGCTCCGAGGATTGGGGATCCAGGGCATGGTGTGGTCCTGGTTTTCCTCATTTCTGAGGGGCCAGACCCAGTCGGTGTGGTTGGAGAGTGAAAGGTCGTATCCTAGGCCCCTAAAATATGGGGTGCCTCAGGGCTCGGTACTCTCTCCTCTCCTATTTAACATCTACATGAAGCCGCTGGGTGAGATCATCCGTTCCCATGGGGTGTGGTACCACCAGTACGTGGATGACACACAGTTGTACATCTCAGCCCGTGGGGACCCCAGTGATGCAGTCAAAGTCCTTTCCAGCTGTCTGGAGGCTGTTGGGGTCTGGATGGGGGCAAATGGGCTACACCTGAATCCTAGCAAGACTGAGTGGCTATGGATAGGAGGTCCTGCATATTCCCGGAAGCTACCATCTTTGGTTTTGGATGGGGCTGTTTTGCCCCAGACCAACCCGGTGCGCAACTTGGGGGTCCTCCTGGATTCGCAGCAGCTGCTAGAAGAACAGGTGGCGGCTGTGGCCAGGAGGGCCTTCGCCCAACTTCGGGTGATTCGCCAGTTGCGCCCGCTTCTGGACCGGGACTCTTTGCTCATGGTCACTCACGCTCTGGTGACCTCCAGACTAGACTACTGTAATGCGCTCTACATGGGGCTGCCCTTGATGACCATTCGGAGGCTGCAGCTGGTCCAGAATGCTGCGACCCGGGTGGTGATGGGGTGTGGATGTTATGCCCATGCCTCACCACTGCTTCGGGGGCTGCACTGGTTACCAGTTTGTCTCTGGGTGCAATTCAAGGTGCTGGTTTTGACCTTTAAAGCCCTACATGCTAGTGGGCCAGGGTGTCTTAGAGACTGCATCGCCCTAAGGACGTCTGTCCATCCAACCAGAGCAGACCGGAGGGGCTCTCTAATTGTGCCATCAGCCAGGGGGGGCTCGCCTCTCTGGCACAAGGAGGAGGGCTTTCTCCATGTCCGCACTGGCTCTTTGGAACCTCCTGCCTGTGGAACTGCATCTCCAGATGGAGATGTTGCCCTTTAGGAAGGAACTAAAGACCTGGCTGGTGGGTCAAGTTTGGGGTGCAGGTGGGGATGGGGGTACCGTTGGGTGGTTGGTATAGAGAGGTGTGCCTTCCCCCAAGGTCTCTTCGGTACTTGCACACCTTTTTGGGGTGGGTTTTTTAACTTTTAACTTTTACCGTTGTTTTATCATGTGTCTTTGTATGTATTTACCGTCGGCTATGTAAACCGCCTGAGTTGGGTTGTACCTGAGTGGGCGGTATATAAGCGTGAAAAATAAATAAATAAATATAAATAAATCTTGCAATTTTTGAAGAGTTTTCTGTAGAAAGACTATATCCAGCCTGTCTTTTTTCAAAACTGATTCAATTCTTCTCCTCTTAACTTGAGACCCTGTACCTTTCACATTCCACTTTAACACTTTAATATTTCTCATAATTTAATTAACCACCCTCTTCTACAACTTCTGATTTCTCCAATGGGCGTGTTTCCCTCTAACTCACAACTATGACTAAAACAGAAAACATTCACTTCTACCCTCCCCACTCTTTTCTTCAAAAAAGTCACCTTTGTCTCCCAAAGAGGGGAGGGGAGAGCGCGGAAGTTATGCCTACTATCAGATGCTCTAGCACATTTCTTTCTTTATTAATATAACAATCTACATTTATAAAAGTTAAAAAAAACATTTATCTCCCCTATATCACTCTATCTTACTTTTCTCCTCTAACCCCTGATTCACCCTTCATCAGCTACCGTCTCTGATTTTGAATCCAAATCAGTCCCTCCTGTGGCACGTCCCTCATCTGCACCTCCATAATCTCTTGTTATACCTCCAGACTCTAATAAAGCTTTCCTTACTGCCAGCCAATCTCTTGAAGCCACCTTAACCAGATCAATTGAACACAAATATTCCAAAGCATCAGTCTGTGCATCAATTGTGTGCATTTTCTTATCATAAACAATCTTAATTGTTGTGGAAATCTCCAATTGTATTTTATCCCACATTCCATCAAAAAATTGTTTCTGGTTTCATCTTGTACCGCCAAACACGCTCCGTGACAGAAATATTGTTGTATACTTCAACATTATTACCATCAATTTTTAAAACGCCAGACCCAGCTTGTTTTATAAAAGCCATCACCTTTAACCTATCCCCCCAGTTTGCAAACTTAACCAAGACATTTCTCTGAATGCTTTTCCCCCTCCTCGCACCCAATCTGTAAACATTTGCAATATCCTAATTGACAAAATATTTCCCCATTTTAAACTGTTTAACCATTCAATTATTCTGTCCTTCAGCTGGTCTGGCGTTTTTTCCATCAAATTACATATTACTATATTCTGCTTTCTCATCATCTCTTCCACCATATCTATCCTTTTCTCTTGCACTTCTACTTTCATTTTAGTTTCCTTTTCCTCCTCATGTAACCCTTTAATATCATTCTGCATCAATTTCATATCATTTTGCATAGACTTAACACTTGTATCCATCCTTTGAAAATTGAAATCAACTTTTTTGGAAAAATCAATAAACATTGCAGCCAACTTATCTTGTTTTCCCATTATTTCATCCTTATCTTTTACCCTTGTTTCCTTAATTTCATGAAATCACTTCACATTTGCCTCCTCCATCTTTTCAAATTTCTTAAACAATTTACCCAACTCAACCAAAATTTGAATTTGATCCATTGATAGTTGTTCCAGTGATGATGCTGGTGAGGGTGCATCTTCAGTAGCTGATTTATCTTTCTTCTTAGGTCTCACAACCTCTTCCTCCTTTCCTTTCCCCTTTCCAATTTTTTCCATTGTAATGTCAAATAATAATTTCAATGCAGCCACTCCTTTTGTTCCACCAAGTCCGTTTTTCTGATAAAGTTCCAGATTCACTTGTTATATAGCCACCTTCCCAATTTTAACTGAGCAGAACCACACTTTTTCAATATTTGTAATCCAACTGCAACTCCTGCATTGTTTTACTCTACACACGTTGTAATCCAAATTTATGAACCAACTCCTTTATTGGAATCAAATAACAAGATTGTATCCAAACACCAATGCTTATGTTGTTTCAAAAATATCCAAGATGCAGTTAAATACTCCAGCAACTGTATATCCAATGTCCCAGTAATTAAAAAAATGGAAAGAAATTGTAATCCAAATACAGCTTCCGGATTCCTCTGTTCACGTTATAATCCAACGATATACAAAAGCTTTTCTGTTATAATCCACTTGCAATATTGTATCAAAAAATAATCTCAGCTGAAGACTCCCAGTTACTATATATCCAAGTGAGAGGGGAGGAGAGGAAAAAAGAGATTCATGAGAACAACTCAGTACATTCGCCTATACCAACAGTTAGCTTCCTAAAGATCGAAGAAAGATAAACTAACAAAAATGATATTCAAGGCCACATTGCTGACTCCAAGCATGGTAAAAAATTTCTTTTTTAAATAATCCATAATAATGAAAGGTGAAGCAGAAAAACGCTTCTTACTAAGAGGAAGACAAATAATAATAATAAATTAACTATACCTGCAAAGTGATACATCTAAAAAAGGAAAAAACAAAAAATCCACAGTATTGTTGCGGCCTCCGGGAGCCTCTGAGGCCAAAGCCAATCTCCCCCCTCCTCCGCCTCTGCCCGAACTCACAAAAGCCGTCCGTCCATTTTCCAATCTTAATACTTTCCTTTTTCTTCTTTCTCCTTTCGCCTTCTTCCCTCCTCAACCACCTTCTCTCCGCACTCCCAAACCACTCCCACAGACAGCCACCTCCATCTCGATCTTCTCTCCTTTACTTCCTTCTCATTCTCAAAACTTTCGATTTCTTCTCTGTCGCCATTACCCAACTTTTGCTTTCTTGCTCTCTCACTCTCTTGCTCGATTTCCTCTCTCCTTCCACACTTGCCTTTCCTTCACCGGGCTCTCTGCACCTCACTCCTCGGAGATCCCACCATTCGCCACACCCGTTTCAGGTCCGTCTTTCTTCGCTCATCTTATTTTTTATTTTCGACTTTACTGGCCTCCCTCCTCGGATGTCCCGCCCGTCCATGGCCCGGCTGGCTTGGCCTCGGCTTTCACTGCTTGCCTTATCCGCCGCCGCCGCTCCATGGACTTTGACTCCCAAAATATGGTGACCAAAAAGAAAATCACCTTAAATTGATGGCTACTACTAGCACAATGTGGCATAGTGGACCCCTTTTTTTCTAACCTCCTTCTCCATGGCCTTTGCCTTTGGGTTTTTTTGTACCTAAGACATTGTAGAGTGATTCATGCATAATTCACCATTCATCCTACCTCAATGAGAGTTAGATTACACACCATCCTGGCAGAAAATTGCAGTGTTCCTCATGCATTTCTCAATGCGATGGTGGGCATGATAAAATTGTGAGATGGGTGTACTCATGGTATATGTGCAATTAGATACCTTTTAGGTTAATGCCTGTACATCTGTTATGGAGGTGCACTTAGTTCCAGATCAGTCGGAACATCCTGCAACATGCTTCTCTTTTTAGGTATTGAGAAGGAATTGGTGGCACAGTCATCAATGCTTCCTAGGAAGCTGGATGATTGCAGGCACTGAATTTGAGTCCTCATGGAGCAGAACGGGGTCATATTGCAGGACGTGCAAGTTCTAAGGGGGCTTACTGCTCTTGCATGGAAGGTTGTAACACTGGGTAGGACTTTTATTGGGTATCTTTTGTCATGATAGGGACTTTACCCTCAAATAAACCCTTTCATGCTTCTGATCTGAAGCCTCCTGGCTGAACAACCCAGGCCTCCAAATTAGTGTAAATTAAGGTAAATAAGGTAGTGTTGCAGCCAAGCAATCACTTTAAATCTCTCCAGGTTTCAAAAAGTGTATTGAAGTCAAAGTAAAAAGGTACAGAACAAAGTACAGAATACAGAACAAAGTCCAAGCAAAAGTTTAAAAAGGCAATCCAAAGGTCAGAAAGCTGCTCTCCAGGGAAAACTCACCCCCCTCCCATGGCTGGGTAAAGCGACTACATGATGGGCCACTCTGGGATTTTTATACTTTTTAAATTTAACTCCCCGCACATGAGGAATCTCATCCAATTGGAGTTAGTGTGAGTTAGCCCGTCGGAAACTTCACACAGGAAAAATGTTCTTGTGACACAGCTAGCTATTTCCAGCAGCTGCTCTGGGTTCTCTCCTCCTCCTCCAGGGTTCTCCTCCTTGCCATCCCCCTAAAAGGAGTCCAATCAAAGATCTTACAGGATGGCATGTTCATCACACATTTTAGGATTTGTTTCTTCCAATTCAAGAGGCTAACATTTTTACATTCCGATCTCTCTCCCCCTGATTGAAATCAACATCTTAGACAGGCTAAAGCAGTAATTCAGTGGACAAAAAGTTCATGAAAAAGCACAGTTTTAAACAGGGCTCATTTCATGACATCTGTGTAACGCCATGTCAGGGCTTTTACCTCTTTGCCATCACTGCAAAGTTTCAGCAGGGATGTGGGTGGTTCTTGGCATAGGGACTCATTTTGAGAACTTTCAAAAGTGTTTCTTTCCGGCAGTCGGCAAAGCTTTTTGGCCCTTTTGTTACAGATGCATACGGAAGCGTATGGTTGCCTATCACTTTTAGGGGCATGGGTGCAGTGGCACATGGCCCAAGTGGTAGCACTTATAATGGAGCATCCAAGGATCTTGGTGTTTTTGGAAGTTTTCCCCCATCGTGGGAGCCCTATGATTTAGGAGCTAATTCCATAATTACATATGGTATGATAATTTGGCTGTGGCACAGGTAATTATCAACCTTAAGGGTTATGAGGCTTGTGCAGGCTCTAATGTTCTGTTTGTTGCCAAGCAGAGCTCAGGTATAGGTAATAATGTGGCTGATGTGAGGTTCCATCATCAGACTGGACAATTTTGGATTCTGGCTCCAGAGGTGCACCAGCAGCTGGAGATTTTGCCACAGAGAGTATGGAAACTTGGCATACCAAGGTAAAATATCTGGGGGATATTAGCTGACAGTGGGTGCATGCAGAATGGTCAGCAGCCTGAATGGGTTCCCAGAAATCTGAGGGCCTCATGAGATTGCCAGTACATTGGCAGACCAATGGGAATGGTGCATGGCCAGTTTTATTATTATTATTATTACACCCTGGGCATGTGACAAATCTGGTTAGCATGAAGGGACGTATGCTCGTCCACATGCGAGATGTGGTTGTTCATGCAGCTTCGGTAGTTGCTGTTTTGGGGTCACACGAGTGAGAGAGCTGTTGGCATGTTGCAGTACAGTGTGGTACAGCAGGCTCTTTTGGTGAGAAGTTATATCCTCCACATAGGGCTGTTTGTGTTTAAGCAGTTTCCTATGAAGTACCAAAAGGGAGACGGCTCCTGCTTAGTTATGGAACAACTTTCCCTCCTGGGATGATGTGTTGTGGTGGCATTGGCCCTGCATAGGGGTTCCTAACTGGACCCATCATTTTGCCATGTTTTCTGGGGATCCTTTGCCTTAATTTTTTTTGAGGTGGTGATGTATATGTCCTCGGAAAATGTGGGGGTACTTGGGGGACTTTAGTGCACTTTTATTTCATACAGGGGCAGCCTCAGTGGCAGCCCTGGCCTATGGGGATTAAAACATCACACAGTGGGATGATGGTCTTTGTTTCATTTTCAGAAGGACATCAGGCTTGCCTTGAGTTTTAATTGTCTGATTGTTTTCTTCCATGGCAGACATTCTTGGGGGTGATGCGGTCTCTTAGGTATCCTGGACTACTACCATGTAGGGCTTTAAAGGTCATCACCAGCAACTTGAATTGCACCTGGAGGCAAATTAGTAACCAGTGCAGCTCCCGGAGCAATGGCGAGGCACAGGCATAACATCTGCAACAGGTCACCACCCGGGCAGCAGCATTCTGGACCAACTGCAGCCTCCTGATGATCATCAATGTCAGCCCCATCTAGAACCCATTACAGTAATCTAGTCTGGAGGTCACCAGAGCATGTTTGACCATGAACAAAGAGTCCCCATCCAGGAGCTGACACAACTGGAGAGTTACACAAAGTTGTGCAAAAGTCCTGCTGGCCATGACTGCCATCTGCACTTCGAGCAGTAGTCGTGATAACAGGAGGGCCCCCAAGTTGCACACCGGGTCTGTCTGGGGCAAAATAGCCCCATCCAGGACCAAAGGTGATAGTTCCCGGGATAACACAGGTCCCCTAATCCATAGCTACTCAGTCTTGCCGAGAGTCAGTTGTAGCCCATTGTTCCTCATCCAGACCTCCACAGCCTCCAGACACCTGGATAGGACTTCAACATCATCGCTTGGGTCAGCACAGGCCAATATGTACAGGTGAGTATCATCAGCATACTGATGATACCTCACTCCGTGGGAACGGATGATTTCACCCAATGTCTTCATGTAGATGTTGAATAGGAGAGGAGAGAGCACCGAGCCCTGAGGCACACCATATTCGAGGGTCCTGGGGCTGGAAATCTCAATCTCCAACCACACCGACTGGGTCAAGCCCTTCAGAAATGAGGAAAACCAGGACCACACAGTGCCCTGGATCCCCAATCGTTTGAGCCAACCCAGAAGGATACAGTGGTTGATGGTATCAAAGGCCGCTGAGAGGTCAAGAAGAGCAAGGACAGATGGGTGGCCGCCATCCCACTCCCACCAGATATCATCCATTAGCGTGACCAATGCTGTCTCTGTACCATATTCAGGTCTGAATCCTAACTGGAAGGGGTACAGATAATCCACTTCAAGAATCAGAGACATGAGATGTGATGTAATGCATGTTTTACAGACTACTAGCATAGGTTTCCCGGTGTTGCCGGGCTGTTACAAACTGTGATCAGCTTTTTTTTTTGGTATTTTTTGTGGATTAAAAAAAGAACAAAGGATGATATAATTGTTTCAAATGGTTTTATTTAACCAAATAACGTTTTAGTATGTGTTTTTTTGTTAATAGTTGTACCATAGGTAATATTTTTAAAAATGTGAAAGTACATGTTTTTTACATTCAATGTTTTTAAACTGTGTTTAGATGTTTTGGGTTTTTATTTGAGTTAAAACTCAACAGAGGATGCTATAAATCTTTTTATTTTATTTATTTAACATATATTTGTTATTTGTGTAAACTTTTGATATATTGTTATTGTTATGTTTTGGACTTGTTTTACTCTTGTGGCCTCTAGGTGGGGCTTTATTGTTTTTTAGTTGTTTTTACTATTCCGCCCTGCAAGTGGGGCTGTTAGTGGTTTTGTTTTCGTTTCACCTGTTTTTCTCTCTCCTGGCCTCTAGGTGGGGCATCTTCTGGTAAGTAGTCTTTGTTTCTTCATTTCTGTTCGGATCTCATGGAGGGAGGACATGCTGGTGAGTTCTCTGGTTTTCTTTCTTCTGGGGTTTTTCTTTGTTTTGTTTTTGCGGTGGTGGGCTGGGAGGTGTTTCTGTTTGTTCTTTTTTGTTTTGGTTGGGCTTTAGATGTGTGTAATTGGTTTGTTTATTTCTCTTGTTGTTTATTTTTGTTATTTTGTTGTTGTTTATTTGTGTAATTTGTAGTAGTTGTGTTGTTAGAGTTAGGTATTTTCGTGTTGTAGTTAGGTGTTTTGTACGTGCTTTTGTGGTATTGTGGATGTTTTTGTTTGAGGATTTTGTGGTTTACTTTTTTGTTTATTAATGGTTTTTTAATTATTGATTTTTTTTGTTTTATTATTTTTTATTAATTTTGGTGCTTGTTATTGGTGTGTAGTTTAGCGTGAAGAACGGGCTGCCTGTCTGTTCCTCGTCTGCTTTGAATTTTGGTTTCGATGCAGCAATGGGGAAAAAGAGGAGGAGCCGGCAGTCAGCCCGCTCTTCCCCTGGTAAGGTTTGTTAGGTAGGTCGGGGGAGAAGGAGGCAGAGAAGAGCTATCTGCCTGACGATGGTTCTCTCCTCTCTGTCTCCTTTCTCTCCTGGCTTACCTAACCGGAGATCGGCAGGCAGCGATCCATAAGGGGTGGTGCTCTTCCTTGCAGATTGCTGGCTGCTGCTTTTGTATTACCTCCGTCGGAAGTACAAACACAGCAGCCATGCGTTTGCCAGGGAGGGTGCTTCCCCAGACGAACTGCTGCCTGCTGCTGATGGTGTTTTTTCCCCACCCTGGCTCAACTTTCCTTGAGGCCGGCGGTGGTCTCGCCGTGTCTTCAGTATGGTAGCATGGAGGAGAGGGAGTCCCTGTTCTCCTCGTTGCTCTGGGAAAGAAGGCCGGTGGGTGTCTCGTGGTGGATTTTTGTGGCTTTTTGTTTTGCAAGGCTGTGAGGCACTGCATCTGCCTGCTGGTGACTTGCACTCCCATTGCATTTTGTAATTTTATTTTTTGCGTGCCGGCTTTCTCAGCATCTGCGTGCTCATGGCGTGCAGGATGCTGGGACTTGTAGTTTTGCGTTGTGGTTTGCGTTTGTGCAGCAGTTTTTTTCTGTGGCTCAATTTTAATTGGCCATGCCGCGTTTCCCAATGTTCTTTTTGCTCGCGCCTCTTAGCCTGATTGGCTGTGGCGCGGTGCAGAGAACATTGGGAAGTGAAGTTCTTTTCCTTTTTTCACGTTCATGGGGCTCTTGCCCCACTGTCACCTTTCTCAGCCCTGCAGTAACCTCCGGACCGGGTTTGGGCGAGTGCAGGAGGCTTGGTACGGGATAGGATGGATGGGTGCAGAAACGTATAGCAAATTCCAACAGTTAATCCTTGGATTTATAGGTATAGATGCAAAAGCCTTTGACAGATGCCAGCATGAGAAGATGATCACAGCACTGAAGAAAATAGGTGTAGATGATAAAGATATCAGAATCATCACCAACCTATATCGGAATCAAACAGCTCAAGTCAGAGTTGAAGAGCAGCTGATGGAACAGGTTCAAATTTGCAGAGGTGTGCAACAAGCATAAATTAGGAGTCATTTTATAATTTATATATGACAAATATTTATTGCTCAAAATATGTTGAGTTCTTATATTTCTAAATAAACAGCCTACATCTGTCTACAGTTTGCTTTATGTGTTGTGTTCATTTTTAGCACTTCCTTTTTGTGATGTGTGAAAGGACCAATCCTCCTGCCTCAGTGTTATGATTGTAATTCTCATGGGCATCAGGTATAGTAGCTGTTGTGGAACACAAATGAAAATACTATGAGCTTCAGCAGTACATTTCTTTCTCCATGAAGAGGTTAATTACTGGGCTGTTGCACAACAAGCAATTCTAGGGCATAGCAAACAGTGCATGGAATAATTCATATGCTAACTAGTGCTCCTGTTCTGCATGAATGTAGGAATATTAGTGCTTCTCTTTCTCATTTCCAACAGGCTGTGCAAGCTAATACAGAACAAATAGCAAAGAAAGAACATAGCTAGAGTTTCACTCAAACTCCACAATTAGTCCCTGGATAACAATTAGATTGCATTTGACCTCTTCCTCACTCACTCCCTGGCCAAAGCAAGGGCGCTGAGGCTGGTTCCCACTCAGCAGTGAGGCAGAGAAGAGAAGGAGCCATTCCTGGTTCTTTGTTGTGTCCTGGCTGTGCTTGGAGTGGGGTGAGAGGAGGAGGAGGGGGTGTGGCAGGGTGGAGTGAGGTGGAGTAGGGCAGGTAGGAGGGTGGGGCAGGGAGGTGGGCAGGGCCAGCCAGTTTTACTACTGGTTCGCCTAACCGGTGTGAACTGGTTGAAGCCCACTACTGCATCGGCCGCATCTGGCCGCGGTATGCAGGTTGAGAATCCCTCGTCTACAGGATACCCTCTTCGGCTTACTTCTATTCACCGAAAGACAAATCATTTCTTCATCAGTTAACTATTTCTCACCCAAAGCAGAATATGATTGGGCACTTTTCAAAAGATTTGCTGAAGTTAAGATGTATTACATCTACAGCATTCGTACTGTCTACCACGACGATAAGTTTAGTTGTTAAATTCATGCTGGATTCTCATTATTATTTCACTGTTTTCAAGTTGCTTGCAGAGTGACTATTTAATAATCTGCTCCAACATTTCCCCTGGATTTGATGTCAGGTTGGCTGACCTGTAGTTTCCCAGTTTCTCTTTTTGCCCTTTTTGAAGAAAGGGACAATGTTAGCCCTCCTCTAGTCATGTGGAACTTCACCAGTCCTCCTTTCCAATTCTGGCTAGCTTGGCCTGTTGCAACTTTACCATTGTCCCTTTTGCCGGATTGTTTCAGGGTGACCCAGGGTGGCTTTTATGGCTGCCTTAGCAGTCACACCATGCTTTGCCCAACCCTAGCAATCCCTTACTTTAGTCTGTTACCACCTCTCACGATTTGGATGTGTGGTTGGACTTTGAAAGGCCTGGATCAGGTCTGATTAGGATGAAATAATGTCTGGATCAACTTCATGTATTTATTAATATTTTTTCTTCCATTATGAAACAGAATGTTTTTCTACACATCAGTTACAGGCAAAGGACATTGGATGTGAACAGGAAGTATGAGTGGTGTAACCCCTCCTGTTGGGAAGCAGAAGGGGGCAAAACTGCACATAGACATTCAGGTAGCTGGAGAAGGGAGTATCTGCGGATTCCGCATGCCCAAATTGGCATAACTAGCCTCTGGCAGAGGTTACACCGGCGAAGGAGGTTCCTGGTCACTGGCCCTTGCCAGTACGGAAATTGGGGGAGTGAATTAATAGTATAAATCATAAGGGTTTATTCACCCACACCTGACCTGACCGGCGGTTCTGCTGAGAGAGCAGAACGCTAACCTCCGTTACCCATTAAGCAATTACTGACTCACAGATCAGCCTAATCTTTGGTGCAAATAGAAGCCATATTTACCCTGGCGTAAGCCTCGGACAATGGTTTTCCCCTGTCAGTGTTTGCCCAAGTTAATTAACTTCCCCAAGAGAGATTCCCCATTAACCCGAGTAAATGGGTGATGTGATTTTCTGTCAGATGACGATTCTTTCCTGCATTGCCTTCTGATCTATATATGATGATGCTTTTTCCTCAATAAACCACTGATCTGATCTCGCTCCATATTGCCTCGTATCGTTACTTGATCAGTCTCCTCCGGGACCCAACGGCCGTCCGAGCGGCCCCGATTCCTACACCTGGTGACCCCGACGTGATCTACTTGAGAGTAAGCGATCACACGGTCCAGTTCTGCGCTTGAACTGCGTCCGATCGTCCCGGAGGACAGCACGGCAGCCCGGTCAGTAAGCCAGCCGATCGGGAAGACGGCCCAAGTGGCGGGGCATTACAGAAGAGGCATCCTACAGCTTGCTCCCGACTTTCGCGGCAGCTTGCAGTTACGGAAAAACGCGTTCCGCTCAGGGTCAGCTGTGAACCTCTGACAGCGCAGAGGCCACCGAGGGCCCGTGGCAGGAGGCCACGCTCCGAGCTCTACCCAGAGAATCGTCACCAAAACCTATTACCTTGCCCATAGACGCGTCGACTCGTCCCAAGGAGGAAACTTCAGAGGACCCCGCAGGTAATATGGGGACTTGCCCTCAGTGGCAACGTCTGTCCGCTAGCCAAAGAACTCATGAGGAAGAGTTCAAAATCCTGGCCAGGGTATTTCAGTTACGTTTTCACAGCGGAGAGCTAGCGAGACTTTTGGTGTACCTAAGGGAACACTGCCTGCTTTACCCAGAAGTAGGTACGTTAACCCTTCAGCTTTGGGATCAGATAGGAGACTGCATTCAGCAACCCCCGAAAGCTCCAGAGGGCGTAATTCGCACATGGAGTAAATGTAGGAAGCTCTTAGCGGAGATAGATCCAGTCCGGGTAGAGGCCAAAGAACCCCCAGCGCCAGTCGAGCCATCAGCGCCCACGGCGCTCTATCCGTCATTGCAGTTTAAGCAGAGTCGTGTAGGGAGCTTTCCCTCGGTGACAGCTGCAGACGTCACCGACGGAATGCATGGAATGAGGAGCGCAGGCGCTTCTCTGACAGCTACAGGCTCCCAGACCAAGAGTGCCCTTCAGCGCACAATTGAGGAAGAAATCAGGAAGGGGGAATTGCCAGCAGAAGAACTAGCTGAGCTTAGTCAGATTTGTCCAATTCGCTTGGAAATGGATGCCCTCACAGGGGCCCAGCAGGTAGTTCATTCACCAGTCCCGTATAAGCTTCTCATGGCTATACGGAAAGCCATTACAGAGACAGGACTCCAGAGTCACTTCACTAGGGGCACGCTTCAGCAAGTGTGCGAGAACACCATGTTCATCCCGCACGACTGGAAAGCCGTCATGCGGATGATGCTCAACCCCAGCCAGTGTTTGCTATGGGACAGCGAGTATCGCCTCGAGGCTCAGACAAGGGCTGCCAGGATGGGAGGCGCAGTACTTCCTGACCAGTTATATGGTTCAGGTGACTTCGAATCCATCGATGCGCAGACCAACTTGCCACTAGCCACTCTTCAAATGTCAGCTGAGGCTGCCTTCAAGGCTTTTCTCAAGGTTCCAGCAACTAGCAAAGCGGCCAAAAATTACACTGCAGTCAAACAGGGAGCCCAGGAGCCCTATATGGACTTCATCAATCGCTTAGAGGAAGCAATCAGTAGGCAGATCGATAATGAGGAAGCCCAACAAGAGCTCATGATGAAATTGGCCAAAGACAATGCCAATTTAGACTGCCGTAAAATCTTGCAGTCACTGGGTAACCGTCCCGACTTGACTCTCACGGACATGATTAGAGCTTGCGCCGACGTTGGCACAGAATCCTATAAAATGGGTCTGTTGGCCGCAGTGGTACAAGGGGGTAGAAGTCCGAAGAATAGAAATCAAGGGGCATGTCACAATTGTGGCAAGGTCGGTCACTTCGCTAGGGAGTGCCGATCCAAGGGAGGCAGACAAAATTCCGGCCGTTCCAAGGCTCCAAACACCCCATGTCCGAAGTGTAAGAAAGGCTACCATTGGGCCAGACACTGTCCGAATTCGGGAAACCGGAACGCGGGCACGTCTCTGGCCCCGGTCCAAACAGAGACATCCCTTGCTCTGGGCGAGCCAGAGCTAGACTAGATTCCATTCACATTCCAGGCATTGCGAAGGCACAGGCCAGCCCCAAGGGTAGTACAGGGCTAGAATTGACTTGCCAGGCAGACGTCACATGCGACCTGCCAGGCACAGTCTACCTGGTGGATTCCCAGTACATGGGACTCCTGCCCAAAGGCTTTATAGGTTTAGTTTTGCCTCGCAGTGTAGCAGGAGCACGCGGAATTCTTGTAATTCTGGGAATCATTGACTCAAAATTTTCAGGCGTTCTCCAAGCTCAGCTTTGGGCGCACCTACCCCAGATAATTCACAAAGGAGACACATTAGCGCAACTATTATGGTTCCTTGTCACTCGCCAGCAGATAGCCAGGGAAGGCTCAGGGACAGCTCAGAGTCCGGGTCAGCAGACCACTCGAGCACAAGGGAGGCAGTGCAAGGATACCAAGTCTTAGCGACAGTAGAGACCAACATTGAGTGGAAACAGCGACCAGTTATTGAGGTATTTTTGAATAAAAAATCATTCTCAGGGCTGTTAGATACCGGAGCTGATGTCAGCGTGGTCAGCCGAAGCCAGTGGCCACGGGAGTGGGCCATTGAGCCGGTCTCCGATGTGTGGGGGGTAGGCGGCATCCAGGAAGCGTTTAGAAGCCGGGAGTGGGTGGAAGTCACGATTCCAAAGGCTGACGGCACAGCGGTCATTCGGCCGCACATTCTGGACGTGCACATCAACCTTTGGGGGCGAGACATTTTACAGCAGTACGGTGCTACTCTTACCTTCGGGTAATGGCGTTGCCACTTAAATGGCTCACCGATATGCCGGTCTGGGTGGAACAATGGCCAGTAGTGGGAGAGAAATTAGTCGCCCTAAAGCAACTGGTTAAAGAACAGCTAGACGCAGGACATATAGAGCAGTCCACTAGTCCTTGGAATTTGCCAATTTTTGTTATTAAGAAGAAGTCGGGGAAGTGGCGACTCCTCCACGATCTCAGAGAGATCAATAAATGTATACAGCCAATGGGTCCGCTTCAATGCGGCATCCCAAATCCAAATATGATCCCCGAGGGGTGGGAGATCCTAGTTGTAGATCTCAAGGATTGGTTTTATACCATCCCCTTAGACCCCAGGGACAGGGAAAGGTTGGTCTTTACGGTACCGGTTGTGAACCACAGTGAGCCTACGCAGCGTTACGCGTGGAAATTTTTGCCACAGGGGATGCTCAATTCGCCCACCCTGTGCCAAATTTATGTTCACAACGCACTGGCAAAGTTTCGAAGCCTTCATCCCACAGCTCTAGTATGCCATTTCATGGACGACATCTTGGTCGCAGTGCCGCAACTCGGCAGCGAAATGTTCACAGACCTCCAGGCCAGCCTGGGGGAGAAAGGGTTACTCATTGCCCCAGAGAAAGTGCAGAGAACCGAGCCCTTCTCATACTTGGGTCATCGGCTTCTCCGTTCCTTCGCAACACCAGTTTTGCCTCAGATCAACTTAAAGGACTCAGTCACCCTGGTAGAATTGCAGCAGGTTTTAGGAAACATTAATTGGGCCAGACCGTATTTCAGATTGGATACGGATCTTTTGAAACCGCTCTTCTCGCTGCTCACGCTAGGTAAGCAGCCGGCAGACCGGATACAAATTCCTCGAGAGGCACGCTTGGCCCTCGAGAAAGTCAACCAAATTCTCAGCCAAAGGTGGGTGGACAGGATTGCTCAGGGGCCATATGCCCCGATCCTGAACTTGTACATAGTTCGGGCAGGATCCATGTTCACCGGAGCCCTAGGAGTAGATTCCGAGAAAGGGGCAACTATCGTGGAATGGGTGTACTTGCCGAACACCTCTTCCCGAAACATCGTTCCTCCCCAAGAATTGGTCTTCGTGGTGGTTTACCGCGGAAGGCTGAGAGCTAGGGACATTTCAGGGCACGACTTAGCAAAGATCGTGGTCTCGTTCACCAAAGAGCAGGTTCAGCAATTGATGCAGCTCGGTGACTCGCTTCCGATTGCTTTGAAAGGATTCACCGGATGCTTGGCATACCACTTGCCGAAAGACCCCAGACTTGTCTCGCTTCAAACGCAGACAGTCAGCTTGTTCGAATTGCTTTCGCTGGTTCCACTTCAGGGGGCCAGGACAGTTTTCACGGACGGGGGTCACACATATGGTGTCTTAACTTGGCAGGAGGGCCAGGCTTGGTGCACGCTGTTAACTCTTCCACAGAAGTCCGCGCAGCGGGCAGAGTTGGCAGCGGTGAACCTTGCTCTGCGCACCTTCACCAAAGAGCGCCTAAACATCATTACTGACAGTCAGTATGTTAGGAATTTGCTTCACAGTCTACCGGGAGCATACATCACTCCCGCGATAGACAAGAATTTGCTGAGTTTGTTTCTCACTGCTCAATTTCATTTGCAAAACCGCACGGAAGCGCTCTATATTGCCCACATCCGAAGTCACCAAGACCTGCCGGGTCCGATTTCCGCGGGCAATAGCAGAGCGGATGCGGCTGCAAAGGAATTTCAGCAACCTTCAGTGTTAGGTGTTTTTACAACGCCAATTCAGAGTCATGCATTCTTTCATCAGAATGCCAAAGCGCTCGCCAGACAATTCAATCTGCCACTTTCTCAAGCCCAAGGCATAGTTCGCTCTTGCCAGCATTGCGCAGGGGCACCGGGGGGGCCCTCGTGGGGGGTCAACCCACGAGGGACAGAGGCTAACCAGGTGTGGCAAATGGATGTCACGCACGTTCCGCAGTTTGGCAGATGGCAGTACATGTACGTTTGCATTGATACCTTTTCACAATTCGTCTGGGCGACAGCGCAAAAAGGGGAGACTGCTTCCCACGTGGAGCAGCACCTCCTTTCCTGCTTCGCGGCAATGGGCAAACCGATAACGCGCCATCCTACAGTTCTAGGCAGTTAGCTGACTTCATGGCCACTTGGGATATCAAGCATACTTTTGGCGTTCCTTACAATCCGCAGGGGCAAGCGATTGTGGAACGAGTCAATCGGACACTCAAGTCCTATATTGACAAACAAACAGAAAGGGGGGAACCACCAGCCCTCCCCAAGTCAGAGGGTCAGGCACAGCATTGTCTGAATAAGGTATTGTTCACCTACAATCACCTTAATGTTTTTTCCGATTGCACGCCACAGGAGAAACACTTCCGCCGTTCGGAAGCTCTCCCGCAACCGATGGTCCGATATCGGGTGCCACCGGACCCTTCCTGGAGGGGCCCGGCGCCACTCGTAACCTGGGGAAGAGGGTATGCTGCAGTTATGTCTCCTACAGGTGTCGTTTGGATTCCAGCTCAGTTTGTCAAGCCTTATTTGGAATCACATGGCGTGGCCCCGGGCCGACCCGAGTCCGATCCCGGAGATGGAGGACCTCACCCTGACCGAGGGGACCCGACAGAAGAAGCGGCGACAGCGGACGGAGCCGAAGGTCACCTGGGGGGATGGTCAAGATCCTTTGCCGTGAGGCCGAGGACGTCGCCCGGTGCGAGGAATGGGAGCCAACGCCGGAGAACATCGTAGCTGCAGTCTTTTCCCTGATTACTGCCAACACCATGGCAGTCACCATCATCCTGATCCTCTCCCTACTTGTGGGGGGAGGCATTCAGGCTGCCTCACTGAAGGCCAATGATCTGATGCCAGGCGGCGACCTCTCCATTGAGTCCCGAGGAGGCTGCAATTACCCCCCTTAAGAACGACTAGGTGGAGTTCTGCGGCGTGCCGCTTGTACTGAACCTGGAAATTCCCAACCCCCAACACCGGAATACTGTTCCCTTGCACGTCCCGAAGCGTGGACCTCAACGCTTTGAGCTTGGGCCGTACGCGGGGGGCAATTCTCAAAAACTCCCTCTGGGAAATGATTGAGTAAGAGGAGCCAGAGTCAATCTCCATCCTAACAGGGGCCCCTTGCACCAGTACCTCAACAAAGTAACGGGGGTGTCCCATGGACATGCTGAAAACCGGGGTGTCATCGTCGCTGTCGTCGGAGATGCGGCCCACGCCGTCCTGCTTCCTCGTGGGCCAGGCGCCATCCTTTAGTCTCGTCGAGCGGTCTGGCCTCGCTGGCTGGTCAGGCGAGCTCCTCCGGTCCTTGCGCCGTTGTCTGCAGACTTTGGCTATGTGCCCGCGTCGCCCGCAGTTGTGGCACTCCGCTTTTCTGAACGGGCACCTGGCACGGTCGTGAGCTGCCCCGCAGCCGTCGCAACGCCGGCCCTCCTTCCGGACCCTCCGGACGTCCTCGTCGTCGCTGCTCTCGGCGGACGATTTTGAAATTCGCCGGGCTGCGTGCACCGAACTCTCTGTTTTGTCGGCCTTCGGCCGCCAGCCCTGGAGCTTTTGCACCCCTGCCTTCGTAGCTTCCGCGGCCTGTGCCGCTTTCAGGACCTCCTGCAACGTGGGGGGCGGCTCCTGATTCATTAGCGTGCGCTGAATTTTGGCGTCCTTCAGGCCGCATAGCACGCAGTCCCTGAGGGTGACTTCCAAATTCTCCCATTTGCACGGGGGGGCAGCCAGGCGCAGGGCCGCTACGAAAGCGGCGACCGACTCATCAGGCACTTGGACTCGCCTCCAAAACGAGCTCCGAGCGGGAAACATCGCTACCGAGGGCCGGAAATGGTCTCGCAGCATCTTCAGGAGCTCCTTTGCCTTGAATTCAGCCGCCTTTTTTCAGAGTGATGAGGTCAATCAATACCCTCTTGCCGTCGTGCCTGAGCATTCTGGTGAGGATGGCTCTCTTCTTTGCCTCGTCCGTCACCTCGAACTCCACCAGCGCGCCTTGGAAGTCCATTTCGAAGAGTTCCCAATCTTGCGGTTTCTTGATGTCGAAACCGGCGTATGTCTTGGTCCCGTGGGCAGCCATTATCCCATCCTCGTCGCCAATTTAGTGTATGGGACCAAGGACACCAGGACAGCCGAAGAGCTGGCTTAACACAACTTTATTACATGCTGGTCAGAGGGAACATGAGGTAATGGCGGACGAACAGCTCAATATATACAGTGGCTATACATTTGAATGTGGCTCCTTGATAGCCTATTGGCTACAGGCTGCGTGACGTCATTGCAGGTCACGCCCTTCTTGTCCAGGTGAAGGTAGTGGCGGGAATCTTCCCGCGCTGTTGTTCTAGGTGAGTCTTGGACCAATGAGCTTGGACGCTCGCTATTGCCATCTAGTGGTCACTAGCTCGCGTCCTATTAAGGTTACAGTGATGCAGCTGGAGGTTACAATGTTACACATGGAAAAGGTTACATTGGATACACATGGATAGGTACATTGTTTAAAGGCACAGGCTTTAGGACACAACAGGATCGTAGTTCCTTGATTGGCAGGCCCCCATTGAGACAAATGGAGAGCAGGACTATAGCTCCCAGCAGCCTTTGCACTTGGGGACAGCACGCCCCTCCGAGGAGGCAGTTCCACAATGGAGTTTAATGAGAGACCGCTGGGAGCTGTAGTCCCATTCCCCATTCTTCCCAATGGGGGCCGCCTAACCAAAGACCTACACCACCAGGGCCGCATTTCCTCTCCAGACATACAAACTCCCAGGAGCAGGAGGCTTTGTAAGGCTGGACAGGCCTCGGATGCTAGGTTGGGGGTGGTGGGGAGCATGAAGGATTCACCACCGCCCTCCCCGTCGTCTGGATAGTGCCGCAGGCAGGAGGAGGCGGAGGCCGCAGCACCAGCTCCAGCAGAATGGAGGAAACCAGGAACGCCAACCTTGGACAAGCAGGTGTGCCGGCAAGGGGAAGCAGCAGCCTGTTTCGGGGGTTGGTGGGCTGCCATTATGCCCAGAGGACCCAACCACCAAGTGAGCGGGAGGCGACAGCACTCTCTGGCCTCCGACGGATCACTGTGCTCTGGTAAAGGCAGGGCAGGTGGCCCTACTCCAGCATGCCTGGGCCAAACTGCGTGCCCATATGCCGGATGTCTTGCAGAGAGGGCAGCACACACCCCTGGCTTGCGGGAGTAGTGGAGCAGGCCCTGGGCTGGGCTCGGTGCGCCTGAGCAGGGGTCCGGGGTCTGTGTTGGGGGCACCCCTAGTGCATCCCTGCCTCCTCTGCCCTCCTGTGGGCCACCATGGGCAGCATGGGGGGTAGCCACATGGTGGGCTGCTGGAGGCTTCCACCCACCAAATCTCCCTTAGGGCAGCCGGCATCTTCCGCTCTCCTGGGCAGGCATACAGTGGGTTCCTTTGGGGGGTGGCATGGCCGCGAGGCCTGCGGACTGTGCGGCAGCGACTAGGCCGGGTAACCAGCAGTGTGTGTGTGTTGTGCAAGTGTGTTGTGTTGTGTTGTGTGAGATGTGCATGGCTACGGTGTGTGTGTGTTGTGTGTCAGGTGCGTGTGTTTTGTGACATGTGTTGTGTGTGTGTGTTGTGGGTTTTGGTGTATTATGTGGGTGTGTCATGTGTGGTTATTTATTGTGTGGGTGTGTGATGTATTGTGTGTATGGAGTAGTGTGCATGTGTTGTGTGGGTCTGTTTTCTCTGTGTGTGTGTGTGTGTGTGTGTGTGTGTGTGTTGTGTCGTGTGTGTTGTGTCTGGGTATGGTGGGTGGGTGTTCTGTGTTGGGGTTTTTTGTGTGTTGGGCATGTCTGTTTTGTGTCAGGGTGTGTATGTGTGTTGTGCGAGTGTGTTGTGCCATGTGTGATGTGTGGCTGAGGTGAGTGTGGGTTGTGTGTGGGGTGCATTTGTTTTGTGTCATGTGTGTGTGTTGTGTATGTATTGTGTGTGTGTGTGTGTGTGTGCATTCTGTGGGTGTATTGTGTGGGTGTGTGATGTGTCTCAGTGAAAATTTGGCCCCAGGCAACGACGGGCACCCCTGCTAGTATGTTTCTAAATGTGATCATCAGGGATGGTGGTGGGGTGGTGGGTGGAGGCAGGAATTTACAAACAAATGAAGAGATTTTGAAAATTAAAAGTGTTGTGTTCTGATGGTTTTATTGTACACATGGATTACAATGTATCTGAGCCAATGTAACCTTGCCTATAGCAACAATGTAACCTTCAGCTGTATCATATAAACCCTGTAATAGGACGCGAGCTAATGACCACCAGCTGGCAGCAGCGAGCGTCCAAGCTCTCTTGGTCCAAACTCATCAAAGGCAACAGCGCGGGAAGTTTTCCCGCCACCACCTACACCTGGACAAGAAGGGCGTGACCTGCAATGACGTCACGCAGACAGTAGCCAATGGGCTACCATGGCACCACGTTCAAATGTGTTACTGCTGTATATAAAGAGCTATCGATCCGCCATTACCTCATGTTCCCTCTGTCCACGATGCAATAAACCTGAGTTAACCCAGCCCGAGGCTGTGTCCTGTGTCTTGGTTTGCATACACCAAATTGGCGACGAAGGTGGGATAATGGATCCCCACGGAACAGCCAGGGCACAGAGCGGTTTCAACATCACCAAACCGCAAGACTGGGAGCTGCTTGAGATGGATTTCCAGGCAGCCCTGGTGGAACTCAGAGTCAAAGGAGAAGACGAGGAGAGAAAGAGGGCCATCCTCACCAGAATGCTCGGGATGGAAACCAAGCGGACGCTGGTGGGCATAATCGCTCCGAAGAAGGTGAGCGACTTTAAGGCGAGCGACATCATGAAACTGCTGCGAGAGCGGTTCTGCCCCTCGAGGGCAATGTTTCCCGCTCGGAGTGCGTTTTGGAGGCGAGTCCAAGCGCCGGATGAGTCGGTCGAGGCATTCGTGGCCGCCATGAGGATAGCCGCCGCCCCCTGTAAATGGGGCGACATCCTGGAGTTGGTACTCAGGGACGGCGTGTTGTGTGGCCTGAAAGACAAGGAGGTACAGCGCAGCTTGATGAATAAGGAGCCGCCACCCACGCTGGCAGAGGTCATAGAGGCCGCGGAAGCCGCAGAGTCCACGAATGCCGGAGTGGACGAGATGCACCAGTGGCGTGAGTGGCGTCCCAGAGCCGGCAAGGCGGAAAATTCGGTGCACGGGAAGACCGGACAGTCGGTGCACGCGACTCGACGGGCCTCAAAGTCGTCTACGGAAGGCAGCGACGGCGAGGAGGTCCAGAAGGTCCGGAAGGGTGGTCGACGCTGCGAGGGTTGCGGAGCGGCCCACGAGCGCGCGAGATGCCCGTTCAGGAAGGCCGAGTGTTACACCTGCGGCCGTCGGGGGCACATCGCCAAGGCGTGCAGAAAGAGGAAAGAGGGCCGGAGGCAGTCACAAGACCGCGCAGCCAGACCGGACCGTCCAGCGAGGCCCAAAGATGGCGCCCAGACCACGAGGAAGCAGGACGGCGTGGGCCGCGTCTCGGACGGCAGCGAGGACGACGCCTCAGTGTTCAGCGTGTCCGCGGGACAGTCCCATTACTTCGTTGAGGTATTAGTACAAGGGGCCCCTATTAGGATGGAAATTGACTCGGGGTCCTCCTATTCCATAATTCCCCAGAAAGAGTTCCTGAAAATTGACCCCCACGTGCGGCCCAAGCTTAAAGCGTTGAGGTCCACACTACGGGACGTACAGGGAAACAGCATTCCGGTGTTGGGGGTCGGGAAATTTCGGGTCAAGTTTAAGAGACATTCCGCGGAACTGCCCCTAGTTGTCCTCAAAGGGGGAAGCTGTAGCCTCCTAGGGACACAGTGGTTTCAGCCCTTAGGTTTGTTCATAGGGGGGGTGCATACCGTGGGGGGGGACCCAATACAAGCGGTTTGCGATGCGCATCCCGCCGTGTTTAAGAAAGGACTCGGAAGGTTCAAGGGACCCCCTGTAGCTTTCGACATAGACCCGGAGGTCCGCCCGATAAGACTCAAACCACGCAGGGTGCCGTTTGCACTCAAGGACAAGATAGAGGCGGAACTGGACAAACTGGTGGGCCAGGGGATTCTTATTCCTGTTGACTCCGCGGAGTGGGAAACTCCAATTGTAACGGCTCTAAAGGCTAACGGGGAGGTGCGCATTTGCGCTGATTATAAGTGTACAATTAACAAGGCGATCCGCCCTAATGCATACCCGGTGCCGGTGATCAGCCACCTTTTGGCCAGACTAAATGGGGGAAAGTGTTTCGCTAAACTCGATTTGGCACAAGCCTATCAGCAACTTCCAGTGACCCCCGCCACGGCCGCGGCACAAACGATAGTTACACATAAGGGAGCGTTCCAGGTGTCGCGGTTACAGTTCGGCGTGAACTCGGCACCCGGCCTTTTTCAATCGCTTGTGGAACGCCTCCTAAAGGGCCTGGAGGGGGTGTTGCCTTATTTTGATGACGTGTTGATAACAGGGGGGAGTGAGGCTGAACTGGCGAAAAGGTTGGACAAAGTACTGACCGTGTTCGAGAAAGCGGGGCTGAGATTGAGGAAGGAAAAATGTGTTTTTTTCGAGACCGAGGTCGAGTTTTTAGGCTTCCGGATCACACCCGAGGGGATTAAGCCGTCTAAATCCAAAGTAGCAGCCATTAAAAAGGCCCCTCGCCCCACATCCAAAACCGAGCTGCAGTCTTTCCTGGGGCTCCTAAATTTTTACCATACATTCCTCCCGCGGAAGGCGTCCGTGGCCGAACCGCTCCATCGGTTACTAAAAAAGGAGGAGCCATGGATGTGGGGTGACGAGCACGAGAGGGCGTTCAAGGAGCTAAAGCAACTCCTAACATCTGAGGCAATCCTGACGCACTTCGACCCCAAACGGCCAGTGGTCCTAGTCTGTGATGCATCCCCGGTGGGGGTGGGGGCGGTGTTTTGCCACGTGTTGGAGGACGGAAGGGAGGCCCCGGTAGCGTTTTACTCAAGGTCCCTGTCCCAAGCGGAGCGAAATTACGCACAAACCGACAGAGAAGCGTTAGCAATAGTAGCGGGGACCAAAAAATTTCACGATTTTTTGTATGGCCGCCCGTTCAAAATCGTGACCGATCACAAGCCGCTGTTAGGGATTTTCACGGCAAGCAAGCCCACGCCACAGATCCTGTCCCCGAGGATGCTGCGATGGGCTATTTTTCTCAACGCGTACCAACATGAGTTGGAGTACAGGCCCGGAAAGGAGATCAGCCATGCTGATGCGCTCTCGAGATCCCCTCTGCCCTTGTCGGCGGACCAAAAGGCGAGAGCTGAAAGAGACCGCCAGGTGTTGCTAATTGAGGTTTTAGACGCACCCCCAATAGTACCTGCCGACATTGCTAATGCGACAGGCAAGGACAGGACGCTGGAGAAAGTTAGTTCATGGGTGCAGAAGGGGTGGCCGGTTTCATCCCCGAGTACAGAGTTCGACCCATTTTTTAGGAAAAAGCTTGAGTTGTCCCTAGAGAGGGGGTGCCTTCTGTGGGGCCAACGGGTGGTGGTCCCTGCGCCCCTGCGGACGAGGGTGCTCGAACTGCTGCACGTCGGCCACCCGGGCATAGTTCGTTCAAAGGCGCTAGCCCGGAGTTACTTCTGGTGGCCACAGCTGGACGCGGACATTGAGCACATGGTCGGCACTTGCGAGGCTTGCCAGGAATCCCGACCTGAGGCGGCCCGTCTGCCGCATAGAGAGTGGGACACGGCAAGGGGGCCGTGGTCCAGGGTGCACGTGGATTTCGCTGGCCCGTTCCGAGGAACCATGTTTCTCCTGGTGGTAGATGCGTTCTCCAAGTGGCTGGAGGTTATCCCAGTAAAGAGCACGTCCTCCGCCACGACAATTAGCCGGCTAAGGAGAGTCTTTTCCACGTTCGGTTTACCCGACACTTTAGTCAGCGATAACGCTAGTTGTTTCACCTCCGCTGAGTTCGGAGCATTCATGGAGGCAAACGCCATTCGGCATGTCACGTCCGCACCGTTTCACCCGGCCACGAATGGCCAAGTGGAACGCCTAGTGCGTACAACAAAGGACGCGCTGCGGCGCATGGGCCCGGGGGACCTGAATCACCAGGTATGCCAGTTCCTTTTAGCGTATAGGGTGACCCCTTTAGCGTCAGGCTACTCGCCGGCGGAGCTCTTGATGCGGCGCAAATTGACCACGATCCTGTCCAGGCTAGACCCGACGAGGGTCGAGGATAAAGGGAAAAACATAGGGTTGGCAGTCTCGAAAGGTTTCGCCGCCGGGGACCCTGTTCACTGCAGGAACTATTCCAGCGCAGGGCCGGCCTGGGTACCAGGGAAGGTTGTAGAACAGACGGGGCCAGTATCGTACCGGGTCGAGACTAACACCGGCATCCTCTGGAGGAGGCACGCAGACCAACTGAGGCACCGAGTGAGTGGGCCAGTCAGTGGAGCTCAGCAACAGGATTCAGCGTTAGGGTTCTCCCCCACCCGCTTAACCCAAGGGGGAGACAGCAATGGACCACAGTCCCAAACAAGGGGGGAAGGAAGCAGAAGCAGCGGCCCCGACTCATTTCATTTTGATAGCAGCGACCCCGACTCATATCCTTTTGATACGCCAGTTTTATCAGGGGCCGGGGAAGGGGGAGAGGAGTTCGCGACCGCTGCCCCCGATAGTAATTTTGAGTTTGATTTTGCGAGCCGGGGGGGTTTTCAGGAGTGTTCCCCCACCCATCCAAGCGAGAAGAGGGGTTTTTCGTTAGCCCCCAGTGCCCCCGGTTCCTCCCTAAGGAAGAGCACACCTCCCAACAACGCCGCGGAGCCGCGGAAAGTCACTAACGAGTCTCCCTCTCATATTACAGGACAGGAAACCAGGGGACAAAGAGAAGGTAGCAAACCCGGGGAGTGGCAGCCCGCATCGAGACCCCAGCGTGTTCGAAATAAGCCATCTTGGCTGAGAGACTTTGTCTCCTAAGGGGGGGGAGTGTGTTTAAGTGTGGGCTCGAGACTTTGTCTCGTCCTAGGGGGGAGGGGTGTTGTGTTCTGATGGTTTTATTGTACACATGGATTACAATGTATCTGAGCCAATGTAACCTTGCCTATAGCAACAATGTAACCTTCAGCTGTATCATATAAACCCTGTAATAGGACGCGAGCTAATGACCACCAGCTGGCAGCAGCGAGCGTCCAAGCTCTCTTGGTCCAAACTCATCAAAGGCAACAGCGCGGGAAGTTTTCCCGCCACCACCTACACCTGGACAAGAAGGGCGTGACCTGCAATGACGTCACGCAGACAGTAGCCAATGGGCTACCATGGCACCACGTTCAAATGTGTTACTGCTGTATATAAAGAGCTATCGATCCGCCATTACCTCATGTTCCCTCTGTCCACGATGCAATAAACCTGAGTTAACCCAGCCCGAGGCTGTGTCCTGTGTCTTGGTTTGCATACACCAAAAAAAGTCAGCCAGAAGAGACAGGAGAAAAAAGGCAGTCTTCCTGCTCAATAAAGCAAGAGCTCCTCTGTTTGATTTTCTCCCTAAAAGTGGGGCGAGATGAGACTTTGGAGACTTAAAACAATTCATGGCCCTTTAAGAGTAAAAAGTCACCAAAGCTGAGATCCCTATTGCTCTCCTCATTCAATTGGTGAGGTTTGTACAGAAAGCATAGGCAAGCAAATGCTTGTGACAAGGTTCTACTGAGCATCTTCCTGATTTATAAAATGGCAGGTTTTGTGTTAAAAGGGAGTTGCTTAACTTTTGAACATTTACACAGCTATAGGACTGGTTTACTGAGAATAAAAAGGGGGCTAAGGTAATTAATATCTGCTCAAGATAGAAATGTTAAATGTTTGAAATATATTCCAGTAATTTTTTATCTGCTGGATAAAATTTTTGCTTGCATCTGAAATCACTTTTATACTTAAAAAACCATAACTATTTTACCAAATGGCTACCGGCACTGTCTAATCCTACTGTGTTAAATATGATGCTGATTAAAAGTTCCATTTTGAGGTGATAACTTTTTTAGAGCTGACCTAATTTTTAGAATTGTGTCATTTGTTGTTGTTTAGTCACACAGTCAATTCCAACCCTTTGCGACCGCATTGACCATTGTCCTCCAAGCACCTCTGTCCTCCATCATCCTCCTCAACCCGTCCAGCTATGTGCATTGAGTCTATAATACCATCTAGCCATCTCATCTTTGGCCGCCCCTTCTTCTTTTGCCCTCCACTTTTCCCAGCATCAAAGCTTTCTCAAGTGAATCCTCTTCATCTTTACTATTTGACCTTCTAAGGAGCAGTCAGGGTTAATTTCTTCTAAGATTGACCTGTTTGTTCTCTTCGCTGTCCAGGGTACTCTCAAAATTATCTTCCAACACAACATCTCAAAGGAGTATTCTTCTGCACTCAGCTTTCCTAATGGTCCAGTTCTCACAAACATACATTACAACCGGGAATACCATTGCTTTGACTATACGGATTTTTGTTTGCAATGTGATGTCTCTACTTTTCACTATGTGTCATAGAATGTTGATTTCCTCTATCTCACAAAATCATTTGCTGCACTCCTGTGCATCAGCAATCACATTTCTCCCACTCCATTTATGTATAATTCAACATGCTTTATCTCTTTTTCATCTGATCAGTGACAATGCCATTGGTTAGTCATTATCCTGAATTATGAAATCTATTTTTGAGCACTTTCTTGTTTTAATGAAATTGAAACTTACATCCTATAAGGTCTACATGTGAGGCTACACATTCAGATGAAAATTTCTTTGACATTTCAAATAATTCAGGCTTTTTCAAATTGAGAGTTGGAGATATATTGTAAAAAGGATCATTTTTAGAAGTGTTTATTTTAAAGAGAGAAAGAGAGTATGTATGTGTATGAGAGAGAAAGAGCACTGTTTATGAAGAGAGTAAAACATTTAATAAGTACTTGTAGGTTGTGCAACTACTTACTAGGAAGAAAAGAGATTTGAGGCTAGAGGTTTCTGAACCAATTTTGCAATTTTTCATGCAGTCCTTCTCCTAACTGACATGTACAGCCTAGTATAATGATATGGGGTTGTACTGGAGTGCTTAAATTTGAAAATGATTGATTACCTTGTAGTGACAGCCTGCCAGCTTTTGCAGGTTACTACCACTGTGCTTTCACTCTAGCAGTATTTCCAACTGAAGCAGATTTACCTAACCTTTGCAGCATGAAAGCATAGAATTTTAAAGTAAGGTAGAAGATCTTAAAAGTTCAATACCCCGTCATCTGACATTGAAGCAAGACCAATTAGATCTTGAATATCTTGTCTATTTTTCAGGCTTCCTTCTGAAGGTGCTCAGTGTGTTGCATGTCACCCTCCTCTTTCATTCAGTGCCAACATGGATGCAATTTTCTGGTATTCATCCCAAATCTTTCTTCAGTTTAAACACATTTCACTTTGGTTTATTTCATTAATTTAAATGGTTATAGAAAGCATTACATTCTATTATTTTATATTTTGCTGTGTTCTATATTTTAAGACACATGGCTAGGAATTTACCACAAGGCTATTTAATTTTGCATCAAGCTTTTTTTTTAAAAAAATTAACATTTTTATTCAGAAACCTCTCCCCACCTCTCAGTATAGACACCTTGCTTCATGAAAGCAAACAAAGTAAGAAACAGTGGTGCTGTGGTATAAACAAGATGGCAGCATTATGTCTGATGAGAGACTGTTTCCACAGCAAATCTCCTAACTGAGTGGTGGTGGAAAGCAGGAGTGGATATCATTGATCAAAGGGACCCATATGTCCCTGCCAATTCATTTTTCAGTCTTGGGAAGTAACCTTTTGGATGATATAGCACTGCAGGGCCCAACATTTCTTTCCATTGGCTATGCTTGCAAAATTGAAAGTTAAATGATATTGAAACAGCCACATGTTCCCCAGTACTGTTACATTCAAACCATATGATTTGCTGTAATGATCTATTGCATCAAGAGGAGAAGAGACAAGACATTGAAAATAAAGGTTTCCTCTGTTTTCACTTCCTACATTAGAGGAAAGTGAATGTTAACTTACTTCTCCCTAAGGTATCTCTGCTGTTTCACGAAGCTGCAGGGTGATAAGAAATTACTACAGCTCATTGCTGTAGTAATTCCCTTTGTAGCCCCTGGTTTATAGCAAAAAGTAAAATCCTTTGAAGCTCATAACATTCTCAGCAAAAGGTTCACTTGAAGTATGATCACATCATCATGCAAACACAACTTATGGGGAGAGGGAACAGAATTGTGCCTGCAGCTGTCTCTCAAGGCCCCTCACATCTGATTCAACCTGCATATTAGCTGTGTATATGAAGAGCCTCTCCATGTGAGAAGAGTTTGGCCAATCAAAATTCCTTCCTTATCCTAATTTAATTTACTATTTTGTATTGAGAGGTGTGGTGACAGAACATGATAAATCAACACAAATATATCAAAGCATTTTACCTATGTTCCTTTGCCCACCCCATCCTACACTGAAAGCAATTTGCTTTGATTCTTCCACAATATGAACGAGTCTTAGTGTGTGGTACCTGTGAAATGTACATGAAATCCAAATGTGTACACATTTTATAACCTCCATACCAGATGTTGTTTTTGCTACTGCTGTCAACTGTCTCTGACTCATTGTGACACTATGAGGGAGTGATCTCCAAAATTTCCTGTTCTAAACAACCTTTCTCAGTTCTAGTAAACTCAAGCTTGTGGCTTCTCTCATACAATCTCATATTTGGTTTTCCTCTGTTCCTGCTGCCCTTCACTTTCCTCACCTGTTGTGTATTAAGGCACATTTGCAAGTAGCGTGGGCAACGCCTTGCAATGGGTGCGTTCATTATGCTAATCAGAGTCCTGTGATTGGTTACAGTTTTGGATCCTGTTCTTCATTGGTTAATACATATATATCGTGTTATGACTGGTTAGTTGTGCTTGTCCGGTGGGTCACTACTTTGTATCAAGGAGCCACTGCCAGGGAGACACTATATAAGCCCCATGGGTAAACAAGGGTGGGGCTGGGCTGGATCTATACTACCCATTCCACACAGGTAGCCAGTAATGTGCTACGCTTGGGTCTCCTCCACACACTACCACTTCTAGTGTAGCTCAGCCCTTGCCTCTTCTACTACAGACTCCAGAGGGACTGATTTCATGGGATTGTATAGCCATCTCTGTGTCCGGAACGCCTTGTAAGCTTAACCTGAAAAGACTGTTGAATAAACTCTAGTTGTTGTTCTGTTCATCATTGCCTTGACTATTGCTTATAAGGGCTGGATGCATCACCACCCCATCCGTGAAATAAAGAGGCGAGACATGTTCAATATGGTCAAAAGGCCTAGGCCACAATTTTATTTTAATTTAAGTCCTCTCCCAAGTCTGGATGAGAAAGGAGGAGTGTTGAGTGTTAGCACCCTGGCCCTGTGAAAACTTATTGCTGAAGAAAAAATGAGGGGCCTCCATGCCCAATATGAAGTATTAGCGGAGGCAGGTGCCACACACCATGAGAAGGAACTACTACTACAACCACTAACCTGTGGGAGAGGGGGACCTGGTAGTGCTATACATGATACCAGAGCAGGGGACGCTAATCAAGCTTTAATCTCTGTAACAGATGGGCAAATTCTTGCCATCGTTCAGTTCAAATCCTTGTCAGCAACTGCCGAGGCTAGCAGCTACTTGGGGAGACATCCTTGTTGCCATTGCCAACTCAGTTTGTGTGGACAGATGTTGGTCATGTCATGATCCTGAGTTGCTGATTCAGTGCTTAGGCACTTCTTTCTCCTGTGTGTGATGCATTAAACCAACTGTTTAGAAATTCAGTTAAAATGTGTAATATCTTAGAATAAGATAAGATAGAATGCTAGTAAAGTAGTTATAAAGTTTAATTTACCTTAGGGTTAGAAGGTAAAATTGTATGCTTTAAATTAGCTTGCTTAGAAATGTATTCTTTAAGCTAACTGTTTAAGAGCTTATGACTTAAGTAGAAATGTTTAGATAAGTTGATAGTTGATCATTTAGTTACTTACATGTTTAGTCAAGTTCATTTGGTTGTGTTTATGTGATCAGGAAAAGCCGAGAACTTGCCAGCAGTATTTCTTTTAAAGAGCAGCTTCGCTGACTGCATACCTCAGACATACCAGAGGAGTGACATCAGTGAGAGAAAGACAGAAGTGGCCAAACTTTGTCTGCTGTGTGCAAGTAATTGTTTGATAGTTAACTTTTGGCATGGTTCCATGACTTTTAGTGACCACATTCTTTACAGATTACGTAGCTAGCATGTGCTACACCCCACCCAGGAAGTTACAAAGGGGAAGGGGCTTTTCCCCGTCCCATAACTCATCCCCCCTTTGGCACTTTCTGACCCTTTATGGCCCTTGATCAATTACATCACAGGTTCAAGGTAAAAGGGGGAAAGGATAGTTCCCTGACACCTTTGTGGAGACACCTGCAGGGACTTTCCCATGACATAAACACATTCCATTCCCATGGGAGCCCAGGTGGTTTTCCATGAGGTAAACACATTTCATGGATGGTCAGGTGCCTTCCCATGATGTCATGAATTCTTAAGGGGAGAGGGAGACACCTGCAGAGTTCCGGGACTTTCTCATGATGAAATCATTATGTAACCCCATTATGTAATCCCATTATGTACTGCATTCCTAAGGGTGGGTGTGGGTTGTCCGCTGGAATAATTGGCTAAACCTTTCCCCAGGGCTTCGCCCAGCCTTCAACAGATCCAGGGATCAACCTGGCTTGGCAGGAAAGGCAATTGGGGTGTGGGCTAGTTAGTTTGGGGGGCAAATCATAAAGTCTTGGCTGATGGCTACAATAGAAACAGGGCAAAAACCAACGATGATGACTCTAATGGAAATACACAATTCTCCGCTTCTGGCTGCAGATTAAGATGGGCAAATAAGCCGTGCCAGACAGCAGGACAAACTAGGCACCCGGAGTCAATACATATAAGGCTCCGTGATAGGGCAGGAACAATGGGTTTCACCAGCCCAGACCTTAATTAGTTGTGGGTTGTCTATTAACCACAGGGCAATGTCCAAGAACAGGCATTGTACTGACTATCGGAAAATGCTACGTATGCAAGCCTTCTGTATTAGGGGGTCACACGCATCTTATGCACGTATCACCCCAAGGCAGGGTAATAAATACGTACCACCCGACCCAGTTCGGGGCTGGACTTCACCGCACGATTGTCTTGCGTGTCTTCCTTGCGGCCAGCCACTTCTACATCTGGTAGCCATTGCAACAGGTGGGTAACCACTCATTTTGCCTATATAAACCAGAGGTTTTGAGACCCCAAATTGGTTCTTTAACTGAGGGCTACCAGGCTCTTGTTAGCTGAACTGTATTCCCTGGAGGGAACACCCAAAAGGCAGGAGGCTGGATGCAATCCAACGAGATTGGATGAAATTGGATTGGACTGGATTCTATCTTGGAGATGTATCCTGCCCAACACATCTGATGGTTGGCTGAGAGACTTGGACTTTACTGGATTAACCTAAAATGTTGCCATCCTATTCATATTGGACTTTACTGATATTTGGCTATTTCATGGACTGATGTACTTTGGGGGGTTCTTTTGCTCCACAGGCTTATGGACATTCTAATGGACTCATTGGCTCTTTGAAACATTTCATGGACATTTCTGGATCTAAAAGAGCCCTATGGACTTTGGGATTTGGGGATTTTGTTCTCTACAGATCTTTCTTCTTAATGAATAAAAAATAAAGTTTTGTTTTGGGACTTTACCTTGTTGGCTTCTACTTGGGCATAGCACTGGCACCTAGCTCTTTGCTTCTACCACACACTGCTTCTGCTGCATCCACACTACTATGGAAAAACCACACTCCCTGTGACTGGGTAAAATCAGGGTGTCTGGGTCCTTGGCAGAGGCTGACAGTTGCTGAAAGGAGGGAGTTGTGGTGGACTGCATCATAGACAGCACTGTCACCACCAAAGCCTCATAGGACCCCCAAAAATCCCCTGACAGGTCATACCCCAAAGGTGTCTCATGGTGTGCCCTGTATGCCCAACTGATTCTCACAAATCGCGCCAAGCAATCAGTGCCACTTCATCAATAGATGCCCCAAAGCATTCAATGCTAACCCCATCCACCCAGCACTTCCCCATACTAGAGAGGGCAAATGCCAGTTTGGCTCCTCATGCCCCATCTGCCCATAAAGGACAGACAGATAAAAGGGCCCTCCCCAGGTCCTATAAAACAAATCAGCCCCGGTGTCAGAGAGGTGAACCCCAATGACCCTGAACACTTCCAGGCAGCCCAACTGGATACTGTGGTGATCTGATTAGAGTCTCCCAAGTGTCCAAATTCAACCCTAAATATCTCTGCTTACCTCCCTCCAAGCCCTATCCATGCTCTGAGGTCCTTCACATACCTCCAGTCCTGCCTAGCCAATGCTGCAGACTAGCCTATGACCACTCCAGGCCATTTTCTCAGCACTCCTCCTGATCCTTTATCATCCAAAGGACCAAACTCTTGTTTTTCTTTGCTCTGATTTCATTGGCTCTCACCTAGAGCAACAATACATCCAGAAATATTGAATATTGAAATATTGAAAAATGTAGGTCTGGAGAACAGGCAAGAGGCCATCCACCTTATCCCTGTCTCTCCACTCCAAACTGGTTTGGCCTTCAAGACCCATCAGGTTGCCTAAACTTGTCATCTCGGCCCTCCTGTCCCTCCCTCTGCAATATAGTTTAAAGAGAGAATTGTGAACTTTGCTTACGCCACCCTGTGTCACCAATGGATATCTGTGTAATTTTGTGTTCACATATTGCTTCCCAAGAGCAACACAATCTCAAAGATACGGTAGTTAAGAATCTCCTAAGGACTTCTATATGATACTTTCTCTGTTTGTATGTTCCTCTGGAAAGTGGGCCAAGAAAAGGTTTGTGAACTCTCTCTGCTGCATTCATACATCAGTACAAATTGAGGATTGAATTTGAAGTAAAAGAAGAATTCCCGTTCTTTCTCCTCATCTCACTTTCCATTTTTAAACTTGTGATGTGTTCAATTTCTGATTCTGACACTGGCAACAGATCACCATTTTAAGAGAGCCTTGAAAATAGTATATCAGAGAGGCATCTTCTCAGGGAGTGTGCAAATATATACTGCTTTGTTTTCCCCATTGTTTTGGTCAATCTGGCTTCAGAAGCAACACAGAAAGGTCCTCATGAAAAGTGAGACTGTGTTGTGTATTGGATTCACACAGTGAGCAGTAGCTCCTCTTTCAAACTGTCTTTAAAGCTTTATATAAACTGCCTGGTTTCTAGCATGAGCTTTCAAGCAGTGACAGAATTTCATGAGATTTTTTTTATTTGCATTGTGACAGCTTTTCCTTACAGGGCAAAAGCACCAGCAGTGCTGTACTAACTCTATGTTTATTTCTGAAGCATGACATGATTCTCCTTCCTTGGGTCTCATGTCCCCAAAGGCACTCAAGATTGATGAAGTAGGACCTCACAGGGATAGCTGTGGGCCTTATCGTTTAGGGTGTCTAACCAAGGCCAACCTAGAGACAAATAAAACCAAATGGTACACTAACTGAGCAGTTGCTGCTGCCAGAGGCAAAGAAGATGGTCACTCCGGACATTGTTGTTGTAGCCCTGCTTCAAGCATCACTGCATGTCAAGAGCAGAAGACTGGCCTCAGGATAATGCTGGTTAATCAGAGGGAGGCAAGCACAGATGCTGGCTTTTATTAAATGTCTGCAGGAGTTAGCAAATCTACTAACCTTCTAATAAAAAGACAAAAAATGGGGGGCAGGAGCAGGGAGGGGGAGCCCTCAAAACTCACCCCTGTTCTCTTTGTCCTTGAGACTGAGCTGTTAATTTTTGTTAACTGATGAAAATAGTTTCTGAGATTGGAGCAGTTTTTTGGAGATTAGGTTGTAAAGATTGGTCTATCTATGCAGCTAAAACACTAAATGGATCATTTCTCTGAAGAGATCAGTCTTGGTAATGTGCTCATTCTATGAATGCAGCACTTCATTGTCATTCCTTTGGAGTAGGAACTTTTTCCCCTCCTAACCCATGTATTCCACCTTTCTTCAAATGAGATTGAAGGGACATTTCAACCTTATAGCATTTTAATGTCACACCACATTAGGCATTGTGTTAGTGTTCTTCTGTGTGCAGAGTGGATATTTGAACCTGGCTTTTTCAACTGGAGCCCAACATTCAAAGCATTATTCTACGCATATTTTCAGACTGACCTTCATTTCATGTCTACCAAATTGTGCTGTAGTAGATTTGTCAAGTATAAGAAAAACCTGTACGTTCAATGTCATGTCATCTGGATTATGATAGGTTCATACCCCTCCCCCCAGTTCAGTTCGGATTGGGGTCCAGATAAGTCAGTTTCTCATTGTAGGAATAGATCACTGGGAACCCAGATTTAATCTTTGGGATAGAAAACCAAACAAATAAACAAATAGCCCAGTTCTCAGAATTTGAGGAGATTTATTTTGGGTTCTCTTGGTATCCCCCGCTAGGTGAGAGCCTTGTCAAAGCATAGGGGCTTGAATGGTCTAACAAGGCAGTGTTGCCCATATCTAGCCAATGATGTTAGGTCAGGACTAAAGCTCACCAAAGCATCCTCCATCAGATCCTGTGGGCAAGATGAAAGCAGAGGGCACACGTCAAGGTCTGCCTAGCCAGTGGGTGACATGATATCCAAATGGTTGAAAAACTGCATGCAGATGGACTTAAATGTCATCACAGAGATGTCTACCAATACACCGACTCCTCACTGAATACCGACTCCAAGGTATCCAAGGTTAGGTCTCTTGGTACATTCCATGATATTCCCCTTCCTTCTTCTGTTTGTGAATAAGTTCTCTTTTATTTTGTATTTGTGGAAGAATAGCCCCAAAAAGAAAAACCTTCATACATGCCAAAATATTGTAAATTCAGTAGGTGTGAAAGGACTCAATCTGTTTATAAAGAATCAGCCAATACAGGCCAGAGTTAATGATGATATGAATCAGGGACTTGGAAGGATGGGGGACTGGTGAGGTATAGAAGATAATAAACTGATGTACACATATAATTTTCTTCCTGCCTCATGCTGAGAGGTGTAATATTTGAAGGTGGGGCACTTCTCTGCTCCAGTTATGAACTGTCATGTTCAAGAGAAGAAGAACTACTGAACAAGTGAACATTTATTTCTGAAGTTTCAGGGTCAAAGTTAGGATCTTATTTATTTATTTATTTATTTACAAATCATGTAATTTGCTGTAACTTACATGTGTCAGGAAATGGGTTTACTCATGAGTAGGCCCTATTGCCCACCAGTGGTTGCTTCCTGCTTCTGAGCTACCACCCTCCAGCTAAGTAACCCAGGATTCTAGATTAGTGTAGATAAGGTAGCGAATAGCCAAGTAAACACTCCAGGCATCTTCAAGTATTTTAAAAGTATATTGTAATCAGAGTCAGTTACAAAAGAAAGTTTATCAAACGTTCAGAAAGCACATTAAAAACAAAGAAAGCTTCTGTAATTGAGGAAGCCCAAGGGGCCCCCTCTGGCTTAAGCACCAACATGTTTGCTAATTTCACAGCTCCCCTTCAGAGAGTGTCTTGCCTCCTCCCTCTGGGCATACCTGTCAAGTTTTGGATTTGAAAATAAGGGAAATTTTGGCCACACCCCTCTGTGGGTGTGGCCAAATCTGTGGGCATGGTCAAATATAGCCATGTGACTTGCTGGGCTCTAGTCATGCCTGCTGCATGGCCATGAAAATGTCTGCAAACACAGACAGCACTGGCTCTTTGGCTGTAAATGGAGATGAGCACTGCACCCTAGAGTTGGATATGACTGGCAGATTTTACTTTCTTAGGATCAAAGATCGCTGCAGATGGTGATTGCAGCCATGAAATAAAAAGGTGACTGATGCTTGGGAAACAAGTTATGAGAAACCTGAGGAACATAGTTAAAAGTAGAGGCATCACCTTGCAAACAAAAAATTGCATAGTCAAAGCAATAGTATTCCTGGTGGTAATGTATGGGTGTGAGAGCTGGACCATTAGGAAAGCTGAGCACAGAAAAATAGATGCCTTTGAAATCAACCCTGACTGCTCATTAAAGGTCAAATAGTAAAGATGACGCTAAAGTACTTTGGACATCAAATGAGAAGAGAGGATTCACTTGAGAAAGTCTTGATGCTGGGAAAGGTGGAGGACAAAAGAAGGGGGTGGTCAAAAAAAGATGGCTAGATGGTATTGTAGATGCAATGGGCACAAAGCTGTGTGGGCCAAAGAACCCTTTTCCCCATTTTCTTGGGGGACTTTTGTTTTGTTTTCTTTCTTGTTTACTCAGTGGCTTAAGAGACTAAGATGCTGACTGGGAGGCAGAAGGTCAGCAGTTCGATTCCCGAGTAATGCAGGACAGAATGAGGTCCCATCGTTGTCCCAGCTTCTGCCATCCTAGCAGTTCAAAAGCAAGAAATTGCAAGTAGATAAATAGGGACCATTTTGGTGGGAAGGTAACAGCATTCCGTGTGCTCTGGTGTCTAGTCATGCCTGCCACATGACAATGCTGGCTCTTCGGCTTTGATACAGAGATGAGCACTGAACCCTAGAGTTAGATACAACTGGCTTTCAAGCAAGAGAAACCTCTCTCCCTCCTTCCATCTCCCTCTCTCTCTCTCTCTCTCCCTCCCACTCCCTCTCTCTCCATCTCCCCCTCTCTCCCTCTCTCTTTCTCTCTCTCTCCCCTCTCTCTCTCCCTCCCTCTCTCCCTCTCTCTTTCTCTCTCTCCCTCTCCCTCTCTCTCCCTTCCTCTCTTTGTCTCCCTCTTTCTCTCCCTCCCTCTCTCCCTCCCTCTCCCTCTCTCCCTCCCTCTCTCTCTCTCTCTCCCTCTCTCTCTCTCCCTCTCCCTCTCTCTCCCCCCTCTCTCACACATATATATAGTGATCAAGCAACACCCCCCCTCTCAGGTTAACTCTGGCACAAACAGCTCAATAAAGCATGAGTTGCCCCTGCATATATGAAATATCGCTCACCTCTAGAGTAGACTCCATGGTGGCTACAAACAGCAGTAGCAAAACCAAAGTCTCCATGAGCATGTGGCAGGGAAGGGAAATGAAAGAGAAATGCCCTCCCCCCCACCTTCTTTCTCTCCCCTTCCACAAGCGAAAAGCCTGCCATACAGCGACCTCTGGCGGCCGGAAAAAATACTGCAGCTTCGGTCAGGATTTTTTTTTAAAAAATAAGGGGAAATATGCGGAAATTAATAAAACGGGAGGGGGCAGGAAGCAGGGTAAAAATAAGGGGGTTTCCTGGGAAAAACAGGATAGTTGACAGGTATGCCTCTGGGTTATATCTCCTCCCACAGGGTCGACCTCCTTACCATTCCCCTAAAGAAATCCAGCTAATGATCACACAGTATAACATGTCCATCACACATTGGGTTTCATTTCTTCTAATCCACGAGGCCAGCATGTTTGTTTATACATTCCAATCCCTCTGGTATGTGCTAATGGTTTTTCCATGCATGGAAATCTCCATCTTGAAATTAGGCTGAAACCAGGGCACAAATCCTGCCCTGACAACGTGTTTCCTCATGCATTGGATTTTGTCTAGTAAGTTACAGTATTAAACTGTGATAAATCATATAGGCCATTATTCAACATCAGTAAACCCAATGGTACAATAAGATTTTAAAATAATTATTGACAGGCTATTCAGCAATTGATTCAGTGCATCTCTTCTAGTTCTGACATACCATAATATACAGTATTAATGCAGTAACTTTAAAATGACAAGAAATTAAAAACAGTTCAAATGCAATTGACTCCAATAGAGTAGAGAAGTGTGCCGACAACAGCCTTTTATCTTCCATGAAAAGTTTATTTGCATGAATGAGATTTGTAGAAAAGTTTCAAAACATCCTGGCTAAGTTCTGTTTTGGGACTTTAAATCCTTGGCTTCTACTTGGGCATAGCATTGGCACTTTGCTCCCTGCTTCTACCAGACACTGCTACTGCTACACCCACGCTACTATTGAAACAACTGCACTTCCTGTGACTTTGTGAGTTAACAATCCTGGGTCTTTGGGAGAGGCGGCAGAGGCTGAAAAGGAGAGGAAGTTGTGGTGGACTACAACACACTCAGCACTCTGCAACAATCAGTGCCTCTCAAGACCCCATGATGGTCGTTACACAGCCTACTAGACATTTCCTTTTCTGGGTAGACCATTCCATTCTTTATTCCTAATTTCCTTCCAAAACCACTCAGTATTAATGTGCTGTTTAATGCTTCTTAGGATTCCTCCCCTAAACTTCTTCTGGTCGTTTCATATATACATTAAAACCCAGATTTATGAATGCTTCGATTTATGAAAAAATAGAGTTATGAAAGTTTTTTTTTTGGTAAACCAGTGTCCTGATTTACAACCCCCCCCCCCAATTTATGGAAGGGGTTTGCGTAGAGTTTTAGAGAGCAAAATGGTGCTGCCACCATTTTGGTCTCTCCTGGGGCTCCGACATCAACCCCAGGATGGGAAACAGCTGAGCCCGGTGCCCTCCCCCTGGCCCCATCTGGGCAGGGGGGTGAAAAAAGCACCGATCTGCCACAGTCGTCGGATCCGCCATGCCCTCATTTGAGAGCGAGGGTGGGGAGAGAGACTAGCCCCAGCTGTGGAGTGGCCGATGCTGCGATATAAACCTTGCGGACACCGGAGCCACCAGAGATGCTGGTTTTTGCCTACCCTTGGTGAGAGCGAGGGAGGGGAGAGACTAGCCCCAGTGGCAGATTGGCTGGTATGGCCACGAGGATCTTGCTCGTGAGTGTCTTTTCGTGGATCTTTTGTATATGATGATTGAGTATTATATATGATGTTTGTGTATTGTATTTTTTTTGCTTCTGTTATTGTGTTGGCTATCTTATTGTATTAACTTGTATGACATTGTGATGTATTTTTTGAATTTTGTGCTACTGTATTTCTATCGTATTGTAGTATTTATTTTGCTTTATATTGTTGATTATATTATGTTATTATTGTGTACTTATTTTTGTATTGAATTTACTTTTGTATTACTATATTATTATGTTGTTGTATTGTATTGTATTGTATTGATATTGATATGTTGTTGCCACCTTGAGACGGCCTTGGCTGAGAAAGGCGGGGTATAAATTAAAATTGTAGTGTATTGTATTGTAAAATTTACATTTTTAGCGCTCAAAGAGGTGGTATCTGCCCTCACCGCTGGAAGTCTAAAGAAATCACTTACATTGCGGTGGTGGAGGTGGTGGCGAACACGGCCCTTTGCCACATTCGCAGCTTCAGTGGAACTCCAGTCTGGCTAGGGGCGAGGTTTGGAGCTGAACTACTCCATTCCATTCTTCGTCCTTGGCTCAGTTTACCAGCAGCATGTTCTCAGCCAGACCGGAGGGCTGGGAACATATTGCAGGGTGAAACGAGCTCAGGACAAAGAGCAGAATGGCTTTGTAGCTGAACCGCTCTTTGTCCTGGGCTCCGTTTCACCCTGCAGTGCGTTCCCAGCCCTCTGGGTGCTGGGAAGGTGCTGCAGGGTGAAACAAGCCTAGGACGAAGAGCAGAATGGTGTGGTACAGCTCCGAACCTCACTCCTGGCCAGACTGGAGCCCCACAGAAGCCTTGTGTGGCCGCACGGCTATACCCCCACACTCTACTGGACTGTAGAAGCAGCAGGGGGTAGTGGCAGCGGTTCCCACTCTCTGGAGCAGCAGGAGGAAGGAAGCAGCAGCAGCATCCAAAAGGTAGAGAGATCTTGATTCTTGTTTTTTTGTTTTTATTTTTTATTTTTCTATGCATCCCTATGGGGATGCATTGAGTTATGAAAAAAAACAAGTTATGAAAGAGGCCATGGAACCAATGTTTTTCTTAACTCAGGGTTTTACTGTATATACAGAGAAATTCTTCTTTGGTTACCTAGTTTCCAAGCTGTTGAGGGCTTTGAATATCATAAAAAAATCAGTATTAAATGAAACAACTTAGCCACCTCATGTAATTCCTTTAAATCTAGTATGATTTTAGTGGGGTAATGTTGCCAGAGGCCTAGTGGCTGCTTATTGCATTAGTTGCAGCATCTGTATTATCTTCAAGGATAGCACAGTATAAAATGCTGAAAGGGAAATCACATACTACTACATGAATTACTGTGGCTAGATTGTCTCTATTTAGAATTCATTGAAGCTAATTAATTGGCTTCCAAGACTACTCCCAAGTTACACACCTGCTTCCATAAGAGGCATTGTGACTTTTCATTCAGTTCATGGATATGGGAAATATTGATTAAGAGAACTTCAATCTTATCTGTGTTCTGCTTCAGTTTATTTGCCTTTTTTCTTTGTTCATATCAGAGCATTGCACAATGAGATTGTTGACTGGAAGAAGGCTATTTAATGGTTCTATCTTGACTATTTATTAGATCTTCATTTGCATATGTGGTGGGCCATAAATTGCATGCACATAAATATTTCATTAATTGAATTTCTCCACATTCACAGAAAATTTATCATATGTCCAAGTAGCCCCATTTTACTTCATTATTATTTGATCCACCTACCTTGTTTCAAAGTCTATTATGTGATTTCCAGATGATCCAGCCAGAATTTTGTCCTGTGGGGAGACATTCTTTAGTAATCATCTATTCAGCAAAGTATGTTCTTTTTGCTCTCCAAAGATTTTTCCCTACCTCTTCTGGTTTAATATTTTAAACTAGAGAGTTGCAGAAACCATTCCCATGATTTTAGTCATCATCTGAAGGTTGGTGTCCATGAAGTAGATATGTTTGGTGCTCCATTTTCTTATTTTGTTCATTATCTGCTAGCACCTCTCAATGTACTACCAGAGGGTCAATGCCAGCCAAAAGCAGACTTTTTCAGTGGGAGTAAGTTTCAGGAAGCTTGTAATAATCCTGCATGATTTATTAAGAGCTACATCTATTGGGTACTGCAGTGGCTCAAGTCGCTAAGACGCTGACTGGGAAGCGGAAGGTCAGCAGTTCGATTCCCGAGTACTGCAGGACGGAAATGAGCTCCCGTCTTCATCCCAGCTCCTGCCAACCTAGCAGTTCGAAAGCAAGAAATTGCAAGTAGATAAATAGGGACCACTTCGGTGTAGAGGTAATAGCGTTCCGTGCGCTCCGGTGTCTAGTTATGCCTGCCACATGACCACAGAAACGTCTGCAGAAGCAGACAGCGCTGGCTCTTCAGCTTAGAAACAGAGATGAGCACTGCACCCTAGAGTCAGATACAACTGGCTTTCGAGCAAGGGAAACCTTTACCTTTACTTTACATCTATTGGTTTCACATGTACTGATTTACACCATAATGCACTCGTATATTCTATTGTGGAATACCACAGGACAGAGCTACTGTTCTTATTAAGTGTGGGTATGCATCCCAGTCTGACCCAGCCAGTGTGTTTTGTATTTCAGGGTTAAATCCAGAGTGTATTTATTTATTTTATTTATTTACTACATTTATATCTCACCCATCTGAGATATTTTCTCACTCTGGGCAGCTTACAATGAACTAAAATACTTTACAATAACAATAATAGATTAAACATAAAAAATAAACAAAACAAATAAAATTTTAAAATTACAAAAATAAGAATGATGCCCCCAAAACAACACATATTAGCAACAGTATAAGTTAGTTATATATCTTTATAGATCAGAATTCACCTTTTTTCCAACTCTCCATCTTAAACTCCCTGGCATGCTCTCTCTCTTTTTTATTGGAAGCCTAATTTTAGAATTTGATTGCATAAACCTTTTTATGTATATTTTTCTGCCAGTCAGATTCAGAAGAGTCTTCATTCACAAGACACTCATGACATTGAAGATTTGGAAATAAAACAGTGTCATATGCTTTTTATTAGGGTTGAGATAGTGTTTGTATTACATTATTTCTTTGCCTTATGCTGATTGGGTACATATTATGCTTAGCATGAGAATGAAGCTTCTGTTTTTGTTGTGTTCTGATGGTTTTTATTGTACACATGGATTACAATGTATCTGAGCCAATGTAACCTTGCCTATAGCAACAATGTAACCTTCAGCTGTATCATATAAACCCTGTAATAGGACGCGAGCTAATGACCACCAGCTGGCAGCAGCGAGCGTCCAAGCTCTCTTGGTCCGAACTCATCAAAGGCAACAGCGCGGGAAGTTTTCCCGCCACCACCTACACCTGGACAAGAAGGGCGTGACCTGCAATGACGTCACGCAGACAGTAGCCAATGGGCTACCATGGCACCACGTTCAAATGTATTACTGCTGTATATAAAGAGCTATCGATCCGCCATTACCTCATGTTCCCTCTGTCCACGATGCAATAAACCTGAGTTAACCCAGCCCGAGGCTGTGTCCTGTGTCTTGGTTTGCATACACCAAATTGGCGACGAAGGTGGGATAATGGATCCCCACGGAACAGCCAGGGCACAGAGCGGTTTCAACATCACCAAACCGCAAGACTGGGAGCTGCTTGAGATGGATTTCCAGGCAGCCCTGGTGGAACTCAGAGTCAAAGGAGAAGACGAGGAGAGGAAGAGGGCCATCCTCACCAGAATGCTCGGGATGGAAACCAAGCGGACGCTGGTGGGCATAATCGCTCCGAAGAAGGTGAGCGACTTTAAGGCGAGCGACATCATGAAACTGCTGCGAGAGCGGTTCTGCCCCTCGAGGGCAATGTTTCCCGCTCGGAGCGCGTTTTGGAGGCGAGTCCAAGCGCCGGATGAGTCGGTTGAGGCATTCGTGGCCGCCATGAGGATAGCCGCCGCCCCCTGTAAATGGGGCGATATCCTGGAGTTGGTCCTCAGGGACGGCGTGTTGTGTGGCCTGAAAGACAAGGAGGTACAGCGCAGCTTGATGAATAAGGAGCCGCCACCCACGCTGGCAGAGGTCATAGAGGCCGCGGAAGCCGCAGAGTCCACGAATGCCGGAGTGGACGAGATGCACCAGTGGCGTGAGTGGCGTCCTAGAGCCGGCAAGGCGGAAAATTCGGTGCACGGGAAGACCGGACAGTCGGTGCACGCGACTCGACGGGCCTCAAAGTCGTCTACGGAAGGCAGCGACGGCGAGGAGGTCCAGAAGGTCCGGAAGGGTGGTCGACGCTGCGAGGGTTGCGGAGCGGCCCACGAGCGCGCGAGATGCCCGTTCAGGAAGGCCGAGTGTTACACCTGCGGCCGTCGGGGGCACATCGCCAAGGCGTGCAGAAAACGGAAAGAGGGCCGGAGGCAGTCACAAGACCGCGCGGCCAGACCGGACCGTCCAGCGAGGCCCAAAGATGGCGCCCAGACCACGAGGAAGCAGGACGGCGTGGGCCGCGTCTCGGACGGCAGCGAGGACGACGCCCCAGTGTTCAGCGTGTCCGCGGGACAGTCCCATTACTTCGTTGAGGTATTAGTACAAGGGGCCCCTATTAAGATGGAAATTGACTCGGGGTCCTCCTATTCCATAATTCCCCAGAAAGAGTTCCTGAAAATCGACCCCCACGTGCGGCCCAAGCTTAAAGCGTTGAGGTCCACACTACGGGACGTACAGGGAAACAGCATTCCGGTGTTGGGGGTCGGGAAATTTCGGGTCAATTTTAAGAGACATTCTGCGGAACTGCCCCTAGTTGTCCTCAAGGGGGGAAGCTGTAGCCTCCTAGGGACACAGTGGTTTCAGCCTTTAGGTTTGTTCATAGGGGGGGTGCATACCGTGGGGGGGGACCCTATACAAGCGGTTTGCGATGCGCATCCCGCCGTTTTTAAGAAAGGACTCGGAAAGTTCAAGGGACCCCCTGTAGCTTTCGACATAGACCCGGAGGTCCGCCCGATAAGACTCAAACCACGCAGGGTGCCGTTCGCACTCAAGGACAAGATAGAGGCGGAACTGGACAAACTGGTGGGCCAGGGGATTCTTATTCCTGTTGATTCCGCGGAGTGGGAAACTCCAATTGTAACGGCCCTCAAGGCTAACGGGGAGGTGCGCATTTGCGCTGATTATAAGTGTACAATTAACAAGGCGATCCGCCCTAATGCATACCCGGTGCCAGTGATCAGCCACCTTTTGGCCAGGCTAAATGGGGGAAAGTGTTTCGCTAAACTCGATTTGGCACAAGCCTATCAGCAACTTCCTGTGACCCCCGCCACGGCCGCGGCACAAACGATAGTTACACATAAGGGAGCGTTCCAGGTGTCGCGGTTACAGTTCGGCGTGAACTCGGCACCCGGCCTTTTTCAATCGCTTGTGGAACGCCTCCTAAAGGGCCTGGAGGGGGTGTTGCCTTATTTTGATGACGTGTTGATAACAGGGGGGAGTGAGGCTGAACTAGCAAAAAGGTTGGACAAAGTACTGACCGTGTTCGAGAAAGCGGGGCTGAGATTGAGGAAGGATAAATGTGTCTTCTTCGAAACCGAAGTCGAGTTTTTAGGGTTCCGGATCACACCCGAGGGGATTAAACCGTCTAAATCCAAGGTAGCAGCCATTAAAAAGGCCCCTCGCCCCACATCCAAAACCGAGCTACAGTCCTTCCTGGGGCTCCTCAATTTTTACCATACATTCCTCCCGCGGAAGGCGTCCGTGGCCGAACCGCTCCATCGGTTACTTAAAAAGGAGGAGACATGGATGTGGGGTGACGAGCACGAGAGGGCGTTCAAAGAGCTAAAGCAACTCCTAACATCTGAGGCAATCTTGACGCATTTCGACCCCAAACGGCCAGTGGTCCTAGTGTGTGATGCATCCCCGGTGGGGGTGGGGGCGGTGCTTTGCCACGTGTTGGAAGACGGAAGGGAGGCCCCGGTAGCGTTTTACTCAAGGTCCCTGTCCCAAGCGGAGCGAAATTACGCACAAACCGACAGGGAAGCGTTAGCAATAGTAGCGGGGACCAAAAAATTTCACGATTTTTTGTATGGCCGCCCGTTCAGAATCGTGACCGATCACAAGCCGCTGTTAGGGATTTTCACGGCAAGCAAGCCCACGCCGCAGATCCTGTCCCCGAGAATGCTGCGATGGGCTATTTTCCTCAACGCGTACCAACATGAGTTAGAGTACAGGCCCGGAAAGGAGATCAGCCATGCTGATGTGCTTTCGAGATCCCCTCTGCCCTTGTCGGACGACCAAAAGGCGAGAGCAGAAAGAGACCGCCAGGTGTTGCTAATTGAGGTTTTAGACGCACCCCCAATAGTACCAGCCGACGTTGCTAGGGCGACTGGCAAGGACAGGACGCTGGAGAAAGTCAGTTCATGGGTGCAGAAGGGGTGGCCGGCTTCGTCCCCGAGTACAGAGTTCGACCCATTCTTTAGGAAAAAGCTAGAGTTGTCCCTAGAGAGGGGGTGCCTTCTGTGGGGCCAACGGGTGGTGGTCCCTACGCCCCTGCGGACGAGGGTGCTCGAACTGCTGCACGTCAGCCACCCGGGCATAGTTCGTTCAAAGGCGCTGGCCCGGAGTTACTTCTGGTGGCCACAGCTGGACGCGGACATTGAGCACATGGTCGGCACTTGCGAGGCTTGCCAGGGATCCCGACCTGAGGCGGCCCGTCTCCCGCATAGGGAGTGGGACACAGCTAGGGGGCCGTGGTCCAGAGTGCACGTGGATTTCGCTGGCCCATTCCGAGGAACCATGTTTCTCCTGGTGGTGGATGCGTTCTCCAAGTGGCTGGAGGTTATCCCAGTAAAGAGCACGTCCTCCGCCACGACAATTAGCCAGCTAAGGAGGGTCTTTTCCACTTTCGGTCTACCCGACACTTTGGTCAGCGATAACGCTAGTTGTTTCACCTCCGCCGAGTTCGGGGCATTCATGGAGGTAAACGCCATTCGGCATGTCACATCCGCACCGTTTCACCCGGCCACGAATGGCCAAGTGGAACGGCTGGTGCGGACAACGAAGGAGGTGCTGCGGCGCATGGGCCCGGGGGACCTGAATCACCAAGTATGCCAGTTCCTCTTAGCGTATAGGGTAACCCCCTTAGCGTCAGGCTACTCGCCGGCGGAGCTCTTGATGCGGCGAAAACTGACCACGATCCTGTCCAGGCTAGACCCGACGAGAGTCGAGGATAAAGGTACAAACATAGGGTTGGCAGTCTCGAAAGGTTTCGCCGCCGGGGACCCTGTTCACTGCAGGAACTATTCCAGCGCAGGGCCAGCCTGGGTGCCAGGGACGGTTGTAGAACAGACGGGGCCAGTGTCGTACCGGGTCGAGACTATCACCGGCCTCCTTTGGAGGAGGCACGCAGACCAACTGAGGCACCGAGTGAGTGGGCCAGTCAGTGGAGCTCAGCAACAGGATTCAGCGTTAGGGTTCTCCCCCACCCGCTTAACCCAAGGGGGAGACAGCAGTGGACAACGGTCCCAAGCAAGGGGGGAAGGAAGCAGTAGCAGCGGCCCCGACTCATATCCTTTTGATACGCCAGTCTTATCAGGGGCCGGGGAAGGGGGAGAGGAGTTCGCGACCGCTGCCCCCGATTGTGATTTTGATTTTGATTTTGCGAGCCGGGGGGGTTTTCAGGAGTGTTCCCCCACCCATCCAAGCGAGAAGAGGGGTTTTTCGTTAGCCCCCAGTACCCCCGGTTCCTCCCTAAGAAAGAGCACACCTCCCAACAACGCCGCGGAGCCGCGGCAAGTCACTAACGAGTCTCCCTCTCATATTACAGGACAGGAAACCAGGGGACAAAGAGAAGGTAGCAAACCCGGGGAGAGGCAGCCCGCATCGAGACCCCAGCGTGTTCGAAATAAGCCATCTTGGCTGAGAGACTTTGTCTCCTAAGGGGGGGGAGTGTGTTTAAGTGTGGGCTCGAGACTTTGTCTCGTCCTAGGGGGGAGGGGTGTTGTGTTCTGATGGTTTTTATTGTACACATGGATTACAATGTATCTGAGCCAATGTAACCTTGCCTATAGCAACAATGTAACCTTCAGCTGTATCATATAAACCCTGTAATAGGACGCGAGCTAATGACCACCAGCTGGCAGCAGCGAGCGTCCAAGCTCTCTTGGTCCGAACTCATCAAAGGCAACAGCGCGGGAAGTTTTCCCGCCACCACCTACACCTGGACAAGAAGGGCGTGACCTGCAATGACGTCACGCAGACAGTAGCCAATGGGCTACCATGGCACCACGTTCAAATGTATTACTGCTGTATATAAAGAGCTATCGATCCGCCATTACCTCATGTTCCCTCTGTCCACGATGCAATAAACCTGAGTTAACCCAGCCCGAGGCTGTGTCCTGTGTCTTGGTTTGCATACACCAAAGTTTTGGAGTACAGATTTCCAAAAATCATATTTTAAATGTTTCCTCCTTAAAGGGGAAAAAATATAAGTGCTTTTTGATCAAAACAGACACAAAACTGCTTATGTAGTTTAATGTAATCCTATTATGTTTCATTCTGTATATAATGATGATAGGCAAATCTGTTTTTTAAATACTTAACAGAATCAGTACTCTAATGGGATAATGGCAGATTTTTTACCATTTGTTTGCATGTGATTGTTGTTTTTTCGCTCCTCTCAGAGAAATGTCTATAAATAAGCCTATTAATTATGTGTCAATTATACAATATTTTTATTAATTGACTCTGCTGGGAACTCTGTTTTCCAAACTTACTGTGCTTTTTGTGCATTCTGGATTGTTAAAGCCATTTTATCTTTTCAATTAAACCTACATTCAATTCAAACAATAAAAATCAGTCCCCGCTCAGCAGGATGCAGCAATGAATACATGGGTGGTGGTAAGGTGGTTTCCCAATGGCATCATCCCGAAGTTTTTGAAAAGTGTGTGTGTGTGTGTGTGTGTGTGTGTGTGTGGTGGAGGTGGTTTTTGTGTACAAATAAACTGCATGAAGAGGGTCAAGGAGGGGTGTAAATCAGCCCAAGCTGGTGTTTACCCCTCCAGTCCTCGCCTTGCTATGAAAGCCCAGCAAAAAGTTTCTCCCCTGAGTGTGCAGAGATTTGTCCTACGCAGATAGAGTTACCATAATTCTCTTCTACAAAACCGAGATGCCTACCCGGCAATCCAAAATCTGCAACTCGCCCACCTGAGATGCACAGTCTTGAACCCAGCACCTTCTTCTTCCTCCCATCCCCTCCCTAAAAAAAATCCACACGGGTTTGATCCCAGCCATCCCTGGAAGAGACTCCCCAAAGCCAGTCCCACCACCTGCAGTATGTTTCCATTTCCCCCTTGCCAAACCTTTTCAGTTAAAAGGGATAGAAGATAGCTTGTCATGTTCCCCGCCACAGTGCCAAAACCCACCCACTCCCCAGGGGTGCTCCAGAGCCCGCCAGAGCCACAATTACTCAACCCAGAGGCAGGAGGAGCCGCACCACCACTGCACCTCAGCAGCTGCTCGCCTCTCCCTGGCACTCATGGTGGGTCACGAGGTGCCCTGAGGAAAGAGTGCCAAGACCTTCTTGCAACCAGTGTCACTTGAGCAAGTAGGAGCTGGCAGTCAGCCCGCTCTTCCCCTGGAGGAGGAGGAGAGGTAGTCCCTCTTCTCTCCGTTGTTCTGGGAAAGAAGGCCGGCAGTGGTCTCACCGTGGTTTTTTGTTGGTGTTTGTTTTGTGAGGCAGACTTGCGCTCCCATTGCGGGATGCCGGCGTTTTTTAATTTTAGTTTTTGTGTGCCGGCTTTCTCAGCGTGCTTGCGCCCTTCAGCCTGATTTGCTGAAGTGTTCACAGCGTGTAGGATGCTGTGACATGGAGTTTTGTGTTTTCTGTTTGCGTTTGTGTGGCGGTTTTCCCCCACGGCTCGATTTCAATTGGCCGTGCCACGTTTCCCAATGTTTTCTTTGCTGTCGCCTCTCAGCCTGATTGGCTGAGGGGCGGTGCGGAGGACATTGGGAAATTTAAGTTGTTTTCCTTTGTTCGTGTTTGTGGGGCTCTTGCGCCACTGGCAGCTTTGGCAACCCTGCAGTACTCTGCGGGCTGGGTTTGGGTGAGTGCAGGAGGCTCGGTATGGGATAGTATGGACGGGTGCAGAAGCGTACAGCAAATTCCAACGGTAAACACTTGGATTTATAGGCATAGATTATTATTATTATTATTATTATTATTATTATTATTATTATTATTATTATTATTATTATTATTATTATTATTATTATTATTATTATTATTATTATTGTTGTTGTTGTTGTTGTTGTTGTTGTTGTTGTTGTTGTTGTTGCTGTTGCTGCTGTTGCTGCTGTTGCTGCTGTTGCTGCTGTTGCTGTTGCTGTTGCTGCTGTTGCTGTTGTTGTTGTTGTTGTTGTTGTTGTTGTTATCCACTTACACTCTGCCCATCTGGGGTATCATCCCCACTCTGGGCAGCTACAACAACAACAACCTACATGGAACATTACCTTGGCGTGGTGGAGGGGGTGATAAAAATCAGGAAAGGACAGTGGGAAGTAAGATGGGGGATTATGGGCATACGTTAATTAATGACACAGTGATGTTGTCGGGTGTGCTCCAATGAACACACGAGGGTAGGGGACAAACATCAATCCGGAAGGCTACACATAGGAGGCGAGAGGTTGATTCTCCAATCAGCATCCATGGAGTTTGGGCGAGGAGACTTGATTATGGAACTCCTTGATTGAATGTTGACATTCCCATCATTCCCGACCGATATAATCTCTTCCTAACTCCTGGCATGACTAACTAGAGTGTTTACATATAATAGCTCCAGGTTTCAGACACAAAAGGTGTGATGCATACAAACAAAAACAAGACTTGAGGAAACATAATCCTGTCCTGATTCCCACAGGAACCCACCCTCACTATTTGCATTTTATGAGTGCAGAAACCCCATAGACAATGCATGCAAGGGATACAGGTAATCGAAACTAATACAAAATGTATACAGAAGAATTGATGCTACTTTTCTTGCTGTTGACATTCAGGTGGTTTAGGTGGATGGGTGCATTCCCCCTGTGGCCAGGTGATAATTGGTGGCTTCCCATGAAACAGAAGCCTTTTGGGTGTAGCAAAAGGCAGTCTTTGGTGTAAAGAAAGATATAGTAGGATTTTCCTGCTTAAAATATAAAACAGAACATTTAAATATCATTTAGAAGCATTTTAAATGATTTTAAGACTTTTTAATCAAAACAGCTAAATAATTAATCAATTGGGGATCGAAGGGTTAAGTTCGTCATGCCTATGATCAGGCATGGTCCAAAACCCACCAAAAACACAATTTAACCCAAACCGCTAAAGCTCAAAGTTCCCTTTTAAAAAGTTTTTCTGTCCAGCTGCTTGTCTTTTTACAGGAGAATTAGGGGGGATAGCCCATTTCAAAAAGCCCACACTTCTCATTCTGAAACCAATTGGAAATAAATGAACATTTACTGCCCTACTCCCGAGGAGACCTTCTCAATCAGTTCCGCAACTGATCCTTTGCTAGTCAACACCAGTTCCAGGCTTCAGGAGCTAAGGCAGGAATTGCCTTAAATTAATTTTGAACATTTTAAACTTTTATTCAGCATTTAAAGTGTTAACCCTCGATCTGGCATCTCCCCCATCGTTCAATATTTTTTCTAATATTTTTGACCTCAGGAGAACCACTTTCATTGAAGTCCTGTGTTTCAATCAAGCTGGATACTTTGTGGCAAACCCTCTGCCTTTGAACTGCCATATTTGGATCGCTCACTTTATTCATGAGCTCACTTTATTCATAACTTATGAGGCTTCTTTGAGGCCATAGCAGTCTGCCTCAAGTGGTAGAAAGGAGAATAGCTCACCGGCATTTCCTATGTAAGTGAATGGTGAGTGGTTCGAATATTCAATCAAAGTTTAAAAATATGTCTTTTGCAGTTATGTACCTGAAAAGTGTGTGAATGCGTGTGTGTTAGTGTACTGCTTAGTGCACACATATGCCTGACTATATCGTGTAGAGGGCGAATAAAAAATAAATAAAAGTGAGGTAACTTTATTAGGAATAAAGGTATAGAAAAAAAACCAAAGAGTTGTTTTTCCAAATTGGGGTTACACATACATTCATTACAATTGGGTCAAACAGGTATGGGGTGAAAGGAAGGTGACCATACTGGTTTGTTTCAAATATTACAAGCATCTGTGCTGAAACCACATTTTGAGAATCGTGCACATTGTAAAAGTATCAGTGTCAAAATTAGTGGTATTATCATACTCAATGAGAACACACAATCATCATGTTCTACTTCAGACATATTCTCATTTTGCATTACCTTTTCTGTTGCAGGAATCCTATTCAACAATGTTGGGCATGGACACATGTGGGTTGCCCGTGGGAGTAATTGGCCAAACCTTTCCCCAGGGGTTCGCTCGGCCTTCGACAGATCCAGGGATCAACCAAGCTTGGCAGGAAGGGCAATTGGGATGCGGGCTAGTTAGCTAGTTTGGGGGGGGTGAATCATAAAGCCTTGGCTGATGGCTACAGTAGAAACGGGGTAAAAACCAAGATGATGACTTTAGTAGAAAGACACAATCCTCAGCTGCTGGCTATAGATTAAGCTGGGCAAACAAACCAAGCCAGACAGCAGACAAAGCTAGGCACCCGGAGTCAATATACATAAAGCTCCGAGATAGGGCAGGAACAATGGGTTTCGCCAGCCCAAACCTTAATTAGTTGCAGGCTGTCCATTAACCACAAGGCAATGTTTAAGATCAGGTATTGTCCTAACCACCAGAAAATGCCATGTATGCAAGCCTTCTGTATTAGGGGGTCACGCGCATCCTACACACATATCACCTCCAGGCAGGGTAATAAATACGGATCCCCGACTTCGTTCGGGGCTGGACTTCACCGCACGATTGTCTCGCGTGTCTTCCTTGTGGCCAGCCATTCCTACATTCCTACAGACACATCAAAGGAATAGGAAAGAGGCAGTAAGTAGTAGGGGAAGCAGTGGAAGCAAAATGCATCATGTTGGTGAAGAACTATTGAAGATGGTAAGTTAAGCAGTCCAGATGCTTCTTCTGAAGCAGTCTTTCCTGTTATCAAGCTGTGCTCAGGTTTTTTTATTTCCAAATCTACATTTACCATTAAAAAAACCTTAAACTGGTTTTTAATCTTCAAAAATACTCCATCTATAACCTTCTAACCTTCTAACATGAGGCTAGAGACATTTCTATGTTGTATTTCATTTTCATATAAATTTTCTCACTACTAATGCCAGCAGGGAGGGAAGAAGCAGACTTCAGTGCCTCATCAGTGTCTACCAAACCTGCCAATTTCATCCCAATATATCAAATAAGAAAAATGTTATAGCCCTGTACCTATTTCACACGATAGTCAACAGAAAATAGGGATATTTCAGTTTCCAATTCTCACTTTGGATTTGAAAGCTAAATTGAATCAGACTGCATCTGAACTGTTCTGAGCCAAATTAAGCCATTTTCTGAATTGCTAAATTGGAATCCAAACTAAATCTTGTGATCAGAACATACTACTAGTACATTTTTTCTGCTAAATAATAATAATTCTATGACGTCAAGTCAATTCAGATTTACGGCAATCCTTTCCAGGGTTTTTAAGGTTTAAAAAAATACACAGAATTAATTTACTGTTTCCTTTTCTGGAGGTACCCTGGGACTGTGCAGCTTGCCCATGACTACACAGGGTGGCTTTATTCTCAGGAGCCATAGTGGGGAATCAAACTCCTAACCTCTGGCACCACAGCTAGGTACCTAAACCACTGAGCTCTTCAGCCAGATCCTTTCACTGATACTACAATTAAATATGATTTTGTTGAGGAAGAGAGTACAATGGAGAGGCTAAGTCCAATGACTTGTTACCTACCAGACTTTAGATCCAGGTAATCAAGTTGCAAAGACAATGATCTGGGGAAATTGAGGATAATGTGACTACTTAGAGATGGACAATTGTATGGCTTGCTTCTTGGCATCTGGTGTAGTTTGTCAGCAGAATGAATCATTTGACTTTGTGTTCGGAACTGATCCAAAAGAAGATGAGAAGTCTTATAGAGGACAGAGCTTGCTGATCTTTCAATTATGCATCAATAGACATTTTTGATTTTAAAAATCACAGTTTCTGTTTGGTTATTCACTTTTACATAGTAGATTGGACAGACAGATCAGAATATGATGTAACCTTTAAACTAGCCTGGTCCTATGTCACCTATACCCAAATATAACCAAAATACATTATTCTATCAGCACAGAAAACCAAATGATGTTGCAAAAAACCAGAACGTCTCTCATAGGAACTGATTTTCTTCTCAAGTTGAAGCCTTGACATTTGGGGGGCCCTCTTCAGAGGTTACTATATATACTTTTTTCTCCCAACAAAGCCTCTGAAACAACACTCCAAGACAGGCAACATTATGAATAAGTGAACATATCAAAAAGGGAGTGTCATGTCTTGATGCCTTCCCTGTTGCTTTGTTCATATGCAAAGTGAAGTACAGCATGGTCAGAAGAGGAGAAGCTCCTCTAGGGAAGTAAATAATCACTTAACAAACTTTATAACTGAGAATGAGGACCTGCAAAATTATTTTTCTTTCCTCCTGAAAGGGCAAAGTTACTGTGATGTTATCTGCAAGAGAAGACAATGGGAACAAGGAATTGGTCATTGTTTTGTGCTTGCTGTTCAGAGTGTAACCTGAACTCTTAATTTATTGGAGTTCAGTTTGATTTTAGAGTTCTTGAAAATAATAATTTTAAATACCCAATTTTCCCTTTCCCCCTGGCAGAGAAAGATCGGACATAATGCAATTTAGTTGAAAAGAGAGGTCATTTATTGAGGATACCTTTCAATCAATGGGCTCCGCATCTACCACCAATCCTAAAAAGGAAAGACAAGGGGGTGGGGCTGAAATAGGTATATTCATACTTTTGGTTGTGCTTGATGTTTGCTCTTGATGCAATGATCAGCAAAAAAACAACAACCCCAAAAACCTATGTGTGGAAATTAAGTCTGTTGTAAAACAATCCATCCTTCTTGGAGGAAACAAGAAGTGTGACTAGGAATGCGGGCTTCCTCAGTAATAAAAAAATCAATAAAATCAATAAACAGGGATGAGGGGAATGCAAATAGATGGAAATGATTCTGAGGTCAGGTGGGACTGGGTGAAGCTCTGGGATAAAGCAGTCCTTCATTGGAACAATTAACATTGATTTCCAGGGGATAATCTGCTTGGAGCGTTGTAAAAAGTTTAGTTTCTTTATCTTTTCTGATTTACCCTACCCTAGGTGACCTTTTTTTTGCCCGAATTTGCAGTGAGGGTAACCCCCATTTCACACCTCTGCCTCAGGTGGTAACAAGGCAGTTGCTTTGATCTCTGATTGAACCAGAGCTCCATTGAGGAGAAGCCTGTTGCATGATTTAACTGCAGGCAGAGAGGCTTAACGGGGAGAACTTTAATTTGTATTGTCCTAGTATGATGGGAAGGAAGATGTATCATGTCCCTGCTTCCCCCACACTCCATGCCATGGGGAAATGGGCAGAAACAAAGAGAAGGAGTTTTTCTGAGTACATGTCTACATGCTTATGTTTAATGATTGAATAAAATACATGAAAAATTAGACTAAAACTTCTTAGTGTCCACTTTCATCTATCAAGAGGAAAAGGATATCAGTTTTGTGCAGACAGTTTAGAAGGCTATGAAGACACAAATAAAGGGGGAAAAATCAACACTCCTTTTCTCATTCTCACTGAATCCAGCAGTTTTGCAAGATTGAGAAACCTCACTGAGGGTGCAACTACACTTTGTTATGATTTAGTTACTAGCCACAGGGATTGCAGATTGATTTGGGATTTTATTGTTCATACCAGATGTGATTCCTAGCCCACAGTTGATTTGTCTTTTCATAAGAACATAAGAACAGCCTTGCTGGAACAGGCTACAGCCCATCCAGTCCAGCATTCTGCCTCACACAGTGGCTCATCATTTCCTTCAGGGTATTATTCCCAAGCAGATGTCTTCACCTGCTTATGATTCCCTGGAAATGGCATTGAGAGATATCCTGCCTATCTCTTCAACCCGGAGGTTGTCCTTAGGTATCCATAATTATAGCCATTGATACCCTTGTCCTCCATGAACTTGTCTAATCCTTTCTTAAAGCTGTCAAGACTGACAGCTGTCACCACTTCTTCTGGCAGGTTTGAGAACTAGTTTGAGAACTAGTACCCAAAAGTTTTATGGAGTGCCCACTAGTGTTGTGTGATAGGGAAAACAGTTTTTCTTTATCTACTTTGTCCACACCATGCATGATTTTATAAACTTCAATCAGGTCACCTTTAAGAGTGAAGAGGCCCAACCGTTGCAGCCTCAGATGGTAAGGAAGGTGTTCCAGTCCCCTAGTCATTCTGGTTGCCCTCCTCTGCACTTTTTCTAGCTCCATAATATGTTTCTGGAGGTATGGCGACCAGAAATGTACATAGTATTTCAGATGGGACCTCACCATAGATGTATAAAGAGGCAAAATGTCACTTGCTGACTTATTTTCATCTTTTCTCTGGTCCTTCCTCTGCTGCCCTTTCTTCTTTTGGTCCTGTCTCATTTGCCCATGATTTTGAACGGGCTAAAGGAATGCTGTCCCATGGTGTGTAATTTCCCTTATGAGAGTAAGTAATTTCATGCAGCTTCACTGGTAGCCTTTTGGGAGCATTTAGGATCATCTAGTTGGTAGCCTAGACAAGAGGAGAGAGGCTGCAACTGTACTGGTCCAAGACAGAGTAGGCTGGAAAGAGGTCCTAGGTATCCTTGAGTAGAGCTGAGGACCTGGACCTTTGTTATATGATTGCTTCACAACATATTCATTTGTTCATGGCAAGGGCAATGGGTGGATTCCTTTGTCACCAAGCAGGTGACCCATTCAGTGAATTTCAATTCTGGATTGTGACAGGTATGTCCTTGATATGTTTGGGGCTTAATGTGGTGTGGTGAAGCATGCACTCTTTTAAGATCAGGGTCACAATCACTGCAGTTGCACTAGGGTTTGATGGAGGGTTTTCATTGGATGATGGAGGTCCACTTGTTACAAATTCAATGTACATTCTCTGGTTTAGTTTGGACTGACTTTTTTTGTGAGTGTGTATTTTGGGAGTCAATGACAGTGGATGGCAGTGTGTGCTCCTTTGTAAATATAGCTTCCTCCTGGTCAGTGAAGAGAATTAGACTAACAGCATTAGACACCCAGTTAGGCTTAGGGCAAAAAGTTGAATGGAAGGTCAAATGCAGAATGCATTGCGATGTCATTTTACCTGCTTGGGGGAAATATGAAATGTTGACCCCTATGGTGGTATTGGTTCACCTGACAAGTTCATTATCTAGGCTTGTTGAAGGGCAAGAGGTCATCATCAGAGCAATAGAAGATAGTTTAAAGGTCATGGAGAGACGGCCTGGAGTGACCATTATTTGGCCAGCTATTCCTGTCTGTCACGTGTGACAGAGGGACTGTGATCATGCATGTAAAGGAGTTAAAACAGAGTTTAGAGCATGGGTTTCTAGAAATCATATATGATTGACCTGACATATTGCCTTGAGATGGCATTCACTTTTCAGATAAGGGAACTGAAATTTTTTTGGATGGCCAGCAGAAGGACTTAACAGCTCAGTAGGACCTAACAATTCAGGTTTGAGCCTTGTTAGACCTCTCCTGATACAGCTGGCCTAGGCTCATGAGAACACTTTATATTTTGGGCAATTATGTTATCAGTGTGATTTTTGGTATAACAAATATTATTTACTACTTATAAAATGGTGTTTCTTTAGGTCATGGAGGGCACTTTCAGCCACTTGTGTATAGGTATGTTTAAGTACAGTATATTTTAAAATGAACTTAATTAATAATAATTTAATAATTTAATTACTTAATAATTAAAACATAATGAACACATAACTCAAAAGTAACTCATTCATAATAGTAAGTGAATGACCCACACTTTCAATAATGAGAAATATTAATGACGTGTTTCCATTGAAAGAATTCCACCAAAGCCCTCAATTTAAAAAGTACTTTTTAAAAAAAGTTAGGTCACAAATTATGCTTGTACATGCAGAAGCAATAGCATTTAGTTTTAAAAACCAATGGAAGACAAAAAGTGAATGCAGATGAGTGGTTCTTCAATTTGTGTTGAAAATCTAAGGTAGTAATTAAAAGACAATAAAAAGGAGCCATAACACATTCTTAAAATTCATTTACAGTTTTAAAGATTTAATTTGCAATTTCATTTTTATATACCAGAGAAGAGGCCTTTAAATCATTCACTGAATTCCAACTCTGACCAAAGTGAGGAAATAGTTGAACGTCAAAATGAAAAGACCTATAGACTTTTTCAAAGTAACCTGGGGTTTTTAAAAGTTTTCTTTTATGTCTGCACCAGAGAGAGAGAAGGTGCTGGAAACAGAACCACATTTATAAGTGTTTTCATTAGAATAAGGATGAAGAATGAAGGTTCTTCATGCAACAATAGTTCTTCTTTTATTTTATTTACTGGCTGGGGATGACAGATCAGCAGTCTGTCATCTACATGCAGTTAGGTGGTCCTGGACAATTACCTTCAGGTAGAGGAGGCATTCCGTGACAAAGAGATAGTTCCACTCAAGAAGAGTTGTTAGCGTGGGTGGAGCATGAAAGATTTTGAAGGATGGAGAATTTAAAGGGGGCTCTGGAGGTGGCCAAGGAGAAGGTTTGGGTACAAGTGGTTTGGGAAGAAGCAGAGCAGAGAGCTCACCAGGAACTTCCAGGCACTACAGGCTCTGGGAACAAGAACTCAGAGGAGCTGGTGCTAGAGGCCAAAGGCAAACCGGAGAAAGGGCACCATGAAAGGGCTAAATCCCAACTGAAACCCTCAAGAGCACAGCCACCAGGAAACATCCACCTCAAGGTACCTTAGTGTTAAATTACCTGACTTCACTGCAAACAGGACATTATGCTCATGTGCTGCTGGTGAACTTAGAGTATGATCTGGGAACTGAAAACCAAGCTAACCAAAGGGACTTGTAACTTTGGAGAGCTAGTGCCAAGAACCAGGCCATTTTCAGAGCCTTTGTACACTGTTGCTCTTTGTCCCCTTGTTTGATTAAAAGTTGTTTGAATCAAGAGCTAGCCTAACTAGTGTTGTTTGGGAAGATAGTGGGTAGGCTCACAGGGATTAGCAAAATAATAGGTATGGCTTCTCTAGTATGGATTGCTGGAGAACAACTGACCATACCTGTCAAGTTTTGGATTTGAAAATAAGGGAAATTTTGTGGGCGGGGCTACCTCTGTGGGCATGGCCAAATCTGTGGGTGTGGCCAAATCTGTGGGCATGGTCAAATCTGACCATGTGACTTGCTGGGCTCTAGTCATGACTTTTTTGGGGGGGTTCGAGTCGTTGTCTAGGGATAAATTCAAACCCAAATCTACTTTTTCTCTGAATGTAGACAATCCATCCATAGAAGTATTTTGAACGTTACTCCTAAGAGACGTTCAGAAGTTAGAACAAGAGAAGGTCAGGTTTCATAGAAATCTCTACCAACAGGATATAGCCATCCTCAAAGACTAAGGCAACAATCCCTCCATTGTAATCAAACCAGCAGATAAAGGAGGAGGCACAGTTGTACAAAACTTCACAGATTATTTGGCAGAAGTAAATAGGCAATTATCCGATACAAGTTTTTACAACAAATTGAGGTATGATCCCACTCCACGTATCACTTCCATCATTAAGGTTGTATTATCTAAGGGCCTTTCCCTTAATTACATAGAAAAGAAAACTTTTAAATATCTCATGAATAGTCATCCAAGAGTGCCGATTTTTCACATGCTGCCAAAGATTCACAAGATTAAACAACTGGGATTTCTGATCCCTTTTGATTCTGCAGAGCTGATGCTGAGGAGAGCCAAACAAAGGAAGTGAGCACTGCACTGCATACCTGTCAACTATCCCATTTTCCCGGGAAAACCCCTTATTTTACCCCTCTTCCTGCCCCCTCCCATTTTATTAATTTTCCCTTAATATCCCTGAATTTTTTTTTTAAAAAAAATCCTGACCGGAGCCCTCACAGGGGAAGCTGCAGTATGTTTTTCCTGCCACCAGAGGCCGCTGTCTGTGGCTTTTCACTGAGAGAGAAGGTGGTGGGGGCTCTCCCTGTAGTTTCTCTTTCACTTCCCTGCCACAACATGGTCATGGGGAGGCTTCATTTTTGCTGCTGAGCTGGTTGGGACGGGGAGTCTACTGTAGGTGAGCGATATTTCATATATGCAGGGGCAAAACAGCTCTTGGTCTCTCACGCTCAGGGTTTATTGAGCTGTTTCTGCCCTGCCTCCTGGCTGGAGGATTTTGTTTCTGTTCTAGAGTTAACTTGGGAGGGGGGAGGTTGCTTGATCACTATTTGAGAGAGAGAGAGAGAGAGACAGAGAGAGAGAGAGCAAATTAATTAAAAATGAGTAAGGTAAAGGTAAAGGTTTCCCTTGCTCGGAAGCCAGTCGTATCCGACTCTAGGGTTGAGTGTTCATCTCTGTTTCAAAGTCAAAGAGCCAGCATTGTCTGCATCTGCAGATGTTTCCATGGTCATGTGGCAGGCATGACTAGACACCAGAGCACACGGAATGCTGTTACCATCCCACCAAAGTGGTCCCTATTTATCTACTTGCAATTTCTTGCTTTTGAACTGCTAGGATGGCAGGCGGTGGGACAAAGATAGAAGCTCATTCTGTCCTACAGTACTCGGGAATCGAACTGCTGACCTTCTGCCTCCCAGTCAGCATCTTAGTAACTTAAGCCACTGAGTAAACAAGAAAGAAAACAAAACAAAAGTCCCCCAAGAAGATGGGGAAAGGGTTCTTTGGCCCACACAGCTTTGTGCCCATTGCATCTACAATACCATCTAGCAATCTTTTTTTTGGCCACCCCCTTCTTTTGTCCTCCACCTTTCCCAGCATCAAGGCCTTCTCAAGTGAGTCCTCTCTTCTCATTTGATGTCCAAAGTACTTTAGCATCATCTTTACTATTTGACCTTTAATGAGCAGTCAGGGTTGATTTCTTCTAGGATCGACCTATTTCTAACACCACATTTCATATTCTTCTGCGCTCAGCCTTTCTAATGGTCCAGCTCTCACACCCATACATTACCACCGGGAATACCATTGCTTTGACTATGCAATTTTTTGTTTGCAAGGTGATGCCTCTACTTTTAACTATGTTCCCCAGGTTTCTCATAGCTTGTTTCCCAAGCATCAGTTGCCTTTTTATTTCATGGCTGCAATCACCATCTGCAGCGATCTTTGATCCTAAGAAAGTAAAATCTGCCAGTCGTATCCAACTCTAAGGTGCAGTGCTCATCTCCATTTACAGCCAAAGAGCCAGTGCTGTCTGTGTTTACAGACATTTTCATGGCCATGTGGCAGGCATGACTAGAGCCCAGCAAGTCACATGGCTATATTTGGCCATGTCCACAGATTTGGCCACACCCACAGAGGGGCGTGGCCAAAATTTCCCTTATTTTCAAATCCAAAACTTGACAGATATGCTGCACTGGTAAGTTTTGGGTGTGCTTGCAGTTGGAGTAGAGCTGCTTTAGAGGCCTCCACTTATTTAAATTGATAATTTAAACTGCTGAGAGCCACCTCTGTTCAAACAGAGGAAGCAGTTAGAAGCTTCCTGAAACAGGAAGCAGGGGGGCAAAGCCACACCAGGCCCTTCCCTGAACTGTGACTGAGAGGGGCGGAGCCACACTAGCCTTTAAAAGCTCTGAGCTCTTTCAGGGTCAGCCCTTTTGATTCTGCATGTGCTCTTAAGCAGAGCTGCTGCTGAGGAGAGCTAAACAAAGGAAGTGAGCACTGCACTGGTAAGTTTTGGGCATGCTTGCAGTTGGAGTAGAGCTGCTTTAGAGGCCCGCGCGCCTAACGGCATGCAAGATTTCAAACAAAGAACAAAGGAAGAATATATTCTTACTAGATAGAAAGGTAGTATATGTGTACATTTTTGAGGCCCAGAATACTGCACTTGTTAAAATGGATTCTGAGGGAACAGCTGTAGTTAACTGCAATACTTGTGACATGTTTGTTCTTGCCAAAGCACATGGAGAACTATATTTGCAGCAAGTGCAAGCTGATTGCACTACTAGAAGAGAAGGTCCAGCAGTTAGAGGCCCGCATATTTAACCATCAACAAATTAAGGAGCTTGAGCTGTTCTTGGACAGAGCAGAACAGACTATCCTGGACAAAGAATAGATAGGGCACGGTTCTGAGGGAGAAGGCACTTCACTAACTCAGGAGGGAGATGTTTCGAGGAATGTGACTCAAAGGAGAAGAAGAGTAGGGGATCACTCTGAGAGTCTGAAATTACAGAATCAATTTGAGGCTCTTACCTTCATCACACCTGATGAGGAACACACAGAGGAACAACTGGTTCCACCTGAGGATCTGTCCTTCATCACACTTGATGAGATCCAGGAAGATAAACAACAGGAACAAACTGAAGTCCTCTCCCTTAATATGGTTGATCAGGTACATGTAGATAAACAGATTGCAGGCGAGAGGATCCTTGTACTTAGAAATACAGAGAGATGGATTTGTGATGCACATGATAACCGTATGGTGACTTGCCTGTCAGGTGCAAAAGTCACAGACATTACGAGAAATCTACATAGCTTGTTAGAGAGCACTGGGAAGGAGCCAGTGGTCATGGTACACGTTGGTACCAATGATGTTGGGAAGGCCAAGCGGTCAGTCCTGGAAGCCAAATTCAGGTTGTTAGGAAGAAGATTGAAGTCCCGGACTTCCAAGGTAGCATTTTCAGAAGGGCTGCCTGCTCCTCGTGCAGGACCTACCAGGTAGGCAGAGCTCAGAAGCTTCAATGTATGGATGAGGTGGTAGTTGTCGAGAGGAGGGCTTCAGATTTGTCAGGAACTGGAAAACATTTTGGGACCAGCCAAATCTGTTCAGGTGGGATGGGTTGCACTTGAACCATGATGGGACCAGATTGCTGGCACTCAACATCAAAAAGGATGCAGAGCAGCTTTTAAACTGATAACTGGGGGAAAGCCGACAGGAGCTGGGCAGCATCCGGTTTGGGAAAGTGTGTACTTGAGTAGTGATGAGGATGCAAAAATTACTGAGCAGAGCGAGGAGCTAGTCACCAGCACTCTAGCAGAAGGATGCAAGAGTCAGTCTAACAATGCAACAGTACTCAAAATACTGTATCAGAAAAGCATATATAAATGCTTGTATGCAAATGCCAGAAGCCTCCGGAACAAAATAGGGGAGCTAGAAAACTTAGCAATAGATAAAAATATTGATATTATTGGCATCACTGAAACCTGGTGGACGGATGATAACCAATGGGATACAGTTATCCCAGGCTACAAACTGTACAGGAAGGGGGAAATGGGAGATGGTGTCACCTTGTATGTCAAAGAAGTGATAAAATCATATGAATTGGAATATCTAGGTGATTTGGAGTCACCATTAGAAACTCTGTGGGTAAGAGTAGCAAGCCACAAGGATGGCATATACTATCGGCCTCCGACCCTAACTCCTGAGGGAGACTGGCAGTTGGAGAATGTTGTAAAGGAGGCATCCAAGAAGGGAAGCCTGGTTACAATGGGGGACTTCAATTACCCTCACATAGACTGGGTGAACTGTTGTTCAGCACATGATAAAGAGATAAAGTTCCTAGATATGCTAAATGATTGTTCCCTGGGACAGATGGTTGAAGACCCAACTAGAGGTACAAGAATCCTTGACTTGATCCTGAGTAATACTCAGGATCTGGCGCAAGATGTTAATGTGACTGATCCAATTGGTAACAGTGACCACAACTCAATTATGTTTAACTTGATCATAGACCGCAAATCACTGATAAAATCTAACACAGAGACCTTAAATTTTCAAAAAGGAAATTTCCCAAAGATGAGGAAACTAGTAAAAAAGAAGCTGAAAGGGAAAATTGAGAGAGTCCAAACACTCCAAGAGGCATGGAGGCTGTTTACAAAAACAATAACAGAGGCCCAATTGGAATGCATACCCAAAAGGAAAAAGGGCACTGCCAGGTCCAAGAAGACTCCGATGTGGCTTACAGGAGCTGTTCAGGAAGTGATCGAAAGCAAGAAAAGATTATTGAGGAGATGGAAGGCTTGTCTGAATGAGGACAGCAGGCAGAAACATAAATTCTGGCAGAACAAATGCAAGGCAACAATCAGGAAAGGTAAGCAAGACTTTGAGGAGCATATAGCTAAAACACTCAGAGAAACAACAAAGATTTCTTTAAGTATATTAGAAGTAAGACCCCAACTAGGAAGGCCATTGGACCATTAGACGACAATGGAAGGCAAGGGGTTTTTAAAGAGGAAACAGAGATTGCAGAGAGACTCAATGAATTCTTTGCTTCAGTATTCACTGAAGAAGACAGAGACCACATGCCCAAAACAGAGTCTATCTTTGTAGGGAGGGAAACCGAAGAATTAAGCCAGATAGAAATAACCAGGGAGGAGGTTCTTGCATGTCTTGTTAAATTAAATGCTAACAAATCACCAGGACCAGATGGCATCCATCCATGAGTTCTCAGGGAACTTAAAGATGAAATTGCTGATCTCTTAGCGAAAATATATAATCTTTCCCTCAAATCAGGCTTTGTGCCTGATGACTGGAAGGTAGTGAATGTAACACCAATTTTCAAAAAAGGATCCAGGGGTGATCAAGGAAATTAACGAACAGTCAGTTTGACATGTGTCCCAGGTAAAGTGATGGAAACCATCCTAAAAGATAGAATTAACAACATGTTTTTTTGCACGGGCAAATCATGCCTCACTAATCTGTTGGAATTTTTTGAGAGTGTCAACAAGCATGTGGATAAGGGGGATCCAGTTGACATTGTTTATCTGGACTTTCAGAAGGCTTTTGACAAGGTCCCGCACCAAAGGCTCTTAAATAAACTTACCAGTAATGAAATAAAGGGACAGGTCTTGTCCTGGATCAGCAACTGGCTAAGGGACAGGAAACAGAGGGTAGCACTAAATGGACACTTCTCCAAGTGGAGGGAAGTAAAGAGTGGGGTCCCCCAAGGTTCAGTACTGGGACCCCTGCTTTTCAACCTCTTCATAAATGATCTAGAAGTAGGAATAAATAGCAAGGTAGCCAAATTTGCTGACGACACTAAATTATACAGGGTAGTGAAAACTGTGAGAGATTGTGAGGAGCTCCAGAGGGATCTCTTGACACTGGGGGAGTGGGCACAACAGTGGCAAATGAGCTTCAACATTAGTAAGTGCAGAGTGATGCATGTTGGGGCAAAAAACCCAATTACACTTATAAACTGATGGGGTCTGAACTCTCTGCGATAAACCAGGAAAGGGACCTTGGTGTCGTGGTGGACAGCTCAATGAAGGTGTCAACCCAGTGTGCCTCAGCAGTGAAAAAAGCAAACTCAATGCTAGGGATCATTAGGAAGGGTATAGAAAATAAGTCAGCAAGTGTCATTTTGCCTCTTTATAAATTTATGGTGAGGCCCCATCTGGAATACTGTGTACAGTTCTGGTCGCCATACCTCCAGTAGGATATTATGGAGTTGGAAAAAGTTCAGAGGAGGGCAACTAGAATGATTAGGGGACAGGAACACCTTCCTTACCATCTGAGGCTGAAACAGTTGGGCCTCTTCATTCTTGAATGACGGTGTCTAAGAGGTGACCTGATGGAAGTTTATAAAATCATGCATGGTGTGGCCAAAGTAGATAAGGAAAAACTGTTTTCCCTGCCGCATAACACTAGAACTAGGGGGCACTCCATGAAACCTTTGGGTACTAGCTCTCAAACAAATAAGAGAAAGTACATTTTCACCCAGGGGATCACTGGTCAATGGAACTCCCTGCCAGAAGAAGTGGTGACAGCTTTCAGTCTTGACAGCTGTAAGAAAGGATTAGACAAGTTAATGGAGGACAAGGGTATCAATGGTTATAATTATGGATACCTAAGGACAGCCTCCGGGTTGGAGAGATAGGCAGGATATCTCTCAATGCCATTTGCAAGGAATCCTAAACAGGTGAATGCATCTGCTTGGGAATACTCTGAAGCAAATGGTAAGCCACTGTGTGAGACAGAATGCTGGACTGGATGGGCTGTAGCCTGTTCCAGCAAGGCTGTTCTTTGTTCCTTCTTCCCGCTCAGGGCGAAACAAAGGGCTGTGACTTCTTCATCCCTGGAAGGAAGGAAGGAAGGATGGATGGAAGGAAGGAAAGACTTCTTCTTCTTCTTCCTCTTCCTCCTCCTCTCCTGGCAGACATGTGGTGTTACTATCTCCTTTGCAAACCTCAACAGCAAAATCGCAATATTGGAACACCACCACCCCAGATTTTTTTAAAAATAATTTTTATTAATTTTATAAGATATAAAGTAAATATATGAAAAATAACAAGTAAAGTGTAGAAAAATACAAAATATATACAGAAAAGGAAAAGTCAACATATGTAGAAAAATTGACATTAACATAATCATATAAAAAAGGTAAAGCACTAAGAATATTAAGATACAACTAAAACTGCACTTGATTAAGTATAAGCAGTTAAATTTTATCCTAATTCATTTAAATGTTGTCAGCCGAGTAAAAAGTTTCTATAATCAAACTAATTTGACTCTTCATACATTTGTTAAACTTCTTTTCCTTAATGCAAAAGTACATATTTTCCAAAATGGCCAGTTTAACCAATTTCTTGCCAGAGTAAACCAGAGTGAAAATCAAGTGCTAGTTCACCCCAAGTGACTGTACATTGCCCTGGAGGATGCGGTGGCACACATATTTTACACTATTTCAAAAAACTGGTCTGCTCCCGTCACCTTTTTTTTAACTAAAATCCACAAATGGTTGCCAAATTTGCCAAAATCTGTTCTCTTTTATTATTATCTTTTTCTTATTTAGTTCCCATGTTAGTTTATCATTCAGAGCTAACTGCCACATTTCCCTATACCATTCTTCCATCTTTAATGTTAGATCACTTTTCCAATTCTTCGTTATACATTGCCTTGCCGTTGTCAAACATACAGACAGCAATTCTTTTTTATCCTTTTCTAAATACATGTTTCCTGTGTCTGTCAACAAAGCTGTACATGGCTCCAGCTTAAAGTTCACCCCAAAAATTCTGGCAATTTCTTTTCCTATTTTCTCCCAAAATTCCTTTACTACCATACAACTCCGCCACATATGCTCATAAGTTCCCAATTTGTTTTTACATCTCCAACACATTTGACTTTTATTTTTATCTATCTGGTGCAACCGCACTGGGGTCAAGTACCATCTCCAAAGCATTTTAAAGTTATGTTCTTTTACTCTGACAGACATAGCTCTCGTAATTCTTTTATTCCATTCCTTTTTCCAATCCAATTCTGTGATACTGACATTAAGATCTTGCTCCCATATTTTCCTCAATGTTTCTTGTGAGTTACTGTCTTTATTTAATATCCTGTAAATTTTGCTCACCAAGCCCTTTATAGCCACTTCTCCTCTTCTGATTTTCAATAATATTTCCTCGAAATCTGTCTCATCTCTTTCCAAACTGACTTCCTCCAAGTAAATACTATTCCATTTGTTTACCTGTATTACCTGTAGCCAGTTTAATTTCAACTGTGTATATATATCTCTGTTTTTTTCTTCTTATATTTACAGACGTTTATCCAGTCTTTCAACAGAAAAATATGTTTCCCCAAAAATTCCTTGATTTCTCTATCCAACTTTATCGGGAATTTTTAAAAATTGTCTATTTCTATGATCGGAGATAAATCAGGGACTAAGTCCTTCACCTTTTTCCATATATCAAGTGTTGCCTTCATCATTTTATTTTTAACACCTAATTTACTCCTTTCTTTATCCTGAAATACTGCTTTACCAATCTGATTTAATTCCTTCATCTCTATTTCCTCCCAAATTGGTTTCTCCTTCCTCAAATTTTTTTACATTGTTTCTAATTTGAAAAGCTCTATAATAGTTTTTAAGGTTTGGTAGACCCAATCTACCTTCTTTTTGAGATAAATACAACAAACTTCTATGAATTCTGGATCTTCTTCCTCCATTACAATAGGCATTAAATAAATTTTGAAAATCCTTAATTTATTTCTCTTTTAATTGGATCGGCAGAGCATCAAACAGAAAATTTAGTCTTGGAAATAACATCATCTTGCACAATGCAACTCTGCCAAACCAAGATAACTTTAATTTATTATATTGCAATATTTTTTCTTTAATTTCATTTTTTTGCTTTCCATAATTAAGACTCTTAAGATTATCCCAATTTTAGGAAATATTTATCCCAAATATTTCAAACTCTTTCTAACCTGGATTTTATATTTCTCTTTTATTTTCTTTTGATCTTCTTTATCTACATTCCATGTTATCATCTCAGACTTGTCCCAGTTTATCCTCAATCCCATTACTTCCTCGTTTAAGTGTTCTTAAATCCTATCCAATACCCTGAAAGGATGCTTTAATGTTACTAGAGTATCATAAGCATAGAGGCTTATCTTTGTATCTGCGATTCCCTCAATATTTCTATCCTGTCTTATGGCATTCGCTAACACCTCCATTTTTGCCATGATAAATAGTATTGGAGATAGGGGACACCCTTCACGTGTTCCATCCTCTAATTTTACCTCATCTGTGATAGCGTCATTTACTTTAATCTTAGCGGAACCTCGCTGATATAATTGTTCAATGACTCTCTTAAATCTATCTTCAAACCTGTAGGAATTAATTATCTCATTAATTGTTACCTATTGAAGAGAGTCAAATGCCTTAAATATATCCAAAGATAGCATTCCAACATTTTCTTTCTCTTTTAATGCAACATCTATTAAATCAAAAGCCCTCCTTGTCAGGTCCACCATATGCCTTCCTTTTAGAAAACCTACCTGATCTTTACTTATATAATTATTCATAACATTGTAAAGTCTTTTTGCCAATATTGTCATAAAAAATTTCTCATCTTGATTTATTAGAAAGATGGGTCTTTATGACTCCACTTTTTCTAGATCTTTACCCGGTTTTGGTATTAAAACAATTATTGATCTGTACCAAGAAGTTGGGATTCAACCTCCCACCAATATATAATTAAATAATTTTAATAATCATGAGACCACACTATCTTTAAACTCTTTATAGAACTTTGCTGGCAATCCATCTTCCCCTGGAGATTTACATGTCTTCAAATTATCAATCACATCTTTTATTTCTTTCCCTGATATTAGTTCTACCATTCTAGATTTATGCTCTTGAGTTATCTCCCCCCCCCACTTGTTTTGCTACTTGATCTCTTAGTTTTCCTACATTTATCTTTTTTCCAGTATATAACTCCTGATAAAAATCTTTAATTATCTTAGTTTTATCTTTTAATTTATTATATCTAATTCCATCGTTAATCAAAACTCCAATTTCCCTTTTACTCCTTTTTTCTGTCGCCGCTCTTGCCAACATTTTTGAATTTTTATTGCTAAATTCAAAGTACTCCCTCTTCAAGTAAATTAAGTCCCGTTGCACCTTTTCTATATCCTTTTCCACTATTTCAATTTTTAACCTTTGTATCTTATCAAAGGTATTCATATTTTTGTTCTTGCATGTTCCTCCTGTAATTGTTTTACAGTGATACCTCATTCAACGTCCAAACTTGGTTCCACAAGTCTGGACTTTATACGGCTTTGGACTTTGTATGAGGCATGCAAAATCCTAGCCACAATGCCTCATACAACGTCCAAATCCTTGCCGCGATGTCTCCTACAACTCGTTTCCATAGAGATACATTGTACTGTAACAACACAGACTTCAGGGCAAAGCCAAGGAAACAGAAAGGAAACTGACAGAACTTTAAGAAATCATTGTCTAAAGGCTAAATTCATTACAAAAACATGTCAAACAACCCTGATTGTCCAAGAACCGGAAGAATGCTGCAAAAATCCCAGGAATGCTTCTAAAAAGTCTGATGAAAAAATCAAAAAAAATATATATCCAAAATTGTGCTCAAAACCACTCCTAAACACTCTTTGCCTCGTGCAAACCCCACAAGAGCAATGCACGCATATGTCCTGCCTTTTATACTGCCCAGGCACAATGCAACCTGGGGAAAAAAAACCAATGACCCACACAAAGTCACAGTGACTTTGTATGAGGCAACGTTTTTCAAGGAATTAGGCGATATTGTATAAATTCAATGTTGTACGAAGTGGACTTTGTATGAGGTATTACTGTATCTCCTTTTCCATTTTATCATACGTAGTCCTATATTGTCTATTTCTGATACTTGCCAGCTTAATACTTGCCCCTCTAAATATTGACTTCATGGTATCCCATACCGTGTGGTATCCAATTTCTCCCATATCATTCCAAAGCCAGTACTCCTCCCAGTTTTGGGTCATCTGTAACTTAACTTCCAGGTCTCTATATAACTTGGGATCATATCTCCAATTAATTCCACTCTTTACACCTTCTGATTTTAAAACCATCAGTACTTTTGCATGATCAGACTCTTTAATAATTCCTGTCTCTATATCTTCTAAATTTTTGATTATATTTTCTGTAACAAATATATAATCTATTCTTGAATAAGAATTGTAAACCTGAGAAAAAAGGTATATGCCCTTTCTGATCCTTTTATCTCCCTCCACATATCTTTCAAAGCTAATAAATTCATCCATCTATCCAAAATTCTCAATTTGCTACCTCCACCCCGGGTTAAGTTTGTACAATCTGACATTGATCTTACCAAATTAAAATCCCCTGCCAGTATCATCTTTGCAGAACTTTCCTTCCTCAAAATTTGATAAATCTTGTCTAAAAACTTCTCCTGGCCATCGTTGGGAGCATAAATATTTACCAAAGTAATTTCTTCATCATCAATTTTACTTTTATTATTAAATACCTACCTTCCAGGTCAACTATTTTCTTGGTCATATCAAAACCCAATCTATCCAGTGGTGGGCATCAGCAGGTTCACACCAGTTCGCCAGAACCCGTAGCAAAAATTCTGGCTGGCCCCGCCCACCCACACTTTGAAATAAAGTAGTCCTAATTTGGGTGCAACGCAGGGCTTTTCCCCTGGCCACGCCCACCATACCATTGCCACAGTGTGGTAGTAAATTTTTTTTTGAGCCCAACACTGAATCTATCCGATATCAATGTTGCTACTCCTCTTGCTTTTGAAGAACCATATGCTTTTTCATATTTTTGAGTCCATACTAAATATAATTTATTCACCTCACCTGACTTTTGATGAGTTTCCTGAAGAAAGACTACGTCTGGCCTATCTCTCCTGAGAGCTGATTCTAATCTTCTGCATTTGACTTGGCAGCCAGTACCTTTCACATTCCAAGTTAATACCTTTATATTCTTCATAATTCACTCAGATCCCCTGAATTGTGTCCACCGCATCCTCCTAAGGGCACGTATTCCTTTAGCCAGGAATTCCCCTTCACCCTACATACATAAAAGAAAAACAAATATAAAACAATTAATAAAAAACAAAAATATTTAATTACCCTCCCCACTTTTCTATCAAAAAAGTTATCTTTGTCTCCCAAAGGGGGGAGGGGGAACGTGTTGTTGATGCAAGATCATCATAGATATTATTAAATCCCCTGTACTGCTGCTAATTCTTTTACATACAACCTACTGCCCCCTGTAAATCCAAATCATCTTCCCCCTGATGAGCTGATTTGTATCACCCTGAAACAATTAGCTCTTCCTTAAGGGCATCCCATTCCTTCATTCCATTTTCAACCAATTTTGCTTGTTCCATAACATACATAGGATCCAAATTTGGAGTGATAATGAACCATCTACCCAAGTAAGAAAAAGTCAATTGTCTGGGAAATTTCTAGTTATACTTTATAGTTTTGACAATCAATCTTTGGGTTATTGGTCTCATCGTCTGCTTCCAAATTCTTTCCTCTACGGAAATATCATTGTATACCTCGATGTCTGCTCCATCCATTTTCAAGGCCTACGAACCCATTTTTTTGACATGTGCCATTACGTTCAATTTATCCGTGACATTTGCAAACTTCACTAAGACATTTCTTGATCCTATTCTGTTTTTCTTTGAGCCAAAGCAAAAAACACTTATAATATGTTCAGGGCCAAAGTTAGTTCCCAATCCTAATCTATTCAACCAGGCTAATGTTCTAATTTTTAACTGATCTGGGTCTTCTTTGGAACCTTTCTGATCACTATACTGGCCTGTCTTATCTGTTCCTCCATTAGCTCCAGTCTTTTCTCTTGGCTCCCCACCTTAAGATCTCTCTCCTTATCTTTTTCTTTTATTTCTATAACTTATTTTGTTATTTTGACCTGTTCTTTTTTCATCTCATCCTGTTCTTTTTTGAGTTTTTTCGAACTTATTAGCTTTGAGATTGTCTTTACCTTTAATGAAGTGATAACCAAGACTACTAAAACTGATTAATTTGGTAGTGTGAATGAGTCGTCATGGATGGAGAGTGGAAAAGGACAAGAAGCTTTTGTGGACCAGGGTCGAGTGTGAGACATCATCAGATAGGAGTTATAAAATATTAGTAAAGATGGAAGACGAGAGCAAGGGGACACCAAGGAGCTTACCACAAGAATTGAAAGAAGCAAAGGAACAGGAGAGAGTGAGAAAGATATTAGAACAACAGCAGCAGAAACAGCAACAAGAACAGCTGAATCAACAACAACCACAGCAGCAGCAGCAGCAGCAGCAGAAACCACAGAGAGATAAAGATGAGAAGGATATGGGGGCACCCAAGAGTGAATAGGAAAAGATTAAAGATAGATTAGATCATATGGAGTTGAATATACAAAAAGATCTACTTATCATACAGATTAGAATACAAAGTGATGTGCAGAAATTAGAAGAAGAATGGGTCAAGGATAAGACTGAAATCATGAAAGGACAATTGAACCTCCAAACCATGATGGCTGACCTTATAAAAACTGTGTGTACAGGTCATGACAAACCAGATTTTTTTAAAAAGTACTGGAGATTCTTTAAAAAAATACATGACAGTGGGAAGAGAGCAAAATTATGGGAGTTTCCCGGGCAATACGGGATACTTGACAGCTATGCAACTGACATATGCCTTCCAACTGTCCCAATTGTCCCAGGAGCTTTCCAAGGATCTCATTGCTCACACTTCCATTTAGTTGGGGTACTGACATAGATTGACATAAAAGATGATTCTGCGTAAACTTTGGGGAATCCAGAAGGTATAATCCCGATTCTTGTTATTATTAACTGCACATTCTTTGGCTCCCTCCATCTCCCTGTGCCAGAATAGTCACTTGCTCTGTCTGAGCTTTGGTCCTGCCTTGTTAGGAAAGCAGGAGGCTAAGCCTGTTTGTGTTAGCATCCATGTTTAGGAAGCTTGGAAAGTTACAAGTAGCAACTCACCCTTGGCGTTGTACTTATTGCCTGATGATTAGTTTACTCTGCTGGGGTACATAGAAAGAGTCTCCTCAAACATTGTGATATTTTTGAACCACAATCAGGTGTACCATGGTAACGGCTAACTTGTGTTGCCAGATAAGCTTTCTCACACTAGATCAGGTTAAAGAAACTGCAGAATGAACTCACCTAAAGGTGCCTTCATATCTAATGTGGCATAGATTGATTAGGAATAGGAGATGAAACACTGCTTGAAGGAGGAGATAGAAGGGACTAAGGAAGCTGCTTGCCATCACATTCTCAAAGTTTATGGCCCTGAGTAGCATGCTTCACCCGCAACTCATAGGCTTTTCCATTTGTTCATCTCCACCTCAGAATCATACAGTTACTTACATATACTTGAGAAAAACCTGAGAACAAATCAGATTAGGCCACTTATAAATCAGATCAGAGAAAAATTGGTCCCAATCTGTATGGATAATATTTATATACAAATTTAATTTGATAGAACTAACAATCTTTTGATTACATTTCTACCCTTCTATGGTCCTACAAGGTATACCTCTAGGCATCTTATGTTATTATTACAGTAAAACCACGGTTTACGACTGCCTTGGGTTACATTTGGCATGGTTTATGATGGCAAATTCTACAAAAATGACTTCCTGGCTTACAATCCCCCCCAGTTTACAACCAGAAATTAAACCAACAGTGCCATTTTAGAGTCTAAAATGGTGGCCATGTGACATTTTAGACTCTAAAATAGTGCCCACCCCCCACAGCCAGAAGTCGTGATTCATCACTTACTACTACGGAGGCGGTGGCAGTGGTGCGTTGGCATTTTTGCAGTTTCAACAGTGTCCGCCACTTCTACCTGCAATGGCAGAGTGTGGGGACCATATCTGCTTGGTTCCAGTCTTCGTCTGAGCTCCCTGCGCAGCGCTACAGCTGAGAACACATGCCAGGGGAAGGCATGTGTTCCCAGCTGTAGCGCTGTGCAGGGAGCTCAGATGGATACTGTAACTTGGTGGATATGGTCCTCACACTCTGCCGCTGTTGGTAGCAGTGGAGACTGGGCTCCCCTGGTGGCTGGAGAAACAGTTCAGGAAGAAGAAGCAATATGGAAAAGGTAGGAAGATAGCTTAATTCCATTTGTCTTCCTTTCACCCCACACCTCAATTGGGTGTGGCTGCGGGGAAAGGAGGGGATGTTTTTAGAGACTTCCCCTTTCTCTCCTGCACCTCAAGAACTCCCCCTCTTTTCCACCCCAGCCGCTAATCATCTGGGGAGTTCAATCGAAGTGTAGAGGTGTGGGATAAAAAAGGGGTAAATCCTTTAAGAACACCACCTTTTCTTCACCCCAGCCCCTCACCAGCTGGTGGAATTGATTGATGGGTGGGGGATGAACGTGTCTGTCATTTTTTTGGATTGGGAGATTTGTATTATTATTATTATTATTATTATTATTATTATTATTATTATTATTATTATTATTATTATTATTATTATTATTATTATTATTATTATTATTATTATTATTATTATTATTATTATTATTATTATTAGTCTGTTTGAGACCTTTTTAAAATTTTCATTGCATTATTTTGGGAAAACATGCTTCGGATAATGATTTTTCTGGTTTACGATGAAGGCTGTTGAAATGGACCAAGATCGTAAACAATGGTTTTACTGTACTACAATATTACATATCTTTATTGAGAAAGCCAACTTTCATTCCACAGGTTTCTGGGAGGTGATTTCAGGCCTATGCTGAGGAAGGGAGGTGTTGTGAAAAGAAAAGAGGAAAGGATAAAATGGACATCTATTGAGGTAGATGGTGACCCTGAATTTCAGATTTCTAGTAAGAGCAATGAAAACATTACAGTAGAATCCTGTATAATGAAAAAACTCCATTCTGTGGGGCTCTTCATTATATGTTTTTTTTTGTTATATGAAGCACTATTGGCAATACCCCACATAACAAAAATAAAATGTTTGTTATACGGGGTTTTGTTATGCGAGGTATACCTCACTTAATGAAAACCCTATATAACAAAAAAATGTTCATTATGCGGGGTATCATCAATAGCACAAAAACACTTTGTCATATGAATTTTTCATTATACAAAGCATTCATTATACGGGGTTCCACTGCATCTTGGAAGAAATAATTCCATTCCATATTGCCATTATGCTATGTCCCTTTGACATAGGGAATGAAATATTTTTTTGCATCTATCAAACTATCACTGATGCACTGAATTATTAAATTAAAAAAATATATTTTATTTTTCTTGTGTGTAGTGCTGATCAAGAAACTGCCCACAGCCATAGTTTTGATTGGTACTTCACATAAAAGCAAAGTGATTCCATGCATCAGAAATAGTGTAGCAGATGGAGGGGAAAAATTATTTCCCTTGCCTCTTCACAGACAAAGTCTGCTATTGCTGGTCCCAAGCCTGGATGAGAAAGGACGAGGGTTAGCACCCCAGCCCCATACAATCTTGTTGATGAAGAAACAAAGAGGAGCCCCATTGCCTGTTGTGCTGTAGTGGCGGAGACAGGTGCCACACAGCATGAGAAGAACGTAGCAGGTATGACAATTTCAAACCTTGATTTTGGTCCATCTTCAGCATTTGCCATATATACTAGAGTATAAGCTGATTTTTTCAGCACCAAAAATGTGCTGAAAAAAACAGACTTGGCTTATACTCCAGTCATCTGCTCTACTTTTCCCGGCTGTACAGGAGATCTGCACATTTGAGACCATCTGATGCTATGATAAATAGAGCTGATGAGCACTAGCAGAACGTGAGTCTCCCTTTGAATGTTAACCATTTCCTGAACACTGAACGTAGTAAACATCCTGGTCAAGGAAGTGGTTAGATCTGGATCATGGCTGCAGCCATGACCTTATTTTTTTTCCTGCCTGCAACAGGCTGTCAAATAGAAGTGATCTGAGTGGCTTGAAGAGTTGGTCTTGATCACTTCTACAGCGTGCGAAACCCCTGCCCCAGCGCCCGCGACACTTACTAAGCCTCTGTTAGAAATGGGTAAACAAAAAAAGAGGGTGGTTTAGGGTTACCCCAAAAAACTATTATAGGGTGTTCCAGTATAAAGGTATTGTAAAATTATTGACAGCAAATGATTGTATTTGGAAAGAAATAGAACTGAAGGATAGTAACATGTGTGAAAATGAAGATTTCTTGGAAAAGGAAAGGTTAAACCTAAAATAAAAAATAATGTGTTAAAAGCAATGATGAGTGTATGGATAGGAATAAAATATAGACTGGCACCAAATATCTCAAAAATTATAGAATTACAAGATACAGTGGAACCCCATATAATGATTTTAATTGGTTCCAAGGGATCCATCACTGTATGAAAAAAATCACTGTATGATACATGTATCGTATAGCAATGTTCCCTATGGGGGATGATTCATACAACGATTTCCCCCCGCTTTTCTCCTGGAAAGCGTGTTCCCAGGGCAAAGGCAGCCCAGCCCACAAAGGGATCTACGGAGGTGCCCTTCCTGTTTCGAAGCAAGGGGACCTTCGTAGTTGCCTCCCCCAAAGAGAGCTGGGCTGCTTTTTCCCTGGGAACGTGCTTTGCGGGGGTTAGGGAAGGGGTCCACAGAGGTCCCCTTGCCTGGAAACACATTTCCCAGTCAAGCAGACCTCCGTAGACCGTAGACCAAACCTTCATTTTGCTGCACTGACCAAGGCTGAGATGTTGCCTTTGTGGCTGGGGTTGGGGGGATTCCCTCCCCAACTCCAACTATAAAGGCAACATCATGTGTCTGCAGGTGCTGCCGGTTGGCTTATGGAGGTTTGGGAAAGAGCCCTGGTCTCCTCGCAAGCAAGCAGCCTGGATCTACAGGTGCTTTGTGACTCTGGTGGCTTGCTTGCGAGGAGACCAGGGCTGTTTCCGAGACCTCTGCAACCCTGCCTTTAGGGTCTCTCCTGGAATGCGTGAGCGGCAATGTGGCCTGTTTTCCCACAGACGCGGCACGTGGCATCTTGGAACCAGCAGGAATGATGAGGGTGGTCCTCTCCGCAACCACTGCATGGCTTATGCTGAGCATCAGACATCCAGGGCTCTCTTGGTGGCTCCTTGGTGTACGCCGGTCACTCTGGTGGATGCGGTGGACCTTGTCTCCGTCTGATTCCATATCCTCATCTATGATCTCATGGAACACAGCTGGCTTTCTCTGGGTCCCCTGGCTGCTGGGCTGCCAGACCTCTTTAGTGGACTGGTCCACGGTCTTGGAAGCCAGAGCTTCCTCCAGGGCCCTCTTGAAGGTGAGCTCCTTGATGGCAAAGAGCCACCTCTGCAGCTTTTCATCCCATAGGCCACAAACTAGACGGTCTCTCAGCATGTCTTCCAAGTCGTTGAAGTTGCATTCTCTTGCGATGTTCCGGAGGACAGTAATGAACCGGTTGATGGACTCCCCCAGGACCTGGAACCTTGTGTAGAACGCATGTCTGCGGGAGATGAGGGATGGCTGCAGTGAGTAGTGGTCCTGTAGCTTTTGTTTGACCTCATCGAACAGCCGATAAGTCCCAGGGTGAGAGCAGAGCTCTTGCCTCTTTGTAGGTGTCCCTTCCGCATATGCTGAAGAATGTGGCCCTCAAGATGTCTGGGTCAGTCAACTTGTGTGCGGTGATGTAGAACTGGAACCTTGAGATGTATGAGTTCCAGTCTTCCTCCACCGGGTCGAACTTCTCGAAGTGAGCAGTGCCGGACATGGTTGGTTCTTGGGTTCTGCCCTGGAGGTTGCTGGACCTGCCTCGATCGGTTCCTCCAGGTTGGCGGAGACAGCTGGTGGAAGGGCGAGCTTGGCCTCATGTTTCCTCTTTACCCTGGAATAATTCCGGAGCCTCTCAGCTTGCAGCTCAACGGAATCCCACTTTCATTGCCAGTGTAATGTAGTGGGTTCTGGGAAGAACCATGCGACTCCAGGGTAGATTTCAGCTCTTTATTCAAGGGTTTTGTCAGGTTACATGCTGGAACAGGAATACCTATACGGCCAACAGGGCTGACTTATATACACTCCCAACTACCTGGGCTAGCAGGCTATTGGCTCATGTGAACCTTCTCCCTGGCTTCCCATTAGAGGGGCCCCGGATCCTAATATTCATTGGAGGAGCCAGGATCCTAGGATTGATTGGCTAGTTAGACGATTCTCCTTGGCTTCCCATTGGAGGAGCCAGGATCCCAGGACCTATTGTTCCCAGTACCAAAGCTCTGGCCTGTACACAACAGAATCCCTCCCACCCATCCTTAAAGGCAGGCTTGAAGCACCAGTTAAAGCAGGAAAACACAAGACTCATTTCCCTGCTCTGCTAGGTGCTGGGATCCTAGCCCTTGGGGCCGGGGTTGGGTGTGTGTGTGGAATTCCCCCACACACACCCAAGCGCCAGTCAGAGCAGGGAAACACAAGCCTCATTTCACTGCTCTGCTTGGCACTATGATCCTAGCCCTTGGGGCTAGGGTTGGGGGGTGGAATTCTCCCCCAACCCCGGCCCCAAGGGCTAGGATCCCCCTCAAGCCCTAAAGATAGCACAGGTGCTGCCCTTAGTGAAAGGGAACAGATCCATTCCCCATCACCGAAAGGCCGCAGTCCGCAGTGTTGTCTATGGGGTTAGGGAGGAGAAATCGCCCCTCATGCTCCATAGACACCACATGCACTACCCTTAGTGAAAGGGAATGGATCTTTCCACCATCACTGAAGGGCTGCGGCCTGTGGTGTTGTCTATGGGGCTTGGGCAGAGAAATCCCCCTTCAAGCCCCATAAATGGGTAAATTGCTTCTCCGGCCAAAGGCTCCCCTGCGCTGATAGCGAAATCAAGTCTCCGCTGGTCACTCTGCCACTTCTCTGGCCAAAGGCACCCCTGCACTGTTAGCGAGAGGGATTTTTGCTGGACCCCATGCTGTTTCCACAAGTGGACCAGCAAGACTCCATTTCGCTAACAGTGCCTTTGGCCAGAGAAGCACTTTACCCCTGCCCCCTATTTGCGCAAGAATCCATTTCGCTAACAGCACAGGGTTACCTTTGGCCAGAGAAGCGCTTTACTCCTGGGAAAGGGTTTCTCTGGGCAAAGGCAATCCTGCCCTGGTAGCAAAATTGATTCTTGCCTTCCCACCCTCCCTCCCATGCCTGCTTTGAGTCCTGGGCTTCGAGTCCTTGGCCGGCATGGGAAGGAGGGAGGCCAGTGTGTGGCCCCTGCCTGCTCTCCCTCCCTCCCATGCCTATCCGGGTTTCATAGTTTCTCTCGCTAACAGCGCAGGGTTGCCTTTGGCCAGTAAAGCACTTCTCTGGCCAAAGGCACCCCTGAGCTGTTAGTGAAACGAAGTCTCAGTGTTCCACTTGCTGAAACGGCAGAGGGACTGGCGAGACTCCATGTCACTATCAGCGCTGGGCTGCTTTCCCCCTGGGAATGTACTTCCCAGGAGGAAAGCAACCTAGCACTGCCTGTTCACAAAGGGGCTTGTGGGGGGCATGGGAAAGGCTCCCCCGCACCACGCCAAAGCCACCAGGCTTTTGCCTTTAAAAAAAAATGTATCGTACAATGATGAAAATTGTTGTGCTATACAATTTTTTTAAAAAGGCAACCGTACAATTTCATCGCTGTACAATGCAATCGTTATACGGGGTTCCACTGTATAAAGACATTTCCAATTAAAAATCAGATTTGATAAAAGGTATATTGCAGAAATATGATATACTTTTATTAAAGAATTGGTTAAGGATTTGTGAGGAAAACATAATCAGAATGGAGATTTACAAAGAGTTAAAGTTGAACTGGCTTCAAATGCTATTCATGGATAGGTGGAACATAGGATATAAATAGAAGTTATGATCAGTAAGGCAGCTGACAGACTTTAAAGAAATTATTTATAAGATAAGAAGAGGTTTAATGGGGATAAAGGGAGTAGTGAGCAAATTACATAAAATGAAAAATGTTATTGTGGAATCACAAAAAATGCTCAAAAATGTAGGAAACAGAATTAGTTATAAGCATTTCTGATAAAAACCAGAAGAAAAAGTGGGGGGAAAGAATTATGTGAAGCCTGTCCATGAAGGTTAAATAACAGAATTTTTAAAAATTGTGAAGATGGTATATGACACCAGTTCGACTAAAACAAATGGATAACAGCAAATCAAAAAAATGTTGGAGATTCCAACAGGAAACGGGAAACATGTGGTGGAACTGTAAAATTGTGTCTGGTCTTTGGCAGAAAATAGAAAATGAAATAGCTAAAATTTTGGATTTTAAACTGCAACTGAACAGGAGGATTGCCTTGCTGACTGATTTTGAGGATTTGAATTTAGATGAAAATAAACAGAATTTATTACCCATTTTATTGACATTAACAAGGCAACAGATTGCTAAAAATTTGAAAGGTGGTTCAAACTTAGATTTGAGTATTTGGTATACTCCATTGGATTGAGGGAAGCTGGATATAAATAAAAAACATTATTATTATTATTATTATTATTATTATTATTATTATTATTATTATTATTATTATTATTATTATTATTATTATTATTATTATTATTATTATTATTATTATTATTATTATTATTATTATTATTATTATTATTATTATTATTATTATTATTATTATTATTATACTGATATTTGGGATATTGCACTGCATGAAAAACTCACATGGGATTTAAATACATAAAAAGAGAATGTGAAACAAAACAGATTTTTGGATATTTGGAAGCCATTTCTGCAATATACATTGGAAATGAATAAAGGTGGAAAACCTGTACCAGATGTAATGAGTTTTTGGCAAAACAAATAAGGGAACAAGAGACAACTGGTGGATTCAAGGACACAGTAATACTGCATTATGGTGATTAATGTATTTATGTTATAAGAAATAATTGAGAAACCATATTAATGGGAACACTTTAAGTAAAAAATTGAATAGAATTGGAATTTATATAGTTTCAAAATTATGAAATTTACTCATATATAAGTAGAATGGTTAAGAGATATGATGTATTGGAATTTTCATTTTTAGTATGGTTTAGCGTTTAATTTGTACTTACTGTTTTATGATTATGTAATTTTCTTTTTTCTCTTTTAAAAATCTAATTAAAAAAATTTAAAAAAGAAAAAAATGGGTAATCTTGGACCAAGATGAAAACGCCAGTCATACGAGACTGCTACATTTCCCATCCTAGGCTTATACTTAAATCAATTAGTTTTCCTGGTTTCTCAGGTAAAATTAGGTACCTTGATTTATATTCAGATTGGCTTATACTCAAGTACATTTGGTACATGTGCTGGACGTAGACTAAAATAGAGTCCAGCAAAATGACAGAATCCCTGACAAGGGCTTGAAAAAGTGAGTGTTGTGTTCTGTAAAGCTGTGCCTTTAACAATGTACCTTTGCCATGTGTTAACAATGTAACCTTTCTGTGTGCAACATTATAACCATCAGCTGTATCAATGTAAACCTGATAAGGGGACGCGAGCTAGTGACCACTAGATGGCAATAGCGAGCGTCCAGCTCTCATGGCTCAGATTCACCTGGTTCAGCAGCGCGGGAAGATTCCCCGCGACCTCTTCACCTGGTCAAGAAGGGCGTGACCTTCTACGACTTCACGCAGGCAGCAACCAATAGTCTGTCGACGAGCCACATTCAAATGTATAGCCAGCTGTATATATTGAGCTACTCATCCGCCATTACCACATGTTCCTCCGGATCATCATGCAATAAACCTGTGTTAAGCCAACCCTTCGGCTGTTTCATTGTCTTTGGTCCCTTACACTAAATTGGCGACGAAGGTGGGATCATGGCAGCCCACGGGACCAAGACATGCGCCGGTTTCGAAATCAGGAAACCGGGCGACTGGGAGATCTTCGAGATGGACTTCCAGGCAGCACTGATCGAGTCCGAAGTCACGGAAGAGGCAAAGAAAAGGGCCATCTTCACCAGGATGCTCGGACAAGAAACCAAAAGGACCTTGGTGGACCTGATTGCACCGAGGAGGGTGAGGAATTCAAGGCCAAGGAACTCATGCAGATGCTGCGTGAGCACGTCCGGCCCGCCACGGCGATGTTTCCCGCTCGGAGTGCGTTCTGGAGGCGAGTCCAAGCGCCCGGGGAGACGGTCGGCGCATTCGTGGCGGCCCTGCGGCTGGCGGCCGGCCCGTGCAAATGGGAGAATGCCGAAATCACCCTCCGGGACTGTGTGCTGTGCGGCCTGAACAACGCCGAGACCCAGTGCACATTAATGAACCAAGAGCCGCCTCCCACGTTGCAGGAGGTCGTCAGAGCGGCCCAGGCCACAGAAGCTACAAAGGCCGGGGTCCAAGAATTCCAGGACTGGCGGCCGAAGTCGAGCAAGGCAGAGGCTCCGGTACAGGCGGCCCGGCGAACTTCGAGGTCGTCCACAGAGAGCAGCGACGACGAGGACGTCCAGAGGGTCCGGAAGGAGAGCCGGCGATGCGACGGCTGTGGAGCGGCCCACGACCGCGTAAAGTGCCCGTTCCGGAAGGCCGAGTGCCACAACTGCGGCCGCCACGGGCACATCGCCAAGGTGTGCAGGAAGAAGCGCGAGACCCGGAGGAGCTCCGCAGACCGTTCCGCGGGACAAGACCGCTCAACGAGACCCAAGGACGGCGCCCAGGCCACGCGGAAGCAGGACGGCGTGGGCCGCATCTCCGACGGCAGCGAGGACGACGCCCCAGTGTTCAGCGTGTCTGCAGGACACCCCCGCTATTATGTTGAGGTACTAGTCCAAGGGGTCCCCATTAGGATGGAAATTGACTCGGGGTCCTCATATTCAATCATTTCCCAGAGGGAGTTTTTGGGAATTGCCCCCCACAAGCGACCCAAGCTCAAAGCATTGAGGCCCACACTACGGGACGTGCAAGGGAACAGCATTCCAGTGTTGGGGGTTGGAGAATTTCAGGTTAAATTCAAGAAGCACGCCGCGTCCCTTCCCCTAGTCGTGCTCAAAGGGGGAGATTGCAGCCTCCTCGGGACTCAATGGTTCCAGCCCCTGGGTTTGTTTATTGGGGGGGTGCACGCCGTTGGGATGCACGCCGTTGGGACTGATCCAATTCTGGAGGTGTGCGAGGCGCACCCCGAAGTTTTCAAAAAAGGACTTGGGAAATTCAAGGGGCCCCCAGTGACATTCGACCTGGACCCGGAGGTCCGCCCAATTCGTCTTAAGCCACGCCGGGTGCCGTTCGCACTTAAGGACAAGATAGAGGCGGAACTGGACAAATTGGTGGGCCAGGGAATCCTTGTGCCTGTTGATTCCGCGGAGTGGGAAACTCCAATTGTAACCGCACTAAAGGCCAATGGGGAGGTCCGCATATGCGCCGACTACAAGTGCACCATCAACAAGGCGATCCGCCCGAATGCATATCCGGTGCCGGTAGTCAGCCATCTGCTGGCCAGGTTACACGGGGGAAAGTGTTTCGCTAAGCTCGACTTAGCACAGGCCTACCAGCAGCTTACGGTGTCCCCTGCCGCGGCTGCTGCGCAGACCATAGTCACCCACAAGGGGGCGTTCCAGGTGACGCGCCTCCAGTTCGGCGTGAATTCGGCGCCTGGAATTTTCCAGTCACTCGTGGAATGCCTCCTGAAGGGACTGGAGGGGGTGTTGCCTTATTTTGATGACGTGTTAATAACGGGGGGGAGTCGGGTTGAATTGGCCAAGAGGTTGGAGAAGGTCCTGACTATATTCGAAAAAGCGGGGCTGAGACTGCGAAAGGACAAATGCGTCTTCTTCGCAACCGAGGTTGAGTTCCTAGGGTTTTGTGTGACTCCCGAAGGAATAAAACCATCCAAGTCCAAGGTGGCAGCCATTAAGAAAGCCCCCCGCCCCACCTCCAAGCCCGAGCTGCAGTCGTTCCTAGGGCTGCTCAACTTTTACCACTCCTTCCTCCCCCGGAAGGCAGCGGTGGCTGAACCGCTACACAAACTGCTAAAGAAAGACCAGGCATGGAAGTGGGGCGAGGACCAAGAAAGGGCATTTAGTGAGCTAAAAAGCCTCCTAGCGTCCGATGCCATACTGACCCATTTCAACCCCAAACGCCCAGTAGTTCTGACCTGTGATGCATCTCCAGTGGGGGTGGGGGCGGTGCTGTGCCACGTGTTGGAAAACGGAAGGGAGGCCCCGATAGCATTTTACTCCAGGTCCCTGTCCCAAGCAGAGAGAAACTACGCACAGACAGACAGGGAGGCACTAGCAATAGTCGCGGGGACGAAAAAATTTCACGATTTTCTGTACGGCCGCCCCTTCACCATTGTAACGGACCACAAGCCCCTGCTAGGCATCTTTACCGCAGATAAGCCCACCCCACAGATCCTGTCCCCGAGGATGCTCAGGTGGGCCATTTTTCTCAACGCGTATCAGCACGCGTTGGTCTACCGGCCCGGGAAAGAGATCAGCCATGCGGACGCTCTATCTAGGTCTCCCCTTCCCCTAACGCCCAGCCAGGTGAGCAAGGGGGAGCGGGACCATCAGGTTCTCATGATAGAGGTGCTGGATTCGCCCCCCGTAGTCCCCGCCGACATTGCCAAAGCGACAGAGAAGGACAAGACGTTAGCGGCAGTTAGCTCCTGGGTGCAGAAAGGGTGGCCGGCGTCCTCCCCAGCGGAGGAGTTCGCTCCATTTTTCAGAAAAAAGCTAGAACTGTCCCTAGAGAGGGGGTGCCTCTTGTGGGGGCAGCGGGTGGTGATTCCCACTTCCCTTTGGCCGCGGGTGCTCAAACTGCTGCACGTCAGCCACCCCGGCATCGTGCGATCCAAGGCGCTGGCCCGGAGTTACTTCTGGTGGCCCCAGCTGGACGCCGACATCGAGCACATGGTCGGCACTTGTGAAAGTTGCCAATGCTCCAGACCAGAGGAGACCCGCCTTCCCCACAGGGAATGGGACGCGGCTAAGGGGCCGTGGTCCCGGGTGCACGTTGATTTCGCGGGCCCGTTCAGAGGCACCCTGTTCCTTCTCGTAGTGGACGCCTTCTCCAAGTGGTTGGAGGTTATCCCAGTCACGAGCACCTCCTCGGCCCAGACCATTAGGCATTTGCGGAGGCTCTTTTCCACGTTCGGCATACCCGACACATTAATTAGCGACAACGCTAGTTGCTTCATGTCCTCCGAGTTTAGGGCATTCATGGAGATCAACGCCGTTCGGCACATCACCTCCGCCCCGTTTCACCCGGCCACCAATGGCCAAGTAGAGCGCCTCGTCCGCACCACGAAGGACGCGCTGCGGCGCATGGGCCCCGGAGATCTGAACCTGCAAGTGTGCCAGTTTCTGCTAGGGTACAGGGTGACCCCGTTGGCGTCTGGATACTCCCCCGCAGAACTCTTAATGCGTAGGAAACTGACCACCATCCTTACTAGGCTAGACCCCACGAGGGTAGAGGACAAAGGAAGGAACATCGGGCTAGAGGCTACAAAGAGTTTCAGTGTAGGCGCCCCCGTGCATTGCAGGAACTACGCCAGCACGGGCCCAGCCTGGGTACCGGGCGTAGTTGTGGAGCAAACCGGCCCCGTGTCGTACCGCGTGGAAACCAGCACAGGGCTCCTGTGGAGGCGGCACGCGGATCAGCTCCAATGCAGGGTCTCCGATGAGCAGGGCACAGTCCAAATAGAGGAAAAATCAGCGTTAGGGTTCTCCCCCACCCGTTCAGCCCAAGGGGGAGGGAAAGGGGGCCGCGGGCCCCCACCAAGGGGGGAGGGGGATATTCTCGTAGATATCCTAGGGGATCTTTCTGAGGAGGAGGAGGAACCCGACCCCATACATATCTCGCGGAATTCCCCCACAAATGCGGATACCCCTACTAAGTTAGATTTTGATTTTCAGAACCGGGGGGTTTTTCGGAGTGGTCCCCCACCCGTCCAAGCGAGAAGAGGGGTTTTTCGTTAGCCCCGACTGCCCCCGGTCTGCCCACAATGGAGTTTTCCCTTCCCCTAAGGCCGCCAGACAGCGGCAAGCCACTAACAAGTCTCCCTCTCCCATTTCAGGACAAGGGACCAGGGAACAAAGAAGCAGTAGCGCCCCCGGGGGGGGTCAGCCCTCTTCACGGCCCAAACGCACATGCAAGAAGCCATCTTGGCTGAGAGACTTCGTCTCATCCAAGGGGTAGGGATGTTGTGTTCTGTAAAGCTGTGCCTTTAACAATGTACCTTTGCCATGTGTTAACAATGTAACCTTTCTGTGTGCAACATTATAACCATCAGCTGTATCAATGTAAACCTGATAAGGGGACGCGAGCTAGTGACCACTAGATGGCAATAGCGAGCGTCCAGCTCTCATGGCTCAGATTCACCTGGTTCAGCAGCGCGGGAAGATTCCCCGCGACCTCTTCACCTGGTCAAGAAGGGCGTGACCTTCTACGACGTCACGCAGGCAGCAACCAATAGTCTGTCGACGAGCCACATTCAAATGTATAGCCAGCTGTATATATTGAGCTACTCATCCGCCATTACCACATGTTCCTCCGGATCATCATGCAATAAACCTGTGTTAAGCCAACCCTTCGGCTGTTTCATTGTCTTTGGTCCCTTACACTAAAGTGAGCATGGGGGTATATTAGTCTGAACTTAGTGATTTCTTTCTGGCCACCAGGAGGAATAATGGACCAACTAACACCCACCCACCCACTCCACACACACACACACACACCAAAAAACAACAACACACCCCACATCAAATAACATTACAAATGCCCTTCTGAATGATTTGTGACACACACCCCCCCCCCCCATCTCAAAGCCTGGATTAAATGGGATATTTTCAGAAGACAAAACTGTTGTAATAAGAATTCTGCATTTATGCATGGATGCCAGTATTTACTCAATACGTGATAAGTTGAAAGAAATGTTAGAAACTGGAATATCAGACATAAAGACTAGCCCAGAATTGTGAACCTGTTGAATCTAGGGAATTGGCTACACATGCCTTGCCTCATGGATTAACTTGCTCATTGATTCATGGGGCTGGAGCTGGCTCTTTAGCTGCCTAAAGCAAAGGACAAAATGGCAATATCTGGACTGGCAATAATTAAATAGCATTGCCCATTACAGAAGGGTAATATAGGGTGCCAAATCAAATCAAATCAAATCTTTATTACGGTCCAAGATCAGCATAGGGGGTCAAGAAAGGGCATGTGGCACATATTGTAGTGCATTTCAGAAGATGAGGATGCCAGGAAGCTCAGGAGAAGCAGCCCAGAGCTGGCACTTGTGCCTTCCAGTGTCTGATGTGGCTGCTCCTCTCTGACTATTGGAAGCCTTGCTGATCCATAACCTGTTAGGATCATCCAGAGAACATGAGGAACAAGGGTTCTGCTGATCTGGGTTGGGAAACCTTGACAAATTATCTCCTGTTGCTGTTCCCAAGGAAAGGTTTTTGACATATGCTATTGGATCAGGTTTCACAAGTGTTCCATTGAACATTTGTAGTGCAACACATATTTCCCCAATCTTGCATCTAGCATAAAGCTCAAGCTGTATAGGTGGGTTACAATGATCCTACTATTATTTTGGCTTTACTCTGTTGCAGGCAAGTATAGGAATCTATGACACTCATTTCTAGCATTGATGTAACCCAGATATGAACCTCTGTATATTCCTGAACTGCAACTCGGTCATCCCCTTGTATTGGGTAGGCTGGCTAGGTTTTATGGGAATTACAGGTTAATATAGTCTAGAGCAGGGTTTCTCAATGTTTTTCAGCCATGGGCCAAACCATACTCCCTAAGACAGCTGAGGAGGCTAGACGGGTGGTTCCCCCACCATAAATGATGCTGTAAAATGTGTCCACGGCTGTTGTAAACACATTTATAATGGCCACAGACTAATTTACAGCTGTAGTAAATGCATTTATGATGGGCGTAAATGAGTCTGTGGCTAATTCCAGTGGTGGGGGTGGGGTGACTGGAGTGAGGTCAGGGTCTGGCCTATGGCCCGTAGGTTGTGAACCCCTGGTCTAGAGGGCTGGAAGAGGGAAGGTTACAAGCAGCAATACCAAGAGAAATAAGACCATCCCCAAAATCCTCATATGTTTATCATGTGAAAAACATGAATAAGAGTCACTTTGTATTGCCTTGACAATGCCAGAAATGCATGAAAGAACCAGGCTGTAAAATGCCAGTAGAGCAGAACCTCAAAATATGTATGTCTATTCTCATAAGCCTGTTGCTTCATGTGCTCTAACAACCTTGACATCTTTCTCGACATCCTTCTTCTTGTGTGCAACTGTCAGCCATTACTCATTTGAAGCAGTAAGCTGTTGCTGACTAAGACCTATGCTTTAAATGCCCTTAATTTTGTATTGTTCAAAATAGAACTTAGTGTACAGGTAGCACAGGTGGTAGTTATTTTTATATAAGTTAACCCAATCTCTGCACTGTAATATATGTCTTAATGTTTTGGGACTGAAATCTAGACCTGAATCCAGCAGTCCCATCTGTTGTTGCAAGTTGCATTAATACATGGAGGGAAATAACAGGCAATTTTTGCAAGATGCCTGGAACTGAAAATATTTTAAACCCCATGTTATATACTATCCATATAAGAAACAGGTGGTTCCCTAATAGTACTGTCTATACATTTTCCCTCTAACTCTAACTTTTCCCTCTAACTCTAACTCTCCCTGCCTTGACCGGAGGGATAAGAGGACGCCGCGCCGCAGCCGGGACGCCGCACCCGGGACGCCGCACTGAAGCTCTCCTGGGCCCCCACCATCGGCCCAGGATGGAGCCACCTACGGACTCTGGCCCCGCCTCCCTCCGGCCCTGCCTTGACCGGAGGGATAAGAGGACGCCGCACTGCAGCCGGGACGCTGCGCTGAAGCTCTCCTGGGCCCCCGCCATCAGCCCAGGGTGGGAGCCACCTGTGGCTCTCTCCCCGGGCCAAGTCGGTCAGGGGAGATGGGAGCATTGGCACAGCTGTGCCTTGTTCTCGGCGGGGACTTTGGAAGCTGCTGCCACCGAGACGCTGAAGCCGACACACCACCTCGGCTCTCTCCCCTGGTCTGTGGTGAGAGGGGGGCAGGGAGGGAGACAGAGGGACTGAGGCTGGGGAAGTTGGGCTGGGCACTATATGGGATGTGAGCTGTGCTTCATCCCTTGGGGATTTTGTTAATATTGATTATTTCTGATGCTTTGTACTTATGTATTATGTGATGTATTGATATTGTGCTTTTCCCCCTGAATTTCTTTTGATGTAATTGAACTGTATTATTATGTGTCATTGTATTATTATATTGTATTTATTGTCTGCCATGTAAACCGCCCTGAGTTGGGTTGCACCCGAGTGGGCGGTATATAAGCGCGAAAATTAAATTAAATTAAATTTTACAAAAACACACTGACAGGCTTGGCTGGGATTTCTTTGACACAACTTTAAAGGCAGCATGTCATTTAGCCCAGCCACATGTGATGGTACAACTCTTACGGCTTGGAGGGTTTGTCTTCCCCTTTTCGTTCCTTGTCACTGATGATGCCGAAACTGCTCCTGCTCATCATTCTTATTTAATCTTGCCCAGCAATGAAACAGACTACTGAGAGAAGCTTGGCATTTGAAGGATCCAGATGCTAAGCTCCAGGATTAATTTTGCTAGCAGTGGCATCTGGGAATCTGTTTCTCTCCCCTGACTTGACTGGCAGACTAGATTAACCCCTAGCTAGCCAAGAAGGCTCATTTGTGTCAAATTAGGAGTTCAACTATACTGCCAGTTAAAGGCTGCCAGACTGACATTTTCCAAATGAAAGAACTTGCATTAATGGCTTCAATGCCATTAATTTCCCAAGTCTGAGGAGGTCAGCCTCAAAAGAATTATTTGCCTCTTCAATGTGTGGTATCAGTTGGCATCATAGGTTTGATGGCAGCAAAACTAGTTCCATTAAGATAAGAAGAGAGAAAAAGTGTCTTCGCATAAAATATTATTCCCTCTCACCCCTACCATATTATATTTCTAGCTACAAAAACAGGGAATAATGTGTGCAGGCAGTATAGCAGTTTTTACATATATATTTAATGAAGCTCTCAAACTCAAGAAACATCTAGCTATCTATTGTGTAAGAGCCCCTCTCCTCTTCCCCCTCATTATAATCAATGTTATAGTGGGATGATATTATTTTTAAAAATTCTGGGAAATGTTTCATAGCCACATTCCTGAAATAGTGCACTTTTTGTGTGCACTATTTATTAATATTTAAATATGTCCTATAAATATGTGTATATTTGTTATTCTGTTTACTTTTTATAACATTCACATAACATTATTATTATTGAAATTATATAGCCATATATAAAATAATTAAAACAATCAAAATACAGCACAATGATCTATAATAAAATCCTTGCAAAGCTTCCATATAAAACTAGCAAATGCCTGGCCAAATCTGTAAGTTTTTTGGAGGCTGTGAAAGACAAAATGACATCTTTGCCTTGGAGACAGGAGGGAATTCCAGAGGTGGGGAACCAGAACAGTAAAGCCTTTCTCCCTTATTGCTTCCAGATGAACCTAATAATGGGGTCTTGATCTGTAGATTTCAGTGAATGGACATATTTTTATAGCAGAAGATTCTCCCTCAGATAACCTGAAGTCACTGTTATGAAAGGCATTGTGTGAGTGATGTACGTGTGTGAGAGGTTGGCAGTGATTGCAGCTTTATTTATGGTTAGGGACTGTATGCTTATATATGGGCAGGGATTTGTTAAGGTAATAAGATGGTGGTCCTTTGGGGGCTGGCATCATGAGTGTGGGATGATAGAGATAGGTAGGATGTACGGGTTACCAAGGACAGTGGGAGAAAGCAGTCATGAGGGAGGATGGATAAAGTGAGGAGAAAACATAGTTAAGAGTTTATTAGGCAGATTTGTAAGCTGGGCATTGGTAGTCCATAGCCAATTGTTTATGTACTGGAAGGAAGTGAAATAATATTACTAGTTTGTTTGTTTGGTATCCATGCTTACTATTTGCTCACTTCATTTGATAACACTACAAGAAATAGTTAAATAGACAAAAGTACCATGAGAGATCTTGCATGCTGGTAATGTCAGTCACTTATTTCTAGATTTCAAAGTGGCAATCTTAGTTCTCTCTCCTGGTATCTGCTGTTAATTGCTGAGGAATTTAAATGTGAGAAGACTGGCTTAAGCTTGGATCTGGAACATGGGCGATGACAAAGCTTGTACACGTTTATTCCTTACCTCAAGCTACTTGAGACACACAGCATACTCATTCAAATATTAATGAGTTTCTTTTACATCCATCACCTCTAGTATGTATTAATGTGGTCTACAAGTTATTTCCTCTGGAGGCTGTTAAAGCCTTATGGAAGGAAGCCGTTTATCATTACAAGTTGGCAAGGAGTGTACATTGTATGTCATTGGATAAAGACTTCTTAAAATGAAGAATAGTTAGGGAACAGATATTTCACCCAAAGAAGCCTCCTGAAGACACTTTCTTTTGGGATTCATCAATAGTATATCTACATCTCAAAGCAATGTTGTTGCAGTATATATTAAAAAGGCATTAGCAATCTAGAAGCATTGATCATTGTCACATTGGAGAACTGTGAACATTTAGGGCTGAGGTGAGAAACTTATAGCTCTTCATATGGTGTCCTGCCATCTCTTTTAGAGAGCAGGTAGAACTTAAGTATGTTCCTTTAAGAAACCAATCCCAAGATGCCAAGCACTTGAGAACTGGGGGGTGGAGCCAACCCCACCCTTTGTTGTTGGCTTAGTCAGACCCTGAGGAAGAAGCATGGAGGTATAAAAAACAGGAGATGACATGATGTCACAAACTTGAAGCCGACTTATCTGACAGTCTGCCATGTTAGTTGGCCCAAAACATTGCCTTATGGTGCTTTGATTGTGTGGAGTCGTGAAAGTAGATCGGGGTTTCCCCTTTAATATCAGTGGGTGGGGGTAGCAATCCCCCTCTCCGCTGGCTCCCCTGGGTCCAGAAGGGTTGGGGGGACAGACCCCTTTTGTCCCCCCAACCCTCACGGACCCATCCGACTCAGGAGAGGGGATCGAATCCACCCCACCCCCTGATATTAAAAGGGAAAACCCGATCGGAGTTTCCCCTTTAATATCAGTGGGTGGGCAGTTGCGATCCCCCTCTCTGCTGGCTCCCCTGGGGTTGGGAGGTTGGGGGGGCAAAAGGAGTCTGTCCCCCCAACCCTTCTGGACCCAGGGGAGCCAGTGGAGAGGGGGATCACAACCCCGCAAAAACTCCATTTTTAAAAAGAAGAAACCAAGCGGTTTCTACTCTTTAAAAACAGAGTGTTGGGGTGTGTGTGGAATTTATCCCCTCTCCCTGGTCCCCTGGGGTTAGGGGTTTTGGGGGGACAAAAGGGGTCTGTCTCCCCAACCCTTCCGGACCCAGGGAACCTAGCAGAGAGGGGATTTCCCCCCACACACACACACCCATATTAAAGAGAAGAAACCAAGCGGTTTCTTCTCGTGAAAAACGAAGTGCTGGGTGTGTGTGGTGGAATCGATCCCCTCTCCCTGGTCCCCCGAGTTTGGGGGGACAAAAGGGGTCTGTTCCCCCAACCCTTCCAGAGCCAGGGGACCTGGCAGAGAGGGGATCCCCCCGCAGAACACCCTGTTATTAAAGAGATAACACCAAGCGGTTTCTTCTCTATAAAAATGAGGTGTTTGGGAGGGGGTGGAATTGATCCCCTCTCCCTGGTCCGCTGGGTATGGGAGGTTTGGAAGGACAAAAGGGGTCTGTCCCCCCAACCCTTCCAGTGCCATGGGACCCAGCAGAGAGGGGGAATCCCCCTGACACACACCATATTAAAGAGAAGAAAGCAAACAGTTTCTTCTTTTTAACAATGGATTGTTGGGGGTATGTGTGGATTCATTCCCCTCTCCCTGGTCCCCTGGGTTTGTAATGGTTGGGGGGGGGGACAAAAGGGGTCTGTCCCCCCAACCTTTCTGGACCAGGAGACCCAGGAGAGGTGATTGATTCCACCCCCCTCCAACACTCCGTTGTTGAAGAGAAGAAACCACTTGGTTTCTTCTCTTTAATAATGGGGTGTCCTGCAGGGGGATCCCCTCTCTGCTGGGTCCACTGGTTCTGGAAGGGTTAGGGGGGACAGACCCCTTTTGTCCCCCCAACCGTTCTGGACCCAGGGGAGCAGGGAGAGGGGATCGATTCCACACACACCCCAAACACTCCATTTTTAAATAGAAGAAACCGCTTGGTTTTTTCTCTTTAATAACGGGGTGTCCTGCGGGTGGGTTCCCTTCTCTCCTGGGTCCCATGGCACTGGAAGGGTTGGGGGGGACAGACCTCTATTGTCCCCCCCCAAACCTCCCATACCCAGGGGACCAGGGAGAGGGGATCAATTCCACCCCCCCAACGCTCCATTTTTAAAGAGAAGAAACCACTTGGTTTCTTCTCTTTAATAAAGGGGTGTCCTGCGGGGGGGAATACCCTATCTGCCGAGTCCCCTGGCTCTGGAAGGGTTTGGGGGGATGGACCCCCTTTGTCCCCCAACCCCCAACCCAGGGGACCCAGGAGAGGGGATCAATCTACCCCCCCTCCAACACAATAAGCAATCGTAAACGGTAGTCTGCTAATGTTTTGGTCCACCTAATATGGTGGCAGGACATGCCCACTGGCTTCAAAAAACTTACAGCATGAAGCCTGTAGTGCCATCTCCTGTTTTTTATACCTCCATGTGCTGCTGCCACCCCTCAAAGAGGCACTTACTCTACTCAAAGGCACCCCAAAGGCCCTCAAAAAGGCTCACACTCTTAGAAGGACACTTATTCTCCCTAAAGGGGCATTCACTCAGATTGTAATCAAGCCACTCAGATCCACTATACTTTCTACCCCAAATTGCCTTCTGGAAACTGTAAGTTGTTTTTACTTGTTATCTTCAGTTATTAAAAGTTATTATTCAGAACAAAGTGTTTGTGAATGCATGGAAGAAGTGACAAAAGAGGAAGTGCCCATGGTTTAGCTGTCTGATTAAATCCTTTGTATTGCAAAACCAAAAGGCAGGTGAGAATATATGGCCCTCCAAATTTTGTTGAATGCAAATTTTCTTCAGTCCTAGCGGTCTTAACTAGAGCTAAGATGTGATGGAGGTTAATTCAATTTAGGAAGGCTAAAGATTAGCTGGACATCATAGGTGATTGGATATTCTATGCCTGCAAAGGGTAATGCTTAATGAGATAGTTCTCAACTTGCTCTGTTGGTGTTGTGTCCTAAAGCCTGTGCCTTTAAACAATGTACCTATCCATGTGTATCCAATGTAACCTCTTCTATGTGTAACAATGTAACCTACAGCTGAATCACTGTAACCTTAATAGGACGCGAGCTAGTGACCACTAGATGGCAATAGCGAGCGTCCAAGCTCATTGGTCCAAGACTCACCTAGAACAACAGCGCGGGAAGATTCCCGCCACTACCTTCACCTGGACAAGAAGGGCGTGACCTGCAATGACGTCACGCAGCCTGTAGCCAATAGGCTATCAAGGAGCCACATTCAAATGTATAGCCACTGTATATATTGAGCTGTTCGTCCGCCATTACCTCATGTTCCCTCTGACCAGCATGTAATAAAGTTGTGTTAAGCCAGCTCTTCGGCTGTCCTGGTGTCTTTGGTCCCATACACCAAATTGGCGACGAAGGTGGGATAATGGCTGCCCACGGGACCAAGACATACGCCGGTTTCGACATCAAGAAACCACAAGACTGGGAACTCTTCGAAATGGACTTCCAAGGTGCGCTGGTGGAGTTCGAGGTGACGGACGAGGCAAAGAAGAGAGCCATCCTCACCAGAATGCTCAGGCACGACAGAAAGAGAGTACTGATTGACCTCATCGCACCCAGAAATGCGGCCGAATTCAAGGCAAAAGAGCTCCTGACGGTGCTGAGAGACCATTTCCGGCCCTCGGTAGCGATGTTTCCCGCTCGGAGCGCGTTTTGGAGGCGAGTCCAAGCGCCTGATGAGTCGGTCGCCGCTTTCGTAGCGGCCCTGCGCCTGGCTGCCGGCCCGTGCAAATGGGAAAATTTGGAAGTCACCCTCAGGGACTGCGTGCTATGTGGCCTGAAGGACGCCGAGATTCAGCGCACGCTAATGAATCAGGAGCCGCCCCCCACGTTGCAGGAGGTCCTGAAAGCGGCACAGGCCGCGGAAGCCACGAAGGCCGGGGTGCAAGAGCTCCAGGACTGGCGGCCGAAGGCCGACAAAGCAGAGAGTTCGGTGCACGCAGCCCGGCGAGTTTCAAAGTCGTCCGCCGAAAGCAGCGACGACGAGGACGTCCGGAGGGTCCGGAAGGAGGGCCGGCGGTGCGACGGCTGCGGGGCAGCTCACGACCGTACCAGGTGCCCATTCAGAAAGGCCGAGTGCCACAACTGCGGGCGACGCGGGCACATAGCCAAAGTCTGCAGACAACGACGCAGGGACCGGAGGAGCTCGCCCGACCGCCCGGCGAGGGACCGGCGGAGCTCGCCCGACTGCTCAACGAGGCCAGACCGCTCAACGAGACCAAAGGATGGCGCCCGGCCCACGAGGAAGCAGGACAGCGTGGGCCGCATCTCCGACGACAGCGACGACGACGCCCCAGTTTTCAGCGTGTCCTTGGGACACCCCCGTTACTTTGTTGAGGTACTGGTGCAAGGGGCCCCTGTTTGGATGGAGATTGACTCTGGCTCCTCCTACTCCATTATTTCCCAGAGGGAGTTTTTGAGAATTGCCCCCCGAGCACGGCCCAAGCTCAAAGCGTTAAGGTCCACGCTTCGGGACATGCAAGGGAACAGTATCCCGGTGTTGGGGGTTAGGAATTTCCAGGTTCAGTACAAGCGGCACGCCGCGGAACTCCCCCTAGTTGTTCTTAAGGGAGGTAATTGCAGCCTCCTCGGGACTCAATGGTTTCAGCCCCTGGGTTTGTTCATTGGGGGGGGGGTGCACGCCGTTGGGTCTGACCCGATACAGGAGGTGTGCGACGCGCACCCCGAGGTCTTCAAGAAGGGACTTGGGAAATTCAATGGACCCCCAGTAACGTTCGACCTGGACCCGGAGGTCCGCCCAATCAGACTCAAACCGCGCAGGGTGCCTTTTGCATTCAAGGACAAAATAGAGGCGGAACTGGACAAATTAGTGGGCCAGGGGATTCTTGTTCCTGTTGATTCCGCGGAGTGGGAAACTCCAATTGTCACAGCACTGAAGGCCAATGGGGAGGTTCGCATTTGTGCCGATTATAAGTGCACCATTAATAAGGCAATCCGCCCTAATGCATACCCGGTGCCAGTGGTCAGCCATTTGCTAGCCAGGTTACATGGGGGAAAGTGTTTCGCCAAGCTCGACCTGGCTCAGGCCTATCAGCAACTCATGGTAACCCCTGCCGCAGCTGCTGCACAGACAATAATCACACATAAGGGGGCGTTCCAGGTGACGCGCCTCCAATTCGGCGTGAACTCGGCGCCGGGAATTTTCCAGTCGCTCGTGGAACGCCTCCTCAAAGGGCTGGACGGCATTTTACCATATTTTGATGACGTATTGATAATGGGGGGAGCGAGGTTGAGTTGGCTAAAAGGCTAAACAAGGTCCTGGCGGCGTTCGAACGGGCGGGGTTGAGGTTGCAAAAAGACAAATGCGTCTTCTTCGCGAAGGAGGTTGAGTTCTTAGGGTTCCGAGTAACTCCCGAGGGGATCAAACCGTCCAAATCCAAGGTTGCCGCCATAAAGAAAGCCCCTCGCCCCTCATCCAAGCCCGAGCTGCAGTCGTTCCTAGGGCTCTTAAACTTCTACCACTCCTTCCTTCCACGGAAGGCTGCGGTGGCCGAGCCGCTTCACAAGTTGCTCAAGAAAGATGCGGCATGGATGTGGGGCGATGACCAGGAGAGGGCATTCACGGAGCTAAAACAACTCCTGGCGTCCGACGCCATTCAGACCCATTTCAACCCCAAACGGCCCGTGGTACTGATCTGTGATGCATCCCCGGTGGGGGTGGGGGCAGTGTTATGCCACGTGTTGGAAAAAGGAAGGGAGGCCCCGATAGCGTTCTACTCCAGGTCCCTGTCCCAAGCGGACAGAAACTACGCCCAAACAGACAGGGAGGCGCTGGCGATAGTTGCGGGGACCAAAAAATTTCATGATTTTCTGTATGGCCGCCCCTTCACCATCGTGACTGACCACAAGCCCCTACTAGGCATTTTTACCGCAGACAAGCCCACGCCACAGATCCTGTCCCCGAGAATGCTTAGGTGGGCCATTTTTCTCAACGCCTACCAGCACGTGTTGGTGTACCGGCCCGGGAGAGAAATCAGCCATGCGGACGCTCTATCGAAGTCCCCCCTCCCCCTGACGCCCAGCCAGGTGAGCAAGGGGGAGCGGGACCATCAGGTTCTCATGATAGAGGTACTGGATTCGCCCCCCGTAGTGCCCGCTGACATTGCCACAGCGACAAGGAAGGACAAAACGTTGGCGGCGGTTTGCTCCTGGGTACAGAAAGGGTGGCCGGCGTCCTCCCCAGCAGAGGAATTCGCCCCATTTTTTAGGAAGAAGCTGGAACTGTCCCTAGAGAGGGGGTGCCTCTTGTGGGGGCAGCGGGTGGTGGTCCCTACATCCCTTCAACCGCGGGTGCTTAAACTGCTGCACGTCAGCCACCCCGGAATTGTGCGCTCCAAAGCGCTGGCCTGAAGTTACTTTTGGTGGCCCCAGTTAGACGCCAACATCGAGCACATGGTCGGCACTTGCGAGAGTTGCCAATGCTCCAGACCAGAGGAGGCCCGTCTTCCCCACAGGGAGTGGGACACGGCTAAGGGGCCGTGGTCCCGGATACACATAGACTTCGCGGGCCCATTCCGAGGAACCCTTTTTCTCCTTGTTGTGGACGCCTTCTCCAAGTGGTTGGAGGTCATCCCAGTCACGAGCACCTCCTCGGCCGCGACAATTAAGCATTTGCGGAGAATTTTTTCCACGTTCGGCATACCCGACACCCTAATTAGCGATAACGCTAGTTGTTTCACGTCCGCTGAGTTCAGGGCATTCACAGAGATTAACGCCATCCGGCACATCACCTCCGCCCCTTTCCATCCGGCCACCAATGGCCAAGTGGAGTGCCTCGTACGCACCACGAAGGACGCGCTGCGGCGCATGGGCCCCGGGGATCTCAACCTGCAAGTGTGTCAGTTTCTGCTAGGGTACAGGGTGACCCCGCTAGCGTCAGGCTACTCCCCTGCGGAGCTCCTAATGCGCAGGAAGTTGACCACCATACTCACTAGACTAGATCCCACGAGAGTTGAGGACAAGGGCCGGAACATAGGGTTAGAAGCCAGCAAGAGTTTCAGCGTGGGCGCCCCGGTACATTGCAGGAACTACGCCAGCGCGGAGCCAGCCTGGGTTCCGGGGGTGGTCGTGGAACAAACCGGTCCCATTTCGTACCGCGTGGAGACCAACACAGGCTTACTTTGGCGGCAGCACGCGGACCAGCTCCGGAGCCGGGTCCCAGGAAATCAGGCCGCCGAAAAAACAAATTCAGCGTTAGGATTCTCCCCCACCCGTTTAGCCCAAGGGGGAGGAGAGGGGGGTCCAGAGTCCCCACCAAGGGGGGAGGAGAAGGAATTCATCTTCATAGATATCCCGCGGGATTCCCCAACAGAGTTTGATTTTGATTTTCAGAACCGGGGGGGGGGTTTCGGAGTGGTCCCCCACACATCCAAGCGAGAAGATGGGTTTTACGTTAGCCCCTGGTGCCCCCGGTTCAACCACAACGGAATCTACCCTTTCCCCTAAAACTGCAAAACCGCAGCAAGCCGCTAACAAGTCTCCCTCTCCCATTACAGGACAAGGGTCCAGGGAACAAGGAAGCGGGAGCGGCCCCTGGGTGGGCCAACCCACATCGCGGCCCAAACACTAGTGCAATAAACCATCTTGGCTAAGAGACTTCGTCTCATCCTAGGGGGGAGGGGTGTTGTGTCCTAAAGCCTGTGCCTTTAAACAATGTACCTATCCATGTGTATCCAATGTAACCTCTTCTATGTGTAACAATGTAACCTACAGCTGAATCACTGTAACCTTAATAGGATGCGAGCTAGTGACCACTAGATGGCAATAGCGAACGTCCGAGCTCATAGGATTGTTTGAATTGGATGGCAAAGGAAAAACATCAGCCTTGCATCCAAAGATCATATCAACCTCAAGTGACTTTTTGGCTTTTCTCACTGTTAATTGAACACTTCCTCTGCTCATCTGCAAAGTTACAGGGAAAGTAAAATTATTTTATTACATCTAGTTCATCATTTTACTAGGAAATATTTGTTAATTAATCTAACTGATTTAGTGCATCAACAACAATCTGCTAGATGCAATAAAAATAATTTCACTTCTCCTGCTCCTCTCCACATGAGCAGAGGAGGTATTTAATTTCTTGATATTATGAAGCAGATCATAAGCTGTGTCACATTACTGGAAAGTAACACCAAAAGCAGCTTTTGACAGCTTCAAGGCCTAAGTTTATTCTTTTCCAAGGAACTACACAAGGAAGGAACAGACTGACTAGAGCCTACAAAGCTGCACTAAAATAGTGGAACTCCCTCACAGGGGCTCAGTAAGGTGCAGGTTGAGACAAATTATTCTGCTCCACCAATTCCCACATGTGGAACCTGGAAAAAATGAGCAGCACTTCCACACCATCAGCACACCAAACAGAGGGACAAAAGCCAGTATGGACAGCCTCACAGTTTCAGATTACATGACAAACAAAAGAGCTCTGTTCATCAGTAAAGGTAAAGGTTTCCCTTGCTCAAAAGTCAGTCGTATCCAACTCTAGGGTTCAGTGCTCATCTCTGTTGAAAAGACAGTGATGTCTGCTTCTGCAGATGTTGCTGTAGTCATGTGGCAGGCATGACTAGACACTGGAGCACATGGAACACTGTTTACCTTACCACTAAATTGGTCCCTATTGATCTAACTGTACTTGCAATTTTTTGCTTTTGAACTGCTAGGTTGGCAGGAGATGGGACAAAGATGGGAGCTCATTCCGTCCTGCAGTACTCAGGAATTGAACTGCTGACTTCCCGCCTTCCAGTCAGTGTCTTAAAAGTATTACTTTGGCAGAGAAGAATGGTATTGGTGGGATTCCAGGAATGCTTGCTGTCCCAAAATATTTATTGCTTGAAGCAATTTCCCCACTATGCTTAATTATTATTCTTTTGTGTCCAGGGTCTGGTGTTAGAAAGATTAGTCAGCAAGACTGACATTCCCAGGGTATGCCCAGTTGTATCCACAGCCCTTGAGGCTCTTTCTGTATACCCCACTATGCTTAATGATGTGGCTCCTCCTCTTCTTTTTCCATGGATAGGCCAGACATGAAACTGCCAAAATGAAGACACCTTTTGGTGAGTTCATTTTGCAGTTCCTTTCACCTGACCTAGTGTGAAAAAGATTAATTAGCAACACAAGGTTGTCATTGCCCAGGGTGTAAGGAATCCTGTTACTCATGAGTAGGACTTTGGTCTACATGTAGTTGGGATTCCACCTGAATTGCCACCCTCCTAGCTAAGCAACCCAGGATTTTAGCTTGCTGTAAGTACGGTAGTGCATAGGAAATCAAACAACTCCAGTTATCTTCTTGAATTTTAAAAGTATACTAGCTGATTGCCCGGTCTTGCCCGTTTTTTTAAAAATGTGATTTGTCTGGCACCCCTGATACTTACCCACCCTGACTATTACCTATCTCATGCACACACAGAGATATAGACATGTGTGGATGTACCATGGTTGATGTGAGGCTGTTATTGTGCTGCACATGTTGATGGGTCCCATCTGTGTTGGAACTTGTGTGGGTGTTGTTTTTTTTAATGAAGTTGCATGGGCAGTGGCTGATGCTCTGTTGGATGATGCTGTTCCAGAGACATTGTTTCCTCTTGTCGCTAGAGTGGTGGATTCAAATGAAACAGATTTTAGTCAGAAAGCACATTAAAACAAAGAAAGCTTATCTAATTGTGGAAGCCCAGAGGGCCCCCTTCTAGCTTAAAAACCCCTACATGTTTTCAAAGTTCACAGCTCACATTTAGTATGAAGCACCAGATCAAGAGAGCATTCTGCCCCCTCTCTTCAGTTTTTATCTTCTCCCACAAGTTCCACCCCCTGGGTGACTCCAGCCAATCACTATACAGTATCACATGTTTGTCCAACTTCAATTTTTGTTTCTTCCAAAACACGAGTCTAGCATGTTTTGAATACAAGTCCTTCTCTGGAATCCAGCCTAACTTCTCCCCACCTCAAAAATCTCCATTACAGACATGCAGGCCTGATTGTGGTTCAAAAATGCCACAATATTAGAGGAAGTTCTTTCTGTATATCCCATGTTGTAGCTCCTATTTATTGCTTATGGTATGGGGCTACAAAATTGATCCTTGTATCAAATCCTTCTTCATTTTCTTGTAACAAAGTATAATATTTGTCCCCTATTGTGATGTCATAATGTACGTTTCTCTGTCCCAGCAGATACAAATTACGCCCGTTCCTGGGCCGGGACTCCTTGCTTATGGTCACTCATGCACTGTTCACCTCCAGTCTAGATTATTGCAATGTGCTCTACATGGAGCTGCCCTTGTTGACCATTCGAAGGCTGTAACTGGTGCAAAATGTGGCTGCCCGTGTGGTGATGGAGTGTGGGCATTATGCCCATGTCTCACCCTTGTTGCAGGAGCTGCATTGGCTTCTGGTGTGCCTCCGGGTGCAATTCAAGTTGCTGGTTATTACCTTTAAAGACCTACATGGTAGTGTATCAGGTTACTTAAGAGACTGTGTCACCCCAAGGATATCTGCCCGTCCCACCATTGTGGACCAGAGGGGCTCCCTAATGGTACCAATGGCTAGAGAGGTGCACCTCTCTAGCACTATAAGGAGGGCCTTTTCAGTATCCGCTCCGGCCCTGTAGAACCTCCTGCCAACCGAAATACGCCTTCAGTCAGAGTTATTAGCAGAGTTATTAGTTTATATGAATGGCCATCTGGGTTTTAGTCTTTAAATGTTGGTGAATGTGGAGGGGTATTTTAACAGTTTTTAATGCTTTATTATTTTAATTGTTATTGTTATTATATTTTAGTATTCTCATTGGTTAGACTGTAAGCTGGAGTCGCCTTGGTGAGAGGGTGGCAATAAAAGTAAAAATAAATAAATAAACAAATAAACAAACAAACAAACAAACAAACAAACAAACAAACAAATAAATACATACATACATACATACATACATACATACATACATACATACATACATACATACATACATACATAGGACTGGATAGACAAACCAAATGTGATGCTATCATGATATTGGAATAAGAGGTAACAGTTATTACCTGTAATGTGGGAAATGATTGGTCAACACAGTGTATTTTTTACTTTCACATGTAATCTTAAGTTTTTATGTTATCACCAGATGTAATAATTATTCAATGCATATAATTTTCTATGAATATTTAAAGATATGTGTAGAACAACATTTTTAAAATCAAGAATTATATTCTTTTTAGAAATTCTACATAAATTCTAAAACAGTATGAGTGACAGGCCTTGTTTCCCTCAAGGGAGTTCACCATTTGGAACATTGACTTCCTGGCCCATTGTTCATCTTTGTGGCAACTACACTATATTCATGATTTTAGTTATGAATTGGAAGGAAGAAACCTTGGTGTCTGGCATTATTGATAATTCTTGTTTGCAGAGGGTATGGACTGTAGTTTTCAGATGACAGAAGAAACTTGGCTATTGGAAATTGCACTTAGCCACATGTGAAAATAATAAACCCTGGAGCAATTATTTTTGGTCAGAGTCTTACTGTCCCATTTGCCTGTTTTGTCTTAGGTGTGAAAATATCATATTAATTCTGATTCTCGCATTAATTACGTTTGTTTAGGTTACTGAATAAATTTCTCTCTGTGCAGGTAGCATATTTCCAGTGCAGTGAACTATAATAAGCATGGCAAGGCAGGCAATTTATTTGTAATTTACTCTGAAACTAGATTTTCATTGTCAAAGGGGGGTGAATGTAAATCTTTTGCTCATTAAAGACATTACAGCCATTTCTTTTGTAGTCATTTTTCTTTTCTAGTATTACTACCTTTTTTTTACCTCAGAGAAGAAAAATGACCAGTTTGTAATTGGTTTCTGCTGTATCTGTATCTTTTCTCAACATGTTTAGCAAGACTTGTTGTCTTATCTACATCCAATTTTAAGCCTACATAATAAGATGTAACTTAAAGTAACATTAGTGAGATGTAAAATGCCTTTGAATACTATACTTTCCAATCATTAGGCCAAGTTCCTCCTGAGGTACTAAATCAAATAGCCAGTAGACACAACTGATTTAAGAAGTGTCAGAGAGAAATCATCTGTTTGAAGACAGAAAGTGCTTTCTGTCTGAATGGCTACTCTTTCTAGATTTGGGTTAAAAATAAAGACCTGTGTAGTATAAGAGCTGTGGCCTTGGTACCATTAAACCCTGGGCTGCAGATTGAGTAGACACACACTTCAACTGGCCTAGCTTCCTGAACAATGGTGATAAATCCTGTATTTTTCTTTAAGCTTTAGTAATTATTTATAATGTTTACCATTTCATAGGCTTGTACATATTTTATGCAAATTGTTGCCCTCATGTTGATAATTAATTTCTCCTGTTTCTCATGCTGCTACCCTAGCTGACTCAGCTATGATTGAAATTGTAATGAGTGCTCCATGAAGCTTCTGGACTGATTTGGAAGTTCAGTGTCCACTCTGACAAGGTGATTGGCATTCCAGTCCACTTGCAGGCCCACTTCTTTCCTTCCTTCCTTCCTTCTTGTGATCCTGCCTATGCCCAGGTTTCTTTTCTGTGATCAGACATCTTTTATTTTTTAAAAAATAAAATGGATGAGAATAGCACTAGATCACCATATCACCTTATCACTAGGTTTTTGTTCTAATGGTTCTTTCCTGTATTTATCTGTCCAGTTCCCCAAGAAACATCTGTAGAAGAAGCAATTGAGATTAAATTCAATGTGTTGCTTCTTGGTTTTGAAAGGGTTACACTGTATTCCAGAAAAGGTGGCACAGGAACATCTCTCATTTCACAAAGGTGCTTTCTGTGTTGAAAGGATTTTTGCTGGGGAACTCCGCTCAGGGGACACCCAAATGAGGCTCCTTTCATGTCCCCAAGATCTTTTCCCACCAAAGTGGTCCCTATTTATCTACTAGCAATTTCTTACTTTCAAACTGCTAAGTTGGCAGGAGCTGGGACAGAAATGGGCACTCATTCTGTCATGCACTGTCATGAACTGCCAACTTGCCAGCCTTCCAGCTAACAAGGCGAGCATCTAACCATACAGAAAATCGTGAAATTTCTTTGTCCCTGCCACTATGGCGAGGGCCTCTCTATCTGTCTGTGCGTAGTTGCGCTCCGCCTTTGAAAGTGATTGGGAGTAAAATGCAACCGGGGCTTCCCGCCCATTATCTAACACATGGCACAACACTGCCCCCACCCCCACTGGTGAGGCGTCGCAGACTAGAACTACTGGCTTTCTGGGGTCAAAGTGGGTCAGGATCGCTTCTGAGGACAGAAGTTGCTTTAACTCATTGAACGCTTTTTCCTGATTGTCTCCCCACTGCCAAACTGCATCTTTCTTAAGAAGCTTATGCAGTGGCTCTGCAACGGACGCTTTCCTTGGCAAAAGGAATGGTAGAAGTACAGGAGCCCTAGGAATGCCTGCAACTCCGGTTTTGCGGTGGGGCGAGGGGCATTTTGGATAGCCGCAACCTTCAATTCGGAGGGCTTTACACCATCGGGGGTTATTCTAACCCCAAGGAACTCAACTTCCCTCACCAAAAACACACATTTGTTCTTTTTCAACCGCAACCCCGCCTTTTCGAATATTGACAGAACTTTGTCTAGCCTCTTAGCCAGTTCCGACACGCTCCCCGCTGTTATCAATACATCGTTAAAGTATAGGAGAACGCCGGGGAGCCCTTTTAGTAGACGTTCCATGAGGGACTGGAAAATCCCAGGGGCCGAATTTATGCCAAACTGTAGGTGCGTGACCTTAAAAGCCCCCTTATGAGTTACAATTGTCTGCGCAGCGGCGGCAGCTGGTGTTATGGTCAGCTGTTGGTACACCTGCGCCAAATCCAATTTAGCGAAACACTTTCCCCTGTGCAACGTAGCTAATAAGTGGCCAACAACCAGCACCGGGTATGCATTTGGGCAGATTGCCTTATTTATCATACATTTATAATCTGCACAAATCCTAACCTCCCCGTTTGGCTTCAGAGCAGGCACAATAGGAGTTTCCCACTCTGCAGAGTCCACTGGGACCAAAATCCCCTGGCCCACCAGTTTGTCCAGTTCCACCTCTATTTTGTCCTTGAGGGCGAATGGGACCCTCCGTGGCTTGAGCCGTATGGGCTGGATTTCTGGGTCCAGGTTGAATGAAAATGGGGGCCCCTTGAATTTCCCAAGCCCCTTCTCAAACACTGCCGGGTGTGCATTGCACACGTCTTGGATGGGGTCGGCACTGACTCCAGACGCGACAGCATGGATGCCCCCTATCACAATGCCCAGGGGCTTGAACCACTGTGTTCCCAGTAAGCAGCATCCCCCTCCTTAAGGACTACTAGGGGCAGTTTCTCCCAGTATTGTTTGAATTGAACCTTGAATTCCCCCACCCCCAACACTGGGATTCCGTAGCCTTGAACGTCCCACAAATGAGTCTTTAAAGCCTTAAGTTTGGGTCGCACATTGGGGGGAATGCACAAGAACTCCCGCTGAGATATAATGGAATATGAGGACCCCGAGTCTATTTCCATCTTAACTGGGACCCCTTGCAATAGTACCTCAACAAAAAAGTGGGTGTCCCAAGGACACACTATGGACCGCCACACTGTCGTCGCCGAGGACCTGTCGGTACATGCCATGCACCTCTGCGTCGCTGTCATTGGAGACTCTGCTGACGCCATCCTGTTTCCTCGGGGGATGCTCTGCTGGGCCCTTGTACTCCCCGCACCGCCGCCTGCAAACCTTGGCGATGTGGCCCCGCTGTCTGCAGTTGTGGCACTCGGCTTTCCGGAATGGGCACTTGCTTCGGTCATGGGACGATCCACAGCTGTTGCAACACCGGCCTTCCTTCCGCACCTTTCGGACGTCCTCGTCCTCGCTGCTCTCCACAGAGGAGTGGGGCCCCCACCTGGCTGCTTGCACTGGGGTCGCTGCCCTGTCGGTTTGTGGGGGCCTTGTTCTGAATGACTTAACCCCGGCCCTCGTGGCCTCGGCTGCCTGCGCTTCGTTCAGGACCTCGTGGAAGGTTGGTGGCGGTTCCCTGTTCATCAGCTTTCACTGGGTCTCCTCATCCCACAGGCCGCACAGCATGCGGTCCCTGAGGGCAATTTCCAAGTTTTCCCACTTGCATGGGCTGGCAGCCAGGCGGAGGGCCACCGCAAACTCCACCACGAACTCTCCGGGGCCTGCACTATCTTCCAGAACGCGTCCTGAGCTGAGAAAATTGAGACCGTTGGCTGGAAGTGTCCCCGCAACGCCTTCAGGAGCTGTTTGACTGGGACCTCATCTACCTTTCTCAGCGACACCAGGTCCACCAGAATCCTCATAGCCGGGAACCCGAGCATCCTGATGAGGGTGGCTCGTTTCTTCCCCTCATCCGAGATGTTGGACACAATCAGCGCGCTTTTGAAATCCATCTCAAACAGCTCCCATTCCTCTGGTTTTTTGATGTCGAAACCGGGCTGTGGTGTCTTGATCCCGTGGGAAGCCATATCCCACCTTCATCGCCAATTTGGTGATCTGGAATCAAGACTCCTGAAGCAGCTGTAGACTAGCTTAACACATTTTTATTACATGAAGTACAGGGTGAACACAAGGTAATGGCGGTGATGCAGCTCTTTAAATACAGTCACTATACATTTGAATGTGGTTACACTGTAGCCTATTGGCTCCTGTTGGCGCGACATCATCCTGAGTCACGCCCTTCTTGTCCAGATGTGTCTGTGGCGGGACAGACTCCCGTGGCTGGAGGTGATTGGGGAATTTGAACCATGTGAGCTAAATGCTCACTACTATCATTTCTGGTTGCAGTTCGCATTCTCATACAGCTGAATGCAATGTATCAATACAATTGGTTTAAGTACACATTTCCTGTAGAACCGGTTACATTCAACTTAAAGGCACAAGTATGTGGTTACATTCCATACACAACAGGTCCTGAATATTATACCCAACTGCTTATGTTACTGGAATATCACCTATACATGCCCCCTGTCTTTACATGCACATGCACACAGAGAAAAACCCTTTGAACAGCTCTGGCATGAAAAATGTAGAAACCCATGAGTGGCACAATCATATAGTTGAATGTTTTTCTATTTTCAAAAAATATAAATCTAATCTGAAAGAAAGGAAATGAGCTTCTAATTCTCTTTTTACAATTTGCTACTTTTCTATGGGAGGACGTTTGTACAGTGATACCTTATACAACATCCAAACTTGGTTCCACAAGTTTGGACTTTATACTGATTTGGACTTTGTATGAGTCATGCAAAATCCTAGCCAAGATGCCTCATACAATGTCCAAATCCTTGCTGTGATGCCTCGTACAACATTGTTTCCATAGAGATACATTGTACTGTAACAGCACAGACTTCAGGGCAAAGTCAAGGAAACAGACAGGAAACTAACAGAACTTTAAGAAATCACTGTCTAAAGGCTAAATACATTACAAAAACATGTCAGACAACCCTGATTGACCAAGAAACTGAAGAATGCTGCAAAAATCCCAGGAATGCTTCTAAAACTTCTGACGAAAAAATTCAATAAAATCCAAAATCGCACTCAAAACCACTCCTAAACACTATTTGCCTTGTGCAAAACCCACAAGAGCAATGCACGCATGTGTTCTGCCTTTTATACTGCCCAGTCACAATGTAACCTGGGGGAAACCCCAATGCCTCATACAAAGTCGCAGTGACTTTGTATGAGGCAACTTTTTTCAAGGAATTAGGTGATGTTGTATGAATTCGATGTTGTATGAAGTGGACTTTGTATGAGGTATTACTGTATAGGGAAATAGTCAATTATATGGTCTTACACTTTCACACTAAAGTAATGCAACTCAGTCTCAGATTAACCAATACAAAATGCACATAATTCATAGTTAGTTGATGTCTGCCCTGCACAGAGGAAAGGATAGCTCTTGTATATGAAGAAACAAAACAAGAAACAGGGTAAAATAAATGAAGGAGAGGAGGAAAGGACTCTTGCAGAGGTTGTTTATTGTCAGATTTACATCTGCCTATGTTGTTACATTTGCTTGGTAATCTGTTGCTGTCAAGGTTTTGGTCATTTAGAGATGACAGGTAAACAAACATTAGAGGAGAAAGTATTTGTGTTCCTAATTCCTAACAGCAACACAAATACACCAGTAGGTTTCTGTAATCTAAAGAACAAAACTATACTACAGGTTAGAACTTTCTTCTTTCAGACAACACATCAGAAGTGTTGTGTGTTACACCTCTTTGACCTCGCTGTAAACTTCTCAGCAAGGACACAAGGAATATGGAGGTCATAGATTCCCACATCATGTTTTTCTATGTAGGATGGTGCTAGCCATGTACCAGAACAGCCATGAATTATTTCAAAAAATAAAATGGTTTATTAGTCTCATCTCTGTTTGCCTAACCTTACCATGCTGTCTCTTTTCTTCTTCCATGAAAGAAAACATACCGTCATACTATACATGTCTATCTGAATTGAATATTTACACTTTGCTTTTCACCAACTTAAAAAAATTAGTAGATGAATAGGATGAACTTATAAAATGTAACTACATTGTTTCCCTCTCACACCCTTAGGAGATAACCTAATCCAGTTTGTGTCTGTTAAAGTTATGCAACAGGAGTTTGCCTGTTTAATTTTTAATTTAAAAAAATACATAAAAATAGGTACATTAATGAGTCAGTTTGGCTGCACTTCCTTCAGCTTTTGCTTCATCCTTTGGAGAGTGCAGCTCCATTGCCCGGACTGAAAAACAACAACAAACAGCCCCACTGTGAAAGGCATCATCGGCATTACTATAGTCTTAAGATACAGAGTATAAACACTACTGTAAGCCTACACTATGAAGGTGTATAAATATTTTTGTATTTCATGCTTGCAGGTGTTAGTGAAACATTTCATGTTTTCTTCCTGCTGTTTCACATGAAATTCTGCACATTTTCCACATTTCAGAAAATTTTGTGTAGGAATCGGGGCCGCAGAGGGCCGGAGGTCCCGGAGGAGACTGATCAAGAAACGATACGAGGCAATATGGAGCGTGATCAGATCAGTAGTTTATTGAGGGAAAGCTTCGAGATATATAGGAGAAAAAGCGCAACGGTGGCAAAACCGTCATCTGACAGAAATCACATCACCTGTTTACTCGGGTTAATTGGGAATCTCTCTTGGGGAAGTTAATTAACTGGGGCAAACACAGACATGGGAAAACACCATTGTTTAGGGATAAGACTGGGGTAAACATGGCCTCTGTTTGCATCTGGGATAAGACGGAGACTCGGAGATGAGGGATTACTCTAATGGGTAACAGAGTTAGATATTCGCTCTCTCAGCAGATCCGCTGGTCAGGTCAAGGAATTGGGTGAATCAAACCCTATCATTAATCCACCCCCCTTAATTTCTCTGCCCGCAGAAACCATGAGCCAGGAGTTTTCTCTACCGTAGTGGCCTCTGCCAGGGCCGTTCCATGCCCACCGGGCATGGGGAAACCATATTTCCCCTTTCTGTTTTATTTAAGGACCTGACCGGCGACTCTGTGCAAGAGGGGCATCAGCTGTCGAGCGGGAATGACGCTTCAGGGTTCCTTCTTGGGGCGGCACTTTGAGATCAGTGAGGGAATACATTGTGCAAAGCAGCATAACGCTATGCCTAGTATGACCACCCCCACAACCACCTTGAGTACCGTCTGGAGCCACCCCCATGGAATCCATGACCACATCCAATTCCACAACGAACTCCACCAAGTTCCCCATGCAGAACCTTCCCTTATGCCCTCGACTATGGTGTGGAGGGCCGTGAGCTGATTCTGTACCTTGCGGGAGTTGTCCATAAGATTGAAGCAACACATACCGTGAAAGGATTCACAACCCAAATGATGTAGCAATAAGAGGTAGTCTATAGCCACTCTATTGTCAAGTATGGCATGGCGAAGCTCCGCCTGCTCCTGGTTGAGCAGCGCTATCGCCGAGGAGGTGTGGTTGATGGCCTTAGCCAACCTGCAAGCCAGTCGGCTGATCCTCCGAGCGTTGCCGACGGCTAAGCCTGGCACGCCAATTATGCTGACTGCCAACGAGACATATTCAGCTGGACTCATTACTCTAAAGCTGCTCTCACATGAGCTGTCTAACTGGGTGGTGCGAGTGTGCCGTATGGGTGCTGAAACATTGGTAACATTTGTGCTTGGGGTGACCATATCCTTAGTAGGGAGTAACAGTGTTAAACGACTAATGCAACATGTAGCATCTGACACATTTGCAGGAATGTAGTTGAAGGTATACTGATTACATGTAAAGAACCAACCAGATGGTAACGTAACATGAGCATACATTGAACCAAGCTTCACTGGGCTATTGCAAGTCCAATTGCCACTGCCGACGTAGAGGCAGCGGCGCCGGGTTCGACCGACTGTGGAGCAGCCGGTCATCCGACCACAAGTAGAGTTCGGGCTGACCGCCACTCGAGGAGTGTGGAGAGTGGCTGCATCAGCCGGCAAAGTCATGGTGAGCCGCATCTCCCAATGGGTGTATTCTGTAGAAGCCGCTGGGTTGTATGGGCTGAAAATCCGTTCCACAAGCCAGTCCCCATCCCTGGGGTATGCGCCTGGAGAAGGGCACACTGGGATGAGGCAGGTGCTCAGGATTGAGGCAGAACCAATGTCCTGTCTCAGGCAAAAATCGGACTGGTTGACGAGGCCCGCCAACCTTCCCCAGATGTTGTAATGCATTCTGGCAGAGAGGTCTCCGCTGGGCACCAAATCGTTGGCCTTTAACAAGGTAGCCTGAACGCCTCCCCCGGCAAATAGGGAGAGGATCAGGACGATGAGGGCTGCCACGGAGTTGGCATTGATCTGGGCAAAGACTGCAGCCACGAAGTTCTCCGGTGTCGGCTCCCTCTCCTCGCGTCGGAGGGCGTCCTGGGCCTCATTGCAAAGAGCCTTGATCATCCCCCAGGTGATCTTCGGCGCTGTCATCTGTGGCCGTCTCCTCCGACAGGTTTTCTCGGTCAGAGTGAGGTCCTCCATCTCCGGGATCAGACTCAGGTCGGTCTGGGTACACGCCATGTGGTTCCAAATGAGGCTTGACACACCGAGCTGGGATCCAAACGACACCTGTAGGAGACATAACTGCAGCATACCCTCTTCCCCAGGTTATGAGCGGCGCCGGGGTCCGGTGGCACCCGGTATCGAACCAGCGGTCGCGGGAGAGCTTCCGAACGGCGGAAGTGCTTCTCCTGCGGCGTGCAATCCGAAAAAACATTAAGGTGATTGTACGTGAACAATACCTTGTTCAGACAATGCTGTGCCTGAGCCTGTGACTTGGGGAGGGCTGGTGGCTCCCCCCTTTCTGTTTGTTTGTCAATATAGGACTTGAGCATCCGATTGACCCGTTCCACAATCGCTTGCCCCTGCGGATTGTAAGGAACGCCAAAAATATGCTTGATATCCCAAGTGGCCATGAAGGCCGCCAGCTGCCTGGAGCTGTAGGACGGGGCGTTATCGGTTTTAATGTGCCGCGGCTTGCCCATTGCCGCGATGCAGGAAAGGAGGTGCTGCTCCACGTGGGAAGCAGTCTCCCCTTTCTGCGCCGTTGCCCAAACGAACTGTGAGAAAGTATCTATGCAGACGTGCATGTACTGCCATCTGCCAAACTGTGGGACATGCGTGACGTCCATCTGCCACACTTGGTTAGCCTCTGTCCCTCGTGGGTTGACCCCCCACGAAGGCCCCCCCGGTGCCCCTGCACAATGCTGGCAAGAGTGAACAATGCCTTGGGCTTGAGAAAGTGGCAAATTGAACTGTCTGGCAAGCGCTTTGGCATTTTGGTGAAAGAATGCATGACTCTGGATTGGCGTAGTGAAAACACCCAACACTGAACGTTGCTGAATTTCCTTTGCTGCCGCATCCGCTCTGCTATTGCCCGCGGAAATCGGACCCGGTAGGTCTTGGTGACTTCGGATGTGGGCAATATAGAGCGGCTCCGTGCGGTTTCGTAAATGAAATTGAGCAGTGAGGAACAGACTAAGCAAATTCTTGTCTATCGCGGGAGTGATGTATGCTCCCGGTAGACTGTGAAGCAAGTTCCTGACATACTGGCTATCAGTAATGATGTTTAGGCACTCTTTGGCGAAGGTGCGCAAGGCAAGGTTCACCGCTGCCAACTCCGCCCACTGTGCGGACTTCTGTGGAAGAGTTAACAGCGTGCGCCAAGCCTGGCCCTCCTGCCAAGTTAAGACACCGTATGTTCGACCACCATCAGTAAAAACTGTCCTGGCTCCCTGAAGCGGAACCAGCGAGAGCAATTCGAACAAGCTGACTGTCTGCGTCTGAAGTGAGACAAGTCTGGGGTCCTTCGGCAAATGGTATGCCAAGCTCCCAGTGAATCCTTCCAGGGCTATTGGAAGCGAGTCACCGAGCTGCATCAGTTGCTGAATCTGTTCTTTGGTGAACGGGACTACAATTTTGGCTAAATCGTGCCCTGAAATGTCCCTAGCTCTCAGCCTTCCGCGGTAAACCACCGTGGAAACTAACTCTTGGGGAGGAACGACATTCCGTGGGGAGGTGTTCGGCAGGTACACCCATTCCACGATACTCGCTCCCTTCTCGGAGTCTATCCCTACAGCTCCGGTGAACATGGATCCTGCTCGAACTATGTACAAGTTCAGGATTGGGGCATATGGCCCCTGGGTGATCCTATCTACCCACCTCTGGCTGAGAACCTGATTGACTTTCTCGAGAGCCAAGCGCGCTTCTCGAGAAATTCGTATCCGGTCTGCCGGCTGCTTACCTAATGTTAGCAGCGAGAAGAGCGGTTTCAAAAGGTCCGTATCCAATCTGAAATACGGTCTGGCCCAATTAATGTTCCCTAAAACCTGCTGCAATTCCACTAAGGTGACTGAATCCTGTAAATTGATTTGGGGCAAAACTGGTGCTGCGAAAGAGCGGAGAAGCCGATGACCTAAGTATGAGAAGGGCTCGGTTCTCTGTACTTTCTCTGGGGCAATGAGTAAACCTTTCTCCCCCAGGCTGGCCTGGAGGTCTGAAAACATTTCGCTGCCGAGTTGCGGCACCGCGACCAAGATGTCGTCCATGAAGTGACAAACTAAAGCTTTTGGGTAAAGGCTTCGAAACTTTGCCAGTGTGTTGTGAACATAAATTTGGCACAGGGTGGGCGAATTGAGCATGCCCTGTGGCAAAAATCTCCACGCGTAACGCTGCGTAGGCTCACTGTGGTTCACAACCGGCACCGTAAAGGCAAACCTTTCCCAGTCCCTGGGCTCTAAGGGAATCGTATAAAAACAATCCTTGAGATCTACAACTAGGATCTCCCACCCCTCGGGAATCATATTAGGATTTGGGATGCCGCATTGAAGCGGACCCATTGGCTGTATACATTTATTGATCTCTCTGAGATCGTGGAGGAGTCGCCACTTCCCCGACTTCTTCTTTATCACAAAAATTGGCGAATTCCAAGGGCTAGTGGACTGCTCTATATGTCCTGCGTCTAGCTGTTCTTTAACCAGTTGTTTAAGGGCGACTAATTTCTCTCCCACTACCGGCCATTGTTCTACCCAGACCGGCATGTCGGTGAGCCACTTAAGTGGCAACGCCATTACCCGAAGGTAAGTGTAGCACCGTACTGCTGTAAAATGTCTCGCCCCCAAAGGTTGATGTGCACGTCAAGGATGTGCGGCCGAATTACTGCTGTGCCGTCAGCCTTTGGAATCGTGACTGTCACCCACTCCCAGCTCCTAAACGCTTCCTGAATGCCGCCTACCCCCCACACATCGGAGACCGGCTCGATGGCCCACTCCCTTGGCCACTGGCTTCTGCTTATCACTGACACATCTGCTCCGGTATCTAACAGGCCTGAGAATGATCTATTATTCAGAAATACCTCAATAACCGGGCACTGTTTCCACTCAATGTTGGTCTCCACTGTCGCTAAGACCTGGTATCCTTGTACTGCCTCACTGGCACTCGAGCGGTCCTCTGACCGGGACTCTGAGCTGTCCCTGAGCCTTCCCTGGCCTTCTGTTGGTGAGTGACAAGGAACCATGATCAGTTGCGCTAGGGTGTCTCCTTTGTGAATTGTTTGGGGCAGGTGAGTCCAAAGCTGGACTTGGAGAACGCCTGAAAAATTGGAGTCAACGACTCCTGGAATTACAAGAAATCCGCGTGCTCCAGCTACACTACGGGGCAAAACTAAACCTATAAAGCCCTTGGGCAGTGGACCCATGTACTGGGAGTCCACCAGATAGACCGTGCCTGGCAGGTCGCATGTAACGTCTGCTTGACAAGTCAAGTCTAACCGTGTACTACCCTTGGGGCTGGTCTGTGCCCTCGTAGTGCCTGGAATGTGACCGGGATCTAGTCTAGCTCTGGTGAGCTCTGGATGAGGGAAGCCTCTGTTTGGACCGGGGCCAAAGACATGCCCGCGTTCCGGTTTCCCGAACTCAGGCAGTCTCAGGCCCAATGGTAGCCTTTCTTGCACTTCGGACAGAGGGTGTTTGGAGCCTTGGAACGGCCGGACTTCTGTCCGCCTCCCTTGGATCGGCACTCCCTAGCGAAGTGACCGACCTTGCCACAATTGTGGCATGCTCCTTGGTTCTTTCCCTTAGGTCTTCTACCCCCTTGCACCGCTGCTGCTAGCAATCCCATCTTGTAGGATTCTGTGCCAACGTCGGCGCAAGCTCTAATCATGTCCGTGAGAGTCAAGTCGGGACGATTGCCCAGGGACTGCAAGATTTTGCGGCAGTCTAAATTGGCATTGTCCTTGGCTAACTTGATCATGAGCTCTTGTTGGGCTTGCTCATTATCAATCTGTCTACTAATTGCTTCCTCCAAACGATTGATAAAGTCCATGTATGGTTCCTGGGCTCCTTGCTTAATAGCGGTGTAATTTTTAGCCGCTTTGCCAGTGGCTGGGACCTTAAAGAACGCCCTAAAGGCGGCCTCGGCCGACATCTGGAGAGTGGCTAGAGGCAAGTTGATTTGGGCATCGATGGGCTCAAAGGCACCTGAACCATATAACTGGTCAGGAAGTACTGCGCATCCCATCCTTGCAGCCCTAGTTTGAGCCTCAAGGCGAAACTCACTGTCCCAAATTAAATACTGGCTAGGGGTGAGCATCATCCGCATGACGGCTTTCCAGTCATGGGGAATGAACATGGTGTTCTCGCACACTAGCTGAAGCGTGCCCCTAGTAAATCGGCTTTGGAGCCCTGTCTCTGAAATGGCCTTCTGTATAGCCATGAGCAGCTTATACGGGACTGGTGTGTGAATTATCTGCTGGGCCCCCGTAAGGGCATCCATCTCCATGCGGATTGGACATATCTGACTAAGCTCAGCTAGTTCTTCTGCTGGCAATTCCCCCTTCCTAATCTCCTCTTCAATCGTGCGCTGAAGGGGACTCTTGGTAACTCGGGAACCCGGAACTGTCAGAGAAGCACCTGCGCTCCTCATTACTTGCATTCCGTCGGTGACGTCTGCAGCTGTCACCGAGGGAAAGTTCCCTACGCTACTCTGCCTAAACTGGAGTGACGGATAGAGGGCCTTAGGCGCCGTTGGCTCAGCTGGTGTGGCTGGCAGAAGTGGGGGTTCTTTGGCCTCTATCCGGACTGGCTCTATCTCCGCTAAGAGCTTCCTACATTTACTCCATGTGCGAATTACGCCTCTTGGAGCTTTCGGGGGTTGCTGAATGCAGTCTCCTATCTGATCCCAGAGCTCAAGGGTTAACGTACCTACTTCTGGGTAAAGCAGGCAGTGTTCCCCCAGGTACCCCAAAAGTCTCGCTAGCTCCCCGCTGTGAAAACGCAACTTAAACACCCTGGCCAGGATTTTGAACTCTCCCTCACGAGTTCTTTGGCTAGCGGATGGACGCTGTCGCTGAGGACAGGTCCCCGTATTACCTGCGATGGGTCCTCCGAAGTTTCCTCCTCGGGACGGGTCGACGCGTCTTTGGGCAAGTAATAGGTTCTGGCGACGATCCTCTGGGTAGAGCTCGGAGCGTGGACTGCGGCCACGGGCCCTCGGTGGCCACTGCGCTGTCAGGGGTTCACAGCAGACCCTGAGCGGAACGCGTTTTTCCGTAACCTGCAAGCCGCCGCAAAAGTCGGGAGCAAACTTTAGAAAGCCTCTTGGACTGCCTCACCGCAGGCCGTCCCTCCGATCGGCTGGCTTACCGACCAGAGCGCCGCGCTGTCCTCCGGGATGGTTGGACACGGTTCAAGCGCAGAACCGGACCATGTGATCGCTTACTCTGAGGTAGACCGCTCGGGGGTCGCTTACTCACGAGTAGATCACGTCGGGGTCACCAGGTGTAGGAATCGGGGCCGCAGAGGCCCGGAGGTCCCGGAGGAGACTGATCAAGAAACGATACGAGGCAATATGGAGCGTGATCAGATCAGTAGTTTATTGAGGGAAAGCTTCGACATATATAGGAGAAAAAGCGCAACGGTGGCAAAACCGTCATCTGACAGAAATCACATCACCTGTTTACTCGGGTTAATTGGGAATCTCTCTTGGGGAAGTTAATTAACTGGGGCAAACACAGACATGGGAAAACACCATTGTTTAGGGATAAGACTGGGGTAAACATGGCTTCTGTTTGCATCTGGGATAAGACGGAGACTCGGAGATGAGGGATTACTCTAATGGGTAACAGAGTTAGATATTCGCTCTCTCAGCAGATCCGCTGGTCAGGTCAAGGAATTGGGTGAATCAAACCCTATCATTAATCCACCCCCCCTTAATTTCTCTGCCCGCCAGAAACCACGAGCCAGGAGTTTTCTCTACCGTAGTGGCCTCTGCCAGGGCTGTTCCATGCCCACCGGGCATGGGGAAACCATAATTTTGCAAAAACTTTTTTTGTGCAATATGCAGTTTGTTTAAGCTAATGCTCCTTATGACAAGAAGTCTGCAGGAACATAATATTTCACAGCAGTTGGCCATCTTTTCTGTGTGTCCTGATGTGCTGAAATACTTTTTCTTCCCACTGAGGAAGAGAATATTTGTTGTCTTTATACTGCAATATCTAGGTATGGGTTTGATTAGAATTGTGGGAATAAGTATTCCAACATTCCTAGATAGTGCCAAAAGTATGTACTGTACCCTTCATCTCCTATTAACTTGTCTAGTGATGTAGTGATTTGAAGTGCCTGGGCCCATCATGGCAATCTTTATAGCCAACCCCCACCTCCACCCAACACCCAGCAAGGAGAAGTGAAAAATGCAAGGAACTGGAATGATCTATGTAAATAAGTCCAGCAGTTTCTGGTTCCCCCTGGAAAAGGTCTTTTGTATAGCTAATGCCTCTTAACTTCCCATCCAAGACCAACCTGCCTTTAAACCACGGGTTCTCAACCTTTTCAAATTGAGGCCTGTGTCAAACTTCCTCCACCATTTATGGCTGTTGTAAACATGTTTACGACGGCTGTGGACTCATTTACGGCATTTTTCTTTTTTCAGAATACTGTACCCTATTTGATTCTCTCTCTCTCTCTCTCTGGTTTTGTTGTCAATCATTTTTGTTTAGATGTTTGCTTTCCTATTCCTCCCATCACTGATTCTTTTGATTTGCTATACTGTAAAACAGCAGATAGGGCCCATTTTATTTTTTATTTATCTTACATGTCTTTAAAATATTAGCGTAATAACTTTTCATAATAATTGATTTCTAAAGTCATGTTATTTTGACCCAACACAGCAGTCAGCTTCTGTTTCATTCCTGCTAAAATATTATATATAGAATTACTATAATGTAATGGGGTTGAATTATAAGTGAAGAAAGATTTCTTCAAGATACAACACTATATGGATTTATTGTTTCATTATTAAAGTCACCTGTATTGGCTTTGAAGTCAGTATGACTGTTTTTCTTTCTTTCAGAGAACTGATTTCTGTGTGGCTTCTTTATTTCACAGTGTCACACCTTCATTTTTTTAATTCAGAAAAGAACATTAAAACACATATGGCATGATTTACTTGTACATGAACATGGCTTTTGCCCTCAGATGTGTCAGCAACATTTGATGTTGTCTTGTGAACCAGATCCTACATGTAAGTACATCACAACCAGAAATGTTATTATGAGACTATAGGTTAGGGAAAATAAAGGTTTATATATTGATGATAATGATAAGGTAATTATGTTTTCAGTTAAATCACTAGCATGGTAAAATATTTCTCATTCTCTATAGAAAACATAACTGCAGACTTGAGATAATATAATCTGCATATTTCTGGATGGCAACAGGTATATATAAGCAAAACACATGCATTTTATAAATGTGTACAACAAAGAGAACATGTTTCAACTGTGTATGAGAACAACATCAAATATTTTAATAAATCGGCACAACATGTGCAAGAAATGCATACTAATTGAAAAAAATATACTTAAAATGATAAAAATTTTTTTAAAGAAAGTGCAAAATGGAAAGGTCAAAACTGCTCAGTGAAAACCCCAAAGATAAAAAGCAAAAGAAGTATGTGATTAAACAATGTAGTGGTGTGAAAATAAGATCTGAAGAGGAATATTTTGTACATATGCACATTGCTAATCCCTGAGTAAAAGGATTTTATAATGCAATACATTTATGAGCAGGATGATAACAAAGGATCATAGAGGATCACAGTGAGGGATGGGTAATGCTGGATGTCAAAGCTTAAGTAATATGAATGTATTTGGTGTTTGGAGCATAGATATTTCCTGTGCAAATATGTATCATGGGCCACACCATCTGTTTGCCACAGTGGGAAAATTGTTTCTCCAAGGCTACCTCAGGGAAGAAAACAAGAAAATATATATGTTATGTTGTAATTGTCATTGTAATCTGTGATTATGTTGTGTTCTGATGGTTTTATTGTACACATGGATTACAATGTATCTGAGCCAATGTAACCTTGCCTATAGCAACAATGTAACTTTCAGCTGTATCATATAAACCCTGTAATAGGACGCGAGCTAATGACCACCAGCTGGCAGCAGCGAGCGTCCAAGCTCTCTTGGTCCGAACTCATCAAAGGCAACAGCGCGGGAAGTTTTCCCGCCACCACCTACACCTGGACAAGTAGGGCGTGACCTGCAATGACGTCACGCAGACAGTAGCCAATGGGCTACCATGGCACCACGTTCAAATGTATTACTGCTGTATATAAAGAGCTATCGATCCGCCATTACCTCATGTTCCCTCTGCCCACGATGCAATAAACCTGAGTTAACCCAGCCCGAGGCTGTGTCCTGTGTCTTGGTTTGCATACACCAAATTGGCGACGAAGGTGGGATTATGGATCCCCACGGAACAGCCAGGGCACAGAGCGGTTTCAACATCACCAAGCCGCAAGACTGGGAGCTGCTTGAGATGGATTTCCAGGCGGCCCTGGTGGAACTCAGAGTCAAAGGAGAAGACGAGGAGAGGAAGAGGGCCATCCTCACCAGAATGCTCGGGATGGAAACCAAGCGGACGCTGGTGGGCATAATCGCTCCGAAGAAGGTGAGCGACTTTAAGGCGAGCGACATCATGAAACTGCTGCGAGAGCGGTTCTGCCCCTCGAGGGCAATGTTTCCCGCTCGGAGCGCGTTTTGGAGGCGAGTCCAAGCGCCGGATGAGTCGGTTGAGGCATTCGTGGCCGCCATGAGGATAGCCGCCGCCCCCTGTAAATGGGGCGATATCCTGGAGTTGGTCCTCAGGGACGGCGTGTTGTGTGGCCTGAAAGACAAGGAGGTACAGCGCAACTTGATGAATAAGGAGCCGCCACCCACGCTGGCAGAGGTCATAGAGGCCGCGGAAGCCGCAGAGTCAACGAATGCCGGAGTGGACGAGATGCACCAGTGGCGTGAGTGGCGTCCTAGAGCCGGCAAGGCGGAAAATTCGGTGCACGGGAAGACCGGACAGTCGGTGCACGCGACTCGACGGGCCTCAAAGTCGTCTACGGAAGGCAGCGACGGCGAGGAGGTCCAGAAGGTCCGGAAGGGTGGTCGACGCTGCGAGGGTTGCGGAGCGGCCCACGAGCGCGCGAGATGCCCGTTCAGGAAGGCCGAGTGTTACACCTGCGGCCGTCGGGGGCACATCGCCAAGGCGTGCCGAAAGCGGAAAGAGGGCCGGAGGCAGTCACAAGACCGCGCGGCCAGACCGGACCGTCCAGCGAGGCCCAAAGATGGCGCCCAGACCACGAGGAAGCAGGACGGCGTGGGCCGCGTCTCGGACGGCAGCGAGGACGACGCCTCAGTGTTCAGCGTGTCCGCGGGACAGTCCCATTACTTCGTTGAGGTATTAGTACAAGGGGCCCCTATTAAGATGGAAATTGACTCGGGGTCCTCCTATTCCATAATTCCCCAGAAAGAGTTCCTGAAAATCGACCCCCACGTGCGGCCCAAGCTTAAAGCGTTGAGGTCCACACTACGGGACGTACAGGGAAACAGCATTCCGGTGTTGGGGGTCGGGAAATTTCGGGTCAATTTTAAGAGACATTCTGCGGAACTGCCCCTAGTTGTCCTCAAAGGGGGAAGCTGTAGCCTCCTAGGGACACAGTGGTTTCAGCCCTTAGGTTTGTTCATAGGGGGGGTGCATACCGTGGGGGGGGACCCAATACAAGCGGTTTGCGATGCGCATCCCGCCGTTTTTAAGAAAGGACTCGGAAAGTTCAAGGGACCCCCTGTAGCTTTCGACATAGACCCGGAGGTCCGCCCGATAAGACTCAAACCACGCAGGGTGCCGTTCGCACTCAAGGACAAGATAGAGGCGGAACTGGACAAACTGGTGGGCCAGGGGATTCTTATTCCTGTTGATTCCGCGGAGTGGGAAACTCCAATTGTAACGGCTCTAAAGGCTAACGGGGAGGTGCGAATTTGCGCTGATTATAAGTGTACAATTAACAAGGCGATCCGCCCTAATGCATACCCGGTGCCAGTGATCAGCCACCTTTTGGCCAGGCTAAATGGGGGAAAGTGTTTCGCTAAACTCGATTTGGCACAAGCCTATCAGCAACTTCCAGTGACCCCCGCCACGGCCGCGGCACAAACGATAGTTACACATAAGGGAGCGTTCCAGGTGTCGCGGTTACAGTTCGGCGTGAACTCGGCACCCGGCCTTTTTCAATCGCTCGTGGAACGCCTCCTAAAGGGTTTGGAGGGGGTGTTGCCTTATTTTGATGACGTGTTGATAACAGGGGGGAGTGAGGCTGAACTGGCTAAAAGGTTGGACAAGGTACTGACCGTGTTCGAGAAAGCGGGGCTGAGATTGAGGAAGGATAAATGTGTCTTTTTCGAAACCGAGGTCGAGTTTTTAGGGTTCCGGATCACACCCGAGGGGATTAAGCCGTCTAAATCCAAGGTAGCAGCCATTAAAAAGGCCCCTCGCCCCACATCCAAAACCGAGCTGCAGTCTTTCCTGGGGCTCCTCAATTTTTACCATACATTCCTCCCGCGGAAGGCGTCCGTGGCCGAACCGCTCCATCGGTTACTTAAAAAGGAGGAGCCATGGATGTGGGGTGACGAGCACGAGAGGGCGTTCAAAGAGCTAAAGCAACTCCTAACATCTGAGGCAATCCTGACGCACTTCGACCCCAAACGGCCTGTGGTCCTAGTTTGTGATGCATCCCCGGTGGGGGTGGGGGCGGTGCTTTGCCACGTGTTGGAGGACGGAAGGGAGGCCCCGGTGGCGTTTTACTCAAGGTCCTTGTCCCAAGCGGAGCGAAATTACGCACAAACCGACAGGGAAGCGTTAGCAATAGTAGCGGGGACCAAAAAATTTCACGATTTCTTGTATGGCCGCCCGTTCAAAATCGTGACCGACCACAAGCCGCTGTTAGGGATTTTCACGGCAAGCAAGCCCACGCCGCAGATCCTGTCCCCGAGAATGCTGCGATGGGCTATTTTCCTCAACGCGTACCAACATGAGTTGGAGTACAGGCCCGGAAAGGAGATCAGCCATGCTGATGCGCTTTCGAGATCCCCTCTGCCCTTGTCGGACGACCAAAAGGCGAGAGCAGAAAGAGACCGCCAGGTGTTGCTAATTGAGGTTTTAGACGCACCCCCAATAGTACCAGCAGACATTGCTAGGGCGACAGGCAAGGACAGGACGCTGGGGAAAGTTAGTTCATGGGTGCAGAAGGGGTGGCCGGCTTCGTCCCCGAGTACAGAGTTCGACCCATTCTTTAGGAAAAAGCTAGAGTTGTCCCTAGAGAGGGGGTGCCTTCTGTGGGGCCAACGGGTGGTGGTCCCTACGCCCCTGCGGACGAGGGTGCTCGAACTGCTGCACGTCAGCCACCCGGGCATAGTTCGTTCAAAGGCGCTGGCCCGGAGTTACTTCTGGTGGCCGCAGCTGGACGCGGACATTGAGCACATGGTCGGTACTTGCGAGGCTTGCCAGGGATCCCGACCTGAGGCGGCCCGTCTCCCGCATAGGGAGTGGGACACAGCAAGGGGGCCGTGGTCCAGAGTGCACGTGGATTTCGCTGGCCCGTTCCGAGGAACCATGTTTCTCCTGGTGGTAGATGCGTTCTCCAAGTGGCTGGAGGTTATCCCCGTAAAGAGCACGTCCTCCGCCACGACAATTAGCCAGCTAAGGAGAGTCTTTTCCACGTTCGGTTTACCCGACACTTTGGTAAGCGATAACGCTAGTTGTTTCACCTCCGCCGAGTTCGGGGCGTTCATGGAGGCAAACGCCATTCGGCATGTCACGTCCGCACCGTTTCACCCGGCCACGAATGGCCAAGTGGAACGGCTGGTGCGGACAACGAAGGAGGCGCTGCGGCGCATGGGCCCGGGGGACCTGAATCACCAAGTATGCCAGTTCCTCTTAGCGTATAGGGTAACCCCCTTAGCGTCAGGCTACTCGCCGGCGGAGCTCTTGATGCGGCGAAAACTGACCACGCTCCTGTCTAGGCTAGACCCGACGAGAGCCGAGGATAAAGGGAAAAACATAGGGTTGGCAGTCTCGAAAGGTTTCGCCGCCGGGGACCCTGTTCACTGCAGGAACTATTCCAGCGCAGGGCCAGCCTGGGTGCCAGGGACGGTTGTAGAGCAGACGGGGCCTGTGTCGTACCGGGTCGAGACTAACACCGGCCTCCTCTGGAGGAGGCACGCAGACCAACTGAGGCACCGAGTGAGTGGGCCAGTCAGTGGAGCTCAGCAACAGGATTCAGCGTTAGGGTTCTCCCCCACCCGCTTAACCCAAGGGGGAGACAGCAGGGGACAACAGTCCCAAGCAAGGGGGGAAGGAAGCAGTAGTAGCGGCCCCGACTCATATCCTTTTGATACGCCAGTCTTATCAGGGGCCGGGGAAGGGGGAGAGGAGTTCGCGACCGCTCCCCCCGATTGTGATTTTGATTTTGATTTTGCGAGCCGGGGGGGTTTTCAGGAGTGTTCCCCCACCCATCCAAGCGAGAAGAGGGGTTTTTCGTTAGCCCCCAGTGCCCCCGGTTCCTCCCTAAGAAAGAGCACACCTCCCAACAACGCCGCGGAGCCGCGGCAAGTCACTAATGAGTCTCCCTCTCATATTACAGGACAGGAAACCAGGGGACAAAGAGAAGGTAGCAAACCCGGGGAGAGGCAGCCCGCATCGAGACCCCAGCGTGTTCGAAATAAGCCATCTTGGCTGAGAGACTTTGTCTCCTAAGGGGGGGAGTGTGTTTAAGTGTGGGCTCGAGACTTTGTCTCGTCCTAGGGGGGAGGGGTGTTGTGTTCTGATGGTTTTATTGTACACATGGATTACAATGTATCTGAGCCAATGTAACCTTGCCTATAGCAACAATGTAACTTTCAGCTGTATCATATAAACCCTGTAATAGGACGCGAGCTAATGACCACCAGCTGGCAGCAGCGAGCGTCCAAGCTCTCTTGGTCCGAACTCATCAAAGGCAACAGCGCGGGAAGTTTTCCCGCCACCACCTACACCTGGACAAGTAGGGCGTGACCTGCAATGACGTCACGCAGACAGTAGCCAATGGGCTACCATGGCACCACGTTCAAATGTATTACTGCTGTATATAAAGAGCTATCGATCCGCCATTACCTCATGTTCCCTCTGCCCACGATGCAATAAACCTGAGTTAACCCAGCCCGAGGCTGTGTCCTGTGTCTTGGTTTGCATACACCAAAGATTAGGACAAAAGAATCACAGCTGTTATCCTATGTGCATTATCATAAGGTGTTTGCTAACTGCTAAAATTTTCTACAATCTTGGCAGTATTGAAATGACACACCAATTGGAAGCAGGCAACAGAGAAGTTACCTCAGATCCTGCACACACTACAGAGCACATCACCAATGGCAAATCATATATAAAATGAGATAAATGAATGGCTAAAAAAATAACATATAGATAACATATCTAAAAATGTGTATACTTTTTGGTACCCTTTGTATTTCTTCTTCTGAGAGCTGAGATTCATTTGAGGTTCAGTTCTGCTTTCTTAGTGCACTTTCTTCTGCTATGGTATTGGAACAGTTTACACACTTGCCACAGAAATCTACCAAACAATGTGCATGTGAGACATGAGTTAGCAGATGTGGTGTATCTTAGAAAATCAGGAACACTGGTGGTACTTCAGGAAGGAATTGAAATGGCATATGCAGTGATATAAGCAGTGATGCAATGCAAATTTTTTTTACTACCTACTCTGTAGGCTGGCCAAATCTGTGGGCGGGGCCAAATCTGTGGGCATGTCCAAGCATCCTGCATTATGGGCTATGGAGGTGGACATGGCCAACCAAGTGGGCATGGCCTGTGGGAATTTCCGCTACCGGTTCTGCAGAACCTGACAGAACCTGCTGCAATGCATCACTGGATATAAGTGGGCACTTTGGTCAATGTTGCTCAAGCAGTAGTTATCCTAATCAGAAGTGCCTGGATGCTGATGGTAAACAATCTGAGCTCCTCTTGTAATTGAAGAAGTCAAATGTGACTTGTATTCATCTTTTGTTATTGCTATATTACAATTTCAATATTTTTTCCTTTCTATAATGTGTATACATTTTTGTACCCTCTGTACATATACCTCTACTTTGTTGTTGTTGAAAATGTTCTCTCTCTGTCTGTCTCTTTCTCACTCTCTGTGTGTAAGCATTGCAGCTAGTGAGGTGACACTTTCCCCAGAAAATAAGATTCTAGCTTAAATCCACTTGTATTGACTCAGACACATTTCTTGTGCTGAGGTGTCCCACAATGAGATCTCAGGACATATCTGATCTAGAAAAATGCAGAGAAGTGACACTAATGTCAATACAAAAATGTAACACCTTAGAGTACATTATAACTTAAGCCAGAAGTCTGTGAGAAGGACAGAAAATCTGAGAGGAGGGAGATATGAATAGATAAGGTCCGTAAGGCAAGATTAATTTCTGTAGCAGTGTAGGGCAAGATGATTTCCTTCCACTATAGACAGCTTTGGGGCAAAAGTAAATGACAGATGAGGCATGTGGGAGGTGGGTGACATTGGCTCTTGTTTTACAGCTTTTTGAAATAGCATGGGTGGGATATAATTGAAGCAGCAGAGTATAATGTACAGCATTTGGACCATTGGGGAGCAATAAATCTGGAATCCAAGAGGGAACAGGTGAGAACAGGCTATGAACTGAAGGCATTTGAAGTTTTACTGTGCAGAGATATGCCTACAACTACAAATGAGCCATTCATACAAGACATAGTATAAGGCAACTGTCAATCCCAGAAATAACAAGAGTAGGAAAACAATGAATAAATAAAAGTATTGTGTCCACAGCCAGCCAGTGACTTCCAACAAGGTTATGATCACTCCGTAAACAGATCTAAGTATCATACTTCCCTCTGTTCCAAAAGCCAGTGTCAGGCCCTGTGACTTTGGGTCCCTTGGTTTCCCTCTATGTCTTCCCATGCCTAAGAAATTGGAGGAAAACTTAAACTCCTAATTCTTTCTATTCATAGCTATCTAGGAGTCATGTTTTCAGCATACAGTTCCAGCCCCTTACCTACTCTAAATCTGCCAGGACAGAATTGATTCATTTATTTTCTGATCTCTCTTGTTTCCTCTCATATAACAATCAGTTTATGTAGAAAGTAGCCCCATATGTCCAAATCCTCTTGCTTACTGTAATAAATTACACTAGCATAGACCCACTGAATCAATGGGAATTTGTTAATTAAACTTTTCTGTAAATTGCACTGATTCAAATGGCCCCAATCTAGTGTGACTTACTGTATTATACAATAGGCTTTTGGCTATTGATTTCAAAGACGTAAGTCTGTATTGGTCCCGAGCCCTTTTGGCATGCAAAGTCATCCTCAGCTTCAGGCCAGTATGGATGAAGCTGCTGCCCTCCATCAAGATGGATTCAAGTGGGATTTAATCCACTTGGGGACCATCACCCTTCCCTGTGGACTTTGCCAAGGCAGCTAGTCCTCAGGGTTGTCAGGTTGCCACCTGACACTCGGCATTGAGTTGCTGGCAGTATTACCATAGCAGGATAACCTGGCCAGACTTGATCAGGACCAGAAAATGACTTGCAGAGCTGGATCAGTGGTATAGGTGTCATGCTGTGATGTGGAAGGCAGATGCATTCTATTCGCATGACAGTCTTCATGGCTGATCACTAAGACAATCACCACAAAGAACTCAGACTAAATGTGATCCATTAGAGAAGGAACTGGCAGTATCCTTGCAAAGAAAATCCCATAGGCTAAATGTGCTACTGGGGGAGAATAGAGGGCAAGTACTATGGATGAACACTTCTGACATCTTACATGAGGTAGCAGTTAGAACCATCCCAAAGAAAAAGGATTGCAAGCAAGTGAAGTGGTTCTCTAATGAGGATTTACAAATAGTTGAGGAAAGAAGGAAAGTGAAAGACAAAGGTGAAAGAGGTTCACCCAACTGAATGAAGATTTCTAGAGAGTAGCAAGGAGAGATAAAGAGGCCTTCTTAAAAAGCAGTCCCCAAGCAGGCATTGTGCATGATGAAATTTCACCACAGGGGGGAAAAGGTCAGATGTAGAATGGGATATGAAATCCAGTTCCACAGTCTTTGTCTCCAGAAAGCTCAGTTCATGATAAATCTCTTCAAGGAAGATTTGATTGAGGGTTTGTTTGTTTCCCCCCAATTTTCTCAACTGAACAGTACAAAGTACTGTATTTTCTGGTGTATAAGACTACTTTTTAACCCCGAAAAATCTGTGCCAAAGTCGGGGGTCGTCTTATAGGACAGGTACTTAACTGCAGCTTGTTTCCCCTTGCTTCATATGTCCGGCGCATATGGTCGGGGGTGCCGCGGCCGAGTCCCTGCTCTGTGTGGGGAGTATGAAGCAAGGGGAAGCAAGCTGCACACATCTTCCTGTACCTCGAGGAGGAGAACGTGAGCGTGGATTGGCTCTCCACCAGAACCTGCCCATTCGACTCGGAGGGCTGCGCGTCTTCGGGTTGAGTGTGGGTTAATTTTTATTTGGTGTGCATTGGAAGAGAGGTAGTCTTATACGGCAAGTATATTCCAAACTCTATATTTTAACTGGAAAAGTTGGGGGTCGTCTTATACGCCCAGTCGTCTTATACGCCGGAAAATACGGTAAATAGAGAGAAACAATAGAATGAAAAGGACTAGAGATCTCTTTAAGAAAATTAGAAAATCAAGGGGATATTTCAAGCTAAAAGTGACATGATAAATGAAAAATCACTAGGTAACCTAACAGAAGCAGAAGAGATTAGGTAATGGTGGCAAGAATATACGGAAGACCTACTGTATACAAGAAGGACCATAATGTCACTGGAGAAGGCCATGATTCTAGGAAGGTGAAAGGAGAAGTGGATGGCAAAGGATGAGGTGGTTGGCAAAGGATGAGGTGGTTAAACAGTTTTGTTGATCTGAGAGTGGGTCTGGGTGGACTCTAGAGGATGGTGGATGACAGAGGAGCCTGGTGTGCTGTGGTCCATGGAGTCATAATGGGCCAGACTTGCCTGTGTGATTGAACAACAAAATCTTTGTGTGCTTGAATCTTCACAGGAAAGATAGGAAAATGAAAGAAACCGTGATAAAATTCATTTCAGTAGACATGCCTGTGTGATTGAACAACAAAATCTTTGTATTTGAATCTTCACAGGAAAGATAAGAAAATGAAAGAAACAGTGATAAAATACATTTCAGCACATAAGAGCTGGAGAGGGATTAAAAAAAAAACTAGTTCAAAGGAGATAAAAGACCTAAGCCTATTTCAACACAATCCTCTGTTCCTATTTGGCCTGGATGGATACCAAACATCTTGTTTCGTGGTAATCTATACTGGCTCCTGGTGATCCTCAGATTGCTGGTGCTGGCTGCATATGAAAGGCTTTGGGACATCTCTCTAGATCCAGTTGTGGGATTCAGCAGGTTTGCCCCAGTTCACCAGAACTGGTAGCAGAAATTCTGACTGGCCCCATCCAAGTTTTGAAATAAAGTAGTCCTAATTTGGGTACAACACAGAGCTTCCCCCCTGGCCATACCCACCATACCATGCCCACAGAGTAGGTAGTAATTTTTTTAAAATCCCACCACGGTCTGTATCATAACAGAAACTTTAACCGCAGCACCTTGATGACCAGATGGGCAGATGTCTTTAACTTTGTGCCTAGTCTAAAAGAGTGGATTTTGGCAGGTGCAACTTTTCAAATATGTTCCCAAGAAGCTAAAATTACCCATTGCCCTTTAAATTATCATATGATATTTTGCTGAAAGAACAAAACAACATTCAATAAGGCATTTTTTAAAAGGAGTGCCTCAAAAAATGTAACAAGCTTTGAAGCAGCACCACACTTGGCACAGATGTAGCAGATAGTTTGCTCTTGCTCTTTGTCAAATTTGGGGGAGTTTGGGCAAATGGTTGGAAAGTTTTGGCTTTTTAAATGGTAAAGCTATTTTATCCCTCCCCATACAGATGGAATCAACTTTGTCAGTAGATTGTAAACAGATCAAAATTTTTGGAAAAGACCAACCTTGCATATCTTGAAGGTGAATGAATATTATTATGTGTATTTTATTATTTTGAAAGGATTACATCTGCAGTTCCTGTAATTATGAAGGCCTGTAAAAATGAAAATTGAATGTTATAAAGTGGAACTCTGTTATAAACTGCCAATATTCTAAAGCATAAATAACATTGTTGCAAGTTTCCCCCTCTGGCTCAATCTGAACATTTGATGTTGCCAGATGACTACATTAGCTTGTTAACTCCTTCCTAGCCAGGCAGACATTATAAAGGAAGTCTGTTTCTGATGGTAAATATATTAAAAAGATGATTAAAAATTTGTAGAGAACACATTTTCAGATACTCACTCATTTAAGTTGAGCAATTACTGGGTTGCTTTGTGGCTCAGGATGGTCTTTTCACCATATAATTTCTGGCAGTTAAAAAAACTGAAGATAACATATGCCATCATGATCATGTCATTTCTGATATGTAGTGACTGTATGAGTTAATGACCTCTGTAGTAACAGCTCTGTTAAAATTTTGCAAATCAACAGCATCGCATGATAAGTTAGTCTTTCCTATACTACATGCCTCTTTCTTGGCATATTATTTCCCCCCAGTAAGTTCTGCCTAGGTCTTGCAAACTAAAGGTTTGAGTCAATTCATCTCAAGTGAGGTCTTTCTCTTATCCTACTGTGCTCCTACACTTTCCCCATCAACATTGTATTTTCTGGTCAATTCTATAATTTTATTAAGTGCATAGTATAATAGCCCCAATGTGCTCATTTTTGCTCTACATTCTCACAGAGGATGCATCATTTATACAGAGATCTCAAGCAAAAAAAAAAAAAAAAATCCCAGAGGCTAACTACTTTTTCCAATTAGTAAAACATTTATTAACCAAACACAAAGCAATTATCATTGCTTTTTTTCAACAAGCTTGAATGGTAGTGAACACAAGAACTTTTATACAGGTACAAATTGAACCCCCTTATGTGCAGGAGATACCATACCATATTATATCAGGGTTTATTTATATCCCGCTTCCTTCAGCCCGAAGGCGACTCAAAGCGGCAACCAACAGTACACAAAGAAAACAGTACAACAAGTAGCAAAATACAGCATAAATAAATACATAGTAATGTACATAAAGGCAAAAAGTACAACAAATACAATAAATACAGTTAAAAAAATACAATAGCGTATCAGGGTAGAACAGTCAACCCGACAGCAGCAAAAAACATACAAATAAATTCACCCCAGCCCCCCAAAAAAGTCCCAGAGTCATAAGTCAATGAACCTGCTGCTACTGTAATCCCAAAGTCCTGGTCAGCAGTGTCGTGGTGGTGGAGGATCCTGGGAGTAGTTCACGGCAACTCCCACCTGCATCGAATCCTAGGAGCCGATGGCGTGGGTCCCTGGGACATGCAGAGAGAGCTGATGGGCAGCAGTGGTGGCAGCTCCTTTTCTGCCCTCTGGGCGGGCCGGGCCTGGAGGGCGGAGGCAGTGGTGGTGGTTCCCACCTGCATCGAATTCCAGGAGCCAATGGCGTGGGTCCCCAGGACGCTCAGGGAGCACTGACAGGCAGCGGCAGCGGCGGCTCCTTTTCTGCCTTCCATGTGGGCCGGGCCGGAGGGCAGAGGCGGTGGCTCCCACCTGTGTTGAATCTCAGGAGTCGATGGTGTGGGCCACAGGGAGTGGGACGCACAGGGAGTGCTGCTAAGATGCATTCTGAGACCTAACATGGATACCTGAAACCATGGATAACAGTGAATCCTATAATTAAAATGTAGGTAGTGGCCTTTAGTGGCCAGCTCTGATAATGCATGGATTTTGTTATTGAATATTTTTAGACTTGCGGATAACTAAAAGTTAGGTAACCTGATACAAACCATCCTGCAGACCTTACTCCTTCTAGGCAAATTGGTTTTCTGACCAGTAGCTGCTTTCCACTTCAGTTGCTACCTAGAGAGACCAGTTGAACCTCAGCAGATGCATTCTAAAGAATTAAGATACCTTCCCAATGTTCTGCATTACTTTTATTTACTGGCTGAAATCATTCCATATGTTGATTATGGTTAGGAGCATAAAGACACTATCATTTCTCTGAAATGTTGGGACTCTTTTCAGAACAGTAGAATGGGCAGAAGTACTTTCTACTTTTGTCTTTATTGACCGTCCCAGTCAATATCAGCACATGAAAAACCAGTAGGGGCCATATTGCCACACAATCCAAGTGTAGCAAATTACTGTTTAAATAATTCTATCTACACAGGGAAGGAGACAGTAAAGGAACCCACTAAATATGCTGCCAGTCCCTAACAATGCTTGTTGTTAATTACTTTATGTCCTGTATAACCCTATCTTGGGTTTTCTATCTTTGGAAATATACTATGGACTTAATACTGCAATACTACACAAATATTACTGCTATCACTTTCAAGAGGAATGTTAACCTGCAATTATATTTGGATGAGAAATGGTTAACTGATGAAAAAAAAGAATCAGCTTCTGAGATTTTTCCCTTGCTCAGTGTCTATATGTGAAGAGTACTATGTAAATGATACTACCATAAAACCCTGGGTTACGGACGCCTCAGGTAACGGAAAATTTAAATTATGGAAGGAAATTCTGAGGAAGTGGCGTCCTGATTTATGGAAAAAACTCGTGATATAAAAAGGGGTTTTTCTTGGTGTTCTGACACTTCCCAGAGTGAGAGGGAGTTTGGAGCATTTTCGGTCTGTTTTTGAAAATTTCTATTGCTTTTTTGCTATGGCAGAAATTCTCTCTGCAACCAAGAACTGCTGGAAATTTCCTCCACCCTTGGTCAGCTCTTAGGCTAGGACTTTTTCTGCAATTACCAGGGCTGGCTACTAGATGGCACTGAAAAAATGTGATGAATATGCCTTGAAAATAAAATCAGCTCTGAAGCTCACTTAAAAGCCATAATAATAATAATAATAATAAAACACCCTTGTTTTTTCTGTTTCAAACTCTTTCTAAAGTGCACTTTGGAATTTTTGCTGTGTTTTCACCACTTTAAAAAATAATTTGAACAGGAAAATTATGTTTTTATTTTGGCTCTTTTCTAACCTCCGGAATTTTCAATGCATTCCTATGGAAAATTGTGCTTCGCGTTACAGAAAAATTGCTTTTCAAAAAACATCCCAGAATGGATTAATTCTGTAACCTGGGGTTCCACTGTATTCTCTAGATGAACATGCACCCATTTGACTGCTGCCACTGGTATTGTCGAAATTCAAGTTGCCCTTTGCTGTATAAGGCTTGGCAATATTTTTCCGGCTTGCAACACAGACAAGACATTGCAGCAACACAGGGGCATTTCCTTGTATTTTGAATCATAGATACAGAGGCACAATATCCCCCATACATTAACTGGAGGTATTTTTAAATATATATATGTATCCTGTTGGTCTTTGCATAATTTTAAATTCAAAATCTTCATTTAAAATTTGAATGTTTTAAAAGCACATTAAGAATTGACAGGCAATTTGGACACTGGTGGCTTCTACAGGTCCATGCAGTATGTCAATGGAATTCTAGTGTAGAGTGACAGAATAAAAGATGTAGGCAATTTCAATAGGTATAACACCATAAAGTCATCTTCTTCTTGTGTGGATTATCAGTCATTGGCATAGTCCAAATACTGGACCAGTCTGCTCTTTCTTCTCATTTACTAATAATATTAGTCTTATGAAATGTTTTGCTAGTTTTGTTAGACCTGAACCATTTTCACATACATCTAGTAAGCTGAGCAGTATGTTATCTATTGGAAGAAAACATACGAGATACTGTATGTATATATCCTGTGTGTTATTTTGCATGTTTTCCCCTTAATCTTAATTTTTTTAAAAAAATAGCCACCATCTTGGTCCTTACAATGTCTTGTAGAAAAACATTCTAAAATTAATTATGCATTACTTGAAATCACAATTGCCAATCAGTTTAATTGGATGACCTAAGTTCTTCTGCTTTGAATGAAGAAAAAAAATCTCTCCAAACACCATTAATAATTTTATATATCTCTATCATTTTCCTTTATTTTCCCCAAAAACTGGACCTTAACATTTTTAATTATTTAAGTTTCCCCCTCCTATCCTTGTTGAGATTCAGGATATGTTGTGTAGGTATATTACTGGTTTATAAGGACATTATGCTGCTTTTAAAAAACCCAGTCATTTTCTTGAACAGTCTCATGCTTTGGGAATGCTTTCCTTTATATAGATAGCATGCATGGGGTGGAGAATTTTGGCTATAATTACTATGAAGATTATCTTTTACTTGGAAGCTCATTAATACTTTATTGTGAAGCTGCATGGAAGTTCTGATAGTAACATTGTTCTTTACTACATGGCCACTAAATTACAGTAAAACCCGACTTACGTATGCCTCAAGTTACATAAAATTTGACTTACATAATGATATTTGCACTAAAACCATGTCCTGATTTACATAAATGTCCCGATTTACATAACACAATTTCCTATGGATTTACTTCGAGTTTCATAAAAAAATCATTTTTCCTATGGGTCTGCTTTGACTTATGTAAAAACTCATTTTTCCTATGGGTTTGCTTTGAGTTAAGTAAAAACAAAACAAAACGATTTACATAAAAGCCTATGGAACAGACTTTTTACGTAAGCAGGGGTTTTACTGCAGTTGAACATTATATAAAACCTAAGAAGAAACTCTGCATTTTTACTGCTAAAATCAATTAGCTTATGAGCTGAAGTAAAAAAAAAAAGTTTTGCTAAGCTGTTTTAAATAGCATTTATTGTATAGTTTTATTTTAGGATCTAGGATAAACAGAATGGCAAGCCATAATATAAAATTCATCACTAAGTGATCTGTAGGAAACATTGCTTTTAAATCTGGCATTCTTAAATGACATCTTGAAAAGAAGGCAGTATATTCTTCTTGTAAAATCTGAGGCTGGTGCCCTTGCCATAAAGGGAGGTTGTGAAAGTACTATTGTCTTCTCCGTAGCTGTCATTCCTTCTGTCAACAGCTTCAGCTAAACTGAGAGTACCTTCACATCCCTTCGTTTCTTTCCTTTTGACAAATGGTGATTTATCACCTTCCTTATTTCTAAGTTCTAGGGATGCTAGTTCTTTAGAGATGTCATCCAGGTAGAAGCTAGGGGTATTCTACCCCTGCTGCACAGTTGGAAGTGAAGCATATGTGTGACATTTAAGGAAGTTAGTTTCTCCTCCCCTCATGACTATTATTTTGCAGCGCTGACAATGATGATCTTGTTCTTTGGTTCTATATACTAATACATGTACCTACCATCTAGCCATGTTTTGTTTTTTTTGGTTATTGTTGTGTATGTACAATGTTGCTTGATATGTATGTACATTGTCGCTTTAAGAAATGTATGAATGTAACCTGGCCACAATCACAATGTAACCCAGCTGTTAAAGGAACGCGAGCAAGCTGCCTATAGAGGGCAGCTGCGAGTGGTCAACTCACATGGTTATCATTCCTCAAATCACCTGCAGCCGCGGGAACTGCCCGCAACAGCAAACTACTACCGATCCACCACCGAAGATGGACGTGACCCGGATGACGTCACGCCGGTAGCAGCCAATGAGCTACCATGCAGCCAGATTCAAATGCATTGTACTACTGTATATAATGTGAGGTATCTGCGCCATTACCACATGTTCGTTCTGATCATCAACCAATAAACCTGTGTTAGTCCCTACTGCGACTCCTTCTATGTCTCCTGGAAAAGACGCTAAAGTTATCCTTTCTGTTTCTGGAGATGAGCATTCAGGGGAAATAACCTGGTACTTTCCTGTATCTCTGACTCCTATCTCCCAGTCGGAAATGATAAACAGGGCAACTCATAGACAACGCAGGGAGAGAGTGTCAGCATAGTTTGGCAGAGAGAATCATCACATTCTAATCACAAACTGCCTCTGTTAAAAATTCTGAGGCAGTTTGTGATTAGAATGTCTATGAGTTGCCCTGGACATGTTGACAGTTTGGACAAAAGTAGCATTTTCATACCTGCTGGGACTCACTGGGAGACAAAATGTTCCTTCCATTAGGAATCTGTACATTTATGAGGCATACAAAGCCTTTTAGATAAATCATATGAGCACAGAATAATGCACACACTTTGCAATGCAAACAGTGGAAAAACATGGCGATTGGAAAAAAAATGCATTAACATGCTTTAGACAATGTGGCAATGTATAAACTGTTAGAAGGGATTGTGTGCAACATAACCTGCATTCAAGAAGATGCACACCTTTTTTCATGCCATGGGGAAGAGGAAAGGCCTCCCTAGGTTTCCAAGATGGTCCCTTATCGGCTCTGACCTTTGTTGGTCTTCTTATACCCTATTATCACTATTCGTATGTTTGCTGAATATCACTTCCTCCCTTCTATGTCTCTCTTAACCTTTTTCTTTAAGAGTTAAAAGGGGCAACCATGTCATCTTCAGCTAAGTCAGTTAGAACTTGGACTTCTATCACTTCTCCTAATACATTTACGTTTATCACAATCAATTCTTATTTTCTTAGAAAGAAGTATGAATGTGATTACAAAGGAAAAACAAACTCTGGTAATCAGTCTGAGTTTGAAAAGGCTAAATCTACAGTTAATGTTGTACGTGTGCTACTGTTTTGCTTAATCAGAAACATAAATTATGTAAAATACACAAATAAGTGGATACCTCTGCCTCCAACCACAATTGCTGGCCTTTAGAAGAGATTTAAAGACATGGCTGGCCCAGCTGGTGTGGGGTGCTGTTACTGGACCTAACCCACACCCACACCCAAGCGCGCGCGCGCACACACACACACACACACACACACACCAATGGCTCATATGATTATTGGTCAATTCTGCTCTCTGGATTTGAGATTTTTAGATTTGAGATTTTTAGATTTTAGAGTTTTATGATGTTTTATCTATGCATATGGTATGTCGGAGTGTTTTATGTTAATGTTATTTTCTGCATTGTAAACCACCCAGAGTCACTTTGGTGAGGGGGCGGTTAAATAAGTATAAATAAATAAATAAAATAAAATAAAATAAAATAAAATAAAATAAATAAATAAATAAATAAATAAATAAATAAATAAATAAATAAATAAATAAATAAATAAATGATAGATAGATAGATAGATAGATAGATAGATAGATAGATAGATAGATAGATAGATAGATAGATAGATAGATAGATAAAGTAGAATGCATAAATAAATGTACACGGTAAGAAAAATGTGCAACAGAAAGGTTTGTAAATTTCAACATGGAAGAAAACACAAAGCCTCCTAAGTCCAAAACAAGAAAGACGGAGAATTTACAGGTAGGATTCAGCAAAACTGAAAGATTTTCACAGAGCTGTGCAGATATCAGAATAGAAATAAAAGCAGGTTGTGCAATTAAAAAAACCCACTTATGTACAATTCAGTGACCTTCAGGATGGGCAGAATACTAGGGAATTTTCCTATTTGGTACCGTGTTTCCCCAAATATAAGACACTGTCTTATATTTTTTACAATTCTAAAATCAGCACAATGTCTTATTTTCGGGGATGTCTTATTTTTCCCAGCTGGAGGTGTGGTCTTCAGGTCTGGGCCGGAGGCCACGCGGCCGCAGAGTTAGCTGGCCTTTCTTCCCACTGCAGCCCAGCTCCTCCTCACCCCCAGCTGGGGGTGTGGTCTTCGGGTCTGGGCAGCCCACGCCCGGCTCTGGGCTGCGGCCGCGGCGGTAACTGACTTGCCTTCCTGCCGCGGCTCAGCTCCTCCTCCCCTCTGGCTGGGGTGTGGTATCCGGGTCCGGGTGGACCATGCCCGGCTCCGGACGGAGGCTATGCGGCCGCAGCAGTAGCTGGCCTTCCTTCCCGCTGCAGCCCAGCTCCTCCTCACCCCCAGCTGGACCTGGAGACCACACCCCAACAGTGATGCTGTTGAAATCCTATCCGGATGCCTGGAGGCCATTGGGGTTTGGATGGGGGCCAATGGGCTTCGGCTGAATCCCAGCAAGACAGAGTGGCTGTGGATAAGGGGCCCCGTGTTATCCAGGGAGTTACCATCTTTGGTACTGGATGGGGCTGTTTTGCCCCAGACAGACCCAGTGCGCAACTTGGGGGTCCTTCTGGACTCGCGGCTGCTGCTAGAAGAACAAGTAGCAGCTGTGGCCAGGAGGGCTTTTGCCCAACTTCGGGTGATTCGCCAGTTGCGCACGCTCCTGGACCGGGCTCCTTGCTTATGGTCACCCATGCTCTGGTCACTTCCCGACTAGATTATTGTAATGAGCTCTACATGGGGCTGCCCTTGACGACCATTCGGAGGCTGCAGCTGGTCCAGAATGCGGCAGCCCGGGTGGTGACGGGATGTGGGCGATATGCCCATGCCTCTCCGCTACTTCGGGAGCTGCACTGGTTATCAGTTTGTCTCTGGGTGCAATTCAAGGTGCTGGTTTTGATCTTTAAAGCCCTATATGGCAGTGGGCTAGGATACCTTAGAGACCGCATCGTCCCAAGAGTGTCTGCCCGTCCAACCAGAGCAGACCGGAGGGGCTCTCTAATGGTGCCATCAGTTAGGGGTGCACATCTGTCCAGCACCCGAAGGAGGGCCTTCTCCGTGTCCGCACCAACTCTCTGGAACCTCCTGCCAACAGATCTAAGACTTCAAAGAGAATTGCTGCCCTTCAGGAAAGGATTGAAGACCTGGCTGGCAGGGCAGGTGTGGGGCCCGAATGGGAACACAGTCCCCGCCTGCTGGCTTATGTAAACAATTAAGAACTCTCTCTTCTTCTTTTTATAGTGGGTGGGATGGGTGGATGGGATATGGGTTTTTTAAAGTGGGTGGGAGATGGGGCTTTTAAAGTGTTTTTATGTGGTTTTAGAACTTGTTGTAATGCCGCCCTGAGTCGGGTTCTGCCTGAGTGGGCGGCATATATAAATATGACTATTAAATTAAATTAAATTAAATTAAATTAAATTAAATTAAATTAAATTAAATTAAATTAAATTAAATTAAATTAAATTAAATTAAATTAAATTAAATTAAATTAAATTAAATTAAATTAAATTAAATTAAATTAAATTAAATTAAATTAAATTAAATTAAATTAAATTAAATTAAATTAAATTAAGCCTCTGTCCGGAGCCGGGCGTGGGCCGCCTGGACCCAGAGACCACACCCCCAGCTGGGGGTGAGGAACTGGGCCACGGCGGGAAGGAAAGCCAGCGGCCGCGTGGCCTCCATCTGGAGCCGGGCAGGAGGTAAGGGGGTCTTATTTTTGGGTGGGGCCTTATATTTCAAAGGCAGGGAAAAAAGGGGGTGTCTTATTATAGGAGGAGGTCCTATAATCGGGGAAACACGGTAGTAGAATATGAGGTAGAAAAACAACAGCAGCACAGAAAACACGGAGAAATTAACCGAAGCTTATCACTGTCCCCTTTGTCTTCCCCATACAAACTGACACTTTTATTGATAAAATCACTCTAGATTCTAGAAGAATTTAAAGTAGAAAAAATATTTTTACTTATAGTTACCATTTATAGCGGGACTGCGGTGGCTCAAGTGGCTAAGATGCTGAACTCGATGAATGGAAGGTTGAAGTTAAATTCCCAAGCACTGCATGATGGAGTGAGCTCCCGTCTTTGTCCCAGCTCCTGCCAACCTAGCAGTTCGGAAGCAAGAAATTGCAAGTGGATAAATAGGGACCTCTTCAGTGGGAAGGTAAACAGTGTTCCGTGCACTCAGGTGTTGAGACATGCCTGGCACATGTCCACAGAAATGTCTGCAAATGCAGACAGCGCTGTTTGTCTGAGACAGAGATGAGCATTGAACCCTAGAGTCGGATACGACTGGCTTTTGAGCAAGAGTGACGTTTACCTTTACCTACCATTTATAGTTGCAGTCAGAAGAAAAAAGTAGGGAAAATAGAATCTGCAGAATGCAGAGACAACCTCCAGGCTTGTTGCTTGGTTGGATGTCAGAGGAAGAAGAAGGAACTCACAATAAAATAATGGAAGCAAGAAAACAAACAGGAACTGAGGGCAGGGACTTACCTCAAATGGCAGAGGCAGGAAAATAATTTTACCAGTCAAGTTAAAAACAAAGGGCCATCACATTAGGCTGAAAAATGCCTTCCCACCAATTCCCATCATTAATGCATGCAGGATGGATATTATCCCAACACAGAATGCCAATGTGCATTGGCAGTTGCAGTGAGCATGCCAGAAAGCATGGGAATAATCAAAAGAATGGAAAATGGAGGCTATATAAGCATTAGATGTAAAAACCAGACCTCTCAGAGAAAGGTGAATGAATGTTATGTATGTATGTGTGCATGTTCATTGTACTGTAAAGGCAAGAATGTAACCACTCCAAATACAAACTATCTCAGCTGTAAAGGAACGCGAGCAGACAGCCCATAGAGGGCAGCTGCGAGCGTTCAGTCTCACATGGTTCACATTGCTCAATCACGGACAGCCGCGGGAAAACCTTCCCCGCATTCAGCAGCAGAAGAAAGATCTGCATTCAGCAGCAGGAAAAGAGGCGTGCCTGGGCGAGGCCACGCCGGTAGCAGCCAATGAGCTACCGTGCTACAAGATTCAAATGTAGAGGGCTACTGTATATATTGAGATGTATCACCACCATTACCTCATGCTTCACTGGAACATCATGCAATAAACCTGTGTTAAGCCAACCCTTCGGCTGTCCTGTTGTCTTTGGTCCCATACACTAAATTGGCGACGAAGGTGGGATCATGGCTGCCCACGGGACCAAGACATGCGCCGGCTACTAGATCAGGAAGCCGGGAGACTTGGAGCTGTTTGAGATAGACTTCAACGCAGCGCTGGTGGAGCTCGAAGTCTCAGATGAGGCCAAGAAGAGGGCCATCTTCGTCCGCATGCTCGGACACGAGACCAAGAGGACCTTGGTGGACCTGATCGTGCCGAGGAGGGTGAGCGACCTCAAGGCCACAGAGCTCCTGGCGGCGCTGCGCGCCCACCTCCGGCCCGCAATAGCGATGTTCCCCGCTCGGAGCGCGTTCTGGAGGCGAGTCCAGGCGCCCGGGGAATCGGTCGCTGAGTTCGCCGCGGCCCTGCGGCTGGCCGCCGGCCCATGCAAGTGGGAGACCCCAGAAGTCACCCTCCGGGACTGCCTGCTCTGCGGTCTGAGGGACACCGAAACTCAGCGCGCGCTGATGAAAAAGGAGCCGCCTCCCACGTGGCAACAAGTCCTCGACACGGCACAGGCCGCGGAGGCCACGACTGCCGGGGTGCAAGAGCTTCAGGACTGGCGGCCGAAACCCGCCAAGGCAGAGAGCTCGGTGCGCGCAGCCCGGCGAGCTTCGAACTCGTCCGCGGAGAGCGGCGACGACGAGGACGTCCGGAGGGTCCAGAGAGAGGGCCGGCGCTGCGACGGCTGCAGTGCCGCCCACGCCCGCGCCAAATGCCCATTCCGTAAGGCCGAGTGCCACAACTGCGGCCGGCGCGGGCACATCGCCAAGGTCTGCCGGAAACGGCGCGAGGCCACAAGGAGTTCTCCAGACCGCTCGGCGAGGCAGGACCGCACCACGAGGCCAAAGGACGGCACCCGGACCACGAGGACGCGGGACGGAGTAGGGCGCATCTCCGACGACAGCGAGGACGACGCTCCGGTTTGCAGCGTTTCCACGGAGCACCCCCGTTACTTCGTTGAGGTAGTAATTCAAGGGGCCCCTGTTAGAATGGAGGTGGACTCGGGTTCTTCATACTCTATCATTTCCCAGGGAGAGTTCATGAAAATCGCCCCCCGCGTGCGGCCCAAGCTCAAAGCGTTGAGGGCCACACTGAAGGACGTGCAAGGGAACCGCATCCCAGTGTTGGGGGTTGGGAAGTTCCAGGTCCAGTTTAAAAAGCACACCGCAACGCTTCCCCTAGTCGTCCTCAAGGGAGGTAAATGCAGCCTCCTCGGGACTCAATGGTTCCAGCCCCTGGGGTTGTTCATTGGGGGGGGGTGCACGCCGTGGGAGCACACGCCGCCGGGACTGATCCAATGCAGAGCATGTGCGACGCGCACCCCGAGGTTTTCAAAAAGGGGCTCGGAAAATTCAAGGGCCCCCCAGTGACTTTCGACCTGGACCCTGGAGTACGTCCAATCAGACTTAAACCGCGCAGAGTGCCTTTCGCACTAAAGGACAAAATAGAGGCGGAGTTGGACAAATTGGTGGGCCAGGGGATTCTTGTCCCTGTTGATTCTGCGGAGTGGGAAACTCCAATTGTAACAGCGCTCAAGGCCAATGGGGAGGTCTGCATATGCGCTGATTACAAGTGCACCATCAATAAGGCGATCCGCCCTAATGCGTATCCGGTGCCGGTAGTCAGCCACTTGTTGGCCAGGTTACACGGGGGGAGGTGTTTCGCTAAACTCGACCTGGCCCAAGCCTACCAGCAACTCCCGGTGACCCCCGCCGCAGCTGCTGCGCAGACCATAGTCACCCACAAAGGGGCGTTCCAGGTATCGCGCCTCCAATTCGGCGTGAATTCGGCGCCCGGGATCTTCCAGTCACTCGTGGAACGCCTCCTGAAGGGTGTTACCCTACTTTGATGACGTATTGATTACAGGGGAGAGCCGGGCCGAATTAGCAAGGAGGTTGGGAAAGGTCCTGACAATATTCGAAAAAGCGGGGTTGCGGTTGCGGAAAGACAAATGCGTTTTCTTCGCAACTGAGGTTGAGTTCCTAGGGTTCCGTGTTACTCCCGAGGGAATCAGGCCATCCCAATCCAAGGTGGCCGCCATCAAGAAGGCCCCTCGCCCCACCTCCAAGCCCGAGTTGCAGTCGTTCCTTGGACTGCTCAACTTTTACCACTCCTTCCTTCCGCGGAAGGCAGCAGTGGCGGAACCGCTACACAAATTGTTAAAAAAGGATGAGGCATGGAAGTGGGGCGACGACCAGGAGATGGCTTTCAATGACCTGAAGCGCCTCCTGGCATCAGATGCGGTACTGACCCATTTCAATCCCAAACGCCCAGTGGTCCTGATATGCGATGCATCCCCGGTGGGGGTGGGGGCGGTGTTATGCCACGTACTGGAGAACGGGAGGGAGGCCCCGATAGCGTTCTACTCTAGGTCCTTGTCCCAGGCGGAGAGAAACTATGCCCAGACAGACAGGGAAGCACTAGCGATAATTGCGGGGACCAAGAAATTTCATGATTTTGTGTACGGCCGCCCCTTCACCATAGTGACCGACCATAAGCCCTTACTAGGCATTTTCACCGCAGATAAGCCCACACCCCAAATCCTGTCCCCGAGGATGCTCAGGTGGGCCATTTTTCTCAACGCGTATCAGCACGTGTTGGTATACCGGCCCGGGAAGGAGATCAGCCATGCGGATGCCCTGTCGAGGTCCCCCATTCCCCGGGATTGCTGCCACGTGGGCGAGGTAGAGAGGGACCACCAGGTCTTAATGATAGAGGTCCTAGACTCCCCTCCAGTAGTACCGGCCGACATCGCCAAAGCGACCGGCAAGGACAAAACGCTGGCTACAGTTTGCTCCTGGGTACAGAAAGGGTGGCCCGTGTCTTCCCCAGCAGTGGAATTCGACACATTTTTCAAAAAGAAACTAGAGTTGTCCCTAGAGAGGGGTTGCCTTTTGTGGGGACAGCGGGTAGTGATCCCCACGTCTCTCCGGCCGAGGGTGCTTAAACTGCTGCACGTCAGCCACCCGGGGATCGTCCGCTCTAAGGCACTAGCCCGCAGTTACTTTTGGTGGCCCCAGCTAGACGCCGACATCGAACACATGGTCGGCACTTGCGAAGCGTGCCAAAGCTCCAGGCCAGAAGAGGCTCGCTCGCCACATAGGGAGTGGGACGCAGCAAGGGGGCCCTGGTCCCGGGTACACGTAGACTTTGCTGGCCCGTTCAGGGGAACACTTTTCCTCCTTGTGGTGGACGCGTTCTCCAAGTGGTTGGAGGTCATTCCAGTCTCGAGCACCTCCTCGGCCACAACAATTAAACAGTTACGGAGGGTCTTTTCCACGTTCGGTTTACCCGACACCCTCGTCAGCGATAACGCTAGCTGTTTCACGTCCGCCGAGTTTGGGGCGTTCATGGAGCGCAACGCCATTCGGCACGTCACCTCCACCCCCTTTCACCCGGCCACCAACGGCCAAGTAGAGCGCCTCGTGCGCACCACGAAAGACGCGCTGCTGTGCATGGGCCCCGGAGACCTCGACCTGAAATTGTGCCAATTCCTGCTAAGGTACAGGGTCACCCCATTGGCGTCAGGGTACTCCCCCGCGGAGCTGTTGATGCGCAGGAAGCTGGCCACGGTAATCTCCAAGCTAGACCCCACGAGAGTAGAGGACAAAGGGCGGAACATAGGGGTGGAACCCACAAAGAGTTTCAGCGTAGGCGCCCCGGTGCATTGCAGGAACTACGCCAACGCGGGGCCAGCCTGGGTGCCGGGCACAGTAATAGAACAAACCGGCCCTGTCTCATACCGCGTGGAGACCAGTACAGGCCTCCTGTGGAGGCGACACGTGGACCAACTCAGGCGCAGGGTCCCCGGAGAGCAGGACGGAGACGAAAATAGCCTCGAATCAGCGTTAGGGTACTCCCCCACCCGTTTAGCCCAAGGGGGAGGAAAAGGGAAACATGGGTCCCCACCAAGGGGGGAGGAAAGGGAATCGATCCTCAGAGATCTTTTGCGGGAGTCCGCGGCAGAAAGGAAGAGCCCCAACCTCACACATACCCCTCGGAAGTTCCCCCGAAACACAGATGCCCCTAGAAGTTTAGACGTTGATTTACAGTACCAGGGGGAGTTAGCGGAGTGGTCCCCCACCCGTCCTAGCGAAAAGAGGGGTTTCAGTTCAGCCCCTGGTACTTCCAGTCCCAGTAGCCCCTGTGAGTTAGAATGCAACATAGCGCCAATTTCCCGGAGACTGACACCCCCAAGATGGGAGGCAACAGCGAGTCCGCCCACCACAGTCTCAAGGTCCCCCGAGCAGGGATCAGAAGGTAGCAGAACCACAAGGGCGACCTCATCGGTTCCGCGGTTCACAATAGGAGGGTCCCCGGGGTCCGAGAGCAATAGGCAGGGGTTCACCTCCCAACTGTTCATTCCATTCCCATCCCCGGGCGCAAGGCAGGCACGGACGCCCCACAGAGCCACTAACGAATCCCCGTTTCCCGTTGCAGGACAAGCACCCGCGGAGTCAGGGATCACAGGCTCTCCAGTACTAGGTCAGACGCAAGCACGCCCCAAGCGCACGTGCGGCAAGCCACAATGGTTGCGGGACTTCGTCCCATCCTAGGGGGGAGGGATGTTATGTATGTATGTGTGCATGTTCATTGTACTGTAAAGGCAAGAATGTAACCACTCCAAATACAAACTATCTCAGCTGTAAAGGAACGCGAGCAGACAGCCCATAGAGGGCAGCTGCGAGCGTTCAGTCTCACATGGTTCACATTGCTCAATCACGGACAGCCGTGGGAAAACCTTCCCCGCATTCAGCAGCAGAAGAAAGATCTGCATTCAGCAGCAGGAAAAGAGGCGTGCCTGGGCGAGGCCACGCCGGTAGCAGCCAATGAGCTACCGTGCTACAAGATTCAAATGTAGAGGGCTACTGTATATATTGAGATGTATCACCGCCATTACCTCATGCTTCACTGGAACATCATGCAATAAACCTGTGTTAAGCCAACCCTTCGGCTGTCCTGTTGTCTTTGGTCCCATACACTAAAATGAAGTAGGCCTGTTTTTTGTAAAATAGATTGCAAATCCGGGGCCCAGGGAAAGCAGAGGATTTGGTTATAATCATGAAATTATTTAAACCCTCAGTCAAAAATTTGGCTGCAGGCTTTCTATGCTTGTCAGTGACTGAAGTCCAGTTTTCGCCCCCTCCCAGTTTATTGAGCTCTCTCAACCTTCCATGGATGTTTCTCTTTTCATCTCTCTCTTTGCTGCTTTATCTCTTTATGGTTGCCAGGATTGTAATTAGTGTTGTCATTATGCTAGCTGAATGTGCACTTGGAGGCTGTGGGGATGGTTTGAGCAGAAGCATTAGCTGCACTAAACCCTCCCCAAGCCAAGAAGGTCACTAACAGTTCTATGCCCTGCAGCAGCTTCTAATGCAAAGATTCTGGCACATAATCTTTAACCCTGACCTTTTGCATAGTTATAGGTAACATGGGTGCCAGGCCAATGAGATGACATAATGCACATAATCTCTTGAATTCTAATGCCTTCAAATCCTATAGGAAGGTGGTTGTGTTTCTGAATATTTCATTTTTTCAAAAAATGCTTGATTATTTTTGTTTTTGGACTGCAACTGCCAGTGCTCATTATAAGTGACACAACATTTATTTTTGTAGAGGCAAAAGCTGCTGCCGTCTTTTTCCTGTCAGTCTAGCTGATGTTTCTCTTCTTTGTAGCTATGGGGAAGATGCTATGGGGAATGTTTGCTCTTGGGATATAACAACATAGGCAGGAAAGAGATGTGTGTTAAATTTAATATAGTAATATATATATATATATATATAAAAATAGAGGCTGACATCACTGTGGAGAAAAATAACCCCAAACAACAATAATTTAAATCAAGGAGGGATGGAGTGGGGAACATGGTTTTGAAACATCAGGGGTGTTTTAAGATTGATAAAGGAGTAGAACAGATGCATTTATTTACCTTTACCTATCCAGACTATGCATTGCCCCTATAATTAAGGAGGCCTTTGTTAGAATGGGGGATAGAAACTTTGTTTTTGTTTTAAAAAAATGAAGTTAGCTGAGTGTCTGAGAAAATTGGGAGGAAAACAAACAAACCCTCAATCAAATCTTCCTTGAAGAGATTTATCATGAACTGAGCTTTCTGGAGACAAAGACTGTGGAGCTGGATTTTATATCCCTTTCTACATCTGACCTTTTCCCCCCTATGGTGAAATCTCATCATACACAATGCCTGCTTGGGGAATGCTTTTTCGTACTTGTGCTTTTCTAATGCTGTTGTGTCACTTATATTTTAGGAACATTCTTTGTAAAAATGTGCTGATCCCTGTGCTGATCCTGTTGATTTTCTTGATCTTTTTTGCCTTGACCATTGGAGTCCTGCTATGAGTCTACAGTCACCACATTGTTTATGTGATGCTCTAATATGGTACGTATATTTGTCTTCTTCCGTGTCTAGACCAGATCTGAAAACTGCCAAAATGATGGCACCTTTGGGGAGTTCATTCTGAAGTTCTTCGCCTGACCTAGCGTGATTAAAATTAGCTGGAAAAAGGTGGCCACTGCCTGGGGTATGCTCAATTGTGGTTCAAAAATGCCACAGTAATCGATGAGGCCCTTTCTGTGTATTCCATGAAAAGTATATGAAAACCCTATAGATGCTGATTCCTACCATTAGCACTTAAGTAAAATAAGTATTACACATATTACTAATAAACTTGTTCTCCTTCTCCTCCTCTTCCTTCTTCTCCGACTAGAATAATCACAGTTCCCTGCTCCCATGATTATCATCCATAAAACATAGTCTTGCAGGATTATTTTCTAAAGAGAATTTTGAAGGGGAAAATCCTCAAATTATTTTGGTGGGCACTCCAGTGCTTTTGAGATCTACCAAGGAGCCACAGACAGCTTACACGTTGCCTATTCTTGTCTGTACTCTTCTCTCAGCCTCCCCTGGCCTTGAGAGAATAGGAGATAGCTGTGCGCGGCAGGGCTGGCCGGCATAAGAACTCTGTTCCCACCACCACCACCGCCAGACTCTTCTCTCGCCCGCTCCTGGGCTTAAGAGAATGGGAGACACCTGTGCGCAGTGAAGTTAGCCGGCATAAGAACTCTGCTCCCGCCGCCGTACTCTTCTCTGAGTCGCCCCTCGAGAGAATGGGAGACAGCTGTGTGCGGCGGGGCCGGCCACCATAAGAACTCTGCTGCCGCCACCACTAGACTCTTCTCTCGGCCGCTTCCAGCCTTGAGAGAATCGAGGACAGCTGTATGTGGTGTGGCCGCTTGGCAATAATAATCTATACCTATAAAAAGGTGTGTGGGCCATCTGAGCATCACCACAAGGGTCCGCCAACAATGAGTGGGGCAGTCATCCCACGAACACGGACAGAAAAAAACCTACAAGTTCCAATCAGGCTGAAGGGTGCGAGCACGTAGAACGTTGGGAAAGCCTGTGCATGAAAAATAAAATAAAATAATGCCTCATGCAACAGGAGTGCAAGGCCACCGAAGGTGGACACAGCCTCACACAATGGGAGTGCAAGGCCACCAAAGGTGGATGCAGCACCTCATGCCCTCACTACCCCAAAACTGCCAAAGCCACGACGAGGCCACTGCCAGCCCTCTTCCCTGGAGCAATGGGGAGAAGAGGGACTCCCCGTCCTCCCTGCTACCCCATCGAAGACATGGACAGACCACTGCCAGCCTCAAGATAAGTTGAGGCGGGGGGAACCAGCAGCAGGCAGCACTTCATCAGGGGAGGCACACTCCCTGGCGAATGACTGGCTGCTGCCTTTGTACTACCCACCCTACTGTTTCGAGAACTAGCACGAAACAGCGGTGGAGGTAATAGAAAAGCAGCAGCCAGCAATACGCAAGGAAGAGTGTCACCCCTTATGGATCGTTGCCTGCCGCACTACAATTTTACAAAATAAACAGCTTCATAGCCACAAACACAGATCTCCCGTTAGGTAAGCCAGGGGCAAAGGAGTCCGAGAGGAGAGAACCATTGTGAGGCAGATAGCTCTTCTCTGCCTCCTTCTCCCCCGACCAACCTAACGAACGTTACCGGATGAAGTGCGAGCTGACTGCTGCCTGCTCATTTTCCCTGTCACTGTATCGAAAGCTAATCTTGAAACAGCAATGGGGAAAAGAGGCAATGACAGACAGGCCATTCTTCACCCTGGAAAACACAACCACAACAAAACAAACAAGTTTAAAAACAACACCAACCATCAAAAATACAAACAAAAAATAAACAAAAAATAAAATAAACCCAGTAAACAACAAAACAATAAACAACACAACAAAACACATCCGAAATATAAAAAACTAACAAAAACATGAAAACTCACTAAAAACACCTATCTACAACATAACAACAACATGAAAATACCTTACTCAAAATCCAAAAACAACACAATGCACAAAATAAATACAGAAAAATTCAAAATAAGAAATAACAACCAGAAATATTCTACCAAAAAAAACGCATAGAAAATCCTAAAGCAATACTAAACAACAAGCAAAAACACTTAATTAAATACACAAACACTCTTCTTAAACCTTCCAGCCCAGCACCCCAAAATCCCAACAAAATGAAAAAGAAAACCAGGACAACTTATGAAACATGTCCTCTCACCATGCCTCCACAGCCGAACTGTAGAAACAAAGAAAATCAAACTCTTAATCACAGCACCACCAAGAGGCCGGGAGGGTATCCTACAGGCAAATAAATATTACAAAAAATTCAAATAAAATATAACCAAACTGATAAAAATCAAATAAATACAAAAAACACAAAATCCACAACCAGAAAAGCTAATTTATTTCATAAAAAATCTCCCCAAAAACAAACAACAACAGAGAAAACTAAAACAAAACCATTCTTCCAAATTTAGTCACCACCACCCAAACCACCCCTAACCACCAACAAACACATTACACATGCCCGGCAAGGCCGGGCAAAATATGCTAGTGTGTTATATGGTGCTGATGCTGTGTTGATGTGATATTTTGAACTGTAATTTGATATTGTAATCTGATTTGATATTGTGTTTTATTTCTTGGATTGAATTTTGTATATTGTATTGCTGTGTACCTGCTTTATATATTGCTGATTTATGTCATATTTCTGTGAGCTGCCCTGAGTCGGCGTATTCTGAGTGGGCAGCATACAAATTCAATCAATCAATTAATCAATCAATCAATCAAATTTTACTAATTCAGTTTTCAGTTTTTTATTTTGCAAGAATTAAATTACCAATATTCCTTCCGATATAGCTATGGTGAATAAAATAGTATGGAAATAACAATGATAGAGTTTTATACTTTTTTGAAATTAAAGCTGGGAATCCAGGCAAGTTAAACAGGTACCAATTGGCTTGGCTAGATTTTAAGTGGAACTGAACCAAATGGACAGTATTTTATTTATCACTGTTTTACTCTCTTCTTCTCCACTTCTGATTGCACTCCTGAGATGCCTTCAGTTTCTCCTTGTCCTCACTTTCCTACCCCAAATATCAGCAGTAGGATTTATAATTCTAATTCTTTCTTTCTTTTTATCCTTAGGGGTGAAGCAACAGACTCTGGAAAAACAAGATGTGATCTGCAGTGACTCCTCTCACTGCACATGACAGCAAACTCTACTGTGATTTGAAAATGGCACCCTGTTTGAACTCCTCTATTCTGGCTCTGCATTTTCAATCCCCAAAATTCTCCATGGGTTAAGAATCTGCTTATATTAGTTGCAGTGCACCCAATAACACCTGGGGCACCAAGGTTGGCCACCCATACCTTAAACCAGTGGTGCCCAAACTTTATTTTTGCAGGCCGATCCCACCCCTGACAAGCAGCTGTAGGAGCCGGAGGCAGACTGCTCCCACTGCTGACAGTTTTGACATCATCAGCGGCAGTGGCGATCGTGCTTTCTCTGGGCTGCTCCAAGCAGCCTTTTGCTCGGTCCCATCCCCTCTGCAGCCTTTGCTAAAGCCAATCAATGTGTCAGGGAATTTTTCGGAGCCTCCTGTGTTTCCAAATTCATGGCGCTGGAAGGGTAAATCTGGTGCGCTGTGGTGACATCATCCTGGGCGCGCCAGGGGGCTCTCTTAGCGCCACAAATTTCAAAACACAGGAGGCTCAAAAAAAATTTTCGACACAGTGATCAGCTTTGGCAAAGGCTGCAGAGGGGTTGGGACCAAGCAAGATGCTGCTCAGAACATCCCGGACAAAGTGTGATCACCGCCGCCACTGCTGCTGATGTCAGGCAGTGGGGCGGTGGGGGCAGTCTACGATGAGCCCGGGTGGTCATCACAGGTCGCATTAATGATATGCAGGGGCCTAATTGGGCCCATGGACCATAGTTTGGGCACCCCTGCCTTAAACTAACAGACATTATTCTAGCATATACTAGCAGAGGACCCGGCATTGCCTGGGGGTACCCTAACCGGGCCAAGGAGAGACCGGGGCCCACCTACCCCCACCCCAGCTGCCTTACTTTTTGTCTGCTGTCATTGCAGCCACTCTCTCAGCCACACCATGAGGCGCTGTCTCAGCCTGACTTTGGCCGCCGCCGCCGGCCTCCACAGCTACTACAGTCAGTGGGTAGCCATCACAGTCCGGCCCTTCCATCCTCCCATGGGTTGTGTCAGGTGGAAGGGAGGCTCCATTTGGGTGGGTGGGCAGAGGATCCATTGGGGTGGAAGCCTGCAGAAGGCAGCATCCTGGTCCTGTCCTCCACCCGCCCCTCAGCTGTGGCTTCTCCCTTCCACCTGAGGCGTGCCTCAGGAGTGCAGAGGAGCCATGCTACAGTGGCCGCCCACTGACAGTAGTCACTGGGGCGGGGGTGGCTGTAATTGTTGCCGTTTGTACTGGTGGCTAGGCCATGCGCCACCTGGAACGCTGGGCAGACTTTGGCACATGCATGGAATTTTGCACATGTGCTACAGCCTGGACTGCCAGGCAAGGTTAGGCACATGTGTGGATTCTCACACATGTGCAGTCACCTCCCCAGGTCGTTTCTGCCAGCCGCGGGCATTGCAGCCCCTTTTCAGAAGCAAGGACTCCAAGGTAGGCTGCCGGTTACCCACGCCAGCCACCTCAGACGTTGAAGGTAGGTGTGCATGCAGTTTCCAGCATAATCGGTGCAGTGGTGTCGCTTTGTATGAGGGAGCCCTGTGATGTCACGGAGCCCCGGATCTGGTCAGTTGGGAATTGGTTGAGCTGTGGAGATGACATCACAACCTCCCCTGGTTGTCTTTTTCCCCTTGCTTTTTCTCCTGTCGATGGAGGTGTCCCCCTTGTGGATTGATTTATATGGTGTACTCCTTCCCATGGGGTTTGACACCCCCACAGTGACTGTCTCTTTGGCCCAAGGTACGTATGTGCTGAGTTTCAGCGCAATCAGTGCAGGGGTGTGGATTTGTATAAGGAAAATACAGCACCGGACCTTGATTTTAGTTATATAGATTGGACTGAATCTCAAGGATTCCAGCTCTTGAATAGATTTTTGTTCCTTTCTCTTATTTCTTGCCTTCTGTCCTTTTATATCTTTCTTTTATATTCTCAGTATTCATGGTGGATTGCAAAATGATTAAAAACAAATGTGGCTAAAATACAATAAGTTATAGCATTATTGAATATTGTAATATTGAAACAACCACTTGATTACAAACAGTTTCAACAATTTAACAGCACTTCATAAAAATTAAAAGTAACACATACAACATTCCTGGCTACAGATAGATTTGATGAATCCATATTATTATTCCATTTTAAACAAAACAAAATAACCCTGAGACCACGTTCCTTTCTATGGATACCAAATTTAAGTTTTATAGGTTTCATAATGTTCACATTATAATGGATGCACAAAAGAGTAGTATTGTGTTGTAGTACAAAAGAGTGCCTTTTTTGGGGTTTTTTTCTTCAATTTGTCACCAAGAAACAGTAGCAGGAAGTGCTAGATTTAGACTGTAAGATCATGCATATTTAGAATGTAGCTGAAGCATTATTTTTGGTAACTTTTATGCTTCTGTAATTTGGATTGAATTTTAATTTACCATATTTTCCGGCGTATAAGATGACTTTTTGACCCCGAAAAATCTGTGCCAAAGTCGGGGGTCATCTTATACACCGGGTACTCCGGAGCCAGGGGCCGCCTGGCGGGAAAAGCCATCTGCCGCTGCCAGGCCTCCGGAGCAAGGGGCCACCCGGATATCACCACCCTCTGCCTCGCAGCGGTGGCAAGGGCGGGTGGCTTTCCCCACTGGTCAGCTGCTTCTCCTCCTCATCCCCCCCAGGGAGGTGGTGAGGTGGAGGACCAGCTGACCGGTGGGGAAAGCCATCCGCCACCGCTGCTGCGAGGCTGAGGGTGGTGATATCCGGGTGGCCCCTTGCTCCGGAGACCTCGCGGCGGTGGTGGGGGCGGGTGGATTTCCCCGCCAGTCAGCTGCTGCAAGGTCTCTGGAGCAAGGGGCCGCCCGGATATCACCACCCTCAGCCTCGCGGCTGCGGCGAGTAGCTTTCCCCACCGGTCAGCTGCTGCTGCTTCTCCTCCTCACCCCCGGGAGTTGGTGAGGTGGAGGACCAGCTGACCGGTGGGGAAAGCCATCCGCCACCGCTGCTGTGAGGCTGAGGGTGGTGATATCTGGGTGGCCCCTTGCTCCGGAGACCTTTCCGTCGCGCCTCCTCCTTCTCACTCCCCCGGCTAGTGTGCAGTGCTCATCTCTGTTTCAAAGCCGAAAGAGCCAGTGCTGTGTCTGCTTCTGCAGACATTTCCATGGTCATGTGCACAGAACGCTGTTACCTTCCCACCGAAGTGGCCCCTATTTAGTAAAGGTAAAGGTTTTCCCTTGCTCGAAAGCTAGTCATAGCTGACTCTAGTGTACAGGGAGGGAGGGAAGCGGCACTCTCGCCCAAGCTTTGCTGCTTCTTTCTCATCCATTTAAAGCGGCTACTAATTGCCGCTCTGCTCTGAGTCTGCCCTGACGTCTCCGAGTTTCACCGCTGAGGGGAGAAGAGGAGGAGGAGGATGGGGAAAAAGGCAGGTCTCATTGTGCTCAGGGGGCAGGAGGGAGTCCAGACTCTCCCCCACCCCTCCACTGACCCGTCTCTTCCACGGGTCCCTATTTAGTAAAGGTAAAGGTTTTCCCTTGCTCGAAAGCCAGTCGTATCCGACTCTAGGATGCAGGGAGGGAGGGAAGCGGCACTCTCGCCCAAGCTTTGCTGCTGCTTTCTCATCCACTTAAAGCGGCTACTAATTGCCGCTCTGCTCTGAGTCTTCCCTGACGTCTCCGAGTTTCCCCGCTGAGGGGACAAGAGGAGGAGGAGGACGGAAAAAAAAGGCGGGTCTCATCGTCCAGACTCCCCACCACCCCTCCACTGACCCGGGTCGAGAGACGTCTATCTGGTTTACTTACAGGTGAAACTTGGAAAATTAGAATATTGTGCAAATGTTCATTCATTTCACTTAAAAGGTGAAACAAATATATGAGATTGACTCATTGCACGCATAGTGAGATGGTTCAAGCCTTACTTTAATATTGATGCTCATGGCTTAAAGGTAAAGGTAAAGGGTTTCCCTTGCTCGAAAGCCAGTCGTATCTGACTCTAGGGTGCAGTGCTCATCTCTGTTTCAAAGCCGAAAGAGCCAGCGCTGTGTCTGCTTCTGCAGACATTTCCGTGGTAATGTGGCAGGCATGACTAAACACAGGAGAGCACGGAATGTTACCTTCCCACCAAAGTGGTCCCTATTTAGTAAAGGTAAAGGTAAAGGACATGTGGCAGGCATGAAATTTTGTGAGAGCTGATGTAAAAAGTGGCAGATAGCACCTTAGGACATGAAATGATCTGTTGTCTTCAGAACACAGGAGTGCACGGAATGCTGTTACCTTCCCACCAAAGTGGTCCCTGTTTATCTACTGCAATTTCTTGCTTTCATAATAATAACAATAGGTAAAGGTAAAGGTTTCTCTTGCTCGAAAGCCAGTCGTATCCAACTCTAGGGTGCAGTGGTCATCTCTGTTTCAAAGCTGAAGAGCCAGCACTGTCTGCTTCTGCAGACCTTTCCGTGGTCACGTGGCAGGCATGACTAGACACCGGAGTGCACGGAATGCTGTTACCTTCCCACTGAAGTGGTCCCTATTTAGTAAAGGTAAAGGTTTCCCTTGCTCGAAAGCCAGTCGTATCTGACTCTAGGGTGCAGTGCTCATCTCTGTTTCAAAGCCAAAGAGCCAGCGCTGTCTGCTTCTGCAGACGTTTTCCATGGACATGTGGCAGGCATGAAATTTTGTGAGAGCTGATGTAAAAAGTGGCAGATAGCACCGTAGGACATGAAATGATCTGTTGCCTTCAGAACACAGGAGTGCACGGAATGCTGTTACCTTCCCACCAAAGTGGTCCCTGTTTATCTACTTGCAATTTCTTGCTTTCATGATAATAATAATAATAGGTAAAGGTAAAGGTTTCTCTTGCTTGAAAGCCAGTCGTATCCAACTCTAGGGTGCAGTGGTCATCTCTGTTTCAAAGCTGAAGAACCAGCACTGTCTGCTGCTGCAGACCTTTCCATGGTCATGTGGCAGGCATGACTAGACACCAAAGCGAACAGAACACTGTTACCTTCCCTATTTATCTACTTGCAATTTCTTGCTTTCGAACTGCTAGGTTGGCAGGAGCTGGGACAAAGACGGGAGCTCATTCCGTCCTGCAGTCCTCGGGAATCGAACTGCTGACCTTCCACCTCCCAGTCAGCGTCTTAGCCACTTGATAATTAGTTATTTCTAAGCTTTAGAATAAAAGCTTGGCCCCGACGGCCCACGGCCCTTTATCCCTCCTGGTAGGAGCAGGGAGGGAGAGGCAGGACCCCTTGCAGCTGTGGCGGCGCTCCTACCGGGAGAGATAAAGGGCCGTGGGCCACCTTAAAGGGGCAGTGTAGGCAGGCACTGGCTGTCTGCCGGCATTGGAAGAGGGGTAGTCTTATAGGGTGAGTATATTCCAAACTCTATATTTTATCTTGAAAAGTTGGGGGTCGCCGGAAAATACGGTAAGTATTTGCTTACAATTTTAGTTTTTGTCTACTTTAAGCATTTGTGCCTACTGTTTTGACAAAGTTATAAGGCTTTTGGATCTTTTCAACAACTCTGACTTAATTTTTTGTGTTTATGGATCATAAAATATAGATAAATATGGCTTGAAGAATAAGACAAGCTGATGTTATCTGAAATTATTGCAATAATGAAAAGACTACTATTTTGATACCCAGTTTGTCTTTAATATGATTAAGAATGATTGTCTGATTTCATTTTAGAATTAACACTTCCTTGGAATAAATGCCAGCTGTGATGAACACAGGCTTCTGATCAGTGGTTGGGCATCAGCAGGTTTGCACCAGTTCGCCAGAACCAGTAGCAGAAATTCTGACTGGCCCTGCCCATCCAAGTTTTGAAATAAAGTACTCCAGTGTGGTAGTAAAAATTTTTGCAGACCACCACTGCTTCTGATCCCCCACCCCCAAGAGATCTATAAAGTTCTTTAGGATTCTTAGGGAGATGTTCAGGTGTCATACTCTATGACTTGATAAAGATACAGGACATTTGGAAGTAATTAACTCCAATTGCTTAGTATAGCTACAGGGTAAGAAAGAACTTGGCTTTAAAATATTCATGAACATTAAATGTAAGATAGATCAGCCAAATCATAATTTTTGAAACTCCTCAACCACAAATGTTTGAAAAATAAGAAGTCTCAAAGGACAGACTCCTTTTAGAACAAATGCATTGATTCATCTACAGAGAACTGTATGTAGAGGACCCAATATTATTAAGAGTGGAATTACTTTTTTACATTTTACCCCAAATAAGACAACCTCTATTGTGACTTTATTTACATTTTGATCAGCATAAACCTTTAGAAAAAGTGGGTGTTTTTCTCACTTTTGGTAACATCACTGATTTAGTATCTGATCAAACAATTTTTCCTCTTTTATTTCAGTCTTCATAATATACTCATCATCACCATGGCATCTGATCACCTTTTTCAGAATTAAATCAGAAGAAGGTGACTTTCCATCAACAAAGTATTTTATTCATATCATTTCCCCTTGAGTGACTTTAAGAATACTTTTATATTCTAAAAGTACTAATGAGCTTGAGTTTGTGAAAGGAAAAGAATGTAGGAAACTTAAGAGTCACATTAGGTGTTATTTTAGTCCACATTTAGAAGCAATGTTCCCCTTAAGTGGTTGAAAGACATTTGTTCATCATAATTATTTAGTATCACTGTATTTTGCAGCCCAGTGTGCTTTATTTCATGACTGAGTATTATAAGGACATGTGGGCTTAATTTGTAGGTCTCATTACTCCAGGGAGGACAAATAGGCTAATCATGAAAAGTGCACATTTCTTGTAATGTCTAATCTGAGTCAATGACGTTTGACTGAAAGTGTCAGTAGTGATACTGCGGGTGCAGATGTTGAAGCAAGTCCCACAAACCTTGATAACTGTCATTTTGAGATTCCATGAGGTCTGCATTGTAAATGTTTTATCGTTAAACTAAAAGGATTTACATAACCAAAAACAGATACATGTGGGTGGCGGCTTATGACAACTTACAATTGGTGGAAGAGAGTGAGGTTTGGAAAGCCAGTGTTTCAATGACAGGGCACAAAATGATAATCTGTCTGTTTTAATGCTGTGTTGATCTCTATTGCTCACTCAGCAACTGGTTGCCCTTCTATATTTCTTGCAGGGCTTGTCCAAAATATTTTGGTGACCAAAGTGGTATGGCAAATGCCATTCTTTTCCTTTCCAAAGAGTAAAATATCCAAACTTACCCAAAATAACTTGACACTTAATGCAGAACATTCTAGGAAATACTTTTCCCTTTCTTTTGTGTTTAAGAAAAATGCATTGCAGGCGCACCCCCCCAAAGAAAGACTCAGACACCGGTATATGGATAAAGGCATTGGGCCACTTTTATTGAATAATGCCCTAGTCCGAATTATAACTTTCAATTGGTACTCATCCAATTATAATTCTTAAGGCAAGCAGGCCGCAGTAACACTGGTAAGGTTCCTCCCAAAATTGCCAATGGCAATTGGCTACAATGTATCCATTTGTATCAATTTGTTTGTTGACACAAACAAATTGTTGACCGTAGTCAGTAAACTATCTACTGACCCCACCCTCTGACGTGTATCCGTCAAATCACGGGGTGATGCATGCTGAAAAGCTCCTGCCATCACCCCTTGCCTGGTTCGTCGTTGACCGGTCAACGTTATTACACCTGTACCTGTCTAAGTGTTGGCCAGTCAATTGTGAACCTGCCGGATACCTATGGGTCATAAATCTTTACCTTACCAGTGCTACCCGCCACACGGGGAGACTCACCGCCCCCCCCCCCCAGACCGTCAGCTCGGTCAACAGGCCTGCTTGCAAATCTTCCAAAAAGAGGTTCATACCTCTAGCCGACAGGTGGACCCCATCCCCTGCATAAAGATCATAATTTTGTAAACTAATGGTGGGGTGTCGGATGACCATCCCCAAACCCTTGTCTGCCAAGAACCGGGCAACTGCCCTGTTCACCGAGCGGCGAGCGCGGTCAAGGGCACGGAGGTCAATACCTCCCCTGTAAGCGTGACGTGGTATGATGTCCGACCATAGCAGCCTTGTGGACGGCTACACATAATGCAAATAAGCTAGGTCACTGTAAATCGTGAATTTTAAAGAAAGGCCAGTGACCTGGCCGAGGTCATTGCCCCTGAGGTGCAGTACAAGGACATCAGGCGGTTCAGCATCCCTGATGGAGAAAAGGAATGGCAACAGTTCCCGCCATCCCATTCCACGCTTACCGTACCAACGTATGCATGCGGATGCACGCAATCCAAGCTGGGGTCCCCACTCTGTCGCTGCAGCATACTGCGCTGCCCAGTGCACGTAACTGTGGCCCACCAGCCATACTGCCACCGGTGTGCGGGGACACACAGGGTCTGTAAGAGAAAAAAGAGAACAGTGACTTAACTGGTACTCATACCTGGAGAGGGCGAACATATAATGCAAAACGCATAGATCCCCATCTTCCCATACGGCGTATATCAGCCTCAGAGTACCCAAATGCAGCCGCAGTTGAAGCAGCACCTATCCTAAATGAATGGGTGCCGTAACAAGCCCCTGGGAGGCCAACACTGGATAGTGCCATACCGGTCCCCTTCCAAAATTGAAATTTAGTAAGGGGAGACCCATCCTGGTGGCAGAAAAACGGGCCAGGGTGCGTGCCATGCACTGCCAAGAACTCCTGTAGGGCACCAACCGGACAGGTGTCTGCAATGGAACATCGTAGCAGTCTAACTCCACTGCCTACGCCGTGCTGATCAACTTTTGAGGACCGTATCCTCAACTGAGCCCACTCATTAGAAACATAGACATCGTCGAGTTCCAGTGCCCTACGAGTCGCATCAGCCTTAGACAGTAGTACCAACTCACTGATGCGGAGCGCTCCAAAGAAGGCCACCGTGGTAGCCGCATGAAAAAGAGCCGCCTCATACCTGTCAAAACACAGGTTATGCCAGCCTTGTGCAAGGTGGGTAAGCACCCCTGGGGAAATTGGGTGACGAGTGTCCGGGCGGCAGCCACGTTCCCGTGTCCACCCCTCCAAAACATGTTGTATGCGGAAATCGTTCATGCTGTCAGCAAAACCCCTCACCTTGGCAATAAATGCCAGTGCTGACAGCCTGGATGCTATAGTGCGGGGAGCGAGGCCCTGACTGTGTAGACAAACCATAAATTGTAAAACTTGTTCCACTGGAATGGGCCACACTTCAGGCAACTGAAGTTGCACGCAAAAATTTATAAATTGAACGAAAGCATGATGATACACCTTACGCGTGTGGGGTGCCAAGGACATGCTGATCGCCCGGTTCACCTCTCCTTGCCAAATGTCCAAATCTCGGCCGGGAGTGGCGAGGGGAATTCCTCTGCGTCCGGAGCCAAGGTGCGGAACCGGGGGATCTGCAGGCGGGATAAAGCATCGGCAATATCATTATTAATGCCTGGTACATGTCTGGCCCTAAAAAGCACATTCAGGCGTAGGCTACGTAACACAAACTGGTGAACTAAAGCCATCACCCTGGGTGATTTAGACGTCTGAGCATTGACAATGTGCACTACCGCAGCATTGTCACACCAAAAGTGGACCACAGAGTCGGCCCACTCCTCGCCCTATAGCATCAAAGCTCCCAGGATTGGAAAAAACTCAAGGAATGTAAGATCGCGGAGGCGATCCGTGCCCCGCCATGCTGGAGGCCATTGGCCATAAACCCACCTCCCCTCGAAGTAAATCCCATATCCCAGGGAGCCGGAGGCATCCGACTGTACTTGAAACCTAGGGGAAACTAAAAGGTCGGATTTCCAAAAGGAGACCCCGTTGAAGTCCCGCAGGAATGTGAGCCAAACCAAAAGGTTAGCCCGCATGCCCCTGGTCAGTCGGACCCTATGATGGCGACTTGACAGGCCAGACATGGCGTCACATAGGCACCGAGCAAATGCCCTGCCAGGCGTAACCACCCTGCAGGCAAAGTTAAGATGGCCATGTAGAACCTGAAGCTCACGAAGTGACACTTTACGTTTGGCCAGCAAGGCCAAAACCATCGCGGAGATCCGGGTGACCTTATCGATGGGTAACCGGGATGCCTGTGCGACCGTGTCAATTTCAATACCCAGAAATGTGAGGGTAGTGGATGGGCCCTCGGTCTTTTCGGGCGCTAAAGGGACAACCAGTTCCTGCATTAGCGTCTGAAATGTGGTGAGGAGACGCGTGCACGTGTCCAAGCCCCGTTCAACCCCGAACAAAAAGTCATCGAGCTAATGGGCTACAGACTGAGACCCGGACCTGCGAATAAAGGCCCACTGAAGGAAAGTGCTAAAACGTTCAAATGCTGAACAGGATATAGAGCAGCCAAAAGGCATGGCCTTATCTACATAAAACTTCCCTTGGAATCTAAAAGCCAATAGCTCAAAGTCCTCCAGGTGCACTGGCAACAATCGGAATGCCGATTTAATGTCGCATTTTGCCAGGAGGGCACCAGGACCACAAGAGCGCACCATTTGCAGGGCTTGGTCAAAGGACGTATACCTGACCGAACAAAGGTCATCAGGAATAGCATCATTGACAGAATAACCCGCCGGGTACGATAAATGGTGGATTAAACGAAATTCCCCCGGGGCCTTTTTGGGTACCAACCCCAGAGGGGAGACCTTCAGGTTGGGAAAGGGTGGTACAGAAAAGGGGCCTGCCACCCTCTTGGCCTCAACCTCCTTAGCAATACTCAGGGCAGCCACCTCTTCTGTACCCTTCAGGGACAGTAAATTGGGTGCATCTTGGGGTCCCCGCACTCCTTTGAATGGGATACGGAAGCCCCACTGAAAACCCTCAAGGAGGTACCTCACGTCCTCTCTCCTTGGATAAGTTGAGAGCCATCGCTCCAACATATACACATTAACTGGGGAGGGGGCCTTTTGTCTGGCTAGCTTCATCAGCAGAAGCTCTGCCCGCTCCCTGTCCACCTCTACCTCTGCCCTGTGACCCACCGGCCTGCGGGCACGCGGCGGCGGCGTGGGGGCCAGCGCAAGAGGGGCACTCATGTTTGTATCGGCACTGCCGCTTATTGCCCACGCCGTTAGCCGAGAAGCTCCAACACAGCAAGTGGGCTGGAACCCCCTGCCCCGCCGGCTGGCGGGAAGCCTGCGTTGGAGCAGCTCGCTGCACGGCATGGCCACAATGGTACCTATCCCCAGGCACCAGACGCGTGGGGGTCATGTACAATAGCCACAATTTCTGACAGGGCTCATCCCATCTCATCTCCTGGTGCAAGGGCACCCTCATTCTAAATTCCTCATCGTAAGCCAACCACGATGGGCCAGGAAAATCCACCATTGCCCTGTAAATATTGTCCAAATATTGGACCATAGGAATGGCCAGGTCAGGCCGGGCCCTAAGGTACACCGCCATATAAATAAGATATGCGGGCAACCAGTTGGCCCAGGTGCGTGGTGGCTTACGATGGCGGGACAGCTCTTTGTCTCTGTCGTCCTGTCCCTCTCTCTCCTCCTTAGTGGGCTCACGGTTCAATAGGGAGAATATAACCACGTACTCCCCCCACCAAATCTTTTCCCTCGTGACGTGGGACAAATGATCACCAAGGGGCAATGAATAACCAGCCGTCGGCAAGGCCGTCACCGGAACATTAGGTACACGGGGCATATGCAGCGGAACCTGGACAGCCCCTGCGATGCCCGGCACTGCCCCGGGGGCAGAAACCCCCACCCCCAACGTTGTGCCAGTATGGAACCAAGGGGCACTGGGATAGGCTGGCAACTGATGCCCACTCGCCTTGACTTGACGAGGCCATGGCCACTGAACCCCACCACTGGAAGTGGACTGTGATGTGGGTGCATTAACTTGAACCTGATACTCACTAGGTGCACCCCCGTGAGCCGCCCCCACTGGGGGTTCCGGCCCACGGCGGGCGTTGGAGCTCGCGACCGGAATCGAGCTCTGGGGCCACACCTGACCACTCTCCTGCTGTGGCTCTGGACGAACAGGGAGCTGCGAGACACTGGCAGGCGCAGGCCGGAGTGTCTCAAGCAGCTTAACCCGGCTGGCCGCTTGTTGCAGTGTGGCGGCTGTCGAGGTAGCTGGTGAACACGAAGGGCCCCCGGCAGAGAGAGAAGGGCCCCCTGTCATGGGGTTGTGTGCAATCCCCAAGGATGCCTCAAGCACAGCTAAACGCGTTAGCAATGCATCCACTGCCACAGATCCCCCAGTATAAAGTGGGCCGGGTGGGCCGGACGGCCCACCAGGCATTTGACCAGGAACCCCAAAATGAGAGCCTGGGCCCGAATAGGACCATGCCCAAAACTCCGGCCCATGAGGGGCCGGAGGGGGAACTTGCTGTGCACCAGCACCAGGCCCTCCCCCGCTGACCTGACCCGTGGCCGGCAACTGCGGGCCGAGGGCCAAAGCCCCTGAATGGCCGGTCGGAGGCTGGCCAGCCGAGGGCCAAGCACCAGCCTGCATCGCCCCACCGGTATCAGTGGGGGTAGTGCCCTGCCGCGTAGGCACAGCCCTGGTCCTCCGACCTGAGGGCTGCCCCCCGCGCTGCGCAGGGCCGGCAAAAGTCCTCCCCGCTGGCCGCGGTTTCGTCGCCAGGGCCTTCCGTTTGGGAGGCATATCTGTAGAAACAGCAGGATCCCTGTCCAGGGATCAACCTATGCCAAAAAGCACAGAGCAGCCAGCAAGCCAAAGGCTCTGTGCAACTCCTTCCTTCCCAGCCGGGAAAGCCAAGGGCTAAAGAGCCGAAGAATCGAAGGAACAGCGACGGAGAAAACCTCTCCTCTCCGTCGATATTTTAAAATGGCAGCTCGGCTGCCTCGTGGCCACCCCTTTTATAGAGGGGTGGCCACGCCCCCTAACTCACCCGGATGTCTGAGTCCGGGTGGGGAGGGGGCCTGCAAAGAGCACGGCGGCCATTTTGGCACCGTGCTTTCATTGGCTTGGATCCAGACTTTTAGGTTTAATAGAATAGGAAAAAACAAAATGAAAGAGGCATTTCCTCTTATGTTTGGATTGTTTCTTTAATTTCTAATATAGGGGCTCTAAATCCCAAGCGCTTTGGTTTTCTGGAGAACATCATGAAAAATATAGGATTTCTATTGGATTTCCTCATTCCATTTGAGCCTTGCATGTAAAATCACCTCATTGGTATTCCAACAAGTAGCTGTCTGAGTTTCATAAGGAAAGCTGCAAGCTGCCAGTTAGGATACAGAGAACATCAAGTAGGGGGAGGTGGAAGTTTGAGTCTTTAAAAGGGCCTGGAAATCTGAACCTGCTGATCTTTTGATCCTTGATGCTTTGTTTACTGTTGCTGCAGGAGCTCTTTTGCTGGTCTCAATTTTCATCTTTCTCACTACTACTGGCTTGCTGCTGCTTTTCTTCCTTTGTACCCTCTTGAACTGCCCCCACCTGTACTTTTTGAAAGGAGCAAGAAGAATGTAGTGTCAGCCCCACTCATGCCCCTGAAGGCAGATCTTCACCTTAAGAGAGTTAATTGTTTGGGTGTTAGCCTCAGTGGACAGCTGGAGGTCCTTTGTGACATTTAAGTGGATCTTTTCTCAAAGGCACAAAGGATGGATGGAGGGAAAAAACAGAGGAAAACCAAAATTCTGGAGGAGGAGATTACTTCTCCTCCTGGCTCAAACCAATGAACTACCTCCACTCCCATGGTCTTGAAGTCAAGGCCTAGGTCTCTAGACCAGTGATGGCAAACCTTTTAGAGACTGAGTGTCCAAACTGCAACCTAAAACCCACTTATTTATTGCAAAGTGCCAACACAGCAACAGGGGAGGAAGGAAACACTCCCTTCAAGCTGTTGGGCAGAGGGGTGGGGTGAATTCTCTGCTGGGGGAGGGAGGGAGTGCTCCCATTGGGCTGTTGGGCAGAGGGATGGGGCAAACCTCTGTGCTGCGGGAGGGAGGAAGTGCTCCCATTGGGCTGCTGGGCAGAGGGGCGGGGCAAACTCTGTGCTGGGGGAGTGAGTGAGCGCTCCCATTGGGCTGCTGGGCAGAGGGGCAGGGTAAATTCTCTGCTGGGGGGAGTGAGTGAGTGCTCTCATTGGGCTGCTGGGCAGAAGGGTGGGGCAAACTCTGTGCTGGGGTGACTGCATGGGTGTCCATAGAGATGGCTCTAGGTGCCACCACTGGCACATGGGCCATAGGTTCGCCACCACTGCTCTGTCAATATATGCATTATAGCGAGGCAATGAGTAAAGATAATAAGGTCAGGCTAAGGTCAATTAACAAGGAACAGATGCAAGCAATCATCTAGCTCAACTCTGCTGTGATTGACAGTTAATAAGATAAATTGTAACCTTAAGTGTTTTGCTCCCTGTAAATAGAAGTTGCTTGCAAAGCTTGTTTTGCAAGGCTTGCAGAGCAGAAGCATAGACTGCACAGAGCACAACAGAACAGAGTAGAGCTGAACAATGCTGAATGCAATGTTTATTTACTTGGACTGTAAATGTTAATATACCAGTTTGATGTGGAGGTGGAAGAAAGACCACTGGTACCTACTTCTCCTCCCCCCCCCCATGGTCTCAAGAGAACAACTGACATCTAGAGTCACTTCTAGTTGGATGAAAAGGACTATTGGTTTGGCATGTGCATGGTGTGCAAGGACTGAATGAGCAAGAGGAATGATTTGCACCACCTGACTAAGGATACAGTTCAGATTGTTTAAAAGACAACTCACCCTGTATCTACTATGGCAGGACCCTCTGCCCTGACCATCTCACAGTTTACCACTTTACGACTTAGGAAGTCTGTCCTTGGCTTTACCTTGGCTGAATGAAACTGCCAGCCCTTACTGAGGTAAGCATCTTGCATTTAGCCACCTCTGAGTGAGAGATAAAACAAAGAAAAAACAAATCAGATATAATAGACATGTATGTTGTGTGCCAAGGACTGCAGTGGCTTAGTGGTTAAGATGCTGAGCTTGATGACAGGAAGGTCAGCAGGTCAGCAGTTTGAGAACCAAGTTCTCAAAAACTGTCCCAGCTCCTGCCAACCTAGCAGTTCAAAAGCAAGAAATTGCAAGAAGATAAATAGGTAAGGGAGACCTTTACCTTTACTATGGATGAAAACGGTTGCATCTGAGGCTGCAATGGTTGGGCCTCTTCACTCTTGAACGACGACGTCTAAGAGGTGACCTGATTGAACTTTATAAAATCATGCACGGTGTGGACAAAGTAGATAAGGAAAAACTGTTTTCCCTATCGCATAACACTAGAACTAGGGGACACTCCATGAAACTTTTGGGTACTAGTTCTCAAACAAATAAGAGAAAGTACTTTTTCACCCAGAGGATTACTGGTCAATGGAACTCCCTGCCAGAAGAAGTGGTGACAGCTGTCAGTCTTGACAGCTTTAAGAAAGGATTAGACAAGTTCATGGAGGACAAGGTTGTCAATGGCTATAATTATGGATACTTAAGGACAACCTCCGGGTTGGAGAGATAGGCAGGATATCTCTCAATGCCATTTCCAGGGAATCCTAAGTAGGTAAAGGCATCTGCTTGGGAATACCCTGAAGCAAATGGTGAGCCACTGTGTGAGACAGAATGCTGGACTGGATGGGCTGTGGCCTGTTCCAGCAAGGCTGTTCTTATGACTTGGGATTTGAGCTCAGGTTTCCTGAATTCTAGTTGCCCAATCTATCCACCGCGCCATATTGCATACACTATACAGCTATGTATACTTTCCTCACTCACCAACAAATCATTATTGTTCTGTAAAATCTGCTTTACTCCTGTCTTCTTAATCTCTTCCTTTTTAACTCTCAGATGGTTACTCATGTGGATTACTCAAAATTTTGGCTGATAATGAGAGTTTTTAGCCTACAAGATTAGTATTCACTAAATGATAACTCATACTGAAATAATCACAGTAACAGAAGAATATGTGCATCTGGAAGTTGACTGATTCTTGAAATAAATATTTTTGAAAAACATCCAGTAAATCATTCCATATAATCTTGACATCAGTAAATTGAATTTACATTTTGTTATAACATGAACTCATAAGCTTTCAACAACAAGGTTACAAAATGCTCCCTTTCCATTTCTGCAATAATTCTAATGAGGAATAAGTAGGGAAGCCCTGTCTTATCTCATTTTTATGAAAGCTACGTTTTAAAGAAAAGTATCAAATATGATTTTATAGCCTGCAGGCAACAAGAATTATACCACATCAGTAAAACATTTACAGGCAATGCCAACTAAGGCTTTGAGATGTCCTACGTTTTGATGGTGAGCCTCTAGCTTTGTATCAGAACAATAACCAGGCAACGTGGTCTCACGTTATATGTGCTGCATATTGGTTACTGGGGGTGGGATGGGAGGGGCTGATTCAGATTGCAAATAAAGTATCAAGTGTTTGGATGATATCCCATATAAAAACTATAATTTACAAAATCTTAGTTTCATGGCAAAGAGCTCTTTATTTCATTCTTGGCTGGAGGAGAAGAATCTAATGGTGTTTTACATTTCTTCTCCAAGTTTTAGTCTTTTGCCATACTGAGACAGCATGGTTAGACTGACAAAATAAGAAATTTTGCAGAGATCCTTAGGGATCCTTGTGCCGGGGGAGCAATGGGGGTGCAGGTTGTTTGGCATGGCGGCCCCCACCCCACTGAATAACCCATCCCGCCCTTGTTCCCCCCCCCCCGCTGCAATACGCAACTGAGCAGTTTCATCCTCCCAGTAGCTGCCGGCGTGCACAGTGGGGGGTTCGGCTGTCTGTCTGTCCCCCCTTCCCCCCTCCGGTCGGTGCCCTGAGGTGTCCCCCTGGGAGGGCGGGGGAGTCAGGCTGTGGTGGCCGCTTGCCTGAATGAGAGGCAAGATGGGACTGGGTGGCTGGCCAGGCAAGGCTGCCTCCTCCTGCTGAATTGGAGGAGGCTCCCAACCCGTGCACAGGCATAGCAGCCTGCCCAGAGTTCCTTGCGGCTGTGCTAGCTTCAATTCCGGGCTGGCTTCTGCACGTGCATGGAGTTGCGCACATGTGTAGTGTTGCCTCCCCAGCCATTGCATGCTGCCATTGGGTGGGTGGGGCTTTTGAGGCTGTGTTTTGGGGCACAGGACCCTGCGGAATGCTGTCGGGACCCCGCAATGGCCCGGCAAAGCGTGCCAGGTAGGTGGGGAGCATGTTTCTGGGGGGGCAAGGTGTCATGGTGTTGCAGCCCAAAACATGACAACACCTTGGTTTTAGGTATATAGATGACAGGAAGTTGTTATGTGCTGTGGAAAAAATGTGGCCAAGGTCATAAAAGCATTCTGTGCCTGGTACCTGAGAGTATTGTTAATTGCTAATCAAGATAACTGGTATCAGTAGGAGAGAATAGAAGTGAAGAAGTAAAGTTACCTTAAGAAATCTTACTCTCTTTTGGAAAGTTCAGAGCATTTTGGAACTTGATTGGTGGACGACTCTGGAAGGAAGATGATGAGTATAAAGCCAGAATAGGGAAGACTTTACCTTAGCTTCTCTAAGGAGAGATATGTCCATCTTCTGTTTCACCAACTAGATTGTGCTTTGTGCATACCTGGGACTAAGTTGCTGCAATATAAATACTAGAATAGAAAAGTTATTTTTTTCCTTCTTTCTTTTTTGGAGTGGGGGACAGTTATTAAACTGCTTAGTCTTTAGGTTTGGGTATATATTGGCTTCACTCCCTTTTACTTTTTCTGAAAGTTTTGCACTTGTTTTGCATTTGTATTTTTGTCAAGTCTTTTTAGATTTCTTACAACATCTATAATAAAATAATTTATTTAATACAGTTTGGTTCCTTTTGAGATAGGGGGATGGTTTGGCACTGAATTCAGTTGTAGCCTCGGATATTTGGGAAATTCTGTATCTTGTGGTTGTTCAGCCTTTCCTACCTTGTGAGGTTGGTATACAAGCTAAAATGTGCATCCTTGCCAATTTGTTTAAGTCTAATGGGGACACCAAGGACTCCTTTGGTTCAGAATGCAGAAGGGCCTGACCAGAAGATTTTCCATAGCTGCAGTACACTAGCCCTTGGGGGAGTCCATCCTCACCTTGCTCCAACTCCTGAAGATACCCTGCCTTGTCTTTTCTTTCAGTCACTTGATATCTGGCTCATTGGACTTCACTTTCCTTGTCTGGAATAATCCTGCTTCCCTAGCTTGATTTGGTTTTAAACTCTGGACTGAGATACGGATACTGCTCAACCTGCCATCTAGTTGAACTGAGTCCTGGCATTCTTGTTATCTTCCAGCCACCCATGTCCTGGACCCTGACACTTTTATTTACCTATTTATTTAAAGATACAAAAATGGAATGGCAGGGAATAATGAAATCCCTGACAGTACTAGCCTGGAATATAGCAAAAGAGCATATTGTGGAACCCACTTTCTCTCAGCGGCATTATACCTAGCCAGATTTGAAAATCAGATTTTTTTTCTCTTGCTTTTCGCCCCTCTATATCTGCTCACTCTTACTTTTGTAATACTTCCTCATAATGCCTTGACTATAGACATCAAGCAGCTCTCCCAGTTCTGTGATTTATCAAGGATTCTGGCGGCAATGGGAAAGGTTATTTTGTCCTGCCACCAAGCAGTTCTCTAATTTTGGTAGTTCAACCAAAGGGTAGTCAAAGGCGAATTGAAATCTCTTCTAGATAAATGAAGGCAATTCCTTTGTGGGTTTAAAAAAAATGGTGTATGCTGAAAGTGGGAAGTGACATGTCAAGTGACCATTGCAGAGCACCAATATTTGTATTCACTTAGCTCAGCTGGAGAAATTGCTTAATTGTTAGCTTAATAACATTTGGGAAGACAAGAAGAGGGGGAGGGAATCCTGTAACTGAAATTGAAGAAAGAGTGTGCAATTAGTCTCACTAAAAGCTTTTATTATGCAAAATTCAGTAACTCTTGTTAACTTTTCAAAAGCTCAACCACCATTCTTCTGTCCTTCTCCCTTTTCATTCTGAACTTGACACTTAAATAGTACTTGGCAATCTTTTCAGCTGAAACAATTTCCCTTCCCTTTAATTTGCTTGAAGGCAGCTTATTATTGAGTTCTCATAGGAAGCAGAAAGTCAAAATCATGCCCAGAAGACAAACTATCACTTTGGGGAAAAAATACAAATTAAAGTATTTATCACTAACATTTGCATCAAACTCCTCTCTGTGTTAGTGGTTTATTGTTTACATGTTAACATGGCTGAAAAACTGGAGAAAGAGAATGAATCTACATCCTTTGAGATGAAAACTGTTACCTCAAGCTGATTGTAAAAAGCTATAAATTCAATTTTGAAACATGCTTTAAAATATGGTAGCCTGGCCTCACTGTCTGCCAGCCTAATGAACAGGCTTGCGCAACTTGAAAGCTAGACTGTGGGTTTTTAAAAAAGATTTTGCATGTCTATCAAAATTATTGCCCATCCTTGTTTATCAAAGTAAGGGGCTCAACACAAAATACAGTATTCTGCCTCTTGATCCTTCTCAGCTATGGCCATGTGTTGGATCGGGGCCCGATGTGGGCCGGAGGGTCCCAGAGGAGACTGGTCAAGCAAAGACACACGAGGCAAGATGGAACAAAGACCAGCGTTTATTGATCAGAAGGCACTAAACTTTATACTCTGCCTAGCTCGACTGCGTGCATAAGTTGCGCGTAGCCGTGACAGGAAAACTCTGAGTCTGCACATTGAGATTACACAAGTTACCCATTAGGGATGACTTCACCGGGGGAAGTTTCTTATCTATCTAATTTACTACCGGGGGCATGCATTGTCTACTGTTATCGGGAGCAAACATGTGCCTAGCTTGACTCTTGGGCTTAGAGCTTCTGCGGATGCGAGATTACTCATTACATGCCTATCGAGTTCATCACCTGGCGATCTTTTGCCCTCTATTGTCCGAACTGCCTGTTAGGTCAGCGATCGGTGAATTAAACTATAGCTATTAATCCGCTCCCCAATTTCTGTCCCTTCGTAACCAAAAGCTCAAAGGAGCATTCTCCCAAAACCGTGGTTCTGTTATGGAATACTGAACTAGACAAAATCACATTCCACACGCTAAAACAGATTTAGGAGTTTTATTTGGCCAAACAGATTCAGGAACGCTTTACCAAGCTAATAATCCCTGAATGAATATACATTTTCAGAGCCATCTTTTTATAGCATAAAATTTGGAAATTTCTACACATTACATCACTATGGGATAAGCCAAAATTATTAATTAACCTTCTGACATTTTCATTCATATCAGGTCAGAACATTCAGAATATTTGTTCATATAAGGAACATGTCTCATGTCACATCTTGTCATGTCACACAAATATTATTTGCGGTTCCCTGTCAGCTGTACAAACTGTGCTGAGCTTGTGGACACAAGGCCTTCTGTTTACTTTAGCCTCGTCATCAGTTCTATATGATAGGTCAATCTGATCTGTTTAACTTTACAGAGTACTGAGAAAATAATTTTTACTTTTAAACCAGATTTAATATTAGAATTCTTTCACCCCTATTTCAGTTCTGTCAGGGACAGTGTGCCAATTATGTGTGTGGAACCCACAGCCATGTCCATAAAACACTTACCTCTACATATTTTTCTCTCATTTATTACAGCAAATCTAGACAATGCTTTGCCCACAGATTTGCATCCTTGTGTGTTTCTGGTCCAGTGTTTTATGTCCATTTTACTGTGCAATACCCAACCAGGCTTTGTGCGGATAGCAAAATACAGAAGCAAGTTGGGGAGAAAAATGAAAGCAGTGAAACAATATATAGGGTAAAACATATTATCTTAAAAGCTGCTAATATATTTATCTCCATCTAAGTTAATCAGTATAATTTACTTTCAAGTGTGGAGGAATAGTTGATATTAGTTGGTTGTATGCAAATATTTTCAGGGGATTAGCCATGCTTATTGGTCTTGACAAAGAACCTAATGCCTTACAGGTGACCACATTTTGCTTGGCACAACCTTTTCGTGACTTTAGCTCACAACATGTCATTCTCTGAGGACTTGGCATTTACTTTTCCAAGTTAAACCTGCAACTCTTCAAGCTGTCGTTAGACTCTTAATCAAAGAACTACATCTCTTTGAAATCCATCACTAGCAGTCTGCCTCTATTACTTGCTGAACATCCCCTTGAGGATTGCAGCCCCCAATCTCCCAGCAAATTGCATGAACCAATAGCTCTGTAGTCAGACTTCTTGGTTGCATGGGGGGCGGGGGGGGAAGCTACTAGTACAGTATTAGGCAATCTCTTCCTTTCTCTCTGTAGAGGCCAGAGGAAGCCAGAGAAAGGGAACGGCAGGGATCTTCCTCCTCACTCCTTATCCTCTATGCAGATATTGAGTTTGTCTTTCTAAACAGCTATGTGAAGTTTGAATTAATAGAAATTAATAGAAAATTCAGTATGGATGCCAGGAATTATATGGCTCATGTGTTTATTGTTTCTAAAAGATAATGTGGAGAATAAAGAATCATTCTCTATAAAAATGATTATCAGTGTGTGGAGAGAGAGAGAGAGAGTGCTTTCCTTACAATGCAACCATAGCCAAGCATTTAGGAACATGTGGTATTACAAAGTAATATACATAATTTTCATGTTGAAATCAATGGAAGTCCTTAACGTTGTACTTACATCACATTATCTTTCATAAACTTTTAAAAATACTTGATAAACATGCAAGCAAACTTTTCTGAACAGTAGATTTACAGTACAACTTCAGAAATAAAGAAAATGTGTAACATTTAAAAAGCATGCTTGAGAATATTTTCAACTGTTTTCTGCATCTAAAATTAAAATGAAGTAAAATGTATCAACATTAATTTTCTTTCTTTTTCAAATGCCAGAAAAACAAAGCTAGCTAGATGCTTGTGAATGGCAGATATCTGTGGTTGGTGGATTTGATTTAGAACTGAAAATATTGATTCAACAGATGGCTGTGCTTAAAAAAATTACCCTCCACAAACCAGAACATGAGGAAGTGATGGGGATGAAAACTGGGTCACAACTTTGTTAAAGATCAATGCCATAGCCTGCAATAGAACTTCCTCATAGTGCAGATCACAGGCATATAGATGTAGGGAACCACCTGTACTCTCTCCTGGCCTACAAGGGTGATAATTCTGTAATTTACTGATGTGGCCTGGCCAGCTAAAATTGGGGATGCCTTCTCAAGACCATCTCTGACCCTGTTCCACTAATTAAAATTGATTGTGACCTGAGTTGACCTCAAAGATGATCCTCACCAGTCATCACAATTCCTACAATTTGGAGCATGCCAGGGGGGCTTCTTAATTACCATACTATATTCTGTGAAACTCACTGCGGCCTGAACCTCCATTCCCCAAAATCATCACAGCCAGGTGTTAGATTATGTTTTACTCTGGGCTACCAACTATCAGGACCAATATAGCCTGCAGTATTACCAGCAGACATCCAAAAAAATAGACTAGATAAGAACATAAGAACAGTCTTGCTGGAACACGCCACAGCCCATCCAGTCCAGCATTCTGTCTCACACAGTGGCTCACCATTTGCTTCAGGGGATTCCCAAGCAGATGCCTTCACCTGCTTAGGATTCCCTGGAAATGGCATTGAGAGATATCCTGCCTATCTCTCCAAGCCTTAGGTATCCATAATTATAACCATTGATACCCTTGTCCTCCATGAACTTGAATAATCCTTTCTTAAAGCTGTCAAGACTAACAGCTGTCACAACTTCTTCTGGCAGGGAGTTCCATAGACCAGTGATCCTCTGGGTGAAAAAGTACTTTGCCGGCCCACTTCCCCAATGAAGACACGGGCACCAGAAATGGATTTAAAATTTTGGGCCACTTTATTGATTATGACTTCATTTTAACTTATAACTTTAAACGTTCCTTAATGTTGTTAAGGCAAGCGGGCCGCAGTAGCACTGGTAAGGAATCTACCTAAATTGCCAATCATATTTGGCTACTTTGTATCCAATTGTAGCATGAAATGGAGCAGCCAAAGGGCATAGCCTTGTCAACACAATACTTCCCCTTGAAAGAAAAACCTAACAATTCAAAGTCATCGGGGTGTAGTGGCAGCAATCGAAAAGCAGATTTAATATCACATTTAGCAAGTAGCGCCCCATGACCACATGAGCGATCATTTGCAGGGCCTGATCAAAAGATGTATAACAGACTGAACAAAGTTTGTCCGGTATACCATCATTAACCGACAATCCCTCCGGGTAGGACAGGTGGTGAATCAAGCGAAATTCACCGGATGATTTTTTTGGTACCAAGCCAAGTGGAGATACCTTCAAGTCATGATAGAGTTGTTCATCGAAGGGACCAGCAACCCTCCCTTCCCTAATCTCTTTAAGTATCTTCTTCCCAGCTATATCTTCCTTACCCCAGAGTGATTTCAAATTGGGAGTTTCCTGGGGTGCGCTTACACCCATGAAAGGAATGTGAAAGCCACATGTAAAACCCTCTAACAAATAAACTGTGTCTTCCTTCTTCGGATAGATGTGCAACCATCTTTCTAAAAACTTAACTTGAATTGGGGAGGGGGCCTTTTGCTGTTGCCATTGCCTCGAAAGAACCTCTGCCTGGCCCTTGCTGACCATGACCCCTCCCGTGGGACCCTCCGGCCCTAGGACAGGCAGAAGCGGCATGAGGTCCTGAGCATGTAGGGCACTTATGCCGGAATTTACACTGCCTCCTATTGCATGTGCCCGATGAGGAATAACTCCAGCACAGCAGGCAGGCTGGAACCCCCTGCCCCGCCGACTGGCAGGGAGACTGCGCAATACCAGACCGCTGTACTGCATGACCGCAGTGATATCGGTCCCCGGCTGCTGGTCGGGAAGGCGTCATGTACAACAGCCATAGGAGTTGATTGGGTTCATCCCATCGCATCTCGGGATAAAGAGCGGCCCTCATTCTAAATTCCTCATCATAAGCCAACCAAGATGGGCCAGGGAAATCTACATAGGCCCTGTAAATTGTATCCGGGCGAGCCCTAAGGTACATGGCTGCATATATCAGATAGGCTGGCAGCCAGTTAGCCCAGGTACGAGGGGGCTTGTGACGACGAGACAATTCCTTATCCCTATCATCCTGCTGCTCCTTCTCCTCCCTGGTGGGTTCTCGGCTGAGTAAACTAAAGATATTGACATACTCCCTGCACCATATTTTATCCCTAGTGGTCGGAAAAAGATGGTCACCAAGGGGTAGGGAATAACCTGCCGTGGGCATGGCGGAGGTCGGAACAGAGTGCTACGCCGCATTAACTGGCAGGCCTTACGGCCATATAGGATATGGCATGTTGGGGGCCGCAGGTGGAACACCGGGCGGAACAGGCGGATAAGGAGCTCTGCAAGTGGCTGGGGGAAGTAAGGCAGGTGTTGGTAAGGCAGTGGCAGCCTGTTAAGGCCAAGGCCACTGTACTCCCATAGTTGAGGCAGCTTGAGTAGTGTGTGATCTTGCTTGACCGCCATACTCACACGCTGCACCCCCCCAGCTGCCCCCACCGGGGGTTCAAGCTGGCGAGGGGCATCGGAGCTTGGGTAGTCAGCTTACCCAAATCAAGCAAGGCTGCAAGAAATGCATCAGCTGTTAATTGGCAGGGTACTCTATGGGCAGGAAAATTGTGTGTCTACCATCCTCCCTGAAAAGGTCTAGTTCTTTCTGGCTCAAACCATTGCAAGGATTCTACTGTGCAACCTCCTCAGTATTGCAGATTCTCCAGACAGACATTTGGCCTCGTGGGTTCATTTTGCCTCGTGTGGTTGCTGCCTGGCTCCACTATGGCATGTGAGTCCCCTCTAAAGGCCTGAGAGACCACGGCTCTTGCCACAGAGTCAACTGTAAGGAATAGAAATGAGGGCTTATGGTGTTTTTTTAAAAACTATAACATAGATTTCTGACTGTTGGTCATTCCAGGAAGGAATGTGGCCTTCAAGTTGTTGCTGGGGAAGGATTTTGTAGTAGACATAATAATCTTGTGTTCTGGGGAAACAAAACCAAAGTTTTGTGGGGTTACCCTTACATCAACTAGCCTCTCTGGGAGCGGGGTCCCAGCTGCCAATTGTCAAGCTACAACAGGGATGCTGCTGTCTCCTCACACTGCTTGTGCTGTGCAGACGCTGGGGAATTAACTAGCCTCCTGAGGAGGGTGCCTTCACAGACCACAGCAGGGACACTGCTGTTGCACTGCTGCCTCATAATTCCTTCTCTAATTCCTTGCTGCTTTGTGCCTGCCACCTCGAAGCTGACTGCCATTCTTTCCCTGCATCACTGACAGAAGAGATCAGTGTTACAGGTGGGAGGGAATATTTGTCCTCTGCCCCACTCCATTCAGTGCTGGCCACACCCTGATGCATTTGTATGATCGGTATTAGGCTTCACTTCCTCTTGTTGAGAAGCAAAGATCTCCCTCCTCTCCAGCCTCAAAGAGCATCACCTGGAGGCCACAATATTTGCAGTAGACAAAAGATTATAAAATGCACACACAAAAAGCCACCCCTATGTAGATGGGTTTGAGTTTTGAAAGTTGTCTGAGAAAGTGGATTTGATTCACTAAAGCTCTCATTAGTCAAATTTAATTTAGTGTACAGTGACTAATATGTCAGTTTTTAAGGTGTAACAACATTTTTGTCTTCTTTTTTTAAAAAAATTGTATCTTGTTTGGAAGTCTATGAGGCTGATTGAGCTGAATTAAAATGCAAAACATTGCTCAACAGATGGCTATGCAGCAAACAAATTTTTATAGCCAGCAAAATTTGATATGTACAGTATAGGTCATTCTTTGCCAGTAACTTTCTTGAAACACATTTAGGTTGCTCTGTTTCTCTAAGAAATATTTGGCCACTGAAATTCCCAGGGAGCATAGTGGATCTATTTCCTCAAAATCTGAGTTATCAACAGATGCTACTGTGGTGATTATTTCATCATTTTCAGAACAGCTTCTGTTCATTTCAAGGAGAACAATAACAGTGATTTCAAAATATCACCTTTCTACTTCTTCATTGTTTTGCCTCACTTGTTTCACTAATATTTTCTATTAAAATAAGTATCCTTTTAGGGCTGCAACAGTCTTAAACATTTTTATTTGATTTTCTTGATTGTTGAGCATCTGGAACATTTTAGCTTCTTGAAGAACTTCATGGGAAATGCTATTTTTTTGATGGTGGATCATTTATCTCCATTTTAGATGATACCTTAAAAGGAAGCTTGTCAATAATATACATTTAGAGAAGGGAAGAAACAAATTAAAGATTTCAAATGAGTTTGTTAATTTTTTTTTGTCCTTGCATATAGTTTTGTGTGCTGCCTTTGCCCACCATCCCCCGAGTGAAGAGTAGGACACATGAACATTGGTTTAAACATCTGGGCCACTTTGTTCAAAGCAGCAATTAATGACCAACCACAATGAACTGCGATGTGGCCATGAAGCGCAGAACAAAGGCCGAGAACAGGATCTGCTTCACCACATCCTCTCCCCATGATGATACCCTAGGCTGGGAGTTGTCTGCTAACAGCACTAATCTCCCTGTCACTACTGCAGGCTTTAAAGAGCGCTGCCTGACAGCTGCCGAGCTGTTGTATCCAGCAAACACCAAGGACCGTGGTTAGCCTGACTACTGTGATCCGAACATTTCAGATCCTTACCACTGCCAGGCACCCCCACGGCCCTTACCCGAATGTATTTGGGTCTTCATCTTTTACCTTTTCCTGTGCTACAACGCAGTTCAGCTCAGAGCCACCATCAAAAGATTGTAGAAAACATGCCACAACTTCAGGGGCAAAAAGCAATGGCACCTCCATGTGCAGACAAGGGCAAAATATGCAATGGCATATTGCCAAACCATGGCTTCAGGAACATCCCCCGCAGTGGGGCTACCTGCACCAGTACTCACCAGGAGTGGGGGTATTCCATCCACACTCCACACAGCTCACAGTGCCCCAGCAGAGTCTCCTGCAAGAAAAGAGAAGGCCAACAGCAACTTGTGCAGAACAAAGGCAAACAAAGAGCATGCAGGGGTCAGGGGACCCTGGTGAGGCTCCCTGAGCAATAGAAAGGGAGAAAAAAGGGGCACTGCAGGCCCATGTCAGCAGCAGCCATCACTTCTAGAATGTCTGATAGTGTCCGTTGCCTTAAAGTCTGGTCAGGAGATCAAGAGTTAGAGAGGCTAGGTTGATTTTTAAGGCTGTTACTGTCTCTTTAAATCCAGCATGCACACGCTCCTTCTCCCACAGCCTGTTTAGTCACCTCTGAAATTGTCTCCTGCCGGCTAAGATCTCCCCTCTCCAAATGCGTTAAAGTTTGGTAGCGTTGTATTGTAAGCCAGACAGCTTCTGTTGAATAAATGCCTGTTAAACAAAGTCCAGATCTGCAAACAGAATAAAACTCAAAAAGACAAGTTTATTTCTTTAACAAGTTAGTTTCAGTAAAAGAGCAGCATAAAATATTTCAAACAGTCATAAAGCAAAAGGATATGAAAAGTTCTAAGTATTCTTCTCTCTTAGAAAGGATAGAGACAAAAATCTTTCCCTGTCAAAGATTCTGCCTAGAAAATCAGGGTATGTATTCTTAAGAATAGGGCAGCCCAAAAATAAAGGCTAGCCAAGGACTGGCTATTAGACTTGTGCTTTTATAGTCCTGTGGACTGGGGGCTTTCCCATTTTAGGATGTTAGGGTGAAGTCATACTAATGCATGTCTTCTTATCTTATACATACATTGTACTCCTTCCCCCTCCCATCAGGTATACATACATTATGCTCCTTCCCTCCTCCCATCTGGGACATTTTAGTGTCTTGCACAGAAGACAAAGAAAGAGCCGCAGTGGGGGCTAAAACACAGGTTTATTTCATGATGGTCAGGATGAACATGTGGTAATGGTGGAGGTACAGCTCATTTTATACTGCAGTAAATACATTTGAATACTGTTGCACGGTAGCTCATTGGCTGCTACCGGCGTGACGTCATTCTGAGTCACGCCCATCTTCTCCAGGTGATCCTAGTGCGGGAAAGGATCCCGCGGCTGCTGGTGATTGGGGGAATGTGAACCATGTGAGCTGAACGCTCGCAGCTGCCCTCTATGGGCAGCTTACTCACATTCCTTAAACAGCTGGGTTACATTGTAATCATTGTCAGGTTACATTCATACATTCTTAAAGTAATACTGTTACATACACAACACTCCTCCCCCCTAGGATGGGACGAAGTCCCTCAACCATTGTGGCTTCCCGCACGTTCGCTTGGGGCGTGCGGCTGCTTGGTTTAGCTCAGGGGAACTAGGGGCTCCGAATTCCGCAGAGTCTCATCCTGCAATGGAAAGGGGGGACTCATTAGTCGTTTGGCGGGGGCTGTGCAACAACCTTGCATTGGGAGAAGGGAACGGAACATACAGCTGAGATGTGAACTCCTGCCTGTTGCCCGTGGTGCCTGGGGACCCCCCCCAGCACGAACCTCGGAACTGACGAGGAGACCCTTGTTGTCTCGCCCCGGTCCCTTGCGCCTGTAACCGGCGTACTTGCACCACCCCTTGCTGCCTGACCCGGAGTTCTAGGGGATGGGGAGAGTAAACTTCCCCCTGCTGCCTGACTCGGGGGGCTTGGTGATATGGTATACTCCAAAACAAAAGGGCTGGGGGGACTGGAGGTACCAGGGGCTGAACTGAAACCCCTCTTCTCGCTCGGACGGGTGGGGAACCACTCTGCGACACCCCCCTGGTACGGTAACATAAAATCAAACACATCCCACTCTTTGAAAGTATCCTCCTCCTCGGCTGAGAATCCAGGGTATGCATTTGTACCCGAGGACGCCCCCGTGTCTCCCCCTTGGGTTATGCCGGTGGGGGAGGACCCTAACGCTGATTCCCTTTCACTAGTGACTCACCTTCTGAGTTGGTCAGCGTGCCTTCTCCAGAGTAGACTTGTGCTAGTCTCGACCCTATAGGATACTGGCCCCGTTTGTTCAATGATCGGCCCTGGGACCCACGTTGGTCCCGAGGCCGCATAGTTTCTGCAGTGAACTGGGTCCCCTACCGAAAAGCTTTTGGAACCCTCTATTACTATATTTCTCCCTTCATCCTCCACCCTGGTCGGATCCAACTGATCAAAAAGGGTTACCGGCCTCCTCCTCATGAGGAGTTCAGCCAGCAAAAGTCCTGAAGCTAGGGGAGTTGCCCTATAACAGATGAGGAACTGACACAGTTGGAGGTTCAGCTCACCGGGACCCATGCGCCGCAGTGCGTCTTTCGTGGTGCGCACTTGGCGCTCTACCTGACCATTTGTGGCGGGGTGAAATGGGGCAGAGGTGATGTGCCAGATAGCATTCCTCTCGATGAATGCCTTGAATTCCGCGGAGGTGAAGGTACTGGCGTTATCGCTCACAAGGATGTCCGGCAGGCCGAAGCAACTGAACACCCTGCGCAAGTGTTTAATGGTTGCGGCAGATGAGGTGCTATTCATGGGGATTACTTCCAGCCATTTGGAGTATGAGTCAACTATCAGCAGGAACATGGACCCGCGGAAGGGACCAGCGAAGTCGACGTGTATTCGGGACCATGGCCCGCAGGCCGTGTCCCATTCCCTATGGGGTAACCGGGACTCCTCGAGCCGAGAGCTCTGGCAGCTCTCACACGTGCCCACTAGGTGTTCTATATCCGCTTCTATTTGGGGCCACCAGAAGTAGCTTCTGGCCAGTGCCTTGGAGCACACTATTCCTGGGTGGCTGGTATGCAGCAGCTTCAGCACCTTCTCTCGTAACTTCTCTGGGATGACTACCCGCTGGCCCCAGAGTAGGCAGCCCCTTTCAAGGGAGAGCTTGACTCTGCGCCTGAAAAATGATTTGAACTCCTCAGGGGGAGTTGTGGGCCACCCTTTCCTTACCCAGGAACTGACTTGGGACAGAATTTTGTCGGCCGCCGTGGCTTTGGCGAGGTCTGCCGGAACTATGGGGGGCGAGTCGAGAGACTTGATCAGCAAGACCTGATGGTCCTGCTCTACCTCACATGCGGGATCTCCTAAACTAGGGAGAGGAGACCGGGACAGTGCATCCACATGGGAGATCTCCTTCCCTGGGCGATAGACCAGCTCATACTAGTAGGCGTTAAGGAAAATCGCCCAACGTAGCATTCTGGGGGACAGAATTTGTGGGGTGGGCTTGCCTGTGGTAAAGATTCCCAGAAGGGGCTTGTGATCAGTCACAACCGTAAACTTGCAGCCGTATAGGAAATCATAGAACTTCTTAGTTCCCACGATTATGGCCAGGGCCTCCCTATCTGTTTGCGCGTAGTTGCGCTCTGCCTTTGAAAGGGACCTGGAGTAGTACGCAACCGGGGCTTCCCGCCCGCTCTCTAACACGTGGCACAGCACCGCCCCCACCCCCACTGGGGATGCATCACAGACTAAAACTACTGGTCTCCTCGGGTCGAAATGAGTCAGGACAGCATCCGAGGATAAGAGCGCCTTGAGCTCCTTGAAAACTTTCTCCTGCCTATCTCCCCACCGCCAAACCACCTCTTTCTTTAGTAGCGCGTGCAGTGGCTCTGCAACGGATGCCTTTCTTGGTAAGAATGATAAAAATTTAGGATCCCTAGGAATGACTGCAGCTCCGGTTTTGCGGTGGGGCGAGGGGCGTTTTGCACAGCCGCAACCTTGGACTCGGAAGGCTTGATGCCCTCCGGGGTTATCTTGAACCCTAGAAACTCAACCTCCCTCGCAAAAAATACACATTTGTCCCTTCTCAGTCTAAGTCCCGCTTTCTCAAATACCGAAAGGACCCTGTCTAGCCTCCTTGCTAGTTCTGATTCGCTCCCCGCTGTTGTCAAAACATCGTCAAAATATGGGAGCACGCCTGGAAGCCCCTTTAAAAGGCATTCCACAAGGGACTGGAAGATCCCAGGGGCCGAATTTACACCGAACTGTAGGCATGTTACCTTAAACGCCCCTTTGTGCGTAACGATGGTTTGTGCAGTGGCAGCAGCTGGGGTTACCGTGGGCTGCTGATACGCCTGCACCATGTCTAGCATGGCGAAACACCTCCCCCCATGCAACGTAGCCAGTAAGTGGCTAACCACTGGCACCGGATATGCATTTGGCCGAATTGCCTTGTTAATTGTACATTTGTAGTCAGCGCAAATCCTGACCTCCCCGTTGGATTTTAAGGCTGTAACAATTGGAATCTCCCACTCCGCTGAATCAACTGGAACCAAAATCCCCTGCCCCACCAATTTGTCCAGTTCCTCCTCAATCTTGTTCTTGAGGGCGAAGGGCACTCTTCTTGGCTTGAGACGTACGGGCCGGATTTCTGGGTCCAACTCAAAGGCCCCTTGTAAGTCCTGAGCCCCTTCTTGAAAACGTCCGGGTGCGCATCGCACACATCCCGCATTGGGTCAGTCTCTATGGCGTTAATGCCGGACAGTTCAATTCCCAGGGGAGCAAACCACTGGGTTCCCAAAAGGCAACATCTTCCCCCCTTGAGAACCACTAAGGGCAGTTTCTCTGTGTAATTTTTGAACTTCACCGTGAAGTTCCCCACCCCCAACACTGGGATCCCATAACCCTGCACGTCCCGTAAGTGTGACTTCATGGCCCGCAACTTGGGCCACGCATTTGGGGGAATGTGCATGAACTCCTTCTGGGACAGGATGTGGCACTCGGCCTTCCAGAATGTGCATCTCGGCTGATCGTGAGGTGCCCCACAGCCATCGCAATGGTGGCTTCCTCGCTCGCTGGCCTGGCGCCTCTCTCCGCATTTCTTTACCTTCTGTATGTCGTCATCCTCGCTGGAGCAGGAGTCCGCCATCGTGGAAGACTCCTCGGAGGTTGCTGGAGTGCCTGCGGGTGACCGGGGTGCCCGCCAGGCTGTTTTCGCCGATGTCTGCCGGGCCGCTTGCACGGGTGAATTGACCCTCTCCGGTGCGGCCCCTCGGCTGCTTGGGTCTCCCGCAGTACCTCGTTGAATGTGAGACGATGGTCGCGGGTCATCAACTTCCTCTGGACCTCCTTGTCCCTCAGGCCACACAGCATGCGGTCTCGGAGGGCCGTGTCCAGGTCCTCCCATTGGCAATTGACGGCCGCGAGCCTGAGGGCCGCCGCGTAGGCGGATACGGGCTCTCCCGGGTGCTGGTCCCGCCTGTGGAATGCGACCCGGGCCGGGAAAATTGAAATGGGAGGCTGGAAGTGCTCCCTCAGTAACGCCAGGATGCGGTCGATGGGCACCACGTCTACCTTCCGGGGAGCCACCAGGTTCATCAGGATACGCAGCGTGGCCGGCCCCACCTGGGCTAGGATGTGCGAGTGCATCTTCCCGTCGTCGTCGATGCCTGCAGCATCCATTGTGTGCCGAAACTGGCACTCGTACAGCTCCCATTGTTCTGGATCGCTGATATCAAACTGGTGGGGTTTGACCTTGGGACACGCCATGGATCCCACCTTCATCGCCAATTTAGTGTCTTGCACGGAAGACAAAGAAAGAGCCGCAGTGAGGGCTAAAACACAGGTTTATTTCATGATGGTCAGGATGAACATGTGGTAATGGCAGAGGTACAGCTCATTTTATACTGCAGTAAATACATTTGAATACTGTTGCACGGTAGCTCATTGGCTGCTACCGGTGTGACGTCATTCTGAGTCACGCCCATCTTCTCCAGGTGATCCTAGCGTGGGAAAGGTTCCCGCGGCTGCCGGTGATTGGGGGAATGTGAACCATGTGAGCTGAACACTCGCAGCTGCCCTCTATGGGCAGCTTACTTGCGTTCCTTAAACAGCTGGGTTACATTGTAATCATTGTCAGGTTACATTCATACATTCTTAAAGTAATACTGTTACATACACAACAGACATACATTGCTCTCTTCCCTCCTCCCATCTGAGTGAAGCCATGCAAGTGCTTCTGAGCTTTAGACTTGCCCAGGCTTGTTTAGAAGAGACACAGACAAAGGATTTTTAAGAAAATGAAGGCTTGGAAAGCATCCGTTACATCCGTTGGACATCCGTTACCCCACATAGGAGGGTCACAATCCAATCAACATGTTGCCTGCAACATACTAGGCACCCAGTTGACTAACCATGGAGGATGTAAGGATGGGCCCACCGTAATCCATATTGAACTCAACCTAGGTCCCAGTACTGCAGTTATGCACTCACACACACCCAGGCCATAAGGGCATACAAGAGAGGAGGCTGCAAAAACCATCTGTGTATGACCTGGGGGCGGTGCCCGAGCAAGCCAGCATGGGGCCCATGCAAAATTGTGAAGGGGCCCTAGCATAGCCTTAGGAGTCCTAGAAGAGGAAACACCAGTAGAAAGGCCAAACTGTCCCTGGTTTAATGTGATTAGCATTTTGCCCCCAAGATGCTGGGTACTCATTTTCCTACCTTGGAAGGATATAAGGCTGTCAACCTTGAGCCTTGGTCAGGATCAAACTCACAACCTTTTGGTTGCAGTACAGCAGTTTAACCACTGCACCATTAGGGCCTCTTGAAATTTAGAGAGGATGCTAGTAAAACCAAATTCTCCCAAGTAAATAACATTAACACGCATGAAGATGGGTAATTAGACGGTCTTGCCCCATTGCATTCCTTAACTAATTTTGTAGTTATTCCATTTTGAAAAATAACAGTCATGGCTGCAACCAGCAACCCTACAGACAAGTACAGAGGACGGAGACAAAGCAGGCAAGTAAAACCAAACACGAATTCAAGTAAAAGGAGTCTCTGTAATTAAAAGAAAATTATCTAAGGAAGAAAGCTCCTCAAAATTCAAAATTAAACTATAAAAAGTACTGTTAATGTCTGTAGGCTGGCCAATCATTGTGTGCCAGTGCGACTGTGTGTCTCATTGATGCCATGAGGCCACACTCTTACATATGAGGGGAGGGACAATCCAGGAAAGCCCACATTTCAAAATGGAGCAAGCCTTTTAGAGGCCCAAGATGTCCACCTCTCCTTTCATTTTCACTTTCAGTACAGCTTATCAGCTAGCAACTCTCCAACATGCTCCGTGAAAAGAGGCCCCATCCCCCTGACCCTTCCTCACTTAAAGTTCATAAAAGAGGCTGGGGGGGAGGGGGCACAAACCTTGAAATAAAAGGAAAAGGCATCCTTGCTCAACAGGCAGCAGCATCTGACTCCAGGGTCTAGTGCTCCAAGGTTACACAGGATGGCTCTTCATCCAGAAAGCACAGTGGGAATCAAACTTCCAGTCTCTATCACCGTAGCCAGATACCAAAACTGTGGATTGCCAGCACAAGCAAGAATTATTTAATATTACTCATTCCCCTCCCGAGAGGTTCATTCACTGGCCACAGCCGAAGCATGAGTCAGGGCAAGACTTCCGAACATGGAAGCATGGGTCTTTCTGGAGAGGTAGATAAGATGGAATACACATTCCTTAGCTGCTCCCTGACTGACTTGTCAACATCCGGGTCTTTGCATAAACAATGGCCACAAGATGCTTCCCTGAGTTAAGGTTAGTTAGAACCAGGGAAACAGATGTTACTTTAGATTAGAGTAGACCTTTTCCTATAGTGTAAATATGACGTAGAATATGCTTAGCAAAGAGGGCCAATCTATAACCTAGGGTGTCGACCATCTTAGAGTCGCTCCGCCCAGAGGCAGGGTAATAAAATATCTTTGCCCTCCTCAATTCGAGGCTGGACCACTATATCCCATGCTCCACATGTCTTTATTCCAGCACAACAGGGTTCCACATTACAACATAGTGGTGACCCCAACGTGATTCTTATCTGAAGCCACAACGTTATTCCAACGCAGCTAGCGCAGACACTGAGCCGCAGACAATCGCACGCTCAGGCAAGCTACTGGCAAATGGGATGGATGCGTTCCATAGCCAGGGCAAGTCAGAGCTCAATCCTCCACAGCAGCAGAAGACAGCAACGGCAGACCGCCACAATGCTCGCTAGTCCATTGTCCAGTACACTCGCCTGGGGCCATCCTGTCAGACGGCGTGCCAACTCGTCCCACAGAGGGTAACTTCAGGGATCTCAAGGGGCAGGATGGGGGCTAATTCGTCCATTAGGCAGCAAGAGCTAGCGGATTTTAATTCGTCCATTAGGGGAGCTAGCAGATTTTATCATGTATCAGGAACAATGGACCCAGAGGTTTGGGACAGAGCAGGGAAATGCCTTAAAGTAGAAGCCTGAGCACCCACTAAAATCATAGTGGCTTGGAGCAAATGTAAGCAGATGATTGCAGCAGTGAGTCCAGCCCAGGTAGGGACCAAGAATGTAGAACCATCAGCCCCAACGTGTCTCTACCTGACCATCAAATTCCAGCATAGGGTATTGGAGGACTTGGGAAGTGCTGGCGCTTCCCGAGCAGTCAGGAGTCCTTCCCAACACATGAGAGAGGCAGATTAATCCCAGGGGGAATTGCCGGCAGCCGAACTGGCCAAAACTCAGTTGTTGTGTCCAGTCTGTCTAGAGGCAGATGCACTTTTGGGCAGACAGACCATCGTCCACATGCCCGCTCTGCGCAGACTGCTTGCGGAGTCCCACAAAGTCCCTACGGACAAAGGGCTCCAGAGCAGATTTACTAGGGAGCAAAAAGGGGATAGATCCAAAGGTGCTTGCTATCAGTGCGGGAAGATGGGACACTTCGAAAGGGAATGCAGATCAAGACCAGGCAGCAAAGGGGGAGGCCCCCCCCCCCCCGTGAGGGGGGGGAGTCAGCTAGGCAGCCCTGCTCTGGCAGCTCCAGAGGAAACATCCCAGCAATAATTACCCTAAGCATCACTGAGGCACAGGCAGAAATCAAAGGCAGCGTAGGATTGGAACTTGAGTGCCAGGCAGACATTAATTTTTGATGACTCCACATTTGACCTAGGCAACATGATGGGTCAAAAGCAGTCTACACAGTGGACTGTTCATAATTTTTTCCTGTCCTTATCCAGGTCTAAGATTGTCCTGTTTTTCTCTGTAACCAAAAGAAAAGGAGGACGATGTGTGTGTGTTGTGTGTGTTGTATGTGTTAGATAGTGGGACTTGTCTTGCCTCGAAAGTGCCATTCCCTAGGCTGGTTCTCCCTGCGGAAAAAACATCTTACAGCAGTATAGAGGGACCCTTACTTTTGGGTAAAACTTACTTTGGAGTAGAGCTTACTTCCGAGTAAAGCCTACTCTCGGGTAAAAGCATGGCCCTTCTGGTATGGGTCAAGCAGTAGCCAATTGAGGGGGAAAAATTAAAGACATTAAAGCAGCTTGTTAAAGAACAGCTAATTTAAGGGCACATTGAATCATTTACATTCCCTTTGAACTCACCGGTATTTGTCATAAAAAACAAGTCCAAAAAGTTTAGATCGGATAGGAAGGTAACTAAAATGGAACTTCTAAGAAAAAGCCCAGAGTGGTTGTAAAAAGGCACCTGAGAACAGCCTAAAAAATCTGGCAGAGAGGAACCATTTCCTCATGAGTAGAGCGAGAGAAGGGACTGCAGTGGCTCAAGTCGTTAAGACTCTGACTGGGAAGCGGAAGGTCAGCAGTTTGATTCTTGAGTACTGCAGGACAGAATGAGCTCCCGTCTTTGTCCCAGCTCCTGCCAACCTAGCAGTTCGAAAGCAAGAAATTGCAAGTAGATAAATAGGGACCATTTCGGTGGGAAGGTAACAGTGTTCCATGAGCTCTGGTGTCTAGTCATGCCTGCCACATGACCATGGAAATGTCTGCAGAAGCAGACAACATTGGCTCTTTGGCTTTGAACAGAGATGAGCGCTGCACCCTAGAGTCAGATGCGACTGGCTTTCGAGCAGGGGAAACCTTTACCTGTACCTAGAGCGAAGCATTGCAGACCTGGGGAGGGGGAGAGTCCCCAGGAAGGAATGTGGTTATGCGTGATGTGTGAATGAATGGTGCACCAGTGATTGCTGAATTGTTGAGAATTGATATGTGTGATGTGTGTTTGCATGGTTATGTTATAATGAGATGCCAGGTATTGTGTTCTTTAAGTCATAAGAAGGGTTAACTCTGCTCACATTGCTTTCAATGGGAGGAAGAAATTTGCCCCAGCCTTGACTCATTCGGGCAAGCAGACTAGAGAAAGTTTCAGAAAGAGTGGAGAAGGGGTGGTGGAAAAGAAAAAGGAGAAAAAATTCTTTGTCTCCTGGCCGCCTGCTAACAGCATAAGCTACAGGGACAGGGGAGGAAGAAGGAGGGGGAGATTCTAGCCCAAAAAAGGGGACGGGGTGACCCCCCTCCCTCTCAGCCAAGCCTGCCATTAAATATTCAAGGAAGGTTTTTTTCTTCTTCTGGTTAAACTGCTCCTTCCACATTCTTAAAATTGCTTTTGCAATTAGAACTGTTACAAACATGCATAGCTAATTGGAGAGTGAATAATGGAAAAGCAATTGACTGATTTGCATTGAAGAGACAATTTTCATGGCCTCGCAAACCGGAAAAATTGTCTCTGAGTTTGTTCATTTTGTCTAGTCTTGTATCAAGGTAAAATGTCACTAACCCATTACATTGTGAACAAACCTAATGACTTGGAGTTATTTATTCCCACAGCTCTGCTATAACTATGTTTAATCCCTTTAAATTACATAAATAACACTTTGATTTTTGCAAACTTCTCTTCTAAGCGCCACATTTCAAAGGCAATTTGTTTTCCTGCAGTCATGACATGTTTGGAACTAAGTTCCAACCTCTTTGTGAATTGTGTAGGGTTTTTTCCACAGCCTCTGTAGTTAATTAACTCTTCATCGACAAAGATTGCTATCTCTTTCCACAGAATAGGAACCCAAAGGAGCATCATATTCTCATTAACTGTTAAGAAGTTAACCTCTGACTCTTTCATCTTCTGATTTTTATGTTTTTTCCACCACAGCATTGTGCAATCAGACTGTCTTTTAGCTTATTTGTCCTTCTCTTCTAATTTCTGATTTTTGAATGTTCACAGCTTTCCCTCGGGACATGGAGGAAAAATCCCTTATCTCATGATCTAACATTCTTGTTTTCTGGCAGACCCTCCCCAGCAGGGAATTCTGCATCTAAATGACACTTTTTACAAAGCCAGGTCAAGTAATTGTAGAATGAGTTAATCTACACTCTCTTTTCTTTCAGTTAAAATAAGAGGAAAGCCCCCCGGATCCTATAAGCTCAGAGATATTTACCTATAATTACAAAAAACTATTTTTCTCAGACTTTTTCTCCCAGGATTTTCAAGGCTGCTTCCGCAGCCAGTTTTTATCTCCTCTGCAGGTTCTTTTCTGAAGCCCAGAACCAGGAGATGTTAGATACCAGCAAGTGCAGACCTCAGCCACAGATGACACCAGCCGGCCATTTTTGATGCTTTTGCCCCACGAGGGGAGGATTTGGGACACACACATACATACAAGTAATTCAATATTACCCACCAATTGGGGCTTCAAAGGACATCTACTCAGTTAAACACACAACCTTGCTTTGCTTTTATGCCAACTTGGACTGCTATAAATATAGACTCTTCAAGTTACCAATGGACATTTTGAGTTATACAATAAAACCCACACCAAAGGACTCATAGTTTCACCACATGTAACCCCACTTCAAGGAGAAGCAGCGGAATATTTGTGTATATGTTTTGTGTATTTGCTATTCACTTGTATTGTTTTTGCATATCTTTGAATTCTTCGCCTTTGTACAATGCTCAAGGTGGGACTTTCAAGGGACATCTGAACCATACTGTGAATCTTGCATACATCCCATTGCATATTATTCTCACATCTGTCATCACGACACCACTCCTTGCTAGGAAGGCACATTTTCACAATGGGTGGGGGAAAGTAGCACATTTACACAAAGGTTGATCATCACAAAACAAAGAAATCCCCCTATTGTAATCCTTAATTACTTTGTGTTCTCTTATGTTCCTGCCAATCGCATCTCCCTATGTGGGAAGTGCCAGAGAAGCCCTTTTGCAGGGTAGCTAAGGACCATCTCTATCACTGGGGAAAAAGTTAGCATCCCCAGCGAAAGTCATCAAATCACACCTCATCAGTCACTGCCATGTTAAACAGAGGGCAGGCTGAACTGAGCCATGTGGTCTTAGACCGCCGCACAGCAATTGACTATTTGCTGCTTTGACACCATTTGGATTGCGAATCTGTCCGGGACAAGTACTGTCGCAACCTGAGGGACACTTCACGCAAAATCCAGGACCAGGTAACCAAACTTGACATCTCAGTCAAGAAGACATAATTGGGCTAGCACTGCAGTCCTGGGTCCCCTGGAGGTGGGTGCAGACTGAGCCCATACCTGTCAACCGCGGCTCCGGAAAATACAGGACCTGCACAAACGGTTCTGCGCAGGTCGCCTTCTATGCATGCGTAGAAGGCTACGTTGCTTGCGTAGCCTCCTACGCAAGCGGCGTAGCCTTCTACACAAGCGGCGTAGCCTTCTACGCATGCGTAGAATGGGGCTACGCAAGCGTAAAACCCTTCTACGCATGCGTAGAATGGGGCTATGTAAGTGTAAAACCCTTCTACGCATGCATAGAAGGTGACCTGCACAGAAGCCCCATACCATAATCATCATCACAGCAGTGAAGATTATGCTTTGCTGCTTTATGCAGTGCATTCCTTCACTCTTTTCAATATATGCCTCACGCCAGAGGCCAGGAGGAAACCTCATATTCAGCAAGTCCTCAGTCAGGCAGCATTAAAGGAATAAAAAGGGAGAAATGTGGATTGCCAGCACAAGTGGGAATTATTTAATATTAATCATTCCCCTCCCGAGAGGTTCATTCACTGGCCACAGCCAAAGCAAGAGTCAGGGCAAGACTTCTGAACATGGAAGCATGGGTCTTTCTGGAGAGGTAGATAAGATGGAATACACATCCCTTAGCTGCTCCCTGACTGACTTGGCAACATCCGGGTCTTTGCATAAACAATGGCCACAAGATGCTTCCCTGAGTTAAGGTAGACAATAACCACAAGATGCTTCCCTGAGTTAAGGTCAGTTAGAACTAGGGAAACAGATGTTACTTTAGATTAGAGTAGATCTTTTCCTATAGTGTAAATATGACGTAGAATATGCTTAGCAAAGAGGGCCAATCTGTAACCTAGGGCGTCAACCATCTTAGAGTCGCTCCGCCCAGAGGCAGAGTAATAAAATATCTTTGCCCTCCTCAATTCGAGGCTGGACCACCATATCCCATGCTCCACGTGTCTTTATTCCAGCACAGCAGGGTTCCACATTACAACACTAAACAACTGAGCTATCTTGCCAATCTTGTAGTCTTTAGGAGGCCTAGAGGAGATTGCATCTTCTCCAAGTAAGCCTAAGAAAGAATTCTGCTTTTAGCCAAATCTGAACATACTCAGGCAGAAAAATTTTCCATGTTTACAATGCTGCTCAATAGAACATAGCTCCCTGGTCTTAACTTTCTATGCAGTGTTTGAACAGCTGTCAAGGATATCAAGCTCATGTCTGGTTTGGCATTGTTCTTCCTGCCGTGAGTTAGAAAGGGCCAGGGGGCAGGGGGTGAGGGGCTGTCCCAAATAAGGGCTGACTCCCAACTTCTCTCCCCATAACAGCTTACAATGTGAGCCAAGTCCTCCTCCCAGGAGAGGTGGGTGGGGCAAAGGGACACCAGTGGGCATGCACCCCTAGGTATCGTCCATTAGATTTTCCTTCTTTTGAGTGAAGGGAAAATATTTAACTGATTGCTATGTACAGGAGTAACTTGTGGAAAACACTTGGAATTCTGTTTGTTTGTTGCAGGGTTAATGTATCTGTTTTAAAAACCCCAAAAGGCCTTAGGCTGAATTGAATACGTTGGGAAAATCATATGTTAGGCATGAGATACATCCTAGGCGGCCAGCTAGCTAACTGTGGTGTACATACTGTTGTTTTTGCTGTAGGGTTGTTTTTAACACATTATCATAAAGCAGTCTGGATTTAAGAAACACAGGGGAAACAGCCACTATGAGTATGACTATAGTGTAAAGCCGGAGAAAGTAGAATACAGTGGTACCTCATACAACAATTTTAATTCATTCCATGGGGCTTGTTGTTGTACGAAACAATTGCTATACTATAGAGATTTTCCCTATGGGATGCATTGTACAACAATTTTTTTCACTAAGTGGTTTTTCCCATTGAAAATTTGTTGTGCAATTTTTTCCATAGAGAAAATTTTTATGTGGGACACCATTTCCCCCCAAAACCTAATTGTTATATGATTTTGTTGCTAAACGGGGCAATTATTGTATGAGTTTCCACTGCAATTACTTTTTCAGGTCACTTTAACTTATCTCTTTATTTTACCTATTAGCAGTAAAAACCAAATTCTGCTCTGTCCATCATAACTGCAAAATGAGTGAAATTTCTCTTTTTGTAGAAAGGAAAAACAAAAACATGTTTCTTTATTGTTACCTGGATAGATGAGACAAATGAAACTGCAAAGCATAACATAAGAAAGCCAAAGTGATCACCTCTACACCATAATTCAAAATTCTAAGAGTAAAATATTCAGGGTCACTTAACAAATTAGGTGATTGTAATTTTGAAAATTCTAACCAATTATGAAAATTCTACTCAGAGACAGAGGTTCTTAAACAAGCAAGACTTTTAATGCTTCTAGATGAAGTCTTGTGGTGTATGCACTATTTTTTTTGCTGAAACTATTCTTAAGTTATTCCTGTTCTTGAAAGAAGCTAACATTCTTTAAACAAAGGCTGTGGCAATGTAGTGTAGGACCTCACTACCAAAAATATTGCATTTTGCTACTCTTCTACAACAGGTGAATTTGTAGTAATCTTTGCTTCTTGCATAATACTGATTTGAATCCCTCAGCCTTTTTTTTACTCCCAAACCAACTTTCTATCTCCCACTTGGGGTCTTTACTTTCTGGAATGATTCAGAAGAGCTTTCTCCCCATGTTGTTGTTCAGACATATAGTTGTGTCTGACACTTAGTGACCACATGTGCCACAGCACTCCAAGCTTCTCTGTTATCCACCATCCTCCAGAGTCTGTGCAGATCTACACCCACTACATCAATGATGCTGTCTAACCATCTCATCTTCTGCCTTCCCCTTCTCCTTTTGCCTTCAATCTTTCCTAGTATTTCGGCTTTATTCAGTGGGTCCTCTCTTTTCATTTAGTGGCCAAAGTACTTGAGCTTCAGCTTCATTATTTGTCCTTCCAAAGAGCCATCAGGGTTGATTTCCATTAGAAGTGACTGATTTTATCTCCTTGCAGTTCAGGAGATTCTGAGAAGTCTTTTCTAGCACCACAGTTCAAAGGCATCTATTCTTCTGCACTCAGCCTTCCTTACAGCTTCATAGAATGAGTTCAAAGAGGCCTTTTAGGCCATAAAGTCCAACCCCCTGCTCAATGTAAGAATCCAAATTAAAGCAGATAAGACAGGTGGCTATCTAATTCTCCTTTGAATGCTTCCAGTGTTGGAGTGCTCACCACCTCTCGAGGCAGTTGGCTCCACCATCATACTGCTCAAATTGTTAAGACTTTCGCCCTAATATTCTGCCTATATCAGGCTTCCTGTAGTTTCAGCCCATTATTATGTGTCATGCACTCTGGGATGATGTAGAATAGATTCTTCCCTTCCTCTTTATGTTTATCTTTCAGGTATCTGAAGAATGCTAACACATCCCCATTCCATCTCCTTTTCTCAAGGCTAAACATAGGAGTAAAAAGAGTCATTCCTCACAGGGCTTGGTTTCCAACCCCTGATCATCCTTGATGCCCTGTTCTGAACTTGTTCCAGCTTGTTGGCATCTTGAACAAGTTCAGAAGAAGGTAATGATGATATCCACATTTAGGTGATGTGGATATCCTTGTGGTTAGCTTCAGCTTCACCAGTACATTGGAGATGCATGGAGATGCGTGACAGAGCAGAAGAGCTAATCTCAGATATGTGTTTTTCCTGGAATGGACATATCAATGTAACTCAATTTACCATTCTACTTTAGAAGTACCAGTAAGCAACCTGCAGCATTCACAGTACAATGACAAAGTTTAATGGCTTGAGATTGATTTATTGTAGTAAAATCAATGTACTAGAGGATCAATGTATTTCCTTTCAACTTGTTGTCATTCTCTGTACCTGCTCTAATTTATTTGCATCTTTCTTAATTGCGGTGCCCAGAATTGGGCACAGGACTCTAGATGTGGTCTAACTAGTGCTGAATAGAAGGGGACTAAGTACATCATGGGTTTTGGAGACTATACTTCTCCAAACAGCATTGGCCTTTTTTACAGCCACATCACACTGTTGACTCATATTTAGCCTGTGACCTACAACAGTTCCAAGATCTTTCTCATTTGCAGTATTAACTTTGCACCTTTTTTTGTTTCCTAGGTGTGAAACATTGCACTTATCCCTGTTAAATATAATTCTGTTGGTTCACGGGAAGGCCACATGGACATGTCCGGTGGTTCAGTGTTGGAGACCAACTCAGTCATGGGGCACAGTTTGGAGGCATACCCAGGGGAGCAGGTCCCTCACCCGGGCATGCTGTGGCCTCGAGTTGTGCCACCCTGTGAAGGAGTGCAGGGGCTGTGGCCTGCCAATCAGGGGCCTCATGGGTTGACTGTGCCCAGCATGATTGACAGGGCACCAGCAGGTCAGGTGGAGCAACAATGGCCACTGCCCGCTTTTAGTGTAAGGGACCAAAGACAATGAAACAGCCGAAGGGTTGGCTTAACACAGGTTTATTGCATGATGATCCGGAGGAACATGTGGTAATGGTGGATGGGTAGCTCAATATACACAGCTGGCTATACATTTGAATGTGGCTCGTCGACAGACTATTGGTTGCTGCCTGCGTGATGTCGTAGAAGGTCACGCCCTTCTTGTCCAGGTGAAGAGGTGGCGGGAATCTTCCCGCGCTGCTGATCCAGGTGAATCTGAGCCATGAGAGCTGGACGCTCGCTATTGCCATCTAGTGGTCACTAGCTCGCGTCCCCTTATCGGGTTTACATTGATACAGCTGAAGGTTATAATGTTGCACACAGAAAGGTTACATTGTTACCACATGGCTAGGTACATTGTTAAAGGCACAGCTTTACAGAACACAACACCGCTCAAGCACCACTATGCAGGAAATGAGGTCGTAGACCTTGGAGTCTGCCAAAACCCAGTGCAGCCAGCTGCACATGGGCCACAGATTGCAGGGACCGGGCAGGAGCCTGCCACTCACCACTCTGTTGCCTGGGGTGTTTAGGAGCCATGAGGTGGGTAAGCTAGATGAGAGCAGCTAGGCTCTCAGCTACAGGCCTCGTGGGCTGAAAAGAAAAATGGTGGGAAGGTCTAGACAGCGTGCCTCTGCCTAAAGCCTCCAAGGCTAAGGTTTCTCCCCTCCGCTGCTAAAGACAAGGTAAAGCGAAAGTGAAAGGACACAGTGATACGGAGGAGCAACCAACGATCTTGCCATGTCCAGTTAAGGAAGGGTGAGGTAGGGAAGAGCCACCCTTTAAATAGGGCATGGCCCCTCCCTCCTCACCACATGACAGGAGCGCACCAAATCATGTCCCCCTCACTGGGGTGGCTGGGAAAAACACCGCCTGTCGGCATGCTCCTTTGGGCGGTGAGCCTTTTATTTCATGCAGTCACTGTCTGCAGTGATCTTACATTATGAGAAAGTAAAGTCTGTCACGGCTTCCATTTCTTCCCCTTCTATCTGTCAGGGAGTGATGGGGCCGGATGACATGATCTAGCTTTTTCTGTTGAGTTTCAAATCAACTTTTGCACTCTTTTCTTTCACTCTCATAAAGAGGCTTTTTAGATTTTCTTCACTTTCTGCCATTAAGGTGGTGTCGTCTGCATATCTGACATTGTTGATATTTTTATACATCTTATATCCCATGCAGATATGTAAAAGAGGGGGAGTAGAAGAATCTCTCTTGCTATGACAGAGCAAAAGTCATTGAGCAGATGGTAGAATTATTTGGGGAGTTATAACTGCTAATTTATTTTAAACAATTTAAACACATTTGAAAACCTTCTCTGGTGGTACCAACATTTTTTTGTAAAGGGTGGCCTTTACAAATACAGGTCAATCTATGTGAACATAAACATAAACACTGGGATTATGTAAGTTGTCATCAATGCCAGACAAGCTGGTTCTGCATATCTTACTATTTAACACCTAACATAACCTCTTATAGGACTGTCAATGTACAAAGGAATACATATAAATATATTAAGTATATTTGTAAATAAATTAAACTGTATTATAAATTGTAGTGAGCCAGAACCTTCTCTGTGCACTTATACTATAAGGCTGTCATAAAGGCAGTTGCTATAGCTTCACATGTTACAGTTTTATAAAAAATTCTTGGGTGGTAGTTTGTAAGTTCCAGTGTAACAGACAATTTGTTTGTCTACTGTAGTATGCTTCAAGGTGATAGAAGGGTAATGAGACAAAGTGCCAAGGTCTATGAAAATCAAGCTGCTTTTCATTAAATAGGAGGCCAATCACCACAGGTACTGAATTACTTTTCATGAACGCAATCCAACTGTGTCCTTGAACTGTGGAACTGAAGTGCCAGAAGCACTACACTGGGCGAGTGAACATGTGTGGGTGTTCTCTCCATTAACACAGGAAATGTCTTCTATGCAAAGAGTGAGGTTGTGACAAATACAGATCATTCCTGGAGAAGATCATGAGACAAATGCTCTGACAGGTGTGTCTGTGTTTTAAAGGATTGTTTCCCATCTCTTTCATGTTCTAGAAAATCCTCTTAGGCTTTTTAAGACTCTTACCTGAAAATGGCAAATATATCTGTAAAGATATTATTCTGTCATACATTTACAAACTTAAAATTGATGTCAGGGTAATTTCCCAGACAAATCCCATCACAGAATAAGAAACAATTATTTAAATTACTTACATAGGTACTTTCTAGTCTTCCTCTCATAGATAGAAAGGATGCATTTAGGGATATCTCTCAGCCTCTCAGTTTTTTTAAAAAAAAACAAGCAAAAGGAACCTCTTTTTTTCCTTATAGCAAGATTTTTCTGCATGAGTTTTCCCCTCAAGAAATCTTGTGGGAAATCTCACAGGAATTCTCTGATGTTTCATAATCCTTTTTAAATAAAAGCCAAATTACACAGGGTTGCTGTAATTCCTGCACAGAGTACTATATTCTTTACTAGCAAAGGTTGCCCGTCGTTGCCGGGCTGTTTTAAATGGTGTTGGAAAGTTGTTGTTGTTGTTAATGTTTGTAAAGAAGAGGTTAGTCTATAATTGAAATTTTTAAAATTGTTATTTATACAAAAAAAATTTTGATGGCCTGTCATAAACTGTGATGAGTTTTGTTTGGTGTTTTGGTTTTGTGGATGAAAAAAAGAATAAAGGATGATATACTTTTTTGAAAAACTCTTGGGGCCTTTTGTGTGGGGCTATTGTGTCTTTTTGAATTTTTTTTATTATTGTGGGCAGCAAGTGCTGCTGGTCGGGGTTATCTTGTATTTTGACTGTTTTTTCTCTCGTGGCCTCTGGGTGGAGCTTCTTCCAGTAAGTAGTCTCTTTCTTTATTCATTTCTTTTCCAGTAGTTGTTGTGTGAGGTCGTCTGTTGGTGAGTTGGCTGTTTTTCTTTATTTGGGGTGGTGGTGGTTGGATTTTGTGGTGTTTGGCTGGGTGCTGGGTGTGTTTGGAAATGTTTGTTGTTGTTAACTTTTTTTGGTGTTATTTTTGTTTGTTTTTGTTTATTTTTGAATGTTTTTGATTGTTTGTTTTTGTGTTTTTTGGTGTCCTACGGGGGGGGATCCCCTCTCTGCCGTCTCCCCTGGCTCTGGAAGGCTTTGGGGGACAGACCCCTTTTGTCTCCCCAAACCTTCCAGACTCATGGGACCCAGGAGAGGGGATCGAATCCAGGCTACCCTCTGATATTAAAAGGGAAATCCCAATTGGGGATTCCCCTTTAATATCAGTGGGGGGGATTGTGATCCCCCTCTCCGCTGGCTTCCTTGGGTTTGGTAGGGTTGGGTTGAGAAAATGGGTCTGTCTCCCCCACCCTTCCGGACCCAGGAGAGCCATCGAGAGGGGGATCCCCCCCCCAACCTCCGTTTTTAAAGAGAAGTAACCGCTTGGTTTCTTCTCTTTAATATGGGGCGTGTGTGTGTGTGGGGAGGGGAATCCCCTCTCTGCCAGGTCCCCTGGGGTCAGGAGGGTTGGGGAGACAGACTCCTTTGGTCCCCCCAACCCTCTCAAACCCCAGGGGAGCCAGTAGAGAGGGGGAGCACAACACCCCCGCTCCCACCCAGTGATATTAAAGGGGAAACTCCGATTAGGAGCTTCAGGCGCCGATGGGGAGGGGGGCTTTGGTTCCCGCGGCTTGTCGGACTTGCTCTCCAGGTGTTTTTGTTTTATTTTTTGGGCGCCGGCTTCCTCAGCATTCTGCGCGCTCATGGCGCGCAGGACGCTGGGGCTTGTAGTTATGGGTTTGTGCTTTCTGTTTGTGCTGCGTTTTTTAAAAACGGTTTTCTTTTGATTGGCTGCGGCACGTTTCCGAACGTTCCTTGCACCGCGCCATGTGAGAGCCTCTCAGCCTGATTGGCTCTGGCGCGGCACGGCACAAGGAATGTTGGGAAAGGAAGTTGTTTCCCTTTTTTCGCGTTTGTGGGGCTGTTGCCCCACTGCCTGTTTTCTCAATCCTTTGTTGACCTGCAGACCCAGATCGGCCGTTTGCACAAAGGGTGAGTGCAGGCAAGTAGGGCGAGGCATAGCAACCTATAGCCAGTTCCAACGGTTAACACTTGGTTTTATAGGTTAAGATTGTATTGTATGTATTCAGTTGAAGGGGGCATTAAACTGTAAAGAAATTGCCAAATCATGGACAATTATAAATGGGGAAAATTGGGAAAACTTGTGATGCAGGAGGAATTTTTGACAAGGATTCTTGATGTGGTGTAATTGGGGGAAATCACACAGAATGAGAAAGTTTTCGAGTTGTTATTGCTAGTTTTCATTCCAGGAGGTAACAAGTGAATTCCCCCCCCCATTTCTTTTGTTGCTGCTGTCTTCTGATTTCTTGGTTACAGTTTCCATTTGAATAGAAGATTAAACCAAACTATGCATATTTTTGACTATTTTAGTTACTTCAGTGTCAACATTAATGTTCTGCAGTTCTCCTTTCATATTTTCCAGTTCTTCTTTCATGTTTTTTTTCTCATTTTAATGTTCAACTGCAGTACTTTTTTTTGACACTCTCTGTTTTTACTTTCACAAAAAGTCTTATCAAAGTAATCTCTGATTTCTGATGGTAAGATGGTGACATCTGCATATCTTAAATTACTGATGGGTTTTCCACAAGTTATTAGTCCTGTTTCATCTAAATCTGGTCCTACTTTCTGTATGATATATTCTGCAGAAGAATAGATGCCTTTGAGATGTGGTGTTGGAGGAGAGTCCTGAGAGTCCCTTGGACAGCAAAGAGAACAAATAGGTCAATACTGGAAGAAATCAATCCAGACTGTTCATTGGAGGGACAAATAGTGAAGATGAACTAAAGTACTTTGGACATCAAATGAGAAGGGAGGAGTCACTTGAGATGGCCTTGATGCTGGGAAAGGTGGAGAGAAGAAGGGGGCATCCAAAGATGAGATGGCTAGATGGTATTGTGGACACAATGAGCACAGAGTTTGGTGGGCTGAGGAGAATGGTGCAGGACAGAGGTGCCCGGAAGAAAATGGTCCATGGGGTCGCAAAGGGTCGGAATCGACTGTGTGACTGAACAACAACAATATTCTGCATACAGATTGAACAGATATGGGGATAAAATTCACACTTGTCTGATAATTTTGCTTTCTGTCTTCATATTCTGTCCACAATCAAGGTTATGCATTACGGCAATCAAGTGCTGTGGCATATCCATTTCTTTCAGAACAACTCATAGTTTCTCAATATCTAGAGAGTCAAAGACTTTGAGTGTATAAAATGTCGAATGATCTTCTGAAAATTTTGGTGAGCTTCAGTATCCAGCAAATATTTGCAATACATTCTAAAGTCCCTCTTCCTTTTCAGAATCCAGCTTCATATTTCGTTTAAGTAAATGCTTTTGCTGCAACACATTCAGCATCACTTTGTTTGCATGAAAAATATATAGCAATGATTCTATAAATAGGGCACTTGTTAGCATCCCCTTTCTTGGGGACTGGAATTTATTTTGAATGTTGCAACTCTGTGGACCATAATTTGTTTCCCCATATTTTTGGGGTATTCTTTTCAGAATTTTGATAGATCCAGTCTCTGTGGTTTGAAACAATTCTGTTTTTATCCCACCTACTGTTGGTGATTGATTTCATGGCAGTGGTTTTAGAGTAGCTATCACTTCACTTTCTAGAACCTCAGGTTCTTTGTCATCGATTTCTTTTTCCAAGGGGTCTGTCATCCTTTTATCTCTTCTGTTTCCACCTTGCATTTCATTTCTCCTTTTTATATAGTGTGCCTCCCTGTTGCTCTTTCAGCATTTCTACTCTAGGCTTAAATATTTAATCACACAAGTTGTTAAAATGCTAAGATCTGTTTGTAACATCACAGGAAATGAAAGTGTTCTAGAAAATAGTGTAAGCCTGTCTAGACAGGGCATTTAACCCACTCATTGCAACTCTCAGGGTTTACTACTGTCTCTAGCTTTCATATGTTGTGGATACTGGAGCACCCTAACTTGTCTAAGCATTGGGTTTTGAACTCCTTTCAGGAAGGTTCAACTTTTTTTTTTTGCAGGAATCCCATATATGCTACTCTCAACTCCTATAGATGCTGGGAACAGCATATATTAGAGACTTGCAGATATTAAAGTTACTTCCAAAGTTAACAAACAAGTCTTTATCGCACAGTGTTTAAGCTGCAGTACTGCAGCCAAAAACTCCTCACAATGTGAGTTCATTCCTGTCATACTCAAGCCTTCCAATTCTTCCAAGATTAGTAAAATTAGTACTTAGCACATTAGGGTCAAAAATGCTTATTACATTGTGAGAGTGCTCTAAGCACTATAGGGTGGTACATAAGTGTAATTGCTAATTGCTAACATCCATTATGCTGAACGGTTAATGCTAGTTTCTTTAGCATATCAAATATTGACATTATACACTTCTCCTGTTCCTCTGCAGAGGGGCATCAAAGGTTTCTTATTCCCCACTTGTCTAGCTGATAATTGTACATATATTGCACCTGTTATGAGAGTAAAAATGTTATTATTAAATTTTGCTTTTCCTTGTAGTGCTGATTGAGAAATTTTTCAGCGCTCTGGTTTTGATTAGCACTAGAACAGAGATAAAATTGTCATCTAAGAGAGGGAAAAATTCAGTTTTCCTGCCCCATCCACAGAAAAGCTGGGGAAGTATTTCATTTGCTTAAATCATGAAGTGTCTCACTTCAGCACATGAGCAAAGGTTGATCATGTTGTTTGAAGGTGGGAGTGAATTAAAAATGATTTAGCTTCTCCCCCATCCTTATGGGACCTGAAAATCAGCAACCCCAGACTACCCCACAAAACACAGTCTAGACCAGTGTTTGGCCATGCCCTGGGGGGCTTCAATTCCCAGAATCCTAAGTCAGTACATCAGCTGATCGGTGCTTTCGAGAATTGACTTAGGCTTCTGGGAATTGAAGTCCAAAAACCAAAGGTTGGGAAACATTGGTCTAGACATAGTCTGTGACAAGTATTATGGTCTAGATATTTATTTGGAGAAAAATGACATTAGCAGCATGAGAAGGGTTAGAAATAAGAAAAGGCCTTTCTGAATTAAAAGAACTTTACACTTTTAGATTCTAATGTTCTATGGAGATAATAAAAGGAAATTTATTATTTTGGCTATGAATATTCATGAATTCCCAGTCCCAAAGCTAAAAACCTAAAAGCAGAACATATAAATCTTGTGAATAAGCACTTTGAAAAAGTGATAGGTCTGCAAAATTGTTGTCAGATTCATTCGAGGGAAGAAACAGATTGGAAGGGGGGGAGAAAATATAGGCAATAGGCATGCAGAAGACACAACATCTATGGCTGTGCTGTAAATAGAGAACTGATGATGAGCAGCTCAGCATGATGCAAAATATTCTATCAGCGCTTTTGAATGGGAAGAAAAATAGGTAAAATTGAACATCCATGAAAATTGCACCAAAGGTTTGATGGCAATGCTTAGGATGGCATCAAGAACCACATGGGGGAAACTATTGGAAAGCTTCACCTCTATTCTATGTTCAAAGCCTTAATAAGGGTGCTTAATTTACAGGGAGAAAGCAAGTTACACTTTCTTCAACTTTACAAAGGAATCTCTAGAAACAGAGAAGTAGCATTTACCATTTTTACTGAGGATGGAAGTTGAAATCAATGTTAAACTACGTGAAACTCAAGACATGCTTAGCGGTCAGGTCCTTGTTTATCCTAATCCACCAAGACAAATATACCCATATTGCTCTTATAAAGCTAGCTCATGGTCTATTGATATGTTGGGCTACTGATAGCAGCAAACACCTTGAATAATTTCGTTTTATTCTAATGAAATGCTATAGTGAAATGTCAGCCTTAGAGGTGCCTCTCTAGAGTGTACTTGTAAGAAAGGAGAACTTTCATGTGTTCATGGTAAGAATATAGACAGATACGGACTGATACACACAGCAGACCTCCTTGGGGGGGGGGGAGATGTTCTGGTGACCATATTCTTAGCTAGTGAAAGTAGTTCCTGAGCTTGTGTCTCTCCCCCTCCCTATTTTCTTACTCTTTGACTGTTCTCTTCCTTTTTCAGCCTATACCAATTTCACCCCAATTGGAGAGCATATTATCCTTGCCTCTTCTTCCATGAAGCATGTATAGCTTTCCAAGAAGTGGGAACTCGTTAACATTTGTAATGTCGCTTGAGATAAATGACTTAAAATGACCCATGTTTCATGCCCTCATTTCATCTGTAAAATGAGAAAAGTCGTATTGGTTTGAATCAGAATTAGGATTGCTGTATGTATAAATGAATAAGGAAATCGTTTTTACACTGATGAAAATAGAGCTTGTAAAGTTTCTTTATTTGTTTGTGGGACCACAGCTCAGAATTCCCTAGCCAGAACAGCCATGGTGGCTGGACGGGGTATAGGTCTTGCAATGTAAAAGAGTAATTTTTCTAAGCTATAAGGTAAATCCTCTTTTAAAATGTTAGCTACACATAGTAATAATGACAACATATATTAATAGCAATGCATCTTCAGGCTATCCTTCAGCTGAAGAATGAATTGCTCTTTTTAAATGATCATCAGGAACATTTGTATCTGCACATATCTCATCTTTAATAAAAAAATATTTATATTTCCCCCTTATTTTCTCCTCTACAAGCTTAACACCTTCCCAATTCAAGCTAAATGTAGATAACAACTAAGTACTCTGTTTTGTTTATGTGATTTTATTTATGGAAATAGGTTTTGGTTTTATTTGTGTTTTTATTTATTTATTTAATGTCTGTGAGCTACCCAGAGTGGTGTCTACGCCAATTAAACAAACAAAAAAAGCTGCAATTCAGTCAAGGAATAAATGACAAGAAGCCCTTAATAGGCAGCAGAATCTATCTATTTTATAATAGATATGTGTAACAATCGCCAGACCATTTTTAAAAGAAAATCTCGAGTCTGAGATCGTATCAGGCCAGGATGCTTTAACTGCGGAGTGTGGTCTGGATTTTTCTAAACACAAGACAAGTCCTGGGATATTAAAAAAACTCAATCCCAGCATGCCTTGACAAATTACAGCCTACCCTCTTCCTAGGGTTAGCTAATAACCAGTGTTTTGGCCTAATCTTGGTAGTGTGTAACTAAAAACAAACAAACTCCCTCTTCTGGTGTGAGGAAACACAAGGGCTTAGGTTTTTAAAAAGGTTTATTTGAACTAAACTGAGGTATTTACAAACATCAACAGTCAGATTTCAAAGGCAGCTTCATTCATCGTCGTCAGTTGCTACTTGTATCCAAATATACGTTTTTCCTGGAAGTCATTTTCATAGTTGATGGATGCGTTTCTGATGACTCAATAAACCAATCCTGGCAAGAAACATGCGACCACACACACATTACACTGAATCGTGGCAGGTGTAGTTGAGTTTGATGAAGCTTCCATGCTTGTAATTTAGCCTCTTCACGTCCGCAGCATTCACCTTCAAAGTGATTGGTAGCAGCAGAGATGGTTTGGGGCCAAAGTGGGCGATCTACAGCTGGTGCCTCCCAGGTTTGCGGGTTTGTACCTGACACCTTCATGGTTTGTTTCAGCTGGTCCTTATAACACTTCAAAGGAGCTCTTTGAGGTCTTGTACCCGAGCTAGGTTCCTCATAAATAATTTGACAAGGAAACCTGGAACCATCTGTGACCATATGCAGCTGCTATTACTCTTGCCTCAAGCCTCTCCAGGTTCCCCCTGAGCTTCCAAGGCTGGCAAGCTCACTTTGGAACACTTGACACTCCGAGTACCTAACAACCGATCGGTCGTTCTGCAAATTACCTTGCAGCAACCTGGGATTCCTCTTAATTACCAAGAGCCAAGACAACACTATGGAGAGTATGAATATGTGGTAGCATATGGCATGAACTTGGCTTTACTCTGTGATCTTACCCCCTCTCCAATAAACAGATGTTGAATTGAAGAAAATATTGTTTATTGATCTTGAAGCATAAGTAAAAGGTTACAGTTCATCTGTTGGGTTCAGGATACTGATACAGGTAAATCCAAAACAATCTCTAATCAAAATACTCAGGAATATCCACATTCAGGCTTTCCCCTACCAAAAAACCTGACTAAACTAGGTAATTATGATTAAGCTTGGGTGGACTATGGACTCAATTGTAGACTGGAATCCAACTCTCCCTCCTGAGTGATCCCACTCAGAACCAAAATTGAACTCTTACTAACTTCCAGTCCCATGTTTCTATAGCATAGAACATGAGTCTGGCTTTCTGAATTAGCATATAGCCAATCAGAATCAAGGGTTTATTTAAACACACCCTGTTCTCATAACAATGTCTTGTTGTCCTCCGGATCTGGATATTGACACACACAGACATTCCAAGCTTTCAGGGTAAGACAAAACACAGGCCTAGGGCCTTGAGAAGTTTCTACAGCTACACCTGCTTGATAAGCAAGCAGAAAGAAAACAGGGCTTTTGCAAAGAAGCAAATCTACAACTCATATAACAGTTTCTGAACATAAGACACTCCATGTTGAATAACTCATGATGCTATTTCATTACACTATCCATACAGCGGACATGCCTTATCCATCTAATTCAATGGCCTATGATGGAAGCTTCAATGCTATTTACATGCACCTTCTTGAGAACTGCGATGTTGGTGACATAGTCATCCCACTTGATAGTCAAGATAGACCTTAGCTTCTGTTGGTGAAAGTTCTCAAGCTTTTTGATGTCTTGGCAATAGAGGGTCTATGTTTTGCAACAGCTTAATAACATTGAGATAACAACATGAGCTTTGTATGGATTGTTAAATCTTTGTTCATGAAGACCCGGTGCGATAGATGACCAAAGGCAGAATGGGCAGCACCAATTCTCTTCAACACATCCTGTTCACAAGTGCAGTTTTTAGACAGGATGCTACCAAGGTAAGAAAACTGGTCTACCTGTTCCAGTGTCGAATCTGAGATGGTACTACCGAACTCTGGAAGGGCTGTCCTTGGGGCAAATAGTGCAAGTACCTTAGTTTTCTGAGCATTTATGGTGAGGCCAAAACGATCACATGTATTCTTGAAACAGTTGACTGACTGTTGCAGCTCCTCAGGTGTGAGAGCAGACAATGCAGTATCATTGGAATATTACATTTCTGTTATCCTGCTAACACTGGTTATTCTTTGGGAGCATAGTCTAGCCAAATTAAAGAGTCCTCTGTTGAAGTGGTATTTAATCTCGATGCCTGTATTGTTATTAGATGTTTTATATTGTATGGCAGCCAAGTAAAGGGCAAAAAGGGTTGGAGCAAGCACACAACCCTGCTTCAATCCGTGGGTGATTGGGAAGGCATCTGATATGCTGTTTTGATGGAGAACCCTCCCAGACATGCCATCATGAAGTGCCTGGACCATATCTATGCATGTATATTGTTTATAATACATATATACATGATATAGGCAAAGTTTTTCCAGCATCAAGGTTTCATAGAAGTAGAAACAGTGTTATTTTAGCAGTGAAATAATCAGAAATGAAGATTCTTTTGGCAGCTTGATTCTTTTGTGGCCAAAACTAGGTGCATGCATTTGAATCATAACCTTAAAATGCTTAAGATTAATCTAGTTATATTGACATTTTTCTCTTGAGGAAGCCTCATAGAAGCAAAGAATAATGGATTTGCACATTGGAACTTGAACTGAGTTCAACCAATCAATGCAGTGATCCAAATCAAAGTATAACTAACATATAGCAGTCTACTTTTTTCTTGAATGCCTCCAGTGTTGGAGCATTCACCACCTCCTGAGATAATTGGTTCTATTGGCGTACTTCTCTAACAATTTGAGCCCATTATTACATGTCCTGCAATATGGGATGATCTATAAGAGATGACAATAGTTGAAAAGTGCTACATATCTCCCCCAAGTCTTCTTTTCTCAAGGATTAAAATGCTCATTTTTTTCTGTCTTTTCTCATAGAAGTTGGTTTCCAGTCCCCTGATAATCCTTGTTGTCATCCTCTGAATTTGTTCCAGCTTGTCAGCATTTTTCTCAAAGTTTTGGCATCTATGAGAGTTATTGCTACTTTCTGCCAGTAAGATAGTATTGTCTACATATTTTAAATTAGTGATAATTATTTCACCAATTTTCAGTCTTGTTTCATCTGAATCTATTTAGTTTTTCATGTGGTATGTTCTGAGTACATATTGAACAGACATCATTGCCTAAGAGAAACTATTCTGAGTCTCTTTTTCTATGACTGGTTAGATTTCTTTGATACACCTTGTGGCTACACTGTTTTGCTTATATGCTTATTGAAATGTTTTTGGATATGTCCTTTTTATATATTGATTGTTGATATTTTGACTTGTACTGATATATTGTATTATTGTGGAATTTATTGTAACTGAATATGTTGTTAAGCTGTATATAAGTTTAAATAATAATAATAATAATAATAATAATAATAATAATAATAATAATAATAATAATAATAATAATAATAATAATAATAATAATAATAATAATAATAATAATAATAATAATAATCTCCATAAGACTTACTTCTTGTTCACAGTAAATGTTTCACATGGGGACAATCAAATATTGAGATACACCTGTTTCTTTTAGCACAATCAATAGTTTACCATGAATCACACAAAGGCCTTGATGTACTCTATAAAGGATAGACTGATCTTCCATAATTCTTTGATACACTCCAATAACCAGCACATATTTTTAATATGATTATTTTATCTTCTTTTCAATATCTGCTACTGCATTCTTGTTAGAGTATGACAGAAAAGAATTTTAGCAGTATACTCCTGTACTTTACTTCTTCCATCCACTGTGAGAGCACCTTTCACTTCACTTTCTAAAACCACAGGTTGTTCATCACAGAATTCTTCTTCAAAGTAATGTATCATTCTTTAATTCTCTAGCACAAGGAGGAGGACCTTCTCCATGTCTGCCCCGGCCCTATAGAACCTCCTGCTAGCAGAATTATGGCTGCAGACAGAATTGCTGCCCTTTAGGAAGGAACTTAAACCCTGACTGGCAAGGCAGGTGTGGGACATGGACGGAGAGGTGGCCCCCGCCCGTTGGCTCATTTAAATAATTTGTCCCTCTTTTAAGATGGGGCAAGTGGGTTATTAATGGGTTTTTAATGTGATTTTAATCAATGTTTTTTATGGTTTTTATGCTGTTGTGAGCCTTCCGGAGTCGCTCCGGCGAGGGGGCAGTGATATAAATTCAAAATAATAAATATATTAATTAATAATGTCTTCTATGTGGTTTTTCAGGATATTCTCTGTATTTTATCTTGGCCAAATAATAAGTTCCTTTGTAGCTTTTCAGCATTCCTAACCTAGGTTTCTTGGATCTTCTGGAAGAGATCTCTCATTTTTTTTGTCATTCTTACCCCTTTCCCCCCAATGATTATTGTAACTGTACCTGATGTGTATAAATTGATGCCATGAGGTCTCACTCTTATGTCTGACTAAGTGGACTTGATCCATGAAAGCTCACATTTAAATACAGGAGTTAGTTTTTAAGGTGCTACTATGTTTTTTGGGTTTTTGTTTTGTTTACTCTGATATATTGTAACTGTTCTTTGTCTCTATGTGATAATCATTAAGTTACAATCATGACTCTGACCAATATTGTCAAGTTTTAGACATAAAATAAGGGAAAATTTAGGCTATGCCCTTCTCTCCCAGGCCACACCCCCTTCTCCCTAAAATCTAGGCACATTCAAGAGTCTAGAAGATGAAGAGCCACAGAGGAATGTTGAGTTCTCCTGGTAGAGGAAGAACCACCCCATAGGCACAACTGCTTCCCCTCACAGGGAAAAAGGCAGCCAGCAAGCCAGGCTTACTTCAACAATTCTATTTTATATTCCCCCCTATTCTCCCCCCTATTCGACTGCATTTCATATTATGGTGATTTTTCATGGAACTATTTTTCACACTTTAATCAGTTAATTGTCTGCTGTCTTAGCATTTTGTGCCTCAATTTCATTTTTTAAAACTCTGTATTTAAGACAAAACCATGGAAGTATGCTGTTTATATTGTATGCAAATATACTTGAAGCCCTCTCTCTCATGGGAAAGAGGGTGTTAAAGGGAAGTCAATGAGCCAATCGGCTTCAAGTATATTTGCATACAGCATAAACAGGATACTTCCACGGTTTTCTCCTAAACACAGAGTTTTAAAAATGAAATTGAGGCAAAAAATACTAAGACAGGAGACAATTAACTGATTAAAGTGTAAAAAACAGTTCCATGAAAAATCACCATAATATGAAATGCAGTCGAATTGGGGGGGGGGGGAGAATAGGGGAAAATATAGAATAGAATTATTAGTAAGCTTGGCTTGCTACTTCATTTTTCCCTGTGAGGGAAAGCAGTTGTGCTTATGCAGTGGTTTCTCATCTACCAGGGGGAGCACAACACTTCTCTTCTATGGTATGAGCTGCACATCTCATGAAGATATAACACAATAATATATGGGAGGTTTACATACCCCTGATTTTTTTTAAAATATGGGAAATTACAAAAAAAACATGATGGTGGGATTAGGGGCTCTAAATTACAGGGTTTTCCTGGGCAAAATGGGATACTTGACAGGTATGATTCTGACTATATTTCTGTCATTATTTACTTTTACTTCTTATCTATCCTTAGCAATTTTCTACCATCATGCATCTAGGTTTTTCTTTAATTTTGACTGATAGAATTCCTTTTTTACATTCTTTGCCAACATAGTCTCTGATTTTAATCCCCAATTCTTTTAGTTCATTCACAGTTGACTAATAAACATTTGTTCTTTTTTGTGAACTTAAAGTTAATCAAAAATCTATATAACGAAAATCATGGTGTCATGCCATTTGAGGGTCATGCGACATGACACCTTGGTACCCACCGCCCCAGAAACCATGCCTCTGTCTACCTGCGGCGCTTGGCTGGGCTGGTGCGGTGTACCGGCAGTGTCCCCCATGGACCTTCACCCCCGAAAAGGGTCATGCAGGGGGCACCCCCACCCACACGGAAGTCCACCGATGGAGGGCGGGTCTGCGCAGAGTGGCCATTTGCAGCAGGCCTGGCCGGCCTGCACTGTGCATGCCCCAACACAAGGCTCTGCCTCAACCTGGATATTTGGGGTAGTGGGCGGAGCACATGAGGCATGCCGGCCAGATTCGGCCGCCAAGCAAGGGAGCAACTCGGCCACAGGTGGACCTGTCTCGCTGCCTCCCTTGCCCCTCAAATCCATTGGGAGTGCCAGGACCGGCGACTGCCCTTGCGGCAGCCCAGCTGTCAATGCCGCCTTCCGTAGGCGCTGCACCACACCCAGCCAGCCCTTGGAAGCACAGGGGCCAGCACTGCCTCTGACAGACTTCCCAGGATCTGGCCGCCCAGCCCCACCGCCCCTCCCGACTGCCATTCCCCCAACCCTGATGGAGCCCTTGCAAGCCCCAGCCACTGGCCACCAGCATAGGAACCACCACACCAGACAACACACGCCACCATTGTTCCTCCAGATGCAGTATGCAACAGAGTGTGTGGCTTCCTCCACCACTCCGATGCTGCCCGCATCTGGAGGGGGGTTCTTTTGGGCACCCCCTCCAGCGCGTGCCTCTCTGGATGTGGGCAGCATTGGGATGGTGGAGGAAGCCGCACACCCTGTTGAATCCTGCGGCAGGAGGAGCAATGGCAGCGCATGTTGTCTGGTGCGGTGGCTCCTATGCTGGGGGCCAGTGGCTGGGGCTCGCAAGGGCTCCATTGGTGCCTTCTTTTGTGCATGCGCTGGAGTGGGGGAGCCCAAAAGAACCCCCCGGCACATGCCTCTCCTCACGGCTTGCCTCCAGTACAGTCGGCCCTGGCCCAGATGGAATGCCGAGAAGCTGGTCGAACTTGACTAACTAGAGAATCAAGTTCGCCCATCTTCTAGGCACTCCACCAGGTCCACTCCATCCAGAGAGGTACACACTGGCCACAACACGCATTCCATCGGCCTTCGGGGGAGGCGCTGTGAACTTTGGCAGCAACGCCACCAACTTCGGAGCCTCCTCTGCTGCTGACACCTTGCCCCAACAGGCACTTCCCTGCTCTCTGCCGGCCATCAACACCTCTGGCCACCCTGCCCCCACTACGGTTGCCACTGCTGGATGACGGCCCAGTTAGGCAGGCCTGCCATCATGGGGGGGCTGCCTGCATGCGGGGGGTGGAAAACAGAGCCAGTGGGTGGTCAGCACTGCATCTAGGTCACCTGCTGTCCATTGCCCCTTACTGGCAGCCCTCATGGGCCTGCCAAGAGGGTACGGAGCCCCTCCTTGGGCAGGGCACGCAGATCACGCCTGCTGAGCATTGGGGGGCATGAGGCGTCTGGGGTTTTGTGCCATGGGACAGCGGTAGAGGGTGCACAAACCAGCAGGAGTGGGGGGAGCATCGGGCCAACTTGCAAGGTTCTGGGGTAAGGGCGGGGGGCCTAACAAGCACAAGGGTCAAGTGCGCTTTGGGCCAGCCTGTGTGTGCTCAGTGCCCCCCACCCTTACCATGGACCCTTGCCAGTTGGCCCAATGCTCCCCCTGCACCCTTCCTGGCTTGTGTGCTCTCCACTGCTGCCCCGTGTAACACACCGTCAGACCCCTTATGCCCCTTGATGCTCATCAGGCGTGATCCATGCACCCTGCCCAAGGAGGGGCTCGGGGCCCTCTTGGTGGGCCCATGTGGGCCACCAGTAAGGGGCAGTGGATGGTGGGTGACCCAGATGTGGTGCCAAACCCCCACCCCAGCTCTGTTTTTGCCCCCTCCCGCCACAGGCAGGCAGCCCCCCCATGATGGCAGGCCCACCTGGCTGGGCCGTTGTCCAGTGGTGGCAACCATGGCAGTGGCAGGGTGGCTGGAGACTCACAAGGCCAGCAGAGGGTGGGGAAGCACCTATTGCGGCAAGGTGGCAGCCCACCCGTGATGGCCCAGAAGCCAGGAGGGATGCGGACAGGGGATATTGGGCAGACTGGCATGGGTCTGGGGTAAGCACCGAGCACACACGATCCTTGCCAGTTGGCCTAATGCTCTCCCCCATACACCTCCTGGCCCAATGCTCTCTGCCCACCCACCCATGCTGACTACTGTGCACTCGATGATCCCCCACCCTTTCCCAGGATCCTTGCCAGTCGGCCCAATGCTCCCCCACCCTCCTGCCTTGCACGGCCTCCACCGCTGCCCCATGGCACAGGCCCCCAGACCCCTCACGCATCCCCCCATGCTCAGCGGCCATGTTCCATGCCCCCTGCCCAAGGAGGGGCTAGGGGCCCTCTTTGCGGCACACACACCAGGTTGGGTCCCACACCTGGACAACACCGGGTACCCTTGCTAGTATTATTTAAATTCTATTTTAAAACTTCTTCCATGTCTAGACCACATGTGAAGCTGACAAAATAAAGCCACCTTTTGGTGAATTCATTCTGTACTTCCTTTCTCTTGTCCTAGAGTGAGAAAGAGTAGGTAGCTCAACAAGGTTGCTGTTGCCCAGGGTATGCCTGATTGTTGTTTAAAAATACCACAATCTTCAAGGAGGCTCTTTCTGTGAAGAACTAAGGTGCTTTTAGTCTTCTCTCCCACCTTATACTAATCTTTGATACTAACAATTAATGCTCACTACTGCAATCTATTCCTTGTCTTGTTTTTGCAGAGAGAAAACAGTTTCTCCAGCTACTACTTCCAATTCTGTAGTCCATTTGATTTATATAATATATTGGCCACTGTACAGTTGTATCTATTGTTGCTTTAAGTATATATTTTCCAATAAACAAAAGGTTGGTTCATTGAAGTGTGTGAATTGTTTTCCTGTTTCATTTTTTGACCCCAATATGAAATTCTTCATGTAGGTTCTGCTTTGTTTCCAACTTTTGCAATCCAGTCATCTATGATTATCACTAATTACACTGCTTTGGTGTATAATCAATTTCTCTTTTGAATGATAGCATAAAAGTTTTTTATTTTGTCTTCAGCATCTGTAGTGGGAACATAGAGTAGAATGATGGTTATGTTGATAGGATTTCTAAGATGTTTGCCAGGTTTAATTTGTCATACTTTATGTTATAGCCCCAAACTATGTGTGTACATTTCCCCTTAATATTAAAGCTATTCAGTTCTTTCTAGGTTTGTAATTTCCAGTATAAAACACTCTCTAACTGACTGTAAGTATTCTATTTCTGTTCATATTAGTTTCCTCACACCAAGTACTGAAATGTTTAAACACTCCATTTCTTGTTTTTCAGTTTCCAGTTAATCTTGAATCAAACTTCAAACACTCTGTGTTCCAATTGTTTGCATTATGTAGCATTTGATTTTACTTCCACCCTTGTGTACATTAACCACTAGATGTCCTCTGAGTTTTAATCTGGTTGTATCAGTGAAAACATTATTTGTCCTTTTCCCCCACTGTCAAATTACATGCATGCACAGAAGGCTTCTGCGCATCCCCTTCTGTGCATCCCCTTCTGAGTACTGAGTATTCCCCTGACTGAGTACTCCAGCTTGGAAGTATCATCTTCCAGCACTATCTCTTGTTTCATTTTAGATTGTTTTATCCTAGGGTTTCAATGTAAGAAATACTGCACTCTGAAGAGGTTTCTCATTGGTTTTTGTGTGTGCAGCACTAAATAAAGTTGTGTGCCACTGCCATTGTACTCTGTTATATTCACTTTCACTACTGCTGCTGCCCAGTAGCTACCCTTCAGGAGTTTCTATGTGTGTACCCAATACCTTTTGCTGATGCAACTATTAATCCTGAACAAGTCTTAGTCTGATGTCTTTGCTTTGACATTTTGCCTTTGATGACCCTGCTAGGAGTCCAGACTAGCAGTGAAGCCTGATTTCAATATTGGTCTCAGCTTCCCTGACACACTCATATCCACTTACCACATTAAGGTGCACATTCAAGCATACCTGTTAAGTATCCTGTACTGGCTGGGATGTCCCATAATTCAGCTCTGTTTTTCCTACTTTTCCACCATCCTGTAATTTGACAGTGGGGGAAAATAGTTACTGCACATCCCCTTCTGAGCAGAACCCTTCTACGCATGTGCAGAAGGGGGTGCGCAGAAGGGGATGCACAGAAGCCTTCTGTGCATGAATAGAACCCTTCTATGCAGAAGCCTTCTGCGCATGCGTAGAAGGGTTCTGCGCAGAAGCCTTCTGTGCAGGTCCAGTATTGTCGGGAGCCGCACTTGACAGGTATGCATTCAAGAGAAAAGTAAAACTACTTTATGGAGTAAAATTACAGAAGGAATAGTTTATGGTAGACAACAGTTCCACACTGAAACCATTCCTTCTGATTAGCAGTCAGCTGTTTCTCAGTGGTGAAGAAATGTATTTCATACATGCCTAAACACATATTCCTTTTTAACTTCTTTCTCTCAGAACTGAGCTGACAGAATAGGTTTAATAGGTTGAACTGGCATGTGGTGTAAGATAGAATAGTAAAGTGGACTATGATGAATGAATATAGTGATGTATCTGCAAGGGTAGATTATTAACACCACATATGTTATATCCTGATGTGCGTGGTCTGCATAAGTATAAATGTTGGCCAGCTTTCAGGAAACAAAGAACTGCATTAAAATAATAAGATTAATGTGAGTAGATCAGCTGAATGTGTTTAAACAGTAGAGACTGTGTGCATTCTTTAAAAAGGGAGAATTTGTACAAACTTACAGTTTTAATGGAATGTTGCATATTGCCCTATCACTACATTTCATCATCCATGAGTGCTAGAGAGTGTGCACTGTTCAGGTCCCTTTACTACAACCATAATTCAAAGTTACTGATTCGGTTTGTTATTATATTTCGGTGGGTCTAAAATAACACAGTAAATCAATGGAATGATATACAAACATTCCATGTAAATCTTGTACATAGCCAAGAGAATATGCATTGCCCTAGGCATAAGCAATGTACATTGCAGGCGCACCCCCCCAATAAAGGACTCAGACACTGGTAAAAGTGGATAACGACATTGGGCCACATTTATTGATTCATGCCCTAGTCCGAATTATAAATTTCTATTGGTAATTGACCAATCATAATTCTTTAAGGCAAGCAGGCCGAAGTAACACTGGTAAGGTACCACCCAAAATTGCCAACGGCAATTGTTACAATGTATCTATTTGTATCAATTTGTTTGTTGACAACAAACAAATTGTTGACCGTAGTCAATATCTAACTAATGACCCCACCCTCTGACGCGTATCCGTAAAATCACGGGGTGATGCATGCTGTCTAGCTGTAGCCATCACCCCGTCGCCTGGTTCGTCGTTGACCGGACAACGTTTAACCAACTTATGCCTGTCTAGTGTTGTCCAGTCAATTGCGAACCTGCCGGATACCTGTGGGTCATAAATGTTTACCTTACCAGTGATACCCGCCCATGTGACCAAAGTCAACAGCAGCAACAGAAACCCCTATATCAAACCATAGCAACAGTGTGGGATGGGCGAAAAAACCAGGACCCGAGAGCCAATTGTGGGTCCCAGCCAAAAATTCCCACCCGGCCCCGAAGCGACCAAAATATCACACTGTTAACTAGGGAGGGGGTGGAGGGTAAAAACTTCTCCGCTCCGTCGCTTCGCAAAATGGCAGCTCGGCTGCCTCATGGCCGCCCCTTTTATAAGGGAGCTGGCCACGCCCCCTAACTACCCAGATGCCTTCGTCCGATGGGGGGGCCCGCAAAGAGCGCGGCTGCCATTTTGGCGCCGCGCTTGCATTGCAGGCGCACCCCCCAATAAAGGACTCAGACACTGGTAAAAGTGGATAACGGCATTGGGCCACATTTATTGATTCATGCCCTAGTCCGAATTATAAATTTCTATTGGTAATTGACCAATCATAATTCTTTAAGGCAAGCAGGCCGAAGTAACACTGGTAAGGCACCACCCAAAATTGCCAACGGCAATTGGTTACAATGTATCTATTTGTATCAATTTGTTTGTTGACAACAAACAAATTGTTGACCGTAGTCAATATCTAACTAATGACCCCACCCTCTGACGCGTATCCGTGAAATCACGGGGTGATGCATGCTGTCTAGCTGTAGCCATCACCCCGTCGCCTGGTTCGTCATTGACCGGACAACGTTTAACCAACTTATGCCTGTCTAGTGTTGTCCAGTCAATTGCGAACCTGCCGGATACCTGTGGGTCATAAATGTTTACCTTACCAGTGATACCTGCCACACGGGGAGGCTTCCCAAAAGGCTCACCGCCCCCCCCAAGACCGTCAGCTCGGTCGACAGGCCTGCTCGCCATTCCACTAACCAGAGGTCCATACCTCCCTGCGACAGATGGGCCCCATCCCCTGAGTAAAGCTCGTAATTTTGTAGACTGACGGCGGGGAGGCTAATGACGCGTCCCCCGCCCTTGTCGAAAAGGAACCGGGCAATAGCCCCGTTCACGGAGCGTCGGCTCAGTCAAGAGCCTCGAGGCCGAACGCCCCCCTGTAAGCGTACCGCGGTATCGTGTCCGACCAATTGAGGGATGTGGCAGGCCACACATGATGTGAGTAGGGCAGGTCACTGCAAACCGCAAGCTTCTGCGATAGGCCAGTGACCTGCCCCAAGCCATCGCCCCCAAGGTACATAACCAGGACATCGGGCGAGTCAGCATCCCTGCTGTAGAAAAGGAATGGCAACAGTTCCCGCCATAACATGCCGCGCTTACCATACTACCTGAGACGTGCAGCTGCACCCAGTCCCAGTCGGGGTCCCCACTCTGTCGCCGCAGCGTAACGCGCTGCCCTGTGCAGCGTAACGCGCTGCCCTGTGCACGTGGCTACGGCCCACCAGCCATACTGTCACCGGTGTAAAACGACCCCCAGGGTCTGTCAAGGAAAAAAGGGGGGTGAGAAACAGTGCAGTGACTAAACTGGTACTCACGGTTGAAGAGGGCGAACACAAAACTGAAAACATTGTGATCCCCACCCTCCCGTGCGGCGTATTTCAGCCCCGGAGTGCCCAAAAACAACTGCAGTAGAAGCCGCCCCTCTCCTGAACGAATGGGTGCCGCAACGAGCCCCAGAGGGGCCAACACTGTCTAGTGCCTTCCCGGCACCCTCCAAATTGAAATTTAGTAAGAGAAGACCCACCTTGGTGACAGAAAAACGGGCCATGGTGCGTGCCACACAGTGCAAGGAAATCCTGTAGGGCACCAACCGGACAGATGTCTGCAGAGGAACATCGTAGCAGTCTACTCCACTGCCTACGCCGTGCTGATACATTTTAGAGGAGCGTATCCCCCAACTGAGCCCAATATTGTCCACACAGACATCTCCGAGTTGCAGTGCCCTACGACTTGCATCCGCCTTATACAGCATCTCAAGCTCGCCGATGCGGAGCACTCCAAAAAAGGCCACCGTTGTAGCCGCATGAAATGGGCTGCCTCATCTTATCAAAACAGAGGCCAGGCCAGCCCCGGGCCAATTGGGTAAAAACCCCTGGGGAAATCGGGTGGCGGTCGTCCGGGCAACGCCCACGCGTGCGCACCCACCCCTCAAAACATGTCTCACACGGAAGTGAGTGGTGCTGTCCACGACTTGCATCCGCCTTATACAGCATCTCAAGCTCGCCGATGCGGAGCACTCCAAAAAAGGCCACCGTTGTAGCTGCATGAAATGGGCTGCCTCATCTTATCAAAACAGAGGCCAGGCCAGCCCCGGGCCAATTGGGTAAAAAACCCCTGGGGAAATCGGGTGGCGGTCGCCGGGCAACGCCCACGCGCGCGCACCCACCCCTCCAAAACATGTCTCACAGGGAAGTCAGCGGTGCTGTCCACGTGACCTCCCACTTTGGCCATAAAAACCAACGCTAACAGCTTAGATGCTATGGTGCAAGGTGCAAGGCCCTGGGCATGCAGGTAAACCATGAACCGCAGAACATGGGTTACCGGGATCGGCCAGGTTCCTGGCATTTGAAATTGGGTACAGAATGCTCTGAAAGAATTAAATGCGTGGTGATACGCCTTACGCGTGCGTGGCGCTAGTGACAGGCCAATCGCCCGGTTCACCTCTCCTTGCCAATGTTCCATATCCCGTCCGGGAGTGGCGAGGGAAACTCCTCCGCATCCGGGGCCAAGGCACGGAACCGGGAGATCTGCAGGCGGGACAAAGCGTCAGCAATATCATTAGTAACCCCTGGGACATGCCTGGCCCTGAAAAGAACGTTGAGGCGCAGGCTGCGCAACGCAAACTGGCGCACTAGGTCCATAACCCTGGGCGATTTAGAGGTCTGTGCATTGACAATGTGGACAACAGCCGCATTGTAACACCAAAATGGACAACCGAGTTGGCCCACTCCTCGCCCCATAGCATCAAAGCACCCAGGATAGGGAAAATTCCAGATACGGACCAGCACGTCTGCCCTGATACCCCGGGTAAGTCTGACCCTATGGTGGGGCCTGGATAATCCTGCCATGGCGTCGCGCAAGCGCCGAGCAATTGCCCTGCCCGGTGCGACGACCCTGCCAGCGAAATTGAGGTGACCATGTAGCACCAGCAGTTCCCTCAGTGATGCCATGCACTTGGCCAGCAAGTCCGAGATAAGGGCCACTAGCTTTGACACCTTATCCTGCTGCAACCTAGAAGCCTGCGCTACCGTGTCAATCTCCACCCCCAGGAATACTAGCTGTGTAGGAGGGCCCTCGGTCTTTTCGGGCGCTAAAGGGACACCAAGTTCCTCCATTAGCGTCTGAAATGTGTTGAGGAGACGTGTGGACGTGTCCCAGCCCCGTTCAGCCCCGAATAAAATCATCCAGGGAATGGGCTACAGACCGGGACCCTGATCTGCGAACAAAAGCCCACTCTAGGAAGGTGGAGAAACGCTCGAATGCCGAGCCCAAATTGGAAGAGCCAAAAGGCATGGCATCATTGAAATAATATGCTCCCTGGAACGGGGGCGCAGGGACAGGGCCAACGACCCTGCCCGCATAGGCCTCCTTATCATTGCTGGCAGCAACCACCTCCTCCCTCCCCCTGAGGGATAAAGATTGGGGGCATCCTGAGGGGACCTATCCCCCATGCAAGGGATACGTAACCCCTGCCTAAAACCCTGAAGGAGATATCCGCATCCTCTCCCTTCGGGTACAATGTGAGCCAGCGCTCCAACATGTCCACATTAATTGGGGAGGGAGCCCTTCGGTGAACTAGATCCATCTGCGGCAGTCTTGCCCGCCCCCTGTACCCCCCTCCCTCTGCCCCGCATCCCTCCAGGCCTGGGACAGGCAGAGGCCGCATGGGGGCCAGCACAGGGGGGACACTAATGTCTGTATTTGCCATTCTTCCTATTGCAGGACCCGTTGGACGAGAAAGTCCAGCGCAGCAGGCGGGCTGGAACCCCCTGCCCCGCCCCCTGGCAGTGGACCTGTGCTGGGGCCGCCCGCTGGACCGCATGTCTACTATGGTATCTCTCCCCGGGCGCGGGGCGCGTGGGTGTCAGGTACAAAAGCCACAGCCTCTGTCATGGCTCATCCCAGCTAATCTCGGGGTGCCGGGGAATCTGCATATGGAATTACACGTCATAAGCCCGGAAAGTCAACCATCGCCCGGTAGATGTTGTCCAAATACTGGACCATCGGAATTGCCAAAACCGGCCGGGCCCTAAGGTACACCGCCATGTATATGAGGTAGGCCGGCAACCAGTCGGCCCACGTACGTGGTGGCTCGCGACGACGTGCCTGCTCCTTATCCTTCTCATCCTGCCCCCCCCTACTCCTTGGTGGGCCCTCTGTTGAGGAGTGAGAAGATATCCACGTACTCCCCCCGCCAGATCTTCTCTTTGGTGGTCTGTGCCAAATGGTCACCCAGCGGTAAGGAATACCCCGCCGTCAGCAAGGCCGACACAGGCACAGCAGGAACTGCTGGCATCTGAAAGGGGGCCTGTACTAACCCAGCCACCCCCAAAACATTCCCCACAGGGTAGAAAACACCCCCCACCACGGGGCCCTGGGTGGTAGTTGTCGTCACCAGGTGGGGCGCCAGCGGCTGGACCGCCGCCCCACACGCGCGAGGCCAAGGCCATCGGAAACCCCCCAATGTGGCCACGTGTGTAGGTGCACTAGCTTGGACCGCATACTCACATGCTGCACCCCCGTAGGCCGCCCCCACCGGGGGTTCCAGCCCACTGGGGGCGTCGGAGCTCACAACCGCCGTCGAGCTCGTCAATGGGGCCTGACCCGCACCGGTCTGTTGAATGGGGAGCTGCGAGGCAGTGGCCTAGGTCGTGCCACGCGCCTCAAGCAGCTCGACCCATCCGTCGCCTGCCACTGCCCAGCAGACGACGCGTCGAAACGAACCCCAAAGGGAGCCCAAGAGTGGCTAGCCCGGGCCAGGGATGCCTCGAGGGCCGCAACGCGGGCCAATAAGGCTTCCACGCTGACATGGGGCAAAGGGCCAGCCGGCCCGCCTACTACAGGCATGGGTACAGGTCCCTGCACCCCAGGGCCCAAATAGGGCCACAACCCCACACCCGGGCCCATTAGGGCCGATGTAGCAACCTGCCAGGGAAGGGGACCGGACCACACCCCAAGGCTGGAAGGCCTCGGAGCGAGCTGCGCTCCTATAAAGGAAGGCCCAGCAGAATGGGCAACACCAGGAGAGGTGTCCACCGCTTGCGGGCCGAGGGCCGCAGCCCCTACTGGCCCCGTGCGTGGGCCCCCATCCTCTGGCCAGGGAATAGACCCCATTCCACCGGTCCCGGTGGGTGCAGGCAAAGGCGGCTGCTGGGGAGGCGCAGCCGCGGTCCTCCGACCCTGATTGCGCCTCCGAACCGCACGAGCCGCGCTCGCGGGCCTCTCAGTCAATCGATGGGAAGCCGAAAACGAGAGAATTCAGCGGCCAAAAGGCTTCCCGGTAAAAGTAAAAGCGACGGAGGTAAGAGGGGAAAAACTTCTCCGCTCCGTCGCTTCGCAAAATGGCAGCTCGGCTGCCTAATGGCCACCCCTTTTATAAGGGAGCTGGCCACGCCCCCTAACTACCCAGATGCCTTCGTCCGATGGGGGGGGGGCGCAAAGAGCGCGGCTGCCATTTTGGCGCCGCGCTTGCATTTGCTTGCCAATATGTATGCTGATAAATGGACACTGCTAACTAAGAATCTTCTCCAAGGTTCACAAATCTTGGCACCAACATTGTGTTGAAACCTATGATAAAGTCTTCAGTTCTTCACATGGACATTTGAATATACAATGTCTTTCATGCTCTGATTTATTCTCTACTTACTTTTCACTGATTTTAAGAGAAAATATTGTAATAATCATAATAATAATTTCATGGCAGAGATTGCTCTGGGTTGAAAGGATTTTTGCTGGAGAAACTCTGCTCAGGGGATACTGGAATGAGGCTCCTTTCATTTCCCCAAGTGCAGCCATCGGGTATCGATACCAGACCTTACAGTCTCCAAGCTCAGCTTCTTAACCACTAAGCCACAGGGGGAGCTGCAATATTGTAATGTTTGGGTTTTCCCCCTTAATGCAACAGAGAAATATAAGACAAATATTGTAATATTTGTCTTATATTTCTCTGTTACATTAAGGGGAAAAAACCCAGATGTTCCAAGTTCCATGAAGCCAGATTAACTTTTATTGCTGTAACCACTTTCAAATAGTGTCAAAGGGAAACCATGCAACCAGGAGAGTGCAGTTCAATGATAATGTCATTTTGTGTCTGCCAAGGAAAATCTATTACTGAATTGTTTGTGAATGATAGGTGTCCGTCATTGCTTGCTTCTTTTGCTTGGCCAGATGACATTTTAGTCCTATGGATTTCCTAGAACTGATAAAGCAGTCTACCTCTATATACAGTTATCCTGTAATTGATAGAGGACTTTCTTATAAGGAATGGGGTTGCCACAATATTTCAGAAAGTAATAAAAATATTACAATATATATATATTACAACTGGTTCAGAGAGTGATAAAGATAAATATGTGTAAGGTCATATGATACTTAACAGTTTTAAAATTAAGAAACATATGTCTAACTTGTTCTCATATCAACATGTCACATTGTTAGATCTTCTGTACATTGCTATTTAAATTTGTTGGATACAATGGAGCAGGGAGGTTTTGGTTTCTTGGGCCTTGTTACACAATATCTATGGTTTTCTCCTGGCAGGTTAATTTGCCAGGTTTTTAAATTACTTTTGGAAACATTGTGGCAACCCCATCTATACCTATAAAAAGGCCCCTTAACCATTGGGTTTGTTCAAAGGCTCCCTCACCTGGCCCAACCATCCCTGACCTAGCCCTCCGTACTCACCGTAACCCCTGCCTTCCCAACGCCACAGGGTTTTGATGGTTGCCAGTGGGGCAACCACCCCACGAACGTGACCAAAAAAAGGACTATGGTTCCCAGAGTCCTCTGCGCTGTGCAACCCCTCAGCCAGTCAGGCTGAGGGATGCGAGTACAGAGGAGGCTGGGGACGTACGTGCTGACTTAAAAAAAAAAAGCCGGGAGCTGGAGGGAAAGACTTTGAAAGACCCAGCTGGAGCCAGGAAAAGGTAAGTGTGGTCGGTGGGGGTTAGGGGTGGGTGGGTGAGGTACAGCCCCTGTAACCACCCCGCCCCGCCCCACCACTTAGCCCCCTTCCTAACCCCCACTGACCGCACTTACCTTTTGCTGGCTCCGGCTGGATCTCTGAAACTCTTTTCCTCTCGGTGCGGCCTTCTGCGTAGGGAGAAGCACTGGCCTTTCCTTCTGTCCCTGTGGGTGACATGGCCTCGATGCCCGCATGAACAAAGGAGAGGCCGGAGCACCTCCTGGCCTACCAGAGAGAAGGACTCGCTTCTATCTGGGTTGGCTGGGAATGAAAGTTCCATTCCCAGCCAACCCAGAAAGAAGCAAAGCCCCTCTGTGATGGAGATTTGTTCTCTCTGGGAGGCAAAGGTGATGCAGAGAGGGGATCCCCCCCCCCCTGCAGGACACTCTGGTATTAAAGAGAAGAAATCAAGCAGTTTCTTCTCTTTAAAAACAGAGTGTTTGGGGGTGGCGGTGGAATCAATCACCTCTCCCGGGTCTCCTGGGTACAGAAGGGTTGGGGGGGACAGACCCCTTTTGTCCCCACAACCCTTCCAAACCCAGGGGACCAGGGAAAGGGGATCGAATCCACCACCACCACCCAACACTCTGTTGTTAAAGAGAAGAAACTGCTTGCTTTCCTCTCTTTAATATGGGGGGTGTTGGGGGGATTCCCTCTCTCCGCTGGGTCCCCTGGGTTCAGGAGGGTTGGGGAGACAGACCCCATTTGTCCCTTCAAACCTCCCAAACCCAGGGGACCAGGAAGAGGGGATCGATTCCACCCCACTCCCAAACACTCCATTTTTAAAGAGAAGAAACCACTTGGTTTCTTCTCTTTAATAATGGGGTGTCCTGCGGGGATCCCCTCTCTGCTGGGTCCCCTGGCTCTGGAAGGGTTGGGGGGACAGACCCCTTTTGTCCCCCCAACCCTCCCAAACCCCGGGGACCAGGGAGAGGGGATTGATTCCACCCCCTCCCAAACTCCATTTTTAAACAGAAGAAACTTTTTGGTTTATTCTGTTTAATAATGGGGTGTCCTGCGGGGGGGGGATCCCCTCTCTGCTGGGTCCCCTGGCTCTGGAAGGGTTGTGGGGACAAACCCCTTTTGTCCCCCCAACCCTCCTGGAAACAGTAGACCCAGGAGAGGGAATCAATTCCGCCCCCCCCCCAACCCTCCATTTTTAAAGAGAAGAAACCGCTTGGTTTCTTCTCTTTAATAACGGGGTGTCCTGCAGGGGATCTCCTCTCTGCCTGGTCCCCTGGGTTTGGGGGGGCAGTTGGGGGGGCAATACACACACACACACACTGCTTCTCTCTCTCTCACGCACACATACATACAATACACACGCGCTCACGCTCACGCGCGCACACACACACGTACACACACACACACATACCACTCCTGCCTTGGCAGGAATTTTTAATGTGTGTGTTGTGTTCTAATAGTGTAACCTTCCACATGTGATAACAATGTATCTGAACCAATGTAACCTTGCCTATGAGTAACAATGTAACCTTCAACTGTATCAATATAAACCCTGTAATAGGACGCGAGCTAATGACCACCAGCTGGCAGCAGTGAGCGTCCAAGCTCTCTTGGTCCAAACCCATCAAAGGCCACAGCGCGGGAAGTTTCCCGCCGCTACCTACACCTGGACAAGAAGGGCGTGACCCGCCATGACGTCACGCGAGCAGTAGCCAATGGGCTATCGTGGAGCCACATTCAAATGCGTTACTACCATATATATAGAGCTGTTCGTCCGCCATTACCTCATGTTCCCTCTGCCCACCATGCAATAAACCTGAGTTAACCCAGCCCTTGGCTGTTTCCTGTGTCTTGACTCTCATACACTAAACTGGCGACGAAGGTGGGATAAATGGATCCCCATGGAGCCAGGGCACAGAGCGGGTTCAACATTACCAAACCGCAAGACTGGGAGCTTTTTGAGATGGACTTCCAGGCGGCACTGGTGGAACTCAAAGTCAAAGAAGACGATGAGGAAAGGAAGAGGGCCATCCTCACCCGCATGCTTGGGATGGAGACCAAGCGGACGCTGGTGGGCATTCTTGCACCGAAGAAGATGAGCGATTTCAAAGCCGGTGACATCATGAAACTGCTGCGTGAGCGTTTCCGACCCTCGAGGGCAATGTTTCCCGCTCGGAGCGCGTTTTGGAGGCGAGTCCAAGCGCCGGACGAGTCGGTAGAAGCCTTCGTAACGGCTATGAGGGTAGCCACCGCCCCCTGCAGATGGGACCACTTCTTAGAGATGGCCCTCAGGGACGGAGTTCTGTGTGGCCTGAAGGACAAGGAAGTGCAGCGCAGCCTGATGAACAAGGAGCCACCACCCACACTGGAAGAGGTTGTAGAGGCCGCGGAAGCCGCGGAATCCACGAATGCTGGAGTAGATGAGATGCACAAGTGGCGTGAGTGGCGTCCGAGGGCCGGCAAAGCGGAAAACTCGTTGCATGGAAAGTCCGGTCAGTCGGTGCATGCAACCCGACCGACCTCGAAGTCGTCTTCGGAAAGCAGCGACGGCGAGGAGGTCCAGAAGGTCCGAAGAGGAGGGCGCCGCTGCGACGGTTGCGGAGCGGCCCATGAGCGCGTGAGGTGCCCATTCAGAAAAACCGAGTGTTTCAACTGCGGCCGTCGGGGGCACATCGCCAAGGCGTGCAGGAAAGGGAAAGAGGGCCGGAGACAGTCACAAGACCGTTCGGCCAGACCGGACCGTCCAGCGAGGTCCAAAGATGGCGCCCGGACCACGAGGAAGCAGGACGGCGTGGGCCGCATCTCGGACGACAGCGAGGGCGACGCTCCTGTGTTCAGCGTGTCTGCGGGACAGGCCCACTACTTCGTTGAGGTACTAGTACAAGGGACCCCTATTAGGATGGAAATTGACTCGGGGTCCTCCTATTCTATAATTCCCCAGAGAGAGTTCTTGAGAATCGACCCCCACTTGCGGCCCAAGCTTAAGGCGTTGAGGGCCACACTACGGGACGTACAGGGGAACAGCATTCCAGTGTTGGGGGTCGGGACATTCCGGGTTCGTTTTAAGAGACATTCTACGGAACTTCCCCTAGTGGTGCTCAAAGGGGGAAGTTGTAGCCTCCTCGGAACGCAGTGGTTTCAGCCTTTAGGTTTGTTCATAGGGGGGGTGCATGCCGTAGGCGAGGATCCAATACAAGCGGTGTGTGACGCACACCCCGCCGTTTTTAAAAGTGGACTGGGAAAGTTCAAGGGACCCCCTGTAGCTTTCGACCTAGACCCGGAGGTCCGCCCGATAAGACTCAAACCGCGCAGGGTACCGTTCGCGCTAAAGGACAAAATAGAGGCGGAACTGGACAAACTGGTGGGTCAGGGAATTCTTGTTCCTGTGGATTCCGCGGAGTGGGAGACTCCAATTGTAACAGCACTGAAGGCTAACGGGGAGGTGCGCATTTGCGCTGATTATAAGTGTACAATTAATAAGGCAATCCGCCCTAATGCATACCCGGTGCCAGTGGTCAGCCACCTTCTGGCCAGGCTGAGTGGGGGAAAGTGTTTCGCTAAGCTCGACTTAGCACAGGCCTACCAGCAACTCCCGGTAACCCCCGCCACAGCGGCGGCACAAACAATAGTTACACATAAGGGGGCGTTCCAGGTGTCGCGGTTACAGTTCGGCGTGAACTCGGCACCTGGCCTTTTTCAGTCGCTCGTGGAACGCCTCCTTAAAGGGCTGGAGGGGGTGTTGCCATATTTTGATGACGTGTTGATAACGGGGGGGAGTAAAGCCGAGCTGGCTCACAGATTGGATAAAGTCCTGACCGTGTTCGAGAAAGCGGGGCTGCGACTGAGAAAAGACAAATGTGTATTTTTCGAAACAGAGGTTGAGTTTTTAGGGTTCCGTGTCACGCCCGAGGGAATTAGGCCGTCCAAATCTAAGGTAGCCGCCATTAAGAAAGCCCCTCGCCCCACTTCCAAAACCGAGCTACAGTCGTTTCTGGGGCTTCTCAACTTCTACCATACCTTCCTTCCACGGAAGGCGGCTGTTGCCGAGCCGCTCCATCGGTTACTTAAAAAAGAGGAAAAATGGCTGTGGGGTGACGAGCAAGAGAGAGCGTTCACAGAGTTAAAGCAACTCCTAACATCAGAGGCAATCCTGACTCATTTCGATCCCAAACGGCCAGTAGTTTTAGTCTGCGACGCATCCCCGGTGGGGGTGGGGGCGGTGCTTTGCCACGTGTTGAACGACGGAAGGGAGGCTCCGATAGCGTTTTATTCAAGATCCCTGTCCCAAGCAGAGCGGAATTACGCACAGACCGACAGGGAGGCATTGGCGATAGTAGCGGGGACCAAAAAATTTCACGATTTTCTGTATGGTCGCCCGTTCAAAATCGTGACTGATCACAAGCCCCTGTTAGGAATTTTCACTGCAAATAAGCCTACGCCACAGATCCTGTCCCCGAGGATGCTGCGGTGGGCTATTTTTCTTAACGCATATCAACATGAGTTAGAATACCAGCCAGGGAAGGAGATCAGCCATGCAGACGCGCTCTCACGGTCGCCGTTACCCTTGTCGGACGACCAGAAGGCAGGGGTAGGACGGGACCGCCAGGTATTGCTAATAGAGGTCTTAGATTCACCCCCAATAGTACCGGCCGACATTGCCAGGGCGACCGGAAAGGATAGAACACTGGAGAAAGTATGCTCGTGGGTGCAGAAGGGGTGGCCGGCGTCATCCCCAGGCACGGAATTCGACCCATTTTTTCGAAAACGAATAGAGTTGTCATTAGAGAGGGGGTGCCTCTTGTGGGGCCAACGGGTGGTGGTTCCTACGTCCATGCGACCGAAGGTGCTAAAGCTGCTGCACGTCAGCCACCCGGGAATCGTCCGTTCCAAGGCACTGGCCCGGAGTTACTTCTGGTGGCCCCAGCTGGACGCCGACATAGAGCATATGGTTGGCACTTGTGAGGCATGTCAGGGATCCCGACCGGAGGTAGCCCGTCTCCCGCATAGGGAATGGGACGCAGCAAGGGGACCGTGGTCCAGGGTGCACATAGATTTTGCTGGCCCGTTCCGAGGGACCATTTTTCTCCTGGTAGTGGATGCGTACTCAAAGTGGCTGGAGGTCATTCCGGTAAAGAGCACATCCTCCGCCACTACCATTGGCCAGCTAAGGAGGGTCTTTTCCACATTCGGTTTACCCGACACTCTGGTCAGCAATAACGCTAGCTGTTTCACGTCCGCTGAGTTCGCGGCATTCATGGAGGCAAATGCGATTCGGCACGTCACATCCGCACCGTTTCACCCGGCCACGAATGGCCAAGTGGAACGGTTGGTGCGCACAACAAAAGATGCGCTGCGGCGCATGGGCTCGGGAGATCTAAATCACCAAGTCTGTCAATTTCTGTTGGCGTACAGAGTGACCCCCTTAGCGTCCGGATATTCGCCGGCCGAGCTGCTGATGCGGAGAAAACTGACCACGATCTTGTCCAGGTTAGACCCGACGAGGGTCGAGGACAAAGGGAAGAACATAGGTTTAGCGGTCTCGAAAGGTTTCGGCGTAGGCGATCCTGTACACTGCAGGAACTACGCCAACGCAGGCCCAGTCTGGGTGCCAGGGACGATAGTAGAACAGACGGGACCAGTGTCGTATCGGGTGGAAACTAACACCGGTCTCCTCTGGAGGAGGCACGCTGACCAACTGAGGCACCGAGTGAGTGAGGGGCCGATCAGTGGGGCTCAGCAACCGGATTCAGCGATAGGGTTCTCCCCCACCCGTTTAGCCCAAGGGGGAGACAGAGAAGGACACCAGTCCAAAGCCAGGGGGGAAAGCAGTGGTCCCGACTCGTATCCTTTTGACACGCCAGTTCTGTCCGAGTCCGGGGAGGGGGAAAAGGAGTTTGCGGCCGCTGCCGCGTCCCCCGAAGGCGATTACGATTTTGATTTTGCTAGCCGGGGGGTTTTTTGGAGTGTTCCCCCACCCATCCAAGCGAGAAGAGGGGTTTTTCGTTAGCCCCCAGTGCCCCCGGTTCTTCCCAAACAAAGCACACACCTCCCAACAAAGCCGCAGAGCCGCGGCAAACCACTAACAAGTCATCCTCTCCGATTACAGGGCAGGAAGCCAGGGAGCGAGGAGGAGGGAGCGAAACCGGGGCAGGGCAGCCCGCGTCGAGACCCCAGCGTGTTCGAAATAAGCCATCTTGGCTGAGAGACTTCGTCTCATCCTAGGGGGGAGGAGTGTTGTGTTCTAATAGTGTAACCTTCCACATGTGATAACAATGTATCTGAACCAATGTAACCTTGCCTATGAGTAACAATGTAACCTTCAACTGTATCAATATAAACCCTGTAATAGGACGCGAGCTAATGACCACCAGCTGGCAGCAGCGAGCGTCCAAGCTCTCTTGGTCCAAACCCATCAAAGGCCACAGCGCGGGAAGTTTCCCGCCGCTACCTACACCTGGACAAGAAGGGCGTGACCCGCCATGACGTCACGCGAGCAGTAGCCAATGGGCTATCGTGGAGCCACATTCAAATGCGTTACTACCATATATATAGAGCTGTTCGTCCGCCATTACCTCATGTTCCCTCTGCCCACCATGCAATAAACCTGAGTTAACCCAGCCCTTGGCTGTTTCCTGTGTCTTGACTCTCATACACTAAAGTGTGTGTTGGTGGTTGGAGTGATATTGTATGGCTGGTGGTGGTCATGCACACCCAAAACCACCCCTAACCACCAACACACACTTTAAAAATGCCCGGCTGGTTGGGCACAAATATGCTAGTTCCTTATAAGAAAGTCCTCTATCAATTACAGGATAGCTCAGTAGCACATTCTATGTTCTCCACTGTGCCTCCTGGACAGGGCCATGACTTGAATATAATAAGGTCCCCTCTATTGCTAGTAGATGCATGTGAAGATTTTTTTATGTCTGTAGATATCATTGGGAAACAGTGCTGGAAGGAAATGATATCGGCAGCATCAATAATGTCATTAGTTTAAAAAGCTGCAATTTATATTCATTCATTCATTCAATTTATATCTCACCCATTTAACTAAATTGATACCCTTGTTGTGAAGGGTGCCTAATATGACAACAGAAGCCACCTATGTCAGTTCAGGAAGAAATAAACTTGGATAGTGATCGGCTACCATGTCTTTCAATTTATACCCAGTTATTCTCAAAGATTCAAGCAACAATTTCCCAAAAAGTCTATAATACAGGCACTGTCAATCTCAAACTTGCTTAACCTTTGTACATGCACTGTAAGATATATTTTCAGAGCATGTCTGGAAATTGCCACTAATTTGTGCTAGAGGTGAGGGCAATACTCTCAGGAAGGCTTCATAGAAACTCTGAGATCCTAATATGTCTGATTGTCCAATACCCATTACAAACCAGTTAAACCAGTGAGGTGAGGAGGATCTAGGGAAGTGTAATGGATCCTCAATTGACATTTGTCTTCATTAGCTAGATAGCCTGTGGCCAATGGATGGCAATCCATGCTAATAACCTGGCTGGGCAATGCAATGTCTTACAAACATTTGTGGGCAATAATTCTTATTTGATTCTGGAAGTTAAGAAAGAAAAGAAAGAGTTAGAGAAAAATCTACAGGGAGAATATTGAGCATCTGGGCTGATGTGTGCAGCTAATTACACTTCTACATAAGCGCTTTAAGTGCTATGGTTGTTGGTTAACTTGCACGTTAGAAAGACCCTTTTCTTTCTGTGATCATGATGAGCATCATCAGTCTTTCTCTTGACTTTGGTTTGACTGATGTGTGGAATTAATTTACTTTGTTTCAATTTCTATACTTAAGGGGGAGAAAGTCTGACTCTTGCTTGTTATTTCAGTCGTGAATACTTGAAACCAGAAGCAGTTTTATCGAAATTGTGGTTACTTAAAGCCTCTCATACATTGATCCCAGTCTCTTAATTTTCACTATTCGGACAATTTGATCCTATTGCTTTCAACCTTTTTTAAGGGGGGCACTGTTAAGAGGAAGAACTGTCCCCATCCCTCAATCAATCTTAAATGAGAGACCAGACAGCACTCAAGGTTAATTGTTCAACTAATCTAAAAGCCAAGAAGGGCAGAAGCAGTTGTGACATTAGGGTAGAGAGGCAAGAGGTATTGTGAGATTGAGGATGGATAATGTGGGAAGGAGAAATATTGTGCACAGGAAGATAAAATGCCCAAGAATGTGTTATTTTGGGGGCAGTACTTTGCATTGCAGAAGACCCAAATTTCAATCACTGGTATCTTCAGCTAGAAATGAAAAAGCTTCCAATCCATCACCTTCTCCCAGACTACCAGACCATACTAAGTAAAGTGGAATAGTGACTTGGTATGACTCCACTACTTCACTGGAAAAATCTGAAATAAACCTGAGGGATCTCAAAAATGCCTTAGATTGGAGCGAAGCCGGGGGGCGGGGGGGGGGGCGACCTGAAAGTATTCCAAAAATGCTAATAACACCTGGAAGGAAGAGCCTGGACTGATTTATATTAACAATCTTTAAAGCATTAGAAGGTGGTCAAGAGATTATAATTATATGCTGTTGTTTTGCTTGCTACCAGATTGAGGGGGTTTGCCTCTGCAAATTTATTTTCTAACTGAAAAGTGGCTTATTCTTGACATGGTAGAAAAGAGACATGCAAAGCATACATTTTTCATGCTCATTTTTGATCTTTCTCTACAAATCTCTCATTAGACTTACATCAGTGTCTTTCCTGCTCAACAGGCCTGATGCAATTTGAACTCCTTGAACAACTTGTCCTTAATGTTGAGTTTAGTAAAGATTTTTGTCCTCCCACCACATATTTTTCTTTCTTCACTCAAGGGTGTGTCTTGCAATCGAACTTCTGCACAGAACACATTCACTAATTTTGCCTCTAAAAGAGCTCTTGATATCATCTAAGTGATATTACTCTAGACATCATCTAAGTGATATCACTCATATCTACTCTCCAAGAATATTTATTATATAGCACAAATAGTTGGCATTTTTGCACAAAATTAAACAAGATATTCTTGTTTTTGAGCCATTTCCTTTTGATGCTCTAGGGAATGAATTCCCAACCAACAGCCTGCAGGCCAGATCTGGTCCATGGGCTGAATTGCTGCCGACACCAGAAGTGCTCCAACATCACTGAAAGTGCCAAAATTGCCACATTTTCTTACCAAAATGCCATGAAAATGCAGCAAAAAATTCAAAAATGGATTGAAAATGTTCCTCCCTCCCTCCCTCCTCCAAGGGAAGCAGCAGACATGGGGGAAATGCCCAGAAACATGGCACAAATGCATGCGCTGCTGCCACTGCTGGGAAGAACCAAGTGAGCGGCCCCTAAGCTGACTGAGGGGGCATGGACAGGCCCTTGGCAAGAAAAGGTTAGGAACCCCTGCTGTATGGAATACCTTATCTTTTGGAGATACGTTCTGCCTAGTACATTCATTCCTATGCCGCATTCAATTTACCAAAGGGTATTTGTTAACACTACAGAACTTCATACTGGGAAATCCCAATGGAAACAAAATGCATCCCAAACAATACAGAATGTTATGTTGATGGCTCTCTCTGGAATCTTAGCTCAGCCAATGCGTTGTATGCAGAAGGTCCTGCCTCTCACATTCACTCCTTGGCATCTTCATGTAGAAGAGCTTGAAGTAACAAACTACCAAAGAGATTCCTACCTCAAACTTGGAGGGGCACTGCCACTAAAAGAAATAAGAACATAACAACAGCCTTGCTGGAACAGGCCACAGCCCATCCAGTCCAGCATTCTGTCTCACACAGTGGCTCACCATTTCCTTCAGGGTATTCCCAAGCAGATGCCTTCACCTGCTTAGGATTCCCTGGAAATGGCATTGAGAGATATCCTGCCTATCTCTCCAACCCGGAGGTTGTCCTTAAGTATCCATAATTATAGCCATTGATACTCTTGTCCTCCATGAACTTGTCTAATCCTTTCTTAAAGCTGTCAAGACTGACAGCTGTCACCACTTCTTCTGGCAGGGAGTTCCATAGACCAGTCATCCTCTGGGTGAAAAAGTACTTTCTCTTATTTGTTTGAGAACTAGTACCCAAATGTTTCATGGAGTGTCCCCTAGTTCTAGTGTTCTGCGATAGGGAAAACAGTTTTTCCTTATCTACTTTGTCCATACCGTGCATGATTTTATAAACTTCAATCAGGTCACCTCTTAGACATCGTCGTTCAAGAGTGAAGAGGCCCAACCATTGCAGCCTCAGATGGTAAGGAAGGTGTTCCAGTCCCCTAATCATTCTGGTTGCCCTCCTCTGCACTTTTTCCAGCTCCATAATATCCTTCTGGAGGTATGGCGACCAGAACTGTACACAGTATTCCAGATGTGGCCTCACCATAGATTTATAAAGAGGCAAAATGACACTTGCTGACTTATTTTCTATACCCTTCCTAATGATCCCTAGCATTGAGTTTGCTTTTTTCACTGCTGAGGCACACTGGGTTGACACCTTCATTGAGTTGTCCACCAGGACACCAAGGTCCCTTTCCTAGTTTGTCGCAGAGAGTTCAGACCCCATCAGTTTATAAATGTAATTGGGGTTCTTTGCCCCAACATGCATCACTCTGCACTTACTAATGTTGAAACTCATTTGCCACTGTTTTGCCCACTCCCCCAGTGTCAAGAGATCCCTCTGGAGCTCCTCACAATCTCTCACAGTTTTCACTACCCTGTATAATTTAGTGTCGTCAGCAAATTTGGCTACCTTGCTTTTTACTCCTACCTCTAGATCATTTATGAAGAGGTTGAAAAGCAGGGGTCCCAGTACTGAACCTTGGGGGACCCCACTCTTTACTTCCCTCCACTTGGAGCAGTGTCCATTTAGTGCTACCCTCTGTTTCCTGTCCCTTAGCCAGTTGCTGATCCAGGACAAGACCTGTCCCTTTATTCCATGACTGGTAAGTTTATTCAAGAGCCTTTGGTGTGGGACCTTGTCAAAAGCCTTCTGAAAGTCCAGATAAACAATATCAACTGGATCCCCCTTATCCACATGCTTGTTGACACTCTCAAAAAATTCCAACAGATTAGTGAGGCATGATTTGCCCTTGTAAAAGCCATGTTGGCTCTCCTTTAGCAGCGCCATCTATTCTATGTGCCTATTAATTCTAACTTTTAGGATGGTTTCCATCACTTTACCTGGGACACATGTCAAACTGACAGGTTGGTAATTTCCTGGATCACCCCTGGATCCTTTTTTGAAAATTGATGTTACATTCGCTACCTTCCAGTCATCAGGCACAAAGCCTGATTTGAGGGAAAGATTATATATTTTGGCTAGGAGATCAGCAATTTCATCTTTAAGTTCCCTGAGAACTCGTGGATGGATGCCATCTGGTCCTGGTGATTTGTTAGTGTTTAGTTTAACAAGACATCCAAGGACCTCCTCCCTGGTTATTTCTATCTGGCTTAATTCTTCGGTTTCCCAGATAGGCTCTGTTTTGGGCATGTGGTCTCTGTCTTCTTCAGTGAATACTGAAGCAAATAATTCATTGAGTCTCTCTGCAATCTCTGTTTCCTCTTTAATAACCCCTTGCCTTCCATTGTCATCTAATGGTCCAATGGCCTTCCTAGTTGGGTTCTTACTTCTAATGTACTTAAAGAAGTCTTTGTTATTTCTCTGAGTATTTTTAGCTATACGCTCCTCAAAGTCTTGCTTTGCTTTCCTAATTGTTGCCTTGCATTTGTTCTGCCAGAATTTATGTTTCTGCCTGCTGTCCTCATTCGGACAAGCCTTCCATCTTCTAAATGAGCTTTTCTTGCTCTTGATCACTTCCCGAACAGCTCCTGTAAGCCACATTGGAGTCCTCTTGGACCTGACAGTGCCCTTTTTCCTTTTGGGTATGCATTCCATTTGGGCCTCTGTTATTGTTTTTGTAAACAGCCTCCATGCCTCTTGGAGTGTTTGGACTCTCACAATTTCCCCTTTCAGCTTCTTTTTTACTAGTTTCCTCATCTTTGGGAAATTTCCTTTTTGAAAATTTAAGGTCTCTGTGTTAGATTTTATCAGTGACTTGCGGTCTATGATCAAGTTAAACATAATTGAGTTGTGGTCACTGTTCCCTATTGGATCAGTCACATTAACATCTTGCACCAGATCCTGAGTATTACTCAGGATCAAGTCAAGGATTCTTGTACCTCTAGTTGGGTCTTTAACCATCTGTCCCAGGGAACAATCATTTAGCATATCTAGGAACTTTATCTCTTTATCATGTGCTGAACAACAGTTCACCCAGTCTATGTGAGGGTAATTGAAGTCCCCCATTATAACCAGGCTTCCCTTCTTGGATGCCTCCTTTACAACATTCTCCAACTGCCAGTCTCCCTCAAGAGTTTGGGTCGGAGGCCGATAGTATATGCCTACTGTTAGACCATCCTTGTGGCCTGGTACTCTTACCCACAGAGCTTCTAATGGTGACTCCAAATCACCTAGATATTCCAATTCATATGATTTTATCACTTCTTTGACATACAAGGCTACACCACCTCCCGTTTGCCCCTTCCTATCCTTCCTGTACAGTTTGTAGCCTGGGATAACTGTATCCCATTGGTTATCATCTGTCCACCAGGTTTCAGTGATACCAATAATATCAATATTCTTATCTATTGCTAAGTATTCCAGCTCCCCTATTTTGTTCCGGAGGCTTCTGGCATTTGTATACAAGCATTTATATATGCTTTCCTGATACAGTCTTTTGAGTCCAGTTGCATTGTTAAAGGTTAGGAACCCTTTATTTAAAACAAATAATATTGGACTAGCAAAGGACCCGGCATTGCCCGGGGGTACCCAACCCAGCCCGAGGAGAGACCCGGGCCCTCCCTCCCCCTGCCCCCACCCCACCCCACCTGCCTTACCTTTTTGTCTGCTTTCATTGCCCTCGTGATGGTGCCAGCGGCGCCAGCCTAGGCCTCATCAGGGGCTGTGTTGCCATGGCTGGGCCCGACACCAGACAGGCCTGGAGGCAGATCCGGGGGCTGCTCGGGACAGCACTGGGCTGCATAGATAGCACAGCTCGGTGCCTGGGCAGGTCAGGCTGAGGGGTGGCAGCCGCTCTTCCAGCCCCACTGCAAGGCACCATCTCAGCCTGGGGTGCAGCCAGCACAGGGCCCCATGGCTGCCCATTCGTGACACCTTACCTGACTCCAGCCAGCGGTGGTGGCCTCCCCAGCTACTACATCCAGCGGGCAGCCATCACAGCCCGGCTCCTCCATCCTCCTGAGGGTCATCTCAGGCAGAAGGGAGGCTCTATTTGGGGGCAGCCTGGTCCTGTCCTCCGCCCCCTGGCTGTGGGTTCTCCCTTCCCCTGAGGTGCACCTCAGGAGTGCAGAGAAGCCAAGCCACGGTGGCTGCCCACTGACAGTAGTCGCTGGGGTGCCGCCACCCATAATGACCTAAATTGCCACTGCCTGTACTGGTGGCTAGGCCGTGCAGCCACTTGGAGCACCAGGCAGGCTTTGGCACATGTGTGGAATTTCATGCATGTGCCACAGCCTGGAACACTGGGCAGGGTCTGGCATGTGCACGGATTTCCACGCATGTGCAGTCACCCCCTGGTCATTTTGCCAGCCGAGGGCCTTTGCGGCCCATTTGGGGGTCACAAACCCTGAAATGGGCTGTCGGTCCCCCGTGCTGGCACTCATGCCCATTCAATGGTGGTGTGTGCCTGATTTCAGCATGATCGGTTGCATGGTGTCAAGGGGTAAGAGGAACATACCCCACAACACTTTGATTTTATATATATACTAGCAGATTTTGCCCGGCAATGCCGGGCAGTTTTAAATTGTTTTGAAGGGTTTTTTTCTTAATGTTGGTAAAGAAGAGGTTAGTCTATATTTGAAATTTTTAAAATGTTTATTTATATACATTTTTTGCTGGGCTGTTATAAACTGTGATCATTTTTTGTTTGGTGGTATTTTTTGTGGATTAAAAAAAGAACAAAGGATGATATAATTTTTTTCTAAATTTTTTAGTTAACCAAATAATTCTTTAATATGTAATTTTTTAAATAGTTCTACCGTAGGTATTATTTTTAAAACTGTGAAAGTACATGTTTTTAACATTGAATGTTTTTAAACTGTGTTTAGATGTTTTGGGCTTTTATTTGAGTAAAAACTCAACACAGGATTTTAGAAATTTTATTTTTATTTTTGTGACATATGTTTGTGATTTGTGTAAAATTGTTTTTTATGTTTTTGACTTGTTTTTACTCTTGTGGCCTCTGGGTGGGCTGTTGAGTCTTTTTGAGTTGTTTTTTTCTATTGTGCCCTGCAGGTGGGGCTGCTACTGGTTGTCTTTAACTGTATCTGTTTTTCCTCTTCTGGCCTCTGGGTGGTGACTCTTCCAGTAAGTAGTCTGTTTTTTCATTTCCTTTCCAGTCGTCGTTGAGGGAGGACGCACTGGTGAGTTCTCTCATTTTATTTGTTCTGGTTTTTTTTGTGGTGGTGGGGTGGGAGGTGTTTGTGTTTGTTATTTTTGGAATTTGTGTTTTTTTCATTTTATATTTTGGTGTTTTGTTACTGTTTCTGTGTATTTTTGGATGTTTTTGGTTGTTTTTTTGTATTTTTGTGTTGGGGGTGGCTTTCCTTCCTGCAGGCTTGGCAGTGAGGCCGGGTTGCCGGAACCCCAGCAGTGTTTCAGGCGCCATTGGGAGGTTTCCTTCCCGTGGCCTGTCCTCGCTGGCCGGGCCACAGGAAGGCCAGCGCCGGGGTGTGGTGGTGTTTTCATTCCCGCAGCCTGGCCTTGCTGGCCAGGCCGCGGGAAGGCCAGTGCCAGGGGTTTTCCCCTCCTATGGCCTGTCCTCACTGGCCGGGCCGTGGGAAGGCCAGTGCCCGGGGTGGGGTATTTCCTTCCCACAGCCCGGCCTTGCTGGCCGGGCCGCGGGAAGGCCAGAACCGGGGGTATTTCCTTCCTGCGGTCTGGCCTCGCTGGCTGGGTCATGGGAAGGCCAGCACCGGGGGGGGGTATTTCCTACCCGTGGCCTGGCCTTGCTGGCCAGGCCGTGGGAAGGCCAGTGCTGGGGGGGGTATTTCCTTCCCGTGGCCTGGCCTCACTGGCCTGGCCACGGGAAGGCCAGCACTGCTTCTGGTGGCATTGGGGGTTTTTCTTTCCTGCGGCCTGGCTTCGCTGGCCGGGCCACAGGAACTGCAGCGGCGAAGGGATTGTTTGGTTTTTGGTGGCTGTGTGGTGCTGCATTTTTTATTTTTATTTTTTGTGTGCCGGCTTCCTCAGCGTTCTGTGCTCATGGCACGCAGGATGCTGGGGCTTGTAGTTTGGCATTTGTGTTTACCGTTTGTGCAGCAGTTTTTTTCTGCGGCTTAATTTTGATTGGCCACAGCGCGTTTCCGAATATTCCTTTTGCTTGTGCCTCTCAGCCTGATTGGCTGTGGCGCGGCGTGGCCCAAGGAACATTGGGAAATGGAGACCTTTCTTTTTGTTTGCGTTCAGGGGGCTCCTGCCCCACTGGCACAAAATTCAACCCAACAGTTACCTGCGAACTCCGGTCGGGCGAGTGCACAGAGGCTCGGTTGGGGCTAGTGGGGCCTGGCTAAACATCCTTTGTCACATTCCAATGGTTAACGGACAGATTTATAGGTATAGATAAATTGGATGGCCTCTTCCTACCTCTGCTCTGATACTGAGGGACAATAATAGCAACTCTCTGTCTGTTAATCCTAAACTGTTCAATCACTTCCCACATGTCTACTAAAGGGCAGGCCACGTAGCTTCTCCAGTAATTCCTTGTGGGATCCGCACACACAATTGGTATACTGGCCCTGACAGAACCCCGGTAAGGGGTGATCACATAATTACCAGGGGTTCCTGAAGGGACAGAAATTGGGGGAGCGGAATATTAGATAGGGTTTAATTCATCACTAACTGATTTGACAAACTGTTCGGTCAACAGAGAGCTAATGACTAACGTGTTTGGTGCGTAATTGGCAATCTCGCGCCTGCGGATTACCTTTAGCCCTAAAACCAATACCAGCCACATGTTTACCCCAGATAACTTGGAACAATGTATTTCCCCTGCCGTTAATTAAGTTAGTTAATTAACTTCCCCTGTTGACTTCCCCAATTAACTTGTGTAAACACGGAGTGTGAATTCTGCCAAATTGCAGGGCTTTTACATGCAGCCTGTACATGATAAATACTATCGATTTGCCTTCATTAAATCACTGGTCTTCGCTCCATCTTGCCTCGTGTCTCATTTCTTGACCACTCTCCTCCGGGACCCAACAGCCGCTTCGCGGTGCTGATCCAGCTTGCGCAATCCGCTTCGCGGCCCAGATCCAACAATTCCTAAATTAGCTTGCTGCCTTCTGGTAACTGAGGGAAATGGCACTGTTCTTAATCCCCAATATTGAGGTAAGGTTCAACATTTAATTCAGAACATTTCTGTACCTATATGTGGTATCCACGGACACAATTGGCATACTGTCCCTGACAGAACCATAATTCGGGAGAACGCTCCCTTGAGCCTTGGTTCCGAAGGGACAGAAATTGGGGGAGTGGAATATTAGATAGGGTTTAATTCACCTACAGCTGACCTGACAAGCAGCTTGGACAATAGGAAGCTGAATGACTAACTCGCTAGTCATGTAATAGGTAATATCGCACCCGCGGATTACTCCAAGTCCTGAACCAATAACAGCCACATGTTTACCCCAAGATAGTTTGGAACAATGGATTTCCCCTGTCAGTGTTTAAGTTGGTTAATTAACTTCCCCTGAAGAGTTTCCCACTTAACTCGTGTAAACATGGCATGTGGATCTTATCAGATCGCAGTTCTTTCGGATGCAGCCTGAACATGATATATACTGATGATTTTCCCTCATTAAATCACTGGTCTTCGCTCCATCTTGCCTCGTGTCTCATTGCTTGACCAGTCTCCTCCAGGACCCAATGGCCGCTCCGCGGCCCCGATCCAACACCTATACTTCTCATTTTTCTCAGGCATCAAAATGGCTTGGGTGTGCTGTTTTTACTGAAAAGGCAAAAAAGAATAAATTTAAAACATGACAAAGAGGTAGCCAAGTAAATAGGTAGATAATGAAATTTCTGTGAAGTAATAACAAAAATTTTCTATACTATACGGTTACTCTTTTCTTTCTGTTCCTTGCTATCATATTTTCTCCAACTCGGGCTATGACATGACCTGAAAAATTTAGGAGTTCAGACACAATTTTGCTTGAGGAGAGTGGCAATGAATGATAGCCAAAGGAGCATAAGAAATAGGAATGACTAAATAGGGCATTAAAAGCTGCTGAGAAAGATTAATCTTTAAGCCAAACACACATTAAAATGTCAAAAAGAAGTAATCCCTGCCCAAGTGTACTACAATGCACTGGAAAGCTGGTGTGTATTTTGGGGCAGGGGGAGAGAATGAGCTGTTTCTGCTACCTCTCGCATGATAGGAGGTGTGATAGGAGGTAATTTCACAATTGTAGTAACTACTGGGATTGCAGCACATTACGGATAAATCAGCAGTGAAATAGAAAAATTGTGAACTGGAGATTTCCCCCTTATGTTACATGAAAGAAAAGTTTATATGGAGAATGGGGAACAAAGAGAGACTCCTGAAATTGGTAATCTTCTTTATTATTTCTGAATATGTCCTCTAACTGAGGCCACATGTGCTAGGTTCACCACGAAGCAGATTGTTGTAGCAATGGTATCAACATCTCAAAATAGGAAATTGTAATGGAAATATTAAGAGACTTATTACTGTGAACAGCCACAAACTAAGGAAAAATGTAAAGGAAGAGCCCTATATTTCCCTTCCCAGGCTTTCCAGCCTATCATAGTGCCACAAATTCTAACAGTCCCAGGAGGAAGCAAACATAAACCCTTTGGGGATTCATTTGATAACTGAGCTGTTAATTAGGAATGAGTAACTAGAGTTGGATATTAACAGGTCTATTAATTGTGACATGTAAATGGAATCTCTACATTGTGAGGAAGATAATCAGTGGTAGAGATAGAGCTCAGAGAAGCACATTTTCTGGACTAGAATTTCCAGTGTCTCTCAGGCAGCATGAGAGTTCTCGTCAGAAACACTGCTTTTCTGAGCAATCAGGAGAGGAGTGATGTCTTTATGCCCGGTTCTTTCAGGCTTCTTAAAAGGCTCTGAAATTAGATATGGACTAGATGGAACACTTATCTGCTTGTGTAAGGATGATTTTATACTTCTGCAGAAGTATAATACCACATTAACTGTCTTAGCTCCATCCTACAGGTATGTATTTTGATGAGTTTTCTAGAACTATCTGTTGAAGAACTCTGGCACTTTAGTTCAGGATTGTGAACTAAAGCTCTTTTCCACAGAATTTAAAGGACCTTACCAAACTACAGATACCATAGTTTCATAGGATAGATGCGTATCACTCGCTGCTGCTCTGGGAGTTGCATTGGTTACAAGTTTGCCTCCGGGTGCAATTCAAGGTGCTGGTGATGACCTTTAAAGCCAGGATACCCGAGAGACCGCATCACTCCAAGAATGACTGTCTGTCCAACCAGAGCAGACCGGAGGGGCTCTTCAATTGTGCCATCAGCTAGAGGGGCTCGTCTCTCTAGCACACGAAGGAGGGCCTTCTCTATGTACACACCAGGCCTATGGAACCTCCCACTGATAGAGTTATAGCTACAGACGGAATTGCTGCCCTTTAGGAAAGAACTTAAAACCTGGCTGGCAGGGCAGGTATAGGGTACCGATTGGGATGTGACTCCCACCCATTGGTTGGTATAAATCAGGATTTCCCCTCTCTTTCTAGGGACAGGATGTGGGTGGGTTTGTTTTTAAGACTCTTGGATTTTTTAAAATTGATTTTAAACGGTTTAGTGGGTTATTTTGTTGTGTTTTGTCTGTAAGCTGTCCGGAGTCGCCCCTGGTGAGGGGGCAGCAATACAAGTATGAACAAACACATACATAATAAATAAATAATAGATACATTCTTGATCTTTAGGATCAAACCATGAGACTATAAAACACAAGAGATATGTGTAATGGATAGAGCATCTGACATGCACAAGGGAAATTGATCTTCAGATTCTCAGCCCAATTTAGAACTTTCAGTTGGTTCTGGAACACAGCTGGAAACATGGATCAGAAAGAGGCGTCAATGGGATGCATCCTTTGGTCCCAAACTTTTTTCCTGGGGAAGAAGTGGTGCCTGAAGCTGCTATCTGGCATGTTGAACAAAAGACTTAGTTGATCTGAAGGGTGAAGTGTATTATAGCTATGTGTGAATACAGCTTTGATATTATGTAGAAGAACAAATTTTTAAAAAATATACAAGTCAATGTTAAAAAGGAAGGCAGCCCAACCCAAAATTTATAACTTTGAAACTGGATCTTAGATCAGCACCAAAATGACATTTTTGTAGCAGAAACTCTATTCTTGGCATCTGCCGAACATGGGTTTGTTTGGACAATGCAAGCGCGGCGCCAAAATGGCCGCCGCGCACTTTGCGGGCCCCCCCCCCACAGGACAGAGAATCCGGGTAGTTAGGGGCGTGGCCAGCTCCCTTATAAAAGGGGTGGCCACGAGGCAGCCGCGCTGCCATTTTGCCTCAGCGACGGAGCGGAGAAGTTTTTTCCCTGCGCCTCCGTCGCTCGTTGGTATTGCCGGGAAGCCTTTTGGGTCGATTTTGCCTAGCTAGCTTCCCTTTTTTGTTCAAGATGCCTTCCAAAAAGAAGGCTGCTGCGAATGCAGCTCGGGCTGTTAGGAGGCGCAACCCAGGTCGGAGGACCGTGGTGCCGCCTCCTCAGCAGCCACCTTTGCCATCCCCGGCCGGGGCTAGTGGCTTGGGGTCTATGGCTCCGTGGCCTGCGGGCACGGAGGGCGCTCCGGCCCGCGGCCCGCGAGCGGTGGACACCGCTCCTCCTTCCGCCCAACCTGTTGGGCCGACTACTTCTGGACCCCAGCCTCTCCCGGGGCCCTCTAGCCTCGGGGGGTGGCCTGGTGTCCCGCCTTGGCAGGTCTCCTCACCAGCCCTACCGGGCTTCGGCCCTGGCCAATGGCCATATCTGGGCCATGGGGTGCAGGGACCTGTACCCATGCAAGGGTCAAGTGGGCCGGCCGGCTCTTTGCCCATGGTTACTGTAGACACCTTGCTGGCCCGTATTGCGGCCTTGGAGGAGTCTTTGGCTCGTGCCAGTCAGGCAGGTGCCCCTTTTGGGGTACCTTTCGAGGCGCTATCGGCAGCAGGACAACGGCCGGCGGAGAGGGTCGAGCTGCTGCAGGCGGGTGGCGCGCCTCCGGCCACTGCCTCGCAGCTCCCCAGCCAGCAACCTGGCGCGGGTCAAGCCCCGGTGATGAGCTCTACATCGGTCGTGAGCTCCGACGCCCCCAGTGGGCCGGAACCCCCGTTGGGGGCGGCCCGCGGGGGTGCAGCGTGTGAGTATATGGTGCAAACGAGTACATCCACACACATTCCCAATATGGGGGGGACCTTTCAGTGGCCTTGGCCTCGCGCGGGTGGTGCAGGGGCTATGCCCCTGGCGACCCACCCGGTGACAACTACTGCCACCATGCCCGCTGGGGTGGGCATGGGTTCTTACACTGCTGGGAATGTCCTTGGGGTGGCAGGGTTAACTCATGCCCCTTTGGGTAGGCCAGCTATCCCCTTTTCGGCTTTGCCGACGGCAGGGTATTCCCTGCCATTGGGTGATCACTTGGCTCAGGCTACCAGAGAAAAGATATGGCGAGGGGAGTACGTGGATATCTTCTCACTCCTGAACAGAGAGCCCACTAAGGAAGAAAGGGAGGGTCAGGATGAGAAGGACAAGGAGCAGGCACGCCGCCGTAAGCCGCCGCGTACCTGGGCTAACTGGCTCCCCGCTTATTTGATATACATGGCGGTGTATTTGAGGGCGCGGCCGGATCTAGCTATTCCCATGGTCCAATATTTGGACAACATATACAGGGCGATGGTAGATTTCCCGGTCCCCTCATGGCTAGCATATGATGAGGAATTCCGTATGAGGATTCCCCTGCACCCCGAGATGAGATGGGATGAGCCGTGCCAGAGACTGTGGCTCTTGTACATGACACCCACACGTCCTGCCCCGGGGGATAGATACCATTGTGGACATGCGGTCCAGCGAGCAGCTCCAGCGCAGGTTACCCGCCAAATGGCGGGGCAGGGGGTTCCAGCCCGCCTGCTGTGCTGGACTTTCTCGTCCAATGGTTCCTGCAGTCGGAAGAACTGCAGGTATAAGCACGAGTGTCCCACATGTTCCGGTCCCCATGCAGCCTCTGCTTGTCCCAAGCCTGGGGGGGTGCGAGGCAGAGGGAGGGGTGGACAGTGGGCTGGCAAGCCTGCCACGGATGGAACTAGTTCTCCGAAAGACCCCCTCCCCAATTAATGTGGACATGCTGGAGCGCTGGCTCGCATCGTACCCAAGGGGGGAGGACAGGGAGTACCTTATCCAAGGTTTTAGGCAGGGATTTCGTATCCCTTTTATGGGTGATAGATCTCCTCAGGATGCTCCCAACCTTTTATCCCTCAGGGGAAGGGAGGAGGTAGCCGAGGCCAGCATTAAAAAGGAGTTAGACGCAGGCAGGGTCGCCGGACCTTTTCCCGTACCCCCTTTTCCCAACCTAAAGGTTTCACCATTGGGTTTGGTGCCTAAAAAGTCCCTAGGTGAGTTTCGCCTTATTCACCATTTGTCCTACCCAGCCGGCAGATCGGTCAACGATGTGATACCTGATGACCTTTGTTCGGTCAGGTACACATCGTTCGACCATGCGCTGCGCATGGTGCGCTCGTGTGGCCCGGGTGCCTTGCTGGCCAAGTGCGACATTAAGTCAGCTTTTCGCCTCTTGCCGGTGCACCCGGGCGACTTTGAACTGCTGGGTTTTAAATTTAAAGGGGAGTATTATTTTGATAAGGCCATGCCTTTTGGCTGCTCTATATCATGCTCGGCTTTCGAGCGTTTTAGTACCTTCCTAGAGTGGGCTTTCGTCCGCAGGTCAGGGTCCCGGTCTGTAGCCCATTACCTGGATGACTTTTTATTCGGGGGTGAACGGGGCTGGGACACGTGTGCACGTCTCCTCAATACATTTCAGACGCTAATGCAGGAACTGGGTGTCCCTTTAGCGCCCGAAAAGACCGAGGGCCCGTCGACCAAATTAGTATTCCTGGGGGTTGAGATTGATACCGTAGTACAGGCTTCTAGGTTACCGGGTGATAAGGTGTCTAGGATAGTGACCCTTATCTCGGAATTGCTGGCCAAGCGTAAGGCATCCCTGAGGGAGCTGCAGGTGCTACACGGGCACCTCAATTTTGCCTGCAGGGTGGTCGCACCGGGCAGGGCTTTTGCCCGGCGCTTATGTGACGCCATGGCAGGGTTATCCAGGCCCCACCACAGAGTCAGGCTTACCCGGGGTATCAGGGCAGACATGTTTGTCTGGTTGCAATTCCTGAGGGAGTTTAATGGGGTCTCATTTTGGAGGTCTGACCTCCTGGCATCCCCCAATTTTCAGATCCAGTCTGATGCCTCAGGATCCCTGGGTTACGGGATGTACTTCAATGGGAAGTGGGCCTATGGTGGGTGGCCACCGGCATGGGCAGGCACAGGTCGCCTGCGGGATCTCACATACCTGGAATTTTTTCCCATTCTGGGGGCTTTGATGCTATGGGGCGAACAGTGGGCTAATTCGGTGGTGCATTTCTGGTGCGACAATGCTGCCGTGGTGCACATTGTCAATGCACAGACTTCCAAATCGCCCAGGGTTATGGACCTAGTGCGCCATTTTGTGCTGCGCTGCCTGCGCCTCAATGTCATGTTCAGGGCCAGGCATGTCCCAGGGGTTAATAACGATATTGCTGACGCTTTGTCCCGCCTGCAGATCTCCCGGTTCCGCGCCTTGGCCCCGGATGCGGAGGAATTTCCCTCGCCACTCCCGGACGAGATGTGGACTATTGGCAAGGAGAGGTGAACCGGGCGATTGGCCTGTCACTAGCGCCACGCACGCGTAAGGCGTATCAACAAGCTTTCAATTTGTATAAGGCTTTTGCTACTCGATTTCAATGGCCAGAGACCTGGCCCATCCCGGTGGACCAGGTTCTGCGGTTCATGGTTCACCTGCATGCACAGGGCCTTGCACCTCGCACCATAGCATCCAAGCTCTCGGCGTTGGCTTTTATGGCCAAAGTACGGGGTCATGTGGATACCACCTCTGACTTCCGTGTGAGACACGTTTTGGAGGGGTGGGTGCGCGAGCGCGGGCGTTGCCCGGATGACCGGCACCCTATTTCCCCAGGGGTTCTTACCCAGTTGGCCCGGGGCTGGCCAGGCCTCTGTTTTGATCATTATGAGGCAGCCCTTTTTCATGCAGCCACGACGGTGGCATTTTTTGGAGCGCTCCGCATCAGCGAACTCGTGATGCTGTCTAAGGCGGATGCAAGTGGTAGGGCACTGGAACTCGGAGATGTATATGTTGCCAAAGACTGGGCCCAGTTGAGGATTCGCTCCTCCAAAACAGATCAGCATGGCGTAGGCAGTGGAGTAAGACTGCTACGGTGTTCTTTGGCAGACATCTGTCCGGTTGGTGCCCTACAGGAATACCTGGCACTGCGTGGCTGGCACCATGGCCCGTTTTTCTGTCACCAAGATGGGTCTCCCCTTACTAAATTTCAGTTTTGGAAGGTGACAGCCAGAGCCCTCACCAGGGTGGGACTGCCAGGTGCCCGTTATGGCACACATTCGTTCCGTATTGGCGCAGCCTCTACAGCAGCTGCTTTTGGGTACTCTGGGGCTGACATACGCAGCATGGGGAGGTGGGGCTCACAATGTTTTCAGTTTTATGTGCGCCCACTCCCGCCATGAGTACCAATCCAGTCACCTTACCTTCCTTTTTCTCAATTTTCTTACAGACCCTGGGTGTCGTATTACACCGGTGACAGTATGGCTGGTGGGCCACAGCTATGTGCTCAGGGCAGCGCGTTACGCTGCGGCGACAGAGTGGGGACCCCGACTGGGACTGGGTGACCACGCCAGTCTCTCATGGCACGGTAAGCCTGGGATGTTATGGCAGGAGCTGCGGCCTTTCCTTTTTTCTGGCCTGGGGGCTGACCCGCCTGACATTCTAATCATCCACTTGGGGGGCAATGATTTGGGCCGGGTCACCGGCTTATCGCTCAAGCATGCGATTTGCGAGGACCTCGCCTACTTGCATTATGTCTGGCCTGCCACGGCCCTGGTTTGGTCAGACATTGTTCCGCGCCACTCTTATAGAGGGGGCGTTAACCTCCTGGCCCTTGACCGAGCTAGGCGCGCGGTCAATAAGGCAGTGGCGCGGTTTCTCACCACCAGGGCTTGGGGACGGGTTAGTCATCACCCCGATATTAGTCTCCAAAATTGTGACTTGTATGCAGGGGATGGGGTCCATCTGTCGCGAGGAGGTATGGACCTCCTGTTGGGTGACTGGCGAGCAGGCCTGTTGACCGAGCTGACGGTCTGGGGGGGGGCGTCAGGTCTTCTGTGAAGCCCCTCCGTGTGGCGGGTAGCACTGGTAAGGTAAACAGTATGACCCACAAGTATCCGGCAGGTTCGCAATTGACTGGACAACACTAGACAGGAATAAAGTAGTTAAACGTTGTCCGGTCAACGACGAACCAGGCGATGGGGTGATGATGATTGCTAACCAGCATGCATCACCCCTGTGATTCCTCGGATACGCGTCAGAGGGTGGGGTCATGAGTTAGTTATTGACTACGGTCAACAATTTGTTTGTTGTTAACAAACAAATTGATACAATTTGATACATTGTAACCAATTGCCGTTGGCAATTTTGGGGTGGTACCTTACCAGTGTTACTTCGGCCTGCTTGCCTTAGGAATTATGATTGGTCGTTTTACCAATACAAATTTATAATTCGGACTAGGGCATTGAATCAATAAATGTGGCCCTTTGCTGTTATCCACTTTCAATGTTGTCTGTGTCCGTTATTGGGGGGGTGCGCCTGCAATGCAAGCGCGGCGCCAAAATGGCCGCCGCGCACTTTGCGGGCCCCCCCCACAGGACAGAGAATCCGGGTAGTTAGGGGCGTGGCCAGCTCCCTTATAAAAGGGGTGGCCACGAGGCAGCCGCGCTGCCATTTTGCCTCAGCGACGGAGCGGAGAAGTTTTTCCCTCCACCCCCTCCCTAGTTAACAGTGTGATCATGGTCGCTTCGGGGCCGGGTGGGAATTTTTGGTTGGGACCCACATTGGCTTAGGGTCCTGGCTTTTTTGCCCATCCCACACTGTTGCTATGGTTTGATATAGGGGTCTTTCTTCTCTCCTACTGTTGACTTTGGTCACATGGGCGGGTAGCACTGGTAAGGTAAACAGTATGACCCACAAGTATCCGGCAGGTTCGCAATTGACTGGACAACACTAGACAGGAATAAAGTAGTTAAACGTTGTCCGGTCAACGACGAACCAGGCGATGGGGTGATGATGATTGCTAACCAGCATGCATCACCCCTGTGATTCCTCGGATACGCGTCAGAGGGTGGGGTCATGAGTTAGTTATTGACTACGGTCAACAATTTGTTTGTTGTTAACAAACAAATTGATACAATTTGATACATTGTAACCAATTGCCGTTGGCAATTTTGGGGTGGTACCTTACCAGTGTTACTTCGGCCTGCTTGCCTTAGGAATTATGATTGGTCGTTTTACCAATACAAATTTATAATTCGGACTAGGGCATTGAATCAATAAATGTGGCCCTTTGCTGTTATCCACTTTCAATGTTGTCTGTGTCCGTTATTGGGGGGGTGCGCCTGCAAATGATTTTAGAGTTCAGAAATAGGCAACTCAAGCTATCCCAGATTTAAAATAGTTCACATAAATTGGGGAAAAACAACAACAACCCAATCTTACTTGTGTTGAGAGAGAATTATTAACTCTACCTGCTTCTCTTTATTTGTAACTAATCCAGGCTGAAATATCAGTCCTCAAACAAGGCTGTTCAAATGGAGAAAACAAATTTCTTATAGCTCTGAACATAATCAGTATATATTACCTGGTTGATTTTAGCAAAATGATACTTTGTATACATTTGTGGCTTGGGGAGGGTGATACCTGAAGAGCTGCAAGGTAAGAGGTTTGTTTTAAAGGAAATAATGGAATGACAGTTGAAAGTTGGATGTTTTAACATAGATCTTCAGCACATGGCATAAGCAAACAATTTTGTAAGACATTCAGAGCATTTCATTTTAACTGAGAAAAATGGATTTCACTAAACATTATCTCAGGATCTCTGAGACCAAACAGTCTTCTCAGAAAAGTTTTCAAAAGGAAATCAGCTTCACCTCTGGGTCAGTCTGAATTTTTAACTCTGTCAATCAGACTGCAATTACCCCACTCTTAGCTTTTTAATTACAAAATACAGTACCACAGCGTGATGCTTGACAGGACACTCTCTTTTAAGCAGTACTGCCTAAATACCAAAGCCAAAGTTTGTTGGATTGGGGCCGTGAGCGGCCCTTGGGTCCCGGAGGAGACTGGTCAAGTAACGACACGAGACAAGATGGAGCGAAGACCAGTGGTTTATTGAGGGAAAATCATCATCATATATAGGAATTCAAGGCAGCGTGTGATAGAATCGTCATCTGACAGAAAATCACATCACCTGTTTACCCGGGTTAATTGGGAATCTCTCTTGGGGAAGTTAATTAACTAAGGCAAATACTGACAGGGGAAATCCATTGTTCATGGCTTGCACAAGAGTAAACATGGCCACTATTTGCGCTGGGGCTTGGGCTAATCTGCAAGTGCGGAATTACCTAATTCCTAACTTTGAGCATTCTTTGGCATTGCCCTTTTTTTGGGATTGGAATGTATACTGATCTTTTCCAATCCTGTGGCCATTGTTGTGTTTTCCAAATCTGCTGGCATATAGAATGCAATGCTTTAATTCCAACATCTTTTAAGGCTTTGAATAATACAACTGGAATACTATCATCTCCACTAGCTTTGTCATTAGCAGTACTTTTTAGGGCTTTTTTGACTCAATTCTCCAGGATGTCTGGCTCCAGTTCAAAACTCTCATCACTGTGGTTGTCAGGGGTGTTGAGGTCCTTTTTGTAAGGTTCCTCTGTGTACTCTTGTCATCTTTTCTTAATCTCTTCTGCATCAGATACATCCCTGCCATTTTTGTCCCTTATCATGGTCATTTTTGCTTTAAATGTTCCCTTGATTTCCCCATTTTTTTTTAAAAAAAAGATCTCTAGTCCTTCCCCTTCTATTGTTTTCCTCTATTTCTTTGAACTGTTCATTCCTCAGAGTCTTCTGAGGAAGTCTTCAAAATGTCACCATACCGGAGGGACATCAGTATGTAACGAACTTTGCACTCCCTCAGTTTGGGTTGAGCCGATTTGTCTCTCTTCTTGTGATCCACGATCCGTGCCGCACAGCAGCGCAACGAAGACTCTACATCTACCTTCTGCGACTGCATCTCCACGGACGGGCGGTCCTGGCTACAGAAGACTTACATGCATGGACAATTACCACCAGCCACGAACCTGCCTTGGATTTAGCTTGTATTCATCTCGTACTTTTTCGTCTCACCCAATTATTGTTCATAGAGAGAAGGGAGGGGTATCGCCTTAGATACGGACATTTGTGATATACACCCCATGCGCTTTCCATATATGTATATATATCATGATTTTTTCAGACCCCTCCAGCAGTAGTTCAGCGAACCACCAATTGTGTCTCACAACCAGTTGCTAGTAATATTTAAATTGAAATTAAAATTTGATAATTTGTCTATATTTCCGGGAGTGTTTGTTACTACTATTTTGCTAGTGTTACACCCCGGCCGTCTTTCTTTGCTCATCTTAAAGTTAGCAGAAATTTGGTGCCTGTATCTTGTCATGGTTTCCAGCAGTTACCTCAACCATTTCACCTATTTTGTGACTGTACAATTGTTTAGTAATTTTTAAAACAACTGCTAAGATGTTATGAGTCACCAATTCACTCCTAATATGTTGTGACTATATGAGCTAATGGACTACTGAGTCAAGTAAATCCCCATGGGCAAGTTCCCGCCACTGCACTCAGCTGTAGGGGCCGGAGGTATGCCAGTGCCCACAACTTATGTTTTGTGTCATCATTGGTGGGGGCGAGAATTACATGGCTTTTGCTGCTTTGTGCACAGCCTTTGCTAATTCCCAGGCTTTTCAGAGCAATTTTGTGCTGGTTTTGTAATTTTTTTGATGCTCCTCCTCTGCTCTTTGAAAGCTAGAGCAGTCTGGTGAACTATTTCCTGGTTGTGCGCTGTAATCCCAGGCGCTGCTGTCAGGTCTGCCCGGAACTGGAAGTAGTTCACCAGACCGCTCTAGCTGGCAAACAGCAGCGGAGGATCATAGGAAAATTACAAAACTGAAGCGAAATTACTCTGAAAAGCCTCCCACTGCCCTGGGAAGTGGCGGAGGTTGTGCATGGGGCAGCAAAAGTGGTGCGATTCCCACAGCCACCACAAAGGTAAGTGACACAGCATGACTTCTGGCGATGAGAGGTGGGTGGGATGGTTGTAGCAGTGTCCTGGGGGCCACCATGGCCTGGATTAATTATATGCACAGGACGGATTAGGCCTGTGGGCCAGGGGTTGGAAAACCCTGACTTAGAGAGTGATTTAAACTTTGGAACAAATATCCCTACCTTTGTTTGACCTTCTCTTAAATTCTAGGTGTGTGATGCTCCATCCTTGAGTATAAAATAACATCAGCCCTGAAGGAACATGGCTGAGACTTTCTTTCTTGCAATAGATGGCTAAGTGTGCTGTGTACTGGGTTGAATGGGACATAAGTACTCATAATTCATATAAATTCCTTGGGGAATTTTCATGGATCCAATACCATCCAGTTATAGAGTGTACACAGATAACCTGAAAGACACATTTCTTCTAGGCATTTTATTACTTTGTGGTTTGAAACAATAGATGAATTGTGGGTACAGAAACACAATATTCCACATTTATAAACTGGACTTTAAAAAATTGAATTTACAAGAGAGGGTGTACATTTTCTCACTAAACCTGTTAAGGAATTAAAGATAACACAATCTCTGAACAAACCAAAACCTACTGTCAGCCCCATGAATCTAATTTGATTAGTTCCAATAGTACAAATGAAAAAAAAATGAAAATCAGCTTGAATATGCATCAGTATTCATTAGGAATGTTACACGAGCTTGTGGGTAAGTTGGCTGAGTCATAATGAGATCAACTGTTTTGATCTGTGAAAATTTTTATGCAGACTTATTATTTGGAAACATCATTAGCATTACTGTGTTATCCCCAGAACTACCATATTTGGTACTGGATGGGGCAGCTTTGCCTCTGAGAGACCCAGTGCATAATCTGGGGGTCTGCCTGGACTCACAACTGCAGCTCAAAGAGCAGGTGGCAGCCGTGGCTAGGAGGGCCTTTGCACAGCTTCGTGTCATCTACCAGTTACACCCGTTCCTGGACCGGGACTCCTTGCTCACAGTCACTCATGCTCTGGTCACCTCCAGATTGGATTATTGCAATGTGTTCTACATGGGGCTGCCCTTGATGACCATTCAGAGGCTTCAGCTGGTCCAGAACGTGGCTGCCCAGGTGGTGATGGGGTGGGGGCATTGTGCTCATGCTTCACCGCTGGTCTGAGAGCTGCACTGGTTGCCAGTTTGCCTCTGGGTGCAATTCAAGGTGCTGCTTTTGACCTTTAAAGCCCTTCATAGCAGTGGACCAGGTTACTTACAGGACCACATCTCCCCAAGGTATTCTACCCGTCCTACATGGGTGGATCAGAGAGGCTCTGTGGTGGTCCCCTCGAAGAGAGAAGCACATCTGATGGGGACCAGGAGGAGGGCCTTCTCTGTGTCTGCCCTGGCCCTGTGGAACCTCTTACCACCCGATCTGCCCCTCCAGACCGAGCTGCTCCCCTTTAGAAAGGCACTCAAGACCTAGCTATGCCAGCGGGTCTGGGACCCAATATGTAGAATGGCCCAGGCCTGCTGGCTGGTTTAGCCACCTTAGGATAGTGCTGTGAGTTGTCAGATTTTTGTATATATTTCTCATTTTATGTTCTTTTTTACTATGGCTTTTATCTTTTTAACTCTTACTCTTTTATTCTCTTTAAGGGTTTAGGGAGGGTACCTGAGGGTTTTAGTGGTTTTAATGATTGTATTCTTTGTATTTGGTGTTTTATGCATTGTGGTCAGGTGAGATTGTTCTCTTTTATTGTATAAAGAATTTTCTCCCCTTTTGTTGTTTAGCCGCTCTGGGTGGCATTCGCGCCAGAAGAGCGAGATATAAATGAACCAAATAAATAAATAAATTACTATTTGAAGCCCAAGGTCCATGTTTTGTGGAACAATTTTATCATAATTGCTTGCTTGACTACTTGGTCATATGTGAATAAGTGTAACAAAATTTAATACAACTCTCAGCTGTATATGTGACCTTTTCTGTGTTAAAATGAATGATAGAATGGCTACATTTATAAATCAAAGCTAACAACTCATATATTAGCATTTTACTAAACACTAAATACTCTGGCCTTTAATGTGTGTGCATATTGTTACATGTTGTTGAGTTGGAGCCAATTGATAATGACACTAATAAGGATTTCAAGGTAAATTAGATATTTAAGGAATCGCCTAATCCCCATAACCTTACCTGGCTGAATAAGGATTCAGAGCCAAATCATCATTCTTTCCACCACACTGGGTATGGGGTGTAGGGAGAGGAAATTTTCCCTGGCCCTTGTCAGATATTTTTTCTCTCTACATCAAAGGTGGCAACTGGCAATAGCCTATTTTTAACTTATACTGTATCACCAAGTTTGCAAGTTGCTTTGTATTTTATCTCACATGTTTTCTCTGGATAAAACATGCTTCCTTTCTATGTTTAAAGAGTAGGAGTGTCTTTTGTAGCCTTTCAGTCAGGACTGCTGTGATAATTTCTGAATCATAATTTATCAAGGAGATGAGTCTGTAATTTGAACAGTATGTTCCTTCTTTGTTGGGTTGTCATTTAACTGATTGGTTCCACATCAGAAATAAGCTTGTACTGAAAAACCTGCAAGGGAAATTTTCAGCTCTTTCTATCTTTTAAAATGTGTCTGTCTGTCTTTGTGCTGCCTTTCCTCCGATATTGCTAGCTGTTTGCTTCGCTTAAAAGTCTCAGTTATATTTATGAACTCTTGCTTTTACTCCCAGTCACAGTTAGGGTTTAGTAATTCTGTTAAGCAATCTCATTTCTTCAGTGCTAAGGTTGTGCTAGGCATAAACTCTCTCGAGCAGTGGAAATGACTGAAGTGAGACTATAATAACTCAGGTACTTCATGAAAAGACAAAACATGTTGGAAAGGCAATGCTGGGAAAGTTTGAAGATGCCAGGAAAAGAGTAATCTGAATATCAGTACAAGAAGCACAACCTTGAGTTTGCAGTATCTGATTAGGGCTGTTAATAATAGGTGCTTTCTGGAAGGTATAGCTTTTCCTAAGCCAAAAGTGACCTGATGGCTCATAACAACTACAGCACAAGCCTGTTTTGTCCCAATTGTATTTCAGACTGTAAATTTGTATCAGAAATACATAGTTTTCTATATGGAGAAGAGCTACATGTTGTACACATTTTAATGTGTTGATATTATGTGCATTTTTAAGTGTACCATTTTCTACTTGATTTTGTGAAGAATAAAATAATTTGTGCATATATTTCAGCATTACACACCTTTGTCGGAAACTTCTGAATTGTACACAATTAATGTCCCTTTATTACAACCTTTTCATTAAAATGGGAACAAAACTTTAGTGTAAGGGACCAAAGACAATGAAACAGCCGAAGGGTTGGCTTAACACAGGTTTATTGCATGATGATCCGGAGGAACATGTGGTAATGGCGGATGGGTAGCTCAATATATACAGCTGGCTATACATTTGAATGTGGCTCGTCGACAGACTATTGGTTGCTGCCTGCGTGACGTCGTAGGAGGTCACGCCCTTCTTGACCAGGTGAAGAGGTGGCGGGGAATCTTCCCGCGCTGCTGAACCAGGTGAATATGATCCATGAGAGCTGGACGCTCGCTACTGCCCTCTGGTGGTCACTAGCTCGCGTCCCCTTATTAGGTTTACATTGATCCAGCTGATGGTTATAATGTTGCACACAGAAAGGTTACATTGTTAACACATGGCTAAGGTACATTGTTAAAGGCACAGCTTTACAGAACACAACATCCCTCCCCCCTAGGATGAGATGAAGTCTCTCAGCCAAGATGGCTTGTTGCATGTGCGTTTGGGCCGTGAAGAGGGCTGCCCCCCGGGAGCGTTATTGCTTCTTTGTTCCCTGGTCCCTTGTCCTGAAATGGGAGAGGGAGACTTGTTAGTGGCTTGCCGCTGTCTGGCGGCCTTAGGGGAAGGGAAAAACTCCATTGTGGGCAGACCGGGGACCGTCGGGGCTAACGAAAAACCCCTCTTCTCGCTTGGACGGGTGGGGGACCACTCCGAAAAAACCCCCCGGTTCTGAAAATCAAAATCTAACTTGGTGGGGGTACCCGCATTTGTGGGGACTTTCCGCGAGATATGTATGGGGTCGGGTTCCTCCTCCTCGGAAAGATCCCCCAGGGTATCTATGAGGATATCCTCCTCCCCCCTTGGTGGGGGCCCACGGTCCCCTTTTCCTCCCCCTTGGGCTGAACGGGTGGGGGAGAACCCTAACGCTGACTTATTTCCTGCCTGATCAGTGCCCTGCTCATCGGAGACCCTGCGTCGGAGCTGGTCCGCGTGCCGCCTCCACAGGAGCCCTGTGCTGGTTTCCACGCGGTACGACACGGGGCCGGTTTGCTCCACAACTACGCCCGGCACCCAGGCTGGGCCCGTGTTGGCGTAATTCCTGCAATGCACGGGGGCGCCTATACTGAAACTCTTTGTAACCTCCAGCCCGATGTTCCTTCCTTTGTCCTCTACCCTCGTGGGGTCTAGCCTAGTAAGGATGGTGGTCAGCTTCCTGCGCATTAAGAGCTCTGCGGGGGAGTATCCTGACGCCAATGGGGTCACCCTGTACCCTAGCAGAAACTGACACACTTGTAGGTTCAGATCCCCTGGGCCCATGCGCCGCAGCGCGTCCTTCGTGGTGCGGACGAGGCGCTCTACTTGGCCGTTGGTGGCCGGGTGAAAAGGGACGGAGGTGATATGCCGAACGGCGTTAATCTCCATGAATGCCCTAAACTCGGAGGACGTGAAACAACTAGCGTTGTCACTAATTAACGTGTCGGGTATGCCGAACGTGGAAAAGAGCCTCCGCAAATGCCTAATGGTCTGGGCCGAGGAGGTGCTCATGACTGGGATAACCTCCAACCATTTGGAGAAAGCGTCCACTACAAGGAGGAACAGGGTGCCTCTGAACGGGCCCGCGAAATCAATGTGCACCCGGGACCACGGCCCCTTAGCCGCGTCCCATTCCCTGTGGGGAAGGCGGGCCTCCTCTGGTCTGGAGCATTGGCAACTTTCACAAGTGCCGACCATGTGCTCGATGTCGGCGTCTAGCTGGGGCCACCAGAAGTAACTCCGGGCCAGCGCCTTGGATCGCACGATGCCGGGGTGGCTGACGTGAAGCAGTTTGAGCACCCGCGGCCGAAGGGAAGTGGGAATCACCACCCGCTGCCCCCACAAGAGACACCCCCTCTCTAGGGACAGTTCTAGCTTTTTTTCTGAAAAATGGAGCGAACTCCTCCACTGGGGAGGACGCGGGCCACCCTTTCTGCAGCCAGGAGCTTACTGCCGCTAACGTTTTGTCCTTCTCTGTCGCTTTGGCAATGTCGGCGGGCACTACGGGGGGCAAATCCAGCACCTCTATCATGAGAACCTGATGGTCCCGCTCCCCCTTGCTCACCTGGCTGGGCGTTAGGGGGAGGGGAGACCTTGCTAGAGCGTCCGCATGGCTGATCTCTTTCCCAGGCCGGTAGACCAACGCGTGCTGATACGCGTTGAGAAAAATGGCCCACCTGAGCATCCTCGGGGACAGGATCTGAGGGGTGGGCTTATCTGCGGTAAAGATGCCTAGCAGGGGCTTGTGGTCCGTCACAATGGTGAAGGGGCGGCCGTACAGAAAATCGTGAAATTTTTTCGTCCCTGCTACTATCGCTAGTGCCTCCCTGTCCGTCTGTGTGTAGTTTCTCTCTGCTTGGGACAGGGACCTGGAGTAAAATGCTATCGGGGCCTCCCTTCCATTTTCCAACACGTGGCACAGCACCGCCCCCACCCCCACTGGGGATGCATCACAGGTCAGAACTACTGGGCGTTTGGGGTCGAAGTGGGTCAGTATGGCGTCGGACGCCAGGAGGCTTTTTAGCTCACTAAATGCCCTTCCTTGGTCATCGCCCCACTTCCATGCCTGCTCTTTCTTTAGCAGTTTGTGTAGCGGTTCAGCCACCGCTGCCTTTCGGGGGAGGAAGGAGAGGTAAAAGTTGAGCAGCCCTAGGAACGACTGCAACTCGGGCTTGGAGGTGGGGCGGGGGGCTTTCTTAATGGCTGCCACCTTGGACTTGGATGGTTTTATTCCCTCAGGAGTCACACAAAACCCTAGGAACTCAACCTCGGTTGCGAAGAAGATGCATTTGTCCTTTCGCAATCTCAGCCCCGCCTTTTCGAATATCGTCAGGACCTTTCCCAACCTCTTGGCTAATTCAACCCGACTCCCCCCTGTTATTAACACGTCATCAAAATAAGGCAACACCCCCTCCAGTCCCTTCAGGAGGCGTTCCACGAGAGACTGGAAAATTCCAGGCGCCAAATTCACGCCGAACTGGAGGCGCGTCACCTGGAACGCCCCCTTATGGGTGACTATGGTCTGCGCAGCAGCTGCGGCAGGGGACACCATGAGCTGCTGGTAGGCCTGTGCTAAGTCTATCTTAGCGAAACACTTTCCCCCGTATAACCTGGCCAGCAGATGGCTGACTACCGGCACCGGATATGCATTCGGGCGGATCGCCTTGTTGATGGTGCACTTGTAGTCGGCGCATATGCGGACCTCCCCATTGGCTTTTAGTGCGGTTACAATTGGAGTTTCCCACTCCGCAGAATCTACAGGCACAAGGATCCCCTGACCCACCAATTTGTGCAGTTCCGCCTCTATCTTGTCCTTGAGTGCGAACGGCACCCGGCGTGGTTTTAGGCGAATTGGGCGGACCTCCGGGTCCAGGTCGAAAGTCACTGGGGGCCCCTTGAATTTCTCCAGTCCTTTTTTGAAGACTTCGGGGTGCGCCTCGCACACCTCCTGAATTGGATCAGTCCCAACGGCGTGCATCCCAACGGCGTGCACCCCCCCAATAAACAACCCCAGGGGCTGGAACCATTGAGTTCCGAGGAGGCTGCAATCTCCTCCCTTGAGCACGACTAGGGGAAGGGACGCGGTGTGCTCCTTGAATTTGACCTGAAATTCTCCAACCCCCAACACTGGAATACTGTTCCCTTGCACGTCCCGTAGTGTGGACCTCAATGCTTTGAGCTTGGGCCGCTTGTGGGGGGCAATTCCCAAAAACTCCCTCTGGGAAATGATTGAATATGCGGACCCCGAGTCAATTTCCATCCTAATGGGGACCCCTTGGACTAGTACCTCAACAAAGTAGCGGGGGTGTCCTGTAGACATGCTGAACACTGGGGCGTCGTCCTCGCTGCCGTCAGAGATGCGGCCCACGCCGTCCTGCTTCCGCGTGGCCTGGGCGCCGTCCTTGGGTCACGTTGGGCGGTCTTGTCCCGCGGAACGGTCTGCGGAGCTCCTCCGGGTCTCGCGCTTCTTCCTGCACACCTTGGCGATGTGCCCGCGGCGGCCACAGTTGTGGCACTCAGCCTTCCGGAAGGGGCATTTCACGCGGTCGTGGGCCGCTCCACAGCCGTCGCATCGCCGGCTCTCCTTCCGGACCCTCCGGACGTCCTCGTCGTCGCTGCTCTCTGTGGACGACCTCGAAGTTCACCGGGCCGCTTGTACCGGAACCTCTGCTTTGCTCGACTTTGGCCGCCAGTCCTGTAGTTCTTGGACCCCGGCCTTCGTAGCTTCTGCGGCCTGGGCCGCTCTGACGACCTCCTGCAACGTGGGAGGCGGCTCTTGGTTCATTAATGTGCGCTGGGTTTCGGCGTCATTCAGGCCGCACAGCACACAGTCTCAGAGGGTGATTTCGGCATTCTCCCATTTGCACGGGCCGGCCGCCAGCCGCAGGGCCGCCACGAATGCGGCGACCGTCTCCCCGGGCGCTTGGACTCGCCTCCAAAACGCACTTCGAGCGGGAAACATCGCCGTGGCGGGCCGGACGTGCTCACGCAGCATCTGCATGAGTTCCTTGGCCTTGAATTCGCTCACCCTCCTCGGTGCAATCAGGTCCACCAAGGTCCTTTTTGTTTCTTGTCCGAGCATCCTGGTGAAGATGGCTCTTTTCTTCGCCTTCTCCGTGACTTCGGACTCGATCAGTGCGGCCTGGAAGTCCATCTCGAAGATCTCCCAGTCGCCCGGTTTCCTGATTTCGAAACCGGCGCATGCCTTGGTCCCGTGGGCTGCCATATCCCACCTTCGTCGCCAATTTAGTGTAAGGGACCAAAGAAAATGAAACAGCCGAAGGGTTGGCTTAACACAGGTTTATTGCATGATGATCCGGAGGAACATGTGGTAATGGCGGATGGGTAGCTCAATATATACAGCTGGCTATACATTTGAATGTGGCTCGTCGACAGACTATTGGTTGCTGCCTGCGTGACGTCGTAGGAGGTCACGCCCTTCTTGACCAGGTGAAGAGGTGGCGGGGAATCTTCCCGCGCTGCTGAACCAGGTGAATATGATCCATGAGAGCTGGGCGCTCGCTACTGCCCTCTGGTGGTCACTAGCTCGCATCCCCTTATTAGGTTTACATTGATCCAGCTGATGGTTATAATGTTGCACACAGAAAGGTTACATTGTTAACACATGTCTAAGGTACATTGTTAAAGGCACAGCTTTACAGAACACAACAAAAACAGAGGAGCAAATCTAGGGGATGGAGAGGTAGATGAGACAGAACAAGAAGAGAGATGAGGGAGGGTCAGTTAGAGACCTAGAAAGGAATGTGATACAGTAAGATGGGTAGAGGAGATGTGGGTGGAATGAGAAAAAGGAAAGAATGAATGTTCCAGACAAAAGGGCAATGCATCAAGAGGAAAGGAGGAAGGCCAAAAGAAGGAAGGAAGAAGGAAAGTTCTTTTTCCAATTTTTACCACTTGTAGAAGAAGTGGTGGCTGACAGGAAGACACTAGATATTGGAAGGAAAATATGAGGGTGAGCTTATGGAGAAGGAAATTTTTGGTTATTCCCTCTTGCATGAGCCACACAGCCACAATATCAGCTATATGGAGAAAATATGGAGGGATTAGGTCAGTCTCAGTTCCTGCCCATCCCTTTGATTTCTTTTTTCACACACAAAACTATCACTTTGCATGATGAAAGTCATCGACTGCATCTTATATCCGAAAATGCATATTTTTACTGAAGCAGGAAAAATGTCATTGGCGTGAATTGGTTTAAGGTGGATATCAGGTTGCCATGAAGTGACCCACACACTATGATCATGGAGTCATCTCCTGTGGCACACATGAAATGAGACATGCAGGATTTAACACCAGGATTGCAATGGACTGCCACAGTCTTGAGGATATAGACAAGGTGCACCTTCACAGCCAGTCCATCTGACATGGCTTCTTCTGCCTCTATGACCATTGGGAATTAGAATTCCTCCTCCACTCATTTTGCCGTAGGGCCCAATATGATGTTTTCCAGTGGCATTTCCTCCACTGAGGTGGGACCATCACTCCACCTAAAGGGGCTTATCTACCCATAGCCATTGGTCCCTTTAGGGAGTCAGGTTAGTTAACTGCTGCCTGACACTCGGCGTTGAGTTGCTGGCTGTACGGTCTACTCCATTACCATAGCGGGATGTCCGGGCAGACAAGTACGATGAAAGTACAGTACAGTAAAACCTTGCATAAAGAGTGCCTCACTTAGAGACTAACTCATTTAAAGAGCAGAACTTTCTCTGAATGGTCGCCTCACTTAACAACAAAATAACCAACCAAAAACTCGCTTAACAACTAAATCAGGGTTTGCAATCCTCCGCCCCCCCCGCCAGAAGTCACAATTGGTCACTTACAATGGTGTTTTTCTTAAAGAGCAAACTCGCTTAAATAGCAATCTGCTGGCTGAGACGTCATTTTTTGAGAAGTTTTGCTCTTGACGTCTTCAAAGAGGAGCACATTACATTATTGAATTTTCTGCATATTCAACTGCTGTTGTTCTGCTTACTGGTTTTGCACCAGAACGTTGCCAGCCATGGAATGCTAAGGATTCCAAAAACTGCAAACTGGAATCTGGAAGCTTCACTGTGAACAATTGTTGTTTGCAAGTTGTTTTGGCAAGTTTACAAGACTGCTATCTTTTGATTACTTGCTCAATGAACTGTGTTACATATGAACTGTACTTGAACTGTAAATAGTTGATATGAAATGATTACAGAAAGGAAAAGTTATCCAAATTGTTTTGCTGTAAATATCTTTGAAACCGTGAACTCTATTTTTCGCACATTCAGTAAAAAAAACCCTCTGCACCAAGGTCATTTGTGTTCTCTTGTGTGTACTCAGACTTTTGTTGCCACCTTCTGCACAAAGGTCACTCTGCCAAATTCCCAAACAGGAATCAACAAAACAACAGCAGCAAGAAAACAAACAGGAACAGGTGGCAAGAAAGGCAGGAAAATAACTTTATCATTCAAGTTAGCAACAAAGAACAATCATGTTAAGTGGTAAAAAAAAAAAAAAACCTCTCTCTGATACCCCATGTTAGTGCATGCAAGTTTTCTAATCCCAACATAATTTGTGACTGGAGGACTGAAAATGAAGGGAACAGTGTAATTCCTTGTGATTCATCCTATAATTTCAGAATAAATTATATCATTAAAATCAGGGACCACAGCTTGCAATTTATGGCTAATCACTATGTAGCTGTTTCTGGCTATACTCCACCCATAAAGCAAAAGACATGTAGCTACGGAAGAAAGGAGGTTGCTGTCCCATTGCCGCGAATCTCCTGGAATATGGATCATAACTTCTTCATGTACATGTGACTCATTTGAAAGCATTTGAGAAAGGTTAAAATTTACGTGAAAGGTTTAAAAACAAGTTTGAATCTGATTTCCATCTTTTAACATTTTGGTGGAAAGTTAAGTTAAACATTCAGTACAGAGTAGCCACATTTAAATAATTACTGCCAGATAGCTGATAGTGAGAAATTCAGATGAGTCATTCTTGAGAAGCACTTTTTAAATTTTGTAATTTTTTCATTGATTTGACAGGGGGAAAGCCTCAAGATTTTTTTTTAAAAAATAATAAATGCGGAAAAAAGCAAAACTGGCAGATTCTCATATCCAAACAAAATGCTTTGTATGCTTAAGAATATGGCTCTGAATTTCTGTGCCAATCAATCAATCTTTATTATGGTCCAAGACCAGTATAGTACAGCAAATGTACAAAAGTTAAAAGGAGGGCACTTAAAATATATTTTAGAAAGCTCTTCTGCTTAGAAAGAGTAGTAAAATTACTATTGAAGATTAATAATGTTACACCTATTACTAAGCCTATGATGTAGCGCTAGTAGTTTATTTAGCTGAAGGACCTGCCAGGATTGTTCTTCTGATCTTACACGCTGTGACACAGAACCTGGCAGTGTTGTGGGTGAAGGTGGGTCTTTTATCAGATAGCAGCCTGAAGGCATATGTACTTTTTGACTGGCCAGGAAACTTGCAGTGCAGTGTAGATATGAACCTGTTCCAGATGTCTCTAAAAAAAGGGCAGATGCAGAGAACATGTTCTATGCTTTTGATTTCTCCAGTGTCACATTCACTTCTGTGCATTCACTTATTCCTTATTTCATTTGGTTTGCACTTCTCATTTCTCCTAATGAAGGGATAATGAAGAGAAAGTTTATTTGTTGAACTAGGGCTGCCACTATTTTTTCCTAATAGACTCCTTTTTGATAGCTAGATAGCCTTTTGGTACAATAGGATTACTCTCAATACTGACAAACATTTGTCCTGTGGAATGTGAGCATCTGTAACAGTTGAGGTTTTTCATTCTGTTAATAAGAATTTCTTCCAGGTGTCTCAAAATAAGAATTTGAAATAAAAAATGTGAAGAAAATCAAATCTGTGGGCTTTATTCATCCTTGCTGTCAAAGTATGCAGACCTGATTTCTAAAACCTGGACTAATGTATTGATTAGAATGAATCTACAAAATTAATTTCTTACTATCTCTACAAGTTTCAGTATAATTCTCAGCTTAAAAATATGTGGGTGTGTGCATACACATACATACACAGAGAGGAAAATAAAACATTAGAAAGGCATATTTCAAAAGATTCTACTTTACAAATAAGTGTTTCGATATTATTTACATTAGAATTTTGTTTAAAATGGATTCTAAAAAGAATTTAGAGATCAGCATTGAAATGGTACAGACTGATGAGTGAACCTGTGTAAAATTGATTTTGACTGGAAACAGATCAATCCCTCTTTATACTATGCAGGCATGTACAATGGATATTCTGCAAGTTTATTTTCATTCTCTTTCTGGCATTCCTCATATTAGGAGGCTTACACTTTGGTAATTACTTTCCTGAAATGTGTAATTAGGGATATTAAGTCTGAGAAGGATGCAAGGGTGATATTTTTCTATTTTCACCTTGTATACAATTTCATTAGAACTAAGCCAAGCAGAAAATACAGAGATGTGAAAAATGTTCATTCAGAAGGAAAGGGAAGGTTTGATGCCTGGTTTCTTTTAATGTATTTCAAAATGGTTAATTTGTTTGACCCCAGATATAATAGAAAGGTCATGGTTTGATCAAGCTGGCACCATCATCAACAAATAATAATAATAATAATAATAATAATAATAATAATAATAATAATAATAATAATAATAATAATAATAATAATAATAATAATAATAATAATAATAATAATAATAATAATAATAATAATAATAATAATAATAATAATAATAATAATAATAATAATAATAATAATAATAATAATAATAATAATAATTTCAACAAAATAGTAGAAATGCTTATATAACTCATGCTCTCCATTTGTCAGGGTTGTAATGATGCATTTGCTCAACTGTAGACCATCAAAAGACAAGTGTATCTGTTGGAAGAATAAATTACCCTTCCTGGTCATTCTGCAACCATGAAAATTTTCCTGGTGTGGAACCTGAATTCCCAAAGATTCAGATTCAGAATATTCTTGAGGCAACACACCTTTCGGAACTAATTTTATACAAAGCCATGGAAAATCTGGACTTTTACCTGAAATGATGTCCTTTCCATTAGGTTGCTGCCAGTGTGACAGTCTTTTTTGAAGTGTGATGTGAGGCTCCATTTCAAAAAGCAGGCTTTCCTTTTGCCAGTAGAAAAAAAAGTTCCCTGGTTAGTAGATCTGTAATGCCTTATTTTCTGTTTATAGGCTGAAATCCAATCATAAGTCATGGCTAGAGTAGGCCCATTGAATCAGTGGGAATTTGGTGAGGGAACTCCTCTCTAAATTCCATTTATTGAATGGGATTACTGTAGTTGTGATTAAATGCAGGATTTCAGCCATTATGCAAAGCAAGTCTTCCCTGCCAACCAATCTTCAAATTTACCAATCTGTCAAGTAATTTCCCATATACTTGTTCCTTTTTTCTCTTACAAACCTATTCCATGCCAATTCCATACAGGCTTTTTAACAACAAACAGTGTGTGTGTGTGTGTGTGTGTGTGTGAGAGAGAGAGAGAGAGAGAGAGAGAGAACTCTATATTTTTGTCCACATTTTCCAAATATGTCTATATGTAGACATGTACCTCCATTGATACTTTAAAAATATTTATTAAAGGTTCATATGCTATCAAATCAATATTTCCCTATGCATAGAACTCATCAAAATTCTGTCTGCAAATGGCAGCAATTTCAAGATTTCTTTTGGGAAGGACTTGCAGGGTAAAAATCATTTTAAAAAACCTGATGAATTTCTTATACATCTTTATCCTAAGGCACACACCAGCTAGCCCGTTGAAGTGAACACAATCTAAAACCCTCAATTTCTTTATAATGATCTTTTTATAATTTATAATTTAATTTAGAAGCTGTAACACATCAGGCAGGAAGCATACATACAGCATATCTGTCAGCCGGGAGGCGCGACAACCACCCTCATGAGATGGTGCAATCAGTCAGGAAGCACAGATCAACCTTCCTGCTTGTGAGTATGGGACTCTAACCATTAGGGATCCCCAGATTGCATGGCAGCTTAATGCCAGAGCTGTCACTACTGCAACACCAAAAGTCTTAAACCCAGCGGAGTAGCTTGGGAGGGATCTCCTAAAGCAAATGGAGGAAAAGAGAACAGCCCCTGTGACTTTGCTAGATAAAAAGGGGAGGAATATCGCCATCTTTTGGCCTTCCTTGATACAGGCTCAGATTTTTTCATCTATTCATGTTGACCACGTCAAACCAGAGCAGCTGATATCACAAGCTGTTATTCCTATTGAGGGTTATCATCTGGAGGAAGGAAAGCAAATTCTTCAGTGCTGTAGCCAAGATCAAGGTGAAGTATGGCAGCTTTATTGGTGATGTTTTGTGTCTTGTTCATGAGTCTATAAGTCACCCTCAGATGCTTGTTGGACTTTCTTTGATAATCATGGAAGAACAAGCAAGGGCTCAAAAAGCTAATTCTCTTAAAGTGGTGACTAGAAGTCAAACCAAACAAGGGACTGTTCCTGAGGTTCCAGTGACACCTACTGGACAACCTGCTGTTTATAGTTGAGTGGTTCCTGACAAACTGGACTATGCTCATTTTTGCCAAGAAAAGGAGAAATGTCCTATATTGGAGGAGATCAGGCAGAAAACTAAATTGGACTTACCTTTGTGTGGTGCCAGACCAAGCAGGTACTTTTATTCTTCAAATGGATTGTTGTACAAACAAATTAAACTGCATGCACCATCTACTGAGACTAAGGACTTGCTAGTAGTGCCTTTGAGTTTCAGAGAGACTGTTTTTAAATTGGCACATGATACAGCTTATTCTTTGCATCAAGGAAGAAAGAAAACTCTTCAACGCATTTCTGAGCACTTCTTTTGACCAGGTTTTCCAAAGGACTGTATGAATTATGTGCAATCTTGTTTTACTTGCCATCACATAGGTAATGCTCAGTCTAAAACTAAAGCTAAGTTGGGGAAACCACAGATAGCAGGGAAACCATTTCATCGTGTAAAATAGATGTGTTTGGACCTTTACCAAAGTCAAAAGGGAGTAAGCAGTATGTGTTCACTTATGTAGACTCTTTTACTAAGTGATGTGAAGCAACACCCTTAACTTCAATTGCTGTGTTCCACATTGCTAAGGTTTTCATTGAAATTGCTAGCAGAGTAGGCTTGCCAGTTGAAATTGTTAGTGACAGAGGCAGAGCTTTTGTCTCCTGTCTCATGAAGACAGTTTGCAAATTGACAGGGGTGGAGCAAATATTCTCCCTCCTATATCACCACCAGAGCCATGGAGGGGTAGAAAGATGTCAAGGGACTTTGCAGCGATTGCTCACAGCTTTTGTAGAAGACTTTGGAGGAAAATTGGGTGGATGGACTACCACTAGTCTTGAGCACCTATAGATTTTTATTTTATTTTTATATTCATATTTACGAAGACTCTGGGCGGCATACAATCTTAAAAACCCTTAAAACAAGAACAACCCGATTGAAACAAATTACCCCGCTAAACCCCCCACACATTAAAAAGAGGAAGATTACTTTGATATTAAACCAACCAGCAGGTGGGGGTCAGGAGATCCGCTCCACATGAAAGTTTGGGTGGAGCAACACCAGCTGAAATGTTGTTTGGGTATAATCTCAGGTGTCCTCTCCATCTTCTGAAAGGAGAATGGGAAGGTGCAACCTCAGATTTACCACTACCAGTGTCAAAATACATTGAGGACTTTCAGAAAAAACTGAAGGGCATTCATTCTCTAGCTTTGAAACACCTGAGGTCAGCACAAGATGTAACTAAGCTGTACTATGATCACAAAACCAGACACTGGGATTTTCAACCAGGACAGCAAGTCACGGTTCTGAACCCACATCCTGTTGGACAGTTACAAGTTCAGTGGGAGGGTCCTGCTAGGATTGTGAATTAACTTGATGGGTTTAATTATAGGGTACAGTTTGAAGATACTAATGACTGTAAAATTCTGCATGCCAACTCTTTAAAACCTTATGTCTGTAGAAATGATGTAAAAATGTTCAGGATTGCTAATCACATGTCTTCAGAGGAAGAATGGGATTGGGTGAATGTTATGGAAGAGTATCAAAATGCAGGAGATGTTGATTCTGTATATATTTCAGAAAAAGTATCTGAAGCTGAACAGTTAGCATTGAGAAATGTCATAGTTAAATTCAGACACCTGTTTACTTCTAAGCCAGGGTTAACAAATGTATTGTCACATGATATCCCTGTAACTTCTTCACCTATCTGGGTACCTCAGAATCGTTTAGCTGGGGCTACAGAGGAGAAAGTTCATGAGGAGGTAGAAAAGAAGCTAGAAATGGGAGTCATAGAGAGATGTGAATCAGTCTGGAACGCACCCATAGTGCTAGCTAAGAAAAAGAATGCTCAAGGAGAAATTTTGCCTGAGATCAGATTTTGTGTTGACTATCGTAAACTTAACTCAGTCACACCATATGATTGTTTCCCTTTGCCCAGGACAGATGACCTGATTCAGAAGTTAGCTGGATCAAAGTGGGTCACAACTCTGGACTTAACAAAAGGATTTTGGCAAATATCTTTAACACAGGAAGCCAAGCTCAAAACTGCTTTTTGAACAACCAAAGGTCAGTTTTGCTTTACTAAAATGACATTTGAGTTGAAAGATTTTCCTGCCACATTTCAACTCATGATGAAAATCATTCTAGGAGGTCTAGATTTTGCAGATGCTTACAACTAGACTGCAAGAAGCAGGTCTCACAGTCAATGCCAAGAAATGTCAGTGGGGACAGGCCAGTGTAATTTACTGTATTTTCTGGCGTATAAGACTACTTTTTAACCACGAAAAATCTGTGCCAAAGTCGGGGGTCATCTTATAGGACAGGTACTTAACTACAGCTTGTTTCCCCTTGCTTCATATGTCCGGCGCATATGGTGGGGGGTGCCGCGGCCGAGTCCCTGCTCTGTGCGGGGAGTATGATGCAAGGGAAAGCAAGCTGCACACATCTTCCTGTACCTCGAGGAGGAGAACGTGAGCATGGATTGGCTCTCCACCAGAACCTGCCCATTCAACTCGGAAGGCTGCGCGTCTTGGTTGAGTGTGGGTTAATTTTTATTTGGTGTGCATTGGAAGAGGGGTAGTCTTATACGGCAAGTATATTCCAAACTCTGTATTTTAACTGGAAAAGTTGGGGGTCGTATTATACGCCCAGTCGTCTTATACGCCGGAAAATACATTACTTAGGGAGTGGGAAAATCTCCCCTGTAGATGCCAAGGAAGAGAGTGTAAAACATTGGCCAGTACTTGTCACCAAAACACAAGTTAAATCTTAATTATCTTAATATTCTGCATGCTTTAATTAAAATTTGAGCTATCTTGAGTCCTTCACTAGGGGAAAGGCAGAATATAAAATAGATAAAGCATTTGCTTGGACAGTGTGAAAGACAAGATGATGGACTAAGTAGGCATTTCTCCTCTTACAGGCTTATGAAGTGTGTCTCTAATTTTAATGAATTAAAAAGCATGCTTTGTCAATCAAACACTTGGGAATCACCATCATAAGGTAATCCACACTTTAAATTCTATAGCTTTTATTGGATTTTAGGTAGCAGCTTGGGAAGTTGACTATAACTTTCTCTCTATATGAACCCTGTCAAGTACAGTGATTACTACAGGCTCTGCTAGCATCTAAAAAGTGTTGAAACTGTGTTTGAAGCTTCATTGTATTAACCCTTTGCAATGGCCTCACAAGTGATCAGAAGTTTCAGTGCATGAAGAGGGTAGGGGTAAAAGGCTGTCTATTGTACTAGGGAGCTTTAATTAAAAGCTAATACCTTGTTTTCAATCCAATTTGGGAACAAATACCGAAATGGGAGCTGGGGGTGGGGGATGAGAAAATGTATTTTTTTACACTCTTTCGTGCTATATTCAATTCTGAACTGAACAAAGAAGTTTATAAACTGAACATCTAGTAGGAATAAAACATGTACGATAAAAAAAGCTTTCTGTGCTTAATTCCTATCGTCTCTCAAAAACTGTAGCTGCTGATAAGGCACCTACTCAGAGTAATGATGCATAATGTGAGGAAGCAATTACCCAAACCCTAGAAGCACGAAAGAATGCCATTCTTGACCAGAAGACAGTGGCAAATTTTAATCTCTGTTGATGCTTTGAGCTATTTCATCCTAGGATTGTGTTCATAAAAGATACAGAATCAACAACTTTTCAAAAGTTGACTGCTGCAAATGGCATAGAAAGTGGAAGATCCATAACCACCGATATAAATAGAAATATGGGAACCCAGGATCACTGTGTACTGAGATATGGGTATGAATCCCCAATAAAAGAAAGTAAGAGCAAGCTGAGGTAACACTCTAAAAGAAAGAAAAACATTCCATGAATTTCTGGAACTTTTCTTTTCAGTTTTCCCACTCTGCTTGAAGAAGTGATCTTGAATCATGAAAGCTTGCAATGTCTGATTTTTAAAAGTGATCTTAGAAAAGGTATTGCCTTCCTCCTGCGTTTATTTGATTTATTGTATGGATCACACAGCTTGTCTGTGCTTATTAAACTATTGAGGTTACAAAAAAAAGCTGCATCAAGAATTCTACATGGACTTTGAACATCAGCACAGCAGCACCACAGATTGGGTGGATTTCCACTAGGTAATATTTCTAATTGTCTTTAATTTGGCTACAATTGGCATACTTAGTAGGTAAAGTACAAATTTTACCCAATTCTGGAGGTCTCTGGGTTTGAATTGCCCCTCCCCTGGCCACAAAGAAAGCTCTTTAGCTGCAAAGAGGGCCATCTGGGAAGAAGGTGATATGCAAATACCTGGCTTCCTGTTCTGGAAGTATAATGCAAGCGCGGCGCAAAAATGGCTGCCGCGCTCTTTGCGGGGGGCCCCCCACTGGACGAAGGCATCCGGGTAGTTAGGGGCATGGCCAGCTCCCTTATAAAAGGGGTGGCCACAAGGCAGCCGAGCTGCCATTTTGTGAAGCGACGGAGCGGAGAAGTTTTTCCCTCTTACCTCCGTCGCTTTTGCCTTGACTGGGAAGCCTTTTGGCTGCTGATTTTCTTCCTTCGGCTTCCCATAGGTTGGACTGAGATGCCTTCGAAGAAGAAGGCGGCCGTGAGCGCGGTGAGCGCGGTTCGGAGGCGCAATCCGGGTCGGAGGACTGCGGCTGCGCCTCCCCAGCTACCGCCCTTGCCTGCACCCACCGGGGTCGGTGGGATGGGGTCTATTCCCCCTTGGCCGGAGGCGGGGGACCCAAGCATGGGTCCAGCAAGGGCTGCGGCCCGCGGCCCGCAAGCGGTGGACACCGCTCCTGGTGCTTCTCCTTCTTCTATAGGGGCGCAGCTCACCCCGGGGCCTTTCAGCCTTGGGGGGTGGTGTGGTCCCCTTCCCTGGCAGGTACCTACATCGGCCCTACCGGGCCTGGGTGTGGGGTCATGGCCTTATTCGGGCCCCGGAGCACAGGGGCCTGTACCCACGCCTGTAGCAGGCGGGCCGGCCGGGCCTTGGCCCCTCGTCAGTGTTGAGGCCTTACTGGCCCGCGTTGCGGCCCTTGAGGCTTCCCTGGCTCGGGCCAGCCACGCTGGGGCTCCCCTTGGGGTTCATTTTGAGGCGTCGTCTGCTGGGCAGCGGCAGGCGACGGGACGGTTTGAGCTGCTTGAGGCGCGTGGTGCGTCTTTGGCCACTGCCTCGCAGCTCCCCAGCCAACAGACCAGTCCGGGTCAGGCCCCAGCGACGAGCTCAACGGTGGTCGTGAGCTCCGACGCCCCCAGTGGGCCGGAACCCCTGGTGGGGGCGGCCCGCGGGGGTGCAGCATGTGAGTATGCGGTCCAAACTAGTGCACCTACACACGTGGCCACGTTGGGGGGGGCATTCCAATGGCCCTGGCCTTGCGTGGGTGGTGCGGCGGTCCAGCCACTGACGCCCCACCCGGCGACGACAACTACCACCCAGGGCCCCGGGGTGGGGGGTGTTTCCTACCCTGTGGGGAATGTTTTGGGGGTGGCTGGGCTAGTCCAAGCCCCTTTCCAGATGCCCGCAGTTTCTGTGGTGCCTGTCTCGGCCTTGCCGACAGCGGGGTATTCCTTGCCACTGGGTGACCACTTGGCACAGGCCACCAAAGAGAAAATATGGCGGGGGGAGTATGTAGATATCTTCTCACTCCTAAATAGGGAGCCCACCAAGGAAGAGAGGGAGGGGCAGGATGAGAAGGATAAGGAACAGGCACGTCGTCGCAAGCCACCACGGACGTGGGCCAACTGGCTGCCGGCTTACCTCATCTACATGGCGGTGTACCTGAGGGCCCAGCCGGATTTGGCAATTCCGATGGTCCAGTATTTGGACAACATCTATGGGGCGATGGTTGACTTTCCGGGCCCGTCGTGGTTGGCTTATGACGAGGAATTCCGTATGCGAATTCCCCTGCACCCTGAGATGAGGTGGGATGAGCCATGCCAGAGGCTTTGGCTTCTGTACATGACGCCCACGCGCCCCGCGCCATGGGAAAGATACCATTGTGGACATGCGGTCCAGCGAGCGGCTCCAGCACAGGTTCCCCGCCAGGTGGCGGGGCAGGGGGTTCCAGCCCGCCTGCTGTGCTGGACTTTCTCGTCTAATGGTTCCTGCAATAAGAAGAATTGCAAGTACAGACATGAGTGTCCCACCTGTGCGGGCCCCCATGCAGCCTCTGCCTGTCCCAGGCCTGGAGGGACGCGGGGCAGAGGGAGGGGCGGACAGTGGGCTTGAAAGACTGCCGCAGATGGAGCTGGTTCACCGAAAGGCTCCCTCCCCAATTAATGTGGACATGTTGGAGCGTTGGCTCGCATTGTACCCGAAGGGGGAGGATGCGGATTATCTCCTTCAGGGCTTTAGGCAGGGGTTCCGTATTCCTTTCATGGGTGATAGGTCCCCTCAGGATGCCCCCAGCCTTTTGTCCCTTAGGGGGAGGGAGGAGGTGGCTGCCGCCAGCATTAATAAGGAGGTCAATGCGGGCAGGGTCGCTGGCCCTTTCCCTGCACCCCCGTTCACTAACCTTAAGGTATCGCCCCTGGGCTTGGTTCCCAAGAAGTCTCCAGGCAAGTTTCGCCTTATCCATCACTTGTCCTACCCAGCCGGCCGATCGGTCAACGATGCTATCCCTGATGACCTTTGCTCAGTCATGTATACATCTTTTGACCACCCGCTGCGCATGGTGCGCTCATGTGGCCCGGGTGCGCTGCTGGCTAAGTGCGACATTAAGTCGGCTTTTCGCCTCTTGCCGGTGCACCCGGGCGACTTTGAATTGCTGGGTTTCAAATTTCGGGGCGAATATTACTTTGATAAGGCCATGCCTTTTGGCTGTTCCATATCATGCTCGGCTTTCGAGCGTTTCAGTACCTTCCTAGAGTGGGCTTTTGTACGCAGGTCAGGGTCCCGGTCTGTAGCCCATTATCTGGATGACTTTTTATTCGGGGGTGAACGGGGCTGGGACACGTGTACACGTCTCCTCAACACATTTCAGACGCTAATGGAGGAACTCGGTGTCCCTTTAGCGCCCGAAAACACCGAGGGCCCATCTACCCAGCTAGTCTTCCTGGGGGTGGAGATTGACACGATAGCGCAGGCGTCTAGGTTACCGCGGGATAAGGTGTCAAGGATAGTGGCCCTTACCTCGGACTTGCTGGCCAAGCGCAAGGCATCACTGAGAGAACTGCAGGTGCTACATGGTCACCTTAATTTCGCTTGCAGGGTGGTCGCACCGGGCAGGGCTTTTGCCCGGCGCCTGTGCGACGCCATGGCAGGATTATCCAGGCCTCACCATAGGGTTCGGCTTACCCGGGGTATCAGGGCAGACATGCTTGTCTGGTTACAGTTCCTGAGGGAGTTCAATGGGGTCTCATTTTGGAGGTATGACCTCCTGGCTTCCCCTCAATTTCAGATTCAGTCTGATGCCTCGGGATCCCTCGGTTATGGGATGTACTTCAATGGGAAGTGGGCCTATGGTGGGTGGCCACCGGCCTGGGCAGGCACGGGTCGCCTGAGTGATCTCACATATCTGGAGTTTTTCCCTATCCTGGGTGCTTTGATGCTATGGGGCGAGGAGTGGTCCAACTCGGTCGTGCATTTCTGGTGTGACAATGCGGCTGTGGTCCACATTGTCAATGCACAGACTTCTAAATCGCCCAGGGTTATGGACCTAGTGCGCCAATTTGTGTTGCGCAGCCTGCGCCTCAACGTACTGTTCAGGGCCAGGCATGTCCCAGGGGTTAATAATGATATTGCTGACGCTTTGTCCCGCCTACAGATCTCCCGGTTCCGTGCCTTGGCCCCGGATGCGGAGGAATTTCCCTCGCCACTCCCGGAGGAGATATGGACCATTGGCAAGGAGAGGTGAACCCGGCGATTGGCCTGTCGATAGCGCCACGCACGCGTAAGGCGTATCACCACGCAATTAATTCTTTCAGGGCATTCTGTACCCAATTTCAACTGCCAGGAACCTGGCCGATCCCGGTAACCCATGTTCTGCGGTTCATGGTTTACCTGCATTCTCAGGGCCTTGCACCTCGCACCATAGCATCTAAGCTTTCAGCGTTGGCTTTTATGGCCAAGGTGGGGGGTCATGTGGACAGCACCTCTGACTTCCGTGTGAGACATGTTTTGGAGGGGTGGGTGCGTGAGCGCGGGCGTTGCCCGGACGACCGCCACCCGATTTCCCCAGGGGTCCTTACCCAGTTGGCCCGGGGCTGGCCTTGCCTCTGTTTTGATGCATATGAGGCAGCCCTATTCCATGCAGCCACAACGGTGGCATTTTTTGGAGCGCTCCGCATCAGCGAGCTTGTGATGCTGTCTAAGGCGGATGCAAGTCGTAGGGCACTGGAACTCGAGGATGTCTGTGTTGCCAAAGACTGGGCTCAGTTGAGGATACGCTCCTCTAAGACAGATCAGCATGGCGTAGGCAGTGGTGTGCGACTGCTACGGTGTTCTTTGGCAGACATCTGTCCGGTTGGTGCCCTACAGGAGTTCCTGGCACTGCGTGGCATGCACCATGGCCCGTTTTTCTGTCACCAAGATGGGTCTCCCCTTACTAAATTTCAATTTTGGAAGGTGACAGGCAAAGCGCTGGCCAGTGTGGGCCTCCCAGGCGCCCGCTATGGCACCCATTCATTCCGTATAGGGGCAGCCTCAACTGCAGCTGCTTTTGGGTACTCCGGGGCTGACATACGCAGCATGGGACGGTGGGGTTCGCAGTGTTTTCAGTTTTATGTGCGCCCACTCCCGCCGTGAGTACCAATCCAGTCACCTTACCTTCTTTTCCTCATTTTTCTTTACAGACCCGGGGTGTCGTATTACACCGGTGACAGTATGGCTGGTGGGCCATAGCTACGTGCACAGGGCAGCGCGTTACGCTGCGGCGACAGAGTGGGGACCCCGACTGGGACTGGGTGCATACGCAAGTCTCACATGGCATGGTAAGCCTGGGATGTTATGGCGGGAGCTGCTGCCTTTCCTTTTTTCAGGCCAGAATGCTGACCCGCCTGACATTCTGATCATACACCTGGGGGGCAATGATTTGGGCCAGGTCACCGGCTTATCGCTGAAGCATGCGATTTGCGAGGACCTCGCCTACCTGCATTACGTCTGGCCCGCCACAACCCTTGTTTGGTCGGACATGGTCCCGCGCCATTCCTACAGAGGGGGCATTGACCTCCTGGCCCTTGACCGTGCTAGACGCATGGTGAATAGGGCAGTGGCGCGGTTCCTTGTCGACAGGGCTTGGGGGAGGGTCAGTCGTCACCCCGCTATTAGCCTACAAAGTTATGTCTTGTATGCAGGGGATGGGGTCCATCTGTCGCGAGGAGGTATGGACCTCCTGTTGGGTGATTGGCGAGCAGGCCTGTTGACCGAGCTGACGGTCTGGGGGGGCGTCGAGCCTTCTTTGAAGCCCCTCCATGTGGCGGGTAGCACTGGTAAGGTAAACATTATGACCCACAGGTATCCGGCAAGTTCGCAATTGACTGGACAACACTAGGCAGGCATAAGTTGGTTAAACGTTGTCCGGTCAACGACGAACTAGGCGACGGGGTGATGGCTATAGCTAGACAGCATGCATCACCACGTGATTTTACGGATACGCGTCAGAGGGTGGGGTCATTAGTTAGATATTGACTACGGTCAACAATTTGTTTGTTGTCAACAAACAAATTGATACAAATGGATACATTGTAGCAATTGCCGTTGGCAATTTTGGGTGGTACCTTACCAGTGTTACTTCGGCCTGCTTGCCTTAAGAATTATGATTGGTCAATTACCAATAGAAATTTATAATTCGGACTAGGGCATGAATCAATAAATGTGGCCCAATGCCGTTATCCACTTTTATCAGTGTCTGAGTCCTTTATTGGGGTGTGCGCCTGCAATGCAAGCGCGGTGCCAAAATGGTCGCCGCGCTCTTTGCGGGGGGCCCCCCACTGGACGAAGGCATCCGGGTAGTTAGGGGCGTGGCCAGCTCCCTTATAAAAGGGGTGGCCACGAGGCAGCCGAGCTGCCATTTTGCGAAGCGACGGAGCGGAGAAGTTTTTCCCCTCCACCCCCTCCCTAGTTAACAGGGTGATGTTTTCGTCACTTCGGGGCCGGGTGGGAATTTTTGGCTGGGACCTATATTGGCTTCCGGGTCCTGGTTTTTTCGCCCATCCCACACTGTTGCTATGGTTTGACATAGGGGTTTTGTCTGTTGCTGCTGTTGACTTTGGTCACATGGGCGGGTAGCACTGGTAAGGTAAACATTATGACCCACAGGTATCCGGCAAGTTCGCAATTGACTGGACAACACTAGACAGGCATAAGTTGGTTAAACGTTGTCCGGTCAACAACGAACTAGGCGACGGGGTGATGGCTATAGCTAGACAGCATGCATCACCACGTGATTTTACGGATACGCGTCAGAGGGTGGGGTCATTAGTTAGATATTGACTACGGTCAACAATTTGTTTGTTGTCAACAAACAAATTGATACAAATGGATACATTGTAGCAATTGCCGTTGGCAATTTTGGTTGGTACCTTACCAGTGTTACTTCAGCCTGCTTGCCTTAAGAATTATGATTGGTCAATTACCAATAGAAATTTATAATTCGGACTAGGGCATGAATCAATAAATGTGGCCCAATGCCGTTATCCACTTTTATCAGTGTCTGAGTCCTTTATTGGGGGGTGCGCCTGCAAAAGGATGCAGTCTGCTGTTTTTCCCCACATGGCCATCTAAGATACAGAGCCTGGCTGAAACATACCATGAATTTCTGGAACTTTTCTTATTAGTTTTCCAGCTCTGCCTGAAGAAGTGATCTTGAATCATGAAAGCTCTCATTGTCTGATTTTTAAAAAGTGATCCTTGAAATGATATCGCCTTCCTCCTGAATTTATTAGAAATAATTCTGTAGCCAAAGTATCCCATGTTCATACTTGTCAAGATTTGGTTTTGAAAATAAGTGACATTTTTGTGGGCGAGGCCAAATTGGTGGGAGTGGCCAAATTGGCAGGTGTGGCCAAATCATTGGGCATGGCCAAATTGGTGGGCGTGGCCAAATCAGTGGGTGTGGCCAAATCAGTGCTCACATTAAAATACACCAGTTAGTCTTTAAGGTGCCACAACGTTTTTGTCTTTCTCTTGTCTTTACTCTCTGATACGTTTGCACAGAATAAAACTTTTGAAATGTGAGCAGTCTTAGTATGTGTTTCAAGCATATCAGGATGTAAACAAAAAAAAAAAAGACAAAAATGTTGTGGCACCTTAAAGACTACAGAGAGAGGGACTTCCCAGAAGGACAGGGTAAGGTAAAGGTAAGGACAAGGTAAGGTAAAGGTCTCCCTTGCTCAAAAGCTAGTCATGTCCAACTCTACTAGGGTTGTGCTCATCTCTGTTTACTGCCAACGAGCCCATGCTGTCTGCATTTGCAAATGTTTCTGGGGTCATGTGGCAGGCATGACTAGATGCCAGAGCACACAGAATGCTGTTAACTTTCCCGCCAAAGCAGTACCTATTTATCCTCTCTGTCATACAGCACTTGGGTTTTGAACTGCTGACCTACCAACCTTCCAGTCATCAAACTTAGCATCTTAACCACTCAGCCAGCATGGCTTTTTGTGTAGTTAGATCCAAAGAAATGGGCACATGAACCCTTTTTTGCCCTCTGCTTTCTAAGGTAGTAAAGGTTTCCCTTGCTCGAAAGCCAGTCGTATCTAACTCTAGGGTTCAGTGCTCATCTCCATTTACAGTCAAAGAGCCAGTGTTGTCTATGTCTGCAGACGTTTCCGTAGTCATGTGGCAGGCATGACTAGACACCGGAGCGCACGGAACACTGTTTACCTTCCCACCAAAGTGGTCCCTTATTTATCTACTTGAACTTGTTACTGTACATTAGGTAGAATAAGCACATTCAGTTTTTAAGTGATCTGAATAGAGGCTGTTCTCAAACAGACCTGAATTAACAGGTGTTCTCATTGTGTTTAGGATTACTACTACCTGCTTTTCATTTCTGACCTTGTTCCTGTTTCTTACAGAGTAGTTCAGCACAAAAGGATTCCTGCATACTGAAACATTTTGCATCCTTTTCACTTCTCAGGAGAGGGGGAAATTCCCAGAATTTAAGTTCATTAGGCTGCTGAGAAAGGACCAGAAATTGGCCTAAGAACATTTCTTTATAAAACAAGAACAAGATAAGATGCCAGCCTTCTTTGCTCTAAAGGACAGGGGCAGGCAGTAACGAATGCTTTTGGGCTACAACTTCCCCTTGGAAGAACTTGCTCATATCAAGCCCATGACGCAATTGCCAAAAATGTGCCCTGCAAACAATTAGGCATGCAATCTGGAGTTTGGGAGGCATTTCTTCCTACACCAGTAAGAAGGAGACGTGTGCAGGGTCACACAAGACTGGCTTCCCATCCTCTCTCCTACTCTCTCACACACAGGAGGTGAGAAAGGAAAAAGAAAACAAAGTTCAAGCTCCTTTCACTTTACCACTCCAAGTTAACTCCACTGAGTCTACTCTTGACCACCATCTAAAAAAAGTCAATCATCCCCTCCCCACCAGCAACACCTATTCTCCAATGGTACTCACTGTAACAACCCCAAAAAGAAGAACTGCAGGACAAAATCTTCTCTCTCCATCTCCAGTGCTCGTTGCACCTCCATGATGTCACCACCATGCACTCCGCCCTGCCCCATTCCTCCGCCTCCCTTCTCCATCTGTCCGTCTTTCTCCCCATTTCTCAAAAAAAAACCAAAAACAAAAAAAAACAAAAAAAACAACAACCCCCAAACATTGAAATACAGTAATAGGAACAGCAACAAAAACACACAAATATGTTAAGCTCATCCAAATCTTCTGAGCACTTTTATCCACATTTTATGTCTCTCCTTTGATCAGCAGGCAGAAAAAAAGGTACATATACAGAGAAATATTAATACGTGAGGCTGGCAGGGACAGAGAGGTGAAAAACGGTGCAGTACTGGGCAATACATGACACTTGACAAGTCAGTCCATGAATCCCATGACCTCAGAACCAAACTGGAATATCCCACATTTATTGTGAAATGGAATATTGAAAGCTATCGTAGGAGATGACAACATTGGCAAATAATATAAGAAATGCTCTGGGACTCAGATAGTCCAATGCACAGTTTTTCCATTGTCTGCACAACATACAAAGTCAAAATTAATCAGGCCAGAGTTTTCCAGCCCAATTGGATTTTTTCCTTCCAATGCTTTGGCATCTACTTTGTTTGTTTGTTTGTTTGTTTGTACTGAATGTGTTCACATAGATTCAGGCAATGCGATTGCCTGAGTCAATGCAAAAACCTGTACAGAAATGCTGGTGATTGGCAAGCTGGGGAGAGAGATACTTAAAGGGCTCACTTTTCCTCAAATGTTTTAAGAGACCACCAAGAAGACATTGGATCTTTACTAATAACGTTGTTTTTTCTTTTAAAAATTCATTTTATTTTTTATGTAAGAAAAAAACAAGTCCCTTGAATTACAGTCTTTTAGAATACATTTCTTGTTTTACTATTAAGGAACCTTAACTTCTTTTCTTTTATCAATTTCATAAGATTGTTATACACGCCTTGTTGTTTTTTTTCAAATTTCCCTACAATCTATTTTCCTCATTAACACTCTTCTTTGGGCTTTTATTCTTACACCATATATTTCAAGAAGCTTTCTGTTTAATATTATCTTGAACTTTTTTCTTCCATTGCAAATTGATATCCTTATTTTTAATTTCCACCTTTTCCCCATATATCCTTCTACTACATTCCACTGATTTTTATAATCTGGTAAAAGCCCTCCGGTGTCAACTTTTCAATCGAAATAAATTATTGCTATTGAAAATTATTGCTATTGATGTAAATAAAATAAATTTAGTTTCTTGCTTTATAATTTATCACATTCAAAAGAATTTTTTCTGGTTGCCATGAGGATAGCCAATATTCAGAATCATATACGGCACATTCTAATTCTGGCCCTTGCCCATGCCATATATATTCTGACATTTATTTCTTCCTTGTCAGAAATATTTTATTATTTACAAAACTTGGTAAGTTTTGAAATAGGTTTTAGCAAGACTATCATCTTGGCTACTGTAATTCTCCCCATCAATGAAATTTCCAACTATCCCAGCTTTACAACTTCTTTTTTATTTCTCTCCATTTACTAACCTAATTCTTTTCAAACAGATCATTAGTCCTCTTTGAGTATTTTCTTTTCTTTGCTGTTTTGTAAATTATTTTTGTTCTAGTTCTTTTTCATTGGTCATATTTCTGTCAATATTTTATTCTTGTCTTCATTTGTTTTGAATCTTGCATATCTACCAAATTCTTCCATGATTTTTAAAAACTCAATAATACCTTCAAGAATGAACATCATATCATTAGCAAATGCTCTTGTTTTACAGCGATGTTTCTTTATTTTCAAGCCTTTAATTCCTTCGTCCTTTTTTAGCTTCCTTAGGAGCACTTCCAATCTCTCATCTGACACCTCTTTCAATAAAACCACCCCAGGGAGGCAATCAGAGCTCCCTCTGTTGGGATTTTTCCCAGACTCTCTCTCTTCAGTGAGGGCAACAGTGACCCTCCCATCTACTCTTTGGTCCAGTGTAAGACTAGCTGTTCATTTTGGGGTTGGTTAGGAATTTTGGACCCAAATTAGTGGGATTTTTTTGCCTTTCCTGTAAAATATTTTCTTTTTAGAGAGTTCACCTCTTTTGATTCTAAAAACTCCTCCTCAAATTATATATCAAAATACAAATATACATTCATATTATGATTTTCCCACACCACTATTATCTTCTTTCTTTCTGTTTGATTATCTAATATATATCTGCCCAATTTTTGGATCTTTGTTTTTACACCTATGCACAAAACAACCCGTACTAACTGAATTTCTTCTACAAGTGTTCTCCACTTGTCAGAAAGAATCACACCCCCAAAATAATTATCCTTAATATAATTACATCTCTCAAATCAAAAATATTCTTAATATGTCTAATTTGATGCCATTAATGTCCTCAAATATGGGAGCAGCTGTTCATAAAGCTTTCAGTGTCTTAGTCAGGAAGTAGTAGCTTTAAGTTTGCAAAACTAAGCATTTAATGTTTAGGTTGACAGAGGTGCCTGGCATGATGGCAGATGACAGAGGAGCCTGATGTGGTCTATAGGGTTACAAAGGGTTGGACTTAATCGTGCAACTGAATAACAATATAGATGGTACTTTTGTAAAATAAAGGTATCTTTTTCTACTTAAAATTTTATCATACAAAGTAATAGTTTGTGTGAGGATCCAAGGGTGAGTAATGATGAGATTGAGCTCATCATGTTCTCCATGTTTTCTCTGCGGTACTGTTGTTTTTTGTACCACATATTTTGCTAAGTAAAATAAATACCCCATAAATTCACCCAGGGAAATCCAGATTCCAAGGTATCAATTTTTTCCTGCTGTATAGGCACATCCTTATACCATGTTAGAATACATGTCTATCTAACAAGACATTCACAACCTTTTTGATCACAATCACTATATTTAGAAAACTAAATCTGACTTTGAAAAAGGTTTAGGATTATCCCTGCCTCTAAAGACTTGCTGCACCTCCATATTAGTTCCGTTCCCATTTTGAAGTTGATATGGTCTGATAACATTGAAGTCTTTGGGGTTTGTCTCTGAAAGGATAGCATACAGTTTCATCCATACACATATATGCAGGAGAAGGCAGGCTTAGAATCACTGCTGAAAGCATACCTGTCAAGTTTCGGGAAATTTCAGTCTAATAAGGGAAATTTCCTGGCCAAAACGGGAAACTGGACAGCTATGCTTACCCTGTGCTGGCCTCCAGTCTAACTCCAGTCTAACTGCAGTCTAACTAATACGAGATGACGGCAGGAAAGAGTGTAAAATACAGGGGTTTGACAGAAATTTCCTGAAACTTGACAGGTATGGCTGAAAGACAGTAATAACACCATCATCCTGTCCAATACTATTGAAAAGAGGAGAAGCTGTTCCATGGTCACTGAAAAAGACAGTCTAAAGACTTCTTTTCCCAGTGTCTCTATGCAGCAAATTAAGTCATGAAATCTGCAGAGCTACATGTTGTGTATTCCTGTTCTGACCAAAGATTGTTGGCTCTGAGTAGCAGCAGCAGCTGAACCACAGAAATTATTTACTATCTGTTTGCTGCAAACCATATTGCTATGCTGTATTGACAGTGGCTCTTTTTGAGCTATGAAGAAGGTTGAAGGATGCCAGAAGCAGTACAGTTTGGGCAGGATAATGTCACTTTTTGCAAATAATAGCACTGTTATGACCCTATACCAGAGTTGGAAACATGTATCCCTGCAAATGTTGATGTACTGAAATTCCCACAATCTCTACCCAATGTACTCATAGGGGAGAAATGATGTAAGTTGCAGTCCAACAGCATCTAGAAGACTGCCCATGGCTTGCCATTGCTTACAGGAACACCCCCTCAGTTTTTGGAATGCAGTATGGCATCATAATTAATACAAATGTCAAAAACGTTTAGCAGATGACACGTAAATATAAATGTTCATGCAATCCTTGATAAATAGAGAAAGTCAAGAAAGCCAGAGTGGTCTTGGCTATATTTGGTTTTGCACTGATAAATTACTGAGATCCACAATAGGAACAACATAAAAATGATTCGTTTAGATTATGCTGGCAGTAAAGATATGCATGTTTATTATGGGCTGAGTCTTGCTTTGCATTTTATGTAGGGGGTAAATTAGACTGCAGGGTTGTTTATCCTTGTTTTATGGTAGCCATTTTCCACCCAATGCTAAAGCTTCTAATTCCTCTCTCCTGTCATGTTTCCCTACCATCCCTATCAATTTATTTGGGCAAAATGGATTCTGCATAAGTATCAAGGCCATGAAATAAATCTTAAGTACAATTGCCAACATCTTCATGTGTACAGGATAAACCTGCCACAGAGAAAGAAAAACATTGTGAGATCCCATCATCAGATTAAAAACAGCTTTCTCAGGTAGAGTTTACCAGCCATGTTTGTCTTGACAGGTGTACCATAGTTGGTCTAGCAACAGATTATTTGTTATTATTATGATGGATAGATGAGCAGAAAGAGAAGGATATTACTGGTTCCAATGGCAGCCATCATTTCCTCTCCAAAGTTCTATTTTAGTGCAATATCTGTGGATTGCCCGTGTTAGCGGAGAATCCTATGAATAAAAGATTAATATTCTTCTCCCTGGAAGTTTGTTTGCCGGCCACAGCCGTATGCCATAATTCAGAGCAAGACTCCTTATCTTGGGAGCATGAGCTTTTCTGGAGAAGAGTTAGATAAAAGATTGGACAATACATTCCTGAGCTGCTTCCTGACTGACTGGGCCACATCCTGGCTTAGCATAACAATAGCAATGGATGCTTCCCTGAGTTAAGGTAGACAATAGCCACAGATGTTTCCCTGAGTTAAAGTAGGTCAGTTAAAGCCAGAGAAACATATGCTACTTTAGATTAGAGACCCTTTCCTATAGTGTCGATGTGACGTAGAAAATGCTTAGCAAATAGGGCCACTCTGTAATCAAGGGGCGGTGACCACCTCAAGGTCATTCTGCCCACAGGCAGGGTAATAAAAACCTTTTGCCCACCTCATTTTGGGGCTGGACCACCGCATCACCGGCTCGACATGTCTTTATTCCAATTTAGCAGTGTTTCACATTACAACAAATATCATTTGACTACTAGGCAAGCATTGTTTACTGGAGGTATGCAGAGTGGGATGGGGAGGAGGAAGTAAAGTACTATTAATGCTTTTGCAGGCGCACCCCCCAAAGAAAGAATCAGACACCGGTATTGGATTAAAGGCATCGAGCCACTTTTATTGAATAATGCCCTAGTCCGAATTATCACTTTCAATTGGTGTATCATCCAATTGTAATTCTTTAAGGCAAGCAGGCCGCAGTAACACTGGTAAGGTTCCTCCCAAAAGGCCAATGGAAATAGGCTACATGTATCTATTTGTATCAATTTGTTTGTTGACACAAACAAATTGTTGACCGGAGTCAATATACTATCTACTGACTCCACCCTATGACGTGTATCTGTTCAATATCAGGGTGATGCAGGCTGTGCAGCTCCTGCCATCAGCCCTTGCATGGCTCACCCTTGACCGGCCAATCGTATTCCCCTGTACCTATCTACGTGTTGGCCAGTCAATTGTGAACCTGCCGGATACCTATGGGTCATAAATCTGTTACCTTAGCAGGGCTACCCGCCAAAAGTGACCAAAGTCAATTTACCCCTTATCTCTAACACTAGCGACAGTGTGGGATGGGCAAAAAAGCAAGAACCAGAGAGCCAATTGTAGGTTCAAGCCAAAAATTCCCACCCGACCCCGAAGCGACCAGAAAAATCACACTGTCCACTAGGAAGGGAGTGGAGGGAAAAACTTCTCCTCTCCGTCGCTTCCACAAAATGGCAGCTGAGCTGCCTCGTGGCCACCCCTTTTAAAGAGGGTGGCCATGCCCCCTAACTCACCCGGATGTCTGAGTCCGGGTGAGGGCCCCCCGCAAAGAGAGCGGTGGCCATTTTGGCGTCACGCTTGCATTGCAGGCGCACCCCCCAAAGAAAGACTCAGACACCGGTATTGGATTAAAGGCATCGGGCCACTTTTATTGAATAATGCCCTAGTCCGAATTATCACTTTCAATTGGTGTATCATCCAATTGTAATTCTTTAAGGCAAGCAGGCCGCAGTAACACTGGTAAGGTTCCTCCCAAAATGCCAATGGAAATTGGCTACATGTATCTATTTGTATCAATTTGTTTGTTGACACAAACAAATTGTTGACCGGAGTCAATATACTATCTACTGACCCCACCATATGACGTGTATCCGTTCAATATCAGGGTGATGCAGGCTGTGTAGCTCCTGCCATCAGCACTTGCATGGTTTGCCCTTGACCGGCCAATCTTATTCCCCTGTACCTAACTACATGTTGGCCAGTCAATTGCAAACCTGCCCGATACCTATGGGTCATAAATCTGTTACCTTACCAGTGCTACCCGCCACACGGGGAGGCGTCCATGATGACTCACCGCCCCCCCCCCCCCCAACCATCAGCTCAGTCACCAGGCCTGCTTACACGTCCTCCAGAAAGAGGTCCAAACCTCTGGCCGACAGATGGACCCCATCTCTTGCATTTAGACCATAATCCTGCAAGCCTATCCTAGGATGTTGAATGGCTGTTCCAAAGCCATTGTCAAAAAGGAACTGGGCGACAGCCCTGTTCAGTGACAGTCGAGCACGATCCAAGCCACGGAGGTCAATGCCTCCCCTGTAACGGTGTCTCGGCACGATGTCAGACCATAGCAGCCGCATGTACGGCCATAAGTGATGTAAAAAGGCCAGGTCACTGCACACCGACATTTTTAAAGAGTGACCAGTGATCTGTCTGAGATCATTGCCGCCGAGGTGCAGAATCAAGACATCAGGCGGTCCAGCATCCCTGATGGACATCAGGAATGGCAACAGTTCCCGCCATCTCATGCCGTGCTTACCGTACCAACGCATACGTGCGGCTGCATGTAGCCCGAGATAGGGTCCCCAGTCTGTCACCGCAGCATACTGCACTGCCCAGTGCACAAAACTGTGGCCCACCAGCCATACTGCCACCGGTGTGCGTAAACACACAGGGTCTATAAAAGAAGGAAAAAGGGGAATTAATGACATAACTGGCACTCATGCAGTAAGGCGGCATACATATAAAGAAAAACACGCAGACCCCCATCTGCCCATGCGACGTATATCAGCATCAGAGTACCCAAACGCAGCCGCAGTTGAAGCGGCGCCTATCCTAAATGAATGGGTGCCGTAACGAGCCCCAGGGAGGCCGACACTGTGAAGTGCCATACCGGCCACCTTCCAAAACTGGAATTTGGTAAGGGGAGACCCATCCTGGTGACAGAAAAATGGGCCAGGGTGCATGCCACACACTGCCAAAAACTCACGTAGGGCACCAACCAGACAGATGTCAGCAATCGTACACCATAGCAGTCTGACACCACTGCCTACTCCGTGCTGATCGGCCTTTGAGAAACGAATCCTCAACTGGGCCCACTCCTGGGTAAGAAAGACATCGTTGAGTTCCAGTGCCCTACTAGATGTGTCCCCCTTTGACAATGGGACCAGCTCACTGATACGGAGTGCTCCAAAAAAAGCCACAGTGGTAACTGCATGAAAGAGAGCCTCCTCATTCCTATCGTAACACAAGCTACGCCAACCTTGTTCAAGGTGTGTCAGAACCTCTGGTGAAACTGGGTGACGTGTGTCCGGGCAGCGGCCACGTTCACGTACCCACCCTTCTAATACATGACGTATGCAGAAGTCATTCACGCAGTCAATGACCCCTCGCCTTAGCCATAAATGCCAAAGCTGAAAGCCTAGTGGCAATGGTGCGAGGGGCTAACCCTAGATCATGGTAAACCATGATCTGCAGAATCTGGTTGACCGGGATCAGCCACACTTCGGGCAACTGCCTTTGCCCGCAAAAATTCCTAAACTGTAGGAGTGCATGTAGGTACGCCTTACGCGTGCGAGGTGCCAAAGACACCTCTCCTCGCCAAATGTCCAGATCTCAGCCGGGAGTGGAGAGGGCAGTTCCTCTGCTTCTGGTGCCAAGGCACGGAACCGGGAGATCTGCAGCCGGGATAAAGCATCAGCAATATCATTATCAATGCCTGGTACATGTCTAGCCCTGAAAAGCACATTAAGGCGTAAAGACCTCAAAACAAATTGGCGAACTAATGCCATGACTCTAGGGGATTTAGATGTCTGGGCATTGACAATGTGCACCACTGCAGCATTGTCACACCAAAAGTGAACTACTGAATTAGCCCACCTATCCCCCCAGAGCATCAGGGCACCCAAAATGGGAAAAAACTCTAGAAAAGTAAGATCGCGTAAACGATCTGTGTCTTGCCATGTCTGAGGCCATCGGCCATAGGACCACCTCCCTTCAAAGTAAATCCCATAACCCAGGGAGCCGGAGGCATCCGACTGTACTTGGAAATGCGGGCTGAGCATAAGCTCCGATCTCCAGAAGGAGATGCCATTAAAATCCTGAAGGAATGTGAGCCAGACCGTAAGATCCGCCTGTAAACCTCTGGTCAGCTGAACCCTGTGGTGGCATTTTAAAAGGCCTGCCATGGCGTCACACAGACGCCTGGCAAAGGCCCTGCCAGGTGTTACTACCCTACAGGCAAAATTGAGGTGGCCGTGAAGCACCTGTAACTCTCGGAGAGACACCTTACGCCTGGCAAGCATTGCCAGAATGGCATCAGAGATCCGCGTCACCTTTTCCATGGGCAAACGGGATGTCTGGGCAACAGTGTCAATCTCGATACCTAAAAAGGTGAGAGTGGTGGCCGGTCCCTCAGTCTTTTCAGGCGCCAGGGGCACATCCATTTCCCGCATAAGCACCTGAAAAGTGGCGAGTAGCCGAGCGCACATGTCCGTGCCTTGTTCCCCTCCGAACAAAAAGTCATCGAGGTAGTGGGCTACAGACCGGGACCCTGATCTACGAAAAAAAGCCCAGTGAAGGAAGGTGCTAAACCGTTCGAAAGCAGAACATGAGATAGAACAGCCAAAAGGCATGGCCTTATCTACATAAAAACTGCCCCGAAAATGGAAACCTAACAGCTCAAAGTCGTCCGGGTGCACTGGCAACAATCGGAATGCCGATTTGATATCACACTTTGCCAGTAGCGCCCCTGGGCCACATGAGCATACCATCTGCAAGGCCTGGTCAAAGGAAGTATACCTGACCGAGCAAAGGTCATCAGGTATTGCATCAGTGACCGAAGAACCCGCAGGGTAAGAAAGGTGGTGAATTAACCGAAATTCACCTAGGGACTTCTTAGGGACTAAACCCAAAGGTGACACCTTCAAGTTCGGGAATGGCAGCAAATGGCCCAGCAACCCTCAGTGCAGTGACCTCCTTAGCTATAGATTGGGCAGCGATATCCTCATTACCCCTGAGGGAAATTAAGTTCGGGGCGTCTTGAGGCCCGCGTACCCCCTGAAATGGTATGCGGAAGCCGAATTGAAAACCCTCAAGTAGGTACTTCGCATCATCCCGTCTAGCATAAGCGGTAAGCCAATGTTCCAACACCTGGATATCAATTGGGGAGGGGGCCTTTCTGATTGGTCGCACCGTCAGAGGGAGCTCTGACCACCCTATGCCCACCCCTACCTCTGCCTCGTGATCCACGAGCCCGCGGGCACACGGAGGAGGCGTGAGGGCCAGAGCAAGAGGGGCACTCGTGCCGGAACCGACACTGATGCTTGTTTCACACTCCGTTGGCGGAGAAGCTCCAACACAGCAGACGGGCTGGAACCCCCTGCCCCACCATCTGGCGGGGGACCTGTGTAGCAGCCGCCTGCTGCACGGCATGGCCACAATGGTACCGATCACCAGGCCGTGTGGGGGTCATGTACAAGAGCCACAATTGCTGGCAGGGCTCATCCCACCTCATCTCAGGATGGAGGGCCACTTTCATCCTAAACTCCTTATCATAGGCCAACCATGACGGTCCAGGGAAATCGACCACCGCCCGATAAATATTATCCAGGTATTGCACCATCGGAATGGCCAAGTCAAAGCGAGCCCTCAAGTATACCGCCATATAAATGAGCTAGGCCGGTAACCAATTGGCCCTTGTCCCTATCGTCCTGCCCTTCCCTCTCTTCCTTGGTGGGCTCACGGTTTAGGAGGGAGAAAATGTCCACATATTCCCCCCTCCAAATTTTCTCCCTCGTGGCCTGGGAAAGATGGTCACCCAGGGGCAAGTAATAACCAGCCATCGGTAGATCCGCAGTTGGCACAGATTGAATCAAGGGTGTACCCAGCGGGCCCTGAACAACCCCTGAAACATTAGACATACCCCTAGGGGCGGTCACCCCTGTCATAACCGGGGGGTAATTGGGGAACAAGGAGTTAATGGGACAGTGCGGATACAACTGTCCACCTGGATGTCTGAGTCCGGGTGGGGTGGGCCGCAAAGAGCGCGGCAGCCATTTTGGTGCTGCGCTTGCATTCTATTCCATGCCTTATTTCTAGTTAATGTTACTTTGTTGTTCATATTCTCCTCTGAATAATGCCACATGGTTTGTTGGCTGAATTACTGTATATTAACTTTAAAACAATTAAGGCTCTTATAATCAATTAAAAGAAGAATAAATGTACCTAATCTTTGTGTCATTTCAATTACACTGGCAAACTGTTAAGCGCTTAATTTTTTTACATAGTAGTTTAAAGAGGATTACCTTATTAAGAGTTGAATTATTACCTTATTAAGAGTAGAATTATTCATTATTCTGTGTTTTGTCATTTTGGGGCGTGCGCGCACACACACACGCACACGCACACACACACACACACGCACGCATGCACACAGCACGCAGCATGCACGCACGCGCACGCACACACACACAAACACAATTTTATCCTATCTTTACAGTCATACTTTATATATCCCTTATACTTTGCAGGATACGTTATTTTGCAAACATCCAAGAGAGTGTGGGTGAGAAATGAAAAGTTGCCATCCTGAAATGGAAGTTACTGATAGTTATGGACAGAATGCTTTCTTTATGCACTGACAGTCTGCTAGGATGATTATGCTGCATTTGGGAGAAAGTGGCTTCATTTGTACTACTGCCAGTAGATAATTAATCATAATCAACAACAATTTTTTGACCTTATTGCAAAAGGTAAAGAGGTCAATTCACAGAACAGCATACACTGTCCAGGAAAGAAGACAAAAAAATCGGACATTTTCTTGGACTTTTTTCTCCGGTAGAGAAACCATTTGTAATGCCAGTCATTGAAATGTAATACTCAATTCTATATGGCCTGTATGGAGTCAGACTTCATCAAACCTCCTTTCTGATTTATCCAAGCTTACATGACTGCAGTGGCACAAGTGGCTAAGATGCTGACTGAAAGGTGTCAGGTCATCAGTTCGATACCTGAATACTGCAGGATGGAATGAGTCCCAGCTCCTGCCAACCTAGCAGTTCAAAATCAAGAAATTGCAAGTAGATAAATAGGGACCACTTCAGTGGGAAGGTAAATAGCATTCCGTGCACATGTCTAGTCATGCCTGCAACATTACTACGGAAATGTCTGCAGAAGCAAATAGCACTGGCTCTTTCACTGTGAAACAGAGATGAGCACTGACCCCTAGAGTTGGATATGTCTGGCTTTTGAGCATGAGTGACCTTTACCTTTCCACCTTATATTTTCTTCTAACTAAACAAAAATATGAGCAAATCTTATTTTGCTTGAAGAAATTTTTACTGCAGTGTTGAGCTATGGACAGACAGCATCATTGACAAATTGGGCATGGATATGGACAGGCTCTCAAGGATGGCAGATGACAGAGGTGCCTGTGGCCCATTGGGTCACAAAAGGTCAGACATGACTGTGTGACTGAACAACAACAACCTAAAGATTGAGCTGGGATAGTGATTGTTTGGTGAGAGATGATGTACGTTATTCCAGGCAACAAATCAAGAAAGAGCATATACCGTATTTTCCGGCATATAAGACGACTGGGCGTATAAGACGACCCCCAACTTTTCCAGTTAAAATATAGCGTTTGGAATATACTTGCCGTATAAGACTACCTCTCTTCCAATGCACACCAAATAAAAATTAACCCACACTCCGAGTCGAATGGGCAGGTTCTGGTGGAGAGCCAATCCACGCTCACGTTCTTCTCCTCGAGGTACAGGAAGATGTGTGCAGCTTGCTTCCCCTTGCTTCATACTCCCCGCACAGAGCAGGGACTCGGTTGCGGCACCCCCAACCATATGCTCCGGACATATGAAGCAAGGGGAAACAAGCTGCAGTTAAGTACCTGTCCTATAAGACGACCCCCGAATTTGGCACAGATTTTTCGGGGTTAAAAAGTAGTCTTATACGCCAGAAAATACAGTAATTATTCCATTTAACCACAAAGGCCTTTGAACATGGAATGGGGACATTTACAGTGGTCCCCACCCATACATCCATGCACTTTCACACACCCCCCCCAATTGCTTTAAATTAAGCAGGGACATTTTTAGACTTACTTGAACACAAATATAATGTTCTGTGCCTTTCGGTACCATGTGAAATTGGGGCAAGGTCAGCATATCCTGTTCTCATGTATTGGAGCAAATGTTTGAGTAGGGCTTGTGGCTCTTTTGCTTCATGGCTTATCACCAGGCTGAAGACCTGTTCTTTTCTTCTCTAAATGAATCAAGCTTGATGTACAGTATTGTTAAGTTTTAAACTGGTCTTGGTGAGACCTTCATTTGGCAGACTGCCATGCCAACAATAGGAGGCATACAAGATGTTGACATTTTTTCTATACAATTCTGGGCTTTTGTTCCTGCTATGAAGACCTGTGGATCAAGCTATCACCAAGGTAACCATGCTGAGGACATTGAGACTTCAGAAAAAGAAGAAGCCTGTCAAAAGATGAGCTAAAATTTGTGAATTTGTCAACTGGTGCAGAGCTATTTTGGAAGGAATAGTAACAGATTTATGGTTTCAGGTGGAAACAATTTAAAGAAGGTCATTTTGAGTGAGTTTTGCTTGGAGGTTTTTTGATTGATTTGGACCAGAAATTCAAAGTGAAGCTGGAGCAAGGAAACACACATAGATCAGAATGATTGGAAGACTGAGATAAGCTCTTGTAAACCTAAATCACAATTGATTTATTCCTAATCTATGGGGGGGGGGGAAGAGAAGCAAGAGCATTCCATTGCTTTAGGTTGAGTTCCAGAAAATGCTTAATGTACGGATTTTATTCTTGCCTTACCACACAGTTTAATGATTCTTATTAAGGGCTGGGCATATAATGAGATTCTGCAGAATAGAATCAAAAGTGCAAATATAGTTATTTTAGGCAAATGTACTTGTTTTTATTTTAAGCACACTTTTTGTTCTTGTATTTATGAAGACATGCTTGAAAGTGTTCTAGACTACTTTTATCATCAGTGAGAGTATTTATAGGATGCTTAGATACTTTATTCAACATAAGAAAGTATAGTTTTAGTGATATTCTGGCAGCCACAAAGGCAGTAAAATCACCCTTGCTCTGCAACCTCTTAATACTATAATTTGGGGATGTTGCAGGAGAGATGAAAGAAGAGGACTATTTAATGCAACATGTAGTTAATTTATGGAATTCCTTGCCATGAGTTGTATGAGAGCCTGTAGCTTTGACACCTTTACAAGGAGGTTAAAATGCAGGGAAGAGTGGTCCATCAATAGCTATTTATCAAGATCAAGAGGGACTGTGGTGGCTAAGTGGTTAAGAAGCTTGCCATGTTAGCTGGAAGTCCAGCAAGTTGGCAGTTTGAGACCCAGGTACTGCATAATTGATTGAGCACCTGCCTATGTCCCAGCTCATGCCAACCTAGCAGATCAAAAGCAAGAAATTGCAAATAGATAAATAGGGACCACTTTGGTGGGAAAAGATCTTGGGGACCTGAAAGGAGCCTCATTCGGGCATCCCCTGAGCAGAGCTTCTCCAGCAAAAAACCTTTCAACCCAGAATAATTTCTGACATGACATTATTATTATCAGCTGAGGTTGCTCTTATTTTAATGTGAGGCACAACGTTAATAGTTGGTCTGCTGTCTTTTCCTGGCACCCATAATATGCTGCCTGAAGTAAGAACATCACTCTGTTTTATGGTGGGGCTGGTGTAGATCATGATTTTGTAGTGGAAGTCCATAGTCTAAAGCAGCATACATGTCATAGAGGCTCATCACAAAGTGTAGGAGGAACTATTGTAAGCATCTCATAGGTTCTCAATACCAGGTGTTTGTTTTCTAACTTCCCACTTTTAAAAATTAAAAAGGGACATTTAGACCTAATCCAAATAATAAGTCAGAGATCGTCTGCTACTGCTAGCTGTGGGAAGCTGTATTGATATGCATGCTTATCAGTCATTCTGTCTCTGGTGTATATAAGCTCATGCCTTGAAATTCCACTCCTGCGTCTGATGAATTCTTACTCTCTTTTCTCTTAAAACAGGCAATTGTCTCAATACACAACAGAGGTAACTCTTGTGGTACTAATTTCTGAAACAATTTGACAGACAAAATGGAACTGAAAGGTTACATGAAAGAGGGGAAAAAATCATCTACTGTACCTCTCTTTGTAAACAGAAAACATCCATATTTTACATGCTCTTTTGCAATAGCCAAAAGAAGATAGCTTACATGAATAGGAGACTCATTTGTGTTTTGGATCTTTTGTTTAGACATGAAGTACCCATTCCTAATGTTAAACAGTTTAAAATATATCTGGAAATAGTAAACACAAACTTTATATACAGACTGTAACATTTTCTTTTTTAAAATGTGGAAAACTGACTTTAGCAGCATACAAGCACATTAATTATACTGAGTTCTCATCTAATACACACACTCACACTCACACGCACACATGCGTGCATGCATGCGCGCGCACACACACACACAAACACACACACACACAAACAACCATGTTTATTGAAAAGGACTTTTAATTTTTTAAAAAAATTAAAACTTGCTCATGCCTAGGAAAATCCCTCCAAATTTTGTTCATGACTGAAAGACAATTGTATTACATACATTTATTGTTAGAATTACAGCAACACACAACAAGTAATTTTTATGACCATAATTAAACAAAATGTCAGTCTACCTACTCCTTATTGCATCATGAATATTATTTGCAAGAACAGATTCAGCTTTGGAAGATCAGGAAAAAATGTAATGTGGGATATGAAGCTGTCTTGTTTCACACATTGATTTTTAAAGATAGGTTATTCTAGTAATCCAGATAAAATTGTTATATGATATGAAGAATGAAAGTTAGTCATATTAATTATCATTTGTCAGTCATTCACATTGCTCTTTATGAAAAACATAAACAATTATAATATTCTTCTATAAAATTCAATGTTTAAATCAACAACCTTTTAAAAATATATTTTTAAAATAATTTTAATTTTATTTTAAATTTGACAAAATACAAATACAATAAAACACATAAAATACAAAAAGGAAAAAAAACAATATACAGAATACAAACAACATAATTCCACCCCATTCTACATTCAGTGTTACAATACATATAATCATTATTACCAACAACTTATCAATTAACCATGTAATCATTTACATGTTTCCTCAGATGTAAATCCTAATGGATTCAGTAAAAGTTAAGTATCTGGAAAATCACAATTTAGATTATAGTTATTATTATCTCCTAGCAATGGACCATTAATTAAGTTAAATTTAGTTAGATTTATCAATTCTAAGATTTCTACCACATTTGTTTGTTTGTTTGTTTCCCACCAACAATTAGTGTAGAAGCACTACTCTGACCAGTACAAAAGACATTATAGGATACAAAACACATTATATGATTAAGAACAAAAGACATTATATGATAAGGAAAACATTATGTAAAATAAGAACAAATACAATCAATTAACATAGTATAAAAAGAAATAAAAAGAACAACCATGTAACAATTTGAACACTATGATGGCATCCAATGCCTATAGCAATTAGTCCCAAAAATATTAGTAAGTAAAAAGAAAAAAGTCATAATAGCTCACCAGTGTCAAGTACTGTAATTTGCTATGGTAAGATCTATATTGGAAAAGCCTCTGTAAACAAAAAATGGGAGATAGCTGAACCCTGGGGTACACCATATCTTTGTACCAAGGGATCCAACAATTCCTCCCTGAGCTGCACTCTCAATGCATGACCCTAAAGGGACTTTACATACATCTCTGGATATCTAGGCTTCTGAGAAGACATTGATTGATGCTACCACCTTTTACACTAGCTTTCCCCAATTTGTGATGAAGAAGTCAAACTCTGATTTTCTCCTGGGTTTTCCTTTCTTAGCTTTTTGCATTAGAAAAGTACTCATCTGCAATCAGATATAAATCCAACTGAGCTCAGTAGGGATTCATCCAGTGTATATGTGACACATATCAAGTTTGCACTACATTTCATTGAATTCAGTTGGCTTTTGTACTGATTTTGAGTCCTACTGTACACAGAATCTTAGATTAACCAGGCTTGAATATTGTTTGGAAAACAAAGCCATTTGTGTGATATAAAATATATTGAAAATAGTAATAGTAAATGGATGCAGCAAATATGTAATTTTTGTTGTTGTTCAGTTGCACAGTTAGTTCTGACCCTTTGCGACCCCATGGACCATTGCACGCCAGCCACCTCTATCCTTCATGATCCCTCTCAAACCGCCCAACTCTGTGCCCATTGCATCAACAATACCGTCTAGCCATCTCATTTTCTGCTGCCCCCTTCTTTTGCCCTCAACCTTTCCCAGCATCAAGGCCTTCTCAAGTGAATCCTCTCTTCTCATTTGATGACCAAAGTACTTTAGCTTCACCTTCACTTTTTGATCTCCTAAGGAGCAGTCAGGGTTGATTTCTTCTAAAATCGATCTGTTTGTTCTCTTCGTTGTCCAGGGTACCCTCAAAACTCTCCTCCAACACCACATTTCAAAGGTGTCTATTCTTCTGCGCTCATCTTTTCTTATGGTCCAACTATCACAGCCATACATTACTACCGGGAATACCATTGCTTTGACTATGTGGACTCATGTACAAATTTCTCATGAGGCATATAAGGTGTTCTGAAAAACAAAAATGTTAAGTGGAAATAGTCAATTCGTCTTCTTATTAGTTCTGCAGTTGGAAGTAGATTTGATTCAAAAGTCTGCACTGTTGAGAATCTGATGCACTGTGGTGTGAGATATTTAGGAAGAAGGGGAAAGAACAGGAAGTCTAGTGCTGAGTGAAATGAGCTTAGGAAGGGAACTTCAGGCAGCTGTTTTGTCTTGGAATTTTACTACTTATTCAAAAGTTCAAATTTTGAGAATGCAAGCGCGGCGCCAAAATGGCCGCCACGCTCTTTGCAGGCACCCCACCCACCCGGACTCAGACATCCGGGTTAGTTAGGGGGCGTGGCCACCCTCTTTAAAAGGGGTGGCCATGAGGCAGCCTGGCTGCCATTTTAGAAGCGATGGAGAGGAGACGTTTTCTCCGTCGCATCCTCCCCTGTTCACCTCTTTTGGAGGCTCCTTTGGCTAAAGATTTCCGGAGAGAGACATTTACGTGTCTCTCTCTTTTAACACCCCTTGATCGGAGGTTTCCTTCTTCCGAACAGCACCGGACTGCAGTGGCTCAGGTGGCTAAGATGCTGACTGGGAGGCAGAAGGTCAGCAGTTCGATTCCTGAGTACTGCAGGATGGGATATGCTTTACTCAGGTGGCCCCCTTGGTCGCGCCTGGGGGGGAGGCTCAGCCCACCCCCTCTACTTTTTGGGGGTGCCACTGGGCCGGGGGGCTCGGTCGGCACCCCCGCAGGTGGGTGGTGGGGTCATTAGACACACTGCCACCAATGAGCCCAGGCTGAGGGCTCGGGTGGTGGGCGGCACAGGCCTGCTCCACTGGGGTTCTTACCCCCGCTGCTTCTTTGCCTCCCTTGGGGCATAGCGGCCCACTTGGGCATGGTGCGGGTTTCCACCCCGCCGTCATCCCTGCACTTCATGGGCCGGATTACTGGGCATGCCCCTGTTCTGGCCAGGGATTACCACATGGGTTTATCCCGCATCAATTACCTGGTGGGCCCATCCGGCCCATCCGGCCCACCTTGTCCTGGTGGGTTAGATGCTGTGGATGCTCCCCTGCCCGCAATTTGGCACTGGAGGCATCAATGGACATTGCTCCACCACCTTCGATGGTGGGCATGCAAACCCGGCGGTTCCGGCCCACATGCCGGCCACGGCTGCGCAGTGGGCTGCCAACAAGGTTGAGATGCTGAAGGCCATCAGGCCAGCGCAAGCCGGCGCCTCGCAGCTCCCCATCCGGCCTGGATGCACCGGAACACAGAGCTCGAGGGCCATCGCAAGCTCCGACGCCCACCACGGGCCGGAACCCCCATTGGGGGCGGATTGTGGGGGTGTACCGAGTGAGTATCCTGGTCAAATCAGCACACCTGTGACACTAGCTCATCATGCTGGGGGGGTATAGTGGCCATGGTCACAACAGGCCAATTACACCCTGGTTCTTACTGGGGTGACCGCCCCTATGCTTTTACTTAATTTCTCTGGGGCCCAAAGGGCCGATTATGTGTTTACTCACTCCAATCCATGCCAACGGTGGTTCTGCCAACGGTCGGTTACTCTATACCCCTGGGTGACCATTCGTCCCAGGCTATTAGCTAGACTATGTAGCTTGGTGAATATATTCACATTTTCCCCCTCTTGCAATGTGAACACACTGATGAGGGCATTGAGGGGCAGGACGACAGGGACAAGGAGTTGCCCTGTCGCCGCAAGCTGCCTTCCTATGGGGGTCAATTGGTTACCGGCCTATTGGGCATCCATGACAGGATATATAGGGCCCGTCCCGATTTGGCCATCCCAATGGTCCAGTGCTTGGACAATGATTACTGTGGTGGTTTTCCCTGGCCCATCATGGTTAGTCTAGGTCAAGAGTTTAGGATTAGGGTGGCCCTTCACCCTGAGATGCCAGTGATGAGCCCTGCTAGCACTTGTAGTTAATATATATGACTCCTACATGGCAGCGCTTATGCTCCATGTGGAGGGCCTACTTTCGGGCAACCACATTTGTCCCTTGATCTGGAGCTCTCAGATTAAGTTAGCTGCTGCCATCTTCAACAGGGGACATGTTTTGCAGGGCACTTGAAATAGATTATGTGCTGCTCGATTAGGAGTGAGCTCTGTGGAGGCTTCGCTCCTCAAGGGCCGATCAGCCGGAAGAGGGTACTAGCCTGGTGCTGCCATTTGTCTGGTTGCTTCCCCACAGGTGTTTGTGGCAGCGCATGGTTCACGCCCTGCCCTGTTGTTTGTTACCAAGCCGGGTCGACCCTTACTGAACTAGAATTGGTACCCATTCCTTCCAGTTAGGCGCTGCATCAACTGCGGCTGCGTTTGGGTGCCTGGAGCCTGACATATGTTGCATGGGCGGGTGGGGATTTGCCCAATTTTTCTGTCTGTCCATCTCTTCACTGAAGGAGTGCCTCGTTCTGCCCTCTATTCCTCCTCCTGATTTTACAGACCCTGTGTGTTTCCGCACACTGGTAGTAGTGTGGCTTGTGGGCCACAATTCTGTGCACTGGGGCGGCACAGTATGCTGCTTTGTCAAAATGTGGACCCCATCTCGGGCTACGCGTACCCGCGCGTATGCAGTGGTATGGTGTGCACGGCATTTAGGTGGCGGGAACTGTTGACATTCCTGATGTCTATTGGGGATGCTAGGCCGCCACATGTTTTAATTCTGCACCTCGGAGGCGGTGATTTTGCACAGATTGCTGGCCCGGACTTATACACTTCAGAGTTGCAGTGACATGGCGTTTCTTGGCCATTTATGGCCGTCTACACGATTGCTATGGTCATACATCATGCCGAGGCAATATCATAGGTGAGACTTTGACCCAGCGGTCGGACCGTGCCCGACGGTCAGGGGACAGGGCTGTTGCCTGGTTCCTTGTCTAGAATGGCTTGGGGACAGCCATTTGTCATCTGGGGATAGGGTTACAGGACTTTGGCCTGTATTCTGGAGATGGGGTTCACCGGTCAACAAGTGGATGCACCTCTCTTTTGAATAACATGCAAGAGGGCCAGGTGACCTAATTGTCGGTCAAGGGGAGCGGCCCCTGCTGCAATGTGGCACTGTTGCCAAGTGGAAGGTGCCTCTCCGAGAGTGGCAGGTGATGCATGGCCGCATCAACTTCGCCTGCAGAGTGGTAACACCGGGCAGTGCTTTCGCCTAGTGTCTCAGACGCACTATGGCGGGTCTCGATAAACGACACCGCAGGGTACGGCTGTTTAGGGGTTTACGAGCGGACCTGTTGGTTTGGCTCACATTCCGCAGGACTTTCATACTGTCTCCTTTTGGAGGTCTGAGCTTCTGGTCAGCCCCAGTCCCGACTACAGTCGGATGCCTCCAGCTCATTGGGGTGGGGGGATTTATTTAAGGGCAGTGTGCCGATGGTCATTGGTCCCAGGGATGGGAGGGCATGGATCGCTTATGCGATCTTACGTTTCCGAAAAATTTCTCAATTCTGGGTACCCTTTAGGCTCTGGGGGGACAGATGGCTTAATTCTGTGCCTCGCTGTTGGTGTGGCAATGCTGCGGTATGCACATTGTCAGTGCCCAAACATCTTAATCCACAGGAGTCATGGCCTTAGCCCACCTATTGTTCTTGGGTCCGTGCGCTTTGAGACGCTCCTTAGGGCCAAACATGTGCCAGGCATTAATAATGATATTGCTGATGCTTTATCCCGCCTGCAGATCTCCTGGTTCCGTGACTGTGCTCCAGATGCTTGGGAACTACCCTCACCACTCCTGGCTGAGATATGGTCATTTGGCAAGGAGACGTGAACCGGGCGAGTGGCATGCCTTGGCAACTTGCACGCTCATGGCGCATCGGCGTCCACTCCTTCACTTTAGAGTCTTTTGTGGGCAAAGGCAATTGCCCAAAAATGTGGCCGCCATTGGTCACCTAGGTTTTATAATGTATCGTCTGCCCTTATGGTCTGGGGTTGGCTTTACGCGACATAGCCACCAGGCTTTACGTCTTGATATTCATGGGCAGGGCACGGGGTTTTCCTGACTATGCGAGGGTCTTCTGCATACGCCATGTATTCGACGGGTGGACACGTGTACATGGCCGCCGCCCGGACACACGTCACCCTATTCTCAGAGATATTATGACCTACCTTGCATGAGGTTGGCATAGATGATGTTGCAGTAGGTAGGAGGAGTCTCTTTTCATGCAGCTACCGCTGTAGCTTTTTTCTGGAGCTCGACGATTCAGCGAGCTGGTCACATGGTTGAAGGGGGACGTTTTTTGTAGGGCACTGGAACTCAAAGATGTTCCTATCAACCAGGAGTGGCTCAGTGGAGGATTTGTTCCTCAAAGGCCGATCAGCATGGAGTAGGCAGTGGTGTAGACTGCTATGATGTACATTTGCTGACATCTGTCCGGTTGGTGCCCTACATACAGTTTTGACAGTGCCTGCTGCGCGCCCTGCCCTGTTTTTTCTGCCACCATGATGGGTCTCCCCTTACCAAATTTAAGTTCTGTAGGGTGGCTGGTACCGCGTTTCACAGTGTGGGGCCCGTTATGGCACCCATTCATTCAGGATAGGCGTCGCATTGACCACGGCTGCGTTTGGGTACTCGGAGGCGGATATGTGTGGGCACATGGGGGTTTACGCGTATTTTCCTTATATGTACGTCCCCTCACTGTATGAGTACCTAGTTGTGCCCTTAATTCCTTTTCCTCTTTTACAGACCATGTGTGTCTCCGCACACCGGTGGCATTGGGGCTGGTGGGCCGCAGCTATGTACACTGGGCGGCAGAATATGCTGCGGTGACAGAGTATGGACCCCAGCTTGGGCTGCTTGCATCTGCACGTATGCAGTGGTATGGTATGCGCGGCATGGAAGGGCAGGAACTGTTGCCATTCCTGATGTACATCAGGGATGCTGGGCCGCCTGATGTTCTTATTCTGCACCTCGGTGGCGAGGATCTCACATGGATCACTGGCCTTTCCTTAAAATGTCGAGGTGCAATGACCTGGCGTTTTTTACACGGCCGTACACACGGTTGCTATGGTCTAACATCATGCCGAGACACCGTTTTAGAGGAGACATGGACCTCCGTGGTTTGGACCGTCCCCGGCGGTCAGTGGACTGGGCTGTTGCCCGGATCCTTGCTGAGAATGGCTTGGGGACAGCCAGTAGACATCCGGGGATAGGCTTGCAAAAATTTTGTCCTATAGGCAGGAAATGGGGTCCACCTGTCGGCCAGAGGTATGAACCTTTTTCTGGAAGATGTGCAAGCAGGCCTGGTGACCGAGCTGATGGTCTGGGGGGGGCGGTGAGTCATCATGTACGCCTCCCCGTGTGGCAGGTAGCACTGGGTAAGGTTTATGACACATAGGTATCCGGCAGGTTCGCAATTGACTGGCCAACACGTAGATAGGTACAGGGGAAACAGGTTTGGCCGGTCAAGGGCGAACTATGAAAGGGGTGATATCAGGAGCTTCACAGCCTGCATCACCTTGATATTTGAACGGATACACATCATAGGGTGGGGTCAGTAGATAGTATATTGACTCCGGTCAACAATTTGTTTGTGTCAACAAACAAATTGATACAAATTGATACATGTAGCCAATTTCCATTGGCATTTAGGGTGGAACCTTACCAGTGCTACTGCGGCCTGCTTGCCTTAAAGAATTACAATTGGATGATACACCAATTGAAAGTGATAATTCGGACTAGGGCATTATTCAATAAAAGTGGCCAGATGCCTTTAATCCAATACCGGTGTCTGAGTCTTTATTTGGGTGGGTGTGCCTGCAAATTGAATTCTACCTTTGCAGATCTTTCTTGCCAACTGAACATGAAGCTCTCTTGTTGCCATTTTCTTATTTTCCTTTCTATCCATTTTTTTCTTCAGCTGATTTGGTGCTGCCCAACTCCTCACAGGAAAAGGAAGCAGGTACTATTGGGGGGGGGGAGGGGGAGAGAAGTACCACAATTATGAATTACAGTTGTAGATTACTTTGTTCATGAACACTGTTTTTCTGTCACATTTTGAAGCTATTTTGCCATAATCTATTCAATCCTCTCTCTCTCTCTTTGTTCTCAGACTTTCTAGCAAAAAAAAAAAAGCAGCTTTCCTTGATTGAGGGGAGGAGAGAATAAAACATGGCACATTTCAACATTCTTTAGTTCAGAACAGCTACCGATTAATTCTGTTGTATTTTTAGTTATGTTCCATTAAAAATGTACAATGATGTGTCTCTAGTAGTGGTGAGATGGAAAAGTGGGGCATAATTAATAGATGAAAGAATGCCCCCTTCCGAACCGTGGCTGTGTAAAGTAGTCTTGGATGACATGAAAAGTCTAATTCTAGCCCTCAGAGCTATATTTTAGAGTGACTGTACCCTGGAGCCTGGTAAGTGAGCTTCTCTGGCGAGGGAGAAAAAATGCTCATGAACCTTGTTTAGTGCCCTAGCAGGCAGCTGTACATTAAATGTAATGCTGCAAGACAACAGAAAACAAAGTCCAAGCTATATTATTAGAAACATACCACCACTTCTTGACAGATTAGCATATGAGGGGATAAAATGAAGAGAGTCCATACTTCAGCTCCTATCAAGCTTTGAATATTTCTGTTTTAAATATGTCAGCTTACATTATCTCACTTTATTTCAAATGCATGATAAGGATGGGAACAATCTCCTCTGTAGCCGGAAAACTGCAACCATTCTTCATATATAAAAACTATGATTCATGATTACTGTATTTTGGTATGGACTGTGTTTCACCTTTCTCCTTACAACAGGAATCATTGCTTTTGCAATGTTGCCTATGAAAAGGTCTATTTATTAATTTAAAAGGGATACTTTATCCAGTCTTTAGGCAGGAAGATTTTCTTCTGGTGAGCGGCAAAGAGAACCAGCTGTTTACCATATTTCATATACAGTAAGTGATTTGGTGAGCAGTAGGAGCCACTGAGGGGGACTGTGGTGGCTTACTGTTTAAAATGCTGAACTTGATGACTGGAAGGTCAGCAGGTCGAGACTCGAGTGCTGCATGATGGAATGAGCTTTCGTCTCTGTCCTGTCAACCTAGCAGTTTGAAAGCAAGAAATTGCAAGTAGATAAATAAGTAACACTTCATTGGGAAGGTAACAACATTCTGTGTGCTCTGATGTCTAGTCTTGTTTGCCACATGACCACAGAAACATCTGCAGATGTAGACAACACTGGCTCTTTGGTTGCAAACGGAGTTGAGCACCACACCCTAGAGTCAGATACAATTGGCTTTTGAGCAAGGGTGATGTTTAACTTTATACCTAGCACCCACTGACCACCTGCTAGGACTCTGATTAACCCACTTTCCTCATCCTGCAATGAGATTTGATGATGAAATAGTGCTATCAGTAGTTATGTTTCTTACTGTGTTCTATTATTACTACATGAATTGTTTGTGGCAATTCAGGCTGGATCAGAACAGACTGGGAAGTATTCTTTTTAAAAATGTTTTCCAATCTGTTCCAGTAAGTCTTGGACAGATTGAGGCGAAGCTAATGCATGCACCATCTTGTATGAATTGTTTTGCGTAAATTGGCTTAGTTACAGAAAAGAGATGGATAGAGGACCAGCCAGCCCCAATATCCATGAGGAAGGGGTGGTACACTGATCTCACAGGTTTATTTATTTTTGTATGATGTGGAACCTCCATCATTAATTTGTGGAACCCTCTTCTAACTGAGCTGTGCCAGGTTCCATCTTTGCCTATATTTAAAAAAAACAACTAAAATCATTCCTTTTTAGATTAGATTAGAAATTTATTTATACCCCACCCTCCTGGTGCAAGCACCACTCAGTGCGGCTTACAATATAAAGAAAAAACAATATGTAAAGCACAATATACAGTAAATACAAAAACAAAGTACAGTTAATACACAATATAATATAAATATAAATATAGATACGGAGCCTGGCTCAGCATTCCCAACATAGTCAAAGGCTCAATCATCGCAGACGGGGCCCAAGGCTCAACGTCAAAATAATCCTCAGGTACCAGCAGTGCCATCTTTCCAAGCCCTCTGAGCAGGCGGGGCTCGGAGGGCGGACATGGCGCACTTGTCTCCCATCCCTGGTCCAATGGAGGGATCATTGGGGAGAGGCAGCGCAGCGGCTCCAGTGTCATCCTTTCAAGCCCTCTGAGCAGGTGGGGCTTGCAGGGTGAAGATGGCGCACCTGCCTCCCATTCCCGGGCCGATGGAGGGGCACCGGGAAGAGGCAGTATGGCGGTGGCTCCAGCATTGTCCTTTCAAGCCCTTTAAGCAGGCAGGGCTCAGAGGGCGGAGATGGTGCACCTGTCTCCCGTCCCCAGGTGGATGGAGGGGCACCAGGGAGAGGCAGCATGGCAGGAGCAGCTCCAGTGTTGTCCTTTCAAGCCCTCTGAGCAGGTGGGGCTTGGAGGGCAGAGACTGCACACCTGCCTCCCATCCCTGGGCCGATGGAGGGGCACTGGGGAGAGGCAGCATGGAGGCAGCTCCAGCATCATCCTTTCAAGCCCTCTGAGCAGGCAGGGCTCAGAAGGCAGAGACAGCTCACCTGCCTCCCATCCCTGGGCTGATGGAGGGGCACCGGGAAAAGGCAGTGCATTGGCAGTGTTGGCTCCAACGTCGTCCTTTCAAGCCCTCCGAGCAGGCTGTACTTGGAGGGCAGAGATGGTGTACCTGCCTCCCATCCCCAGGCTGATGGAGGGGCACTGGGAAGAGGCAGCATGGTGGCGGCAGCGGTGGAAGCGGCTCCAGAGTCATCCTTTCAAGCCCTCTGAGCAGTTGGGGCTCAGAGGGTGGAGAAGGTGCACCTGCCTCCCATCTCTGGGCTGAAGGAGGGGACACCGGGGAGAGGCAGTGCAGCTTTTAAGAATATATTGCTAATGGCCGAGCATTAGGATTTTTTATTTTTTCCATTGCCAACATGTATTTTTTGTTTCGTTTTTTTAATTTATTATTCGACTTGTATGCCGTCCCACTCGCAAAGCGACTCTGGGCAGCTAACAAAGAAACAAAATATTACAATTACATGGCATCACATTATAAAAACATTTCAGAAACATTTCAAAACAACAACAACAAAATATCAAATTATTTTCACAGAAATCTTCCTTGATTGTTTTGACATATATGCTCAGATCTCACTTTTTGGGGAGTGGAATGAAATGTTGAGTGACTGTTTTGCACAGGGCCAAGCCTTTTACTTTTTTCTTTCAAAAGGACTGGTCATCCTTTCTCATCCTTCTGGAAAAAGCCATTTGGCAGAGCCAAGTGACACCACCCACCCCACCAGCCATGCTCCCCAGAGGGGCATCAGGGCCTGGATACCCCAAGGCAACCTCCATGAGCTCAGTATCACTTTGCTTGCACTCAACAATTTTTATTAAGGGTTCAATAGCTGCTCCCTCCGTCCCTTCTCCCACAACCTCCAAGGGCTGTGTTATATTCAGTAACCCATTGGGAACTTTTTCCCCTATTCAGGACACCAGTTAGCTTCTCTGGGATTCCCCCAAGTCCAGGCTGAAGACCACCGCCTGGAGTGCTGCCACAGCTGTGGGCCCCCCCGCCTCTCCCTCTCCTCTCCTACCAGGAGGGATAAAGGGCTGTGGGCTGCTGGGGCCAGGCCAAAGACCACCACCCAGAGCACCGCCACAGCTGTGGGGGCCCCGCCTTTCCCTCCCCACTCCTACTGGGGAGGGATGAAGGGCCATGGGTTGCCGGGGGTATCAGTGAAATTGTTGAGCTGGTGGCTCCATCACTTGTGGACCTTGTTGCTCAGAATTTTGTATCTTTAATATTGTATTTTTATTGCATTGTTGCTATTGTTGTTATATTGTATTTTCTGTATTTTGCATTTCTAACATTGTATCTTTATATTTGTTGTAAGCCACTTCAAGTCATCCATTGGATTGAGGGAAGCGGGATATAAATAAAAACATTATTATTATTATTATTATTATCATTATCATTATTATTATTATCATCATCATCATCAGAATACAAATCAATTAAGAACCTAAGAACATAAGAACAGCCTTGCTGGAACAGGCCATTTCAAAAATAATACACAGAAAAACATCATAAACATAACCCCACTAACTTTGTCCACTTTCCTCCAGGCCATACCTGTGAAGTTTCGGGAAATTTCTGTCAAATAAGGGAAATTTCCCGCTCAAAACGGGAAACTGGACAGCTATGCTTATCCTGTGCTGGCATCCAGTCTAACCCCAGTCTAATTGCAGTCTAACTAATATGGGATGATGGTGGGAAAGAGTGTAAGAAATTTCCTGAAACTTGACAGGTATGCTCCAGGCCAGCTGGCCGAGGGAACATCCGGAGGTGGCAGTAGTGGTGGCAGTGATTTTGTAGCTGCCTGAGCCGCACAGCTGCTGCTGCCTCCTTCCAGGCTGGCTCACTGAGGGAGCATCTGGGGATGGCATCGGCAGCAGTGGCAGCAGAGGTTTTAAAGCTGCCCGAGCAGCACAGCTGCTGCTGCCTCCCACCAGGCTGGCTGGCTGAGGGTGCATATGGGGATGGTGGTGGTGTTGGCAGAGGTGTGAATATTGTGTTGTAAGCTACCTAAAGTGGGAAAATATCCCAGATGGGTGGGGTGTAAATGCAATGAATGAATAAATAAGCTTCTGGTTACAGGGCTGAGTTGAAGAATAGTGATTGAATGGCATCTCTCAATAATGTATTCTCAAAAGTGTTAATTAGTAGTTCCTTGCAAGGGTGTAGAAGTCAGCCTGTTTGTGTTTTGAAAGGAAGTGAGAAGAAGTCAGGGTCTTAAACCAACAACCCCGTCTGGCACAAATACGCAGGCTGGTGGTGCCCTTGGGTAAAGGCCCAAATATTGATACTGATCCTTCATAAAGGGGAAATTTATATGGAACACCCACTTCAAGACTATCTGTCTATCTATCTCCTGGCCAGCTGTGATATTCTCCCACTATGGGTGGCATACAACAAATTAAAAGATTTTTACAAATAATAATACAGTAAAACCCCAGCACATGACTGCTCTGGCTTACGTTTGCTGCAGGTTATGACCACACATTTAATTAAATAAATTCCCCGGGTTATGACTGATTTTTGGTTTATGACCAAAAATTGTGCTATTTTAAACTCTAAAATGGCTGCCCCTCAATTTTAGAGTTTAAAATGACCACCACTGACATTTTAGAGTTTAAAGTGGCCACCCCCTCCACCCGAAGTCCCAATGGCTGGGGGAGGTGCATATTTTCAGCTGTAGCACTGCCCAAGGAGTTCGGAGGAAGGTGGGAACTGAGTGGACAAGGTCCCCAGACTCTCCTTGTGCCAGCAGGGGTGGAAAATGGGCTCAACACATGCCTGCCCCAGGTCAGATCAGTGGATAATGTCACCAAATGGTGTAGAAAAGGTAGGGAGATCACTTTGTTGCTTTTGTGGGGGTGGGGGATGATCGCGTCTGGCAGTTTCTGTATTTTTTTGGTGATTTTTTGTTTTTTAAATTATTTTTGGTCCAGTTGGGACATTTTTTAAAATTTCCAATGCACTTCTATGGGAAAGCATGCTTCAGGTTACAATTTTTTCACGTTACGATGGAGGCTGTTCGAACGGACCTCTGTTGTAACCTGAGGTTTTACTGTATAAAATTAAACATAATATAATACACAAAATCCACAAACAATAAACCAAACAGAATAAATTATAGACAAAAGGTAATAAACAATAACAATACCTCTAAAACAACACACATTGGTGAAAGTAAAATATCTAGTTCAACCTATTGTTCAGCAAGTGGAAGGATCTATTTAAAAGCCTCTTAAAAGAGAAATGATTTCAGTTGCTTTTTAAATATAGACAAAGATGAAACTTGGCACAGTTCAAAGGTAAAGAATTCTGAAGTGCTTGTGTCACCACCAAGAAGGCTCTTCTTCAAACCTCAGGGTTGGCACCTGGAGTTGTGCTGTCTAGGAGGAACAGGTGGTACAGGATGATGTTCTGTGGGAAATATGTTCTGCTAGGTAAGAAGGCCTCAAACCATTTAGGGTCTTAAATGATAGAACTTACACCTTGTTCTTGATACATGAGAGGCCCTAGTTGCAGTAAAATGTTATCTCTTTATTTTAGGAATGTATCTTGTTCCATTTGTCTGGCCAGATATCCAGCTATGGTAATGGAGTAGACCGTACAGCCAGCCAGGGCCGCCATCAGAAATTTCTGGGCCCCAGACTGAGCAATCCTATTGGCCCCACACACACATCTTGGCCACGCCCCTCTGTGGGCATGGCCAAATCTGGAGCAGGCTAAGGGTTTTGTTGTGTTTTGTTTACTCTGATATGCTTGAAACACATGCTACCATTTAAAAAGTTTTATACTGTGCAAGCATATCAGAGAGTAAACAAAACAAAAAGACAATGTACTAACTGCTGTATTTTAATGTGAGCTTTTGTGGATCAAGTCCACTGGCTCTTTGGCTATAAACAGGGATGAGTACTGAACCCTAGAGTTGGATACGACTGGCTTTTGAGCAAGGGAGGCCTTTACCAAATAACAGAAGATCCCTGTTTGGTATTCAGATTTGCTGTGGTTAGTAAAGCTGAGCTCAGTCTTCCAACTTACCCTGGACCATGGTGGGGGGAGCGGAGGCAGGAATGCCCAAGCGGTGGTGGTGGGAGACTGCCCATCTTCCTCCGCCCCCCCCCCTGGGCCCAAGCAAGCCATAAAGGAGGAAAACAGCCTTTCTAGTTTTCTATCTACTTATGCATTGAATAAGTGCTACTGGAACCGAGTGATTGCACTGCTTTTGTATGCAGCATAGTGACCTACTACACGTAGAATACAATACAACTGCATTAAAACTCTTACACGCCGTCATTGACTTTTGCTTTGGGAGTGTTTTCCTCGTTTATCGCTACTGCAACACCCCAGCCGCTTCACTTTACTACTACCCAAGCAAGCCATGTCGGGTGGTCACAGTTCCCTCTTCCTCTACTCCCTGGGACCATGGGGGAGGGGGGGCTGGGGAGAAAAGAGAGGCAGAAGCATCTTCCTCTTCCTCTCCCACCCCCGGACCAAGGGAACAAGGCTGCAGCATGGCCTAGACTCAAACCCACCACCTCCGCCTCTGGTTCCTCTGTATGTCTGCCCACCCGACGCCGAAGCTCCTCTGCTGCTGGCCCCCTCCACTGCTCCAGCCGCTGCTCTGCCTGCCGCTGCCTTGTCTCTGATGAGGCTGCCGGGGCCCGAGGGCCTTTGGTGCAAGACTGCCACCGTGCCGCTGCTGAGGCTGCTGAGGCTGCTGAGGGCCTTAGCCACGACTGCATGGTGGCAGGGAGGCGGAGGCAGGCAGCAGCTGGCTCCGGGGTCTCTGCCAGACCAGTGCCTGTGCACCTCCTAGGCTGAAGCCTTGACCCCAGATATCCAGGTCAAGGCAGAGCCCTCTGGTGGGGCATGCACAGTGGCGCCCAGCCCGCGCACCATGGTTTTCAAAAAGTAATACATTAAATTAAATTAAATTCACAAAGGAAAGCTGAACTATGGGCCACCCACCGCCGGGCCCCCTGATAGCTCCGAGCCCGGGACGGGAGTCCTTGTTGTCCCCCCCGGATTGTGGCCATGCAGCCAGCGACTCAATGCCGAGTGTTGGGCAGTGGTAAACAACCTGACTCCCTAAAAAGGCAAATGGTTACGGGCGGATGAGCCCCTTTAGGTGGGGTGATAGTCCCCTCTGTGGAGGAAATTCCACTGGAAACCATCATATTGGGCCCAATGGCAAAATGACTGCAAAAGGAATTCTGATTCACAATGGTCATGGAGGCAGAAGAGGCCATGCCAGATGGATATAAATGGATGTAAAGACGCACCTTAATAATATCCTCAAGGCTGAGGCAGTCCATTGCAGTCCCAGTGTTAAATCCTGCACGTCTCATTTCATATGTGATCACACTTCATGGCAAGCTGGGATCCACCTTAAACAAATTCACACCATTGGCATTTTTCCTGCTTGGCTACAAGTTTCAGCCAACAACAATGTTTCTTGTTCCATTCACCTTATGATTCCAAGGCAGAGTGTAGGAAATAAAGAGAGGAAAATAAACAATATAAAGCAAAGCCAACATTAGAAGCTTACTTTTCAAAGAAATATTTTTCAGCAACAACAAAAACAAGGGAAAAGGTACTCTAGCACTTTTAAAACTAACAAATGTATTTCAATGTGAGCTTTTACATATTGCAATCTATTTATTCAGACGCTAGCACATTTGAATTGACTTGTTAGTGTTAATGGTGCTATAATGCTTTTATTTTTGTTCTTAATGAAAACCTAGTTCATGTCAGTTTTACTGCATGCACATGGCTGCTTTGTACAGCTGAAGAATGCACTTTGTATGGCTGATATGTGCATTGATGGTAGATGCCCGGTTAGTTGGCCTAACTCCATGACCTTCCCACACATGCTTTTATGGCATGAGATTTATTGATTTATTTTACTGCCCAACTTAGAGTGAACACTACTTTGAGCAGTATCACAGGGAAAAAATCAAATAAAACTTGTATCAAATAAACCATACCCAATAAATCCAAACATAGGTTGATGATTCATGTGCTCTCCATCTGTTTACTGCTTGCCCATTTGCTGTGTTGCTTTTGGAGACATGTGAAACATGGGCCTTCATTTCTTGCTTGCTATTTGGAACATTTAGAACATTTACCTATGAAAACATGTGAGTGATTTTTGGTACACAACTCTGAATCAATATTGCACACCACATGTTGTTATTAATGACATAAGTTCACATTATGGTGTCAGAGTCATTAGCCCTGAAATGTTTTGTTGTTGAAGGTAAAGTGTAAGACTAGACTCCTCTTCCTTGTCCAAAACACTATCACATCATCAAATCATCAAAAGAAAGATGAGGATTGACCTTTTATTTTTCTTCTTCAACTCTAGCACTGAAATAGCATCTTTTACAATGCCTGAAGTCCAGTGATGCACTGCAGCAGGTTCTAGCAGGTTCTGTCAGGTTCTGCAGAACCTGTAGCGGAAATTTCCCCAGGCCACACCCACCTCCATAGCCCATAATGCAAGATGTTTGGTCACAGCCACAGATTTGGCCCCACCCACAGATTTGGCCAGCCCACAGAGTAGGTAGTAAAAAAAATGCAGTGCATCTCTGCTGAAGTCTGAAGAGTAGCTTAGAAGGGGGAATGCAGGTCACAGAGCATATATAACTTGACCCTTCATCACCTGAAAGCTGCTCATTGTCTCTCAAGAGCTGCTGCCCTGAGGTGGCTGCTGCGGTCTACATAATAATTTATACTTGTTCTACCCTCCCATTTGAAAGTACAGATTTTTCCAGGTAGTACAATATTGAACTAGACCCTTGCTGTTCATCATATAACCCCCCGTTATTTTAATTGTAGATCATTTTTAAGATCCAGTTTTCAACATGGCTTTTGGACCCAATGATGAAATATTTTAAAATCTTCTGCTTACCCAGGACAGCCTCATCAGTCAACATGTAGTTTTGCATCCAACTCAGATAATTATAAATATTGCCAACATTCTTGTCTCAAATACTATTTATGTTTTGTCAAGTGCTACAGTCAGCATATTTTGTGCATCTTGATTCAATCATCAGTCCAAATATGGACAGCAGGTAAGAAATCAGAAAAAAGACTGAGACGTGAAAAGAAATTAGAATAGATTATCAAGATAAAAGATGTGTAACACAAAGGCCAAGATCATCCACACTTCTGTATTTCTGATCGTGGCATAAAAGTCAAGAAAGCTGACAGGGAAAAAAAAAGATTCCTTTGTGGATACCCATGACTGCCGGAAAGATGAAGTAGCCTGAAACCAAGCCTGAACTGTCTTTGGAGGCAAAATGATGAAATTCAGGCTGTCCTACTTTGTGCACAGCATGAGAAGACAAGATTTTCTGGAAAAGACAATAATGCCAGGGAAGTTTGAAGACAGAAGGTAAAGAAAAAGACCAAATGTAAAATGTGACTTCTCAAAGGAAGCCACAGGCTTGATTTTACAGTAACTGAGCTGGTTTATTGAAGGCAGGATATTTTTGAAATAGCTCATTCATAGGGTCACAATAAGTGACCTGACAGCATGTAACAAAAACAACAAATATTCAGTATGTGCCGTCTTGATAACTTGAATGTGTATCTAATCAAAAAGAAAGTACAATGTACTTTCTTTTTAATAGTTATAGGGATGTGCAGACTCCCTCAGTCTGGTCTGTGCCAGAATAAACGTCTCTCTTGCTTGTAAGCCTTTTGTTTCTGGCTCTAGGGAGTGGTGCTCCAGTTACAGCAGTCTGTGTCTGCAGACATTTCTGTGGTTATGTGGCAGGCATGACTAGATGCTGGAGTGCACAGAATGCTATTACCTTTCCACCAAGACGGTACTTATTTATTGACTTGCAATTTTTTTCTTCAAACTGCTAGAATACAGGCAGCTAAAACAAATACTTGCCCTGCTGTAGGTCCTTTTAGTGACACTCTAATCCATTTCTTGCCTGAGACTGTGACAATATTTCTACACTTTCTGATCTTCATGAAAAACTCAATTTCTGTGAATAAGGAAATGCAAATGGTGAATGGTACAGACTGGGTGAAATACATGTTTCTTCTGCAGAGATAAATGCTATGTTCTATTTTTAGTCTCTCTTCTTTATTCTTCTTTTTGAGCTGCCAAGTAAAAGCCTCAGTGCTAAATCACAAGGAAGAGAATGAGCAAAGGTCTTAAAAGGGCAATAACCACAGTCCTCTTTATTTTCTTCTTAAAAACATAGTATACCCACCCAGCCTGCTTTTTTGGACAATATTGTATTTCTGTCTCTTTCTCTCCAGTTCCCTCCTCTCCTCAAACCTGGACCTGAAATTAGTTGTTCTGTAACTTTAAGACATTGACAATTTAATCAGTGATTTTGCAACAGAGGAAGCAAAGAAGGCTTGTTTTAAAGTAAAGAACATACTTGTTGTGTCCGGCACAAGAAGGACTCTAATCAGCAGGATTGGGTTAAACTCAATGATTCTTTATTCAGCTCAGGAACCAGATTAGGGAATATGTACAGGGGTGGTCTCTATATATACAGTGATCCGACCATTACAAAACAAAATACATTTAGGAGGGTTTCCAGAGGACAAGCAAAGTTCAACATTTCCCACTTTGATGATTATTTGAATTTCACGCCTTTAGAAATGGCGCACATCTCAATCTTCTGCTTGGTGCGGTTTGTCTTTTAAAACAGATTTAAGCTTTGGACACAACATCCCTCCCCCTTAGTGAGGAACATAATCTCCCCAATGTTTGGGCAGACCGCAAGTCCGTTTGGGCCACTTGAGAATCTCAGGTTTTGTCACTGGCTCTGCATGAACTCTTACTGGTTTGGGAGTGGGCAGTTCACTGGAGGTAGCCTCGGTAGCTACGTTGGCTTCGGGCAACTCCAGCAGGGACCCAGGAGAAGGGGGAATTGGTGTTGAAGGTAGTGGCTCGCTAAAGAGCTCCAACTTGAAATCCTGCTCATTGGTAGCAGTGGATTCCCTCTCTGAACTCACATTCCGACCTGGCACTCATGGCTGCATTTGGTCGGCGTGTCTTCTCCACACAGTCCCATTGTCCAGTTGGACCCTGTTCTAAGACCTCACCTCCCAACCACGGGGATCCAGGGGCATAATTCTGGCAATGGACTGGCTGCCTGACTTCAAAACCCTTTGCATTAGTGATGTCAATATTGAGACCCCTGTCCTTGAGATGGTGGGGATCCAAGCGGTCCAAGACCGTGGACAATTTCCTCTTCATTAAGAGGTTGGTTGGGGACAGCCCTGATGCTAGGGGGTGATCCTGCAAGACAGTAAGAACTGGCATAGTTGCAATTCTAGATCTCCAGTCCCCATGCACTTTAAAGCATCTTTGACAGTTCGGACCTGTCTTTCAATCTGTCCGTTTGTTGCAGGGTGGAAAGGTGCAGCAGTAATATGCCTGATACCATTACAGCAAAGAAAATCTTGAAACTCTGCCGACATGAAGGTCGATGCATTATCGGACACAATGATGTCGGATAAACCAAAAGTATAAAACACTCTCCTTAACTTGAGGATTGTGACCGCAGAGGAAGTCCCGGACATGGGGATGACTTCCAACCATTTGGAATATGAATCTACGATAAGCAGAAATGTGGCTCCCATGAAGGGACCAGCAAAGTCGATATGGACTCGTGACCAGGGACCTCTGGCGGTGTCCCACCCTCTGCTGGGAAGATGTGTTTCCTTTGGTCTGGAGGCCTGACATTCCCTACAATGCCTGACCCATGCCTCAATATCGAGGTCTAATCTGGGCCACCAGAAGTAGCTACGTGATAGCACCTTCGACTGGACAATCCCTGGATGGCTAACATGTAGTGTGTGAAGAACCTTGTTCCATAGCACCGACGGAATAACCACTCTGTATCCCCAAACTAAGCACCCTCGCTTTAGGGACAGTTGGTTACATGCACTGTAAAACACCTTAAACTCTTCAGAGACCAGTGGTGATGGCCACCCTTTCTGGACCCACATGGACACCTTTGACAGGAGAGGATCTTTCCATGTTGCAGCCACTATGTCTGTGGCGGACACTGGCAGAGAGTCTAATACCTCTAACATGAGGACCTGATGGTCCATCTCTATCTTACCCACAATGGCTACTGGGGACCTGAACAGTGCGTCCACATTACTGATGCTGGCACCTGGGTGATGTTGTAGGTCGTACTGGTATGCCTGTAGGAACATTGCCCAGTGTAGCATACGTGGTGACAAGAATTGAGGAGTAGGTTTGTGAGGCACGAAGATGCCTAGCAGTGGCTTGTGATTGGTGACAATCATGAAACCCCTTCCATAGATGAAATTGTGAAATTTCTTAGTACCGGCGATTATTGTCAGGGCCTCTCTGTCGACATGAGCAAAATTTTCTAAGCTGCAGACAAGGACCAGGAATAATAAGTGACAGGTGCTTCTTTCCCTCCACCCAGGTCATGGCATAACACAGCCCCCACCCCCACAGGCGAAGCATTACATACCAGGATAAGGGGCTTCTGGGGGTCATAATGTGTGATAACAGCATCGGACATTAGGAGTTTCTTGACCTCATGTCCTGGGAAGGACCCCACCACCACACACTTTTTTTCTTTAGTAACTTGTGCAGTGGCTCAGCTACGGTGGCCTTACGAGGTAGAAACGAATGATAGAAGTTCTGGAGCCCTAAAAAGGCCTGAAGTATGCTTTTTGAAGTCGGGGAGCATCCAACACAGCTTTTACCTTGGTATCCGAGGGCATGATGTCTTCAGGGGTCATTTTCAACCTCAAGAACTCAACTTCCCTCGCAAAAAAACATTTGTCTTTTTTCACACACAACCCAGCATTTTGAAAATGTTCCAACACTTTACTGAGTTTGGACACAAGGTCCACCCTGTCCTCCCTGGCAATCAATACATCATCAAAATAAGGTAGCACCCCAGGGAGCCCCTTTAGCAACCTTTCAACCAGGGCCTGGAAAATGCCAGGTGCAGCATTGACATCAAATTGTAGACGCTTAACACGAAATGCACACTTATGGGTGGTGATAGTTTGACACACTGCAGACTCGAGGGTGACAGGCAGTTGTTGGTATGCCTGAGCTAAGTCTAGCTTGGCAAAACACTTCCCACTGTGGAGGATGACTAGGTGGTGGCTGGCCACTGGAACAGGTTAAGAGTCAGTGCAGATAGCTTTGTTAATCGTGCATTAATAATCTGCACAGATGTGGATGTCACCATTGGTCTTGAGCACGGTGATGATGGGGGTCTCCCATGGAGCAGAGTCCACCAGCTCAAGAATCTCCTGGGCGACCAGTTTGTCAAGTTCCACATCAATGTGGCCTTTGAGTGCAAACAGCACCCATTGAGGCTTCATACGAATGGGCTGGACAGTCGGATCCAACTCGAAGTTAACAGGGGGCCCTTTGAATGTACCCAGTCCCGCACAAAAAACATCAGGGTAGCGTTCACAAGCAGTTTGAATGGAGTCAGCCTGCACCCCATGAATTCTCGAAAACACAATCCCCAGGGGCCCAAACCACTGCGTACCCAAAAGGTTGTTCTTACCCGCCTTGACCACAACAAGTGGGAGTTTAGCCGAAATGGCTTTGAAGTTAAATGTGCCCCTATTTTCCACACTTGTGGCACTCTGCAGACTTGAACGGACACTGGGCATGGAGGTGTCTGCTCCCGCAGCCCTGGCATGTAGCAATGAAATTCTTTGAGGTTTCAGAGTGTCTACGATGGAGCTTACACACGTTGTCCCCCTCTTCTGCATTGTCTGAAGATGACGAGGGGCTGGAGCAATGTTGCTTGTGGATGGTTGATTTGTTCTGGACTGGTGAAGCAGGCTTGGCTTGGAAGAACTTTACCCCGGCATTGGCAACCTCGGCTGACTGGGACGCCTTAAAAACCTGATTGAAAGTCAATGCATCCCTCTTCAACAGGTGATGCTGAGCTGCCTCATCTCGAAGGCCAACAAGAAGCCAGTCGTGAAGGGCCTCATCTAGATTCTGCCACTGGCATGTCACTGCAGCTTGGCAAGGAGTGGCTACATAGTCAGTGACCGACTCTCCTATCTTTTGATCTCACCGGTAGAAGGCCACTCTTTCCGGGAATATCGAGACCTTTGGTTTGCAGTGATTGGGGAGGATGGCCATAACGTCCTTCAGAGAAGTGTCCTTAAGAGCTCGTGGCAGCAGAAGATGCACAATCAGCTCGAGCGTAGGCAACCCGCAATGAGCCAGGAATGTTGCCTTCTGTTTCTCGTCTTCAATCTCTTTTGCAATGACGAAGTTCTCAAACTGGATCTACTACATGGGACATGTCTCTGGCTTGGAGAGGTCAAAGGGCCCAAAAGAAGAAGCGGCAGCGGCCATCCCACCTTTGTTGCCAATGTTGAGTCCAGCGCAAGAAGTACTCTAACCAGCAGGATCAGGTTAAACTCAGTGATTCTTTATTCAGCTCAGGAACCGGACTAGGGAATATGTACAGGGGTGGCCTCTAAATATACAGTGATCCGACCATTACAAAACAAGATACATTTAGGTGGGCTTCCAGAGGACAAGCAAAGTTCAACATTTCCCACTTCAACAGTTTTTTGAATTTCGCACCTTTAGAAATGGTGCACATCTCGATCTTACGCTTGGAGCATTGTTTTTTAAAACAGATTTAAGCCTTGGACACAACAATACTCCCCTTCTCTGTTGCCAGATGAGCTTTTAAACAAATTCTTCTTTCTTTCCCTGGACATCTAATTGCAATGTGTGAGTGCTCATTTAATATGTGGGATCTGTGGAAGGGCCTGTCTGTTGTGTTACAGTAATTATTATTGCAGCTTTGTTCCACCCTCTGATCACCCTGGAAATGCACAAATACCCAAACTTGATTCATCCAAAAACAGTGCATATGCCTTTGCAGGCGCACCCCCCAAAGAAAGACTCAGACACCAGTATATGGATAAAGGCATCGGGCCACTTTTATTGAATAATGCCCTAGTCCGAATTATAACTTTCAATTGGTGTAATCATCCAATTGTAATTCTTTAAGGCAAGCAGGCTGCAGTAACACTGGTAAGGTTCCTCCCAAAATGCCAATGGCAATTGGCTACATGTAACTATTTGTATCAATTTGTTTGTTGACACAAACAAATTGTTGACCGGAGTCAATAAACTATCTACTGACCCCACCCTATGATGTGTATCTATTAAATATCAAGGTGATGCAGGCTGTGAAGCTCCTGACATCACCCCTTGCCTGGTTCGCCCTTGACCGGCCAATCCTGTTCCCCCTGTACCTATCTACGTGTTGGCCAGTCAATTGAGAACCTGCCGGATACCTATGGGTCATAAATCTTTACCTTACCAGTGCTACCCGCCACACGGGGAGGCGTCCATGATGACTCACCGCCTCCCCCCCCCCCAGACCATCAGCTCGGTCACCAGGCCTGCTTGCATATCCTCAAGAAAGAGGTTCATACCTCTGGCCAACAAGTGGACCCCATCTCCTGCACAGAGATCGTAATCCGGCAAGCCTATCCTGGGATGCCGAATGGCTGTCCCCAAGCCCTTGTCTGCAAGGAACCGGGCAACAGTCCTGTTCACCGTCCGGCGAGCGCGGTCAAGGGCACGGAGGTCAATACCTCCCCTGTAAGTCTGTCGCGGCACAATGTCCGACCATAGCAGCCGCGTGGACGGCCATACATAATGTAGGTAGGCTAGGTCACTGCAAATTGTGAATTTTAGAGAGGCCAGTGACCTGTGCGAGATCATTGCCACCGAGGTGCAGGACAAGGACATCAGGCGGTCCAGCATCCCTGATGGAAAACAGGAATGGCAACAGTTCCCGCCATCTCATGCCGCGCTTACCGTACCATCACATACGTGCGGCTGCATGTAGCCCGAGATGGGGTCCCCACTCTGTCGCCGTAGCATACTGCGCTGCCCAGTGCACGTAACTGTGGCCCACCAGCCATACTGCCACCGGTGTGCGGGGACACACAGGGTCTGTAAAAGAAGAAAAAGGAACAATGACATAACTGGTACTCATGCATGGAGGGGGCGTACATATAATGCAAAGCGCATGGATCCCCATCTGCCCATCCGGCGTATATCAGCCTCAGAGTACCCAAACGCAGCTGCAGTGGACGCAGCGCCTATCCTAAATGAATGGGTGCCGTAACGAGCCCCGGGGAGGCCAACACTGCGAAGTGCTGTACCGGTCACCTTCCAAAACTGGAATTTAGTTAGGGGAGACCCATCCTGGTGGCAGAAAAATGGGCCAGGGTGCATACCACGCACTGCCAAAAACTCATGTAGGGCACCAACCCTACAATGGAACATCGTAGCAGCCTGACTCCACTGCCTACGCCATGCTGATCAAAGTTTGAGGACCGTATCCTCAACTGAGCCCACTCGTGTGTAACATAGACATCGTCGAGTTCCAGTGCCCTACGAGACGCATCCGCCTTAGACAGTGGTACCAACTCACTGATGCGGAGCGCTCCAAAGAATGCTACGGTGGTAGCTGCATGAAAAAGAGCCACCTCGTACCTATCATAACATAAGTTATGCCAGCCTCGTGCAAGGTGGGTAAGAACATCTGGTGAAATCGGGTGACGTGTGTCCGGGTGGCGGCCACGTTCACATGACCACCCTTCCAAAACATGATGTATGCGGAAGTCATTCACACAGTCAGCGAAGCTCCGTGCCTTGGCCATAAATGCCAGTGCCGAAAGCCTAGAGGCTATAGTACGGGGAGCCAACCCCTGATTGTGAAGATAAACCATGTATTGTAAAATCTGGTCCACTGGCATTGGCCACGCTTCAGGCAACTGTAGTCGCCCACAAAAGGCTCTAAATTGTATGAAAGCATGTTGGTACGCCTTATGCTTGCGAGGTGCCAAGGACATGCCGATCGCCCGGTTCACCTCTCCTCGCCAAATGTCCAAATCTCGGCAGGGAGTGGAGAGGGAAATTCCTCTGCTTCTGGAGCCAAGGCGTGGAACCGGGAGATCTGCAGGCGGGATAAAGCATCGGCAATATCATTATTAATGCCTGGCACATGTCTGGCCCTGAACAGCACATTGAGGCGTAGGGTTCTCAAAACAAATTGAGGAACCAATGCCATGACCCTAGGGGATTTGGAAGTCTGGGCGTTAACAATGTGCACCACTGCCGCATTGTCACACCAAAACTGGACCACTGAATTGGCCCACTTATTGCCCCATAGCATTAGTGCCCCTAAAATGAGGAAAAATTCCAGGAAAGTAAGATCGCTGAGGCGATCCGTGACCTGCCATGTGTGAGGCCATCGGCCATATGCCCACTGCCCCTCAAAATAAATCCCATAACCCAGAGAGCCGGAGGCATCCGACTGTACTTGAAATTTAGGGCAGATCATAAGGTCTGATTTCCAAAAAGAGACCCCATTGAAATCCTGGAGGAATGTGAGCCAAACTGTAAGGTCTGCCGTATACCCCTGGTCAGCTGGACCCTGTGGTGGCGTTTTAATAGGCCAGCCATGGTGTCACACAGACGCCTGGCAAAAGCTGTGCCCGGGGTCACCACCCTGCAGGCAAAGTTGAGGTGGCCATGAAGGACCTGTAGCTCACGAAGAGACACTTTACACTTGGCAATCAGTGCCAGAATCGCCGCGGAGATCCGAGTCACCTTATCCACGGGTAACCGGGACTCTTTGCTCATGGTCACTCATGCTCTGGTGACCTCCAGACTAGACTACTGTAATGCGCTCTACATGGGGCTGCCATTGATGACCATTCGGAGGCTGCAGCTGGTCCAGAATGCCGCGGCCCGGGTGGTGATGGGGTGTGGATGTTATGCCCATGCCTCACCACTGCTTCGGGGGCTGCACTGTTTACCAGTTTGTCTCCGGGTGCAATTCAAGGTGCTGGTTTTGACCTTTAAAGCCCTACATGGTAGTGGGCCAGGGTATCTTAGAGACTGCATCGCCCTAAGGACGTCTGTCCATCCAACCAGAGTGGACCGGAGGGGCTCTCTAATTGTGCCATCAGCCAGGGGGGCTCGCCTCTCTGGCACAAGGAGGAGGGCCTTCTCCGTGTCCGCACCAGCCCTTTGGAACCTCCTGCCTGTGGAACTGCGTCTCCAGACGGAGTTGTTGCCCTTTAGGAAGGAACTAAAGACCTGGCTGGCGGGCCAAGTTTGGGGTGCGGGTGGGGATGGGGGTACCGTTGGGTGGTTGGTATAGAGAAGTGTGCCTTCCCACAAGGTCCCTTCGGTTCTTGTGCACCTTTTAGGGGTGGTTTTTTTAAACTTTTAACTTTTTTATCATGTGTCTTTTATGTATTTACTGTCCGCTATGTAAACCGTCCTGAGTTGGGTTGTACCTGAGTGGGTGGTATATAAGTGTGAAAAATAAATAAATAAATAAATAAATAAAATGCCTGTGCGACAGTGTCAATTTCAATACCTAAAAAGGTGAGCGTGGTGGCTGGGCCCTTGGTCTTTTCAGGCGCTAAGGGGACACCCAGTTCCCGCATAAGCGCCTGAAATGTATTAAGGAGACGCGCACACGTGTCCGAGCCCTATTCACCCCGAACAAAAAGTCATCAAGGTAGTGGGCTACAGACTGGGACCCTGACCTGCGAACAAAGGCCCATTGAAGGAAAGTACTAAAGCGTTCGAATGCCGAACATGAAATAGAACAGCCAAAAGGCATGGCCTTATCTACGTAGAACCTCCCTTGGAAACGAAAACCCAACAGCCCGAAGTCAGCGGGGTGCACCGGCAGTAATCGGAATGCCGATTTGATATCGCACTTAGCCAGGAGCACCCCGGGACCACAGGAGCGTACCATCCGTAGGGCCTGATCAAATGACGTATACCTGACCAAGCAAAGGTCATCAGGAATCGCATCATTGACTGAGGAACCCGCAGGGTAAGATAGGTGGTGAATTAAACGAAATTCACCTGGGGTCTTTTTCGGGACTAGCCCCAGAGGAGAGACCTTCAAGTTAGGGAATGGTGGTTCAGTAAAGGGCCCAGCAACTCTCATAGCATTCACTTTGTTAGCTATGCTTTGTGCAGCGACCTCCTCATTACCCTTCAGAGAAAGTAAGTTTGGGGCATCCTGCGGTCCCCGAACACCCCTAAATGGTATACGAAAACCAAACTGGAAACCTTCTAACAGGTACCTCGCATCATCCCGTCTAGGATAAGCAGAAAGCCATCGATCCAGCATAGGGATATTAATTGGGGAGGGGGCCTTTTGCTTGGCCAGCACCGTCAGAGGGAGCTCTGACCGCCCCCTGCCCACCCCTACCTCTGCCTCGTGACCCACCAGCCCGCGGGCACGTGGAGGTGGCGTGAGGGCCAGAGCAAGAGGGACACTTGTGTCGGAAACGACACTGATGCTTGTTGCACACGCCGCTAGCTGAGAAGCTCCAACACAGCAGGTGGGCTGGAACCCCCTGCCCCACCGGCTGGCGGGGAACCTGTGTCGAAGCAGCCCGCTGCACGGCATGGCCACAATGGTACCTATCACCAGGCGCCGGCCACGTGGGAGTCATATACAAGAGCCACAATTGCTGCCAGGGAGGAAGAGGGGGTAGGCAAAGCCCTCCCCTGCAGGTGCGGCTTGGGAGCCGGAGCCTTGCGCTTGGGAGCCATGTCTCCCAAGCCATAGAGAAAAGCTGCTCCCTAATCGATCCCTGGCCAGGGATCCAACTCACGATCCTGTGCCCTGAGTACCGCAGTAACAAAGAGCAAAGGAAATCCATCTAAAGCTAAAGGTATGAAGGCGAAAGAGAGCAAAACACGACGGAGAAAACTTCTCCGCTCCGTCGCATTCTAAAATGGCAGCTCGGCTGCCTCGTGGCCACCCCTTTTATAGAGGAGTGGCCACGCCCCCTAAATACCCAGATGTCTGAGTCCGGGTGGGGTGGGCCCCGCAAAGAGCGTGGCGGCCATTTTGGCGCCACACTTTCAAATTAATTATATTAATACTCTTAATTTCAATAATAAACATTATTATTGTGGAAGAAGTCAAACTTTTAACATTTTTAGTGAGATGGTGAGGGAGGGAGAACCAAAAATTAAACTGTAGTGGAGTAATGGATTCGTTTCCTGATTCAGTGCATGTTTCTATTGTATGCAATCTCTGTCAGGCTGGCCTAATTTAAAGATCAGATTATGAGGATAAAGTGGGGAAGAAAAGACATTTTCTTCCTTGAACTCATTGGATGAAAAGCAAGCTGCAAATATGTGATATTTCTCCAAATGGACTGACAGCTGTGAGTATGTTGCTTAGCATAATATGTATTTTATATCCCACCTTTCTCCTAGTGCAGAAATCAAGATGGCTCAAAATGGCTGAAATCCAGTTGCTTAGTGTACTAAATTACATTATAGTAAGTTAATTGAATCAATGGGGATTTGGCAAGTCAATGTCTTTATAAATTCCATTGATTTAGTAGGCCTATTCGAGTTGTGACTTACTATGCTAAAATAAGTTGCAACCAGAGGGAGGAGATGATTCATCAAATCTTCACTGATTTAATGGGCCTACTCTACTTGTGACTTACTATTGAATTTCAGCCAGTAAGTTATAACACTAAAAAGACAATTGAACTGAGTATTGATTAAAAATAAGCACCAAATTAAAGCAATCTGAAAACCATTTAGAAACATAACATAAAAGGAAAAGACAATTTACAAAACCCATTATTAATAGACCATTCCTTGGCAGTCAGTTAGTGTCTCATATGCTGTCTAAATAAAAAGGAATTATTTTGCTATAGAAAGAAACAGAGGAGAATGAGGCAGTCTAGCCTTCTTTAGAATTGAATCATTGAACAGTATAGAATTCTGGCTTTTGAAAATGGCCCTTGGCTGTCTCCTGTGCCCTCAACAGGTGTGCTGATGAAAGTGGGAGGAGCAAGAGAAAGGCCTCCACTGAAGATAGGAGGCTCAAGAGATATGAGCACTGGTGGTGCAGTAGTTAAACTGCTTTCCTGCAACCAAAAGGTTGTGAGTTCGATATTGATCAGGGATCAAGTTTGACTCAGCCTTCCATCCATCCAAGGTCAGTAAAATGAGTACTCAGCATGTTGGAGACACAATGCTAATTAACTTGTGAACTGCCCAGAGAGTGCACTAAGCACTATGGGGTGGAATAGAAGTGTGATTGCTTTGCTTTAGAAACTGTTCCTCAGAAAGCCTGGACTCAAGTCCTTGAGGGGCCTATGAATCAAGAACCAAAGTTTGTCTGATTCCCAGGCAGCAGATAGTAAAACTACTGTAAAAACAAATATTGTTTTTTTCTTTATCCAGCTCCATATCATATCTTAGATCCACTGAAACTTACATTTTCTGTTTGGCCAGAACAATGAAGTATGGTCAAGCAAAAACAAAACTGAAAAGGTCCTGCCTATTCTTCACAGTTGCATATATTACGTGCAAGTCATGTAATTTATACACACCCATGCATATCTGCTCATCTAATGCAGAATGTTCCTGTTCGGGCAAGGTGCTCTCTCTCTCTCTCTCTCTGTGTTTTAATTAATCAAGTACTTAATATTAAATAATGATTGCTATGATTAAACCTACATACCATTGTAGTATGAAGTGTGATGAAATATCACTTTTTGACAGAAACATAATATAAGGCAGGCGTCAAAGGAAAAACAGCAAGAACCCAAGTAATCATGTGATCTGGAATAGTAAATAGTTTTGTTCCGGTATGCAAGTGCCTCTGTCAAACACTCAACTTCTAGTGACTGACAGTGAGATGCCTACAATTGAGAACTGAAAAGCTATAATCCTCGCCCAAATTCTGTTACTAAGGAGACTTGAAATGCTGGCAGAAAACTACTTGAAAGAATGAAAACATCATTCAATTGTCATTTATTAGAAATATTATTTTCATCAAGGAAACTGAGATTTTAGGAGTGCTTGGTGGGAGAGAAGAAGCCCTCAATGAAAGTATGACCCTCACTTGAATGCTATATCATAAAGAAGCTTTGCAAATAAGAGACAGGTTTTGAGGGCCCTTGCTGGTGATTCTGCCACCCATAGTACTGACCAATGTGAGAAATCTAAATGTCAATTCAGATACAATGGCCACAGCCCTTTTTCTAATACAGTACTGTATTCTGTTTCATTAGAGTAAGAACTGGGGAGATTTGATGTTTGCAGATTGATACGCAGTAGGCAGCATTCATAAGGCCAAACACATCTTTATTTCAGGGTAAGCAATCTGAACATGAGGTTATGGCGGAGGCGCAGCTCCTTATATATGCTTTTACAGTACCATTGAATGTTGTACCAGGGCCACCAATTACCTGTGGCTGCAAGGACGCCGATTTGCTGCTTGCAACAGGCTACCAGTGGCTGCACAGTTGCCAATTGGCTGCTTGCTACAGGTTACCAATTGGCTGCTTACCACAGATTACCTGTGGCTGCAAGGGCGCCTACTCTGTGATTGGGTGATTTGCAGCATTGTGGGCTGAGCCCAATCAGCTGCCTTCTGCAGGCAGCTGTATCAGTAGCAAGGACAGCTGCATTTGAATACAAGGTTGCATCTCTTAAGGAAATAGTTATCTACACAAAGAAAACAGTTACATACACAACATCCCTCCCCCCTAGGATGGGATGAAGTCCCTCAACCATCATGGTGGCCTGCATGATCGTTTGGACCATACGGCAGCTTGGCCAAGCTCAGGTGAGCCAGGGACTCCATGTTCCGCAGACTCTCGTCCTGCAATGGGAAAACGAGACTCATTAACTGCCTAACGGGAACACTGCTCTACTCTCGGACTTGGGGGTGAGAAAGGAACAAACAACTGCGACTTGAAACTCTGCTTTGCCCCCGCAACGCTGGGGACCTTCCTAGCACAAAGCTCAGGAGTGCGGAAGAATACCTTAATGCAAGGTTCCGCCTGTCACTCTGTGTAGCGGGCGGTTCCATGGGCATTTGTGTCGCAGATTGGGAAGGGGTGGACTCAAAACTTGGAGGACTGGGGGTACCCAGGACTAAATTGAAACCCCACTTCTTGCTCGGATGGGTGGGGGACCACTCCACAAACTCCCCCCGGTCCTGAAACTCAAACACTAAATCATTGGGCTCTTCCCTTTCCGGTGGGTACAAAGGACATGGATTTATATGCACACCTCTGCTGTGGAAGGGAAGGTACTCCGTGTCTCTGTGGGAGTCCCCTTGTGGAGGGTACTCCGTGTCTTCCCTTTGGGATAAGCGGGTGGGGGAGGACCCTAACGCTGAATCATCCCGGCTCCCCCCTGGTTGTTTGGATTTCCCAGGCTGACCTCCCCCTTGGTGTCCATGACCCGTCGTCTGAGTTGGTCAGCGTGTCGTCTCCACAGTAAACCCATGCTGGTTTCTACTTTGTATGATACTGGCCCGGTCTGTTCGATCACAACCCCTGGGACCCATGCTGGGCCATTGTCCGCATAGTTTCTGCAATACATTGGGTCCCCTACTGCGAATACCTTTGTATGTCCCATCTCTATATTCCTCCCTTTCTCCTCCACCCTGGTCAGATCCAACTGATCAAAAAGTGTTACTGGTCTCCTGTGCATTAGGATCTCAGCAGGTGAGAGTCCGGATGCCAGAGGAGTTGCTCTGTAGCAGATGAGGAATTGACACAGTTGCAGGTTCAATTCCTCAGGAATTTTCCCATCCCCAACACTAGAATGCTGTTTCCCTGTATGTCCCGCAGCGTAGACCTCAGTGCTTTGAGCTTGGGCCGCACGTTGGGGGAAATCCTCAAAAACTCTCTCTGGGAAATGATGGAACAGGAGGAACCCGAGTCTATCTCCATCTTAACCTCCTTGGTGGTTCGCACTTGGCGTTCAACCTGCCCGTTTGTTGCGGGGTGGAAAGGGACTTAGGTGATGTGCCGAATAGCATTTCTCTCTAGGAATGCCTGGAAGTCGGCGAATGTGAAAGTACTGGCATTGTCGGAGACAAGCACATCGGGCAGTCCGAAACAACTGAATACCCTGCGCAACTGCTTGATTGTTGCGGCTGAGGAGGTGTTGGGCATTGGGATAACCTCCAACCACTTTGAGAAAGAATCAACCATGAGGAGGAACATAGAGCCTCGAAACGGGCCAGCAAAGTTGATGTGTAATCGAGACCATGGACCACGGTCTGTGTCCCATTCTCTGTGAGGAAGTCGGGACTCTTCGGGTCAAGAACTCTGGCAACTTTCACAAGGGCCCACCATGTGTTCAATGTCAGCATCTATCTGGGGCCACCAGAAATAGCTCCTGGCCAAAGCCTTTGAGCGCATGATTCCCAGGTGGCTGGTATGCAGCAACTTGAGCACCCTTGTACGTAGTGCCTCGGGGATGACTACCCATTGGCCCCAGAGGAGGCAACCCCTCTCTAACGAAAGTTCAACCTTTTCCCGGAAGAACACTTGGAACTCCTTGGCTGGCAGAGTCATGGGCCAGCCCTTCTTAACCCATGCGATTACTTGGGACAGAACCTTGTCCTTCGCTGTGGCCTTGGTGATATCTGTGGGCACTATGGGCAGTGAGTCGAGGGACTCGATTAGCAACACCTGGTGGTCTTCCTCCACCCTGCATTCAGGTTCCCCTAGCTCTGGGAGGGGAGACCGTGAAAGTGCATCAGCATGGTTGATCTCCTTGGCCGGGCGGTGAACCAGTGTGTACTGATAAGCATTTAAAAGTATTGCCCACTGAAGCATTTTTGTGGACAGAATTTACCCCCATGTAAAGTGGCCAGTAAATGGCTAAGTACCGGTACCAGGTATGCATCAGGCCTAATAGCCTTGTTAATCGTATAATCAGCACAAATCCTAACCTCCCCATTGGATTTCATTGCTGTAACAATTGGAGTTTCCCACTCCGCAGAGTCCACTGGAACCAAAATCCCCTGAGCCACCAATTTGTCCAGTTCTGCCTCAATCTTGTCCTTGAGGGCAAATGGCACTCTTCGTGGTTTGAGCATGATGAGTCGAATCTCTGGATCCAGGTCAAACGAGACTGGGGGCCCCCTGTACTTCTTGAGGCCCTTCTCAAAAACCGCTGGGTGTGCATCACACACATCCCATACACGGTCAGTCTCTATGGCATTAATGCCGGACAGTTCAACTCCCAGGGGGACAAACCATTGGGTCCCCAGGAGGCAACAGGACCCTTGTTTGAGGACTACTAGGGTCAGTTTTTCCATGAAACCCTTGAATTTGACCATAAAATCCCCCACCCCCAAAACCAGAATCCCGTACCTTGCATGTCCCGTAGGTTTGACTTTAGGGCCTTAAGTTTTGGGCACACATTGGGGGGAATGCACAAAAATTCTTCTTGGGAAATTATGGAGTAGGATGAGCCTGAGTCCACCTCCATCCTAACTGGGACCCCTTGCAACAGTACCTCAACAAAAAAAATGTTGGTGCGCCAGGGAAACGCAGTTTACCGTTGCCTCATCGGTGGAGACCTTCCCAATGCCATCTGCTCTCCGTCGAGGCTGGTCCGCCGGCTCCTGGTCTCCTCCACACAATCGCCTGCACACCTTGGCGATGTGGCCTCGCCGTCTGCAACTGTGGCACTCGGCTTTCCGAAAGGGATACTTCTTTCGGTCGTGTGGCGCTCTGCAGCCGTCGCATCGGCGGCCCCACTTGTTGCTTGCGCTGGTCTCAGTCGTCTTCTTCTGAACCTTTTGGATGTCGTCATCCTCGCTGGAGCAGGAACCCGCTGGAGCAGAGGCCTCTGAAGATGAGGGAGGGCTGGCTGGGGGTCGGGGCAAGTGCCATGCGGCCTGAACAGATGACCACGGCTCCTCTGGCATGGCATGCCTTGCTCTGAAGGTCCTGACCCTGGACCTTGCCACTTCTGCCACCTGAGCCTCTCGCATCATGGCCTGAAATGAGAGGTGCTCTCAGACCATCAACCTCTGCTGTACCTCTTCATCCCGCAGACCACATAGCAGCCGGTGTCTCAGGGATATCTCCAGGTTCTCCCATCAGCATGAGGCAGCCGCCAACCTAAGGGCCGCCGCGTAATCAGCCACTGACTTGCCTAGCTGCTGGTCCCTCCTGTGGAAGGTGACCCTGGCTGGAAAAATGGACACAGCTGGCTGGAAGTGTTCTCGCAGGGCCGTCAGGATTTATGTGAGTGGAACCGCCTCGACCTTCCTTGGTGCGAGTAAGTTGATCAGGAGCCATAGCGCCGGGAGGCCCATCTGTGCGAGGAGACAGGAACACATTTTCTCGTCGTCTTTGATGCCCTCGGCAGCCATGGTGTGCCTGAACTGGCACTCGTACAGCTCCCATTGCTCCGCGTCTTTGATATCGAACTGAGGTAGCTTAAGATTTCAGGGAGCCATATCCCACCTTCATCGCCAATTTGATGTTTGCAGATTGATACGCAGTAGACAGCATTCATAAGGCCAAACACATCTTTATTTCAAGGTAAGCAATCTGAACATGAGGTTATGGCGGAGGTGCAGCTCCTTATATATGCTTTTACAGTACCATTGAATGTTGTACCAGGGCCGCCAATTGGCTGCCTGCTACAGATTACCTGTGGCTTCAAGGACACTGATCGGCTGCTTGCTACAGGCTACCAGTGGCTGCACAGTTGCCGATTGGCTGCTTGCTGCAGGTTACTCTGTGATTGGGTGATTTGCAGCATTGTGGGCTGAGCCCGATCAGCTGCCTTCTCCAGGCAGCTGTATCGGTAGCAAGGACAGCTGCATTTGAATACAAGGTTGCATCTCTTAAGGAAATAGTTATCTACACAAAGAAAACAATTACATACACAACAGGAGAACACCACATTTCCATCCCACAGGGTAAAACTCTAGAGAACAATCTGTCATTCATATCTCCTCCTCCTTCCATAAACATTTATTGGCTTGAAATATCTTTATATGCTTCTTTGCACATTTCATTCTAAAAGCATAAACATAACCTTCTCCCAGATAATACCCTGATGCATAAAAGCGATAAACTTGTTGTGCAGTCTCCATTCTCTTACAAGTACACTCACCAAGAAGCTATTTCTATTTGCATTTCTGTGTCCAATATTTGGTAGCACAAGCAGTTGTTCTCAGCATAATGAGTGAAATAGCTCTTTCTGATAAGCATTAAACAGAAGAAAAGAAAAAAAAGAAAAAAATGGAAACTTGGTGTCACGTTTTATGTTGTCAGTATGGGAAGAAACAAGTTCAGAAGCAGAGAATGTGTGCCTTCTGATTATATTGGATAGAGATTTTCTGTAGCCTTGGTCAGAATAATCAATGGTGAGGATCTATAGAAGTTGCAGGCTTGTAACATCTGGGTCTGCTGAAATTCTTGGTTTCCTGCCATGTACTTATCATATTGGCAGGCCCTAGGTTAAGAGATTATTCTGCCTGCTACATTATCTCTCCCTGTACTTTTTTCTTCCATTTTAGTTCCTGGCCCTGTTATGTATGTATGTATGCATGTTCATTATACTGTAAAGGCAAGAATGTAACCACTCCAGATACAAACGATATCAGCTGTAAAGGAACGCGAGCAGACAGCCCATAGAGGGCAGCTGCGAGCGTTCAGCCTCACATGATTCACATTGCTCAATCACGGACAGCCGCGGGAAAACCTTCCCCGCATTCAGCAGCAGAAGAAAGAGGCGTGCCTGGGCGAGGCCACGCCGGTAGCAGCCAATGAGCTACCGTGCTACAAGATTCAAATGTAGAGGGCTACTGTATATATTGAGATGTATCACCGCCATTACCTCATGCTTCACTGGAACCTCATGCAATAAACCTGTGTTAAACCAACCCTTCGGTTGTCCGGTTGTCTTTGGTCCCATACACTAAATTGGCGACGAAGGTGGGATATGGCTGCCCACGGGACCAAGACATGCGCCGGCTACGACATCAAGAAGCCGGGAGACTTGGAGCTGTTTGAGATAGACTTCAATGCAGCGCTGGTGGAGCTCGAAGTCTCCGATGAGGCCAAAAAGAGGGCCATTTTCGTCCGCATGCTCGGACACGAGACCAAGAGGACCTTGGTGGACCTGATCGCGCCGAGGAAGGTGAGCGACCTCAAAGCTACAGAGCTCCTGGCGGCGTTGCGCGCCCATCTCCGACCAGCAATAGCGATGTTCCCCGCTCGGAGCGCGTTCTGGAGGCGAGTCCAGGCACCCGGGGAATCGGTCGATGAGTTCGCCGCGGCCCTGCGGTTGGCCGCCGGCCCATGCAAGTGGGAGCTCCCCGACATCACCCTCCGGGACTGCCTGCTCTGCGGTCTGAGGGACACAGAGACTCAGCGTGCGCTGATGAAAAGGGAGCCGCCTCCCACGTGGCAACAAGTCCTCGACACGGCACAGGCCGCGGAGGCCACTACTGCCGGGGTGCACGAGCTTCAGGACTGGCGCCCGAAGCCCGCAAAGGCAGAGAGCTCGGTGCGCGCGGCCCGGCGAGTTTCGAACTCGTCTGCGGAGAGCGGCGACGACGAGGACGTCCGGAGGGTCCAGAGAGAGGGCCGGCGCTGCGACGGCTGCGGCGGCGCCCACGCCCGCGCCAAATGCCCATTCCGCAAGGCCGAGTGCCACAACTGCGGCCGGCGCGGGCACATCGCCAAGGTCTGCCGGAAACGGCGCGAGGCCACCAGGAGTTCTCCAGACCGCTCGGCGAGGCAGGACCGCACCACGAGGCAGGACCGCACCACGAAGCCAAAGGACGGCACCCGGAACACGAGGACGCGGGACGGAGTAGGGCGCATCTCCGACGACAGCGAGGACGACGCGCCGGTTTGCAGCGTTTCCACGGAGCACCCCCGTTACTTCGTTGAGGTAGTAATACAAGGGGCCCCTGTTAGAATGGAGGTGGACTCGGGTTCTTCATACTCTATTATTTCCCAGGGGGAGTTCATGAAAATCGCCCCCCGCATGCGGCCCAAGCTCAAAGCGTTGAGGGCCACACTGAAGGACGTGCAAGGGAACCGCATCCCAGTGTTGGGGGTTGGGAAGTTCCAGGTCCGGTTTAAAAAGCACACCGCAACGCTGCCCCTAGTCGTCCTCAAGGGAGGTAAATGCAGCCTCCTCGGGACTCAATGGTTCCAGCCCCTGGGGTTGTTCATTGGGGGGGTGCACGCCGTGGGAGCACACGCCGCCGGGACTGATCCAATACAGAGCGTGTGCGATGCGCACCCCGAGGTTTTTAAAAGGGGGCTCGGAAAATTCAAGGGCCCCACAGTGACTTTCGACCTGGACCCGGGAGTACGTCCAATCAGACTTAAACCGCGCAGAGTGCCTTTCGCACTAAAGGACAAAATAGAGGCGGAGTTGGACAAATTGGTGGGCCAGGGGATTCTTGTTCCTGTTGATTCTGCGGAGTGGGAAACTCCAATTGTAACAGCGCTCAAGGCCAACGGGGAGGTCCGCATATGCGCTGATTACAAGTGCACCATCAATAAGGCGATCCGCCCTAATGCGTATCCGGTGCCGGTAGTCAGCCACTTGTTGGCCAGGTTACACGGGGGGAGGTGTTTCGCTAAACTCGACCTGGCCCAAACCTACCAGCAACTCCCGGTGACCCCCGCCGCAGCTGCTGCGCAGACCATAGTCACCCACAAAGGGGCGTTCCAGGTATCGCGCCTCCAATTCGGCGTGAATTCGGCGCCCGGGATCTTCCAGTCACTTGTGGAACGCCTCCTGAAGGGGTTAGAGGGGGTGTTACCCTACTTTGATGACGTATTGATTACAGGGGGGAGCCGGGCCGAATTAGCAACAAGGTTGGGAAAGGTCCTGACAATATTCGAAAAGGCGGGGTTGCGGTTGCGGAAAGACAAATGCGTCTTCTTCGCTACAGAGGTTGAGTTCCTAGGGTTCCGTGTCACTCCCGAGGGAATAAGGCCAGCCCAATCCAAGGTAGCCGCCATCAAGAAGGCCCCTCGCCCCACCTCCAAGCCCGAGTTGCAGTCGTTCCTCGGACTGCTCAACTTCTACCACTCCTTCCTCCCGCGGAAGGCAGCCGTGGCAGAACCGCTACACAAATTGTTAAAAAAGGACGAGGCATGGAAGTGGGGCGACGACCAGGAGAAGGCTTTCAATGACCTGAAGCGACTCCTGGCATCAGATGCTGTACTGACCCACTTCAATCCCAAACGCCCAGTGGTCCTGATATGCGATGCATCCCCGGTGGGGGTGGGGGCGGTGTTATGCCATGTGCTGGAGAACGGTAGGGAGGCCCCGATAGCGTTCTACTCTAGGTCCTTGTCCCAAGCGGAGAGAAACTATGCTCAGACAGACAGGGAAGCACTAGCAATAATTGCGGGGACCAAGAAATTTCATGATTTTGTGTACGGCCGCCCCTTCACCATAGTGACTGACCATAAGCCTTTGCTAGGCATTTTCACCGCAGATAAGCCCACGCCCCAAATCCTGTCCCCGAGAATGCTCAGGTGGGCCATTTTTCTCAACGCGTATCAGCACGCGTTGGTATACCGGCCCGGGAAGGAGATCAGCCATGCCGACGCCCTGTCGAGGTCCCCCATTCCCCGGGATTGCTGCCACGTGGGCGAAGTAGAGAGGGACCACCAGGTTTTAATGATAGAGGTCCTAGACTCCCCTCCAGTAGTACCGGCCGACATCGCCAAAGCGACAGGCAAGGACAAAACGCTGGCCACAGTTTGCTCCTGGGTACAGAAAGGGTGGCCCGTGTCTTCCCCAGCAGCGGAATTCGACACATTTTTCAAAAAGAAACTAGAGTTGTCCCTAGAGAGGGGTTGCCTTTTGTGGGGACAGCGGGTAGTGATCCCCACGTCTCTCCGGCCGAGGGTGCTTAAACTGCTGCACGTCAGCCACCCGGGGATCGTCCGCTCAAAGGCGCTAGCCCGCAGTTACTTTTGGTGGCCCCAGCTAGACGCCGACATCGAACACATGGTCGGCACTTGCGAAGCGTGCCAAAGCTCAAGGCCAGAAGAGGCTCGCTCGCCACCTAGGGAGTGGGACGCAGCAAGGGGGCCCTGGTCCCGGGTACACGTAGACTTTGCTGGCCCGTTCAGGGGAACGCTTTTCCTCCTCGTGGTGGACGCGTTCTCCAAGTGGTTGGAGGTCATTCCAGTCTCGAGCACCTCCTCGGCCACAACAATTAAACAGTTAAGCAGGGTTTTTTCCACGTTCGGTTTACCCGACACCCTCGTCAGCGATAACGCTAGCTGTTTCACGTCCGCCGAGTTCGGGGCATTCATGGAGCGCAACGCCATTCGGCACGTCACCTCTGCCCCCTTTCACCCGGCCACCAACGGCCAAGTAGAGCGCCTCGTGCGCACCACGAAAGACGCGCTGCTGCGCATGGGCCCCGGAGACCTCGACCTGAAATTGTGCCAATTCCTGCTAAGATACAGGGTCACCCCATTAGCCTCAGGGTACTCCCCCGCAGAGCTGTTGATGCGCAGGAAGCTGGCCACGGGAATCTCCAAGCTAGACCCCACGAGAGTAGAGGACAAAGGGCGGAACATAGGGGTGGAACCCACAAAGAGTTCAGCGTAGGCGCCCCGGTGCATTGCAGGAACTACGCCAGCGCGGGGCCAGCCTGGGTGCCGGGCACCGTAATAGAACAAACCGGCCCCGTCTCATACCGCGTAGAGACCAGTACAGGCTTCCTGTGGAGGCGACACGTGGACCAACTCAGGCGCAGGGTCCCCGGAGAGCAGGACGGAGACGAGAATAGCTTCGAATCAGCGTTAGGGTACTCCCCCACCCGCTTAGCCCAAGGGGGAGGAAGAGGGGAGCATGGGTCCCCACCAAGGGGGGAGGAAAGGGAATCGATCCACAGAAATCTTTTGTGGGGGTCCCCGACAAAATGGAAGAGCCCCGACCACACACATACCCCGCGGGAGTTTCCCCGAAACACAGATGCCCATAGAAGTTTAGACGTTGATTTACAGTACCAGGGGGAGTTAGCGGAGTGGTCCCCCACCCGTCCTAGTGAAAAGAGGGGTTTCAGTTCAGCCCCTGGTACTTCCAGTCCCAGTAGCCCCTGTGAGTTAGAATGCAATATAGCGCCAATTTCCCGGAGACCGACACCCCCAAGACGGGAGGCATCAGCGAGTCCGCCCACCACAGTCTCAAGGTCCCCCGAGCAGGGATCAGAAGGTAGCCGAACCACAAGGGCGACCTCATCGGTTCCGCGGTTCACAATAGGAGGGTCCCCGGGGTCCGAGAGCAACAGGCAGGGGTTCACCTCCCAACTATTCATTCCTTTCCCATCCCCGGGCGCGAGGCAGGCACGGACGCCCCACAGAGCCACTAACGAATCCCCGTTTCCCGTTGCAGGACAAGCACCCGCGGAGTCAGGGATCACAGGCTCTCCAGTACTAGGTCAGATGCAAGCGCGTCCCAAGCGCACGTGCGGCAAGCCACATTGGTTGCGGGACTTCGTCCCATCCTAGGGGGGAGGGATGTTATGTATGTATGTATGCATGTTCATTATACTGTAAAGGCAAGAATGTAACCACTCCAGATACAAACGATATCAGCTGTAAAGGAACGCGAGCAGACAGCCCATAGAGGGCAGCTGCGAGCGTTCAGCCTCACATGGTTCACATTGCTCAATCACGGACAGCCGCGGGAAAACCTTCCCCGCATTCAGCAGCAGAAGAAAGAGGCGTGCCTGGGCGAGGCCACGCCGGTAGCAGCCAATGAGCTACCGTGCTACAAGATTCAAATGTAGAGGGCTACTGTATATATTGAGATGTATCACCGCCATTACCTCATGCTTCACTGGAACCTCATGCAATAAACCTGTGTTAAACCAACCCTTCGGTTGTCCGGTTGTCTTTGGTCCCATACACTAAAGGCCCTCCAATTTTTGATGGCTTCGTCTTCCATTTGTAGCAACTACTGTATTCATAGAGCACAGCTTGGATCCATGTAAACAGCAGAATAACAATTGTCTCTTACTTCTTATTTTCATTCCAGTTAGAACTCAGCTTCCTCTAGTTTGCTTGTAATTTGCTATGACAGCCACAGAGAAAGGTTGGTTTTTAATTTCCCAGGTGAACATTGTGAAATGTTAACACATGTATAGAACAGTATAAATGTTGAGCATCAGTTATGAAATACACTGGAATTCCAATATTCAGAGCATGCAAAAGGAATGTGGCTATTGCTTCTAAACATTGTAGTTTCTTGCATACAATTATTAAGCAAGATAAACAAATCTCTTTACTGACAATAATAGCTTGCTTTTTATTGTGCAAATTGGACTACCTTCTGTATCAATTAATGAAATCCATTCCTACTTTTACAGTGAATGCATGCGTACATGCAACCATGTGACATATTAAATATATTTAGGCTTCAATGAAATCTGTCATTTAAATATGTAGAGAGGAGTAGCCTAGCCTTCACAGCCTCCATGGTTGCTTTGTTCCCATGGAAGTATTGTGTCTGAAGAGATTATTAGAGAGCAAACAAAACAAAAAGACAAAACATTTTGTGGCATCTTAAATACTAACTGCTGTATTTTAGTGTTAGCTTTAAAGGTGCCACAATGTTTTGTCTTTTTGTTTTATTTTGTCTACTCACTGATAAGCTTGGAGAGATTAACATGGCTACTAATGAGGTCTAATCGATCAGTCAATATGTAGGTAATGTTTTTATTGCTTGTAACCACATGAATGCTTTCCTTAGAAATATATGGATTTACCACATGTGTTGTCATGTGATCACTTTTGCTGATAGAGTATAACAGTCCTTTGTTCAAAATAACTTGATTGTGAATTCATTTAGCATTAAGCAGGCCTGGTCTGAAGAAATAGCTTTTGGACCCCAACACTACCACTTCAAAAAAATTCTATCTGCAAAAGGCTTTCACATGGGGAAACCATGGAAAGATCAGGGTTCTTGTTCTTGTGGGGACTTTGACAGTCTAGAAGAGGACTACTTCTTCAGATGAATCACTTCCATGTTAGCAAAGAGATAACAGAGAGAGTAGAGTTAGCACAATTTCCCGAAACTTGACAGGTATGCAGTCCACTTCTTTGGAAAAACTTGCAGAATATGTCACCTTATTCAGATAATAAGCTCTTTAGGCCCAGCATCATCCCTCCTGCTACCCACCTCATTGGAATGTTGTGAAAATAATTTAGAATAAGCACTCCTACACCACTCTAGACTTCTTTGTGGAAGGACAGGACTGAAGTGTGTCTACATTTTTTGGCTTCTTTATTAAGGTGTCATTACTACTTCAATGCAAGCTGTTATATGTTTCCAACCTAAAGAAGCAGAAGTATAAGCATGAGTGGGTGCATAACATATCCTTTCTTGTAATATTCTGTGTAAAGCAGCTATGTAACTTACTAAATCACCCCAAAGTTATTCATTTAGAGTGTAGTTGGGGGAGACCTAGTAATTTTTAGAAGGAAATAATTATGTGGGTCCATATGTTTTCACCATGGTGATATTGTGCCCTGTAATGCCTTAATTCTAATTTAAAATGCTTTGTTGAGTATCACAGTATGAAGCTTCTAAAGTCTTTAGGGCAATCCTGTACATGTTTGCACAGAAGCAATGACCTCTGCTCTGAGGAAAAAATGTCTTGGAAAGGTGGTACAGCCAAATTGCTGTTTCCAAAGTGGCATAAGGGCACTTTATCGTTCACTCTTATTAGAGACAATTTGTTAATTGTATGATTACATGTTTTAAAGACTTCCTCTCTCATTTTTAAGCTTTATCATTATGTTAGGCTAAATTTATTGCAATCAAAATTGTATTGCCATCTATAAACAGCTTAATTTGCATCTTTAATAACTGTGGCTGAAAAGTACAAGTTGCTTTTTTTATCCGAATTAGATCCCCTCATGGGAAAAGTAATATTTTGTGAAAGGAGGAAAAACCTTTGCAGTACAAGAGTTCCAAAGTTTTACTCTATGAATTCTGAATGATCCCACTTGATTTTGTACCCCAATTTAATGATACAGTAACAGTGGCAAGAATCCTGTTATGATACTTCTCTGCAATTACAACCATACCATTAATAGTTTTTGAAATGGTAGCTGTGTTAGTTGTCTGGCCAGGTTATCCTCCTATGGCAATAGAGTAGACCAGGGATGCCCAAACTACGGCCCGTGGGCCCAATTAGGCCCACACATCTCATTAATCAGGCTCACAGTGAGAACCCGGGTACTTCTGGACACACACCCCACACACACCCTCCCACCACTGGAAATTAAGATACCTTACTTGCGGCGGCGGCGGTGATCGTGCTTGTTTGGGAACTCTTTCCACAGCCTCTGCTGCTTTGCATTGCAGCAGCAGGCTGTGCCGGGCATGGTCGCATTGTTTTCGGGCTTTTTGTATGCCTGTCGGTGGTGCTGCAGCAGGGGAAAGCAAGCCATTCTGCAGCTTCCGGGTGTCACACTGGTGAAGTCACTAGCACGATATCACCTGCATCACCAGCGCAACACCCGGAAGCTAGAGAGCAACTTGCTTTCCCCTGCTGCAGCACCACTTATGGCCATCCAAAAAGCCAAAAAACAAATTAACCATGGCCAGCACAGCCTGTGGCTGCAAAGCAGCGGATCCTGTGGAAAGAGTCACCAAACAGGCATGATCCCTGCCGCTGATGACATTGAAATGGTAGGTACCAGGAGCAGCCTGCCTCTGTCCCCTGCAGCTGCATGCTAGGGGTGGGACTGGCCTGCTTGAAAGACCACAATATGAGATGGTTTCGAGAGGTTTTGCTGAGCGCGTTAGTATTGAATATTTTGCAGATTCTTGATAAAGAATACGAAATATCCGTTTCACCGGAAGGATATTGACCAGTTATTCTGCTTCGTTTCATCGTTCCCTCATTGATATTTGTAGCTGCTCCCGGCTCCCGCAATCGTGCTTTGCATGGACATGATCGTTCCGCTGACCAGTGATACATTTTATTATTATGCTTACAGTCTATGTATTTTGACTGTCTTTGTATGATATTAGTACTTGCATTATTAGTGGTTTTTGTGTACGTTTATTATCCAATTACTGTCTTGTTAAGTTGTGTACTTACCCTTCTGCTTTGAGACGTGGAATATGTTTATCTTGCCCAGCTACATTAGCATGTTGGATGTATTTGTATCTTATTAACAGTGTTAGTTGTGCTATTGCTTGTTTATTAGTCTATTGCTTTTGTCAGCTTTGGGCTTATTCATCGGTCTCTGCATGTGATTATTATTATTCTCTATTTACTCTAGCATGATTGATGGATGTTTCTACTTGGCTACTTTTTGCCTTACTTATTAGTGTGTGCCTTTATGCCTTTTGCTGCTGCAGCTTTGCACCATATATTAAAGTTTTGCACTTTTATTTTGTCCATTGACTTCATATTTTTGGGTGTTTGCTTGTTTCCCTTTCCCGTTTGAAAAAAAGTTTGGGCACCACTGGAGTAGACCATACTGCCACTGACTCAATGACAATCATCAGGTGGCGGTTAACTAACCTGACAACTCTGAGAACTAATGGCCTTGGGTGGCAAAGTCCACAGGGAAGGCTGTTGGTCCCCCAAGTGAATTAAATCCCACTTGAATCCATCTTGATGGAAGGCAGAAGCTTCATCTATACTGATGAGGACTGTATGTGCCAAAAGGGCTCAAGACTCATGGAAATGGGTTAGCCAATATTCAGAATTGAATATGGCATTTGAAGGAAGAGGAGGAGGAGAAGCCGTGTTAGTCTGTGCAAGCATATCAAACAGTAAACAAAACAAAAATGTTGTGGCACCTTAAAGACTAACTGCTATATTTTAATGTTAGCTTTCATGGATCAAGTCTGTCTGATGAAGCGGACATGATCCATGAAAGCTAACATTAAAATACAGCAGTTAGTTTTTAAGGTGCCAAAACATTTTTGTCTTTTTGTTTTGTTTACTCTCTCACATGCCATTAATAGAAATCTGCTCCAAAGAATAAAACCGATTCTGTCTCCCCCTCGCACTCTATGTGTTATAAGTATCATCCTAGGAAGAGATCTCATAATGTTAGAGAGATGACATTTTGCTGGTAGATTACAAAGTATGAATGCAAGCACTACTTCTTTCACTGCATTACTGCAAAAACCTGTTATATTCTATTGAAATAAAATATTTTCACTTCTATCAAATTTAGCAACGTTGTTTCCTGAAAATGTTATTTGGAACCTGTATTACTTTCTGTTGTTTAAGTTTTCTCTTACAAAAGATGGTCAAATTTGTCAAGTTTTCCTATTTTTTCCTTTACTTGAATATTTTTTTAATGTTCCCGGCAGCCAGGTTATTTTTCACAAGTCATTTTATTTATAAGCATTCTCACCAGATACTGCAAGCGCGGCGCCAAAATGGCCGCCGCGCTCTTTGCGGGGCCCCCCCCACAGGACGAAGGCATCCGGGTAGTTAGGGGCGTGGCCAGCTCCCTTATAAAAGGGGTGGCCACGAGGCAGCCAAGCTGCCATTTTGCGAAGCGACGGAGCGGAGAAGTTTTTCCCTCTTACCTCCGTCGCTTTTCGCTTTTACCGGGAAGCCTTTTGGCTGCTGAATTCTCTCGTTTCGGCTTCCCATCGATTGGCTGGGAGGCCCGCGAAGAAGAAGGCAGCTGCGAGCGCGGCTCGTGCGGTTCGGAGGCGCAATCTGGGTCGGAAGACCGCGGCTGCGCCTCCCCAGCAGCCACATTTGCTTGCACCCACCGGGACCGGTGGAATGGGGTATATTCCCCCTGGCTAGAGGATGGTGGCCCACGCATGGGGCCAGTAGGGGCTGCGGCCCTCGGCCCGCAAGCGGTGGACACCTCTCCTGGTGTCGCCCATTCTGCTGGGCCTCCCTTTATAGGAGCGTAGCTCGCTCAGAGGGCTTCCAGCCTTGGGGGGTGGTCCGGTCCCCTTCCCTGGCAGGTTGCTACATTGGCCCTAACGGGCCCGGGTGTGGGGTTGTTCCCCTATTCGGGCCCCGGGGTGCAGGGACCTGTACCCATGCCTGCAGTAGGCGAGCCGGCTGGTCCTTTGCCCCATGTCAGCGTGGAAGCCTTATTGGCCCGCGTTGCGGCCCTCGAGACATCCCTGGCCTGTGCTGGCCACTCTGGGTCTCCCTTTGGGGTTCGTTTCGACGCGTCGTCTGCGGGGCAGCGGCAGGTGACGGGACGGGTCGAGCTGCTTGAGGCGCGTGGCACAACCTGGGCCACTGCCTCGCAGCTCCCCATTCAACAGACCGGTGCGGGTCAGGCCCCATAGACGAGCTCGACGGTGGTCGTGAGTTCCGACGCCCCCAGTGGGCCGGAACCCCTGGTGGGGGCGGCCTATGGGGGTGCAGCACGTGAGTATGCGGTCCAAGCTAGTGCACCTACACACGTGGCCACGTTGGGGGGTTTTCAATGGCCTGGCCTCGCGCGGGTGGGGCGGCGGTCCAGCCGCTGACGCCCCACCTGGCGACGACAACTACCACTCAGGGCCCCGTGGTGGGGGGTGTTTTCTACCCTGTGGGGAATGTTTTGGGGGTGGCTGGGTTAGTACAGGCCCCCTTTCAGATGCCAGCAGTTCCTGTTGTGCCCGGGTCGGCCTTGCTGACGGCGGGGTATTCCTTACCGCTGGGTGTCCATTTGGCACAGATCACCAAAGAGAAGATCTGGCGGGGGGATTACGTGGATATCTTCTCACTCCTCAACAGAGGGCCCACCAAGGAGTAGGGGGGGCAGGGTGAGAAGGATAAGGAGCAGGCACGTCGTAGCAAGCCACCACGTAAGTGGGCCGACTGGTTGCCGGCCTACCTCATATACATGGCAGTGTACCTTAGGGCCCGGCCGGATTTTGTAATTCCGATGGTCCAGTATGGACAACATCTACCGGGCGATGGTTGACTTTCCGGGCCCATCGTGGTTGGCTTATGACGTCTAATTCCATATGCGGATTCCCCGGCACCCCGACATTAGGTGGGTTGAGCCATGCCAGAGGCTGTGGCTTTTGTACATGACGCCCACGCGCCCCGCGCCCGGGGAGAGATACCATTGTGGTCATGTGATCCAGCGTGCGGCCCCAGCACAGGTCCACTGCCAGGGGGCGGGGCAGGGGGTTTCCAGCCCGCCTGCTGTGCTGGACTTTCTCGTCCAATGGTTCCTGCAATAGGAAGAATGGCAAATACAGACATTAGTGTCCCCCCCCCCTGTGCTGGCCCCCATGCGGCCTCTGCCTATCCCGGGCCTGGAGGGATGCGGGGCAGAGGGAGGGGTGGACAGGGGGCTGGCAAGGCTGCCGCAGATGGATCTAGTTCACCAAAGGGCTCCCTCCCCAATTAATGTGGACATGTTGGAGCGCTGGCTCACATTGTACCCGAAGGGGGAGGATGCGGATATCTCCTTCAGGGTTTTAGGCAGGGGTTACGTATCCCTTTCATGGGTGATAGGTCCCCTCAGGATGCCCCCAATCTTTATCCCTTAGGGGGAGGGAGGAGGTGGCTCCTGCCAGCAATGATAAGGAGGTCTATGTGGGCGGGGTCGTTGGCCCTGTCCCTGCGCCCCCGCTCTGGGGAGCATATTATTGCAATGATGCCATGCCTTTTTGGCTGTTCCAATTCGGGCTCGGCATTCGAGCGTTCCTCCATCTTCCTAGAGTGGGCTTTTGTTCGCAGATCAGGGTCCCGGTCTGTAGCCCATTCCCTGGATGATTTTATTCGGGGCTGAACGGGGCTGGGACACGTCCACACGTCTCCTCAACACATTTCAGACGCTAATGGAGGAACTTGGTGTCCCTTTAGCGCCCGAAAAGAACGAGGGCCCGCCTACACAGCTAGTATTCCTGGGGGTGGAGATTGACACGGTAGCATAGGCTTCTAGGTTGCAGCGGGATAAGGTGTCAAAGCTAGTGGCCCTCATCTCGGACTTGCTGGCCAAGCGCATGGCATCACCGAGGGACCTGCTGGTGCTACATGGTCACCTCAATTTCGCTGGCAGGGTCGTCGCACCGGGCAGGGCATTTGCGCGGCGCTTGCGCGACGCCATGGCAGGATTATCCAGGCCCCACCATAGGGTTAGACTTACCCGGGGTATCAGGGCAGACGTGCTTGTCTGGCTACAGATCCTGAGGGATTTCAATGGGGTGTCATTTTGGAGGTCTGAGCTCCTGGCTTCCCCTCGCTTTAAGATACAGCCCGATGCCTCGGGATCCCTGAGTTATGGGATGTACTTCAATTGGACGTGGGCCTATGGTGGGTGGCCACCATCCTGGGCAGGCACGGGTCGCCTGCGTGGTCTCACGTATCTGGAATTTTCCCTATACTGGGTGCTTTGATGCTATGGGGCGAGGAGGGGGCCAACTCGGTTGTCCACTTTGGTGTGACAATGCGGCTGTTGTCCACATTGTCAATGCACAGAGCTCTAAATCGCCCAGGGTTCTGGACCCAGTGCGCCAGTTTGCGTTGCGCAGCCTGCGCCTCAACGTTCTTTTCAGGGCCAGGCATGTCCCAGGGGTTACTAATGATTTTGCTGATGCTTTGTCCCGCCTGCAGATCTCCCGGTTCCGTGCCTTGGCCCCGGATGCGGAGGAATTTCCCTCGCCACTCCCGGACGGGATATGGACATCGGCAAGGAGAGGTGAACCGGGCGATTGGCCTGTCAATAGCGCCACGCACGCGTAAGGTGTATCACCACGCATTTAATTCTTTCAGAGCATTCTGTACCCAATTTCAAATGCCAGGAACCTGACCGATCCCGGTAACCCATGTTCTGCGGTTCATGGTTTACCTGCATGCCCAGGGCTTTGCACCTCGCACCATAGCATCTAAGCTGTCAGCGTTGGCTTTTATGGCCAAAGTGGGAGGTCATGTGGACAGCACCACTGACTTCCGTGTGAGACATGTTTTGGAGGGGTGGGTGCGCGCGCGTGGGCGTTGCCTGGATGACCGCCACCCGATTTCCCCAGGGGTTTTTACCCAATTGGCCCGGGGCTGGCCTGGCCTCTGTTTTGATAAGATGAGGCAGCCCATTTTATGCGGCTACAACGGTCGCCTTTTTTGGAGCGCTCCGCATCGGCGAGCTTGAGATGCTGTATAAGGCGGATGCAAGTCGTGGACAGCACCACTCACTTCCGTGTGAGACATGTTTTGGAGGGGTGGGTGCGCGCGCGTGGGCGTTGCCCGGACGACCGCCACCCGATTTCCCCAGGGGTTTTTACCCAATTGGCCCGGGGCTGGCCTGGCCTCTGTTTTGATAAGATGAGGCAGCCCATTTCATGCGGCTACAATGGTGGCCTTTTTTGGAGTGCTCCGCATCGGCGAGTTTGAGATGCTGTATAAGGCGGATGCAAGTCGTAGGGCACTGGAACTCGAAGATGTCTGAGTGAACAATATTGGGCTCAGTTGGGGATACGCTCCTCTAAAACGTATCAGCACGGCGTAGGCAGTGGAGTAGACTGCTACGATGTTCCTCGGCAGACATCTGTCCGGTTGGTGCCCTACAGGATTTCCTTGCACTGTGTGGCACGCACCATGGCCCGTTTTTCTGTCACCAAGATGGGTCTCCCCTTACTAAATTTCAATTTTGGAAGGTGACGGGCAAAGCGCTGGCCAGTGTGGGCCTCCCAGGCGCCCGCTATGGCACTCATTCATTCCGTATAGGGGCGGCCTCAACCGTAGCTGCTTTTGGGTACTCAGGGGCTGACATACGTAGCATGGGACAGTGGGGTTCGCAATGTTTTCAGTTTTATGTGCGCCCACTCCCGCCGTGAGTACCAACCCAGTCACCTTACCTACTTTCCCTCATTTTTCCTTACAGACCCGGGGTGTCCGTATTACACCGGTGACAGTATGGCTGGTGGGCCATAGCTACGTGCACAGGGCAGCGCGTTATGCTGCAGCGACAGAGTGGGGACCCCGACTGGGACTGGGTGCATACGCAAGTCTCACATGGCATGGTAAGCCCGGGATGTTATGGCGGGAGCTGCTGCCTTTCCTTTTTTCAGGCCAGAATGCTGACCCGCCTGACATTCTGATCATACACCTGGGGGGCAATGATTTGGGCCAGGTCACCGGCTTGTCGCTGAAGCATGCGATTTGCGAGGACCTCGCCTACCTGCATTACGTCTGGCCCACCACAACCCTTGTTTGGTCGGACATGGTCCCGCACCATTCCTACAGAGGGGGTGTTGACCTCCTGGCCCTTGACCGTGCTAGACGCATGGTGAATAGGGCAGTGGCGCATTTCCTTGTCTACAGGGCTTGGGGGAGGGTCAGTCGTCACCCCGCTATTAGCCTCCAAAGTTATGACTTGTATGCAGGGGATGGGGTCCATCTGTCGCGAGGAGGTATGGACCTCCTGTTGGGTGATTGGCGAGCAGGCCTGTTGACCGAGCTGACGGTCTGGGGGGGGGGCATCGAGCCTTCTTTGAAGCCCCTCCGTGTGGCGGGTAGCACTGGTAAGGTAAACATTATGACCCACAGGTATCCAGCAAGTTCGCAATTGACTGGACAACACTAGAGAGGCATAAGTTGGTTAAACGTTGTCCGGTCAACGACGAACTAGGCAATGGGGTGATGGCTATAGCTAGACAGCATGCATCACCCCGTGATTTTACGGATACGCGTCAGAGGGTGGGGTCATTAGTTAGATATTGACTACGGTCAACAATTTGTTTGTGGTCAACAAACAAATTGATACAAATGGATACATTGTAGCAATTGCCGTTGGCAATTTTGGGTGGTACCTTACCAGTGTTACTTCGGCCTGCTTGCCTTAAGAATTATGATTGGTCAATTACCAATAGAAATTTATAATTCGGACTAGGGCATGAATCAATAAATGTGGCCCAATGCCGTTATCCACTTTCATTGGTGTCTGAGTCCTTTATTGGGGGGTGCGCCTGCAATGCAAGCGCGGCGCCAAAATGGCCGCCGCGCTCTTTGCGGGGTGCCCCCCCACAGGACGAAGGCATCCGGGTAGTTAGGGGCGTGGCCAGCTCCCTTATAAAAGGGGTGGCCACGAGGCAGCCGAGCTGCCATTTTGCGAAGCGATGGAGCGGAGAAGTTTTTCCCCTCCACCCCCTCCCTAGTTAACAGTGTGATATTTTGGTCGCTTCGGGGCCGGGTGGGAATTTTTGGCTGCGACCCATATTGGCTTCCGGGTCCTGGTTTTTTCGCCCATCCCACACTGTTGCTATGGTTTGACATAGGGGTTTTTCTGCTGCTGCTGTTGACTTTGGTCACATGGGCGGGTAGCACTGGTAAGGTAAACATTATGACCCACAGGTATCCGGCAAGTTCGCAATTGACTGGACAACACTAGACAGGCATAAGTTGGTTAAACGTTGTCCGGTCAACGACGAACTAGGCGACGGGGTGATGGCTATAGCTAGACAGCATGCATCACCCGTGATTTTACGGATACGCATCAGAGGGTGGGGTCATTAGTTAGATATTGACTACGGTCAACAATTTGTTTGTGGTCAACAAACAAATTGATACAAATGGATACATTGTAGCAATTGCCGTTGGCAATTTTGGGTGGTACCTTACCAGTGTTACTTCGGCCTGCTTGCCTTAAGAATTATGATTGGTCAATTACCAATAGAAATTTATAATTCGGACTAGGGCATGAATCAACAAATGTGGCCCAATGCCGTTATCCACTTTCATTGGTGTCTGAGTCCTTTATTGGGGGGTGCGCCTGCAATACCTGGCTGACAGTAGCCCAGAGTGAAATTGGGCTAACAGTTGTATAAAGGTCAGAAAAGAAAAAAACATGGAGTTATTTCCATTAGAGGCATTCATTACCAGGGAAGCCATGTCATATCATTTCAGTTTTCAGTGAGTCTTTCTGTTCATTTTGTTAGAGAGATAGTAAGTGGCCAGTGCTCTGATTGACCTCCCTTAGGAAACACATAGTTTGCATATTTCCATACGAAATGAGACCACAGGAAAGAGTTGGACAGTCACCAGGGTTGAGTCTCATCTGGAGAATTACAACTCTATTTAGTATGGCATCCAGTGTTATCGTTAGAGTTAATTCTGGGGATCAGGCCAAGTGCTAGCATGGGAATGCAGTACCAAGGCTTGCTGCTAACATTTCACTACCTTCTCCAATTGTTCACCTTTGTTCTCAAATAAATTAGATTGATTGATGCCGGGGGGGGGGGGGGCGGGGAGAGAAAAGAGCTTCCCATTACTATATATTTCTCTATAATAATTGGCAAGCTAGATCCCACAGACTCTTTGCATGGTATCCTAGGAATTGTTGTGACAGAAATAATAAGAGCAACAAACCCCTTTTTGGCTTCAAGGCAGCAGTGTTACAAATTGAGCCATGCTAATGACTAATTTGTGTTTTCAGTATCTCTATGCTGCAGAGGACGAGCAACAAGGTAATTTCTTGGCTTCCTTTTCTTTGGATTTCTTCTTCATAATAAACAAGAATCATTGCATTTTTTTGTTCCCATAGCACTGTCAAGCACCAGTTGTTTCAGGCAAGCTGTGTGATCCCAACACGGAGCATGTTGTGAAAATATCAAAGTAGAAACATTCTCAGAAAAGTGACGTCAGAGTCTCCCACAATGTATTTAAGGGGCTTTCATCCCAACTGGATACTTGTAATGATATAACAGAGAGTACAGTCATGATAGACAATAACTGGGTCCACTAGTACATCACTCACAGCCTCTGCTTCGATAATCCTGTTTACATTACATTTGTTTGTTGGCATCAGAAAAAATAAACCTGATGGATTTTGATTTAGTTCCTGTGGTCTTTCTAAATCAAGACTACTTGAAGAGATAGCTTGTATTAATCAGCTCATAATGATGTGTGCAAAACCCCATCAGGTAACATCACAAGTCTGATTAAAAACTCTTTTTGCTTTTTTTAGGAATTTGGATTAAGGAAGGGTAGCACTTGTGATCCAATCACCATATAGCTGGATTTTAAAATTTTGTTTCTACCTACTAGCGATTAGGATTCCAGGAAGACACATGCAGGAGTCATACCATGATTTCAGCACAAGGATTAGGGTTTTCCTGCCCTTATCCATGGCACCTGGTGATGTGTGCAAGCCCTGTGGCTTTTCTCATGGAACTTATCAGCAGACAAAAGGAAGGAGACATAGCTGAGAGACTAAGCCTCTGAAGACATTCTACAATATTTAAGGAACAGAGTGGTCTAAGTGCTGATGTCTGATCCACCAAGAAAGAACAGGACAATGGGGGGCATGTGACCTGGAGGGGAGAGGCTCAAGAGGATAGAAAAAGAGAGGTGTAGCGATGGGAGGAGGTGTCATTAGAAGATAGAGGAGCTTGGGGAGTGATTTCAGTAGATCAGATGGAGGAAGAATAGGGATATGAGGACTGGACAGATGCACCAGAGTGACCCCAAGAATAGCTGCCCTGGGAAGCTTTACAGGCTATGGTTGTCCACTAGCCACAAACCATTTTGGTGTAGAGTCACCACAATAACTCTTTGGTAACGACCCTTTCTGAATCTCTGACTCCTGCCAGGGGTGTGCTGGGCACCATGGGAGGGTGCTGGACAGGGGTGAGGGGTGGCTACCAAGGGACAGGGGAGAAGGCTGCCCCCAGGAACCACTTGGTCGCTGCCCCTTGCTCCGCCTGGCACGTGGCACTTTAGAATAAATGATTGCTCCAAACTGAAGGAGGGAGCTTTAAGCAATGGCTTAATCTAAAGTGCCACACACTGGACAGATAAAACAATAATAAAATTATTATTTGCACCCAGGGCACTAGAGGTGAGGGCGCACTGGGATGAATCCCGCTGTACCGGTGGCCCAGCCCACGCCTGACTCCCATGCAACTGAGGAGGTGGAGGTGTCAATGCCATTTTCAACATCCACACAAACTGATGCTGACATGCAGGCTACAGATCCTGGGCACCACATATGAGGCTCTGAACAGGAATGGTGAAGTTAACTACTCCCCAAGGCAGAGATCAAAGAAAATATGCTGTCAGACAAGTATCAGGGAAGCTATCTGACCCTATCAAGGCTGTGTTACAGTTCTTGGCATAGTTAGAGTAAATATATTTGTGGTAGTATACTTTGACTTTGCTATGTCTGGATTTGTTAGACCCTTGAGACTCCTTTGCCCATGAAAGTCTTGAGGAAATATACAGGAACCTCTTCTCACAATAGTACTAATTTACATATTGTCATAACTGATATCACAACCAACATTAAGGATTTTTTTTTACCTGAACACTTCTGATGACTCTTCTGTTGACTTTTCTGTTGCCACAACAGACAGCAATAATCATTTGTATCTCAAAATCTGTCCTCTTAATGTGAACCCCATTGGAACCTTCATACATTGTGTCACCTTATTGAGCCATATTTCATTTTCCTCTCTAAATCCCTTAGTTAGTGTCCAGTGTCTACTCTTACCTTCAGAAGATTGCACTTTACATGCTGAACTTTTCATCAGAAGGATGAAACATCTACAGATTCCTTAGCAATTAGAAAAATATCCAAGAATGACCTAGTATTTTTTGTTGTTCATTCCATAAGTGATGCGTCTTTGGCACTTACTGTTATTCTTCTTACTGGACATTATGAATAGTGAATGGAACAAATTTTCCTCACAACTTCCAGAGCATGATATTGGGTCATTATAAGGCTATTATCAAATTCGATGCACCAACTAACAGGTTATATGCTGCAATTTTGCCTGGATCACAAAAAAAACAAAAACATTATCAACAGATGCTTTGCATCCATCCTTTAGATGTGATGCATCAGCTTGCAAGAGAAGTTTGTTTTGCAACCATTTGGAAACCAACAGTGTCAGGTTTCTTAGCAAGTTTGAATAACAACCAGGGATTTCCATTATTGTCAGTTGTAAAGAGCTACAATGTTACTTTTCTATTATGTTGGCCAGCCATTGTGTGTCTCTGTACCTGTGTACTAATTGATGCCATAAGGTTTTATTCTTATGTCTGTTGAAGTGGACTTGATCCACAAAAGCTCACACTTAAATACAGTTGTTAGTCTTTCAGATTCAGATGTCATATTTTTTTGTCATTTTTGCTGTTTTATTAGATTTACTCTCTGATAGACTCAAGTTGGTCATCATGATAGTGCAGCATGGGAAAATGTCTTCCTCCATTCCCTCCCCGCCATAAAGAGGGTCATTGTATGTATATCATGTGTAGAAAAGTGTACTCAAAGTATCCTTGCACTTTGCTAATTGAGATGTAAAGCACCTCTGACTCTTTCTCTCATCCTCACACTTTCACACGCACACAAACACAGAGCACTGACTGATTCAGTGTTTGTTTAAAACAGACAACTAAACCCCTGTGTTTCTAATCATCAAATGTCCATGTAACAAAGTATGAACTTGAGAAATTTTGCTTGATTTGCAGAAAATATGTTCTCATTTTTGTTTTGTCCTCTTGTGAAGACCAGCACTAAACCCTTTGCTTTCCCTAATGGGGAGGGATTATTTTTTTCATTTCCTCACTCCACCTGCCAGGACTCTCACCCCCCTCGGACTTAAAAGGCGGGGGGCAGGCTGGCCTTCTCCTTCTCCTCCTCCTCTATGGCCACTCTACCTGCCGGGACTCTTGGGGGGGGTCCCCTCGGACCTAATAGGTGGGGGGCAGGCTGGATACCTGTGCTGGGGTAGGGATAGATAATTGTTCTATTATATTATAGCATAGTGTTTTGTATTTTGATATTTTGATTGTATTGCTTTGTGATACTTATTTTGACGGCTATTGAATATTGTATTATGTATCTTGATTTGGAACAATCACATTGTATTTATTTTGTATTTCTGTGTTTGAAATTTCTATGTAATGTTTTATATATTGTGAGAAGGATTTCTTTTTGTTGAAGGTGCACTTGTGCCAGGAAAGTGGAATATAAATAAACCTATTATTGTTATTGTTGTTGTTGTTACAGTAAACCTCGATTAACGATGCGTTCGGACAATGTCGTTTACGGTTAACGCTGCGTTATTTTCTGAAAAGTGCTCCCCCATATAACGATGTAACATTGTTATATGGGAGATCATGTTTGGTCTCCTACCTGTAAAAATCACCATCTTTGGGTCCCGGTGCCCAGCTCCCCGCTTACCCAGGAGTGTCTGAGAGGCTAGGAGGATTTATCCCACTCTGTCTCTGCCTTCCTAACACCTCCCTAGCCTGCCAAACAGCTGAGAAAAGTTGTGGCTGCCATCTTGTTTTTTTAAAAATAAAAAAATAAGATGGCAGCCGCAACTTTTCTCAGCTGTTCAGTGAGCCAGGGAGGTGCTAGGAAAGTGGAAACAGCACGGGATAGGTCCTCCTAGCCTCTCAGACACTCCTGGGTAGGCAGAGAGCTGGACACAGGGAGGAACCTGAAGATGGCATTTTTTTCGTCTCCAAGCGGTTTCTTCTCATTAACAACGGATGGTTTGGGTGTGAGGATTCGATCCCCTCTCTTGGGCCCCCAGGGTATGGGGGAAAAAAGGGACCTGTCTCCTCAACCCTCCCAGACCCAGGGGGACCCAGCAGAGAGGGGATCCCCCCCAACACCCCATTTAAAGAGAAGAAACCAAGCGGTTTCTTCTCTTTAACAATGGAGTGTTGGGAGGTGGATTCTATCCCCTCTCCCGGATTCCATGGGTTTGGGAGGGTTGGGGGAACAAAAGGGGTCTCTCAAACCCTCCCAGACACAGGGGGACCTGGTAGAGATGGGGATAGCAACACACCACCCCTAATAATAAATGGGAAAACCGATTAGGTTTTCCTCTTTCATTTCAGGGGACATGTGGATTCAATCCCCTCTCTCGGGTCCCCTAGGTTTGGGAGGGTTGGGGGAACAAAAGGGGTCTGTCTCCCCAACCCTCCCAGACCCAGGGGGACCCGGCAGAGAGGGGGATCACAACTGCCCACCCCCTGATAATAAAAGGGAAAACCCGATTGGACCCAGGGGACCCATGCAAAGGGAAGCAGGAAGCGCCTCCCAGACAATGACGTTTCCCAGTTGATGATGCGACCTTGGGAACCAAGAAACGTCGTTAACCGGGGGTTTACTGTATGATGTTGATGTTGTTGATGATGATGATGATGAAAGTGCACCTGGAGATTTACAATGCCTTTCTTTATAATATTTTATTTATGAATGTACAAATGGTAACAGAGTTCGATGGCAGGAGGCTGCTAAAATCTTGAAACAGTGGGAGACAATGCTTCGATCTGCCAAGTCAAACTGATGTGTGAGACACAAATCAAAGTTTATGGGATTGCTGATCTTTGCCCAAAGGCAATAGAGGTGATGTGCAACAAAGCCAACGATGCAATTCATTCTCCTCAGTAGTAATTCCTCAGTTGGACTTGCTATGAATGGCTGATCATCTGCAAAAAGTAATTTGTTCATATCGTTTCCATTAAATAAATATATTTAGTGTCAGAAATTACTCTGGGTGAAAGGATTTTTTCTGGAGAAACTCTGATCAAGGGATGCTTGAAGGAAGCTCCTTTCATGTCCCCAAGATCTGTCATGCAGCACTCGGGTATTGAAACTCTACCTTCCAGTCTCTAAGTTCAGCATCTTAACCACTAAGCCACCACACTGCCATTATTGGGCTTAGCTTTTTGGCTTGTGCTGTCTATGCAGGTGAGAAATAATAATGGCAACAGCATACATTCCCTGTCTCACTCCAGATGTTACTGCAAAAGGTTTCAATATTTCTTGATTTGTCCTAACTACACTTCTGCAGTCACTATATAAACTGTTACATAATCTGATAAGACATTCACTTCATATTGAGTCAATATTTGTCATAGCAATTTCCTGTCAATTCTAACAAATGCCTTCTCTTGGTCTACAAATGCAACAAAGAGATTATTACTGTATTCTATACTAGCAAGGGTTGCCCGGCATTGCCGGGCTTCCCCCCCCCCCGTGTGTTTTAATAAAAAATGAACCAATTTTATTTTTGCAATAGTTTTACATTGTGTTGGAAGGTTAAATTTTGTTAATTTTTTTAAAAAATTGCTTAGTCTGTAATTTTAATTTTTTAAATGTTTATTTATGTAAAAAATTTTTGGCTTGGCTGTTATTAACTGTGATCTGCTTTTTTGGGTTTTTTTGAGGATTAATAAAAGAAGAAAGTATGATATAATTTTTCCAAATTGTTTTATGTAAGCTAATAATGTTTTAGTTTTTTGAATTTTTTTAATTAGTTGTACCGTAGGTAATAATTTAAATAATTTAAAAGTAAATGTTTTTTACATTCAATGTTTTTAAAATGGGTTTAGATGTTTTGAGTTTAAATTTGAGTTATAACTCAGCACAGGATTTTTAAAAGTTTCTATTGTATTTTATTGACATATATTTGTGATTTGTGTTAAAGTGTGTTTAGTGCAATTTTTTTACTTGTTTTTATTGGTGTGACCTTTTGTGTAAAATTGTGAATTTGTGTTATGTTTTTGATTTGTTTTTACTCTTCTGGCCTTTTGTTTGGGGCTATTGTGTGTTTTTGAATTGTTTTTACTATTGTGGCCAGCAGGTGGTGCTGGTAGGGGTTATTGTATTTTGATTTTCTTTTCTCTCCTGGCCTCTGGGTGGAGCTTCTTCTGGTAAGTAGTGTCTTTCTTTATTCATTTCTTTTCCAGTCCTGGTTGAGGTAGCACCTGTTTTGGTAAGTTTGCTTGTTTTCTTTCCTTTGTGTGTGTGTGTGGGCGGGGGGGGAGGGGGGTTGGAGTTTGTGTTTTTTGTTTGTTTTGTTTTTGATTGTGTCTTTGTTTACTTTGTATTGTTTTTGGTGTTTTTGTTTTTGTGTATTTTTGGATGTGTTAGAGTGTTTTTAGTAATTTTTAAAAAATTATTTATTTGGTGGTGGGGAAGGTACGTGGTCATTGGGGGTTAGGAAGGGTGGGCTAGGTGGTGGGGAGGGGGCATGGTCGTTGGGGTTAGGAAGGGTGGGCTAGGTGGTGGGGAGGGGGGCATGGTCATTGGGGTTAGGAAGGGTGAGCTAGGTGGTGGGGAGGGGGCATGGTCATTGGGGTTAGGAAGGGTGGGCTAGGTGGTGGGGAGGGGGGAATGGTCATTGGGGTTAGGAAGGGTGGGCTAGGTGTTGGGTAGGGGCCATGGTCATTGGGGTTAGGAAGGGTGGGCTAGGTTGTGGGGAGGGGGAATGGTCATTGGGGTTAGGAAGGGTGAGCTAGGTGGTGGGGAGGGGGCATGGTCGTTGGGGTTAGGAAGGGTGGGCTAGGTGGTGGGGAGGGGGGCATGGTCGTTGGGGTTAGGAAGGGTGAGCTAGGTGGTGGGGAGGGGGCATGGTCGTTGGGGTTAGGAAGGGTGGGCTAGGTGGTGGGGAGGGGGGAATGGTAATTGGGGTTAGGAAGGGTGGGCTAGGTGGTGGGGAGGGGGGAATGGTCGTTGGGGTTAGGAAGGGTGGGCTAGGTGGTGGGGAGGGGGCATGGTCGTTGGGGTTAGGAAGGGTGGGCTAGGTGGTGGGGAGTGGGGAATGGTCGTTGGGGTTAGGAAGGGTGGGCTAGGTGGTGGGGAGGGGGAATGGTCTTTGGGGTTAGGAAGGGTGGGCTAGGTGGTGGGGAGGGGGGCTTTAGTGTGTTATGGTGCTTTGTGTGGAGACGTGAAAGTAGATCGGGTTTCCCCTTTAATATCAGTGGGTGAGCGGATCGATTCCCTCCCCCCTCCTTAAAACAACTCCATTTTTAAAGAGAAGAAAAGACGGAGTTGTTTTAAGGAGGGGGGTGGGAATTGATCCCGTCTCCCTGGTGTCCTGAGTCCAGAAGGGTTTGGGAAACATACCCCTTTTGTTCCCACAAACCTCCCAACCCTAGGGGAGACAGGGAAGAGGGGGATCGCAACCCCCACCCACTGATATTAAAGGGGAAACTCCAGTCGGGACCTTCAGGCGCCGCGGCTGAGAGAAAGAAAGGCAGCTGGTGTTTGCTTGGCTGTGAGTTGTTTTTCTTTTTAATTTTTCGGGCGCCGGTTTCCTCAGCGTTCTGCGCGGGCGCGCAGGACGCTGGGGCTTGTAGTTATGGGTTGGTGCTTTGTGTTTTTGCTGCGTTTTTTAAAAATGCTTTTCTTTTGATTGGCTGCGGTGCGTTTCCGAACGCTGCGCCGTGCGAGAGCCTCTCAGCCTGATTGGCTCTGGCACGGCGCGGCGCAAGGAATGTTGGGAAGTGAAGTTGTTTCCCTTTCTTCATGTTTGTGGGGCTGTTGCCCCACTGCCGGTTTTCTAAATCCTTCGTTGACCTGCGTACCCAGATCGGCCGTGTGCACGAAGGGTGAGTGCAGGCAAGTAGGGCGAGGCATAGCAACCTATAGCCAGTTCCAACGGTTAACCCTTGGATTTATAGGTTATGATTTTTCTCTATTTTTTTGAGCATCTGCACAGCTTTTGTTTTTCTTCTGAAGCCCATCTTCTGCTAATTGTGGTTCTATAACTAGTATCACCCTCATACATCATCCCTGCAAGGTTTATGAGTGTTGTATTGGTATTGTGTACATTCTTGTTTTCGCCCTTTGTTTTTCCAAGCAGTATTATTATTGCTTGTTGCCAATCAGTGGGTGCAGTTAGTTATGTCCATGCTGCACTGTAGACTCTATGTAGCCATCTGAGGCTTGGATTATTTATATTGGTAACTAGCATAGTTTGCCCGGCCTTGCCGGGCATTTTTAATGTGTGTGTTGCTGGTTTGGGGTGGTTTTGGTTTTGCACAACCACCACTCCTGGGGAAAAAACCACTCCAACCACCAACTCACATATTAATTTTTTTTATTATAGCAGGAGTGGTGTGTGTGTGTGTGTGTGTGTGTGTGTGTGTGTGTGTGTGTGTGTGTGTGTGTGTAGTCCACTAGAGGGCGCTATTTTTAGTTAATATTTTTTTAACTAAAAATAGCACGCTCTAGAGGACTACATTCACTAACGATCAGTGCAGAGGAGGCGTTCGTGCAGGGAGGACGTCTTTTTCAGTTGTTCCCTGTAGGTGAGTTTTTTGTTGTTTTTGGGTGTGTGTTAGTGTGAGTGTGTGTGTGTGTGGGGTTGGGGAGGGTTTAACGTGGCCTTGCCTTGTTGGCCAGGCCGCATTAAATCCTTGCGTTGGGGTGGGGGGATTCTTTTATTTATTTATGTATTCTTTTTTTACAGGGGGGCTGGCCGGTGCCTTGTCATTGCCTGGGTTTGGGGAGGATGGAGGTATTCCCTCCCCCCAAGCTACAGGCTGACTTGGACAGGCCTCCGAGGCTGCAGGGGGAAACATAGTTTTCCCCCATTGCCTGGTCGAAGCATGGGTCGGGGGGGAAAGAGAGGGGTATCCTCTTTCCCCACCCCCCATGCTATAGTGGTGGCTTGTCCCGGCCTCCGAGGCTGTGGGGGAAATTTTTTTCCCCTGCTTTCTTTCTGAAGCTTGGGGGGAGAGGGGGGTATACTCCCTTCAAGCTATGGGGCAGTTGTGGGAGACGGGGGCTGAGAACGGTGCTCCATGCTTGGCCTTTGTCTCCCGTTGTTACGGTGTTTGTCTTCCTTTGAAGAGGGCCCCCGAATCTTTTGGCCTCCGTCCTCCTAGGGAAACGAATCGGTTCCCTCTGAGAAACACTTTCCCTCTCATCACTTTCTGTGTAGGGAGAAGCACTGGACTGTCTTTTGCCACATCGCCCGCAGGACAGTCCGGTGCTTCTCCCTACGCAGAAGGCAGTGACGGGAGGGAAAGACTTTCAAAGACCCAGCTGGAGCTGGCAAAGGGTAAGTGCGGTCGGTGGAGGTTAGGGAGGGGGGGCTAGGTGTTGGGGCAGGGGTGTGTCTGGTTACCGGGGCTGTGCCTCCCCCCAACCTTCATTGACCGCACTTATCTTTTCCTGGCTCTGGCTGGGTCTTTGAAAGTCTTTCCCGGGCCGGCGTGGTTTGTCTTTTAAAACTGCTGCACCATGTTTTCCCAGCCTCCTCTGCACTTGCATCCCTCAGCCTGATTGGCTGAGGGGTTGCACAATGCAGAGGACTCTGGGACTCGTAGTTTTATTTTTTTGGTTGCGTTCGTGGGGCTGCTGCCCCACTGGCAATCACTGGACCACTGTGGCATTGGGAAGGCGGGTGTTAAGGTGAGTGCAGAGGGCTCGGTCGGGGATGGTTGGGTCGGGTGCAGGAGCTTTTGAACAAACCCAATAGTTAAGGCCACTTTTTATAGATATAGATCCATCTATTCCTAGTGCTTTGTGTTTGGGTGATTGTTTAACAACGCTTGTTACTTCTTCAATTAATATTTCCATTTCAAGCTCTATTGTTTTGTAGTCTTGTGTTGTTTCACATTGGCACTCTCCTAGGGCAAGGGTCCCCAACCTTTTTTGTACAATCGACAAGTTTCATGCTAAACAATTTTTCCACAGACCGCCTGCCATAGTTAAGCAACATGGAGGAGAGTCCTGGCGACCAGCCTATCTGCTGTGTCTGAAGCTTGTGCTCTCACTCCATTTTCTGGGCAGACCTAGTAGAGCACATTGAGGACTTACAGCACCACCCACCCCAAAGCCTGGTTTGGGAGAGCCCGTGGCCCTTCACATTCTTCACCTCTGATGGCAGCCTGTGGCCCACAGCCTAGTGGTTGGTAACCTCTGTTCTGATTGAGTTCTTTAAAATGTTCTCTCCTCCTTTCTATAACTTCAGAGGGATTTTTAAAGTGGTTTTCCATTCTTGTCATTAACTATTTCAGAGGTTTTAATTCTCCTCTCTTTCCTATATACTTTTAACTACTCTGAAAATCATTCATAGGGCTGTTCTGTTATCTTCTAATGATTTTCCAAAGTATACTCAGGATTCTTTTTTTTAAAAAAATTATTCTGTTATCATCTCTACATTGCATTCTATAATTTTTATAGTCTTCTTCCCTCCTTGATTTTATCCAACATTTACTGTATATATAACTCTTTTTTCAGCTTTACTGCTTCTTTAACCTCTTTACACCACCATAGAGTGTGTTTGGACTTGTTCCATCTTTTTTCACTTTTCCTCTTTTCAACTTAGTTCTTTTGCAGTGTTAAACAGAGTAGTTTTGTATCCTTTCCATTCATCCTCCACATTCTTCACCTCTGATGGCAGTCAGTTCAATGCTGTCTCCATCTTTCATTGTAACTGTTCTACTGTTTCTACTTGTTTGAGTTTTGCTATCTTAATTAATTCTGGATTTTTGTTTGGGCCTCTTATTTTAATACTGGATTTATCATTTCTTGCTGTTAACTCCACAATTTATACTTGGTATTGAATGGTCCATTGGAAATTGCTTTTTCATCAAGTATTCAAAATTTTCTTTTAACTCTTGTTAATACATAATCAATCTTGCTTTTAATGGTGATGTAATTCCATTTACACCATGTATAATGTTTTGAATCAGGATGTTCAAAAAAGTGTTAATAATAAAATCCTGGAGTTGGTTGCATAAATCTAGTATCCTTTGTCCATTATCATTCTTTTCACTGTTCACAGCAACATTTGGGCAAATGAACTGTGAATACTCTCTTCTGTTAGTACCCATCCTACCATTAAAATCTCCCATTACATACAATATACTATTAGCTTCCACTTCCTCTATAACCTCAGATTGTCATGCTCCTGGTATGCTAATGCAGTGCCTATGCTGCACTTCTTCTCTGTGCATGTGTTTAGAAGTTCAGTTAAAATGTGTAGTATCTTAGGATAAGATAAGATAGAAAGTTAGTAAAGTAGTTATAAGTTTAACTTGCCTTAGAGTTAGAAGGTAGAATTGTGTGTATTTAGTTCACTTGCTTAGAAGTAAAGTAAATGTTTAGTTTAGTTGATAGAAATATTAATCACTTAGTTATACAGTAAGGTTGAGAAACCAGCCTGTGCTTGTGCATTCCTTTCTGTCTGTGTATTCTCATGCTTTGCATTCCTGAGAAAGAAAGCAATCAGCAGGTGTTTTTCCACCAGAAATGACCCTTTCTCAACCTTTTCCCTTTCTGGCCATTGACCTGATACATCACAGAGGTAGAGGGTGAAGTAGCAGAAGTAAAGGGCAAGGGATGATGGGACCCCACTTGTGAGGGACCAGATGCTTTTCCATCTTATATATAACTAAAACCAAATTGTTGTAGCATTTTTTAGTGAAATGCCACACCACCTTGGGCCCCACTGCCCCAGAAACCCGCACCCCACCTACCTGGTGCATCTGGCAGTCCAGTGCGGGTACTGGCAGTGGCCCCCGTGGACCTTCACCCCGAAAACCGGACATGAATGCCCCCTCACTGGCAGCATGAAATGGCCAGGGAGGCAATAAAATGCATACACACGATTCCACACAGGTGCAAAAGCCTGCCCAGAGTTCCAGGTGGCAGCACCCCCTGGAACTTCAGGCAGGCTTCTGCACCTGAACAGATTTGCACACATGCGTATTACCATCTCCCCACTTGGGAGGCACCACTGGCTGGCCACCATTGCAGCCGGAGGATGGAAGGCTACCCTTCACCAGAATGCATGGGCCAACCGGAGCACCCCATTCGGTCCATGCCTGCCAAAGAAGGGCCTTGCCTTCTCTGCCAGCCATGGGCTGACCAGAGCATTCCTGGCGGCCCCTGCCTTCTGGAGAAGGGCTGCCCTCCATCCTCCAGCTGAAATGCCGGCCAGTCAGGGGAGCCCCCCAAGTGGGGAGGTGGTAATACGGAGGATACCCGCCAAATGGAGCACTCCAAACGGGGCGCTCGGGTCAGCAATATGCACTGGCACCCGAGCTGAGGCCGCAACAGGTGTGGGGAACCACAGTGGCAAGGCCACCGCAAGCGACCACAGTGCCCATCATGGCACCATCACTGTTTGAGGCAAGGCCGCCACAGGAGGTCGCCACCCATAGCATAGGTAAGGATCCACTACCCAGTGAAGTGGGTACCCCCTGCTAGTTACCTAATAAATTCCTACGGGGAGGGGGACACCTGCAGGGACCCGAGAGACCCAGGACTTTCCTATGAGGTAAACACATTCCATTCCCATGGGAAGGCTAGCTGCTTTCCTATGACTTAATGCATTCCTAGGGGGAGGGAAGCCCTTATTTCCCATGAAAAGGGGTACCTTTTGAGGCCTAAAACCAGTTTTCTGATGGACTCCTGAAAAGGCTGTTCTGTTGGCTGAAATGAGATCCTGGAAAGAAATTGGCAGGATGAGCCCTGTCAGGGCTAGAACTGCTGGACATTGATTTCCCTGCCTGGATGCTGATAGACTTTTGGAAATGCCTTACCTGGACTTTGCCATTTTATGGACATTGAAGTTTGCTGATACTTTGCAATTTCATGGACTGATGGACTGTTGGGTTCTTTTGCTCCACAGTCTTATGGACATTTTTGGGCATTTCATGGACATTTCTGCCCTTGGAAAAATCTCTATGGACTGTATTTCATTTACAGGTCTAATGCTTTGCCTTATGGATTTATAACTTGGAAAAATAAAGTTCTGTTTTGGGACTTTAACATCTTGACTTCTACTTGGGCATAGCACTGGCACTTTGCTCTCTGCTTCCAGCACATACTGCTACTGCTACATCCACGCTACTATTGAAAGAACCAAACTCCCTGTGACTTGGTGAGTTAACAACCCTGGGTCTTTGTGAGAGGTGGCAGAGGCTGTAAAGCACTCAGCACTCTGCTGCAACCAGTGCCTCTAAAGGCCCTGCAACTGTTGTCCATTGAAAAACTGATACTTTTGTTCTTCTATGTAACTATCATTACATGGAGCATATAATTGTACATACATTTCAATATATTCTCCTCTCTTGATTTTCAGTATTGTTTTTCTGTCCAAATAGTTGTTACCATCTAGTATGCATTTTGCTATGTCTGGATGTACCAAAAAGCACACTCTATTCTTTGTTGTGATCCCTCCTGAGTAAATACACAAGTATCCATCATAAACCTTCTTACTCCCACTCCTTTACATCTTATATCGGTTACACCCATTATCTTAATCCCTCTTCTTTCCATTATTTCTAAACCTTACATAACATACATAAGAACAATCTTGCTGGAACAGGCCACAGCCCATCCAGTCCAGCATTCTGTCTCACACAGTGGCTCACCATTTGCTTCAGGGTATTATTCCCAAGCAGATGCCTTCACCTGCTTAGGATTCCCTGGAAATGGCATTGAGAGATATCCTGCCTATCTCTCCAACCCGGAGGTTGTCCTTAGGTATCCATAATTATAGCCATTGATACCCTTGTCCTCCATGAACTTGTCTAATCCTTTCTTAATGCTGTCAAGTCTGACAGCTGTCACCACTTTTTCTGGCAGGGAGTTCCATAGACCAGTGATCCTCTGGGTGAAAAAGTACTTTCTCTTATTTGTTTGAGAACTAGTACCCAAAAGTTTCATGGAGTGCCCCCTAGTTCTAGTGTTGTGTGATAGGAAAAACAGTTTTTCCTTATCTACTTCATCCACACCGTGCATGATTTTATAAACTTCAATCAGGTCACCTCTTAGACGCCGTCGTTCAAGAGTAAAGAGGCCCAACCGTTGCAGCCTCAGATGGTAAGGAAGGTGTTCCAGTCCCCTAATCATTCTGGTTGCCCTCCTCTGCACTTTTTCCAGCTCCATAATATCCTTCTGGAGGTATGGCGACCAGAACTGTACATAGTATTCCACATGGAGCCTCACTATAGATTTATAAAGAGGCAAAATGACACTTGTTGACTTATTTTCTATACCCTTCCTAATGATCCCTAGCGTTGAGTTTGCTTTTTTCACTGCTGAGGCACAATGGGTTCACACTTTCATTGAGCTGTTCACCAGGACACCAAGGTCCCTTTCCTGGTTTGTCGCAGAGAGTTCAAATTTTCTTCTATTTTATTTCTTAAACCTCTTCAGAGTTCCTATTTTGTACTTTATTGTTCTGTCTCTTAGTCCTTTAACATTGTCGCAGTCATTTCCCATTTGTTCAATTCCTTTATATCTTGTTTTGACTTCTGTAGCAATATACTATCCAGTGCTGGCTTCCTGGACCTGTCATAACTTCACCAGAACCCCTTTGGCCGGATCATTTCAGGGTGATTCAGGATGGACTTCATGGCTACTGCAGTGGTCCTATGGCACAATATCACACCATACTTTGCCAAATACTAGCAACCCCTTACTTTGCCCTGTGACCACCTTTCACAAACTTGATACAGAGTTAGACTTTGAGAGGCAATAGTGCAATTCATTAAATAGTAAATTAAACACCCAGTAACTACCTGGGGATATCTACATACTTTAAAGTAATAGATTTAGGTAATTTATGTTTGCCTTGAATATATGTGGGAATCCACCGATGTTAATGGAAGTTAGAGCCTGCAGTTTTTACAGATAATTTCCCCCTTGATTGTAACATTTGTGGATCCTTTTCAAAACTGCATTTATGAGTGATTTTGACGGTTCACACTTCAGCTCTTCCTCTTCAGCTGGTCATTAAGCTGAGAGTTTGGGCTTATTCTTACTCCCACTGCTCACAACAGAAATCCCACAGAGACCATAAAGAAATTGTAAGTGAGAGCCTGAATAGAACCTGGCCTCCCATTTATATCTGTCTGCTTTTAAAGGTCATTACTCGAGAAACACCCTCATTCAGCACAGCCATCTTGCAGCTGGATTTTTGGCCATTCATTATTCTTATACTTCATCCTAGACAAAGAGCTGGAGAGACTGAAAAGAGAATGGAGAGGCATCTCAACGGAATGAAAGCAATCTGCCAGCATGCCTCAAATTGGTAGCAAACAATTCTCAATTAAAGGCAGCTGGTTAGTAATACGTCTAGGTTTTACAGGAGAGAGAAGGATGGAACAGAGAAAAGATTTAAAAACCAAACCAAACAGAAATTTGTAGGGACTTACAATGCTGCACTTTTGATAGTTTGGCAGTAAACCAATGTGTGATAAAGATACATGGAAAGATGCTGTTTATGCTCCAATCATGAACAGCCTCACCTCCCATCCCAGAGAGAATTGTCAATGAGCTTCTGTTATGTATGCTAATTGTGCTTAAACTGTCAAGGCGATTCAAACCGCCATGTTCCCAAACTTTCCTAAGCTGTCAAACAGCGGCCCTGTTCAACAGCTACGAAATCTTGCCAGATAGAGTAATCTTACGAGATGTCGATATGGCACGCAAATTAGAATCTGACAGGAGCGGAATGTATCATTTTTCATGTATCTATTCTTATGCAAATAAGTGGATCAAAAAATGTGCACACTCTGTTAGCCAATGGGCTTTTGCTATTGTTGTTACTGTTACTGTTTAAAGTGTATATAAGCCCGAGTTTATCCCTTCCAAACTGTTTAAACCCCAATAATAAAGAGCTGAATTTCACTACTTCATTCGTCTGCGTCTTCATTCCTTGAACACTAAACTGATGATGAAGGTGGGATGGCATCCCCACACGGCAGCAATGTCGGCCCATTCAACCCAGCTCATCCAGAAAAATGGGCAACATACAAACGCCAGTTCTGCCAAGTAATGGCCTCGCAGAAGATCACTGAGGAAGACCAGAAGCGCTCCTGCTTCCTAGCACAGTGCGGATCTGAGACGCTTGAGCTGGCAACCAACCTCGTTCTTCCACTGGACGTGGATGTGGTGCCGCTCGCAGATATATGTCCACACTGAGGAGGCACCTACAGCCAGAGGTCTCAATCTTCCCGGCCAGGGTGACCTTCCACAGAAGGGAGCAGCGACCTGGTGAATCCATTGCAGACTACGCCACCGCTCTGCGCATTGCTGCCACCCCGTGCAAGTGGGACAGCATCGAAGAAGCACTCCAGGACCGTCTGCTGGCTGGCATGAGGAATGAAGATGCTCAATGTCGCCTCATGATCAGAAAGACGCTGACCTTCAAGGCTGTCCTAGAAGAGGCAGTAGCGTCTGAGGCTGCACGGTCTGGGATAAAGCTTTTCCGGCATCGCCACTCCACCACCAGTGCCATCGATTCAGCTGTGCAAGCTCAGCAGAATTCATCTTCATCCTCCTCAGCATCACCTGGTTCCACCTCATCATCCGAGTCCAATGACACAGAGGGAGAAGTCTGTGTGGTCCAACAAAAGCACCGAGAGCACCGTGACGATCAGGAGAAGAAATTTCTTCGTAAGTGTGATGGCTGCGGAGACTGGCTTGACCGCAAGAAGTGCCCATTCCGCACCACAGAATGCCACAACTGCAGGCGGAGAGGGCACATTGCTAAGGTATGCCAGAAGCGGAAGCAGAGACCTCCAGCACCTGAGGCCAAGAAGAGTCATCACCACAATACATCAATCGCCAAAGTGTCACCCGAACCTGAGCCGTGCCAAGTGGGCATCGTCAGCGAGCGTTTCTATGCAGACCCGAGCATTCAGGACGTCCCCTTCAAGATGGAGATGGATTCAGGTGCTACCTTTTCCATAATTCCACAGCGGGAGTTTTTAAGGATTCCCCCTGCCTCTCGGCCCAAGCTTAAATCCCTTAAGACTTCCGTTCGGGATATTCAAGGTTGCCAGATTCCGGTCCTGGGGTTGGGCAATTTCTTGGTTAAATTCAAAAACATTTGCACCTCCTTGCTATTGGTTGTAGTTAAGCAGGGCAGGAACTGTCTTATTGGGACCCAATGGTTTAAGACCCTGGGAATCTGGCTTTCTGGCATTCACGCAATAGACTCCGACCCAATCTGGGACATATGTGCTGCACATCCTGAGGTGTTCAAAAAGGGTTTAGGTTTATTCAGAGGACCCCCTGTGGACTTGGAGCTTGACCCGGCCATGTGGCTCATCCGGATGAAGCCACGCTGGGTACCCTTTGCCTTAAAGGAGAAGATAGAAGCCGAGCTGGACAAACTGGTGGGGCAGGGCATCCTAGTGCTGGTGGACTCCGCAGAGTGGGAGACACCAATTGTGACTGCTTTGAAAAGTAACGAGGAGGTCAGGATATGTGCAGACTATAAGTGTACCATAAATAAAGCTATTCGCCCGAATGCATATCCTGTGCCCGTGGTAAGCCACCTCCTTGCCTCCTTGCATGGAGGAAATTGCTTCGCAAAACTTGACCTTGCCCAGGCTTACCAACAATTAACTGTGTCTCCTGCTGCTGCCATAGCCCAGACCATAGTAATGCATAAGGGGTCATTTAAGGTAACTAGACTATACTTCGGAGTGAATGTGGCCCCCAGAATATTTCAATCTCTTGTAGAACATATTTTAAAAGGTTTGACCAGTGTCCTGCCATATTTTGACGATGTCCTGATCACTGCTAAGGACACCGTCAAAATAGCGGCCAGGCTCGATCAAGTCCTGTCACGTTTCGAGCGGGATGGTCTATGTCTCAGAAGAGACAAATGTGTGTTTTTGGCACAGAAAGTGGAGTTCCTGGGGTACCAAATTAAACCCCAAGGTATCATGCCCTCTGACTCCAAGGTAACAGCCGTGCGGAATGCACCCAGGCTGAAAAGTAAAGCCTAAATACAATCATTCCTTGGATTGTTGAACTTCTATCATGCTTTTCTCCATCGCAAAGCCTCAGTTGCCGAACCATTACATCGGCTTCTTAATGAAGATACTGTTTGGCACTGGGGCCCTTGCCAGGAGAAAGCATTCCTAGAACTTAAAAGGCTACTATCTTCGGATGCTGTGTTAACTCACTTTGATCCTAATAAGAAAGTTGTACTTGTGTGTGATGCATCCCCTGTGGGGGTGGGAGCTGTGTTATGCCATGTACTAAATGATGGGAGGGAAGCCCTTGTAGCATTCCATTCCTGTTCGCTCCCAAAGCCTGAGAAAAATTATGCTCAGAAAGACAGGGAGGCGGCAATCATGGCAGGCACTAAGAAATTCCATGATTACCTCTATGGAAGGCCTTTTACCATCGTAACTGACCACAAGCCCCTCCTTGGAATATTTGTGAATGAGAAACCCGCGCCTCAAATTCTGTCCCCAAGGATGTTGCGTTGGACAATTTTCCTAAATGCATATGATTTTACTTTGGTACACAGGCCTGGCAAGGACATCAGCCACGCTGATGCCCAGTCACGTTCTCCACTGCCAGGGGTCAGGGAAGGAGATTGCGAGATCGAAAGCAACCACCAGGACAAAGTCACAAATATAGCGATCCAACACCAGAAGGGTTTCTCATCCGGAGACCCTGTACATTGCCGCAATTATGCAGCTGGTGGTCCTACGTTGGTGCCTGGGTTTGTGATTGATCAAACTGATCCTGTTCCTTACAGAATCGATACAGCCACTGGTCTGATCTGGAGGAGGCATGCAGATCAATTGAGACCCAGAGTACTGGACCCACAGGACGAATACAGACACTCAACGTTAGGATTGGCCCCCACCCATTTAAATCCAGGGGGCAGAGGTAATAGTCAGCAGCAAGTTAACTTAGACCCAGAGGTGTCTTTTAGGGACCGATTACAAGGGGAAATTGTGGGATGCTCCCTTACTCCGTCTAGGTGTACCCCTACACTGTCCCAGCTTAGCACTCTGGATTCCTTTATTGATTATGACCAATTTTGTTCCGAGTCACCCTCCACTCTTAGTACACACAGGAGAGACCATGAGTTGTCTTTATCATCCACAGAATTAGATTTTGGTTTTGAGTGATCCCCTGCTCCTCCATCTGACAAATGGGGCTTTAATTTGGGTTTACAATCCTCTCCCTCTAGTCAATCCCTCACTCCAGTTGGATCACCCATCACATGATCCCCTGAGCCGGCTCAGCCAAGCGTCTGACCCAGATGGGATACTAGACCGCCATCCCGGTTAAAGGATTTTGTTTTTACCTGGGGGGAAGAATGTTATGTATGTTAATTGTGCTTAAACTGTCAAGGCAATTCAAACCGCCATGTTCCCGTGCTTTCCTAAGATGTCAAACAGCGTCTCTGTTTGACAGCTACAAAATCTCACCAGATAGTGTAATCTCGCGAGATGTCGCTATGGCATGCAAATTAAAATCTGACAGGAGCAGAATGTATCATTTTTCATGTATCTATTCTTATGCAAATAAGTGGATCGAAAAATGTGCATACTTTGTTAGCCAATGGGCTTTTGTTGTTGTTGTTACTGTTACTGTTTAAAGTGTATATAAGTCCAATTTTACCCCTTCCAAACTGTGTTCAAACCCCACTAATAATGTGCTGAATTTCACTACTTCATTCATCTGCGTCTTCATTCCTTGAACACTAAAGCTTCCCATTCAGGATGATCTTAAATGACTAATGCTCAATAATGGAGCAGTGTCCTAAAGCTAATTCAAACCAGATTCTAAGGAAAGGAAATACCCTACAGCCTAAGTGTCATATATTAGAACAAAGAAAGAAAATACCTGTCAGGGTATAATTTATACCCTAGGTTTAGCCTCATCCAAGATGATTTCAATTCGTGGGAGACACTTTGTCATATACCAAAGGGAATGTGCAAACATGCTGGCCTCGTGGGTTGGAAGAGATGGAGCCTAATGTGTGATGGACATGCTATATACTGTGTGATCATTGACTGGACTCCTTTAGGGGAATGGCAAGGAGGTGGACCCTCATGGACAAGATAAACCTAGAAGGTGGGGCCAAGAAGCTCTTGACCCACTGCTCTGAGCAAAGGATGAACTGCAATCATGTAGTTTCTTAAACCAGAAGGGGAAGCCTCTGGGCTTTCCCCAAAAAGCTGTTTTCTTTAGTTTGATATGCTTTCTGAACATTTGACAAACTTCCTTCTGTAACTTACTCTGATTACAAGATACTTTTAAAATACCCGAAGATGCCTGGAGTGTTCAAGTGGCTCAACGCTACCTTATCTACAATAATCTAGTTACCTGGATTGCTTAGCTAGAGAGCCAGCAGCTCAGAAGCAGGAAGCAACCACTGGTGGGCAAGAGGACCTACTCATGAATAAACACCTTTCTTGACAATGCCCATCCCTGGGGCATAATTAAACCTTATATAGATACCTTCTTCATGCTCCATCCATTAAAAGATAAAAGTAATATCACCCTGATAGGAAGAGATGAGAGTGAAGAAAGGGTACCATATTTGCTGGTTTATAAGACACACTTTCCCCTCTTAAAATATGTGGATAAAACAGAGTGTGTCTTATAAACCAGTAACAGCCTCCTCCTCCCCATGCTGGTGCAGTTTGGTGCAATAGACATTGGGCTGGGATCGGAGCTTCTAAGATAGCTTCTCTCAAAGCCGAGCCCTGCCATAGCCACGCATGTGGACACTGGGCTGGAATTGGGGCCTCCCCTCTCGGCCGCTGATGACCATCAGGAGGCAGGGAGGGGAAGTGGGTGAGTTTGCTCCCAGAAGAGATCACCATTGCAAGCGAATGTGCCCTGGTGAGGCCTCCCCCATCACCTCCTGACGGGTGTTTCCCCATCACCACACCACCCTTGCTGGCTGCCATAAGCCAAATGGGGTGGGATGGGGTGGGAAAGAAGGACCCTTTAAGGTCCGTTTCCACCCACCCCACCCTGCTGCCTGCCATAAGCTGAAGGGGGTAGGATGGGATGAACAAAATTGCTCCAAAAGGAGGGATTCACTTGCCCACTACACCACCACCACTGGCAGCCAGGGGGCGATGAGTGAAGGATTTTCCTTCCCCACCATCCATTGCTAGGGAGGTTGCTAGGGAGGTTGGGATCTGCATGGAAAGGGCTTTTTCAAATCCCCTGCCAGGATCCACAGGGAAGAGCAATCCTTTACCCATTGCCATGCTGGGTGAAGCCAATAACAAAGTCTATATTTATTCTTGGAAAATAATTCACTTGATGCAGTATATACGTATTGCCATAGAAAAATCCCATTTGATGCACGTGGTTGTAAAAATTATTATTTCATAGATATTTATTATTATTCTTGGCAATAGACTAATTTCATTGAGAAATAAAAATAGTTAATTCACTGTATCCGTTTTCCAAAAGTTAAATAAACAGTTCATAGGATTCTATACGAAATATAAATGGTTTGGTTGATTGCAGTTTGTCTCTAATGATACATCTCTTAAACTTTGCTAGTAGAATACAGTGGTACCTCATACAACGTCCAAACTTGGTTCCACAAGTTTGGACTTTATATGGATTTGGACTTTGTATGAGGCATGCAAAATCCTAGCTGTGATGTCTCATACAACGTCCAAATCCTTGCCGCGATGCCTCATACAACGTTTCCATAGAGATACATTGTACTGTAACAGCACAGACTTCAGGGCAAAGTCAAGGAAACAGACAGAAAACTGACAGAACTTTAAGAAATCATTGTCTAAAAGCTAAAAACATTACAAAAACATGCCAAACAACCCTGACTGTCCAAGAACCTAAAGAATGCTACAAAAATCCCAGGAATGCTTCTAAAAATTCTGACGAAAAAAATCCAAAAAAACCCAAAATCATGCTCAAAACCACTCCTAAACACTCTTCGCCTCGTGCAAAACCCACAAGAGCAATACACACATGTGTCCTGCCTTTTATATTGTCCAGGCACAATGCAACCTGGGAAAAACCACAATGCCTCATACAAAGTCGCAGCAGCTTTGTATGAGGCAACTTTTTTTCAAGAAATTAGGTGATGTTGTATGAATCTGATGTTGTATGAAGCGGACTTTGTATGAGGTATTACTGTATGCAATTTATCTGTGATAACACTTTGCTTTAACTTCGCTTTAACTTCGAACTTGTTCCAGTATACGGTTTTCGAAACTCTTCATCAGGAAGATTAGTATATATCTACAATAAACATGAAAATTTAACGTCATTTCCAACTCAGACATACATAATAAACACTCATAATGCATTCCAAAGTTTACAAACAGTAGTGCGTGTTGCTCATAATGTTCATAGTGCGGCTCGCTTACCCTTTCACGTCAATGGCCTCACACGCTTAACTCTCTCAGTGCCAGCTGACATTAACAGCCTGGGTGAGCACCGCCTATTTAAACAAACGCTACCTGATTAATGGAGAATGTCTCATATACAAGAATTAAAGAGAGAGGGACCCAAGTATTGTTATACTCTGAACAATTCCCCCAGGATTTTCAACAAAGCAGTTCCTAAACAGACATACAAAGTTAAATAAAACCTTAAAGTCAAAATCCTGGTTTAACCCTCTTGGTAATGAAGCATGTTCACCCGAGCATGTTCACTGACCAAGGAGCAAACTTGCCCACTTTTTGTCCCCGCCTACTGACAGTCAGCAGTGCTGGGATCAGCCGGGCAAGAGGCTTCCAAAGTAGCTCTCTTGCCCGGTAAATCCCTCCCTTCCCACCTCCTGTAGTTAAAATGTAGAAAATTATTCTTTCCTTAAAAATGTGTCTAAAAAACCCAAAACCTCTTATAAACCAGCAAAAACAGTATAAGAAGAACCATCTTGGTATGGATTGGTTAAAATAATAATAAGGAAATGTTCCTCTCCTCTCCCTTTTCAGCTGCCAAGGAAAAGTTATGCATGATGGCAAATTCTGGGAATTTGTACTATAGGGAAAAATATCTTTCAAATGTTGGTGACCCCACCCCTTTCAGAAGCAATTATTGCTTAATTAGTACCATGGTCAACAACATTATTAACAAGAAGGTTCAAGGCACATTTCCACCCAATGCAATTGAGGGCGAGAAATTGCAACATCTGTTTCCTCACCAGAGAGGACAGCAAAGAACATCCTGTTGGTCTCAATCAAGTTGTCTTGCTGTAAGTGTTTTGACCTCTCAAGTATGCCTGATGTTGAGTGTCACCCCCTCATATAACTTGCAAAAGAAGGGATATTAATGACTGACTAATAGTCATTTTGAATCTCCAGGTATGGGTCTATCAGACGCAGCTTCACGAAAGCCTCTGAAAAGATTGTTTCCCTTTCATATAAATGGGATGATAGCAGTCCCTAGACCCAGTTAGTGAGCTACTTCTGATGCAGCAAGGAGCCCTTCAAAAAATGGGTCTTGATTATAGGAGGAAGTAATAGATAGAAGTAGCAGGAGGTACCCTCTTCGTTGGGTAGTGGATACTTACCTATGCTATGGGTGGCAGTCACCTGCGGCGGCCTTGCCTCAAACGTTGGTGGTCCTGTGCGGGCATTGCGGCTGCCTGTGGTGCATAGCTGTCAAGTATCCCTTATTGGCTGGGGAAACCCCTTATTTACCCTCTTTCCCGCCATCATCTCTTATTAATTAGACTGCAATGCCCTATTGCCACCATTGGAGGGCAGCACAGGATAAGTATAGTTGTCAAGTATCCCGGATTTGCTGGGAAATTTCCCTTATTTTCAAATCCAAAACTTGACAGGTATGCTGTGGTGGCCTTGCCGCTGTTGTTTCCCATGCCTGTGGTGGCCTCAGCTTGGGCACTGGTGCATATTGCTGAACAGAGCACCCTGTTTGGAGTGCTCCATTCGGCGGGTATCCTCTGTATTACCACCACCTCACTTGGGAGTCTCCCCTGGCTGGCCAGCATTTCAGCCGGAGGACGGAGGGTGGCTCTTCTCCAGAAGGCAGGGGCTGCCAGGAGTGCTCCGGTCGGCCCATGGCTGCCGGAGAAGGCAAGGCCCTTCTTTGGCAGGCATGGGCCAAATGGGGCGCTCTGGTCAGCCCATGCATTCTGGGGAAGAGTAGCCCTCCATCCTCTGGCTGCAATGGCGGCCAGCCAGTGGTGCCTCCCAAGCGGGGAGGCAGTAATACGCATGTGTGCGAATCCGTGCAGACACAGAAGCCTGCCTGGAGTTCTAAGGGGTGCTGCCGCCTGGAACTCCAGGCAGGCTTTTGCACCTGCGTGGATTCACGCACATGTGTATTACCGCCTCCCCGGCCATTTCATGCTGCCGGTGGGGGGCCATTTGCATCCAGTTTTTGGGGTGAAGGGCCAAGGGGGCTGCTGCCTGTACCCCACACCAGCCTGGCCAAGTACACCAGGTAGCCGGGGCATGGGTTTCTGGGGCTGTGGGGGCCAAGGTGGTGTGGCGTTTCACTAAAAAACACCACGACACTTTGGTTTTAGTTATATAGATAAGTGGGGACAGCAACAAAGTATGATGCCCCTACCTCAGTCTTCTGCCTTCATCCTCATGCAAATAGCATTCCATGCTCACTGGGCTTGCATAACACTCTGTGGTTTGGGTTTGCAGGAGTTCCCCATTGATTTTGCATTTACTCTAAAGATGTTATATATTCTCCCAAATGTTTGTAGTCTCCCAAATCTGCTGCTACCACCTCCTTGTGTTTGGATGTGACTGTTTTGGCTTACAAACAATGAACCTCTCAGTGCGAGTATAAAAATGGAGAGAAAAATTAGATTATTCATTTTTAAAAGTGTTCAGCTGCATTTGCACCATATCAGTTACTTCTTGTCAAAGCACAGCAAACAAGGCGTACTGAAAATCTGGAAGGTGATACTGCACCCATCTGACTCATAACATTTATTTTTCAGCCCTGTTCTATCTATCCAGAATAATAATTGATGCAAGTGTCCTGTGGGGCTAGCTACTAAATCCAGGCACACTCCTGCTGCCTGGTATCAATGTGTATAATTCTATCACAGCAGGATGTGGCAGAATTTGCCATTGTCTTAGAAACCTGGACCCTCTGCTATCAGCTAAAAACACAATGTGAGTCATTCAGTTTCTACACACTCTCCCTCTTTCCTTTCTACCAAGCAAGCTGGTGCTTGCCTAATTGGTATTTGAGGAGTCTGTTGAGAAGAGTGAGCTGACTGGCAGTGTGGTTCATGGTCCTCCCCCTCTCCATCAGCTTTCTAACCATTACGTGAATGCTACAGCTTTGCAGCATGGGGTAACTTACTCCTTCTTAGGGCAGGCATAAGTGCTAGAATTTATTTTAGGAGACATGGTCCTATTTAAAGGTGTCTAACTCTGTCAAATCCTCTTCCTTCTATGCCACTTTTATATGGCTCTTTAAAGGGAGGAAAATAAATCTATACACATTTGTATGCATATTTTTCAGGTGGAGGCATTAGTCAGCTCATATCCACATGGAATAAAGTGTGCTTGTCTGTATTCTAAAAATATGTGCAGTTGGAGATTTTTTTGGTACGTTTTCCAGACATATTTATTTTATCAAAGGGTGTGGAATCTACTGCTGACCTAAATTTTTGATGGGAAAGTGTGTGTGTGTGTGTACAGCACGTGCGCTGCTGCATGTATTTCTTCTATAGACTTGTACCAAAGGTTTGGCTGTTTTTTGTCTTTCAAGTTGACAATTGAACTTCAGCCCTTCAGAAGTGAACCACAATCTAGTCATCTGTCTGTTTGCTGACTTTCTCACCATTGGGGGTCCAAGGTATCTTAGAACAATTAAAGTCATGCAATAATAATTTAGAATACAATACAACGTATATTTTTTTAAAAAAACCAATCACAATTAAGAACAATGTTAAAAACATTTCTAAAAAAACACTTAAAATAAATTTCATAACTAAAGCATTTTCTAGACCTCCACTTATTACTTAAAAGCCAGTGTAAAAAGGAAGGTCTTTCCCTGGCAAGGGAAGGGCAAAAGGGATGGAACTAATCTGGCATGTCAGGGCACTGCATTCCAAACCATGGCAATAGACCTTCTCCTGTGTCCTCGCCAAATGGGTTTGGAAAGGTGTGGGAACTGAGAGAAGGGCCACCCTAGAAAATCATAGTAACTGGACTCAAGTTGCAGCTTTTTGAACTGAGCTTAGAAACAGACGAACAGCTAGTGTCACACTAAAGGAATTACATGCTCCCACTAACAAATGCCAGTCAGCAGTCTGGCTAAGGGCTTTGATTTCTGATTTCTCTGTTCAGTGGCTACTATCTGTCATCTAGCTTTTCTTTCACTTTCAGAATTTCTAGATTTGACATACTGCCAACTGATTCCTAATTTTCTTCCAAACTTACTTGTTCAGTCCTCTCTCTTCTCCTTTCTTTTCTAAGATCTCACACATTCCCTGCCACCAATTAGGACAACACAGCCTCTGATAGCCAAATCCTTGCTTGTTTCCTTAGCTCTGCAGTGATTGGGGTGCATCTGAGGGTGCATCTTGACATACCCAAAACATGGACCTGAAGTTGGAGTCTGTTTATTGTGATTTCAGGTCACATTGATATCTAATCTGGGGTGGAGGTACATACTGGTCTTCCTGGATCAATTGGAGACTGTATTCGCTGTTTAGAGGCTGTGATTTGCCCTGACAGTGGAGATGGGCTCCAGCTGATGGAGGAGATAGTGCCCAGTTGATCTGTGGCATCTCTGCTGCCTTTGAAGACTTCTGCAGCTATTCCTCACTGATCAGCTGACTCCATGACAGGGAGATATGGTGGATCAACTGGCAATGGTCTCTCCCATCAGCTGGAGCTTGCCTCTGCTGCCAGGGCAGATCACAGCCACTGATCAGCAGAGAGTCTCCAGCTAATGGAGCTCCAGCTGATGGGGGAGTTAGTCGCCAGCTGATCCACAGCTGCAGGGAGATCAGCTGGGGCTGTTGCTGCCAATCAGCTGGAGCATGTAACAGCTTCTGCCACAAGCTTATTTGTGAAGAACCCTGGTGGCATAGTGGTAAAAAAATCTGCTGTACTTCAGCTAAAACTGCTGACATTGTGGGTTTAATCCTGATGGGGATCAATGTTGACTCTGCTTTCCATCCTTCTGAGGTCAGTAAAATGAGTAGCTAGCAAAATTCTAATTACCCTGTGAACTGCACAGAGAAATGTATGAAACACTATGGGCCATATATAATTGCTATTGCTTATGGTAGGAGCAGGTACAAAGCCAAAATTGATTTATTTCACACCAATTAAAATATCAGTGTAAAATAAGTGACCCCAGGCCAGCAGTTTTGGATAAACTGTTTGGCAGCCCAAATAAATCAGTTTTAGCTGTGTATCATGTAATTCCCAATCTTTAATCCCTTGGAATCCAACACACATATGTTGTTTTTTGTTTTTTAAATCAAGATGTATCCCAAGACGTTCACAGCTAGATATTTCATCACTACTACCATTGTCAGAAGGTGGAAGGTCAGCAGTTTGAGTCCCGAGTACTGCAGAATGGAATAAGCTCCCATATTTGTCCCAGCTCCTGCCAACCTAGCAGTTCAAAAACAAGATATTGCAAGTAGATAAATAGGGACCACTTTGGTGGGAAGGTAACAGCATTCTGTGTGCTCCGGTGTCTAGTCATGCATGCCACATGACCACAGAAATGTCTGCAGAAGCAGACAGCGCTGGCTCTTCGGCTTTGAAACAGAGATGAGCACTGAACCCCAGAGTCAGATACGACTGGCTTTCGAGCAAGGGAAGCCTACCATTGTCATAAAACATATTATGTACACACATTTCTGGCAATTTTAATTGATTAGCCTGAAGACACTTTAGGCTGCCACAAAAATGGACAAGTGGGCCCCAGAACAAATCAAACTATAACTGTCTATGGAGACAAAAGTGATGAAGCTGGAATTGTCCAATTTTGGGCACATTGTGAGAAGTCAAGACTCTCTAGAAAAGACAATAATGGTGTGAAAGTTGGAAGATGTAATGAAATGAATTATACCCTTTTAGTGTATGAGAGTCAAGACACAGGAAACAGCCAAGGGCTGGGTTAACTCAGGTTTATTGCATAGCGGTCAGAGGGAACATGAGGTAATGGCGGACGAACAGCTCTCTATATATGGTCGTAACGTATTTGAATGTGGCTCCACGATAGCCCATTGGCTACTGCCCGCGTGACGTCATGGCTGGTCACGCCCTTCTTGTCCAGGTGTAGGTAGCGGCGGGAAACTTCCCGCGCTGTGGCCTTTGATGGGTTTGAACCAAGAGAGCTTGGACGCTCGCTGCTGCCAGCTGGTGGTCATTAGCTCGCGTCCATTTACAGGGTTTATAGTGATCAGCTGAAGGTTACATTGTTACTCGTAGGCAAGGTTACATTGGTTCAGATACATTGTTATCACATGTAGAAGGGTACACTGTTAGAACACAACACTCCTCCCCCCTAGGATGAGACGAAGTCTCTCAGCCAAGATGGCTTATTTCGAACACGCTGGGGTCTCGGCGCGGGCTGCCCTGCCCCGGCTTCGCTCCCTCCTCCTTGCTCCCTGGCTTCCTGCCCTGTAATCGGAGAGGATGACTTGTTAGTAGCTTGCCGCGGCTCTGCGGCTTTGTTGGGCGGTGTGTGCTTTGTTTGGGAAGAACCGGGGGCACTGGGGGCTAACGAAAAACCCCTCTTCTCGCTTGGATGGGTGGGGGAACACTCCAAAAAACCCCCCCGGCTAGCAAAATTAAAATCGTAATCGAATTCGGGGGAAGCGGCAGCGGCGGCCGCAAGCTCCTTTTCCCCCTCCCCGGGCTCTGATAGAGCTGGCGTGTCAAAAGGATATGAGTCGGGATCACTGCTTTCCCCCCTGGTTCCGGACTGGTGTCCTTCTCTGTCTCCCCCTTGGGCTAAACGGGTGGGGGAGAACCCTATCGCTGAATCCGGTTGCTGAGCCCCACTGATCGGTCCCTCACTCACTCGGCGCCGCAGTTGGTCCGCGTGCCTCCTCCAGAGGAGACCGGTGTTCGTTTCCACCCGGTACGACACTGGTCCCGTCTGTTCTACTATCGTCCCTGGCACCCAGACTGGGCCTGCGTTGGCATAGTTCCTACAGTGTACAGGATCGCCTACGCCGAAACCTTTCGAGACCGCTAAACCTATGTTCTTCCCTTTGTCCTCGACCCTCGTCGGGTCTAACCTGGACAAGATCGTGGTCAGTTTCCTCCGCATCAGCAGCTCAGCCGGCGAGTATCCGGACGCTAAGGGGGTCACTCTGTACGCTAATAGAAATTGACAGACTTGGTGATTTAGATCCCCCGAGCCCATGCGCCGCAACGCATCTTTTGTTGTGCGCACCAACCGTTCCACTTGGCCATTCGTGGCCGGGTGAAACGGCGTGGATGTGACGTGCCGAATTGCATTTGCCTCCATGAATGCCGCGAACTCAGCGGACGTGAAACAGCTAGCGTTATCGCTGACCAGAGTGTCGGGTAAACCGAACGTGGAAAAGACCCTCCTTAGCTGGCCAATGGTAGTGGCGGAGGATGTGCTCTTTACCGGAATGACCTCCAGCCACTTCGAGTACGCATCCACTACCAGGAGAAAAATGGTTCCTCGGAACGGGCCAGCAAAATCTACGTGCACCCTGGACCACGGTCCCCCTGCTGCGTCCCATTCCCTATGCGGGAGACAGGCTACCTCCGGTCGGGAGCCCTGACATGCCTCACAAGTGCCAATCATATGCTCTATGTCGGCGTCTAGCTGGGGCCACCAGAAATAACTCCGGGCCAGTGCCTTGGAACGGACGATTCCCGGGTGGCTGACGTGCAGCAGCTTTAGCACCTTCGGTCGCAGGGACGTAGGAACCACCACCCGTTGGCCCCACAAGAGGCACCCCCTCTCTAATGACAATTCTATTCGTTTTCGAAAAAATGGGTCGAATTCCATGCTTGGGGATGACGCCGGCCACCCCTTCTGTACCCACGAGCATACTTTCTCCAGTGTTCTATCCTTTCCCGTCACCTTGGCGATGTCGGCCGGTACTATTGGGGGTGAATCTAAGACCTCTATTAGCAATACCTGGCGGTCTCTTCCTACCCCTGCCTTCTGATCATCCGACAAGGGCAACGGAGACCGTGAAAGCGCGTCTGCATGGCTGATCTCCTTCCCGGGCCGGTATTCCAACTCATGTTGGTATGCGTTAAGAAAAATAGCCCACCGCAGCATCCTTGGGGACAGGATCTGTGGCGTGGGCTTATTTGCAGTGAAGATTCCTAACAGGGGCTTGTGATCAGTCACGATCTTGAACGGGCGACCATACAGAAAATCGTGAAATTTTTTGGTTCCCGCTACTATCGCTAATGCCTCCCTGTCGGTCTGTGCGTAATTCCGCTCTGCTTGGGACAGGGACCTTGAATAAAACGCTATCGGGGCCTCCCTTCCGTCGTTCAACACGTGGCAAAGCACCGCCCCCACTCCCACCGGGGATGCGTCGCAGACTAAAACTACTGGCCGTTTGGGATCGAAATGAGTCAGGATTGCCTCGGATGTTAGGAGTTGCTTTAACTCTGTGAACGCCCTCTCTTGCTCGTCACCCCACAGCCATTTTACCTCTTTTTTAAGTAACTGATGGAGCGGCTCGGCAACAGACGCCTTCCGTGGAAGGAAGGTATGGTAGAAATTGAGAAGCCCCAGAAATGACTGCAGTTCGGTTTTGGATGTGGGGCGAGGAGCTTTCTTGATAGCGGCTACCTTAGATTTGGACGGCCTAATTCCCTCGGGCGTGACACGGAACCCTAAAAACTCAACCTCTGTTTCGAAAAATACACATTTGTCTTTTCTCAGTCGCAGCCCCACTTTCTCGAACACGGTCAGAACTTTATCCAATCTATGTGCCAGCTCGGCCTTACTCCCCCCCGTTATCAACACGTCATCAAAATATGGCAACACCCCCTCCAGCCCCTTCAGGAGGCGTTCCACGAGCGACTGAAAAAGGCCAGGTGCCGAGTTCACGCCGAACTGTAACCGCGACACCTGGAACGCCCCCTTGTGTGTAACTATTGTTTGTGCCGCCGCTGTGGCGGGGGTTACAGGGAGTTGCTGGTAGGCCTGTGCTAAATCGAGCTTAGCGAAACACTTTCCCCCATTCAGCCTGGCCAGGAGGTGGCTGACCACTGGCACCGGGTATGCATTAGGGCGGATCGCCTTGTTAATTGTACACTTATAATCAGCGCAAATGCGCACCTCCCCGTTAGCCTTCAGTGCTGTTACAATTGGAGTCTCCCACTCCGCGGAATCCACAGGAACAAGAATCCCCTGACCCACCAGTTTGTCCAGTTCCGCCTCTATTTTGTCCTTTAGTGCGAACGGCACCCTGCGCGGTTTGAGTCTTATCGGGCGGACCTCCGGGTCTAGGTCGAAGGCTACAGGGGGTCCCTTGAACTTTCCCAGTCCACTTTTAAAAACGGCGGGGTGTGCGTCGCACACCGCTTGTATTGGGTCCACGCCTACGGCATGCACCCCCCCTATGAACAAACCTAAAGGCTGAAACCATTGCGTCCCGAGGAGGCTACAACTCCCCCCTTTTAGCACCACTAGGGGAAGTTCCGCAGAATGTCTCTTAAAACGAACCCAGAATGTCCCGACCCCCAACACTGGAATGTTGTTCCCCTGTACGTCCCGTAGTGTGGCCCTCAACGCTTTAAGTTTGGGCCGCACGTGGGGGTCGATTTTCAAGAACTCTCTCTGGGGAATTATAGAATAGGAGGACCCCGAGTCAATTTCCATCCTAATGGGGGTCCCTTGTACTAGTACCTCAACGAAGTAATGGGGCTGTCCCGCAGACACGCTGAACACAGGAGCGTCGCCCTCGCTGTCGTCCGAGATGCGGCCCACGCCGTCCTGCTTCCTCGTGGTCCGGGCGCCATCTTTGGACCTCGCTGGACGGTCCGGTCTGGCCGAACGGTCTTGTGACTGTCTCCGGCCCTCTTTCCCTTTTCTGCACGCCTTGGCGATGTGCCCCCGACGGCCGCAGTTGTAGCACTCGGTTTTTCTGAATGGGCACCTCACGCGCTCATGGGCCGCTCCGCACCCATCGCAACGGCGCCCTCCCCTTCGGACCTTCTGGACCTCCTCGCCGTCGCTGCTTTCCGAAGACGACTTCGAGGTCCGTCGGGTTGCGTGCACCGACTGTCCTGACTTTCCGTGCAACGAGTTTTCCGCTTTGCCGGCCCTCGGACGCCACTCACGCCACTTGTGCATCTCATCTACTCCAGCATTCGTGGATTCCGCGGCTTCCGCGGCCTCTACAACCTCTGTCAGTGTGGGTGGTGGCTCCTTGTTCATCAGGCTGCGCTGCACTTCCTTGTCCTTCAGGCCACACAGAACTCCGTCCCTGAGGGCCATCTCTAGAAAGTGGTCCCATCTGCAGGGGGTGGCGGCTACTCTCATAGCTGTTACGAAGGCTTCTACCGACTCGTCCGGCGCTTGAACTCGCCTCCAAAACGCGCTCCGAGCGGGAAACATTGCCCTCGAGGGTCGGAAACGCTCACGCAGCAGTTTCATGATGTCATCGGCTTTGAACTCACCCATCTTCTTCGGCGCAATAATGCCCACCAGCGTTCGCTTGGTCTCCATCCCAAGCATGCGGGTGAGGATGGCCCTCTTCCTTTCCTCGTCGTCTTCTTTGACTTTGAGTTCCACCAGTGCCGCCTGGAAGTCCATCTCAAAAAGCTCCCAGTCTTGCGGTTTGGTAATGTTGAACCCGCTCTGTGCCCTGGCTCCTTGGGGATCCATAATCCCACCTTCATCGCCAATTTAGTGTATGAGAGTCAAGACACAGGAAACAGCCAAGGGCTGGGTTAACTCAGGTTTATTGCATAGCGGACAGAGGGAACATGAGGTAATGGCGGACGAACAGCTCTATATATATGGTCGTAACGTATTTGAATGTGGCTCCACGATAGCCCATTGGCTACTGCCCGCGTGACGTCATGGCTGGTCACGCCCTTCTTGTCCAGGTGTAGGTAGCAGCGGGAAACTTCCCGCGCTGTGGCCTTTGATGGGTTTGAACCAAGAGAGCTTGGACGCTCGCTGCTGCCAGCTGGTGGTCATTAGCTCGCGTCCATTTACAGGGTTTATAGTGATCAGCTGAAGGTTACATTGTTACTCGTAGGCAAGGTTACATTGGTTCAGATACATTGTTATCACATGTAGAAGGGTACACTGTTAGAACACAACAACCCTGTGCTTTAGCTTCATCCAAGATGGAGAGTTTGGTGTATAGGAGTCCCTTCGTACAACTTGACAGTAGATAAGTACAACAAGAAGTCTACAATTCTATGTTTCCATGGCTACTACATAATTTGAGGGGTCCTGCTAAGATGAAATACGATCACAAATCTAAAATGTGACATGATTATTAAGGTTGGAACATTCTTTTTTAAAGGAAAGGGGAAAACATAAAAGAAGCTTTTATTTTCAGTTTCAGTTTCTGCCATCAATTCCCAAAAGAGAGCCTTGTATACACAAATGATTTGTTTCAACAAGAGGAGTACATGCAAATTTTGTGCTTCCCGTATTATCCTCTTTCATTAAATTTTCCCTTCATCTTTTGTCTGTCAAATTTCTTAGGCATCCTTTTCCAGACATTAGCATTTTGAGGGCTGGTGTCAATACCCAGTAAGAACATCCAGAAGGAACATTGAGTCTTCTTCTTCTTCCATGTCTAGGCCAGATGTGAAACTGTCAAAATGTAGAAACCCTTTGGTGATTTCATTCTGCAGTTCCCTTCTCCTGACTTATTGTGAGAAAGATTAGCTGGCAACACAAGGTTGCCATTACCAGGGAACGCTAGATTGATAGTGGTTCAGGAATACCACTATCTTTGCAGGCGCACCCCCCAATAAAGGACTCAGACACTGATAAAAGTGGATAACGGCATTGGGCCACATTTATTGATTCATGCCCTAGTCCGAATTATAAATTTCTATTGGTAATTGACCAATCATAATTCTTAAGGCAAGCAGGCCGAAGTAACACTGGTAAGGTACCACCCAAAATTGCCAACGGCAATTGCTACAATGTATCCATTTGTATCCATTTGTTTGTTGACAACAAACAAATTGTTGACCGTAGTCAATATCTAACTAATGACCCCACCCTCTGACGCGTATCCGTAAAATCACGGGGTGATGCATGCTGTCTAGCTATAGCCATCACCCCGTCTCCTAGTTCGTCGTTGACCGGACAACGTTTAACCAACTTATGCCTGTCTAGTGTTGTCCAGTCAATTGCGAACTTGCCGGATACCTGTGGGTCATAATGTTTACCTTACCAGTGCTACCCGCCCATGTGACCAAAGTCAACAGCAGCAACAGAAAAACCCCTATGTCAAACCATAGCAACAGTGTGGGATGGGCGAAAAAACCAGGACCCGGAAGCCAATATGGGTCCCAGCCAAAAATTCCCACCCGGCCCCGAAGCGACCAAAACATCACACTGTTAACTAGGGAGGGGGTGGAGGGGAAAAACTTCTCCGCTCCGTCGCTTCGCAAAATGGCAGCTCGGCTGCCTCGTGGCCACCCCTTTTATAAGGGAGCTGGCCACGCCCCTAACTACCCGGATGCCTTCGTCCGGTGGGGGGGGGGGCCCGCAAAGAGCGCGGTGGCCATTTTGGCACCGCACTTGCATTGCAGGCGCACCCCCCAATAAAGGACTCAGACACTGATAAAAGTGGATAACAGCATTGTGCCACATTTATTGATTCATGCCCTAGTCCGAATTATAAATTTCTATTGGTAATTGACCAATCATAATTCTTAAGGCAAGCAGGCCGAAGTAACACTGGTAAGGTACCACCCAAAATTGCCAACGGCAATTGCTACAATGTATCCATTTGTATCAATTTGTTTGTTGACAACAAACAAATTGTTGACCGTAGTCAATATCTAACTAATGACCCCACCCTCTGACGCGTATCCGTAAAATCACGGGGTGATGCATGCTGTCTAGCTATAGCCATCACCCCGTCGCCTAGTTCGTCATTGACCGGACAACGTTTAACCAACTTATGCCTGTCTAGTGTTGTCCAGTCAATTGCGAACTTGCCGGATACCTGTGGGTCATAATGTTTACCTTACCAGTGCTACCCGCCACACGGAGGGGCTTCAAAGAAGGCTCGATGCCCCCCCCAGACCGTCAGCTCGGTCAACAGGCCTGCTCGCCAATCACCCAACAGGAGGTCCATACCTCCTCGCGACAGATGGACCCCATCCCCTGCATACAAGTCATAACTTTGTAGGCTAATAGCGGGGTGACGACTGACCCTCCCGCAAGCCCTGTCGACAAGGAACCGCGCCACTGCCCTACTCACCATGCGTCTAGCACGGTCAAGGGCCAGGAGGTCAACGCCCCCTCTGTAAGAATGGCGCGGGACCATGTCCGACCAAACAAGGGTTGTGGCGGGCCAGACGTAATGCAGGTAGGCGAGGTCCTCGCAAATCGCATGCTTCAGCGATAAGCCGGTTACCTGGCCCAAATCATTGCCCCCCAGATGTATGATCAGAATGTTAGGCGGGTCAGCATTCTGGCCTGAAAAAAGGAAAGGCAGCAGCTCCCGCCATAACATCCCAGGCTTACCATGCCATGTGAGACTTGCGTATGCACCCAGTCCCAGTCGGGGTCCCCACTCTGTCGCCGCAGCGTAATGCGCTGCCCTGTGCACGTAGCTATGGCCCACCAGCCATACTGTCACCGGTGTCATACGACACCCCGGGTCTGTAAAGAAAAATGAGGAAAAGAAGGTAAGGTGACTGGGTTGGTACTCACGGCGGGAGTGGGCGCACATAAAACTGAAAACACTGCGAACCCCACTGTCCCATGCTACGTATGTCAGCCCCGGAGTACCCAAAAGCAGTTGCGGTTGAGGCCGCCCCTATACGGAATGAATGGGTGCCATAGCGGGCGCCTGGGAGGCCCACACTGGCCAGCACTTTGCCTGTCACCTTCCAAAATTGAAATTTAGTAAGGGGAGACCCATCTTGGTGACAGAAAAACGGGCCATGGTGCGTGCCACGCAGTGCCAGGAACTCCTGTAGGGCACCAACCGGACAGATGTCTGCCAAAGAACACCGTAGCAGTCGCACACCACTGCCTACGCCATGCTGATCCGTCTTAGAGGAGCGTATCCTCAACTGAGCCCAGTCTTTGGCAACACAGACATCCTCGAGTTCCAGTGCCCTACGACTTGCATCCGCCTTAGACAGCATCACAAGCTCGCTGATGCGGAGCGCTCCAAAAAATGCCACCGTTGTGGCTGCATGGAACAGGGCTGCCTCATATGCATCAAAACAGAGGCAAGGCCAGCCCCGGGCCAACTGGGTAAGGACCCCTGGGGAAATCGGGTGGCGGTCGTCCGGGCAACGCCCGCGCTCGCGCACCCACCCCTCCAAAACATGTCTCACATGGAAGTCAGAGGTGCTGTCCACATGACCCCCCACTTTGGCCATAAAAGCCATCGCTGAAAGCTTAGATGCTATGGTGCGAGGTGCAAGGCCCTGAGAATGCAGGTAAACCATGAACTGCAGAACGTGGGTTACCGGGATCGGCCAGGTTCCTGGCAGTTGAAATTGGGTACAGAATGCCCTGAAAGAATTAATTGCGTGGTGATACGCCTTACGCGTGCGTGGCGCTAGCGACAGGCCAATCGCCCGGTTCACCTCTCCTTGCCAATGGTCCATATCTCCTCCGGGAGTGGCGAGGGAAATTCCTCCGCATCCGGGGCCAAGGCACGGAACCGGGAGATCTGTAGGCAGGGCAAAGCGTCAGCAATATCATTATTAACCCCTGGGACATGCCTGGCCCTGAACAGTACGTTGAGGCGCAGGCTGCGCAACACAAATTGGCGCACTAGGTCCATAACCCTGGGCGATTTTGAAGTCTGTGCATTGACAATGTGGACCACAGCCGCATTGTCACACCAGAAATGCACGACCGAGTTGGACCACTCCTCGCCCCATAGCATCAAAGCACCCAGGATAGGGAAAAACTCTAGATATGTGAGATCACGCAGGCGACCTGTGCCTGCCCAGGCCGGTGGCCACCCACCATAGGCCCACTTCCCATTGAAGTACATCCCATAACCGAGGGATCCCGAGGCATCAGACTGAATCTGAAATTGAGGGGAACCCAGGAGGTCATACCTCCAAAATGAGACCCCATTGAACTCCCTCAGGAACTGTAACCAGACAAGCATGTCTGCCCTGATACCCCGGGTAAGCCGAACCCTATGATGAGGCCTGGATAATCCTGCCATGGCGTCGCACAGGCGCCGGGCAAAAGCCCTGCCCGGTGCGACCACCCTGCAAGCAAAATTAAGGTGACCATGTAGCACCTGCAGTTCTCTTAGTGATGCCTTGCGCTTGGCCAGCAAGTCCGAGATAAGGGCCACTATCCTTGACACCTTATCCCGCGGTAACCTAGACGCCTGCGCTATCGTGTCAATCTCCACCCCCAGGAAGACTAGCTGGGTAGATGGGCCCTCGGTCTTTTCGGGCGCTAAAGGGACACCGAGTTCCTCCATTAGTGTCTGAAATGTGTTGAGGAGACGTGTACACGTGTCCCAGCCCCGTTCACCCCCGAATAAAAAGTCATCCAGGTAATGGGCTACAGACCGGGACCCTGACCTGTGGACGAAAGCCCACTCTAGGAAGGTACTGTAACGCTCGAAAGCCGAGCATGATATGGAACAGCCAAAAGGCATGGCCTTATCAAAGTAATATTCACCCCGAAATTTGAAACCCAGCAATTCAAAGTCGCCCGGGTGCACCGGCAAGAGGCGAAAAGCCGACTTAATGTCGCACTTAGCCAGCAGCGCACCCGGGCCACATGAGCGCACCATGCGCAGCGCGTGGTCAAAAGATGTATACCTGACTGAGCAAAGGTCATCAGGGATAGCATCATTGACCGATCGGCCGGCTGGGTAGGACAAGTGATGGATAAGGCGAAACTCGCCTGGAGACTTCTTGGGAACCAAGCCCAGGGGCGATACCTTAAGGTTAGTGAACGGGGGTGCAGGGAAAGGGCCAGCGACCCTGCCCGCATTGACCTCCTTATTAATGCTGGCGGCAGCCACCTCCTCCCTCCCCCTAAGGGACAAAAGGTTGGGGGCATCCTGAGGGGACCTATCACCCATGAAAGGAATACGGAACCCCTGCCTAAAGCCCTGAAGGAGATAATCCGCATCCTCCCCCTTCGGGTACAATGCGAGCCAACGCTCCAACATGTCCATATTAATTGGGGAGGGAGCCTTTCGGTGAACCAGCTCCATCTGCGGCAGTCTTGCCAGCCCACTGTCCGCCCCTCCCTCTGCCCCGCGTCCCTCCAGGCCTGGGACAGGCAGAGGCCGCATGGGGGCCCGCACAGGTGGGACACTCATGTCTGTACTTGCAATTCTTCTTATTGCAGGAACCATTAGACGAGAAAGTCCAGCACAGCAGGCGGGCTTGAACCCCCTGCCCCGCCACCTGGCGGGGAACCTGTGCTGGAGCCGCTCGCTGGACCGCATGTCCACAATGGTATCTTTCCCCTGGTGCGGGGCGCGTGGGCGTCATGTACAGAAGCCAAAGCCTCTGGCATGGCTCATCCCACCTCATCTCAGGGTGCAGGGGAATTCGCATACGGAATTCCTCGTCATAAGCCAACCACGACGGGCCCGGAAAGTCAACCATCGCCCCATAGATGTTGTCCAAATACTGGACCATCGGAATTGCCAAATCCGGCCGGGCCCTCAGGTACACCGCCATGTAGATGAGGTAAGCCGGCAGCCAGTTGGCCCACGTCCGTGGTGGCTTGCGACGACGTGCCTGTTCCTTATCCTTCTCATCCTGCCCCTCCCTCTCTTCCTTGGTGGGCTCCCTATTTAGGAGTGAGAAGATATCTACATACTCCCCCCGCCATATTTTCTCTTTGGTGGCCTGTGCCAAGTGGTCACCCAGTGGCAAGGAATACCCCGCTGTCGGCAAGGCCGAGACAGGCACCGCAGAAACTGCGGGCATCTGGAAAGGGGCTTGGACTAGCCCAGCCACCCTCAAAACATTCCCCACAGGGTAGGAAACACCCCCCACCCCGGGGCCCTGGGTGGTAGTCGTCGTCGCTGGGTGGGGCGTCAGCGGTTGCACCGCCGCACCACCCACGCGAGGCCAAGGCCATTGGAAAGCCCCCCCAACGTGGCCACATGTGTAGGTGCACTAGTTTGGACCGCATACTCACATGCTGCACCCCCGCGGGCCGCCCCCACCGGGGGTTCCGGCCCACTGGGGGCGTCGGAGCTCACGACCGCCATAGAGCTCGTTGCCGGGGCCTGACCCGCACTGCCCTGTTGGTTGGGGAGCTGCGAGGCAGTGGCCGAAGTCGCGCCACGCGCCTCAAGCCGCTCGACCCGTCCCGTTGCCTGCCGCTGCCCAGCAGACGACGCGTCAAAATGAACCCCAAAGGGAGTCCCAGCGTGGCTGGCCCGAGCCAGGGAAGCCTCGAGGGCCGCAACGCGGGCCAGTAAGGCCTCCACACTGACGTGGGGCCAAGGGCCAGCCGGCTCGCCTGCTACAGGCGTGGGTACAGGTCCTTGTACCCCGGGGCCCGAATAGGGCCATGACCCCACACCCAGGCCCGGTAGGGCCGACATAGGCACCTGCCAGGGAAGGGGACCACACCACCCCCCAAGGCTGGAAGGCCCCGGGGTGAGCTGCGCCCCTATAGAGGAAGGCCCAGTAGAATGGGCACCAGGAGCGGTGTCCACCGCTTGCGGGCCGCGGGCCGCAGCCCATGCTGGACCCATGCTTGGATCCCCAGCCTCCGGCCAAGGGGGAATAGACCCCATCCCACCGGTCCCGGTGGGTGCAGGCAAAGGCGGCTGCTGGGGAGGCGCAGCCGCGGTCCTCCGACCCGGATTGCGCCTCCGAACCGCGTGAGCCGCGCTCGCGGCCGCCTTCTTCTTCAAAGGCATCTCAGTCCAACCTATGGGAAGCCGAAGGAAGAAAATCAGCAGCCAAAAGGCTTCCCAGTCAAGGCAAAAGCGACGGAGGTAAGAGGGAAAATCTTCTCCGCTCCGTCGCTTCGCAAAATGGCAGCTCGGCTGCCTCGTGGCCACCCCTTTTATAAGGGAGCTGGCCACGCCCCTAACTACCCGGATGCCTTCGTCCGGTGGGGGGCCCCCCGCAAAGAGCGCGGCGGCCATTTTGGCGCCGCGCTTGCATTAAGGAGGCTCTTTCTGTGAACCCCAGGAAAGTGGAGTGGGAAATTTTAATTGATAAATGGCTTGGCTTGGTTGAAATCCAGTAAGGAGAAATGCTGGTCTTTCTTTACTTCATCAGTATAACTGTGCTATTCACTTGCTTGTTTCTTTGATTCTCTGTTGCCTTAGTTCTGGTATGGGGGGGCGATCTCATGTAGCTGTGCAACACAGAGGAAGAACTGAAAAGGTTCCTCTGTGCTCCATTGCTAGAAGAATGAATAGTGAACTAGCTACACTTTTGCATCTCACCACCTGCCTTAGGCAGTAGTATGGATCCAGTCCTCCGTGTCATGGTGCCTACAAGAGGCGGGCAGAGAGCCAAAAGTCCCTACATTTTATACTTCAAATTATTTTTTATATTGTCAAGAGTATGCTACAATAGAAAAGCACTGTTGGCTCTTACATAGGTACTCATTGTGGTTAATGAGGAAATTCCTCCACTCCATCCTTAAGGTATCAATTTCCTTATAAAATACTGAAATACTGAGTATCAGTAGCGTTTGTAAGGGTTCTTTGGGGGATATTTTGGATTACTTTCAGAAAGAAGATGAATAACAAAAAATGTAACCAAATAATCTTTTTTCTTTTTTACTAAATGACTAGTGCATGAAAAACATGAAAATGAAAGATATACCCACCTGTCTGGTCAAGTTATCCTGCTATGGTAATAGAGTAGACCATACTGCCAATAACTCAACACTGAGTGTCAGGCAGCAGTTAATTATCCTGACAGCCTAGGCTAGTTTCAAAAGGAGTATAGGCTGGGTAGAATACATTAATACAATTCATATAATACATATCCATAATCAAGTAAATAAATCTCCCTTGCAGGATATCCCAATTTGATTGATATATTGGGTTATTATATCCATTGCCTTAATTATAAACTTGGCAGTTCTATATACAGTGTGCACATTAGAACCCAAGAATAAATAAGACAGTTTGTAATTAAGATCCCAAAAAGCTGTGTTTTCCAGAAAGAATGACAGATATTCAAATCTAATAGAAGTATATAATCTTCACCAGGAGCCTTATTAGACTTTAAAGATTTGATAATAATTTTAATTTCAGCCACGGAAACATGGAAGGATATCAAAAGGAAGGAAGTCTGTGCTTAGTTTATGTGTAAGGCCCTGGTTTGAATTAGAAAATAAATTGGCATAATAATCTTCCCAAATAATATTCCCAAACTGAAGCAGGAACTGGAATATCTAGTTGAAATTTGTGTTCCTTCTGCAAACCTGCTACATTGTTCCAAAATAAAACAAAATTTGTCACTTTAGCCCAGACTTCCAGCTCGGACCATAATTTAGCTTTATATGCTGTTTTCTATCAATTTCTTATATTCATACCTCGTTTTTATCATTTTTGCACGTTTGTTAGTTGTAGGGTGTTCCAGAGCCTGACACATAGTGGCTTTCAAATGTTCTCTACTATGTAGATAGTCAGAATCATACCACTTTGAGCTGGTTTGCTGATGATTTTTATAGGAAATTTATGAGTTAAAAAGTTCCTCAAGGTAAAGCATAAATCAGCATAAGCGGTCAGGATTATATCTGAGCCTAGACTAGAGATAGAAATTGAGTTTTTCCAAGTCTGAGCCTGTTCAGAATTTTAAAAAGTTAATAATGACTTGATATCAACCATTGCCTAATTTAGTTTCCTTTTCTGCCTCACCTCAAAGTTGGCCAGTATCCTCTTATCATGTGATGTATATGGCCTTATGTCCAATCTGCCTTTGAATAAGACTGTGATTAGTCTTAGACTACCCAAATATTTGGAGGAAAATAAGATGTATATGGTGAAATATAAATATTCAATAATATCAACACTGTAGAATTGGGTAGAATGGTCTCTGTGGATTAATCTATGTCCTTGCCAACCCAGCTCTGCTTTGACAAGGGTAATCAACCCTCCAGATGCCTGCCCTTTAGTTTTATATTTTTCTGCAGGGGTAGACCAAGAACTAAAGCCTGCTAATTTAATCTCTTCTTCCTCTTTGGTAAACCAGGTCTTTGCCAGGTCATCCACCTGCTCATGAAACCCTTGATGCAAACCATTTGGCCTGCAAATATATTTAAAATGGCCCTTTGGAACCTCCTGCCAATTGAGCTGTGTCTCCAGACAGAGTTGCTGAACTTTAGGAAAGGGCTAAAACCTGGCTGGCAAAGCAGGTGTGGGGCACCAGCAAAGTTTCTACATATCATTTTCCTTTCCCACCTGATCTGGAGAGGGTGTGTGTGCGCGCACTTGTGTGTGTGCGTGCACGCATGTGCGTGCACGTGTGTTGTGTGTGCATGTGTGCATGTGTGCGCGCGTGTGCATGTGTGCGTATCTGCACCATGTGACCTTCCTCTTCTGCCACTCTATCCCTTACTGCCTGCCATAGAGAGATGTTGGGGTCCTCCAGGGTTGCTCCTCTCTATGATAGGCAGTGAGGGCTAGAGTGGCAGCAGAGGAGGCCAACATGGCACAGACAGACGCAGACAGACCCACACACACAACCCTCTCCCTGGATTCGGAGCCTCCATCTGTTGTGTTCTAATGGTTTTACCTTCCACAATGTATCTGAACCAATGTAACCTTGCCTATAGCAACAATGTAACCTTCAGCTGCATCATATGAACCCTGTAAGAGGACGCGAGCTAATGACCACCAGCTGGCAGCAGCGAGCGTCCAAGCTCCCTTGGTCCAAACTCATCAAAGGCAACAGCGCGGGAAGTTTTCCCGCCATCACCTACACCTGGACAAGAAGGGCGTGACCCGCAATGACATCACGCAGACAGTAGCCAATGGGCTACCATGGAACCACGTTCAAATGTATTACTACTGTATATAAAGAGCTATCGATCCGCCATTACCTCATGTTCCCTCTGTCCACGATGCAATAAACCTGAGTTAACCCAGCCCGAGGCTGTGTCCTGTGTCTTGGTTTGCATACACCAAATTGGCGACGAAGGTGGGATAATGGATCCCCACGGAACAGCCAGGGCACAGAGCGGGTTCAACATCACCAAACCGCAAGACTGGGAGCTGCTTGAGATGGACTTCCAGGCGGCACTGGTGGAACTCAAAGTCAAAGGAGACGACGAGGAGAGGAAGAGGGCCATCCTCACCAGAATGCTCGGGATGGAAACCAAGCGGACGCTGGTGGGCATCATCGCTCCGAAGAAGGTGAGCGAATTCAAGGCGGACGACATCATGAAGCTGCTGCGAGAGCACTTCCGTCCCTCGAGGGCAATGTTTCCCGCTCGGAGCGCGTTTTGGAGGCGAGTCCAGGCGCCGGACGAGTCGGTTGAGGCATTCGTGGCCGCCATGAGGATAGCCGCCGCCCCCTGTAAATGGGACAACATCCTAGAGATGGCCCTCAGGGACGGCGTGCTGTGTGGCCTGAAAGACAAGGAGGTGCAGCGCAGCTTGATGAACAAGGCTGGCAGAGGTCGTAGAGGCCGCGGAAGCCGCAGAGTCCACGAATGCTGGAGTGGACGAGATGCACCAGTGGCGTGAGTGGCGTCCTAGAGCCGGCAAGGCGGAAAATTCGGTGCACGGGAAGTCCGGACAGTCGGTGCACGCAACTCGACGGGCCTCAAAGTCGTCTACGGAAGGCAGCGACGGCGAGGAGGTCCAGAAGGTCCGAAAGGGTGGTCGACGCTGCGAGGGTTGCGGAGCGGCCCATGAGCGCGCGAGATGCCCGTTCAGGAAGGCCGAGTGTTACACCTGCGGCCGTCGGGGGCACATCGCCAAGGCATGCAGAAAACGGAAGGAGGGCCGGAGGCAGTCACAAGACCGTTCGGCCAGACCGGACCGTCCAGCGAGGCCCAAAGATGGCGCCCAGACCACGAGGAAGCAGGATGGCGTGGGCCGCGTCTCGGACGACAGCGAGGACGACGCCCCAGTGTTCAGCGTGTCCGCGGGACAGTCCCATTACTTCATTGAGGTACTAGTACAAGGGGCCCCTATTAGGATGGAAATCGACTCGGGGTCCTCCTATTCTATAATTCCCCAGAAAGAGTTCTTGAAAATCGACCCCCACGTGCGGCCCAAACTTAAAACGTTGAGGTCCACGCTACGAGACGTACAGGGAAACAGCATTCCGGTGTTGGGGGTCGGGAAATTTCGGGTCAATTTTAAGAGACATTCTGCGGAACTGCCCCTAGTTGTCCTTAAGGGGGGAAGTTGTAGCCTCCTAGGGACACAGTGGTTTCAGCCCTTAGGTTTGTTCATAGGGGGAGTGCATACAGTGGGGGTGGACCCAATACAAGCGGTTTGCGATGCGCATCCCGCCGTTTTTAAGAAAGGACTCGGAAAGTTCAAGGGACCCCCTGTAGCCTTCGACCTAGACCCGGAGGTCCGCCCGATAAGACTCAAACCGCGCAGGGTGCCGTTCGCACTCAAGGACAAGATAGAGGCGGAACTGGACAAACTGGTGGGCCAGGGGATTCTTATTCCTGTTGATTCCGCGGAGTGGGAAACTCCAATTGTAACGGCTCTAAAGGCTAACGGGGAGGTGCGCATTTGCGCTGATTATAAGTGTACAATTAACAAGGCGATCCGCCCTAATGCATACCCGGTGCCGGTGATCAGCCACCTTTTGGCCAGGCTGAATGGGGGAAAGTGTTTCGCTAAACTCGATTTGGCACAAGCCTATCAGCAACTTCCTGTGACCCCCGCCACGGCCGCGGCACAAACGATAGTTACACATAAAGGGGCGTTCCAGGTGTCGCGTTTACAGTTCGGCGTGAACTCGGCACCCGGCCTTTTTCAGTCGCTTGTGGAACGCCTCCTGAAGGGACTGGAGGGGGTGTTGCCTTATTTTGATGACGTGTTGATAACAGGGGGGAGTGAGGCTGAACTGGCAAAGAGATTGGACAAAGTACTAACCGTGTTCGAGAAAGCGGGGCTGAGACTGAGGAAGGACAAATGTGTTTTTTTCGAAACTGAGGTCGAGTTTTTAGGGTTCCGGATCACACCCGAGGGGATTAAGCCGTCTAAATCCAAAGTAGCAGCCATTAAGAAGGCCCCTCGCCCCACATCCAAAACCGAGCTACAGTCTTTCCTGGGGCTCCTCAATTTTTACCATACATTCCTCCCGCGGAAGGCATCCGTGGCCGAACCGCTCCATCGGTTACTTAAAAAGGAGGAGACATGGATGTGGGGTGACGAGCACGAGAGGGCGTTCAAAGAACTAAAGCAACTCTTAACATCTGAGGCAATCCTGACGCATTTCGACCCCAAACGGCCAGTGGTCCTAGTCTGTGATGCATCCCCGGTGGGGGTGGGGGCGGTGCTTTGCCACGTGTTGGATGACGGAAGGGAGGCCCCGGTAGCGTTTTATTCAAGGTCCCTGTCCCAAGCGGAGCGCAATTACGCACAAACCGACAGGGAGGCATTAGCAATAGTAGCGGGAACCAAAAAATTTCACGATTTTTTGTATGGCCGCCCGTTCAAAATCGTGACTGATCACAAGCCACTGTTAGGGATTTTCACGGCAAGCAAGCCCACGCCGCAGATCCTGTCCCCGAGAATGCTGCGATGGGCTATTTTTCTCAACGCATACCAACATGAGTTGGAGTACCGGCCCGGAAAGGAGATCAGCCATGCTGATGCACTTTCGAGATCTCCTTTGCCCTTGTCGGACGACCAAAAGGCGAGAGTAGAAAGAGACCGCCAGGTGTTGCTAATTGAGGTCTTAGACGCACCCCCAATAGTACCAGCCGACATTGCTAGGGCGACAGGCAGGGACAGAACGCTGGAGAAAGTTAGTTCATGGGTACAGAAGGGGTGGCCGGCATCGTCCCCAAGCACAGAATTCGACCCATTTTTTCGGAAAAAGCTAGAGTTGTCCCTAGAGAGGGGGTGCCTTTTGTGGGGCCAACGGGTGGTGGTCCCTACGTCCCTGTGGCCGAGGGTGCTCGAACTGCTGCACGTCAGCCACCCGGGCATAGTTCGTTCAAAGGCGCTGGCCCGGAGTTACTTCTGGTGGCCACAGCTGGACGCGGACATTGAGCACATGGTCGGCACTTGTGAGGCATGCCAGGGATCCCGACCAGAGGCGGCCCGTCTTCCGCATAGGGAATGGGACACAGCAAGGGGGCCATGGTCCAGAGTGCACGTAGATTTCGCTGGCCCATTCCGAGGAACCATGTTTCTCCTGGTGGTGGATGCGTTCTCCAAGTGGCTGGAGGTTATCCCAGTAAAGAGCACGTCCTCCGCCATGACAATTAGCCAGCTAAGGAGAGTCTTTTCCACGTTCGGTTTACCCGACACTTTAGTCAGCGATAACGCTAGTTGTTTCACCTCCGCTGAGTTCGGGGCATTCATGGAGGCAAACGCCATTCGGCATGTCACATCCGCGCCGTTTCACCCGGCCACGAATGGCCAAGTGGAACGGCTGGTGCGTACAACCAAGGATGCGCTGCGGCGCATGGGCCCGGGGGACCTGAATCACCAAGTATGCCAGTTCCTCTTAGCGTATAGGGTGACCCCCTTAGCGTCAGGCTACTCGCCGGCAGAGCTCTTGATGCGGCGAAAACTGACCACGATCCTGTCCAGGCTAGACCCGACGAGAGTCGAGGATAAAGGGAAAAACATAGGGTTGGCAGTCTCGAAAGGTTTCGCCGCCGGCGACCCTGTTCACTGCAGGAACTATTCCAGCGCAGGGCCAGCCTGGGTACCAGGGACGGTTGTAGAACAGACGGGGCCAGTGTCGTACCGGGTCGAGACTAACACCGGCCTCCTCTGGAGGAGGCACGCAGACCAACTGAGGCACCGAGTGAGTAGGCCAGTCAGTGGGGCTCAGCAACAGGACTCAGCGTTAGGGTTCTCCCCCACCCGCTTAACCCAAGGGGGAGACAGCAGCGGACAACAGTCCCAAGCAAGGGGGAAGGCAGAAGCAGCGGCCCCGACTCATACCCTTTTGATACACCAGTCCTATCAGAGGCCGGGGAAGGGGGAGAGGAGTTCGCGACCGCTGCCCCCGATTGTAATTTTGATTTTGATTTTGCGAGCCGGGGGGGTTTTCAGGAGTGTTCCCCCACCCATCCAAGCGAGAAGAGGGGTTTTTCGTTAGCCCCCAGTGCCCCCGGTTCCTCCCTAAGAAAGAGCACACCTCCCAACAACGCCGCGGAGCCGCGGCAAGTCACTAACAAGTCTCCCTCTCCAATTACAGGACAGGAAACCAGGGGACAAAGAGAAGGTAGCAAACCCGGGGAAAGGCAGCCCGCATCGAGACCCCAGCGTGTTCGAAATAAGCCATCTTGGCTGAGAGACTTTGTCTCCTAGGGGGGGGGAGTGTGTTTAAGTGTGGGCTCGAGACGTTGTCTCGTCCTAGGGGGGAGGGGTGTTGTGTTCTAATGGTTTTACCTTCCACAATGTATCTGAACCAATGTAACCTTGCCTATAGCAACAATGTAACCTTCAGCTGCATCATATGAACCCTGTAAGAGGACGCGAGCTAATGACCACCAGCTGGCAGCAGCGAGCGTCCAAGCTCCCTTGGTCCAAACTCATCAAAGGCAACAGCGCGGGAAGTTTTCCCGCCATCACCTACACCTGGACAAGAAGGGCGTGACCCGCAATGACGTCACGCAGACAGTAGCCAATGGGCTACCATGGAACCACGTTCAAATGTATTACTACTGTATATAAAGAGCTATCGATCCGCCATTACCTCATGTTCCCTCTGTCCACGATGCAATAAACCTGAGTTAACCCAGCCCGAGGCTGTGTCCTGTGTCTTGGTTTGCATACACCAAACCATCTGTAGAGCATTTTTTCCTTTCCTGCCCAAGTCTGGGGTGGGAGAGTGTATGTCTGTCTGCAACACGTTGGCTTCCTCTGCTTTCGCTCTATCCTCGCTGCCTACCTGTTATGTATGCATAACTGTTCTTGTAAATTACATGTCAAATGACCATGCTGTCTTGCTGGCCTCTATTCTCACAAACTCGCATAGTAATTGGTTCGCGCCGTAATTCAAATGAAGGAGAGCATGCATTGTAGCTGTCAAAATATAACCAATATTCAAATGACCCAATGATGATTATTCCCGCTGTTTTGTATCAAGTTTTTGTGTACATAAGACCCTATTGTTCCACTCCAAGTTGTGTTCAGACCCCATAATAAAAAGAGCTGTTATCACTTATGCTGGTCGTCATCTCCAGTTTCTGAACACCAAATTACCATAGAGGTGCAACCCTGGAGGACCCAACCATCTCTCTATGGTAGGCAGTAAGGGATACAGTGGCTGCAGAGGAAGCTGACATTGTAGTGCTGGCGGTCCGAGTGAGTTAGTCAACAGGCAAGCGGGTGGGTGGGTGACCGAGGCCGGTGATCCTTTGCAGCGCCTCTTCTTACTCCCCAGAAGCATCCTCTGCCTGCCAGGGGAGGGTCCATCAGATTTTTAATTTGTTAAAATAAAATTTTATAAAAAATAAAATAATATAAAAAATAAAATAAAATAATTAAAATAAAATGGGCATGGCCAGCCAATTCTACTACCGGTTTGCGTGAACCAGTGCAAACTGGTAGAATCCCATCACTGGTTCAGAGGCATGAGAAACCATAATCTGCAGTAGCTTTGGATCTATTTCTCCTCGTTATCCAAAGAATTCTGTCTGTATCCTGCTTGGCCTTCTTTTGAATGTTCATACTCCCATTGTCTGATTTAGTCAGGGGCAGACTGGGGGCAGAAACACTGTTGTTAAAAAAAGGCTTGGTATTTGACTGTCTGTGTCAACCAGAAGCAACAGGTATGAGCAAGGAAGTTACCCCTTCATCATAAAATACTCTAATAGGGACAATCTGAATGGTAGCAAGAAAAGATCTCATTTTAAACAACATATGTGGTAGGGTAGTCAGTGGTGGGATTCAAATTTACTACCTACGCTGTGGGTGTGGTATAGTGAGTGTGGCCAGGGGAAAAGCCCTGTGTTGCACCCAAATTAGGACTACTTTATTTCAAAACTTGGATGGGCAGGGCCAGCTGGAATTTCGGCTACTTGTTCTGGTGAACTGGGGCAAAATTGCTGAATCCCACCACTGGGTAGATTGTTTAAAGGTCAGTAAAATTTGCTTACTGCCAGGCATGCTTGGTAGCCACTCAGCTGTATACAAATCTATCTGTTTATGATGACAATGAAGAAGGAGTCACAGAGAAATTATGATTGCTCTTTTAGAGAGCCAGCAACCGGAATTGAGGCTGTTCATAGATATATGAAGGGTAACCTGGTTAAATTCCACAGAATGGGTTAGCTTTAGTGCGGTGTTTTCACTGTGCTCTTGCATACCTCCATCAGGAATCAAGTTGATGACTGTATTAGCTTGAGATTTATTGTTTTTTGCCCTAGGGAAGATTGTTTAGCTAGATTATCTATTTGAGTTTGAACTTCAAAAAATGCTGACAGTCATTCTGAATGCTTTTGTGCAAATCCTTCAAAATCAGATTTTCAAAGGTCCAAGTTATTTCCAATGGAAGCTTTAGTGTCTTGCACGGAAGACAAAGAAGGAGCTGCAGTGAGGGCTAAAACACAGGTTTATTTCATGATGGTCAGGATGAACATGTGGTAATGGCGGAGGTACAGCTCATTTTATACAGCAGTAATACATTTGAAAAGGGTTGCACGGTAGCTCATTGGCTGCTACCGGCGTGATGTCATTCTGAGTGACACCCATCTTCTCCAGGTGATCCTTGTGCGGGAAGGTTCCCGCGGCTGCCAGTGATTGGGGAAATTTGAACCATGTGAGCTGAACGCTCGCAGCTGTCCTCTATGGGTAGCTAGCTCGCGTTCCTTTAACAGCTGGGTTACATTGTAATCATTGTCAGGTTACATTCATACATTCTTAAAGTAATACTGTTGCATACACAACAGAAGCCAACTGCTCAAAGACTGAAGTAACAGTTTGAGCTGTAAGCAAGCATTGTTTTGTCATAAACTTGATTGAACTGTCACATGCCAGGAGCGTCTCCCATTCCTCATCCTGCACAATTTTGTTATTGTTTTCTTTAGGGGAAACAGGAGAGCTGATATTGTGGGAGGAGAAGTGGCTGGGGGAGGGTCAACACAAGGTCAGACCAGTCTATTAAATCATCTCCAAGCCACTGCTTTTCAGCTTCTGACTGTGAGTCACACTCAAGAGCTTCAAATTTATTATTAGTAGGAATTTGGGAGTCATACCTGTCAAGTTTTGGATTTGAAAATAAGGGAAAATTTGGCCACACCCCTCTGTGGGTGAGGCCAAATCTGTGGGCGTGGCCAAATATAGCCATGTGACTTGCTGGGCTCTAGTCATGCCTGCCACATGGCCATGAAAATGTCTGCAAACACAGACAGCACTGGCTCTTTGGCTGTAAATGGAGATGAGCACTGCACCCTAGAGTTGGATATGACTGGCAGATTTTACTTTCTTAGGATCAAAGATCTCTGCAGATGGTGATTGCAGCCATGAAATAAAAAGGCGACTGATGCTTGGGAAACAAGCTATGAGAAACCTGGGGAACATAGTTAAAAGTAGAGACATCACCATGCAAACAAAAAATTGCATAGTCAAAGCAATGGTATTCCTGGTGGTAATGTATGGGTGTGAGAGCTGGACCATTAGGAAAGCTGAGCGCAGAAAAATAGATGCCTTTGAAATGTGGTGTTAGAAATAGGTCGATCCTAGAAGAAATCAACCATGACTGCTCATTAAAGGTCAAATAGTAAAAATGACGCTAAAGTACTTTGGACATCAAATGAGGAGAGAGGATTCACTTGAGAAAGCCTTGATGCTGGAAAAGGTGGAGGACAAAAGAAGGGGGTGGCCAAAAATAAGATTGTTGTTGTTGTTCAGTCGCACAGTCGATTCCGACCCTTTGCGCCCCTATGGACCATTTTCCTCCAGGCACCTCTGTCCTCCACCATCCCCCTCAGCCCTCCCAGTTCTGTGCCCATTGTGTCTACAATACCATCTAGCCATTTCATCTTTGGCCTCCTCCTTTTTCTTTTGCCCTCCACCTTTCCCAGCATCAAGGCCTTCTCAAGTGAATCCTCCCTTCTCATTTGATGTCCAAATTAGTTTAGCTTCATCTTTACTATTTGACCTTCTAATGAGCAGTCAGGGTTGATTTCTTCTCCTCTCTGTCCAGGGGACTCTCAAAACTCTCCTCCAACACCACATTTCAAAGGCATCTATTCTTCTGCATTCAGCTTTCCAAATTATTTTTCCTAAAAAAATAAGATGGCTAGATGGTATTATAGATGCAATGGGCAATGATTCTGCATGTGCTCTTAAGCAGATCTGCTGCTGAGGAGAGCCAAACAAAGGAAGTGAGCACTGGTAAGTTTTGCAGTTGGAGTAGAGCTGCTTTAGAGGCCTCCACTAATTTAAATTGATAATTTAAACTTCTGAGAGCCACCTGTGTTCAAACAGAGGAAGCAGTTAGAAGCTTCCAGAAGCAGGGGGGCAGAGCCACACCAGGCCCTTCGCTGAACTGTGACTCATAGGGGCGGAGTACTGGGACCCCTGCTTTTCAACCTCTTCATAAATGATCTAGAAGTAGGAGTAAAAAGCAAGGTAGCCAAATTTGCTGACGACACTAAATTATACAGGGTAGTGAAAACTGTGAGAGATTATGAGGAGCTCCAGAGGGATCTCTTGACACTGGGGGAGTGGGCAAAGCAGTGGCAAATGAGCTTCAACATTATTAAGTGCAGAGTGATGCATGTTGGGGCAAAAAATCCCAATTACATTTATAAACTGATGGGTTCTGAACTCTCTGCGACAAACCAGGAAAGGGACCTTGGTGTCCTGTGGATAGATCAATGAAGGTGTCAACCCAGTGTGCCTCAGCAGTGAAAAAAGCAAACTCAATGCTAGGTAGGGATCATTAGGAAGGTTATAGAAAATAAGTCAGCAAGTGTCATTTTGCCTCTTTACAAATCTATGGTGAGGGCCCCATCTGGAATACTGTGTACAGTTCTGGTCGCCATACCTCCAGAAGGATATTATGGAGTTGGAAAAAGTGCAGAGGAGGGCAACCAAAATGATTAGGGGACTGGAACACCTTCCTTACCATCTGAGGCTGCAATGGTTTGGCCTTTTCACTCTCGAACGACGGCGTCCAAGAGGTGACCTGATTGAAGTTTATAAAATCATGCACGGTGTGGACAAAGTAGATAAGGAAAAACTGTTTTCCCTATCGCATAACACTAGAACTAGGGGACACTCCATGAAACTTTTGGGTACTAGTTCTCAAACAAATAAGAAAAAGTACTTTTTCACCCAGAGGATTACTGGTCTATGGAACTCCCTGCCAGAAGAAGTGGTGACAGCTGTCAGTCTTGACAGCTTTAAGAAAGGATTAGACAAGTTCATGGAGGACAAGGGTATCAATGGCTATAATTATTGATACTTAAGGACAACCTCGGGGTTGGAGAGATAGGCAGGATATCTCTCAATGCCATTTCCAGGGAATCCTAAGCAGGTGAAGGCATTTCCTTGGGAATACCCTGAAGGAAATGATGAGCCACTGTGTGAGACAGAATGCTGGACTGGATGGGCTGTGGCCTGTTCCAGAAAGGCAGTTCTTATGTAAAGCTGTGTGGGCCAAAGAACCCTTTTCCCATCTTCTTGGGGAACTTTTGTTTTGTTTTCTTCTCTTGTTTACTCATTTTTTTAAAAAAAAAATCCTGGGAAGCAAAGTGCAGAATAGTAAACCAGCCCCCTAGGGTTACCAACTGCTTGTAAGCAGCTTGGCTTTAATGAACTAGCCTTGCACATGGCTAGAACCCCTCCCCCAATTAGGGTGGAGGAGCAAGGGATTAATTCCCCCAAATTAACCAATCTATTTGTTCCTCACTGCACCCAATTGAAACACCAACACCTGAGAATGTCGGATCCACCTTAAGGAAGGGAATTAGTAAAGTAAAAAGCAACCCCTGTAGTTTCCAATCCTCCCAGCAGCTGAGGAGTTAATCTCCCTCCAGATGGTTTGTTAGAAGGTTGGGTGCCTGCTAGGCAGGGCGGGGAAACCTTCGGCAGCAGCTTTTCCTACTGTAAAAGGAACCCAGCCAGGCAACTGCAAGCAAAATAAACCTCAGCTCTCTCTCTTTCTCTCTCTCATATAGTGATCAAGCAACATCCCCTGCCCCCTCCCAAGTTAACTCCAGGAGGCAGGGCAGAAACAGCTCAATAAACCATGAGAGTGAGAGAGAAGTCTCTGCCCCAGACCAAGAGCTGATTTGCCCCTGCATCTATGAAATATCGCTCACCTAGAGTAGACTCCCGTCCCATGGTGGATCCGACCACCAGCAGCAAAACCGATGCCTCCATGACCATGTGGCAGGGAAATGAAAGAGAAGGCCCCACCACCTTCTCTTTCTCTCTCCCCTTCCACAAATGAAAAGCCACAGCGGCCTCTGGTGGCAGGAAAAACATAATGCAGCTTTGCCTGTGAGGGCTCCAGTTAGGACTTTTTAAAATATATATATAAGGGATATTACAGGGAAATTAATAAAATGGGAGGGGGTGGGAAGAGGGGTAAAAATAAGGGGTTTTCCTGGGAAAAATGGAATAGTTGACAGGTATGTTGGGAGTGCATACTTACTATCCCTTCTTGCAAAAAGAGGTCATCAATTTTTGGTTGTTTGGCTGTCTTTAGAAGGTGCTGTGAACCTGGGCTGGCTCCATGAAGTTTTTTCTCTCTTTCCCATTTCCTGAGACGACAGTTTTTCTCTTGTCTTCTTTTTGTTGTCCAAATTTTACCTTCACCTCCAAACAGTTTGGTGGATCTTAGCTACTTCAATCAGACTTGCAGATAAAATAAAACAAAATAAATAAAATAAAGATAAGAAAAGGGCAAGGGAGCTCTGCAATGTGCAAGCTGCCATGCCCCTCCAGCCTGAGGCCGTGTCTGTAAGTGACCACTCAATGGGAAAATAGTTCTGGCAATTCTGATGATAAGCTGAAAATTACAGGGGGTTCTGGATAAAGTGGATTACCTGGACCCCTTTCAGTTAGGATTCAGCCCTGGATATGGTACAAGAGGCTGCATTGGTCACACTGATGGATGATCTTTGATGTGAGCGGGATGGAGGTAATCCATCCATCCTGGCTCTTCTTGACCGCTCAGTGGCATTCGATACCATCAACCATGGTATCCCTCTGGAACGGCTCCGAGGGCTGGGTATCCAGGGCACAATGTGGTCCTGGTTTTCCTCATTTCTTAGGGGCCGGTCCTAGTCAGAGTTGTCGGGAGTTGAGAGGTCCAACCCTTGGTCCCTCCAATTTAATATTTACATGAAGCCTCTGGGGGAGATCATCCATTCCCACGGGGTGAAGTACCATCAGTACGCTGATGATATTCAATTGTACATCTCAGCCCGTGGTGATCCAAGTGATGCAGTTGAAGTCCTATCTAGGTGCCTGGAGGCTGTGAAGATGTGGATGGGGGACAATGGGCTACAACTGAATTCTGGCAAGACTGAGTGGCTGTGGGTAAGGGCCCCCATGTTATCCCGGGAGTTGCCACCTTTGGTACTGGGTGGGGCTCTTTTGCCTCAAATAGACCCAGTGTGTAATTTGGGGGTCCTCCTGGACTCATGGGTCCTGCTCAAAGAGCAGGTGGCAGTCATGGCCAGGAGAGCTTTCACTCAACTTCGAGTGATTTGCCAATCACGCCCGTCCCTGGACCGGGACTCCTTGCTTATGGTCACTCATGCTATGGTCACCTCCAATGCGCTCTACAATGCGCTCTACATGGGGCTGCCCTTGATGACCATCCGGAGGCTGCAGCTGGTGCAAAATGTGGCTGCCCGTGCAGTGATGGGGTGTGGCCATTATGCCCATGCCTCACCCTTGTTAGGGCAGCTGAATTGGCTGCTGATGTGCCTCCAGGTGCAATTCAAGGTTCTGGTTATTGCCTTTAAAGCCCTACATGGTAGTGGACCAGGTTACTTAAGAGACTGCATTACCCCAAAGTCATCCACCCATCCCTCCAGAGCAGACTGGAGGGGCTCCCTAATGGGACCAATGGCTAGAAAGGCTCTAGTACTGAGAGAGGTCTCTAGTACTGGAGGGATTGCCTTTTCAGTATCTGCTCCGGCCCTTTGGAACCTTCTGCTGAATGAACTATGCCTCCATTCAGAGTTATTGGCCTTTAGGAAAGGCCTTAAAACTTGGCTGGCCCAGCGGGTGTGGGGTGCTGTGGGGCACCCCCCCCCCCTCTGGTTCATATGAATAGCCATCTGGGTTCTAGTTTTAACCTATAGTGAATGTTGGGTGGTATCTTCATGGCTTTTTAGTGTCTTTATGATTTTAATTGCTGCTGGGATACTTTTATATTTCAGTGCATTTAATTGGTTGATTGTAAGCCTCCCAGAGTTGCTTCGGTGAGGGGCTGGTGATAATATTTAATTTAAAAGAACTGCCCTACTTCAGGTTATAAGGCTTCCTAGGGCTCTATTTGTCCTTGGGAAGCATATGGGAGCCTCAAGACATTGAGGGTCTTGAACAGAAAGGGTTTTGAACAGCAGGGCTGTTCTTATGTTCTTATGAGGGGAATTTTAATGGGCAAAAAGTGTTGCTAGACCACTGGCAGCAAGATCAAAACTGCCGCCAGCAATCCTAGTGGTAGGATTGAAAGTGTTGCCAACAATCCTGGTTTTCCTCATTTCTGAAGGGTCGTACCCAGTTGGTGTGGTTGGAGAGTGAGACGTCCAGTCCTAGGTCACTCCAATATGGGGTGCCTCAGGACTTGGTTCTGTCTCCTCCCCTATTTAATATCTACATGAAACCGCTGGGTGATATCATCCGTTTCCATGGGGCACAGTACCATCAGTATGCGGATGACACCCATGTGTACATCTCATCTCGTGGTGATCCCAGTGATGCTGTCAAAGTCCTGTCTGAGTGTCTGAAGGCTGTTGGGGTCTGGAAGAGGGACAATGGATTACAACTGAACCCTGACAAGACAGAGTAGCTATGAATCGGGGGCCCGGTGTTATCTTGGAGCTGGATGGGGCAAGCTTGCCCCAGTCAGATCCGGTATGCAACTTGGGGGTCCTCCTGGACTCTTGACTGCTACTTGAAGATCAGGTGGCGGCCATGGTCAGGAGAGCCTTCGCCCAACTTCTGGTAATCCGCCAGTTGCGTCCGCTCCTAGACCGGGACTCCTTACTCATGGTCACTCATGGTCTGGTCACCTCAAGACTAGATTATTGCAATGCGCTCTACATGGGGCTGCCCTTGACAACCATTCAGATGCTACAGTTGGTCCAGAATGTGGCTGCCTGTGTAGTGTTGGGGTGTGGGCATTATGCTCGGGCCTCGCACTGCTTCGGGAGCTGCAGTAGTGGGAGCTGCCCATGGTAGTGGGCAAGGATACCTAAGAGACCACATCGTCCCAAGAGCTTCTACCCATCCAACCAAGGTGGACTGGAGGGGCTCTCTAATTGTGCCATCAGCTAGAGGGGTTCGTCTCTCTACCACAAGAAGGATGGCCTTCTCTGTGTCCGCCCCGGCCCTTTGGAACCTCCTGTCAGTGGAACTGAGGCAACAGACTGAAAACCTGGCTTGTGGGGCAGGTGAGGGGGGTTGGAGGAGAAATAACCCCCACCTGCTGGCTGGTTAAATTAGAACCATCCTCCCCTTTTAGCATGTGTGGGAGGGTTTTTTAACAGGGTTTTTAAGGGGATTTAGAGTCAACCCTCACATAACAACACATTCGGATAGCATCATTTTCTCTTAACAACATGTTGTTATGCACCATGTGTCCCCCCGCATAACAATGTTTTTAGTGTTGTTGTCTGGACAACATCGCTAAAATAACCGTATAATGATGCTAAAAATGTTGTTATGCGGGAAACTCCATAGAAACCCGCATAACAACAAAAATCGTTTAGCAATGCTATGTCATTATGCAAGGGTCTACTGTATTGTTTTAATGGGGTTCTATTTATTGGGGGGTGGGTTTCATATTGTAAGCCGCCCAGAGTCCTTGTGATTGGGGTGGCTATAGAAATTTGGGTAAATAAATAATAAATAAAATAATAAATCTGGGTGGAAGACTCAACGCTATTGTGAGCCATCCTGGGCTACAAAAGGGGTGCCCCCACTTCCACCTCTATCCAGAGGCCCCCAAAGGGTTCTTCAGTGCAATAGGCAGCCCCAGGAGCTTTGGAATCTTAAAGGAAGAGATAGGAAGATTTCCATTAATGTACAGTGGTACCTTGGATAAAGTCCGATTCGGATAAAGTCACAGTTTTCATGCACACATGATGCATTGCTTAAAGTCCAAAACTGCTAAAAATGAACGTTATCTGAGGTATTTGGTATAGAAACCTCAGATAAAGTCCATTTTTGACATTATCTGATGCATCACCCATTTGAAGCGGATAAAGTCCAAAATCGGATAAAGTCCAAATTTGTGGAACAGAGTTTGGACTTTATGCAAGGTTCTACTGTATATTAATTTTTTCCTGTATCAGATCTGGTTTACACTGACATAACTTTACATGATTTTTACTCAGTAAGTAGCTGGATTGTATGCTCTACCATTGAAATTCCTTTAATAATGTATTTTCCTATACATCAAATGTGAGATTTTTTTTAAAAAAAATGCAGAGAATGAGAGGCTACCTCATCTAAAACTACTAAAATTTAGGTATGCTCTTTTTTGGGCTAACCAGGTTCAAAAATGACATAATGGAATCTTATTAGTGTAATTGATAAAGTTAAAGCTGTTGTTTACAGATATTTGTGTTAAAGAGATGCTTCTTCTGCTTATAATTTCTTTTGTGCTGGAGTTACAGATTGCTTTTAATGAATACTATTGTTTGGATGTTTAATATTCCTTGGATGTTTAATATCCCTCTGGTAAATCTACAAAAGGAAGTGTGAATCTCTGATACTTGATGGTGACCTTCATTGCTATTATAGGGATTTATAAAAGCCTCAAAAATAAAATGGTGCTTAGAAGATAATGTGTTTCATTGTTCTCATTATGATGCTATAAATCAGGGGTTCTCAACGTTTTTTAGCCACTGGCCGGACCATGCCCCCTTAGACAGGTGAGCCAGACTGGTGCCATAAAACATGTCCGTGGCTGTTGTAAATGCGTGTATGATGGCTGTGGGTTCATTTTTATGGCTGTTGTAAATGCTTTTACTCAGTTGTAAATGAGTCCATGGCTAATTTCACCAGTGGCAGTGGCCGTAGCGGTGGCAGCGGAGGTGGAGGCAGCTGGAGTGAGGTCCGGTGCTGGATTATTTGCTGCTGTGGGCCAGATCTAGCCCATGGACCATAGGTTGCAAACCCCTGATATAAATGAAGCCAAGTAATGTTTATTCTGATCAGTTTAGTTTATTCTGATCATCTCATGGGTTAAAAATGTACATTCTGATCTGCCCTGCATGTGATGATCTCTTTCTATCATTTAGGTGGAATACAGTTTATAGTTGGTTTATTCTGTTTGCAGATCCCACTGTATTTGGAGGTGAAATTGCTATCTCAATGACAGAGAACATGCTTGAAGGCAAAATATTTCAATTAAATTTCCTGGCATCCCCTGTTTAGACTGTCTGACAGGGTAGAAGGTTGCTACCCATCAGTGCAAGCAAGTCTTACATATTGTGAGACATTTTGGTTGAAGAAGTAACCTTGATAAGCTCTGACAATGCTGAGGTGGAAGGACCAATGGCCTATCTCCTATATTCCACTTATATTGTCAGTGAGCAAAGATGATTCCTTTAATGGTATGTAAATGTTCTTCCAAATGATGAAAGCTGCTTCTACAGAGATGTCAATCATATGAGAAGCATGTTTCATTTTTTGTACCTAAATGCTCTCTCGGAAGCTGAGTGATTCTTTGTGTATTGAACTATGTACTTATTGTAATGACTTGGTTTGTGAATGTATTTGATTCAATTTATTACAGTCAAAGACCAGAAAAGATTATAGATAAAGTATTTACAACAATACTGAATATATAGTGGTGGAATTATAAAACAAATTGTAGGATACTCTAGCTAAATTCAATTAAATGAGATCTAGTATATATCATGTTAAAATCCTAATATATGCACAGTATAATAAAAGGTGTGATAGAAAATATAATAACATTTAAGCATAAAATACTAAGGCTATCAATATCAGTAAAATAGCAATATTAGTAAAATAGCAATATCTGTAATTTAAATATTTTTAACAACAAGGAATATGTTGCAGAATACTTGCCCAACATGCATCAACAGATCTTCTGTACTGCTCAATCAGTCACTTTGTTACAGTTCATGACTAAATATATATATATATATATATATATATATAGAGAGAGAGAGAGAGAGAGAGAGAGTGTAATCTAAAAAGAAGATATAGCAAGAATGTATAAAAGTCTATATACTATTTCTTGACAGAGAGTAGCATAGCAGGATAAACAATAGAATTGTCTGTTCAACTCTACAACAGCAACAACAAATACCATTATGTGGGTGAACCTATAGATAACAACACCAACAAATATCAGCCATATGAATAAATGGCACCAGAGCAGACTAAAGTAATAGTAACTTTAGTGAATATTAGATATGTGAAAAATAATTTGACTTCTTGTCCTCAAAAAGACAGAGTCTGTATAGATTGAAACAATACAATGAGAACTTTGTTCTCCCTAGAGTTCTACTATGTAAAACTAGTATACTTTTCCTTTGTCAATCAGCACACAGTAAACACAGAAGGACTGACCAATAAAAATGCAGAAACAACCTCACTTAAAGTTGTAATTTACATGATGCAAATAGGCAGCATCTGTCATAGTTCTGTGCATTCACACAAATTTCCGCCCATAAGTATGAGCACCAGAAAATATTTGCTTGTCTCATGGGTAATTTGCTCTCCCTCCCCCCCCCCATTAGGCCCTGCTAGTTCTCTGTCCCATTTTTACTCTTGATCAGCTCCTTCCTTTTCCAACTGGAAAATGCTTCTTCTCTGCCTCTCTGTTTCCTCTACATGCTATACATATTGACTTCACTTACCTTGTAGCTTACTCTCCACCTTTAATCTATCCCTGGCTTCTTTTTCTGAGGATATCTGATCGCTGAGATAAGCTCTGCACAGGCATCTGGACAGGCAGGAACATTTGGGATGTGGAATGAAAATATTCATTTATTTTGCTCTTGCAAGAAAGAAAGAAATATTTGAGAATTTTTCTCCTTCCTGAGTGAGATTATGAGAGGTTTTTGTACATTTCCTCTCTCAATTCAGGACTTTTGTTGGAAAAACAAAGAAAGAAACTGCTGCTCTAGTCAAAATTTCATTCTGGTTGGGCTGAAATTTGCAAGAGGCTTCTTATTTACTGTGCTCTCTGGTACCATAACAAGACCACTTCTGCACACCTCTGACCATTCAAAATGAAGGGAATAAGGGTCTCTGCAAGGATGACCACAATGTAAATGTTGGGAGTTCACTTGCTTCTAAATTATCCCTTCCTGATTGTTGGATTAAAGTAGAGCTCATATCCAGCTATGAGCTCCACTGTGTTGTCTTCAAGGCTGATCTAAGGCAATAGTCTCTCGAATCATCCATTTGAACAACAGAGAATATTGTTCTCTTTATTATATGGCCTGTTCATATTCTTAAAACATGTCTAGTGTGTCCTTCTGAGGATGCTTTCTTGTCATAAGGATTGAAGTATGAATCAACTGGAGCGCCAATGGAGGATATTTTTGAATGGAGAGGTGTACCATTTTGCTTTTTAGAACAGGTAACAAGAAATATTGTCCACTGTTGTCTGGAGGTTTCTTATATTTGTAGGGATTTAAATGTGTCTCTGTGTTATTAACCCCCACTCAATTTTTCTGCATCAGATATTTGGAGAACTAGGGTGGATACAGAGCACTTTAATACTGATTGGTCCTCATAAGATTGACATGGTGACTGAAGAAAATTAAAGGTCTTTTGGATAATTCCTTCATGCCCATTTGCATTTTGATCACTGAATCCACAGCTTGTTTGTGAAAGGCACCAGCCCAGCTCCATAGATAAAATTCTCAACCAGAGTTCAGATAGTGATGTTGGGCCATGGGGTTTCACATGTTATTATCCTTTTTAAAATGTCATTCTGAAGTATATTTTCCTGAAGTGATGACAAAGGAATCTTCTATTTCGTTTGCTAATGTTAATTTATTCCAAGCAGCTGGGATTTTAAAGTTACTTCTCTATGGACAGTATTAAGGGCATTTGGGAAATAGAATGATTATGTTAAGTGCAGTCTTGTCAGTAGCTTGTCCATGCCCTGAAAGATAGTGTGTGAAGGCAGATGTGTGCAATATGAGCATGGGAATTCATGTTCAAATGTATTATAGGATTAATTCTGGCAATTTGAATCACAACCGTATTTCTGTTTCTCCTTTAATAGGCATGATAGACAAGAATCAGATGCATCCTTCCTTCTAAAATTTTGAAAAGATAATAATGAAATAAATATAACAATTTCATTTTCTTTCCAAAAGGCATCACTGCTGTGATCTTTCCACATTTTTAAAACAAGCTCACTGCTTTAAAAAGACATATCACTAGGTCCCCCTTATATAATTATCATGCTGATGCTTCTACTTTTCTCTTCAAATGTCATTTTAAAATGAGATCATGATATAAATCTTGTAGCCGAGGCCCTTTTGAATATTGCTGCTTCCTCTGTAAATTTTATTGTGAGTGTCTGCCATAGAAGGCAAATAATATATGACATTACTGCATTTGGATTATGTATGACCCTTTTATTAAAGACTGACTGCCTGATTTCATTACCATTGAGTTTGTGGGCATGCATCATAAGAACATAAGAACAGCCTTGCTGGAACAGGCCACAGCCCACCCAGTCCTGCATTCTGTCTCTCACAGTGGCTCACCATTTGCTTCAGGGTATTCCCAAACAGATGCCTTCACCTGCCTAGGATTCACAGGAAATGGCATTGAGAGATATCCTGCCTATCTCTCCAACCCAGAGGTTGTCCTTAGGTATCCATAATTATAGACATTGATACTCTTGTCATCCATGGACTTGTCTAATCCTTTCTTAAAGCTGTCATGACTGACAGCTGTCACCACTTCTTCGGGCAGGGAGTTCCATAGACCAGTAATCCTCTGGGTGAAAAAGTACTTTCTCTTATTTGTTTGAGAACTAGTACCCAAAAGTTTCATGGAGTGCCCCCTAGTTCTAGTGTTATGCGATAGGGAAAACAGTTTTTCCCTATGCATGATTTTATAAACCGTGCATGATTTTATAAACTTCAATCCAGTCACCTCTTAGACGCCGTCATTCAAGAATGAAGAGGCCCAACTGTTGCAGCCTCAGATGGTAAGGAAGGTGTTCCAGTCCCCTAGTCATTCTGGTTGCCCTCCTCTGGAGGTATGGCGGCCAGAACTGTACATAGTGTTCCAGATGGGGACTCACCATAGATTTGTAGAGCTAAATGACACTTGCTGACTTATTTTCTATACCCTTCCTAATGATCCCTAGCATTGAGTTTGCTTTTTTCACTGCTGAGATCTGGGTTGACACCTTCATTGCGCTGTCCACCAGGACACCAAGGTCCCTTTCCTGGTTTGTCGCAGAGAGTTCAGAACCCAGCAGTTTATAAATGTAATTGGGGTTTTTTTGCCCCAACATGCATCACTCTGCACTTACTAATGTTGAAGCTCATTTGCTACTGTTTTGCCCACTCCCCCAGTGTCAAGAGATCCCTCTCGAGCTCCACACAATCTCTCACAGTTTTCACTACCCTGTATAATTTAGTGTTGTCAGCAAATTTGGCTACCTTACTTTTTACTCCTACCTCTAGATCATTTATGAAGAGGTTGAAAAGCAGGGGTCCCAGTACTGAACCTTGGGGGACCCCACTCTTTACTTCCCTCCACTTGGAGAAGTTTCCATTTAGTGCTACCCTCTGTTTCCTGTCCCTTAGCCAGTTGCTGATCCAGGACAAGACCTGTCCCTTTATTCCATGACTGGTAAGTTTATTCAAGAGCCTTTGGTGCGGGACCTTGTCAAAAGCCTTCTGAAAGTCCAAATAAACAATGTCAACTGGATCCCCCTTATCCACATGCTTGCTGACACTCTCAAAAAATTCCAACAGTTTAGTGAGGCATGATTTGCCCTTGCAAAAGCCATGTTGGCTCTCCTTTAGCAGCACCTTCTCTTCTATGTGCGTATTAGTTCTATCTTTTAGGATGGTTTCCATCACTTTACCTGGGATACATGTCAAACTGACTTGTCGGTAATTTCCTGGATCACCCCTGGATCCTTTTTTGATAATTGGTGTTACATTCGCTACCTTCCATTCATCAGGCACAAAGCCTGATTTGAGGGAAAGATTATATATTTTGGCTAGGAGATCAGCAATTTCATCTTTAAGTTCCCTGAGAACTTGTGGATGGATGCCATCTGGTCCTGGTGATTTGTTAGAATTTAGTTTAACAAGACATGCAAGGACCTCCTCCTTGGTTATTTCTATCTGGCGTAATCCTTCGATTTCCCTCCCCACGAAGATAGGCTCTGTTTTCGGCATGTGGTCTCTGTCTTCTTCAGTGAATACTGAAGCAAAGAATTCATTGAGTCTCCCTGCAATCTCTGTTTCCTTTTTAATAACCCCTTGCCTTCCATTGTCGTCTAATGGTCCAATGGCCTTCCTAGTTGGGTTCTTACTACTAATGTACTTAAAGAAGTCTTTGTTATTTCTCTGAGTGTTTTTAGCTATACGCTCCTCAAAGTCTTGCTTTGCTTTCCTGACTGTTGCCTTGCATTTGTTCTGTCAGAATTTATTTTTCTGCCTGCTGTCCTTATTCGGACAAGCCTTCCATCTTCTAAATGAGCTTTTCTTGCTTTTAATCACTTCCCGAACAGCTACTGTAAGCCACATCGGAGTGCTCTTGGACTTGGCAGTGCCCTTTTTCCTTTTGGGTATGCATTCCAATGGCCTCTGCTATTGTTTTTGTAAACAGCCTCCATGCCTCTTGGAGTGTTTGGACTCTCTGAGTTTTCCCTTTCAGCTTCTTTTTTATTGGTTTCCTCATTTTTGGGAAATTTCCTTTTTTAAATTTAAGGTCTCTGTATTAGATTTTATCAGTGACTTGAGGTCTCTGATCAAGTTAAGCATAATTGAGTTATGGTCACTGTTCCTTATGTTCTTATGTTCCCTATTGGATCAGTGACATTAACATCTTGCACCAGATCCTGAGTATGACTCAGGATCAAGTCAAGGATTCTTGACCTCTAGTTGGGTCTTCAACTATCTGTCCCAGGGAACAATCATTTAGCATATCTAGGAACTTTATCTCTTTATCATGTGCTGAACAACAGTTCACCCAGTCTATGTGAAGGTAATTGAAGTCACCCATTATAACCAGGCTTCCCTTCTTGGACATTGCTAGGGATGTCTGCACCAAATTTCTTAGGAATGCAGAAAAACTACTGCATTCTATGCATCTTTGTGAGAAACTTAACTTTCATCCATCCATCCAGTCTAAATTGCAGGTAAGCAGCTACTAAGTCTCTAGAATCCGTATTTTATTCTCCAAAGGAACCTCACTGCCTGACCACCTGCCTATTTTGGAGAACCAGAGGTAGTTGCAAGTTTCTTTTTGCCTTTCCTCCCCTTAAACCAATTTGTTTGGCAATAGGGGGGACAGCCAATAGGCTGCAATTTACTCACACCTGATCTGCACATACTTCTTTTCTGTAATCCATTGATCAAATATTTAGATTAAAAGAAATCTTAAAAAATCTTTTAGAAATTACTAAAATAAATTTATTTTATGTTGGAAATAAAAATAATCACATGAGAAAACAGAATCTTAAAACCAACTTTAGGAGCTATACAGGCAATTCTAAAGGCAGTTGATACTGTGTGATTTCCCCCACTATGGCTGCAACTTGGTTTGTGTCCTTGTGGTGGCAAGGATGAAGAGTTCTTGCTTGTGTTAGCATCATTTCCAGGAGAGATGTAATAATAACATGGAAGGTTTGCCTCAAGCAGAGGAAAATACTGTTGTGTTGTTCTTTATGGAATACCATATATATACTTCCTCTTTCTGCCCCTTTTGTACCCTCTGTGTTAAAGCAGTGCACTTACTATTGTTAACATCCCACCCTCCAAAGTAAACATTTTATGGCTGAATGATTTCATTTTTAAAATGTTACCAATTACTTTAAGGTTATTCATAAATCCAGTGTTTGCTCACTCACCATAGTACTTTCTTTGCAAAATTATAAGAAGTGTGTTTCAGTTAATGTTATGTATGTTAACTGTGTTTTCTGACAGGAGCGGAATGTATCTTTTCTCATGTATCTTTTCTTATGCAAATAAGTGGGTCGGAAAATGTGCATACTCTGTTAGCCAATGGGCTTGTTCTATTATTATTACTGTTACTGTTTATAGTGTATAAAAGTCCAAGTTTTGCCCCATCCAAACTGTGTTCAAACCCTAATAATAAAGAGCTGAATTTCACTACTTCATTCGTCTGCTTCTTCATTCCTTGAACACTAAACTGGCGATGAAGGTGGGATGGTGTCCCCACATGGCAGCAACATCGGTCCATTCAACCCAGCACATCCAGAGAAATGGGCAGCATACAAACACCAGTTCCACCATGCAATGGCCTCGCAGAAGATCACTGACGGAAACCAGAAGCACTCCTGTTTCCTCACTCAGTGCGGTTCTGAGACGCTTGAGCTGGCAAACCACCTTGTTCTCCCGAAGGACGTGGATGTGGTGCCACTCGCAGAAATCATGTCTGCACTGTGGAGGCATGTGCAGCCAGACGTCTCAATCTTCCCAGCAAGGGTGGCCTTCCACAGAAGAGAGCAGCGACCCGGTGAATCCATTACAGACTGTGCCACCATGCTGCACATTGCTGCCGCCCCATGCAAGTGGGACAACATTGAAGAAGCACTCTGGGACCATCTGCTGGCCGGCATGTGGGATGAAGATGCTCAATGTTACCTCATGATCAGAAAGACGCTAACCTTCACGGATGTCCTAGAAGAGGCAGTAGCGTCTGAGGCTACACGGTTCAGGATAAAGTTTTTCTGGCATTGCCACTCCACCACCAGTGCAAGCTCAGCAAAGTTCACCTTCAACCTCCTCAGCATCACCTGGTTCCACCTCTTCATTGGAGTCCAGCAATGCAGAGGGAGAAGTCCGAGTGCTCCGATGAAAGCACCGAGAGCACCGTGACGATTGGGAGAAGAAATTCCTTTGTAGGTGTGATGGCTGCGGAGCCCGGCATGACTGCAAGAAGTGCCCCTTCTGCACTGCAGAATGCCACAAATGCGGGCAAAGTGGGCACATTGCTAAGGTGTTCTGACAGCGAAAGCAAACACCTCCAGCACCTGTGCCCAAGAAGAGTCATCACCACAACACGTCCATCGCCAAAGTCTGAACTGAGACTGAACTGTGCCAAGTGGGCATCGTCAGCGAGCGTTTCTTTGCAGACCTGAGCCTGCAGGATGTCCCCTTCAAGATGGAGGTGGATTCAGGTACTACATTTTCCATAATCCCACAGCGGGAGTTTTTGAGAATTCCCCCTGCCTCTCAGCCTAAGCTTAAATCCTTTATAACTTCCCTCCGGGATGTGCAAGGTTGCCAGATTCCAGTCCTGAGGGTGGGTAATTGTTGTGTTCTGTAAAGCTGTGCCTTTAACAATGTACCTAGCCATGTGGTAACAATGTAACCTTTCTGTGTGCAACATTATAACCTTCAGCTGTATCAATGTAAACCTGATAAGGGGACGCGAGCTAGTGACCACTAGATGGCAATAGCGAGTGTCCAGCTCTCATGGCTCAGATTCACCTGGATCAGCAGCGCGGGAAGATTCCCGCCACCTCTTCACCTGGACAAGAAGGGCGTGACCTTCTACGACGTCACTCAGGCAGCAACCAATAGTCTGTCGACGAGCCACATTCAAATGTATAGCCAGCTGTATATATTGAGCTACCCATCCGCCATTACCACATGTTCCTGTGGTAATAAACCTGTGTTAAGCCAACCCTTCGGCTGTTTCATTGTCTTTGGTCCCTTACACTAAATTGGCGACGAAGGTGGGATTAATGGCAGCCCACGGGACCAAGACATGCGCCGGTTTCGAAATCAGGAAACCGGGCGACTGGGAGATCTTCGAAATGGACTTCCAGGCAGCACTGATTGAGTCCGAAGTCACGGAAGAGGCAAAGAAAAGGGCCATCTTCACCAGGATGCTCGGACAAGAAACCAAAAGGACCTTGGTGGACCTGATCGCACCGAGGAGGTTGAGCGAATTCAAGGCCAAGGAACTCATGCAGATGCTGCGTGAGCACGTCCGGCCCGCCACGGCGATGTTTCCCGCTCGGAGTGCGTTCTGGAGGCGAGTCCAAGCGCCCGGGGAGACGGTTGCCGCATTCGTGGCGGCCCTGCGGCTGGCGGCCGGCCCGTGCAAATGGGAGAATGTTGAAATCACCCTCCGGGACTGTGTGCTGTGCGGCCTGAACGACGCCGAAACCCAGCGCACATTAATGAACCAAGAGCCACCTCCCACGTTGCAGGAGGTCATCAGAGCGGCACAGGCCGCGGAAGCTACAAAGGCTGGGGTACAAGAACTCCAGGACTGGCGGCCGAGGTCGAGCAAGGCAGAGACTCCGGTGCATGCAGCCTGGCGAGCTTCGAGGTCGTCCGCAGAGAGCAGCGATGACGAGGACGTCCGGAGGGTCCGGAAAGAGAGCCGGCGGTGCGACGGCTGTGGAGCGGCCCACGACCGCGTAAAATGCCCGTTTCGGAAGGCCGAGTGTCACAACTGCGGCCGCCGCGGGCACATCGCCAAGGTGTGCAGGAAGAGGCGCGAGACCCGGAGAAGCTTGGCAGACCGTTCCGCGGGACAAGACCACTCAACGAGACCCAAGGATGGCGCTCAGGCCACGCGGAAGCAGGACGGCGTGGGCCGCATCTCCGACGGCAGCGAGGACGACGCCCCAGTATTCAGCGTGTCCGCAGGACACCCCCGCTACTTTGTTGAGGTACTAGTTCAAGGGGTTCCCATTAGAATGGAAATTGACTCGGGGTCCTCATATTCAATCATTTCCCAGAGGGAGTTTTTGAGAATTGCCCCCCATAGGCGACCCAAGCTCAAAGCGTTGAGGTCCACACTACGGGACGTGCAAGGGAACAGCATTCCAGTGTTGGGGGTTGGAGAATTTCAGGTTAAATTCAAGAAGCACGCCGCGTCTCTCCCTCTAGTCGTGCTTAAAGGGGGAGATTGCAGCCTCCTCGGGACTCAATGGTTTCAGCCCCTGGGTTTGTTTATTGGGGGGGTGCACGCCATTGGGATGCACGCCGTTGGGACTGACCCGATTCAGGAGGTGTGCGAGGCGCACCCCGAAGTTTTCAAAAAAGGACTGGGGAAATTCAAGGGGCCCCCAGTGACATTCGACCTAGACCCGGAGGTCCGCCCAATTCGACTCAAACCACGGCAGGTGCCGTTCGCACTCAAGGACAAGATAGAGGCGGAACTGGACAAATTGGTGGGCCAGGGAATCCTTGTGCCTGTTGATTCTGCGGAGTGGGAAACTCCAATTGTAACCGCACTAAAGGCCAATGGGGAGGTCCGCATATGCGCCGATTACAAGTGCACCATCAACAAGGCGATCCGCCCGAATGCGTATCCGGTGCCGGTAGTCAGCCATCTGCTGGCCAGGTTACACGGGGGAAAGTGTTTCGCTAAGCTCGACTTAGCACAGGCCTACCAGCAGCTTACGGTGTCCCCTGCCGCAGCTGCTGCGCAGACCATCGTCACCCATAAGGGGGCGTTCCAGGTGATGCGCCTTCAGTTCGGCGTAAATTCGGCGCCTGGAATTTTCCAGTCACTCGTGGAACGCCTCCTAAAGGGGCTAGAGGGGGTGTTGCCTTATTTTGATGATGTGTTAATAACGGGGGGGAGTCGGGTCGAATTGGCCAAGAGGTTGGGGAAGGTCCTGACAATATTCGAAAAAGCGGGGTTGAGACTGCGAAAGGACAAATGCGTCTTCTTCGCGACCGAGGTTGAGTTCCTAGGGTTTTGTGTGACTCCTGAGGGGATAAAACCATCCAAATCCAAGGTGGCCGCCATTAAGAAAGCCCCCCGCCCCACCTCCAAGCCCGAGCTGCAGTCGTTCCTAGGGCTGCTCAACTTTTACCACTCCTTCCTCCCCCGGAAGGCAGCAGTGGCTGAACCGCTACACAAACTGCTTAAAAAAGACCAGACATGGAAGTGGGGCGATGACCAAGAAAGGGCATTTAGTGAACTAAAAAGTCTCCTAGCGTCTGATGCCATACTGACCCATTTCAACCCCAAACGCCCGGTAGTCCTGACCTGTGATGCATCCCCGGTGGGGGTGGGGGCGGTGCTGTGCCACGTGCTGGAAGACGGAAGGGAGGCCCCGATAGCATTCTACTCCAGGTCCCTGTCCCAAGCGGAGAGAAATTACGCACAGACAGACAGGGAGGCATTAGCGATAGTTGCGGGGACGAAAAAATTTCACGATTTTCTGTATGGCCGCCCCTTCACCATTGTAACGGACCACAAACCCCTGCTAGGCATTTTTACCGCAGATAAGCCCACGCCACAGATCCTGTCCCCGAGGATGCTCAGGTGGGCTATTTTTCTCAACGCGTACCAGCACGCGTTGGTCTACTGACCCGGGAAAGAGATCAGCCATGCGGACGCTCTATCAAGGTCTCCCCTCCCCCTGACGCCCAGCCAGGTGAGCAAGGGGGAGCGAGACCATCAGGTTCTTATGATAGAGGTGCTGGATTTGCCCCCCGTAGTGCCCGCCGACATTGCCAAAGCAACAGAGAAGGACAAGACGTTAGCGGCAGTTAGCTCCTGGGTGCAGAAAGGGTGGCCGGCGTCCTCCCCAGCGGAGGAGTTCGCCCCATTTTTCAGGAAAAAGTTAGAGCTGTCCCTAGAGAGGGGGTGCCTCTTGTGGGGGCAGCGGGTGGTGATTCCCATTTCCCTTCAGCCGCGGGTGCTCAAACTGCTGCACGTCAGCCACCCCGGCATCGTGCGATCCAAAGCGCTGGCCCGGAGCTACTTCTGGTGGCCCCAGTTGGACGCCGACATCGAGCACATGGTCAGCACTTGTGAAAGTTGCCAATGCTCCAGACCAGAGGAGGCCCGCCTTCCCCACAGGGAGTGGGACGCGGCTAAGGGGCCGTGGTCCCGGGTGCACATTGATTTCGCGGGCCCGTTCAGAGGCACCCTGTTTCTTCTTGTCATGGACGCCTTCTCCAAGTGGTTGGAGGTTATCCCGGTCACGAGCACCTCCTCAGCCCAGACCATTAAGCATTTGCGGAGGCTCTTTTCCACGTTCGGCATACCCGACACATCAATTAGCGACAACGCTAGTTGTTTCACGTCCTCCGAGTTTAGGGCATTCATGGAGATTAACGCCGTTCGGCATATCACCTCCGCCCCGTTTCACCCAGCCACCAATGGTCAAGTGGAGCGCCTCGTCCGCACCACGAAGGACGCGTTGCGGCGCATGGGCCCCGGGGATCTGAACCTACAAGTGTGTCAGTTTCTGCTAGGGTACAGGGTGACCCCGTTGGCGTCAGGATACTCCCCCGCAGAGCTCTTAATGCGTAGGAAACTGACCACCATCCTTACTAGGCTAGACCCCACGAGGGTAGAGGACAAGGGAAGGAACATTGGGCTAGAGGCCACAAAGAGTTTCAGTGTAGGCGCCCCCGTGCATTGCAGGAATTACGCCAGCACGGGCCCAGCCTGGGTACCGGGCGTAGTTGTGGAGCAAACCGGCCCCGTGTCGTACCGCGTGGAAACCAGCACAGGGCTACTGTGGAGGCGGCACGCGGACCAGCTCCGACGCAGGGTCCCCGATGAGCAGGGCGCAGACCGAACAGAGAAAAATCAGCGTTAGGGTTCTCCACCACCCGTTCAGCCCAAGGGGGAGGAAAAGGGGGCCGCGGGTCCCCACCAAGGGGGGAGGAGGAAAGGGGGGATGTTCCCATAGATATCCTGGGGGATCTTTCAGAGGAGGAGGAACCCGACCCCATACATATCTCACGGAATTCCCCCACAAATGCGGATACCCCAACTGAGTTAGAATTTGATTTTCAGAACCGGGGGAGTTTTTCGGAGTGGTCCCCCACCCGTCCAAGCGAGAAGAGGGTTTTTTCGTTAGCCCCGATCACCCCCGGTCTGCCCACAATGGAGTTTTTCCCTTCCCCTAAGGCCGCCAAACCGCGGCAAGCCACTAACGAGTCTCCCTCTCCCATTACAGGACAAGGGACCAGGGAACAAAGAAGCAGTAGCGCCCCGGGGGGGGGGGTCAGCCCTCATCATGGCCCAAACGCACGTGCAATAAGCCATCTTGGCTGAGAGACTTCGTCTCATCCTAGGGGGGAGGGATGTTGTGTTCTGTAAAGCTGTGCCTTTAACAATGTACCTAGCCATGTGGTAACAATGTAACCTTTCTGTGTGCAACATTATAACCTTCAGCTGTATCAATGTAAACCTGATAAGGGGACGCGAGCTAGTGACCACTAGATGGCAATAGCGAGCGTCCAGCTCTCATGGCTCAGATTCACCTGGATCAGCAGCACGGGAAGATTCCCGCCACCTCTTCACCTGGACAAGAAGGGCGTGACCTTCTACGACGTCACGCAGGCAGCAACCAATAGTCTGTCGACGAGCCACATTCAAATGTATAGCCAGCTGTATATATTGAGCTACCCATCCGCCATTACCACATGTTCCTCCGGATCATCATGCAATAAACCTGTGTTAAGCCAACCCTTCGGCTGTTTCATTGTCTTTGGTCCCTTACACTAAAGTAATTTCTTGGTTAAATTCAAAAACATTCGCCCTTCCTTGCCATTGGTTGTAGTTAAGCAGAGTACTAACTGTCTTATTGGGACCCAATGGTTTAGGCCCCTGGGAATCCGGCTTTCTGGCATCCACGCAATAGACTCTGACCCAATCTGGGCTGTTTGTGCTGCACATCCTGAGGTATTCAAAAAGGGTTTAGATTTATACAAAGGACCCCCTGTTGACTTTGAGCTTGACCCAACCATCTGTCCCACCCGGATGAAGCCATGCTGGATACCCTTTGCTTTAAAGGAGAAGATAGAAGCCGAGCTGAACAAACTGGTGGGGCAGGACATCCTAGTGCCGGTGGACTCCACAGAGTGGGAGACGAAGGCACAAATATAGCGATCCAACACCAGAAGGGTTTCTCATCCGGCACCCTGTACATTGCCACAATTATGCAGCTGGTGGCCCTACGTGGGTGCCTGGGTTTGTGATCGATCAGACTGGTCCTGCTTCTTACAGAATTGAAACAGCCACTGGCCTGATCTGGAGGAGGCACACGGATCAATTGAGACCCAGAATACTGGACCCACAGGACGAATATAGACTCAAAGTTAGGGTTGGCCCCCACCCCTTTTAAACCCAGGGGGCAGACGAAATAGTCAGCAGCCAGCCAACACTGACCCAGAGGTGCGTTTTGGGGACCAACTTCAAGGGGAATTTGTGGAATGCTCTGATCCCCTACTCTGGCCTGGTGTACCCCTACACTGTCCCAGCCTAGCACTCTGGATTCCTTTATGGATGATGATCAATTTTGTTTAGAGTCCCCCTCCACTCTCAGTACACACAGGAGGGACCTTGAGTTGTCTTTATCATCCACAGAATCAGATTTTGGTTTTGAGCAATCCCCTGCTTCTCCATCTGACAAACGGGGCTGTAATTTGGGTTTACAATCCTCCCCCTCTAGTCAATCCCTCACTCCAGTCGGGTCGCCCATCCTACGATCCCCTGAGCCAGCTCAGCCAAGCGTCCGACCCAGAAGGGAAATTAGACCGCCATTGTGGTTAAAGGATTTTGTTTTTACCTAGGAGGGAAGAATGTTATGTATGTTAACTGTGTTTTCTGACAGGAGCGGAATGTATCTTTTCTCATGTATCTATTCTTATGCAAATAAGTGGATCGGAAAATGTGCACACTCTGTTAGCCAATGGGCTTGTTGTATTATTGTTACTGTTACTGTTTATAGGAGCGGAATGTATCTTTTCTTATGTATCTATTCTAATGCAAATAAGTAGATGGAAAAATGTGCACTCTGTTAGCCAATGGGTTTTTTGTATTATTGTTACTGTTACTGTTTATAGTGTATATAAGTCCGCGTTTTGCCCCATCCAAAGTGTGTTCAAACCCCACTAATAAAGAGCTGAATTTCACTACTTCATTTGTCTCCTTCATTCTTTGAACACTAAAGTTAATGATGCTTATGCTGAGTCTTTCAGTCTCATGGTGTCATGTAATATTTCACAGTTGTGAAACTAGAGTAAAAATTTGTGAAAATAATGTAATTATTTTCTGGAAATAGCTAACACTAGGGATATTTTTATTCTCCTAGTGTTGAATAATAAAGGCTGAATGACCCACCACTTCATTTTGGGCTGCATTGATTGTCATTAGAGATGTAAAGGTGTGTGTGTGTGGGGGGGGACCCAGGACATCTGGGTGTCCCCCCCCCCTTGGGAAAATTGGGAAGGAAAAATTGACTGGGGGGAAATGGGAAAATTGGGGGGGGGAATGCAATCAATGCTTTTATAATTCATGGGCATGCATTATTTTGAAAGAAAAGCCTTTAGCAGGCTAGGAGGATACAATTCTACATCACACAGAGCATCACAAACTCATATAAGTCATGCACTAGAGATGTAATCCTTCCAGGAATTTTGAAAGAAGGAAAGTTCGCACAAGTAAAGCATGTCAAGTGTACAGGAAAAAATAAATGCATTTCAAAAAACAATAGATTTTCCCAAAAATGTCATCCTTTTTATTCCTTTTTATTTTATTTCAGATAGTAGTTCCCAAAATCATTCCACAGCTTATGTTACATATGAGGTTTACATATACAATTAATAAAGTAAAAATATTTCTTTTACTAACAAAAAATACAATAATCCATGTAAAAGGCTCCCTGCACTGCCGAACAGAGATATTTATTATAGTGTCGAGGCAGGCATAAACCAACCCTGCACTGTGGCCTGTCTATGACCTTTTTGGCCTAAAGAGGGCTGTTTCTTCTTGAGAGATTTTACTGCTTCAGCAGACAGCGTTTTGAGGTGCGCTGGCCTCTCTCTATCCAGAACTATCTGGCAATTAAAATGGCGAAGCTGAACTTATAGAAATGTCCAGTATTCCCAGATAACAGTTTTATGCCTCCTTCCTCTTATGACACTTTCAGAGTCCAGCTAACCAGGGGTTAGATAAAAATTACGTCACCAGGAAGAGACTCCAGCAAAACTTGATAATGCTCCTCTGCAAAGAATGAAACCTTAATGATGTCTCCTCCTCCTCTGGAATTCACTCCTCCTGACAGACCTGAATTTATAGCCTCCCTCTCCATTGGTTTTTGTATGCTGGATTCTAAGAATTCCCCTCTTTAAGGTTTGAGGAGAATAAAAGTATGCTACTACAATTCTTCAAATATAGCAGCTTTTTATTGGTATAAAAATGAGGTAAAATAGCATACGGATAAAGGCAGTTCAAATACAAACATAAAACGTAAAATAAATAGAAATGGCTAAGCTAGCTAAGTAGATAAAAAGTTGGGCCCATTTGAGCCCCCATAAATATTAGACCGGCAGTCTAACATTTAAGGCTTATTGAAAAAGAAAATCGGCAGAGTCACCCCAGGCCATAAGGCGTCTGCTGCTGAGGTGCTAAAACTCTCAGTTTATATATGTTTTTCCCCACTCATACCTCCCCTCTCAAGTATGTGAAAATTCCCCAAATATGACGTGAAGAGACAGATGGCTGGACACCTGGACATCCAGCTGCGTGTTATGCACCTGAAACTTACATGAGATGGTTATCTTAGATTCCATCTTGGTATCTTCATGTGATAGATCAAACTGTCAGATTCCCAGACTAAGTGTCCTTGGAACTGGCGTCCATGAGAATGTGGGAGTGTGGGGCACTAACTAACACCTGGGTATGCAGAAATCTACAATTGGCATTACATCTTAAGCACTAATTGGCTAAAAACATTCCTCTACTTCACACAGAATTAAATGAAAATTAATGGCATCCTTTGAATTCCCATTACAATCCATTTAGTAGAACTAATGGAATAATTATAATTGGAAATATTAGACTAACAGAATTCTTTGAGTAAGTAGAGAATAACAAAGTAATGAGTTGTTTTTACATTTACCATACTTTACATTCCCCCAAACTTGTACAATTTTAATTACTTCCACTCTCATCAGATGAGTCAAAACTTGCACTTTCTTCAGTTTCAGTTGTAACGGCACTACTGTATTCTTTTGAACACCCACCACTTTTCTTTTCCTCCAGAAGCAGATGGGAACAGATAGCCACTAATTTATTGACTCTTGTATTTGTCAAATGATTTCGAACCATAGTGTGTGTTTTCCATAGGCAGACCAGATGCGTTCAGAAGACACTGATGTCAGGTGGAATGGATAACAGTTTTATGACCACACCACTTAGGATGTGATTTTTGCAGAGACCCTTCCACCATGCAAGTAGTGAAGTGTTCTCTACACTTACCCACAACATGTTCGTGCACCAGGGGTGGCTACACTGGGCGCTCACCTTTGCCCCCTCTCTTCGGAGGATAGTGGGTTCTTTCCTTGGTGCTTTTTCCATATCTTTAATGGTCAGGAGGGGAGGAGCCTTCTCTCTTTATAAGTGACTGCAACTCCCCTCCTCACCCTTCTGTAACTTTGCTCCAGGGGGAAAGCTTTGGGTTATTTCCTTTGTAGCCTGCTTTCAGTTTTGATCCACTGGAGCCCTTTGCTTAGATCACTGTGTTGTGTATGGATGGTAATGTGCCTTTAAGTAAATGCAACCACATGAATGAGTGAATGTAACAATCTCTAAAGTAACATTGTAACCTTCTGTATTAGGACGCGAGCTAGTGACCACTGGGGGCAGTAGAGAGCGTCCAGCTCACATGGTACAGATTCTCCAAATGCCTACAGCCACGGGAAGATTCCCGCCACTGCCTCACCTGGACAAGAAGGGCATGACTAAGGGTGACGTCACGCGGACAGTAGCCAATGAGCTACCGAGGAGCCACATTCAAATGTATAGCCACTGTATATAATGAGCTGTTCGTCCGCCATTACCACATGTTCCCCCTGACCATCATGCAATAAAGATGAGTTAAGCCAGACTTCGGCTGTTTCTATTGTCTTGGTTCTCAAACACCAAACACTGTCAGAGCTGTTTTTTCTCCCTAGCTACCTCTTCTATCTGCCTCCCCTTCCGAGAGAGAGCCATGTTTCTCATGTGTGATGGCTTCTAAAAAGTGTTGTGCTCCTCTGGCTGGTGGGGGTGGGGGGCGCCCAAGCATGCCCCTCCTCCACCCCAGTCCCAGCCTGGAACTTGCTCTTCCTGACTCTTAGGTTTTTGCAGCCTATATTGTTGCCCTGGAGACAGTTTCAGTCCCTCCGACTCCCCCACGCCGCTCGGCCAGAAGACTTGACCAGTCAACTCAGCTGCCTGGTCCTCATGTACAGCAAGACTGGCAAGCTGTTGCCTTGGCCATCCAGTGCAGGGTGGAGGCTCTGGAGGCTGCTCGTGCTGTTCCGATTGACCAAACAGGAGGTGACGACCCGACATCCTCACCTGGCCAGGATCTGATTCCTCTCAGTGAGGCTCCAGAGTCAGCCCCAAGTACTTCCTCTCAGCAGGGGATGACGGGTCAACCTGGAACCTCCCAGGGTTCTTTGGGACCCAGACAGAATGTCCAACCCTTTGTGAGTATCCTGTTCAAACTAGTACACCGGCTCCCTACCCATCCCCTGGTTTGTCCTTCTCTAGCCATACATCTACCACTCCATTGCCTTGGCCGCAACAGCCACCTTGTGCTCTTATGTCATCAGTTGTTCCTTCTTTGAATGCCAATTGGTTTGCCCCTTACCCTCCACTGCCGGGTTCTTCAATTCCCCCCCCCATTCCCATCCCCCATTCCAGGGTGGCCATACTTGGGGTCCTTGAAAAGCTGGTTGCAACTCTGTGCCAAGTGCAACCTTGCCTTTTGAAGATCAATCCCTTCCCTTGGGGGACCATCTTTTGCAGTCCACCAAGGAAAAGATATGGAGGGGTGACTATGTTGATGTTTTCAGCCTCCTTAACCATGACTCTGAGAAAGCTGACAAGGATAAGGAGGATGAAAAGGATAAGGAAGCCACCAGGTATAAAAGCCTCCACATACTTGGGCCAATTGGCTTCCGGCATACCCTATTTATATTGTGGAGGCTCTTTGCGCCGCCTGAACCTGGCCCTCCCCTTAATACAATACTTAGACATTATTTACCATGCCTATGTTGACTTTCCTGTTCATGTGTGGCTATAGTATGAACAAAATTTCCATATGAGGGCCGCCATTAGACCGGGAATTCATTGGGATGAGCCAAATGCCCCTTTCTGGCTTCAATTCATGACCCCTTCCCACCCCACACTGGGTGAGTGCTATGATTGTGGTCACCTCATACAGCACCCTATTACTCCCCAACAAGCCCGCCTACAGGCAGGACAGTCGGTTCAACCCTATCTAATGTGCTGGGAATCTTCCATTCAAGGAAGCAATGCAGATTTAAATATGAATGCTCTATCTGCTTTGGCCACCATTCCACCAGCACCTGCTTTAAGGCAGGTGGGGGCCAGGGATGGCCTCATGAGCAGGGTCCTCCCTGTCACTCCGCTACAGAACCTACTCCTCCCAAAGGGCCTCAGTCCATAAGAACATAAGAACAGCCTTGCTAGAACAGGCCACAGCCCATCCAGTCCAGCATTCTGTCTCACACAGTGGCTCACCATTTGCTTCAGGGTATTATTCCCAAGCAGATGCATTCACCTGCATAGGATTCCCTGGAAATGGCATTGAGAGATATCCTGCCTATCTCTCCAACCCGGAGGTTGTTCTTAGGTATCCATAATTATAGCCATTGATACCCTTGTTTTCCATGAACTTGTCTAATCCTTTCTTGAAGCTGTCAACACTGACAGCTGTCACCACTTTTTCTGGCAGGGAGTTCCATAGACCAGTGATCCTCTGGGTGAAAAAGTACTTTCTCTTATTTGTTTGAGAACTAGCACCCAAAAGTTTCATGGAGTGTCCCCTAGTTCTAGTGTTATGCAATAGGGAAAACAGTTTTTCCTTATCTACTTTGTCTATACTTTGCATGATTTTATAAACTTCAATCAGGTCACCTCTTAGGCGACCAGAACTGTACACAGTATTCCAGGTGGAGCCTCATCATAGATTTATAAAGAGGGAAAATTACACTTGCTGACTTATTTTCTATACCCTTCCTAATGATCCCTAGCATGGAGTTTGCTTTTTTCACTGCTGAGGCACACTGGGCTGACACCTTCATTGAGTTATCCACCAGGACACCAAGGGCCCTTTCCTGATTTGTCGCAGAGAGTTCAGACCCCATCAGTTTATAAATGTAATTGGTTTTTTTTGCCCCAACATGCATCACTCTGCACTTACTAATGTTGAAGCTCATTTGCCACTGTTTTGCCCATTCCCCCAGTGTCAAGAGATCCCTCTGGAGCTCCACACAATCTCTCACAGTTTTCACTACCCTGTATAATTTAGCGTCGTCAGCAAATTTGGCTACCTTGCTATTTACTCCTACTTCTAGATCATTTATGAAGAGGTTGAAAAGCAGGGGTCCCAGTACTGAACCTTGGGGGACCCCACTCTTTACTTCCCTCCACTTGGAGAAGTGGCCCTTTAGTGCTACCCTCTGTTTCCTGTCCCTTAGCCAGTTGCTGATCCAGGACAAGACCTGTCACTTTATTCAAGCTTGAAGTCTTGTGCCACTGGCTTAGAGCATACACTGTAAGGCACACTGCCTCTTATCTTAGTAATGATTTCAATTATGGTTTCCTAGCAGTTCGAAAGCAAGAAATTGCAAGTTGATAAATAGGGACCACTTTGGTGGGAAGGTAACAGTGTTCTGTGCGCTGCGGTGTCTAGTCATGCCTGCCACATGACCATAGAAACATCTGCAGAAGCAGACAATGTCTGCTCTTTGTCTTTGAAACAGAGATGAGCACTGATCCCTAGAGTTGGATACGACTGGCTTTCAAGCAAGGGAAACCTTTACCTTTATCCCTTTTTTGGGGCAGCATTTTCCCCAGTTGGCCCCTAACTTCCATTCTGTACAAGGTAGGGAACATTTGGTCTGGCAGGAGGTGGGCCTTGGTCTTGTGGCTTGCCCTTTCATTTTTTAATAATTTTTATTGATTTTTTAACATATAAAAAACAACAACAAAGGATATATATGAAGAAGAAAAAAACAAAAACAAAATATATATACATTAGACAAAAAGGAGATCGACATATATAGAAAGAGAAAAAAAATCAACACTAACATACTCATAAAGTAAGAATAAAGCTGCACTGGATTAAGTATAGACAGTCACATTCACCCTAAGTCAGTGGCTTGCCCTTTCAACATTCCCCCTATATCAATCTTAGGGTTTCCCCTTTGGGTATTGTTCCAAAGAAAACTAGTAGTGAATTCCAGCTCATTCACCATCTGTCCTTCCAGAAGGGTCACTCAGTTAACTCAGCTATATTGCCTGAACTTTGTTCCGTGAGATATACGTCATTTGATGAAGCGGTGGAAATGATCCGCTGATGTGCCCGGGGCTCCCTTTTAGCTAAATGTGATATCAAATTGGCCTTCTGCCTCCTTCCCATGCACTCTGAATAGTTTGAACTTCTTGGTTTCTCCTTTGTGGGACATTTTTTTGTTGACTGGCCACCTTCCAATGTCTTACCTTAGAACCTGGAGTCCCCTTACCTCCAGAAAAAATGGAGGGTCCAACTCCCTGCCTCACTGTTCTGGGCATTGAGTTGGACACTGTTTGGCAAATGTCTCGATTACTATAGATAAGATTTGCAACCTCCGCTGCGTCCTATCATCTGTGATTTTGGCTAAAAAGGCCACTTTGTGTGAGCTACAAGTACTGAATGGCTTTAGTGTATGGGACCAAAGACAACAGGACAACCGAAGGGTTGGTTTAACGCAGGTTTATTGCATGGTGTTCCGGTGAAGCATGAGGTAATGGCAGTGATACATCTCAATATATACAGTAGCCCTCTACATTTGAATCTTGTAGCACGGTAGCTCATTGGCTGCTACCGGCGTGGCCTCGCCCAGGCACGCCTCTTTCTTCTGCTGCTGAATGCGGGGAAGGTTTTCCCGCGGCTGTCCGTGATTGAGCAATGTGAACCATGTGAGACTGAACGCTCGCAGCTGCCCTCTATGGGCTGTCTGCTCACGTTCCTTTACAGCTGAGATCGTTGGTATTTGGAGTGGTTACATTCTTGCCTTTACAGTATAATGAACATGCACACATACATACATAACATCCCTCCCCCCTAGGATGGGACGAAGTCCCGCAACCATTGTGGCTTGCCGCACGTGCGCTTGGGGCGTGCCTGCGTCTGACCTAGTGCTGGAGAGCCTGTGATCCCTGACTCCGCGGGTGCTTGTCCTGCAACGGGAAACGGGGATTCGTTAGTGGCTCTGTGGGGCGTCCGTGCCTGCCCTGCGCCCGGGGATGGGAATGGAATGAACAGTTGGGAGGTGAATCCCTGCCTGTTGCTCTCGGACCCCGGGGACCCTCCCATTGTGAACCGCGGAACCGATGAGGTCGCCCTTGTGGTTCTGCTACCTTCTGATCCCCGCTCGGGGGATCTTGAGACTGTGGTGGGCGGACTCGCCGTTGTCTCCCGTCTTGGGGGTGTCGGTCTCCGGGAAATTGGCGCTATATTGCATTCTAACTCACAGGGGCTACTGGGACTGGAAGTACCAGGGGCTGAACTGAAACCCCTCTTTTCGCTAGGACGGGTGGGGGACCACTCCGCTAACTCCCCCTGGTACTGTAAATCAACGTCTAAACTTCTATGGGCATCTGTGTTTCGGGGGAACTTCCGAGGGGTATATGTGTGGTCGGGGCTCTTCCTTTCTGCCGCGGACTCCCGCAAAAGATCTCTGTGGATCGATTCCCTTTCCTCCCCCCTTGGTGGGGACCCATGCTCCCCTTCTCCTCCCCCTTGGGCTAAACGGGTGGGGGAGTACCCTAACGCTGATTCGATGCTATTTTTGTCTCCGTCCTGCTCTCCGGGGACCCTGCGCCTGAGCTGGTCCACGTGTCGCCTCCACAGGAAGCCTGTACTGGTCTCCACGCGGTATGAGACGGGGCCGGTTTGTGCTATTACGGTGCCCGGCACCCAGGCTGGCCCCGCGTTGGCGTAGTTCCTGCAGTGCACCGGGGCGCCTACGCTGAAACTCTTTGTGGGTTCCACCCCTATGTTCCACCCTTTGTCCTCTACTCTCGTGGGGTCTAACTTGGAGATTCCCGTGGCCAGCTTCCTGCGCATAAACAGCTCTGCGGGGGAGTACCCTGACGCCAATGGGGTGACCCTGTACCTTAGCAGGAATTGGCACAATTTCAGGTCGAGGTCTCCGTGGCCCATGTGCAGCAGCGCGTCTTTCGTGGTGCGCACGAGGCGCTCTACTTGGCCGTTGGTGGCCGGGTGAAAGGGGGCGGAGGTGATGTGCCGAATGGCGTTGCGCTCCATGAATGCCCCGAACTCGGCGGACGTGATACAGCTAGCGTTATCGCTGACGAGGGTGTCGGGTAAACCGAACGTGGAAAAGACCCTCCGTAACTGTTTGATTGTTGTGGCCGAGGAGGTGCTCGAGACTGGAATGACCTCCAACCACTTGGAGAACGCGTCCACTACAAGGAGGAAGAGCGTTCCCCTGAACGGGCCAGCAAAATCTACGTGTACCTGGGACCAGGGCCCCCTTGCTGCGTCCCACTCCCTATGTGGCGAGCGGGCCTCTTCTGGCCTGGAGCTTTGGCACGCTTCGCAAGTGCCGACCATGTGTTCGATGTCGGCGTCTAGCTGGGGCCACCAAAAGTAACTGCGGGCCAGTGCCTTAGAGCGGACGATCCCCGGGTGGCTGACGTGCAGCAGTTTAAGCACCCTCGGCCGGAGAGACGTGGGGATCACTACCCGCTGTCCCCACAAAAGGCAACCACTCTCTAGGGACAACTCTAGTTTCTTTTTGAAAAATGTGTCGAATTCCTCTGCTGGGGAAGACACGGGCCACCCTTTCTGTACCCAGGAGCAAACTGTGGCCAGCGTTTTGTCCTTGCCGGTCGCTTTAGCGATGTCGGCCGGTACTACTGGAGGGGAGTCTAGGACCTCTATCATTAAGACCTGGTGGTCCCTCTCTACCTCGCCCACGTGGCAGCAATCCCGGGGAATGGGGGACCTCGACAGGGCATCCGCATGGCTGATCTCCTTCCCGGGCCGGTATACCAACGCGTGCTGATACGCGTTGAGAAAAATGGCCCACCTGAGCATTCTCGGGGACAGGATTTGGGGTGTGGGCTTATCTGCGGTGAAAATGCCTAGCAGGGGCTTGTGGTCAGTCACTATGGTGAAGGGGCGGCCGTACACAAAGTCATGAAATTTCTTGGTCCCCGCAATTATCGCTAGTGCTTCCCTGTCTGTCTGGGCATAGTTTCTCTCCGCTTGGGACAAGGACCTAGAGTAGAACGCTATCGGGGCCTCCCTCCCGTTCTCCAGTACGTGGCATAACACCGCCCCCACCCCCACCGGGGATGCATCACATATTAGGACCACTGGGCGTTTGGGATTGAAGTGGGTCAGTACAGCATCTGATGCCAGGAGTCGCTTCAGGTCATTGAAAGCCTTCTCCTGGACGTCGCCCCACTTCCATGCCTTGTCCTTTTTTAACAATTTGTGTAGCGGTTCCGCCACTGCTGCCTTCCGCGGAAGGAAGGAGTGGTAAAAATTGAGCAGTCCCAGGAACGACTGCAACTCGGGCTTGGAGGTGGGGCGAGGGGCCTTCTTGATGGCGGCCACCTTGGATTGGGATGGCCTGATTCCCTCGGGAGTAACACGGAACCCTAGGAACTCAACCTCAGTTGCGAAGAAAACGCATTTGTCTTTTCGCAACCGCAACCCCGCCTTTTCGAATATTGCCAGGACCTTTCCCAACCTTGTTGCTAATTCGGCCCGGCTCCCCCCTGTAATCAATACGTCATCAAAGTAGGGTAACACCCCCTCTAACCCCTTCAGGAGGCGTTCCACGAGTGACTGGAAAATCCCGGGCGCCGAATTCACGCCGAATTGGAGGCGCGATACCTGGAACGCCCCTTTGTGGGTGACTATGGTCTGTGCAGCAGCTGCGGCGGGGGTCACCAGGAGTTGCTGGTAGGCTTGGGCCAGGTCGAGTTTAGCGAAACACCTCCCCCCGTGTAACCTGGCCAACAAGTGGCTGACTACCGGCACCGGATACGCATTAGGGCGGATCGCCTTATTGATGGTGCACTTGTAATCAGCGCATATGCGGACCTCCCCGTTGGCCTTGAGCGCTGTAACAATTGGAGTTTCCCACTCCGCAGAATCAACAGGAACAAGAATCCCCTGGCCCACCAATTTGTCCAACTCCGCCTCTATTTTGTCCTTTAGTGTGAAAGGCACTCTGCGCGGTTTAAGTCTGATTGGACGTACTCCAGGGTCCAGGTCGAAAGTCACTGGGGGGCCCTTGAATTTTCCGAGCCCCTTTTTGAAAACCTCGGGGTGCGCGTCGCACACGCTCTGTATTGGATCAGTCCCGGTGGCGTGTGCTCCCACGGCGTGCACCCCCCCAATGAACAACCCCAGGGGCTGGAACCATTGAGTCCCGAGGAGGCTGCATTTTCCTCCCTTGAGGACGACTAGGGGAAGTGTTGCGGTGTGCTTTTTAAACTGGACCTGGAACTTCCCAACCCCCAACACTGGAATGCGGTTCCCTTGCACGTCCTTCAGTGTGGCCCTCAACGCTTTGAGCTTGGGCCGCACGCGGGGGGCGATTTTCATGAACTCTCCCTGGGAAATAATAGAGTATGACGAACCCGAGTCCACCTCCATTCTAACAGGGGCCCCTTGTATTACTACCTCAACGAAGTAACGGGGGTGCTCCGCGGAAACGCTGCAAACCGGAGCGTCGTCCTCGCTGTCGTCGGAGATGCGCCCTACGCCGTCCCGCGTCCTCGTGGTCCGGGTGCCGTCCTTTGGCCTCGTGGTGCGGTCCTGCCTCGCCGAGCGGTCTGGAGAACTCCTTGTGGCCTCGCGCCGCTTCCGGCAGACCTTGGCGATGTGCCCGCGCCGGCCGCAGTTGTGGCACTCGGCCTTGCGGAATGGGCATTTGGCGCGGGCGTGGGCGGCGCCGCAGCCGTCGCAGCGCCGGCCCTCTCTCTGGACCCTCCGGACGTCCTCGTCGTCGCCGCTCTCCACAGACGAGTCCGAAGCTCGCCGGGCCGCGCGCACCGAGCTCTCTGCCTTGGCGGGCTTCGGGCGCCAGTCCTGGAGCTCTTGCACCCCGGCAGTCGTGGCCTCCGCGGCCTGCGCCGTGTCGAGGACTTGTTGCCACGTGGGAGGCGCCTCCCTTTTCATCAGCGCGCGCTGAGTCTCTGTGTCCCTCAGACCGCAGAGCAGGCAGTCCCAGAGGGTGACTTCTGGGGTCTCCCACTTGCATGGGCCGGCGGCCAGCCGCAGGGCCGCGGCGAACTCAGCGACCGATTCCCCGGGTGCCTGGACTCGCCTCCAGAACGCGCTCCGAGCGGGGAACATCGCTATTGCTGGCCGGAGATGGGCGCGCAGCGCCGCCAGGAGCTCTGTGGCTTTGAGGTCGCCCACCTTCCTCGGCGCGATCAGGTCCACCAAGGTCCTCTTGGTCTCGTGTCCGAGCATGCGGACGAAAATGGCCCTCTTCTTGGCCTCATCTGAGACTTCGAGCTCCACCAGCGCTGCGTTGAAGTCTATCTCAAACAGCTCCAAGTCTCCCGGCTTCCTGATCTCGTAGCCGGCGCATGTCTTGGTCCCGTGGGCAGCCATATCCCATCCTCGTCGCCAATTTAGTGTATGGGACCAAAGACAACAGGACAACCGAAGGGTTGGTTTAACGCAGGTTTATTGCATGGTGTTCCGGTGAAGCATGAGGTAATGGCGGTGATACATCTCAATATATACAGTAGCCCTCTACATTTGAATCTTGTAGCACGGTAGCTCATTGGCTGCTACCGGCGTGGCCTCGCCCAGGCACGCCTCTTTCTTCTGCTGCTGAATGCGGGGAAGGTTTTCCCGCGGCTGTCCGTGATTGAGCAATGTGAACCATGTGAGAATGAACGCTCGCAGCTGCCCTCTATGGGCTGTCTGCTCGCGTTCCTTTACAGCTGAGATCGTTGGTATTTGGAGTGGTTACATTCTTGCCTTTACAGTATAATGAACATGCACACATACATACATAACAATGGCCATCCTAATTTCGCCTTTAAGGTTGTGGTGCCAGGCCGGGCTTTCCTCCGTAGGCTTTATGACTCCATGAAGGGCTTCTCCTCTAGTTTCCACCGAACATGGGTCACACAGGGCCTTAGGGAAGACCTGCAGATCTGGCTATTCTTCCTGCTGGACTTTAATGGTGTTTCCTTTTGGAAATCCCACAGTCATGAAGTAGCAAATTTAAACCATGTGCTGCACAACCAAATGTTTCCACTTGTGGAATTTTTTTGTGAATTATGTTCCATGCATGTTTCATGGCTGCTATAAGTATTTTTTTAGTTTCTTATATATTTAAAACTCATTTTATTACATACTAATCTTTACCAAATATGCATTTCTTGTACTGCTTATACACATATAAAATAAAAAATCTGAATGTAACTTGCAGAAATTACAAATAAATAGTATTTTCCCTATTTTCCCGTTCCCCCCTTATTCCCAAGATTTCCCCCTCTTTTCAAAATTCCCGGGAATTTTACCCCTCTAATTGTCATTAATGAAAGAACTGGTGAATTGCCTTGACTTTGTAGTCCAGAGCTTTATTGCATGTCTCTTTTTTCATTGTGTTTTATTACTGGACTGCTGCAATTTTTCTTCCTATGGTAATTATGTAGTGAATGCAAGTTAAGCTATAATAATGGTTGTCATAGGTGTCATATGATTTTTCAGAGTTGTCTTGTTGTGCTTTATGTTTATAAAATGGTAAACCTTGAAGTGAATGAAATCTCCTGAATAATATTCTGTTTGTTTCTTTACTTGACGCCTAATTTTGCTGATCGCAATGAGCATTCCATTGATATCATTGTCTAAAATGCACTTGGTTATAATGAAATTGGGACAGTAGCCAGTAATAGTACTGAGGAGACATCATTGGAATTATACATGCTTTAACAAATAGATTAGTTCATCTTGGTGAAATTAAAATTGGCTAGTCCAGCCTGTCATAATATCCAAAAGAAAATGTGTACTTTATATTTTCTTTGTCAAGCAGAGAATTTTGTACAATTTCTATTCTGTTCCTTCCATAATGGTTGGGTGTTGGTAGGGAAATACCAAATAACTACCTTGAGGATCAAACACACAGCAAAATCATCAAAAAAAATTTTTACTATGAAAGATAGTATCAGATTCAATCTGCTGTTTCCCCCAACTTATCTTTAAGAAATAAAGGCTGGTGCAACATCTTTTTACTCATAATTTTTCTGTACTAGCCACAAAAAATAATGCATGCCTGAAGAAATTATTTTACATCACAAAAGATCAAATAATGTTTGATTTTTTTAAAAAAGTTGTTCAATAAAGGTATCATCTCGCTCCTGCATTTGTATTGTCTCATAATTATGAATGTATCAATCTACCATATGGTGGATTATGCCATCTGTCATATTAGTCCAGTGTAGTATAAACATGTTCTCAAGCCAGGAAACTGAAAGCCTTTTGGCAGGAGTTGTCCAGCCCACGAATGAAAATCTGGACCTTCTGCATGTATACCGTGTTAGTTGGATCAAGCTGTGGTTCCTCAGTTGGAGTGCAACCAGGACAAACCATCTCTGCATACCCTTGTTTACATTTAGCATTTAGGTGGCATAGTAAAAATATATATATTCCAGTTGAATGAATAGGGGGAAAGGTTCCTAAGTCATTTAGTGTGCAAGGTTTATGGTTCAAAAATCATCATTTTGAATTTTGGACTAAAGGTGACAAAGAGCCACTGTAGTTACTGGAGCAGTAAATCAATACCCCAGTACTTCAGGTTCATTTGCCTCCTTTCTTAATTGCATCAATACACTTCTGTTTGAATGCTCCACCAGGGGGAGAACAAATTGCACATCATTTTGCTGTGTTGATCTTTGTTTAGTAGGAAAAGCTGATGGAGGATTTGATGATTTAGGAGAGGTTAGTGGGAAGGTTGTCTCAGTTAATGAATTGTCTGCCATGCCCTCATAGATTTGGGGGGGGGGGAGGAGTTGAACAAAAGTTTGGAGGTGAGCTATGTAATTTGCTCTCCTTAAGCTAACTGTTTCTACCTACCATTGGTATTGGATTAAGAGTTAGCTGCCATACTATGGTTCTAGGTGTTGACTGTGTGTCTTCCTCTCTGGGCCACAGATTTCATGATCCAGGCAGCTTTGCTTCTTCCCCTCTTCATATGTATGCAGATATGGATTGAACAATGGACATTTGTGACATGGTAGAAATGGCTTTGTGGTAGTGATTGCATTTGAGTTATCAAGTGAAGGGAATGCACCCACTGTCCTAATAGGAATACATTGGTTTTCTGGACATACCTGTCAACCATCCCGATTTGGCCGGGAAAACCCCGTAATTTGACATCGATTGACGTCATAACCCACCCCGCACTGCCAAAACCCCGTAATTTGGCAGCAGGGGGAATGCTTTCTGTGCATGCACGGAAGCACTATGCCGCTTGTGCAGCCCCTACGCAAGTGGTGTAGTGCTTCCGCACATACATGGAAGGGTTTTACCCCTTCCACGCATGCGTGGAAAGCGACCTGCGCAAAAGTGATGTGCGCAGGTCCCATTTTTCTGGAGCCGCGGGTTGACAGGTATATTTCAGGATGTCCTCAACACCTCATTAGCACGATGATTTAAACAAAAAGTTATACAGGACTGGAGATGGATATGCTATAATTAGAAAAAACACTTAAAAGAAATACTTTTTTAAACGGGGGATTAAAGCTGGTTGGGGGGGAAACAACCAAAGCTCCACAGTTAAATGATTGCTTTTTTTGCTTATTACAAAGAAGCAGAATGATCTATATTAAAAAGTGGAGGAGATGGCAGAGCTAAGTGAGTATATTAATTTTAGAAACTTAAGAAAGAGCAATGCTGGAATCTCTGCAGTGACAAGGCACTGTACATTTATGGAACTAAGTGCCAAAATTAAAATTTGTTGTTGACTCACACAGTTAAGTCCAACCGTATGTAACCCCATGGGCCACAGCACATCAAGCTCCTCTGTCACTCCTCTGTCACCTACCATCCTCTGGAGACTGGCCAGATCCATGCCCATCATGCCAACAATGCTGTCTAACCATATTATCCCCTGCATCCCCCTTCTCCTCCCTTTGATTTTTTCCTAGCATTAGGGCCTACTTTAGGGAGTCCTCTCTTCTCATTTGGTAGCCAAATTATTTGAACTTCAGCTTCAGTATCTGAGCTTCCAAGGAGCAGTCAGGGTTGATTTCCTTTAAGATTGACTGATTTAGTCTCCTTCCAGCACCACAATTCAAAAGGGTCTATTCTTCTGTGCTCAGCCTTCCTTGTGTTCCAGCTCTCACAGCCATTCATTACTGCTGAGAAGACCCTCACTTTAACTATGCAGACTTTTGTTGGCAGGGCGATGTCTCTATTTTTTATTATGCTACCTAGATTGGCCATATCCTTCCTCTTAAGGAGTAAGCATATTTTTATTTCATGCCTGAAATCACTGTCTGCAATGATCAAGATCCCAAGAAAGTAAAGTCTGTCACTCAGGGCCATAGGCAGAGGGGCAAAAATCCTCCTGAGTTAACAGCCCCACCTCCACCCCGGAATGGCAATGTTATATGTGTGTGTGTGTGTGACATTGTTGCCCCTCCTGAAAAAATTTCACACACACACCCAATCTAGAATTCTGGCTAAGGCCATGCTGTCACTGCTTCCTTTCCCAAATGCCTCCTTCGCTGAACCAGGAAGGAGAAGGGAGGACCGGCAGCTGTTTCAAGGCAGGGAGAGGTGGCTACAAAAGACCTTCCAACCAACTCCTTTCCCAAATGCCTCCTTCACTGAACCAGGAAGGAGAAGGGAGGACTGGCAGCTGTTTCAAGGCAGGGAGAGGTGGCTACAAAAGACCTTCCAACCACCTTCTTTCCCAAATGCCTCCTTCACTGAACCAGGAAGGAGAAAGGAGGACCAGCAGCTGTTTCAAAGCAGGGAGAGGTGGCTTCAAAAGACCTTCCAACCACCCCCTTTCCCAAATGCCTCCTTTGCTAAACCAGGAAGGAGAAGGGAGGACCAGCAGCTGTTTCAAGGCAGGGAGAGGTGGCTACAAAAGACCTTCCAACCACCCCCTTTCCCAAATGCCTCCGTTGAACCAGAAAGGAGAAGGGAGGACCGGCAGCTGTTTCAAGGCAGGGAGAGGTGGATTCAAAAGACCTTCCAACCACCCCCTTTCCCAAATGCCTCTATTAGGGCCTACCTAGTGGTGATGGGGTGGTGAGGAGGCAATACTTCACCTCCCTTATTGCCTCTGCTGATAATCGCCCAGCCACCCTGTTTCGGGTGACCAGGTCCCTCCTTGGTGGGAGCGGGGGCTATGCCTGGTTGGCAGGGATCGGCTGAGGACTTTGCTGACCATCTGGTGGAGAAAATCAATCGGATTCGCTCAGGGTTTAATCTTGGCGTGGATGGGGAGGGTCAGGGGGGAGCCAGTGCACAGTCTTACTGTGTTATCTGGGATCGGTTTGCTCCTGTTGCCCCAGATGAAGTGGACGCGCTCCTTGCTGCTGTCCGCGCCACTAATTGCCCAATGGATCCCTGTCCCGCCTGGCTGGTAAAAGCCTCCAAGATGGTGACAGGTGGCTGGGTCGGGGCTATAATTAATGCGTCTTTTCGGGAGGGGATATTTCCTGCACCGTTGAAACATGCTTTGGTGCGCCCCCTCCTGAAGAAGCCATCCCTCGATCCAGCAGTCATAACCAACTACAGACCTGTTTCCAACCTCCCCTTTTTGGGGAAAGTATTGGAAAGGGCAGTGGCACGTCAGTTGCAGGGGGTACTGGATGAAGCGGAATATCTGGACCCCTTCCAGTCAGGATTCAGACCTGGATATGGTACTGAGACTGCATTGGTCGCACTGATGGATGATCTCTGGCGAGAGTGGGATGGCGGTCATCTGTCCGTCCTTGTTCTTCTTGACCTCTCAGCGGCTTTCGATACCATCGACCACGGTATCCTTCTGGAACGCCTCCAAGGATTGGGGATCCAGGGTATGGTATGGTCCTGGTTTTCCTCATTTCTGAGGGGCCAGACCCAGTCAGTGTGGTTGGAGAGCAAGAAGTCCAGTCCTAGGTCCCTAAAATATGGGGTGCCTCAGGGCTCAGTACTCTCTCCTCTCCTATTTAACATCTACATGAAGCCGCTGGGTGAGATCATCCGTTCCCATGGGGTGCGGTACCATCAGTACGCAGATGATACACAGTTGTACATCTCGGTCCATGGGGACCCCAGTGATGCAGTCAAAGTCCTTTCCAGTTGTCTGGAGGCGGTTGGGGTCTGGATGGGGGCAAATGGGTTACAGCTGAATCCTAGTAAGACTGAGTGGCTGTGTATGGGGGGTCCTGTGTTATCCTGGGAGCTACCATCTTTGGTTTTGGATGGGGCTATTTTGCCCCAGACCGACCCGGTGCGCAACTTGGGGGTCCTCCTGGATTCGCTGCTGCTGCTAGAAGAACAGGTGGTGGCTGTGGCCAGGAGGGCCTTCGCCCAACTTCGGGTGATTCGCCAGTTGCACATGCTCCTGGACCGGGACTCTTTGCTCATGGTCACTCATGCTCTGGTGACCTCCAGACTAGATTATTGTAATGCGCTCTACATGGGGCTGCCCTTGATGACCATTCGGAGGCTGCAGCTGGTCCAGAATGCGGTGGCCTGGGTGGTGATGGGGTGTGGACGTTATGCCCATGCCTCACCACTGCTGCGGGAGTTGCACTGGTTACCCATTTGCCTCCGGGTGCAATTCAAAGTGCTGGTTTTGACCTTTAAAGCCCTATATAGTAGTGGGCCAGGTTACCTTAGAGACCACATCGCCCTAAGGACATCTGTCCGTCCAACCAGAGCGGACCGGAGGGGCTCTCTAATAGTGCCATCGGCCAGGGGTCTCGCCTCTCTGGCACAAGGAGGGGGCCTTCTCTGTGTCCGCACCTGCCCTTTGGAACCTCCTGCCTGTGGAACTGCATCTCCAGACGGAGTTGTTGCCCTTTAGAAAAGAACTAAAAACCTGGCTGGCGGGCCAAGTTTGGGGTGTAGGTGGAGGGGTGGCTCCCGTTGGGTGGTTAATATAGGAGAGGATGCCTGCCCCACGGTTTCTTCAGTTCCTGCACCCCTCTCTTTTTAGGGGTGGGTTCTTATTGCTGGTTTTTATCTGTTTTATTTGTTTTTATCTGTTTTTACCCACTGTTGTGAACCGCCCGGAGTCGGCTTTGGCTGAGTGGGCAGGATAAAAATTTAACAATAAATAAAAAATAAATAAATAAAAATGGAGAACAGACACTGCTGTTCCTCCCAGCTGCTCTGGTGGGAGGGAATTAGTCCCAGCCGGGGAAGCCCTGGTTGATTGATGGATTGGCATATTGATGCCCTCCTCCTTCACCTCTTGTGGGATTAGGGAGGAGAGAGGGAGGTGATGCCAGCAGTGAGGGCCCTTACCCCCCTTTTTTTGAGTAATTGTAGGTGTTGGAGGGGTGGGAAGGGAATGGGATTGGGTTTGGGGAGGGATGGCCGGCACCCTCCACCTCTGATTAGGGGCACTGGGAAATGCCCCAAGGAAGGTAGGGGGAGTGTGGGGTGGGTTTTGGGTCTGGAGGTGAGAGAGGCTGGGAGAAATGGCCTTGTCAGCTGGGTAAGAGGGGTCGCACTCCATCTGAGATGGGTGGGGAGGTTCTTAGGGCTCAAATTGGGGTTGTGACAGGCATGGGACGATATGGAGGGTACCGATGGGTGGGCTGCACTTGGGGAACACAGGACTGATGGTTGGTATCTGTCCCTCGTTCCAGCCCCCCAGGTACATCTCTGGGTCCTGAGCAGTTTATCCAGGGTGACCCCTCCCTTAGGCTGCTGCTGATGAATGCCAGGTCGGTCTGCAACAAGGACCCCTGATTCAAGACTCTTTTAGGAGGGCGGGCTGACCTGACATGCATCACCGAAACCTGGCTGAGACCAGAGGATGGTGTACCTATGTCAGAAATGTGTCCAGCTGGTTTTGGTATCTGGCACCAGCCAAGGGATGAGGGAAGGGGTGGTGGTGTCGCCATTGTAGCCAGGGAGTCCTTGGGAGTCACCAGGGCCGCTGCTCCACATGTCCCGGGTTGTGAGGCCCTGCTCCTGTGGTTGGGCCTTAAGGGTCAGCTGGGAGTCTTACTCCTGTACCTGCCTCCTTGCAGGGTAAGAGACTCTCTGCCTGAGCTTTTCGAGGCCATCTCAGCGTTGGAGTTCCCTAGGCTGATGGTTCTGGGGGACTTCAATTTGCCTTTGCTGGGGACTGGTTCAGAGGTTGCACATGAGTTCATGGTTTCCATGGCAGCCATGGACTTGACTCAGGTAATTCATGGCCCGATCAGGGGCAGTGGTCACACACTGGACCTAGTTTTTTTGTTGGAGCGGTGGCAGAGTGATCTGAGACTACAGAAATTAGACACTATACCTGTGCCATGGTCAGATCACTATCTGGCGACTCTGGACTTCCTGGGGGCAACGGTTAATCGCAGGGAGGCAGGGCCTGTTAAATTGGCCCGCCCCCGGTGACTGATAGATTCTGATGAATTCCAGAGGGAACTGGGAGATTTTCCTCTTGATCGGCTACATGATTCATCCGAGGCACTCCTTGACCTGTGGTACAGGATGGCTACTGCTGCCTTGGATGAAATCGCACCACTACGGCCTCTCCGACCCCGCAGGGATAGATCTCCCCTGTGGGTTACTGAAAAACTGCAGGAACTTAAACGGGCAAAGAGACGCCGAAAGCGCCGCCGGGGGAAGACCCAGAGCAATTCCGACTGGACACTTGCTAGGGCTACTATTAAGACCTACCTGATGGCGATGAGGGTGGTGAAGCAGCAATACTTTGCCACCCTCATTGCCTCCACGGATAATCACCCAGCTGCCCTGTTCTGGGTTACCAGGTCTCTCCTTGGCCGGGAGGGGCAGGTGCCTGGTTGGCAGGGTTAAGCTGAGGTTTTTTGCAGACTATCTGGTGGAGAAAATTGCTCGGATTTGCTCCTGGTTCAATCCTGGCATAGGTGGGGAGAGTTGGGAGGGGATCAGAGCTCAGTCTGTCTGTGTTATCTGGGATCAATTCGATCCAGTTGTCCCTGAGGAAGTGGACAGGCTTCTTGCACCACCTCCTGCCCTTTAGATCCCTGTCCCACCTGGTTGGTGAAAGCCTCTAAGGTGGTGATGGGAGGCTGGGTCGGGGCTATAATCAATGCATCGCTATGGGAGGGGGTGTTTCCTGCACCTTTAAAAGATGCTTTGGTGTGCCCCCTCCTGAAGAAACAATCCCTCGACCCAGCAGTTCCACCTAACTATAGACCGGGCTCCAACCTCCCCTTTTTGGGAAAGATCTTGGATAAGGTGGTGGCACAACAGCTGCAGGGGATCCTGGATGAAGCGGATTATCTGGATCCCTTTCAATCAGGTTTCAGGCCTGGATATGGTAAGAGACAGCATTGGTTGCACTGGTAGATGATCTCTGGCTGGAGCTGGACACTGGCCATCCATCCGTCCTTGCCCTTCTTGACCTCTCAACGGCCTTCGATACTGTCAACCACGGTATCCTTCTGGAATGGCTTAAAGGATTGGGGATCCAGGGTACTGTGTTATCCTGGTTTTCCTCATTTCTGGAGGGCCGGACCCAGTCGGTGTGGTTGGAGAGTGAGAGGTCCAGCCCCAGGCCTCTACATTATGGGGTGTCTCAGGGCTCGGTGCTCTCTCCTCTCCTATTCAACATCTACATGAAGCCGCTGGGCGAGATTATCCATTCCCATGGGGTGAGGTATTATCAGTATGCTGATGATACCCAGCTGTACATCTCAGCCCATGGGGACCCCAGTGATGCGGTCAACGTCCTATCCAGATGTCTGGAAGCTGTTGGGGTCTGGATGGGGGACAGCGGGCTACAATTGAATCCCTCCAAGACTAGTGACTATGGATTATTAAAGTTTAATAATTTTTTCACATTCTATTGCAATAATTAAACATTTCTTTCATGTTGATTGCCGATTCCTCAAGCTTCGGCTGGGTGTTGAAAAGACCGCCTCCAGTTTGGGTCTTTAGCCAAGCTGCCGTCTTCTCTCTTGCATTGATTATTTAAGCAAAATCTATGCATTTCAATCTTTCCAGGGTCTTAAACTGGAACAGAAAAAAGATACTATCGACAGTATATAGTTCCTTTTGGTTTTGCAATAATCCATCTTATCAATGTTTAACTATAATCAATATCCTGTCTTAAAGCCATGTGTTGCCGTGGAGATGGGGAGGACAAGCCTCCTGCACTGATTCACATTATTGATTTCTACAGCAGTGACTGAGTTAATAATTTCCTAACTACCATTTTCTTCTATGCGGGCCAGATCTGGCCTTCTCTATGTGTTGAGGACAGAAATTCAAATGGGGAAATAGGATACTTTGTATAGAAGGGAGTTCTCATATCATGCATTGTCATTGGCTAAAACCTGGACTTATTGATTTACTTTCATACAATTCCGCAATGCTTTCAACAATCCCACTTGCTTTCTCAACCTCTTCCTATCTGTGGATTAAATGAACAAGGATGATTCCACTAAGCCTCCCTGCTTTAAGTAAGTATTCGCTTACTGGCTTTTCATTTTATTTTCGTGTACTTCAGATGTTTTATACTTTCAAGTCCTCAAATTCTTTAATCAAATGCAACTCATGTGTTTGTTTTGGCTTATTTAAACATAGCTGTTTTTCGCTTTGCTTCTGCTCCTTTTTGCCAACTGTGCCTTCTGTTTTCTGATTAATTGCAAGGGATCTAGGCATTCTGGGCAGCTTTGATCAGTCTTTGATTACTAACCCATAAATGTCCCTTATTTTCCAAATCATCTGGAGGGCATGGCCAGTATGTACTTGTACGTCTGCAGAAAAAGTAAACGTCCTTCTTGCGCAGGCCTTCAAGTTCCTCTGGAGTTAGGCAACTGACCTGTGACATTTACACTTTTATTTTTGCGTACTTTCACATACTGCCTGAAAAAGTTGGGACAAACCTAGTAGCCTTAAAGCTTGGGGCTGACTAGGGATTCAAAATCTTGGGGTTAGCTATCAAGTGCTCAGCTGTTTGTTTGGTTTTTTCCCCTTTTTCTCTTCTTTTTGTCAGTATCCATAACTTCCTCTGCCAAATGGGTGTATTTTTCCCATGCTTCTCTCAGGGAAATTCCTCTGCCAATGGCCCTCTTGCTTGCAGTAAGCACACTGATTGTTGCCTCTTCCCAAAGCAAGGGCGATCATCTCAGCTCTTTTATATTCTCTCATATTCTCCTTCTTCTCTTCCTCCTCTTCCCTATTAAAGAAGACCTTCCTCGCAATTTGCACCAGTTCACTTGTGTTCTTTTCCAATGCTGCTTCCAGCTTTTGTAACTTTTTCTTTATATCCGGTGCACTCTGTGTAATGAATCTTTCATTTAACATCTGGCGGTTTTCAGGATCTTCCATATTAATCCCTGTGTTCACTTTATAAGCCTCAATTAACCTGGCTAAGAAACTTTCAGGGGATTCTTCTTTCTCTTGAATTACATTAGCAGGTTTGCTAAAATTGACAGGACCTTTTGCTGCTTCCTTTAAGCTTTCCAAAATCAAATATCTGTACTGTTGAAGACTTGTCCTGTGTGTTGAATCTTTAGGATCCCAATTTGGGTTTTGTTCAGCAGCTGCCTCAAAGCGTGCTGCCTCCTGGTCAGCGTTTGGGAAATTTCTACAAAGGATCCTGTCTTTTGCCAGTTTTAATTTTTGCTTATCTTCCATATTAAGGAGCGTATTTATTATTTGCTGCATATCACTCCATGTGGGGTTATGTGTTTGGACTATGGTTCCAATTAGTTCAATCACCTCACTTGGCTTGGTACTAAAAGGTCCATAATACTGTTTCCAGTTTAATAGGTCTGTTGTAGTAAAAGGCACATATTGGAAGATTGACTGATTTACTAGTTCAGCATCTTCCCTCATATGGCTGGTTATCATCTCCCTCGGGCCATTATCTCCTTTCTTTTTTTCATCGTTGGCATGACGTGTGCCATTGGGGTGTTCAGAGGTGGCTCCCTACCAGCTTAATTGTTATAGGGAGAAGATTGGCTGTACCTTTTGAATTTTTCTTCTCCCTGTTCAATTACATCTTTCAAGATCTCAGTTACTTTTCTTAGTTTTCCTGTGGTTGGGGAAGTCTCACTTCTGTCTGGGGTCCGAAATCTTCCTGCAGAGTGACTGCTTCCTGCATTTGCTAATGCAAGGTCTGGATAAATATGTGGAACTTAGCCATCTTGTGGCACTGATTTTGGCATGACATAAGGTGGAGGTCTTTGAAACAGAATTTCATCTTTTTCATTTCTGTTTGAAATTTTCAATCTTTCTTCTGTCTGCCATTCTACTTCTGGGGTATTGGGTGTTCTGACCACTTTCCTTCCTAATTTAGATTTCTTATCTTTGGATTTCTTTTCCTTCATTAAATATACTTTTACACATTCAGCCTGGCATTTCCATAGCTAAGGTAGGGGGGGTCACAGCTTTCTGCATTATTCTTTGAAACACTCTATTTATAAGATCCAAATCTAAGGAGCCTTCTGGAGGCCACCCTACTTGGAAACTGGGCCATTCATATTCACAAAACTTTCTTAACTTAATTTTTTTAAAAGGGGGTTCATGTTTCTCTGGTGTAAATACCTCAAAGTTCTCAAGGAAACACTGTAGCGGCGTTCTTGGAAGGCTACTACCACCACCCATTCTAAACTAAACACTACCACCGGCTTGGGGCACCCAAAAAATCAAGGGCTACCATCAGGGAACACGATGGTTTAACCACCCACACAATATAAATTTTACACACACAAAAATCAGGTTCGCTGCCCTGATTTTTCCAGGAACACTGGGTTACCGCTGGTGGTTCATTAAGGACTTAGAAATCGCCGTCCCGTCCCCTTGAAGGTGATCAGGCTTCACTTCCACTCCTCAAATGAGTGGGCACACATAAGTATACTTCTACAGTTTCAAACAGTTTCATACAGTTTCATACAATTTTATACTCGCCTGCAGGCTTTTGAAAATCCACCTTCTAGAGTACTCCGTCTGTCTTAGTCTTCCGGATCCTTGACTGGTCTGTTTCTTCTGACAGTTACTCGCCACCTCTTCACTGATTTCCTAGAATAGATCAAAGGTCTACTATGCCAGCATTTTAGGTTATCCCTGGAGAGGCATCTTTTTGTCCCATCAGGAACAGCCGTCTAGAGTGACAATGGCACCTGCTATTTGTCAAGTCAGTCCCCGGTGGAGTTCGCCAAAAATATTATGGAATACTGAACTAGACAAAATCACATTCCACATGCTAAGACAGATTTAGGAGTTTTTATTATTAATATTGTTTAGCCAAACAGATTCAGGAATGTTTTACCAAGCTAATAGTCCCTGAATGAATAGACATTTTCAGAGCCATCTTTTTATAGCATAAAATTTGGAAATTTCTACCCATTACATCACTATGGGATAAGCCAAAATTATTAATTAACCATCTGACATTTTCATTCATATCAGGTCAGAACATTCAGTAACTGTTATTTAGATCATGTCATATAAGAAACATGTCTCATGTCACATCATCTCATTTCACACAAATATTATTTACGGTTCCCTGTCAGATGTACAAACTGTGCTGAGCTTGTGGACACAAAGCCTTCTGTTTACTTTAGCCTCATCATCAGTTCTATATGATAGGTCAATCTGATCTGTTTAACTTTACAGAGTACTGAGAAAATAATTTTTACTTTTAAACCAGAATTGATATCTTAATTCTTTCACCGCTACTTCATCCCCATCTTTTTAATGTGGGCAGTTTTAATGTGGTTAGTTTTTAATAGGTGGGTGCGTATGTTGGGGTTTTAATTGTTTTTAATATGTATGTTTTAATCCTGTTGTGAGCCACCCTGAGTCGGGTACGCCTTATTGGGTGGCATAGAAATTTGAGTTATAAATAAATAAATAAATATAAATAAATAAATTTGCCAGGGAGTGACGGGTCCGGATGCCATGATCTTTGGTTTTTTGATGTTTAGTTTCATGCCAGCTTTTGCACTCTCCTCTTTCACCCTCATCAAGAGGCTCTTTAGGTCTTCTTCACTTTCTGCCATTAGGGTAGTGTCAACTGCAAGGCTCAGGTTGTTGATGTTTCTCCCAGCAATCTTAATTCCGCCTTGTGCTTCATCCTGCCCTGCATTATGCAGGATGTACTCTGCATATAACTTAAATAAGCAGGGTGACAATATACAGCCTTGTTGTACTCTGTTTCCTATTATAAATTAATCAGTTCTATATCTGCTCCCCCCCCCCCCCATATCCGCTTTTAACTGTTGCTTCTTAACCTACATACAGATTTACCAGAAGGCAGATGAGGTGGTCTGGTACTTCCATTTCTTTAAGGACTTGCCACAGTTTATTGTGATCCACACAAGCAAAGGCTTTGGTGTACTCAATGAAATAGAAGTAGACATTTTTCTGGTACTCCCTTGCTTTTTCCATGATCCAGAGAATGTCAGCAATTTGGTCTTTAGTTCCCCTCCCTCTTTGGAACCCAGCATTGCTTCACAATTGTTTGAGTGCTTCTTTTGGCTTTTTTGTTCTATTTGTTCTATGTTTGTTTATGTTGTTTATTTGCAAGAAATACTTTTTTAAAAATAAATAAATAAATAAAGATGCAGAATTATTTATATGAAGAACCAGGGTGGACAGCAGAACTAAAAGACCACGTTTGTTTAATAAATATGTGAAAGAACAAGACTGGAATTTCTGCTGAGATAAGTCACTGTATTTTTGTGGAACTAGGTGCTAATTAAACTTTAAAATTTGGGAAATTAAACAAGCTCACCTCCTTCTAGATAACTGTATATTGTGAAAGCTGTATATTCTAAGAAATTAATCAGGATATTTTTAAAAGCTGTATATTCTAAGAAATTAATCAGGATATTTTTATACAGTATAAGAATAAAGTGTTTTGAATTTCTTAACAATGGCACCTCAGAACAATAATGTATAGACTTCTTTGAAGTAATAGTCATGTTAATCTGTGCAAGCATATAGACTTGTTTATGTTAACTGTGCCCTTTTGCATTAAAAACTTGAACAGCCAGCAGATGGATCATGTACTTAATTGAAGGAGTGATTTCTGTTGGTTAAAAAAATTGCAAGTAGATAATAGGAACCACTTCGGTGGGAAGGTAACAGCGTTCCGTGCGCTCCGGTGTCTAGTCATGCCTGCCACATGACCACGGAAACGTCTGCAGAAGCAGACAGCACGGGCTCTTCGGCTTGGAAACAGAGATGAGCACTGCACCCTAGAGTCGGATACGACTGGCCTTCGAGCAAGGGAAACCTTTACCTTTACCTTCAGCTTGTGATATGGTGGACTATAAAGCCATTACCTCTCCTTATGATCCTTGCCCATCCTGGATAATTGAAACAGTCAATGTGACTTGAGAATGAGCTGGCCAAACCATTAATTCATCTTTACTAGAGGGAAATATGCCATCTTGTGTGAAAAAACAGCTATCTGCCGACTCTTGAAGAAAGCAAATATGGCTACTGATAATGTTGATGTTGTGTTCTAATAGTGTAACCTTCCACATGTGATATCAATGTATCTGAACCAATGTAACCTTGCCTATGAGTAACAATGTAACCTTCAGCTGTATCACATAAACCCTGTAATAGGACGCGAGCTAATGACCACCAGCTGGCAGCAGCGAGCGTCCAAGCTCTCTTGGTTCAAACCCACCAAAGACCGCAGCGCGGGAAGTTTCCCGCCGCTACCTACACCTGGACAAGAAGGGCGTGACCAGCCATGACGTCACGCGGACCAGTAGCCAACGGGCTACCGTGGAGCCACATTCAAAATACGTTACTACCATATATATAGAGCTGTTCGTCCGCCATTACCTCATGTTCCCTCTGTCCACCATGCAATAAACCTGAGTTAACCCAGCCTTGGGCTGTGCCTTGTGTCTTGACTCTCATATACTAAATTGGCGACGAAGGCGGCCGAAGGTGCTAAAGCTGTTGCACGTCAGCCACCCGGGAATCGTCCGTTCCAAGGCGTTGGCCCGGAGTTATTTCTGGTGGCCCCAGCTGGACGCCGACATAGAGCATATGGTTGGCACTTGTGAGGCATGTCAGTGCTCCCGACCGGAGGCGGCCCGCCTCCCGCATAGGGAATGGGACGCAGCAAGGGGACCGTGGTCCAGGGTGCACGTAGATTTTGCTGGCCCGTTCCGAGGAACCATGTTTCTCCTGGTGGTGGATGCATACTCAAAGTGGCTGGAGGTCATTCCGGTAAAGAGCACATCCTCCGCCGCTACCATTCGCCAGCTAAGGAGGGTCTTTTCCACGTTCGGTTTACCCGACACTTTGGTCAGCGATAACGCCAGTTGCTTCACGTCCGCTGAGTTCGCGGCATTCATGGAGGCAAATGCAATTCGGCATGTCACATCCGCGCCGTTTCACCCGGCCACGAATGGCCAAGTGGAACGGTTGGTGCGCACCACAAAGGATGCGCTGCGGCGCATGGGCTCGGGAGATCTAAATCACCAAGTTTGTCAATTTCTCTTAGCGTACAGGGTGACCCCCTTAGCGTCTGGCTACTCGCTGGCTGAGCTGCTGATGCGGAGGAAACTGACGACGCTTTTGTCCAGGTTGGACCCGTCGAGGGTCGAGGACAAAGGGAAGAACATAGGTTTAGCGGTCTCGAAAGGTTTCGGCGTAGGCGATCCTGTACACTGCAGGAACTATGCCAACGCAGGCCCAGCCTGGGTGCCAGGGACGATAATAGAACAGACGGGGCCAGTGTCATATCGGGTGGAAACTAGCACCGGCCTCCTCTGGAGGAGGCACACTGACCAACTGAGGCACCGAGTGAGTGAGGGGCCGATCAGTGGGGCTCAGCGACAGGATTCAGCGATAGGGTTCTCCCCCACCCGTTTAGCCCAAGGGGGAGACAGAGAGGGACACCAGTCCGATGCCAGGAGGGAAAGCAGTGAGCCCGACTCATATCCTTTTGATACCCCAGTTCTATCCGAGGCCGGGGGGAGGGAAAAGGAGTGTGCGGCCGCCGCTGCCGTTTCCCCCGAAGCCGATTTTGATTTTGATTTTGCTAGCCGGGGGGGTTTTTTGGAGTGCTCCCCCACCCATCCAAGCGAGAAGAGGGGTTTTTCGTTAGCCCCCAGTGCCCCCGGTTCTTCCCAAACAAAGCACACACCTTCCAACAAAGCCACAGAACCGCGGCAAACCACTAACAAGTCATCCTCTCCCGTTACAGGGCAGGCAGCCAGGGAGCAAGGAGGAGGGAGCGAAGCCAGGGCAGGGCAGCCCGCGCCGAGACCCCAGCGTGTTCGAAATAAGCCACCTTGGCTGAGAGACTTCGTCTCATCCTAGGGGGGAGGAGTGTTGTGTTCTAATAGTGTAACCTTCCACATGTGATATCAATGTATCTGAACCAATGTAACCTTGCCTATGAGTAACAATGTAACCTTCAGCTGTATCACATAAACCCTGTAATAGGACGCGAGCTAATGACCACCAGCTGGCAGCAGCGAGCGTCCAAGCTCTCTTGGTTCAAACCCACCAAAGACCGCAGCGCGGGAAGTTTCCCGCCGCTACCTACACCTGGACAAGAAGGGCGTGACCAGCCATGACGTCACGCGGACCAGTAGCCAACGGGCTACCGTGGAGCCACATTCAAAATATGTTACTACCATATATATAGAGCTGTTCGTCCGCCATTACCTCATGTTCCCTCTGTCCACCATGCAATAAACCTGAGTTAACCCAGCCTTGGGCTGTGCCTTGTGTCTTGACTCTCATATACTAAAGTTGATAACTATAGACCTGCAGCAAAATCCAAGTTTAAAAGTTGACTGCATATCTGAACACTTTCACCTGTATTTGACATGTACATATTCTAGCTATATACTGTTAGTTGTCTGCTGAAAGTCTCTTTCAGAATTCCTAGGACACTTGGAATGAAATAGTACTTTTATTTCTGTAAGCTTGCTAGCCTTCCATATTGTATTGTGCATATTCATATCTACAGCATGGATTAAATTGTCTGCATGATACTCTTCTGGCTCTATAGAAAGAAAACGGCATTGAAAGAATGTTTTCTGTCAAGATAATAATAAAATTTCTAGCAAAGTGATAGTATCCTCTTAAGCTTTGCTATCTCTTCCCCAAGTTGAATGATCCAGAACTGGAACAGCTAAGTTAAATCCTCTTCTGGAACTATAGATTGTATCAATATATATGACCAATTAACAACTAGACTCTTAAGTTTAACTCTGTCACCCATGATGTAAATATGTAGATCATATATTTTTTTCTGTCACTCTGGGCAGAACAGAGTATGGTACTACATCTGCTATGACCAATATTCTTACAAGAAGGCCAGGTACTTGTTATCATCTGAAATGTTTCCTGAAATAGAAGAACAAGCATCCTCTTGACTCCTGTAAGGAAGGCCAATCCTACCATTATGCTGAGTAAGGGGAATGCATTAGAAGGCAGGGTTCCAAGACCAGTATATTTTACTCCAATCTACAAATGACACTATTGCTATTTCCCTGAATGTCTCTTTTGCCTAAATTTGTGTCAGGTGATGCCACCTCACCTCCTTTATTCTCTTCTTGTTCCTGATATTTCTTGCTTGCATGGTTGCTGTTGGCATTCCCCCTCCCTTTGCTACTTTTGGCTTTTCCAGGTCAAGGTGGATAAAGACATCTTCAGGTGCACCATCTTGAAAAGCCTTTCAGCTAACCAAGCCTCTATATATCATACAGTAATTGTTATTTTCAAATGCTTTTAAAAGAAAAGCCTCCAGAGCAGGCAAGGCAAGTTGATCTATGTGAAAGTCAACTGAAAAATTTCCATTCTATTGCGGTAGTGTACTATTCTTTATGATTATCCTTTATCTAAAGATGAGACATTTAAAACGATCTGTTTTGATAGCATCAGTTCAAATGTGACTTAGTAGTGATGTTACTAGCCAGATATCTTATGCCTGAAGGAAAAAGAAAAGTAATAGGAGGGGAAAAATGGATGAAGCTAGAGGCAAAGATTCGGGCTAATTATAAATTTTGAAAGTGGCAGGGGATGAATTTCTTCTCCAGGAAAAGGGAAGAAATATGAGTCTCTCTGAATCCTACAACTCAGATGATGTGAAAAAATTCATAACTAATGGCTGAAATAAAACATACTGTCTGTGTACAGAGAAATGGTCGCATGGTAAGTTGAAGCTAGCTTCTTCATACGTTTTTCACAAATTAGTGAGCTAATAAAATGCAGGCATTAAACTGATTAATACTAAGAAATATAGACAAAATGGTTGGTTTATGGCAATAGTATAAAATAAATCGTGATGGGAGAGATGTATCTTGGAAAAATATTACATGAATATTGACTTGTTCTTACAACCTTACTTTTGTTGTTCAGTCGTACAGTTGATTCCGACCCTTTGTGACCCCATGGACCATTTTCTTCCAGGCACCTTACTAGGAATGTGCTAATCATTGGAACTTATTTGATGATAAGGGTTACAGAGAGTGGCTCAATATAGTCAACCTTCTCAATTGTTACAAATCAATAAAAATCTGAAGAACTGAGTTTTAACCTCTCCAATCTCAATTTTTTTTCTAACCCTCTGTTCATTGAGCGTGACTTTCTGAAGAAGACAAGCTCTTCCACCCATGTATTATCTCCATGTCATGTGGAATCTTTATCAACTTTCTGATCATATAAATAAGACAATTCCTCCCCCCCTAGCGGGAGACCCAACCTCCGTATCATTTGGGTGGGCCACAGGCTTGCTTTGGGCGCCCCATCTGAGGGAACTCTGAAACGTAGGTACAGAACACCGAGTATCACTAGTGCTGCTGGCGGCCCTCGTGGGAAGCCCTGGGTGACCAGGACTTTGAGAAGACCCCAGAGAATCTTGAGTCGGTGTTGGCACTGAACATGAAAAATGGGGAGCTTTCTCCCACTCAGCTCTGGAGACATCCAGTTCAGGGCGGGGGGGGGGGGGGCTGCCTGGAGAAGTATGTGCAGGCAACAATTCAGAGGGAAGTGGCTGGCTAAAGAAATCTGAACCTTCTTCAAAATCTATGGACTTCGATTCTCCTTCCAATCGAGCCAAGCTAAAGGACTCATCACACACTTCCTCTGGAGAAACATTTTGCCCAACAATGCGGGGGTGCATTTGGTCCACATAATTAACCCATTATCCATTTGCACTTTGTATGACACTGGTCCCGTCTGCTCTAGGACCTCTCCCCCCAGCCACAGGGACCCCGAGGCATAATTACGACAATACATGGCCTGCCCCACTAAAAACCCCTTAGAATTCCATACATCTAGATTTCGCCTCTTGTCCACTATGCAGTGTGGGTCCAATCAATCAAAGATGGTAGATGATTTCCTTTTCATTAGCAGGTCCGCTGGGGAAAACCCTGATGCTAAAGGGGTAATCCTGTGGGTGAATAGGAATTGACATAGCTGCAAGTCTAAATCACCAGACCCCATTCTTTTAAGGGCCTCTTTTACTGTTCGAACCTGCCTCTCTATTTGCCCATTCGTTGCAGGGTGGAAAGGGGCAGCAGTTTTGTGATGAACCCCATTATATTTGAGGAAATCTTGGAATTCCACTGACATAGGTCAAAGCATTGTCGGATACAACAATGTTGGCCAAATCAAAACTGCAAAATAACCTCCTAAGTTTATGAATTGTGACGGCCGCTGACGTGCTCGAAACCGGAATCACTTCTAACCACTTAGAAAAAGAATCAACAATTAATAAGAATATAGCACCACAGAACGGAATGGCTAAATCAATATGAACCCTCGACCAGGGGCCCTTGGCCGTATCCCACTCCTGGGTGGGTTGCTGGGTCTCTTCCGGCCTTGATGATTGGCACTCTCGACACCACACCACCCAATGCTCAATGTCCGAATTGAGTCTGGACCACCAGAAGTAGCTCCTGGCAAGCGCCTTACAGCGAACAATGCCAGGGTGACTCACGTGTAGTGTACGTAGAACCTTGCCTCGTAGTGCTGATGGAATGACCACCCTATCCACCCATACCAAACATCCCCGCTCCAATGACAGTTAATTTCACTTAGTATAATAGACCCTAAATTCATCAGAGACAGGCAGTGGTGGCCAACCCTTTTGTACCCATGACATAACCTTAGACAATAGGGAATCCCTTTTTGATGCTGCTGCTATGTTCTCTACGGACACAGGTGGGGAATCCAACACTTTGATCATGAGGACCTGATGGTCCACAGTAACCTTGCCCACAGACTCAGTGGGAGATCTGGAGAGGGCATCTGCATTAGTTATAGAGGTGCCTGGGTGATGTTGCAAGTTGAACTGATATGCCTGCAAAAACATCACCCACCAAAGCATCCTTGGAGACAAGATCTGGGGGGTTGGCTTGTCAGGGGCAAAGATGCCCACGAGCGGCTTGTGGTCTATAACGATCATGAAAGGCTGCCGTTAAATGAAATCATGGAATTTCTTGATCCCCACAATAATGGTCAAGGCCTCCCTATCAAACTGTGCATACCTTTTCTCCATATCTGAGAGAGATCTTGAAAAATAGGTGATCGGCGCCTCTCTTTCCTCCCCCAGGTAATGACACAGAACCATCCCAACCCCTACAGGGGAGGCATCACAGACTGGGACAACCAGTTTACTGGGGTTGAAATGAGTCAGAATAGCATTGGCTGTAAGGAACTTTTTAACCTCCCTGAAAGCCTGTTCCTGGGGAGGACCCCAATGCCACATGGTCTGTTTCCTCAGCAGATTGTGCAGAGGAGCTGCCACTGTTGCCTTTTGGGGAAGGAACGAATAGTAAAAGTTCAAGAGTCCTAAAAAGGACTACAGTTCAGTCTTAGAAGTTGGATGCGGGGCATTCAAGACTGCTGAGACTTTAGAGTTGGCAGGTTTGACACCCTCAGAGGTAACTTTGAACCTCAGGAAGTCTACTTCCATAGCAAAGAAACAGCACTTCTCTTTTTTTTTAGGTGGAGACCAGCATTCTGGAAACATTCAAGCACATTTCCCAATTTGACGGCAAGGCCCTCCCTATCACTTCCTGATATTAAGACATCATCAAAATAAGGCAATACCCCAGGGAGACCCATAAGCAACCTCTCCACCAACCCCTGGAAAATTCCTGGTGCTGCATTGACACTGAACTGGAGGCAATTGACCTTAAAAGCACCCATATGAGTCATGATAGTTTGGCAGGGGTAACAGGCAGTTGCTGATAAGCCTGAGCCAAGTCAAGTTTGGCGAAACATTTTCCCCATGGAGTGAAGCAAGGAGGTGGCTGACCACCAGTACAGGATAAGAGTTTGGGCAAATGGCCTTAGTTATAGTACATTTGTAGTCCACGCAAATGCGGATGTCTCCATTGGACTTGATGGCCGTGACGATTGGAGTCTCCCAATCAGTGGAATCCACTGGCTCCAAAATGCCCTGCACTACCAGTCTATCAAGTTCCACCTCAATACGGTCCTTAAGTACAAAGGGCACCCGGTGGGGCTTCATCCTGATGGGGGTCCAACTCAAAATGGACCGGGGGCCTTTGTAAGTACCCAACCCCAAGCAGAAAACATCCAGGAACTTATCACAGGAAGACTGAATGGGGTCAGACCCCACCGAATTTATACCCGAAATGGCAATACCCAGGGGCCCAAACCACCGAGTACCCAGAAGTTTGCTCTTACCAGTCTTGACCACCACTAGAGGAAGGAGGGCAGACATGTTACAGAAACACACACAAAAGTTTCTGATGCCCAGCACAGAAATATGTCCACCCTGTACATCACTCAACCTGACCTTCAGGGCCCACAGCTTGGGGTGGGCAGATGGGGACAGATGAAAAAATTCTTTCTGTGTGATGATAGAGAAAGAAATCCCTGAGTCAACCTCCATATTGACCGGACAACCTTGGATGTCGACGTTGACAAAAAACTTCCCTGAGACTGCTTGGACACCAGAAATGGAACGGCAACCCTCGAAGACCTTGGATATCGGGTAGTCCCTCTGCTGGTGAATGCTGTCCTTGTGTGATCCTCTTGACTCCTGGTGACAAACCTTGGCAATGTGCCCCTTCTTGCCACACTGGTGGCACTCAGCATTTTTAAACGGGCAGTCAGTGTGGAGGTGCCGCCTTCCGCACCCTTGACACAGTGCAATGTCATCCTTGTGTGAAGTCAATGGCACAGTGCGCTACCGCCAGACCTGTCCGACTTCATCCCCTCATTCTGAGCCATCAGAGGACGTGTACAGACATGAAACTCAGTATTTGTGAACAGCTGAGCTTTTCTGAAAAGGGATAATAGGCCTTGATTGAAGGAATTGCATTTGCAATTTCTGCAGCTTGAGCCTCCTCAAGCACTGCCACAAACGTCGGGATGTCCCTTTTCATTAGGCAGTGCTGTGTGGCCTAGTCCCTAATGCCTACTATCAGCCCGTTCCTCAGAGCGATATCAAGATTTTCCCATTGACAAGGAATGGCAGCATGTCGGAGTGCGGCAACGTACTCAGCAACGGATTCCCCAACCTTCTGGTCACGTCTGTAGAAAGCCACACGTGCAGGGATCACAACAATCCTGGGCCTGAAGTGGTCCCGTAAGATGGTTAGAATGTCTCTGAGCGCAATGTCTCTTAGCAACTTCAGCAGCACAAGATCATTAAGGAGCTCGAGTGTCGGCAACACACAAAAAGCGAGGAACATCGATTTTTTTTTAATGCCGGGTCAATTCTCTGAGAAGTACAATAATTCTCGAACTGGAACTCGTGGCCACCGCCATTGTCATCCCACCTTCATTGCCAATTGTTGTGTCTGAACCTGGAGAGTAACTACTCAAACAGAGCTAGTTCGAACAACAACATGGTTTATTGCAAGGAGCAAAAGAACAGAGGAATGCTAGCTTTTATACAGAACATAATGGTTTCATTTACCCTGGCTTCTGAAGAAGCGGGAAAACATTGACAAATCTGCTTTTATAATAATGGCGCCTTTTTTGCAAGGTGCGCTGTAGCATAACCAATCTTAATACACAACAATGGGTGAGTGCATTTTCTCCATGAGTGCCTGAAGAAAGCATGAATCCAGTTACCAAATAGTTTTCTGCTACTTATGTGGTCATCTATGTTAACCCAAAGATGGGGTAATATATTTCCCAACCCACATTCAGTGGGGCATGGCATCAAATGAGAGCCTCTTGGCTCTCTTTCTCTGAATAATTTTTCTACTTTCCTATTATCCTTGTAAATTTTAGTACTGCATCAGATAATCACTGTATCACTTTTAAAAAATTCTAAATATTGATCAATTTAGTACCTGAATTTCTTAGTTTGCTAAATTCTGAATTCACTATTACAAAGCCAACATTTCATTGGTGCACAGTCAATTTCTCTGTATGCAGAGGGTAGAGTTTCTTTTAATTATTAGATACAAATAATTTCATAACATCTGTGTTGCATATAAAGTACATTTCATTTTCAAACACAACCTACTGGTCTGTAGTGAAGCCTGTTAGCTGCTGTAGTCAATAAGACAGAGACAAACTTGATTTTTTGTAATAAATCCGTGTGTTTAAATGCTGACCTTCAGTTATAAATAAATCTGTTGGTAAGAGGCCACAACTTCTACCTTTCTATTACCTATAATTCTCCCTTTGTATTACCCATAATTATTTTCTCCTATGTTAGTCTTTGACATTTGAAATGTGTTCAAATGTGAGAAAGGTTTTTGGAGAGGAGGGCTATGAGGAAGTGTCTGTAGTCTTAATGCACAGGCCACTTCTACCGGTAAAAACAGATTTTCCCTGTCCTTCAACCCAGCTGGGAAATTACTCAGGCTTAAATGCATTGATATGTCATCATCACATCTGGTTTGACTTTCAGAACATCAATCTAAATTTAGAGCTCATGAACAGATGGTAAATATATACATTTTATTTTTATTTTGCAGTTATATCTACTTCACACATGCCCAAACGTATGGGTCTTGTGTGCCTGTCTGTCTGGGTTTGCACTGATGAGCAATTTCTGCATTTCAGTCCAGAAATTATTGAACTTAACTAGTGGATGAAATTATTCCCTAGTGTATTTTCTGAACTGACTAGAACAGCAAATAACAAGCTAGAAGGTTAAAGTTACAGATTAGAAATCTTAATGGATAAAAAAAACTATTCTATGGAACAAAATACCATACTGCTCACTTTAACTATGGAAAACTTTGCAGGGTGAGGCCTATGTCACTAGTGAAACATGGAGTGGACAGAAGCTGCTGTGGCTGCTATTCCCCTGCCTCTTCTGTTGAAAGGACACAAGGGGATCCTGCCCAAAGGGCAGCCTATTTAGTCCAGAAAACTTATTTGTTCTCTGTCAAGGTGCAACTGAATTGCAATTTACCTCACAGTTTATGGTGGAGAGGCTATGTTTAAAATTAAAATATTTAATGATGACTACTCTATGTTGAACAACAACAACAAAACTCTATGTGAAGCTAAATCCAGGGAAGCCTAACCTTTTCCCATGGGTATTCATTTCTTTTTGCTCAGAAAGAGAGGGTGATTTATTTTGTATTGATTTAGCTGCCATGACTTTTCTCAATTTTTTTTAAACATGTGTGATGACTTGTTTTAGTCCAAAGGGGCATGTTTATGGTGATGGGGAATGTACAATTTTCAGTGGGGCATGGCATCAACTGAGAGCCTGTTGGCTCCCTTTCTCTGAACAATTTTTCTACTTTTCTATTATCCTTGTAAATTTTAGTACTGCATCAGATAATCACTGTATCACTTTTTTAAAAAAGAGGTTGAAGGAATAAGGAAAGGTGATATTAATAGAGTGGAACTATGTTCCTGGTGGAAAAGGAAACATTTTTGAAATATAGTGTGGACTGTTTTAATGAAATATGGGATTATATTGGTGTAAATGGCTATGGTGATTTCACCTGCAGAGACCAGCAGGAATGTAGTTTTTTAAACTTTGAAGCAGTCTCTAAAAATAGTCTCTGAGGGTTTCTGCACAGCTTTACCTGAACTATAATTTGTTCCTAGGTTTAAATTTGAGAACCAGTTAACTTGAAAGTAATAAGCCAACAAGATAAGATGTAGCTAACTGAAAGTATTCTTGGTGCTTGGGCAGCTTTTTTCCAAGAAATTCTCACAGCTGATTGTAAAAATCAAGTTGCTTCTGAATAACAGAAGTTTGGTATTCATGACTCACAGTAGTGGAAGAGATGACTGCTAAGAAGCTAAGAGAGGATGAAATTACCAACATCAAAAACTGTGCCATAATCCTGTTAATAAAAACCACACCTGCAGTGGTAATCATGCATGCAGTTTCCCCTCCCCTTTTATACATGCTCTTTTACATGACTGGTTCATATAAGCGATATTGCAACAGGCCCATCAAATGGTAGAACTGCTTGTGTTATTGCCATGAGCACACAGTTCTTCTGTGGATTCTTGCCTATATTCTACTGCTCAAGTGAATTGGAGCAGGTCTAATAGGACAACAATCATATGGCAATTACAAAGTTAGGTGAAACAGCTTCATTAATTTATGTGCAACACATTCACAAGCTGAAATGATCCTGTAAGGAAGATTTGCATGCATGTATATGGTGCACGTTCTACTGCCTGTGGATGTTCTCTGTAGGAGTTTATACTCTTGAGTTTCCAGGGTTCTGCATCACATGTAGAGCAGAGCTCTTTCTTTTTGGACATGGCCAGGATCCACACATGCAATCACACAAGTAGGGTGATCTTTGCCCTACCCCCTGGCTTGAGAGAGAGTCAGAACATGGTTCTGGATTAATCACCTTGTTCAGTGTGACAGGGAGTGGATAGTTGTGCTCATGTTAAGAGCTGGTGCTACCCACCCCACCTCCTGTGTAAGTGGAAAACTGGCAACCCACCTTTAGGTTCAGTACGGAAGTAGCTGGTCACTTTGGGGATGGATAGGAATTTTTGGATCACACACAGATTGGTTTGTTGTGTGGGATGTTTTCACTTATCCCTTACTGGTTGCCTGGGGCTTTGGACAATTGTCTGGTGGGAAGCTTTTTATAGGTCACACTGGACAGGTAGTGCAGAGGTTTTGGCCTTATGATGAGTACAGGTAGTATTCCTCCCAGCTGATTGTGGAGATAAATCCATGGCTGGGAGGAGGCTGATTTCGGTTTTCACAGCTTATCCGGTACCATGTGTTGGCTGTATGACGTTGTAATCTTTATGATGAGTAACAGGGGGTGAGGATAGGGGATGGATGCTTGAGGATGCCATTACCCAGGGCCTTGGACTCATCTACATCAGATGAAAAGAGGTTCTTCTTGATCCTCAGGCTACCAGCTTCAATCTGCACTATGTGAGGTCCCTCCGAAGATCTGGGAGGTATAAGCACACATTTTTGTTTAAGTTGCAGTTAATGTTATTAGTAAAGTGTTGTCCTAGTTAACTTCAACCTTGTGTCTGGCTCTTAATTCATGTGTGTGTGTGTGTGTGTGTGTGTGTGTGTGTGTGCGCGCGCGCGCGTGCGCGTGCGCACGCACGCACGCGCCATTTTTGTGTTGGAGAATGATGGAAGTGATGATGTAACTACAGTATTCTGCTCGGTTTTGAACACCTGCATGGGACTTCTGGTTGGCAGGGAACAAGATCCTGAATGTTCACCCACATGCTTGCAGAGACTGTCTCCATCTAAAAAGAACATCACACTTGCCATAGGGTATTGTGATTTATTGTTATCTCTTTGGAGTTGATTTGATAAAGAGAAGTTCCTGACCTAGTGGCCAGAATGACAAAATCTCAACATCAACAGTATTGTTACAGGGTTGCATCCTAAATGGGAGTCATACATATGTATATTTTGACCTGTCAATCAATAGATTCATGTGATGTCAGAGTGTCCATGTATAACAATATTTTTTAACAACAGCAAAGCATCTGCCCAGAACTATGAAAAACCTTCTTTGCCCTTTTAGCATCTCTTTCTGTATGCTAGAAGCCATCTTCTTGACTTTCTTTACACTGTCACTTGCTGATGTTCTGACTCTTATCATTAGTAGTGTACTGCATATAGATTGGGGGTAGGGAAAATCCAACTTTAGGACATTATGAAGATTAAGATTTAATTTCTTAATAAAATATTAAAGTTTAAAGTTAGCTTTGTCATATTTTTAAAACTGTTATGGAAAATATATCCACATGAAAATAAATCCACATGAGTGGGTTTACTGAGATTCATCCAGCCTGCGCTGCCCTCGTCACTCCCGGAAGCGGAAGTAAAACACACCTGTACCGGCACGTTTTACTTCCGCTTCCGGAAGCGACAAGGGTGGTGTGGGCCAGATGAATTGCAATAAATCCACTCATGTGGATTCACAGGGGCTTGGCCTTCTGGGAATTGAAATCCAAGAACATCTGGAGTGCCAAGGTTCACCATCATGGTCCTAGACAAAAGATTATCAAAGCTGCAGGAAAAGAACAATCTGAAAGTACAGCTGACACATACAAATAAAAGATAAATTTTTATGAACAGGAAAGAGTTTAAAATTTGGAGCATTAGCACAGAAAAAATAAATATTCTACTCTGTGGAAGGAGTCTTGGAGAAGAAGGTTTTTTCCCCAGTTCTCTTTGGATGTTCTAAGGAGGCGAATATTTTACTTTGGCAACTGGAGATTAACAGAAGGAAGGGGAGGAAGGGGAGGTGTCAGCATCAATGAATTCTCCAGAGAGGGCTGAAGTACATGAGAATGTGGCAGACATGAGAGACAGAGAATTAAGTACAGCTATGTAAGCCAGAGTGAAGAGATTAGGTGTTCATCTTTGAAGCTGCCACAAAATTGAAAGCAGTCAACATGATGTATAATAAGCAACACAGAATACTTTGGACAGCACCAGTCACTAAGAGCAGCCACAGATGTGACTGAAAAATTCTCTGCTGAAATTCTGTTGACTGACAGTCTTATATTTACCTTTCAGATGCTTTACAGCTCATGGCTTGTGAAAGATTTGAAAGTTACTCCTTTCTTGCTTGGAAAGTGTCTTAAGGCTAAGGATATGTGAGATTGGGTTAATGTTATTTCAGTTTTAAAACATGCAGCTTACAAACCTGATAAAAAACCTGAGTGATATTGTGGGAAATCTTACAGTGTATCCCCGACCCGACCCATGACTTACTAGTCTTTATATCAAATTTCAACAATGTCTTAATGCAAAGATTTTGATTGTTCTTCTGCAATGATCAATAAAAGACATGGACCTGTTATGTCTTATTTTTAATGAGTGTGACTCAAAAGAATTTAGTTTGAAAAAGCAAGAGATTGGTCCTAAAATGAAGCCTAACAATAGAGAGGGAGGTATTGCAAAGCTTTCAAGAGGTAATTTGTGGCCTCCCATGGCAAATAATCTCCCCTCCTTCTTGTTCTGAAAATTAAAAAACAACAAAGAAGGTTTCCTGTCTCAAAAAAAAATTGCAGACAGAGGGGTGAAATTGATGGTGGTGGTAATAATGCCTTGTTACTGTATTCAGAAGGTTTAAACAATTAATTACCACACCATAAACTTTGGTGCCTAACCTTTTTGGCCAAGGCTGCCCAAAGCACTACAGAGAAAAAAACCATCCTGCATCTAGCCAGCTGGGGTTAGATATTGTAAATAGCCTATTGTAACAAGTCCAGAAAGTCACTGAGGTGAATATCTACAAGTCTCCCAGAGTCTACCTTACTCTCATCAACAGGCAGTCACAGTCTCAATAACTTACTCTTACACATTTCTAAGAGAAAGAATAAAATAGTTTCTTTACTTGGAGCTGGAATTGCAGATGTGTGAATGCAGCTATCTCATGCCAATGTGTTTGGTGTATGCTTTTGTCTTTTCCTTTTGTGACAGCTTGATGCAGCTCTGGTTGTCTTCCATCATCTGGATTAGCATCTCTGTCTCAAAGTCATTCAGCAGTTTCTCCAGCCATAGCACTTATCTGCATGTTTCCACTGCAGCAACAAATTCAGACCCTGTGGAAGACCAAAACTATAGCATCTTGTTTGTGGTTAACTCATGAAATAGGACTAGCACCATACATGAATAGGATAACACTAGTGGATGATCTATGTTAAACCCTGCCCAGTCAGAAAATTTGCTCACATAATTGTTGTAACACTCTGGGCATCTTGGAGGCCTAATATCCCCAAAAGCCCAACTACCCTTTGTTTCTGATTTAGCAAATATGACTCATTTGCCTCTCTTTCAATTTTAACCCCCCCAAATATGTTATGCCCTTATTTGGATTTCTACCTTGATTGTATACCTAAGATTGTATACCTAAGACAGGTATACAATCTCTTTGTACACCAGTATTTACAGTTAGGTCACATATGTAGGCAAGAATGAACATTAAATGTCAATCTCAGCATAAAGTATACAAGCACTGATCTGCATCACTTTCCTTGAAGCTTTGTTGCAATAGCATCTTCTTCAATTTCTCACTCCAGGCCTGAACAGCTTGCTCCAGTTCATGCAGGTCTTTCTTTACTTTGTTTACAAAATCAGATATGAAGTACAGTGGAGCATCTCTGGAATCTCTCCATGTAGAATCACAATCTTGATGTCTAGGTGCTTGACTAGCATCTTTTAGGAGGCTGTCAGACTCAGGCGCATTCTTGTAATGTTGTGCTGGACAACAGGAGCAAATGTTTCTTCAAAGTCTTCTCTATCTTTCTGTAGGAACTGTTTGGCAACTAGCCTTGATTTGTAGTGTTCCACCTCGCCATATGCACCTTGCTTCTGTTTGAAAATCCACTTGCACTCCATAATATTCTTGCCTAGTGGTAGCTTAATCAGTGTCCATGTTTCATTATTTTGTAGTGTATCTATCTATTCCTTTGCAGCTTTTCTCCATCTGGCAGCTTCAGTCTCCTGCAGGGTCACTGGTTTGTTTTCAGCAAGCTTTGCAAGGCAGGACAGACAAGGAAGTGGTAACTTTTGTTGAGTCACAATGAGCACCTGGTGCCTGGCTCTGGAACATGTTGTGTCATTGGTGCCTCTTCCAGTTAAACAGCCTTGATACCTCCAGCTGTGTCCCCTTCTCTTAGTGTACTGCTCTCAGTTTGTGTATGATCACCTTCCTGCTTCATATGTGACCAAGTTATGGAGGGATTGGAATAGCTGCATCTAGGAGAAGTTCAACATACTGATCTTCCTCTTCAGAGGTATCTAATGCAGTTCTTCTTTTGTCAGCTTCCTTTTGTTCATCAAAATGAACCTGATTTCACTTGTCTTTAGTTCATCTCTTTATATCCTTTGGTACCAGGGGCATAGTCAAGCAAAATAGTTTATTCAATTATGGAGTCCAGTTTATCTTTTGTGTTTTGATATATAAGCATATACCAGGTTTTCAAAACTTTTGATATGCTTTATTCTTAGGTACTCTGCTATGCCATAGCTAACATGGTGTCTTTGTGGTGGCAAGCTGTTCAGAAAATATGTTAGGTTCATGATTGCATCCACAAGAATGTATCTTGCTATCTCCAAAAGAGATTTCAGTTTCCTTTTAGATACAGTATTTCATTCTTCCCAGGAGTGTGTGAAACAGGTCTCCTGTGCAAAATGCTTTCCAGGCACCCCCCCCCCCAAAGAAAGACTCAGACACCGGTATATGGATAAAGGCATTGGGCCACTTTTATTGAATAATGCCCTAGTCCGAATTATAACTTTCAATTGGTGTATTCATCCAATTATAATTCTTAAGGCAAGCAGGCCGCAGTAACACTGGTAAGGTTCCTCCCAAAATGCCAATGATAATTGGCTACAATGTAACTATTTGTATCAATTTGTTTGTTGGCACAAACAAATTGTTGACCGGAGTCAATAAACTATCTACTGACCCCACCCTATGATGTGTATCCGTCAAATCACGAGGTGATGCATGCTGTAAAGCTCCTGCCATCACCCCTTGCCTGGTTCGTCATTGACCGGCCAAAGCTATTACACCTGTACCTGTCTAAGTGTTGGCCAGTCAATTGCGAACCTGCCGGATACCTATGGGTCATAAATCTTTACCTTACCAGTGCTACCCGCCACACGGGTAGGCGTCTATGAAGACTCACCGCCCCCCCCCCCAGACCGTCAGCTCGGTCACCAGGCCTGCTTGCAAATCTTCCAGAGAGAGGTTCATCCCTCTAGCCGACAGGTGGACCCCATCCCCTGAATAGAGATCGTGATTTTGCAAACTAATCGTGGGGTGCCGGATGACCATCCCCAAACCCTTGTCTGACAAGAACCGGGCAACAGCCCTGTTCACCGAGCGGCGAGCGCGGTCAAGGGCACGGAGGTCAATACCTCCCCTGTAAGTATGACGTGGCACGATGTCCGACCATAGCAGCCCTGTGGATGGCCACACATAATGCAAATAAGACAGGTCACTGCAGATCGTGAATTTTAAGGAAAGGCCAGTGACCTGGGTGAGGTCATTGCCCCCGAGGTGCAGTACAAGGACATCAGGTGGTTCAGCATCCCTGATGGAAAACAGGAATGGCAACAGTTCCCGCCATCTCATTCCGCGCTTACCATACCAATGTATACCTGCGGTTGCACGTAGTCCAAGCTGGGGTCCCCACTCTGTCGCCGCAGCATACTGCGCTGCCCACTGCACGTAACTGTGGCCCACCAGCCATACTGCCACCGGTGTGCGGGGACACACAGGGTCTGTAAAAGAAGAAAAGAGAATAATGAATTAACTGGTACTCATGACAGAAATGGGCGAACATACAATGCAAAACACATGGATCCCCATCTCCCCATCCGGCGTATATCAGCCTCAGAGTACCCAAATGCAGCCGCAGTGGATGCAGCACCTATCCTAAATGAATGGGTGCCGTAACGAGCCCCGGGGAGGCCGACACTGGTTAGTGCCATACCGGTCACCTTCCAAAATTGGAATTTAGTAAGGGGAGACCCATCCTGGTGGCAGAAAAATGAGCCAGGGTGCGCGCCACGCACTGCCAAAAACCCATGTAGGGCACCAACCGGACAGATGTCTGCAATGGAACATCGTAGCAGTCTAACTCCACTGCCTACGCCATGCTGATCAACTTTTGAGGACCGTATCCTCAACTGAGCCCACTCATTAGTGACATAGACATCGTCGAGTTCCAGTGCCCTACGAGTCGCATCCGCCTTAGACAGTAGTACCAACTCACTGATGCGGAGCGCTCCAAAGAAGGCCACCATGGTAGCCATGTGAAAAAGAGCCACCTCATACCTATCATAACACAAGTTATGCCAGCCTCGTGCAAGGTGGGTCAGGACCTCGGGTGAAATTGGGTGGCGAGTGTCCGGGCGGCGGCCACGTTCCCGTGTCCACCCCTCCAAAACATGACGTATGCGGAAAATCATTCACGCAGTCAGTAAAACCCCTCACTTTAGCCATGAATGCCAGCGCCGACAGCCTGGATGCTATAGTACGAGGAGCCAAACCCTGATTGTGTAGATAAACCATAAATTGTAAAACCTGTTCCAATGGAATGGGCCACACTTCGGACAACTGTAGTTGCACCAAAAGGTTCTAAATTGTACAAAAGCATGTTGATACGCCTTACGCGTGCGAGGTGCCAAGGATATGCCGATCGCCCGGTTCACCTCTCCTCGCCAAATGTCCAAATCTCGGCCGGGAGTGGCGAGGGGAATTCCTCTGCTTCCGGAGCCAAGGCACGGAACCGGGGGATCTGCAGGCGGGATAAAGCATCAGCAATATCATTATTAATGCCTGGAACATGTCTGGCCTTAAACAGCACATTTAGGCATAGGCTTCGTAACACAAATTGGCGAACCAACGCCATAACCCTAGGCGATTTAGACGTCTGAGCGTTGACAGTGTGCACCACTGCCGCATTGTCACACCAAAAATGGACCACTGAGTTGGCCCACTCCTTGCCCCATAGCATCAAAGCTCCCAGGATGGGAAGAAACTCAAGAAAGGTAAGATCGCGGAGGCGATCCGTGCCACGCCATGCGGGAGGCCATTGGCCGTAAGCCCACCTCCCCTTAAAATAAATCCCATATCCCAGGGAGCCGGAGGCATCCGACTGTACTTGGAATCTAGGGCAGACCATAAGGTCTGACCTCCAGAAAGAGACCCCGTTAAATTCCCGTAGGAATGTGAGCCAAACCTAAAGGTCAGCCCGCATGCCCCTGGTCAGTCGGACCCTATGATGGTGCTTTAACAGGCCACACATGGCATCACATAGGCGCCGGGCAAATGCTCTGCCGGGTGTCACCACCCTGCAGGCAAAGTTAAGATGTCCATGAAGTACCTGCAGCTCACGAAGTGACACTTTACGTTTGGCCAGCAATGCCAAAATCATCGCGGAGATCCGGGTGACCTTATCCATGGGTAACCGGGATGCCTGTGCGACCGTGTCAATTTCAATACCTAGAAATGTGAGTGTAGTAGATGGGCCCTCGGTCTTTTCAGGCGCTAAGGGGACACCCAGTTCCCGCATTAGCATCTGAAATGTAGTGAGGAGACGCGTGCACGTGTCCGAGCCCCGTTCACCCCCGAACAAAAAGTCATCGAGGTAATGGGCTACAGACCGAGACCCAGACCTGCAAACAAAGGCCCACTGAAGAAAAGTGCTAAAACGTTCGAATGCTGAACATGAAATAGAGCAGCCAAAAGGCATGGCCTTATCTACATAGAACTTCCCTTGGAATCTAAAACCCAATAGCTCAAAATCCCCTGGGTGCACTGGCAGCAATCGGAATGCCGATTTAACGTCACCTTTTGCCAGGAGGGCACCGGGACCACAAGAGCGCACCATCCGTAGGGCCTGGTCAAACGACGTATACCTGACGGAACAAAGGTCATCAGGAATAGCATCATTGACAGAAGAACCCGCCGGGTACGATAGATGGTGGATTAAACGAAATTCACCCGGGGTCTTTTTAGGTACTAGCCCCAGAGGGGAGACCTTCAAGTTAGGGAAATGCGGTTCAGAAAAGGGGCCCGCTACCCTCCTGGCCTCCACTTCTTTGGCAATACTCAGGGCAGCTACCCCCTCCTTACCCTTCAGGGAAATTAAATTGGGGGCATCTTGGGGTCCCCGAACCCCTTCAAATGGAATATGAAAGCCCCACTGGAAACCCTCCAGAAGGTACCTCGTGTCCTCCCTTCTTGGATAAGCTGAGAGCCATCGCTCCAGCATATACACATTAACTGGGGAGGGGGCCTTTTGACTGGCTAGCTCCGTCAGAGGAAGCCCTGCCCACCCCCTGTCCACCTCTACCTCTGCCCCGTGACCCACCAGCCCGCAGGCACGCAGAGGTGGCATGGGGGCTAGTGCAAGAGGGACACTCATGTTTGTACCGACACTGTCGCTTATTGCACACGCCATTAGCTGAGATGCTCCAACACAGCAAGCGGGCTGGAACGCCCTGCCCCGCCGTCTGGTGGGGAGCCTGTGTTGGAGCAGCTCGCTGCACAGCATGGCCACAATGGTACCTATCCCCAGGTGCCGGACGCATGGGGGTCATGTACAAGAGACACAATTTCTGGCAGGGCTCATCCCACCTCATCTCTGGGTGTAGGGCCACCCTCATTCTAAATTCCTCATCGTAAGCCAACCACCAGCCGGTGGTTTTTTTTTCTACCTGCCTCTCTGCACCACCAGCCGGGGGTGAAGAAGAGGAGGAGGAGAGCCGGGGCGAGCGGCAAAGGGGCCTGCCGCCGCCGCCGCCGCCGGCCAACCACCCCCAAGGGGGTGAAGAAGAGGAGGAGGAGAGCCGGGGCGAGCGGCAAAGGGGCCTGCCGCCGCCGCCGCCGCCGGCCAACCACCCCCAAGGGGGTGAAGAAGAGGAGGAGGAGAGCCGGGGCGAGCGGCAAAGGGGCCTGCCGCCGCCGCCGCCGCCGGCCAACCACCCCCAAGGGGGTGAAGAAGAGGAGGAGGAGAGCCGGGGCGAGCGGCAAAGGGGCCTGCGCCGCCGCCGCCGCCGGCCAACCACCCCAGCCGGGGGTGAAGAAGAGGAGGAGGAGAGCCGGGGCGAGCGGCAAAGGGGCCTGCCGCCGCCGCCGCCGCCGGCCAACCACCCCCAAGGGGGTGAAGAAGAGGAGGAGGAGAGCCGGGGCGAGCGGCAAAGGGGACTGCGCCGCCGCCGCCGCCGGCCAACCACCCCAGCCGGGGGTGAAGAAGAGGAGGAGGAGAGCCGGGGCGAGCGGCAAAGGGGCCTGCCGCCGCCGCCGCCGCCGGCCAACCACCCCCAAGGGGGTGAAGAAGAGGAGGAGGAGAGCCGGGGCGAGCGGCAAAGGGGCCTGCCGCCGCCGCCGCCGGCCAACCACCCCCAAGGGGGTGAAGAAGAGGAGGAGGAGAGCCGGGGCGAGCGGCAAAGGGGACTGCGCCGCCGCCGCCGCCAGCCAACCACCCCCAAGGGGGTGAAGAAGAGGAGGAGGAGAGCCGGGGCGAGCGGCAAAGGGGCCTGCGCCGCCGCCGCCGCCGGCCAACCACCCCAGCCGGGGGTGAAGAAGAGGAGGAGGAGAGCCGGGGCGAGCGGCAAAGGGGACTGCCGCCGCCGCCGCCGCCGGCCAACCACCCCCAAGGGGGCGAAGAAGAGGAGGAGGAGAGCCGGGGCGAGCGGCAAAGGGGACTGAGCGGCAAAGGGGACTGAGGAGGAGGAGGAGAGCCAGAGATCCAGGCAAAGGATAAGTAGTAGATATATAAATGTAGAAGACCTAATATAGCAACTGACATAGAGACTTTATACTGACTAAACATAGAAACTTACATAGAGACTGTTAAAGTGTGATAATATGCATGATATTATGTTGTCTTAAATGTTTTTAAACTTTTAAAAACTGTGATACAATGTATGAGGAGAGAAAAATGGCGCAGACACCGGCAACCACGCCATAAATCTTGCCAAGAGAACCCTATGGACCAAAACAAAAGACAAAACAAAAGGGCAGGCTAGGTGATACAGGATGCTTAACACCTCAGAGGGGAGAAAGGGGAGGGACAGGAAGGGGGGAGGGGAAATGCAATGTTGTAAGGAGCAATACTGCATAGGGACATGGAATGTGAGATCAATGAACCAAGGTAAACTGGAAGTGGTAAAAAATGAGATGGAAAGAATAAGCATTGACATCTTGGGCATCAGTGAGCTCAAATGGACAGGGATGGGTGAATTCAGCTCGGGAAACCATCATATCTACTACTGCGGGCAAGAAAACCTTAGAAGAAATGGGGTAGCCATAATTGTCAATAAAAGAGTGAGAAAAGCAGTAATGGGATACAATCTCAAAAATGACAGAATGATGTCAGTCAGATTTCAAGGCAAACCTTTCAATGTCACTGTGATCCAAATATACGCACCAACCACTAGCGCAGATGAAGCCACAATGGACCAGTTCTATGAGGACTTACAACACCTCATAGAACAGACACCAAGAAATGATGTCCAAATTATATTAGGAGACTGGAATGCCAAAGTAGGAAATCAAAAAGTGGAAGGAATAACAGGCAAATTTGGTCTTGGAGTACAGAATGAAGCAGGGCAAAGATTGATAGAGTTCTGCCAAGAGAACGCACTGGTCATAGCAAACACTCTCTTCCAGCAACATAAGAGGCGACTTTACACATGGACATCACCAGATGGCCAACACCGAAACCAGATTGACTACATACTCTGCAGCCAAAGATGGAGAACCTCCATACAGTCAGCAAAAACAAGACCTGGAGCAGACTGTGGCTCAGATCACAACCTATTGATCGCAAAATTCAGGCTTAGACTAAAGAAAATAAGGAAAACACGGAGACCAGAAAGATATCACCTAGACAACATCCCTAAAGAATACGCAGTGGAGGTGATGAACAGATTCAATGGCTTAGACTCAATAGATAGAGTGCCAGAAGAATTATGGACAGAGATGAGGGACATCATGCAGGAAGCAGCAAAGAAAACCATACCAAAAGAAAAGAAGAGTAAGAAAGCAAAGTGGTTGTCTGATGAGGCTCTTAAAATAGCAGAGGAAAGAAGGAACGCAAAAGTCAAAGGAGAAAGGAAAAAATACAATCATTTGAACACAGAATTTCAAAGAAAAGCAAGGAGAGATAAGGAAAACTACCTAAAAGAACAGTGCAGAGAAATGGAGGAAAACAACAAAAGAGGCAGAACCAGAGATCTTTTCAAAAAAATCGGGGAAATCAAGGGAACATTTAAAGCAAAAATGACCATGATAAGGGACAAAGACGGAAAGGAGCTAGCTGATGCAGAAGAGATTAAGAAAAGATGGAAAGAGTACACAGAGGAACTCTACAAAAAGGACCTCAACACTCCTGACAATCACAATGATGAAGAAGTAGAACTTGAGCCAGACATCATGGAGAGCGAAGTCATAAAGGCCCTAAAGAGCACTGCAAACAACAAAGCTAGTGGAGATGATGGTATCCCAGTTGAATTTTTCAAAGCGCTAAAAGACGATGGCGTCAAATTACTGCATTCAATATGCCAGCAGATTTGGAAAACAAAACAATGGCCACAGGATTGGAAAAGATCAGTATACGTACCAATCCCAAAAAAGGGCAATGCCAAAGAATGTTCAAATTATCGAACAATCGCACTCATCCCACACGCCAGTAAAGTGATGCTCAAGATAATACAGGATAGACTTCAGCAGCATGTGGAAAGAGAATTACCAGAGGTGCAGGCAGGTTTCAGAAGAGGCAGGGGGACTAGAGACCACATCGCCAACATACGCTGGATCATGGAGAAAACAAAGGAATACCAGAAACAAGTATACTTTTGTTTTATTGACTACACTAAGGCATTTGACTGTGTGGACCACAACAAGATGTGGCAAGTAATTAAAGAGATGGGAATACCAGAGCACCTCATATGCCTCCTGAGAAATCTGTACATGAACCAAGAAGCAACAGTTAGGACAGAACATGGAGTGACAGAGTGGTTTGGAATAGGAAAAGGAGTAAGACAAGGCTGCATTTTGTCACCATGCTTATTCAACCTATACACAGAGCACATAATGCGCAGTGCAGGGATGGAGGAATCACAATATGGGATTAAAATCGCTGGGAGAAACATCAACAATCTGAGATATGCAGACGATACCACCCTAATGGCAGAAAGTGAGGAAGACCTAAAGAATCTCTTGATTGGGCTGAAGGAGGAGAGTGCAAAAGCTGGCTTGAGACTAAATATCAAGAAAACCAAGATAATGGCAACAGGCCCCATCAGCTCCTGGAAGATAGATGGGGAAGAAGTAGAAGCAGTGACAGATTTTACTTTCTTAGGATCCAAGATCACTGCAGATGGGGATTGCAGCCATGAAATAAAAAGGAGACTGATTCTTGGGAGACAAGCAATGAGAAACCTGGGGAACATAGTGAAAAGCAGAGACATCACACTGAAAACAAAAATTAGAATAGTCAAAGCAATGGTTTTCCCAGTAGTAATGTATGGATGTGAGAGCTGGACAATTAGGAAGGCTGAACGCAGAAGAATAGATGCCTTTGAAATGTGGTGTTGGAGGAGGGTTTTGAGAGTGCCCTGGACAGCGAGGAGAACAAATAGGTCAATCCTAGAAGAAATTAACCCGGATTGCTCACTGGAAGGTCAAATAGTAAAGATGAAGCTAAAATACTTTGGACATCAAATGAGAAGGGAGGATTCACTTGAGAAGGCACTGATGTTGGGAAAGGTGGAAGGCAAAAGAAGAAGGGGGAGGCCAAGGATGAGATGGCTAGATGGCATTGTGGACACAATGGGCACAGAGCTGGGAGGGCTGAGGGGGATGGTGGAGGACAGAGGCGCCTGGAGAGCAATGGTCCATGGGGTCGCAAAGGGTCGGAACCGACTGTGCGACTGAACAACAACAACAAGCCAACCACGATGGGCCAGGGAAATCAACCATCGCCCTGTAAATATTGTCCAAGTATTGGACCATAGGAATGGCCAGATCAGGCCGGGCCCTAAGGTTTACCGCCATATAAATAAGATATGCCGGCAACCAGTTGGCCCAAGTACGCGGTGGCTTACGACGACAGGACAGCTCTTTGTCTCTATCATCCTGTCCCTCTCTCTCTTCCTTAGTGGGCTCACAGTTCAATAAGGAGAATATATCCACGTATTCCCCTCGCCAAATCTTATCCCTCGTGACCTGTGACAAATGATCACCCAGGGGAACTTAAAGATGAAATTGCTGATCTCCTAGCCAAAATATATAATCTTTCCCTCAAATCAGGCTTTGTGCCTGATGACTGGAAGGTAGCGAATGTAACACCAATTTTCAAAAAAGGATCCAGGGGGGATCCAGGAAATTACCGACCTGTCAGTTTGACATGTGTCCCAGGTAAAGTGATGGAAACCATCCTAAAAGATAGAATTAATAGGCACATAGAAGAGAAGGCGCTGCTAAAGGAGAGCCAACATGGCTTTTGCAAGGGCAAATCATGCCTCACTAATCTGTTGGAATTTTTTGAGAGTGTCAACAAGCATGTGGATAAGGGGTATCCAGTTGACATTGTTTATCTGGACTTTCAGAAGGCTTTTGACAAGGTCCCACACCAAAGGCTCTTGAATAAAGTTACCAGTCATGGAATAAAGGGACAAGTCTTGTCCTGGATCAGCAACTGGCTAAGGGACAGGAAACAGAGGGTAGCACTAAATGGACACTTCTCCAAGTGGAGGGAAGTAAAGAGTGGGGTCCCCCAAGGTTCAGTACTGGGACCCCTGCTTTTCAACCTCTTCATAAATGATCTAGAGGTAGGAGTAAAAAGCAAGGTAGCCAAATTTGCTGACGACACTAATTTATACAGGGTAGTGAAAACTGTGAGAGATTGTGAGGAGCTCCAGAGGGATCTCTCGACACTGGGGGAGTGGGCAAAACAGTGGCAAATAAGTTTCAACATTAGTAAGTGCAGAGTGATGCATGTTGGGGCAAAGAACCCCAATTACATTTATAAACTGATGGGGTCTGAACTCTCTGCAACAAACCAGGAAAGGGACCTTGGTGTCCTGGTGGACAACTCAATGAAGGTGTCAACCCAGTGTGCCTCAGCAGTGAAAAAAGCAAACTCAATGCTAGGGATCATTAGGAAGGGTATAGAAAATAAGTCAGCAAGTGTCATTTTGCCTCTTTATAAATCTATGGTGAGGCCCCATCTGGAATACTGTGTACAGTTCTGGTCGCCATACCTCCAGAAGGATATTATGGAGCTTGAAAAAGTGCAGAGGAGGGCAACCAGAATGATTAGGGGACTGGAACACCTTCCTTACCATCTGAGGCTGCAACGGTTGGGCCTCTTCACTCTTGAACGACGACGTCTAAGAGGTGACCTGATTGAAGTTTATAAAATCATGCACGGTGTGGACAAAGTAGATAAGGAAAAACTGTTTTCCCTATCGCATAACACTAGAACTAGGGGACACTCCATGAAACTTTTGGGTACTAGTTCTCAAACAAATAAGAGAAAGTACTTTTTCACCCAGAGGATTACTGGTCTATGGAACTCCCTGCCAGAAGAAGTGGTGACAGCTGTCAGTCTTGACAGCTTTAAGAAAGGATTAGACAAGTTCATGGAGGACAAGAGTATCAATGGCTATAATTATGGATACTTAAGGACAACCTCCGGGTTGGAGAGATAGGCAGGATATCTCTCAATATCATTTCCAGGGAATCCTAAGCAGGTGAAGGCATCTGCTTGGGAATACCCTGAAGGAAATGGTGAGCCACTGTGTGAGACAGAATGCTGGACTGGATGGGCTGTGGCCTGTTCCAGCAAGGCTGTTCTTATGTTCTTATGTTCTTAGGGGCAAGGAATAACTAGCCGTCGGCAAAGCCGTCGTCGGCACATTCTGTATAGAGGGCATACGCAGCGGGACCTGGATAGCCCCTGCGATGCTTGGCACTGCCCCAGGGTTGGACACCCCCGCCCTTAACGAGGGGCCATTTTGAAACCATGGGGCACTAGAATAGGATGGTAACTGATGCCCACTCGCCTCAACTTGATGAGGCCAGGGCCACTGAACCCCACCACTGTAAGTGGGCTGTGGTGTTGGTGCACTAAATTGAACCTGATACTCACTAGGTGCACCCCCGTGAGCCGCCCCCACCAGGGGTTCCGGCCCACGGAGGGCGTCGGAGCTCGCAACCAGAATCGAGCTCTGGGACCACCCCTGACTGCTCCCAGTCGGGACATCGGGACGAACGGGGAACTGCGAGACACCCGCTGGGGCCAGCCGGACTGTCTCAAGCAGCTCGACCCGGCTGGCCGCCCGCTGCAGTGTTGCGGCCGGCAAGGTAGCCGGGGCCATCGAAGGGAAGAGTAGCGCCCCCCTCCGAAGGAGGCTGTGCGATGCCCAAGGATGCTTCCAGCACTGCTAAACGTGCTAACAGAGCATCCACTGCCCCAGAGCCCCCAGCATAAGGCGGGCTAGGTGGGCCGGATGGCCCACTAGGCAGTTGAGGAAAAGGTAACCCAAAAGGAGAGCCAGGGCCAGGATAGGGCCATGCCCAAAACTCCGGCCCATGAGGGGCCGGAGGAGCCGTGGGTTGGACACCCGCACCAGGCCCCCCCAGGCCGCTCTGCCCCACGCCCGGCAAAGGCGGGCCGAGGGCAGAAGCCCCGGAGGGGCCGGCCTGTGGCTGACCAGCCAAGCTGGGGCCAGGCTGCCAAGTGTCAACCTGACCAGCCCCACTGGTACCAGTGGGCAAGGCTGGCACATTGCCCTGCCGAGGGGGCGCAGCCCTGGTCCTCCGACCCAAAGGCTGGCCCCCATCCGGTGCAGGGCCGGTAAAAGTTCTTCCCCTCGACCGCTGCTTCAGCCCCGGGGCCTTCCGCTTCGGAGCCATGTCTCCCTAGGAGAAGAAAGGCTGGATCCCTAGCCAGGGATTGAACTCCTAACGCTCAAGCACCACGGTAGCCAAGCAATCCGAGGCTCTGTGTGCTTAATCCTCCTTTCCCCAATGGGGAAACGAACTGCAATGGCTTAATAGCCGAAGACTAAGAGAAAAAACAGCGACGGAGAAAACTTCTCCTCTCCGTCGGTATTCTAAAATGGCAGCTCGGCTGCCTTGTGGCCACCCCTTTTATATAGGGGTGGCCACGCCCCCAACTCACCCGGATGTCTGAGTCCGGGTGGGGGTGGGCCCGCAAAGAGTGCGGCAGCCATTTTGGCGCCATGCTTTCATTGTTTCTTTAAGAAAACTAGAGTGTAGTCACAACCATTGTCTATCAGGGGTATCTTGGGTTTTCTTTCAAATTTTTGTCCCCATTTTTACACTTATAAAAACTATGCACAAATAGCTTAAAATGTATTAAAACTAAACCTAAAGTTGCAGACAAGTGCTTAAGTTAGAATTCAATACAAAAGAAAAAAAATACACTAAAGCAATATTTAAAGCACATTCTAGAAAACAAGAGCTTTCAGCCTAAGAAGGCACACTAAAACAAATAACATATCTCTTGAAGCATTAAAGTGCTAATATTTTCTTAAAATATTCCTTTTTAAAGTAACAATGAAAAAAAGTAAAAGACACTTCTTAGCCTTTAAGCGAGTTAAAATGAAGTAACATATTCAAAAATATGATTTTCTATAGATATGTTCACCCAGTCATGAGAATGAAAGTGTTGGGCATGTGGGGAGATCTATAATGATTTTCTGTTGTCTTCTCTGCTAGATGTCCAGACATGGTGTGGCATAGCCCTCTGTAGAACTCTGATGTGTTTCCCTTGCTGTTTTTTTCTTGCCCTTATTTAGACCATTGATGTAGTTAACCTTATCTAAACAAAAACACAATCTCTGCTATGTTATGGGTGGTGTTGAGGCAATTGGCTGCTAAAGTTGTGTTAGACTGCACATTCTCATATGTTTTGGTAATACTCTAGCTTATGTATTAAGTAGGAAGGCATGCTCTCACTGATATCCTCGTTGAGAGGACATAATCTGGATACAATCTGGTTTCTACTTTCATACAGTCCTACAAAGTAGCATATCTAATATTTTACACATTTCAGTAGATTCAGTAGATAAGGAAAACAAATACCTTTCTTCAGTCATACAATAATAAAATAAGTACAAGTAGGCCTCCCATCTATTGGAAAGTGATAGTAAACTGCTATAGTAAACTATTCAAAGCTACAGTCTTAAAGTCACTTTGACAGCAGTCAAGATGTTGTACAGGTTGCCCTCTTGTGCACAATACCATTCACACTTGTCAAAAATCAACCATGAAAATTACTGTACTTTGTGTTTGGGTGAGGAATTTTAAGTGATGAAAGAAGGAGTCAACTTCTGAGACTTTCACTTGCTTGGTGTCTCTGTGTAAATACTATTAGTTTCTATGTGAATGTGGACCAACTTGACTGCTGCTATTGGTATTGTCAACATTCAGACTGCCTTTTACTATGGGAAGCTCTTCATCCTTTTTCTTTCTGGCAATATGGATACAGTATTGTGTAGCAATATTCAGTCATTTCCTGGCATAATGAATTGTGCATTCAGAAGCTTTCGTGTTCAGGGGATGAAGAAGCAGACGAATGAAGTAGTGAAATTCAGCTCTTTATTAGTGAGGTTTGAACACACTTTGGATGGGGCAAAACTCGGACGTATATACACTATAAACATTTACAGTAACAATAATACAACAAGCCCATTGGCTAACACTGTGCACATTTTCGATCCACTTTTTTGCATAAGAATAGATACATGAGAAAAGATACATTCTGCTCCTGTCAGAATGCAAGCATGGCGCCAAAATGGCCACCACGCTCTTTGCGGTCCCCCCCCACCCGGACTCCGACATCCGGGTGAGTTAGGGGGCATGGTCACCCTCTTTAAAAGGGGTGGCCACGAGGCAGCCGAGCTGCCATTTTGAATGTGACGGAGCGGAGAAGTTTGCTCCACTGTGTTCTCTTTTTCTTCCCCCTTTCTCTTTTCAAAAATGAGTTTTTACCTTTGCTGCTCATTACCGCGGTACTGCAGGCAAAGGGTTGCGAGTTTGATTCCTGGCTAGGGATCATTTAGGGGCAGCTTCACTTCTTCGGCTTGGGAGACATGGCTCCCAAGCACAAGGCACCGGCTGCAAAGCCGCGGCCGAGGGGAAGGGCTCTGCCTACCCTCTCCTCATCCAGGGGGCTGCCACCGGGCCAGAGGGCTCGGGCGGCACCCCCACAACAGGGTGGTGGGGTTGGTTTACCCACTGCCACCAATGTGGGCGAACAGGCTTCTGCCTGCCAGCCCGGTCCAGCATTTCAGTCAGGGCCGGCCCCGGCCAGCCCCTCTGGGATTCCTGCCCCTGTAGGGCCTTTGCCCGGCTTGGGGCAGGGCGGCCCACTTGGGCCCGGTGTGGGTTTCCGCCCCACCATTCCTCCGGCCCCACATGGGCCGGATTATTGGACATGGCCCTATTTGGGCCCGGGATCCCCATTCAGGTTTCCCCTGAAACAATTACCCGTTGGGCCATCCGGCCCATCCGTTCCACTTTACATGGGTGGATCGGAGACTGTTGATGCCCTCCTTGCATGCATTTTGATGCTGGAGGCATCAATGGGCATTGCCCCACCACCTTCCGAGGGTCGGGTTGCAAATTCCTTGTTTCCGGCCCACACGTCGGCCTCGGCTCTCCAGCGGGCCGCCAACAGGGTTGAGCTGCTTGAGGCCATCAGGCCAGCCCAAGCTGGCACCTCGCAGCTCCCCGCCCCACCAGCACAGCGGGGCTTGCCGCTGGCGACCAGTCCAGCGTGGCAAGGGTGCAGTGGCACGCAGAGCTCGATAGCTGTTGCAATCTCCGACACCTGCCGTGGGCCGGAACACCCAGTGGGGGCAGCCCACGGGGGTGCACCGGGTGAATATCCTGGTCAATTAAGTACACCAGTGACACTATCCAGTAACACTGGGGGGGGGATTCAGTGGCCATGGCCACGACAGGTCCCTGTGGGAGGGCAGTTGTATCCATAATGCCCCGTTAACTCTTGGTTGTCGAATTACCCCCCAGTTATGGCAGGGGTGACCACCCCTGTGGGTATGCCTAGCGTTGCAGGGGTTATTCAGGGCCCACTGCGCACACTCTCAATCCAATCGATGCCGACGGCGGCTCTACCGACGGCTGGTTATTCTTTGCCCCTGGGCGATCATCTCTCCCAGGCCATGAGGGAGAAGATTTGGCGGGGAGAATATGTGGATATCTTCTCCCTCCTAAACCGTGAGCCCACCAAGGAAGAGAGGGAAGGTCAGGATGACAGGGACAAGGAGTTGTCCCATCGTCGTAAGCCACCGCGTACCTGGGCCAATTGGCTACTGGCCTATCTAATTTATATGGCGGTATACCTGAGGGCCCGGCCTGACTTGGCCATTACGATGGTACAATACCTGGATAATATTTATCGGGCGGTGGTTGATTTTCCTGGCCCGTCATGGTTGGCTTATGATGAAGAGTTTAGGATGAGACTGGCCCTCCATCCTGAGATGAGGTGGGATGAGCCCTGCCAGCAATTGTGGCTCTTGTATATGACTCCCACGCGGCCAGCGCCTGGTGACAGGTATCATTGCGGCCATGCCGTTCAGCGGGCTGCTGCTATACAGGTTCCCTGCCAGCCGGTGGGGCAGGGGGTTCCAGCCCGCCTGCTGTGTTGGAGCTTCTCCGCCAGCGGAGTGTGCAACAAGCGTCAGTGTCAATTCCGGCACGAGTGTCCCTCTTGTTCTGGCCCTCAAGCCACCTCCGCGTGCCCGCGGGCTGGTGGGTCACAAGGCAGAGAAAGGGGTGAGCAGGGGGTGGTCAGAGCTCCCTCTGATGGTGCGACCCATCAGAAAGGCCCCCTCCCCAATTAATGTCCAGCTACTGGAACATTGGCTTGCCGCTTATCCTAGACAGGATGATGCGAAGTACCTACTTGAGGGTTTTCAATTTGGCTTCCGCATACCATTTCAGGGTGCACGCGGGCCTCAGGATGCCCCAAACTTACTTTCTCTCAGGGGTAATGAGGATATTGCCGCCCAATCTGTAGCTAAGGAGGTCACCGCACTGAGGGTGGCTGGGCCATTTGCTGACCCACCATTCCCGAACTTGAAGGTGTCAGCTTTGGGTTTAGTCCCTAAGAAGTCCCCGGGTGAATTTCGACTAATTCACCACCTTTCTTACCCTGCGGGCTCTTCGGTCAATGATTCAATACCTGATGACCTTTGCTTGGTCAGGTATACGTCCTTTGACCACGCCTTGCAGATGGTACGCTCGTGTGGCCCAGGGGCGCTACTGGCAAAGTGTGATATCAAATCGGCATTCCGATTGTTGCCAGTGCACCCGGATGACTTTGAGCTGCTAGGTTTCTGTTTTCGGGGCAGTTTTTATGTAGATAAGGCCATGCCTTTTGGCTGTTCTATCTCATGTTCGGCTTTCGAACGATTTAGCACCTTCCTTCACTGGGCTTCTGTTCGTAGATCAGGGTCCCGGTCTGTAGCCCACTACCTCCATGACTTTTTGTTCGGAGGGGAACAGGGCACGGACACGTGCACTCATCTCCTCGCCACTTTTCAGGCATTTATGCAGGAACTGGGTGTTCCCCTAGCACCTGAAAAGACTGAGGGACCAGCCACCACTCTCACCTTTTTAGGTATCGAGATTGACACCGTTGCCCAGACATCCAGGTTGCCCATGGAAAAGGTGACACGGATCGGCATGTCTTTGGCACCGCACATGCATAAGGCATATCTACATGCTTTCCTACAATTTAGAACCTTTTGCGGGCAAAGACAGTTGGCCGAGGCATGGCCGATACCAGTCGACCAGATTTTGCAGTATATGGTTTACCTTCACGGTCAAGGGTTGGCCCCTCATACCATCGCCTCTTGGCTTTCAGCATTAGCATTTATGGCCAAGGGACGGGGCTTCACTGACTGCGTGAATGACTTCCACATACGCCACGTATTGGAAGGGTGGACATGTGAACGTGGCCGCTGCCCGGACACACGTCACCCCATTTCTCCAGGTGTTTTGACCCACCTTGCATGAGGTTGGCATAGCTTGTGTTATGATAGGTACGAGGAGGCTCTCTTTCATGCAGCTACCACTGTAGCTTTCTTTGGAGCGCTCCGTATCAGTGAGCTGGTCCCATTGTCAAAAGGGGACATGTCTCGTAGGGCACTGGAACTCGACGATGTCTATATCACCCAAGAGTGGGCCAAGTTGAGGATACGTTCCTCAAAGGTTGATCAGCACGGCATAGGCAGTGGTGTAAGACTGCTACGATGCTCTATTGTTGACATCTGTCCGGTTGGTGCCCTACATGAGTTTTTGGCAGTGCGTGGCACGCACCCTGGCCCATTTTTCTGCCACCAGGATGGGTCTCCGCTTACTAAATTCCAGTTTTGGAAGGTGACTGGTATGGCACTTCACAGTGTTGGCCTCCCCGGGGCTCATTACGGCACACATTCCTTCAGGATAGGCGCCGCGTCCACTGCGGCTGCATTTGGGTACTCTGAGACGGATATACGCTGGATGGGCAGATGGGGATCTACGCATTTTGCCTTATATGTACGCCCCCTCAATGCATGAGTACTGGTTCTGTCATTAATTCTTTTTCCTTCTTTTACAGACCCTGCATGTCAACGCACACCAGTGACAGTATGGCTGGTGGGCCACAGTTACATGCACTGGGCAGCACAGTATGCTGCGGCGACAGAGTGGGGACCCCATCTCGGGCTACGTGCAGCCGCACGTATGCGATGGTATGGTAAGCGCTGCATGAGATGGCGGGAACTGTTACCATTCCTGTTTTCCATCAGGGATGCCGGACCGCCCGATGTCCTTATTCTGCACCTTGGTGGCAATGATCTCGCACAGGTCACTGGCCTTTCTTTAAAATTGTCGGTGTGCAGCGACCTAGCCTATTTACATCACTTATGGCTGTACACGCGGTTGCTATGGTCGGACATCGTGCCGAGGCAGTGTTACAGGGGAGGCATTGACCTCCGTGGTCTCGACCGCACTCGACGGTCACTGAACAGGGCTGATGCCCGGTTCCTTGTGGACAATGGCTTTGGGACGGCCATTCGACATCCTAGAATAGGCTTGCAGGATTTTGATCTCTATGCAGGAGATGGGGTCCACTTGTTGGCCAGAGGTATGAACCTCTTTCTTGAGGATGTGCAAGCAGGCCTGGTGACCGAGCTGACGGTCTGGGGGGGGGGCGAGTCATCATGGACGCCTCCCCATGTGGCGGGTAGCACTGGTAAGGTAAAGATTTATGACACATAGGTATCCGGCAGGTTCGCAATTGACTGGCCAACACGTAGACAGGTACAGGTGTAATAGCTTTGGCCGGTCAAGGGCGAACCATGCAAGGGGTGATGTCAGGAGCTTCACAGCCTGCATCACCTTGATATTTGAACGGATACACGTCATAGGGTGGGGTCAGTAGATAGTTTATTGACTCCGGTCAACAATTTGTTTGTGTCACCAAACAAATTGATACAAATAGATACATGTAGCCAATTGCCATTGGCATTTTGGGAGGAACCTTACCAGTGTTACTGCGGCCTGCTTGCCTTAAAGAATTACAATTGGATGATACACCAATTGAAAGTGATAATTCGGACTAGGGCATTATTCAATAAAAGTGGCCCGATGCCTTTAATCCAATACTGGTGTCTGAGTCTTTCTTTGGGGGGTGCGTCTGCAAAACACAGTTAACATACATAACAGAAGCACAAAATTCTGCATCTATAAATCACACTTTTAAAATATAGTTTAATTTCCTGGCTTTTTAAAACATAAGATTACATATACCTACACTGCACACAAATTACAACAGAAATATCCCTCAGGTAGATTTTTCCATTGCTAGAGGATCCCAGAAGATGAGCACATGATGTGCACATTGCTGGGTGAGGGCAGACAGAAGCACAGTTGGGATTTGGCTGTAGTATCTCTGTGCCAATTATTTTGAGCTAATTAAATGGTGAAGTAAAAGATGTATTAACATACTGGGTGTTGGATTGGGGCCGTGAGGAGGCCCTTAGGATCCCGGAGGAGACTGGTCAAAGGAACGACACGAGACAAGATGGAGCGAAGACCAGTGGTTTATTGAGGGAAAAACATCAGCATATATAGGAATTCAAGGCAGCGTGTGATAGAATTGTCATCTGACAGAAAATCATATCACCCATTTACGCGGGTTAATGGGAAATCTCCCTTGGGGAAGTTAATTAACTGGGGCAAACACTGACAGGGGAAATCCATTGTTCGGGGCTTACGCCAGGGTAAATATGGCCACTATTTGCACTAGAGCTTAGGCTCTTCTGTGAGTCAGTAATTGCCTAATGCGTAACGGAGGTTTAGCGATTTGCTTCTCTCAGCGGAATCGCTGGTCAGGTCAGATGTGGGTGAAACCACCCTATGATTATTAATCTGCCCCCCCCAATTTCTGTGCCCGCAGAGCCCACGGGCCAGGAGCTTTCTCGACTGAAGTGGCCTCTGCAAGGGCCGTATTATGCCAATTATGCTAGCGGAATCTGCATCCCCCCTTTTTCTGTTATTTATGGACCTGACAGGTGACCCTGCGCAAGAGGGGCATCAGCTGATGTACGGGAACGACGCTTCGGGGTTCCCCCTATGGGGGGCATCTCGATAGCAGCGAGGGAATACATTGCATGAAACAGCATCCTGCTATGCCCAGTATGATCACCCCCGCAACCACCTTGAGCGTTGTCTGGAGCCATCCCCAGGGGAGCCACGACCACAAGGAATCCCACCACCCCCATGAAGAATCCTCCTTGATGTTCTTGACTAGGGTGTGGAGGTCCGTGAGCTGGCTCTGTACCTTACGGGTATTGTCTGTGAGATTAAAGCAACACATGTTATGGACAGATTCGCAACCCAAATGATGTAACAACAGAAGGTAGTCGATAGCTGCTCGGTTGTCTAGGATGGCATGGCGAAGCTCTGCCTGCTCCTGGTTGAGCAGCGCTATCGCTGAGGAGGTATGGTTAATGGCCTTTGCTAATCCGCAAGCCAATTGACCAATTCTCCGAGCGTTGCCGACGGCTAAGCCTGGCACGCCAAGTATGCTGACTGCTAGCGAGACGTACTCAGCTGGACTCAGGAACCTAATGTTGCTATCACATGAGCTGTCTAACTGGGTGGCACGAGTGTGCCATATGGGTGCAGAAACATTTGTGCTTGGAACAATCATATCCCTAGTGGGGAGCAACAATGTCAAGCGACTGATACAACACATGGAATCTGATACATTTGCGGGAATGTAGTTCCAAGTGTACTGATTGCATGTAAAGAACCAACCTGAAGGTAGGGTAACATGAGCATACATTGAACCAAGTGTCTCTGGGTTATCGCAAGTCCAGTTGCCGCGGCCAGCGTCAAGGCAGCGGCGTCGAGTCCGGCCGGCCGCGGAACAGCCGGTCATTCGAGCACAAGTAGAGTTCGGGCTGACCGCCACTCGAGGGGTGTGGAGAGTGGCTGCATCAGCCGGCAAAGTCATAGTCAGCTGCATTCCCCAACGAGCGTATGCTGTGAAGCTCGTAGGGAGGTGTGGACCGAAAATTCGCCTCACCAGCCAGTCACCATCCCTGGTGCGCGCGTCCAGAGTGTGGCACACTGGGATGAGACAGGTGCTCAGGATTGAGGCAGGACCAATGTCCTGTTTCAGGCAAAAATCGGACTGGTTGATGAGACCCGCCAACCTTTCCCATGGATTGTAGTGCATCCGGGCAGAGAGATCTCCGCCTGGCATCAGATCGTTGGCCTTTAGTGAGGCTGCCTGAACGGCTCCCCCCGCAAGTAGGGAGAGGGTCAGAATGATGGTGACTGCCACGGTGTTGGTAGTGATCAGGGCAAGGACTGCAGCCATGAGGTTCTCCGGTGTCGGTTCCCTGTCCTCGCGTCGGATGGCATCCTGGGCCTCATTGCAAAGGGCCTTGACCATCCCCCAGGTGATCTTCGGCGCTGTCGTCTGTGGCCGCTTCTTCCGTCGGGTCCTCTTGGTCAGGGTGAGAACCTCCATCTCCGGGATCGGACTCGGGTCGGCCTGGGTCCACACCATGTAGCTCCAAATGAGGCTTAACGCACTGAGCTGGAATCCAAACGACACCTGTAGGTGACATAACTGCAGCATACCCTCTTCCCCAGGTTACGAGTGGTGCCGGGCCCCTCCAGGAAGGGTCCGGTGGCACCCGGTAATGGACCAGCGGTCGCGGGAGAGCTTCCGAATGGCGGAAGTGTTTCTCCTGCGGTGTGCAATCGGAAAAGACATTAAGGTGATTGTACGTGAACAACACCTTGTTCAGACAATGCTGTGCCTGACCCTGTGACTTGGGGAGGGCTGGTGGCTCCCCCCTTTCTGTTTGTTTGTCAATGTAGGATTTGAGCGTCCGAATGACATGTCCCACAATCGCTTGCCCCTGCGGATTGTAAGGAACGCCAAAGGTATGCTTGATATCCCAGGTGGCCATGAAGTTAGCCAACTGCCTAGAGCTGTAGGATGGGGCGTTATCGGTTTTCACGTGCCGAGGTTTGCCCATCACCGCAAAGCAGTCTAGGAGGTGCTGCTCCACGTGGGAAGCAGTCTCCCCTTTTTGCGCTGTCGCCCAAACGAATTGCGAGAAGGTATCAATGCAAACGTGCATGTACTGCCATCTGCCAAACTGCGGGACATGTGTGACATCCATTTGCCACACCTGGTTAGCCTCTGTCCCTCGTGGGTTGACCCCCCACAAGGGCCCCCCCGGTGCCCCTGCACAATGCTGACAAGAGCGAACTATGCCTTGGGCTTGAGAAAGTGGCAGGTTAAACTGTCTGGCGAGCGCTTTGGCATTCTGATGAAAGAAAGCATGACTCTGAATTGGAGTAGTGAAAACACCTAATACTGATCGTTGCTGAATTTCCTTTGCGGCCGCATCCGCTCTGATATTGCCCGCGGAAATCGGACCCGGGAGGTCCTGGTGACTTCGGATGTGGGCGATATAGAGCGCTTCCGTGCGGTTCCGCAAGTGAAATTGAGCTGTGAGGAACAGACTCAGCAAATTTTTGTCTATCACGGGAGTGATGTATGCTCCCGGTAGACTGTGAAGCAAATTCCTAACATACTGACTGTCAGTAATAATGTTGAGGCGCTCTTTGGCGAAGGTGCGCAAAGCAAGGTTCACTGCTGCCAACTCTGCCTGCTGCGCGGACTTCTGTGGAAGAGTTAGCAGCGTGCGCCAAGCCTGACCCTCCTGCCAAGTTAAGACGCCGTATGTGCGACCCCCATCTGTAAAAACTGTTCTGGCCCCCTGAAGTGGAACCAGCGAGATCAATTCATACAAGCTGACTGTCTGCGTTTGAAGTGAGACGAGTCTGGGGTCCTTTGGCAAATGGTATGCCAAGCATCCGGTGAATCCTTCCAGGGCAATTGGAAGCAAGTCACCGAGCTGCATCAGCTGCTGAATTTGCTCTTTGGTGAACGGGACCACGATTTTTGCTAAGTCGTGCCCTGAAATGTCCCTAGCTCTCAGCCTTCCGCGGTAGATCACCGCGGAGACCAACTCTTGGGGAGGAACGATATTTCGGGAAGAGGTGTTTGGTAAATACATCCATTCCACGATACTCGCTCCTTTCTCAGAGTCCACTCCTAGGGCTCCGGTGAACATAGATCCGGCCCGAACGATGTACAAGTTCAGGATTGGGGCATATGGCCCCTGAGCAATCCTGTCCACCCACCTTTGACTGAGAATTTGGTTGACTTTCTCGAGAGCCAAGCGTGCTTCTCAAGGAATTTGTATCCGGTCTGCCGGCTGCTTACCTAGCGTTAGCAGCGAGAAGAGCGGTTTTAGAAGATCCGTATCCAATCTGAAATACGGTCTGGCCCAATTAATGTTACCCAAAACTTGCTGCAATTCTACCAAGGTGACTGAGTCTTTTAAATTGATCTGAGGCAAAACTGGTGCTGCGAAGGAACGGAGAAGCCGATGACCCAAGTATGAGAAGGGCTCGGTTCTCTGCACTTTCTCCGGGGCAATGAGTAAACCTTTCTCCCCCAGGCTGGCCTGGAGGTCTGTAAACATTTCGCTGCCGAGTTGCGGCGCTGCGACCAAGATATCGTCCATGAAATGGCACACTAAAGCTGTGGGATGAAGGTTTCAAAACTTTGCCAGTGCATTGTGAACATAAATTTGGCACAGGGTGGGCGAATTGAGCATCCCCTGTGGCAAAAATTTCCATGCGTAACGCTGCGTGGGCTCGCTGTGGTTCACAACCGGCACCGTAAAGGCGAACCTTTCCCGGTCCCTGGGGTCTAAGGGAATGGTGTAAAAGCAATCCTTGAGGTCTACGACCAGGATCTCCCAACCCTCAGGAATCATATTCGGATTTGGGATGCCGCATTGAAGCGGACCCATTGGCTGTATACATTTATTGATCTCCCTGAGATCGTGGAGGAGTCGCCACTTCCCCGACTTCTTCTTAATGACAAAAATGGGTGAATTCCAAGGACTAGTGGACTGCTCTATATGTCCTGTGTCTAGCCGTTCTTTAACCAGTTGCTTTAGGGTGACTAATTTCTCCCCCACTACCAGCCATTGTTCCACCCAGACTGGCGTGTTGGTAAGCCATTTAAGTGGCAATGCCATTACCCGAAGGTGAGAGTGGCACCGTATTGCTGTAAAATGTCTCGCCCCCAAAGGTTGCTGTGCACGTCCAGAATGTGCGGCCGAATGACCGCTGTGCCGTCAGCCTTAGGGATCGTGACTTCCACCCACTCCCAGCTTCTAAATGCTTCTTGGATGCCGCCTACCCCCCACACATCGGAGACCGGCTCAATGGCCCACCCTCATGGCCACTGGCTTCGGCTGACCACACTGACGTAAGCTCCGGTATCTAGCAACCCTGAGAATGATTTTTTATTCAAAAATACCTCAATAACTGGTCGCTGTTTCCACTCAATGTTGGTCTCCACTGTCGCTAAGACCTGGTATCCTTGTACTGCCTCACTTGCGCTCGAGCGGTCTTCTGACCCGGACCCTGCGCTGTCCCTGAGCCTTCCCTGGCTATCTGCTGGCGAGTCACAAGGAACCATCATCAGTTGTGCTAGCGTGTCTCCCTTGTGAATGGTCTGGGGTAGGTGCGTCCAGAGTTGAACTTGGAGAACACCCGAAAAATTTGAGTCAATGACTCCCGGAATTACAAGAATTCCGCGTGCTCCTGCTACACTGCGAGGCAAAACTAAACCTATGAAGCCTTTGGGCAGGGGTCCCATGTACTGGGAATCCACCAGATAGACTGTGCCTGGCAAGTCGCATGTGACGTCCGCCTGGCAAGTCAATTCTAGCCCTGTACTACCCTTGGGGCTGGCCTGCACCTTTGCAATGCCTGGAATGTGAATGGAATCTAATCTAGCTCTGGCTCGCCCAGAGCAAGGGAAGCCTCTGTTTGGACCGGGGCCAGAGACGTGCCCGCGTTCCGGTTTCCCGAATTCGGACAGAATCTGGACCAATGGTAGCCTTTCTTACACTTCGGACACGGGGTGGTTGGAGCCTTGGAACGGCCGGAATGTTGTCCGCCGCTCTTGGATCGGCACTCCCTAGCGAAGTGACCGACCTTGCCACAATTGTGACATGCTCCCTTGGGTTGGGGTTTCCTGCCTCCTTGCACTGCTGCCGCCAGCAGACCCATTTTGTAGGAGTCTGTGCCAATGTCGGCGCAAGCTCTAATCATGTCCGTGAGAGTCAAGTCGGGACGGTTACCCAGTGACTGCAAGATTTTACGGCAGTCGAGATTGGCGTTGTCTTTAGCCAATTTCATCATGAGCTCTTGTTGGGCTTGCTCGTTATCGATCTGCCTACTAATCGCTTCCTCTAAGCGATTGATAAAGTCCATGTAGGACTCCTGGGCGCCCTGTTTGACTGCGGTGTAATTTTTGGCCGCTTTGCCAGATGCTGGGACTTTGAGGAAGGCCCTGAAGGCCGCCTCAGCTGACATCTGAAGAGTGGCAAGTGGCAAGGAGGTCTGCGCATCGATGGATTCGAAGGCACCTGAACCATATAACTGGTCAGGAAGTACTGCCCCTCCCATCCTGGCAGCCCTTGCGTGAGCCTCGAGGCGATACTCGCTGTCCCATAACATATACTGGCTGGGGTTGAGCATCATCCACATGACGGCTTTCCAGTCGTGTGGGATGAACATGGTGTTCTCGCACACTTGCTGAAGCGTGCCCCTAGTGAACCGACTCTGTAGCCCTGTCTCTGAAATGGCCATCCGTATAGCCATGAGGAGCTTATACGGGACTGGTGAATGAACTACCTGCTGCTGCCCTGTGAGGGCATCCATTTCCAAGCGAATTGGACAAATCTGACTAAGCTCAGCTAGTTCTTCTACTGGCAATTCCCCCTTCTTGATCTCTTCCTCAACTGTGCGCTGAAGGGCACTCTTAGTTCGGGAACCTGTAGCTGTCAGAGAAGCGCCTGCACTTCCCATTCCATGCATTCCACCGGTGACGTCTGCAGCTGTCACCGAGGGAAAGCTCCCTACACTACTCTGCTTAAACTGAAGTGACAGATAGAGCGCCGTGGGCGCCGATGGCTCTGCTGGCACTGGGGGTTCTTTAGCCTCTACCCGGACTGGATCTACCTCTGCTAAAAGTCTCCTACATTTGCTCCATGTGCAAAATATACCCTTTGGAGCTTTCGGGGGTTGCTGAATGCAGTCTCCTATCTGATCCCAGAGCTGAAGGGATAACGTACCTGCTTCTGGGTAAGGCAGGCAGTGTTCCCTCAAGAACACCAAAAGTCGCGCTAGTTCTCCACTGTGAAAGCGTAACTGATATACCCTGTCCAGGATTTTGAATTCCTCCTCATGAATTCTTTGACTAGCGGACAGACGTTGCCGCTGAGGACAAGTCCCCATATTACCTGCGAGGGTCCTTTGAAGTCTCCTTCTCGGGACGAGTCGACGCGTCTGAAGTTCAGGCAATAGGTTTTGCGTGATGAATCTCTGGGTAGAGCTCGGAGCGTGGCCTGCCGCCACGGGCCCTCGGTGGCCTCTGCGCTGTCAGGGGTTCACAGCCGACCCTGAGCGGAACGCGTTTTTCCGTGCTGCAAGCCGCCGTGAAAGTCAGAGCAAGCTGTAGGATGCCTCTCTAAAATGCCTCGTTGCGGAGCTGTCCGCCCGATCGGCTGGCTTACCGACCGGGCTGCCGCGCTGTCCTCCGGGACGATCGGGCACGGTTCTAGCGTAGAACTGGACCGCGTTGATCGCTTACTCACGAGTAGGATCACATCGCGGGTCACCAGATGTTGGATTGGGGCCGTGAGGAGGCCCTTAGGATCCCGGAGGAGACTGGTCAAAGGAACGACACAAGACAAGATGGAGCGAAGACCAGTGGTTTATTGAGAGAAAAACATCAGCATATATAGGAATTCAAGGCAGCGTGTGATAGAATTGTCATCTGACAGAAAATCACATCACCCATTTACCCGGGTTAATGGGAAATCTCCCTTGGGGAAGTTAATTAACTGGGGCAAACACTGACAGGGGAAATCCATTGTTCGGGGCTTACGCCAGGGTAAATATGGCCACTATTTGCACTAGAGCTTAGGCTCTTCTGTGAGTCAGTAATTGCCTAATGCGTAACGGAGGTTTAGCGATTTGCTTCTCTCAGCGGAATCGCTGGTCAGGTCAGATGTGGGTGAATCAACCCTATGATTATTAATCTGCCCCCCCCCAATTTCTGTGCCCACAGAGCCCACGGGCCAGGAGCTTTCTCGACTGAAGTGGCCTCTGCAAGGGCCGTATTATGCCAATTATGCTAGCGGAATCCACAACTGGGTACATGTTTTCCAAAAGATTCCTCTCATCTTAAAGAAAAGGGAGAGCTGGGAGTTAACAAAGTTACCACTGGTTGTTGTTCAGTCGCACAGTCGATTCCGACCCTTTGCGACCCTATGGACCATTGTTCTCCAGGTGCCTCCGTCCTCCACCATCCCCCTCAGTCCTCCCAGTTCTGTGCCCATTGTGTCTACAGTACCATCCATCCATCTCATCTTTGGCCTCCCCCTTCTTCTCTTGCCCTCCATCTTTCCCAACATCACGGCCTTCTCAAGTGAGTCCTCCCTTCTCATTTGATGCCCAAAGTACTTTAGCCTCATCTTTACTATTTGACCTTCCAATGAGCAGTCAGGGTTGATTTCTTCTAAGATTGACCTATTTGTTCTCCTCGCTGTCCAGGGTACCCTCAAAACTCTCCTCCAACACCACATTTCAAAGGCATCTATTCTTCTGCGTTCAGCTTTCCTAATTGTCCAGCTCTCACATCCGTACATTACCACTGGGAATACCATTGCTTTGACTATTCTAATTTTTGTTTTCAAGGTGATGTCTCTGCTTTTCACTATGTTCCCCAGGTTTCTCATAGCTTGTCTCCCAAGAATCAGTCACCTTTTTATTTCATGGCTGCAATCCCCATCTGCAGTGATCTTTGATCAGGACCTAATTAGCTGACACTTACTAAGATTTTTTTTAAAACTTCCTTTCTATCCTTAGAGCATTAAAAAAGAGGGCTGTTTAAAAACCTACTTAAAGTATACAGAACAAATATTCAGAAGCTCATTCATTCAATTACTGGAATTACTGTATTTTGCTTTATAGCTGGAGATATTAGCAAAGCCTTCATATTAGCAAAGCCTGTTACACCCATCTTGTTATTTTATTACCACTGGAGACTGTTCAACATCATTTATACTATCAAAGAAAAATAGGTGAGAAGAGGGAGGGGTCAAATAATTTGAAACATGTGTTGGAAGAAAGCTTTATAGATATACAGTTAGAAATGCAAAAAAGTGGGTGCTCTTTCAAGTCAACCCTGAACTCTCATTACAGCAAAAACAAGTAAATTAGGGCTATCTTACCATACAGATATAATGTAATTAGGGCTATCTTACCATACAAATATAATGTAACTATATAACTTACAAGAAAAGAAAATATTGCTGGGAAAAGTGGGATTGGAATTAGGAAAAGGGAAAGACTTAACATGATATAAGTTTACTCATGAAAGGAATCACAGTTGTTAGTTTGAAAAACCTAAGCAAAATGTATAGGAAAAACAACATTGCTAGGAAAGGGTGATGTAGGAAAAGAGAAGAACCTAACATGAGATGATGTTGGGTTGCAAGATCTGAGCGGGGCTGTAATTGTAGCTAATTTTGGAGGTCCTTGACTCATGTAGTCACACACATCAGAAGTTACTTGATGGCACATAGCATCATTGGGAATATTTCTTAATTCCCCCAAAATGTAAAATAACAAGATGGGTGTAACAGGCTTTGCTAATATGAAGGCTTTGCTAATATCTCCAGCCATAAAGCAAAATACAGTAATTCCAGTAATTGAATGAATGAGCTTCTGAATATTTGTTCTGTATACTTTAAATAGTTTTTTAAACAGCCCTCTTTTTAATGCTTTAAGGATAGGAAGGAAGTTTTAAAAAAATCTTAGTAAGTGTCAGCTAATTAGGTCCTGACTGGCAGGATCAAAATTTCAATTTCCCCCCTAACTCTGTGAACCTTTATGTTGGTAAACTTGTTTCACACAGTTTATAGCAGTCACTGTTTTATCTTTTTGAGAAGCTTCTTCAAAGGTTATATATTTCAGTTTCTGTAGCAGGATTCTTACTAGATTAAAAAATGTGAGACAAACTATTCTTCAAAATAACCAAGATTGGACTTTTCAAATTATTTAATCAGTTTTAAAACTGGTGGCATAAAAAGACACTTGTTTCTGTAGGGGAATAAAACACTTTTACTTTTTATCTAATATAACTTGAAAACCCTATGCCCAAACCTCTCCAAATATGAAACACAACAAAAACAGACTGTCTACTACATCTGTGCCAGTTTGCTGCTTATCTGAAATCCAGCTTATTTTTTTTTTGTTTGGGGTGCCCCTGTCACAGATCTTGTTACTCACAAGTAGAACCCCAGTCTACACATAGGTGGGACTGCACCTGAATCTAGGATTTTAAGCTTGCCTTCTCGTGTTTCCTGACCTAAATCTAAGCTGTAATTAAGGTAGCACATAGACAAAGATGGAGAAGCTCTATACACAGCAAAGACGAGATCTGGAGCAGACAGTGGCTCAGATCATGAGCTGCTGATTGCCAAATTCAGGCTTAGATTGAAGAAAGTAGGGAAAACAATTAGGCCATACAGGTATGACCTAGATAACATCCCTAATGAATATACAGTGGAGGTGATGTATAGATTTAAGGGATTAGACCTGACAGACAGAGTGCCTGAAGAATTATGGACTGAGGTACATAACATCAAACAGGAGGCAGCAATTAGAACCATCCCAAAGAAAAAGAAAGACAAGGAAGCAAAGTGGTTGTCTGATGAGGCTCTTCAAATAGCTGAGGAAAAAAAGAAAGCAAAAAGCAAATGTGAAAGAGAAAGATTCACTCAACTGAATTCAGAATTCCAAAGAAAAGCAAGGAGAGATAAGGAGGCTTTCTAAAATGAACAGTGCAAAGTAATAGAGGAAAACAACAGAAGGGGAAGGAATAGAGGTCTCTCAAAAAATGGAGAAATTAAGGGAACATATCAAGCAAAATGGCCATGATAAAGGTCAAAAACAGTAGGGATTTAACAGATGCAGAAAAGATTAGGAAAAGACGGCAAGAATACACAGAAAAACTCTACAAAAAGAACCTTAATGTCCCTGATAACCATACGGGGGTGATCATTGACCTCGAACCAGACATCCTGAGGTAAGAAGTTAAGTGGGCCCTAGAAAGTATTTCTAACAACAAAGCTAGTGGAGATGATGGTATTCTAGTTGATCTATTTAAAGCCCTAAAAGAAGATGCAATTAAAGTGTTGCACTCAATATGCCAGCAGATTTGAAAATGAAGCAGTGGCCACAAGATTGGAAAAGGTCAGTCTATGTTCCAATTTCAAAGAAGGGCAATGCCAAAGAACGTTCAAATTATTGTACAATTGTGCTTATCTCACATGCTAGCAAGGTCATGCTGAAGATCTTACAAGCTAGGCTTCAGCAGTATGTGGACTGAGAATTTCCAGAAGTACCTGTACAGGCTGGGTTCTGAAGAGGCAGGGAAACTAGAGACCAAATTGCCAACATTCACTGGATCGTGGAGAAAGCAAAGGAGTACCAGAAAATGTCTACTTCTGTTTCATTGACTACACCAAAGCCTTTGATTGCGTGGATCACAATAAACTGTGTCAAGTCCTTAAAGAGATGGGAGTACCAGACCACCTCCTCTGTCTTCTGAGAAATCTGTATGTGGGTCAAGAAGCAACAGTTAGAACAGGATACAGAACTACTGTTTGGTTCAGAATAGGAAAAGGAAGTATGACAAGGCTGTATATTGTCACCCTGCTTATTTAACTTATATGCAGAGTGCATTATGCGTAATGCAGGGCTGGAAGAAGCACAGGTTGGGAATAATATTGCTGGGAGAAATATCAACAACCTGAGATATGCAGATGGCAAAAAGTGACGAAGATCTAAAGAGCCTCTTGATGAGTGCAAAAGCTGGCCTGAAACTCAACATCAAAAAACCCCAAGATCATGACATCTGGACCCATCACTCCCTGGCAAATAGAAATGGAAACAGTGACAGACTTTACCTTCTTGGGATCTAAGATCACTGCAGATGGTGACTGTAGCCATGAAGGATAAAGATGCTTACTTTTTGGGAGGCAAGCTATGGCAAGCCTAGGCAGCATAATAAAAAGTAGAGACAACAAAAGTCTGCATAGTTAAAGCAAAGATCTTCTCAGTAGTAATGTATGGCTGTGAGAAGGCTGAGCACAGAATAATAGATGCCTTTGAACTGTCCCTGACATTGTTTCATATATATTATGTTATGCTATATACTATGCTCCCGAAGACTAACCATTATTAACAGGATAACAGAAATACAATATGCTGATGATACTGTATCACCTGCACTCACATCTGAGGAGCTGCAACAGTCAGACAACTGTTTCAAGAATACATGTGATCATTTTGGCCTCACCATAAATGCTCAGAAAACCAGGGTGCTTGCAAAACCTGCCCCAAGGACAGCCCTTCCAGAGTTCAGTATTATCATCTTAGTTTCAACACTGGAACAAGTAGATCAGTTTTCTTACCTTGTTAGCATCCTGTCTAAAAACTGCACCTGTGAACAGGATGTGCTGAAGAGAATTGGTGCTCCCCATTCTGCCTTCAGTTGTCTATCACACTGGGTCTTCATGAACAAAGATTTAACAATCCAGACTAAGTTCATGGTATACCAAGCTGTTGTTATCTCAACCTTATTGTATGGCTGGGAAACATGGACCCTCTATCGCCAAGACATCAAAAAGCTTAAGCACTTTCACCAACAGAAGCTAAGGTCCATCTTGAACATCACGTGGGTTGACTATGTCACTAACATCGCAGTTCTCGAGAAGGCACATGTAAATAGCATTGAAGTTTCCTTCATAGGCCACCAACTTAGATGGATAGGGTAATTCTGCCATATGGATGGTTCCAGGTTTCCTCTTCAAATTCTTTATGGGGAACTTAGCTCTGGAACAAGAGCTCATGGAGCTTCTTTGAAGCATTATAAGGCCAGCTGAAACAAACCATGAAGGTGCCATGTATAAACCCACAAACCTGGGAGGCAGCAGCCGTAGATCGCCCACTTTGGTGCCAAACCAGCTCTGCTGCTACCGATCACTTTGAAGGAGAATGCCGCAGACATGAAGAGGCTAAGTGACAAGAATGGAAACCATCAAACTCGACTACACCCTCCACCATCTATTCAGCGTAATGTGTGTGGTTGCATGTTTTATGCCAGGATTGATTTATTGAGTCACCAGAGACACATCCATCAACTGTGAAAATGACTTCGAGGAAAAATTTATACTCGGATATGAGTACAGCCTACGATGATCACTTACACCTTGCTTTGTATTTTTTGTTCTGATAATAACTTGTGTAAATCATTTGGTCCTTGATTGTGTATATAAATATCTCATTTTCATCTTGAAAACTTCCTAATTTGAGACACAGGTTTTGCTGAGGTAACTGGGGTTCTGGCCAAATAATTGTTTCTTAAGCCATGCATCCCTAAACTCAGAAGCTTTCATAAACCAGAGTTGGTTCTCATTTGTCAATTGCAAAAAATTTAATATTTACCTTTTTCTTCTGTTATCTGATGAAGTGGAGATGTACTCCCAGGGAAATAGTTTTGAAGATTGAACAAAGATGAAGCAGGAACAGGAGAAAAGGAGGTGATGAGATTTTTCACCTTTTGTCTGGACTTGTACTGTTTTCAGCGTAGTAATAAAAATGTAAATGCCTATTAAATTAACATAAATTCCAAAGTTTCCTATTTAACATAATTTAATTTAATTATAATTTTATCTGATTAGCAATTAACTTAATATAGCCACTTTCCACTCACCTGCCAATCCCTGGTCAGAATAGGATATGTTGTATAGCATTTGAATTTGTAGAATATATTTATTTGCACACATTTACTATGGCCAAAAGTCTGCAATCTCTTTTATAATGGTGACATTGAACCCAACATGCTGTAGTGGATAAAACAACTGTCTAGGATTCTGAAGACAAGAGTAGAAATCCTTACTTGGCCAAAGAAACTCAGCAGAGGAATAGAACTGGTAAAGCCACTTGTTAATTATCTCATTTACTTCAAAAGCCCTATTACGATCACTAAATGAGAGTTCCGACTTAATAGCACTTAATAACTATATCACCCTTAATCCTTCCCTGTTTGTGATCAGCTCAATTAGATACCTTATATTGTAATCCTACCACACAGTTCCTTGACTCTTTTGGCACTGAGATGCTAAGACGTTATTTTCTGTGGCCACTCTTCATGAGGCTTCATGCAGCTTCCTTGTCAAAATCTCTCACAAAATAGGATAGTTTGGGATGATAAAATAGTTTTGGAGATATATTGGCCAGATTACAAAGACCTCAGAAAAGAAATTGTAGGAGTATCATTTTTTTTAAAGAGTCAGGTCCATTTTCTGGTGAGAAAATATTAAAACTTTTGAAACTTCTCAGCTTTGAAAAAATGGTTATAAAGGCATATATGACAGAAGTGTATGAAATTATGCTAGGTGTGGAGAAAGTGAATAGGGAACTGTTATATTAGAATATCTCCCCCTCTCTGTACTGCATGCAATACACTATTATTATTGTTATTATTATTTTGGGGGATAAATGTAGGAAGAAGGTGATACCATTATTGGATCACATAAAAATCAATCATTACAAGAGTTTTCATGATTCAAAATCACTTCTTCAGGCATGCATAGGTTTCTCATGGATAGGACAGTAAAATTACTAATGAAAGTCCCATACATTCATGGCATGATGGTATGCTAGGCTCCTTTTCTTATAAATGATTATGAAAATGCAGTTCCCCCATTCAACAGACACAGGGAGCTAGGTACTGTATCTGCTTATTGCTCTCTTCCAAATGGCCTTTTGAAGCTGTAGTTTCCTTTGGGGCCAGAAAAAAGCAATGCAAAATCCAGGGGCCTCCATCAGGGATTTGGGGATATAATTTGGTTTACACACCAGGTGCGCTAATTGTAACCAACTCAAAGTCAATTAAAAATATTACCTAGTGGTTAGAAGTTCGTTCAATTTGTAGTGCTGCTGTGCTGCTGTTAAAAGTCCATGTAGTTCTTGAAGGTGCTGTCAGGTGCAAGGCCACTGTCAGGGGGGGTACAGGGGAGACTGCCATCCCAGGCCTGGAGCTGGCAGGGGCCTGATGGCACTAAGTTAATTTTTTAAAAATATATATTTTATTTTATTTTTACTCTTTTTTTATGCACAGCACGTGGCACCACTGCACATGTCCTGCCACTGCCAGAGGGCTCCCCCTCCTCCCAGAGCAGCATGGGTATGGCTTGGGGGAACTTGCCGGGGCACGCACTTTAGGATCCGTCTGTGTTTGTACTTCCTTTCTGCGACTGTGTGCGTCTTTCGGCAATGCTCCCACGCGCCTTGCTTGCCCAGGGCCAAAGCCCGAAGGTTCCTGAAGGAAGCAGCCCCGGTGCATGGTCTCTTCCAGACCGGGACCAGTGCGCATCATGGGATGAAGACTTGACCATGAAGTGCACTGCACCAGGCTCGGTCTGGAAGAGAACGCGCACACTGGGGCTGCTTCCTCCAGGAACCTTCGGGCTTCGGCCCTGGGCAAGCGAGGCGCGTGTGGGAGCATTGCTGAAGGACATGCACAGAAAGGAAGTACAGCTGAGCCTAAAGAAATGTGCACACCGGCAAGTCCCCCCTAGCCACACTGCTCTGGGCAAGGCAAGCGGTGGCGGCAGGGCAGTGGGTGGGCGAAGTGATGGCTCCCCCTCCCCCTCCCTGGTACAGGAAGGAGGGAGGCCACCCAGTAGTGGCTGCTTCAGCTCCAGACCAGCAGATCTCCTGACTGTCGGTAGGTGAAGCTGCAACGTCCGGTGAGTCTTGCTCTCTTCCTCTTTCTCTCTCTGTCGGTGGGGGTGGGGGGGAATGGAGTGTGTGTGTGTGTGTGTGTGTGTGTGTGTGTGTGTGTGTAATGATGAGCTCCCATCATCCCAGCTCTTGCCAACCTAGCAGTTGGAAAGCAAGAAATTGCTAGTAGATATCCTTATGTATCTACTTGCAATTTCTTGCTTTCCAACTGCTAGGTTGGCAACAGCTGGGAGGGCTGATGGGAGCTCATCATTAGGAATGTAAATAGCGTTCTGTGCGCTCCAGTGTCTAGTCATGCCTGGCACATGTCCATGGAAACATCTGCGAATGCAGACATTGTTGGCTCTTTGGCTGTAATCAGAGATGAGCACTGATCTCTAAAGTTGGATACAACTGGCTTTCAAGCAAGGCTTAAAGACTAATTGCTGTATTTCAATTGAGCTTTTGTGGATCAAGGCCACTGACTCTGGCTATAATCAGGGAGGAGCACTGAACTCTAAAGTTGGATACAACTGGCTTTCCAGCAAGACTTAAAAACTAACTGCTGTATTTCAATGTGAGCTTTTGTGGATCAAGGCCACTGACTCTGGCTGTAATCAGAGATGAGCACGGAACTCTAAAGTTGGATACAACTGCCCATCAATTTCTTTTGGGAAATTGTGTATTCCAGCTGCCACCACCCCAATGGGAGGAAAGAGAAAAGTGTGTGTGTGTGTGTGGGGGGGGGGCAAATAGGATTGCTCAGTACGGGGCCCAGAAATTTCTGATGGTGGCCCTGGTCAGGTGGCTTTTGTTCAGCATTCTCAGGTGTTCCATAAACAAAGATAGCCATGTGATCATGTACAAAACAAATGTAGGAGGAAAATTATACCTTTATTGTTTGTTTATGTATGCTCCTATACCACACGTATTTGTTGCCCAACAGATACTATGTATGTTCCAGTCAATCAAAAGGATTGTTGACACAGCTGACTCTGTGGCAATGTTACCTATTATCCTATAAACATTTTTGTGATAATTGGATAAGTTATGATGGAATTGTTCATTTAATCCATCCAAGGAATAAAACTTTAAGGAGAAGAAGAGAATAATTTCAAAAGGATTTTTTTAAAAAATTATTCCACTAGATTTGTTATTAAATTCAGAGGTAATATATTTCCCTGGGTTGATAGAAATTACCACTTTCCTAATGAGATTGGCCTTTGAATGTTGTGCATTGAAACTGCTTGTGAGTTACAGGTGCTGGAAACTGTACAAAACTAAAACAGGCTGTTTTTAAGCCAGATTCTTTCTCTCAACTAATCTTTTCCTTCTTTCTCCTGTCTCCAAACCTCCAATTTCAGAATGGGTTCGACCACAATTGAAGCTAGTTCTGACACTTCAAATGACAGTCAATATTGCTTGGGCTGAATTTGAAGGTCCTGGTTTGAGAAGAAATTTCAAACTCTAAGGCTTTTAGCTACTGCAAGTGAATTTTAAATAAAACATGACATGCTGCTAGCTGTGCAATTTTGTGTGGGTTATATTTTTGGAAGTTTTATGCGGTGCAAGTATAAGGCTCTGCTGGGCTACAACAGAAAAAGTGATCACTAAAAAAATGGAGCAAGGGGCGGTTTTCCCATCCATCAGGAATCCCTTAAAATGGCTTTATTTCAGAGGGGGAGCTGTTTTACAGCTTATGCGAAACAAAATATTCTTACAACATTTATCCTCTAGTTTTATTCCTTACTAGCATAGGTTGCCTGGCATTGCTGGACTGTTATAAACTGTGCTTTGCTGTTTTGGGTTTTTTTAAAGTAAAAAATAAACAGAGGATGCTACAAATGTTTTTTATATATTTTTTATTTAACATTATTTTAATTCTGTAAACTTGTGATTTATTATTATTATTTGAGTTGTTTTTACTCTTGCGGCCTCTAGGTGGGGCTGTTAGCAAGAGGGCTGCTTTTAATTTTTTTGACTTGTTTTTAATCTTCTGGCCTGCAGGTGGAGCTGTTAGTAAAAGTGTTTGATTCTTTTTTTGTTTCACTTGTTTTTTCTCTCCTGGCCTCTAGGTGGGGCTTCTTCTGGTAAGTAGTATTTGTTTCTTCATTTCTGTTCCAGTCTCATGGAGGGAGGATGTGCTGGCGAGTTCTCTAGTTTTCTTTCTTCTGGGTTTTTTCTTTGTTTTGTTTTTGTGGTGGTGGGCTGGGAGGTGTTTCTGTTTGTTCTTTTGTGGTTTTGTTGGGTTTTAGATGTGCTCACTTGGTTTTTTATTTGTGGCTTTTTTATTTTTGTGATTTCATTGGTGTTTATTTGTGTAATTTCTGGTAGTTGTGTTGTTAGAGCTAGGTATTTTCGTATTGTAGTTTGGTGTTTTTTCTAAGCTTTTCTGATATTGTGGATGTTTTTGTTTGTGGATTTTGTTGTTTACTTTTTTGTTTATTAATGTGTTTTTAAATTATTTATTTGTCTTTTATTAATTTTGGTGTTTGGCATTTTTGGTAAATGTTTGTTTTTGTTGTTGTTGAGTATTTTTGCATAAAGAATGGCCTGCCTCTCGGTTCCTCTTTTCCCCATTGCTGCTTCGAACTTTGGTTTTGATGCAGCAATGGGGAAAAGAAGGAGCCAGCAGTCAGCTCGCTCTTCGTCCAGTAAGGTTCGTTAGGTAGGTCAGGGGAGAAGGAGGCAGAGAAGAGTTATCTGCCTGACGATGGTTCTCTCCTCTCTGTCTCTTTTTTCTCCTGGCTTACCTAACCGGAGATCGGCAGGCAGCGATCCGTAAGGGGTGGTGCTCTTCCTTTGCGGATTGCTGGCTGTTGCTTTTGTATTACCTCCACCGCTGTTTTGTGTTAGTTCTCGAAACAGTGGTGTTGGAAGTACAAAGGCAGCAGGCAGTCATTCACCAGGGAGTGTGCTTCCCCTGACAAACTGCTGCCTGCTGGTGGTTTTTTCCCACCCCGGCTCAACTTACCTTGGGGCCAGCGGTGGTCTTGCCGTGTCTTCAGCAGGGTAGCGTGGAGGAGAGGGAGTCCCTCTTCTCCCCGTTGCTCCAGGAAAGAATGCTGGCAGGTGTCTCACTGTGGTTTTTTTGGGTTTTGTTTTGTGAGGCTGTGAGGCGCTGCCTCCGCCTGTGGTGGTCTTGTGCTCCTGTGAGATGCCGGCGTGTTTTTATTTTATTTTTTGCTTGCCAGCTTTTTCAGTGTTCTGCGTGCTCGCAGATTGATTGACTGAAGTGCTCACAGTGCATAGGATGCTGGGACTTGGAGTTTTGTTTGTTTTGTTTGCGTTCATGCGGCGGTTTTTTTTCTGCGGCTCGATTTCAATTGGGCGTGCTGCATTTGCCAATGTTCTTTTTGCTCATGCCTGTCAGCCTGATTGGCTGAGGTGCGGCGTGGCGCAGAGGTGCGGCACGGCGCAGAGGCGCGGCGCAGAGGACATTGGGAATTGAAGTTGTTTCCCTTTGTTCATGTTCATGGGGCTCTTGCCCCACTGGCGGCTTTGACAACCCTGCAGTACTCTGCGGGCTGGGTTTGGGTGAGTGCAGAAGGCTCGGTACGGGATAGTGTGGAGGCATGTGGAAGCGTATGTTCAATTCCCATGGTTAATGTCTGGATTTATAGGTATAGATTCTCTAAAATGTCCTGATAAGCTAGGTGATATTTTTTTCAAAAATGAAATAGTTTCTCTTTTGTTCTGCAGGTTGGTTAAATAAATAATTAAAAGTTTAGAATATCTTTGGTTCCTTCCACCATTTTAATAAGACAAGGAAATTGTTCTTTTAATTTTGTAGTTGTAATATTTATTGGCTGTGTTATTAAATTAATAATCTCCAAGCAATAGAAAAAAATGTAGACTCACCTGCCTTTTATATGTTGTGGGAGTCAGGAAAATCCAATTTATCATGGGAATGAAGAATACTACTCTGCTTATTTTACTTTCCATTCTGGAGGAGTAATGGGCCTGATTTCAAGGTCTTTGCATCCTCTTTTACCCCATCAGGTGTCGATGGAGAGGCAAGGTTCTTGCTGTGGCACTTCTCTTGATGAGTTGTAGTCAGTGCTGGTACCCCCTTTTAAAAAAAAAAGGGTTATGGTTATCAGTTACAGCTGCATTTTTAGCAGTGGGGAACCAATTTATGAACTAACCCTCAACCTTTGTCTAATTAATTTTAACCTGGAGTTGGTAGACATCAATATATTTATTAATTGGGGACAGTCGTTTGCATAGCTACAATTGCATTCACCATTTTGGGGCTGCAATTGAGGTGGCCATTAATTAGTGGTTAAGTGGTTATATTTCTGTTTTGGTGGTGAATTTTAAAAAAGTGAATTATAACCTAGTATTTGATTTGCTGGCCCAAGGGTTATAGCTCTAACTTAATGAGTACTAGCTGATTACCCGGCTTCGCTTGGGTTTTTCTTTTCTTTAACGTAGGCCAGCCTTTCCCTCTTGGAGACCTCATGGGGTGTATGTGGGTCACTCCTGCCTCTCTTCCTCTGTCTCTCTCATCCCTCACCTGTCCCGCTTCTCCGTCGATGGTCACTTACTGCTCTTATCCTTCCCATACATGTGTCTGGCCACTTGGTAAACCAGAATTCTCTAACAGTGGTGCCCAATGGCATACACCCCCACATGGGGTTTGTGACCCCCACAGTGCTGATCTTGCATGCCCATTTGCCTTCCACCTATTGTGAAAACTACAGCTGAGCTCAGAGGGCTACAGCTGAGCTAGTCAGATGATGTCACAATTTCAACCTACCTGGGACTATGACATCAGCCAATTACATCACTGGGAAACACACACATTGTATAGATCAATTTGGGGGGTGCAATTTGGGGGGTGCAATTTGGGGGGGTGTATGCCCCCCAGGGGGCTTGTGACCCCCGCAGTGCTGATCTCGCTGGCCCAAGGTAAGTATGTGCCAAATTTGAGCATTATCAGTCCAGGGGTGTGGGAGCCTTTTGAGCACATACAAACCCACACCTCTGTTTCATAGATATAGATATGTGGAGTTGCACACAAACTGTTAATTATTAGATTTAAAAAGCCTAATTGTATTTTACTATGGGGCCGAAAAAGAGTTCTGGCAAGCCAGGTAGCAACCAACCAACAGAGAAAGCAGCCTGAGCTCCCCGCAGTGATCTCATCATCTTCAGATGATGAATCTATGCTAGATTTTGATACCATTTTTGCTAGGCTTAGAGTATTGGAGAACAGCCATGCCCTGACAGCAGTGACCAGAGGGGCCCAAATGGTGATACCTAGGCCAAATTAAGAGAGATTGCTAATCAAATTATTTGTCTCTTAGACACCCTGGAAACACATAAAGGTTTATCAGCAGGTCCAGCAGCAGAGGGAGCACAGATCTACATGGCCACACAGAGCCTGCACAAGTGACACTGGTGATGGTTATCAATTCAGTCCATCATCTTCGCTTCCTGTTATGCCTGTGTGGTCTTGTGCTAGTGAGTACTACAAAGCACATTAACCTACTATATTTCATACTTCTACTGCTTTAGGTCCTAGAGGGTTTTATATGCTGCATTTCCCAGTCAATTCACATGCCACAAGTGTACAATTAGGCACCCAGATGTACACAGCTGCAGCACTGGGTCTTAACTTGTTGCAATTTAGCCAGTATGCATATTGGCCTATGATTCTGACTTGAGCAGTGACCCCTAATGTGGTGCCTTTGAGTCAAGGCCAAGTTATGCAAGGATGGGAGGAAGCAGTACCATTAGGTGATCACCTCACAGTTGTGGTGAAAAATAAGATTTTACACAGAAACATCAGGGGCTTAAGGACGTAGTGATTAAACAGGTCACATTACAGCATGTAATGCTGAGTTTGGGTGGTTGTGGTGAATCCCTCAGGGTGTAATCAGATGTGGTGAATACTATATGCCTAGCATGGTTCGGGTAAATCAGTTGGGCATTTAGGAGACACCATGAACCATCTCTGCAGTATCTCCAACATCCGCTCAGGTGAACAGATTTGGAAATGACCTTAGAGATGCCTCTCAGAATTATCTGGCCTGGGTAGTAGCTGTCAAGGTACAGCACTGCACAGGGGCAAAGGATTCACCCGTCTGGTCTGGAGAGGGGACAAGGAATCTCCTGCTTTGGTATCACGAATCACACTACCAAGCCCCTTCACAGGTCAGGGTTTCAATTCAATTAATAAATGTAGCACAGGTTGAATATCAAAGCATTGTGTTCTGCTTCTTTATTTAACTATTCAGGTGGTAAATCAAGGATTATTACCTCACAGATTTTTGAGACTATACTTCTGCTAATGTAGCCTAAAATACCTTTTTGCCTCCCTAATCATCTCATTTTTCAATTGGGTCACTTCCTTGGTAAATGGTGGGAATGCTGTAGATGTAATATATCTTGACTTCAGCAAAGCCTTTGACAAAGTGCCCCATGATATTCTGATTAGCAAGATAATCAGATGTGGCCTGGATAGCACAAGTTCTGGTGGATAGACAGTTGGTTACGGAATCGTACTCAGAGAGTACTAATTAATGGCTCCTTCTCAAAGTGGGAGGGGATAACAAGTGGAGCACCTCCAGAAAATTCCTTTCAACCCAGAATAATTTCCAACACAAAATTATTATTATCTGAATCATAGAAGCAGAGGAGGTTTCAAATGTCTTATGCCATTCAACATGAGAGCTACCTAAATGTCTGCCTTTGTTTCTTGTGAACATTACATTGAATACAGTAACTGGATACTGAACTTGAGGATATGGGATGTGACTTACATTATATGATTCTGTTACTTATTGGTAACTGAGGTAGAATAAGTTTGTGTCAGAAATTATTCTGGGTTGAAAATATTTTTTGCTGGAGAAACTCCACTCAGGGGATACTTGAATGAGACTCCTTTCATGTCCCCAAAATATTTTTCCACCAAAGTGGTCCCTATTTATCTACTTGCATTTTTTTTGCTTTTGAATTGCTAAGTTAGCAGGAGCTGGGACAGAGATGGCCACTCACTCCATCATGCAGTACTACCTGGGTCTTGAACTGCCAATTTTCCAGCCTTCCAGCTATCAAGGTGAGCTTTTTAAACACTGAGCTACCACAGTCTCTGGAAACGTAGGTGTCATTCACATTAGGAATAAACACATATTCCAAGTTTTATTTTCTTCTGCATTCAACTTTTAAACTATTACATTCTTTCCATTCTTGAATAAAAACATTTGAAATCTCTAGTGATTTCTTAACAAACAACAAACTAGGCAAAATCTGCACCAGCAACATTCAATATTTAATTTAATTTAATAGTCATATTTATATATGCCACCAACTCAGGTAGAACCCGACTCAGTTCTACCTGAGTGGCTCTAACTCCTAGCATAGATATGTTGAATCAGTTTTCCATATACATAAGTCTTGAGATTGAGGAATTTGTTGTTGTTGTTCAGTCACACAGTCAATTCCAACCTTTTGTGACCCTATGGACCATTGTCCTCCAGGCACCTCTGTCCTCCACCATCCTCCTCAGCCCGCCCAGCTCTGTGCCCATTGTGTCTACAATACCATCTAGCCATCTCATCTTTGGCCGCCCCCTTCTTCTCTTGCCCTCCACCTTTCCCAGCATCAAGGCCTTCTCAAGTGAATCCTCCCTTCTCATTTGATGTCCAAAGTACTTTAGCTTCATCTTTACTATTTGACCTTCCATTGAGCAGTCAGGGTTGATTTCTTCTAGGATTGACCTATTTTTTCTCCTCGCTGTGCAGGGGATTCTCAAAACTCTCCTTCAACATCACATCTCAAAGGCATCTATTCTTTTACACTCCATTTTCCTAATGGTCCAGCTCTCACAGCCATACATTACCACCAGGAATATCATTGATTTGACTATACCAATTTTTGTTTTCAAGGTGATGTCTCTACTTTTCACTATGTTCTCCAGGTTTCTCATAGCTTGTCTCCCCAGAATCAGTCGCCTTTTTTTATTTCATGGCTGCAGTCACCATCTGCAGTGATATTAGATCCTAAGAAAGCAAAATCTGTCACTGCTTCTACTTCTTCCCCATCTATTTTCCAGGGACTGATAGGGCCTGTTGCCATTATCTTGGTTTTCTTGATGTTGAGTCTCAAGCCAGCTTTTGCACTCTCCTCCTTCAACCCAATCAAAAGGTTCTTTAGGTCTTCTTCACTTTCTGCCATTAGGGTGGTATTGTCTGCATATCTCAAATTGTTGATGTTTCTCTCAGCAATTTTGATCCCATTTTGTGATTCCTCCATCCCTGCATTGTGCATTATGAGCTCTGTGTATTGATTGAATAAGCAGGGTGATAAAATGCAGCCTTGTCTTACTCTTTTTCCTATTCCAAACCACTCTGTCATTCCATGTTCTGTCCTAACTGTTGCTTCTTGGTTCATGTACAGATATCTCATGAGGCATATGAGGTGTTCTGGTATTCCCATCTCTTTAATTACTTGCCACATTTTGTTGTGGTCCACACAGCCAAAAGCCTTGGTGTAGTCAACAAAACAAAAGTATACTTGTTTCTGGTATTCCTTTGTTTTCTCCATGACTTATGTTGACAATGTGGTCTCTAGTTCCCCTGCCTCTTCTGAAACTGGCCTGCACCTCTGGTAGTTCTCTCTCCACATGTTGTTGAAGTCTATCCTGTATTATCTTGAGCATCACCTTGCTGGCATGTGGGATGAGCGCAATTGGATGAGGAATATGTAAAGGGAAAAAAATGGGGTGGTAACCCTAATTCAGCTCCATGAGCATAATTTAATATACAAATACTTCCAGAACCTAGCATCCATTCATTCAATCATTCAATCAATCAATCAATCAATCAATCAATCAATCAATCAATCAATTTATACCCCACCTAGCTAGGTATATGAGTTTGTATTCTAGGTGGCTTCTGTCTGGCTGGAGAAATCTGTTAGCTTTATGTTTTCTTCACATTATTTTTTTTGAAAAGTCTCAAGGCCTTATTGTCGCATTTCCGATCAAGTGAGTGCCATTTCCTAAGTTCTTGCGATTAGAAAATATACAGAACAATATTGTCACTCATCCCCTAAATGAATAGTATTCCCATATTTAACAGTAACTGTCATCTATTAGTCCAGAATAAACCTTGCCTTCCTAATCTTATCTCTCTCTCTTTTGAAATTGGGTGATTCACTTTCTAGCTGGTGGAAAATTTGTGAGTATGGTTTATCTTGGATTCAGCAAAATGTTTGACAGCTTCCCCCATGACAGTTTGGTTTACCAACTTGTTAAATATAGGCTAAATGTTAAAACTATCAGGTGGATTCAAAGCAAGGCAGGCAATATTATTCAAAGAAAAACGATTCCTCTTCAGACTTGTGGAATATTTTGAGTACCTCTGTGCTTGGCTGGATTTTTCACTATTTTTATAAATGATACAGATGAATAGCAAATCATTATCAGGTTTATGTATGACTCAAAATTTGGAAAGACAGCTAATATTTCAGGACACAGAAATAACACTTTACATCAGTTAAGTCTATTCTTCCCACACATATTCTGCTAGCTTGTGGGAAATCAGGACTCAAAATTGTGCAGGGAGATAATATTCTCCAGCCAGACAGAAGCCACCTAGAATACAAACTCATATACCTAGTTAGGTGGGGTATAAATTGTCTTAGACTAAAGAAAATAGGGAAAACAAAGAGACCAGACAGATATCACCTAGATAGCATCCCTAAAGAATACACGGTGGAGGTGATGAACAGATTCAATGGCTTAGACTCAATAGATAGAGTGCCAGAAGAATTATGGACAGAGATGAGGGACATCATACAGGAAGCAGCAAAGAAAACCATACCAAAAGAAAAGAAGAGTAAGAAAGCAAAGTGGTTGTCTGATGAGGCTCTTAAAATAGCAGAGGAAAGAAGGAATGCAAAAGTCAAAGGAGAAAGGAAAAAATACAATCTTTTGAACACAGAATTTCAAAGAAAAGCAAGGAGAGATAAGGAAAACTACCTAAAAGAACAGTGCAAAGAAATGGAGGAAAACAACAAAAGAGGCAGAACCAGAGATCTTTTCAAAAAAATCCAGGAAATCAAGGGAACATTTAAAGCAAAAATGAACATGATAAGGGACAAAGACGGAAAGGAGCTAGCTGATGCAGAAGAAATTAAGAAAAGATGGAAAGAGTACACAGAGGAACTCTACAAAAAGGAACTCAACACTCCTGATAGCCACAATGATGAAGAAATTGAACCTGAGCCAGACCTCCTGGAGAGTGAAGTCAGAAAGGCCCTAATGCAAGCGCGGCGCCAAAATGGCCGCCGCGCCCTTTGCGGCCCCCCCCACAGGACAGAGAATCCGGGTAGTTAGGGGCGTGGCCAGCTCCCTTATAAAAGGGGTGGCCACGAGGCAGCCAAGCTGCCATTTTACCTCAGCGACGGAGCGGAGAAGTTTTTTCCCCTGCGTCTCCGTCGCTCGTTAGCTTACCGGGAAGCCTTTTGGTAGCGGTTCTGCCTTTCCGGCTTCCCTTTTTGCTCCGGTGGAGATGCCTTCGAAGAAGAAGGCAGCTTTGAGCTCAGCTCGCGTTGTTAGGAGGCGCAACCCAGGTCGGAGGACCGCGGTGCCGCCTCCTCTGCAGCCACCTTTGCCAGCCCCGGCCGGGGCCGGCGGAATGGGGTCTATTGCCCCTTGGCCCGGGGTGGGTGATCAGAGTGCGGGCGCGGAAGGGGTTCCGGCCCGCGGCCCACGAGCGGTGGACACCGCTCCTGCTCCTGCCCACTCTGTCGGGCCTACTCCTCTTGGGCTGCAGCCTCTCCCGGGGCCCTCTAGCCTTGGGGGGTGGTGCGGCCCCCTGCCTTGGCAGGTTTCTCCACCAACCCTGCCGGGATTCGGTGCTGGCCAATGGCCATATGTGGGTCCCGGGGTACAGGGACCTGTACCCATGCCTGGGCCAGGCGGGCCGGCCGGCCCTTTGCCCATGGTCAACGTGGACACCTTGCTGGCCCGCATTGCGGCCCTGGAGGCGTCGTTGGCGCGGGCCAGTCAGGCGGGCGCCCCTTTCGGGGTTCCTTTTGAGATGCTGTCGGCTGGAGGACAACAGCCGGCGGGGAGGGTCGAGCTGCTGCAGGCGTGTGGCGCGGTTTCGGCCACTGCCTCGCAGCTCCCCAGCCAGCAACCAGGTGCGGGTCAAGCCCTGGTGATGAGCTCTACGTCGGTCGTGAGCTCCGACGCCCCCAGTGGGCCGGAACCCCCGGTGGGGGCGGCCCACGGGGGTGCAGCGTGTGAGTATACGGTGCAAGCGAGTACATCCACACACATTCCCAATCTAGGGGGGGCCTTTCAATGGCCTTGGCCTCGCGCGGGTGGGCGGGGGCCACGCTGTCGGCGACCCACCCGGCGACGACGACTGCCACCTTGGGCACTGGGGTGGGCATGGGTCCTTACAATACAGGGAATGTTCTGGGGGTGGCTGGATTAGTTCAGGCCCCTTTTACCAGGCCGGCTGTCCCTTTTTCGGCCTTGCCGACGGCAGGGTATTCCTTGCCATTGGGTGATCACCTGGCACAGGCTACTAGGGATAAGATATGGCGAGGGGAGTATGTAGATATCTTCTCACTCCTGAACAGAGAGCCCACCGAGGAGGAACGGGAGGGTCAGGATGAGAAGGACAAGGAGCAGGCACGCCGCCGTAAGCCGCCGCGTACCTGGGCCAACTGGCTCCCCGCTTATTTAATATACATGGCGGTATATCTGAGGGCGCGGCCGGATTTAGCTATTCCCATGGTCCAATATTTGGACAACATATATAGGGCGATGGTCGATTTCCCGGGCCCCTCATGGCTAGCATATGACGAGGAATTCCGTATGAGGATTCCCCTTCACCCCGAGATGAGATGGGATGAGCCGTGCCAGAGGCTTTGGCTTTTGTATATGACACCCACACGCCCTGCCCCGGGGGATAGATACCATTGCGGACATGCGGTCCAGCGAGCGGCTCCAGCGCAGGTTACCCGCCAGGCGGCGGGGCAGGGGGTTCCAGCCCGCCTGCGGTGCTGGACTTTCTCGTCAATTGGTTCCTGCAATCGAAAGAACTGCAGGTATAAGCATGAGTGTCCCACATGCTCTGGCCCCCACGCAGCCTCTGCTTGCCCCAAGCCTGGGGGGGGCGCGAGGCAGAGGGAAGGGTGGACAGTGGGCTGGCAAGGATGCCACGGATGGAGCTAGTTCTCCAAAAGGCCCCCTCCCCAATTAAGGTGGACATGCTGGAGCGCTGGCTCGCATCGTACCCGAAGGGGGAGGCAGGGAGTATATCTTCAAGGTTTTAAGCAGGGATTTCGTATCCCTTTTGTGGGTGATAGGTCCCCTCAGGATGCTCCCAACCTTTTATCCCTTAGAGGAAGGGAGGAGGTGGCTGCGGCCAGCATTCAAAAGGAGTTAGTCGCGGGCAGGGTCGCTGGACCTTTCCCCGTACCCCCGTTTCTCAATCTTAAGGTCTCGCCACTGGGTTTGGTCCCCAAAAAGTCCCTAGGTGAGTTTCGCCTTATTCATCATTTGTCCTACCCAGCCGGCCGGTCGGTCAATGATGCTATCCCTGATGACCTTTGTTCAGTCAGGTATACATCGTTTGACCATGCGTTGCGCATGGCGCGCTCGTGTGGCCCGGGTGCCCTGCTGGCCAAGTGTGACATTAAGTCAGCTTTTCGCCTCTTGCCAGTGCACCCGGGCGACTTTGAGTTGCTGGGTTTTAAATTTAAGGGGGAATATTATTTGGATAAGGCCATGCCTTTTGGCTGCTCCATATCATGCTTGGCTTTCGAGCGTTTTAGTACCTTCCTAGAGTGGGCTTTCGCCCGCAGGTCAGGGTCCCGGTCTGTAGCCCATTACCTGGATGACTTTTTATTCGGGGGTGAACGGGGCTGGGACACGTGCGCACGTCTCCTCAACACATTTCAGACGCTAATGGAGGAACTTGGTGTCCCTTTAGCGCCCGAAATAGACCGTGGGCCCATCGACCAAGCTAGTATTCCTGGGGGTTGAGATTGACACAGTAGTGCAGGCTCCTAGGTTGCCGGGTGATAAGGTGTCCAGGATCGTGGCCCTTATCTCGGAATTGCTGGCCAAGCGTAAGGCATCACTGAGAGAACTTCAGGTGCTACATGGGCACCTTAATTTTGCTTGCAGGGTGGTCGCACCGGGCAGGGCTTTTGCCCGGCGCTTATGCGACGCCATGGCAGGGTTATCCAGGCCCCACCACAGAGTCAGGCTCACCCGGGGTATCAGGGCAGACATGTTCGTCTGGTTGCAATTCATGAGGGAGTTTAATGGGGTCTCATTTTGGAGGTCTGACCTCCTGGCGTCCCCCAATTTCCAGATCCAGTCTGATGCCTCAGGATCCCTGGGTTATGGGATGTACTTCAATGTGAAGTGGGGCCTGTGGTGGGTGGCCACCGGCATGGGCAGGCACAGGTCGCCTGCGGGATCTCACATACCTGGAATTTTTCCCCATTCTGGGGGCTTTGATGCTATGGGGCGAACTGTGGGCTAATTCGGTGGTGCATTTCTGGTGTGACAATGCTGCTGTTGCCCACATTGTCAGTGCACAGACTTCCAAATCGCCCAGGGTCATGGACCTAGTGCGCCATTTTGTGCTGCGCTGCCTGCGCCTCAACGTTTTGTTCAGGGCCAGGCATGTACCAGGGATTAATAATGATATTGCTGACACTTTGTCCCGCCTGCAGATCTCCCGGTTCCGCGCCTTGGCCCCGGATGCGGAGGAATTTCCCTCGCCACTCCCGGACGAGATGTGGACTATTGGCAAGGAGAGGTGAACCGGGCGATTGGCCTGTCACTAGCGCCACGCACGCGTAAGGCGTATCAACAAGCATTCAATTCTTACAGGGCATTTGCTACTCAATTTCTTTTGCCAGAGACCTGGCCTGTCCCGGTGGACCATGTTCTGCGGTTCATGGTTCACCTGCATGCACAGGGCCTTGCACCTCGCACCATAGCATCCAAGCTCTCGGCGTTGGCTTTTGTGGCCAAAGTGGGAGGTCATGTGGATACCACCTCTGACTTCCGTGTGCGACATGTTTTGGAGGGGTGGGTGCGCGAGCGCGGGCGTTGCCCGGATGACCGGCACCCTATTTCCCCAGGGGTTCTTACCCAGTTGGCCCGGGGCTGGCCAGGCCTCTGTTTTGATCATTATGAGGCAGCCCTTTTTCACGCAGCCACAACGGTGGCATTTTTTGGAGCGCTCCGCGTCAGCGAACTCGAGATGCTGTCTAAGGCGGATGCAAGTGGTAGGGCACTGGAACTCGAAGATGTCTACGTAGCCAAAGACTGGGCCCAGTTGAGGATACGCTCCTCTAAAACAGATCAGCATGGCGTAGGCAGTGGTGTAAGGCTGCTACGTTGTTCTTTGGCAGACATCTGTCCGGTTGGTGCCCTACAGGAATTCCTGGCACTGCGTGGCATGCACCACGGCCCGTTTTTCTGTCACCAAGATGGGTCTCCCCTTACTAAATTTCAGTTTTGGAAGGTGACAGCCAGAGCCCTCACCAGGGTGGGCCTACCAGGTGCCCGTTATGGCACACATTCGTTCCGGAATGGTGCAGCCTCTACAGCAGCTGCTTTTGGGTACTCTGGGGCTGACATACGCAGCATGGGGAGGTGGGGCTCGCAATGTTTTCAGTTTTATGTGCGCCCACTCCCGCCATGAGTACCAATCCAGTCACCTTACCGCCTTTTTTCTCAATTTTCTTACAGACCCTGGGTGTCGTTTTACACCGGTGACAGTATGGCTGGTGGGCCACAGCTATGTGCACAGGGCAGCGTGTTACGCTGCGGCGACAGAATGGGGACCCCGACTGGGACTGGGTGACCACGCCAGTCTCGCATGGCATGGTAAGCCTGGGATGTTATGGCGGGAGCTGCGGCCTTTCCTTTTTTCTGGCCTGGGTGCTGACCCGCCTGACATTCTAATCATCCACCTGGGGGGCAATGACTTGGGTCAGGTCACCGGCTTATCGCTTAAGCATGCGATTTGCGAGGACCTCGCCCACTTGCATTATGTCTGGCCTGCCACAACCCTGGTTTGGTCGGACATTGTCCCGCGCCATTCTTACAGAGGGGGCGTTAACCTCCTGGCCCTTGACCGCGCTAGGCGCGCGGTCAATAAGGCAATGGCGCGGTTTCTTGCCAACGGGGCTTGGGGACGGGTTAGTCATCACCCCGATATTAGTCTACAAAATTATGACTTGTACGCAGGGGATGGGGTCCATCTGTCGCGAGGAGGTATGGACCTCCTGTTGGGTGATTGGCGAGCAGGCCTGTTGACCGAGCTGACGGTCTGGGGGGGGGCGTCAGGTCTTCTTTGAAGCCCCTCCGTGTGGCGGGTAGCACTGGTAAGGTAAACAGTATGACCCACAAGTATCCGGCAGGTTCGCAATTGACTGGACAACACTAGACAGGAATAAATTAGTTAAACGTTGTCCGGTCAACGACGAACCAGGCGATGGGGTGATGACGATTGCTAACCAGCATGCATCACCCCTGTGATTTCACGGATACGCGTCAGAGGGTGGGGTCATAAGTTAGTTATTGACTACGGTCAACAATTTGTTTGTTGTCAACAAACAAATTGATACAAATTGATACATTGTAACCAATTGCCGTTGGCAATTTTGGGGTGGTACCTTACCAGTGTTACTTCGGCCTGCTTGCCTTAGGAATTACGATTGGTCGTTTTACCAATGCAAATTTATAATTCGGACTAGGGCATTGAATCAATAAATGTGGCCCTATGCTGTTATCCACTTTCAATGTTGTCTGTGTCCGTTATTGGGGGGGTGCGCCTGCAATGCAAGCGCGGCGCCAAAATGGCCGCCGCGCCCTTTGCGGGCCCCCCCACAGGACAGAGAATCCGGGTAGTTAGGGGCGTGGCCAGCTCCCTTATAAAAGGGGTGGCCACGAGGCAGCCAAGCTGCCATTTTACCTCAGCGACGGAGCGGAGAAGTTTTTTCCCCTCCACCCCCTCCCTAGTTAACAGTGTGATATTATGGTCGCTTCGGGGCCGGGTGGGAATTTTTGGTTGGGACCCATATTGGCTCTGGGTCCTGGCTTTTTTGCCCATCCCACACTGTTGCTATGGTTTGATATAGGGGGCTTTATGTGTTCCTACTGTTGACTTTGGTCACATTGGCGGGTAGCACTGGTAAGGTAAACAGTATGACCCACAAGTATCCGGCAGGTTCGCAATTGACTGGACAACACTAGACAGGAATAAATTAGTTAAACGTTGTCCGGTCAACGACGAACCAGGCGATGGGGTGATGACGATTGCTAACCAGCATGCATCACCCCTGTGATTTCACGGATACGCGTCAGAGGGTGGGGTCATAAGTTAGTTATTGACTACGGTCAACAATTTGTTTGTTGTCAACAAACAAATTGATACAAATTGATACATTGTAACCAATTGCCGTTGGCAATTTTGGGGTGGTACCTTACCAGTGTTACTTCGGCCTGCTTGCCTTAGGAATTACGATTGGTCGTTTTACCAATGCAAATTTATAATTCGGACTAGGGCATTGAATCAATAAATGTGGCCCTATGCTGTTATCCACTTTCAATGTTGTCTGTGTCCGTTATTGGGGGGGTGCGCCTGCAAAGAGCACTGCAAACAACAAAGCTAGTGGAGATGATGGTATCCCAGTTGAATTTTTCAAAGCTCTAAAAGATGATGGCATCAAATTACTGCATTCAATATGCCAGCAGATTTGGAAAACAAAACAGTGGCCACAGGACTGGAAAAGATCAGTATATGTTCCAATCCCAAAAAAGGGCAATGCCAAAGAATGCTCAAATTATCGAACAATTGCGCTCATCCCACACGCCAGCAAGGTGATGCTCAAGATAATACAGGATAGACTTCAGCAGCATGTGGAAAGAGAACTACCAGAGGTGCAGGCTGGTTTCAGAAGAGGCAGGGGGACTAGAGACCACATTGCCAACATACGCTGGATCATGGAGAAAACAAAGGAATACCAGAAACAAGTTTACTTTTGCTTTATTGATTACACTAAGGCATTTGATTGTGTGGATCACAACAAGATGTGGCAAGTGATTAAAGAGATGGGAATACCAGAGCATCTCATATGCCTCCTGAGAAATCTGTACAGGAACCAAGAAGCAACAGTTAGGACAGAACACGGAATGACAGAGTGGTTTGGAATAGGAAAAGGAGTAAGACAAGGCTGCATTTTGTCACCCTGCTTATTCAACTTATACACAGAGCACATAATGCGCAACGCAGGGATGGAGGAATCACAATATGGGATCAAAATTGCTGGGAGAAACATCAACAATCTGAGATATGCAGACGACACCACCTTAATGGCAGAAAGTGAGGAAGACCTAAAGAATCTCTTGATCGGTTTGAAGGAAGAGAGTGCAAAAGCTGGCTTGAGACTCAATATCAAGAAAACCAAGATAATGGCAACAGGCCCGATCAGTTCCTGGAAAATAGATGGGGAAGAAGTAGAAGCAGTGACAGATTTTACATTCTTAGGATCTAAGATCACTGCAGATGGAGATTGCAGCCATGAAATAAAAAGGCGACTGATTCTTGGGAGACAAGCCATGAGAAACCTGGGGAACATGGTGAAAAGCAGAGACATCACCTTGAAAACAAAAATTAGAATAGTCAAAGCAATGGTATTCCCAGTGGTAATGTACGGATGTGAGAGCTGGACAATTAGGAAAGCTGAACGCAGAAGAATAGATGCCTTTGAAATGTGGTGCTGGAGGAGAGTTTTGAGGGTACCCTGGACAGCGAGGAGAACAAATAGGTCAATCTTAGAAGAAATCAACCCTGACTGCTCATTGGAAGGTCAAATAGTAAAGATGAGGCTAAAGTACTTTGGGCATCAAATGAGAAGGGAGGATTCACTTGAGAAGGCCGTGATGTTGGGAAAGGTGGAGGGCAAAAGAAGAAGGGGGAGGCCAAGGATGAGATGGATAGATGGTATTGTAGACACAATGGGCACAGAACTGGGAGGACTGAGGGGAATGGTGGAGGACAGAGGTGCCTGGAGAACGATGGTCCATAGGGTCGCAAAGGGTCGGAATCGACTGTGCGACTGAACAACAACAATAATATGTATAGGGCATGCTTCCCATCACAGACATTCATCTTAAATAAGTAGAATGTCAGAGGGAGCACACCAAAATGGTGTGGGGCTAAAAATGGTTCCCCATCCCTTTTGCAATTATATTGCCTTATCACCTATGTAATGACAGAATTGAAAATTGGGTTCATACAGTAGCCCAATGAAGTTCAGCAGAGGCCTCTCCCATTATCTTAAAAAATGTATCTACAGATACAGGATGTGCAACATCTGGTTTGGCAGCAGTATATTGAATAAGTTCCTAAAATATTTTGTTAATTACAGTCCCCCCTAAAAATGGTATTAATTCAAAGTACAGTACAGTATGTGCCAGTGTGGGGCATTTTGAAGCTGATCCTCTCCTCCTTCTCCTCCTTCCCTGCAGAGGCAATGAAGCTGCCTTTCACTGCAAACCTACCAAGCTGTATTTGGCACTTGGACAGGATCCAAGGATATCAGCAGTGGGAAATTGTCTCCCCATATGATGTTAATTGTGAGTAAAGATGTAAAATTTCCGGAAATTTTGAAACTCCGGAAAAACCCATTTTTTCCGGTGGGAAATGGAAATTTTTGGAAAAATTGAAAATAATCTGATACCATACATTTTTTTTAGAAATGATTTATAAAATATTTGAACCTAGCCTTATCTTAAAATATTTTATTCATCATGTTAAAATAAAACATTCAATAATATATATTTATTTTTTCTATTTTTGGGGGAAAACAAAACAAAAAAAGGCTTCAGAAAAAACAGGAAAAACTGGTTTTCCCCTGAATTTTTCTGGTTTTTTTCCAGGCCTTCACATCTCTAATTGTGAGTAGAAGAAAGTGTGACCCAGTCATGGATAAATTAACTCTAAGGTGGAATCATAGGGCGGGGAAAGCAAATAAGTAAGAGGAGAATTATGCAGGCAAGCCAGCAGTAGGAAATAGTCAAATTTCACACATCCTATATAAAGCTGGAAAGTTTTTAAAAAGTCTAAACAACAATAGCAACAATAGCATATACAGTATAGCTGGGAAACCCTGGGTGTTGGTTAATGTGTGCAACTGCCGACTTGAACAATTTTTGCACACATTAAATGGTGTGGGTAATGGACATCCAGCAGTCACCGAGAACCTAGGGGCCAAAGCAATAGCTACAACAATTTCTTAGTGTGAGCAGAAGAAAAGAGATCTGTAAAGTACACTACATAGCCAATAAATCTGGCTTATATGGTTTCCTTCCCTCAAGCAGTGAAGAACACAGATATACCTTAAGCATTGCATCCATGTAAAAAGCTTAGCTATGATGTTTCAACATGGGGAAAGGCAGAAACAAGACAAATTTAAGTGGTCAGGCATTTTCCAGCTGCGCCTCTGGCCAAGAAAAGAATGAAAAACTCAGAGGCTGTCTATATGGGCATATTGTCCACTGTACCTCAATCACATTAATACACTGCAACCTGTCTCCAATCTCCCCCATTTTGAGATGCTTATACTGACTGCATGTTATGATTGCAGTCATAACGTCAATAAGTGATAATATTTGTGTTGTCTTCACGAGTTAAAAAGTCCTCCGGATTTTAAAACTTTTTTCGAATACATTCTTCCTCAGAAAAATATTTACTTATTAATTTTCTTAATAGTTTACATTTAATCGCGTTCCAAGCCTTTCTCAGCTTATTCTTATCAGGCTGAATAAACGTGTCGCTGCAGACAACACAAACATTATCACTTATTGAAGACATGACTGCTATCAGTATAAACATATTGTTGTTGACCCAAATACAGCCTCAATCGGTTTCTTTATTTTCTACTTGATACACACTGGTTGGCCATCTCTTCGTTGACCATTTTGAGATGCTGCCAGGAGTGAGAATGGGATAAAATAAGTAAATCTGTGTTATATAGCTTTCATCCCACTCTTGTTGCTTATGGGACTTAGACACAGGCTCAGGGATAAGAGCCAAATTTTAATTCAATTTAATTTAATTTTCAAATTTCTATGCCGCCCACTCAGGCAAACCTGACTCAGGGCGACTTACAGCAGATTAAAGGTAAAGGTTTCTCTTGCTCGAAAGCCAATCTTATCCGACTCTAGGTGCAGTGCTCATCTCTGTTTCAAAGCCCAAGAGCCAGCGCTGTCTGCTTCTGCAGACATTTCCGTGGTCATGTGGCAGGCATGACTAGACACTGGAGCACATGAAATGCTGTTACCTTTCCACTGAAGTGGTCCCTATTTATCTACTTGCAATTTCTTGCTTTCAAACTGCATATAAAACAGATTTTAAAACCCCAAGACACCCACCCACCTAGCCACCCTCCTACCCCCACCCTACCCCCACCCTATTCATAAAAGAACAGTGTTTTGCAGCTGATGGCAAGGAACATAAGGGACAGAATAGAAGCCTATAGAACCAATACCTGTCAAGTTTTGGATTTGAAAATAAGGGAAATTTTGGCCACACCCCTCTGTGGGTGTGGTCAAATATAGCCATGTGACTTGCTGGTCTCTAGTCATGCCTGCCACATGGACATGAAAATGTCTGCAAACACAGACAGCACTGGTTCTTTGGCTTTAAATGGAGATGAGCACTGCACCCTAGAGTTGGATACGACTGGCAGATTTTACTTTCTTAGGATCAAAGATCTCTGCAGATGGTGATTGCAGCCGTGAAATAAAAAGGCGACTGATGCTTGGGAAACAAGCTATGAGAAACCTGGGGAGCATAGTTAAAAGTAGAGGCATCACCTTGCAAACAAAAAATTGCATAGTCAAAGCAATGGTATTCCCGGTGGTAATGTATGGGTGTGAGAGCTGGACCATTAGGAAAGCTGAGCGCAGAAAAATAGATGCCTTTGAAATGTGGTGTTAGAAATAGGTCGATCCTAGACTTCTCATTAAAAGTCAAATAGTAAAGATGATGCTAAAGTACTTTGGACATCAAATGAGAAGGGAGTACTCACTTGAGAAGGCCTTGATGCTGGGAAAGATGGAGGACAAAAGAAGGGGGTGGCCAAAAATAAGATGGCTAGATGGTATTGTAGATGCAATGGGCACAAAGCTGTGTGGGCCAAAGAACCCTTTCCCCATCTTCTTGGGGGACTTTTGTTTTGTTTTCTTTCTTGTTTACTTAGTGGCTTAAGTGACTAAGATGCTGACTAGGAGGCAGAAGGTCAGCAGTTCGATTCCCGAGTACTGCAGGACAAAATGAGCTTCTGTCTTTGTCCCAGCTCCTGCTATTCTAGCAGTTCAAAAGCAAGAAATTGCAAGTAGATAAATAGGGACCACTTTGGTGGGAAGGTAACAGCATTCTGTGCACTCTGGTGTCTAGTCATGCCTGCCACATGACCACGGAAATGTCTGCAGATGCAGACAACGCTGGCTCTTCGGCTTTGAAACAGAGATGAGCACTGAACTCTAGAGTTGGATACGACTGGCTTTCGAGCAAGGGAAACCTTTACCTTTACCTTACTCATTTTTAATCCCCCCCCCCCCCAGGAAGCAAAGAAAGTGCAGAATAGTAAGCCAGCCCCCTAGGGTTACCAAGTGCTTGTAAGCAGCTTGGCTTTAATGAACTAGCCCTGCACCAGGCTAGACACTCCCCCCCCCCCAATTAGGGTGGAGGAGCAAGGGATTAATTCTCCCAAATTAACCAATCTATTTGTTCCTCACTGCAACCAAATGAAGCACCAACACCTGAGAATGTCCAATCCAGCTTAAGGAAGTAAATTAGTAAAGAAGTAAAAAGCAACCTCTGTAGTTTCCAAGCCTCCCATCAGCTGAGGAGTTAATCTCCCTCCAGATGGCTTGTTAGAAGGTGGGGTGCTCTATCTCTCTCTCTCATATAGTGATCAATCAAGCAACATCCCCCAAACACCCCTCCCAAGTTACCTCTAGAACAGAAACGGAAGCCTCCAGCCAGGAGGCAGGGCAGAAACAGCTCAATAAACCATGAGAGTGAGAGAGAAGTCTCTCACTGATTTTCCCCTGCATATATGAAATATCGCTCACCTCTAGAGTAGACTCCCTCCCGTCCCATGGTGGCTTTGAACAGCAGCAGCAAAAATGAAGCCTCCATGATGACGATGTGGCAGGGAAATGAAAGAGAAACTACAGAATGCCCCCACCACCTTGTCTCTCTCTCCTTCCACAAGTGAAAAGCCACACAGCGACCTCTGGTGGCCAGAAAAACATACTGCAGCTTCACCTGTGAGGGCTCCGGTCAGAATTTTTTTTAAAAAATATAAGGTATATTACGGGGAAATTAATAAAATGGGAGGGGGCGGGAAGAGGGGTAAAAATAAGGGGTTTCCCCAGGAAAAACAGGATACTTGGCAGGTATGATAGAACCCCACAGTTTCATAGCCATGAGACCTTAGGAGAAATCTCCTTAGGAGAAATAAATCTCTTTATAACGAACTCTGTGTGTAGAAGTGGAATCACAGTAAAATGGTGTCTCCGAGTGCAATCTCACAGACTGGTTCAGTAATGTACCATTGCCGGACCCACCCCCCAATAAAGAGACGGACACTGTGCTGGGTTTAAAGTGGGCCACTTTTATTAATCACAATTCAATAATGCAAGCGGGCCGCCATAGCACTGGTAAGGATGAATGGTTATAACCAATTATCTTGACCCCCAACAGAAGTGCAAATGACTTAACCTCTGCTTCTGACGTGAGTCTGGCGAACTTGAAGGTTTGGCAAGCTGTTTTTAGCATAGCCTTCCTTTGTTCCTAAAGCACACCTGATTGGCCACCCAAGTTTCCCTCTATCTTATCCATCCTGTGGCCAACCAAGTGTGCACCTGCCAGACTCGTAGGGGTCACCCAGTGCCCCCTTACCAGTGCTAGCTGCCACACGGGGAGGAGCCTACCACGACTCACTGCCCCCCCACCACCAACTCAGTTGCCAGGCCCGCTTGCAAGGAAGCCAAGAACCGGTCCAAGCCCCTTGGCGAGAGGTGGACTCCATCCCTGCGATACAAGGAGGCATCCTGAACACTGATGGCCAGATGTGCCACCACGGTACCCAAGCCGTGTTGAGCAAAAAATCGGGCAATGCCCCTGTTGACCGACGGCCGGGCCCGGTCAATGCGGTGTGGGTTACTGCCCCGCCCCCCGGAAAAAGGACCATGGTATAATATAGGACCAGACAAAACACACCAGCAGCCACTGGCGCCGCAAGAGGCCGAAATCCCTCTGTATGGCAAAAATCATGCCCAAGCCAGTAATCTGGCCCAAATCATTGCCACCTAAGTGGATCAGAAGAACATCAGGAGGGGAAGGTGCCCCCAAGGAGAAAAGGAAAGGAAGGAGCTAGTGCCACTGCATCCAACGAACACCATGCCAGCAGAGATGGGCCAGTTTCTGCAGGCCAAGATGAGGACCCCAACAGGATGCCTTCATGTGACGGGATGCCCAAAATATATAGCTGTGGCCCACAAGCCAAACGGTCATCGCCGCACCAAACGGGACCGGAGCTGTAAGAGAAAACAAGAGAAACAAGTGCCAGCAGTGTGTTCAACAAAACATGGGGTGAACATACAATCGGAAATGGGAAGAACCCCACTGGCCCATCTGAAGAATGTCATCATCCGAGTAACCAAAAAGGGCAGCCGTTGAAGCAGCGCCTATGCGGAAGGAATGTGTGCTATACCTGGCTCCCGGCAGGCCAAGGTCGGTCAAAGCAGCCCCCGTCGCACACCAGAATTGGTACTTGGTAAGCGGTTGGCCATCCCGGTGACAAAAGAGGGGGCCACAAGCTGAACTGCGAACCGCCACAAAGGCGGACAGGGCAGCGACCGGGCAAATTGCGGGAAAGCTGCAATGAAAGAGGGAGACAAAGCAACCCCTACGCTGCTGGTCTGACTTAGAGGAACGAATGTGCAGCCGCACAGAACGCCATGCTAGAGTGATATCATCGAATTCCATACACCTACGGGAACGGTCATTACAAGAAAGGGGGACCAGCTTGCTAACCCGCAAAGCTCCAAAGAAAGTCACAGTGGTGGCCGTGTGGAAAAGCACAGCTTCATACTGGTCATAACAAAGGGACGACCAAGCCTGGGCCAGGCGGGAAAGAAGAGCCGGAGAAACCAGCTGGCGAGTATCCGGGTGATGACCCCGCTCCGGGGCCCAACCCTCCAGGACCCTACGCACACTGAAATCAGCAGTGGCATCCCCCAAACCCCAGGCCTTATGTGCAAAGGCCAAGGCCGAAAGGCGGCCGGCTATAGTGTGCGGCGCCATCCCCCTGTCATGCAGATGAACCATAAATTGCAGGAGATGAGCCACCAGGACGGGCCATATGTCCGGGAGGGACATGCTCCGGCGAAACACATGGAAGGACTAGAAAGCCCTAGCATACGCCCTGCGAATACGATCGGACAGAGACAGGCCTATCTCCCGGGACGCTTCAAGTCGCCAAACGTCCACACCTCGCCGGGCAATGGGGAGGAAAGTTCGTCAGCCCCTGGCGCGAGTGCCTGGAATTGGGGTATCTGTAAGCGGGACAAAGCATCAGCTATACTATTGTCGAGACCTGGAACATGCTCGGCCCTGAAAATAATGTTGTAGTGCAAGGAGCACAAGACAAACTGGTGCACAAGGGACATCACTTGGGGTGATCGGGACGTCTGAGCATTAACAATGTGGACCATGGCTCCGTTGTCGCACCAAAAGCAGACCACCGAATCCCTCCATAAGTGTCCACAGAGGACCAGGGCACCCAGAATAGGGAAGAACACTAGGAAGGTCAAGTCGCGGAGGACGTCCATACCCTGCCAAGCATCCGACCAATGGCCGCAGCACCAGTGGCCATCAAAATAGATGCCATAACCCAGGGTCCCTGAAGCATCGGAGTGGACCTGGAAGCCGGGTGCAAGAGCAAGCTCCCGCCACCAGAAGGAAACTCTGTTGAAGTCGGACAAAAATCGAGCCAGACCTGGAGGTCGGCCCGCATGCCAGACATCACCCGCACCCTGTGATACTTCCAGGATAGACCAACCATAGCATCACACAGGCGCATGGCAAAGGCCCTACCAGGTGCCACCACCCTGCAGGCAAAGTTGAGGTATCGATGAAGCACCTGGAGGTCATACAGGGACGCCTTGTGCCTAGACAACATGGCCAAAATCGCCTCAGATATGCGGGCGACCTTATCCATAGGGAGGCTGGACGTCTGCCTAACCATGTCGATCCGAATGCCCAGGAAGGTCAGGGCAGTGGCCGGGCCCTCCGTTTTTTCTGGGGCCAAAAGTACGGCCAGCTCTGTCATCAGATCCTGAAAGATATGGAGCATCTGTTCGCAGGTACCAGATGGGCCCGCGCCTCCGAACAAAAAATCGTCCAGGTAATGGGACACCGTGCGGAAGCTGGACCTGCGAACAAATGCCCAGTGTAAAAAGGTGCTAAATTGTTCGAAAGCTGAACATGATATCGAGCAGCCAAAAGGCATCGCCTTGTCAACAAATTACTGGCCCTTGAACCTGAAATCCAACAGCTCAAAATCAGCCGGATGGACCGGGAGCAACCGAAATGCTGATTTAATATCGCATTCGGCGATCGATGCTCCAGGGCCACAGGAATGCACCGTACAGATGGCCTGGTCAAAGGATGTATACCGAACCGAACAAAGGTCATCCGGTATAGTATCATTGACTGACGAACCTGCAGGGTATGACAAATGATGGATCAGGCGGAACTCACCCGAGGACTTCTTAGGGACCAGGCCCAGGGGGGAAACTTTCAAGTTTGGGTAAGGGGGTCGGCAAAGGGGCTGGCAACCCACCCCTCGCGAACCTCCTTAAATATCTTATCCCTAGCCAAACCCTCTTTGCCCCACAGGGAAAGTAAATTAGGTGCATCCTGCAGCACACGTATGCCCACAAAAGGTATGCGGAAACCCTCAGAGAAACCCGCCAAAAGGAAGGCGGCATCCTCCCACCTGGGGTAAATCTGGAGCCAACGTTCAAGCGCCGAGAGATTAATTGGGGACGGGCCCTTTGGAGGTGGAGGTTGGTTGCCGGAGGCATGGGCCGGGCCCTGAAGGCCGCATGCAGGCAGAGGCAGAATGAGGTCCCCCGCAGGTGGAGCACTCGTGCCTGTACCTACATGTGCACCGAGTACAACCGCCCAGCGATGAGAATCTCCAACACAGCAGGTGGGCTGGAAGCCCCTGCCCCGCTGGCAGGCGGGGAGACTGCGCGGAGGCAGGACGCTGGACCATGTGTCCACTGTGAAAATGGTCACTGGACACTGGGCAGGCCGGCATCATATGGAGCAGCAACATCAAGTGATCAGACTGGTCCCATAGCATCTCAGGGTGCAGGGTGCATACGGAACTCCTCATCATAAACCAACCAAGACTGACCCGGGAAATCTATATATGCCTTGTAAATCAGGTCCAGATATTGAAGTAAAGGAACAGTGAGATCCGGGTGGGCCCTGATGGACACCGCCACATAGATCAAATACGCCGGCAACCAATTGGCCCACGTGTGGGCAAGTTTACGATGATGGGCCAATTCCTTGTCCCAGTCATCCTCCTGCTCCCTCTCCTCCTTAGTGGTCTCCCGGTTCAAAAGGCTAAAGATATCCACATATTCCCTACGCCAGATCTTATCCCTAGTGGTTGGCAGCAAGTGATCGCCTAAAGGGAGGGACCTGCCCGCAGTCGGAAAAGCCGACAGGGGACCCGTGTGGTACGCAGTGTTAATGGGTGGGCCAAACGGCCATATCGGGTAAGGCACGTTAGGGCCTGCTGGTTGAACCCCAGGGGGCACGGGGGGGGGGGGGGGTAAGGCGCACGCCAAGGCACGGCGGGAGAAGCAAGGGGCATAGGCAAGCCTGCCGGAGGCCATTGCCAGCCCGCCGCACCCATGGCCGACTGCTGGGGCCAGGGCCATTGGCTGGAGGCCACCGCAAGGGAAAATCCCTGAGGACAGGTACCCACGTATCCCAGATACTCACCAGGTGCACCCGCGGCTGCTGCCCCCACCGGAGGTTCCGGCTGCCAATGGGCATCAGGGCTCTCATCCGCATCAGAGCCCTCCCCACCCAATGCTGGAGGTCCCTCCAGGGAGCGGTCATCAGCCAACTCCAAGCCCCCGGCAAGGGCGGCCTCGAGCCGGTTGACCTTCCCCGAAAGGGAGGAAGAGAGGCAGGACCCCACAGACCCCTAGCAAGAATGATGGCCCACAGCCCGCCCCCTAGCCGGCCTGCCCCTGGGCGGTGCAGGCCCCAAGCCAGCGGCCATCTCCAAGGCATCGATCCGCGCTAGGAGTGCTGGATCATGCTCAGGGCCAGCGGGGGCCGGGGGCCGGGCCGATGACAAGGCCAGCCTGGGCCAGGCCAGTGCCGCAGCATGGGCCACCAAGGCCCAGGGGCAGCGGCCGCAGCCCTCACGTGGGGCCTGCGGCATGGGGGAGGCCCTGGGGAGGGCAGGGATGTACCCCACCTGTGGCGGGTGATGCCCCCTGAGTAGCCATGCCGGGAGGAAGTGGGCCGAGGGTCCCCCGGCGAAACAGCCGGCATCCCTGGCCAGTGGCGGGCCCCACCCCAGCGTGTAGAAACACCTGGGGGGGTGACAAACCTGGTGGCGGGCCCGGGGGAGAAGCCACGGCCAGAGGCCCACAGCGGGCACCACGCCCATGGGCCGCACCCCATGGCCTCGCACTGTGCCCCTTAGGTGGTGATGTCTGTGAGGAAGTTGCATGGGTGGTGGCCATTGCACACGGTGATATTGTAGTGCTTGAGTACTGTATGCCTGATGCTGCTGCAGTGGAGCACCCAGGTACACAGTGGTTTTCCCGGCTTGTGTATGTTTGATGCTATTTGACCTTGTATTGTAAGGGTTAGGTGAAAGCCTTTGTGCTGAATAATGGATGTTGCTCCATTTGGAAACATGAGTTGTACTTTATGTTTTTGAGAAAATGGTTTGATTAAGGTGCTTGGCCTGTTGTGTACTGCAACAATTCTGGTGGTCGTAGGAATTGGTGTATTCTGATTTTTTCATTTTTGCAGCAAAGTCCTGGAGACTCTTTTTAAAAACTTTTTTGCTTGACAGTAAGAACAAATGGTATCTAGTTTTCCAATGTCTAATTTTGAATGTTGGGAGTAATTTATTTTTGGATTGTACTTGAAGCCTTCCATTGCTAATGTACATGCTTTGGCACTCTGTCTTGCCTAATTTTGAGCTGCTGTTTGTCTTTTTTGTTTAAGTCAGGACTCATGGTGTTCTTGTTTTTCTTTAGCTCTATATCTAGTATTTTGTTCTTTTTGATTTCTTAGTCGTGTTTTATGCTGTTCTGTTGTTTCTCTAGATCTTGATATTGCACCTGCGTTACATAGTTGTTCAAGTCTTTCCTCTCTTTCTTTGGGCGTTTCCTCCATACATTGGTTTTTTCCCTCCTTTTTTAGACTTTGTGTCTACCTGGTCAATTCTCCGACCTTTTTTTCCAGGCATTTTATCAGTGTTATTGCTTTATAGATATAGTTATTTCTCTTTAACACCTGTCAACAGAAGTTTAGGCATTTTTTTCTCCTGTGTAATATTATTTGCACGTTGAACTGTTGTGGACTACACAAATTTTGAATTGTTTATGTTTCACATGTTTTTGAAATGTTTCCCTTTTATAAGGTCTTGTTCATTAAATTTGGAGGCCTCAATGTACTAGTTGTATTTATTTATCGATATGATTTATGATACTATAAGTAAAACAAAGCTGTTTGAGATTAGCATTTGCCTCCAACTTGCTGGGTACTCATTTTACTGACTTCAGAAGGATGGAAGGCTGAGTCAACCTTGATTCCTGTCAAGATCAAACTCACAACCTTCTGGCTGTAGGACAGTGGTTTAACCCCTGCACCACCAGGGCTCTATAATTACAGGTTGCTTATCTGTAACTGTTGTCCTTCATGGCTACCTGTGAATTGTCATGATCTGTTGATACAGGACAATTAAGAAATGAATGAATAAGTGAAGTACTGTATACATTTTATATAGGCATTGGAATGTTTGGATAACTCACCTTCATTTTCCTTTAGTGAAACTCTTGCTCTCTTTAAAGGGCTCACCTGTCAAGGTGATGAACTAGTTTCATTTGCTCAATGTAAGATTGTTCTAACATTAATATGAGTGCATATAAAGTTAACATTCAGACTAAGGCAGTTTCCTCAATTTTTACACAACATATTTTATTAAACTATAACTTTAATACAGTGTCTTGCTTCCTACGTCTCTCATAATTTGGTTCAAACTCTGTTGGTTTTAAATTCTGAGGTATGGACTCAAAACTTATTCTTGGGACAAGACTTGCTGCATAGGTTGTTCACAGGCAAGTTGATTTCAAAAGCTGTGCATAGGTGCCAAAACAGGACTATCAAGAGACTGTCTGCTCCTTCACATTCTTTAGTTGATAATTTGCTTCTTAATGAGGCATAACTGGGAGGAAGAAAAACAAAAGTAATAAAATCTCAAACAGCTGTGGATAGCCATACATTACAATTCCCCAGCTCTTTTCTTATACAAAAAAAAAATGGATTTAGGAGATGTCTGGAAAAGTGATTAAGTGGCTGATGAAAATATTGAAAGTAATTTTCCATGCAGTCTGCCTTGTTAAGAAGAAATTGTTGTGTGTTTTTCTGTGTATTTGAAGGCCATTTTTGTGCAAAAGCATTTCAGCTTCTATTGTAACATTTTACATGCTCCAAACCTCAAAATTATTACAACTTACCCCACAGAAAGGGTTCTAATTTTGACTGGAAAGCTTTCATAGAAAACAAGAACAGCAGCAGCAAAAATGATAATCTGCCCTAAGTAATGCTTGTATTAAAAGGGTGGGATATAAGATAGATCTATACCTATAAGAATGGGTTGGGTCGTGCATGTCTGGAATGCATGTCTGCACATGCCCATCCCATCCCGTAATGAGCTGGCCACACTTACCTTACCTCACGGACAACGTCGCTGCGAGGGTCCGGAAACCGAGAGTGGCATTCACCCCATGAACTCAGCCATCTACCTGGTCAATTCTCTGACCTTTTTTTGCAGGCATTTTATCAGTGTTATTGCTTTATAGATATAGTTATTTCTCTTTAACACCTGTCAACAGAAGTTTAGGCATTTTTTTCTCCTGTGTAATGTTATTTGCACGTTGAACTAAGAAAGAAGTACAATAAATATCAATCTCAAAAAACAAACTTCCTAAAAAAACGCAAGGGAAACCCATACCATAATTACGAAAAAACAAATAAAAGTCAAATCATTAAATTACAGACAACACGCTCAACAAGTCAAATGCAAGCTGCAGAACCCCTTACCAAAGCAAAAAACAAAACACAAACTTAAACCACCCAGCCCAGCACCCCACCAGCCCCACAAAATCACAAAAAGAGAAAAAAGTATTAACACAAGAAAACTCACAAAAATGTCTGCTCACCATGCCTCCATGGTACTACTAGCCAGAAACACCAGATAAAACAAAGAAAGTCAAAATAAAGGACAGACTATTAATGACCAAGAGGCTGGAGGAGTAACTTACAGGCAAGCTAAAATTTAAAAACCCTCAGAACAGTAAAACAAACAAACAAACAAAAACTCACTGACAACACAAAAGGGAAGAAAAGCAAAATACCACAAGCCAAACCGTCACATAAAATAACAAAAAATATAAAATAAAATAAAAACAAAAAAACACAATCCACAACCACATTTTTTTAAAAAAAACTCTCCCCCCAAACTAGAACAGTGAATACTCAAATGAATCCTCTCTCAATAGATAAGGCCTGCCTGGAGACATTTTACAGGAAATCTCTTGCTTTTTGGGGAATGGATGTGGCCAGGCCAATTGCTAATAATAAAATCCTGACAGTATATAGTAGCATATGTTGCATATGTCCATCTGGAAGCTTTAGTTAGTATAAAGCATAGTTAAACACATGATGACTAAGATAGATAGATTGCAGGCACTGAAAATGAATGGATTTTTTCTTTTTGCTTTATCCCACATTTTTCATTTTTAAAAATGTGTGATTCTTTCAGTTAATGAATAAATGTGTGAATTTGGAATGTTCTTAGGAAAAACAAGCAGAACAAATTCTCAGCAGTCTGCCTCAGCAGATTGAAAAAGTGTAGCAAAAAAGGCCAATGCTATTTTAGTCTGCATTAACTGAAGTATGATCTCTCAAAACCCATTGTGTGCTGGGTTCTTTTATTTGGCACTAGTAAAGGAGGCTGTCATCACCAGACAAATGGGCTGTGATTGGGGCATTGCCTCCTTTCATACCTGTCAAGTTTGGGATTTGGAAATAAGGGAAATTTCCTGGCAAATAAGGGATACTTGACAGCTATGCTTATCCTGTGCTGCCCTCCAATGGCTGCAATAGGGCATTGCAGTCTAATTAATAAAGGATGACGGCGGGAAAGAGGGTAAAATAAGGAGTTTTCCCGGCCAATAAGGGATACTTGACAGCTATGCCTCCTTTACATATTCCCACTAGTGCCCTTTTGTTTGGCACTAGTCAGATAATAGCTAGAATACTACAGTTCTGTACACTGCATTTTAACAAACTAGAGCAGTTTCATTGGGAAGAGGCAACAGAATGATCAGAGGACTGGAAACCAAACCCTATGAGTAAAGACTGAAATAATTGGGTATGTTTAACCTGAAGAAAAGGAAAAAAGAGATCACAGCACTATTAAAATATTTGAAATATAGTCATAAAGAAGAGGGGCAGGATTTGATCTCGATCCTCCCAGAGTGCAGGACACATGGAAGCCAGATATAGGCTGAATATCACAGAAATGATCTTAACTGTTAGAACAGTACAACAATGGAACCAATTGCCTCAGAAAGCAGTGAGCACTTCAAAGCTGAGGCTATTCAAAAGAAAATTGGACAATAATCTGATAGATCATCCTTGATTTGAATTTCTGAATTAAGCATAAGGTTAGGCTTGATGGCGTCATAGTCTCCTTTCAACTCAAGTATTCTATGATGCTATGATCATGGTGTTGTGTCCAAAGGTTTAATCAATATCTTTGTTAAAGATGCCATTAAGTCTTGCTGCAGAAGCGCACCCTTTGTTCTGTAAGGCGCCAAAGTTGTATTGCAGTCAATGTAATCAGATTGGTTTGACACAGGTTTCCCGCATTCTCAAAGCCTGGGCAAATGTATCACTGTAACTGCTGTTCTGTCTGTATATAAGTTGCTACCTCATCCCCTTGTTTCCCAGTCTGAACAGAGCTGTTAATAAATCACTAAGTTGTTTCCCCCAACTATTGCTGGTATGTCTGTTCTTGGGTTCGGACGCAACACATGGAGAGGTATGTATTTTATCTACCTGCTAAAGAGAGGTAAAGGTAAAGTTCACCCTTGCTTGAAAGCCAGTCGTATCAAACTCTAGCCTTCAGTGCTCATTTCTGTATCATAGCTGAAGAGTCAGCACTGTCTGTGTTTGCAGATGTTTCTGTGATCATGTAGCAGGCATGACTAGACACCAAAAGCCTATTAAAAAGGAAAAAGAAGGAGCAATGGTAGGTCTGCACCACAGACTACATTCAAAGTTAGATTTAACATTCAGCTCCTTCTGCTCAGATGGGAGAATATGTCAGTTTCATTTTGCACTATATTTATTAAAAATAAAATAAAATCTCAGTTTCTTCCTGTCAAATTCATGAACACAATTTTAATGTTTTGAAAAGCTGTCATAGAAAAGAAGCCAAGTAAATTATTGACCCATTCTCTAGGTCAGTGATGGCTAACCTTGGCACTCCAGGTGTTCTTGGACTTCAATTCCCAGAAGCCCAAGTCAGCACTCCTGCTGATCAGGGCTTCTGGGAATCGAAGTCCAATAACACCTCAAGTGCCAAGGTTAGCCATCACTTCTCTAGGCAGTATGTTTTAAACTACTATTGAAACTACAACGGCCTCTTGTCCAGTTCCTAGTCCACTTTGGAGGTTTAACGTGTTATGGGCCCTGGTTACAAAAAGCACTGAGTATCTGTACCCCTGTCTGTATATGAATATCAGCTGAGGATGGGTTATTGGAAGTACCCAGACATACTGAGATTAGGCAAATAGCTACAAGGGGATGTTTGTTTAAACTCCTTCCTGAAGAAAAGAGCATCTAGTACTCCCTTTATTGTCTTTTACCAACCTTGCCCCTCTCAAGTGTTTCAGCATAAATTATAATTTAATGATTATGGAAGGATAGATGGGTTATGTTTGTTATTAATATTAATTAAATGCATTTTTATTTTCTTGCTTTATGTTTAAATTTGTAAGCTAGTTTGGGCATTCTGGTGAAATGAATTGCAAGCTAAATTCAAATTAACTTATCAATTAAGTCAGCAGTTCTCAACCCCCGGCCCATGGGCTAAACCCGGCCCATGCATATCATTAATCCAGCCTGCAGTGGTCACCCTCCACCTCTAGAACCACCTCCCACCCAGCCCCACCCAGCCCCACTGCCTGATGTCGCAATACATTGCTTATAGCAGTAGTGGTGGTGGAAGTGGCAGCGGTGATGATGGTGGCTGCACTTTTCCCCTGCTGTTTTGGGACAGGCTTCACTGATCCCCAGGGCAGCAGGCTTTGCAGAGCTGGATCACAGCATTTTTTTTAAAAAAAAACATGCTGATTCTGTGTTTTGAAATCTGCAGTAATAGGAGAGGTCCCTTGGTGAGCGGCAATGAAATCCACTCCTTTTTAAAGTTTGTACTTACTTAACTTGTGTGTCTTAATTATTATTATTTTCCTTAAAGTAATTGGGTGTACCATGTGTTAACTGCTGTTAGTGCAGTTGATGTGATTCTATTGTAGAATTTGGTGCATCTATGGAATACCTATTGAAAATGGTTGTTTGTTGTTGACTCTGCATGTGCTCTTAAGCAGAGCTGCTGCTGAGGAGAGCCAAACAAAGGAAGTGAGCACTGGTAAGTTTTGCAGTTGGAGTAGAGCTGCTTTAGAGGCCTCCACTAATTTAAATTGATAATTTCAACTGCTGAGAGCCACCTCTGTTCAAACAGAGGAAGCAGTTTGAAGCTTCCAGAAGCTGGGGGGCAGAGCCACACCAGGCCCTTCCCTGAACTGTGACTCATAGGGGCGGAGCCACACTAGCCTTTAAAAGCTCTGAGCTCTTTCAGGGTCAGCCCTTTTGAATCTGCATGTGCTCTTAAGCAGAGCTGCTGCTGAGGAGAGCCAAACAAAGGAAGTGAGCACTGGTAAGTTTTGCAGTTGGAGTAGAGCTGCTTTAGAGGCCTCCACTAATTTAAATTGATAATTTCAACTGCTGAGAGCCACCTCTGTTCAAACAGAGGAAGCAGTTTGAAGCTTCCAGAAGCTGGGGGGCAGAGCCACACCAGGCCCTTCCCTGAACTGTGACTCATAGGGGCGGAGCCACACTAGCCTTTAAAAGCTCTGAGCTCTTTCAGGGTCAGCCCTTTTGAATCTGCATGTGCTCTTAAGCAGAGCTGCTGCTGAGGAGAGCCAAACAAAGGAAGTGAGCACTGGTAAGTTTTGCAGTTGGAGTAGAGTGCTTTAGAGGCCCGCACGCCTAACGGTGCACAAGATTGCAAACTAGTAACAAAGGAAGAATATAGTCAAACTAGGTAGAAAGGTAGTAAATGTGTACATTTTTGAGGGCCAGAATACTGCACTTGTTAAAATGGATTCTGAGGGAACAGCTGTAGTTACCTGCAATACTTGTGCCATGTTTGTGTTCTTGCCAAAGCATATGGAGAACTACACTTGCACCAAGTGCAAGCTGGTTGCACTACTAGAAAAGAAGGTCCAACAGCTAGAGGCCCGCATATCTAACCACCAACAAATTAAGCAGCTTGAGCTGTTCTTGGACAGAGCAGAGCAGACTATGCTGGACAAAGAAGAGACAGGGCACAGTTCTGAGGGAGAAGGCCCTTCACTAACTCAGGAGGGAGATGGTTGGAGGAATATGACTCAAAGGAGGAGAAATTACAGAATAAATTTAAGGCTCTTTCCCTCATCACACCTGATGAGGAACACACAGAGGAACAACTGGTTCCACCTGATGATCTCTCCTTCATCACACTTGATGAGATCCAGGAAGATAAACAACAGGAACAAACTGAGGTTCTCTCCCTTAATATGGTTGATGAGGTGCATGTAGATGAACAGATTGCAGGAGAGAGGCTCCTTGTACTAGGCGATTCAATAATTAGAAATACAGAGAAATGGATTTGTGATGCACATGATAACCGTATGGTGACTTGCCTGCCTGGTGCAAAAGTTGCAGACATCACAAGAAATCTAGATAGATTGTTAGAGAGAACTGGGAACGAGCCAGTTGTCATGGTACACGTTGGTACCAATGATGTTGGGAAGGCCAAGCGGTCTGTCCTGGAAGCCAAATTTAGGTTGTTAGGAAGAAGATTGAAGTCCCGGACTTCCAAGGTAGCATTTTCAGAAGTGCTGCCTGTCCCTCGCGCAGGACCTACCAGGCAGGCAGAGCTCAGAAGCCTCAATGCGTGGATGAGGCGGTGGTGTCGAGAGGAGGGCTTCAGATTTGTCAGGAACTGGAGAACATTTTGGGACAAGCCAAATCTGTTCAGGAGGGATGGGTTGCATTTGAACCATGATGGGACCAGATTGCTGGCACTCAACATCAAAAAGGCTGCAGAGCAGCTTTTAAACTGATAACTGGGGGAAAGCCGACAGGAGCTGGGCAGCATCCGGTTCGGGAAAGTGTGTACTTCAGTAGTGAGGAGGATGCAAAAATTACTGAGCAGAACAAGGAGCTAGTCACCAGCACTCTAGCAGAAGGATGCAAGAGGCAGTCTAACAATGCAACTGGACTCAAAAGACTGTATCAGAAAAACATATATAAATGCTTGTATGTAAATGCCAGAAGCCTCCGGAACAAAATAGGGGAGCTGGAATACTTAGCAATAGATAAGAATATTGATATTATTGGTATCACTGAAACCTGGTGGACGGATGATAACCAATGGGATACAGTTATCCCAGGCTACAAACTGTACAGGAAGGATAGGAAGGGGCAAACAGGAGGTGGTGTAGCCTTGTATGTCAAAGAAGTGATAAAATCGTATGAATTGGAATATCTAGGTGATTTAGAGTCACCATTAGAAGCTCTGTGGGTAAGAGTACCAGGCCACAAGGATGGTCTAACAGTAGGCATATACTATCGGCCTCCGACCCAAATTCTTGAGGGAGACTGGCAGTTGGAGAATGTTGTAAAGGAGGCATCCAAGAAGGGAAGCCTGGTTATAATGGGGGACTTCAATTACCCTCACATAGACTGGGTGAACTGTTGTTCAGCACATGATAAAGAGATAAAGTTCCTAGATATGCTAAATTATTGTTCCCTGGGACAGATGGTTGAAGACCCAACTAGAGGTACAAGAATCCTTGACTTGATCCTGAGTAATACTCAGGATCTGGTGCAAGATGTTAATGTGACTGATCCAATAGGGAACAGTGACCACAACTCAATTATGTTTAACTTGATCATAGACTGCAAGTCACTGATAAAATCTAACACAGAGACCTTAAATTTTCAAAAAGGAAATTTCCCAAAGATGAGGAAACTAGTAAAAAAGAAACTGAAAGGGAAAATTGAGAGAGTCCAAACACTCCAAGAGGCATGGAGGTTGTTTACAAAAACAATAACAGAGGCCCAATTGGAATGCATACCCAAAAGGAAAAAGGGCACTGCCAGTTCCAAGAGGACTCCGATGTGGCTTACAGGAGATGTTCGGGAAGAGATCAAGAGCAAGAAAAGCTCATTTAGAAGATGGAAGGCTTGTCCAAATGGGGACAGCAGGCAGAAACATAAATTCTGGCAGAACAGATGCAAGGCAACAATCAGGAAAGCAAAGCAAGACTTTGAGGAGCGTATAGCTAAAAATACTCAGAGAAATAACAAAGACTTCTTTAAGTACATTAGAAGTAAGAACCCAACTAGGAAGGCCATTGGACCATTAGATGACAATGGAAGGCAAGGGGTTATTAAAGAGGAAACAGAGATTGCAGAGAGACTCAATGAATTCTTTGCTTCAGTATTCACTGAAGAAGACAGAGACCACATGCCCAAAACAGAGCCTATCTTTGTAGGGAGGGAAACTGAAGAATTAAGCAAGATAGAAATAACCAGGGAGGAGGTCCTTGCATGTCTTGTTAAGCTAAACACTAACAAATCACCAGGACCAGATGGCATCCATCCACGAGTTCTCAGGGAACTTAAAGATGAAATTGCTGATCTCCTAGCCAAAATATATAATCTTTCCCTCAAATCAGGCTTTGTGCCTGATGACTGGAAGGTAGCGAATGTAACACCAATTTTCAAAAAAGGATCCAGGGGGGATCCAGGAAATTACCGACCTGTCAGTTTGACATGTGTCCCAGGTAAAGTGATGGAAACCATCCAAAAAGATAGAATTAATAGGCACATAGAAGAGAAGGCACTGCTAAAGGAGAGCCAACATGGCTTTTACAAGGGCAAATCATGCCTCACTAATCTGTTGGAATTTTTTGAGAGTGTCAACAAGCATGTGGATAAGGGGGATCCAGTTGACATTGTTTATCTGGACTTTCAGAAGGCTTTTGACAAGGTCCCACACCAAAGGCTCTTGAATAAACTTACCAGTCATGGAATAAAGGGACAGGTCTTGTCCTGGATCAGCAACTGGCTAAGGGACAGGAAACGAGGGTAGCACTAAATGGACACTCCTCCAAGTGAAGTAAACAGTGGGGTCCCCCAAGGTTCAGTACTGGGACCCCTGCTTTTCAACCTCTTCATAAATGATCTAGAGGTAGGAGTAAAAAGCAAGGTAGCCAAATTTGCTGACGACACTAAATTATACAGGGTAGTGAAAACTGTGAGAGATTGTGAGGAGCTCCAGAGGGATCTCTTGACACTGGGGGAGTGGGCAAAACAGTGGCAAATGAGCTTCAACATTAGTAAGTGCAGAGTGATGCATGTTGGGGCAAAAAAACCCAATTACATTTATAAACTGATGGGGTCTGAACTCTCTGCGACAAACCAGGAAAGGGACCTTGGTGTCCTGGTGGACAGCTCAATGAAGATGTCAACCCAGTGTGCCTCAGCAGTGAAAAAAGCAAACTCAATGTTAGGGATCATTAGAAAGGGTATAGAAAATAAGTCAGCAAGTGTCATTTTGCCTCTTTATAAATCTATGGTGAGGCCCCATCTGGAATACTGTGTACAGTTCTGGTCGCCATACCTCCAGAAGGATATTATGGAGTTGGAGAAAGTACAGAGGAGGGCAACCAGAATGATTAGGGGACTGGAACACCTTCCTTACCATCTGAGGCTGCAACGGTTGGGCCTTTTCACACTTGAACGACGGCGTCTAAGAGGTGACCTGATTGAAGTTTATAAAATCATGCACGGTGTGGACAAAGTAGATAAGGAAAAACTGTTTTCCCTATCGCACAACACTAGAACTAGGGGACACTCGATGAAACTTTTGGGTACTAGTTGTCAAACAAATTAGAGAAAGTACTTTTTCACCCAGAGGATTACTGGTCTATGGAACTCCCTGCCAGAAGAAGTGGTGACAGCTGTCAGTCTTGACAGCTTTAAGAAAGGATTAGACAAGTTCATGGAGGACAAGGGTATCAATGGCTATAATTATGGATACTTAAGGACAACCTCGGGGTTGGAGAGATAGGCAGGATATCTCTCAATGCCATTTCCAGGGAATCCTAAGCAGGTGAAGGCATCTCCTTGGGAATACCCTGAAGGAAATGGTGAGCCACTGTGTGAGACAGAATGCTGGACTTGATGGGCTGTGGCCTGTTCCAGCAAGGCTGTTCTTATGTTCTTATGTTAAACATTGGAAAAATATCCTTTCATTGCCTTTGCCTATCATACCCACCTCCACTCCTTGTTCTTTTGAGCCATGCATGCTGCCAAGCATAAGAGGTCCTCAAGAATGTCTGATATTTTACATTGATAGAATGTCAACCTTTTATAAAAATTAAATCTGTTATCATTAACTTTTTACTTTATACAGTATAAGATGATAACAAAAGAAAATCAAAGCAAGTCTTCAAACTGTCCAGAGTAATTATCCTCCCAGAATGGCCTTTCTGTTCAATGGCAGCAATTATGAAAAATGAAAGACAGGATTCTCGTTTTAATTCAATTAACTTCCTACATTTTACAACTTCCCCTCTCCAGTTTTCTAGCTCTCATTTTATAGTGCAGAGAATATCCTCCTCTTCTCGGGTGACAAGCAGGAGAGATAAAAGAATGAAGGAGTTAAGAAAGGGCAAGACTGGTTTTCACGTACTAAGGGATGATTATGATAAAGACCATGATGATTTAATTTAATTTAATTTAATTTAAATTTTGAATTTCTATACCGCCACTCAGGTACAACCTGATTTAGGAAGGTTCAACAGCATAATCTAAAAACACAAGCATAAAAACATACAAAAGATAAAACAGATAAAACCACTTAGTTAAATTCACCCATCCCTATCAATAAAGAAGGGAGGGGAAGGGATCACCAAACTGGATTAGGCTATAAACCAGTGGGCGGGGGCCACATTCCCACTGGGCCCCCACACCTGCCCTGCCAGCCAGGTTTTCAGACCTTTCCTGAAGGGCAGCAATTCTGTCTGTAACCTTAGCTCTATCGGCAGGAGGTTCCATAGGGCCTGTGCAGACATGGAGAAGGCCTTCCTTCGTGTGCTAGAGAGGCGAGCCCCTCTAGCTAATGGTAACATTAGAGAGCCCCTCTGGTCCACTCTTGTTGGACGGACAGACATTCTTGGGATGACGTGGTTTCTTAGGTATACTGGCCCACTACCATGTAGGGCTTTAAAGGTCAAAAACAGCACCTTGAATTGCACCCTGAGGCAAACCGGTAACTAGTGCAGCTCCCGGAGCAGTGGTGAGGCATGGGCATAACGTCCATGTCCCAACACCACCCAGGCAGCCGCATTCTGGACCAGTTGTAGCCTCTGAATGGTTGTCAAGGGCAGCTCCATGTAGAGCGCATTACAATAATCTAGCCTAGCGGTGAGTAGTGCATGAGTGACCATGAGTAAGGAATCCCAGTCTAGGAGTGGGCACAACTGGCGAATTACTCGAAGTTGAGCAAAAGCCTTCAAGGCCATGACCGCCACCTGATCTTCAAGCCTAAGTCGTGAATCCAGGAGGACCCCCAAGTTGTGCACTGGGTCTGTCTGGGGCAACACAACTCCATCCAGGACTAAAGGTGGAAGGTCTCCAGATAACGCAGGACCCCTGACCCATAGCCACTCAGTCTTGCTAACATTCAGTTGTAGCCCGTTGTCCCCCATCCAGACCACAACAGCCTCAAGACATCCAGACAGGGCTTTGACAGCATCACTTGGATCAGCACGGGCTGAGATGTATAGCTGGGTATCATCAGCATACTGATGATACTTCAGCCCATGGGAATGAATGATCTCACCCAATGGCTTCATGTAGATGTTAAATAGGAGAGGCAAGAGCACCGAGCATATGGTACTGTGTTAGGTCCAGTAGTTTCATCTGCAACAGTTTTGAGGTACCTATTCATTCTATTAAAAACTAGCATATATCTGTCGGGCAGTTTTTATTTGTGTGTTCTTTTTTTGTTAAGGGTGGTTTGGGTGGGTGTGTTTTGCATTTGTGGTTTGTGACTTTTCTTGATCTATTTTATTAGATTTATTTGTGATTTGGATTTGTTTCTTATTTTTCTTATTTGTTTTTACTCTTGTGGCCTCTAGGTGGGGCTGTTAGTAATAGTGTTGATTCTCTTTTTGTTTGACTTGTTTTTTTCTCTTCCGGCCTCTAGGTTGGGTTCTTCTGGTAAGTAGTCTTTGTTTCTTCATTTCTGTTCTGGAGTCATGGAGGGAGGATGTGCTGATGAGTTCTCTGGTGTTTTTTTTGTATTGGACTGGTAGGTGATTCTGTTTCTTCTTTTGTGGTTTTGTTGGTTTTAGATGTGTTTAATTGTTTTGTTTATTTCTGGTTGGGTTTTAGGTTTCTGATTTCTTTTGTGATTATTTGTTTAATTTGTGGTATTTTTCTTGTTTGAGTTAGGTATTTTTGTGTTGTAGTTAGGTGTTTTTTCTGTGCTTTCATAGTATTTTGGGTGTTTTTGTTTGTGGATTTTGTTGGTTAATGTGTTTGCTTATTTATTTATTTATTTATTTATTTATTTATGTTTTATTATTTTTGGTGTTTGGCGTTTTGGGCAAATGTTTGGTTTTGTTGTTGTGTATTTTTGCGTGAATAACGGGCTGCCTGTCAGTTCCTCTTCTCCCCATTGCTGCTTCAAATTTTGGTTTCGATGCAGCTATGGGGGAAAAGATGAGCCGGCAGTCATCCCGTTCTTCCCCTGGTAAGGTTCTTTAGGTAGGTCGGGGGAGAAGGAGGCGAAGAGCTATCTGCCTGATGATGGTTCTCTCCTCTCTGTCTCCTTTTTCTCCTGGCTTACCTAACCGGAGATCAGCAGGCAGCGATCCATAAGGGGTGGTGCTCTTCCTTGAGGATTGCTGGCTGCTGCTTTTGTATTACCTCCATCAGAAGTACAAAGGCAGCAGTCAGTCATTTGCCAGGGAGGGTGATTCCCCTGACGAACTGCTGCCTGCTGGTGCTTTTTCCCCCCACCCCAGCTCAACTTACCTAGAGGACAGTGGTGGTCTCGCCGTGTCTTTGATGGGGTAGCGGGGAGGAGAGGGAGTCCCTCTTCTCCCCATTGCTCCAGGAAAGAAGGCCGGCGGTGGTCTCAGCATGGGTTTTGTGTGTGTTTCTTTGCGTGGCCGTGCGGTGGACTAGCGCTCCCATTGTGGGAGGTTGCCGTGTTTTTATTTTATTTTTCATGCACCAGCTTTCTCAACGTTCTGCACGCTTGCGCACTTCAGCCTGTTTGGCTGAAGTGCTCATGGTGCGTAGGATGCTGGGACTTGGAGTTTTGTTTGTGTTTGTGCAGCGCTTTTTTTCCCTGCAGCTCGATTTCAATTGGGCACGCCGTGGTTCCCAACCTTCTTTTTGCTCGTGCCTCTCAGCCTGATTGGCTGAGGCACACTGTGGCACAGTGGACATTGGGAATTGAAGTTGTTTCCTTTTGTTCCCATTCATGGGGCTGCTGCCCCACTGGCGACGACCAAAACCCCGCAGTGCTGAGAAGGCAGGGGTTATGGTAAGTGCAGAAGGCTAGGTCGGGGATGGTTGGGCCTGGTGCGGGAGCCTTTGAACGAACCCAATGGTTAACCCCTCTTTTTATAGGTATAGATGACTGGGCATGCTGCTGGAACCCATTTCCTTAGTCTGTGAAGAACCAGAATCCTCCTCGGTGTACATGCTAGACTATAGAAGAATGGTCCAAAACTAGCTATTAACATTAAAAGTTAGTGATCTCTTTATATCTCTGTATAACCACTAATCGGTGGGACTGTGGTGGCTCAGTCATTAAAAAGCTTGCCTTGTTAGTTGGAAGGTTGGCAAATTGGCAGTTGAAGACCTAAATAATGCATGATGGAATGAGATCCCGTCTCTGTCCCAGCTGCTGCCAACATAACAGTTCAAAAGCAAGAAATTGCAAGTTTTCCAGTGGGAAAAGATCTTGGGGACATGAAAGGACCCTCATTTGGGTGTCCTTTGAGCAGAGTTCCTCCAGCAAAAATCCTTTCAACCCAGAAAACACCTTTGTGTGCTTCTGACATGATTAAAAACAACACCACCCACTAATCAAAATGCAATAAAAGGACAATGCCTTCCACAACAAGGATGAAATGTAACTTTTAATAGAGGAAGAAGAATATGGAAATGCATAGATAATTGAATGGGAGGAATCTATAAAATTAAAAGAGGGACAGTGGAAGAGCGTATGTGTGTAGCTGTGCTTATCACAGCTGTGAAACCTGGGAGAACCCTCATGGTGTGTACCTCAGGTTTGTTTCATTTGTAAAATGGGGATTCTTCCATGACTGTAACCAAGTACTGTAATGTTATTAGGCAACTGTTCCACTTGTGGAATATGCAGTGTGCACTAGGATAACCTACACAAGAAGAGTTGAAATGCAGGCACTGGTGTCAACAACTGGATGCCCAGACCAAGAAACCACAAGTGCACTGAACACTAGAGATGGATTTAACAATTGTAGGATTTCTTAATACCAATAAGCCTGAAGGAATGAAAAGAAATAGTCGTGATAGACAAGCCATCTGTCAAGTCAGCTTTTCTGCTTCCATGGTCAGTATTCAACCTGAAAAAATCAGGTTAACCTTTCAAATTTAGGTAGCTTATGCAATAAGCTAGGGAGGGAATTTCCCATCCTACAGTTGAGGGAAATGTTCTATGCTTTGGTCATACTTAACTTTCCTGAAGCACAGAAATCCTGTTTACATAAATGCATTATGAAAGGCTTGGGAAACTGTCAGCTATGGCATTTTTTTTGGGTGGGGATTCCACTTTTCGTTTCCCTAAGATCGCCAGGTTCCCATAGGATCTCTTTTGTCATGAAAGAACCATTGAGGCCATGGTATGGTAGGATGACTTTAATTTCTGAAAATCATGGCCACTGGTAAAGTCACCCTGGCAGTGTGAGTTTTTGGAAATTCATGTCACATCTGTGGCTTCCCCTTGACAAAAGGAATCCAACAAAAGCTTTGAGATCTTTCAAGAGCATCACTTTTTTTATTATTTTCAAAAAGCACAATGGCTGATGGTGTCATCAGCCTTTTACCATGTAAATTATGCTGCTGATTTCAGTCACTATTTTCTACACAAGACATTTTAGATTTGTCTTTTATGAAGAATGTTCCTGGTACTTATTTCTTTTCAACAGAACAGTGCTGACCAGAAGGCATAAATACTCTATGGTTCTTAGTACAGCAGTAAACGTGACAAGGTCTCCTCTTTGTAACAACCTAAATAACACAATCATATTAGCTTTTTACTGTATGTCTTGCTTTAGTATCCTTTAGAGATATAGGAACAGATGACTTCTAAATGAAAAATAAGTTCTTTTAGAAATCATTATATTATATTTGCATCAGTTCCTTATTTTAGTCATTCACAGAAATATTACTGTATTGATGTAAACATTTTGGCTTGTTTTGAGCTTATCTTCTATTTTTGGTGGAAATTTATCCTCTAAATTTGATGATGATGATCATGATGATGATGATCATGATCATGATACCTTGTTGTGGTGGAGGGACTTGTGTGCTCTAATGATGCTAGGAGCTATGCTGAAGAGGTGCAACCATGTTAGACAGGACTTAGCTGAAGAACCAGACTAAATCTCTTCCACAATCCATTGAAGATGGTGAGAACACATAAGTCTATTTCCATGTCAGCTCAATCATCACCCAGATTAAGAAGTATCATGTTCGATGCTATGGCTCCTGGCATCCATTTAAAATATGCTACAGGGCTCAACTCCTTTTGCTAGGTATTTTGGGCATGAAGTTGATGAGCAATTGGAAGATAATAAAAAATACACAAAAATCTGGACAAGGGAAGAAATCTATTCAATTATGAAAGCCGATTATCAATCTGAGCCTTCAAAATGTGGATTTCAAAAATTGATGTATCAATTTTGGAAAGAAAAGCGCCCAGTTTTCATGAAAATTTGTGAGAAAACTCTAATTGACCAGATATGTTCTTCACTGATGTCAAATTACAAGATATTGTATGCAGATCAGTGCAGGATCCAGGATAAATCAGCTAATTTACAAACCGAGAAGCAAGTAGTGGAGGAAAGAGGAGACCAATAGGACCCTTACTGTTGCATCTTTGGAGGTATGTGGGGTCCCTGTGGCTGATTTCTAGCAGGCTAACATGCTATGTAAGGCAAATTGATGTCATCAACTGTGTTAATTTTTTTGGAAATAAAACATTCCCACCAACCCTTCCCCTGAAAAAAAAAATACCCTACTAAAACTCCTATGGAATTATTTTTGCCCAAGGGAAGCTGTTGTTGGTTGTGGGATTAGGGGGTGTCTTTAATTTTTGAAAATCACCACCACTGGAATGATTTCAACATTGGTGTTACATTTGGAAATTAAAGAATTTCCTCTCCCTTCTCATAGACCCACAACTTCCTCATGACAAATGGAATTCTACGGGAGCTCCAGGAGGCATTTGTGTGTGTGTGTGTGTGTTGTTTTATTAATTTTTAAAAAGCCTCAGCTGATGACATCATCAGACTTACATGACACGAGTTACACTGCTGGATTTCAGCCACGGAATCCAATTGCTTGTGACAATCCATACTTTTCCCCCTGCAATGACCATGATGTGATCACATTCAGATGTTATGTATGAATGCATTTGACAAAATCATGTTAGAATGATACTACAGTGTGAGCAAATGAGAGGAAAGACTATGAGAGTAAGAGGTTTGACAGAAGGTGACACGTAATCAACATTCATGATATGTGGTAAGCAATTTTTTGACTTCAACTTTTTTATTATTATTTCTGGCAATGCAATGATTATACAGACATTACAGGGAATTATCAAGGGGATTAATATACTTTCTACCTAACAACAAAGCACAAAGGACTTCAGTCAACAGGATTGATAACAGTCAGTACAATGGAGAAATGGAGTCACAGGTAGGATTATGAGGTGTGTGGGATTTACAGGAACAGAATTATTTTCATCCTACAAATGGTTGTGAGCTAAAGTGATAATTGAGTGTTTGTGGTGAACATGTGGGACCAAATTACTGCCAGATGTGATATGAAACCCTTAAGGGATGAATTATCCCCAAATACATTGTAAATTTGTAGACACCATTGAAATGAGAGATGAATAACATAAGAAATTGTGAAAAATTAATTCTCTAAGAGTTTCCCCTTTAGAGCTTTAGCAAATTTCTCAAGTGTCCCTGCCTTTCCCCCCCTTTGCCTTGAGCTATTTTGCTGAGAACTAGATCTTGAAATTTGGGGAGCTTCATTTGGTAAAAAAGGTCAAAGAAGGAAAATTGTTGAAAGAGTAACATGAAGCAAACATGACCTGTTATGTTAACATGAGTGGTGAGAATAATGAGAATAGACGTTCATCTGCTTCTGTTCTGAAAGTGAGTGGGAAAATGAACATTGCAAGGTGCAGATTTTTTGTAGCTATTTTTATGGTGAATTTGAAAATTTTGCTTCTGCTACCATTTGTCAATACTTCATTCCTATACACCAGTGGTTCCCAATGTGGAGCACATGTCCCACTGGAGGACTTCAATTCCCAGAAGCCGAAGTCAGTATAGTGCCTGATCAGTGCTTTGGGGAATTGACTTAGGCTTCTGGGAATTGAAGTCCAAAAACCAAAGTTGGGGAAACATTGAGCAGTGTTGCCACATAATATGATGGTGCAGGGTTATGTTACAATTCCCTGTCTCTGAAATTTTACATCTGCACTATGCTAGCCCCATCCTGAAGATTCTGTGTACAACTCATTATTTCAGGGGGGGGCAATGGGAGTTGCTAGTCATTTACATAAGGGAGCTGAGTTTGCTCAATACCTTGACCATCTCAGTACTGCTTACAGAAGCTATGACTGACTAACTGTTGACCTCCAAATGTGCTGGACTACATCTCCTACTATCCTCAGCTTACATGGTCAATGGCAATGTTGGCTGTAGATGATGAGAATCAAATCCCAAAACATCTGATGGAGAGTAGGTGGAGGAATGCTGCTGTACACTAACTTACAATGGCTCTCTAGGGTTTGCAACCAATGTCTTTCTTATATCTCAATCCCTTGAGATGTGGGAGTTGAAAAATATGTATCCTATCTTGGAGGTACAGTACAGCTTTCTCCTGTTTCATTAGGGATAATGTAATCAAGTCTATTGTTGTAGTTCATCACAGTGTGTCAAAATAATGCTTCATCTCCAGCCCTGAAGTTTACTCCCTCCCTGATTTACAAAGCTCTCAGATTGGGTATTTTACTGTGTTCCAGACTGTTGACATCTAGTGCATTTGGTGATAAATGTAAAAGGTTGAGGCTGGAAACTGTAAGTGTACTTTGATCAGGAAGACAGCAAGCAAAGAGGTGATTAAACTAGAAAATTAACCTGTAAATTGGGTTTTGTTCTTACTGGAATGGGATGGAAGCTGAGTGGTCCTAATCACCTGACTTACTACTCCAATAATGTCTAAATGGGGGTGATTTGGTTAAGAAAATAACGTGGAGTAGGTGGGAGGTTAACGAGATTTGGAAAATGACACAGGGAGAGCATGGACTGAGACTCGGGGATGAGCAGCAGACTCCACATGGGAACATGTCCAGGGATGAGACTTTATACCTTTACTTTGTGCCAGAAATGTTCTGTATGCCCAGACTCCAACATGTCATCTAATATGAGAATAAAGCCAACTTTTGAATTCTAAATACAATATTCCAAATTGAACTACAGCAATAAATGAAGGTCTCTCAATAGGAAGCTGAAATACACACGTATATTGTAGATAACATGCATATATTTAAGCCTATGAATAATATGTTGTTCATTTGGGGAAATAAAGAAGTTGAAGATGGGTCTCACAGGGAAGAAAACACTTCTGTATTTCCTTCTATTTCTCATCTGCATGCACACAGAAAAACAGTAATCAAATCTTGCCTTTCTATATTTCAAGACCTATCAGAGCTGTTCTTGTGGATTTATTCAGAGTACTAAAATGCTAGAATAATTTGAATTATACAAAAAGGTCCAGATGTACATTTTCTGACTAAGCTGAGCTCCACCTTGATAAGGAGCATATCTATAATGCTCTCTTGGGTTATAGGGCTAGTGGAACTACTTCTTGCGATGGAATGAACTCTCTTCACTTCTTTGGCCGAGATATTTGCTAATGTGAAAAGCAATAAATATTTACATGCTTATTACATGTTGATGTAGACTAGGGCCTGAGAACTTGCAGCTCTCCACATGTTGTTTGATTGAAACTTCCATCATTATGAACTAATATGATATGGGGTGATGGGAGCTACAATCCACAAATATATGCAGAGCCACATGTTCTCCATCTTTTTATAGACCTTGCCAGAGAGACATGGGAAAATGCTGCACATACTCAGCTCTCCAGAAGCTCATGTCCCCGGTCTGGAGTTGCCACAGGGGAGATGAGCATACCTGGGTGCAACCGGGCAGAGGACTTAAAAACTGCTGCTGCTGACACCTCTCCCAGCTCCTTCCCCGGTCTGGCATTGCTGTGGTGGAGATGAGCACAGCTGGGTGTGCCCAGGGCTGAGGACTTAAAAACTGTTGCTGATGATGCCTCTCCCTGCTCCTTCCCTGGTCTGGCATTACCGTGGGGGAGTTGAGCACACCTGGGTGCACCCAGGGCTGAGTACTTAAAAATTGCTGCTGACACCTCTCCCAGCTCCTTCCTCGGTTCGGCATTGTCGTGGGGGAGACGAGCATACCTGTTTGTTGTTTTTTGCTGGTTGCATTTTTGTATTTAACATTGTATTTTTCTGATTTGTAATTAGTAATTTGTATTTATGATTTTTTGCATTTGTAATATTGTATTTTTGCATATTGTATATAGTTTTTTATGTTGTAAGCCACCCTGAGTGGTGCTTGCACTAGGAGGGCGGGGTATAAATAAAGCTCCTATCCTATCCTATCATGTAATACATGAATTGGTCTGGAATACTGTTGTGTCTGGAACAGGAGGAGTAATCTAGCCAGCCATGCCAAGTTAAACAACAACAAAATTTATTACAAGAAGAAGAACAGAACTGAACAGGTTTTGGGCAATCTAACTTATATACAGTGCACACTATTCCACCACAGACTGTATGGTACCAATTATCAGCAGTCCTAATAAAGCAGAACTAATGCTTATATACAACATTCCTTCCCCCTTAGCAAGGAATCCACTCTCAGAACCTTTTAGGTGGACCGCAGGTACGTTTAGGATGGTCCACATGTATGTGGCCCTGGGAGGTGAGTATGGAGCAACCAGAATCCATGGATTTTCCGGCGAACCCACTAGAAAACCGAGGCTGGCTAGGTTCTCATGGAGGTACATGAGGAGTTTGTGCTGGTCTCATTGTGCAAGGAACTATCTCCTCCGCGGAGTCTGTGGAGTCTAATTCAGGGGGCTCCCTGGGGAGTAAATGGCTTACAATGAGATAGAGGGAGGTGGCTGACTGAGGATGTTTGAAATTCGCTCAAAGTCTGGAGGCTCCACTCCTTCCTCAGAAGGAACTGGTTCAGGAGACTCAAGGGACCCTGCCTCCATGGAGACGTTTTGCTCCGCCACATCTGATCTGCGTGCCTTCTCTAGATTAACCCATTATCCATAAGCACCTTATAAGATACTGGTCCAGTTTATTCTAGTACCTCCCCCCCCCAACCATGGGGATCCTGGGGCATAATTCCAGCCATGCACAGCTTGTCCTACCAAAAACCCTTTAGAATTACACACATCTACATTCCACCCTTTATCCTCTATGCAATGCGGGTCTAAACAGTCAAAAAACGTAGATTATTTTCTATTCATTAATAGGTCGGCTGGCGAAAAACCTGAAGCCAAAGGGGTAATTCTGTGTGTTAACAGAAATAGCCCAGTCGAGATGTACTTTAGACCTTGCAAAAATTCCCAAGTTAATGAAACTCTAGGATGTTGTGTATGGGTGCCCAGTGGAGTTATACTTAATTTATCCAACAAAATTTCCTTGTGGAACCTGGGGGGTGGGGGGGAAGGGGGCAAAAACTGCAAAATTTTAGCACTCTTCTCAGTTTTTTGATTATATCTTTTAAACCATGCATTTTTTGTTTACTACATGTAATTAGAAAGTTGTAGAACATTAAAATTCCTTCAATTATCACTGGTCAAACTTATTTTTTAACCCCATAGGTACCGAGATACAGGACTTTGAAAAAGTGCTAAATTTGTCAAATTTGTTTTAAAAAACTGCTAAAAAGGCTGGTTTTTGCGATGTATCCTCTATTTTGCAACATATTTAATGGAATTTTGGATTCTACTTCAATTTCCAAACATTCAACTACATCCCCATCCCCCCTCTTCCCCATCCCACTACCCCCTCCTCTGTAGGATGACATCAACAAAATAAACTTGATCACAATGCTGATGGCAGAAATGACAGCAAAGGGGATACTTAAGATGCAGCTATTATGATTGTGAGAACAGCAATATCAAAGGCTGCTGCATATGACAGTGTTGTAATCACAGGTGAAGATGTTGATCTCCTCATGAACTGACCGCCCTTGCCTCCACTACTCACAAAAACATCTACTTTCAGAAGAGTGGGAGAGGCAATGCTCCATCAACCTTATATTCAGCAACTTCATGCAAGATCGACCCAAAAGACATCCTGTTTCTTCATGCAGTCAGTGGTTTGACACTACTTTAACCCCGTTTGATCAAGGGAAGAAGAAAGTGTGCAAGCTGTATGAGAAGAACAGTTCCCTACACTTTTTGGCTACTGCTTTTAAAGACTCGGAAGCCACCCCCTGCCAGATTTCCGAGGCAGGGGATAAGTTTTTGGTAGCGCTGTATGGGTGGGAACATGGAGACCGACATGTTGGACAACCTCCGGTACCAACTGTTTACCAAGTCGGTGGCCAAACCCACATTCCAGTTGGCCAGACTCCCTCCTACCAAAGATGCTGCCACCCACCATATTATTCGCACACACCTCCAAGTCCAGATCTGGCTACGTAATGATGACATCATACCATCAGTTTGGAGGTGGTCACTGAAAAGAGAAGAAGGAAGGGGACGGCCATCATTTCTGCCACTCTAGGTGCTTGTTGGTGCAAGGATACAGGGCAAAGAGAAGGAGTAAGGGGACTGCCATCATTCCTTCCACCCCGGGCGCTTGTTGGTGCAAGCGCACAGGGCAAAGAGAAGGAGGAAGGGGACCACCATAATTCCCACCACCCCAGACGTTTGTTGGTGCAAGCGCATAGGGTGAAGTGAAGGAGGAAGGGGACCACCATCGTTCCCACCACCCTGGGCACTTGTTGGTATGAGCGCACAGGGCAAAGAGAAGGAGGAAGGGGACCGCCATTGTTCCCGGCGCCCCAGGCACTTGTTGGTGTGAGTGTATGGGGCGAAGAGAAGGAGGAAGGGGACCACCATCATTCCCGCTGCTCTGGCCACTTACAAATCTCAAAGCAGTCAATGGGAAGAAGGAAGAGGTGAAAAGCTGAGGGTAGGAGCCCCAATCCAGCATCCCCTCAACCATCCCCATCCCCACACAGGGGTGAAGGGAAGCCACAATGGAAAAGGAGCTGCTGCATGCAAAGGATAAGTAATTGATCTGCAATACTGCATCTGAATAAATATAGTTGACTTAATATAGCAACTGACAGCATATTTACAAGAAACTGACTTACATAGTGACTTGATACAGTGAACTCACAGTAGAGACTTTATATAACTTATAGTAGAGACTTTATATAGTGGACTTTCCATTTCACTAATCAGCTGAACTTTCACTCTGATACTGTGTTTTAAACTGTGACAATATGTATGATAATACTCTGTTTTAAACTGTTTTAAACCTTGTTTGTAAACTGTAATAACATGTATGATGGGAGGATACTCATGTGGAAACTGGCAAACCATACAACAAAGCTGCCAAGAGAACCCTATTGACCAAAACAAAAGGCAAAACAAAGGGACAGTCTAGATGAAATAGGATGCTTAGCCCACCAGGTTGGAAGAGGGGGATGGACAGGAAAGGGGGAGGAGAAATACAGTGTTGCAAGGAACAATATTGCATAGGGACATTGAATGTGAGACCTATGAATCAAGGAAAACCGGGAGTGGTTAAAAATGAGATGGAAAGAATAAGCATTGACATCTTGGGAATCAGTGAGTTAAAATGGACAGGGATGTGAGAATTCAGCTCTGGAAACCATCCTATCTACTATTGTGGACAAGAAAACCACAGGGAAATGGAGTAGTCATAATTGTCAACAAAAGAGTGAGAAAAGCAGCAATGGGATATAAAAAAATGACAGAATGATGTCAGTCAGAATCCAAGGCAAACCTTTCAATATCACTGTAATCCAAATATATGCACCAACCACTGGTGCAGTTGAAGCCACAGTTGACCAATTCTATGAGGAGCTACAACACCTCATAGAACAGACACCAAGAAATTATGTCCACATCATCTTGGGAGATTGGAATGACAAAGTAGGAAATCAAAAAGTTTGGTCTTGGAACACAGAATAATGCAGGGCAAAGATTGATAAAGTTCTGCCAAGAGAACACACTAGTCATAGCAAACACCCTCTTCCCAGCAACACAAGAGGGAAATCTACACATGGACATCACCAGATGGCCAGCATCGAAACCAGATTAATTACATACTCAACAGCCAAAGATGGAGAACCTCCATACAGTCAGCAAAAATGAGAACTGGAGCAGACTGTGGCTCAGATCACAACCTACTGATTGCAAAATTCAGGCTTAGACTAAAGAAAATAGGGAAAACAATTAGACAAGACAATTATGACCTAGACAACATCCCTAAAGACTACACGGTGGAGGTGAAGAACAGATTTAATGACTTTAATAGACAGTGTGCCAGAAGAATTATGGACAGAGATGCTGGACACAATTCAGGAAGCAGCAAGGAAAACTATTCCAAAAGAAAAGAAGTTAAAAAAGCAAAGTGGTTGACTGATGAGGCTCTTAAAATAGCAGAGGAAAGAAGGAATGCAAAAGTCAATGGAGAAAGGATAAAATGCAATCACTTGAATACAGCATTCCAAAGAAAAGCAAGGCGAGATAAGGAAACCTACCTAAATGAACATGGGGAAAAAACAAAAGAGGCAGGACTAGAGATCTTTTTTTAAAAAGGGCAAAATCAAGGGAATATTTAAAGCAAAAATGACCATGATAAGGGACAAAAATGGAAAGGAGTTAGCTGATGCAGAAGAGATTAAGAAAAGATAAGAGTACAAATAGGAACTCTACAAAAAGGACCTCAACACTCCTGATAATAACAATGATGAGGAAATTGAACTTGAGCCAGACATCCTAGAGAGTTAAATTAGAAAGGCCCTAAGAAGCACTGCAAACAACAAAGCTAGTGGAGATGATGGTATCCCAGTTGAATTGTTCAAAGCCCTAAAAGATGATGGAATGCGGTGTAGCGGCTGGGGTGTAGTAGTAATGGTAGGAAAGGAAAAACACTCCCAAGTGAAGATCATTGTGATGTTAATTCCGTTTAATCCGGAAGTAGCATGTAGAAAATAATGTAATCATAAGAAGATACTTGTGTCTCTTATTCAATTCATAAGCAGTACACTGAGTAATACAACTGTAATTAGATATCAAATTGTATGGTTCGAGAAAGTATCTTGCGGCTTTAAATGAATTATAAGCTGTGTCTTTAAGGAAATGTAGACTGTGAAATGGCGATGTCCTTCCGGTAACTGGACATTTCGTTGCACTTTATCAAGCGTCTACAACACAAAATATATACAATGTAATACAATATGTCCAAAGGTTTTTAGAAAGTCTATGTTCAATTTAACATTGTTGAAACATTAATAAAGACTGAGGCTAAAGTTCTTAATTTCATAAAGACTGTATGCAAGTTCGGGACCAAGCAAAAACCTCATAGGTAAATTCTGTATATCTATGTATGTACCAAATCTCTTATTGTATGAAATACTGATATTCAATATTCATTACTGACAGTATATAAAACAACTGGGTCAACGACAGAGTAACATCATATTTACGTATACGCTAAATCGAACATCTGTAGCCTTCTTGGATCTTACCGTCTATATCGAGAAGAATCAAATTAGAACTAGGCTGTATCATAAACCAACAGATCGTTACGCGTATTTGCAATATAGGTCTTATCACCCACACCACCTGAAGAGCAACATACCTTACAGCCTACTTATTAGAGCCAAAAGGAACTCCTCGAAAGAACAAGACTACAGGATTGCAGCCAAAGACATTTCATGTGCACTAAGCAACAGGGGATATCCGGAACATATATTAGTCAATGCACAAACAAAAGCGGACTCACGGACTAGAAGCTCTCTTCTCGAAAGACGACAGGAACTAACAGTATCCCAACAAAGATTATTCTGGTCTATAGATTACACTCCGCTGGCTAATCAAATCAAGCGTATTATCAATAGGCACTGGCACATTTTGGATATGATACCGGGGTGCGAACAGAAACCATTAGTAGGATTCAGAAGAACCAATACACTAGCCAACCTCCTCTCACGAACAGACATCTCCACTTCGGACAAGAAGCGATCGCCTCTCCCTGCAGGACACCACATCTGTGGTCATTGCAAAATTGTGCACATATGATAAGCTCAAAAACTGTCAAATTACCCTCGAGTAACTTCACATTGGAACTTACTTCATTTTCTAATTGTAATTCAAAAAACATCATATACATGGCAATATGTCCTTGCCAGCTAGGCTATGTAGGACAATCCAGTCGGTCTCTTAAAATTCGCTTAGGGGAACATCTGTCCCGAATTAGAAACAGGACCACCACGGCTCCTCTGGTTAACCACTTTCTTAGCAAACAACACAAATTAGGAGATCTAAAAATGATTGTTTTGGGGACTATCACTGAAAACAAATATCATATTTTAAACTTGGAAAAGGTTTTATTACAAAGAGAAGCCTTTTATATCCATCGATTCAACACATTAACACCACACGGCTTGAATACGGAATGGGAACCATCATCATTTTTATGAACATTTAATCAATATATATAAATAGGCTCAATATGGCTCTCTGAGAAACAACAGGTCCCTTTAAGAATTTTAAAATCAGCATGAGGATTTCCAACTAGGCACTTGCTTCTAGGAGCCTGCATTACATTCCTTTCACATGGCATTAGTATTTTGCCTGACTGATAACACATGAGGGAGTAAAAATAAGATTACTTAAAGAGTAGATGATTATAGTCAGTTAACGCGAGCACACTTTACAAGACTACAGGAGGTGCGGACGCGCGGATTACAAACATAAAGAGAGATATCTACGTCTAGGTATGTGTTTCCTTCAGTCCACAAATGGTTCAACATAAGATTGCTTACTCTGTCGTTGACCCAGTTGTTTTATATACTGTCAGTAATGAATATTGAATATCAGTATTTCATACAATAAGAGATTTGGTACATACATAGATATACAGAATTTACCTATGAGGTTTTTGCTTGGTCCCGAACTTGCATACAGTCTTTATGAAATTAAGAACTTTAGCCTCAGTCTTTATTAATGTTTCAACAATGTTAAATTGAACATAGACTTTCTAAAAACCTTTGGACATATTGTATTACATTGTATATATTTTGTGTTGTAGACGCTTGATAAAGTGCAACGAAATGTCCAGTTACCGGAAGGACATCGCCATTTCACAGTCTACATTTCCTTAAAGACACAGCTTATAATTCATTTAAAGCCGCAAGATACTTTCTCGAACCATACAATTTGATATCTAATTACAGTTGTATTACTCAGTGTACTGCTTATGAATTGAATAAGAGACACAAGTATCTTCTTATGATTACATTATTTTCTACATGCTACTTCCGGATTAAACGGAATTAACATCACAACGATCTTCACTTGGGAGTGTTTTTCCTTTCCTACCACTAAAAGATGATGGAACCAGATTACTGCATTCAATATGCCAGCAGATCGGAGGGGGCAGTGGCCACAGGATTTGAAAAGATCAGTATACATTCCAATCCCTAAAAAGGCCAATGCCAAAGAATGTTCAAATTGTCAAACAATTGTGCTCATCCCACACGCCATCAAGGTGATGCTCAAGATAATACAGGCTTCAGCAGCATGATGAGAGAGAACTACCAGAGGTGCAGGCTGGGTTCAGAAGAGGCAAGGGGACTAGAGACCACATTGCCAACATACGTTGGATCATGGTAAAAACAAGGGAATACCAGTCTACTTCTGTTTTATTGACTGCACCAAGACATTTGACAGTGTGGACCACAACAAAATGTGGCAAGTAATTAAAGAGATGGGAAAACCATAACACCTCATATGCCTCATGAGAAATCTGTACATGAAAAAAGAAGCAAGAGTTAGGACAGAACATGGAATGACATGGTGGTTTGGAGTAGGGAAAGGAGTAAGACAAGGTTGCATTTTATGACCCTGCTTATTCAACTTATACACAGAGCACATAATGCACAAGGCAGGGATGGAGGAATCACAATATGGGATAAAAATTGCTGGGAGAAACATAAACAATTTGAGATATGCAGATGATACCACCCTAATGGCAGAAAGTGAGGAAGACCTAAAGAAGCTCCTGATTAGGTTGAATGAAGAGAGTGCAAAAGCTGGCTTGAGACTCAATATCAAGAAAACCAAGATAATGGGAACAGTCCCTATCAGCTCCTGGAAAATAGATGGGGAAGAAGTAGAGGCAGTGACAGATTTTACTTTCTTAGGATCTAATATCACTGCAGATGGTGACTGCAGCCATGAAATAAAAAAGGCAGCTGATTCTGGGGAGACAAGCTATGAGAAACCTGGGGAACATAGTGAAAAGTAGAGACATCACTTTGAAAACAAAAAATCTTATAGTCAAAGCAATGGTATTCCCGGTGGTAATGTATGGTTGTGAGAGCTGGACCATTAGGAAAGCAGAGCGCAGAAGAATAGATGCCTTTGAGATGTGATGTTGGAGGAGAGTTTTGAGAGTCCCCTGGACAGTGAGGAGAAAAAATAGGTCAATCCTAGAAGAAATCAACCCTGACTGCTCAATGGAAGGTCAAATAGTAAAGATGAAGCTAAAGTACTTTGGACATCAAATGAGAAGGGAGGATTCACTTGAGAAGGCCTTGATGCTAGGAAAGGTGGAGGGCAAGACAAGAAGGGGGCGGCCAAAGATGAGATGGCTAGATGGTATTGTAGACACAATGGGCACAGAGCTGGGTGGGCTGAGGAGGATGGTGGAGGACAGAGGTGCCTGGAGGACAATGGTCCATAAGGTCGCAGAGGGCCGGAATCGACTGTGTGACTGAACAACAACAACACTGACAAGGGAAGGTGTTATTTCCATCAGAGCCACTCAAAACACAGCCCATGACAACATCTTGAATATAATCTCCTGTAAATGCAAGAAAGGGTGCAGCACTGCAGGTTGCAGCTGCAAGAAAGCAGGACTGCGGTGCTCCACCCTTTGCAAGAACTGCGTTGGGAACGGTTGTGAAAATTCCCCCGAGCCTGACCTCCAGGAGGAAGAAGTGGGGGACTGCGAAAAGCAGAGCATGATGGATGCAGTGCTGGATATGGACGAAGAAGGAGAAGAAGAGGAAGCTCTGTACGGTGCAAAATGCCAAAAACATTAAATGCATGCTTCTCAGTACTTCCTGTTTTACTTTATGTTGCTTCCCATTTTTTATTACATTTTACTGTACATAACTATTAATAATTTCATAAGAAATACCTGTGTTTTTTTTAGTCTTTATTAACCTAAAGAACATCTTGTAAAGATCACTCAGGGGGTGGGTCAAAATTTCCAAACTGAAAGACGAACTCTTTTTCATGCTCTTTGAACCTTAGATGTACACTGTAAGTATGAACATCCTATAGAGGAGGGGATAGTGGGAGGGGGAAGGGGGGAGGGGATGTAGTTGAATGTTTAGAAATTGAAATAGAATCAAAAATTTCATTCCCTACAATGCCCAACCCAATCCTCAATGTCCCAATCGAGTCTGTGCCACCAGAAGTAACTCCTGGCATGAGCCTTAGAGTGAACAATACCAGGGTTACGTACGTAGAATCTTTCCCCAAAGCACTGATGGGATAACCACTCTATTTCCCCATAAGAAACATCCCCTTTCCTGTGACAGTTCATTCCTTTTTGTGTAATAAATCCTAAACTTATCAGAAACTGGTGGTGTTGGGACCCCTTTTGCACCCATGCCATGAACTTGAGCAATAGGGGATCCTTCTTAGTAGCAGCCATAAAGTCCTCAATGGACACAGGTGGGGTATCCAAGACTTCAATCATGAGGCCCTGCTGGTCCAAAGTAATCTTACCCACAGACTCGATTGGAGACCTCGAGAGGGCATCTGCATTAGAAATAGAGGATCCCAGGTGATATTGCAATGGGAAGTGATACGCTTGCAAAAACAATGCCCACTTCAGCATTCTAAGAGACAAAATCTGAGGGGTGGGTTTATCAAAGGCGAAAATGCCCAGGAGTGGCCTGTGATCAGTGACGATTGTAAATAGCCGTCTGTAAATGAAATCATGAAATTTCTTTGTTCCAGCGATGATATCCAGAGCTTTCCTATCAATTTGAGTATACCATTTCTCTGTGTCCAAAAGGGACCTTGAAAAATAAGCAATTGGTGTCTCCCTCCCCTCTCCCAGATCGTGACAGAGTACTGCCCCTACTCCGACTGGGGAAGCATTGCAGACTAAAAGAATGGGCTTACTAGGGTCAAAATGAGTAAGAACAAGAGTAGAAGATTCTTAACCTCCTGAAAAGCCCGATTCTGAGCGGGCTCCCAAAGCCACACAGCCTGTTTCCTGAGTAGAGAGTGCAAAGGTGCTGCCATGGTGGCCTTTTGAGGGAGAAATGAGCGGTAAAAATTCAAGAGCCCTAGGAAGGACTGCAACTTGCCCTTCGATGTTGGATACGGTGCATCCAAAACAGTAGTGACTTTGGAGGCAGCAGGTTTAACACCTTCTGGAGTAACCTTGAAACCCAGGAAATCAACCTCCGTAGCATAGAAATAGCATCTTCCCCTCTCCCTGTGTCATTTTCCAAATCTCGTTAACCTCCCACCTACTCCAGGTTATTTTCTTAACCAAATCACCCCCATTTAGACATTATTGGAGTAGTAAGTCAGGTGGTTAGGACCACTCAGCTTCCATCCCATTCCAGTAAGAACAAAACCCAATTTACAGGTTAATTTTCTAGTTTAATCACCTCTTTGCTTGCTGTCTTCCTGATCAAAGTACACTTACAGTTTCCAGCCTCAACCTTTTACATTTATCACCAAATGCACTAGATGTCAACAGTCTGGAACACAGTAAAATACCCAATCTGAGACCAGCATCTTGAAAACGCTCTAGCACCTTGCCCAACTTGAGCGCAAGGTCCCCCTTATCTTTACCAGTGATCAAAACATCATCAAAATAGGGTAATACCCCAGGGAGACCCTTCAGCAGTCTTTCCACTAAGCCTTGGAAAATACCAGTTGCCACATTGACACCGAATTGGAGGTGACTAAACTTAAATGCACCCATGTGTGTCATAATAGTTTGACATAACGCAGAAGCAGGCATAACAGGCAATTGCTGGTAAGCCTGGGCCAAATCTAATTTTGCAAAACACTTGTCCCCATTAAGCGAAGCCAGCAGGTGGCTGACCACCAGTACAGGATAGGAGTTTGGGCAAATCACCTTATTTATAGTACATTTGTAGTCCGCACAAATACGGATATCTCCATTGGACTTGATCGCAGTTATGATCGGAGTTTCCCATTCAACTGAATCCACCAGTTCCAGAATGCCCTGCACTACTCATCTATCAAATTTGGCCTCCATGCGGTCCTTGAGCGCAAAATGCACCCGACGAGACTTCATTCTGATGGGCACAACATTAGGGTCTAAATCAAAATGAATAGGGCCCCCCTTGAATGTACCCAACCCCGAGTGGAAAACATCAGGAAATGTATCAGAAGTAGACTGGATGGGGTCATCCTCAACCAAATTTATGCCCCAAAAGGCAATACCCAGCGGTCCAAACCACTGTGAATGTAGAAGATTGTTCTTACCAGTCTTAACCACAACAAGTGAAGGCTTGCAGAAATACCTCAAAAATGCACAAGGAAGGTGCCAATGCCAAGCACAGGAATGTGCCCACCCTGTACGTCACTCAACCTGACCCTCAAGGCCTGCAGCTTGGGGTGGTCAGATGGGGAGAGATGGTAGAATCCGGGTTAGTTAGGGGGGTGGCCACGAGGCAGCCTGGCTGCCATTTTGCGAAGCGACGGAGGGGAGAAGTTCGCTCCGACACTTCCCTCTTTGCCTTCACCTCTTTTTAAGAGGCTCGCTTTGATTGAGCTTGAATCGGAGGTTTTCTATTCCTCCGAACAGCATCGCTTGAGCCATGGCGCCCAAGCGCAAGGTGCAGGCGGCCACTCGGTCGCACCAAAGGGGGGCTCAGGCCACCCCTCCACTTCTTCGGGGGTGCCACCAGGCCGGAGGGCTCGGACGGCACCCACACAGGGTGGTGGTGGGGTTTTTGTACCCACTGCCACCAACGAGCCCAGTCTGAGGACTTGGGCGGGGGCGGCTCAGGCCTGCTCCCCGGGGGTTCTTACCCCCACTGCTTCTTTGCCCGGCTCGGGGCATAGCGGCCCGCCCGGGCACGGTGCGGGTTTCCACCCCACCGTCCTACCGGCCCCTCATGGGCCGGATTACTGGGCATGGCCATATTCTGGCCAGGGATTACGACATGGGTTTATCCCTCAGCAATTGCCCTGTGGGCCATCCGGCCCATCCGGCCCACCTTTTTCTGGGGGGTTGGAGACTGTGGATGCTCTCCTTTCCCCCATCTCGGTGCTGGAGGCTTCAATGGGCATTGCTCCACCACCTTCGGATGGTGGGCTTGCCAACTCTCACACGCCCGCCGTGGCTGCACAGTGGGCCGCCAATAGGGTTGGCCGGCACAACAAGGCTTTCCATCGGCTACCGGCCCTACCTGGCAGGGGTGCATCGGGAGGCAGAGCTCGATACCTGTCGCAAGCTCCGACAACAGCGGGGCGGAACCCCCAGTGGGGGCGGCCCAGGGGGATGTACCGAGTGAGTATCCTGGTCAAGTCAGTACACCAGTGACACTAGCCAATACTGCTGGGGGGGGGTACAGTGGCCATGGCCGCAACAAGTGACTGTGGGAGGACAGTTTAACCCGCACTGTCCGGTTAATTCCTGGTTGCACAATTATCCCCCAGTAATTCCATGGGTGACCGCCCCTACGGGTATGCCTACTTTCCCCGGGGTCCTACAGGGCCCACTGTGGGCACCCACAACTCAATCCGTGCCAACGGCGGCCCTGCCGACGGCAGGTTACTACTTGCCCCTGGGTGACCATTTGTCCCAGGCTACGAGGGAAAAGATTTGGCGTGGGGAATACGTGGACATTTTCACCCTCCTGAACCGTGAACCTACGAAGGAGGAGAGGGAGGGGCAGGACAACAGGGACAAGGAGTTGGACTGTCGTTGTAAGCCACCTCACACTTGGGCTAATTGGTTACCGGCCTATCTAATTTATATGGCAGTATACCTTAGGGCCCATCCTGATTTGGCCATTCCAATGGTCCAGTACCTGGACAATATTTACCGGGCTGTAGTTGATTTCCCTGGACCATCATGGTTGGCCTATGACGAAGAATTTAGGATGAGGGTGGCCCTTCATCCTAAGATGAGGTGGGACGAGCCCTGCCAGCAGTTGTGGCTGCTGTATATGTCTCCCACGCGACCGGCGCCTGGTGACTGGTACCACTGTGGCAATGCCTGCTACGACACAGACTCCCCGCCAGCTGGCGGGGCAGGGGGTTCCAGCCCGCCTGCTGTGTTGGAGTTTCTCCGCCAACGGAGTGTGCAACAAGTGCCAGTGGCGATATAGGCACGAGTGCACTTCTTGTTCCGGCCCTCATGCCGTATCTGCGTGCCCACGGGCCAGTGGGTCAAGGGGGCAGAGGAAGGGGTGGACAGGGGGCGGCCAGAGCTCCCTCTGACGTTGCTACCCATTCAAAAGGCCCCCTCCCCAATTAATGTCCCAGTGCTTGAACGATGGCTGCATGCTTATCCTAGACAGGATGATGCAAGATACCTACTTGAGGGCTTTCAGTTTGGCTTCCGCATACCCTTTCAAGAGGTTCGTGGGCCTCAGGACGCCCTGAACCTGCTGTCTCTCAGGGGTAATGAGGACATCGCTGCGGAGCAGATAGCCAAGGAGATTAAGGCACAGAGGGTGGCGGGGCCGTTTGACGACCCCCCATACCCTAATTTGAAGGTATACCCTCTAGGTTTAGTTGCGAAGAAGTCCCCGGGTGACCTTTGCTCTGTTAGGTATACGTCCTTTGACCAGGCCTTACAGATGGTACGCTCGTGTGGTCCCGGGGCGCAATTGGCAAAGTGTGATATCAAATCGGCATTCTGATTATTGCGAGTGCACCCTGATGACTTTGAGCTGTTAGGTTTTTGTTTTCGGGGCAAGTTTTATGTGTACAAGGCCATGCCTTTTGGCTGTTCAATATCATGTTCGGCCTTTGAACGATTTAGCACCTTCCTCCACTGGGCTTTGTTTGTAGGTCAGGGTCCAGATCGGTAGCCCACTACCTCGACGATTTTTTGTTCGGGGGTGGACATGCTACGGGCACGTGTGCCTGTCTGCTCACCACATTTCAGGCTCTTATGCATGAACTGGGCGTCCCCCTAGCACCTGAAAAGACTGAGGGCCCAGCCACCACTCTTACCTTTTTAGGTATTGAAATCGACACCGTGGCCCAGACATCCAGGTTGCCTATGGAAAAGGTGACCTGGATCTCTGCCGCGATTTGGGCAATGCTTGCCAAGCGTAAGGTGTCCCTCCGAGAGTTACAGGTGCTTCACGGTCACCTCAACTTCACCTGTAGGGTAGGGACGCCAGGCAGAGCATTTGCCAGGCGTCTGTGCGACGCAATGGTGGGCCTTTCAAAACGGCACCATAGGGTACGGCTGATCAAGGGTTTATGGGCAGACCTAACGGTTTGGCTCACATTCCTGCAGGACTTTAATGGCGTCTCCTTTTGGAGATCTGAGCTTATGGTCAGCCCTCATTTTCAAGTACAGTCGGATGCCTCCGGCTCCCTGGGTTATGGAATTTACTTTGAGGAACGGTGGACCTATGGTCAATGGCCTCAGACATGGCAAGGCACGGATCGCTTATGCGATCTTACATTTCTGGAGTTCTTTCCCATTTTAGGGGCCCTAATGCTCTGGGGGGATAGGTGGGCTAATTCGGTAGTTCACTTTTGGTGTGACAATGCTTCAGTGGTGCACATTTTCAACACCCAGACATCCAAATCCCCCAGAGTCATGGCCTTAGTTCACCAATTTGTTTTGAGGTCCTTACGCCTTAACGTGCTCTTCAGGGCCAGACATGTGCCAGGCATTAATAATGATATTGCTGACGCTTTATCCCGCCTGCAGATCTCCTGGTTCCGTGCCTTGGCTCCAGACGCAGAGGAACTTCCCTCTCCACTCCCAGCCGAGATTTGGACATTTGGCGAGGAGAGGTGAACCGGGCGATAGGCATGTCTTTGGCACCTCGCACGCGTAAGGCGTATTTGCATGCACTCCTCCAATTTAGGACTTTTTGTGTGCAAAGGCACTTGCCCAAAATGTGGCCGATACCGGTCGACCAGATTTTGCAGTATATGGTGCACCTTCATAAGCAGGGGTTAGCCCCATGCACCATAGCCGCCAGGCTTTCTGCCTTGGCATTCATGGCCAAGGCACAGGGCTTCACTGACTGTGTGAATGACTTCCGCATACGCCACGTATTGGAAGGGTGGACACGTGAACGTGGCCACCGCCCGGACACACGTCACCCTGTTTCCCCAGGTGTTCTTACCCACCTTGCCCGAGGTTGGCATAGACTGTGTTACGATAGGTATGAGGAGGCTCTTTTTCATGCAGCTACCACCGTAGCTTTCTTTGGAGCTCTCCGAATCAGCGAGCTGGTCCCATTGTCAAAGGGGGATGCGTCTCGTAGGGCACTGGATCTCGACAATGTCCTTATCAACCAGGAGTGGGCCCAGTTGAGGATTCGCTCCTCAAAGGCCAATCAGCATGGAGTAGGCAGTGGTGTTAGACTGCTACGTTGCACGTTTGCTGACATCTGTCTGGTTGGTGCCCTACAGGCATTTTTGGCAGTGAGTGGCACGCACTCTGGCCCGTTTTTCTGCCACCAGGATGGGTCTCCCCTTACCAAATTTCAGTTTTGGAGGGTGACCGGTATGGCACTTCACAGTGTCGGCCTCCCTGGGGCTCGTTACGGCACCCATTCATTCAGGATAGGCGCCGCTTCAACTGCGGCTGCATTTGGGTACTCTGAGGCTGATATATGTAGGATGGGTAGGTGGGGGTCTGCACGTTTTTCATTATATGTATGTCCCCTCACTGTATGTGTACCATTTATGTCCTTACTTCCCTTTTCTTCTTTTACAGACCCTGTGTGTCTACGCACACCGGTGGCAGTATGGCTGGTGGGCCACAGTTATGTGCACTGGGTGGCAGAATATGCTGCGGCGACAGAGTGGGGACCCCATCTCGGGCTGCGTGCAGCCGCACGTATGCGTTGGTATGGTATGCGCGGCATGAGATGGCGGGAACTGTTGCCATTCCTGATGTCCATCAGGGATGCTGGACCGCCTGATGTCCTGATTCTGCTCCTCGGCAGCAATGATCTTGCACAGATCACTGGCCTTTCCTTAAAAATGTCGGTGTGCAGCGACCTGGCATTTTTACATCATTTATGGCCGTACACATGGTTGCTATGGTCTGACATCATGCCGAGACAGTATTATAGAGGAGGCATGGACCTCCGTGGTTTGGACCATGCCTGGCGGTCAGTGAACAGGGCTGTTGCACGGTTCCTTGTCGAGAATGGCTTGGGGACAGCCATTCGACATCCAGGGCTTCCAAAATTTTGACCTACATGCAGGAGATGGGGTCCACCTGTCGGCCAGAGGTATGGACCTCTTTCTGAAGGATGTCCAAGCAGGCCTGGTGATCGAGCTGACCGTCTGGGGGGGGGCGGTGAGTCATCACGGACACCTCCCCGTGTGGCGGGTAGCACTGGGTAAGGTAAAGATTTATGACCCATAGGTATCCGGCAGGTTTGCAATTGACTGGCCAACACGTAGATAGGTACAGGGGGAACAGGATTGGCCGGTCAAGGGCGAACCATGAAAGGGGTGATGTCAGGAGCTTCACAGCCTGCATCACCTTGATATTTGAATGGATACACGTCATAGGGTGGGGTCAATAGATAGTATATTGACTCCGGTCAACAATTTGTTTGTGTCAACAAACAAATTGATACAAATTGATACATGTAGCCAATTTCCATTGGCATTTTGGGTGGAACCTTACCAGTGCTACTGCGGCCTGCTTGCCTTAAAGAATTACAATTGGATGATATACCAATTGAATGTGATAATTCAGACTAGGGCATTATTCAATAAAAGTGGCCCGATGCCTTTAATCCAATACCAGTGTCTGAGTCTTTATTTGGGTGGGTGCGCCTGCAATGCCTTAGAATCTACTTTCTCCCTAGCTGAATTCCTCATTGCCTTCATTACCATTCTTCTCATAATGATGATGGACTTTCTTTAGTTTCCAGAGGCAGTCTTGACTGAAATATTATGCAGTCATTTTGCCCTTATGCTTTTATGTTCTCTATCAAAAAGAGCAGTATGATCTAGTATGCTTTGAACGTGAATGGTAAATTATATGGCTTAGCTTTCTTTAGAAAGATTCTTTCTGAAAGGCTGTTTAAATGATATTTAAAAAACCACCTAAATACCAGCAATCAAGGATTCCTTAAAAATCAAAATTATAATATGACTTTGAAATGAGATGTACTGGAAAGAATAGGAATATACTGTACTTTCAAAAGTGAATATTACATTAGATGGTTAGAATTATTTAGTAGTAGTTCGTTAAGTTATAAGAATCAACAATCTGAACCTATAGGTATACAAAGGAGAGAAAGGCATATAGGAGCAATAAACACTGAAGATGCAAAGTAAAATAATGAAAAACCAAAGGAGCTATTGGGTCAAAAATATGGAACTTTCTCCCCCAGTGTGTTACACTGGGGAAAACTGAATTCTCAGGATTTTTGTACCATTTTCTTCTTTTTGTGAAGGGCAAATCATTATAAAAGGGCTGAAAGGGGAATTATGGAGTAAGATAAGGACATAGGAACATGCTTGCTAAATGTCAGTTTATCCTATATTGATAAGCACATTTTTTCCAGGATAGTTTACATCATGGCAGAAGAAATTAATGAGATCATTTGAAGGGCACCACTTGCCTCTTGTCATAGTAAACCACATCTGCCTATTGAACACAGCTAATAGGAAGGTGACATTTGCAGATCTGTAAAAATGAACAGCAGCCTTCTTGTGGTATCCAATTCCATCCAATCCAATTTTAATTTATACCCCGCCTTTCTCGGGCCGAAGCCGACTCAAGGTGGCAACAACATATTAATCCATACAATATAACAACATAATAATAATTCAAAAATAGATTCAGTGCAATAAACAGACAATAATACAGTATCAAATTCAAAAAAGAGAAAAGAAAAAACCTAATATCAGTATATCACACGATACATAATTACAATGCATCAAACATATTCAATATGTGAGCTTGCAGATTCAGTCAGGAGCAGGCAGCAAGTTGTATTTAAGAGATAGGAAAGGAGGCATACTATATTCATATTCATAGACTAGGAACCATGCATCCTAAGGGTTTAAACTATGAAACTGATTTAACCTGCTTTTTGTAAGTACACAGGAATCAGAACCATGGTGCTCCTTGTAAGTAAAACAGTCAGTACACAGGTGGTAATGTGAGCTTGCAGATTCAGTCAGGAGCAGGCAGCAAGTTGTATTTAAGAGATAGGACTCTAATGGTATGCAACGTCCTTAGCAACCATAGAGAAATTACAGAAGAGACAGAGAGGACGCGAAACACAAGAGTGGTAAGCTTGGGTAAGCTTGGACTGGATAATGAGCATGGGGGCTTGCAGCTGGTTTGAACATATAATATTGTAACAGACATGTGTTTTGTAACCTTTCAGATATTGCAAAAACTCCCCTGATGAAATTTATTGAATGAAATGTCTAATTAACCGGATAGACGTCGGGAGTTTGGGGCCAATTTATATGGGAGTTTGACTTCCCAACTGAATACGAGTTTATGAGCTGTTTTGGACGAGAGATAGAAAGTGTAATAGAGGAATGAATCATTGTTTCATATTGTTACAAAGGACATAGAGAAGAAGTTGAAGAGAACATATTTGAATTTGGTTACTATTGTCAAGATTACAAAAGGAACTTGAAGACTTTTTGTGCAGAGAAGTATCTGAGTTTGTTTCTGTTTGATGACATTACAAGTTAATATACAAGAGTTTGCAAAATAAAAATAACATTAAGAATACAAAGACTTTATAAGAAGATTCGTTTATTATTATCTTCATCATTTTTGGGCATACACAAACGGTACATTGTGTTTGTATCCCAGCCCAACATCTTCAGCTGCAGCAACATCTGTCCATCTCCCTGTCTCTGTCTCTTTCGCTGCCCCCCGCTCTCACCACGGGTGGGAAATGACAAGTCCAGCGGCTCCGGCAGCAACATGATATTGAAGCCACAACAGTCGCCCCAATATCTTATTGATGTATTTCTTTGTTTCTTCAGCAGTACTCATAAATGCAGTCACAAGCTGGTTTGATTTTTCTCATAACAACAGTGCATGTTAAAGCATGTTGTTGAGATGCTGATGAAATTCTTTCTCATTTTCATATTGCATTGTGTATGTATAATTAATGAATTTAATGAAAAATTGTACATTTATGCAAGAAACATAGACTTTTGGCCCTCAGATATGCCCATCAAGCCACACTTCCTAAATATACTACAATGTATTGCTTGCACTGATGCAAGGGTAAGTGAACTTGGATCTCCAGATGTTCTTGGACTTCAATTCCCAGAAGCTCTGATCAACAGGTGTATTGACTTGGGATTCTGGTAATTGAAGTCCAAGAACACCTGGAGAGCCAAGTTTGCTCACTTCTGCATTAATGCATGCAAATACATACATACTGTTGTGACCTGGGTTCCAGGGTGCAAAGAAGAGGAGGACTTTCAGCCGGCCCAGCAGCCAGCTGTCACTCCAGAGCCAGCCAAGCAGGGCCAGAAGATTGGAGTTTGACAGCTATGCTAGGTGCCAGCAGGAAGCCTACTCAGGAACAGGCCAGCATACCTGCTCATTACAGGGATTCATTGAGGCATCAGCTGCAGCTGAGAAGGAGGAGGGCCCAGGCATGCCTCCTGAACAGATCCTCAGCTGTGGGGTCTGACTCTTTAAAGGAGAGGCATGCCAGCAGGCCTTTGTTGGGCCAATTAATCAGTTTGATGAACCTGGCACTGCACTCCTAGCTTCCTGACCTTGATTCCCTGAATTCTGAACATTGGACTGTAACCTTGACCACCCTCTTGGGTGACCCCTGCATCTGTAGCATGACTCCACTGGCTCTGGACCTCTGGACTGGTGACAAGGATTCTGCTCTGCTCATTCTGAAAGCTGAAATAAGGAGAAGCTCTCATTCTCCCATTGTAGCTCTAACCAGCTATAGAGCTCAGCTGGTGCTGGGCTCTGACACATACATACATACATACATACATACATACATACATACATACATACATACATACATACATACATTGTTGTTGACTGCAACTTGTATCTAAGAAGCAGTAAAAATGTCACTGGTGTGAATTTGTTTAAGGTTGATCCCATCTTGCCATGAAGTGCCCCACACACTATGATCTCAGAGCCATCACCCATGGCACACATGAAGCATGAAATGCAGGATTTAACACCAGGACTGCAATGGACCACTGCAGCCTTGAGGATATGGACAAGATGTGTCTTCACAGCCAGTCCATCTGGCATGGCCTCTTCTGCCTCCATTACCATTGGGAATCAGATTTCCTCCTCCGTTCATTTTGCTGTTGGGCCCCATATATGATGGTTTCCAGTGGCATTTCATCCACTGAGGGTGACTATCACCCCACCTAAATTGGCTCATCTGCCCGTAGCTGTTGGACCCTTTAGAGAGTCTGGTAGGGAGTCAGCCTGACACTTGGCATTGAGTCACTGGCTGTACGATCTACTCCATTACCATAGCAGTATGTCCGGCCAGACAGCATGCATGCATACATACATACATACATACATACATACATACATACATACAGGACATTGAGGTGTAAATAGGAAATAGGAACATATTTGCATATGTGGTGGTCTTGTGATAAACTAAAACTTTTTGGGAGTTTAATAGAGGTAGAAATAGTTAAGATCTTGAGCTTAATTGCTCTCTGGGGAGAAATAGATGAGTTAAGATTGGATGAGAACAAAAAAGACCTTTTGCTCACACTATTAGTCATAGCTAGACAAATATTGGCTAAAGAGTGGAAAAACAAATTGGAAGTTTGTAAAAAAAGATGGTACTCTGATGTTTGGCAAATGGCCTTGAATGAAAAATTGACTATGGAAGTCAATCAGCAAAAAGGTATTATAGTCAAGAGAAACTTTTGGGATATATGGAAACCCTTTGTAGAATTCATAATTGATGAATGGGGTTAAACCATGCCCAGAAATGTGTAGATTTTGGGAGGACAAATGATTTCATTAAGATCCTACAAATTGCCTCAGATTCCATTGTATAGCACTGTATTTGTTTTGTTGTGTTGCTATTTTGTTTGTCTTGTATTATATTTTAGGTTTGGGGTGGTGGTATCGTTGGCAATATGTAGGATGGTAGCTATGGTTGTGAAGTAACTTTATGATGTTATGTTACGTACGAAACGTGATTAAATAAAATCTTTAAAAAATACATACATACAGGATGTTAATATTTAACTGATTACATTTACCATATGGCAACAGTTTGAAAGGCATAGCTCTGTTTTCCTCACTTGCTCATTTCGAATACTGCCTTCTATCATTTTGTATCATTAAATATGCTAGTTTCTTAGCACTTAGCAGGAATGTCCTACTATTTAATTAATGTCTTGTAAATCTTGAGGACAGTAGAATAATGTCCATGAACTAATCAGTGGATGTGAATCTTAGCTGAACAGTGGAAGGCTTCCGGCAATGTCACATCATTTTAATTTATTTCCTCAATTTTCAGATCAAAATTAGAGATTTCAGGAATTGCAGGTTTTTTAAGCATCATAAAAAAATTGAAAATTAACATTTGACTTAATCAACCACAAAGTATATAAAGGATATATTTAAGTCTGATTTAATTGTATCAGGTTAAAATAAAAAAGGTGAAAAAGTCCTTAATTTCATCTGGATTTTCTCCTATATGAAGCACTTGTCTCCTTATTGCAGCTATCCCACACTGTTTCCTCCCTTAAGTTAACTAATTTATTCCATTTTCCCGACTGCTGCTGTTTTCTTCTCAGATTTGTCACATAACACTATTCTAGCCAGCCGGACACAATATAAATGTAATGATTATCAGGGACGTAGGTGGTGGAAAATGCCACACAAATGCTACGTTGGGCACCCAGAATATTTATTTTGGGAACACCTGGCAGGGCGGACCTTCGATCCAGCATCCTGCTTTGCCTTAATGAGCACTCCTCCCCCTAGCCCAATTCGCTGGGGTACAGGGACAGTGTAGCCTTCTGGATATGGCAGGTAATATTGATCACTTGGCAGAAGCTAGGCTTCTTAGTGCTGAGGTCTATGACACACAGCTTATGACTTGCAACTACTCCCCCCCCCACCCCACCTTAACAGACAGAACAATCCCTCTCACCGACTTCTGGAAGGCTTCTGGTGTTGAAGTGATGAGGACAATTGGAGCCACTTCTGCTCTACTGGGTTTCCTTCTCCTCCTTTACAAAGGCAGGAAAACATGACTGGCTTTTGAAGATTCATTGAAGGAAACACAATACTGGATACAGATCTTAAATTAATCTACACTACATAAAACACAAGCTAATAAAACAAATAAATGAAATAAAATCTTGCTAGCTCCCTAGTAGGTTCAAGCTTGCTGGTTTGGGGTGGTTCTGCCCCAAATGGCTGAGTTTTAGCCCCAAAGAGTCATGTTGAGGAGTTGTCAGATAAGAGCTCCCACTGAAATCAAGATTATGGTGTTGAGAGACAAGGGTTTCACCCTTGCTCCAGAAGTGCTCCCTGAGTGCTCAAAGTGGCCTCCTTTTATTGAGAAAAGGTGCTTTGGAATGTGGTGATCTAATGGGAAATCACATGTGTTCCCATGAAAATGGGACTTGCTGTCTGTGGACAGCTTGGCATGTGGCCCCCACCTTTGCATTCCCTGGGAAAGTTCTGTTCTGCAGGTGTCCTGGCAATTATAATTTGATTGACATGAGTGGAGACGTCATCTCCCTTGTGGTGTAGTCAGCTGGTCTAGCTGTCAATCAGTTCCCTCATGGGGACTGCAAGTGTTTCTTGGAATGTGTCCAGTCCTGGACACTCACTTTTTCCTCCACTCTTTGGGGAGGCAATATTCTAGCTATGCATCACTGTCATGTCAGACTAACAGCCTGGCATTCCAATGTGCTTTAAAATGAGAGCTGGCCTTCCAAGCCTAAGAAAACTACAATATGTGTCTTAACACTACATGGATCAAATGTCACCTTAAAATCAAGACAAGGTCGCATGTGGAAACCATGACAATGCAAGCGCGGCGCCAAAATGGCCGCCGCGCTCTTTGCGCCGCCCCCCCCACTGGACGAAGACATCTGGGTAGTTAGGGGGCATGGCCAGCACCCTTATATAAGGGGCGGCCACGAGGCAGCCGAGCTGCCATTTTGCGAAGCGACGGAGCGGAGAAGTTTTTCTCTCTTACCTCCGTCGCTCTTGCCTTGCTCAGGGAAGCCTCTGGCTGCTGATTTTCTTGACTTTTAGGCTTCCCATCGTTTAGCTGCTATGCCCTCGAAGAAGAAGGCAACTGCAAATGCGGCTCGTTCTGCGCGGAGGCACCAGCCGGGTCGGAGGACCGCGGCTGCGCCTCCCCAGCAGCCTCCTTTGCCTGAGCCCACCGGGACCAGTGGGATGGGGTTAATTACCCCTAGGCCCGAGGCGGGGGGTCCGCGTACCGGCCCAGCTGGGGCCACGGCCCCTAGCCCGCAAGCAGTGGCCACTGCCTCTGGCATGGCCCATTCTGCGGGGCCTTCTTCCATGGGTCCGCAGCTTCCTGTGGGGGGTTTCAGCCATGGGGGGTGGCTGGGTTCCCTCCCCTGGCAGGGTACCCCCCCGGCCCTGCAGGGGCCGGGCCTGGGGTCGTGGCCGTATATGGGCCCCGGGGTCCAGGGACCTGGACCGGCGCCTGCACCCAGTGGGCCGGCTGGCCCTTTGCCCCCACTTGGCTTAGGGGGCTACGTTAGTGTTGAGGCCCTTCTGGCCCGCGTTGCGGCCCTCGAGGCATCCCTCGCAGTGTTAACCACCCAGGGGTGCCTTTTGGGGTGCAGGTTGATCCATTGTCTGCCGGTCAGCGGCAGGCGGCAGGACGGGTCGAGCTGCCCGAGGCGAGTGGGCCAGCTTCGGCCACTGCCTCGCAGCTCCCCACTCAACAGGCTGATGCTGGTCAGGCCCCGTCGATGAGCTCAATTGCGGTCGTGAGCTCCGACGCCCCCAGCGGGCCGGAACCCCCGGTGGGGGCAGCCCGCGGGGGTGCTGCATGTGAGTATGCGGTTCAATCTAGTGCACCCACACACCTACCCACGTTGGGGGGGCATTCCAGTGGCCGTGGCCTCGCATGGGTGGCGCGACGGTTCAGTCACCGACGTCCCACCCGGCGACTTCACCGCTCACCCAGGGCCCAGTTTTGGGTAGTACCTCTTATTCAGTTGGGAATGTGTTAGGGGTGTCTGGGTTGGTCCAGGCTCCTTTTCAGATCCCCGTGGTTCCCACTGTGCCGGTGTCAGCATTGCCAACAGCGGGGTATTCCTTGCCCCTGGGGGACCATTTGGCCCAGGCCACCAAAGAGAAGATCTGGCGTGGGGAGTATGTCGACATCTTCTCCCTTCTTAACAGAGAGCCCACCAAAGAGGAGAGGGAGGGGCAGGATGAGAAGGATAAGGAACAGGCACGTCGTCGTAAGCCGCCACATACGTGGGCCAATTGGTTGCCGGCCTACCTTATATACATGGCGGTCTACCTCAGGGCCCGGCCAGATTTGGCAATTCCGATGGTCCAGTATTTGGACAACATTTACCGGGCGATGGTCGACTTCCCGGGCCCGTCATGGTTGGCTTACGACGAGGAATTCCGTATGCGGATTCCCCTGCACCCTGAGATGAGGTGGGATGAGCCCTGCCAGAAGCTGTGGCTTCTGTATATGACTCCCACGCGCCCTGCGCCTGGGGACAGATACCATTGTGGACATGCAGTCCAGCGAGCGGCCCCAGCACGGACACCCCACCAGGTGGCGGGGCAGGGGGTTCCAGCCTGCCTGCTGTGCTGGACTTTCTCATCCAATGGTTCCTGCAGTAGGAAGAATTGCCGGTACAGGCATGAGTGTCCCTCTTGCGCTGGCCCCCATGCGGCCTCCGCCTGCCCCAGGCCTGGAGGGGTGTGGGGCAAAGGTAGGGGCAGACAAGGGGCTGGCAAGACTGCCGCAGAGGGAGCTGGTCCACCGAAAGGCCCCTTCCCCAATTAATGTGGACATGTTGGAGCGTTGGCTCGCACCGTACCCGAGGGGGGCAGATGCGGTTTACCTGCTTCAAGGTTTTCGACTGGGGTTCCGTATTCCTTTCCAGGGTGATAGGTCCCCCCAAGATGCCCCCAACCTTTTGTCCCTTAAGGGGAGGGAGGAGGTGGCTGCCGCCAGCATTTCTAAGGAGGTTGATGCGGGCAGGGTCGCTGGCCCTTTCCCTGCACCCCCGTTCCCCAACCTTAAAGTGTCACCCTTGGGCTTGGTGCCCAAGAAGTCACCGGGCGAGTTCCGCCTGATCCATCACTTGTCCTACCCAGCCAGCCGATCGGTCAATGATGCTATCCCTGATGACCTTTGCTCGGTCAGGTATACATCTTTTGACCAAGCGCTGCACATGGTGCGCTCATGTGGCCCGGGTGCGCTGTTGGCTAAGTGCGACATTAAGTCTGCCTTTCGCCTCCTGCCGGTTCACCCGGGTGACTTTGAGTTGCTGGGTTTTAAGTTCAGGGGTGAATATTATTTCGATAAGGCCATGCCTTTTGGCTGTTCCATATCGTGCTCGGCCTTCGAGCGTTTTAGCACCTTCCTACAGTGGGCTTTTGTCTGCAGGTCAGGGTCCCGGTCTGTAGCCCATTACCTGGATGGTTTTTTATTCGGGGGTGAACGGGGCTGGGACACGTGCACACGTCTCCTCAACACATTTCAGACGCTAATGGAGGAACTGGGTGTCCCTTTAGCGCCCGAAAAGACCGAGGGCCCATCTACACAGCTAGTCTTCCTGGGGGTGGAGATTGACACGGTAGCGCAGGCTTCTAGGTTACCAGGGGATAAGGTGTCAAGGATAGTGGCCCTTATCTCAGACTTGCTTGCTAAACGCAAGGCATCACTGCGGGACCTGCAGGTGTTGCATGGTCATCTCAATTTCGCTTGCAGGGTGGTCGCACCGGGCAGGGCATTTGCCCGGCGCTTGTGCGACGCCATGACAGGCTTGTCCAGGCCCCACCATAGGGTCAGACTAACCCAGGGCATGTCGCTTATCTGGCTCCAGTTCCTGAAGGAGTTCAATGGGGTGTCATTTTGGAGGTCTGACCTTCTGGCTTCCCCTCGTTTCCAGATACAGTCCGATGCCTCTGGGTCCCTGGGTTATGGGATGTACTTCAATGGGAAGTGGGCCTATGGTGGGTGGCCACCAGCCTGGTCAGGTACGGGGCACCTGCGGGACTTCACGTACCTGGAATTTTTTCCCATCCTGGGGGCCTTGATGCTATGGGGTGATGAGTGGGCCAACTCGGTCGTTCATTTCTGGTGTGACAATGCGGCCGTTGTCCACATTGTCAACTCACAGACTTCCAAATCACCCAGGGTGATGGACCTGGTGTGCCAGTTTGTATTGCGCAGCCTGCGCCTTAATGTACTGTTCCGGGCCAGGCATGTCCCGGGGGTCAATAATGATATCGCTGACGCTTTGTCCCGCCTGCAGATCTCCCGGTTCCGCGCCTTGGCCCCGGATGCAGAGGAATTTCCCTCGCCACTCCCGGACGAGATATGGACCTTTGGCAAGGAGAGGTGAACCGGGCGATCGGCATGTCGCTAGCGCCACGCACGCGTAAGGCGTATCAACACGCATTCAATTCTTTCAGGGCATTCTGTGCCCAATTCCGGCTGCCAGATACCTGGCTGATCCCGGTGGCCCATATACTTCAATTCATGGTTGACCTGCATTCCCAGGGCCTTGCACCTCGAACCATAGCATCCAGGCTGTCAGCGCTGGCTTTTATGGCCAAAGTAGGCGGACATGCGGACAGTACCGCTGACTTCCGCGTGAGACACGTTTTGGAGGGGTGGGTGCGGGAGCGTGGGCGTAGCCCGGACGACCGCCACCCAATTTCCCCAGGGGTTCTTACCCAACTGGCACGGGGCTGGCATGACCTATGTTTTGATAGGTATGAGGCAGCCCTGTTTCATGCGGCTACAACGGTGGCCTTTTTTGGAGCGCTCCGCATCAGCGAGCTTGTGATGCTGTCTAAGGCGGATGCTAGTCGTAGGGCACTGGAACTCGAAGATGTCTATGTGGCCAAAGACTGGGCTCAGTTGAGGATACGCTCCTCTAAGACGGATCAGCATGGCGTAGGCAGTGGAGTAAGACTGCTACGGTGTTCTTTGGCAGACATCTGTCCGGTTGGTGCCCTACAGGAGTTCCTTGCACTGCGTGGCACGGACCATGGCCCGTTTTTCTGTCACCAAGATGGGTCTCCCCTTACTAAATTTCAATTTTGGAGGGTGCCGGTAGGCACTAGCCAGTTTTGGCCTCCCTGGGGCTCGTTGCGGCACCCATTCATTCAGGATAGGGGCGGCTTCTACTGCAGCTGTTTTTGGGTACTCCGGGGCTGACATACGCCGCATGGGAGGGTGGGGATCACAATGTTTTCAGTTTGCGTTCGCCCTCTTCAACCGTGAGTACCAGTTTAGTCACTGCACTGTTTCTCCCCCCCTTTTTTTTCCTTGACAGACCCTGGGTGTCATATTACACCGGTGACAGTGTGCCTGGTGGGCCATAGCCATGTGCACAGGGCAGCGCGTTACGCTGCACAGGGCAGCGCGTTACGCTGCACAGGGCAGCGCGTTACGCTGCACAGGGCAGCGCGTTACGCTGCACAGGGCAGCGCGTTACACTGCATAGTGCAGCGCGTTACGCTGCGGCGACAGAGTGGGGACCCCGACTGGGACTGGGTGCATCCGCATGTCTCAGGTGGTATGGTAAGCACGGCATGTTATGGCGGGAACTGTTGCCATTCCTTTTCTACATCAGGGATGCTGACTCGCCGGATGTCCTGGTTATGCACCTTGGGGGTGATGGCTTAGGGCGGGTCACTGGCCTATCGCGGAAGCTTGCGATTTGCAGTGACCTGCCCCACTCACATTATGTGTGGCCTGCCACAACCCTCAATTGGTCGGACACGATACCGCGGTACGCTTACAGGGGGGCGTGCGGCCTCGAGGCTCTTGGCCGAGCCGACGCTCCGTGAATGGGGCTATTGCCCGGTTCCTTTTCGACAAAGGTGGGGGACGCGTCATTCGCCTCCCCGACATCAGTCTGCAAAATTACGAGCTTTTACTCAGGGGATGGGGCCCATCTGTCGCAGGGAGGTATGGACCTCTTGTTAGTGGACTGGCGAGCAGGCCTGTTGACCGAGCTGACGGTCTTGGGGGGGGGCGGTGAGCCTTTTGGGAAGCCTCCCCGTGTGGCGGGTAGCACTGGTAAGGTAAACATTTATGACCCACAGGTATCCGGCAGGTTCGCAATTGACTGGACAACACTAGACAGGTATAAGTTGGTTAAACGTTGTCTGGTCAACGACGAACCAGGCGACGGGGTGATGGCTACAGCTAGACAGCATGCATCACCCCGTGATTTTACGGATACGCGTCAGAGGGTGGGGTCATTAGTTAGATATTGACTACGGTCAACAATTTGTTTGTTGTCAACAAACAAATTGATACAAATAGATACATTGTAACAATTGCCGTTGGCAATTTTGGGTGGTACCTTACCAGTGTTACTTCGGCCTGCTTGCCTTAAGAATTATAATTGGTCAATTACCAATAGAAATTTATAATTCGGACTAGGGCATGAATCAATAAATGTGGCCCAATGCCGTTATCCACTTTCATTGGTGTCTGAGTCCTTTATTGGGGGGTGCGCCTGCAATGATGTCTCCATGTCCCTGGGCCTGGGGTGAACAGGGGTCTTTGGCTGTAACTTTTCACTCCCAGACAAATCTCAGCAAATCCTTGTCGTGGTGGGTGGGCTCCGTCACTATCATACCTGTCAACTATCCTGTTTTCCCCAGGGAAACCCCTTATTTTTACCTATTTTCTCACCCCCTCCCATTTTATTAATTTCCCCATATTTTCCCTTATTTTTTATTTTTTAAAAAATTCTGACCGGGGGGCGTGGCCAACATGGCCGCCGAGTAACATCTAGATTCGGACGCTCGTGCTTAACAAAGTGGGAACTAATGTGCTGGAGTGAAATGGAGAAGTTTTAAAGTGGTAAATTCTAAAGATAAGAACCTTGCCTGTCGTTCTGGAAAATTTTGCGATCTTTTGAGGCTGGATGGTCGAAGTTCGGGAGGCTTCCCTGGGCGGCTGAAGCTGTGATGGTAGTCGCGGCTTTTCTGCCGGGGAGCCGAGAACGGGACCAGCGAGACTGCGGAGAAGGCTCTGGAACTGGCAAGAAGTTGTTTGACACGAAAATAGCCTGCATGTAAGTGCATGAATGGAACTTTAAATTCTAAAATTGGCTGGGGTTTTTTGTTAAATGAGCTCGGACTTTGAAATGGAAGCGGGTGGAAGCGGATGAAAACAAGTGGTGGTTTCATTAATGGCGGCAGTCCTGGAAAACGAAAGTGATCGTGTTTGGGCTTTGGTTTTTTCTACACACCAGAAGATCGCGCCATGTTTTGACGACAACAAAGTGGATTAATTATCCTTGTCTGGGCTATAATATTGGAAGGCGATTGGGAGTTCCCCGGCTTAAACCGCTTGGAGAAAGTTTTCCGTTCCTCAGAAGGAGAAGGGGTTTTTTTACCCAAAAGTTAAGGCAGCCGCTGGAAAATGGCGTTTTGATTGTCTGCTTCAAGAGAAGGGCTAGGTGGCTTTGGCCTTTTGGTTCCTTCACCGTGTGGATTACAAATACCTGCTTGTTTATTGTGGAATATACTGCCCCTCACCTCTTCTCCTCGCTGGTTGGATTTTGGGCTTTTTCTCCTTCTGGTCTCCCCCCCTCTTTTCTCTTTGGCGGCTTGGTTTTTTAAAGAAGAAGCTTGGGCTGACTGTTCCCTTGAAGCCCTTTTACTGCAGCTGGAAGACGACTGATTGGATTATTTGCTTTGGGGAAACGGACCTGCTGTGGATCAACATTTTTTGCTCTTCTTTTTTCTCCTAAGCTGCCTGTTGGGAGAGTTGTTTCCTTCTGTTTTATCTCTGTGGATTACAGTAACTTTTTGATCTTCTGCTTGCATATAAATTTTCCTATTGGATCTGTGGAACCAGTGGTTGCAGTGTTACAAGCTTCACTTCAGTGACTAACTTTTACAACGAACTGCAGCATTGGGCTTCTTACATATTACATTATTATGGATAAAGGTACAAGAGGGAAAGCAAAGAAAGAAGAACCAGTTGTAAAGCCTAAGAAGAAAGAAAAAGCACCAATGGAGGAATCCACTCAGTCTTCATCCCCGCCCACAGTGTCATATGATCAGACTCAAATTATGGTGGAAATTGGCAAGTTGTTTCAAAAATTGGAGAAAAATGAGGATTCAAGGGTGAAAGACAGAAATGAAATGATGAAAAAACAAGATAAGGTGATGTCATCAGTTGCAGATTTCTCAAAAAAGGTGGACTTAAGTTTGAAAAAAATTGAGGGAAATGTGAAATTGGTTCAAACCGAGGTAAATGCCATAAAGAAGGAAGTAAAAGGGACTCAGGAGGTGGTGCGGGAGAATAAGCTGAAATTGGAGGAACAAGAGAGAAGGATAGATGCTGTGGAAGATATGATGAGAAAGCATTGTGATTCGTCAAGTGGTGGAATGCACTCCGGATTTGTTAAGAGAGAGGGTGGTTCAGTGGTTAAATGGTCTGAATATGGGGAAAGAATTTGTTCAGGAGGATTTTGTAAGCGTATTCCGGGTGGGTCCAAGAAGAGGGAGGGTGGTTCAAAGAAATGTGTTGGTTAAATTTGCGAATTGGGCAGATCAGTTAAAAGTAATGGCCCATCTGAAACGAGTTGGTCCTGATGCGTTGAAATTTGATGGCTCAGATGTTGAAGTTTATAATGATATTTCATTAAAATAAAGAACATGGAGGTATAAGATGAGGCCTGTTACTAAACTATTGATGAGTAAAAATATAAGGTATAATTGGAGATTTCCGCAACAATTGCGTTTTTTCTATGATAAAAGAATGCAAGTTATTGATGAAGGCACCAACCCATTGGAATATTTGAGTTTGTTGGAATTGGTAAAGGTAGACTCGGAAGAATGGAAAAATCTTAAGAAGGAATTGATGGATTCTGGAGTTTTGGGGAGGGAATATGAGAGGGAGGAAGCCGGTGGGGCTACAGGTGGAACACCACAGCGAGGAGAGGAGGAAGAGGAGCCGTCTTTGATCATGGTGGAGGAGGAGATAGGTAAGGAGCAATGAGCATTAGATTTCAGTAACTTTAAGTAGTTAATAGAGGTAGAATGGGCAAATAGCGCATAGCGCCAACAGTAAGGCGCATCTTGCATGTCCCCCCTCTCCCCTCTTTGGTCGACAGAGGCAGCTTTTCGCAGGAAGGTGGGGAGAGTGAAAGTGTGTGTTTTATGTAGTTGGCATGGTGATAGGGTTGTTGGTGGCACGCCCGATGGAGAGTTTAAAGCTGGGAAAAGAATTTGGTTATGGGAAGTATTAAAATAATATCGTGGAATGTGAAAGGTACAGGTTCTGTTCTTAAGAGACGGAGATTGGAATTGGCGTTGAAAAAAGATAGACCAGATATATTGTTTTTACAGGTAACACATCAGAAGTCAAAAGATACGAATAAACTTTATTTGGGATGGATGCAACATTATGAGATGGCGTTTGGTACTTTGAAAGCAAGAGGGGTGGCAATCATGATTTCTAGAAAGTTGGGATTTGAAATTACAAAAAAGATTGCTGATCAAGAGGGTAGATATCTATTGCTAAGAGGAAAATTAGAGGATGAGGAAATTATGTTGGTAAATATTTATGCTCCGAACGACCACCAAGCAGAGTTTCTTGAAAAAAATCGGAAAATAGTGGAGTTGGAAAATGTTGCAAAAACTATTGTGGCTGGTGATTTTAATTTGATAAGGTCAGGATTAGATTGTACAAACATAGCTAGAAGTGGAATTGGTTTGAAAGGGAAGGTGTTGGATAATTGGATGGATGTTATGGGTTTGAAGGATTCGTGGAGAGAGTTTAAGGGCTCGGAAAGGGCATATTCCTTTTTTTCACACGTCCATGGGACCTACTCAAGAATAGATTATGTTTTACTTTCGGAAAATTTAATTGGGGATATAGAAGGTACGGAAATTGGGATTATTAAGGAATCGGACCATGCTAAAGTATATTTGGAATTGAACGCACAAAAAAATACTCGAAGAGTAAGAAATTGGAGGTACGATCCTAATTTGTTCAAAGACCAGAAAAGTAAAGAGGCAATTATGGAAAGTTGGAAAGAAAGTTGGCAGTGGAACGACAACAATGAGGTCAATTTTAACGTTGTATGGGATACCATGAAGTCAGTTTTTAGGGGGGGAAGTATAAAATTGGCAAGCTTCAAATATAAAAAATATAAAGCACGACAGACAGAAAAAGAAAGAGAAATAAAACAATTACAGGAGGAGCATGCAAAAAACAAAGAAAATTTTTTTTTCATGAAATTACAAGGACTTAAGGCAGAAGTAATGGGTAAGGATATTGATAAAGTTAAATGAGATTTGATTTATCTAAATAGAGAATATTTTGAATTTAGTAATAAGAACTCAAAATTATTAGCAAGAGCAGCCAAGGTTAAAAGGGAAAAAAGAGAAATTGGGGTATTGGTTGATAGGCAAGGTTCAAGGTGTAATAAGAATAGAGATAATTGTAAAATTGTTAGGGAATTTTACCAGGTATTATATGCAAAAAAGGAAGTAGATTTGGAGAAGCTTAAAAAGATATTGGAGAGACAGTTAGGGAATGGAATAAAACAAGAGCATAGGGAGAAAATGGAGGAAAAGATAACTGATAAAGAGGTTAAGGAGGTAATAAGTGGACTGAAGATACGGAAAGCCCCAGGGGATGATGAATTATCGATAGAGTTTTATAAAGAATTTAAAGAGGTGGTGGTCCCGAAATTGGTGAAGTTATATAATTATATACTAGATGGGGGACCAATTCCAACTTCATGGTATAACACTACAATCGTTCTTCTGCCAAAGCCTGGTAAGAATTTGGAAAGAGTGGATTCGTACAGACCAATTTCACTTATAAATCAAGATGCGAAGATCTTCACAGCAATATTGGCTAACCGCTTAAATAGTTTCATGGGGGAATATATAAATGTTGATCAAGTTGGGTTTTTAAAAGGACGACACATGGCGGATTTGACTAGAAGGGTATTAGATTTAATAGACAACGTTAATCAAACAAAGGAAAAGGTGGGATTATTATCATTGGATATTTTTAAGGCATTTGATTCATTGCATTGGTCTTCAATTAAGGAAATAGTTAAAAAAATATGGGTTTGGGTATAAATTCAATAGGGTTATAGATTTATTATATCAAAAAGGAAATGCTTGGGTTAGAGTAAATGAGGAGCTTACGGATGTGGTAAAGCTAGAGGCTGGCACTAGGCAGGGCTGTCCATTATCTCCTATCCTGTTTATTATGGCAATGGAGATCTTAGCTAAAAGTATAAGGGAGGATTTAAATATAGAAGGGATCATGGGTAATAAAGTGAGTATGTATGCAGACGACACACTGCTTATGGTGAAGCACCCGGAGCTGGTAATGGACAGGATTAAAGATCATTTACAGGTATTTTAAGCTATTACTGGATTAAAGATAAATTGGGATAAATCAGAACTGATGTTGTGCAATTTGAAACCAAGTGAGATGGGTAGGATAGTGTCTACACTTAATATACAAATTAAAGATAAGCTGAAATATTTGGGGATAATCATTTCAAACAAATTAGAAGAACTTAAACGATTGAACTATGACAGCTTGAAAGTGGAATTTAAGAACAAAATACAAGAGCTTCAGAAGTCAAAGCTGTCATGGTTCGGAAGGATTGCTATGTGCAAAATGATATTGTTACCAAAGATTAACTTTTTATTTGATACACTAGCGATTCACTTGAAAGAGAAAGAAATTAATGAGTTTCAAAAGATGTTCAATGGTTTTTGTAATGGAGGCAAAAAATCTAGGCTCCCAAAGAAGCTATGGTACTTGTCTAAAAAAAAAAGGGGGGTTGGGTATGCCAAATTTGTTAGCATATTATCGAGCTTTTCAAGTTAAGAATGTTGTGAAGATTTTGGCAAGAGAAAAGACAATTTGGGAGCAATTGGAGATGAAGGAATATAGAAATATTGGAAATATGATTTTTTTGGGAATAAAGGATAAGGTGAAAAGGTCAAATAATACTATGATGAGAGGTCTCATGGAGGTGTGGAAGAAGGTAAAAAAGGACATGGTCCCAAATCTCTCTCCAATTTTGGAATTGACTGATATGATGTGTTTCCCAATAAAGTTAGATAAGGAAAAAATGGAAATATTGGATAAAAATGGGATGCTATTATTGAAGGATTGGTTAAAAACTTGTGATTCTGATGTTGAGCGGAAAAAAATATTTGAGATATTAAATTTGAATTGGTTTCAGAAGTTAAAGGTGGACAACTGGAACAAAAAATATAAAAAAGAAGTAGGGTTAGATAGAATATATACAGAATTTGAGGAGTTGGTAAGGAAGATTAGAAAAGGGGAAAGTAGTATTAAAGGTCTTGTAAGTAAGCTTTATAACATACTGAATAGAGGTGCAGATCCACAGGAGGATTTGAAACGGAAGTGGGAACAAAATTTGAATATAACAATTGGGGAGATTGAGTGGAAAAATAAATGGAAAAAGAGGATTATGAGAACAATGTCTGTAAGAATTAAAGAACATAATTTTAAAATGTTGTGGCAATGGTACTTGACGCCATTAAGACTTTACCAGATGGATAATAAAAGAGATAAGTTATGTTGGAGATGTAGAGAATTTGATGGAACATATGAACATATGTGGTGGAGCTGTAAAAAAATAAGGGATTTTGGGGGAAGAATAGAAGGTGATCTTGGTGAAATAATGGGTAGAAGTGTTAAGTTGGTGTCAAGAACCATTCTTTTAACGAATGTGGAAGGTTTGGGTTTAAACAAGGAGGAAAAAGAATTATTGGAAATTGTATTGACAACGGGTAGACAATGTATAGCTAGAAACTGGAAAAATGATATAGATATACAGATTGGAGAGTGGTATAAAGAAATGTGGAGTTTAGCACTGAATGATAAATTGACATGGGAGATTAAAGTGAAAAGAGATAACTTAAAAGAGAATAGATTTTGGAATATATGGAAACCATTTGTGGACCATTCTTGTATGGCAAATGATAGTTCAGGACCAGTACCATCTCAAAGAAGTTTCTGGAGTTGAGCAGAAAATAAACTCTCCGGGCATTGTATATACTCACAGGGTGATTATTATTTATCCAAAGATTAGTGGTAGCACAGAAAGTTCTTATTATCTCGGATCTTGAAATAATGGCTTTTAATATTCGGTGGTTATATAGTAATTAATGAGTCTAGATATTGTTATGTGCTAACATTTAGTAATGTCGGGTTAAGATGATACTATGGATTTGTTTATGTATTGTATTGTTAGTCATTGTTTTCTTTTCTTTTTTGTATGTCTTTGAAAAAAAATTCAATAAAAATTATTTAAAAAAAAATTCTGACCGGAGCCCTCACAGGCGGAGCTGCAGTATTTTTTTCCGGCCACCAGAGGTTGCTGTGTGGCAGGCTTTTCACTTGTTGAAGGGGAGAGAGAGAAGGTGGGGCGGCATTCTGAGTTTCTCTTTCATTTTCCTCCTGCCACATGGCCAATATGGAGGCTTCGTTTTTGCTGCTGAGCTGGTTGGAGCCACCATGCTGGGAGGGACGGGAGTCTACTCTAGAGGTGAGCGATATTTCATATATGCAGGGGCAAATCAGCTCTTGGTCTGGGGGCAGAGACTCATGCTTTATTGAGCTGTTTCTGCCCTGCCTCCTAGCTGGAGGCTTCCGTTTCTAGAGTTCTAGTTAACTTGTGAGGGATGGGGGGGATGGTGCTTGATCACTATATGAGAGAGAGGGGGGGTTCCGTTTCTGTTCTAGATTTAACTTGGGAGGGGTGGGGGTTGGGAATGGTGCTTGATCACTATATGAGAGAGAGAGGGGGTTCCGTTTCTGTTCTAGAGTTAGCTTGGGAGGGGTGGCGGGTGGGGGGGTGCTTGATTACTATATGCTAAAGGTAAAGGTTTCCCTTGCTCAAAAGCCAGTCGTATCTAGAGTGCCAAGGTTCGCCATCACAGTCATAGATTCCTACAGCGGCCAATTTTTAGAGCAAGAAGCTGCTTTTTGTACGAGAGAGCAGATCCAAAATACACGGGGAGAATTATCAGAGCTCATAGATCCAGTGTGCTTGCACGGTTGTGTAAAGGGATCTGAGTTAGGTAAAGGTAAAGGGTCACCCTTGCTCAAAAGCCAATCGTATGGGACTCTAGGGTTCAGTGCTCATCTCTGTTTCAAAGCCGAAGAGCCAGCATTGTCTGTGTCTGCAGACATTTCCGTGGTCATGTGGCAGGCATGACTAGACACCAGAGCGCACGGAATGCTGTTACCTTCCCACCAAAGTGGTCCCTATTTATCTACTTGCAATATCTTGCTTTCAAACTGCTAGGATGGCAGGAGCTGGGACAAAGACGGGAGCTCATTCCGTCCTGCAGTACTCGGGAATCGAACTGCTGACCTTCTGCCTCCCAGTCAGCATCTTAGTCACTTAAGCCACTGAGTAAACAAGAAAGAAAACAAAACAAAAGTCCCCCAAGAAGATGGGGAAAGGATTCTTTGGCCCACACAGCTTTGTGCCCATTGCATCTACAATACCATCTAGCCATCCTAATTTTGGCCACCCCCTTCTTTTGTCCTCCATATTTCCCATCATCAAGGCCTTCTCAAGTGAATCCTCTCTTCTCATTTGATGTCCAAATTACTTTAGCGTCATCTTTACTATTTGACCTTTAATGAGCAGTCATGGTTGATTTCTTCTAGGATTGACCTATTTCTTTTTTTCTTAATTTTTTTCTTAAATTTTCAAACAAATACAGAATAATATAGCATAAAATACATAATACACTAAAATGACTAAAATACATAATAAACAAACAACAAAGGGAAAAAAAGAAACACAACCTATCCTTATACATTAAAAAAAACTTGAAAATACGTTCACTTAATTGTGACTTAGTAGTTATTCTCTAACCTTATTCATGTACTCTGCCTAAAAATCTTTATTCATTAATACTACTAGATCATTTTCCCATTAAGCAATTCATTACTATTTTGGATAGGAAACACCAACAAAAACAAAATTACACATAATTTACACCCAGTGTTAATTTACAATGCCCTGGAGAACTCGGAATATCTCATTATTTTACTTCCAAAAACTGCTTTGATCAGGTACAGGTCTATTTCTTTCGGCACCCATAAGTGAGTGATCCACAAAAGGCTTCCAAATATTCCAAAATCTATTCTCTTTCAAATTACCTTCCCCCCCTTATCTCCCAAGTTAATTTATCATTCAATGCTAAGTTCCACATTTCTTTATACCATTCTTCAGTCTGTATAATTACATCATTTTTCCAGTTTCTAGCAATACACTGTCTACCCGTTGTAAGCATTATTTCTAATAGCTCTTTCTCATCCTTGTTTAAATTAATACATTCCACATTTGTTAACATAGTGGTACTCGACCCCAGTTTGATTCTCTTACCCATTATTTCACCAATCTCTTTTTCAATTCTTTTCCAAAAATCTTTTACCACAGTGCAACTCCACCACATGTGTTCATATGTTCCTATTGTATCTTTACATCTCCAACACATTTTATCCCTTTTATTGTCAATTTGATGTAACCTCACTGGGGTCAGATATCACCTCCATAGCATTTTATAATTATGTTCCTTTATTCTAACCGACATAGTTCTCATTATCCTCTTTTTCCATTTCTTTCTACATGTATCTTTTTCTATTTTTATATTCAAATCTTGCTCCCAACTTATTCTCAAATCCTCCTGTGGATCACCCTCCTTATTTAATAATGTATACAGTTTACTAACTAAACCTTTAATATTTTTATCTCCCTTTCTAATTTTTAGAATCAGTTCCTCAAATTCCGTCTTTTCTCTTTCCGAATCATGTTCTCTCATATATTTGCTATTCCATTTGTTAATCATCATTATTTGAAACCAATTTATCTTTAATTGTTCAAACAAATTTGTCCTTCTACCAATATTACTACAGATCTGTAACCAGTCTTTCAACAGGAAAATATAATTCTTATCTAATACTTCTTTTACTTCTTTATCTATCTTTATCGGAAAACTCACCATATCTGACAGTTCCAAAATCAGAGATATATTCGGAGCCAAATCCTTTACTTTTTTCCATACACTCATTAATCCTTTCATCATAGTGTTTTTGACGGGTACTTTTACCACATTGCCTCCTAAAAAGACCATTTTACCTATATGTCTATAATCCTTCATCTCAATTTCCTCCCAAATTACTTTTTCCCTTGCCAAGATCTTCACAACATTCTTAATTTGAAAAGCTGATTATATACCACCAAATTCAGCATTCCTAATCCACCTTCTTTCTGAGGTAAAAACCATATTTTTTTGGTAATCTAGACTTTTTTCCACCATTACAAAAATCATTAATCAATTTTTGAAACTCTTGATTTCCTTATCTTTCAGTTGAATTGCTAATGCATCAAATAAAAAATTAATTCTAGGTAACAACATTATTTTACTAAGTGCAATTCAACCAAACCATGACAGTTTCAACTTTTGTAAACTTTGTATTCTAGATTTAATTTTGATCTTCAGACTGTCATAATTCAATCTTTTAAGCTCTTCCAACCTGTTTGATATAATTATTCCCAAATATTCCAAATTATCTTTAATTTGAATATTACCCATTCCCTTTATCTTCTTCTGATCCTCTTCTCCCATATTGCACAGCATCATTTCCGATTTATCCCAATTTATCTTCAGATCAGTAATATCCTCAAAATCCTTTAATTCTATTCATTACCTTCTCAGGATGTTTTGCAATTATCAAAATCATCAATTATCATCAGCACACATACTTATCTTGTTTCCCATAATCACCTCTATTTTTCCATCCTCTCTTATAGCTTTTGCTAATATCTCCATTGCCATAATGAACAATATTGGGGATAACGGGCAACCCTGTCTCATGCCTGCCTCTAGTTTTACCTCATCAGTAACCTCATCATTTACTCTAACAGTAGCTATTCCTTGCTGATATAATTGGTCAATTATCCTTTTAAATTTATCACTGAATCCATAACATTTGATTACTTCCTTAATTGAAATCCATTGTAAAGAGTCAAATGCCTTAAAAATATCCAAAGATATCAACCCCACTTTCTGTTTTGTTTGATTCACAATATCTATTAAATCTACGACTCTTCTAGTCAAATCTGCCATATGTCTCCCCTTCAAAAAAACCACTTGATCTACATTTATATAATTACCCATAAAATTATTTAAACGATTAGCCAATATTGCTGTAAAGATCTTGGCGTCTTGATTTATCAACAAAATTGGTCTATAAGATTCCACTTTCTCCAAATTCTTTCCAGGTTTTGGCAAGAGTACAATTGTGGTCCTATACCATGAAGTCAGAGTTTGCCCTCCATCCAATATATACCGTATTTTCTGGCGTATAAGATGACTGGGCGTATAAGACGACCCCCAACTTTTCCAGTTAAAATAAAAGCCTTTAAAGCCCTATATGGTAGTGGGCCAGGTTACCTTAGAGAGCGCATCGCCCTAAGGATGTCTGTCCGTCCAACCAGAGCGGACCGGAGGGGCTCGCTAATTGTGCCATCGGCCAGGGGGGCTCGCCTCTCTGGCACAAAGAGGAGAGCCTTCTTTGTGTCCGCACCGGCCCTTTGGAACCTCCTGCCTGAGGAACTGTGTCTCCAGGCGGAGTTGTTGCCCTTTAGAAAAGAACTAAAAACCTGGCTGGCGGGCCAAGTTTGGGGTGCAGGTGGAGGGGTGGCTTCCGTTGGGTGGTTAATATAGGGGAGGATGCCTGCCCCACGGTTTCTTCAGTTCCTGCACCCCTCTCTTTTTAGGGGTGGGTTCTTATTGCTGGTTTTTATCTGTTTTATTTGTTTTTATCTGTTTTTACCCACTGTTGTGAACCACCCGGAGTCGGCTTTGGCTGAGTGGGCGGTATAAAAATTTAACAATAAATAAATAAATAAAATAAATAAATAGACTACCCCTCTTCCAATGCACACCAAATAAAAATTAACCCACACTCAACCAAGACACACAGCCCTCCTAGTCGAATGGGCAGGTTCTGGTGGAGAGCCAATCCACGCTCATGTTCTCCTCCTCGAGGTACAGGAAGATATGTGCAGCTTGCTTCCCCTTGCTTCATACTCCCCACACAGAGCAGGGACTCAGCCGCGGCACCCCCCACCATATGCGCCGGACATATGAAGCAAGGGGAAACAAACTGCAGTTAAGTACCTGTCCTATAAAACGACCCCCGACTTTGGCACAGATTTTTCGGGGTTAAAAAGAAGTCTTATATGCCAGAAAATACAGTAATTATATAATTTTACCAACTTCAGTACCACTATATCATTGAATTCCTTATAAAAGTCAGCAGGTAATCCATCTTCCCCAGGAGCTTTCCCCAACTTCAATCCCGCAATTACCTCTTTTACTTCCTTTTCTGTCACTTGTTCTTCCATTCTATCTTTATGTTCCTGTTTTATTCTACTAACTATTTGCTTCTCTAATTGCCTTTTAAGCTTCTCCACATCTATTTCTTTTCTTGCATATAAGGCTTGATAAAATTCCTTCACGATTTTACATTTATCTTTAATCTTATTACATCTTATCCCTTGTTTATTAAGTAAAACTCCAATTTCTCTTTTTCCCCTCTTATCTTTTGCTGCTTTTGCTAATAATTTTGAATTTTTATTACTATATTCAAAATACTCTCTATTTAAATAAACCAAATCTCTTTTCACCCTTTCTATATCTTTACCTACCAATTCAGCCTTCAGTCTTTGTAAGTTAACAAAAACCTTCTTATCCTTCATCTTTGAGTGTTTCTCCTGTAACTGCTTTATCTCTTTTTCAATTTTATCTTGTGATAACTTATATTTTTTTATATCTATTACTTGCCAACTTAATACATTCCCCTCTAAAAACCGACTTCATGGCATCCCAGACCACATTAAAACTTACCTCACCGTTATCATTCCATTGCCAATTTTCCTTCCAACTCTCCATAATTTGTTCTTTACACCTTTGGTCTTTAAATAAATTAACATCATATCTCCAACCCCTTCTCAATCCACTTTCACTACATAATCTCATTTCCAAAGTCACCTTAGCATGGTCTGACTCCTTAAAAATTCCAACTTCAACCTCCTCTATGTTTTTAACCATATTTTCAGTTACAAATATATAATCTATTCTTGAATATGAGCTATGGACCTGCGAAAAGTAAGAATATGCCCTTTCTAGCCACTTAAACTCTCTCCAAGAATCTCTCAAACCTAAGGCAACCATCCAATTGTCCAAAATCCTTCCTTTAATGCCTTTTCTGCATCTTAATATATTTATACAATCCAAATTTGATTTTACTAGATTAAAATCACCGGCCACAATCATATTTGTTGTTTTTTCTTTTGCCAAAATTTTACGCATTTTCTCTAGAAATTCAGCTTGATGATCATTCTGGGCAAATATATTCACCAAAATTATTTCCTCGTCATCTATTTTCCCTTTTACTATTAAGTGTCTACCCTCTGAATCTGAAATACTATTCGTTATCTCAAACCCCAAACTAGTTGAAATCAAAATTGCAACTCCTCTTGCTTTTGATGTACCATATGCCTTTTCATAATGTTGCATCTATCCCAAAAAAAAATTATTTGAATCTGGAGATTTTTGATGAGTTTCCTATAAAAAGACTGTCCGGCCTGTCTTTCCTCAAGGCTGATTCTATCCTCCTCCTCTTAATCTGAGATCCTGTACCTTTTACATTCCACGTTAACACTTTAATAGCTCTCATAATTTAATCTGCCCTCCTCTTCCACCACTTCCGAGTTCTCTATTGGGCGTGCTACCTATTAACCTACAATAATTACAACAAAACTTAAAACAAAAAACACTCATTTCCAACCTCCCCACTTTCTTCTTCACCAAAAAGAAAATCACCTTTGTCTTCCAAAGAGGTGAGGGGGGAATGCGTAAGATGTGTGTGGTAATTACCGCTCTAGCGCCTCTTCCCCATTTAAAAACAAATTTATAAAAAACATCATCTCCTGTAAGAATTCTTAATTTCACTCCTTTCCCCTTCTAGCCTTTACTCGACCCTTCCTCCACCACAATAAATGATAATTCATCCTCTGCCCCACCTGGTTGTTCTCCACCTGCAGCGCCACCCTAATCTGCTCTACCATACTCCCTTCTTGTGCCTCCCGACTCCAACAAATCTTTCCTTAATGCCACCCAATCATTTGAACCCACTTTGACCAGATCAATTAAACACAAATACTCCAGTGCATCAGTCCCTTCATCAATCACATGCATTTTTCTGTCATGAAAGAGTCTTAACTGTTGTGGAAATCGCCAATTGTACTTTATTCCTTTTTTCATCAGAAACTTCATTACAAGTTTCAACTTATGTCTCCAGCCATGTTCCTTAATAAAAATGTCATTATATACCTCCACATCGTTCCCATCAATTTTCAGAGCGCCAGAACCAGCCTGTTTTTAAAAAGCCATTACCTTCAACTTATCTCCCCAATTTGCAAATTTAACCAAGACATTTCTTTGGACAGCTTTTCCCCTTCTCGGACCCATTCTGTAAGCACTTGCTATATCCTCTTTAACAAAATCTTTTCCCATACTCAAGTTGTTTAACCAATCAACAATTCTGTCCCTTATGTGGTCTGGCATTCTTTCCATCATATGGCGAATCACAATATTCTGTTTTCTCATCAATTCTTCCATCACATCTATCCTTTTTTCATGCACACCCACTTTCATCTTAGTCTCCATCACCTCTTCCTGTATCCCTTTTATCTCCCCTTGCATCACTTTCACATCACCTTGCATCGACTTAACATTTCCCTCTATCTTTAGGAAATTTAAATCAACGTTTTTAGAAAAATCAATTAACTTTTTAGCCAAATTATCCTGTTTTCCTAAAATTTCATTTTTATCTATCACCCTTGCTTCTTCCATCCTTTCAAATTTCTGAAACAATTTACCAAGTTCAACCATTATCTGATTCTGATCAAATGTTGTTGGTTCAGGCGATGGTGATGATGATAGAGGCGGTTCTGCAGCTGCTGGTTTATCCTTCTTCTTAGGTTTCACCACTGCCTCCTCCTCCGCTTTTCCCTTTCCCCTTGTAATCATGTCCATAGTGATGTCAAAAAGAAGCTTCAATGCTGCAACACTCTTAACTCACACAAACCCCTCCCCTTGAAACTGTTCCAGTGCTACAAGACTTCGAGCTCCCCTACTTCTGTTGATGATCCAAATGAAAACTGATGATTTCCTTAAACACGTTGCACCTCAGCCAAATGCCACTGTTTTCATATTAAATTCCAATTGTGAAGCTGTATCCCAATAACAAAGATTCAAGAAAAATAGAAACTTCCAGCCACTGTATAACCAAATAAAAAATGGAGAAAGGGAAAGGAAGTCCCAAAAACACAATTCCTCTTGAATAATGATGACCAAACTGGATTCCAAATGTGAGAGAGGAGAAGCAAGTCCACAAATAGTAAAATTACAACTTTAAGGTGAGGCTGTTTCTATTATTATAGCTCCAGGGAAGCTATCCAACTCAATAACAGCAGGCAACAGAGTCAGGGAAAGAGAGGAGAAAGAAAAACAACAACTCTCCAGTCGAAATTATATTCCAATTATGACCCAGTTATAATAAAATTCAACAATCCAAAGGGAGGTTTTACTTGCTGTATTGCTCTATTTCTCAAATATAATCCTCTTTTGTCTTCAAAATCGCATATGCACCAAAAACAGGGGAGCAGGGTGAAATAGGTCCCTTTCACTTTCTACGCCAAACCAGCCATTTCCATCCAAAAAGCCTCCTTATTTCCATCTTATACTGCTTCTCCCTCTGTAACTCTCCAGCTCCTCCAACTCCTCCGCTCTGTTGTTGCCCCTTTCTATACCTTCCAAATCCCGGCTCGGCTTTTCCTCCTTCAACTTTCTTTTAACTTTCATTTTTACAGCCGCCCGCCACCATTGTTGCTTCTTCCCCCACTTTCACCTCTGCTCACTCTCTGCACTTACTTGTCCTTTCCTGGCAAATACCTCCATCCCAGCCAGGACCCCTCCACTCCACAAACACTGCCTTGATGCTTTTAAAATTGTTGTCTTTCTCTTGGAGACACTATTAACTCGGATCTGCGATTTCTCCAGGCACGGAACTCCCATCCGAGATCAGAGTGGCTCACTCGGCATGGCCAGCGCCGCATCTCACTTACCCCCCTTCTCTGAACTTCGAGCCAGTGCCTTATCACTTTAATCCTCAATACTCCAAGGAAGCAAAAAAGTTGTTTATAAAGCAGCAAGTCCTCCAGGTTTTTAAATATATCAACATTTAAACCTCATTTAAGCGCGAGCTGATTGATGTACGTGTTACACCGAGCTCATCTTAGCCACGCCCCCCGGATCGACCTATTTCTAACACCACATTTCAAAGGCACCTATTCTTCTGCACTCAGCTTTCCTAACGGTCCAGCTCTCACACCCATACATTACCACCGGGAATACCATTGCTTTGACTATGCAATTTTTTTTTGTAGGTGATGCCTCTACTTTTAACTATGTTCCCCAGGTTTCTCATAGCTTGTTTCCCAAGCATCAGTCACCTTTTTATTTCATGGTTGCAATCACCATCTGCAGAGATCTTTGATCCTAAGAAAGTAAAATCTGCCAGTTGTATCCAACTCTAGGGTGCAGTACTCATCTCCATTTACAGCCAAAGAGCCAGTGCTGTCTGTGTTTGCAGACATTTTCATGACCATGTGGCAGGCATGACTAGAGCCCAGCAAGTCACATGGCTATATTTGGCCATGCCCACAGATTTGGCCACACCCACAGAGGGGTGCGGCCAAAATTTTCCCTATTTTCAAATCCAAAACTTGACAGGTATGGTCACTATGGCGGTGGCTAAGGTCTCATTAGAATCATGCATGGGCGGGCGGTATAACCCTAACAGCCGCAGATCCTGAGGAAGCAATAGTCTTTGTCTCAGGGAGTAAGGAACATGAAGATCAGTGCACCTGAAACAGCAGCAGCACCTTCATGGAGGCCCTAAGAAGGTAGTCCTTTCACTGTGCAAGGGTGCTAAGGGCCAATCAGCCACACACCCAAATTTAACTGATTAAAAGAAACACACAAAGAAAAACTGGACTTATTTCACCGATGACGACCAGGCAAAAAACGTGGATCATGATGATGTCACCAGCATGGCATACCCAGTCAATGAACTTTGTCTGTGCGATAGTGTGCTTTCCTGTGTGAGAGAAAAATAAATTTAATTCAGAATGGGACAGAAGTGAGAAACATAAATATAATATATAAGCAAACATTTCACAGAGAACACTAACTAATTGTAAAAAAAAAATCAAAACAACAAAGTAGTGTTTGGATAAAGCAGATATAAAAAAATTAGCAACTATAAAGTACCAAAGAACTACTAAACTCATTAATAGTATGTTCAGGGACCATGCCTTCCAGGTTAGTTTCTGGCAACAAGATGAGTTCAAGAAAAACCCTCAGTAATGGCTTACCATGAGATTCAGTCTGGGCCCCATTGTACTTTGCACTGTACATAGCTGACCTACCAGTACACAAAGCAGAAAATTCAGGTATGCTGATGACTGGTGACAGCAACCAAGCATAGGTCATTTGAGGCCTCAGAAGAGATCCTTACCAAATGTCACCAAGACAGAAGTTGCTTGCTTTCATCTAAATAATAAATTAGCACATAGAGAATTGACAGTACACATGGATGGGAAATGTCTTGGTCATAATAGAGAGCCTAAGTACCTGGGTATCACCCTAGATCGTACTTTGGCATTTAAATCACACCTAAAAACTGCAGCAAGAATTAGAATGAGTAACAATATCATACAGAAATTATGCGGTACAACTTGAGGACGCTCAGCCAGTACTTTACAAACTACTTCATTTGTTGTTGATGTTCAGTCGCATAGTTGAGTCCGACCCTTGGTTGGCCCATGGACCATCACATGCCAGGCACCCCTATCCCTCTACCATCCTCCTCAACTAGCCCAGCTTTGTGCCCATTGCATCAACAATACCATCTAGCCATCTTATTCTCTGCCACGCCCTTCTTCTTTTGCCCTCTACCTTTCCCAACATCAACTTCTTCATTAAGTCTAGTTTACTTCACAGCAGAACACTGCAGCCCTGTTTGGTTAAATAGCACCCATGTAAGCAAGGCTGATGTGCAGCTAAATAACACCATGAGCATTATATTTGGAAAAATTAGGTCACACCTATTTTTTGGCTTCCAGCATTAAGTAACTTTGATGTTCGGGAATTGAAAAGAAGAAGCCAGCATGAAAGGGCCAACACAGCTTTACTGTAAGCAAACCGAACATGAACAGCAATGGTGCAACAGTTCTTTATATACACTGCACAATGGATACATTTGGGTGGGAAAAATATGATTGGTTAGGAGAGGAGTGAGGTGATTGTGGGGTTACCAGACCTGTGTGAAGACTTCGTGTGTCTTGTTAGAAAGGGCGGGAACACAAGTCCCATGATAGTTCAGTACCAAGAAGACAAAATGGAGGATCACCCCGATCCCATAATAACAATTACACAATGTTACAGCAATAATTAAAGTTACATACACAACAGTAACATTCTTCCACCAAAACTTCTAGGAAAAATGCTCTCTTAAGAAAGTACCACAAAGTAGTTCAGAATACAGAACTACCAGTAAATTCTGACATATTAGACCTGAATCCAGCGCTACTATTGGAGACAATAAAGAGTTCAACCTGCAGGATGCATGGAGAAGAGAATGGTTGGAAAAAGCACCACAACAGTACCAGGATTTTCAATGTGTAACTGAAACTCCATTGGGTTTGATCAACCTCGCAAGATATGGACTAGCCTTAAAAGAATATGTACAGGGCATGGTAAATGTGTGGACTTTTTGCATAAATGGGGAAAACTACCATCACCAGCACGTGAGTGAGGGGCACTGTGACTGACTGTGCAACATACAGTATTATACAACAATGTAGCTTTAGATCATATGTGGGCAATAGAGAAGATTTTTTAAGGGCGACTCCTGGCGTAATAGAATACAGTGATACCTCATACAACGTCCAAACTTGGTTCCACAAGTTTGGACTTTATACGGATTTGGACTTTGTATGAAGCATGCAAAATCCTAGCCGCGATGCCTCATACAACGTCCAAATCCTTGCTGCGATGCTTCGTACAACATTGTTTCCATAGAGATACATTGTACTGTAACAGCACAGACTTCAGGGCAAAGTCAAGGAAACAAACAGGAAACTGACAGAACTTTAAGAAAACATTGTCTAAAGACTAAATACATTACAAAAACATGTCAAACAACCCTGATTGTCCAAGAACCTGAATAATGCTGCAAAAATCCCAGGAATGCTTCTAATAATTCTGATGAAAAATTCCAAAAAATCCAAAATCATGCTCAAAACCACCCCTAAACACTCTTTGCCTTGTGCAAAACCCACAAGAGCAATGCACACATGTGTCCTGTCTTTTATACTGCCCAGACACAATGCAACCTGGGGAAAACTGAATGCCTCATACACAGTCAAACGACTTTGTATGAGGTAACTTTTTTCAAGAAATTAGGCGATGTATGAATTCGATGTTGTATGAAGCGGACTTTGTATAAGGTATTACGGTATATAAATTGTTTAGATGTTTGTTTATAAAATAATGCTTAGTTTTATATTTTATATTATAGTTATATGTTGACTCAATATGTACAAGTGTCATACACTAAATAAATAAGCAACAAGGAGCTTCAGTTCAGGTTTAGCCTTTCCCTAATATGTCACTCTATAGATTTATTCTGTTTGCCCAATATAGCTGCTTGTGCAGGGGCTAGTGAAAAAATTCACTTCTATAGTATGGTACATATTAAAATACCTTTTTGTAAATTAAACTCCAACTTAATTGCCTGAGAAATCTTTGATAGCATCTTCTCTCCCCTTCCCCCTTTTTTGGCTGCATTGAGATCATTATTTAAGCTGGTTTGTAATGATATTTTCTATGTTCACAAAAAGCACATCCTTCTTATTATGCACTGCTGGAGAGAAGCATTTCACAATAGATCTGTCCTTGAACTTGCTTTGGAATGATAAATCTGTATTCATTCTATTGTTCTGGGCTTATTGCAAAATAGTAATACAATTTCATTTAGTGCATTTGGCACAAGTTTCTTGTCAACTTACATCCTCATAGGCAGCTATTTTATTAACAATTCCACTACTGTGCATAGATTCCAACAATAACATATTAGCAACATAAATATATTCTGACTCCTTTTATTCATAGGATAGGTTTCCTGCCTTTATTGTCCTTTTTCAGACACAAGAGGGCAAAACAGTTAATAGAACTATAATTCTTTTATTAAAATTTCTGAAGTTAGGACATGATCTAACAAAAATTATTCATTCTTACATCCCACTGACATCAGTGAGGGAGGGAGAGAGATTTTCCTAAATCTGTTTGGTTTCAAATCACTGTGCTGCTTAGACGTCTATGGTTTCCAGCCATTCCCCTCCCTGCACTCACCAAAGGGCCAGAGAGCCACTAAGGTATTGACAGGCATACTCAAAAGTAAACAGAGAAAATAACACATAACATTTTTCACTTCTGGAAATATAGGGACTTCGTATGGAGTTTCTAGATTCTCAGCAGGTAAAGACATGCTTCACATCAATGTCTACTGAAGGGTAGATTTGAAATTACTTTGGTGGAAAATGATTTATTTATTTATATTTATTTATCTATATTCAAATTTATATGCCACCCAATGAGGTAAACCCGACTCTGGGCGGCTCACAACAAGTTAAAACACACATAAAACAGTACAACCAATTAAAACCAATTGAAACCCAACATACCCACCCACCTACCCCATTCCTTAATACTTGATACTTAATTAGTTCCCACTAAGAATATTGGTACATGCAGTCAAATAACATGTCCCTGTGAGGAGAAGAGATGAAGTGCCAGTCACTTCCTCTTTTCAAGAGAAAAAAATAATAATTGTAAAAAAGGATGTGGCAAGAGGAGGCAGAGTAGATAGTGCCTGTAGCAACAGAAAGAATGAGAATGATGAAATTGGTGGTGTGACGATAAACATATATTTCAAAGTTCTGTTAGTGCTTGTGTATGTCTTTTGTGATTGATATGACTTTCTCATGTCCTATTGTTGCCTACTTTTGGGATGGATGATTGTCATCTTGTCCATGTTCTTTTTTGAACTAGTTTTAAGGGTTCTGTAGGGCTTAACACACGCTGGCACCAGAAAACTAAAACAAAAGCACAAAAAAGATTCAAGAATTTTGGGTTTCACCAAAAGAATTCACACTCAAAAGAATCCAATCCCAAAAGAAAAGCCTCCCACAAAGGCTCTGAAACGAAAATAATATGGAAGTTTTCTTCCTGCACTCTCTTGGTGCTAAACTCCACCCTTCTCCTGCTATATATAACCCTTAACATCTTTTCTCTTTCTGCAACTTTCAAATTGTCTTTCCACCTTTCTCTTTCCCATTTGCCTGTTTTTTGGTAGGAAACTCAAGAAGAAAGGGGATCTCTTCTCCTCCCATGCACTGTACCATTCTAATTAAACCCAGGAAATGTTGTTTTTCCAAGCATTATTGTGGCTGAAGTTGCTCTTGGGAAAGCTGCATTTCCCAGGTCTGTCTGTACTTAATGTGCTGCATATCAGGGTAGAATTTTTTAAAAAAAGGAAAGCAAGGATCAGGAGAGAGCTCCCTACTTCCACCTTTCTGTCCTCATAGAGGCAGCCAGATGTAGTAGTAGGAAAATTGGTCAAAGGGTGGTAAGTGGGTGTGCAGTTACAGAAAGAGTCAAATTAATCCATGGATTGTACTAAAACCTGAACCACAAAAAGAATTTGGAAATCAATAAAGGTAAAGGTTGTTAGGACAGATGACACATGTTGTACTATGCTATATAGGGTAAATGTGTATACCTTTAAGTGTGCTGTAATGTTTGGCCAGAGCTGACTGTGATCAGTCAGTGAGTTAGCAAACTCTGATGCATATAAACACCTCCGTTGGCAACCACACTTCAGAGGAGAAGGAGGAGGTCATTGTGTGGTGTCATACTGTGACACAGGTCTCTTTGGAACTGCCAAGGAGTGAGCCACTCTGCCCAACAACTCCAAAAACCAAGCTGGAAGTTCTTCTGCCTGGCTGCACCAAAAGCAGACAGGAACTGAGATTGCCTAAACAGGATCTCGACTCTCAGCATTGCTTTCAGTAAGCATTTCTTTGTTATCTGCTAGTGATAAGAACACTTGGACTATTCTATAGCCAGCATAAACTATCTTGTTGTTTACGCTTGTTGCAAAGTTGCATGAACCATTCTCATTATCAAGTTGTTCTGCTGCATGAGATTGCCAAGTACTGAAAAGACTGCCATTATTTGTACATATGCCTTATTGAGAGAAAGTATCTAGTTTCAGTTTACAAGCTGCATAGTAAAGCTTTTTCTTTCAGTTCAAACTGTGCTTATGTGCCTGTGTATAGAGAAAGGACTGGCACTCACCTTCCATTGTCACCCTGGCATAACTGCCCACTCTACTATAATTCCCTCCCATAAAAATGGGACAGAAGTAAAGGTTTCCCTTGCTCAAAGCCATTCGTATCCAACTCTAGGGTTCAGTGCTCATCTCTGTTTCAAAGCCAAAGAGCCAGCACTGTCTGCTTCTGCAGATGCTTCCATGTGCATGTGGCAGGCATGACTAGACACCAGAGTGCACAGAACACTTTACCCTGCCACCAAAGTGGTCCCTATTTACCTACTTGCAATTTCTTGCTTTCAAACTGCTAGGTTAGCAGGAGCTGGGACAAAGCCAAGAGCTCATTCTGTCCTGCAGTATTCAGGTATCGAACTGCTGACCTGACGCCTTCCATTCAACACAGTACTGCAAACTAACACTGTCATCCATTGAGATTATTACCGTATTAATTGTTATAATAATTTCAAACAGTGTACCTTGCAACTCTCAGAAGTTCAAGAACTGCGCTAGGGATCCACTGCATGTTTATTAATCAAAACTGATGTCTGAAATGTCATTTATATCCCATGAAAGGTAAAGATATTGTCTGTAGCAATTACCATTTCAGTGGATTGACAGCCTGAATGCCAATGCAAGGTGATGAATTCAAGGTGATGAGAATGTTTTTCAATTTATTACAATAACAAAAGCATTTTGCCATTCTTTTCCTTCTCTCCCCCCTCCAGTCCTTATTCTTTAGTGTCTCCATAAAGCATTCAGGTCAGGAGGCTTGAAATGCTCAGTAATTTCACTGTGTTTCATTTTACCATTGCTGCTTTCAACTATCTCAGCAAGAAGCCCATTATGAGAAGCTAATGCAGGATTCTTTGAGTCAATTAATGAGAGTGAGACCCAAAATAAATTCTAAGAAGCCAAATAAGCTAGAAATAGACGTAAATAATGAAGATAAATGTTTACAGGTCTATGACACTCATTGCTGTTTTTATAAAATTCAAATGGCTTTCTTTGGTATTTTATTTTATTCATGAAGCCCCCATAGATACAATAAATTATTATTATGTTTAACATGTATTTAATTAACTCCTCTAAAAAGCGACAAGTCACATTTTGTTAAAACTTCTTTCATATTATCTTACACAATTATCTGAAAATTATCAATCGTTTTTATTAGTTAATACTTGGAATCTCATGCATATCCAATATAATTATTAACGCCAATCTATTTACTGGTTCATTTAACTCTGGCTATGCACAATTATGTGTGACATTTTAAAAAAGAAGCAGCTCCATTTTCATAATGATACCATCGTTATTTGTCTCCAGATCCACAAAAGATTTATTCTTTTTAATTCTGTTACTTATCTTTTCATTGTCTAGCTTGTAAGGGAAGAGAAGCAGGATAGTAATGGGAAATATAGCTACAGCATGCTGTATAATTGCCACTCATAAATTGTTTGGGGTTTTGGATGTTCCTAGTATTACAAAGGAAAGACAAAAAAACATCTAAGAGAATAAAGTAATAAAAAGGAATCACTTCTTATAGAAGTTAACTGTCTTGATCTCTTAAAGTTATGAGTAATAGAACTACCTTTGCAGTCCATTGCTTGATCCAGGATCAAATTTCTCAAAACAACAATAGAGAGACCAAGATTCAGGCATGCCTAGGGGCTAGATTGTTCCCAATGTGATTTCTTGATTCTCCCCTCCCTTCTTGGCCTTTAAGAGGAGGGAAACATACCACTTCACAAACTCTTTTTGAAATGCCCCCTCATTTTGGAAGCTGTTGTGTACTGAATGTAGTGTGTTGAATGTATTTGTAACCACATGAATGGGTACAGGTAACACTGTAACCTTCTGTATGAGGACGCGAGCTAGTGGCCACCGGGGGCAATAGCGAGCGCCCAGCTCACATGGTTCACATTACTCAAATGCCTTCAGCTGCGCGGGAAAGATTCCTGCACTCACCTCACCTGGGCAAGAAAGGCGTGACCAAGGATGACGTCACTTGGACAGCAGCCAATGCCTGTCGAAGAGCCAGATTCAATTAGATAGCCACCGTATAAAAAGAGCTGTTTGTCCGCCATTACCACATGTTCGTACTGTACTCTATGCAATAAAGATGTGTTAGGCTAGCTTACAGCCGTTTCTATTGTCTTGATTCCCAAACACTAAATTGGCGACGAGGATGGGATATGGATTCCCACGGGGACAAGACAATATCACAGAAGCCAGTTTTCGACGTGACCCATCCCGAGCGATGGGACTGGTTTGAAATGCATTTCAAGAGTACGGTGGCATATGCGGGCATCACCGACGCTGGAAAGAGGAAGGGTCTTCTCATCACGATGCTCGGGTTCCACGCCGTGCAAGCACTGATGTATCTGGTGGCACCACGAGAGGTGGACCAGGTTTCGGTGACGGAAATTCTGGGGGTTCTGCGGAATCATTTCAAGCCCAAGGTATCCTTCTTCTCTGCCAGGGCCACTTTCGCGAGGAGGGACCAAAAGCCGAGTGAGTCAATATCCGAGTATGCAGCGGCCCTCCGTGTTTTGGCAACCCCATGCGAATGGCGGGAAATTCTAGACGTGGCCCTAAGGGACAGGATGCTCTGCGGGATGAGAGACGGGGAGACCCAGAGGAAACTCATGAACCGAGGCCACGACCTCACTTTTAAAGAGGTACTACAAGAGGCTCTAGCAGCTGAATCCATGTGGGCCGGGTACAAGCTTCTCAAGGCAAAGCCCCCACCAGTCGAGGCAGCTGCATCCGCCGTCCAGGCGGCCTGGGGGGCGACCCCTGCCCCACGCTCGCCCACATCCTCAGAGGCTTCTGCCACCCCAGGCTCCAGCGAAGATGAGGGGGTCCGGAAGGTCAGGAAAGGGCTGAGCGAGAAGAAGGAGAAGGGCGGCGGCGCTGCGATGGGTGCGGAGCGTCCCACGAGAGGAGCAAATGTCCATTCCGGAAAGCTGAGTGCCACAACTGTGGGCAGAAGGGCCACATCGCCAGGGTCTGCAAGCAACGCCGGGAAGAGAGTAAGCGCGCCTCGAGCAGCCGGGATGGCGTCGGCAGAGTCGGCGATGGCGGCGACGACCCAGAGGGGAACCACGTGTGCCTGCGAGTGCACGCGGAAGACGACATGGCCGTCCACAGCGTGCCTCTAGGGCAACCACGTTTTTATGCTGAGGTACTGTTGCAAGGGGTCCCTGTTAAGATGGAGATAGACTCGGGGTCTGTTTACTCCCTCATTTCCCATAAGGAATTTTTGCGGATTCTCCCCAAGGAGCGACCCAAACTCAAGGAGATGGGGGCAAACTTAAAAGATGTGCAGGGAAATGCGATTCCAGTATTGGGGATTGGGGACTTCGAGACACGGTACAAGGGACTCCGAAGGAAACTCCCCCTGGTAGTTCTAAAAATGGGGGGGGGTGTAATCTCTTGGGGACACAATGGTTCAAACCCCTGGACATCTTCATAGGCGGCGTCCATGCCATCGGAGGGAATGAGATTCAGGCAGTGCGCGACGCACACGCAGAGGTATTCAAGAAGGGACTCGGGAAGTACAAGGGGCCCCCAGTTTCCTTCGACCTGGACCCGGAGGTCCGCCCAATGAGACTAAAACCACGTCGGGTTCCATTCGCCCTCAAGGACAAAATTGAGGCGGAACTGGACAAATTAGTGGGGCAAGGGATTTTAGTGCCGGTGGACTCTGCAGAGTGGGAGACTCCTATTGTTACAGTATTGAGAGCAAATGGGGAAGTGCGAATTTGCGCTGACTACAAGTGTACAATTAACAAGGCGATCCGCCCTAATGCCTATCCGGTGCCGGTAGTTAGCCATCTACTGGCCACTTTACATGGGGGAAAAGTTTTTGCTAAACTAGATCTGGCGCAGGCGTACCAGCAGCTTCCAGTAACCCCAGCCACAGCTGCTGCGCAGACCATTGTAACTCACAAGGGGGCATTCAAGGTGACGCGCCTACAGTTTGGCGTGAACTCTGCGCCGGGGTTATTTCAGTCTCTTGTGGAACGTTTGTTAAAGAAATTACCGGGGGTCTTGCCATTTTTCGATGACATATTGATATCTGGGGAGAGCGAAGCAGAACTGGCCCAGAGACTAGATAAGGTCCTCACAGCCTTCGAATCCGCGGGGTTGAGGTTGCGGAGGGACAAATGTGTGTTTCTGGCCAGGGAGGTGGAGTTTCTGGGGTTCCACATAACTTCTGAGGGGGTGAAACCCGCTGAGTCCAAAGTCTCAGCCATTCGAAATGCTCCTCGCCCCACCGCGAAACCGGAACTGCAGTCTTTCCTGGGGCTGCTGAATTTTTACCATTCCTTCCTGCCCAGGAAAGCGACGATTGCAGAGCCCCTGCATGGGCTGCTGAAGAAGGATGCGGTTTGGCGGTGGGGGGAGAAGCAGGAGCGGGCTTTCAGGGAACTCAAGCAACTCCTCTCCTCGGAGGCTATTCTAACCCATTTTGACCCAAAGAAGCCGGTAGTCTTGGTCTGCGACGCCTCACCAGTGGGGGTGGGGGCGGTCCTGTGCCACGTGCTAGAGGGGGGGCGAGAAGCCCCAGTTGCATTCTACTCGAGATCATTGTCCAAGGCAGAATGAAATTACGCCCAAACAGATAGGGAGGCTCTTGCCATTGTTGCGGGCACAAAGAAGTTCCATGATTTTCTGTATGGTCACCCATTCACCATTGTCACCGATCACAAGCCGCTGTTGGGTATCTTCACCTCAGACAAGCCCACTCCACAGATCCTCTCCCCCAGGATGCTTAGGTGGGCGATTTTTCTGAATGCATACAGGGGGGCGTTAGAGTACCATCCCGGGAAAGAGATAAGCCACGCGGACGCCCTTTCAAGGTCTCCTCTGCCCCACCTGGGGGACCCAAAGTGTGAGGTAGAACAGGATAGCCAAGTTCTCCTCATTGAAGCCCTAGATGCACCCCCCATTTTGCCCAAGGAAATTGCTGCCGAAACGGCCAAGGACAAAACGTTAGCCCTTGTGAGATCCTGGGTACAGAAGGGGTGGCCCGCAGCTCCCCCCGCAGACGAGTTTGTGGCATTTTTCAGGAAGAGGGTTGAGTTGTCCGCAGAAAGGGGGTGTCTGTTGTGGGGGGAGAGGGTGGTGGTCCCACAGGCATTAAGAGCAAGGGTGCTACGGCTTTTACATGTCAGCCACCCAGGGATTGTGCGCTCTAAGGCGCTGGCCAGAAGCTACTTCTGGTGGCCTCAGCTAGACGCAGACATTGAACACATGGTGAACACCTGCGAAAGTTGCCAGAGCTCTCGGCCTGAGGAGTCCTGCCTTCCACACAGAGAATGGGACACGGCTAGGGGACCATGGTCCCGCCTCCACATAGACTTCGCAGGGCCATTCAGGGGTTCATTTTTTCTACTTGTGGTGGACGCATACTCCAAGTGGTTGGAGGTAATTCCAATGCGCAACACCTCATCAGCGGGGACTATAAAACAGCTGTGCAAACTGATATGCACGTTCGGGATACCTGACGTCATAATTAGTGACAATGCGAGTTGTTTCACGTCAGCCGAGTTCCAGGCGTTCTTAGAGTCCAACGCCATTTGGCACATTACCTCAGCCCCTTTTCACCCTGCAATAAATGGCCAGGCGGAACGTCTGGTGCGCACAATGAAGGAAGGGCTGCGGCGCATGGGTCCCGGGGATCTGGACCGGCAGCTCTGCCAGTTTCTGTTGGCATATCGAGTGACGCCATTGGCGTCGGGATACTCTCCCGCGGAACTCCTCATGAAGAGGAAGTTACACTCATTATTAACTAGATTGGATCCCACCCGGGTCGAGGATAGAGGAAGAAATATTGAGCACAGCCCCACCAAAAATTTCCAGATAGGAGAGCCTGTTCATTGCAGAAACTACGCCACCACTGGGCCAGCATGGGTGCCGGGGGTAGTCATTAATCAAACAGGACCAGTCTCATTCTGTGTCGAGACCAACACGGGTCTCCTCTGGAGAAGGCACGCTGACCAACTTAGGCACCGAGTGATTGGGGGGCTGGACAGAGGGGATCATCAGCAACGCTCAGCGTTAGGGTTCTCCTCCACCCGTTTAGACCAAGGGGGAGAAAACGTAGGGCAACAGTCCCAAACAGGGGGGGGAGCTTAGGGTCGAACTCATATCCTTTTCATACGCCAGCTCTATCCAGTCCCTTGAAAGAGAGGAACGAGTTTGCCCCTGTAGTTGTACCCAGCCCCTCGAAGGAGGGAAATGAGTTTGCCACTGTTGCCCCTGAATTAGATTTTGAGTTATCAAACCGGGGGTTTTTTTCGGAGTGTTCCCCCACCCGTCCAAGCGAAGAGCGGGGTTTTTCTTTAGCCCCTAGTGCCCCCGGTTTGTCCACATCCACGTCGGGAACCCTTCCTCCCCCTTCTCCTGGCCATCCCAAGGCGGCAAGCCCGCGGTGAGTCACTAACGAGTCATCCTCTCCAATTGCAGGACAAGAACCAGGAGGACACAGACGAGGGGGCATGACCGAGTCAAGCATAACGGCCGCACGGCCAAAACGCACATGCAGGAAACCAGTTTGGTTAAGGGACTTTGTCCCATCTTAGGGGGGAGGGATGTTGTGTACTGAATGTAGTGTGTTGAATGTATTTGTAACCACATGAATGGGTACAGGTAACACTGTAACCTTCTGTATGAGGACGCGAGCTAGTGGCCACCGGGGGCAATAGCGAGCGCCCAGCTCACATGGTTCACATTACTCAAATGCCTTCAGCCGCGTGGGAAAGATTCCCGCGCTCACCTCACCTGGACAAGAAAGGCGTGACCAAGGATGACGTCACTTGGACAGCAGCCAATGCCTGTCGAAGAGCCAGATTCAATTAGATAGCCACCGTATAAAAAGAGCTGTTTGTCCGCCATTACCACATGTTCGTACTGTACTCTATGCAATAAAGATGTGTTAGGCTAGTTTACAGCCGTTTCCATTGTCTTGATTCCCAAACACTAAAGAAGCTCTTTGTAATGTGCCATGAAGCGAAAGGACCTTTGTTTGAGGCTGCTGCTCATGTCTGAGTATACATCCCCCCACCCTGAAAATTATTTTCAGGGGAAATATATTTGGCATGAATTTGTTTAAGGGGAATCCCAGCTTGCCACGAAGTGACCCATACACTGTGATCATGGAGCCATCTTCTGCTGCACGTATGAAATGAGACATGCAGGATTTATTTGTTTGAGGAGAGCAAGACTAAAGTCCACATTCATTCCTGAAACTAGACCTTCATCTGTGAGCTGCTGCTTCCTCGTGGTGTGATCTCCTGAGGTTAGGACAAGTTATCAGAGTAATGCAACCACATGGTGGCTTTGATCTGATCTTCTTCTTCTTCTTCCTCTTCTTCCAATTCTGAATATTGTTGATCATCATGGCAATTAGCCGTGAAGATTGTCCTGCAAATAAAATGTTGTGGCCTTTCATCTGCCTTCCACATCACAGCATGGCACCCGTACCATTGATCCAGCTCTGCAAGTCACTTTCTGGTCCTGAGCCCTTTTGGTTTGCAAAGTCTTCCTCAGCCCCAGGCAAGTATTGATGAAGCTTCTGCCCTCTATCAAGATGGATACAAGTGGGTTTTAATCTACTTGGGGATCATCACCCTTCCCTGTGGCAGGGCCATAGCCAGGGGGTGGCCAGGGTGGGCTTTCCCCATCCTGAGTTAGCAGTTTGCCCTACCTCAAACTCCCAGCTGCTTATACATATGACATCTGGACATCTATCTACAGTAATACCTCATACAAAGTCCACTTCATACAACATCGGATTCATACAACATCGCCTAATTCCTTGAAAAAAGTTGCCTCATACAAAGTCGTGTGACGTTGTATGAGGCATTGGGGTTTTCCCAGGTTGCATTGTGCCTGGTCAGTATAAAAGGCAGGGCACATGTGTGCATTGCTCTTGTGAGTTTTGCATGAGGCAAAGAGTGTTTACGTGTGGTTTTGAGTGCGATTTTGGATTGTTTTGAATATTTTCATCAGAATTTTTAGAAGCATTCCTGGGATTTTTTCAGCATTCTTCAGGTTCTTGGACAATCAGGATTGTTTGACAAGTTTTTGTAATGTATTTAGCCTTTAGACAATGATTTCTTAAAGTTCTGTCAGTTTCCTGTCTGTTTCCTTGACTTTGCCCTGAAGTCTGTGTTGTTACAGTACAATGTATCTCTATGGAAACGACATTGTATGAGGCATTGCGGCAAGGATTTGGACGTTGTATGAGGCATCGCGGCTAAGATTTTGCATGCCTCATACAAAGTCCAAATCCGTATAAAGTCCAAACTTGTGGAATCAAGTTTGGACGTTGTATGAGGTATCACTGTATCTATCTATCTATCTATCTATCTATCTATCTATCTATCTATCTATCTATCTATCTATCTATCTATCTATCTATCTATCTATCTAGATGACATTGTTGCCCATCCTGAAAAAATATTCGCCCACCCACATCTAGAATCCTGGCTATGACCCTGCCCTGTGGACTTGGCCACTCATGGGTTGTCAGGTTAGTAACTCTATTACCATAGGAGGGTAATCTGGCAAGACTTGCAATCTGATATTGTTCTCACCCAATGCTATTGTGCCAGGAACATCGCCAATATGATTAAAAGATACGTAAAATAAATACATAAGCTCGATTTTCTTAAAGTACATCATCTTTCAAATGTTTGCTGCAGGATTATACATATCACTATGTACAGATGTGAAAGCTGGACAGTAAACGTGGTGCAGGAGGAGAACTTTGTAAATACTCCGGACAGCCAGAAAGATGAGCAAGTGGGTTCTAGAAAAAAATAAACATGCACAATTGTTGTGATCCAGCCCTCCTCCAACTCCTAATGTTACCCCAAATCTGAAAATTACCCTTTTTATTTTTAAAATATTTTTATTTTCCAATAAAAATGATTTTACTCTTTATTTTTCATCCCCCCCCACACACACACACACTTCAACTGTTAGGCTCACACATGTATAAGCACCACACTAATACACACATCCATTCAACACACTTTGCAGACAAATAACTACAAAGACCTATTTTTAATATTTTTTTAAAGGATCACAAAAACTGATTTAAAACGGCTACGCAAAAGCCTATTTAATTGCAGGCGCACCCCCCCAATAACGGACACAGACAACATTGAAAGTGGATAACAGCAAAGGGCCACATTTATTGATTCAATGCCCTAGTCCGAATTATAAATTTGTATTGGTAAAACGACCAATCATAATTCCTAAGGCAAGCAGGCCGAAGTAACACTGGTAAGGTACCACCCCAAAATTGCCAACGGCAATTGGTTACAATGTATCAATTTGTATCAATTTGTTTGTCAACAACAAACAAATTGTTGACCGTAGTCAATAACTAACTCATGACCCCACCCTCTGACGCGTATCCGTGAAATCACAGGGGTGATGCATGCTGGTTAGCAATCATCATCACCCCATCGCCTGGTTCGTCGTTGACCGGACAACGTTTAACTACTTTATTCCTGTCTAGTGTTGTCCAGTCAATTGCGAACCTGCCGGATACTTGTGGGTCATACTGTTTACCTTACCAGTGCTACCCGCCCATGTGACCAAAGTCAACAGTAAGAACGAAGAAAGACCCCTATATCAAACCATAGCAACAGTGTGGGATGGGCAAAAAAGCCAGGACCCGAAGCCAATATGGGTCCCAACCAAAAATTCCCACCCGGCCCCGAAGCGACCATGATCACACTGTTAACTAGGGAGGGGGTGGAGGGGAAAAAACTTCTCCGCTCCGTCGCTGAGGCAAAATGGCAGCTCGGCTGCCTCGTGGCCACCCCTTTTATAAGGGAGCTGGCCACGCCCCTAACTACCCGGATCCTCTGTCCTGTGGGGGGGGGCCCGCAAAGTGCGCGGCGGCCATTTTGGCGCCGCGCTTGCATTGCAGGCGCACCCCCCCAATAACGGACACAGACAACATTGAAAGTGGATAACAGCAAAGGGCCACATTTATTGATTCAATGCCCTAGTCCGAATTATAAATTTGTATTGGTAAAACGACCAATCATAATTCCTAAGGCAAGCAGGCCGAAGTAACACTGGTAAGGTACCACCCCAAAATTGCCAACGGCAATTGGTTACAATGTATCAATTTGTATCAATTTGTTTGTCAACAACAAACAAATTGTTGACCGTAGTCAATAACTAACTCATGACCCCACCCTCTGACGCGTATCCGTGAAATCACAGGGGTGATGCATGCTGGTTAGCAATCATCATCACCCCATCGCCTGGTTCGTCGTTGACCGGACAACGTTTAACTACTTTATTCCTGTCTAGTGTTGTCCAGTCAATTGCGAACCTGCCGGATACTTGTGGGTCATACTGTTTACCTTACCAGTGCTACCCGCCACACGGAGGGGCTTCACAGAAGACCTGACGCCCCCCCCAGACCGTCAGCTCGGTCAACAGGCCTGCTCGCCAGTCACCCAACAGGAGGTCCATACCTCCACGCGACAGATGGACCCCATCCCCTGTATACAAGTCACAATTTTGCAGACTAATATCGGGGTGATGACTAACCCGTCCCCAAGCCCTGGTGGTGAGAAACCGCGCCACTGCCTTATTGACCGCGCGCCCAGCTCGGTCAAGGGCCAGGAGGTTAACGCCCCCTCTGTAAGAGTGGCGCGGAACAATGTCCGACCAAACCAGGGCTGTGGCAGGCCAGACATAATGCAAGTAGGCGAGGTCCTCGCAAATCGCATGCTTGAGCGATAAGCCGGTGACCTGGCCCAAATCATTGCCCCCCAGGTGGATGATTAGAATGTCAGGCGGGTCAGCCCCCAGGCCAGTAAAAAAGGAAAGGCCGCAGCTCCCGCCATAACATCCCAGGCTTACCGTGCCATGCGAGACTGGCGTGGTCACCCAGTCCCAGTCGGGGTCCACTCTGTCGCTGCAGCGTAACGCGCTGCCCTGAGCACATAGCTGTGGCCCACCAGCCATACTGTCACCGGTGTAAAACGACACCCAGGGTCTATAAGAAATTGAGAAAAAGGAAGGTAAGGTGACTGGATTGGTACTCATGGCGGGAGTGGGCGCACATAAAACTGAAAACATTGTGAGCCCCACCTCCCCATGCTACGTATGTCAGCCCCAGAGTACCCAAAAGCAGCCGCTGTAGAGGCTGCGCCAATACGGAACGAATGTGTGCCAGAACGGGCACCCGGTAGTCCCACCCTGGTAAGGGCTCTGGCAGTCACCTTCCAAAACTGAAATTTAGTAAGGGGAGACCCATCTTGGTGACAGAAAAACGGGCCGTGGTGCATGCCACGCAGTGCCAGGTATTCCTGTAGGGCACCAACCGGACAGATGTCTGCCAAAGAACACCGTAGCAGTCTTACTCCACTGCCTACGCCATGCTGATCTGTTTTAGAGGAGCGAATCCTCAACTGGGCCCAGTCTTTGGCAACATGTACATCTCCGCGTTCCAGTGCCCTACCACTTGCATCCGCCTTAGACAGCATCACGAGTTCGCTGATGCGGAGCGCTCCAAAAAACGCCACCGTAGTGGCTGCATGCAATTGGGCTGCCTCATAATGATCAAAACAGAGGCCTGGCCAGCCCCGGGCCAACTGGGTAAGAACCCCTGGGGAAATAGGGTGCCGGTCATCCGGGCAACGCCCGCGCTCGCGCACCCACCCCTCCAAAACGTGTCTCACACGGAAGTCAGAGGTGGTATCCACATGACCCCCTACTTTGGCCATAAAAGCCAACGCCGAGAGCTTGGATGCTATGGTGCGAGGTGCAAGGCCCTGTGCATGCAGGTGAACCATGAACCGCAGAACATGGTCCACCGGGATGAGCCAGGTCTCTGGCCATTGAAATCGAGTAGCAAAAGCCCTATACAAATTGAATGCTTGTTGATACGCCTTACGCGTGCGTGGCGCTAGTGACAGGCCAATCGCCCGGTTCACCTCTCCTTGCCAATAGTCCACATCTCGTCCGGGAGTGGCGAGGGAAATTCCTCCGCATCCGGGGCCAAGGCGCGGAACCGGGAGATCTGCAGGCGGGACAAAGCGTCAGCAATATCGTTATTAACCCCTGGGACATGCCTGGCCCTGAACAAGACGTTGAGGCGCAGGCAGCGCAGCACAAAATGGCGCACTAGATCCATGACCCTGGGCGATTTAGAAGTCTGTGCATTGACAATGTGCACCACGGCAGCATTGTCGCACCAGAAATGCACCACCGAATTAGCCCACTGTTCGCCCCATAGCATCAAAGCCCCCAGAATGGGAAAAAATTCCAGGTATGTGAGATCCCGCAGGCGACCTGTGCCTGCCCATGCCGGTGGCCACCCACCATAGGCCCACTTCCCATTGAAGTACATCCCATAACCCAGGGATCCTGAGGCATCAGACTGGATCTGGAAATTGGGGGATGCCAGGAGGTCAGACCTCCAAAATGAGACCCCATTAAACTCCCTCAGGAATTGCAACCAGACAAACATGTCTGCCCTGATACCCCGGGTAAGCCTGACTCTGTGGTGGGGCCTGGATAACCCTGCCATGGCGTCGCATAAGCGCCGGGCGAAAGCCCTGCCCGGTGCGACCACCCTGCAGGCAAAATTGAGGTGCCCATGTAGCACCTGCAGTTCCCTCAGGGATGCCTTACGCTTAGCCAGCAATTCCGAGATAAGGGTCACCATCCTGGACACCTTATCACCCGGTAACCTAGAAGCCTGTACTACTGTATCAATCTCAACCCCCAGGAATACTAGTTTGGTCGACGGGCCCTCGGTCTTTTCGGGCGCTAAAGGGACACCCAGTTCCTGCATTAGCGTCTGAAATGTATTGAGGAGACGTGCACACGTGTCCCAGCCCCGTTCACCCCCGAATAAAAAGTCATCCAGGTAATGGGCTACAGACCGGGACCCTGACCTGCGGACGAAAGCCCACTCTAGGAAGGTACTAAAACGCTCGAAAGCCGAGCATGATATGGAGCAGCCAAAAGGCATGGCCTTATCAAAATAATACTCCCCTCTAAACTTAAAACCCAGCAATTCAAAGTCGCCCGGGTGCACCGGCAAGAGGCGAAAAGCTGACTTAATGTCGCACTTGGCCAGCAAGGCACCCGGGCCACACGAGCGCACCATGCGCAGCGCATGGTCGAACGATGTATACCTGACCGAACAAAGGTCATCAGGTATCGCATCGTTGACCGATCGGCCGGCTGGGTAGGACAAATGATGAATAAGGCGAAACTCACCTAGGGACTTTTTAGGAACCAAACCCAATGGTGAAACCTTAAGGTTGGGAAAAGGGGGTGCGGGAAAAGGTCCGGCGACCCTGCCCGCGTCTAACTCCTTTTTAATGCTGGCCTCGGCTACCTCCTCCCTTCCTCTGAGGGATAAAAGGTTGGGAGCATCCTGAGGAGATCTATCACCCATAAAAGGGATACGAAATCCCTGCTTAAAACCTTGGATGAGGTACTCCCTGTCCTCTCCCCTTGGGTACGATGCGAGCCAGCGCTCCAGCATGTCCACCTTAATTGGGGAGGGGGCCTTTCGGAGAACTAGTTCCATCCGTGGCAGGCTTGCCAGCCCACTGTCCACCCCTCCCTCTGCCTCGCACCCCCCCAGGCTTGGGACAAGCAGAGGCTGCATGGGGACCAGAACATGCGGGACACTCGTGCTTATACCTGCAGTTCTTCCGACTGCAGGAACCATTGGACGAGAAAGTCCAGCACAGCAGGCAGGCTGGAACCCCCTGCCCCGCCATTTGGCGGGTAACCTGCGCTGGAGCTGCTCGCTGGACCGCATGTCCACAATGGTATCTATCCCCCGGGGCAGGACGTGTGGGTGTCATATACAAGAGCCACAGTCTCTGGCACGGCTCATCCCATCTCATCTCGGGGTGCAGGGGAATCCTCATACGGAATTCCTCATCATATGCTAGCCATGAGGGGCCCGGGAAATCTACCATCGCCCTGTATATGTTGTCCAAATATTGGACCGTGGGAATAGCTAGATCCGGCCGCGCCCTCAAATACACCGCCATGTATATCAAATAAGCGGGGAGCCAGTTAGCCCAGGTACGCGGCGGCTTACGGCGGCGTGCCTGCTCCTTGTCCTTCTCATCCTGACCCTCCCTTTCTTCCTTAGTGGGCTCTCTGTTCAGGAGTGAGAAGATATCCACGTACTCCCCTCGCCATATCTTTTCTCTGGTAGCCTGAGCCAAGTGATCACCCAATGGCAGGGAATACCCTGCCGTCGGCAAAGCCGAAAAGGGGATAGCTGGCCTACCCAAAGGGGCCTGAGTTAACCCTGCCACCCCAAGTACGTTCCCAGCAGTGTAAGAACCAATGCCCACCCCAGCGGGCATGGTGGCAGTATTTGTCGCCGGGTGGGTCGCCAGCGGCGTAGCCCCTGCACCACCCGCGCGAGGCCAAGGCCACTGAAAGGTCCCCCCTATATTGGGAATGTGTGTGGATGTACTCGTTTGCACCATATACTCACATGCTGCACCCCCGCGGGCCGCCCCCAACGGGGGTTCCGGCCCACCGGGGGCGTCGGAGCTCACGACCGATGTAGAGCTCATCACCGGGGCTTGACCCGCGCCAGGTTGCTGGCTGGGGAGCTGCGAGGCAGTGGCCGGAGCCGCGCCACCCGCCTGCAGCAGCTCAACCCTCCCCGCCGGCCGTCGTCCTGCTGCCGATAGCGCCTCCAAAGGTACCCCAAAAGGGGCACCTGCCTGACTGGCCCGGGCCAAAGACTCCTCTAAGGCCGCAATACGGGCCAGTAAGGTGTCTACAGTAACCATGGGTAAAGAGCCGGCCGGCCCACCTGACCCTTGCATGGGGACAGTTCCCTGCACCCCATGGCCCAGATATGGCCATTGGCCAGGGCCGAAGCCCGGTAGGGCTGGTGAGGAAACCTGCGAAGGCGGGGCACCGAGCCACCCCCCAAGGCTAGAGGGCCCCGGGAGAGGCTGCGGCCCAGAAGTAGTCGGCCCAACGGGTTGGGCGGAAGGAGGAGCGGTGTCCACCGCTCGCGGGCCGCGGGCCGGAGCGCCCTCCGCGCCCGCACTCTGAACGGGCCAAGGTGCGATAGACCCCAAGCCACTAGCCCCGGCCGGGGATGGCAAAGGTGGCTGTTGAGGAGGCGGCACCACGGTCCTCCGACCTGGGTTGCGCCTCCTAACAGCCCGAGCTGAATTCGCAGCAGCCTTCTTTTTGGAAGGCATCTCGAGCAAAAAAGGGAAGCTAGCTAAGCAAAATCGACCCAAAAGGCTTCCCGGCAATACCAACGAGCGACGGAGGCGCAGGGAAAAAACTTCTCCGCTCCGTCGCTGAGGCAAAATGGCAGCTCGGCTGCCTCGTGGCCACCCCTTTTATAAGGGAGCTGGCCACGCCCCTAACTACCCGGATCCTCTGTCCTGTGGGGGGGGGCCCGCAAAGTGCGCGGCGGCCATTTTGGCGCCGCGCTTGCATTGCATGGGCAGTAGGCAGTAGACTGGCCCGTGTTCATTCAATTGAATAGGAGGTAGGCCAGCCAGCTATTCTGTTCAATTGAATGGGGGTAGACCAGGCCTTACTCTGGAAGCTCTCTCAAAATGTAGTTAGGAAAGCTCATGTGTAGATTTTTATAACAGGCAGGTTTGAAAATTGTCTTTGACCATCAGATGGCCACTGTTGATTAAATGCATTTTAATAAAACTTAATTTATTTGCCTGAAATTCAAGACTAGGTGGTTCCTGGGGTGTTATGCCAGTGGAAGAACTTCTTGATTTTAGTGAAGCCTCTCCAGTGATTTGCAGGTCTTCACTGTGCTCTGTGTGTACAGCTTCATTGAACTGTGACAAAAAAGGGGGATAGCACTTTTTCAGTAACACAAGGATGAGCTGGATCAGGGGGCACTCCCTATGCCCAGTCCAGTTCTGCTAGCACCTGAGCCTGAGGATGCCCTGAGCTAGGGATCTCAGCCTGTGCCTGGCCCAAGTCTGTTTTCCCCAGCAGCTAACCTGTCAGATCAGGAGTCTGGCTCTGACAGTGATCAGCCCTCAGTCAGGGAGAGGTCTAGGAAACAGCTACACCTGAGATGCAGGCAGGCTAGAGTAAAGCACCAAAAAAAAAAAAAAGGCTCACAGCTGATACTGATTAGCTGGGAGGGTTATTAGGAAGCTTCTCACAACCTGCCAGCATCAGTACTGTCATGATCTTGATGAACCAAAGTGCATCCATTTTACTTTCTGACTCCATCTTAGGCTATTTGAAGTCAAGGACAGAGCAGATGTAGGGAACAGGAGTACTTGGAGAGTCCCCAAATCCCTAGCCAATCATGTAACACTCCACCTCCACCTGACATGAGGGGTAGGAACAGATCTCTCTGATTGGGTATCCTTATCTAATGGGAGGATAAATCTGATTGGAAACTGTTATCTGATACGGGAGTGATTCACTTTCATAGGTTTCACTTATCTAGACCAAACATCCAAGGTGGAGCAACTTTCCTATTTAAGGAGCTGCATCAAGACACTCAAATCGGGCTCCTAGCTCGAGACCAAGAGTTTCGTTAGGACTTTGCCCCCCATCTCTGAGAAGAGACTAAATATCTAAGGAGATAGCCCTGCCAACCGCTATGCTAGAGCGATCCTCTGATTAACTCTGTATTTCTGTGTTTTCTGGACTTTGTCTTTTTCAGATACTTTGCAAAAAAAAAAAAAAACTTTGCTGCTATATGGAAGGAGTGGAGCACAGTATATCAGGCAATACCTTTATTATCCAGCTTTCTGACTCCATGCTACCATACTAAAACCGCACATTCCCTGGTTTAAGAGAATCCACCCCAGGGTTTGAGGACAGGTAGTGAGAGGCTTCAGTAAATGCTGCAGGAGGGAATGTGTGTGCCAACTCAAACAGGGGCAGCTTATTGAACATACCCAGCCTCCTTACCAAGGTCTGTTGAGGTTGCGATAAGTACCACTCTTGTGTGAAGACTGACATCCTGTTTGACTCCAGACTGCCTCCTAGACCCTGACCTGCCTGCTGTGACCCTGACCTTTCTGTCAACCCTGATGATGCCCCTGGACACCCTTTGGATTAGACTACTGACTTGGACTACTGGTAAACAGACGTCAGCTTGCCTTTTGGTCTTTGATATCCAGACTATCCTTGAACAAGACTCTCTGTGTAGTGCCATTGTGTGGTGACCGTGCCTGCCCAGGTTGGTCAGCACAAAAATCTCTGGAGACAAATATGATGATATTGAGACACTCATACTTTGGCCACATCACGAGAAGGTAAAATTCTCTGGAAAATATTTTCAGGGAAAGGTTGAAAGCAGAAGGAAAAGTGGAAGACCAAATTTGAGATGGACTGGCTCCATAAAGGAAGCTGCTGTCTGAGAAGAACTATTAAGAACAAAACATTTTGGAGACCTCTTACTCAGAGGGTCGCTGTAAGTCAGGAGTAACTTCATGGCATGTAACAGCAACACATTATACATATGTGACATTACCAGCATCTGCTAGTACTCTTGCCCCAGGTCTCTCCGGTTCCCTCCAGAGCCTCCAATGCTGGCTGGCTCACTTTTGAAAGACTTGAGACTCTGAGTAACTAGTAGCAGGTATGTTGTCCTGCAAATTACCTTGCAGCAACCTGGAAACCCCTCAAATACTGAGAGCCCAGACAAAAATATGGAGAGAATGAATGTGGTAGCATATGGCATTAGTTTGGTTTACTCTTATTGTTACCCCCTTTTCCAATAAACAGGCTTCGTATTACCTAAAAAGTGATTTATTGTGCTCAGTGGTACATAATGAAAAAGTGATAGTCCATCTGTTAATTCCAGGATACAAAACACACACACACACAAAAACAATTTCTAATCAAGATTATACAGGAAAATCCACACTCAGGCTCCCCCCCCCCACACACACACACACAAAAAGAAAAGAAAAGAAGAAGAAGAAGAAGAAGAAGAAGAAAGAAACCTAACTAATCTAGGTGATGCTGAATAAGCTTACTTGGAGTATGGACTCCTTGGTAGCTCGGAATCCAACTCTCTCCCCTGAGTGATCCCACTCAGCACCAGAACTGGACTGCCCTCTCTAATTTTTGTGCCTTACACTTCTACCATGGGTCCTGGCTTCCTGGATTTGCACATAGCCAATGAAAGTCAAAGGTTTGTGTAAACATGCCCTGTTCTTATTTTTAAAATAAATACTTGCCTTTTCTAGGAGCTGGATATGACAAGCAGAAACTCCACTCCAGGTGGTTAAACCAAAACATGGACATGGTGGCCTTGGAAAACTCCACAAGCTACACCTGCTGATGAGTAACTTGGAAGAAACAGAGCCTTTGCAATAATACTAACATATACTAATACAACTGTCTCTAACACTAGAATATTCCATATTGAATAACTTATGATGCTATTTCATTATGTATTTTATCTATTTATTTATTTATATTTACAGTATATTTATATACCACCCCAATTAATAGACTCTGGGTGGTGTACACAGTCCAGCACACACCTCACTGGCCACTCAGCAACAACATATTTACCTGGAAAAAAGTGCAAATGAAATAGAATATATTCTGAATAGTCATTCATAGGATTGTACTGTTAGAGATTGTTCATAATTTTTAAAAATTACCTCATTCCCATTGCTATGGAGATTCTCAAATAATACAATGTAGATGTGAGCATTATTTGATACTGGAATCTTGTATTTGCCTTTTCTCTGAAGCCTAAAATGTTACCTCTTGAAACAATACGGTGGCTTACTCTCAGGTAGGGCTCGGTAGTCCTCCAGCCTCCCCAGGTAGGCCCTATTGCTCTTCTGAGTTGCAGTTCCCTGGCTGGACAACCCAGGCATCTAGATATGTGTAGATAAGGTAGCGTTGAGCCAAGTAATCACTCCAAGTCTCTTCAGGCATTTTAAAAATCTATTGAAAGCATAGCAAGATACAGTCCATAAAAAGCTTAAAGGCATTTCAATGCAAAGCAAACTGTTGCTCTAGGGGTAGCCCATGGGGGGCCCTTTCTCCCAAGTGTCTACATTTTGGCAGCTTAAAGCACAGCACTCCGACGAGTGTCTCTGTGTCTGCTTGTGTGTGTGCATGAGTCTCTGGGTTAAATCTCCTGCCATAGGGTTCACCTTAGGGATTCCAATCAATGATCTTACAATAAGACATGTCAATCACACATTAAGTTCCATCTATAACTATCTATCTTTTTAATATCTAAAACCAAGTTGTGCTGGCCATTGTTACTCATGTGCCACACCACCTTGGCACCCACTGCCCCAGAACCTTGTACCCGCCTACCTTGGGTGCCTGGGGTGGCCGATGCGGTGGAGCGGCAGCCCATTTCTGGGTTTGTCACCCTGAAAATGGGCTGCAAAGTCCCCCTTCCCCGCCAGCCAGTAGAAACCAAACAGCAATGGAAGAGTGGCCCTGGTGCATCCTGGGGATCGTAGTTCCTTGGGTTACTCTTATTGGCTCCATAAAGGAAGAACTATTATGCACAGAACTTTTAAGAACAGAACTATTAAGAACAGGCCCCCATTGAGACAAATGGAGAGTGGAACTACTGCTTCCAGTGGTCTTTGCACTTGGGGACTACGCACCCCTCCGAGGAGGAGGCAGTTCGACAATGGAGTTTAAGGAGAGACCACAGGGAGCAGTAGTCCCGCTCCCCATTCTTCCCAATGGGGCAGCCCACCCAAAGACCTAAACCACCCGGCATGAACCGGGGCCACATTTCCTCTCACAGATATACAACCTCCCAGGAGTGGGAGGCTTTGCAAGGCCGGCGAGGCCTCAGCTGCTGGGTTGGGGTGGTGGGGAGTGCAAAGGATTCACCATCACCCTCCCCATCGCCTGGAGAGCGCTGTGGGCAGGAGGAGGCGGAAGCCGCAGCACTAGCTCCAGCAGAATGGAGGAAACTGGGAATGCCAACCTTGGACAAGGAGGTGTGCCAGCAAGGGAAAGCGGCAGCCCATTTTGGGGGTTGGTGGGCTGCCATTTCACCCAGAGGATCCAGCCACCAAGCCAGCAGGAGGTGGCACCAAGTGCAAGTGTGTTGCGTTATGTGTGATGTGGCTGCGGTTGGTGTGCATTGTGTGTCAGGTGTGTGTTGTTTGTGATGTGGTGTGTGTGTGTATGTGTATGTATTGTGGGTGTGTGGGTGTATTGTGTGGGTGTGTTGTGTGTGGGGATTTATTGTGTGGGTGGGGTAGTGTGGAGGTATGTGTTGTGTGGGTCTGTTTTGTGTGGGTGTGCTGTGTCGTGTGTGTTGTGTCTGGGTATGGTGGGTGGGTGTTGTGTGTCGGGAGTTTGTTGTGTGTGGGTGTGTCTGTTGTGTGTTGGGGTGTGTGTGTTGTGTGAGTGTGTTGTGCCATGTGTGATGTGTGTGCCTGAGGTGAGTGTGGGTTGTGTGTCAGGTGCATTTGTTTTGTGTCATGTGTGTGTGGTGTGTGTGCATTGTGGGTATGGGTGTGTATTCTGTGGGTGTGTTGTGTGGGTGTGTGATGTGTCTCGGTGAAAATTTGGCCCCGGGCAACGCCGGGCACCCCTGCTAGTTTCTTCTAAACCATGAGGCAACTCATGAGACAAGGAAGTTTACATATCCCCCCCTCCCAATCTGAAATTGCCATATTGAATAAGACTAAAGCACAGGGTATACTTCATTATGTTACACCTCTGCATATATAGTAGACATAGTACTATTGCAAATAGTCTGTGCTACAATTCAAGGCTGTTAAAACCCTGACATTTAATATGTGTTTTTTCCTTCAGAATTAAGAGCCAAGCTAACACCTACATAATCATCTTCCTACCAGACTTCATGTTGCACTTTGTACTAATACAACAGTAATTGTTTTAAGAAACCTGGAAAGAAGAATTCTTCTCATGTTCATTTTAAAGAATTAACATCTTTTAATTAGGGCCTTCACTACACAAAAGTTCACAATACACAAAATACACAATACACAAAAGGTATGTGTTTTCCTGGACTAATCTCTGCAATAGTCAGGGGCTATTTAAACATCAGAAAACTTTGACTGTGGGATTCTAGAGATGACATTCAATAAAGTAACTTTTCAAAGTCTAATGCCAATACTTATTTCCTCAGTTTCAAACCACAACTGCAGTAGGCAAGATGTTTCTCAGTTTTTACATGGCACCACAGCTTGTGTTAAAATGCATTTCTTTTACAAGCCTTTGATCCTATCTTTCCAAGGATACCATGTCCCACTGTATAATGTTAAGATCCAATTTATTTATTTTTTAAAAATAACCCCAAAATATCATTTCCTTCCTGACTTCAAGAAGAAATGTGTACTAAGTTGATCCATGCACATAGGCAGCAAAAGAAGTGAGGAGAAGCCATTTCCCTGTAGGCACCAAAGCTACTTGAGATTTTAACAACACTTGAATTCCAAATGCTAGAGAGATGGTTTTTAAAAGTAAAATTATACAGTGTCTGGATTCTGAAAATCGGTCTTAGCCCTGTGAATCACAAAAACCTTACTAGGAGGCCTTAAATAGATGCCTTTGATTTGATAGTACTGATGGAAGGTGCAAAAGCAATTCATTTTGCATCTCTGGGGCACCAAAATGGTTTTACTGTGTTATAAATAGTTATGATGATGTAACTCTCTTCATATTTCTCCTAGTAACAGGGAATTGAGATTTACTAACTCTATACACATGTACATAGATAAAATAGGGTTCACCCACAAATTCCCCCTCAAGGATTGTTGCCCCCTCAAGAATTGTTGCCTTGATGTGGCGAGGATGCTTGTGTGGTTTGATGAAGCTATATGCTATTGCCAAGATGGACAAGCCATGGTGGAAACCTCAGACTATACATGATCCACTGAAAAAGTAACTGGCAACCCACTCCAGTATCATTGCCAAAAAACATGGACGTATCAAAAGGCTAGAAGATATGACACCAGAAGATGAGCCACTTAGTTTGGAAGGTATCCAATATTCTACTGGAGAAGAGTGGAGGGCATGTAGAAGAAGCTTCAGAAAGAGTGAAGTGGCTGGACCCATGCTGAATGCACTCAGCTGTGGATGTGTCTGATGGTGTATTGTTTAGGAACCTAGGATGTAAGATCTATGAACCAAGGTAAGCTGAATGCAGTCAAACATAAGATGGCAAGACTGAACATTGACATCTTGGAGATGAGTGGACTAAAGTGGACAGGAATAGGTGAATTTAACTCACAGGACCATTATATCTACTACTACAGGCAATAATTACTTAGATAAAATTGAATGGCCCTTATAATCAATGAAAGAGTGAGGAAAGCAGTAATAGGATACAATTTCAAAAATGACAGAAAGATCTCAGTTCAGTCAAGGCAAACCATTCAACATCAAAGTAATCCAAGTCTTTGCCCCAACCACTGATGCAGAAGAGGCTGAAGTCAATTGAATTGAATTGAATTGAAATTTTAATTTATATACCGCTTACTCACGCAATGAGCAACTCAAAGCGGTTCACAAAACAAGCAGTACAAGCATATAATCAATATAAAAGCGAACACAAGAGATGCAAAATAGCATCAAGCATAATTATACAATAATCATTATAACAATTACAGCAGTTAAAAATATCACATATTATATTTAAAAAAAAACAATTACATCAAACGAATAGGCAATACAACACCATCAATCCTCATAAACACTACAACAATAGAGTGTCCCGGCTTTTGTATCCCCGATGGCATGGGGGCGGAGGCCCGGGGGTGTGGTGGCTCAACCTCAGCTGGGGCTAGAGCTGGCAAAGTTCCTCGCCGCCGCACCATCCCTCCCACCCCTACAATTCCTCTATGATGACCTACAACATATTCTAGAACTGATACCAAAAAAGTTGTCCTCCTCAACATAGAAGACTGGAATGTCAAGGTAAGAAGACAAAAGGTAACTGAAATAATGGGCAAGTTTGGCCTTGGAGTAGAAAACGAATTAGGGCAAAGGCTAATCGAATTTTGTCAAGAGAACACACTGATAACATCAAACATCTTTCAACAACCTAAGAGGCAACCCTACACATAAACATTGCTAGATTGCTTTAGTGTTCTTGAAATAACGAGTAGCAGCCAGCATAACGGGCCAAACACATAAATTTATTCAGGGATAAGAACACAATTTTAACTGCAACTTATATACAGGTGAGGAAAGATACATTTAGGCAGGAATTAACAGGATTACTTGATGAAACTCAGGAGAGAATGGGGTGATCCTGGACTGGATACTGTTCGCACTTCTTGAAGTAAAATTGTGTGAACCCCAATCTCGCGATACTTTAAAACTGAGGAGAACCCAAAATGGCGAATCATTTTATTAAATACACAACAATGGCCAACTCCGAAATCAGATTGATTACATACTCTAGCCAAAGATGGAGTCCACAAAGATGAGTCCTGGAGCGGACTGTGGCTCAGACCATGATCGCCAAATTCAAGCTTAGAATGAAGAAAGTAGGAAAACAATTAGTCCACTTGGGTATGATCTAGATAACATCCCTCATGAATATACGGTGGAAGTGAAGAATAGATTTAAGGGATTAGACTCAACAGAGTGCCTGAAGAATTATGGACTGAGGTCCATAACATTGTACAGGAGGCAGCAATTAGAACCATCCTAAAGAAAAAGAAATGTAAGAAAGTGAAGTGGCTGTTAGATAAATAGCTTTACAAATAGCTCAGGACAGAAAGAAAGTAAAAAGTAAAGGTGAAATAGGAAGATTCACTGAACTGAATCCGAAATCACAATGGTGCACATTAATCGAGAACCTGGATATGAAGCAGAAAAGCTTGGAAACACCTTTAAAAGTTAGGTGGAAATTTAACCCAGCAACAGCAAAACTACACTGCAGTAGCAGCAGAACAAATAGCTAGTCATAAAAACATAAGAACAGCCTTGCTGGAATGGGCCACAGCCCATCCAGTCCAGCATTCTGTCTCATACAGTGGCTCACCATTTGCTTCAGGGTATTCCCAAGCAGATGCCTTCACCTGCTTAGGATTCCCTGGAAATAGCATTGAGAGATATTCTGCCTATCTCCCCAACCCAGAGGTTGTCCTTAGGTATCCATAATTATAGCCATCGATACCCTTGTCCTCCATGAACTTGTCTAATCCTTTCTTAAAGCTGTCAAAACTGACAGCTGTCACCACTTCTTCTGGCACGGAGTTCCATAGACCAGTGATCCTCTGGGTGAAAAAGTACTTTCTCTTATTTGTTTGAGAACTAGTACCCAAAAGTTTCATGGAGTGTTCCCTAGTTCTAGTGTTGTGTGATAGGGAAAACAGTTTTTCCTTATCTATTTTGTCCACACTGTGCATGATTTTATAGTCAGTTGCTAAGGAATGAAAAAATTCAAGGCAAAAAGGTGCAGGGAAAAAGATGTACAACCAGAGGAATAAGGGGGGCATGACAGTTAGGTTTTGGCCTGACCCTTGCCTCGGTCTCTCCCATTCCTTTCAGAGCTTCCTTTTACCAGCCTGCTCTATTGAACCCCAAGTTTCCGAGTACAGGTCACCTAAAAGCTTGCAGCAACCTGGGGCTTACCTGAATTGTACAGAGCCCAGACAGTATTTTGGAGAGTAATTTTAAAATGTATGTGTGGTAGTGTATGGCTGTGGCTTAACTCTTGCCTTACCCCCTCTTTCAATAAACAGATGTCTTGAATAAGTAAAGTGTTTATTGTTCTCAAAGCATATTGTAGAAATAACAGTTCATTTGTTGGCTTAGTATACAAGAAATCCATCAAAACAATCTTAACCTATAAATCCAAGGGTTAACCGTTGGAACTGGCTATAGGTTGCTATGCCTCGCCCTACTTGCCTGCACTCACCCTTCGTGCACACGGCCGATCTGGGTACACAGGTCAACGAAGGATTGAGAAAACCGGCAGTGGGGCAACAGCCCCACAAACGCGAAGAAAGGGAAACAATTTCACTTCCCAACATTCCTTGCGCCGCGCCGCGCCAGAGCCAATCAGGCTGAGAGGCTCTCGCACGGCGCAGCATTCGGAAACGCGCCGCAGCCAATCAAAAGAAAAGCATTTTAAAAAAACGCAGCAAAAACACAAAGCACCAACCCATAACTACAAGCCCCAGCGTCCTGCGCGCCCGCGCAGAACGCTGAGGAAACCAGCGCCCGAAAAATTAAAAAGAAAAACAACTCACAGCCAAGCAAACACCAGCTGCCTTTCTTTCCCTCACCCGCGGCGCCTGAAGGTCCCGACTGGAGTTTCCCCTTTAATATCAGTGGGTGGGGGTTGCGATCCCCCTCTTCCCTGTCTCCCCTAGGGTTGGGAGGTTTGTGGGAACAAAAGGGGAATATTTCCCAAACCCTTCTGGACTCAGGACACCAGGGAGACGGGATCGATTCCCACCCCCCTCCTCAAAACAACTCCGTCTTTTCTTCTCTTTAAAAACGGAGTTGTTTTAAGGAGGGGGGGAGGGAATCGATCCGCTCACCCACTGATATTAAAGGGGAAACCCGATCTACTTTCACGTCTCCACACAAAGCACCATAACACACTAAAGCCCCCCTCCCCACCACCTAGCCCACCCTTCCTAACCCCAACGACCATGCCCCCTCCCCACCACCTAGCCCACCCTTCCTAACCCCAAAGACCATTCCCCACTCCCCACCACCTAGCCCACCCTTCCTAACCCCAACGGCCATGCCCCCTCCCCACCACCTAGCCTACCCTTCCTAACCCCAATGACCATTCCCCCCTCCCCACCACCTAGCCCACCCTTCCTAACCCCAATGACCATGCACCCTACTCAACATCTAGCCCACCCTTCCTAACCCCAATGACCATTCCCCCCTCCCCACCACCTAGCCCACCCTTCCTAACCCCAATGACCATTCCCCCCTCCCCACCACCTAGCCCACCCTTCCTAACCCCAATGACCATGCACCCTACTCAACATCTAGCCCACCCTTCCTAACCCCAATGACCATTCCCCCCTCCCCACCACCTACCACCCTTCCTAACCCCAACGACCATGCACCCTACCCAACACCTAGCCCACCCTTCCTAACCCCAATGACCATTACCCCCTCCCCACCACCTAGCCCACCCTTCCTAACCCCAACGACCATGCCCCCTCCCCACCACCTAGCCCACCCTTCCTAACCCCAATGACCATGCCCCCTCCCCACCACCTAGCCCACCCTTCCTAATCCCCAATGACCACGTACCTTCCCCACCACCAAATAAATATTTTTTTAAAAAATACTAAAAACACTCAAACACATCCAAAAATACACAAAAACAAAAACACCAAAAACAATATGAAGTAAACAAAGACACAATCAAAAACAAAACAAACAGACAAAAAACACAAACTCCACCCCCCCTCCCCCCCCTGCCCACACACACACACAAAGGAAAGAAAACAAGCAAACTTACCAAAACAGGTGCTACCTCAACCAGGACTGGAAAAGAAATGAATAAAGAAAGACACTACTTACCAGAAGAAGCTCCACCCCAGAGGCCAGGAGAGAAAAAAAAACAAAATACAATAACCCCTACCAGCACCACCTGCTGGCCACAATAGTAAAAACAATTCAAAAACACACAACAGCCCCAAACAAAAGGCCAAAAGAGTAAAAACAAATCAAAAACATAACACAAATTCACAATTTTACACAAAAGGTCACACCAATAAAAACAAGTAAAAAAAATTACACTAAACACACTTTAACACAAATCACAAATATATGTCAATAAAATACAATAGAAACTTTTAAAAATCCTGTGCTGAGTTATAACTCAAATTTAAACTCAAAACATCTAAACACATTTTAAAAACATTGAATGTAAAAAACATTTACTTTTACATTCTTTAAATTATTACCTACGGTACAACTAATTAAAAAAATTCAAAAAACTAAAACATTATTAGCTTACATAAAACAATTTGAAAAAATTATATCATACTTTCTTCTTTTATTAATCCTCCAAAAACCCCAAAAAGCAGATCACAGTTAATAACAGCCAAGCCAAAAAAATTTTACATAAATAAACATTTAAAAAATTAAAATTACAGACTAAGCAATTTTTTAAAAAAATTAACACAATTTAACCTTCCAACACAATGTAAAACTATTGCAAAAATAAAATTGGTTCATTTTTTATTAAACCACACGGGGGGGGGGGAAGCCTGGCAACGCCGGGCAACCCTTGCTAGTAACTAATAAAAAGTACAGGTAGGAAAATCCACACTCAGGCCCTCCACTTGTGACCCATTCCATCACAGGGAGTTACTTAATAGCCCCTTTGTGGCGTCTGAATTGGAGGAAGCTATAAAAAGCATGAAAACAAATAAAACAGGAGGTATTGATGACATAAGAACAGAGCAGATAAAGCAGTTTGGTCCTCACACTTTGGAATGGCTCCTGCAAGCAATGAACAATTGCATAGATGAACTTAAGGTTCCTAAATTGTGGAGACAGGTTAGAGTCCTAAATTGTGGAGACAGGCCAGCAAAGATCTAGATGACCCAAAAAGCTACCAACCAGCATCACTGCTTTGCTACATTTATAAGGCACTGGAATGGATGATTCACAATATAATATAGACACACACACACACAATGATCAACCAGTTACTGACAATACAAAATTGTTCATCTGATTCTATGCGGACAACACGGAGGGAGGCAATGGGTAGTAGGAGGGAGGGTATGGGTAGTATTTTTAATTATATGTGTTAGCTTTATGTGTTTAACTTTGATTTTAGCTGGGGATTTTGGCAATCTTTTTACTATTGATGTTTTAATTGTTTGTGTATTGTGTTTCTCCTTCATTGTTTTGCCGCCCTGAATGGTGTTTACACCAGGAGGGTGGGGTACAAACAAACAAATTGCAACAGCAGCAGCAGCACCACCACCACCACCACCAACACCAACACAGGAATGGCTGTTGAAGCAAAAAGTTTTGATGAGGTAGCTGGAAACTTACTGGAGCACCTGAAGAATTAGATCAGTATTATAACATCAACCATTTGAAGCCTAATCCAAGCAAGACTAAAGTGTCTGCTTCCCACCTTCAAAACAAAGAGGCAAGGTTTGAATTGGGTGTTATGTGGCATGGGAACTGATTAAAACATTGCCCAGCACCAAGATACCTCAATATGACACTTGACAAGACACACTCTTTTAAGCAGCACTGCCGGAATACCAAAGCCAAAGTTATTACAAGGAACAACAACATCATCAGGAAACTCACAAACTACAAATGGAGAACTCAAACATACACACTGCATACTTCAGCTTTGGTCCTGAAAGTCTCTGCAGCTGAGTATGCTGCTCCAGTATGGAGCACATCCACACATGCAAAACAAGTTTACATCACTGTTAATGAAGTCATGCATATAGTAACAGGATATCTCAAACCTACACCTGTTGAGTAAATATACCCTCTTGTTGGTATTGTTCCACCTAAGATTAGGAGAGTAGTAGCCATGGACACCAAGAGAAATAAGCAAGAGAATGATCCTTGACATCCTCTGAATGGATATGAGCCTGAAATCCACTGGCTCAGATCCAGGAAGAGCTTTATGGCAAGAACAAAAATTCTTATGGGTACACAAGAGCAAAGCCAAATTAAAAGATGGAGGAAGGAGCTCACTGGGCCAGGATCATAATTAAAGGAGACTATAGCTGAGGAACTCCACCTGACCTAAAGGGAGTCTCCCGGCTGAGGAGCCATCATGCCTCCTGGCCCAGGAGGTTGGCAAGGGCCGGTGTAACTGTGACTTTTTGTGGTGGTTTTCTACTGTGCCGGGACGTGTGGGGTTTATGAATACTGGGATATGGCTTCTCTGTGACTGTATCATTTTTCTGAAGTATCTGTTTTATATTATTGTAACTGTATTTCTACTAATCTTGCTGTTTGATGATATTGTATTTTTATATGTTGTAAGCCGCTTTGAGTGGCACCTGTTCCAGGAAAGCGGGATAGAAAATAATAATAATAATAATAATAATAATAATAATAATAATAATAATAATAATAATAATAATAATAATAATAATAATAATAATAATAATAATAATAATAATAATAATAATAATAATAATAATAATAATAATAATAATAAACAACTTGGAGGACCCTGAATAGGCTGAGGGTTTGAGTTCCTAAATGCAAGCCTAACATGCTCAAGTGGGGGGATCCTGGCAGACAACAGCATGCAGTGTGAATGCAGAGAGATGCACAATCTGGCTCATTTCCTGGTCTGCCAATTACTGCCAGAAACATGCACTGATGAAGACTTAAGTTTGGTCAATGACAAAGCCAGGAAAGTGGCAGTCCAGGATTTGATCGGGACATGAAAGAAGAAGACCCAACTAAATACAGATTTCCAGAGAACTGCAAGGAGAGAAAAGGAGGCCTTCTTAAATGAACTGTGCAAAGTAATAGTGAAAAACAATGGAAGGGTGAAACTAGAGAGTTCTTCAAGAAAATTGGGGAAATTAAGGTAAACTATTAAGCAAAAATGGCCATTATAAAGGACAAAAATAGTAGGGATCTAACAGAAGCAGAACAGATTAGGAAAAGGTGGCAAGAATACACAGAAGAACTCTACAAGAAGGATCTTAATGTCCTTGCCAACCACAAAGGTGTGATCCCTGACCACGAGCCATCCTGGGGAGTGAAGTCAAATGGGCATGCTAGAAAGTATTACTAACAACAAAGCCAGTGGAGATGACAGTATTCCAGTTGAGTTATTTATACTCCTAAAAGATGATGCTGTTAAAATGTTACATATAATGTCAGCAAATTTGGGAAAAAATACAGCAATGGCTACAGGATTGGAAATGGTCAGTTTACATTCCATGTGCAAAGAAGAGAAATGACAATGAATGTTCAAGTTATGAAGCAATTAAGCTCATCTCACACACTAGCAAGGCCATACTATCTTGAACATGCATGATCTCATCTCATCACTAGCAAGGTCATGCTCAAGATCATACAAGTTGGGCTTCAGAAGTATGTGGATCGAGAAGTACTAGACCTACAAGCTGGCTTCCGAAGAGGCAGAATAACTTGAAACTAAATTACCAACATTTGCTGCACCATGGAGAAAGCAAGAGAGTACCAGAAAAAAGTCTACTTCTGTTTCATTGACTACGCCAAAGCCTTTGATTGTGTGGATCACAACAAACTGTGGCAAGTCCTTAAAAAGATGGGAGTAACAAACCACCACACTTGTCTTCTGAGAAATATGTATGCCAACCAAGAAGTGACAGTTAGGACTGGATATGGAACAACTGATGCGTTTAGAAAAGGAAAAGGAGAATGACAATCTTAATATATAAAAACAAGATGTCCTTCCGTGAGACGGATATGCGTCCCAACAACTTGGCACCCCCCCTAAAACCGTGCTCATTACGTACCTTGCCCCTTAAGCTGGGTCGGTGAGGGGTACCCGCAGCCCGCCATGGGTTTCTTCACCCCAAAAAGGGGTTACAAGGGGGTGCCCCAGCCACCAGTGAGTCCAGTGCTGAAGCATGGGACTGTGCAGGTGCACCAGGAAAACACTGCCTACCTTTGCTGCGCACGCAGCAATGGACAGCTGGCACTTCTGGGCAGCGGGCAGTTCTGGAGGTCTCCATGCGAGCAGAGGCACAACCTGCAGTGGTGGAGCCTCGGGCGGCAGCCCTGATAAAAGAGGAGAATGAGTCGCTGGTAAATCCATTGCTGGGGAGGAGTGGCCAGGGAGGTTGGAGGGTCCAGGGAGGAGAGGGTGGGGTGGGGTTCTCCAGGCATCTGGCACCCTGGGAAGGGGGCCCGGTCAGGTAGCAGGGGTGATGGGACATGTGTCCGGTGCCATGGAGGGGGTGCAGGGGGTGCAGGCCTCTGGGGGGGAGGCCCAGCAGCAGTGGGAGAGGAGGAATCCAGCATCACGGAGGGTGAGGGGTGGGCGAGGTGAGCCTGCCAGCCCTGGCAGCACAAGGGGGCCCCAGGTAAAGGGCCTGTCCCCATGGGGTGAGGGGCGGGTGAGGGGCTGGCAGCGCATGGGCGGGGCAAGCGGGAACGGCCGGGGAATGCTGGCTAGTGCGGGGCGGTCAGCTGGGAGAGAGGGAGAACGAGAGAGAGCATGGATGTGTGTGAGAGAGAGGGTTCGTGGATGTGTGTGGCTATGGTGGGTGTGGTGGGTGTGGGTTGTGTGTCGAGGGTGTGTGTTGTGTGCTGTGTGTGTGTATTGTGTGTGTGTGGGAGTATTATGTGGGTGTGCCATGTGTGGGTGTGTGTTGTGTAATGTGTGTGTTGTGTAATTTGTGTCGTGTCATGTGTGATGTGTCTGGGTGAAACTGATGCCCTGGGTTGGGTCCCTCACCTGGGCAATGCCGGGTACCTTTGCTAGTGCGGTATATTGTCACCTTGCTTATTTAACCTATATGCAGAGTTCATTACGTGTAATGCAGGGTTGGATGAATCACAAGCTGGAATTAAGATTGCTTTGGAAAATATCAACAACCTGAGATATGCAGATGACACTAGCCTAATGGCATAAAGTGAAGATCTTAAGAGCCTCTTGATGAGGGTAAAAGAGGAGAGTGCAAAAACTGGCTTGAAGCTTAAAATAAAAAATCCAAAGATCACAACATCTTGCCCCATCACTCCCTGGCTAAGAGAAGGAGAGGAAATGGAAGCAGTGTCAGAATTTACCTTCTCGGAATCTAAGATAACAGCAGACGATGACTTCAGCCATGAACTTAAAAACAACAACCCACTTACTCCTTGGGAGGCAAGCTATGGCAAACCTAGACAGCATACTAAAAAGTAGAGATATAACCCTGCCAACAAAGGTCCACATAGTTAAAGTAATGGTCTTCCCAGTAGTAATGTATGGCTGTGAAAGCGACACCATAAGGCTGAGCACAAAAGAATATATGCTTTTGAACTGTGGTGCTAGAGGAGACTTTCTAGAATCCCTCGGAATTCAAGGAAATCAAATCAGCCAATCCTAAAGGAAATCAACCCTGACTGCTCCTTGGAAGGACAGTTGCTGAAGTTCAACTATTTAGGCCATCAAATGAGAAGAATGTACTCACTGGAGAAGGCCCTGATGCTAGGAAAGATTGAAGGCAAAAGGAGAAGGGGGCATCAGAGGTTAATGTCATTGCCATAGTGGGAGTGGATCTGGGCAGACTCTAGAGCAGGAGTTTAGTGTCTTGCAAAGAAGACTATGGAAGGAGCCGAAACAAGGCTAAACACAACTTTATTGCATGATGGTCAGGGTAAACATGTGGTAATGGCGGACAAACAGCTCTATTTATATTACACTGTACATTTGAACATGCCGCTATGGTAGCTCATTGGCTACTGTCCGCATGACATCATTGGTCGTCACGCCCCTCTTCTCCAGGTGTGTCATGGTGGGAAGGTTTCCCGCTCTTCAGGTATTCGGGGAATCTGTACCATGTGAGCTGGATGCTCGCTACTGCCACTTGTGGTCACTTAGCTCGCATCCTCATACAGGCTGTTACAATGATTCCTGATTAGATACAATTGGATACATTGACTGGTTACATTCCATTAAAGGGAACGTTCCATCATTTCCTTGGCATTGCATTCAATACATAACACCCCTCCCCCCTAGGTAAGGATGAAGTCCTTCAACCAATGAGGTTTCCCGCATGTTCGTTTTGGGCGAAGAGCAGCCGTGCCTTGACCTTGAGTGGCTGCGTATTCCTGATCGCTATGTCCTCGTCCTGCAATGGGAGAGGTTGACTCGTTAGTGATTGTCTGTGGGCTCTGCGCCTGGGATTGGGGAGGTCTAGGTGTAAGAGTAAACTCCAGGGACGTGAAACCAGGGGTCCTAGGGATTAAAGTAAAACCCTGCTCTTCGCTCAAACGGGTGGGAGACCACTCCGAAAAATCCCCCCGGTTTCCAAACTCAAAATCTAACTCTTCAAAATCCCCCTCTTCCAAATCGTTCCTGTAGCTTGGGGGGTCCAAAGGATTCGGATTTGTGTCATTTCCCTCTCCCCAGTGGTCTGTGTCTCCCCCTTGTGATAAGCCGGTTGGGGATAACCCTAACGTTGAGTCTCCTGTTTGGTCTCTCATGTCTTGCCTGTCTACTACTCTACTCCTGAGCTGGTTGGCATGTCTCCTCCAGAGGAGACCTGTGCTCATCTCGACATTGTACAAGACTGGCCCCGTTTGCCTGACCACTACTCCGGGAACCCAAGTCGGCCCAGCAGCCGCATAATTCCTGCAATGCACGGCCTCACCGACCCCGAAACTCTTCATGCTTCCCAGTGCTATGTTTCTACCTGTGTCCTCCACCCTGGTTGGGTCTAGGCGCGAGAGGATCATGGCAGGTCTCCTACGCATAAGGAGTTTGGCGGGCGACAACCCCGATGCTAGGGGAGTCACTCTATACCTTAGTAGGAATTGGCATAGTTGTAGGTTCAAATCCCTGGGGCCCATCCGACGCAATGCGTCCTTCGTTGTTTGCACCAAGCGTTCCGCTTGACCATTTGTAGCGGGGTGAAAGGGGGCAGAGGTAATGTGGCGAATCCTATTAATCTCTATAAACCCCTGGAACTCTGCTGACATGAAAGTTGTGGTGTTATCGCTCACAAGTAGGTCGGGTAATCTGAAACAGCTGAACACTCTCCGCAATTGCCTAACAGTTGCAGCTGACAATGTGCTGGACATTGGAATTGCCCCCAACCACTTGGAGTAGGCATCCACTATTATTAAGAACAGGGTGCCCCTGAAGGGTCCTGCAAAATCTATGTGTAGGTGTGACCACGGCCCACGGGCTGCATCCCATTCTCTATGGGGAAGTTGGGACTCTTCGGGGCGGGTACTCTGGCAGCTCTTGCAAGTGCCAACCATGTGTTCTATATCTGCGTCCAACGTAGGCCACCACACGTATCTCCTGGCTAATGCATTAGAGCGCACGATCCCAAGGTGGCTAATATGTAACATCTTGAGCACCTGTGGCCTCAACGCTTTGGGGACTATTACCCGCTGCCCCCAGAGGAGGCAGCCCCTCTCTAGGGACAGTTTGTCCCTCTTTCTGCCATAAACCTTAAACTCCTCCATGGGAGGAGTTTAAGGCACCTATGAACTGACTAGGGCCAATGACCTGTCCTTCGCTGAAGTTTTAGCGATCTCCGCTGGCAGTATCGGGGGAGTCTCTAGGGCCTCAATCAGGAGCACCTGGTGGTCCTGCTCTACCTCACACTCTGGGTCCCATGTCTGTGGGAGGGGTGACCTGGAAAGGGCATCGACATGGCTGATTTCCTTGCCGGCTCGGTAGGCCAACGCATACTGGTACACGTTGAGGAAGATAGCCCACTGCAGCATCCTCGGGGATAAGATCTGTGGGGTGGGCTTGTTGGGGGTGAAGATACCAAGCAGGGGCTTGTGGTCGGTCACAACTGTGAACAGTCTGCCATAAAGGAAATCGTGGAACTTTTTGGTTCCTGCAACTATCGCCAGTGCTTCCCTGTCTGTTTGCGTGTAATTGTGATCCGCCTTGGACAGGGATCTCGAATAAAACGCCACCGGGGCTTCCCGCCCGCTCTCTAGCATGTGGCATAAGACCACCCCCACCCCCACCGGTGAGGCATCGCAGACCAACACAACGGGCTTCTTTGGGATCAAAGTGGGTTAAGACAGCCTCGGACGACAGAAGCTACTTGAGCCCACTGAATGCCCGTTCCTGGCTTTTGCCCCACCACCAAGCCGCGTCTTTTTTAAGTAGCTTGTGCAGCGGTTCGGCCACCGACGCCTTTCCCGTCAGGAATGCATGGTAAAAATTCAAGAGTCCTAGGAAGGACTGTAATTCGGCCTTGGTGGTGGGGCGAGGGGTGTTCTGAACTGCCGACACCTTTGACTCAGCTGGCTTAATGCCCGCAGGGGTTATCCGGAACCCCAGAAACTCCACTTCTTCTGCAAAAAACACACACTTCTCTTTCCTCAACCTTAGCCCCGCTTTCTCGAATATGGTTAGCACTCGGTCTAACCTCTTTGCCAACTCTTGTCCCCCCCCGCCATTATCAAAACATCATCAAAGTAGGGGAAAACACCTGGGAGCTCTTTCAAAAGCCGTTCCACGAGGGACTGGAAGATCCCGGGAGCCGAATTCACGCCGAATTGTAGGCGCGTTACTTTAAAGGCTCACTTATGAGTAACTATGGATTGAGCGGTGGCTGCAGCTGGGGTCACCGTTAATTGCTGGTATGCCTGTGCTAAATCTAGCTTGGCGAAACACCTCCCCCCATGCAATGTTGCTAACAGGTGGCTTACTACCGGCACCGGGTATGCATTTGGGCGAATTGCCTCATTAATCGTGCACTTGTAGTCAGCGCAGATTCTGACCTCCCCGTTAGCCTTTAGTGCCGTAATAATGGGGGTTTCCCACTTGGCAGAATCTACAGGTACCAAAATCCCCTGGCTCACCAGTTTGTCCAGTTCAGTCTCAATCTTGTCCGTTAGTGCAAATGGCACTCTCCTTGGCTTGAGCCTGATGGGCTGGATGTCGGGATCCATGTCGAAAGAAACTGGGGGGCCCTTGAACTTCCCGAGTCCCTTCTCGAAGAAGTCAGGGTCTGCGTTACACACTTCTGCGATCGGGTCAGCCTGCACGGCATGTATGCCTCCGATGAAAACCCCCAGGGGCCCTAACCACTGTGTCCCGAGGAGGCAACAGGACCCATCCCTTAAAACCACTAGAGGCAACTGCGCGGAGTGCCTCTTGAATTGCACCTTGAACTCCCCCACCCCCAACACCGGGATACTTTTCCCTTTAACGTCCCGTAAGTTTGTCTTTAGGGCTTTCAGCTTGGGGCATGAATTTGGGGGAATACGCAAAAATTCCTGGTGGGAGATGATGGAATACGATGACCCCAAGTGTATTTCCATCCTAACCGGGACCTCTTGTATCAGTACCTCAACAAAAAAACGGGGGTACCTCAAGGCACGCTGTGAACTGCCTGGTCGTGGTTGTTGGGAACTCTTCGAGACATGCGGTGCTCCTGCAGCTCATCATCGTCGAAGAGCCTGCCGACCCCATCTGCTTTCCATTGTGGCCAATCCGCCAGGCCCTTGCCATCATCCCGTCACTATCTGAAGACCTTTGCGATGTGCCCATGCCACCCACAGTTGTGGCACTCTGCCTTCCGGAATGGGCACCGGCTCCGGTCGTGAGATGTCCCGCATCCATCGCAGCGGCGGTCCTCTCTGGTGCGGTCTCGAACCTCGAGCCTCCTCTGTACTCGTTGCACGTCATTGTCCTCGCTGCAGTCGGAGGTGGACGTGGTGAACTCGGGGGTCCCTGCTCTCCGTTGGAGGAACAGCTGTGGACTGGGACCGCAGACGGGGGCCCCCCAGCCATTACGGTCCTGGCCCAGCACACTCGCTCGTCTTGTTGCACTGACTCGGCGGCTTGGGCAATTCGCAGGACGTGCTCGATGGAGATGCTCTCATGCTTGGCCAGTAATTTTTTCCTGGCACCCTCATCTCGCAGGCCAAGCAGGAGCCTGTCTCACAGCATCTCGCTCAGGGATGTCCCCCACTGGCAAGGCATGGCAGCTACCCTCAGAGCTGCAACGAAGTCAGCCACGGACTCGCTGGCCCGCTGGCTCCGCTGTTGAAAAGCTAGCCTTGCCGGGAAAACTGACACCTTCGGGCGGAAGTGTTTCCTCAGCTCGGCGAGGATCTTGTCTAGGGGTACCTCTTTGAGCGGCCTCGGCATCAGGAGGTTTGTTGCCAGTTCCAATGTTTCCAGGCTGCACTGGGCCAGCAGGTAAGCTCAATGCTGGGCTTCTTCCTCTATGCCCTCAATGTCTATTGTATATAGGAACTGCTGTTCGTAGAGTTCCCATCTCTCTGGCTTCGTGGTGTCGAAAGGCACGATGTTCACTTTGCAGGACGCCATCCCATCCTCATCACCAATTTAGTGTCTTGCAAGGAAGACTATGGAAGGAGCCGAAACAAGGCTAAACACAACTTTATTGCATGATGGTCAGGATGAACATGTGGTAATGGTGGACAAACAGCTCTATTTATATTACACTGTACATTTGAACATGGCGGGATGGTAGCTCATTGGCTACTGTCCACGTGACATCATTGGTCATCACGCCCCTCTTCTCCAGGTGTGGCGTGGTGGGAAGGTTTCCTCAGGTATTCGGGGAATCTGTACCATGTGAGCTGGATGCTCGCTACTGCCACCTGTGGTCACTTTGCTCGCATCCTCATACATGCTGTTACAATGATTCCTGATTAGACAGGTTACATTCCATTAAAGGGAGCATTCCATCATTTCCTTGGCATTGCATTTAATACATAACAAGGAGTTACCAACGTTTTCCCACCATGGGCCACACACACCCCTGACAACTGACTGTGGGGGCTGGAGGCATGGTTGCTCCCACTGCTTGTGTTCTTGTCATTGTCACTATTGTTGTTGGTGACAATTATGCAATTTTGCGGCTTCTTACATAGCCTCCACCACTTCTCAGGGTAGCGGGAGGCTTTCCGGAGCATTTTCACTCTGTTTTTTGGATTTTTTTTGCCGCTTCTCCGCTGCATTTCAGAAGCTAGAACAGAGCAGTTGGGGACATTCTAGTTTCCCAATGGGAACCTAGGCACTGACGCCCGGCACCGGAAGTCCCCAAACACCACAAATGGTGCAATCACTGCCAAGGCCACCCCCACCATAGTAAGTGACAGATTGGGACTTCCAGTGGTAGTGGGAGCTTCTGAAGGTGCCGCCGTGGCCACTGTGGGCTGTATTAATGAGCTCCATGGGCCAGATTAGGCCCACAGGCTGTAGGTTTGGAACCTAGAGGACGGTGCACTGTAGTGCTCCATAGTGCTGCATTCACTGTCTAGAGGACGGTGAATGCAAGAGGAATCTTATGTCATGTGGTCCATGAGGTCATAAAGGATTGGACTCATCTGTGAGACTGAACAACAACAAGCCACTTATTATTTCCCTTATGAAGATCCTTATGAAGAGCATTGGGCATTGCAGGCGCACCCTCCAATAAAGGACTCAGACACTGGTAAAAGTGGATAACGGCATTGGGCCACATTTATTGATTCATGCCCTAGTCCGAATTATAAATTTCTATTGGTATTCAACCAATTATAATTCTTAAGGTAAGCAGGCCGAAGTAACACTGGTAAGGTTCCACCCAAAATTGCCAATGGCAATTGGTTACAATGTATCCATTTGTATCAATTTGTTTGTTGACAACAAACAAATTGTTGACCGTAGTCAATAATCTAACTAGTGACCCCACCCTCTGACGCGTATCCATAAAATAACGGGGTGATGCCTGCTGCACAGCTCATGCCATCACCCCATTGCCTGGTTCATCGTTGACCGGACAACGTTAACCAACTTGTGCCTGTCTAGTGTTGTCCAGTCAATTGCGAACCTGCCGGATACCTGTGGGTCATAAATGTTTTTCTTACCAGTGCTACCCGCCACACGGGGAGGCTTCAATAAAGGCTCACCGCCCCTCCCCCCAGACCGTCAGCTCAGTCAACAGGACTGCTCGCCAATCTCCTAACAAGAGGCTCATACCTCCCGGCGACAGATGGACCCCATCCCCTGTGTACAACTCATAATTTTGGAGACAGATGGTGGGGAGTCTTATGACGCGCCCCCAACCCTTGTCCCTAAGGAACCGGGCAATGGCCCTGTTCACGAGACGCCGAGCCCGGTCAAGGGCTTGGAGGTTAAACCCACCCCTGTAAGCGTGCCGCGGTACCATGTCCGACCAAATCAGGGTTGTGGCGGGCCACACATAATGCAGGTAGGCCAGGTCACCGCAAATCGCATGCTTCAGCGATAGGCCCGTGACCTGTCCCAAATCATTACCCCCGAGGTGTATAATCAGGACATCAGGCGGGTCAGCATCCCTGATGGAGAAAAGGAATGGCAACAGTTCCCGCCATAACATTCCGCGCTTACCGTACCACCTGAGACTTGCGGATGCACCTAGTCCCAGTCGGGGTCCCCACTCTGTCGCCGCAGCAAACTGTGCTGCCCTGTGCACATAGCTGTGGCCCACCAGCCATACTGTCACCGGTGCAAGACGACACCCAGGGTCTGTCAAGGAAAAAGGAAACAGGGTAGTGACTTAACTGGTACTCACTGTTGAAGAGGGCGAACATACAACTGAAAACATCGTGATCCCCACCTTCCCATGTTGCATATCTCAGCCCCTGAGTACCCAAACGCTGCTGCGGTGGAAGCCACTCCTATCCTAAATGAATGGGTGCCGTAACGAGCCCCAAGGAGGCCAACACTGGCTAGTGCCTTACCGGTCACCTTCCAAAATTGAAATTTAGTAAGGGGAGACCCATCTTGGTGACAGAAAAACGGGCCAGGGTGCGTACCACGTAGTGCAAGGAACTCCTGTAGGACACCAACCGGACAGATGTCTGCCATGGAACATTGTAGCAGTCTTACACCACTGCCTACACCGTGCTGATCAACCTTAGAGGAGCGTATCCTCAGCTGAGCCCAATCATCGGGAACATAGACATCTTCGAGTTCCAGTGCCCTACGACTCGCATCCGCCTTAGACAGTAGCACCAGCTCACTGATGCGGAGCGCTCCAAAAAAGGCCACCGTAGTGGCCGCGTGAAACAGGGTTGCCTCATACCTGTCGAAACACAGGTCATGCCAACCCCGTGTCAGTTGGGTAAGGACCCCAGGGGAAATAGGGAAGCGGTTGTCCGGGCTACGCCCACGTTTCCGCGCCCACCCCTCCAAAACATGTCGTATGCGAAAATCATTTGTGCTGTCAGCAAACCCACCCACCTTGGCCATGAATGCCAGCGCTGATAGCCTGGATGCTATGTTGCGGGGGGCCAAGCCCTGAGCATGTAAATAAACCATAAATTGGAGGACATGAGCCACTGGGATGGGCCAACTTTCCAGCAGCCGTGACTGGGCACAAAAGGCCCTGAATGAACTGAATGCATGGTGATACGCCTTACGCGTGCGGGGGGCGAGCGACATGCCGATCGCCTGGTTCACCTCTCCTTGCCAAGTGTCCATATCTCCTCCGGGAGCGGCGAGGGAAATTCCTCTGCGTCCGGGGCCAAGGCACGGAACCGGGGGATCTGCAGGCGGGACAAAGCGTCAGCAATATCGTTATTAATACCTGGAACATGTCGAGCCCTAAAAAGCACATTGAGGCGTAGGCTGCGCAACACGAACTGGCGTACCAGTTCCATAACCCTCGGAGATTTAGACATCTGTGAGTTGACAATGTGGACCACCGCCGCATTGTCACACCAGAAATGGACAACCGAATTGGCCCACTCCTCGCCCCATAGCATCAAAGCTCCCAGAATAGGAAAAAACTCCAGGTACGTGAGATCTCGCAACCGATCCGTGCCCCACCAGTCTGGCGGCCATGTGCCGTAGGCCCACTTCCCTTCGAAGTAAATCCCATAACCCAGGGACCCTGATGCATCCGACTGAACCTGAAAACGAGGGGAAACCAAAAGGTCGGACCTCCAAAAGGAGACCCCATTGAATTCCCTCAGGAACTGAAGCCAGATGAGCATATCAGCCATCATGCCCTTGTTCAGTCGAACCCTGTGGTGGGGCCTAGCCAAGCCGGTCATGGCATCGCACAAGCGTCGAGCAAACGCTCTGCCCGGCGCAACGACCCTGCAAGCGAAATTAAGGTGGCCATGTAACAGCTGTAACTCCCGAAGGGACACCTTGCGTTTTGCCAGCAAGTCCGAAATGAGTGCAACAATCCATGAAACCTTGTCAGCAGGTTACCTGGATGCCTGCACAACCGTGTCAATCTCAACCCCCAGGAATGTGAGCTTGGTTGAAGGGCCCTCGGTCTTTTCAGGCGCTAAAGGGACACCGAGTTCCTTCATTAGCGTCTGGAATGTGTTCAGGAGATGTGTGCACGTGTCCCAGCCCCGTTTACCCCCGAATAAGAAATCATCAAGGTAGTGGGCTACAGACCGGGACCCTGACCTACGAACAAAGGCCCATTGGAGGAAGGTGCTGAAGCGATCGAACGCCGAGCAGGAAATGGAGCAGCCAAAAGGCATGGCTTTGTCAAAATAAAATTCACCCCGAAACTTGAAACCCAGCAACTCAAAATCGCCCGGGTGCACTGGCAGGAGACGGAACACGGACTTAATGTCGCACTTACCGAGTAGTGCACCCGGGCCACATGAGCGCACCATGCGCAGGGCCTGGTCAAAAGATGTATACCTGACCGAACAAAGGTCGTCAGGGCTAGCATCGTTGACCGAACGGCCAGCCGGGTAACACAAGAGGTGTATCAAACGGAACTCCCCCGGCGACTTCTTGGGCACCAACCCCAAAGGAGAGACCTTGAGGTTGGGGAATGGCAGGAGAGGGAAAGGGCCAGCGACCCTGCCAGCCGCAACCTCCTTGGCAATGCTGCTGGCAGCCACCTCCTCCCTTCCCCTGAGTGATAAGAGGTTGGGTGCATCTTGAGGGGACCTGACCCCCGCGAAAGGAATGTGAAACCCCTGCTGGAAACCCTGAAGCAGGTAAGCTGCGTCTGCCCTCCTTGGGTACATCGTGAGCCAACCCTCCAACATGTCCACGTTAATTGGGGAGGGGGCCTTTTGCCTGACCAGCTCCCTCTGCGGCAGTTCTGCCTGCCCCCTGTCCACCTCTACCTCTGCCCCTCAGTCCGCCCGCCTTAGGACACGCGGCGGCGGCATGGGGGCCAGAACAAGAGGGACACTCGTGCCTGTATCGGCACTGCTTCCTGTTACACGCACCATTAGCCGAGAAGCTCCAGCACAGCAGGCGGGCTGGAACCCCCTGCCCCACCACCTGGCGGGGTGCCTGGGCTGGAGCCGCTCGCTGGACCGCATGTCCACAATGGTACCTCTCCCCTGGCGCCGGGCGCGTGGGGGTCATGTACAGAAGCCACAGCTTCTGGCAGGGCTCATCCCACCTCATCTCAGGGTGTAGGGGCACCCTCATACGGAATTCCTCGTCGTAAGCCAACCACGACGGGCCAGGGAAATCAACCATCGCCCGGTATATGTTGTCCAAATACTGGACCATCGGAATTGCCAGGTCAGGCCGGGCCCTGAGGTACACCGCCATGTATATAAGATACGCGGGTAACCAGTTGGCCCATGTGCATGGCGGCTTACGTCGACGAGACTGCTCCTTGTCCTTCTCGTCCTGCCCCTCCCTCTCCTCCTTGGTGGGTTCTCTATTCAGGAGGGAGAAAATGTCCACGTACTCCCCCCGCCATATCTTTTCCTTGGTGGCCTGGGCCAGGTGGTCCCCGAGGGGCAACGAATAACCTGCCGTCGGCAATGCCGACACCGGAACATGGGCAGTACTGGGCACCATGAAAGGAGCCTGGACCAGCCCCGCCACCCCCAGTAAGTTCCCCGAGGGACAGGGTACCCTGCCCCAAGAGGGGCCCTGGAGTGGAGGGGCCGTTCCCAGATGGGCCAGCGGCAGCAGACCCGCCGCCCCAGCCAGGCGAGGCCACGGCCACTGCAAGCCTTCCCCCATTGTGGGTTGTGTCGTGGGTGCACTAGATTGGACCGTATACTCACAGGTTGCACCCCCGTGAGCCGCCCCCACCGGGGGTTCCGGCCCACTGCAGGCGTCGGAGCTCGCGACCGCAACCGAGCTCGAAGATGGGACCTGACCTCTACCTGCTGGTGGCATCAGCTGCGTGGGGAGCTGCGAGGCCGCGGCTGACGCCGACCTGTTTGCCTCAGGCAGCTCGACCCCGGCGGCTGCCTGCCGAGTACCGGCAAGCACTGAGTCGACCTGTAAACCAAACGGAGCCCCGGGTGGATTATCTACCCTTAAAGATGCCTCCAGGGCCGCTACACGGGCCAGTAGGGCATCCACGTTCACATAGCCCCCAACACTAATGGGTGGGCCGGCCAGCCCACCGGTCGCTGGTGCCGGGCCAGGTCTCTGGACCCCGGGGCCCGAATATGGCCACGCGCCAACAACCGGCCCCTGCGGGGCCGGGGGCATGCCCTGCCAGGGAAGGGAACCCAACCAACCCCCTTGATTGAAGCCCACCGCTGGCAGCTGAACGCCCAGGCCCGAAGGCCCAGTCTGGCTATGCGCCAGGCCTGAGCCGGTGGCCACTGATTGCGGGCCGGTGGCCGAATCCCCTGCAGGGCCAGGCTGAGGCTGCCCAGCCTCAGGCCAAGGAGCAACCGTCCCCATCCCGCCGGTCCCGGCGGGCGCCCCCGAAAAGGGGGCCTGCTGAGGGGGCGCAGTCGCGGTCCTCCGACCCGGCTGGCGCCTCCGCGAGGAACGAACCGCATTCCCCATCGCCTTCTTCTTGGAAGGCATTGCGGCGAAGTGCTGGGAAGCCGAAGAAAGGATCGAAGAAAAACTGCTGCCGAAAAGGGCTTCCCGGCTAAAGGGAAGAGCGACGGAGCAAGTGGGGAAAAACTTCTCCTCTCCGTCGCTTCGCAAAATGGCAGCGCGGCTGCCTCGTGGCCACCCCTTTTAAAGGGTGCTGGCCACGCCCCCTAACTACCCGGATGTCCAAGTCCGGTGGGGGGGGCGCAAAGAGCGCAGCGGCCATTTTGGCGCCGCGCTTGCATTCTGTTCATAGTAGATACTGTTCAGAAGCTTGGCCTATGTCATGGTAATGTAGTATCATGGGCTCACAAGTTATTCAAAATGGAGTTTTTTAGGATTAGAAACTGGTGTGTTATTAAGAGATGTGCAGAAATGCCAAAATTCTGTTCTCTCACTGCTAGGCTTATCAAGTCAGAGATGGGGAGATACTTTGCCAAGGCCTCAAGTCTGCATATCTTCTTACCACTAGGGATGGAATGCAAGAGTTATGTCAACATCCTGCCCCTGGGAACTAAGAGGATGATGTTATGAGAACAGACAATGTTTGGGTTCTGATTGGTAGTATGCTAATTAGCTGAACCATAAGCTGTGATCTTTAATATAGACACATAGGACAGATAGTTCTGGTGTGGACTCCAAGCTGGTAAGGAGTCCATGTTCTTCTAGAATAATAGAATAGAAGAATGGAATGGAATAAATTTTTATTGTCATTGTCCCCTTGCGGGAAACAACGAAATTTCTCAGTTGATATATCAACACAAAATAAGGCGCACCCCATAATTTAAAAAGAAACAACTGCAAAGACACTAATTAAAACAATACAATACCGTACAATACAACAATTTAAAATAGGATAAGATAACTTCAGAGTCCAGAGTTTCCATTTAGGGCCAAAATTGCTCTAGAGAAGAAACTGTTCTTGAGATGGCTCATTTTTGCCTTCATTGTTCTTTATCTCCATCCCAATGGCAGAAGATCGAAGAAGCAGTGACCAGGATGCAATGGGTCTCCTAAATATATCTAATGCTTTTCTGTGGCACCTGATGGTATAAATTTGTTCTAAAGTGAGGAGTGAACAACCGATAATACTCTTCACTGTTTTAATAATTCTATGCAACATTATCCTATCCCAATGAATACTACTCCCATACCACACACATAAGCCATAAGTGAGCACACTCTCAATAGCGCAGCAATAGAAGGCAAGCAGCAACTTTTGTGGAAAATGATTTTCCCTTAAAGTTCTCAAAAAATACAGTCTCTGCTGTACCTTCTTCACAAGCCCCCTTGTGTTGGCACTACAGGACAGATCCTCCTGTATCTCAATGGCCAGAAATCTAAACATCACTACCATCTCCACACAGATTTCGTCAATCAAAAGTGGCCCGGCATCGGTTCTCTGCTTTCTAAAACCCACCACGAGCTCCTTTGTTTTCTTTATGTTGAGGAGCAGATTATTGATTCTACACCATTTCATCAAGATGGTTACTTAGTGATAATTAGATTACTTTTATTTCTATGGGGAAAACCAGAGTACAGATGTTCCTGTATCTTTTTGATTAGAAAATGTTTTGTGGGTTTTTCTGCATCCTGAAACCTACAGATGAACTTTATCTTTTCTACTATGGTTTAAGAATAAAAAAACAAGACTTTTCTTCATCATTATGTGTTGAAAGGGGGTAAGATACATAGAAGCCTAGCTTAAGCCAAGAAGAACCAAGTTGCTACCACAACTGCTGTACTTTTATTCTTGTCATTGTCTGGGATCACTTTAAATAAGTGGGTACATTTTTAGCAATGTCAATGTTTTCCCGCTTCTCCGGAAGCCTGTGTTCTATTGTGTTCTGTATAAAAGCTGATGTCCCTGCACCTGTTCCTCTGTTCTTTTGCTCACTGCAATAAACCATGTTGTTGTTTGAACCAGCTCTGTTCGAGTAATACTTTCAGGGTTCAGACACAACAATAACCCAGGTTGCTGCAAGGGTTTTGCAGGACCAGATTCTAACTGCTGGCTGCTGGGAGTCTCAGAATTCCAAGATTGGGCCTGACTAAGTGTTCAGGTGTCCCAAAGGGGAACAAGAGAGGTCTTTCATTTCAGTCCTGTATAAATATATATTTGTTTCTCTACAAGGTATTTGTTAATTGCATTTTAATCATTGCATTGACTCTCATTCTGTTTTAATGTTTGTCATTTTATTTCATTTTAATCCACTATTATTTTAAATTTCTGTCTTGGGTCCATATTATTGGGAAATAAATGAAATATTTGTTCCATTAAACAGCAGTATTTCATAGTTTAACATATCCTTGTTTTCACTTGCATATTTGAGAACTTACTGGCTGAAATCTTGTTTAGTATAGTAAATTGCATTAGAATAAGCCACTAAATGAATGGGCATTCAGTGAGTCATTTCTTTCATAAAGTCAATTGATTCAAACAAGCCTACTGTTGTTGTGATTTACCATATATACTCAAGTATAAGCTGACCCAAATATAAGCTGAAGTACTAATTTTACCTGAGAAACCAGGAAAACTGATTGAATCAAATATAAGCCTAGGGTGGGAAATGCAATTTTATTTAAAAAACAACAACCCATAATTTTAGTATAAGAGGAAAAAGCTCATTATTTCTGCACATCATCATACATTTATCATTAGCAGTAAGCAACTGGGCAGGGGAAATGGAGGATTAGGGAAAACTCCAAGCATATAAAACACACTATTAGCATGTCAAAATGTCAGAGATGGCTAATCCATGGCAGATATGTTTGTTAGGAGACTGCACACCACACTTCTGAAGGACACAGAGTTCAAGAGACAGTGAATTCATGGCAAACTGTTATGCAAACACCAGAACTCGCGTAGAGTGCTTTTGTACACCATTCACAATCCCATTGCAAATACATTCTGGATAACTATTTTGCAAGCTTATAATCAAGGCAGGATTGCATTTGAAGATTTACAAAAAATTATCACTACAGAAGAATGATACCACACCACAGTTGTCAAGTTGAAGAAATTAAAATAGGGAAAGATTTTTTACACCTTGGGCCAATTATCAATCCAATAGGGACTGCAGCCAAAAATGTCAGAAGTCAACTGAGACTTGGAAGGGTGGCAGTGAAGGAATTACAAAAGATTGTCCAATGTAAGGATATTTCACTTGCGTCCAAGATCATTCACATAATTGTGTGAAAGATCTTGGTCTCCAGCATGTTCCAGCATGTACCAGCTGCCCTCCGGGCCCCCACCATTGGCCAGAGGAAAGAGAGGGTTGCTGCAACCTTACAGGTGGCTGAGGACCTTCTAGGCCCCCACCAATGGCTGGACGGAAGAGAGAAATCTATTATTTACTTAGAAAAGTGTACTAATTTTTTGATTTTGTACTGTATCTGTGTTTTGCTGATTGTAAGGCGCCCTGACTTGCCACGGCGAGTGGGTGGTGATATAAATCCAAACAAAAAATAAATGTATGGCTGCAAGAGTTGGACAGTAAAGAAGGCTGACAGGGGAAAATTTGAAATACAATGTTGGAGGAGAGTTTGTGGATACCCTAGATTGCTCTAAAGTTGAAGTGGATGCCAGAGCAAATTAAGCCTGAACTGTCTTTGAAGGCAAAAGTTATGAAGCTGAGACCATTCTACTTTGGACACATCATAAGAAGGCAAGACTTTCTGGGGAAAGACGATAATGCTGGGAAAGAGAGAAGGCAACAGGAAATGAGGAAGAGCAAATACTTAGCAAATTGACACTCTTAAGGAAACAACTGACTGGTGTTTGTAAGAGCTGAGCAGGGTAATTGAGGACAGGACATTTTGGAGATCTCTTACTCATAAATTTACCATAGGTCAGGGATAGCCTCACATGCACATAACAAACTTCTAAGCACCTCTGTCTTTTTCCAGGAACTATTGCAAGTGCCTATTTTAAAATAGATATGCAAAGGACTGGGAGGAAGAAACTAGCTAATGATTAAGATAAGCCCACATAGAGAGAAGTGCTTTGCATTTAAATATGGTGGATGTGTTTAAAAATAGGCTGCTGTTTTCCCTGGAGTCCCAAACAGGGGACATGAGGGGGATATAAACAGATATATCATTTAAGCATGTGTATTGTCAAAATAATACACAGTAATACCTCATACAAAGTCCGCTTCATACAACATCGAATTCATACAACATCGCCTAATTTCTTGAAAAAAGTTGCCTCATACAAAGTTGCTGTGACTTTGTATGAGGCATTGGTGTTTTTCCCAGGTTGCATTGTGCCTGGGCAGTATAGAAGGCAGAACGCATGCGTGCATTGCTCTTGTGGGTTTTGCACTAGGCGAAGAGTGGTTAGGAGTGGTTTTGAGCGTGATTTTTTTCATCAGAATTTTTAGAAGCATTCCTGGGATTTTTGCAGCATTCTTCAGGTTCTTGGACAACCAGGGTTGTTTGACATGTTTTTGTAATGTATTTAGCCTTTAGACAATGATTTCTTAAAGTTCTGTCAGTTTCCTGTCTGTTTCCTTGACTTTGCCCTGAAGTCTGTGCTGTTACAGTACAATGTATCTCTATGGAAACAATATTGTACGAGGCATCGCGACAAGGATTTGGTCGTTGTATGAGGCATCGCAGAGAGAATTTTGCATGCCTCATACAAAGTCCAAATCCGTACAGAGTCCAAACTTGTGGAACCAAGTTTGGACATTGCATGAGGTATCACTGTAGTGCACTAGCTTTGATTGTGCCAACACTCCTGAGATCAGGCCATTCAGGCTTAATGCTGAATCTGAAATAACTTGAGGCTGTGAATCTGTTTTCATCCAACACAGGTAGACTCTCCACTTCTTGATCTACTGTTCGACTGACCAGTATTTCTGTCTGGTTGGATTAAGGCTCAGTTTGTTGACCTTCATCCAATCCACTACTGATACCAGACACTAGTCTAGAACTGAAATTCTTCCTTGGAATAAGGGGGAAAGGGAAAATACTGTGGGTGTCTTCTGCATACTGGTGGACTGAATCTCCAGTTTCCAGCTTGCATTTCCCACTAGTTTTATGTGCAAGTTGAATAGCATCAGAAAAGAACAGAACTCTGTGAAATATGCTCTCCCACAGAGCAGCCTTCTAATGGGTTCTAGCCTGTTTAGTTGGTCTTATTCCAAGTGTTTTGATGACCTCATTCTAATCTGCATCCCTCCTTGAAGCTGCCCTCCCACATTAAGCACTTTGGCAATAAGAATACAGTATAGATCTAGTCTCCACCTTTCACACTATTGTATTGAAATTCTGCTTAAAATTATGAACATAAATTCTTGTGTGGCATCTCCCCATATAAACTGACATACATAATTTTAGGAAAACAAATTCCTTCTTTCAATCCCATTTTAATGATGTATGGCCTCCTTTTTTTTATTAGGGCTGGTCTGGGAAAGCCCTTCTCCATATCACCTTTGCAGCACTGCCACTTCTCTGTTAGATGTTTGAATAAGGCTGGCATTCCAGGCTGAGATTACGAGGCAGGGTGCTCTTTGCCACCACTACCCCTGCTGCAAAATGGAGTTGGACCAGTTTTGACCCAATCCAGGATGGACATGTGTTCAGGGGTGGGACTGGCCAGGGCAGCTCTTTAGCGCCCCCCCCCCCACACACACACACACATTCAGACTCACCTCTTGCATTTCAGGTTCAAGTGGTGACTCTCCTGTCTGCCCTTTGAAGCAGTATGAGACAGCTGGTTACTTATGAGCCAGGCAGGAATTTTTGGCCCATGCATGACTGGCTGTTTGCATGGGACCTTTTCACCTATCCTATATTGTGATGGAGGATTTGAGCAATTGGATTTTGCAGGAGGTTGTCTGCTGTATCTGAATCTGAATATTGGTGATCCTAATGGCAATTAGCAGTGGCCTTTCATCTGCCTTACACATCACAGCATGACATCCGTACCACTGATCCAGTTCTATGAGTCACTTTCTGGTCCTGAGCCCTTTTGGCACACAAAATCCTCCTTGGCCCCAGGCCAGTATTGACAAAGCTGCTGCAGGACTGAAATGAATATACAGGACTGAAATGAATTTAATCCACTTGGGGACCATCACCCTTTCCCGTGGACTTCGGCACCCAAGCTGCTCCTCCTCAGGGTTGTCAGGTTAGTTAACCACTGCCTGACACTCAACATTATGTCACTAGCAGTATGGTCTACTCTATTAACATAGCAGGATGACCTAGGGGGTAGTGCGGCGTAATCGGCCACACAGTAAACCCAGGATGAGGGGTTATGACCCTCTCCATTGTTCAAGGACAAAACCTAGACTGGGAGGAGGCAATTTGGGGACATTGGCTGTTCTGCAATGGTCTGGGGGTGGGCAGAGCTCCAAATTATTCATAACAGCTGACTGGAGGGGGCAGCCTAAAGGCATCATTCCCTGGGGCTGGGGGATTCTTCAGTAATTGATGGGAAAGTGGGCAAGAAGAGCCCCTATTCCAACTAGATCCACACTACTACAGTCCCTGCAAAGATCTCAGTAAGGATTTGTTTCAGGTTCTTCGTTCTAGGCATGGTTCTTACTAATAAAGGTGACCCAGTTTATTCCATACTGTTTTCTGACTCATAATTGGGGGGAGGGGCTCCCAGAAATCAGGAAGTTTTCTGCAGTAGCTGGGACATGGGAAGCAGAGGTGGGCACACACACACACACACACACATGACACAAAACAAATGCACCCAACACACAAACCACACTTACCTCAAGCCACACACATCACACATGGCACAACTCTCTCGCAAACACACACACACACCACAACATACAACAGACACACCTGACACACAACTCCACCCGGATACACAACCCCCCCCCACCATACATCACATATGACACGACACACCCACAGAAAACAGACACACACAACACACACCTCTACACTATCCCCACACGCACCACACCACACCTACACAATAAATCCCCACACATGACACACCCATACATGACACCCACAGACCCACAACACACACACATGTCACAAAACACACACACTTGACACACAATGCACACCCACCACAGCCATGCACATCACAAATGACACAACACACTTGCACAACACACACACCACCGGTTACCCAGCCTTGTCGCTGCCGCATGGTCCGCAGGTCTTGTGGCCATGTCCCCCCCCCCAAAGGAGCCCCCTGTATGCCTGCCCAGGAGGGCGGAGGATGCCAGCTGCCCTAAGGGAGGCTCCATGTGTGTGTGTGTGTGGAGGCCTCCAGCAGCCCCCTATGTAGCTACTCCCCATGCCACCCATGGAATACCGCAGGAGGGAGGAGGCAGGGTGCGATGGAGGTTTCCCAAACACAGATCCCGGGCCATGCGCACCTTACCACTACAGGAAGGGTCTCAATCCTCCACCACCTGGGCTCCCGCTCAGGCATCCTGGTCCCGGGCCAGGGCCATTCCACCACTCCCACTGGTCGGGGGTATGCTTTGCCCTCACCAAAAGGCATCCGGTGTACGGGTGCACAGTTTGGCCCAGGCATTCCAGAGAAGGGCCACCCACCCTGCCTTCCCCGGAGTGCAGTGGTCCATCGGAGGCTGGAGGGCGCTGACACCTCCTGCTGGCTTGGCAGCTAGGCCCTCTGGGTGAAATGGCAGCCCACCAACACCCAAAATGGGCTGCCACTTCCCCTTGCTGGCACACTTGTTTGTCCAACGTTGGTGTTCCCAGTTTCCTCCGTTCTCCTTGAGCTGGTGCTTCAACCTCTGCCTCCTCCTGCCCACAGTGCTATCCAGGTGACAGGGACGGTGGTGGTGAATCCTTCGCATTCTCCACCACCCCCAGCCCAGCAGCCGAGGCCTGGGTGGCCTTACGAAGCCTCCCACTCCTGGGAGGTTGTATTTCTGTGAGAGAAAATGTGGCCCTGGTGCATCCCGGTTGGTGTAGGTCTTTGGGTGGGCTGCCCCCATTGGGAAGAATGGGGAGTGGGACTACAGCTCCCAGCGGTCTCTCCTTAAACTCCATTGTGGAAGTGCCTCCTTGGAGGAGTGCACTGTCCCCAAGTGCAAAGGCTGCTGGGAGCTTTAGTCCTGCTCTCCATTCATCTCAATGGGGGCCGGCCACCCAAGAAACTATGATCCCCAGGATGCACCAGGGCCGCTCTTCTGTTGCTGTTGTTTCCTCCATTCTGCTGGAGATGGTGCTGCGGCCTCCTCCTCCTCCTGCTCGCGGCGCTATCCAGGTGATGGGGAGGGTGGTGGTGAATCCTTTGCACTCCCCACCACCCCCAACCCAGCAGCCGATGCCTGGCTGGCCTTGCAAAGCCTCCCATTCCTGGGAGGTTGTATTTCTGTGAGAGGAAAGGTGGCCATGGTGCATCCCGGGTGGTGTAAGGTCTTTGGGTGGGCGGCCCCCATTGGGAAGAATGGGGAGCGGGAATACAGCTCCCAACAGTTTCTCCTTAAACTCCATTGTGGAACTGCCTCCTCAGAGAGGTGCACTGTCCCCGAGTGCAAAGGCCACTGGGAGCTGTAGTCCCGCTCTCCATTTATCTCAATGGGGACCAGACACCCAATGAACTATGATCCCCAGGATGCACCACGGCCGCTCTTCTGTTGCTGTTTGGTTTCTGCCAGCCGGAGGGGGTGGGGGTGGGGGCTTTGCGGCCCATTTTTTTTTGGGGGGGACAAACCCCAAAATGGGCTGCCACTCCCCCGTGCCGGCCACCCCAGGCACCTAAGGTAGGCGGGTGCAAGGTTCTGGATATATCTAGATATAGATATAGATATATACAGTCAACCCTCACATAACAACGCGTTCGGATAGCATCATTTTCGCTTAACAATGTGTTGTTATGCACCATGTGTTCCCCCGCATAACAACGTTTTTAGTGTCATTGTCTAGACAATGCTAAAATAATCATCTTTATCCGGACAATGATGCTACAAATGTCGTTATGCGGGAAACTCCATAGAAACCCGCATAACAACAAAAAACACTTAGCAACACTACTTGGGGAACCAAGTAACGTTGTTATGCGAGGGTCTACTCTCTCTCTTTCTCTCTCTCTCTTTGTGTGTGTGTGTGTGTGTGTACAGAAAGAGAGAGATACATACACAGATAGATAGATAGATAGATAGATAGATAGATAGATAGATAGATAGATAGATAGATAGATAGATAGATAGATAGATAGATAGATAGATAGATAGATAGATAGATAGATAGATAGATAGAGACAAAAAAGCTTCTGGTTATATGGATCATGAGAAAATATGGGTTATTCTGAAAGGAATATGTGTGCCCCAGTAATTAATTGTCCTGAATGGGATTGTGGATAAGAAGCCACAATCTGTTCAGGACACAATATGGAGAAAGCAAACAGTTTGTTATTTGCAAAGACATCTCACAAGGGTGCATTTTATTCCCTTATCTGTTCCATCTATATGAAGAACACATTACAGTATACAGAAAACCAGTATCTGATGAAGGAGGAGTGAGAACTTGTGGAAGAAACATCAATAATTTAGGATGACACCATCTTACTGGCAGAAAACAGCAATGGCCTGAAATGACTTTTAGTGAAAGTGAACAAAGAAAGTGCCAAAGCACTGAATGACAATTTTCATCAACCTTGGTAACTGGCTGATGGATGCTAGAATCCTGTTACATTCAGAGGTCTACAGATTTCCTATGCCTATCCTAAGAGCACAACAGAAAATATGCTATCATGCTACAAATGATGAGACTAATCATTATCCAACATATTAAATCATGCTTCAGTTTCTTTTAAAAAGTAATGATGATATAACATTGAATCTATCAGTAGGTACCCCTAGTATTTCTGATCCCTGCCCTTCCTCAAGCAAATGATAAATTGCTTAATCATTGCAGGTGCTAAATACATAAGGCAGACAGAACATTCTGTAAATTTGTTAATAGGTAGTGCTAGACTAAAATATGTTAAGATTTAGCATCCATTCCTACACTGAGTATCTCACTGACAGATACTTCTCTTTATACAATTGTGCTCTTGGGTTGAATTCTTAAATATATTTAACTAGGAATAAACCCCATCTGTTATTTTCAAATATATGTAAATTATACACAAACCTTTTGAAAGCCTATGAAGCAGAATCATGTTTTGTTTATTTGCATACATGAAGTTCAGTTTCATAAATGTTTTATATGGATATGTGTTAAATTGGGTTTGATTTATTTACTAGAAGCAAAGTACAGTGGCCTCATGCTGAGATTGTGACTACTGAAAGGAAGCAATTATTCCAGAGGGTACTATTAGATGGGAAAGAAGTGGGAGTGAAGGCTTATTACATAAGGTATTCCTTTCATGGATAGTGCAGAACATTCAAGAAAAATATTCTAAATTGTTTTAAAGAAGTTTTTAGAATTGTTGTTCCTGATAGCAGCATCTGCTGAAACAGCCATTATGGAGTACCATATCATGTTGCACAAAGAAGAATAAGAAGAAAGGGTATCAGAAGAAGAAGTGAGCCAAAGAGTAGCCATCTAGATATGCAGGAAAGATGAGAAAGGGGAATATACCTAGAGTTAGTAGTCATTTCAACATGCCCCCTTCCCCTGATTCAGATCACTTACTTGATGTTCTGTTCTAACAATCTGAAACTTGGCATGAATGTGAAACTTGGTTTCAAAATATTATGGTGGAGTAGACAGAACATGCATGAATAAGTTGTAGACATGTCCGTCTCCTGAACCAACCAAATTTGCACAGCTACTCTGGGCCTCTATAACAAGAGCACAAGTAAAGGTACAATGCAATAAATACAAAATATTATCTCACAATAATATGCAATACACATAATACTGATACTGATAATACTAATTCTAATACTAAACCCAGTACCCTAATACAATAATATTATATATCATACACTTACAATTACAAAATTACAGTCTGCAAAATATGGGTTTGCAAACCTGGCTGACAAAGCAGGTGTGGGGCACCAGCGATGTGGTGATCCCTGCCTAATGGCTGATTTAGTAAGAACACTCTCTTCCTCTTTTAATCTCTTTTAATCTGTAGGGGTCCGAGTAATTTTTGGTGGCAGTTTTAATGGTTTTTTAAATTGGTTTTTAAAATGTGATTGGTTTTATTTTCTGTGAGCCACCCAGAGTCTTTGGAGTTGGGCAGCAATATAAATCAGAAAAATAATAAATAAATGTGGATTATCAATTTTTTTCATTACCTTGTCCAGTCTGATGATATCATTTATCAGAGTGAGGCTTCAAGTGGCCATTCCTCTCCCAGGTGTCAATGACATCTCCTATTCCATTCAATTATCTCACTGGCCTCAGGTTGATGGATATTCCTGTCTTATGATCAGTATGGAGCTGAATTCTGTAGCCTGTTCATCCAGCTTCTCTATATGGAATGGGGCATACCTGTCAGGTTTGGGATTTAAAAATAAGGGAAATTTTGGCCACACCCCTCTGTGGGTGTAGCCAAATCTGTGGGCATGGCCAAATCTGGCCGTGTGACTTGCTGGGATCTAGCCATGCCTGCCACATGACCATGAAAATGTCTGCAAACACAGACAGCACTGACTCTTTGGCTGTAAATGTAGATGAGCACTGCACCCTAGAGTCAGATACAACTGGCTTTTGAGCAAGGGCAACCTTTACCTTTACCTATTGTTAGATCCAATGCTGCCTGTCATATCTGACTCTAGGGTTCAGTGCTCATTTCTGTTTATAGTCAAAGAGCCATCACTGCCTGTTTGTAGATGTTTCTGTGGACATGTGGCAGGCATGACTAGACACCAGAGTGTTGTTACCATTCCCACCAAAGTGGTCTCTATTAATCTACCGGTAATTTCTTGCTTTTGAACTGCTATGTTGCCAGGAGCTGGGACAGAGATGGGAGCTCAAACCATCATGTCGGCCTTCCAGCTAACAAGGCGAGCTTCTTAACCACTGAGCTTCAGTGGCTCAAGTGGCTAAGGTGCTGACTGGAAGGTAACACGTCAGCAGCTCGATACCCAAGTACTGCAGGATGGAGTGAGCTTCTGCCTCTGTCCCAGCTCCTGCCAACCTAGCAGTTCAAAAGCAAGGAAATTTAGGGAAACAAATAGGGTATCTGGATTAGTCCAAGTCCCTTCCCCTCATCTTCCTGTTTGTTTAAGCTTGAGTCCCACCAACCTAGTGGGGCCTCCATCCCACCACACAGAAGTGGCTCATCTCCTTCTGCCTCTTTCCTCCCATCTAGGGCCTTATTTTTTACCCTCAGGCATCTCTTTCCCTAGGGTCTACCTTATGTTTATCAGACCACCACCTCATGATGTCATTATTTGTACTTTCACTGTTATTTTTGCAGTTCTGAAGACATGTTACCTGTATTATATTGAAATTTGTCTGTTTGAGTGATGATTAATCTATACAAAATGCATTCAAACTATGTCTCCCATTCTACTTTATATAATTGCAAGTAGAGAAATAGGGAACACTTTGCCTGCCACATGACCATGGAAACATCTGCAGAAGCATACAGCGCTGGCACTTCGGCTTTGAAACAAAGATGAGCACTGAACCCTAGAGTCAGATATGACAGGCTTTCAAACAAGGTAAAGGTATCCCTTGCACAGTGGCCTCTGGTGCCAAGAAAAAAACTGCAGCTTTGGGATTTGTTTTTTAAAAAATGTGATATTATGGGGAAATTAATAAAATGGGATGGGGCGGGAACTGGGGTAAAAATACAGGGCTTTCCCAGCCAATAAGGGACACTTGACAGATCTGGAATGGGGAATTGGAGGCCATTTTACCTTTCACTTAGTTACCCAGCTCTATATGCTGCCATGTGGTGTTAGTTGTTGTTTTGTACTTTAAGCACAATTGCATCTAGATTGTGGCAATCCAGTATCATCTGCAAGGCCATGTCACTCCTAGCTTGTTTGATCCTATAACAAACCATATGCATACATGTCTCTACTTACATGTGCAAAAGGAAAATAAGATTCTTCTTCTTCTACCATGTCTAGGCCAGAAGTGAAACAGCCAAAATAAAGGCACCTTTTTGTGAGTTCATTCTGCAGTTCCTTTCTCCTGACCCAGTGTGAGAAAGATTTGCCAGCAACATAAGGTTGCCATTACCAGGGTACACCTGATTGTGGTTCAAAATACCACAATCTTCCAGGAGGGAGAAAAGAGGATATACAGTACAGCAGATTTAATCTAATCTGCTATAAAATCTCTTTCAGTGTCAATAAACATCTCTTCCCAAGCAGATGAGGACTTCTCTATATATGTGCTTGAAATGTCATGTCACCTGATATCAAATAACAATACAGGTATACAGCCCATATCACAAAGTAAGATTGCTAATGCTGTTTGTTTTTAATTAATTATTTGGCCTGAGCAGGATTGTCTACACGTGCCTCTAAGTCCAGGGTATTTAATTGGTCTATTATTATTTTTTAAGTACAAGTAATTCTATTGTGCTATTCTAAAAGATGCATTCATGAAAAAGGACTGATTAAAAAAAAATCTTCCTTGGCAGTAGCGTTCAGTGCTGAATACCTGAACTAAGTAATAACTCCAGCCGATGTAATGATTTTTTAAAAAACTGCCCTTACTGTAATACAAACTATTAATTATGCAGTATCTTCCCTCTCACCTATCAAACTACATTTTATAGATACAGTAACATTATCTCCGTTGTTCCTCTGCAATGTTCGTTGAACTTGATGAAGGAGTACATATTTTATAACCATGGTAACTGTCAGTAACATCTGTAGTTCTTCTGATTTAATTCTCCAAGAAAGATGGAAAGGCATCACTTATTCTGACTTTGAGGAGAAGGAATGAAGGAATTTAAAATTATTTTGGGGTAGAATAAAGACATTTTTGGAACAATAGGGAATGGTTGGTGTTTGGATAAAATAAAGACATTTCTTACTTCATTCAATCAAATGGCTGGCGGGGATGGGAGAGAAAGTTTTCATACAAATGAACCTGATTTCCACTTTCCAAACTAATACTGACAGGAATGCAATGATTTTTCCTCACTTCTCCATCCAAAAATATGTACTTCGAGGAAAAATAGAATAGTAAAGTCTCAAGCAGTTAAGCTTGAGAGTTATTGAAGTCCAAACTTAGGTAGCAGCTACTTTCTAACTTTCCCCAGAAGCAAGCCAGAGTTAAGATACTCTTCAATGTTTTAACTTTCCCTTACTGTGCTTTCCCATCTTCTATACAAGGTCTTGATTTTTTTCAACATAGATTTTTATCAAAATGCTAAGGAAAAGTGCATTAAAACATGTACAATAGTGAACAGAATATTCAAAAGTGCAATACATTAGGAAAATTGATTGCACATTTTAATATAATTTTAACACTAACCTGGATATAGTAAGAGAAACATGCACACATTTTCATCCATTTTTAAGCTCTGAATATTTGATACAAAAGAAATTTAAGATTAGAAACAAAGAGAAAGGATGAGAATCCAAGGTAGTTTATTCCTGGCAGTGGTAATGTTAATGATTCTGCTGCAGACAGTCTTTAATTAGAGGGATAACATGATGCTACTGCTTTATTGCTATAAAAGAGAATCAAAATAAAGATGTTAGTGGTTGCCCTTTTTTCTAACAATGTTTAGTAGTTTGTGTTATTTTGTGCTTTGTTCAATTTCTCAAAAAAGAGATTGATATATATATATATTTTTAGAAATATGAATATTTGTTGGAATCTGTTAAGAGGAAAATGATTGAATAGCAATGGCTTTTTAAAAAACGGTTAACAACCTTAAGCACATCTGATATATTAAAAAATACTGTATGTTTTAATGATGATGATATACATATTATCTACCTATTCTCCTTAAAACATTTTAGTCATGGGCCACAGTTGAGCCAATGAATTACAAAGTTTTTCATAAGGACACCAACTTTACATCAGTTGGAAGGTAATATGTAGCAAACATCAGTGAATGTAATGTTTTATTTGAGTATACATGTATAGCTGGTTTAATATTTTCAAATAGTATAGAATACAATGGCCCAAATCCTGTTGTTTATATCAACAAAAGAAAAATGGCATGACTTTGCAGAGATAAATTGCCGCTAATGGATCCCTGCTTAGACTCCTGATTGCACACCAAAACACTCTACTTCGCAATGAGGAATCATAGAATAACTGAGTTGGAAGGTGTCTTTTAAGCCATCTTGTACAACCTTCTGATCAATGCAGGATTCAGAATCAAAGCAGATGTGACAGATGGTTGTTCACTTCTCTCTTTAATGCTTCCAGTGTAGGAGCTCTCACAACCTCTTGAGGCAGTTGGTTCAATTGTCATACTGTTCTAACCGCTAAGAAGTTTTCCCTAATATTCAGCCTATATCTGGCTTTCTGTAGTTTCAGCCCATTATTACACATCCTGCACTCTGGGATGATGGAGAACAGATCCTGCCCTTCCTTTTTTTGGTTATCTTTCAAGTATTTGAAGAGTGCTATCATATCCCCTCTCAGTCTCCTTTTCTCAAGACATGTCCAGTTCCTTCAATCTTTCCTCGTATGGCTTGGTTTCCAGTCCTCTGATCATCCTTGTTGCCCTTCTCTGTATCTAATCTAATTTATTTGCATCTTAAAGTACGGCACTTTGAAATCTATTATATTTTCATGCAAAGTAAAATAAGATTTTAAAATCTATTAAATTGTGATGTGAGCAGCCCTGAGTCAGGTTTGACCTTAGTAGGGTGGCATATAAGTCCAAAAATTAAATTAAATTAAATTAAATCAAATCATGCAATTAATGTATATTTGCATGTTTCTGCTTACCATTCATGATTAAATAAATTTTGCTTCTGCTAATCTTGACAAAGGGTTAATACAAATTGCTTAAAATATGAAGCCCTTCTTCCTACTAAATGGAAAACTAATGTAGCTCAAACCATCTGGCTTCTGATATCCACTAGGCTTTTTCCTTATGTATTTATCTTATACCTGAATTGCTAAGAGCTAAGAAGTTTTTTTTAAAAAAAATGCAACATGACATTTTTGTGCAGAATCAATGGCTTAAATCCAGTAAGTCACAACTGAAGTAGACTAATTTAATCAGTGGAGGTAAGGTTAGCTAACTCTTCTATAAGTTCCAATAATTCACTGGGCCTAGTCTATTTCCAACTTTCTATTGAATTTTAGTCACTGTATGCACAAAGTTCTGCCTATGAATAGCTTGTATTGCCATCAGTTTCACATTGTATTTGAGTGTTGAAATACTCTTCCTACTCTTCTGCCTTCCCAGTTCATAATAAAGCAATGTGGAGACATATTGCAGTAAAAAAAAAAATCCTTGTTACTGGCTATAGCCAGCAATAAAAGATATCTTTGTGCTGCTTGGCTTGTAACAAGACAATTGGGTCTTTCTTCTGGTATGCCCAAGAGATTTAAGATGCCATAGCTCTACTTGTGTGTTTCCTGCATCTAGTATAGAGCTTGGAAATTACTACAATATTTCTGTTTTATTTTGAGGAAGAAGGGGAAAATGTGTTCTGCAAAAGAGTAAGCTGGTTAATAACAGTTGTGTACTGTGTGCTATTAAGTCATGTCTGACTTATAGGATTCCACATGGGGTTTTCAAGGTAAGTGAGGTATTTAAAGAAGGTTTTTTTCACCAGCCCTCCCCCATGAAATTCTATGATCAAGCAGGAATTTGAACCTAGTGTGTCATTCTATGCACCACACCACACTCGATACTTAGTGTCAATAATGAAAGTTCTTAAGTTATTTTGCATTAATCCTTTTTTTCCTTAATATTCAACTGCGGCCCTGCTTCTGCCTTTCCTTCTTGAACCGTAATCAGGATTCATCTCAAGTCCCTGCTCCTTTCTCCCATATATGGAATATATGGTATCACCTGCATATTTTAAATTATTGATATTTCTTCCACCAAATTTCACTCCAGTCCAGTTCAGCTTCATTTATGATATAATTAAAGGGAGTATCAGCAGGTGGCCTCGGGTTCAGCCACTTCATTGGGTGAGTCCTCCTCCCTTACCCTGGGTGATAGCACCATAGGATTGGTGGTGGGAGGATTCCTTCCTTACATTATAGCAATGGCAGTTGTGATAGAGCCAGGAGGGTCTCTCCTCAGCACTTTCCCCCTCCCTCCCTCCAGTGGGAGCAACACAGAGTGGGGAGGGAACAGTGGGATTATTCCCTAGGTTGACTGTCCTCCTTCAGTGACTCAGGGCTGCATTACAGCCAGGGATGGTTTTGGGAGTGTGGGAGTCAATACTCATGACTGTTCCTGCAACCTCTGCAGAGCCGGTCATGGAGGAAACTGTCCCCCCTTCATCATTGATGCAGTGCCTGATTAGGTTCAGCATGGGCAGGTCATGACTGGGATTGGGCTAACTAGAGGGTGACTGCCTAGCTTCAGTGCTGTGCAAAGTGGGGATTGTTCCCATTTCATTCTTGCCACCTGCCAGGCTGTCCACCCACTTTTGGGATACACTTGCTGCTAGCCACTAGGGATTAAATCCTTAGGGAGAGTATGTGGACTTTTAGCCTTCTCATCAAGGATTTCAGGAGTAACAGACAATGAAAGGTGGATGAGCAGGACTAGGTCATTCTGCTCAAGAGGTGCTTGCCCCGCACATGGGCAAACTGGTTTCTAGTGTACTTCATTTACATCGGGGCAATTAACTAAGAGCAGCCCCGATGGGCACTGCTGCTCCTGCGATATGCAGATCTCATGCACAGAGAGTACACCAAAGTTTCACAGGTCCTGCTTAACTTTGTATTATGAATCTTTCTGCAGGCAGTCAGCTTTGCAGCCCGAAATGCATTTGGATGTTCCAGAGATCTGCTCTGGCTGCAATATATGTCTGCTGCATGCCCCCTTTTCTCTGCCTTCCATTATGTATGCAGGCCCATAGAGCAGCAGGGGGCTTGTCTATCCCACCCTTCGATGAGTGAGGGGCCAATTGGTTGTTACCCAGATAGTGTGCTGGGGATGCAAGGTCTGCAGGTTCAAGCAAAGGTTTCCAGTGTTCATCACATGTTGCTCTATGCAGCGGCAGGCATGGTGCATTATTAGGGTAGGTGCTTTTATGCTGAGAGCAGAAACAAGGCTGCTTTTTGGCAGGTGCCCATTTACCCAGATGATTTCTGTTTGGAATTTAGTTTGTAGGGGTTCCCCCACCCCACATCAACAGAGATCTCCCCATGGGGTGCACCATTTGCTGTGCCCTGTTGGAAATTTCCAGCTCCATCCTAGGATGGGTGGTATAGCATAGATTGTACCCCACCTCCATTATACATTACTAGCTGAGTGCCCAGCCTTGCCTGGAGGGGTATTTATGCTGGTTGCTAGGCTCCCTGCCAGACACATACCAACCCAGACTTTTCCCTGTCACACACACACACACACACACACACACACACACACACACACACACACACACACACACACACACACACACACACACACACACACACACACACACACACACACACACACACACACACACGGTTTTCCTCTTCCTCGCTCCTTGTGTGTGTGTGTGTGCGCGTGTGTGTGTGTGTGTGTGCGCGTGCGTGTGTGTGTGTGTGTGTGCACGTGTGTGTGTGTGTGTGTGTGTGTGTGTGTGTGTGTGTGTGTGTGTGTGTGTGTGAATAGCCTCTGTGTGGGTGGGGGAATTGTACTGTATAAAAGTGGCTGCTGTTGTTGGCACAGTTTTCCTTTTGTGGTACAGCTTCTGTTTTTCCATGCGGTGGCGCAAATGGGGGAATGGGAATATGTGCTATCGGCCCCTCCGCCCATGGCATCGCCTCATCCTCCATTGGCTTTGTCGCCATTGTCATCGTTGTCCTTGTGTGCCGGTGTTGTATGTGTTTGCGGCCCCCATCTCCTCACGGGAACCAGCATAGGCCCCCCTTCCCTGTGACCCATGTCTGACCATAATGGTGGTTTGTTCCACAGCACACAGGTGCTGTACTGATGCTGTGGTTGCGCGCGCGCACTAGGGTTTGATTTAAATTTAATTTAATATTCAAATTTGTATGCCGCCCACTCAGGCGAACCCGACTCAGGGTGGCTTACATCATCTTTAAAACATATGAAACACATAAAACCCCACAATCCCACCCACCCACCCACCCCACCCAATACATAAAAGAGAAAGGCTCCTGATTTCTATCTTGGTGTGAGCCAACAGGCGGGGGGCGTATTACCATTAGGACCCCACACCTGTACTGCCAGTCAGGTTTTCAAACCTTTTCTAAAGGGCAGCAGTTCTGTCTGTAATCTTAGCTCTGCTGGCAGGAAGTTACAGAGGGCTGGTGCAGACACGGAGAAGGCCCTCCTTCATGTGCTAGAGAGATGGGCCCCTCTAGCTAATGGTATAGCTAGAGCCCCTCCAGTCTGCTCTGGTTGGATGGACAGAAACTCTTGGGGTGATGTGGTCTCTTAGGTATCCTGGCCCACTACCATATAATAAACAAACAAACAACAACAACAACAACAACAATAGTAATAATAAAGTTTATTTATACCCCGCTTCCCTCAACACAAAGGTGACCCAAAGCAGCAAAACAACAATCACAACATAAAAACAATATACAATATACAAAAATGTGCAAAAAAGTTACAAATACAAATTACTAAATACAACTAATTACTTATAACAGGTCAAATAATACAATAATTAATACAAGATGCAACAAGCCCAATAAGGTGGACCTTCCAGTGGTACCATACTAAAGCCAGGGGGCCAGAGCCAAGGCTCAACGACCCTACCAGACCTTGACCGGACCCAGCTCAGCGACCTTAACAGGGCCCAGGCTCAAAGCCCATGAAGGAGCCTGGTGCCCTGTCCTCAGCAGCATCAGTGGAGTGAGGTGGAAAGGCAATTTTGCAGAGCCCAGGTGTGCTCGACTTCCCCAAGGCCAACACTGGACCGGGGAAGGAGCAGAGTGAGGCAAGGTGGTGGCAGTTTTTAAGTCCTCATGCCAGGAGTCCCCAGGTGTGCTCGACTTCCCCGTGGCCAATGCCAGACCGGGAAAGGAGCAGAGTGAGGCGAGGCGGCGGCAATTTTCAAGTCCTCACACTGGGAGTCCCCATGTGCGCTTGACTTCCCCGTGGCCAATGCCGGACTGGGGAAGCAGCAGAGCGAGGTGAGGTGGAGGCAGTTTTTAAGTCATCACACCAGGATTCCCCAGGTGCGCTTGACTTCCCTGTGGCCAAAACTGGACCGGGGAAGGAGCAGAGCGAGGCAAGGTGGTGGCAGTTTTTAAGTCCTTGCACCGGGAGTCCCCAAGTGTGCTCGACTTCTCCACGGCCAATGTCGGACTGGAGCTTTAAAGGTCAAAACCAGCACCTTGAATTGCTCCCGGAGGCAAACCGGTAGCCAGTGCAGCTCCCGAAGTAGTGGCAAGGTGTGGGCATAGCATCCACACCCCATCACCACCCGGGCAGCCACATTCTGGACAAGCTACAGCCTCCAAATGGTCATCAAGGACAGCCCCATGTAGGGCACATTACAATAATCCAGTCTGGAGTTTACCAGGGCATGAGTGACTATGATCAAGGAGCCCAGGTCCAAGGAGTGGGCACAACTGGTGAATCACCCAAAGTTGGGCAAAAGCCCTCCTGGCCACAGCTGCCACCTGTTCTGGCCCCTCCCGGCGCTCCCCATCCACGCCGGGTTTAAGCCCTGATGGGTGGTCCATTTTTACATGGAAAAAAAAATAAAAATCAACTGGGAAGTCACACCATCCTCTTATTTTGTTACACATTTCTATACCATTATGTTGTTAAAGTTTGAATGTCCTAACTTAATTAGAAGATGGTGCTCATCGACATGAAAATATCAAATTTTACTGGAAAATTACTAGTTTCATTAGGAACTGGAAAATCAATAAAAACACAGATAAACATTAAAAGTGAGGTTTATTTTACTTTTAAAACAATCTTTCAACACAGGTAAGACAAAAATCCTTATAAGGTTTTTTTATCGCCTTCACCTTCCTTGTTTAAAATTATGTTAACTAAGGACTTTTTAGTTGTTTTAGTGGAAATCATCTTCCTATTTTGTTCAACGACATGTAGGAGAAATTGCTTTTCATCTTGATCTTTAGTGATTACCTTATTATAATCTTCAAAGAATTTAACACCTCTTTCAGCTGTATCATTTACTACCTGTAGGTTGTTAACTCGATCTTTGCCATGAATATAATCAATATTTTTGACCCAAGACTCCAGAGGCAACTGCAAGAATGCAAGCGCAGCGCCAAAATGGCCGCTGCGCTCTTTGCGGGGCCCCAACCCACCCGGACTCAGACATCCGGGTTAGTTAGGGGGCGTGGCCACCCTCTTTAAAAGGGGTGGCCATGAGGCAGCCTGGCTGCCATTTTAGAAGCGACGGAGCAGAGAAGTTTGCTCCATCGCTTCCTTGCTCGCCTCTTTTCAAGAGGCTCGATTTGCTCTCTGGTTTCTCTTCAGATCACATAAATCTTTCGCCTTTTACTAAAGATTTCCGTGGAGAGAAACATTTATGGGTCTCAGCGTAGCCTGAGCAACACAGTGAGACCCAGGCACTTTTTTAAAATTCTTTGATCGGAGGTTTCTTTCCTCCGAACAGCACCGGACTGCAGTGGCTCAGGTGGCTAAGAGGCTGACTGGGAGGCAGAAGGTCAGCGGTTCAATTCCGAAGGGCCTATTATGTGTTTCCCCACTCCAATCCGTGCCAACGGTGGTTCTGCCAATGGCTATTAGCAAGACTAAGTGGCTTGGGGAATATATTCACATCCCCCCCCCCGCAACATGAACACACTGATGAGGGCATGGAGGGGCAGGACGACAGGGACAAGGACTTGCCCCGTCGCCGCAAGCTGCCTCGCAATGGGGCCAATTGGTTACCGGCCTATTGGGTATCCATGGCAGGATATATAAGGGCCCATCCTGATTTGGCCATCCCTATGGTCCAGTGCTTGGACAATATTTACCGGGCTGTGGTTGCTTTCCCTGGCCCATCATGGTTAGCCTATGGTCAAGACCTTAGGATGAGGGCGGCCCTTCACCCTGAGATGCGAGCGATGAGCCCTGCTAGCACTTGTAGTTAATATATATGACTCCTACGTGGCAGCGCCTATGCTCTGTATGGAGAGTCTACTTTCGGGCAACCACCTCTGTGCCTTGATCTGGAGCTCTCAGATTAAGTTAGCTGCTACCATTTTCAACAGGGGACATGTTTTGTAGGGCACTGGAACTAGACTATGTGTTGCTCGATCAGGAGTGGGCTCTGGGGAGGCTTCGCTCCTCAAGGGCCGGTCAGCCAGAAGAGGGTACTAGCCTGGTGCTGCCATATGTCCAGTTGCTTCCCCACAGGTGTTTGTGGCAGCGCGTGGTTCACGCCCTGGTCTGTCGTCTGCTACCAAGCTGGGTCTACCCTTACTGAACTAAAATTGGTACCTAATTCCTTCCGGTTGGGCGCCGCATCAACTGCGGCTGCATTTGGGTACCCGGAGCCTGACATATGTTGCATGGGCAGGTGGGGATTTGCCCAATTTTCTCTGTCTGTTCATCCCCTCACTGAATGAGTGCCGTGTTCTGCCCTCTATTCTCCCTCCTTATTTTACAGACCCTGTGTGTCTCCGCACACTGGTACTAGTGTGGCTTGTGGGCCACAATTATGTGCACTGGGGCGGCACAGTATGCTGCTTCATCAGAATGGGGACCCCATCTTGGGCTACGTGTAACCGTGCGTAGGCAGTGGTATGGTGTGCACGGCATATAGGTGGCGGAAACTGTCAACATTCCTGATGTCCATTGGGGATGCTGGGCCGCCACATGTTTTAATTCTGCACCTCGGAGGCGGTGATCTTGCACGGATTGCTAGCCCGGACTTAAAGACTTCCGAGTGCAGTAACCTGGCGTTTCTTTGCCATTTATGGCTGTTTACACGATTGCTATGGTCATACATCATGCCGAGGCTATATCATAGGGGAGGCTTTGACCCAGCGATTGGACTGTGCCCGGTGGTCAGTGAACAGGGCTGTTGCCTGGTTCCTTATCTAGAATGGCTTGGGGACAGCCATTTGTCATCTGGGGGTAGGGTTACAGGAAGTTTGCCTGTATTCTGGAGATGGGGTTCACCTGTCAACAAGTGGATGCACCTCTCTTTTGAATAACATGCAAGAGGGGTGGCCCCTGCTGCAATGTGGCAATGTTGCCAAGTGTAAGGTGCCTCTTCGAGAGTTGCAGGTGATGCGTGGCCACATCAACTTTACCTGCAGAGTGGTAACACCAGGCAGTGCCTTCGCCTGGCGTCTGGGTCACACTATGGTGGGTCTTTATAAACTACACCCCAGGGTAAGGCCGATTAGGGGTTTACGAGCGGACCTGTTGGTTTGGCTCACATTCCCGCAGGACTTTCATGCTGTCTCCTTTTGGAGGTCTGAGCTTCAGGTCAGCCCCAGTTCCAAGTACGGTCGGATGCCTCCGGCTCCCTGGGGTGGGGGGATTTATTTTAAGGTCATTGGCCCCAGGGATGACAGGGCACGGATCGCTTACACAATCTTACGTTTCTGGAATTTTTTCTCAATTCTGGGTGCCCTTTAGGCTCTGGGGGGACAGGTGGCCTAATTCTGTGCTTCACTTTTGGTGTGGCAATGCTGCGGTGGTGCACATTGTCAATGCCCAAACGTCTAAATCCCCAGAGTCAGGGCCTCAGCTCGCCTATTGCTCTTGGGTCCGTGCGCTTTAAGGCACTTCTTAGGGCTAAACATGTGCTAGGCATCAATAACGATATTGCTGATGTTTTATCCTGCCTGCAGATCTCCCGGTTCCATGACTGGGCTCCAGACACTTGGGAAATCCCCTCTCCACTCCTGGCTGAGATATGGTCATTTGGCAAGGAGACGTGAACCGGGCGAGTGGCATGTCTTGGCAACTCGCATGCGCACAGCGCATCAGCATCTACTCCTTCACTTTAGAGCCTTTTGTGGGCAAAGGCAATTGCCTAAAATGTGGCCGACATTGGTCGACTAGGTTTTACAATGTATAGTGCACCTTTCTGATCTGGGGTTGGCCCCACACACCATAGCCACCAGGCTTTATGCCTTGACATTCATTGCCAAGGCATGGGGCTTTCCTGACTATGCGAGTGTCTTCTGCATACGCCATGTATTGGAAGAGTGGACACGTGTACGTGGCCGCCGCCCGGACACACGTCGCCCTGTTCTCATAGGTATTCTGACCCACCTTGCATGAGGTTGGCATAGACTATGTTACAGTAGGTAGAAGGAGTCTCTTTTTCATGCAGCTACCGCTGTAGCTTTTTTTCTGGAGCTCGACGACTCAGCGAGCTGGTCCCATGGTCAAAGGGGGACGTGTTTTGTAGGGCACTGGAACTCGAGGATGTCTATATCAACCCAGCGTGGGCTCAGTTGGGGATTCGTCCCTCAAAGGCCGATCAGCATGGAGTAGGCAGTGGTGTATACTGCTATGATGTACATTTGTTGACATCTGTCCGGTTGGTGCCCTACATGCAATTTGGCAGTGCCTGCTGCGTGCCCTGGCCTGTTTTTCTGCCACCAGGATGGGTCTCCCCTTACCAAATTTCAGTTTTGGAAAGTGACCGGTACCGTACTTCACAGTGTGGGGCTCGTTATGGCACCCATTCATTCAGGATAGGCGTCGCATCACCTGCGGCTGCATTTGGGTACTCTGAGGCTGATATATGTTGGATGGGCAGGTGGGGGTCCACATTTTTTTCTTATATGTATGTCTCCTCACTGTATGAGTACCTAGTTATGTACTTAATTCCTTTTCCTCTTTTATAGATCCTGTGTGTCTATGCACACCGGTGGCAGTGGGGCTGGTGGGCCGCAGCTATGTACACTGGACGGCAGAATGTGCTGCGGCAACAGAGTGGGGACCCCATCTTGGACTGCGGTGGTATGGTATGCGCGGCATGAGAGGGCGGGAACTGTTGCCATTCCTGATGTCCATCAGGGATGCTGGACCGCCTGATGTTCTTATTCTGCACCTCGGCGGCAATGATCTCACACGAATCACTGGCCTTTCCTTAAAATGTCGAGGTGCAGTGACCTGGCGTTTTTACATCATTTATGGCCGTACACGCGGTCGCTATGGTCTGAAATCATGCTGAGACACCAATTTAGGGGAGACATGGATCTCCATGGTTTGGACCGTCCCCGGCGGTCACCAGACAGGGCTGTTGCCCTGTTCCTTGTGGAGCATGGCTTGGGGACAGCCAGTAGACATCCGAGGATAGGCTTACAAAAATTTTGACCTATAGGCAGGAGATGGGGTCCACCTGTTGGCCAGAGGTGTGAACCTCTTTCTGGAGGAGGTGCAAGCAGGCCTGGTGACCGAGCTGACGGTCTGGGGGTGGTGGTGGTGAGTCATCATGGACGCCTCCCCGTGTGGCGGGTAGCACTGGGTAAGGTATAGATTTATGACACATAGGTATCCGGCAGGTTCACAATTGACTGGCTAACATGTAGATAGGTACATGGGAAACAGGTTTGGCCGGTCAAGGGCGAACTATGAAAGGGGTGATGTCAGGAGCTTCACAGCCTGCATCACCTTGATATTTGAATGGATACACATCATAGGGTGGGGTCAGTAGATAGTATATTGACTCCGGTCAACAATTTGTTTGTGTCAACAAACAAATTGATACAAATTGATACATGTAGCCAATTTCCATTGGCATTTAGGGTGGAACCTTACCAGTGCTACTGCAGCCTGCTTGCCTTAAAGAATTACAATTGGATGATACACCAATTGAAAGTGATAATTCGGACGAGGGCATTATTCAATAAAAGTGGCCCAATGCCTTTAATCCAATACCGGTGTCTGAGTCTTTCTTTGGGTGGGTGCGCCTGCAATGAGTCTTTAGTGTATAGAAAAGAAAGTGTTTGTAATGATCTCTTTGATGCAAGGGTTCCTAAGTTTGTCTAAGTAGTTTAATCAGCAGAACTGCCTCTTACCAAGCGAGAACCAGCTTCAGCATTCATTCCCTGAACAATGGCTGATTTCTTGATACTCGTTACTTTGTCGGGAAATAAGGCAAGGTCTACAAGCTAATTGGACAAGTATCACAAGTGATGCTGTAAGACAGCTCGTACCACAATTCCAATTTCAGAATCAATGGCTTCATAGGATTTGAAATTTTTCCATAGTTGTAGGTCACCTCCTGGTGCTTTTGCCAACAAAGGAGCTTCAGTCCCAAGGTTTGATGTAAATAAGTGCACCAAAACTGACAAACTGAGAAATGTGCTTCTCGTTTTTGGTCAGTTTGAACACATCATGTTGACTTCTAAACAAAAAGATCTTTGTGGCACATAACAGTTTTGCCATCCAACGTGCAAGATGAATGGGTCCTGGGGATCACCAGTGAATCTTCGTAGGTGGTCTGTTCAGAACAATCATTGTGAGTTCTATAAGTTCATAGTAATCTTCTCTGATTTGTTTCCCTCCAGTCACAGAACTTATAAGGCTTTCTAAAGTACTTTGAGCAAATCATTCTGTATTTGAGCTTAAAGCATGGCCTTCATAGTGTTCATGTGATAGGTTTTCCCAAACACATTTGAACCTTTTGAATAATGGGATCTCTGGAGAACTTGATGGTCCAAAGCACAATTTTAATATTTTAGAAAGTATAATTTCAATCATATGATGTTCCCAAGCAAGCCATAAGAGATCATGACCAATTCTTGCTTCTAGGATAGTGCATGCTTCTTTATGGAGACTGGTGTCAGCAGAAACTGTGTCAAAATTCATAGCCCAGATTTGGTCTTTTACATTCCAGCGGTCCAACAATTCAAAAACAGCATTAGCTGTTTGTTCTTCTGCTCCTGCTGAGAGTTTTGATATACCTAGCAATTTTTCACAACCATTTCCAGAGACAAGGACTGGAAGACGGTCTACTCTTTTAATTTCCTAATAGATCTGGCAATATTTTTCCATCCCAAAGTACTACAAGTGGATAATTTGATGAGAACATTTCCTTAATGTGGGCATTTTATTCTGCTCTTGCTCTTTTTTGTGCCCATCGAATCGTGCTATGAGAAACCGGGAGAGAGGCAGGATCATGACCAAGGGCGGCGGCAAGTGGAGTCATCAGATACATTGCTTCTCTGTTTGTAATTTTGTTCCATTCTAGAGTACTGGTAACATGTGGTGTGAAAATCCCACTAGTTGAAAGGAAGCCATCAGTACTATCACTGACACACTGCATCTTTTTTGGCAAAGGTACTTTGTATTCCTCTTCTTCGTCTGTGGCACTAGCAGAGCTACTGGAGCTGTAATCAAGCAGTTGTTGGCTTGAAACTACCGAAATGGAAGCAAAATTGTCAACAGTCTTTATTCTCAGTTCCTCATCTTTTTGCTTGCATTTTTGAACACTTTCTTTTCATTTCTCAAGCATCTTATCTACTGAAGTCATGATCATCTTCCGCTTACCTCTTTGATCAACAAGAAAGTCTATGTCCTCTGCAATCTTAATTGAGTTCAAGGCGTCTGCATGGGCAATATCAAACAGCTTATCTAGCCCTTTCATAAAAGTATTATCTTAATCTTTCTGCGCTTGAGAAGCTTGTGTTTTATTTTTCTTAAAAAGCAGCCAGTTTTATGGATTTTATCAAGTTTTTCGATACAGTGTTTCGCTTGTCTAGTCGGAATGCCAGATTTCTTCCATACTTCTATTACTCCCTCGATGAGCAGATGTGCAGAATCTCTCACACATTTTGTTATTTTCAAGAGCTGGTGATATCATAATAGCACTTGTCTTGGTGTTAGAAGTTGGTTAAAACATGTTATTGGCTCCAAGTCCCGAAAACCAAGTAAAAAAATGGCATCTTTATGACTTGTTGAGGAACTGATTCTAAATCAGTTGTACACAAATTCCCAATAGTTTAAATGTCTTAATCTCACTTTTATCTTATGAACAGCTTTTCAACTTTAATTTCTGGCAGCAGAGATCACATCAACATATGTTCTATACCTGTAACAAAGAATGCTCACATTAACGTTTTTTCATCTCAATTCAAAAATAAACACATCTCGAGCACCGCCTTACGCTAAAGCTAGAAAGCTGAAATTTCACAAAGTCAATACAATAGGTACATGTAACAAAACTATGGGGTGGCCCAAAGAAAAAAAATGAAAAAGTATTTTTGGATCACCCTAGCGTGCACACTCACACCCCTATCTATCAATGGCCACTTTTTGACCAGGCTTCGCGTTCCACAGTGCACTGGCACTTTGCTGACATCACTGTGCCTGTGGCATCTTGGGAGTTGCAGTTTTTGTTGTTTTCTTCATTTTGCAGGGTGCACGCCCCCCACGGGACTCGACTCTCTAACAGTGACCATCTCGCATGTGCGAGGTAAGTGTGTGTGTGTGTGTGTGTGTGTGTGTGTGTGTGTGTGTGTGTGTGTGTGTGTGTAGATAGATAGATAGATAGATAGATATAGATATAGATAGAGATAGAGATAGAGATAGAGATAGAGATAGAGATAGAGATAGAGATAGAGATAGAGATAGAGATAGAGAGATAGATAGAAAGATAGATAGAGAGATAGAGATAGAGATAGAGAGATAGAGATAGATAGATAGAGATAGATAGATATAGACAGATAGATCTTTGGAGCAGGTGGAAAGTTATGTAAAAATCTCATGGATTGCCTGCAACTTGCATTTTCAGGGTTCTGGGTGCCTTTGGCACTGGAGAAGACAGAAGGCACAGGTGCGTGCATTAATTTTTTGGCATAGGTGGCACAGTAATCTGGGCTTCCCAGGGAGGCTGAATTACTTGTTGGACAGGGTTCATTCCATTACCCGGTGGTGAAAGTCACATTAAGTCACATACAAGATGCCTCAAGTGGTGGGGCATCTCTATGTTGCCTGCAAAATCTTGTCCCTAGGGCAGGATGTATCAGGTGTCTCTGTGATTCCATGGTGGGACTCACTAGTCTTTTTTCACCATTGCTGGGTTTCAGTGGCCATCAGTGTATGGGATACATTTTATGTGCAAATTTATGGTGTTTCTGCTTAGCATTGGCATGGAAGCTTGACTCTTGACTTAAGGTGCATAAGGACGTGGCAGGCTCTTCTGATTTTGGTATCTAATTTTAGGGATATTGGTGCAGTGGGCAGTTGCCAGCCATGTGACATGCCTGGAGTTTCCAGGGATCTGTCCTTTTGGAATTTTCCCATTTTAAGACCTCTTTGGATGGAGGCTGTTCTATGGGATAATTCAATGGTCATGTTCTTGTGACAATTTGTCAGTGGTCCAGGGAATCAGCCACCTTTCTGGTGATTCGCCAGTTGTGCACGCTCCTGGACCGGGTCTCTTTGCTCATGGTCACTCATGCTCTGGTGACCTCCAGACTAGATTATTGTAATGCACTCTACATGGGGCTGCCCTTGATGACCATTTGGAGGCTGCAGCTGGTCCAGAATGTGGCGGCCCGGGTGGTGATGGGGTGTGGACATTATGCCCATGCCTCACCACTGCTGCAGGAGCTGCACTGGTTACCCATTTGCCTCCGGGTGCAATTTAAGGTGCTGGTTTTGACCTTTAAAGCCCTATATGGTAGTGGGCCAGGTTACCTTAGAGGCCGCATCGCCCTAAGGACGTCTGTCCGTCCAATCAGAGCAGACCGGAGGGGCTCTCTAATAGTGCCATCGGCCAGGGGGGCTCACCTCTCTGGCACAAGGAGGAGAGCCTTCTCTGTGTCCGCACCGGCCCTTTGGAACCTCCTGCCTGTGGAACTGCATCTCCAGACGAAGTTGTTGCCCTTTAGAAAAGAACTAAAAACCTGGCTGGCGGGCCAAGTTTGGGGTGCAGGTGGAGGGGTGGCTTCCGTTGGGTGGTTAATATAGGGGAGGATGCCTGCCCCACGGTTTCTTCAGTTCCTGCACCCCTCTCTTTTTAGGGGTGGGTTCTTATTGCTGGTTTTTATCTGTTTTATTTGTTTTTATCTGTTTTTACCCACTGTTGTGAACCGCCCGGAGTCGGCTTTGGCTGAGTGGGCGGTATAAAAATTTAACAATAAATAAATAAAAAAATAAAAATAAAATAAAACCTTTCATCCAGATCCTGGAAGGTGATGATATTGGTCAGAACTTTTACACTGTGCTGCCTTTGTGCTAATATTTTGTTTGTCGTCAAGCATATTCCAGGTCTGAGTAATGATGTTGCTGACACACTGTCCTGTGAACAGATTGAGTGGTTCTGGATAGTGGCTCAAGGGGCGCCAGCAGCATGAGATTTTGGCACAGAAGGTATGGGATTTTGTTGAGCCACGGTGATTGTAGCTATCGTGATTTGATGGCATAAGACACACACCACATTCATGTGGCAGTGTGCAGGGAGTTCTAGGCCTTTTAGGGCCAGTACGGGGTTTGCAACCCCTTGGCATGTACCTATCAAGGAGCTTTTTCTATCCAACATGTATCCAAGACAAGGAACTGTTCCAGAGTGGTATTTCAATAAAGGTGGCCCCAGTTTGAAACCAGCACTGGTGGCTGACTCTTATTTGGAGGGGGTAAAGTGTATTAACATTAGGCAGGCTCCCCTGCCATTCTAAACTCATAGTGATCCTGTTTACACAAATAGCTGTGCTTTAAAGAGGGGAGTAAAAATGTATATCAGGTTTGAAACGTCTCCCACTCTCCAGTCAATGAACGCTGATATTACAATATTGTGCAAACCATACTGATGTGTATATATGTTGTAGTACAGATAATAAAGTGTCCCCTGGGAAGCAAAGGGTTTTATTATATTCCACAGGTTTTCACAGAAGTCCATTTGTCTCTTTAAGAGAGCCAGTTCAGGGAAACTACTTTAATAAAAAGAGATATAGCTCTTTTATGGAAACAAGGGTAGGAAAGAGAAAAAACAAAATGAAAACACCACTACAACCACTTGATATTTCTGATAATACAGTGAGTGGTCAAAGCCCTATTGTGAAAAAGCACATGTGCAAAGACAACCACTCAGCAGTACACAAGAGTATCACAAAAGCTTAGGAGTGTGTTGTGTATTAAGGCAGATTTGCAAGTTGAGCGGGCAGCATCTTGCAAGGAGAAAATTGCGGTTTCCTGCCATCCAAATTAGGAGCTAAAGTTGAGCGCACTCATTATGCTAATCAGAGTCCTGTGATTGGTTACAGTTTAGGATCCTGTTCCCTATTGGTTAATGCATATATATAATGTTATGATTGGTTGGTTATGTTTGTCTGGCGGGTCGCTACTTCGTATCAAGGAGCTACCACCGGGGAGACACTATATAAGCCCCATGGGTAAACAAGGGTGGGGCCAGACCAGATCTATACTACCCATTCTCCACAGGTAGCCAGTACATGCTAAGCCTGGGTCTCCTCCAAACGTTATCACTACTAGTGTAGCTTAGTCATTGCCAATCTTCTATGGTAGATTCCGGGATTCATATAGCCATCTATATGATTTCATGGGATTCATATAGCCATCTTTGTGTCCGGAGCGCCTTGTAAGCTTTATCTGAAAGACTGTTTAATAAACGCCTGTTGCTGTTCTGTTCATCATTGCCTTGACTATTGCTTATAAGGGCCAGACGCAACAGAGTGGCAGTAGACTGATTCACACGGTGGCCTTATACAGAATACAGATAAGTAAGATTCTGTCCAATGTCTAGTAAACAGATCTAGCAAAAAGAGGTTAAGGGAAGAGAGAATGAGAAGGAAGCTATACATGTATGCCCTATGAAAACAAATGTATCTGCTGTGGATGTGATTCTACCTAAGGAGTTATATATATTTTCTGTTGCAGTTTAGCAGAGTGCACTGGAGCTTTTTAGCAGTGATTACTAGGTGTGTGAGAACCTCATTATACTACAGATTGAAGAATTCTGTGGGATGAAGCCATGACAGTTCAGGAGGAATTGATATTACTGGGAAATAAAGGTGTACTCATAGAGATAAACAAAAGCAACATGTGGTTAATTTGTGTTTTGTATGAAAGGCTTACACTTAAACCGTATACGAAATCACATATGCTTGGGATGAAAAATCATGGAGATATGGTGGACACCCAACCCTATTTGCTGTTGCTTTTAGCTGATCAGGATATTTGTGTCACTCTCTTGAAATGTATGAAAACTGGGTGGGAAGGACCACCCAGTGATCCTTCTTCTGGGTAGAAATACCCTTTGCTTTGTGTAAGGGCCTTTCTGAATTCAAGCCAGTATTTCAAACCAAGCAAATTTGTGATGCCAAATAACTGCAAAGGTCTTAATAGCCTTTTCTTACAAACTCAAGTGGCTAAGACACTGACTGGAAGGGCGGGTGGGATGGGGTGTCAGCAGTTCGATTCCTGAGTACTGCAGGAGGGAGTGAGCTCTTGTCTTTGTCCCAGCTCCTGTCAACCTAGCAGTTCAAAAGCAAGAAATTGCAAGTAGATAAATAGGGACCGCTTCGGTGGGAAGGTAAACAGTGTTCTGTGCACTCCGGTGTCTAGTCATGCCTGCCACATGACCATGGATACGTTTGCAGAAGCAGACAGTGCTGGCTCTTTGGCTTTGAAACAGAGATAGGCACTGAACTCTAGAGTCAGATACAACTGTCTTTTGAGCAAGGGAAACCTTTACCTTACAATCACATAAAACAAAGTTGCACTCAAACACAAACCGTAAGACTAACCACCAGGCCATTTGATCCAGTTTCAGTCTGGTTTGCCACTTGGGACCAAAGGTGATCTATTCAGTCAAATTATCTTTTTTAAAACAAAGCTATTCAATCTGTGGTCCAAACTAAGATGGATTATAACTGAATGAACATAGCTGAAATGGTCAATTTCTATGATGCCAATAGCAGCCTTAGGGCCATGGGAATAGGCATTTTAACTTATTCTGGTTTTGCCACAGTCCTTAGAAAAACTGCTTCAGTGCAGTATTTATTTTCTAGGGAAACTCACAGATTGTTGCTATTTATTTAATGGGGGAAAGAAGCATTTTAATCCAATTCCTATGATTAATATCATTTCTGGTTGGCCTTGGGCAATTGCACAATTATGTCAGAGGGCTACATACAGAGGGCCATAAAACATGCCACATGCACTGCCTTACCTGCCCTGATCAGACTTTCAAAAATCAAAAGTCTTCCATCAGAATCGTCAAATCTATTTCCCTTGGCTCATGTTGTTTTTAAAAATAAAACATATTTACCATGCAGATATGTGCTGATTTGGGGAAATTCTTACCAAAAACAAACTGAAACAACATTCTTTTGTATTTTTAGGGCAATAGTTATAGTGCTCTATTCAGCACTAGCTAGACCACATCTAGAGTACTGTGCCCAATTCTGGACAATGGACTTTAAGAAACAAACAAACTAGATCAGGTACAGAGAAGGGTAACAATTTAATAATTTAATTTAATATTTCAATTTGTTTGCTTCCCACTCAGGCAAGCCTGACTCAGGGCGGTTTACATAATCTAAAACCCCATACAATAAAAGCAGTTAAAAACCCCCACCCACATTAAAAGAATCCCACCCACCCTAAGAAGCAGAGAGCGGGTACATCTCATGGTACAAGCCAGCAGGCAGGAGCCACATTGCCCTCAGGGCTCCACACCTGCCCCGCCAGCCAGGTCTTAAATCCTTTCCTGAAGGGCAGCAGCTCCATCTGCAACCATAGCTTTACTGGCAGGAGGTTCCAAAGGGCCGGAGCGAATACATAAAAGGCCCTTTTTCTTGTGCCAGTTTAGTGTATGGGACCAAAGACAACCGGACAACCGAAGGGTTGGTTTAACTCAGGTTTATTGCATGAGGTTCCAGTGAAGCATGAGGTAATGGCGGTGATACATCTCAATGTATACAGTAGCTCTCTACATTTGAATCTTGTAGCACGGTAGCTGATTGGCTGCTACCGGCGTGGCCTCGCCCAGGCACGCCTCTTTCTTCTGCTGCTGAATGCGGGGAAGGTTTTCCCGCGGCTGTCCGTGATTGAGCAATGTGAACCATGTGAGGCTGAACGCTCGCAGCTGCCCTCTATGGGCTGTCTGCTCGCGTTCTTTTACAGCTGGTATCGTTTGTATCTGGAGTGGTTACATTCTTGCCTTTACAGTATAATGAACATGCATACATACATACATAACATCCCTCCTCCCTAGGATGGGACGAAGTCCCGCAACCATTGTGGCTTGCCGCACGTGCGCTTGGGACGCGCTTGCGTCTGACCTAGTACTGGAGAGCCTGTGATCCCTGACTCCGCGGGTGCTTGTCCTGCAACAGGAAACGGGGATTCGTTAGTGGCTCTGTGGGGCGTCCGTGCCTGCCTCGCGCCCGGGGATGGGAAGGGAATGAATAGTTGGGAGGTGAACCCCTGCCTGTTGCTCTCTGACCCCGGGGACCCTCCTATTGTGAACCGCGGAACCGATGAGGTCGCCCTTGTGGTTCGGCTACCTTCTGATTCCTGCTCGGGGGACCTTGAGACTGTGGTGGGCGGACTCGCTGACGCCTCCCGTCTTGGGGGTGTCGGTCTCCGGGGAAATGGCGCTATATCGCATTCTGACTCACAGGGGCTACTGGGACTGTAGGTACCAGGGGCTGAACTGAAACCCCTCTTTTCGCTAGGACGGGTGGGGGACCACTCCGCTAACTCCCCCTGGTACTGTAAATCAACGTCTAAGCTTCTATGGGCATCTGTGTTTCGGGGAAACTCCCGCGGGGTATGTGTGTGGTCGGGGCTTTTCCATTTTTTCGGGGACTCCCGCAAAAGATTTCTGTGGATCGATTCCCTTTCCTCCCCCCTTGGTGGGGACCCATGCTCCCCTTTTCCTCCCCCTTGGGTTAAGCGGGTGGGGGAGTACCCTAACACTGACTCGATACTATTCTCGTCTTCGTCCTGCTCTCCGGGGACCCTGCGCCTGAGTTGGTCCACGTGCCGCCTCCACAGGAAGCCTGTACTGGTCTCTACGCGGTATGAGACGGGGCCGGTTTGTTCTACTACGGTGCCCGGCACCCAGGCTGGCCCCGCGCTGGCGTAGTTCCTGCAATGCACCGGGGCGCCTACGCTGAAACTCTTTGCGGGTACCACCCCTATGTTCCGCCCCTTGTCCTCTACTCTCGTGGGGTCTAGCTTGGAGATTCCCGTGGCCAGCTTCCTGCGCATCAACAGCTCCGCGGGGGAGTACCCTGACGCTAGTGGGGTGACCCTGTATCTTAACAGGAATTGGCACAATTTCAGGTCGAGGTCTCCGGGCCCCATGCGCAGTAGCGCGTCTTTCGTGGTGCGCACGAGGCGCTCTACTTGGCCGTTGGTGGCCGGGTGAAAGGGGGCAGAGGTGACGTGCCGAATGGCGTTGCGCTCCAAGAATGCCCCGAACTCGGCGGACGTGAAACAGCTGGCGTTATCGCTGACGAGGGTGTCGGGTAAACCGAACGTGGAAAAGACCCTCCTTAACTGTTTAATTGTTGTGGCCGAGGAGGTGCTCGAGACTGGAATGACCTCCAACCACTTGGAGAACGCGTCCACCACGAGGAGAAAAAGCGTTCCCCTGAACGGGCCAGCAAAGTCTACATGTATCCGGGACCAGGGCCCCCTAGCCGTGTCCCACTCCCTAGGTGGCGAGCGAGCCTCTTCTGGCCTTGAGCTTTGGCACGCTTCGCAAGTGCCGACCATGTGTTCAATGTCGGCGTCTAGCTGGGGCCACCAAAAGTAACTGCGGGCCAGCGCCTTTGAGCGGACGATCCCCGGGTGGCTGACGTGCAGCAGTTTAAGCACCCTCGGCCGGAGAGGCGTGGGGATCACTACCCGCTGTCCCCACAAAAGGCAACCCCTCTCTAGGGACAACTCTAGTTTCTTTTTGAAAAATGTGTCGAATTCCGCTGCTGGGGAAGACACGGGCCACCCTTTCTGTACCCAGGAGCAAACTGTGGCCAGCGTCTTGTCCTTGCCTGTCGCTTGGGCGATGTCGGCCGGTACTACTGGAGGGGAGTCTAGAACCTCTATCATTAAGACCTGATGGTCCCTCTCTACTCCGCCCACGTGGCAGCCATCCCGGGGAATGGGGGACCTCGACAGGGCGTCGGCATGGCTGATCTCCCTCCCGGGCCGGTATACCAACGCGTGCTGATACGCGTTGAGAAAGATGGCCCACCTGAGCATTCTCGGGGACAGGATCTGGGGTGTGGGCTTATCTGCGGTGAAGATGCCTAACAAAGGCTTATGGTCAGTCACTATGGTGAAGGGGCGGCCGTACACAAAATCATGAAATTTCTTGGTCCCCGCAATTATTGCTAGTGCTTCCCTGTCTGTCTGGGCATAGTTTCTCTCCGCTTGGGACAAAGACCTGGAGTAGAACGCTATCGGGGCCTCCCTACCGTTCTCCAGCACGTGGCATAACACCGCCCCCACCCCCACCGGGGATGCATCGCAAATCAGGACCACTGGGCGTTTGGGATTGAAGTGGGTCAGTACGGCATCTGATGCCAGGAGTCGCTTCAGGTCATTGAAAGCCTTCTCCTGGTCGTCGCCCCACTTCCATGCCTCGTCCTTTTTTAACAATTTGTGCAGCGGTTCTGCCACGGCTGCCTTCCGCGGGAGGAAGGAGTGGTAGAAATTGAGCAGTCCGAGGAACGACTGTAACTCGGGCTTGGAGGTGGGGCGAGGGGCCTTCTTGATGGCGGCTACCTTGGATTGTGCTGGCCTTATTCCCTCGGGCGTGACACGGAACCCCAGGAACTCAACTTCTGTAGCGAAGAAGACGCATTTGTCTTTTCGCAACCGCAACCCCGCCTTTTCGAATATAGTCAGGACCTTTCCCAACCTTGTTGCTAACTCGGCCCGGCTCCCCCCTGTAATCAATACGTCATCAAAATAGGGCAACACCCCCTCTAACCCCTTCAGGAGGCGTTCCACAAGTGACTGGAAGATCCCGGGCGCCGAATTCACGCCGAATTGGAGGCGCGATACCTGGAACGCCCCTTTGTGGGTGACTATGGTCTGCGCAGCAGCTGCGGCGGGGGTCACTGGGAGTTGCTGGTAGGCTTGGGCCAGGTCAAGTTTAGCGAAACACCTCCCCCGTGTAACCTGGCCAACAAGTGGCTGACTACCGGCACCGGATACGCATTAGGGCGGATCGCCTTATTGATGGTGCACTTGTAATCAGCGCATATGCGGACCTCCCCGTTGGCCTTGAGCGCTGTTACAATCGGAGTTTCCCACTCCGCAGAATCAACAGGAACAAGAATCCCCTGGCCCACCAACTTGTCCAACTCCGCCTCTATTTTGTCCTTTAGTGCGAAAGGCACTCTGCGCGGTTTAAGTCTGATTGGGCGTACTGCAGGGTCCAGGTCGAAAGTCACTGGGGGGCCCTTGAATTTCCCGAGCCCCTTTTTAAAAACCTCGGGGTGCGCATCGCACACGCTCTGTATTGGATCAGTCCCGGCGGCGTGTGCTTTCATGGCGTGAACCCCCCCAATGAACAATCCCAGGGGCTGGAACCATTGAGTCCCGAGGAGGCTGCATTTACCTCCCTTGAGGACGACTAGGGGAAGCGTTGCGGTGTGCTTTTTAAACTGAACCCGGAACTTCCCAACCCCCAACACTGGGATGCGGTTCCCTTGCACGTCCTTCAGTGTGGCCCTCAACGCCTTGAGCTTGGGCCGCATGTGGGGGGGATTTTCATAAACTCCCCCTGGGAAATAATGGAGTATGAAGAACCCGAGTCCACCTCCATTCTAACAGGGGCCCCTTGGATTACTACCTCAACGAAGTAACGGGGGTGCTCCGTGGAAACGCTGCAAACCGGCGCGTCGTCCTCTCTGTCGTCGGAGATGCGCCCTACTTCGTCCCGCGTCCTCGTGGTCCGGGTGCCGTCCTTTGGCCTCGTGGTGCGGTCCTGCCTCGTGGTGCGGTCCTGCCTCGCCGAGCGGTCTGGAGAACTCCTGGTGGCCTCGCGCCGTTTCCGGCAGACCTTGGCGATGTGCCCGCGCCGGCCGCAGTTGTGGCACTCGGCCTTGCGGAATGGGCATTTGGCGCGGGCGTGGGCGGCGCCGCAGCCGTCGCAGCGCCGGCCCTCTCTCTGGACCCTCCGGACGTCCTCGGCGTCGCCGCTCTCCGCAGACGAGTTCGAAACTCGCCGGGCCGCGCGCACCAAGCTCTCCGCCTTGGCGGTCTTCGGGCGCCAGTCCTGGAGCTCGTGCACCCCGGCAGAAGTGGCCTCCGCGGCCTGTGCCGTGTCGAGGACTTGTTGCCACGAGGGAGGCGGCTCCCTTTTCATCAGCGCGCGCTGAGTCTCTGTGTCCCTCAGACCGCAGAGCAGGCAGTCCCGGAGGGTGATTTCGGGGAGCTCCCACTTGCATGGGCCGGCGGCCAACCGCAGGGCCGCGGCGAACTCATCGACCGATTCCCCAGGTGCCTGGACTCGCCTCCAGAACGCGCTCCGAGCGGGGAACATCGCTATTGCTGGCCGGAGATGGGCGCGCAACGCCGCCAGGAGCTCTGTGGCTTTGAGGTCGCTCACCTTCCTTGGCGCGATCAGGTCCACCAAGGTCCTCTTGGTCTCGTGTCCGAGCATGCGGACGAAAATGGCCCTCTTTTTGGCCTCATCTGAGACTTCGAGCTCCACCAGCGCTGCGTTGAAGTCTATTTCAAACAGCTCCAAGTCTCCCGGCTTCTTGATCTCGTAGCCGGCGCATGTCTTGGTCCCGTGGGCAGCCATTATCCCACCTTCGTCGCCAATTTAGTGTATGGGACCAAAGACAACCGGACAACCGAAGGGTTGGTTTAACTCAGGTTTATTGCATGAGGTTCCAGTGAAGCATGAGGTAATGGCGGTGATACATCTCAATATATACAGTAGCTCTCTACATTTGAATCTTGTAGCACGGTAGCTGATTGGCTGCTACCGGCGTGGCCTCGCCCAGGCACGCCTCTTTCTTCTGCTGCTGAATGCGGGGAGGGTTTTCCCGCGGCTGTCCGTGATTGAGCAATGTGAACCATGTGAGGCTGAACGCTCGCAGCTGCCCTCTATGGGCTGTCTGCTCGCGTTCTTTTACAGCTGGTATCGTTTGTATCTGGAGTGGTTACATTCTTGCCTTTACAGTATAATGAACATGCATACATACATACATAACAGCCAGAGAGGTGGGGCCCCCTGGCTGGTGGAACAATTAGGGAGCCCCTCCGGTCCGCTCTGGTTGGATGGACAGATGTTCTTAGGGTGATGGATGATCAGGAACAAGGATGATGAGACGACTGGAAACCAAGCCCTATGAGGAAAGACTGAAGGAACTGGGCATGCTTGTTGTTGTTCAGTCGCACAGTCGACTCCGACCCTTTGCGACCCCATGGACCATTTTCCTCCAGGCGCCTCTGTCCTCCACCATCCCCCTCAGCCCTCCCAGCTCTGTGCCCATTGTGTCTACAATACCATCTAGCCATCTCATCCTTGGCCTCCCCCTTCTTCTTTTGCCCTCCACCTTTCCCAACATCAATGCCTTCTCAAGTGAATCCTCCCTTCTCATTTGATGTCCAAAGTATTTTAGCTTCATCTTTACTATTTTACCTTCCAATGAGCATTCAGGGTTAATTTCTTCTAATATTGACCTATTTGTTCTCCTCGCTGTCCAGGGGACTCTCAAAACCCTCCTCCAACACCACATTTCAAAGGCATCTATTCTTCTGCATTCAGCTTTCCTGAGACGGGATATGATAGCACCCTTCAAATACCTGAAAGAAAGGGCAGGATCTGTTCTCCAGAGTGCAAGAAGTGTAATAAGGGGCTGAAACTACAGGAAGCCAGGTATAGGCTGACTATCAAGAACACCTGCTTTGTTTTGGATTCCTGCTTTGAGCAGGGAGTTGATTCTATGAATTCAAGCTCAGTTTGAAAGTCTGCATGATGACTGGTGAATAAACATAAAAAAGAGCCTCATCCAGACACTATGTATCTAACAACGTGTGTAGTTTATCCATTGGTCCTGCTGCTAGAAATGTCTGAAATGAAGCTGGAGGCCTTGCATTTTCATAGCTGCTACAAAGATAAGGTGCATTTTTGAAGTTACTGAACCGTTGTAACTGCCAAAGATTTTCCAATGCTAATGATCAAGCATTTTCTGTTATCACAGGTGTGTACAACTTCCTTTTTGCTTTTTGACATCATCTCAGAAGCTTTTTAAAAGAAGCTTTTTAAAAATGAGGCTCTGAAAAAGCTTGTTAGTCTCAAATTTTATTAGTATAAGAACAGCTGTGTCCAATTAGTCTATTAGACTGCCTCTATGTCACAAAAGTACTGGTCTGTTCCCACTGTGAAGGTAACTAATTTTTGATGGTGGTTAGGTTGATGCTTAGCTTGAAAGGCAATTGAAGACAGTTTGTGAGTGTGTGTGCATAAAAACCTATGAAAGACACAACAAATCAATGTTAATTAAACTCCCTCCACACTATATCCTATATATGACATTCCTTTCTAATATTCCACTTCTAGCCATGTTCACAATCCCTTTCAGCTAACCCATTTATACTGCCTAGACCAAGGATCCTCAAATCATCCGGCCCACACTCTCACTCCAGCAGCTGCTTCTGCTGGTACCGCCTCAATCCTTATCCCCTTCGCTTGGCTTGGCATGTCCCTAATGGTGCTCTGTAGCAGTTTGGCAAACTATTTAATCAAGGCAGTGGCAGCGGAACCACCATTAAAGCCCCTCAACAGTCTGAGGGGGCATATACTGGCCCCTGGCTTAAAAAGGTTGAAGACCCCTGCCCTAGACAGAAAGGGCACTTTGAACAAGAACTTGGGAATCTTTTTGAAAGTTTCCAGTGGATAACACCATTAACCAAAAGTAATCACCTTTTCCAGATAATTATAGCAGAGGTTTATAAATTGTACCAATTTCAGTCCCATGTATAATTACAATGTGAGAGCAATGAGAACATAACACAAGTAATGCATAAACTCAGTGGGTGACTTCCATAAAGGGTTATATTGGTTAGTAGTGAGTGTGCTGAGCCCTACAGGCACATAAATGGGAATTAAAAATTTGCCGTTAGGCTGCGGTTTGGCAAACTATTTAAACAATCATAAGTGTGTCTTTGCCTGAGTGTGTATGTGTGTGTTGAGGGGGAGGTTGCCTGAATTACAATGGCCAAGTGGTTATTTAGTTTTCATAGTTAGATTTAAGCAGTGGTGGGATTCAATTTTTTTATTACCTACTCTGTGGGCATGGCCAGGGGGAAAGCCCTGTGTTGCACCTGAATTAGAACTACTTTATTTCAAATTCTGGATGGGCGGGGCCAGCCAGAATTTCTGGCGAACCGGTGCGAACCTGCTGAAGCCCACCACTGGATTTAAGTATAATTTCTGTCATTGCTGCTGCTACTGCTGCCACTGGTCGTGCTATATTGGTCTGCTGAAACATTATAATCTATATACAACATGTACTTATTCTGTATGCACTAATGCAGAAGTTGACAACCTTTTTCAGTTGGAGGCTGGGTCACGCTCCCTCAGACAATTGAGGGGGCTGGACTGGTGGTGCCCCCACAGTTTATGGCTGTTGTAAACACATTTATGACAGTCACAGACTCATTTATGCCTGTCATAAATGCATTTGTGACAGCCGCAGACTCATTTACAGCTGTCATATGTAATGCTCATTACTGGGGTCTGCCCCTCGGGGAACAAGTAAGGACCTTGAGAGTCTGAGAAACCCTCTTGTTTGACCAGCTCTGGTTTGCCTCAATCTCACCCTGAGAGAGCTTCCCCGGTATGAACATTCTTCTCTGGGAAAAAGGCTCTTCTGCATCTGGCATGGAGACGGAGTAGATGCCTCTCACATACAGATACAAAGAGTGGAGGTTGAGAGGTAACTGCTTCTCCCCCTCCCTTCTTCCTTGCAGGCTGCTAGTTCTCTGAGTTGCTAAGATACCTTATCTGTAAGGTTGTGACTCAGGGAAAGCTGCGGCTGGAATTTGCCTTGAAAGATGCAATGCTTAGAGTATTTTTAAGATTTATTTAGAAAAATATAATTTAAGCACAAAACAAAGTAAAACAGACATTTTCTAATAAATAAAATATAAGTTTCAAAGCTTGGGGCCTCCTGCCCCCATTCTAGTTCAGACTAATGTGTGCTTCGCCCTTCTCCCTAAGAAGGAACTCAAACCACCAAAACCTGGGGTTTTTATACAATTCTGATGAGAAAGTAGCCTGGGAAACAGGCCAGCTTGTTATGTCAAAGAGGCAGGTGTCTTCCTCTTACCATGAGAAAGGTACATTTGTTCAGGTACTTTTTCTAATATTCACGTGCCTCTCCTAAGCAGGCATGAGCTGCCCCCTCCCTTTGGGAGAAGGTAACTCCTGGTTAATATGCCAGCTGAATTATAACTGTGACACAAGGCTGAACTGACAGACCAAAGCCTTTATTGTGAGGCTGCTTTATTGAAATGTGATGTTAATGGTGTGGACAAGCTTTTATGTGAAGCTTGTTTATTGAAATATGTGATGATAATATGAAATACTAGGACATTTTAATGTATTTTTTTTGTTAGGGGTGGTTTGGGTGGTCGTCATTTGGGTTTTGTGATTTTTGAATTTATTTGAATATTTATATTTTATTTATTTATTATTTGAATGTTTTAAATATTTTTTCACTGTTGGATAGTCTTCCAGCCTCTAGGTGGGGCTGTGATTAAGGGTGTGATTGTCTTTGTCTCTTCAGTTCTGCTGCAGAGACATGGAGGGAGGGCGTGTTTCATAAGTTCTCTTGAGTTATTAGTTTATTTTTTATTTTCTTGTGATTTTGGGTTGCTGGGTTGGGGGCTTAAGTACAGTGTTTGTTTATTTAATTTAGTGTTTGGCTGGTTTTTTCTATTGTTTTTGGATTTTTATGTGTTTTTTGGTTTTTATTTTTCTGGTTATTTCTTATTTTGAATTTGTTGGTATTTATTTTTGTTCATTGTGGTTTTTTTATTTTTAGTAAGGGTATTCCGTGGTATTGTTTTGTTGTAGATAGGTGGTTTTAATGAGTTTTTCATGTTTTTTTGTTTGCTTTTTGTATTTTGGATGTGTTTTGTTGTCTTTGTGGTTGATTGTTTTGTTGTTTACTTGTTTGGTTTGTTTATTTATTTGTGTTTGTCTTTTTTAGTTTGGGTATTTCTGCTAGGGTAGGGCTGTTTGGCTGGCACCCGGGGTGGACGCAGGGCCGAAGGACCTGACCACTGTCTCCTCCCCAGGTGAATGGGAAGTTCACTGTGGATGCCTTGTGTTTCCCGCTGCCCGTGGAAGAGACAGTGGCTGGGTCCTTTGGCCCTGCCTTCCTGGGCGAATGGGGAGTGCGCTGCAGGCACCTTTGGCGCCCTTGCATTTTCTGCTGCCTGGGGAGGACACATGCCTGAAGGGTTTTGCCATGGTCTCCTCCCTGGGCTAACAGACCAGCCGGCAAAAGGTAAGGAGGGCAGGGATTGGGTGGGGCAAGGTCATGGGGTGGGGGAGGGTGGCATGGTTACCGGGGCTGTGTCTCCCCCCATTCTTTAACCCCCACTGATTGCACTTACCTTTTGCCGGCTGGCCCGGCTGGGTCTTTCCCCACATGGTGCGGCCTTCTGTGTTGGGAGGCACAGTAGCCTGTTCTTCGTCCCTGCTGGTGTTTAGTCCTCAATGCCCGCTGGGTTGAAAGAAACGGCCGGTGTGCCTCCCAATGCAGAAGGCCGTGCCTTGTGGGGAAATACCCTGCTGGCAAAAGGTAAATGTGGTCGGTGGGGGTTACGGAGTGGGGGTGCAAGGTGGTGGGGCAGGGGTGGGGTGGTTACCGGGGCCGTGCCTCCCCCCAACTCCCTAAACCCCACCGACCGTACTTAACTTTTGCCGGCTGGGTCTGTGTAAGTTTTTTCCTCTCGGTGTGGTTTTTATTTTTAAGCTGCCGCGCCGGCTGCCCAGCCTCCTCCACACTCGCGCCTTTCAGCCTCATTGGCTGAGGGGTGGTGCGGCGCAAAGGAGGCTGGAAAACATAGTTTTTTTTTTGTTTGACTTCATGGGGCAGCTGCCCCACTCTCGCTGACTGGACCCTTGTGGCGATGGTCGGGCCGGGTAAATGTGAGTGCGGGCAGCTCAGTAGGGGATAGTAGGGATGGGTACTGGAGCCTTTGCCGGATTCCAACAGTTAATGTCCCTCCTTATAGGTCAAGATGACCTTTCATGAAAAAGAACTGGCCCTTGTGATGACCCTTACATCATAAACACGTTTATGACAGCTATAAATAAGCCTGTGGCCGATTCTGCCGGTGGCAGCTGTGGCAGCTGGAGTGAGGGCAGGGGCCAGATTATTTGGTGCCACAAGGTGGATCCAGCCAGCAGGCCATAGGTTGCCTACCCTTGCATTACAACACTTTACAGATCTTACATATACCAGTATTTATTTCAAAGATTCATTATGGTGCCTTTCCAGAGAGGTCTTGGCTGCTTACAAACTACATATTTAAAGTGTAAAATGGAAACTACAAACCCAAACAAACAATTCCTTATCCATACCACTTCATGGATTGCAAAGTGCAGGGTTCAACAGCCCACCTAAACATATTGAGCCATTTAGGAGTTGGGAGGAAGGTATTACTAATGTATTGTTGATTGTTTTGGTTATTCATTTGCAAGTAGATGAGGCAGGTGACTGCAATTTTGTGAGGCAGCAAATCACTCTCAGGTTTTAGTTCAGTATAGATATCAAAGGTGCTGAACCCTATCCTTTCAATATGGTTCTTTAAAATCCAGACACAAACCCAAAGCAGATTCATCATTCTTGCAAAATCAGCACTGTCTGCTTCTGCAACTCCTGTGCTTCTGAGACTCCTGTGAAACACATTCCTCAGGCAAGTATTGCAGTTTGATTGCATAAAATATGTCAAAATAGAAAATGAATCATAAACAAAATAGAGCCATTATTTTAAACATACAGTATATATTCTGTTTGTTGAAGCAAAGCCTTCTTCTGCCTTAATAAAATAGTTTACAAACTAAAATTTGCAAATATAACAGGCTTAATTAAGATGTTTATGACTACAGTATAACTATAAAACATCAGAAAGGATTTTTAAAAAGCAAACAAAAGCAGAGTAGAACAATCAGATATTTTGGTTAAAGAGGAAGCTAAGCTCATGCCCCAGGGAAGGGCATGTCACAAAAACAGCTCAAAACAGCATGACTTGAAGGGCTGCTTGCACCCACAATGGATTTCTTTAGCTTTAGGATAAACCAAATGGTCTGGTCTTTCATACTTACAGGGAAAACGTATCAAGAAGAGCAATCAAGCTCTTCTTGATTGCTATTTTATTTCTTTTAACTTATTTTTGCCTTACAATCAGCCAAAGGGACCAGCTTCTTATCCTTACTGGTAGAACTTATTGGGTTATTAGGCATGAAAAGCAGCTTACTAAAGGTATCCCCAATGTTATTCTGTGGAATGGCTTCTTCTGGGGTTTGTGTCTCCTTTCATGACTCTAATGGTGAGGTGCCAGTCTGGCCAGATTATCCTGCTATGGTAATAGAGTAGACATGCTGCCAATGGCTCAACACAGATCATCAGGTGGCGGTTAACTAACCTGACAACCCTGAGGACTAGCTGGCTTAGGTAGCAAAGTCCACAGGGAAGGGTGATGGTCCACAGTGGATTAAATCCCACTTGAATCCATCTTGATGGAGGGCAGCAGCCTGGGGCTGATGAGGACTTTGTGTGTCAAAGGGCTCAGGACCAGAAAATGGCTTGCAGAACTGGATTGGTGATATGGGTGTTGTGCTGCAATGTGAAAGACCAATGAAAGGCCACTGCATTATATTCTCAGGACAATCTTCATGGATGATCTGTTAGAGAAATTCTGATAGGTCAGTCCAATAACTCCAAAGTCACTAATTGTATTTAAATGTTTTATTCCCATTGCTCCCATGGTGGGATACAGTGGTGGTCTCAAAGGTCAGGAAGGGTATGGTCAATGGGAAAGTTAGGGTCCTTTAACAAGTTAGGGTGATGTCACATGGGCAATGCATTGTGGTACATGCAGTTCATGGCAGTTTGATGTCTATGGCCGCTTTGTTGTCCTCATGGATGATGATGGGGAGATTGGGTTTCCCCAAATTGTAGAGATCAATTTGTTCAACCAGATTAGGTCATTTGCGGCACTGGATAGACAAACATATTCTGCTTCTGCCGTGGACGTGGAGACCAGGCTCTGTTTCCCGGTGCACCAGTATATGCCCCTGCCATTTAGAAGTATCAGATAGCCTGATGTGCTCTTTCTTGTCCTTATATCCCTGGCCCAATCTGTGTCTGTATAGCATGAGAGCTTGAGTTCATCAGTCATTTGGGGGTGAGTAACAACCTTGTATCCACAGTGCCTTTTAGGTATCTCAGTAGCCTTTTGATTGTGGTCCAGTGATGGAGCTTTGGATCTTTGGAATATCTCGAAAGAAGGTTCATCACCAAAGTAATATCCGGCCTGGTCCAATTGGTGATGTACAACAGCAATCCTATGGTTGATCTGTAGAGGTTGATATCTTCAAATGGTTCTCCCTCGTCATGGGTACTCTTCAGGAAGTGCATATACATGGGTGTCCAGCAGGGAAGGGCATCCGACATGTTGCATTTTTCGAGCAGCTTGACTATCTTTTCTTTCTGAGATATAGCGAAGCCATTCTGTATTTTGGAAATTTGCACCCCTAGATACTTGTCCACTTCCCCTAGGCTTTTCAGGGAGAAATGTTTCCGTAGGTTTTGAGTGAACTCGTCGCATTTGGACTTAAACCAATAATTTCTCTACCTCCCCCAGTGATTTCCTTAAAAATACGCATCTGTCAGCTTTGGTGGCAAAGAAATCCAATTGTCCCAGGGCCTCAGATAAACATTCGTACCACATCTTACCGGATTGTTTGAGTCCATAGAGACTTTTGTTGAGCAGCCAGGTTTCTCGGTTTCTGCACCTGAGCCCAGGTGGTGCCCTGACATATATTTCCTTGTCTAGTTGTGCATGCAGATAAGCAGTTTGTACGTCGAACTGGTATACCTGTTTCCCCAGGATTGATGCCATTACCAAAGCAGCCTTGACACTCTCTGGTTTCATAATCAGGGAGTAGGTATGGTTGTAGTCGTCCAGATATGTCTAAGAAAAACCCTGGGCTACTAGCCTGGCCTTGTACAATTTTTGCTTATCCTCCAGTTGCTTGATTTTGAACACCCAATTAGTTCCTATTGTCTTTTGATGTACATATTTAAAGCCTTGAGGCTCTCCATTTCCTTCTCCGTGGCTGCTTTCCATTTTTCCTGCTCCTCTTGAGGAAGTTTGATTATGTCGCTGTAACAGGTGGACGTTTCAGGGCAGGCGTCTATGCCCATCACAAAGTCCTCTAGTTCTCTAGGAGTTCGGTTCTTAGTTGACCTTGTTGACCTCCTGGATAGACTCTCAGATGGGCTTGGTGAGTCGATGCTTTCAGCATCCACTGTGCCCTGGTCCAATCGGTGTTTTTCTGCCTGATCATGCAGTGAGTCTTCTATCCCGCTGTGCCTTGGAGTGGTGGGTGATGCTCTGGTCCCCTCTTGGGTATGCCCCATGGTTAAGATTTTGTTCGTGTGTATCTTGCTTCAGTTGGTGTGCTCATGGAAAGTGGCTGACCTGGATACTACTATTTTTAGGTTGTGGTCTGGGAACTAGTAGGCCTTCGATCCCGGTTCATACCCCAGGAACCACAGTTTCCTTGAGATTTCCCCCTTTTTTCTCAACTGCTTTGGTATGTGCACATCAGTAAATATCCCAAAGGCATGGACATGGGACAGTTTGGGTTTCCATTTGTACATGGCTTTATTGGGTGTCTTCCCTATGATGCTGGACCACAGTCTATTCAATGTATAGTTTGAGTACAATAGTGCCTCCATCCCCAATAGGAGAAACTCAGGCCTGCATCTTCAATTGCACACCTAATCATTGTTTGGAGTACCCCATTTCTTTGCTTGGCAACCCCATTTTGAAATGCAGCTAATGGTGAAGTCTTGAAGTGCACCATCCTTTTCTCGATTGTCCAATCCTCAAACTCCTTGGATAAGAATTCTGATCCTTGATCCTTCCTCAGTTGCTTTATGTTGGTGTTGTGTTGAGTCTTTACCCTTTTGTAGAATTCCTTGAATTTGGTGAAGGTCTCAACTTTGCTCTTGAGGGTGTAAAAGAAGCCGTACCTGCTGAAGTCATTGACTATCATCAGGAAGAACTTCTTCTGACCCAGGGAGCTCTTGAGTGGTCCAACTAGTTCAATGTGTACAAGTTGGAATGGATGGTCAGACTTCCTTGTGGATGTTTTTGGTCGTGGGTCAACTTTTGACTTGGAGCTTTTGCATACAGAGCACTCCAGGTAGTTCTCGCAATTCTTGACCTTTAGCCCTTCTGAACACTCCAACATCTTCTTCACTATTGGGAAACCTATGTGCCCCAGTTTCCTGTGTAGTAGGTGTGCACACTCATCATGGGTGGGCTTTCCAATGGACATGCAGGGCGTTTTCTGTTTTGCGTTGGTTACCCCTTCATTTGTCATGGTGTCATGGATGTCCTTCTCTTCCCCTTCTGAGTCTGCATCTCCAGGTTCCTTGGTGGTACCTGGGTCACCCCCTTGTGTTCCCTCATCATCATTGCTGTCAAGTAAACTGATTGTGGCTTGCCTGTCGGTTTCTTCCCTGGCCAGGAAGTATGGCAAGTCCCCAATGATCTCCATGCTTCTACTCTCTCTCCCCTTCTGTTGATGGCTGCCTTCCCATCTTCAAAGGCTATCATCAGGCCTGGGTCTCTAGAGAGCTTGATGGTGGCCATCATGTTGTAAGGGATGCCCGGGATGTAAAGTACATCTCTAACTTCCCCTATTCCAGAAATGTATATGTTGCCTCTCCCAGCTACATTGGCATACTCTTGGTTGCCAACCTTGACTATGAAAGAGTCTTCCTTGAAGGAGCTAAAGATTTCCCTGCGGCACAATGTGTGAGTGGCCCCAGAATCTATTAACCAGTGTTGCCTGTGGTCATTCATGAGTTCATTTGTTTTGTTGTGCCTGACTCCATTTACCAAGTCTGACTTGTGTTTTTCTGGCTCTCTCTGTGTCCTGAGCTCTCTTCCAGGGCTGGGTGATCTCCATCACCCTTCATCCCTATCTCTATCATCTCCATGTCTACGTGGGAGCCCATCCTGTGCCTTTTATCTCATCCTTGGTTCATTGTCATGGTGTGCCTTATTGAGTGAGTGTGTGTGTTCTGTGGCCCTTCTTTCCTTGTTGGACTTGGGGCAGTTTCTCCTAAAGTGTTTACTGGATCCACATGTATAACACCCAGGGGTTGAGCTTGCCCACTCAGTGAAGTTGACTTTCTTGGGTGACCTGCTTTCCCCATGCATGAGGGCCCTGTCCTTTCTGAGGTTGTCCTTGGATATGAGCTTCCTAATAATGAACTTGAGGGTAATATTGTCACAGTTCACATTATCCAGTTGGGTCAGAAAGTAGTCCCTGCTCGAGTCAAGAGAGTTGTAAATGATGCTAACTAAAGATTGCTCTGTGATATTCTCACCCCTTCTTATTAGATCAGATCTTATATTGTTCAATTTCATTAAGTGTTCACTCTTTGGGGTCCCTTCCCTGAGCCTGAATGTGTACAGCTCTCTTAACAGCAAGTTGGTTGTACTTCTGTTCCGGCAGTAGAAATATTTCACAACCTCCCCCAGACCTCAGAGATGGTTAACCCAGGTGGGATGCTGCTATAGATGGTGAGGTCAATGGAGTCTAACAACAAACAGAACATTCTATGGTGTAATATGTCCATTTTTAAGTACATGCTTTTTTGGTGAGCTTTGGGTCAGAAACTGCAAGTCTTCTCGCATTAGGATTACCTGGAACTGCTGGGCCCAATTCATGAGGTTCTTACTGGTCATGCAGAGCACTGGGAAATTGCTTGGCAACAGGTTCTGTTGGCTGGAGTTGTTGTTGGTGCTCAGTTTTGAGTTTTGGTGTCCTGGTCTGTTCTTGAACTGGCAAAAGGGTGCAGGTACACAGTCTGTCATATTGGAAATGCCCACTTGTCCTTTTTCTTGTTGCCTGAAGGGGGAGCTTGTCTGTTTCCCTTGTGTGGGTTGGTCGGTTGTTGCTTTCTCTTCTTCCTCCCTGCCAGAGGGGGAGCTCACCGGTTGTTCTTCCCCTTCTTCTTCTTATGTCCAGCAGGGGGAGCTCTCTGGAGACTTTTGCGCCTGCGCGAACCTCAGTCTGTGCCGGCCGTCGAGGTGAGAGGACCTCTGTTCAGGTGGTCTGGCTTCCCTGGGTCGGGGTCCTTTCGGAGGGTATTCTTCTTCACCAGTGAGTCTTGATGGCTCACGGGAGCGCTGCGGTCACTGTCACCAAGTCAGAAGAGTATTAAGTTGCTGGAGTTCTGCTGTTTGGGATCGGGGCCTGGCTGAAGCTCCTGCCTCCTCTTCCGGATCCCCCTTGTCCTCCGACTGGGTCAGTGATGGATCATGGTAGGTTCTTGCACCTCGTCCCTCGGTGGCATGTGTTTTCCAGTGGGTGGCTTGGTGTTCATTGTGTGTGTATGTCTCATGGTGGGGGCCCCTGGTGTCTCGTTCCTCTCAGTGCCTTGTCGGGGGGAAAAGCTCCATAAGGCAGCCATATCATCCCTGGTTTCAGTGACATCCTCCCTGGGCGTTCGCCACCAGCTTGTGGGTTCCCCCTCCTGCCATAGTTCCCAGGGGATGAAAGCCAGGTTCATCCACGGGTCTTGTGTTGGCAAATTTGGCATTCCTCGCGGTCTTGGGGCCAGGTCCCTCTCTCGTGTGATTGGGGTGTCTGGGTTATTTTTGGACTTTGTTTTCTTGTTCGGGTCATCTGGGTTTCCCGCCCCTGAGTTTGAATCCAGGGCTTGTGATTGGTCGGCCATCTTGGCTGGATTCAAACCCAGCATGGTGCTGGGGATTCCTGCCATTGAGGTTCCCAAGGTGGAGCTTACCGTACCGGTGATGGAGGATCCATCCTCTTTTTGCATCAGGACCAGTAGCTTTGCCACGGAAATTGTCTCTCCTTCTGCTTGATTGCTGGCCTTAAGCAGCACGGTTACCATGATCGCACCATCTCGGTCGTTCTTTCTGGTGGGTGCCCCCCTGACTCGGTCTCTGTTCAGCCATCTGGGTCCATTTCCATGATAGTATGGTCGGGGTTGTCTTTTGCCACTGGGTCAGGTTCTCTGGCAGCTCCTCCAGGGGTATTGGATCCTCTGTTGGCCCCCGCAGGGCTGGCATTTGCTTTTGCCCCCACTACCCTGGCTCGGGTCTTACTTTTTATCATTTTTATTTATTTTTGGAGTTGATTTCAGACAACAATCCTCTGCTACCAATTCGTTAAAGAGATTCTGATGGGTCGGTCCAATAACTCCAAAGTCACTAATTGTATTTTAAATGCTTTATTCCCATTGCCCCCATGGTGGAATACTGTGGTGGTCTCAAAGGTCAGGAAGGGTATGATCAGCGGGAAAGTTAGGATCCTTTAATAAGATTGAGTGATGTCACATGGGCAATGCATTGTGGTACATGTACTTTTTATTTATTTATTTATTGTTAAATTTCTATACCGCCCACTCAGCCAAAGCCAACTCCGCGCGGTTCACACAGTGGGTGAAAACAGATAAAAACAAATAAAAACAGATAAAAACCAGCAATAAGAACCCGCCCCTAAAAAGAGAGGGGAGCAGGAACTGAAGAAACTGTGGGGCAGGCATCCTCCCCTATATTAACCACCCAACGGAAGCCACCCATCCACCTGCACCCCAAACTTGGTACCAGGCAGGTTTTTAGTTCTTTTCTAAACGGCAACAACTCCGTCTGGAGATGCAGTTCCACAGGCAGGAGGTTCCAAAAGGCCGGTGCAGACACAGAGAAGGCTCTCCTCCTTGTGCCAGAGAGGTAAACCCCCCTGGCCGATGGTACTATTAGAGAGCCCCTCCAGTCTGCTCTGGTTGGACGGACAGACGTCCTTAGGGCGATGCGGTCTCTAAGGTAACCTGGCCCACTACCATATAGGGCTTTAAAGGTCAAAACCAGCACCTTGAATTGCACCCGGAGGCAAATGGGTAACCAGTGCGGCTCCCGAAGCAGTGGTGAGGCATGTGCATAACGTCCACATCCCATCACCACCCGAGCCGCTGCATTCTGGACCAGCTGCAGCCTCCGAATGGTCATCAAGGGCAGCCCCATGTAGAGCACATTACAATAATCTAGTCTGGAGGTCACCAGAGCATATGTGACCATGAGCAAAGAGTCCCGGTCCAGGAGCGTGAATCACCTGAAGTTGGGTGAAGGCCCTCCTGGCCACAGCCGCCACCTGTTCTTCTAGCAGCAGCCGCGAATGCAGGAGGACCCCCAAGTTGCACACCGGGTCAGTCTGGGGCAAAATAGCCCCATCCAAAACCAAAGATGGCAGCTCCCAGGATAGCACAGGACCCCCCCACCATCCACAGCCACTCAGTCTTACTAGGATTCAGCTGTAACCCATTCATCCCCATCCAGACCCCAACCGCCTCCAGACAACTGGAAAGGACTTTGACTGCATCATGGCAGTTTGATATTACATCCAACATGATCACCATGATGATCACCAATATTCAAAATCAGATATGGCTCAAGAAGAAGAATTGTGAGTTGTGAACAGCAACTGGCCAGTGTGGCCATTTCTGTAGATTATTTTCAATCTCGTTCTGTGCTGGACAATGACAATAAAGATTTATCGTATTGATAATTCACATTTTTGAAGTATCCTTGATTAAGTGCCTTGCATTTCTATATAAAGCTAAAATAATACCACCCATTTTTGAATCTCTGGAGAACTACTGTCTAGAAACAGATGCTGAAAATATTATGCTAGGTGGGACAATTCTTCTTCCATGTCTAGGCCAGACATGAAACTGCCAAAATGAAACCACATTTTGGTGAATTCATTCTACAGTTCCTTTTGCAAGTCGAGAAAGATTAGCTGGCACAAGGTGGCCATTGCCTGGGTTACACCCAATTGTGGTTTAAAAATACCACAATCTTCAAGGAGGCTCGTTAATCTTATGTGATACAAATCAGGTGATGTTCTATGTTCCTGTTTTTTTTTATAAAAAAATTCAGATATCAGGTCTGCAAAATTAATGGAGCTAAGCTGCATATATGAAAGCAAGAAGTCTTATGACAGCCAGGCAGATGCCCAGATGGGGACTGGGTGTTGCCTTCTTCTAAGGTAATTTGCCCAGACTAATGGAGTTAGTAGAGCCAAGGTTTTTTGCAGACATAATCTTCTTTGAGTGAAGTATTTGAGAATTTTAGTAATTCTAGCAAAACTTCCCAAGATTGATGGAAGCACACATCTTTAATTTTCTGCTAGTGGCTACTATACTTGAGCCAAAGATGTCATTCATTCACTTTTACCATCCTGAAACCCCTTGACCCATTTCTGCATAATCCATCTCATTTGTCTGTTGTATTGAACTGATCTTAGTAAAGCACTGAAGAAGATGAGAAAGAAAAAACTAATTTCCAGAAAAGCAACCCAAATTCAATTAGGAATGCTTAGTGAGAGAGTAATTAGCATTGAACTAAGGAATAGATCCTAAGCCATGACAGACTGAAGGCCTGAATGCCAGATGCAAAGCAGTAATGCGTGCACATGTTGATTTCTCAGAGGAGGTAGTCGGCAAAAGGCTGACGAGTTTAACACAGTATTTGAGTGAAATCTGAGAGATAGTTAAATATATCAAACTGGGTTGGATCAGGGGGAGGAGACTAAAGAGAGCTTCAGAAAACATGACTGTTGTGTTCTGTTGGTTTTATTGTACACACGGATTACAATGTATCTGAGCCAATGTAACCTTGCCTATAGCAACAATGTAACCTTCAGCTGTATCATATAAACCCTGTAATAGGACGCGAGCTAATGACCACCAGCTGGCAGCAGCGAGCGTCCAAGCTCTCTTGGTCCAAACTCATCAAAGGCAACAGCGCGGGAAGTTTTCCCGCCACCACCTACACCTGGACAAGAAGGGCGTGACCTGCAATGACGTCACGCAGACAGTAGCCAATGGGCTACCATGGCACCACGTTCAAATGTGTTACTGCTGTATATAAAGAGCTATCGATCCGCCATTACCTCATGTTCCCTCTGCCCACGATGCAATAAACCTGAGTTAACCCAGCCCGAGGCTGTGTCCTGTGTCTTGGTTTGCATACACTAAATTGGCGACGAGGATGGGATTATGGATCCCCACGGAACAGCCAGGGCACAGAGCGGTTTCAACATCACCAAACCGCAAGACTGGGAGCTGCTTGAGATGGATTTCCAGGCGGCCCTGGTGGAACTCAGAGTCAAAGGAGAAGATGAGGAGAGGAAGAGGGCCATCCTCACCAGAATGCTCGGGATGGAAACCAAGCGGACGCTGGTGGGCATAATCGCTCCGAAGAAGGTGAGCGACTTTAAGGCGAGCGACATCATGAAACTGCTGCGAGAGCGGTTCTGCCCCTCGAGGGCAATGTTTCCCGCTCGGAGCGCGTTTTGGAGGCGAGTCCAAGTGCCGGATGAGTCGGTTGAGGCATTCGTGGCCGCCATGAGAATAGCCGCCGCCCCCTGTAAATGGGGCGATATCCTGGAGTTGGTCCTCAGGGACGGCGTGTTGTGTGGCCTGAAAGACAAGGAGGTACAGCGCAGCTTGATGAATAAGGAGCCGCCACCCACGCTGGCCGAGGTCATAGAGGCCGCGGAAGCCGCAGAGTCCACGAATGCCGGAGTGGACGAGATGCACCAGTGGCGTGAGTGGCGTCCTAGAGCCGGCAAGGCGGAAAATTCGGTGCACGGGAAGACCGGACAGTCGGTGCACGCGACTCGACGGGCCTCAAAGTCGTCTACGGAAGGCAGCGACGGCGAGGAGGTCCAGAAGGTCCGGAAGGGTGGTCGACGCTGCGAGGGTTGCGGAGCGGCCCACGAGCGCGCGAGATGCCCGTTCAGGAAGGCCGAGTGTTACACCTGCGGCCGTCGGGGGCACATCGCCAAGGCGTGCCGAAAGCGGAAAGAGGGCCGGAGGCAGTCACAAGACCGCGCGGCCAGGCCGGACCGTCCAGCGAGGCCCAAAGATGGCGCCCAGACCACGAGGAAGCAGGACGGTGTGGGCCGCGTCTCGGACGGCAGCGAGGACGACGCCTCAGTGTTCAGCGTGTCCGCGGGACAGTCCCATTACTTCGTTGAGGTATTAGTACAAGGGGCCCCTATTAAGATGGAAATTGACTCGGGGTCCTCCTATTCCATAATTCCCCAGAAAGAGTTCCTGAAAATCGACCCCCACGTGCGGCCCAAGCTTAAAGCGTTGAGGTCCACACTACGGGACGTACAGGGAAACAGCATTCCGGTGTTGGGGGTCGGGAAATTTCGGGTCAAATTTAAGAGACATTCTGCGGAACTGCCCCTAGTTGTCCTAAAAGGGGGAAGCTGTAGCCTCCTAGGGACACAGTGGTTTCAGCCCTTAGGTTTGTTCATAGGGGGGGTGCATACCGTGGGGGGGGGGGACCCAATACAAGCGGTTTGCGATGCGCATCCCGCCGTTTTTGAGAAAGGACTCGGAAAGTTCAAGGGACCCCCTGTAGCTTTCGACATAGACCCGGAGGTCCGCCCGATAAGACTCAAACCACGCAGGGTGCCGTTCGCACTCAAGGACAAGATAGAGGCGGAACTGGACAAACTGGTGGGCCAGGGGATTCTTATTCCTGTTGATTCCGCGGAGTGGGAAACCCCAATTGTAACGGCTCTAAAGGCTAACGGGGAGGTGCGCATTTGCGCTGATTATAAGTGTACAATTAACAAGGCGATCCGCCCTAATGCATACCCGGTGCCAGTGATCAGCCACCTTTTGGCCAGGCTAAATGGGGGAAAGTGTTTCGCTAAACTCGATTTGGCACAAGCCTATCAGCAACTCCCAGTGACCCCCGCCACGGCCGCGGCACAAACGATAGTTACACATAAAGGGGCGTTCCAGGTGTCGCGGTTACAGTTCGGCGTGAACTCGGCACCCGGCCTTTTTCAATCGCTCGTGGAACGCCTCCTAAAGGGCCTGGAGGGGGTGTTGCCTTATTTTGATGACGTGTTGATAACAGGGGGGAGTGAGGCTGAACTGGCAAAAAGGTTGGACAAGGTACTGACCGTGTTCGAGAAAGCGGGGCTGAGATTGAGGAAGGATAAATGTGTCTTTTTCGAAACCGAGGTCGAGTTTTTAGGGTTCAGGATCACACCCGAGGGGATTAAGCCGTCTAAATCCAAGGTAGCAGCCATTAAAAAGGCCCCTCGCCCCACATCCAAAACCGAGCTGCAGTCTTTCCTGGGGCTCCTCAACTTTTACCATACATTCCTCCCGCGGAAGGCGTCCGTGGCCGAACCGCTCCATCGGTTGCTTAAAAAAGAGGAGCCATGGATGTGGGGTGACGAGCACGAGAGGGCGTTCAAAGAGCTAAAGCAACTCCTAACATCTGAGGCAATCCTGACGCACTTCGACCCAAAACGGCCTGTGGTCCTAGTTTGTGATGCATCCCCGGTGGGGGTGGGGGCGGTGCTTTGCCACGTGTTGGAGGACGGAAGGGAAGCCCCGGTAGCGTTTTACTCAAGGTCCCTGTCCCAAGCGGAGCGAAATTACGCGCAAACCGACAGGGAAGCGTTAGCAATAGTAGCGGGGACCAAAAAATTTCACGACTTTTTGTATGGCCGCCCGTTCAAAATCGTGACCGATCACAAACCGCTGTTAGGGATTTTCACGGCTAACAAGCCCACGCCGCAGATCCTGTCCCCGAGAATGCTGCGATGGGCTATTTTCCTCAACGCGTACCAACATGAGTTGGAGTACAGGCCCGGAAAGGAGATCAGCCATGCTGATGCGCTTTCGCGATCCCCTCTGCCATTGTCGGACGACCAAAAGGCGAGAGCAGAAAGAGACCGCCAGGTGTTGCTGATTGAGGTTTTGGACGCACCCCCAATAGTACCAGCCGATATTGCTAGGGCGACAGGCAAGGACAGGACGCTGGAAAAAGTTAGTTCATGGGTGCAGAAGGGGTGGCCGGTTTCGTCCCCGAGTACAGAGTTCGACCCATTCTTTAGGAAGAGGCTAGAGTTGTCCCTAGAGAGGGGGTGCCTTCTGTGGGGCCAACGGGTGGTGGTCCCTGCGCCCCTGCGGACGAGGGTGCTCGAACTGCTGCACGTCAGCCACCCGGGCATTGTTCGTTCTAAGGCGCTAGCCCGGAGTTACTTCTGGTGGCCACAGCTGGACGCGGACATTGAGCACATGGTCGGCACTTGCGAGGCTTGCCAGGGGTCCCGACCTGAGGCGGCCCGTCTCCCGCATAGGGAGTGGGACACAGCAAGGGGGCCGTGGTCCAGAGTGCACGTGGATTTCGCTGGCCCGTTCCGAGGAACCATGTTTCTCCTGGTGGTAGATGCGTTCTCTAAGTGGCTGGAGGTTATCCCAGTAAAGAGCACGTCCTCCGCCACAACAATTAGCCGGCTGAGGAGAGTCTTTTCCACATTCGGTTTACCCGACACTTTGGTCAGCGATAACGCTAGTTGTTTCACCTCCGCCGAGTTCGGGGCATTCATGGAGGCAAACGCCATTCGGCATGTCACGTCCGCACCGTTTCACCCGGCCACGAATGGCCAAGTGGAACGGCTGGTGCGGACAACGAAGGAGGCGCTGCGGCGCATGGGCCCGGGGGACCTGAATCACCAAGTATGCCAGTTCCTCTTAGCGTATAGGGTAACCCCCTTAGCGTCAGGCTACTCGCCGGCGGAGCTCTTGATGCGGCGAAAACTGACCACGATCCTGTCCAGGCTAGACCCGACGAGAGTCGAGGATAAAGGGAAAAACATAGGGTTGGCAGTCTCGAAGGGTTTCGCCGCCGGGGACCCTGTTCACTGCAGGAACTATTCCAGCGCAGGGCCGGCCTGGGTACCAGGGAAGGTTGTAGAACAGACGGGGCCAGTATCGTACCGGGTCGAGACTAACACCGGCCTCCTCTGGAGGAGGCACGCAGACCAACTGAGGCACCGAGTGAGTGGGCCAGTCAGTGGAGCTCAGCAACAGGATTCAGCGTTAGGGTTCTCCCCCACCCGCTTAACCCAAGGGGGAGGCAGCAATGGACAACGGTCCCAAGCAAGGGGGGAAGGAAGCAGGAGCAGCGGCCCCGACTCATATCCTTTTGATAGCAGCGGCCCCGACTCATATCCTTTTGATACGCCTGTTCTATCAGGGGCCGGGGAAGGGGGAGAGGAGTTCGCGACCGCTGCCCCCGAGAGCAATTTTGAGTTTGATTTTGCGAGCCGGGGGGGTTTTCAGGAGTGTTCCCCCACCCATCCAAGCGAGAAGAGGGGTTTTTCGTTAGCCCCCAGTGCCCCCGGTTCCTCCCTAAGAAAGAGCACACCTCCCAACAACGCCGCGGAGCCGCGGAAAGTCACTAACGAGTCTCCCTCTCATATTACAGGACAGGAAACCAGGGGACAAAGAGAAGGTAGCAAACCCGGGGAGAGGCAGCCCGCATCGAGACCCCAGCGTGTTCGAAATAAGCCATCTTGGCTGAGAGATTTTGTCTCCTAAGGTGGGGGAGTGTGTTTAAGTGTGGGCTCGAGACTTTGTCTCGTCCTAGGGGGGAGGGGTGTTGTGTTCTGTTGGTTTTATTGTACACACGGATTACAATGTATCTGAGCCAATGTAACCTTGCCTATAGCAACAATGTAACCTTCAGCTGTATCATATAAACCCTGTAATAGGACGCGAGCTAATGACCACCAGCTGGCAGCAGCGAGCGTCCAAGCTCTCTTGGTCCAAACTCATCAAAGGCAACAGCGCGGGAAGTTTTCCCGCCACCACCTACACCTGGACAAGAAGGGCGTGACCTGCAATGACGTCACGCAGACAGTAGCCAATGGGCTACCATGGCACCACGTTCAAATGTGTTACTGCTGTATATAAAGAGCTATCGATCCGCCATTACCTCATGTTCCCTCTGCCCACGATGCAATAAACCTGAGTTAACCCAGCCCGAGGCTGTGTCCTGTGTCTTGGTTTGCATACACTAAAATGACACTGGTGGAAAGCAAGTTCTGAGAAAAACAGATGCTAGTGTGAGATTTACAAAAAGAAAATGGTGACACGGTAAGAGGAGATGCATCACTCAAAGACAGAGACCAAGGTCAGGGGAGTAATGGAATGATAAAGATATCTGCCTAAGGAAATATTTCAGCTGAAAAGAAAGAAAGGAGGTACACATGTACTGTACTAATCTTAACAATGTAAGTATCAACTAAATTCTCTCACAAGTGGAGCACTTGTACCACACCCACTAGTTCTGTTTTATTCTCCTTTGCTTCAAGTGAGCATGGGAAGTTTCAAGTTTGACATTCACATGTCTTTCCTTTTAACTGTGTAAGTCTACAAGCTAACTTAAGAATAAACAAAAAGCCTTTTTGACATACAAATTTCTGAGATCACTTCCACCTCCTCACATTACTTCTTCCTCTTTAAATAAAAATTGAAAAAGCATCCTAGCACAAATCTGCCCTCCTTTGGAATCAGGAAGAAAGAGGCGAATATCTCTTTTGTTGACACTGTCCAAATGCTTCCAGATTTGGCAGCAGGCAGACAGGCAGGGTGACCATAGAATCCTAATTAAAAAAGAAAGAGACAAGTGGACTTTTTACCACTGCCTTCTTGGCTGTGATACTTTACATGTTCACCTTTGATTGATTGATCAATTGTTTTAAAGTTTGGGAAAGTGCAGTAGTACTAAAACAGGCCTAACTGTAGCATGGCGAAGCTGAGTCACTTGTAAAAGGTCACCCCCTCTCTTTCTTTGTATTTATTTAAAGGTTACATTTTGGATGGAAAATGGAAATGGAATGGAATAAATCAAAAATTAAAACAAACACCAAAACCCAATCATACCAATTTCAGTCCGATATAACTGTATAATCACTATTTAAGAGCAAAGAGAACATAAGGTGTTGAAAGAGGACAAAAAGGCCCATGAGACCAGCCTAAAAATAAAACAACAACAACACACAACACATTTAGTTCTTCTTCATGGTAGTATAAAGAACAATATTGTTTCATTGGTGAGGGAAATAGTAGACATATACATTTTGCAGCACAAATGCTCTGTCTGGAGTATCCCTGAACATGAGAAGACAACTTTTAAAATAGGTGTTAAAGGAATGAATGAAAGTAATATGCAGATATCAAGTACACTGTAAAATTGTATCTTAAGAAAGTCAATTTTAATACAGTAATGGCAAATACTGAGGATGACAGAATTTTCACATGCATCCTCACCTTGCCTTCCAAATCCCCCCTCCTCCCACAAAAAAGCTGCTATCTTTGCAAGATGGGAGAGCAAAGTTCAGAAGTGGTGTGTGGTGTGTGTGTATTGTTGTCGCATAGACTATCACTAAACATTGTGAAGAATCTTTTAGATGGTGTTTGGGGTAGATGTGTGTAAAGCTGATTAAAACAGACACTTAGATTTAGCAGATATTGTACGTTAGGATATAAAATCTGACTGTCCTTGTGTGAAAATATGCAAATATATGAGCACATGCACCAGTGTGCCTGTGCTCAGCATGTCTAAGTCTGCCTACATTTGCTTATAGCCATATCCACTTCTAGAATGCTAATTCTGACAGCTTTCAGCTGAGGTAATCCAGACAACGAACATTTCCACATCAACAGATATCTCTTGCAAATGCCACATTAGGACCAAAGGTACTGCTTTCATGGTGGCTTTCAGAATTCCCCAGCGGTCACATGAGTGGCACTGGAATTACAACCCCACCCAAAGAAAATTTTCCAAAACTCTGGGCTAGATCCATCTTTATTGTTAAAGTGCAGTTTGATTAGTAAGTTTGTTTTAATTCCCATAGCAGTAACTGAATGGGAGAAAGAGATTGCTACACATATGGAGGAGATATTGAAAACATTTCCTACTTGCTCTGGTGTTGAGGAAAATTCCATTTTTGAAAGGGATAGCTGTTATCTCCCCCCCCCGAGTAAATACTATCTCCAAACAAGGGATTTTCCTGTGTACCACAGCAGAAAAGACAAGTAAAGCAACACACATGCACACAAACATCTTTTGCTATTGCTACAGTTAATACCCCCTCCAGCTGATGCTGTTTGCAATAATCTATCCAATGTTACATTCGCTTTGCCACAGAGCAAATATAAAAGCAGATATACAAGGGCAAAAGAGTGGAAACCTTGAGTAAAAGAAAACTAATGATTCTACATATTTTGGTCAATCATAGCAGCCAGTCTTCAGGTAGAAATTCCAAGGATGTCATGTCATATTTCTGCCGTCTCCTGGAAGTCTTGCTTCAAAGCATTGCATGAAATGGCTTGCACCTCTTAAGATTAGTCTAAACCAGGGGTGGTCAACCTTGGTGCCCCAGGTGTCCTTGGACTTCAATTACCTCAAGTAAGCACTCCTGATGATCAGGTTTTCTGGGAATTGAAGTCCAAGAACACCTGGGACACCAAAGTTGGCCACCCTGGTCTATCCACTTTGGGATCAGGAAAGCTGAAGGCTCCCCTCCACCCCCCTGATCCCAAAGCGGATATCCTGCATGGGTTCCCCATTTTCAGATCAGGTGGCTGGAGGGGGTGGAGGGGAGCCTTCAGCCTTCTTGATCCCAAATCGGATAGCCTGTGTGGGCTCTCCATTTTCAGATCTGGAAGGCTGAAGGCTCCCCTATACCCCTCTCCAGCCACCTGATCTCAAAACAGAGAGCCTGCACAGGTTATCTGCTTTCAGATCAAGAAGGCTGAAGCCGCCCCCCCCCTCCAGCAACCGAACCCAGACTGGCCACCATGTGATCTCCCAGCTTTGGTCAGGGCAGCTGGGGGAAACTTCCTTCAGAAGTCCCAATTTCCCACACACATCACACACCTATGTGTAGGGTTACTATAATTCCCTCCCATAAAAATGGGACAGAAGTAAAGGTTTCCCTTGCTCAAAGCCATTCGTATCCAACTCTAGGGTTCAGTGCTCATCTCTGTTTCAAAGCCGAAGAGCCAGCGCTGTCTGCTTTTGCAAACGTTTCTGTGGTTGTGTGTCAGGCATGACTAGACACCGGAGCGTACAGAATGCTGTTTACTCCCCCCTCCCAAGTGGTCCCTATTTATCTACTTGCCATTTCTTGCTTTCAAACTGCTAGGTTTGCAGGAGCTGGGACAGAGATGGGAGCTCATTCCTTCCTGCAGTATTCATGTAATGGCTGCTGCTACAGACACCACAAGAAAAAGGTGCATTCCCCCCCTCTTTCTTCCTTGTTCACCAAGCTGTTGCCACCTACTGGTGGTTCCAATAGAAGTGCAAGAAAAATGTGTGAACCCCCCCCCCCCCAAATCAAGTGGTTTGAAAACCGTGAATTTTCAAGTTTTTTTTAGTGAACTGGGCAACTCTACATGTGTGGCCAGTGGTCCTGTACAATGAAAAAAATCGTACAACAAAGAACCCTGTGGAACCAAAAGTTTCATTGTATGGGGTTCCACTGTAATTAGACTGATTCTCCCTCCACTGTGTGCAAATGATACTGTGATTTTATTGTTTACTAAGGGCAGCCCTTCAGGCTTTCATAACATACTGCTCTGAAGAGCAACTTGAAATAAACTAAGAAAAAAATCAGCATTCTCATTTTCACCAAGATGTTTGTCAATCACAAATAGCAGATTGATACACATTATGTTAAAGAGGCCAAAACCTCCAAAATGTACTTTCATTAACAGCTCTGCTCAGATCTTGCTGTTGTTACTGTACGTCTTCCTTTTCTCCCCTCCACCAACCCATATCTTTCCCAGAAATATTGTCTTTTCAAGTCAGTTATGTATTTACATTCTGTGTGCAGGTTAGGATAGGCCTTATTTATTATTATTTTTCTCTAGTGAGCGTTCAGGCTTGAATTGATTGAGCATTTGCTTTTATGCCTTTCTGGTTGTGCATGGTATATGTAAGGCTCTCTTCCAAGATTACATTTCAAATGAGCTATTTTTCTCTCTCTGTCTTTCTACCCTGTTTTTCTTTTATATACTATGGATTATTTTGACCTTGGTCTCCACTGGCAATCTTTGCTAATTTCCAACCTTCTCTTTTTTATTATTTAAAAAAACACATACACACAAGGGGGCATCTTTTGGAAAACATGCAAACATGTTCATAGAATGTTTGATCTGACACATTTTTCTTCCCCATCTTGCCTAACCAAAAGAAAGGCTTTGGAAATTGGAACATAGTTTTTAGTCTATATTCTGTGGAGTGTGCATGGCAACATTAGTTTATCTGAGAATCTAAATGGTGTGTCATTATGCCTAATACAGCAATTCAAAATACAGAGTATTTTTTGTGCAGGAGGACTACAGTCACATCTTAGGTTTCCCTGCTTCTGTCCTCTCCTAATCCATATAATGTGCTTGTCATGAACCTGAGTATCCATGGCAACCTTATCACATAGCTACTGATGCACTTGTAAACACATTCCTACATTTAATTAATTTAAATTTAATTTAATTGTCACATTTATATACCGCTCACTCGGCCAAAGCCAACTCAGGGTGGTTCACAATAAAAATTAAAAAACACATGTTAAAAACAGTTAAAACTACCCACCCCCTAAAAACAAGGGCTGCAGGATCCAAAGGCACCATGGGGAAGAGTTCTTCTACACCAACCACCCAATGGAGGTTACCCTTCCACCTGCACCCCACACTTGACCCGCCGGCCAGGTTTTAAGTTCTTTTCTGAAAGGCAGCAATTCCGTCCGGAGACGTAGCTCTGTTGGCAGGAGGTTCCAGAGGGCCGGCGCAGACACGGAGAAGGCTCTCCTCCTTGTGCCAGAGAGGCGAGCCCCTCTGGCTGATGGAACAATTAGAGAGCCCTTCCGGTCCGCTCTGGTTGGACGGACAGACGTCCTCAGGGCGATGCGGTCTCTTAGGTAACCCGGCCCACTACCATATAGGGCTTTAAAGGTCAAAACCAGCACCTTGAATTGCACCCGGAGACAAACTGGCAACCAGTGCAGCTCCCGGAGCAGTGGCAAAGCATGGGCATAACGCCCACACCCCATCACCACCCTGGCCGCTGCATTCTGGACCAGCTGTAGCCTCCGAATGGTCGTCAAGGGCAGCCCCATGTAGAGCGCATTGCAATAATCTAGTCTGGAGGTGACCAGAGCGTGAGTGACCATGAGCAAGGAGTCCCGGTCCAGGAGTGGGCGCAACTGGCGAATCACCCGAAGTTGGGCGAAAGCCCTCCTGGTCACAGCCGCCACCTGTTCTTCTAGCAGTAGCCGCGAATCCAGGAGGACCCCCAAGTTGCGCACCGGGTCTGTCTGGGGCAAAATAGCCCCATCCAGAACCAAAGATGGTAGCTCCCGGGTTAACGCAGGACCCCTTATCCATAGCCACTCAGTCTTGCTGGGATTCAGTTGTAGCCCGTTAGCCCCCATCCAGACCCCAACAGCTTCCAGGCACCTGGAAAGGACTTTGATGGCATCACTGGGGTCCCCATGGGCCGAGATGTACAACTGAGTGTCATCCGCGTACTGATGGTACCGCACCCCATGGGAACGAATGATCTCACCCAGCGGCTTCATGTAGATGTTAAATAGGAGAGGAGAGAGCACCGAGCCCTGAGGCACCCCCCATTTGAGGGGCCTAGGACTCGACCTCTCACTCTCCAACCACACCGACTGGGTCCGACCCCTCAGAAATGAGGAAAACCAGGACCACACAGTGCCCTGGATTCCCAATCCTTGGAGCCATTCCAGAAGGATACCGTGGTCAACGGTATCGAAAGCCGCTGAGAGGTCAAGAAGAGCAAGGACGGATGGGTGACCACCGTCCCGCTCCCGCCAGAGATCATCCATCAGTGCGACCAATGCCGTCTCGGTACCATATCCAGGCCTGAATCCTGACTGAAAGGGGTCCAGGTAATCCGCTTCATCCAGTACCCCCTGCAGCCGACGCGCCACTGCCTTCTCCAACACCTTCCCTAAAAAGGGGAGGTTGGAGACAGGCCTATAGTTGGTTAGGACAGCTGGGTCGAGGGAAGGTTTCTTCAGAAGGGGGTGCACCAAGGCATGTTTTAAAGGTGCAGGAAACACCCCCTCCCGCAATGATGCATTGATCATAGCCCCAACCCAGCCACCTGTCACCGCCTTGGAGGCTTTCACCAACCAGGTGGGACAGGGGTCCAATGGGCAGGTAGTGGCGCGCACAGCTGCAAGGAGCCTGTCCACTTCATCAGGGGCAACTGGATCAAACCGGTCCCAGATGGTATGGCAAGACTGTGCTCCAGCTCCCTCCGGACTCTCCCCATCCACGCCAGGATTAAACCCCGAGCGAATCCGATCGATTTTCTCCACTAGATGGTCAGCAAAGTCCTCAGCCGACCCCTGCCAACCAGGCACCGGGGTCCCCCTACCAAGGAGAGACCTGGTAACCCGGAACAGGGTGGCTGGGCGATTATCAGCAGAGGCAATAAGGGTGGTGAAGTATTGCCGCCTCACCACCTCCATCGCCACTAGATAGGCCCTAATAGCGGCTCTAGCTAGTGTCCAATCGGAGTCTCTCTGGGTCTTCACCCAGCGGCGCTCTAGGCGTCTCTTTGCCCGTTTGAGCTCCCGCAGTTCATCTGTGAACCACGGAGATGACCTAGCTCCATGAGCTCTGAGAGGCCGTAGTGGTGCGATTTCATCCAAGGCCGCTGTCGTCATCCTGTTCCACAGGTCAACCAGCGCCTCGGGCGAATCGTGTTGCCGATCCAGAGGGAAATCCCCCAGTTCCCTCTGGAATCCATTCCTTTCTGATGAACAATACTGCACCTGCAGATAGAGCTGTAAACACATTCCTTTCTGGATGAGTAATAAGCAGCTGCTGCTGCACCTGCAGACCCCACGAGGGAGGATGACAAATAGGTCAGGTGGCAGAGTGATGACAGAGACATCTGACTACCCCATGAGGGAGAAGATGCCTCCCTTCTGTCAATCAAAACCCCGTGACTCTGAACACCTGCAGATTGAGTCATCCTAAGAATGCAAAGGTGGGAGGGAAATCTGCTCCTTTTTGTGTATAAAAGCAGAGCCCTTTCCCTGAGTTCTTCAGTCCTCTTAGGTTGAAGGCAGAGATGTCTCCTTGAGCTGGACTCTAAACACTTATTATCTGAGCCCCTCAGATCTTAGTGGACTATACTAACTATGTTATGCTATGCACTTTGTCTTTTGTTTCTGTCTTTGTTTTTTTTTCAGATACTAAAGGAAAATAAAACTCTTTGTGAGTAACATCAACGGACTGAATGTCAGTTTATCAGGCTATGTCCTAGTGCTTTGCTCTATGCCCCCACATGCTAAACCACTGCATACTCCCTGTAAGCGACAGGTGGAGTTCTTTGAAGCCGATTGGGAAGCGGTACAGTGAGGCGACCTTAGGCTGCACTGGGAGTGTGCGGCTAAAGGAAATTATCGCAGCCTAAAGGATTGGCACATGCCTCCTGTAAGCCAGCGCCCAGTCGAGCGTTCAAGACAGTGCTCATCTTTTGGAATCTTGTAGATCTGGATAACTCTACATGAGGGAAGTTTCTATTGGAATTTGTGTGGGGTACATATACTTAAATTTCCATTTTACAAACACTGATAGTTCTATTCTTCAAAAAAAAACCTCTGTTATTTTAAGAAGGATACAATGATTCTCTATCCACACAAAACACTGGGAAATGATCCAATATTAATACATAATATTGTGCCCTCGTTGATTTTAGGAAAAGGATGCTAAGCTTTCCAAATCAAAGGGAAACCAGAATGGTTACAAGAACAATGGCAGCAATCAAAATGGTCTACATTAATTAGAGAATAGTAATATAGTAACATTCACGTAACATTAAACAAGGAAAATATATCTTTCTTCTTCTTCAGGTACCTTTTCCATTCTGGATATTGGCTATCATCAGGGCAATCGTCTTCCTGTTCTTAACTTCTCAGAACAGTTCTTCCAAGGACATGCCACACCAGTCTCTCAGGTTCTTCAGCCATGAAGTCCATCTCCATCCAGGACCTCTCTTCCCAGGGATCTCTCCTTGCAGATCGAGTTGGAGTATTCTATACTTTATGTTGTTCCTCATTATATGGCCAAGGTATTGAAGTATTTCTTTCTTTGGATCTACAGATCTATTGCTTTATCTCACAGGAAGGCTGGTTTTTACTTATGTCTCCTTCAACTGGCTTTTTCACTTAAATAATCTCTTCATTTCTTTTAAATATCCCAACTTCCCTTATTTATTTCTCATGCCTACTACCTGATGATCCCATTTTGAATCATATAATTATAGACTGTGTGATTCTCAATGACATTTTAATGGCAAGATAGAATTAATGAATCTATATTTTTTCCTCAAATGTGAATGAAAAACGCCCTATAGCCCAAGCTATCACATTAAATGAACTCTGGCAAAAGAGAACTTTGCATGCCTTCCAAAGAAAGAAATCAGAACACAATAGCTTGAAATTGTATGTGCCTTCCCCCAACTACTCTCTAATTTGCATTCAGTTGCAAAAAAACCAACTCCCTCATCTGGTCATTGGGGTAGCAGAAAAATAGAGCAACATGGTAACAGTCTGCCCACCCTAGTTTCTGGTGATGTCCAAGAGTCTCTTGGTCTAACTGTCCCTCACCTAATGGTTGAAGCAATGTCCCCTGGAGTGATTTGAGGGGACAGAAGGATGCCTAAGTATGAAGTATTTCAGTCTTGCAAATCTAACCATAAGATGACTTATGGTCATAATAATAATAATAATAATAATAAAGTTGAAAGTTGAAATTGGGTAAACCATTCCCACAGTAGTATTTCTGTCAGTGATTCCTCTGCTTATGCAAGTCAAGTGAACCCCATTTCTTTTTTAAATTGAAAATTGTCATTTTAGATATGTTACTACATATGCCATACATTTTATGTTACATAGGCCTAATTCCTTATGCCAAGTACTATTCAGATACCTGTATCTTAAAGTCTAGAAATGAAGTCCATAGTTTTACACAATTCAAATTTCTTAGAGCTAGCCATTGGATTGATTAAGCAGATTTAATTCATTGCAAACCATCCATTATTACTGCCTGATTGGTTTCCTTGCACCTTCTGGAAAGAAAGAATAGATTAAGACTTCAGGAAAACATTAGGGGATATACCAGTGAGATTATAGGCTGAGACAAGTAGCAAAATCTCCATGTCAAGGATTATTGTAGCCTTGTTAGCATGAGTGGCGGCATAATTGAGTCCACCAAATTGGAGTTTGGGAAAGCTTGGTGTGTGTGTCATACCTGTCAAGTATCCCTGATTGGCCGGGATTTCCCGTATTTTTGCGCCGATTTTCGTCATTTCCTGCCCGGAGCTGCTGCTACCCCGCAATTTGGCAGCGGGGGGGAAATGAGCTACTGTGTATCCCTTCTGTGCAGCTCACTTCTACGCATGCGTAGAAGGCTTTTACACATGTGTAGAAGGCTTTTAGGCATGCGTAGAAGGTTTCTGTGCAGAAGGGGATGCGTAAAAGCCTTCTACGCATGCGTAAAAGCCTTCTACGCACACGTAGAAGTGAACTGCACAGAACATTTCTGCGCAGGTCCATTGTACGCATGCGTAGAAGGCTTTTACACATGCATAGAACGGACTTGCGCAAAAAACGTTCTGCACAGAAACGTTCTACGCATGCGTAAAAGCCTTCTACGCATGCGTACAACAGATCTGCACAGAAACGTTCTGCGCAGGTCCCGTAATCTCCAGAGCTGCGCTTGACAGGTATGGTGTGTGTGTGTGTGTGTGTGTGTGTGTGTGTGTGTGTGTGTGTGTGTGTGTGTGTGTGTGTGTGTGTGTGTGTGTGTGTGTGTGTTTGCAGACAGAGATCTGTTGAGCAGAACAAACTTTTTTATGTACAAGAAGCCCACATTAAATGAAAATTCATTTGACTCCTCCTGCCTCCTGGCTGCTATGGCAACATCTCCCACCCTTGTAACCCATTTACACCAACATAATTAGGATGCAGCCAAGGTAGGCATTTAGCTTTGTATCCTAAATGATCCTTGTAATTGGTACCTCCTAACTGTTTATAAACTCCCCACCTCTCAACTATCTCCTTACTTTCCTTCTTTTCTTTCAGGTGTTATCCTCTGCTGTTGCTATTTTAATGTGCCTGACATATGGAATAATATGTTACTAATTATTTTTTTTAAAAGTATTAAAATAGTTAATAGTGCTAGTATACCCCCCTGAGGGCCATTAGCTTATCCTATGCCATGAATGCCTGGCTGAAGTGGAATATCCATATAAATGGGTAATGCACACAGAGTAATTTTTCCAATGTCAATATGGTAAAATTTGGCAACTGAGCAACAGAAAAAGCCTACAAGCATGACTTCCCTGCACTTAACTAGTATGTGGGGTGGTTCCAGTTAGAATTTTATATTCTAAAAGTTGGCTATATCCAAGATAGCAAGCACAGCGAAAAATGGCCAAACGGAGAAAAGGATACAAACACAATGTACTGTTTGTGTATCCCCAAAAATGATGAAGATAATGATAAACAAATCTTCTTATAAGGTCTTTGTATTCTTAATGTTATTTTTATTTTTTATTTTGCAAACTCTGATAATAAACTGATGTATATTCACTTGTAATGTCATCAAACAGAAACCAAACTCAGATACTTCTCTGCAAATAAAGTCTTCAAGTTCCTTTTGTAATCTTGACAATAGTAACCAAATTCAAATATGTTCTCTTCAACTTCTTTACTATGTCCTTTGTAACAATATGAAACAATGATTCATTCCTCTATTATACTTTCTATCTCTTGTCCAAAACAGCTCATAAATTCGTATTCAGTTGGGAAGTCAAACTCCCATATAAATTGGCCCCAAACTCCCGACGTCTATCTGGTTAATTGGACATTTCATTCAATAAATTTCATTAGGGGAGTTTTTGCAATATCTGAAAGGTTACAAAACACATGTCTGTTACAATATTATATGTTCAAACCAGCTGCAAGCCCCCATGCTCATTATCCAGTCCAAGCTTACCACTCTTGTGTTTCGTGTCCTCTCTGTCTCTTCTGTAATTTCTCTATGGTTGCTAAGGACGTTGCATACCATTAGAGTCCTATCTCTTAAATACAACTTGCTGCCTGCTCCTGACTGAATCTGCAAGCTCATGTTGCCACCTGTGTACTGACTGTTTTACTTACAAGGAGCACCATGGTTCTGATTCCTGTGTACTTACAAAAAGCAGGTTAAATCAGTTTCATAGTTTAAACCCTTAGGATGCATGGTTCCTAGTCTATGAATATAGTATGCCTCCTTTTGTAATAGCAATTGTTCAATGTTGACACCTCTACCTGTCATGACCGTGAGTTTTTCTAACACTACAAATTTAAAATATGTGTCATGATGGTTTTTTCCAATGTAATGATTTACCAATGGTGCATTTTCCACCTGCCCCCTTATCCTGGATCGATGTTCCGCCAGCCTGATTTTTATTTTGCGTGAGCATTTTCCCACATACTTGAGACCACAAGAGCAAATCCATAGATATACACAAAATTGGCTATTGCAATTACTACAAAAATTGAGTGTTTTTTTTTAAGTTTAATTCTGGAAAATTGATGTGCCGAGTCTCCCAAGCGAACCTGCAAACAACGCATTGGCCGCACCTGTGATGGCCCTTGACCAAACTGCTCCGTAATTCTTGTCGCGGTGCAGCATCTGCTCTAGTAATCAAGTTGCCAACTGTTCTAGTCCTCCTTAAACCTATCATGGGTTTTTCTAGACACCCCGGAATGTCAGATAATATATGCCAATGTTTGCGTACAATATTTTGTATATCTCTGGCTCTGGGAGAATAGTCTATGGACCAAAAAATTCCCTGTTTGGGTTGTCTCTCCTGTCTTTCCAATAGTGCGCTCCTTGCCACACCTCTAATCTTATTTAATGATTTTTCCAATACCTGCTCAGGATACCCTCTGTCCAGAAGATTTTCCTTAATCCCCCTGGCTGCTGTTTCAAAATCTTCTTGATGTGAAGAATTACATTTGGCTCTAGCAAATATTCCGTGTGGAATGCTGTTGCGTAAATGGGGTGGATGGTATGACTCATATGGAAGATAGGCATTCCTATCTGTGCTCTTCTTAAATAGCCTAACCTGCAGTTTATTGTCCCTTCCTACGAAAACCAAGAGGTCCAGAAATGATATTTCAGTCCTGTTCATGCAATGGGTAAATTTTAGGTTCACATTCTGTATATTCAACCAGGAAACAAAGTCTGGAATTAGATTAAAGTCATCTAACACAAAAAACAGATCATCTATAAATCTTTTAAACAATAAAATGTGGTGAAAATGGATTAAGTTGTGCATTTAAAACAATATTTCTCTCAAAGGAAATCATATAGAGATTGGCCAAACTTGGTGCCATTGGGGACCCCATTGCCACTCCTTTTACTTGCAAAAAGATGTCTTGGTTGAACCTAAAATAGTTCTTTTCCAAGCAGATTTCTAAAAGATCGATTAGAAAATGAGTGGATGGTTGTTGAACTACTCTGGTATTTAATACATCCTGGACCACTAATCTCGCATCTTCAAATGGGACATTTGTGTACAAAGCTGTAACATCCATGGTTACCAAACCACCCATTGCTGGAAGCTGGAAGCCCTCGATCTTATTTATAAAATCGGTAGAATCCCTGATAAAGGAAGTGGTGTCACAAGTGTAATGCCGAATGTGATGATCTATAAATTGGCTTAAAGGCTCCAAAATGGACCCCACCCTGGAGATAATGGGGCATCCAGGTATCCTAATCTGGGCGTCAATGATTTTATGTACGTTTGGCAAGATATAAAAAATTGGAACCCGTGGGTGTTCTTTCAACAAAAAATTGTATGTTCTTTCAGTAATATAATTAAGGGAAAGACCCTCCGTGACCACCACCTTAATAATGTTTTCAATTTCCTTGGTTGGATCCTTAATTAATTTTTTATAAAAGGTTGGGTCAGCTAATTGTTTATAAACTTCCTTTAAATAGTCCGTCTTGTCCAAAACTAAGACTCCACCCCCTTTGTCCACCGGTTTAATCACTATGGATTCATCCCGTCCCAAAACCTGCAAGGTGTTAACCCCCTGTGTTGTTAAATTCCGTCTTACCTTAAGTTTACTTTGTTCTAATTTTTCAATGTCATTTAAAACAATCCTTTTAAACACCTCTATAGATGGGTAATTGATGTTGGGATAGAATTTTGACTTGGGAGCAAATTGGTTCCTAAAATTATTCTCAAAATCCCCAAAATAAAGTCTTAATTTTAATAACCTGATCAACCGAAATACATCCACCCGTGTACTAAAAAATTGATAATAGGGGGTTGTAACGAAATTGAAACCAAGTCCCAGTAATGCCAGTTCATGTTCAGTCAAGTGCCTAGAGGATAAGTTGAATACTAGGGCTTTCCTTTCCTCTGTTGTCTTCTTCTTCCTAAAAAAGATTGGGTATATTGTGGTCGTTGTCGGAATTCTGTATTCCTGAAATTGTAACCTCTGGTTGATCCCTCATCACCTGATGAGCTGATGTCGCTGTTTGTAGTGTCCGAATAAGTAACCTTATCATTCCATGACACCCGCTTCATGGGTCTGGGATTGGGTTCCATTCTCCATCTGTATATTTTGTCATTGGAATAATCGTTCTGGTCTCTATCAAATTTTTTCATTTTAAAAGCTACTATGGATTCATGAAAGTCCTTGATCTTGTGATCTAAGTTGTTCATCGATTCTTCAAAACTGGCTCGACTATGCACCCCTTGTAACGTTGTTTTAAGTTCCTCTATTTGTTTGTCCACTTCTAAAACCTCCTGATTGCTCCTTTCTATAATCAATATAATTAAGTTGAATGCGCATTTGTCCAAAATGGCCACCCACTTGTTGGTAAACTCCTTGTCTTGTGAAAATAATGTGGGTCCTTTTTGGGTCCTTTATCCTCTGGGTATGCAACAGTCTCTGTGATAATCAGCAATGAAAGCTGCATGTAGTTTGTACCTGAAACTTCTCTTGTATAAGGTTTCGAATTTCAAAAAGTCTCCTGTATGTTTGTTCTGAGTGGTTCTAACCGAAGCTATGTTGCTTAGCACTTTTTCCACATCTTCATTTGTATACGAAAAACCTCTATTGGCAGTAGCCATATCAAATTCCAAGCACAGCGAAAAATGGCCAAACGGAGAAAAGGATACAAACACAATGTACTGTTTGTGTATGCCCAAAAATGATGAAGATAATGATAAACGAATCTTCTTATAAGGTCTTTGTATTCTTAATGTTATTTTTATTTTTTATTTTGCAAAATAAAATGTGCAGGGCTTACTGTATGTATTTTAGTCTGTTTTAGTTTACCAATACCACAGTATCAGAATCTTGCAGAAGTCTGGTAGGTTAACTTTTAGGAGGCATTTGGGGGAGGGTCTGTGGGGAGGGGAGTTGCTGACAGCCTCATGGGAGATAGAGTGTCCAAAAGTTGGGTGACTTGCTCTCTAAGTACTGTGAAGTCATCTGCTTCTTGGTTGCAATGAGACTAGGCAGAGGAATGCAGATTATATTTTTGGTACAGTGATCCTCTTTTGATGTCCTGTGACACTCCACTCCGACACTTTGAGAAAATGGCACTAATTTGCTGCTTTGCAATTTCTGGATCTCTGAATACACTTTGGATAGCCAGGTTATAAGTATGAAAGCGCGGTGCCAAAATGGCCACCGCACTCTTTGCAGCCCCCCCCCCCCGGACTCAGATATCCGGGTGAGTTAGGGGGCGTGGCCACTCCTTTATAAAAGGGGTGGCCGCAAGGCAGCCGAGCTGCCATTTTAGAACGCGATGGAGCGGAGAAGTTTTCTCTGTCGCGTTTTTTGTTTTAGGCTTTGCCCTTTGTGCCTGGCTTTGAGCGGAGTTTCTTTGCTCTTCGCTACTGTGGCACTCAAGGCTCAGGATCCGATCACTGGCCAGGGATCCTTCAGGAGGCAGTTTCTTCGGGAGCCATGGCTCCCAAGCGCAGGGCTCCGGCGGTCAAGCCGCGGCCAAGGGAAAGGGCTTTCCCTACCCCTTCATCGAACGGAGGGCAGCCATCGGGTCAGAGGACTCGGGCTGCACCCCCGCAGCTGGGCAGCGGAATGGATTTGCCCACCGCTGCCAGTGGGGCGGATCAGGCTCATCCCTGTCAGCCTGGCAGAAGCTTCCAGGCTGGGCTGGCACAGGCCGGCCCCTCGGGGCTCCCCGCCCATGGAGGACCTTTCCCCGACTCGGGACAGGGTGGCTCAGGTGGATCTGGTGTGGGTTTCTGCCCCACCATCCCTCCGGCCCCCCATGGGCTGGAGTTTTGGGCATGGCCCTACTCGGGCCCTGGATCCCCATTTGGGTTTCCAATCCAACGATTGACCAGCGGGCCGTCCGGCCCATCCGGCCCACCTTATACCAGGGGTTCGGAGTCTGTGGATGCGCTTATCACACGCATTGCGGTGCTAGAGGCATCACTGGGCATCGCCCAACTGCCTTCTAATGGAGGTTTAGCTGCCGCTTCCATTCCGGCCCCTTCGTCGATCCCGGCCGACATGTCGGCTGCCACTCTCCAGCAGGCCGTCAACAGGGTTGAGCTGCTCGAGGCCATCAGGCCAGCTCAGGCTGGCACCTTGCAGCTCCCCGCATGCCAGGACTTGCCAGTGGGGAGCTGTCAGGTGTGGCCCCAGAGCTCGATGCCTGTCGCGGGCTCCGACGCCCGCCGTGGGCCAGAACCCCCGGTGGGGGCGGCTCACGTGGGTGTGACTGGTGAGTATCTGGTTCAATTTAGTGCACCACTGACACTGTCCAGTCACACTGGGGGGTCCAGTGGCCATGGCCACGGCAGGTTACTATGGGTGGGCAGTTGCTTCCTCACTGCCCTGTTAACTCCTGGTTGCCAAATGGCCCCTCAGTTAGGGCAGGGGTATCCGCCCCTGGGGGTATGCCAAGCATTGCAGGGGCTGTTCCGGGCCCGCTGTGCATACCCTTCATCCAAAATGTGCCAACAGCCGCTCTGCCGACGGCCGTTTATTCCTTGCCCCTGGGTGATCATCTATCACAAGCCACGAGGGATAAGATTTGGCGAGGGGAGTACGTTGATATTTTCTCCCTCTTGAATCGTGAGCCCACCACGGAAGAGAGGGAGGGACAGGATGACAGGGACAAGGAGTCGTCATAAGCCCGTCATCGTAAGCCACTGCGTACCTGGGCCAATTGGTTGCAGGCATACCTGATATATATGGCGGTGTACCTCAGGGCACGGCCCGATTTGGCCATTCCGATGGTCCAATACCTCGACAATATTTACCGGGCGATGGTGGATTTTCCTGGCCTGTCGTGGTTGGCTTACGACGAGGAATTTAGAATGAGGGTGGCCCTACATCCTGAGATGAGATGGGATGAGCCCTGCCAGCAATTGTGGCTCTTGTATATGACTCCCACGTGTCCTGCGCCTGGTGATAGGTACCATTGCGGCCATGCAGTGCAGCGGGCGGCTCCGACGCAGGTTCCCCGCCAGCCGGCGGGGCAGGGGGTTCCAGCCCGCCTGCTGTGTTGGAGCTTCTCAGCTAGCGGCGTGTGCAACAAGCGTCAGTGTCATTTCCGACACGAGTGTCCCTCTTGCTCTGGCCCTCACACCGCCTCCGCATGCCCACGGGCTGGTGGGTCATGAGGCAGAGGTAGGGGTGGGCAGGGGGCAGTCAGAGCTTCCTCTGACGGGGCTAGCCACACAAAAGGCCCCCTACCCAATTAATATCCCTATGCTGGAACAATGGCTTTCCGCTTATCCTAGACGGGATGATACGAGGTACCTGCTAGAAGGTTTCCAGTTTGGCTTTCGTATTCCATTTAGGGGTGTCCGGGGATCGCAGGATGCCCCGAACTTACTTTCTCTGCAGGGTAAGGAGGAGGTCGCTGCACAAAGCATAGCTAAGGAGGTTAAGGCTATGAGAGTTGCGGGGCCCTTTTCTGAACCACCATTCCCTAACTTGAAGGTCTCCCCCCTGGGGCTAGTGCCTAAAAAGACCCCAGGTGAATTTCGCTTAATTCACCATCTATCTTACCCTGCGGGTTCCTCGGTCAATGATGCTATTCCTGATGACCTTTGCTCAGTCAGGTACACGTCGTTTGATCAGGCCCTACGGATGGTACGCTCCTGTGGTCCCGGGGCCCTCCTGGCAAGGTGTGATATCAAATCGGCATTCCGATTACTGCCAGTGCACCCCGAGGACTTTGAGCTGTTGGGTTTTCATTTCCGAGGAAAGTTCTATGTAGATAAGGCCATGCCTTTTGGCTGTTCTATTTCATGTTCGGCATTCGAACGATTTAGCACTTTCCTCCAATGGGCCTTTGTTCGCAGGTCAGGGTCCCGGTCTGTAGCCCATTACCTTGATGACTTTTTGTTTGGGAGTGAACGGGGCTCGGATATGTGTACGCGTCTCCTTACTACATTTAAGTTGCTTATGCGGGAACTGGGTGTCCCCTAAGCGCCTGAAAAGACTGAGGGCCCAGCCACCAAGCTCACCTTTTTAGGTATCGAAATTGACACTGTCGCACAGGCATCCAGGTTACCCATTGACAAGGTGACTCGGATCTCTGCGGCGATTCTGGCACTGATTGCCAAGCATAAAGTGTCCCTTCGTGAGCTACAGGTCCTTCACGGCCACCTCAACTTTGCCTGCAGGGTGGTGACACTGGGCAGAGCTTTTGCCAGGCGTCTGTGTGATGCCATGGCTGGCCTATTAAAACGCCACCACAGGGTCCGGCTGACCAGGGGCATACGGGCAGACCTTTCGGTTTGGCTCACATTCCTCCAGGATTTTAACAGGGTCTCTTTTTGGAGATCAGACCTTATGGTCTGCCCTAAATTTCAAGTACAGTCGGATGCCTCTGGCTCTCTGGGTTATGGAATTTATTTTGAGGGGCGGTGGGCATATGGCCGATGGCCTCACGCATGGCAGGGCACGGATCGCCTCCGTGATCTTACTTTCCTGGAATTTTTTCCCATTTTGGGAGCATTAATGATATGGGGCGACAAGTGGGCCAATTCTGTGGTCCATTTTTGGTGTGGCAATGCTGCAGTGGTGCACATTGTTAACGCCCAGACGTCCAAATCCCCTAGGGTCATGGCATTGGTTCGTCAATTTGTCTTGGGAAGCCTACGCCTCAATGTGCTGTTCAGGGCCAGACATGTACCAGGTATTAATAACGATATTGCTGATGCTTTATCCCTCCTGCAGATCTCCCGGTACCGTGCCTTGGCTCCGGAAGCAGAGGAATTCCCCTCGCCACTCCTGGCCGAGATTTGGATGTTTGGCGAGGAGAGGTGAACTGGGCGATCGGCATGTCATTGGCACCTCGCACGCGTAAGGCGTATCAGCATGCTTTCATACAATTTAGAACCTTTTGTGGGCAACTCCAGTTGCCTGAACTGTGGCCAATACCAGTAGACCAGGTTTTACAATACATGGTTTATCTTCACGGTCAGGGGTTAGCCCCCCGTACTATAGCTACTAGGCTTTCGGCACTGGCATTTATGGCCAAGGTGCGGGGCTTCGCTGACTGCATGAATGACTTCCGCATACACCATGTTTTGGAGGGGTGGACACGTGAACATGGCCGCTGCCCAGACACACGTCACCCGATTTCACCAGAGGTTCTTACCCACCTTGCACGAGGCTGGCATAACTTATGTTATGATAGGTATGAGGTGGCTCTTTTTCACGCAGCTACCACTGTAGCCTTCTTTGGAGCACTCCGCATCAGTGAGTTGGTACCACTGTCTAAGGTGGATGCGTTTCATAGGGCACTGGAACTCGACGATGTCTATGTTACACATGATTGGGCTCAGTTGAGGATACGGTCCTCAAAGATTGATCAGCACGGCGTAGGCAGTGGAGTTAGACTGCTACGATGTTCCATTGAAGACATCTGTCCGGTTGGTGCCCTACATGAGTTTTTGGCAGTGTGTGGTCCATTTTTCTGCCACCAGGATGGGTCTCCCCTCACTAAATTCCAGTTTTGGAAGGTGACCGCTATGGCACTTCACAGTGTGGGCCTCCCCGGGGCTCGTTACGGCACCCATTCCTTTAGGATAGGTGCTGCGTCCACTGCGGCTGCGTTTGGGTACTCTGAGGCTGATATACGCCGGATGGGCAGATGGGGATCCATGCGCTTTGCATTATACGTACGCCCCCTCCATGCATGAGTACCAGTTATGTCATTGTCCCCCTTTCTTCTCCCTGTGTGTCCCCACACACCGGTGGCAGTATGGCTGGTGGGCCACAGTTACGTGCACTGGGCAGCGCAGTATGCTGCGGCGACAGAGTGGGGACCCCATCTCGGGCTACGTGCAGCCGCACGTATGCGATGGTACGGTAAGCGCGGTATGAGATGGCGGGAACTGTTGCCATTCCTGTTTTCCATCAGGGATGCTGGACTGCCTGATGTCCTTGTCCTGCACCTCGGTGGCAATGACCTCGCCCAGGTCACTGGCCTTTCTTTAAAATTCACGATCTGCAGTGACCTAGCCTATTTACATTATGTATGGCCGTCCATGCGGCTGCTATGGTCGGACATTGTGCCAAGACATACTTACATGGGAGGCATTGACCTCCGTGCCCTTGACCGCGCTCGCCGGTCGGTGAACAGGGCTGTTGCCCGGTTCCTAGCAGACAAGGGCTTAGGGACAGCCATCCGGCACCCTAGGTGCAGGATTATGATCTCTATGCAGGAGATGGGGTCCACTTGTCAGCCAGAGGTATGAACCTCTTTATTGAGGATATGCAAGCAGGCCTGGTGACCGAACTGACGGTCTGGGGGGGGGTGAGTCATCTTTGACGCCTTCCCATGTGGCGGGTAGCACTGGTAAGGTAAAGATTTATGACCCATAGGTATCCAGCAGGTTCGCTATTGACTGGCCAACACATAGACAGGTACAGGGGAAATAGGTTTGGCCGGTCAAGGGCGAACTAGGCAAGGGGTGATGGCAGGAGCTTCACAGCCTGCATCACCTTGATAATTAACAGATACACATCATAGGGTGGGGTCAGTAGATAGTTTATTGACTCCGGTCAACAATTTGTTTATGTCAACAAAAAATTGATACAAATAGTTACATGTAGCCAATTGCCATTGGCATTTTGGGAGGAACCTTACCAGTGTTACTGCGGCCTGCTTGCCTTAAAGAATTACAATTGGATGATTACACCAATTGAAAGTTATAATTCGGACTAGGGCATTATTCAATAAAAGTGGCCCGATGCCTTTATCCATATACCGGTGTCTGAGTCATTCTTTGGGGGGTGCACATGCAAAGCAAATGTGCTGACCTGCAGAGATGACTGGAATGGGTCTCTTTGGATCTGATAGTCAGGACGATCCTTTGTGGTTTTGCAGTGAGGAGAGAAAGTGAAAGTGTTTGATTTCAGGTGGCTGGATTAGAGATTTGAGGAGCTGTGTAAGGGAAAAAGTAATTTTGCTTTTGATTGCCCATAGATAGCACTCTTTGCTGGGAAGGTTTGGTTGTGTTGTAATATTCTCAGCACCTTGGTTTTGTTATGTACAGATGGCTCCTGATGTATGCTCTCAGCAACTTCTGGGGTTGAAGCTGAAGCCATTGAGAGGGATGTGGCATCCTTCCCTGAGCTGTTAACTCTTTGCTGTAGCTAGGCTTGGAATTGGAAAAAGTCCAGAGACAGAGTTTCCATCTGGTCTTGAATTTTGTTGAGGCATTCAAATAGCACAAGGAGTGATTTGGCAAAGACCAGGCATGCTTCTCACAGTTATTTTGTGATAATTTCCAGCTGTTGCTATTGTTCAGATTGCCCTGTGCTGATGAGTGAATATTCCCTTGGAGAGATTTCTTTCTTTTCTGGGATTGTTTCTTTTGACGGGGCAGTTATAAGAGCAAAGGATGTTTTACTTCTCCAGACTGCTGCTGCTTGGCTGATGGGAGAAAGGGTTCCATTTCATTTTGCTTTTTCTCCCATGCCTTCTGTTGGGAGGGGGGAGGTCACATCATGTGGGCTTTCCCTCTGCCTTTTCTTGTTCCTGGGGGGTTGGGTTGGGTATGCCCTTGGCTGCCATGTCTGGGGCTTTAAAATGCTCGAATGGTGGTTGAGCTGTTAGCTTTTGGCCATGTTTACCCCCTCCCCTGCTCCATCTTGAGACACTGTCATTGGTGGTCATTTATCCTAGCTGGCATGCTCTTCCTTCTGCAGTTTTTGCAGGAAAGTTCCAAAGGACACCAATGTCAAGAGACAATGCTCCTGTAATACTGGACAAATCAAAACCATAGAACATATTCTCTGCATCTGCCCTTTCTATAGAGACATTTAGAACAAATTCATATCTCCGCTGCTTTGCAAGTATCCTTTCTGGTCAAACAGCACATACACCCACAGGGGTTTACCTGACAAAAACCCCACCTTCACCCACAACACTGCCAGGTTCTGTGCCACAGGTTTTAAGATCAGAGCAACACTCCTGGCAGGTCCTTAGCTAACTAAACTATCGGCACAACATCATAGGCTTAGTAAAACAATCAAAGCAATCACACTTACTGTATATACCACCCCATAGTGCTTAGTGCACTCTCTGGGTGGTTCACAAGTTAATTTAGCATAGTACTTGTTGTAATATTAGAAATCTTAAGTACTAATTATGTATATATGTTTCTCAACTTCTGTTTCTGCTATACTATGCTGGTCTTAGACTGTAATAAATATTTGATTTGGTTTATCAATACCACATTGTCATTTGCAGTTAGGAAGTTCCAATGGATTCGTCTTGCGATCCAATGGATCTTGGTCTCACTATGACAGATGGAGGAGCTCTTTTCAACTGAGACAAAGGTGAATGCAAAGATCCTAGGGATTTTCAGTGACTCTTGGCAGTGTCTGCTATGAGGAGAGGCCAGTGAATAGACATCTCCCAATTGATCCTCTCCCCCTCCATAGGCAATGTCGAATATGTCAGATGGACAATTCTATCTCCAGCCTGACAATGATCCTCTTTACCAAGATCTGATTGTTAGCTGTCAGTGAGAAAAATATTCGATTCTGGGACGGGAGTATAATGGAACTTTATGGCTGAAAGTTTTGATGAGATGGTGATGGATCATTTGGTGGCAGATTGCAGAAGGTGTGTAGCGGAAGAAATTTTGACAAGGAGTGGGTTATAACTGAAACAGAGTTTTGATGTTGAAAGAGTGATGGAGAGGCTTGAAAAAAAGATGTTTGAATGAGAATTTGAAGCGGTGAAGCAATATACTGCAGCAGAAAGAAGACAGAAAATGCCAGATACATGACTGTTGTGGGAGAGCAGGCAATATGTCTGCTGAGGAAAGACTGGAATGTGAGATAGACAATGTTGAAATTGAAGGGATTGTGGCCCTTCAATTAGAGTTGGTGGTTATGATGAGAATTTGCTGATGTTTGATAGCTTGTGTGAAGCTGTGTGTGATTCAGTCTGGTCAGGTATGATTTTGAACTATGACCACTAGGCTATGAAGACCCAACTTCCTACATAGCTGTCAAGTATCCATTATTGCCTGGGAAAACCCCATAATTTAGCCCCTCTTCCGGCCATCACGTATTTTTAAAAAATAATCTCCCGTTTTTTTAAAAAAATATCCAGGGTTTGTGTAGATCTCCCACATATGTATTATTGTATTATTATTATATCTTTATTCATGAGGTATGTGCCTCATACCAGAGCCAGAGAAGAAGAGTGTTGGGCTCCCCCGGTGGAGAAAGAACCGCCCCCTAGGCACTCCCCTTAGCACGACTGCCTCCGCTCACAGAGAACAAGGCAGCAGGCCAACCTTACTGTAATAATTCTATTTTAAATCTATTTCTTCATTCTATGCTGTGTCACACTGTGGCTGTGGCCTACTCTGTGGGTGTGGTCATGTGACTGGGTGGGCATGGCCATGTGAAATTAACTTTTAAAAGAATTTACAAAAAACCACAGCTTCCCATGGCTCGACTATTATTAGTTTCTGGAGCTCAGCCTTTTAATTAAAGTATATGCTTCTTTGCTCCAAATATCAAGCCCTTGCTCTATGGGAGACTCCCAAATGAGGCTGGCTACGAGGTGGCCCTTTGCCTCAGTGGAAGGAATATTTACAAACCTCTTAAGACTCTGCAGTGGCTCAGGTGATTAAGACGCTGACTGGGAGGCAGAAGGTCAGCAGTTCAAACCCCAAGTACTGTTCGATAGAATGAACTCCTGTCTCTGTCCCAGCGCCTTCCAGTCTAGCAGTTCGAAAGCAAGAAATTGCAAGTAGATAAACAGAGACCACTTCGGTGGGAAAGGCAACAGTGTTCCATGACCTCCTGTGCCTAGTCATGCTCGTCACATGACCACAAAACGGCGGAAATGCAGGCAGCACAGGCTCTTTGGCTCTAAACAGAGATGAGCACTGAACCCTAGAGTCAGATATAACTGGCTTTTGAGCAAGGACAACCTTTACCAAGGATTTTTTAAACATAAAAACCTGAGCTCTTACACAACTAAGCAACATAACAGAAACAAATAAATATTTATATATTTCTGCAATAAAAACAGCCACTGAATAAAAATAACTCCAAACCATTTCAAAGGACACACAAATAGAAGAAACCAAAGAAAGATGAGGCAGCAAAAGGAAGGCTTACCAGACCTCTTCAGGGAAGAGTAACTCCAGGGGCAGAAAGTAACACCTTTCTCCTGCTCAGCAATTGAACTATGGCTGGGAATTCTGGGATTTGTAGTAGTGAAAACAAACTTGGGCTTCCCTCTGAAATTCCCCCAGTCACATTGCTGACTATGGTGGAGAAGGGAGTTGTGGGAAAGGACCATTTCTGGTTAAAGAAGCCACCTCTTCTCATGTCCTGCCTCTCTAGGAATTTCTTGTTCTTGTGGCTTTTAACCCTCCCAAAGCCAACCCCAAGGATCCTTCTCTCCAAGGAGATCGAAGGGGGAAAGCCCTTGTCGAAAAATCAAAGAACTTCCCCACCTACTTTAGAAAAAATGAAAGCATGTGTTTCCTTCTTAATAATCAAAGCTATTGCCACTGGCCACTACCCACTCTAAGCCTGGAGAAGGCTTTACCAGGGCACTTTTAGCCTATTGCCCAGTTGCAAGGAAAACCTGAGTCCCTAAGCCCGGAAGTGTCTGCCCTGAAGGGGAAAGATAGGCTGCGCCTAGGACTGGCAGGAATATTTAACTTTTCCCCAACCCAAGATGTCTGGGGAAGGTCCCTGGCCATTCTCGATGGCAAGAGCAGACTCCTCTTCCTCCCCTCCCAAAGCTGAAGCAGGGAGGAAAGGAAAGGAAGTGGGCATGGACAGGCTGCCGTGATATTGCCCAGCAAAGAGGAAAGTGGGCGTTGCCATGGGGAAGTTTTACTACCCCATACTTGAGCTGGTGCAATCCGGGAGATGCCCATCACTGATTTTATAGCACCATTTACAATGGGGGAAACCACCAGTCTGACCTGTTCAGCTGTAGAATGCTCTCACATATTACTTTCAGCAGGCTCCCTGTAGATATTTTGTAAGCTGATTAAAGTTGAACTATATAATTATGCATCCAGAAACATTTTGCCTATGTTTTGAATTGTCCCCTCTACTGATTATGGCATTTTGTTCCACTATCATGTTTTTATTTTTTAATTTGTTTATTATAAATTATGTTACTCTTTGGCTTTCTGGGGTGTGTAATATTATAGTTGCTCTATTATTTGTGCAGCCACCCAGAGTATGGTGTATTTTAGATGGACATTTAATTAATTATCATTCAACTGTACATCTAAAATTAATTAATTAAATTTATACTAAAAACCACTATATTTTCATGCAAATCTGGAAATAGAAAAATGCATTAAGTCAAAAACCATAGAAACCTCAATAGTAAACGAATGGTGTTAATGACCGAAGCAGTGCTTATTAAATTTTATATTCATTCTGATAGCTTAGAACAGGGTACAGATGAGGTGATTGTTCTTGTTTCCTCTTATCAAGAGAAAGTCTACTAGTGAAAGTGAAGTTTATGAGATTTTGCATTGAGTCTTCTAGTTTAGAAATATTGAAGCCTGGCAGAAATGTGTAAACATTACATTAAGAAATAGAAAATTCATGCCTACAAATGGTCTTGTATAATGCAAGCAAATTGTCAGCTAAAAGATACAAGGCATCAGAGTAATATGTTTTCAATAACTCTGAAGTGGGGTACACAGAAAGAGCCTCCTCGAAGATTGTGGTATTTTTGAACCACAATTGGGCATACCCTGGGCAACGGCAACCTTGTGGCAGCTGTTTTTTCTCACACTAGGTAAGGCAAAAGGAACTGCAGAATGGAGTCACCAAAAGCTGCCTTCGTTTTGGCAGTTTAACATCTAACGGAGACACAGAAGAAGTCTCTCAAGTATTTTATGCATAGAAATAATGTGGGTGAATAAAGCTTGTAAAATTAGCCAAACTAATGTTGTCTTGACTCATTTGTCTTTGTTCATGTCACTGTGAGTGAAAACAGTGATGTATTCTCATTCTCTGAAGAAGAAATTTAGCAAGTCTGGAGGCTAAATTTTAGCCAGGAGACCAGAATGATTAATAACTGTACCTTGACACCCACATGAATTTTGATATGATTGTCACAATAATTTGATTCACTCTTGTATTTAACCCTTTCAGAAATAAAAGTTAGCTGTTGCAGACAACCACATACTCAAACTACCAAAGAGTGTTATAAAGTCCCTTGGTGCTTTGAGATATTGTTCAGGTGCCATACTCTTGACCTTGATAGCAGTAAAAACAGTAGTGACAAATACACATATAAACACATAAAAACAAATTAGCCATACTATTTAATATTTATCAATCATAGTTAAACAATTTGTAGAAACACTATTTATTCAGCATTGGTTATCATTTTCTAGAATTTATTTTGCTTCTTTCAGTCACATAGAGAACTAGCCACTATGCAGGGACTAGATTAGCCTCCCTTTGAAGGCAGTCACCCTTCAAATTACCTGTGGAGGTCTTACTCAGATCAACTTCTTTTGAAATTCCTCCTGCCATTGTTCATGGACCTGTAGGCAAATCTCCACAGATATGTTCTCTCTGTGTGTCCAAGCTTTAATGGCCAAACCATTTCATGAAACATAGAACCATCAATAAAATGAACAATGTACACTGTGAAAAACGTGCCCTTCAAGGGTTAATAGTGAAATCAGATTGCCTAAAAGAAGTAGAGATCAGACAGGCTTGGAGGTGAGAAAATTGTCTGCAGCTAGGAGGGTCTAGAAGAGCTTACCTTAAATCTTCCATCCCAGAAAAGAAGAGTCTTGGGATTATTAACAGCTAAGGGTGATTAATGAGGGATACCAGGGCTGGCCAGCAAGGGATCTCTAACAGCTTTGGTCTTGGGCTAGTGCTTTGGCATCCTCCCATATCATTTCCAGGGTTTCCAATTCTCCTATGAAATTTTATCACCATGTGTTTCAAGGGCATCCTTGTTGTCATTTTTCATTAGGAGGGATCCAACCTATTGCCACCTTAGGGTTATTTTTTCCTCCATATGGAAAATATGGCCTGCTATTTGGAGTCATCTTTGTGCAACAATGTTTGTAATTTGCACAAGCCACTCTTTCAAACTACAGTAATACCTCATATAAAGTCTGCTTCATACAACATCGGATTCATACAACATTGCCTAATTCCTTGAAAAAAGTTGCCTCATACAAAGTCGTGCGACTTTGTATGAGGCATTGGGGTTTTCCCAGGTTGCATTGTGTGTGGGCAGTATAAAAGGCAGGACACATGCATGCATTGCTCCTGTGGGTTTTGCATGAGGCGAAGAGTGTTTAGGAGTGGTTCTGAGCACGATTTTGGATTTTTTTGAATTTTTTCATCAGAATTTTTAGAAGCATTCCTGGGATTTTTGCAGCATTCTTCAGGTTCTTGGACAATCAGGGTTGCTTGACATGTTTTTGTAAAGTTTTTAGCCTTTAGACAATGATTTCTTAAAGTTCTGTCAGTTTCCTGTCTGTTTCCTTGACTTTGCCCTGAGGTCTGTGCTGTTACAGTACAATGTATCTCTATGGAAAAGACGTTGTATGAGGCATCGTGGCAAGGATTTGGACATTGTATGAGGCATCTCGGCTAGGATTTTGCATGCCTCATACAAAGTCCAAATCCGTATGAAGTCCAATCTTGTGGAACCAAGTTTGGACGTTGTATGAGGTATCACTGTACTTCCTCATTGGTAATGTGGCCAAAATAGTTATTCTTTAAAATTCGGCAGAGCCATCTCTGCTGGAAGACATCAAGTCTCTTGTTGATATTTGCTGATGCCTTCCAAGTCTTGCAGGCATAGATGGCTGTCAGGATCACTATGGACATGGACAAATGGAGTTTAATTTTCAGCTATATGAATTGCAAGGACCAGATCTTATTCATTGTCCAGAAGACTGCTGTTGCTTTTCCAAGGTGGCTTTGACATCCACCTCTGCATTACCATTTTAAGCGATCACACTGCCCAAATGAGTAAACCTTTGCACTTTCTCTAGCTTCTGTAACCTGAGTATGATTCCCTGCATCATGATTGTGGAGTTAAACTGGGATGAGATGGCCACGGGGAGGTCTAAATATGGGGAGAAATTGCCCTACTGCCCCAGCACCCCAAATTTCCATCGACCAGAGCAAGATCAGGCAAAGGGAGGATGGATATAATAGTGGGCTAGAGACCATCATTGTGGGCATTTGGGTTTAACTTTCCTGTGTGTGGATCACTGAGGGTTCAAGTCCACTTAGAGGAAGTTGCACCATGGAGTCCAGGAAACAGTAGTATATAGTTAGCAAGGGGGAAAGACTGATGCTCTAATCTGGCTTGCAAACAGCCATGCAAGGCTGCTAAGGTTCCACTCTTTTGTGGACAGAAAAGTTTGTTTTAACTTTCTTTTGGCTTTTTGATTTGGCAGTTTTAATTTCCACCTCAGACAGAGTCCATGTGCGGGTGAAGGTCCTTTTCTTTTGTGTGTTTGCCACCCTGTTTTATCTTGTTGTTCCATTCTTTTGGTTTGGTTTTAACAATAAAGTTAAGAAAAGCCAATTTTGGAGCCATTGCATTCACTGGGTATTCTGGGGTGCTACATCCAGTTCCTGATTCTTAAATGCCTGGATGTAGATCGAGAGTGGCAATTGCTTGGATCATCTACTGAAAGGAAGGCAGGTGCACGGAAGACCTAGCCTGCAAGTTCATTCCTTTTGTAGGACACACTCCTGGCAAAGAATGGAAAGGAATAGAAGGAACAGGGAGCCTTTCCCTGGCTGGAGCAAAAAGAAAGCCTGAGGGGCACTGCCAAGAGCCACAAAGGGGTGCTCCTTGCTACCCCTGGGATCCATCTTTTCATACAAACCCTACAAAAATTGTAATATTCACACCACCTTCCCATCTCGAAATATTAGATATGCATCTGACAAAATGATGGAACTGCCATCTTGATCCCATGCTTGTCATTTCCCAGGTGGCCATATCAGGTTGCCTACTGTTGAAAAGCATTTACTGGATTTTCTTGATTTGACCCAGAAAGACTATTTGTTCTTCTGAACAAATGTAAATACTAGTCTCACCATAACAGAAGCCAATTAGTTGTGAAGTGTCATATCGTTAAGACCTGGGAAGCAGATCTTACCCTACTTATTATAGGAGGAGACAAATAATGGCTCTTCATTCCTTGGAATGCAATTTCCATTAACCCTAGCCAGCACTACCAATGATCATGGCTGATAGCAATTGCAGATCAACAACATTTGGAAGGTTGCAAATTGCTCTCCTCTGTATTATAAGAATAATATTCAGATCACTGTGCAATACTTGAGTATCTTAAAGGCAAATACTCCTCCAACTCTACAACATCTTTGTATGCAGCTTTTGTAGATTTAAAGTATGCTTTTGATTCTGTTTCAATACAATTGCTTTGGAGAAAATTAGGGAAATCTACTATAGACAGACACCTTTTATTTTTAACACAAGCGCTTCATGATAACACCACTATCAGAGTAAAGTGCAGCGCTCAAGGTCACCTTTCTAACCCCATTAAAACACTGAGGGGGGTCAGACAGGGTTGTGTGCTCGCACCCACCCTGTTTAATATTTATATCAATGACATAGTTGAACATTTGCAACATAGAGATTTCCACTCACCTAAACTAGCTAGCAAGCACATATCTTTATTGCTATATGCAGACAATGTGGTATTGCTTTCAAGAACTCCCATTGGGATGTGTAGGGTCTTGTGTGCATTGTCCACTTATTGCCAACTGAACCAGCTGGAGGTCAACTATTCAAAAACAAAGATAATGGTTTTGCTAATAATCCCAAATCGCATGTCTCGTACTTATACCATCAGCACATAGAACAGGTGCAACACTATAAATATCTTTGAGTGATTTCTCAATCCAATGGCCACAGAAATTCCCATATTGCACACTTAGCAACAAATGCCCAGAAAAGTGCAGGAGCAATCCAGAAATTTTTCTGGGAAAAGGGTGGGCACAATATTGTGGTTGCTCTTAAACTCTGTATGGCAAAACCTCTTGCACAGATGTCATATGGGACTCCATTTTGTATGGGTACAAACATTACCAGCTTAGAGAAAATGCAATCAAAATTTTTGAGATCAATACTTCAGATACCATCTAGTATTTCTAATGCTGCAGCCAGGCTGGAAACTGGAATGTATACTGTTCAGGCCAGACTTAGGATATGTTTGTTATGATATTGGCTAAAACTGTTATTTTCCTCAAATGGATTTTTGGAACTAATACTGTCAGATATTACAGCGGCCCCGTGGATATCTCTTCTCAAAGGAAAATTGGCTTCATATGGCCTCTCTAAGCAGTTTGTTGTTTCTCTCGGTCCTGTCCGAGCTAAAGAGACAATAAAGTAAAGGATATTGGATATCCATTGGCAACTAGATTTAAATAAAGTAATTAGTCCACTTTTTGTAATGCCCCCACCCAACAATACCAGGCCCCTATCTTATTTATCCACCTTGAATAACCCAGAGCATCGGAGATTTTATATTCTTCTGCGCTTCAATATGCTACCATCAGCATTCAGAGATGGGTTATTTAAGAAAGTTCCTGTTCAGGAGCATCTATGTATCTGGCAGGCTGGGAAGGTAGAGACGTCTGAGCACGTACTCCTACAATGCCCACTCTATGACAGCCTCAGACGTGACCTCTTTGCTGCACTCCCCCAGATGGAGTTGAACAACTACATGTTCAGAGGTATGCTCTCAGACATATCCACTGACCTGACGGCTGCTGTAGCCAGATTTGCCTGGAGGACTACTAGGTTATGCACCATAGGGTGAATCAGTTACAGTGGCAGGTTAAAAACCAACAATAATGATTTTATTCCACACTAGTAATTATGTCTTACATCCAATTTACGCAATTATATTCGCCACATGCACATGTGCACTTTCTAACTGCTATTATAACTTTTAAACTGTTTTATATGCTGTTTTATTCTTTTAAATTAGATACTGTTCTTCTCCCTATTGTAGCACAAATATAAAAACTGATTTTATTCTATTTTGTTTTAATACCAATTAATGTGTTGTTGATGGTGTATTTTGTCAGTATTTCCTGGACATAAACACCCCTTTTCTGCAACTGGCCACTGACCGCAATAAAGGATTGATTGATTGAATAATATTCAGTGCATATGCTGTTTCCAAGTGTTCTCTTCTGGACAAAGTAACTAACATGTAGGCTTGGCATTGCATTTCTAAATATTTCCCCTTGTCTACCTCATGGGCAACATCTTGTTTGGACTCTCTGGTTTATTTCTTATCTGCCAGAGATTTTTGTTCTGATGAAGTTGGATTGCCAAGAACCAAAGAGGCAGATGGATCATTTGCTATATAATGCAAGCTACCCTCTTGAAAAGCAGAGGTAAGGGCTCACTGTTGCCCAATCTGTGTGAAATAAGAGCTGTGTGTAGTAGCATCGGAGGGTGAACAAATGTATCTCTTTCCATCCTTAGTATTGAACTGTGATCATAAAGGGGGCAGGTCAATTAGACATCTAGTTTGCATATAAAATACCGTGATATGATGTGAGAAAAGGTAACATTAGGATAGTTATTTAGCACTTGATAGGTCAAAAGGAACATGATAAATTATATACTTACAGAGGTTAGTTGAAGATGCAACAAAACAGAATGTCACAGTTTTAAGTATCATCAGCTTCAAGAACGGATGTGCACTACTAGACTGTCTGGATAGAATTAAACACTTAGTGAAATGAAATAATACATGTGTGTGATGAATATTGATATATTGTAGACAATATGTCATGCCCAAGAGTGTAGTTCTGAACTACTTATAGTCAAGAAGCCTCATTGAATCCTCATTGGTCTCATTAGGAATTTTCTCTGAGTGACACAAACTAAGCAATTCATTTCATTTTTCATGCTTGAACTCTCAGATGAAGTCAGATTTCACAGAGCTGATTATGAAATGTGTTGTTCTTCATATTTTTATATAAAACTGAAGTATTCTACAGATCTAACTGGATACCTTTACCTGCTGTTTTTGGATGACAACAAGGGGAGGGGTATCAGGAGGCACCTACTTCTGGTGCCCCTTCCATTGCCTCATCCAGACGGGGAGTTTAAAAGGATACTGGAGCAGGCACTGATGCTGCTGCCGCTGCAGAGGAATCTCTTGAGCCTCTTCTGGGGTCTGCCATCAGCCCCGGGATGGGAGGCACCTGCTCCTGGTGCCCCTCCCCTTGTCTCGTCTGGGCAGGGAGTTTAAAAGGATGCTGGAGCAGGTACTGCTGCTGCTGCTGCAGAAGGAACTCTCGAGCCTCTCCTGGGGCTTCGCTGAAGATGGTGAGCCTGGGCTTGGTCAAGGTTGCGGTGCCCTGGAGACCGATCTCTGGATTTGCTAATTTTCAGTTGTGGCGCCGCTGGATGGGCATTTGCGGGATGATCATAGCATATGGTATTTTGTATTTTGTAACTGATATGATTATTGCATATTGTATTTGTATCTCTGTATGCTATTGAATCTTATTGAAATTGTATTTTACTATACTTTTTTGTATTTATTGAGTATTGTGCTTTATATGCTGATGGAACTATTGTGTATGGTGTATTGATTATTGTATTGTATTTATCTTTTTTTGTATTATTGCTTTGTCATATTGTACCTGCATTGATATGTTGGAAGCCGCCCTGAGTTGGCCTGCGCTGAGTAGGGCGGGGTATAAATTAAAAATTGAATTGAATTGAATACTCCAAAGTATCAGAGAGAGAGAAAGAACCATTGTTCATAGTGTTACTGCCTGAAATCTTTCTTAGCGAAGGTGACTGAGAAAAAAAAAATGACCTGGATGCTAATCATTCATTTGACACCCCAGGGCTCATAAATAAAGTCAGGCAATGACGGAAAGCAGACAGTGAAAAGTCATATAATTGTGGCCATTAGAAAAATAAGTGTGTACATATACATATACATATACATATACATATACATATACATATACATATACATATACATATACATATACATATACATATACATATACATATACATATACATATACATATACATATACATATACATATACATATACATATACATATACATATCTCTCTCAATGGACCAAAATTCATTGAGATTTAGTCTTTTTCTAGCTCTCTGAATGTGATCAGATGGGCATTTGCAGGGATGGTTGGTTTGCTCCTTTTGTCAACAATTGCTAGAGTGAAGCAACCTATCCCCAGAGCTACTGTTTTTCAGATGCAGGTAGGGTCACTTCATTTTAGTTCATTTTCAGCACATGTGATCTCAGGAAAGAAACCAAGGTAGACATGAAGATTTTAAATTTTCCTTCAACTTAGACTTGGGAAATTAAGCACTTCCACCATTAATTCCTAAGGCGGCAAAAGAAGGAAGCAATTTTTAAAAAGAGGTCTGATTTTTTAAATTAATGAATTGAGCAGTGGGTTGGACTCAATGGACTAAAAGGCCGCTTCCAACTCAGTGATTCTATGATTCTATGACAGCAATGATGAGCTATACAACTTACACAAAATTTTTTTAAAATCAAAACTTCCTCCTAGAAACAGGAGGAGAGAGGAGGGGGTAAAAGAAGGGACTTTTGTTTTCTGTTTTCATTGTTTGTATTTGAATGCAAGAATCAGACCAAATATCAAAATAGACTTCTTCTCAACCTTGTTGTCATGTGCCATCAAATCAGAAGACCCTAACATCTGACCTTGAGTGACCCTGTTTTGACCACTTCAACCTATGTAAATAAGCCTTCTCTCTCTCTCTCTCCATCCATACATCTATCCATGTATTCAAAGGAGAGAATTTTATTGTCTTTATCATTGGGGTGGTGGTGGTGGTGGTGAGAGATTAATGCAGAACAGTAGCATGATGACTAACATATAGATGACTTACCAAACCAATAACAAATTTAAAACAAATAATTCCTTATTTCAAGAAACCACTTCTCCCAGATTTACAGATATGGGAAAATGCCTCAGGAGTTTGAAATAGTATTTTTTAAAACTCAACTGGACATGAAACATAGAATAATGGATTTGGAAGGGGCCTATATGGATATCAGTTCAACCCCCTACTCAATGTAGGAGTCCAAAGAAAAGTATATCTGATAGATGGTTGTCTAGTTTTCCCAATATTGGAGTGCTCACCATCTCTCAGATAATTGGTTCCATTAAAATACTGGTCTAATAGTTAGAAAGTTTTTCTGATGGGATGGGAGAAGAGACTGGCCCCAGCTGTGAGGCAGCCAGCGCGGCCATAAGGAGATCTGCCACGCTGGACACGCCGGACCCTCTGGACTTGCTGGATGCCCCCCCCCCCCCTGGTGAGAGCAGCGGCAGGAGAAGAGACTGGCCCCAGCTGTGAGATAGCTGGCACAGCCATAAGGAGATCTGCTATGCCAGAGATGCCGGACTTGCCGGAGGCCCCCCCCCCCAGTGAGAGCGGGGGTGGGAGAAAAGACTGGCCCCAGCTTTGAGGCAGCCGGCATGGCCATAAGGAAACCTGCTGCACTAGACCCACCAAACCTGCTGGACTTGCTGGACGCCCCCCCCCCCCGTGAGAGCGGGGGCAGGAGAAGAGATTGGCCCCAGCTGTGAGGTGGCTGGTATGGCCATAAGGATTCTCTCGGGCCTTTTTCTGGTGGCTTCCTAATCAGAATTTGTGCTCTGTGAGAACGTCGAGCCTTGGACTCCATCCGAGATGTGAGCTTTGGGCTCCGTCCGTAAGTTATTGTATTGATTGTATTATTATATTGTTAAATACCTTATTTATATTTATCTTTTCCTGAATTGTATTTTTGCTTTTGCTTCTGTGATGGATATTTGTATTGTATCAACTGCACTGTATTGTAATGTTTAATTTCTGAATTCGTATCATTGCTTTTTGTATTGTAGTATTACTTGTTGTGAGCTGCCCTGAGTCGGCAAAAGCTGAGTAGGGCAGGATTCGAATAAAAATCTAATCTATTCTATAAATGAATTCCTAACTGTTGCTGATAATTTTCACTAGACACAGAAGAAGAACCTACAAACTGTGGAGGAAGACATTAGAGGATTGTTTGTTTGTTTGTTTTTTATTTATTATTATATACTGCCCCAATCAATAGACTCTGTACAGTGTACACAGTCCAGTGAACACCTCACTGGCTGCTCAGCAAAACTTAAAAACAATATAAAAACAGTTAAAAGCCTTTCAATAGAAGCTTCCTCTTTTTCTGTATCTAGGCCAGACATGCAACTGCTAAAATGAAGGAAACGGCAAAGGGGCCTGCCGCCGCCGCCACCGCCGCCGCCGGGCAGCCACCCCAGCCGGGGGTGAGGAGGAGGAAGAGAGCTGGGCGAGCGGCAAAGGGGCCTGCCGCCACCGCCGCCGGGCAGCCACCCCAGCCGGGGGTGAGGAGGAGGAAGAGAGCTGGGCGAGCGGCAAAGGGGCCTGCCGCCGCCGCCGGGCAGCCACCCCAGCCGGGGGTGAGGAGGAGGAAGAGAGCGGGGCGAGCGGCAAAGGGGCCTGCCGCTGCCGCCGCCGGGCAGCCACCCCAGCCGGGGGTGAGGAGGAGGAAGAGAGCCGGGCGAGTGGCAAAGGGGCCTGCCGCCGCCGCCGCCGGGAAGCCACCCCAGCCGCGGGTGAGGAGGAGGAAGAGAGCCGGGCGAGCGGCAAAGGGGCCTGCCGCTGCCGCCGCCGCCGCCGGGCAGCCACCCCAGCTGGGGGTGAGGAGGAGGAAGAGAGCTGGGCGAGCGGCAAAGGGGCCTGCCGCCGCCGCCGCCGCCGGGCAGCCACCCCAGCCGGGGGTGAGGAGGAGGAAGAGAGCTGGGCGAGCGGCAAAGGGGCCTGCTGCCGCCGCCGCCGGGCAGCCACCCCAGCCGGGGGTGAGGAGGAGGAAGAGAGCTGGGCGAGCGGCAAAGGGGCCTGCCGCCGCCGCCGCCGGGCAGCCACCCCAGACGGGGGTGAGGAGGAGGAAGAGAGCCGGGCGAGCGGTAAAGGGGCCTGCCGCCGCTGCCGCCGGGCAGCCACCCAGCCGGGGGGTGGAGGGGTGAGGAGGAGGAGGAGAGCCAGAGTCCCAGGCAAAGGATAAGTAACAGATATGCAAATGTAGAAGACCTAATATAGCAACTGACATAGAGACTTTATACTGACTAAACATAGAAACTGACATAGAGACTGTGTTTTAAAGTGTGATAATATGCATGATAATATGTTGTCTTAAATGTGTTAAACTTTTAAAAACTGTGATAAAATGTATGAGGAGAGAAAAATGGCGCAGACACCGGCAACAACGCCAAAAATCTTGCCAAGAGAACCTTATTGACCAAAACAAAAGGCAAAACAAAAGGGCAGGCTAGGTGATACAGGATGCTTAACACCACAGAGGGGAGAAAGGGGAGGGACAGGAAGGGGGAGGGGAAATGCAATGTTGCAAGGAACAATACTGCATAGGGACATGGAATGTGAGATCAATGAACCAAGGAAAACTGGAAGTGGTAAAAAGTGAGATGGAAAGAATAAGCATTGACATCTTGGGCATCAGTGAGCTAAAATGGACAGGGATGGGCGAATTCAGCTCTGGAAACCATCATATCTACTACTGTGGTCAAGAAAACCTTAGAAGAAATGGAGTAGCCATAATTGTCAATAAAAGAGTGAGAAGAGCAGTAATGGGATACAATCTCAAAAATGACAGAATGATGTCAGTAAGAATTCAGGACAAACCCTTCAATGTTACTGTGATCCAAATATTCGCACCAACCACTGGTGCAGATGAAGCCACAATGGACCAGTTCTATGAGGACTTACAACACCTCATAGAACAGACGCCAAGAAATGATGTCCAAATTATATTAGGAGACTGGAATGCCAAAGTAGGAAATCAAAAAGTGGAGGGAATAACAGGCAAATTTGGTCTTGGAGTACAGAATGAAGCAGGGCAAAGATTGATAGAGTTCTGCCAAGAGAACGCACTGGTCATAGCAAACACTCTCTTCCAGCAACACAAGAGGCGACTTTACACATGGACATCACCAGATGGCCAACACCGAAACCAAATTGACTACATACTCTGCAGCCAAAGATGGAGAACCTCCATACAGTCAGCAAAAACAAGACCTGGAGCAGACTGTGGCTCAGATCACAACCTATTGATCGCAAAATTCAGGCTTAGACTAAAGAAAATAAGGAAAACACGGAGACCAGAAAGATATCACCTAGACAGCATCCCTAAAGAATATGCGGTGGAGGTGATGAACAGATTCAATGGCTTAGACTTAATAGATAGAGTGCCAGAAGAATTATGGACAGAGATGAGGGACATCATGCAGGAAGCAGCAAAGAAAACCATACCAAAAGAAAAGAAGAGTAAGAAAGCAAAGTGGTTGTCTGATGAGGCTCTTAAAATAGCAGAGGAAAGAAGGAACGCAAAAGTCAAAGGAGAAAGGAAAAACTACAATCATTTGAACACAGAATTTCAAAGAAAAGCAAGGAGAGATAAGGAAAACTACCTAAAAGAACAGTGCAGAGAAATGGAGGAAAACAACAAAAGAGGCAGAACCAGAGATCTTTTCAAAAAAATTGGGGAAATTAAGGGAACATTTAAAGCAAATATGACCATGATAAGGGACAAAGAAGGAAAGGAGCTAGCTGATGCAGAAGAGATTAAGAAAAGATGGAAAGAGTACACAGAGGAACTCTACAAAAAGGATCTCAACACTCCTGACAATCACAATGATGAAGAAGTAGAACCTGAGCCAGACATCCTGGAGAGCGAAGTCATAAAGGCCCTAAAGAGCACTGCAAACAACAAAGTGAGTGGAGATGATGGTATCCCAGTTGAATTCTTTAAAGCGCTAAAAGATGACGGCGTCAAATTACTGCATTCAATATGCCAGCAGATTTGGAAAACAAAACAATGGCCACAGGATTGGAAAAGATCAGTATACGTCCCAATCCCAAAAAAGGGCAATGCCAAAGAATGTTCAAATTATCGAACAATCGCGCTCATCCCACACGCCAGTAAGGTGATGCTCAAGATAATACAGGATAGACTTCAGCAGCATGTGGAAAGAGAATTACCAGAGGTGCAGGCAGGTTTCAGAAGAGGCAGGGGGACTAGAGGCCACATTGCCAACATACGCTGGATCATGGAGAAAACAAAGGAATACCAGAAACAAGTTTACTTCTGTTTTATTGACTACACTAAGGCATTTGACTGTGTGGACCACAACAAGATGTGGCAAGTAATTAAAGAGATGGGAATACCAGAGCACCTCATATGCCTCCTGAGAAATCTGTACATGAACCAAGAAGCAACAGTTAGGACAGAACATGGAATGACAGTTAGGACAGAACATGGAATGACAGAGTGGTTTGGAATAGGAAAAGGAGTAAGACATGGCTGCATTTTGTCACCATGCTTATTCAACCTATACACAGAGCACATAATGCGCAGTGCAGGGATGGAGGAATCACAATATGGGATTAAAATCGCTGGGAGAAACATCAACAATCTGAGATATGCAGACGATACAACCCTAATGGCAGAAAGTGAGGAAGACCTAAAGAATCTCTTGATTGGGCTGAAGGAGGAGAGTGCAAAAGCTGGCTTGAGACTCAATATCAAGAAAACCAAGATAATGGCAACAGGCCCAATCAGTTCCTGGAAGATAGATGGGGAAGAAGTAGAAGCAGTGACAGATTTCACTTTTCTAGGATCAAAGATCACGGCAAATGGGGATTGTAGCCATGAAATAAAAAGGCGACTGATTCTTGGGAGACAAACAATGAGAAACCTGGGGAACATAGTGAAAAGCAGAGACATCACACTGAAAACAAAAATTAGAATAGTCAAAGCAATGGTTTTCCCAGTAGTAATGTACGGATGTGAGAGCTGGACAATTAGGAAGGCTGAACGCAGAAGAATAGATGCCTTTGAAATGTGGTGTTGGAGGAGGGTTTTGAGAGTCCCCTGGACAGCGAGGAGAACAAATAGGTCAATCTTAGAAGAAATTAACCCTGAATGCTCACTGGAAGGTCAAATAGTAAAGATGAAGCTAAAATACTTTGGACATCAAATGAGAAGGGGGGATTCACTTGAGAAGGCATTGATGTTGGGAAAGGTGGAGGGCAAAAGAGGAAGGGGGAGGCCAAGGATGAGATGGCTAGATGGCATTGTAGACACAATGGGCACAGAGCTGGGAGGGCTGAGGGGGATGGTGGAGGACAGAGGCGCCTGGAGAGCAATGGTCCATAGAGTCGGAAAGGGTCGGAACCGACTGTGCGACTGAACAACAACAACAAAGTGTGAGAAAGATTAGCCAGCAACGCAAGGTTGCTATTAGTAGGTTATGCCTGATTGTGGTTCAAAAATACCACAATCTTCGAGGATCCTCTTTCTTTGTACCTCAGAGTATTAGCTCAAGTGCTACCATCAACTCTGCCAAGTGAGCCTTTTGCCATCTCTAATCCATGCAGCCTACAGAACCAGCTACAGATGCCTGCTATAAATGTCCTGTCTCTGTAAATGGTTCCTTATGGAGTAGAGATGCTTGTTCTACCACTCAGTGGAAGCAGGTATAAGCCTCAATCTACTCCTGCCCCTCCATGTGCATTATGGTCTGGTATCCCCTATCCTATTTATTTATGGCTAGGCAATACTGGGAATTGTAGTCCAAACAAATGACATATCCAGGCTTTGATTGCAATGCAACAACCTCCAGAGGGATACAGTTGTCAAGCCTTCCTGTAAGAGATATGGTGCTGCTTTATACCAAATCAGTCTATCAGTCTGTCTAATTCCATAGTTTTTCTTCTGAATGGCAACAAGATAGTCTTCCCCTGCCCAGATCTCCAAGCAACTTTAATTGGACATATACTTTCAGCAGTTATGCATGCAAAGCATGCCTTTTACTGCTGCAGAGCTATGGTCCCCTCCCCAGTTAGCCATGCTCTTTAAAACATTATTGATTAAAGCTACAAATGAAGTAGATTGCTTTAGCTGATGGGCTATTCCAGCACTGAATCAGATGTTGGCTCCAGTGACGATTGTTTACGAGACTCAGGTTTACTGCTCAGTGAAAGGAAAACCTGCTACTCGTTCAGTGATTTCTTGGCTATGATAAACTGAGAGCAATTTTAATTTGATACTTCACATACTCATTAACTCCTGAAATTTTATAACAGGGCAGAAGATATGGCTTTCTTTATTTTCCTTCCCTGGAGTAATTTTCTCTTGAAGCCCACTGATTCTCTACTGTAATTTCATACTGTAAAATGGACTCCACAACACAAAATAAACAAAAAATTGGACACAAAGTAAATAATAGAATGACAAAATTAGGAGGGCACTCAATTGCAAATAACTAATGAAGTTGAGATCTCTGCAAAATGCCAGCCTTACCATTAAACAGCTGTAGGCAGCCATCTACAGGCAGCAGCAAATAAGGGGAGTGGGAGATAAAGATAATGATGTCAATGCTGCAGTGGTGCAATTCATGTAGCTCTCCAACCCAATTGGTTACTTTTGCTATACACATATACACCTATGCAGGAGAGACAAACTATCATGCATGTATTTGTTTTCATACATAAACTAATTCAAGTGACATCTTCTAAAATTCCATTCTCTACACAGGTTATTAAAGGTGATTGATCTAGTCAACTGCCTGCCTTAAAGTGAAGGAGAAAATGATATTTCTACCATACCTTTTCTTCTTCTTCTGTATCTGAATATGAATATAGGCAATCACCATGGTGATCAGCAATGAAGACTGTTCTGAGAATATAATGCAGTGGCCTTCTGTATCGCAGCATGATACCCATACCACTGATCCAGTTCTGTGAGTCACTTTCTGGTCCTGTGCCCTTTTGGCACACAAAGTCCTCATCAGCCCCAGGCCAGTATTGATGAAGCTGTTCCTTTGAGTTAATCCAGCAGTTCCTTTGGCCTGACCTAGTGTGAGAAAGATTAGCTGCCAACATAAGGTTACCATTACCAGGGAACGCCCAATTGTGGCTCAAAAATAACATAATCTCTGAGGAGGCTCTTTCTGTGTACTCATACCATGAAGATTTTCCTGAGAATATAAAGCAGTGGCCCTTCATCTGCCTTCCACATTACAGCATGACCCCCATACCACTGATCCAGTTGTGGGTGCCCCTTTCTGGCCTTGAGCCATTTTGGCACACAGAGTCCTCATCGGCCCCAGGCCAGTATTGATGAAGCTGCTGCCCTCCATCAAGATGGATTCAAGTGGGATTTAATCCACTTGGTGACCATCACCCTTCGCTGTGGACTTCGGCACCCAAGGCTGTTAGTCCTCAGGGTTGTCAGGTTAGTTAACCATCACTGGACACTCGACATTGAGTTGCTGGCAGTAGAGTTTACTCTATTACCATAGCAGGATAAACCTGGCCAGACTGTATTCCTTATACAGAAACTGAATGGACTGCCAGCTGAAATTTTCTTTCAATGCTGATGATAGGATAGCATCCTCCAAAGCAGACCAACAAAAGGCACATAGAACAAGCCTCATGGCACATACATTTTTGTTCTTCAACAGATAAGAAGAGTGAGGGACTTGGGATAAATATCCAGGCAACTGCTGCTACTACTAAGTTTCTACCACATTTTGTGGATGTCCCATTTTCTATAATGGTAGGGCCAGCTCAGGTGTGCTGGCCTCTTTTTCACTTGGCCACTCATAGTTTCATTCATTCAGGGCTATCATAATGATGTATCATTAGAGACATAAGGACAACCCACTATATGTGGTAGAAATTAAGTGGTAGATGTAGCTGCCTGGAGATTTATCTTGAGTTCCTGAATTTTCCTCTCTGTTGAAAAAACAGAGGTGAGTGTGCCATGAAGCCTGCTCTACACCAATCAGAAATAAACAACAAATGGGAAAATGAAACCAAACACTTCTCCATATTGGATTTTAAGATTATTTCACAGGTGAGACAAACAGCAAATATTCAATGAATGTGATAGGAGTTGGTCAAAATGTAATGACAAGGCTGGAAGAAGTGAAACAGAGCAGTGTAAATGTCTTCGCTCACAAGTTTTACATGGACCTTTTTCCAATGATCTTTTACAAATGATCCATATGGTCCTTTTTCTAACTCAGCTTTATCTCTAATGTCCAGGTCAATATATACAGTATATATAGGCTTTGATATTCCATTATATTTGACAATGCATATTTACTTAGCAGCAAGAACACTGAAAACCCATAGGTTTAGGAAAACCTCCCTACTTTGTAAGCGGTAATTTTCTCTGTTGCTGAGCCCTATTGTGCATGCATGGCACAGTACATGGATTATGCACTGTAGTATTATTTAAATATGCAAAATCTCATTGACATAATAGGCAGGAGAGAGTACAGTTTAATGTGGCCATAATCCACATATTAAAAGCTTCCTAAGTATGATATGACATGACAGACCATAAAGCCTCTGAGCTTTAACAACCCATTGTGTCAATGACACACACTCCACAAATTATAGCAGAGGAGTGTCACTTGCAATTCTATTATAATCCTCTGGATCTCTCCCCCCCTCACCCACCCACAATCATTCCCCTGCTCATTGGTTTAGAAAAATGAAACTGTAAACCAAAATGCTACCATGCAAAGCTATAGCAAAATGAGTGAATCCTGGGGAGGAAACAGGAAGAAAAAGATCACACAATTAATATGAATTATTTTAAGTAGACACAGTGGAGCCTGTGCCTGTTATTGTGATGTCATGTTTAGTAGATTAAAACTAGTTTTGCTTGTACTTCCTCATTGTACAAAATCAAAGGCAGCCCCAAGATTATGAAGGGACTGAGGGAAGGACAACGGATAGATTTTAATAAACCAAGCCATTCTGTTATTTATGTATCACACAGCTTGGCATAACTCCTCTTAAAACTACGTATCAAAACAATTATTTCAGCATCCCACTGTGTAATTTTGAGAAATATATACCTTTCCTAGTCAGTATTAAGTAAGCTAGCATATCCTAAATTCAGCTTATTGCTCCCAACGTTCAGTGGATCCTACTTCCTTCAATCCTTATGGGACTTTTGCCAACCCCTTGTAAGTTCAAAATGAGAGCTGTCAAGATTGTCGAATTGATTTGGGAATATTTGTCTCCAGCTTCTGTGTCTCTCTACTGCTCCCAGTGTACCTTGGGCCAATGTTTTTGTTAAAGATTTTGGCTGGAGCTAAAATCTTCTCAGACAACTCAACTCCAACTTCGGACTCCCAGGTTGGCTAGAAAGGCCATTACCCACTGTTAGGGCTTTTTTGGTGGCAGCTCCAGTTCTATGAAACACACTGCCGGGGGAGCTGCATTTGATCGACTCCTTAGGGACCTTTAAGAAACAACTGAAAACCTTTCTCTTTGAGGAGGCCTTTACCAGTTTGTTGAAGACCAAATAGGAGACCCTTCATTGCCTTTCTGTCACAAGAGTTTGGGGTCCTCTGTTCTGATTTTGATTAAGTGGGTGTGGGATGTTTTATTGTCTTAATGGTGTTTGTTTCACCTTTTTAAATAGTGTAAGCTGCCCAGAGTGGGAGTCCATCCCAGATGGATGTGTGTGTATAAGTTCAAATAAATAAATAAGTGTTGAGTGCTTTGTTTGTCATGGTTCAGAAACTGACATTGCTGAAAGACAGACAAATTGAGATAGTTGAAATGCAAGAAGCCTACAAATCTTGCAGCGTATATTGACTCCGAAGGTGGTAGCAAATGATCTAATTCAGTGGTTCCCAATTTGAAGCCCATGCCCCACAGTGTTACTTCAATTTCCAGAATCCTAAGTCTGGCTGATCAGTGCTTTGGTGGATTGACTTAGACTTATGGGAATTGAAGTCCAAAAACCAAATGTTGGGAAACACTGATTGCTCCTTCAAAATTTTTAGAATATTGCAGTACCTAACACAACCAAAGGGAACAGCAAAAACTTCCCAACTCTGTTTTCTTCTTGGAGTAGAATCCTGCATTTCAGATTTGCAAATGAGATCAAGTACTGTGACTTTATTCCATATATGTGTAATAATTTAAAACCGGGCTCACCAATTTAAACAAATGGGTTATTATGAAAAAGGGGTTTAAATGGATTGGGATGACCGCCCCCCCCCCCAAACACTCAGACACTCTAGATTGCACTGTTGGTCCATCTTGGAATGTGCTGATTATCAAAAAGCTCTGCATTTGAAAATTAGTCAGCTTCAGAGTGAGTCAAATAGGATTTGCCCAGTGTGTCCATTATTTAAAGGTATGTATGTCCAGCAGGGGCTCTGGTGGCTTTGTGGTTAAGATGCTGAATTTGATTACTGGAAGATCAGCAGGTAAGCTGTTTGAGACCTGAGTGCTGCATGATGGAGTGAGCTTTCAGCTCTGTCCTAGCTCCTGCCAACCTAGCAGTTTGAAAACAAGAACTTGCAAGTAGATAAATAGGAACCACTTTGGTGGGAAGGTAAACAGTGCTCCATGCACACTGGTGTCTAGTTATGCCTGCCACATATCCATAGAAACGTCTGCAGACACAGACAGTGCTGGCTCTTTGGCAATAAACAGAGATGAGCACTGATCCCTAGAGTTGGATATGATTGGCTTTCAAGCAAGGGCAACCTTTACCTTTACTTATGTCCAGCAGTTAGTATACAGACCCATCTTTAAAAAGCAGTTGAGGTTATATTTTGTTGTATTCAGATGAAATGAACTGACTGCTTCTGAAGTATAACCTAACTTCCATCTTTTCCTCTCTCATTGACCTCCAAAAACCTTACTGTTGGTCTGCATTTAAACAAAACTGTCAAGTAACAGTACTGAACCATATTAACAAATTAGTTAAATTTCTTAAAGATAAGCTGAAACCCTCTTGCTAGAATAGTAAATTGCAACTAGAGTAGGGCCATTGAATCAGTGGCGATTTATCAAGTTAACTCCTGCATATGTTTCATTCATTAAATTGTCCTACTCTTATTCAGACTTCTTATACTAAGCAACAGGATTTCAGCCATGGAATCAGAATTCAATATAAGTTTCACAGACAAAGTTCCAACACATCTGTCTGAGTAAGGAGGGAAGAGATGTGGCCAAAATTCCTAGGACAGATCCATAGATAAGATTGTATTAGCTGGATTTAGAATGGAACTGTGTTTAAAATATTAATATTAAATCACATATGATATCCCATTCCATTTTTCTTCATTCAGGGAGGAATATATGCACAGAATCCCATATCTGTGTGAGTATGGTTACTATCTAGACTAGGGCATATGGATCTTATATACCATTTTACCCATTTTGTACAATTAGTAAAGGTTGCCCATGAACAAGTGTATTCGTATGCTAGGGCTATTTTGATTAAAGAGAGCTTATGTTCTTTTAGCAGCAGGAATACTGCTTTGGAGCAGATGTTTCGCATCTTTTCCTGTAATTATCAGAGGGGAGTTGACAATCTAGATATGACCATGATAATTACTTTTCTTCAGCCTAGAGTATGGCCATGATAATTACTTTGCTTCAGCTAAGAGTATGGCCATGAGGAATAACCTATCATTTACCCTTTCCATGCAGTGATGCTTTGACATGTCTTTTATCTTGGTTTCTCAGTCTACATTGTGGACTAAATTAAAAATGATGTCCCCATGCCAACCTAGCAGTTCGAAAGCAAGAAATTACAAGTAGATAAATAGGGACCACTTTGGTGGGAAGGTAACAGCATTCCGTGCGCTCTGGTGTTTAGTCATGCCTGCCACTTGACCATGGAAATATCTGCACTGCCTCTTCGGTTTTGAAACAGAGATGAGCACTGCACCCTAGAGTCGGATGTGACTGGCTTTCGAGCAAGGGAAACCTTTACCCCATGCTGAAAGCATGAACAATAGAATAAGTGAATAAGTGAATGCATAGCCTATAACTTTTTTAAAAAAATGTGCCCACAACAGCTATGATGAAGTTTTTAAATATATATTTACAGAAAGGAGGCTGTGACTATTCACACAGTAGCTCTAGTTAGACAGTGAAAGAGTTAAGCTTACTTGGTATTGGATAACAGAAAACAAAAACATTGCAGCACTGTATTGCATGAATTTGCTTTGTACACCTGGCAAACAGGAAACAACTTTTTATTGGCGAAAGAGACTGAGCAAGAAGGTTGATGATGTCTTGACTAATTAACACCTCCTTGCCAATGCAAGTTGTTCCTGAAATTAAGAGATAACTAGCCAGTATTCAAATGGCAGCAAAACAGCCCCCCCAAAAAAAAAAGAACACCCAGAAGGCTGAGTTGGTTAAAAAGCTAGCTACTATATATTGCATGTCCCTGTTTTAACATATCAGTACTAAAAACAAAACTTTGGTAAATTGTTTTCTCAGGATATCTTGGTTTAAATGTCATTCATTTTTAAACATCCTAAGAAATTATAAAGAACTTCAAGTGACATTTCTCAGTTTAAGATATTATAGTTTTGTAAGAGCACTGGTGCAATCAATTCTTGAGAGGATATATATATATATATATATATATATATATATATATATATATATATATATATATATATATATATATATATATATATATATATATATATATATATATATATATATATATATATATATATATATATATATATATATATATATATATATATATATATATATATATATATATATATCCTATACTTTATTTTCTCTGGGGAAAAGAAAGAAAGCTTGCCTAAAAGATTAGATCACAACAAAGGAAAGAGGAAATTTCTCTCGATTTCGTACATAATATGATGCTCAAATATTCAAATGTCCCTTCTCTGCCTTCAATCTGGTTTCCATAAAGAGGAAATTCACTGCCTGTATTATTCTGTGGTTTAGATGGGGAATGATCCCAGCCAGCATTTACTGGGCAGGAGATTTTTTTCCTTCTTATAGAATCTCTCCATATGCCACCTTGGAAAATATTTGAATGTAGGAAGAAGTAGTATTTGCTCAGTCTTATCCATTCAGAACTCTCAGATCCTTAGCAGAAGTTCCCCCTCCTGTCCTGAAAGCTTTTATTGTGGCAGTTCACAAATGTGGCCAAATCAATAAGACTGCAATCCTATAAACACTTATTTGTAAACAAAGCCCATTGAACTCCACAGATCTTTCTTCAAAGTAACCATGTACAGGCTTCACTGGTAGAAACACCATTGCTTACTAAGAAGAGATTCTTTTATAAACAGAAAGGATTGCACAAGTACTTTTCTACTCTTTATGAAGAAAGAAAGGAAAGGAGAGAAAAGCAAAGGAAGGGAAGGGAAAGGAAAGGAAAGGAAAAAGAGACAGGAAAGAAGAAAGGAAGAGAAATAAAAGAAAGATAGAAGACAAGACAGAAAGAAGGAAGGCAAAACAAAGGAAATAGAAGAAGGGTAAGGAAATATGGTGCAGCTCTAGGAAGGAAACTCAAGGACTTTGGGGCCCAGATAGTCTTCTCATCCATCCTACCCATGCTTTGAAGAGGAATAGAAAGGGAAATAATAAATGGGTTAAATGAGACGAGTTTTAAAATGACCAATATAAATTTTATTTTCATTTATTCATTTATTTTTACTTATGTATTCATTTATGTATTGTTTAGTATTTTAGTATTTGTACTGTAAGAAATGTATTGTGTTTTGAATTTTTTTCTGTTTTCTGTTTTATTTTTATTTTCTGTATCTTTTGCAAAATTAATAACAAATATTTTTTAAAAAAGATATTGTTAATTAACTCCAGACAATTCCAAAAGGAAAGAAATGTGGAAGACAGCAAAAGAGATCAATGTGGTTCCACAAAAAGCTTAGAAGGAGCTAAAAATTAAAAAGGACACATATAAGAAATGGAAGGGAGACCAGGCTATAAAGAAAGAGTGTAGACAAGAAGTGAATTGCAGGGATAGTGTTATGAAGGCAAAAGCTGAGAATGAGTTTAGCAAGAGATGCTAAAAGCAACAAAAAAAAGCATTCTTCAGGTATGTACAAAACAAAAGACAAAGAAAAGAAACAGTAGCTCAGCTGCTCAATAGGGAAGGGAAAATGGCAACAGATGACAAAGAAAAGGCAGAAGTGCTCAATTCCTACTTCAGCTTAGTCTTCCCCACTATCCAAAGAAAGGTAGAATACAATCCTCCAGGCAAGTGTGAAGTACAAGGGAAAGAGGCAGGATTGCAGTTTGAGATTGATAAACAGTAAAGGAATGCCTTATTACCTCAAATGAGTTCAAATCTCCAGGACCAGATGAACTGCATCCAAAGATATTCAAGTAACTGTCTGAAGAGATTGCTGAGCCACTGTCATTTGTTTTAGAATCATGGAGGACAGGTGAAGTGCCAGATGATTGAAGGAGGGCTAATGTTGTCCTATAAGGAAGAACTGGCGAACTACACTCCAGCCAACCTGACATCAATCCCAAGGAAGATTCTGGGGCAGATTATAAAGTGGACACTCTGCAAACACCTAGAAAGCAATGTAGTAATAACTAGGAGCCAACATGGATTTTTAGAAACAAACCCTACCAGACAAATCTGATTTCATTTTTCAATCATGTAACTTCCATCGTGGACAGAGGGGATGTTGTTGATGTAATATACAGTGGAACCTCATACAACAATTGCCCCATATAGCAACAAAATTGCATAAGAATTAGGTTTTTGGGGGAAATGGTGTCGTGCATAACAATTTCCCTTGTGGAAAAAATAGTACAACAATTTTTCAATGGGAAAAACCACTTAGCAAAAAATATATATTGTTGTACGATGCATCCTATAGGGAAAATCACTATATGATGCATGTATCATATAGCAATTGTTTTGTACAATAATGAGCCTCATGGAATGGATTAAAATCATTGTATGAGGTACCACTGTATCTTGACTTCAGTAAAATCTTTGGCAAAGTGCCCCATTATATTCTGATTAGCAAGATAAGTGGGTGTTGCCTCGATAGCACAAGTGTCAGATGAATATACAGTTGGTTTCAGAATCCTACTCAGAGAGTTCTTATTAATGGCTGCTTCTCAAGATGGGAGGGGGTAACAAGTTGAGAACCACAAGGCAGGACCCTAAATAATTTGGATGAGGGAGTGGAGGGAATTCTCATAAAATTTGCAGGTGACACAAAACTGGGTGGAATAGCTAATACCTTTGAAGACGGGATTAGAATTCAAAAATAACTTGATGGGCTTGAACACTGGACTGAAGCCAACAGAATGAAATTTAACAGGGAGAAGTGCAAAGTTTTACCCCTAGGGAAAAAAACCCAAATTCATAGTTACAAGATGCAGAATTCTTGGCTCAGTAACACAAGTGAGAAGGATCTTTGAATTGATGTAGATCACAGGCTAAACATGAGTCAACAGTGCAACATGGCTGCAAAAAAGGCTACATTAACAGTATAGTCTCCAAAATCCATAACACACTAGTTTCCATTCTATTCAGCACTATGTAGACCACATCTATAGTGCTGTGTCCAATTCTGGGCTCCACATTTTGAGAAAGATGCAAACAAATTAGAGCAGGTACAGAGAAGTGCAAAAAGGATGATCAGATGACTGGAAACCAAGCCATATGAGGAAAGACTGAAGGAACTGACAATGTTTAGCCTTGAAAAAAGGAGACTGAGAGGAGCTATGATAGCACCCTTCAAGTACCTGAAAGATATGAATAAAGAGGAAGGGCAGGATCTGTTCTCATCCCATATTGCAGGACGCGTAATACCAGGGTGAAACTACAGGAAGCCAGGTATCAGGAAAAAGGTTAGAGCAGTATGACAATAGGCATTCCAACATTGGAAACATTCAGAAGAAAATTGGATAACCATATCTCATATCTGTTTTGATTTGGATTCTTGCATTAAGCAGGGGTTTGGACTTGATGGACTAAAAGCCCCTTCCAATTCAGTGATTTTATGATTATATGAAAGACATTCTAAACCCTCAGCAACAATATCCAAATATGATCTGGGGAACAATTATTTTCAATTGGAACCAGTGAATATCCCCATCCAAATACATATACATGAAAGAGTATGTATATGAAAGACATACATATACATATTTGTACTCAGAATGGAGAGTTTTCTAAATGGAAAATCTACTATTTGTTTTCATCTTTGTTGTTTTCATATCAACTTGAATTACTGATGCATGGAAGGGAAGGTATCAAGGGACTGGCAAGGCTGAATTTCAGTGAGCAGCAATTATTGGAACCAGTTCATGGACATTTCCCTTGAAATGGTTGCATTTAGACCTTGACCTCAGCCAACTCATTATCAGTTATTAAAAGGGAGATCCTCCACTGTGATTTTTTTCTTTAGACAAGGCTCAGGAAGTATGTTGGTTCAATAGGGAGAAATAGGCAGAGAGACGTGAGTTTGAAAGTTAATATTTTGAGGCATATGATTCTGTATGTGCAAAGTTGAAAAAGGAGCTGCACTCTGTGTTATTAGTATCTCTGGATAGCCAAGGGTGATGGCTTCACAGGCAGCAATTATCATATGTTATCTCTAGAGGCAAAATGGCAGGTCACAATCTTTGCCTTTTACACTGATTTCTTCCTCCCACATCCCTGGCCTTGCCAAAGGGGAAATAAGGAGATGAGAGTTTTCTTCACCCCTTCTAAAAATATCTAAATAATTCTTTACTTTGATTGTATTTCAGAGAACCTGACATTAAAAGAATGTTTCTTAATTGGTGGGATGGGGGAGGAAAATCCCCAGAGTAAGAGTGGGATGGGGAAATCTCATTTTGGGTTGTGCTCCTTTATAGTCTCTTGGCTGACTGCCTGTGGCTTGGGGCTATTTCACACCATGCATCTTGAACTCTGTTTGAGTCCTTCCTCTGTTGATGATTTTTGTCCTGTGGAGCCAATATCTGTAACATAATTGTCTCGGTACAGACTGCTCACAGGCAGGAATCTTTGCTAATGTACATTTTGAGTTGACACAACCCTGGTGGTCTGTGTCATTTTCCAAGACAGATGTTCCATTACAACCTTTTTACTTGTCAGTGGCATTATGCCCTTCATAGTGGCTGCGGCTGCTGTTACTATTAATACAACTGATACGGTTTCATTCAAATAGCCACTATTTGCATATTGGCTGCATTGAAGGCATGGTTTCAAAGAGAAATACAGAACATAAGATAATTGCATGGTCATGTTGGAGGGAGACTTAGAGGTAATCTAGATGATACAGTATCACTTGCCCTTCTGTTTCATGCAGCAAAATGACTTGGAATGGCAGGCTTTAGATAGGTTGCTAGAGAGTTACACAATGAGCCAGCACTTTGCTGATATGTGTGTGCTGAGCTTTTTTGTTTACCTTTCTAATGCTTGTTTCTAGCTTCCCTTCTTCCTCATTACTTATTCAGCATTAAATTGATGTGCTCTAAAGCAGGGGCAGGAAGCTGCTGAGGACCCAAAGGACCTTCTCACTCTTTCTCAGACCTCAACAATTCACCTGCACTCTTCTTTTGAAGAGCTCTGGCAAGGTGTGACACTTCCTCTTAATTAGGATTATCACAGAAATGTTACATTTCATTCTCCCATCCATAAATGATTAAGGAGCCAGCTAGCATAAACAAGAATTCATTGGAATGTTCTGCAGAGATAGATTCTTCAGTATTTGATTGGGGTCTCTTTTTGAGTGGTGGAGGGTGAGATGAGAGTGAAGATGATAATAATGTCCAATGCTTATGGTGTAGGTGAGTAGTTGTAACAAAAGAATTATTAGGTGCTCATGGGCTCCCCTCCCTGAAAACAATTTTAAAAATAACATTGTAAGGATTCTCTTACTCACAAGTAGCACTTCGGTCTCCTTGTGATGGGATCCCCGCCCTTCCTGCCTTTGCCGGGAGAGGTAAAGACCTTCCACCGCCCCGAGGACCTTTGCTGCATCTGCCGGGACGGGGTGGCTCCTCTCCCATCCCCTGTGGGGAAGGATAAAAGGCCATGGGCTGCCAGGCCAGGCTGAAGACCTGCCGCCACCCCGAGGACCATTGTTGCAGCTGTGGGGAGGGGGTCTGCCCGCCCTCTCTTTCTTTTCCTTGTGCTTCCGGGCCTCGTCTCAGGCCATCATGGAAAAGATGACGCTGCGGTGGGCGGCTGGATTTGCCCCACCATTGCTCATGGTCTTGGCATAGGAGCACCAGGACTTGTGCACGCACGCTTTCGTCCCGCCCCCCTCCCCCCTCCGGAAGGACTTGGAAGGGACTGTGTTGGGGTTTATTTTTATATTGTTATATTGTTATTTTGTGATGATTTATATTTTGATATTTTGTATTTTGTATATTATGTACTTTTTGATGCTATTAATTGTTGTTTTACATATAATTTATAATTGTGATTTTGTATATTGTTTGAATTTAAATTTTGTATGCTGCTTTTGTACTTTGGATATTGTATTTACATGCTGTAAACCGCTTTGAGTTCCCCTAGGGGAAGTAAAGCAGTATAGAAATGTAAATATAATAATAATAATAATAATAATAATAATAATAATAATAATAATAATAATAATAATAATAATAATAATAATAATAATAATAATAATAATAATAATAATAATAATAATAATAATAATAATAATAATAATAATAATAATAATAATAATAATCCTGCCTGAACCAGCCTGCTCTCTGGCACAACAATCAAGGCTTTTGATAGGAACCCAAGATGGGGTAATTTATTGCTTTCTTAGGGAAAGTGCTTTTAGAACTTATAATTAATCTGTTATCTTATTTTGCTGTTATAATTTCATTATTTGCATCATTTCTACAATAAACTTTTGAAAGACAATCATCACCTTCTCCTTGGCTCAAGAGAAGAAGGGATGCAGAATGATCGTTCACCAGCCAAGATAGCAAGATTCCTGGTGTAGCTGAGATTGCTACAGTTTTCCCACAAGATCAAGAAGGAGACACTGGGGGAAGGGCAGGAATGCTTGGATGTTCAAAGACATTTTGCTCAGAACTTTGATAACAGACCAGAGCAGGGCTGCATTGTGTAGGAGTGCACTCTGTCAGACTGAGCAAGGCCTTGGGAATAAACAACTGCCATACATCCCAGAATTAGAGAGCAACATTAGAGAACAAAAGCCAGGAGGGCCTTTGCACAACTTCATGTTATATACCAGTTATGCCCACTCCTGGACTCCTTGCTCATGGTCACTCACGATCTGGTCACCTCCAGATTGGATTACTGTAATGTGCTCTACATGAGGCTGCCCTTGATGAACATTCAGAGGCTTCAGCTGGTCCAGAATGCGACTGCCCAGGTGGTGATGGGGCGGGGGCAATATGCTCATGCCTCACCACTGCTTTGGGAACTGCACTGGTTGCCAGTGTGCCTCTGAGTGCAATTCGAGGTGCTGGTTTTGACTTTTAAAGCCCTACATTGTAGTGGACCTGGATACTTAAGGGATCGCATCACCCCAAGGTATTCTACCCATCGTACGAGGGCAGACCGAAGAGGCTCAGTGCTGGTCCCTTCTACAAGAGAAGCTCACCTGACTGGGACCAGAAGAAGAGCCTTTTTGGTGGCTGCCCTGGCCCTGTGGAACCTCCTTCCACCTGAAGAATGCCTCCAGTCAGAGCTGCTCCCCTTTAGAAAGTCTGTTAAGACCTGGTTATGCCAGCAGGTGTGGGGGCCGGCAGGTTTGATGGCCCAGTCCCACTGGCTTATATAGTACCTTCAACTGATCTGCCCGTTTTTATTCTCCCCCTCCCCCTCCACCTTTTAAAAACTTTTTAATTTCCTGTTTTAATTAGGTTAGGGTGAGTATTGTAGGGTTTACTTGTTTTATGATTCTATTTTTAGATAGGGGTTTTAATAATGTTTTTTTTGTTTTAGATGTCTTTTAGGGTTTTATTATGATATGGTTCTTTCTTTTTGTAAGCTGCCCTGAGTGGTGTTTACACCAATAGGGTGGGGTATAAATAAACTAACTAAATAAATAAACATTGTGGGAGTTTCTCATGGCCGTATCTACTATTTTCCTGGTGCCAGGTGGGCAGAAAGGAATGCTCAACAAACACCTGAGCATCCTGTGGCCCTGAGGGGTGGGGAACCCCCCCACCCCGGTTCCCCACACAAGAATAAATATTTATTTTTTAAAAAAAACCTCTCTACTAACATGTAACATTACTGGTGAGGAAAAAAAACCAAAATGTTCTCCAATTTTTCTGTAGGTATCATGTTTTTCACACAATGAAATAAATTATTTATGAAATGAACAAACCATGGGTAATTTATGCAACATAGTTTTGGCTATTGAATCCAGAAGTGGTCAAAAACAGTGGCTCCCAATATGGAGTCCACTCCCCAGAAGTGGGATTTAGTTCCCAGAAGCCAAAGTCAGTACATCGTTTGATCAGTGCTTTGGGGAATTGATTTAGGCTTATGGGAATTGAAGTCCAAAAACCAAATGTTGATAAACACTGATTTAAAATCACTTCCATACTTTAATCAATTCTTCTAATTTCATTTCTAACCAGGTGTCTGGAGGCTATCCAGGTCTGGATGGGGGACAACAGGCTTCAGCTGAATCCTGGCAAGACTGAGTGACTGTGGGTTTGGGCCCCCGTGTTATCCCAGGATCTACCATCTTTGGTTCTGGATGGGGCTGTGATGGGTCTTTACCCCCTCACTGGGGGTTTATTTGCCCACCCTTCCTGCCTTGCTTTGCTGTTGCCATTTTCCAGGCTCCTACTGACAAGCATACAGGGAATCAGAAGTTGGGTAGTATGATGTGGCCCTTTATATGCATGGTCCAGTCACTCTCAATTCCCAAATCAATAGACACAAAGAGTAATTCTATTTATTAAAGTAAGTTAAGAAAATGGGTATAGCATGAGAAATCAAACTTGCAATGCAGTCATTCAAAAGGAAATACAAAAATAAGAAACTTAATTAATTCCCTAGGCCTCTGGCCCTATCTAGTTCCTTACCCACCTCTCATGGGGCTCAGCTCAGGATCAGTCCATGATGAAGAGAAAGAACATCTTCAGAGCACCCAGTTTTATAACTGAAGTAACAGTGATGTAACCCAAAGGTCCAGGTGCCCCTGATTGGCTCAAAGGGGTCAGATGGCCATTTTATGAGCCCCCTGCTTCCATGCAGCAAGTCATGTACTCAATGCAGGACCATCAAAGGCATAGCCATAAATCATGCAATCAAACCTTCACTTAGACTTCCCTGCAACCCGAGACTAGGAGAACAGGGAAAAAACAAAGACAAGAGTTTTTTTCTCTGACAGGGGCATCGCTGCCTCAGACAGACCCGGTGCGTAACTTGGGGGTCCTCCTGGACTCATGGCTACTGCTCGAAGAGCAGGTGGCAGCCGTGGCTAGGAGGGCCTATGCACAGCTTTGTGCCATTTACCAATTATGCCTGCTCCTGGACTGGGACTCCCTGCTTATGATCACTCATGCTCTGGTCACCTCCAGATTGGATTACTGTAACAAGCTCTACATGGGGCTGCCCTTGACAACCATTTCGAGGCTTCGGCTGCCCAGGTGGTGATGGGGTACAGGTGTTATGCGCGTGCTTCGCCACTGCTTCGGGAGTTGCACTGGTAACCAGTGTGCCTCCAGGTGCAATTCAAGGTGCTGTTTTTGATCTTTAAAGCCCTTCATGGCATTGGACCAGGGTACTTAGGAGACCGCATCACCCCAAGGTATTCAGCCCATCCTACGAGGGCAGACAGGAGGGGCTCTGTGGTGGTCCCATCAGCAAAAGAAGTACATCTTACTGGGACCAGGAAGAGAGCCTTCTCCACGTCTGCCCCAGCCCTGTGGAACCTCCTACCACCAGAACTGCATCTCCAGTCAGAAATACTCCCTGTTAGGAAAATGCTTAAGACTTGGCTATGCCAGCGGGTGTGGAGCACATTTGATTCCACTACTCAATCCCGCTGGTTTGTCTAGCCTGCATGAGGGATCTTGCCTGTCCTGGGCATCCTATTTTAATGTGGGTGGAGGGAGGGTATGGGTAGTATTTTTAATGATATTTGTTAGATTTATGTGTTTTAACTTCAATTTTATCTGGGGATTTTAGCAATGTTTTTATTATTGATGTTTTAACTGTTTTGTGTACTGTGTTTCTCCTCTGTTGTTTAGCCACCCTGAGTGGTGTTTACTCCAGGAGGGTAGAGTACAAATAAACAAATAAACAAATAAACAAATAAACAAATAAACAAATAAACAAATAATAATAATAATAATAATAATAATAATAATAATAATAATAATAATAATAATAATAATAATAATAATAATAATAATAATAATAATAATAATAATAATAATAATAATAATAATAATAATAAGGCGAGCTGAGGAGGAGTGTGGAGTGAGTGCTCTCGAGGGTGAAATAAAGGTGGAGTAAAAGATTCCTGTTTAGAGAAGGTACAGAGGAATGACGGTGGCTGCTAGAGTTTATTAGGACTCACAGAAGTTTTACAGAGATTACAGAGAGTTGGTGGGAGAGAGGTGAAAGGCAGAGAGCCTGGAAGAAGTGAATTATTAGTTCTCTGTTCTCTGTGAGTTGGTCTGCTGGGGAGATTGAACCGACGTGGAGTGAGTTGGAGAAGAGGCAGTACATGTAACAACTGACTGTTTTGCTGGCGAAAGCAGAGACTTGGTGGGAGAGAGGTGAAAGGCAGAGAGCCTGGAATAAGTGATTTATTAGTTCTCTGTGAGTTGGTCTGCTGGGGAGATTCATCCAGCGTGGAGCGAGTTGGAGAAGAGGCAGTACATGTAATAACTGATTGCTTTGGTGGCGAAAGAGTTAACTTGATGGTGAATTAAAAGAACCAGAAGAAGGAAAGTAGCGCTGGGACAACAAATAGAAAAACAGACAGATTGTTTGGTTTGGGTCGTTATGAGACTAGAGTTCTGCACCAGGGTTCCCCTGGGCCGAGGCACAAGAAGCAAAAACAGCAGGGGTGTGAGTATCACAGAGGAGAATTTAGTCTCACTGAAGGCGGGGAGTGAGTGTCGAGGTGGTGGGGAAACACGGAAGGTCTAGATGCTGGGAGAAACGGTTGATGTTCAACTTGCTCAAAGCAATTAGTGGCACTCGAGATGAGAATCCCACAGTAATTCAGTGCTCTGACAGTTGGAGACGGAGCTGAGATGAAGGGGGGACTCAACGCCGAGTGCCTGAAGAGTTGGTGGAAGTTTATTAACAGAGTGAATACGATTCGAGCGAATTGAACTATTGAACTGTTGCAAGATAAAGGCCACAATTGCTACAAGGAGAGTAACATTTTAACTTTAAATGCTGTGCAAGTTGAATAGCTATTGAATGTCTCCCCTACTTCTCTGGTTGAACTGAGGAGAATTGAAAAAGACAGAAAAAATATGGACGTACTTGTGGAAAGTAGTGGAGAGCAGAGGAGCGTGCTTGAAAGAACGCAGGGTGGGACAGAAACTGAAGAAAATTGGAGAAAAGACTTTTAACAAATTTGAGAAGACCCCGGGACAATATTATAACTTGGTTTAGTAACTCTAGTTTAACTCTATGTGGAATAATGTATTTACTCTAGACTAATTGAAAACTTAGGTTTATTTTTAAGGCTCCCTTGCCCAACGGGGTTGGATTGATAGACTATTTTGTATTTACAACTATATGGAAGATACTATATACTTCGAAAAACAGGGCTAATTTTGAATTGGTAAACTGTGATCAAATAATCCTGATAGATTGGAATATATTGTGTAAATTATACCTATAGGAGGAGGGGGCAATTAGAACAGAGAGAGCAGTTGGATTGGTTAATCAGTGAGTGGTAACCAAGGTAGAAGAAGGAGTGATCAGTGAAGTGAATGAGCCGGTGTAAACCTAAAAATTCTAAATTGGCGTGGACACGAGAACCAAGGGAGACATCCTCGGATCATAGTTATAGAAGATTGACTAGATTAGAATTTGAGATGAAAGGGGCAAATAAAGATAAGACTGACTCTAGTGGTGTGGGAAAATTACAAGATGAGAAAGAGGAAAGTCTACAGTCAGACATTAGTGCAGCCTTTAAGAAAATTGAGTCTAGAATGGATAAATTTGAAACATTTCTGCAACAAAGTGACAGTATTAGAAGACAGGATAAATCGGACATAATTAAAGGGCAACAGGATAAAAAAGAGGTGTTAGACAACTTTACAAAAATAATTAATGCAAAAGTTTCCCAAGTAGAAACAAAATTGAATATGGTAGAAGTAGAGCTTAAAGATATACAGGAAAAGGAAAGGGAGAGAAGTATTAAATTAGAGCATCAGGAGGAGAGATTATTTAGATTAGAATCTCAAATAAGACAAAGGAACATAGTGATAAGAAATCTTCCTATAAGTAATCCCGACTCTTTAAAATCAAGGATATTAAAATGGATAGTTCAGTTAGAATTAGATAGAGGTATAGACCCAGAAGAGATGCAAGGAGTATACAGAATAGGCCAGAAGAATACAGGTCAGACAACGAGACCGGTACTAGTAAAATTTACAAATTTAGAGTCAAAATTAAGAATAATGACGTGTATAAAACATAAGGGTAGTAAAAGTCTACAATATGAAGGGCAACTTTTGGAGGTTTATCATGATATATTGAAAAAAGAACGGCTATGGAGGAAAAAATTAAAACCAATAACAAATTTATTAAGACAAAAGGGTGTTAAATACAACTGGCAACACCCTCAGAAATTAATTTTTTTCTGGATGGGGAAGACCTCGGTAATAAATACACAGACTGATTGTATGGATATTCTTGAATCCAATAATTTAAATAAGGATGGCACCCAGGAATGGAAAAATATGATGGAAGAACTTGTAAAAACTGGTTGTCAGAGCCTGAAGCAGAAATAGATCAGATTGAGCAAATTGGTACTAGTAGAGATGATTAGGCAGCCCCTGTGCATTTCTTTTGAAGGGTTTTATATATTACGTTATATGACAGGATCGAGAAACTAATAAATGGTTTATGTATATTTACACCTAGTAGAGCTTGTTTTCCACCTCGCATGATTGTTCAAGTTACATCAGGAACAGAAGACGACACCACCACATGGAATAGTCAACCCCCCCCCCATTCCCCAGTAATTGGAGGTGGTTCCGCAAATGGAGGGAACCGGGGGTACAAGGGAAGAAGAGGGTGGGGAAGGGGGAGGATAGTGGGTTTGTATAGTCAGGATAAGGGTTTGTCACACGGATCTACAACTGCTTTAGCGGTAAATATGAAGAAAGTCAGGTATGAAGAAGTTTAGTGTAGCAACCTGGAATGTTAAGGGCATGGGCTGTCAAATGAAGAGGAAGAGGCTAGAAGCGACTTTAAGATTAGAAAAACCAGATATTATATTTCTCCAGGAGACCCATCAAAAATTTCAGCAGAAAAATAATCTATATCTTGGGTGGATACAAATATATGAAAAAGCCTTAGGCACGTCGAAATCAAGAGGTGTTGCCACTCTAATCTCGAAAAGATTAGGTTTTACATTGAACAAATGTATGAGTGATGAGGAGGGTAGGTATCAGATAATAACAGGGAAAATACAAAATGAAGAGGTGACATTAGTGATCTTATATGTGCCAAACTAAAACCATGATAAGTTTCTAGAAAAATTGATTCCAATAATAAATAAGGAAAAAGCCAAAAACTTGATAATTGCAGGCGATTTTAATATGACAACAGCTCCAATAGATGTTTCAAAGGTAAACAAAAAGAGTAAACATTGTAATGGATTTATAGATAGATGGATGAAACAACTTGATGTTAAAGATACATGGAGAACTTTGAAAGGTTCAGAAAGGGTTTATCTTAACCTATAAAACCAAGGGTTAACCGTTGGAACTGGCTATAGGTTGCTATGCCTCGCCCTACTGACCTGCAGCCACCCTTCGTGCACACGGCCGAAGTGGGTCCGCAGGTCAACAAAGGTTTCAGAAAACTGGCACGGGGGCCACAGCCCCACAAACGGCAAGAAATGGAAAGAACTTCAATACCCCAAAACCATTGCGGTTTGCCACGGTTCGCCGAGCGGCAGCCAATTACGATGAGAAAGAGAACATTCTCAGTCATTCTCAGGTGCGTCGCAGCCAATCCAAACATACATTTAAAACATTGCCGAAGCATGAACACTGAAAACAGAGGTAAAAATACATATCCCAGCATCCTATCCGCCTTATTACCATTTAAGGAGGTAACCTACAAATCACACCATCCTACACATTCACAGTAATGTAACCAATCAACTGCTTTGGAGTGAACGCATCAAACGTTTCGAAAAATAGCGAGACCAAACGGAAAAAAAGGAGCTGCTTTACATTTCAAACCCAACATAGTTACGTACTTTTGCGATTGTGTATTGGTACGGAGCTAAGACAATTGCGAGCTTTCAGCAGAAAACTTTGACTACGAAAATACGTTTTAAAACATTGCCAAAACACGAACGCTGAAAACAGAGGTAAAAATACATATCCCAGCGTCCTATTCACCTTTTAACCATTTAAGGAGGTACACTACAAATCACACCATCCTACGCATTCACAGTAATATAGCCAATCAACAGCTTTGGAGCGAACGCGTCAAACATGACGAAAAATAGTGACACCAAACAGTACAAAAGGAGCTGCATTACCTTGCTAACCCCTCATAGTTACGTACTTTTGCGATTGCGTAGTGGTACGGAACTAAGACAATTGCGAGCTTTGAGCAGAGAACTTTTACTACAAAAAACCTACTTCTTTCTTTCTAATTAATTTATTATTTCACATTTACCTTCGACTTTTAAGTTTGTCTTTTATTTTATATTGCTTACAGTTATTTATTTTGTTGAGCATAAACCACAATTACGGTTATCATCAATTCATTTACTGTTTAATTTATTTATGTTACCTTTACTTTAATTTCTTTTTATTTAATTTTGAATTACGAATATACTATCAAAACACATATAGTTTAAAAATACACATCCCAAACCAATTCTCAACACACATAAGCAGAATGCATTGGATTAAATTCCTACTCAACTAGAAATCGTTACGAACACCGTCACGCATCGGAGCAATTGAAAAGCGGACTATTGACAGAGCACACTCCATTCTCTAAATTAATCATTTAAATTCAAAAAAACATCGAAAATAATAGAACCATCGAAAATAAATTAAATAACCTTTAATACACGTTGAAATAAACCAAACACGTCCGAAATAAACGTTAGAGAAAAGAAAAGCATCACGCATTTAAAAGAGGTATGGAGCAATTTGAAAAAAAAAACCCAAATACGGAACAGAATACCTTAGCGAATTCAGAAATAACCCTGGGAAAATTAAAATACATTTAAAATAACACACACACACACACACACACACACACACACACACACACACACACACACACACACACATACATATATATATATATATATATATATATATATATATATATATATATATATATATATATATATATATATATATATATATATATATATATATATATATATATATATATATATATATATATATATATATATATATATATATATATTAACAGTCATATTGAACGTTTCAAACAGACTGTTATAATTTAAAAATATTTAAACAAGACCATACTATTCCTTTAAAACAACAACGGAGCACTTGGCACTCAAATTTAAAGAGAAAACAGCCTTTAAATACAGAAAACAGTATAAGCAGTAATATTGTATGTTTCAAAAACACTTTTCAAGTTTTAAAACATTGCAAATATACTTTTCAAGTTTTAAAACATTGAAATAATAGAACACTTTCTTTAAAACAACAACGCAGCAGTTCTCACTCATTTTAAAAGATACAGCCCCATTTAAAGATAGCAACCTTCTACTTCACAACATAATATAAATGATTTTTAAAAGCCAAAAGACTTTAAATTAAACCTAATTGAGTAAAAATATTACACTACAACAGGAAAGGATCAAAACTATTCACTGTGCAGATTCCATTTTGACTGCTGCACACTCCATTTACTCTGCTGAAAATACCACAAATATTACACATTGTTTTAAAACACTATAAAAATCTAATAAATCCATTACATTGAATATCAAAATGCCACCAAAGAAAAGAGTAAATATAGCACAAAGAACAAGTGAAAGATTAAAAAGAAAAATGCAAACCACACAACAGACAGCACAAGAAAGGGAAGAAAATCTTAGTAAACGTAGAAAGGCCTATTCAGAAAAAGCAAAACAAACAAATTCTGAGGATCATGAAAGCATGTTAACACAACGTAGAGAAATTGATAGTAATTCAAGGGCAAATGAAACTACCAAAAGACATGAAAGTAGATTAAAACAGAATAAAGAGAAAAGAGAAAAAAGAAAACTGAGGAGTAAAGAAGAGAAATTAACATTAAAAATGGCTGCCTTTTCCTATGATCCAGAAACTGATTATTCACAACAATATAATTTACACATTGGAAATCTAGACAACATTTGCAAATTCTGCCAAGCCAGAAAATTTAAAACTGAAACAAAATCCTTACGTTGTAAGGAGGGAAAAATCAAAATTCAGCAACAATTACCACCACACCAACTTATAGAATACACCAGTGGAGAAACACAAGATTCAAAACATTTTTTAAAGAACATTAGAAAATACAACTCATGTTTTCAAATGACCTCATTTGGAGCCACAAATATTATACAACACAAGGGTTTCAATCCAACATTCACCATACAAGGACAGGTTTACCACCAGATTGGATCACTTCTACCACTACCAGAAGAAGATCCAAAGTTTCTTCAAATTTATTTCATGGGAGATGAGGAAAAAGAAACAGCCCAATGATGTACATACATTGAAGGAACCAAAAAACATATAGTACTAAACATACAGAGAATGCTACATGAACACAATAACCTCATCCGCACTTTCAAGAATGCAATGGAAAACATGCCACAAAATGAATACCAAATTGTCATAGCTGCAGACAAAACACCAACAGGAGAGCATATACGCAGATATAATGCTCCAGAAACAAATGAAGTAGCAGCCCTCATTTCTGGGGACACTTTCCATCCAAGAGATATTATACTTAAAAGACATGATAAAAAACTCCAACATATTTCAGAAACACATCGCTCTTAAGATGCTGTTCAGTATCCCATTCTTTTTCCATATGGTGAAGATGGGTATCACTTTAATTTGAAATACATGGATCCCAAAACAGGAACAGAAACTTGCAAAAAAATATCAGCAATGGACTACTACTCATACATTTTAATGATTAGAAATGAAGAACAAAATCATATACTACACTGCAAAAAATTGTTAAACCAGTTTGTGGTTGATATGTATGCAAAAATTGAGTCTGAAAGACTACTTTACATTAGAACCAATCAAAAATCACTCAGAGCAGAACAATACATACACTTAAAAGATGCTGCAGCACAAGATGGAAACCCAGCTAATGTCGGAACACTACTCATACTGCCAGCAACATACACTGGAAGCCCAAGACATATGCATGAATACACTCAGGATGCCATGACCTATGTTAGGAAACATGGAAGCCCAGATTTATTCATTACTTTTACATGCAACCCAACATGGTCTGAGATCAAAAATAACCTCGGAAATAATGAAACATCTAATGACAGGCACGATTTAATTGCAAGAGTATTCAGACAAAAAACAAACACAATTAATTAATCTGATCACCAAAAATGAATTATTTGGAGAATGTATTTGTTATATGTACACCATAGAATGGCAAAAGCATGGGCTGCCACATGTGCACAACTTAATATGGCTAAAAAACTAAATACATCCCACTGAAATTGATAAAATAATATCTGCAGAAATACCAGAGGAAAATGAAGACATTGAATTGCATGAAATAGTGAAGAAAAACATGATTCATGGTCCATGTGGACTTCTTAACCCACAAGCACCATGTATGAAAGATAAAAGCTGCACCAAAAGATATCCCAGAGCATTATTGAAAGAAACACAAACATCAGAAGATGGATACCCACAATACAGAAGACGTTCTGTAGAGGATGGAGGGAAAACAACAAAAATAACAATGAAAACACAAGAAGTAGTGATTGACAACACATGGATAGTCCCATACAGTCCTTTACTATCCAAAATTTTCAAGGCACACATAAATGTAGAATATTGTAATAGTGTTAAATCAATAAAATATGTATGCAAGTACATAAATAAAGGCAGTGATATGGCCGTTTATGATGTCAGAAACCTAAACAAAAATGATGAGATTTTACAGTACCGATGTGGAAGGTACATTAGCACAAATGAAGGTTTCTGGCGTATTCTAGGCTTCCACATTCATGAAAGACATCCCACAGTCCTTCATTTAATTGTCCATCTGGAAAAGGGCCAAAGAGTTTATTTCACACCAGAATCAGCAACAATTGTGGTAGAAAATCCAAAGGAAACAACTTTAACAGCATTTTTTAAATTGTGCCAGAATGATGAATTTGCACAAACGATCCTATATAATGATGTGGCTACTTATTATACATGGAATAAAACTAAGAGACTATTCTGCCGCAGAAAAACTGGCACTTATATACCAGAACTTGACATGTATCAAAGTGATGCAATAGGAAGACTATATACTGTGCATCCGAATAATAGTGAATGCTACTATCTCAGAATGCTACTCCACACAATACCTGGTCCTAAATTTTTCCAGGAACTAAAAACTATGGATGGAAAAATTATGGAAACATACAGAGAAGTTTGTCAGCATATGGGATTGTTAGAAGCAGATCAACATTGGGAAACAACTTTGGAAGAAGCCAATATATTTTCTATGACACAACAAATGAGAACATTGATAGCTATAATACTGACTTCGTGTAGTCCATCTAATCCACTACATTTGTGGGAAATGTTTAAAAACCCACTAAGTGAAGATCACCTCCTCAAAGCTAAGAAAGAAAATCCATCTTTAAACATTGACTATACACCACACATGTACAACATGGCCTTAATAGAAATTGAAGTCCAATGCATACGCATGGCAAACAAAACACTAAAAGCAGTTGGCCTGCCAGAAGCTACAAGGAATGAAGGAGATGCACTAAATGCTGATTATATAAGAGAGACCACATATAACATAAACAGATTAAAAGAATACATAGCTGAAAATAAACCACTACTAAATGATGAACAGAAAGCTGCCTATGAAAAAATAATGACACAAATAAATTCAGAAAGTGGAGGAAAAATATTCTTACAAGCTGCAGGAGGAACAGGAAAAACATTCCTTACAAATCTAATTCTGGCAGAAATACGATCAGAAAACCACGTGGCATTAGCCATAGTATCATCTGGAATAGCAGCCACATTAATGGAAGGGAGTCGAACAGCGCATTCTCCACTCCAAATACCACTTGACATAGCAAAACAAGAAACACCCACATGTAATATTACAAAAGATAGTGTACGTGCCAAAGTACTTAAAGAAGCTAAAATAATAATATGGGATGAATGTACCATGAATCAATTGAAGCTTTACACAGAACTCTACAGGACATTAATGACAATCAAAAAATAATGGGAGGACTTCTATTACTTCTTTGTGGAGATTTCAGACAAACACTCCCAGTAATTCCAAAATCTACACCAGAAGATCAAATTAACGCATGTATAAAGAAATCATTTCTATGGAAACATGTGCAAAACATAACATTGACAGAAAACATGAGAGTAAGACACAACAGTAACACTAAAATATTTACTGACTTTCTCCTAAAGATTGGTGAAGGTAAGGTGCCCAAAAACGAAGAAAACAACATTACATTTCCAGATTACTTCTGCACCATGGTACCCTCAGAATCTGAATTTATCGATGCCATTTATACAGACATTACCAACAATTACCATCATCATGAATGGCTAACACAAAGAGCAATCTTAGCTTCCAGAAATGATGATGTTAACAATATTAATCACGAAATTCTAGACATGTTGCCAGACCAACCAACTGTATATAAATCAATTGATACAGTGGTTGACAAAGATGATGTTGTAAATTTCCCCACAGAATTTTTGAACTCATTAGAACTGCCTGGAGTGCCATCTCACCACCTATTACTAAAACAAGGTGCACCAATCATTTTACTTAGAAATATGACTCCACCAAACTTATGTAATGGCACAAGACTATGTGTGAAAAACCTAATGCTAAACGTTATAGAAGCTATAATTATTACAGGGAAAGGCGCAGGTGAATCAGTATGCATTCCTAGAATACCACTGATACCAACTGATCAAACAATTCCATTTAGAAGACTCCAATTCCCAGTTAAACTAGCATTCACAATTACAATAAATAAATCACAAGGACAGACACTACAACATTGCGGAGTTCACCTCACCAAACCATGTTTTGCTCATGGACAATTATATGTTGCCTGCTCTAGGGTTGTTTCAGCAGATAACTTATTTATACTAGCACAAAACGATGAAACCAAAAACATAGTCTCCCAAAAAGTACTGCAAAAAATAAAAGAATAAGCAACACATTTAATCCTTTGAAGAAGCAACAGGACTCAGAAATAGCGCAGCACCATTAAAAAATATTTAATTAAAACACTCACACTTACTGAAACACGAGCAAAGACTCCACGGCCAAACTTCACACACCCTCAAAAAGGAGGAACATTATCCTTTCAAAAATACAAACCCCATTTTGTTCTTCCAAAAATTATAAAAGCTACAGCACAAGAATAAAGAAAGGAACCAAAGAGTCACGGCTGCTAACATTTTTAAAAAACCAGCCAAACTACACTCACGGAGACTCCAATAGGAAGCAAGCCCAACAAATATAGACACACCTACTTTAACACCAAAATACGCACTCACAACAATGCCTACTCAACAGCCAAACAGCGACGCGAAATCGAGCCACACCTCCACACATGGAAAACAGCGAGGCTAAGCTAGCTCCGCCAACAACGCAAAACAGTGAGGGAAAATAACGCGACAACGAGAACTTAAAAACACACAGACTACAAACAGCAATGAAACAAAACCAATCCAGCCACGGAACCTTGGGAAAGTAGGAGAGAATATTGAACCTACAGAACTCAAACTCACAGCGACATTTAATAAACAGTGATGAAAGGAAGCACGGGGAAAAAGGCAAATGAAAGACCTGCCAAAAATGACGATCTTGGGGAAGCTCCACTTCCCAAAGAAAATTATAGAACAGGACCCTTAAGCGCAACTAAACAAATACTCCATCACTCGAACGGAAAGGAATGGTGTAAAATTATTACACATATCGAGTATGAAACGGAAGACTCTCAAATCATTTTCATGCAGGAATATAACTCATACAGTGAAGAAGATGAAGAAGAAGAAGAAGATCAAGAGCAAAAACTAGGTGAACATCTTTACAATAATAATCCTGAGCCACAATATGCATATATATCAGAAGACTCTCAAAGAAAACTAAAAGAAATAATTGAAAAAATTAATCAAAAACAAACAGCAGCAACTGATTACCAACAGTACACAACAAGACCAGATGAACAAAACAACAACAAAAAACAATTTCAAAACCAAGAAATAGAAAAATTCAAAAATGAAGACACTGCAATAGTTAGAAAAATGGAAACACAGAAAATAATTGATGAAATTAATCAAAAACAAACAGCAGCAACTGATTACAAACAGTACACAACAAGAACAGATTAACAAAACAAAACAACAACAACAAATAAACAATTACAAAACCAAGAAATAGAAAAATCTAACACTGAAGACACTACAATAGTTAGAAAAAAGGAAACACAGAAAATAATTGAAGAAATTAATCAAAAACAAACAATAACAAATGAATCCCAAAATTACAGAGCAAACACAACTGAAGAAAACCAAAACAGAACCATAAACAAATAAATTTACAAATAAGAAATGGAACAATCTATAAATCCAGAACTACAAGTTGTGAGGAAAAAAGGTATACAAACAACATCCAAACAAAAACAAATTTTGCCATGGAAACAACAAACAACAGAATCACAGAAAATAATATTCAAACAACAAATAAGTTTCCAAAAAAACATAAAAGAAAAGGACACAGAATTAAAACAACAACAACAGAAACAAACATTAGAAGAAATAATACAGCAAATAAACAACAAATACAACAAAATGAAACAAATTACAAAAACAATGACAAAACAGATGAAATAGAACAACCGCAACAAGACAATAACCCACAACTACAAATAAACCAAAATATGCTCATAGATTCCATACTACAAAGACATCTCCTCATGATGATGAATCCACCCAACCCATTCAACCTGCCATTAGCATTAATAATGTTAAACCATTTAATCAACATAACATTTCTACAGAGTCAAGAAAAAACAGGTAAATAACAATAAATTTTTATTTACAAAAGAAAAATATTTAACACAACAATACAATTGATTTCTCTAATTTATCTCATTTCATAGATGCCACAACAAAGCCAAACTCAAACAACTTTCTTGCAAAAACCAACCACAAAGATAAATGAAGGTAAATAAAAATATGTGGATAAACTAATTTATGCAAAGAAAATAGAGAACAAAATGTATAACATTAACAAAAACGTAATTAGAAATACTCAATACAAAAGATAAAGCATCATTACTAAAATCTTGCACGAAACTAGACAAATATCAATATCTCTCCCTATGTATTCTCTTTTTCAGATGCAACAAAGACATGGATGGAACTAAACAACAAATATAAATATTAAAAAATTAAAAACATAGTTAAATTTATAAAAATGTTTAACAAATTTAATTAACAAAGTTTAGCATGCACGTTTAAGTAACATTACTACAGTTTTAAAAAAGTTTCAATGTTTAACATATATTTTTGTAACAAACCAAAAAAAGCATTACAAACAAAATGTACAATTACATGCCAAAAAACAAAAAAAGTTGTTAAAAATAAACAATATTTTAAAAGAAAAATGAATCCTTATTTAGGAAAAAAAACAAAAAAAAGCCCGGCAATGCCGGGCAACCCCTGCTAGTACCTTTTATTCCCCAGCGCATAAATTTACACAAGAATAGATTACATAATGGTATCAACAAGTTGGCTGGGGAATCTGGAGGAAATTAAAACAGGAATTATTAAAGTATCGGATCATGCAATGATTCTTTTGGATATGAGGAATGCAAACGTTGACAAATTGGAGAGGAGATGGAGACTAGATACAGCATTATTAAAAAATGAAAAAGTTAAAGAAAAATTGAGAGCCACGTGGCAATTTAATTGGGAAATGAACGATACAGGTGACGTCTCGCCCAACGTTCTTTGGGACGAAATCAAAGCAATATTTAGGGGATATTGCATTATGGAAAAATCAATAGAAAATAAAAGAAATAATGACGTACAAAAAAAGCTGGAAAAAGAAATAAAAGAATTAGAATTAAGTCATGCTAAGTCAGGGGCAGAAGGAACATGGGTGAAACTTCAATCTGCAAGAAAGGTAATGTTGGGACAAGAAATGGAGAAGGCAAGAAGGGATCTAGTCTTTTTACAAAGAGATAGTTTTGAATTTAGCAATAAGAGTATGCGAAGGCTAGCGAAGGCGGTTAGACAGAAGAAGAGTAAAAGTGAGATAGAAGTGTTGGTAGATAAAAATAGGATTCGTCGTAATAAATTATCAGAAAAAAATGCAAGTAGCAGAAGATTTCTATTCAGAACTTTACAAGGAAAAAGAAGTGGATCAGGAACTCTTAAAATCTTATATAGCCAGCAATTTAAAAAGAAGACTAGATGACAATCATAAGAAAATAATGGAAGAAAAGATCAATGATAAAGAGATAGAGGGAGTGATACAAAAACTCAAATTAGATAAAGCTCCAGGGGAGGATGGCTTCCCCTCTGAGTTTTATAAAGTGTTGAGTGATCTAGTAGTCCCTAGACTCAAGAATCTATTCAATTACATTCTGGAAGGGGGAGTTATGCCTGAATCATGGAGTAAATTGATTACTGTGTTAATCCCTAAACCTGAAAAGGATAGGGAAAGGATGGAATCTTATAGATCAATTTCGCTCCTGAATCAGGATGCTAAATTTTTTTCAGCCATAATGGCTCAGAGATTGAATAAATTTGTTAGTCTTTATATAGAGGAGGATCAAACTGGTTTTGTAAAAGGTAGACAAATGGAGGGGCTGATAGCTAGATTACTTAACATTATAGAACATTTAAAGAAAACAAAAGAAAAAACATGCATCTTGGCCCTCGATATATATAAGGCATTTGACTCTCTGCAATGGAGGACGATTAAAGAAATAATTAATCAATTTGACTTCGGAAATAATTTTAAACATGTGATTGCACAACTATATAAGCGAAGTCAAACAAAAATTAAGATAAATGAGGGTTATAGTAAACCAATAATGTTAAATGCGGGTACGAGACAAGGATGCCCCCTCTCACCTATTTTGTTCATCCTGGCAATGGAAATACTGGCAACGGCAATTAGAGAAAGGAATAGGGGGAAAAAAGATAAGGATGTTTGCGGATGATACACTTTTAATAATAAAAGATCCTCATCTTAAAATTAAGAGCATACAAGATCATCTGAACCTATTTGAAAGAACAACTGGCCTAAGTATAAACTGGGACAAAACTGAGGCGTAGGTATGTAACTTAACAGAGACAGGAACAAAAAAATTGATGGATACTTATAAATTTAAAGTTAAGAAACAAATGAAGTACTTAGGAATATACATCTCAGCAGAAGTCAAAGATTTATACAAATTAAATTTCATAAAATTAAAGGAAGAAGTAAAAAAATTAATAGCGCATTTAAAGAAAGTAAAAATGTCATGGTTTGGAAGAATAACCACATGTAAAATGAAAATAATACCGAAACTTAATTTTTTGTTTGAGAATCTCCCTATTAAAATATATCAACAAGATTTAAAAGAGTGGCAGAATATGATAAATGAATATTGTGGCAATGGGAAAAGTCCCAGGATAACCAAGTCCCTGTGGTATATGAAACAAAAAAATTGATGGATACTTATAAATTTAAAGTTAAGAAACAAATGAAGTACTTAGGAATATACATCTCAGCAGAAGTCAAAGATTTATACAAATTAAATTTCATAAAATTAAAGGAAGAAGTAAAAAAATTAATAGCGCATTTAAAGAAAGTAAAAATGTCATGGTTTGGAAGAATAACCACATGTAAAATGAAAATAATACCGAAACATAATTTTTTGTTTGAGAATCTCCCTATTAAAATATATCAACAAGATTTAAAAGAGTGGCAGAATATGATAAATGAATATTGTGGCAATGGGAAAAGTCCCAGGATAACCAAGTCCCTGTGGTATATGAAACAAAAAGAAGGAGGGTTAAACTTACCAAATGTAAAGAATTATTACTATGCTTTTCACTTGAAAAGAATAGTGAAAAGACTAAGTCAGGTAAAAATAGAAAGCACAGAGCTAGATTGGCTTGAATATAGTAAGTTAAAGGGGGATTTTTTTTTAGGAAATGAATCGCATCAGCAAAAAATTGATAATTATACGTTGAAAATGACATACAAAGTTTGGAAAACTTTAAAGAATAAAATGACCCCGAAGTGGTCCCCAATTATTGAGTTATTAGATATCAGTGATTGTCCAATAACAATAACAATCCAAACAAGAGATATCTTGAAGCAAAATAAAGTACTACTGTTGGTGGAGTGGTTCAATAAGTGTGGTAGTGAACACATAAGAAGTGAAATTTATAATAATCTGAAATTAAACTGGTATCAAAAACTGCAGGTGGAATATTGGGACAGGAAAATGAGAAACAAAGGTAATCCAGTAGAAGAGAGGGATTAGTTCAAGATGTGAGGAAAGGGAAAAGAAATATGCAAGGAATACTTGGAAAAATTTACCAATACCTTAATTTTAATAAAAACATACAGAATGTATTGAGACAAATTTGGGAGGATGACCTGGATATAGTTATAGATGAAAACAAATGGAAAGGAAAGTGGTCTCAAAGAATCATGTGTTCGCTATCCATAAGGGAGAATGAAAGCGCGGTGCCAAAATGGCCGCCGTGCTCTTTGCGGGCCCCCCCACCCGGACTCAGACATCCGGGTGAGTTAGGGGGCGTGGCCACCCCTCTATAAAAGGGGTGGCCACGAGGCAGCCAAGCTGCCATTTTAAAAAGAGCGAAGGAGAGGAGAAGTTTTCTCCGTCGCTGCTTGTTCCCCCTTGGTCCTTCCCGGCGGGGAAGGAAGGATTTGGCATGGAGCCTTTGGCTTGCGGGCTCCTCTGTGCCTTTTCTTTGCTCTTCCATCCCTGGAAAGGGATCCTGCTCCTTAGATATGCCTCCTAAACGAAGGGCCTCGGCGACGAAGCCGCGGCCCGCGGGGAGGACTTTTGGCCCTGCGCAGCGTGGGGGCCAGCCCTTGGGTCGGAGGACCAGGGCTGCGCCCACGCGCCAGGACTCGACCCCCACCGATACCGGTGGGGCGATGCAGGCTGCTTGGCCCTCGGCCGGTCAGCCTTCAGCTGGCCCTTCCGGGGCTTCGGCCCTTTGCCCGCAGATACCGGCCAAGGGTCCAGGCAGCGGGGGTGGGTCCGGTGCTGGTGTGCAGCACGTTCCACCTCCGGTCCCTCATGGGCCGGAATTTTGGGCATGGCCCTATTCGGGCCCGGGCTCTCATGTAGGGGTTTCTGGTCCAATGCCTGGTGGGCCGTCCGGTCCACCCGGCCCACTCTATACTGGGGGATCTGTGGCAGTTCATTTGCTGCGGGGGCACCTTTGGGTCCTCCGCCTGCCTCAATGGCCGCCACACTGCAGCAAGCGGCTAGCCGGGTTGAGCTGCTGGAGACGCTCCGGCCTATCCCGGCCAGTGTCTCGCAGCTCCCAGTTCAGCCAGAGATACAGCAGGAGAGTGGTCAGGTGCGGCCCCAGAGCTCGATTCCGGTCGCGAGCTCCGACGCCCGCTGTGTGCCGGAACCCCCAGTGGGGGCGGCTCACTGGGGTGCAACTAGTGAGTATCAGGTTCAAGTTAATGCACCCACATCTCAGTCCACTTCCAATAGTGGGGTTCAGTGGCCATGGCCTCGTAATGTCGGGGCGAGTGGGCATCAGTTGCAACCTTATACCAGTGCCCCTTGGTTCCAGACTGGTGCAACGTTGGGGGTGGGGGTTTCCGCCCCTGGGCTAGTGCCGGGCATCGCAGGGACTGTCCAGGTTCCGCTGCGCATGCCCCGGGTACCTAACGTGTCGGTGACGGCTTTGCCGATGGCTGGTTATTCGTTGCCCCTTGGTGATCATTTGTCCCAGGTCACGAGGGAAAAGATTTGGTGGGGGGAGTACGTGGATATATTCTCCCTATTGAACCATGAGCCCACTAAGGAGGAGAGAGAGGGACAGGATGACAAAGACAAAGAGCTGTCCCGCCATCGTAAGCCACCACACACCTGGGCCAACTGGTTGCCCACATATCTTATTTATATGGCGGTGTATCTCAGAGCCCGGCCAGACCTGGCCATTCCTATGGTCCAATATTTGGACAATATTTACAGGGCGATGGTGGATTTTCCTGGCCCGTCGTGGTTGGCTTACGATGAGGAATTCAGAATGAGGGTGCCGTTGCACCCCGAGATGAGATGGGATGAGCCCTGTCAGAAATTGTGGCTATTATACATGACCCCCACGCGTCCGGCGCCTGGGGATAGGTATCATTGTGGCCATGCCGTTCAGCGAGCTGATCCAATGCAGGCTTCCCGCCAGCCGGCGGGGCAGGGGGTTCCAGCCCGCTTGCTGTGTTGGAGCTTCTCGGCCAGCGGTGTGTGCAATAAGCGGCAGTGCTGATACAAACATGAGTGTCCCTCTTGCGCTGGCCCCACGCCGCCGCCGCATGTCTGCAGGCCGGCGGGTCACGGGGCAGAGGTAGAGGTGGACAGGGAGCGGGCAGAGCGGCTGCTGAAGGAGCTAGCCAGGCAAAAGGCCCCCTCCCCAGTTAATGTGTATATGTTGGAGCGATGGCTCTCAACTTATCCAAGGAGAGAGGATGCAAAGTACCTCCTTGAGGGTTTCCAGTGGGGCTTCCGAATCCCATTCAAAGGAGTGCGGGGACCCCAAGATGCACCCAATTTACTGTCCCTGAAGGGTAGAGAGGAGATGGCTGCCCTGAGTATTGCTAAGGAGGTTGGGGCCAAGAGGGTGGCAGGCCCCTTTTCTGTGCCACCCTTTCCCAACCTGAAGGTCTCCCCTCTGGGGTTGGTACCAAAGAAGGCCCCGGGGGAATTTCGTTTAATCCACCATTTATCGTACCCGGCGGGTTATTCTGTCAATGATGCTATCCCTGATGACCTTTGTTCGGTCAGGTATACGTCCTTTGACCAAGCCCTACGGATGGTGCGCTCTTGTGGTCCGGGTGCCCTCCTGGCAAAATGTGACATCAAATTGGCATTCCGATTGTTGCCAGTGCACCCTGAGGACTTTGAGCTATTGGGTTTTCGATTCCAAGGGAAGTTCTATGTAGATAAAGCTATGCCTTTTGGCTGCTCTATATCCTGTTCAGCATTTGAACGTTTTAGCACCTTCCTTCAGTGGGCCTTTGTTCGCAGGTCCGGGTCTCGGTCTGTAGCCCATTTCCTCAATGACTTTTTGTTCAGGGGTGAACGGGGCTTGGACACGTGCACGCGTCTTCTCACCACATTTCAGACGCTAATGCAGGAACTGGGTGTCCCTTTAGCGCCCGAAAAGACCGAGGGCCCATCCACTACCCTCACATTTCTGGGTATCGAAATTGACACGGTCGCACAGGCATCCCGGTTACCCATTGACAAGGTTACCCGGATCTCTGCGATGATTTTGGCCTTGCTGGCCAAACGTAAGGTGTCACTTCGTGAGCTGCAGGTATTGCATGGCCATCTTAACTTTGCCTGCAGGGTGGTTGCGCCTGGCAGGGCATTTGCTCGGCACCTGTGTGATGCCATGTCTGGCTTGACAAGGCGCCATCATAGGGTCCGACTAACCAGGGGCATGCGGGCTGACCTTTTGGTTTGGCTCTCATTCCTGCAGGACTTCAACGGGGTATCCTTTTGGAGGTCCGACCTTTTAGTTTCACCTAGGTTTCAAGTGCAGTCGGATGCCTCCGGCTCCCTGGGATATGGGATGTACTTCCAGGGGAGGTGGGCTTATGGCCAATGGCCTCCAGAATGGCGGGGCACGGATCGCCTCCGCGATCTTACATTCCTTGAGTTTTTTCCAATCCTGGGAGCTTTGATGCTATGGGGCAAGGAGTGGGCCGACTCAGTGGTCCATTTTTGGTGTGACAATGCTGCAGTAGTGCACATTGTCAATGCTCAGACATCTAAATCACCCAGGGTGATGGCTTTAGTTCGCCAATTCGTGTTACGTAGCCTACGCCTCAACGTGCTTTTCAGGGCCAGACATGTACCAGGCATTGGTAATGATATTGCCAATGGTTTATCCCGCCTGCAGATCCCCCGGTTCCGCGCCTTGGCTCCGGACGCAGAGGAATTCCCCTCACCACTTCCGGCCGAGATTTGGACATTTGGCAAGGAGAGGTGAACCGGGCGATTGGCATGTCCTTGGCGCCACACACGCATAAGGCGTATCATCATGCTTTCATTCAATTTAATAGCTTCCGTGTGCAACTTCAGTTGCCAGAGGTGTGGCCCATTCCAGTGGAACAGGTTTTACAATTCATGGTTCATTTACACAGTCAGGGCCTCGCTCCCCGCACTATAGCATCAAGGCTGTCAGCATTGGCATTTATTGCCAAGGTGGGGGGTTTTGCTGACAGCATGGACGATTTTCGCATACGGCATGTTTTGGAGGGGTGGACATGGGAGCGTAGACGCCGCCCGGATGCTCGGCACCCAATTTCCCCAGGGGTGCTCACACACCTTGCACGAGGCTGGCCTAACCTATGTTTTGACAGGTATGAGGCAGCTCTTTTTCATGCGGCTACCACGGTGGCCTTCTTTGGAGCGCTCCGCATCAGTGAGTGGGTGCCAGAGTTGGTACCATCTGTGTAAGGCGGATGTGTCTCGTAGGGCACTGGAACTCGACGATGTCTCTGTCACACATGAGTGGGCTCAAGTGGGGATACGGTCCTCACAGGTTGTTCAGCACGGCGTTGGCAGTGGAGTCAGACTGCTACGAAGTTTTATTGGAGACATCTGTCCGGTTGGTGCCCTACATGAATTTTCGACAGTGCCTGCTGCGCGCCCCAGCCTGTTTTTCTGCCACCAGGATAGGTCTACCCTTGCCGACGTAATGTTACTAAGGGTGACTGGTGCCGCGCTTCACGGTGTGGGGGCCCGTTTTGGCACCCATTTATTTGGTGTCGCATTGATCGCGGCTACGTTTGGAGTACTCGGAGGCGGACATGCGTGTACGCGCAATTTCTTATATGTACGTGCCCTCACTGTATGAGTACCTAGTTATGTCCTTAACCTCTTCTCCTCTTTTACAGATCCTGTGTGTCTCTACACACCGGTGGCAGTGGGGCTGGTGGGCCGCAGCTATGTACACTGGGCAGCAGTATATGCTGTGGCGACAGGGAGTGGACCCCGACTTGGGCTGTGTGCATCCGCACGTATGCAATGGTATGGTATGCGCGGCACAAGGGGCGGGAACTGTTGTCATTCCTGATGTCCGTAGGGGATGCTGGACCGCCCGATGTTCTTAAGAGGCACCTCGGCGGCAACGATCTTATACGGATCACTGCTGCTACTAAACTGTCGAGGGGCTGCGACCTGGCGTTTTATATCATGTGTGGCTTACACACGGTCGCTATGGTCTAACGTCGTGCCGAGACACCAATTTAGGGGAGACGTGGATCTCCGTTGTTCGGACTGTTCCGGCAGTCAGTGGACAGGGCTGTTGCTCAGTCCCTTGCTCGAGCATGGCTGGGAGACAGCCATTGGACACCTGAGGATAGGCTTACAAAAATTTGCCAGTAGGCAGGGGAAGGGGTCCACCTGTCGGCTGGAGGTATGTACCTCGTCTGGGTGTGGTGCAAGCAGGCCTGGCGACCGAGCTGATGGTCTTGGGGGGGGGCGGTGAGTCATCATGGACGCCTCCCCGTGTGGCGGGTAGCACTGGTAAGGTAAAGATTTATGACCCATAGGTTTCCGGCAGGTTCGCAATTGACTGGCCAACATTTAGACAGGTACAGGTGTAATAACGTTGACCGGTCAATGACGAACCAGGCAAGGGGTGATGGCACGAGCTTTTCAGCATGCATCACCCCGTGATTTGACAGATACACGTCAGAGGGTGGGGTCAGTAGATAGTTTATTGACTACGGTCAAAAATTTGTTTGTGTCAACAAACAAACTGATACAAAATGGATACATTGTAGCCAATTGCCGGTGGCAATTTTGGGAGGAACCTTACCAGTGTTACTGCGGCCTGCTTGCCTTAAAGAATTATAATTGGATGAGTACCAATTGAAAGTTATAATTCGGACTAGGGCATTATTCAATAAAAGTGGCCCAATGCCTTTATCCATATACCGGTGTCGGAGTCTTTCTTTGGGGGGTGCGCCTGCAATGAAAGTGCGGTGCCAAAATGGACGCCGCGCTCTTTGCGGGCCCCCACCCCACCCGGACTCAGACATCCGGGTGAGTTAGGGGGCATGGCCACCCCTCTATAAAAGGGGTGGCCACGAGGCAGCCGAGCTGCCATTTTAAAAAGAGCGACGGAGAGGAGAAGTTTTCCCTCCACCCCCTCCCTAGTGAACAGTGTGATATTTTGGTCGCTTCGGGGCCGGGTGGGAATTTTTGGTTGGAACCCACAATTGGCCCTTGGGTTCTGGCTTTTTTGCCCATCCCACACTGTTGCTGAGGTTTGATATAGGGGTTTTTCTTGTTCTTGACTTTGGTCACTTAGGCTGGTAGCACTGGTAAGGTAAAGATTTATGACCCATAGGTATCCGGCAGGTTCGCAATTGACTGGCCAACATTTAGACAGGTACAGGTGTAATAACGTTGACCGGTCAACGACGAACCAGGCAAGGGGTGATGGCACGAGCTTTTCAGCATGCATCACCCCGTGATTTGACGGATACACGTCAGAGGGTGGGGTCAGTAGATAGTTTATTGACTACGGTCAACAATTTGTTTGTGTCAACAAACAAACTGATACAAAATGGATACATTGTAGCCAATTGCCGGTGGCAATTTTGGGAGGAACCTTACCAGTGTTACTGCGGCCTGCTTGCCTTAAAGAATTATAATTGGATGAGTACCAATTGAAAGTTATAATTCGGACTAGGGCATTATTCAATAAAAGTGGCCCAATGCCTTTATCCATATACCGGTGTCGGAGTCTTTCTTTGGGGGGTGCGCCTGCAATGAAAGTGCGGTGCCAAAATGGACGCCGCGCTCTTTGCGGGCCCCCACCCCACCCGGACTCAGACATCCGGGTGAGTTAGGGGGCATGGCCACCCCTCTATAAAAGGGGTGGCCACGAGGCAGCCGAGCTGCCATTTTAAAAAGAGCGACGGAGAGGAGAAGTTTTTCCTCCACCCCCTCCCTAGTGAACAGTGTGATATTTTGGTCGCTTCGGGGCCGGGTGGGAATTTTTGGTTGGAACCCACAATTGGCCCTTGGGTTCTGGCTTTTTTGCCCATCCCACACTGTTGCTGAGGTTTGATATAGGGGTTTTTCTTGTTCTTGACTTTGGTCACTTAGGCTGGTAGCACTGGTAAGGTAAAGATTTATGACCCATAGGTATCCGGCAGGTTCGCAATTGACTGGCCAACATTTAGACAGGTACAGGTGTAATAACGTTGACCGGTCAACGACGAACCAGGCAAGGGGTGATGGCACGAGCTTTTCAGCATGCATCACCCCGTGATTTGACGGATACACGTCAGAGGGTGGGGTCAGTAGATAGTTTATTGACTACGGTCAACAATTTGTTTGTGTCAACAAACTGATACAAAATGGATACATTGTAGCCAATTGCCGGTGGCAATTTTGGGAGGAACCTTACCAGTGTTACTGCGGCCTGCTTGCCTTAAAGAATTATAATTGGATGAGTACCAATTGAAAGTTATAATTCGGACTAGGGCATTATTCAATAAAAGTGGCCCAATGCCTTTATCCATATACCGGTGTCTGAGTCTTTCTTTGGGGGGTGCGCCTGCAAAGAGCACAATAGCAAGATACTGTGGAGATGGTACATGACGCCAGTAAGACTACAACAAATGAAAAAGCATAAAACAGATCAATGCTGGAGGTGTCAACAATCACAAGGTACTTTTATAATATGTGGTGGGAATGCCAGTACATTCAATTTTTTTGGAGATCAATAGAAATAGAAGTAAGCAGGATATTAAGAAGGAAAATTAATTTAAGTCCAGAATTGGTTATAACAGGTGAGACCGATGGTGTAAACTTAAATCGTCATGAGAAAGAACTATTGATAATACTTCTCTCAGTATCAAGGCAAATTATTGCTAAACAATGGAAAGAGAAATTAATATTTATTAAAGAGAAATGGTATTCTGATATATGGCAGCTAGCATTGAACGAGAAGTTAACTATAGAAATGAAAGCAAAAAGAGGTGAGAAGAGTAAAAGTAGCTTTTGAGAAACGTGGCAGCCTTTCTTCTCATATGCTTTACCCAAAGAAAATAATGTCGGCCCAGGCCCGGAAATTCGTAAATTTTGGGAAAGATAGAAGGGTGGAGAGGTAAAGCTTTTACCATCTGTAGATCCAACTGTATAGCATGGGTGTATAATCTCATATTCAAAAATAAGAAATTTTAAATATTGTATTACCAGGAGGTTACGTTGAATCTGGGAAATTCTTTGTTTCTATTATGTTGTAATTGTATGGTTTTTTTTGATGTCTCTTTTTTCCCCCTATGTATGTTTGTTTCTATATATGTGAGTTTATTTTAAAATAATAAAAAAATTTTTAAAAAAATAATTACTCCCTGTTAGGAAGATGCTTAAGACTTGGCTATGCCAGCGGGTGTTGAGCACGTTTGATTCCACTACTCAATCCCGCTGGCTTGTCTAGCCTGCATGAGGGATCTTGCCTGTCCTGGGTATCCTATTTTAATGTGGGCGGAGGGAGGGTATAGGTAGTATTTTTAATGATATGTGTTAGATTTATGTGTTTTAACTTCAATTTTATCTGGGGATTTTAGCAATGTTTTTACTACTGATGTTTTAACTGTTTTGTGTACTGTGTTTCTCCTCTGTTGTTTAGCCACCCTGAGTGGTGTGGTACAAATAAACAAATAATAATAAACAAATAATAATAAACAAATAATAATAATAAACATATTATTATTATTATTATTATTATTATTATTATTATTATTATTATTATTATTATTATTATTATTATTATTATTATTATTATTATTATTATTATTATTATTATTATTATTATTATTATTATTATTATTATTATTATTATTATTATTTTACTTTTCTAAAATGCTGTTGAAAAATATCTGAAGGAGAGGAAAGGACAATGGAAATGCTCATTCCTTATTGACTGAGGCTTATAGTTCTAACTTTGAGAAGTATCTGAGTGACTTATCTTTCACTGTACATTTCTCCAGTTATCTAGGCTTTTTCAGTTTCCTTAAACCAGGTAGCAAAACATCATGACATAACACTTCTTATAGAGCTTTTCCAATCCGAAAAAGGCATGGAACAATTGAAAAATGAAATATAAAGAAAGGGAAAATACCATATATATGACTACACAGAGAGAGGGAAACTGGCAGAAGAATAAAACTGATAAACTGAAATGGCTTTCAAGGGGAACAAACCTTTCTGCAAAACTGTAGGACACATCTCAGTGCAGCCCTTTTCTCCAAGTAGAAAAAAATCTAATGAAATATGTATACTAAATGCAGATGGAGATTTGTTGCTTCTGTTCTCTATGTGCAAAATGTTGAGCAAATGTTTTGACATGGCTGGAGTTTTCTGGACAAATGAACACATAACACTACACCGTTCATGCGATATTATCTGCTTTATGTTTATGTAGATACACTGGTTCCTTTGGCAGTGCTCTCCATAGCTCACTCCTGTCACAACAAAAATGGAATTTCAGTGCAAATTACATATAACTAGGATGCTTGATGGGGTATTTGCCAGCAGTGCACCAGAACGTTTTGTAGTTTGTAGATTTCTTGCTATATGTTAAATCCAGTTATTAAAAGCTCTAGGGAAGTCATCCATACACCAGTTTATTATAAATACCAGAAGAAGCCCATGGAAAATGCTTGCATAATCAGCAATGCCTTTAGTCTAGGTGTATGCAAAATTGTCTAACCTGGATATAAAATATTAAATAATATCCTCAAGATTTCTTCTCTTTTTATTATGCTAATTGTCAAGGCTCAGTGTAATGTGTAATATGAATGGAAATTTATAAGCTTTTGCTTAATGTAATTGCCATATTTGCAAGATCAAAATATGATATTCTGTACAGATTTGAATTAATTTGCAGGAAGGAAGGATAGTTATGGTTTCATTGTGTCATAAAGAGTTGTGAAGTGATGTATGCTATTTCTGGAACTTTTTCCTATTGACTGTATAATTCATGTTCAAAGCTGATAGCTTTGGTATACATCTTAGTAAAATATACTGTAATACCTCTGATCTGAGTCTGCAGCCCCATTTTTAAACATGTTTTAAGCAACTTGCTTACCTTGCTATGATTTCTGGAACATTTCTGTCTCTTCTGCATTGCCCTTAGTTCTCTAGTGTATTTTTTTTAAAAAAAATAGTGCTGCTGAGACTGTGATTTGGTTGGTTTATTGCAAGAAACATCAGAACATCTTTCTTTTGATAGGCTTCTTGGTAACTCAGGAAAGAGAGAGTAGGGGAATCTTTAAAATACTTTTTCTGAGAGCAGATATCCTGAACCCCATATTTGAAATGTAGATGTATTAAAGATTTATAGCCCAACAATATTTTGATACATGCTGTTTTATCCTTCGAAATTTCGTTATAAGGAGTTTTCCTTTTGCTTGGTTGTTTTCAATCACCTGCAATATATATCAATCCTAATATTTCTTTCTTTGGAGACTTTTGGCTCATATACAGTGATACCTCATACAACGTCCAAACTTGGTTCCACAAGTTTGGACTTTATACGGATTTGGACTTTGTATGAGGCATGCAAAATCCTAGCCATGATGCTTCATACAATGTTCAAATCCTTGCCACGATGCCTCGTACAATGTCATTTCCATAGAGATACATTGTACTGTAACAGCACAGACTTCAGGGCAAAGTCAAGGAAACAGACAGGAAACTGACAGAATTTTAAGAAATCATTGTCTAAAGGCTAAATACATTACAAAAACATGTCAACCCACCTTGATTGTCCAAGAACCTGAAGAATGCTGCAAAAATCCCAGGAATGCTTCTAAAAGTTCTGATGAAAAAAATAAAAAAAATTCCAAAATCATGCTCAAAACCATTCCTAAACACTCTTTGCCTCATGTAAAAACCACAAGAGCAATGCATGCATGTGTCCTGCCTTTTATACTGCCCAGGCACAATACAACCTGGGAAAAACCCAATGCCTCATACAAAGTCAAGCGACTTTGTATGAGGTAACTTTTTTCAAGAAATTAGGTGATGCTGTATGAATTCGATGTTGTATGAAGTGGACATTGTATGAGGTATTACTGTACAGCCAAATGATATATAGGTAAAGCTATAACCCCCTGCCTTTCCTATGCATGATTAGCAGACAGCATTGTTTTTATAATGGAGGAAAAAAGATTGGTTTGTTAGTGTGAAGAAATGAGACAGGGCCTTCGGAGAAGGAAAGCAGTTTTGGCAAAGAGATGTCAAATTGAAAGCAGGCTGGGAGATCTGGAGTCTGAAAGATGGATGGAGATTATCAGAATGGGTGAAAGAACAGAGACGATGGTGTCTGCTTTGTAAACAATGGACAATGTTTTAGGAAAAGTGAGACAGCCACTTCAAGCAACAGATTTGCCCAGTTTTGCATTTTTGTTTTGTCATGTAGGCATAAGCCAAGCATCTATACATTGCACTGTGCCATTGCATAGTTTAAATTGTATTTTTATGATGTCTTTTGCTGGTAAATGTTCTAGAGATACATTGCAGTCATGATTGTATCATCCCAAAATTTGCTGGGCTGTTCTGCTTCTGTAAGCCTGCCTATTGTCTTCTCCAAAAATAAATCTCAGCTTTCATATCTCTGGACATGTGCTGTATTTGCTTGGCAGGCTGAAAGAGTCATTTTGTATGTTGTTCAGTCGCACAGTCGATTCCGACCCTTTGCGACCCTATGGACCATCGTTCTCCAGGCGCCTCTGTCCTCCACCATCCCCCTCAGTCCTCCCAGTTTTGTGCCCATTGTGTCTACAATACCATCTATCCATCTCATCCTTGGCCTCCCCCTTCTTCTTTTGCCCTCCACCTTTCCCAACATCACGGCCTTCTCAAGTGAATCCTCCCTTCTCATTTGATGCCCAAAGTACTTTAGCCTCATCTTTACTATTTGACCTTCCAATGAGCAGTCAGTGTTGATTTCTTCTAAGATTGACCTATTTGTTCTCCTCGCTGTCCAAGGTACCCTCAAAACTCTCCTCCAACACCACATTTCAAAGGCATCTATTCTTCTGCGTTCAGCTTTCCTAATTGTCCAGCTCTCACATCCGTACATTACCACTGGGAATACCATTGTTTTGACTATTCTAATTTTTGTTTTCAAGGTGATGTCTCTGCTTTTCACTATGTTCCCCAGGTTTCTCATGGCTTGTCTCCCTAGAATCAGCCGCCTCTTTATTTCATGGCTGCAATCTCCATCTGCAGTGATCTTAGATCCTAAGAAAGTGAAATCTGTCACTGCTTCTACTTCTTCCCCGTCTATTTTCCAGGAACTGATCGGGCCTGTTGCCATTATCTTGGTTTTCTTGATATTGAGTCTCAAGCCAGCTTTTGCACTCTCTTCCTTCAAACCGATCAAGAGATTCTTTAGGTCTTCCTCACTTTCTGCCATTAGGGTGGTGTCGTCTGCATATCTCAGATTGTTGATGTTTCTCCCAGCAATTTTGATCCCATATTGTGATTCCTCCATCCCTGCATTGCGCATTATGTGCTCTGTGTATAAGTTGAATAAGCAGGGTGACAAAATGCAGCCTTGTCTTACTCCTTTTCCTATTCCAAACCACTCGGTCATTCCGTGTTCTGTCCTAACTGTTGCTTCTTGGTTCATGTACAGATTTCTCAGGAGGCATATGAGGTGTTCTGGTATTCCCATCTCTTTAATCACTTGCCACATCTTGTTGTGATCCACACAATCAAATGCCTTAGTGTAGTCAATAAAGCAAAAATAAACTTGTTTCTGGTATTCCTTTGTTTTCTCCATGATCCAACGTATGTTGGCAATGTGGTCTCTAGTCCCCCTGCCTCTTCTGAAACCAGCCTGCACCTCTGGTAATTCTCTTTCCACATGCTGCTGAAGTCTATCCTGTATTATCTTGAGCATCACCTTGCTGGCGTGTGGGATGAGCGCGATTGTTCGATAGTTTGAACATTCTTTGGCATTGCCCTTTTTTGGGATTGGAACATATACTGATCTTTTCCAGTCCTGTGGCCACTGTTTTGTTTTCCAAATCTGCTGGCATATTGAATGCAGTAATTTGATGCCATCATCTTTTAGAGCTTTGAAAAATTCAACTGGGATACCATCATCTCCACTAGCTTTGTTGTTTGCAGTGCTCTTTAGGGCCTTTCTGACTTCACTCTCCAGGATGTCTGGCTCAGGTTCAATTTCTTCATCATTGTGACTATCAGGAGTGTTGAGTTCCTTTTTGTAGAGTTCCTCTGTGTACTCTTTCCATCTTTTCTTAATCTCTTCTGCATCAGCTAGCTCCTTTCCGTCTTTGTCCCTTATCATGGTCATTTTTGCTTTAAATGTTCCCTTGATTTCCCGGATTTTTTTGAAAAGATCTCTGGTTCTGCCTTTTTTGTTGTTTTCTTCCATTTCTTTGCACTGTTCTTTTAGATAGTTTTCCTTATCTCTCCTTGCTTTTCTTTGAAATTCTGTGTTCAGATGATTGTATTTTTTCCTTTCTCCTTTGACTTTTGCGTTCCTTCTTTCCTCTGCTATTTTAAGAGCCTCATCAGACAACCACTTTGCTTTCTTACTCTTCTTTTCTTTTGGTATGGTTTTCTTTGCTGCTTCCTGCATGATGTCCCTCATCTCTGTCCATAATTCTTCTGGCACTCTATCTATTGAGTCTAAGCCATTGAATCTGTTCATCACCTCCACCGTGTATTCTTTAGGGATGCTGTCTAGGTGATATCTGTCTGGTCTCTTTGTTTTCCCTATTTTCTTTAGTCTAAGCCTGAATTTTGCAATCAGTAGGTTGTGATCTGAGCCACAATCTGCTCCAGGTCTTGTTTTTGCTGACTGTATGGAGGTTCTCCATCTTTGGCTGCAGAGTATGTAGTCAATCTGGTTTCGGTGTTGGCCATCTGGTGATGTCCATGTGTAAAGTCGCCTCTTGTGTTGCTGGAAGAGGGTGTTTGCTATGATCAGTGCGTTCTCTTGGCAGAACTCTATCAATCTTTGTCCTGCTTCATTCTGTGTTCCAAGACCGAACCTGCCTGTTATTCCCTCCACTTTTTGATTGCCTACTTTGGCATTCCAGTCTCCTAGAATAATTTGAACATCATTTCTTGGTGTTTGTTCTATGAGGTGTTGTAAGTCCTCATAGAACTGGTCCACTGTGGCTTCATCTGCACCCGTGGTTGGTGCGTATATTTGGATCACAGTAACATTGAAGGGTTTGCCCTGAATTCTTACTGACATCATTCTGTCATTTTTGAGGTTGTATCCCATTACTGCTCTTCTCACTCTTTTATTGACAATTATGGCTACTCCATGTCTTCTAAAGTTTTCTTGTCCACAGTAGTAGATGTGATGGTTTCCAGAGCTGAATTCGCCCATCCCTGTCCATTTGAGCTCACTGATTCCCAAGATGTCAATGCTTATTCTTTCCATCTCATTTTTTACCACTTCCAGTTTACCTTGGTTCATTGATCTCACATTCCATGTCCCTATACAGTATTGCTCCTTACAACATTGCATTTCCCCTCCCCCTTTCCTGTCCATCCCCTTTCTCCCCTCTGAGGTGTTAAGCATCCTGTATCACCTAGCCTGCCCTTTTGTTTTGCCTTTTGTTTTGGTCCATAGGGTTCTCTTGGCAAGCTTTGTGGCGTGGTTTGCCGGTTTCTACGCCATTTTTTTCCTCGCATCATACATCATATCACAGTTTTAAAAGTTTAGAACAGTTTACACTACATATTGTCATGCATAATTATCACACTCTAAAACACAGTCTCTATGTTACTTGCTATATTAAGTCAGTATGAAGTCTCTATGTCAGTCTCTATATTAATTCAGCTACATTTTTCACATCAGCTACTTATCCTTGTGTCCTCACTCCCCAAGTGGGGTTGTTGTCTCTGGGTCCCTTGCTCCAGGGGCATCGCAGTGGCGGGCAGTGGATGTTTTCCCTGTGTCTCAGCTGTTCCTCTTCCTCTGCCTCTGGCTGCAGTGGTGGATGGTGACCTTCTCCCTCCCAGGCCTCTGGATGGTTTCTGGGCAATTGGGGCCTGGTCTTTCTCTGCCTCTTTCTTCCTTGCACCCAGGTTTTAGGATGGGGTGGAAGGGAGGGGCCGATTCTTCACTCACCTCCCTCCAAGGCTTCTGGATGGTTTCTGGGCAGTTGGGCCTGGTCTTTCTCTGCCTCTTTCTTCCTTGCACCCAGGTTTCAGGATGGGGTGGAAGGGAGGGGCCGATTCTTCACTCACCTCCCTCCAAGGCTTCTGGATGGTTTCTGGGCAGTTGGGGCCTGGTCTTTCTCTGCCTCTTTCTTCCTTGCACCCAGGTTTTAGGATGGGGTGGAAGGGAGGGGCCGATTCTTCACTCACCTCCCTCCAAGGCTTCTGGATGGTTTCTGGGCAGTTGGGCCTGGTCTTTCTCTGCCTCTTTCTTCCTTGCACCCAGGTTTCAGGATGGGGTGGAAGGGAGGGGCCGATTCTTCACTCACCTCCCTCCAAGGCTTCTGGATGGTTTCTGGGCAGTTGGGCCTGGTCTTTCTCTGCCTCTTTCTTCCTTGCACCCAGGTTTCAGGATGGGGTGGAAGGGAGGGGCCGATTCTTCACTCACCTCCCTCCAAGGCTTCTGGATGGTTTCTGGGCAGTTGGGCCTGGTCTTTCTCTGCCTCTTTCTTCCTTGCACCCAGGTTTTAGGATGGGGTGGGAGGGAGGGGCCGATTCTTCACTCACCTCCCTCCAAGGCTTCTGGATGGTTTCTGGGCAGCTGGGCCTGGTCTTTCTCTGCCTCTTTCTTCCTTGCACCCAGGTTTTAGGATGGGGTGGAAGGGAGGGGCCGATTCTTCACTCACCTCCCTCCAAGGCTTCTGGATGGTTTCTGGGCAGCTGGGCCTGGTCTTTCTCTGCCTCTTTCTTCCTTGCACCCAGGTTTCAGGATGGGGTGGAAGGGAGGGGCCGATTCTTCACTCACCTCCCTCCAAGGCTTCTGGATGGTTTCTGGGCAGTTGGGCCTGGTCTTTCTCTGCCTCTTTCTTCCTTGCACCCAGGTTTTAGGATGGGGTGGGAGGGAGGGGCCGATTCTTCACTCACCTCCCTCCAAGGCTTCTGGATGGTTTCTGGGCAGCTGGGCCTGGTCTTTCTCTGCCTCTTTCTTCCTTGCACCCAGGTTTTAGGATGGGGTGGAAGGGAGGGGCCGATTCTTCACTCACCTCCCTCCAAGGCTTCTGGATGGTTTCTGGGCAGCTGGGCCTGGTCTTTCTCTGCCTCTTTCTTCCTTGCACCCAGGTTTCAGGATGGGGTGGAAGGGAGGGGCCGATTCTTCACTCACCTCCCTCCAAGGCTTCTGGATGGTTTCTGGGCAGTTGGGCCTGGTCTTTCTCTGCCTCTTTCTTCCTTGCACCCAGGTTTTAGGATGGGGTGGGAGGGAGGGGCCGATTCTTCACTCACCTCCCTCCAAGGCTTCTGGATGGTTTCTGGGCAGCTGGGCCTGGTCTTTCTCTGCCTCTTTCTTCCTTGCACCCAGGTTTTAGGATGGGGTGGAAGGGAGGGGCCGATTCTTCACTCACCTCCCTCCAAGGCTTCTGGATGGTTTCTGGGCAGCTGGGCCTGGTCTTTCTCTGCGTCTTTCTTCCTTGCACCCAGGTTTTAGGATGGGGTGGAAGGGAGGGGCCGATTCTTCACTCACCTCCCTCCAAGGCTTCTGGATGGTTTCTGGGCAGCTGGGCCTGGTCTTTCTCTGCCTCTTTCTTCCTTGCACCCAGGTTTTAGGATGGGGTGGAAGGGAGGGGCCGATTCTTCACTCACCTCCCTCCAAGACTTCATTTTAGTTTATTATAAACTGTCAATTTTCAATATGTATGGAATTTTTTTGTCACCCAAGGTTGAAGCATTTAACATGTTGCATTGCAAATAATGAACATGTAAAACATTATAGTACTTAGTATATTGACAGAAATTTTCTCATACATGTGATGTGCTTGGTGCATCCTGAATCAGTGATTCAGTCAGATGATTTTTCTTTAAAATTATATGCCATGCAAGCTCTTTTGTTTAAAAGTCATGTTGGCTTTTACCTTTCTCTCGCTTGCTGTACCAGTTTCTATATGAACTAGATTGACTATTTTTGGATGAACAGTCTCTGGGAAACTGACAGTCTTTGCATAGATGGCCTTTTCAACCACATTTCCAGCAGGATTGTGATTGGCCTTAGTGAGTAGCTTTCCTATTGTACTTCCCTTTCATTAGATACTTTGAGAATTTTCATCTGAAACTACCTCAGATAAGTTCTTTTGTTTGATGCATTCTCGTCTTCTGATTTAAAACCAGTGAAGCCATAGGATTACCTGAAGGCACTTAACATGTTTTTGGCAGATTCACATTCCTTTATGTATGCCATTTGTTGGTCTGATAAGCTTTCAGAAATCACTGCCTTTAATTCCTCTGTCAAATATCCTTGCTCTTGCATCTGTTTTTGTCTGTGGATTATCATTTTCAATGCAACCAAGGGCTTCTAAGGTCCTTAAATTAATCATCAATTTAGTTTTCCTTTGAGAAAAAATAGCAGAAGTAAGCTTTGAAAGTCTTCCTGTAAAATTTCTACTCTGATCCAAATCTATCCTGGTATTTCTGGGTGAGTTTTGTTATTTATCTCAGAAAAAAGAGTTCAAAAAGTGAACAAACAAGAACTATATAGCTAGTGTGTGTTTTAGTTGGTGGAGGGGGAGATAAAGAAAAATCACAATATTTGGGAAACAGGAGAACTGGAAAATACTGGTTAGCTATCTCTCTGAGGCAAACAATATCTGATGCCCAGTATTGCTGCAAGCAAGACTGCTGTTTTCCCAACAATAAACTCAATTGCAGCCAATGAAACTTACTGGTAAGTGCATATTTGTAAATTTGTAGCCTACATAAGAGCAGCACAACTTTCCCAAACCACATTTATATTTATTAATAAAGAGGCTGTCTTGCATCATGAGCAACCTGAAAGGATTAATTAAGGCTTATAACATCTTGTCATTTTCTTCAATGGAAACGATCTATAAAATGTAGCTTTACAAGGATGCTTTGTTATTTCTAAACCCAATGTATCTTTGAATGCTTGAAATCTCACAAAACACCTGTTCTTAGAAGATTTTTTAAACTGATATCTTAACCTAAGTTCCTAGGATAAGTAATAGATAAGCATCTGAACGTTTTGGATGCTTATCTGAATTGCAGGAAGCTCAGAGAAGCAGAACAGGTAGTTCTTCCTGATAATCACAGTAGGAGATGGAGGAAATTCATGAAAACCACTTCTTTGTAAAATGTCACATGCTTAGGATGTTTCCCAGAAAAGTCCATGAAAGCACTCTCACAAGGCCTGATCCTCAGAACAATTATGCTATTCTGTAAGCTGAGAAAAATATTAAATTGACAGAGGGGGAAATGGCACAAGTTACTTGACAAATGAGGGAAGCAACATACAAGCAAGAGTCTATTTGCCAGTTTTAGTGACTCTTCTTCAACTATCTTGGGAAATCATCAACAGTTTTAAGAGGAACTCTCAAACACAGCACTTCTGAAGTTACCACAATGTATGCTTAGAAAATGAACACATTAGATTTTTTTCCTGATGCTCTGCAGTTTTATCATTTCATACTTTTAGTACAAATGACATTTAACATTGGGCAAGCAGGACTGTGAACTGAGGGCAACAACTTCCTCCATCCACTGGTAATACTTTTATTATGGCTGTGGTTGGCTTATCTAGTCTGTAGACTAGGTTTTGCTCCAATTTATCTGATATAGAGTTTGCAACATTTCTCTGAGACTCTATTCCCACCCTAAAGGGTTAAACGTGTTTCCATACAGGGCCATAGTGAGGATGTTGAATGTCTGCCCAACCATTTGTCTAACAAGATGAGGGGGAGGGGACATTTTAATCCATACCTCTAGATATGGAATATAAATTCTTTACCCCTGATCTGAGTCTGCAGCCTCATTTTAAAACATGTTTTAAGCAACCAAAGATTTACTTGCCTACCTTGCTATGATTTCTGGAACATTTCTGTTTCTTCTGCACTACCCTTAGTTCCCTGGTGCCTAGACTGGTGTATTTTCCTGTGAAGACAAAAGCTGTCCCATGTTTGTGGGTTTTTTGAAAAAAGGTTCCCCCATTTTGTCATAAGTTCCTACTCTTGTATTTGCTCTTGCCAGAAGACTGGAGAAATAAGCTCATAGTTGATTTTCTGATCAAAAATGGAATTTGAACCTGAGACTTGTCTGATGCAGATGGGATATTGGTGTTACTTTCCAGTCCGCACTAAGTGGCCAATGTCACACCAATTTTTAATCTTACATTTATAAATCTTGACATTCCATTCTGGCTAGAAAAAGTAAGCCTACCTATCATCACACAAAAAAAATGAAGTCTGGGTTTTGCATCAAGTTGGCACCAAATGCCTCATCTGAAATTGTTTCAAAATTAATCTGTCTGGGTATTTGCCTTGTTCAAATTGCATATTCATAGAAAAACAATCATTACACAACTGCCATAAGTATCCAGTATTCTCTGTCATGGGGAAATGAACCTAGTAAAAAGCTACCTTCAGACCTCTTGCTATGTGTGGAATAGATGAGCACAACAATTTATTGTTTTGAAAAATAAAGTTTCTTCACTGCTTTGCCATTGCAATGCCATCTGTGTACAGCTGCCTTTAAGGCAAAACACAGCATGCAGAAAAGAAGAAACAAGATGATCAGACCATATTTTACTGAACCATGATAGATTACATTGCCTACCAGTTCGCTTCTGGGTTCATTCTAAAATCCTGGCCTTCACAAGTTCAGGCTGAACTAGTATTACTGTTAGGCTCAATGAATTAGTATGCTGAGGAAAACAGGCTACTGGGGATAACACACCATCTTGTTGCTGCCCAGGTAAGTAGTAGCTAATGGACTGGCACTGTAGGAGCTGTAAGCTATTCAAAAACCTCCTGGGAAGGCACTTGAGAAGACAACAAGAGAAAAACAGTGTGGTCTTTTTTTGTGGTGTAATAAATCAAAATGGAGCCTTTGCTAAAACCCTGGACTTCATGTGAGTTAAGATGGTTCTCTGCTCCCTGAGCAGGGAGTGAAGAAAGTCTGGGCTTGTGTTGTTCAAAGCCAAGTGGGAATTCCTTTGTTCTTGGAATTTATAACCATTTTATACCATGGGAATAGAAGTGCAGAAGAAGAACATTGAAAATGAAGTCTTATTTGGTAACATACAGGAAGAAGAGGAATGAAAGATGAAAAATGTGTCTGGTTATCTTAGCATGTTGTAGAAGAAATGCCATTATGAGTATGCATGTTCAAAATTCAGGTGGAGACAGGAGTTACCTATGCTTGGTTGTGAGTAGAACATAGCTGTCTATCATGCCAGGAAATACAGATAGATATACTTTTCTTATTTTATCCAGGGAAAGGGAAAATGCAAAACTTTTCCTATTCTGTTTTTGTGATCCTGAACTTTGATCTATTTTTCCTTCAAATAAAAGCTGATTTATAACAGAAGATATTGTACTTTTTATATAGAGCATAAGCTGGTAGCAGATTTCCAGTTCCTTTATTCCTTTATTGGCAGAATGGGTGTATCTGTAATGGTAAAAATGAGTGTTGTTTTGAGCTTTGGAAACATGAGGGGATGGGGGGTGAATGGTTGTTCCATTGACCCCTTGTTGTATCCAAGTGTTATTTGTTATAACCGCTTTTGAGCACCGTAAAGTCTATGGTGGAATCGCGCGCCTTTTGCAAAGGCACCATTTTCAAATGTACATCAGAATGGCTGATTCGTCAGTACAAACTTTCCCACTTGTCCGGAAGCCCGCCAAAATGTATCAACCTGTGTAACTGCCATTCTCACTGTATATAAGCTGACCATCTTGTACATGTTCCCCAGTCCGGTATCTGAGAGATGAACAATAAATCACTGTGTTTGACCTGATCTTGCTGGTCAGAATACTTCTTAAGCACCAGACTCAACATTGGCAATGAAGGTGAGACGCAATGACTGCCACCATTCCTGCTTCATACGTGTCAACCATCCCGATTTGGCCGGGATTACCACGGAATTTGACGCCGATTGACGTCATAACCTGCCCCGTGCTGCCAAACCCCTGTAATTTGGTAGCGGGGGAAATGCTTTCCACACATGCGTGGAAGCACTCTGCCACTTGCGTAGCCCCTACACAAGTGGCGGAGCACTTCCACGCATGTGTGGAAGGGTTCTTCACAAGTGTAAAACCCTTCCACGCATGCGTGGAAAGCGACCTGCGCACAAGTGATCTGTGCAGGTCCTGTTTTTCCAGAGCCGCGGGTTGGCAGGTATGTCCTGCTTCGTTCAGGCCATTCAAGACTTCAAGATCAGACTCATGGTCTATGTACAGGGTCCAGTTTGACAACTATGTGATCTCGCAGAAGATTGCAGATGAGCGGTTGCAGAAGGCTACATTCTTGGCTCACTGCGGGCTGTCCATGCTTGAGCTGATCACAGACTTGCTTCTGCCCAGACAACTGAATGATACCCCTCTGAGAGACATTTTGACTGTCCTCCGGGACCACTTTAAGCCAAAAATGTTGGTTTTCCCAAACAGGGTGGCCTTTTACAGGAGAGACCAGAAGGCTGGGGAATCAGTTGCTGAGTATGTGGCCACTCTCCGTCATACTGCAGTTCCATGCAAGTGGAAAAACCTCGACATTGCTCTTCATGACAGGCTCCTTGTAGGCCTCAGGGACAAGGCTACACAATGTCGCCTTATGAAAAGGGACACTCTAACGTTTGCCTAGGTTCTCAAGGAGGCTCAGGCAGCTGAGGTTGCCACCACAGGGGTCCAATTCCTCCAGGCTACATCCACAGCACCGGTCCAGAGGAGATCGGCTGTCCAGCAACAGTGCTCGTCCAGCCCGTCAACATCCTCGGTCAGCTCTGAAGATGGGGACTGAAATCACTAAAGTTCATCGCAGAAGTTTGGGCCAGTCCAAGGGTTCCGGTGCGCCATGCCAAGGTTGCGGGAGCAGACACCTCCATACCCAATGCCCCTTCAAGTCTGCTGAATGTCACTGTTGTGGGAGGAAGTGGTACATCACCAGAGTGTGCCACCAGCATGCTGAGGTGCCATCCAGAGACAAGGTTTGTCGCAACAAGGAGCATCTCATCTCCAAGATCTTCACCAGCCACGGCTCCAGTTGCAGAGTTCATGCGTTTTCTGACAGATTCTTCATTGGAGTCAACCTGACGGGTTGTCCATTCCAGATTGATATCGACTCAGGATCGTCTTTCTTGATCATCACACAGAAGGAGTTTTTCTGGCTCCCTCTTGCTGACCGCCCGAAGTTGCAGGCCCTTAAAGTCAGGTTCAGCGATGTGCAGGGTCACCACATCCTTGTGCTTGGCATCAGCACTTTTCATGTGCGGTTCAAGTTGCTGACGGCCAATTTGCCCCTTGTCGTGGTCAAGGCAGGTAAGAACAATATTTTGGGTACTCAATGGATTGGACCCTTGGGTTTTGCTTTTTCGGGTATTGGGAAGGTTGAGGCTGATCCCATTCAGTCAACATGTGATCATTACCCAGACGTGTTCCTCCCGGGTCTGGGTATGTTCAAGTGTTCATTTTGAACTTGACCCATCTGTTTGGCCCATCAGGCTGAAGTCCCATTGGGTGCCTTTTGCACTCAAGAACCCTATCGAGGCCGAACATGACAATATGATTGTGTAATGCATTTTGGATCCGGTGGACTCAGCTCCATGGGAAACTCCTATCATCACTGCTATCAAGTCCAACGGAGACATCCACATCTGTGTGGATTACAAGTGTAATAAAGCAATCCACCCGAACTCTTACCCAGTGCCAGGCATGAGTCACCTACTGGCTTCACTCCATGGAGGACACTGTTTCGACAAATTGGACTTGGTGCAGGCATACTAGCAGTTGCCTGTCACTCCTGAATCTGCTTTGTGTCAGATTATTACCACACACAAGGGTGCATTTAAAATTAAAAGATTACAATTCGGTGTCAATGTGGCACCCGATATTTTCCAGGGGTTGGTGGAAAATTACTCAAAGGTCTTCCAGGTGTTCTGCAGTACTTTGATGATGTGTTGATTGCGGAGAAAGACAGGGGGACCTTGCCAAGAAGTTGGGTAATGTACTTAAATGTTTTCAAAATGCTGGTCTTAGAGTTAAGAAAGAGAAATGTTGTTTTTTTGCTACTGAAGTAGATTTCCTGGTTTTCAAAGTTACCCCAGAAGGTGTTAGGTCCTCTGACTCTAAGGTAAAAGCAGTTTGGGATGCTCTGCATCTGAATTCGAAAAGTGAATTGCAAGCTTCTGAACTTTTACCATGCATTTCTACCTCAAAAGGCCACCGTGGTTGCCCCACTGCATCAACTACTGAGGAAATGAGTAGTGTGGCATTGGGGTCCTCCACAGGACAAGGCATTTTGGGAAGTTAAGAAACTTCTTACTTCTGACACCATCCTCACACATTTTGACCTGCGTAATTTAGTCATTCTTGTCTGTGATGCCTCCCCTGTAGGGGTTGGGGCCATGCTCTGCCATGACCTAGGGAGAGGGAGAGAGGCACCATTTGCCTATTATTCAAGGTCTCTGATGGACACAGAGAAAATGTATGCATAGATCAATAGGAAGGCTTTAGGGATTATTGCGGGTACCAAACTATTCTATGACTTCATTTATGGGCAGACGTTTACGATCGTCACAGATCACAAGCCACTACTGGGCATTTTTGTGCCCGACAAACCCACACCCCAGATATTGTCTCCTAGAATGCTTCATTGGACAATGTTCCTTCATACTTATCAATATGCTCTGCAGCACCAGCCAGGTGCCAGTATTTCTAATGCAGATGCCCTATCTAGATCCCCTGTAGAGATGGTAGGCGAGATTGGTTTGGACCATCAGGTCCTCATGTTAGAGGTTCAGAAAGGGTGGCCATCATAAGAACATAAGAACAGCCTAGCTGGAACATGCCACAGGCCATTAAGTCCAGCATTCTGTCTCACACAGTGGCTCACCATTTGCTTCAGGGTATTCCCAAGCAGATGCCTTCACCTGCTTAGGATTCCCTGGAAATGGCATTGAGAGATATCCTGCCTATCTCTCCAACCCAGAGGTTGTCCTTAGGTATCCATAATTATAGCCATTGATACGCTTGTCCTCCATGAACTTGTCTAATCCTTTCTTAAAGCTGTCAAGACTGACAGCTGTCACCACTTCTTCTGGCAGGGAATTCCATAGAGTGATCCTCTAGGTGAAAAAGTACTTTCTCTTATTTGTTTGAGAATGAGTACCCAAACGTTTCATAGAGTGCCCCCTAGTTCTAGTGTTGTGCAATATGGAAAACAGTTTTTTCCTTATCTACTTTGTCCACACCGTGCATGATTTTATAAACTTCAAACAGGTCACCTCTTAGACGCCGTTATTCAAAAGTGAAGAGGCCCAACCGCTGCAGCCTCAAATGGTAAGGAAGGTGTTCCAGTCCCCTAATCATTCTTGTTGCCCTCCTCTACACTTTTTCCAGCTCCATAATATCCTTCTGCAGGTATGGCGACCAGAACTGTACACAGTATTTCAGATGAGGCCACACCATAGATTTATAAAGAGGCAAAATGATACTTGCTGACTTATTTTATATACCCTTCCTAATGATTCATAGCATTGAGTTTGCTTTTTTTCACTGCTGAGGCACACTGGGTTGACTCCTTCATTGAGCTGTCCACCAGGACACCAAGGTCCCTTTCCAGGTTTGTCGCAGAGAGTTCAGACCCCATCAGTTTATAAATGTAATTGGTTTTTTTTGCCCCAACGTGCATCACTCTGCAATTAATAATGTTGAAGCTCATTTGCTACTGTTTAGCCCACTCCCACCCCCAGTGTCAAGAGATCCCTTTGGAGCTCCTCACAATCTCTCACCGTTTTCACTACTCTATATAATTTAGTGTTGTCAGGAAATTTGGTTATCTTGCTATTTACTCCTACTTCTAGATCATTTATGAAGAGGTTGAAAAGCAGGGGTCCCAATAACCTTGGGGGACCCCACTCTTTACTTCTCTCCACTTGTAGAAGTGTGCATTTAGTGCTACCCTTTGTTTCCTGTCCCTTAGCCAGTTGCTGATCCAGGACAAGACCTGTCCCGTTATTCCATGACTGGCAAGTTTATTCAAGAGCCTTTGGTGTGGGACCTTGTCAAATGCTTTCTGAAAGTCCAGATAAACAATGTCAACTGGATCCCCCTTATCCACATGCTTGTTGACACTCTCAAAAAATTCCAACAGATTAGTGAGGCATGATTTGCCCTTGCAAAAGCCATGTTGGGTCTCCTTTAGCAGTGCCTTCTCTTCTATGTGCCTATTAATTCTATCTTTTAGGATGGTTTCTATCTCTTTACCTGGGACACATGTCAAACTGACTGGTCGGTAATTTCCTGGATTTACATTCGCTACCTTCCAGTCATCAGGCACAAAGCCTGATTTGAGGGAAAGATTACATATTTTGGCTAGGAGATCAGCAATTTCATCTTTAAGTTCCCTGAGAACTTGTGGATGAATTCCATCTGGTCCTCGTGATTTGTTAGCATTTAGTTTATTTCTATCTGTCTTGATTCTTTTTTTTTTGGTTCTTACTTCTAATGTACTTAAAGAAATCTTAGTTATTTCCTTGCTTTCCTTTCCTGATTGTTGCCTTGCATTTGTTCTGCCAGAATTTATGTTTCTGCCTGCTGTCCTCATTCGGACAAGCCTTCCATGTTCTAAATGAGCTTTTCTTGCTTTGGATCACTTCCCGAATAGCTCCTGTAAGCCACATCGGAGTCCTATTGGACCTGGCAGTGCCCTTTTTCCTTTTGGGTATGCATTCCAATTGGACCTCTGTTATTGTTTTTGTAAACAGCCTCCATGTCTCTTGGAGTGTTTGGACTCTCTCAATTTTCCCTTTCAGCTTCTTTTTTTTACTAGTTTCCTCGTCTTTGGGAAATTTCCTTTTTGAAAATTTATGGTCTCTGTATTAGATTATATCAGTAATTTGTGGTCTATGATCAAGTTAAACATAATTGAGTTGTGGTCACTGTTCCCTATTGGATCAGTCACATTAACATCCTGCACCAGATCCTGAGTATTACTCAGGATCAAGTCAAGGATTCTTGTACCTCTAGTTGGGTGTTCAACCATCTGTCCCAGGGAACAATCATTTAGCATATCTAGGAACTTTATCTCTTTATCATGTGCTGAACAACAGTTCACCCAGTCTATGTGAGGGTAATTTAAGTCCCCCATTATAACCAGGCTTACCTTCTTGGATGCCTCCTTTACAACATTCTCCAACTGCCACTCTCCCTCAGGAGTTTGGGTCAGAGGCCGATAGTATATGCCTACTGTTAGACCATCCTTGTGGCCTGGTACTCTTACCCACAGAGTTTCTAATGGTGACTCCAAATTACCTATATATTCCAATTCGTATGATTTTATCACTTCTTTGACATACAAGGCTACACCATCTCCCGTTTCCCCCTTCCTATCCTTACTGTAGAGTTTGTAGCCTGGGATAACTGTATCTCATTGGTTGTCATCCATCCACCAGGTTTCAGTGATGCCAATAATATCAATATTTTTATCTATTGCTAAGTATTCCAGCTCCCCTGTTTTGTTCTGGAGGCTTCTGACATTTGCATACAAGCATTTATATATGCCTTTCTGAGAGCAAAAGAAGAAGGGGACGGCCAAAGATGAGATGGCTAGATGGTATTGTAGATACAATGGGCATGGGGCTGTGCGGACTAAGGAGGATGGTGGAGGACAGAGGTGCCTGGAGAGCAATGGTCCATGGGGTTGCAAAGAGTCGGAATCGACTGTGCGACTGAACAACAACACTTTATATGCTTTTCTGATACAGTCTTTTGAGTCCAGTTGCATTTTTAGACTGCCTCTTGCATCCTTCTGCTAGAGTGCTAGTGACTAGCTCCTCACTCTGCTCAGTAATTTTTGCATCCTCCTCACTACTCAAGTACACACTTTCCCCAACCAGATGCTACCCATCTCCTGTCTGCTTTCCCCCAGTTATCAGTTTAGAAGCTGCTCCGTAGCCACTGGTCTCTGAAGAATTCAAGGTTTATTACACAAAATGAAATGAACTGTCATTGGAAAGGGGATGTCTGGTGTGGGGGGACAGAGTGGTAATTCCACCTACACTTCGGGAAAAGGGTTTATACACATTACATGTCAGTCATCCAGACATCGTATGCTCCAAGGTGCTTGCCAGGAGTTATTTATGGTGGCCTAGGCTCAACTTAGCTATCGAGGCCTGGGTTGGCCACTGAAGAGGTTGCCAGTCCTCCAGGCCGGAGGAATCCCACCAGCCTACAAGGGAGTGGGACACTGCAATGCGCCCCTGGTCCCAAGTCCATATTGTCTTTGCTGGCCCATTCAGGGGGGGCACTTTCCTGCTTATTATTTATTCCTACTTTAAATGGTTAGAGGTAATTCCTGTCTCAGGGACTTCATCTGCTGTCACAATTCATAAATTGAGAAGGGTATTTTGTACTTTTGGATTGCCAATCATTGTTGTCTCCAATAACACATCAACATTTATGTTGGCAGAATTCCAGGATTTCCTTAGCCGCAATGGCATAAGGCATATCACTACTGCCCCATTTCATCCCGCCACAAATGGGCAAGTAGAGAAAATGGTTCGCTCTGTAAAGGAGGCATTAAAGCATATGGGCACAGGGAATTTAGAGTTGCAGCTTTGTCAGTATTTACTTGCATACAGAGTTATCCCCTTTCTTCAGGGTCTTCGTCCTCAGACTTCTTAATGAAGAGGCAATGGTCTACAGTTCTTGACCATCTAGACCCACTACGTGTTGAGTTCAGGGGTCTAAACACTGATGTCACTAATACTAAACAATTTCAGTTTGGGCAGGCGGTTCATTGACACAACTATGCACCAGGTCCCCTGTGGATGGGGGGGGGGGGGGTGGGAGGTCCTTGAACAAACAGAGCCAGTGCCATACAGAGTCCTCATGGACAATAGGTTAATTTGGAGGAGACATGCAGATCAGATGCACCCCTGGGTTCGGGGAACAACGCCACAACAGAGACAGAGGTTCGCCAGCCTCTAGTGCCAGATCCTTTGTCGAACGGAAGTGATCTTCCAGATTTCAACCTGGAGGAAGAGCTGTTCTCTCAGCCATTGCCAGGAGACCTTTCACAGGTACCTCCATCCTAGGAAATTTCCCATGAACTGACTACAACCTTTTGCAAAGCTGCCATTTTCAAATGTACGTCAGAATGTCTGATTCATCAGTACAAACTTTCCCACTTCTCCAGAAGCCCACTGAAATGTATCAACCTGTGTAACTGCCATTCTCACTATATATAAGCTGGTCACCTTGTACATGTTCCCCAGTCTGGTATCTGAGAGCTGAATAATAAATCATTGTGTTTGACCCGATCCTGCTGGTCCAAATACTTCTTAAGCGCCTGACCCAACACCCCCACCTCTCCTTTTCTTCCTAAAACTATTAAAGCAGGGATGGCAAAGTGTAGCACATGTACTTCATGAAGCTCTCAGTCATAACTCCTCACGCACTCACACAATTACATACAGTCTCAGAAATTCCACTTGTGGCCTCTAATGGACATGGACATCATTTAGCTATGTTTTATTGTCTCCAAATATCTCTGCACCCAAAGCATAACAAAAATTAACACTGGGGAACACATTGTGTATATTCCAAGAAAGATTAGTACAAGAAAAATATTTGGAGAGGCATAGCAGAGCCCGTTTCTGTACATGCTTTACACATATGATTGTGTTCCCAGTTACCCCAGCAATAAGATCATCAAGTTTGCAGACGACACAACGGTGGTTGGTCTGATTACTGCTGGGGAGGGGGAGTTGGCTTACAGAAAGGAGGTTGATATGCTGACGGAGTGGTATACTGAAAACAATTTATTCCTCAATGTAAAAAAGACAGATCATTGTGGACTTTAGAAAATGCAAATTGAACATCCAGCCACTTATTATTGAAGGGAATTGTGTGGAACAGGTCTCGGTGTTTCAATTTCTGAGAATGAAGCTGAGGGATGATCTAACATGGGGAGCAAACACCAAAGCTCTGATGAAGAGAGCACAGCAGAGGTTATACTTCTTGAGAATCCTCAGGAAGAACAATCTTTCAAAGGACCTGCTGTTGGCATTCTACCATGGTACCATAGAGAGTGCAAGCGCGGTGCCAAAAAGGCCGCCGCACTCTTTGCGGGCCCCCACCCATCCTGGATGAAGACATCTGGGTTAGTTAGGGGGCGGGCCATCCCTTTATAAAAGGGGTGGCCACGAGGCAGCTTCGCTGCCATTTTAAGAACAGCGACAGAGCGGAGAAGTTTGCTCCGACGCTGCTGGTACTCCTCTCAATTTCTTCCCTTCTTAATTCTTGATCGGAGGATATCTTTCCTCCGATCAGTGCTTCAGCGCTTGGGTGGCCATGGCACCTAAGCGAAAGGCTCCTGCGGCCCCGAGGATGCATCCAACGGGGAGGGCTCGGCCTACCCCCTCGACCTCCTCTATGAGGCTGCCATCGGGCTGGAGGGCTCGGCCGAGCGCCCCACGGTGGTGGTGGTGGTGGCAGCGTTACCTTTCCCACTGCCACCAATGCAGGTGACCAGGCCTCTGCTTACCTGCCCAGTCACAGGACTTGGGCGGGGGCTGTGCGGGCCTGCTCCCCTGGGGTTTCTGCCCCTATTGAACCTTTGCCCGGCATGGGGCATAGCGGCCCATTCGGGCGTGGTGTGGGATCGCGCCCCACTGTTCCACCGGCCCCCCATGGGCCGGATTATTGGGCCTGGCCCTATTCTGGCCAGGGATTGCCACATGGGTTTCCCCCTCCGCCCGCTCACCAATTGCCCGGTGGGCTGTCCGGCCCACCTGGCCCACCTTATTTTGGTGGGTCTGACACCGTGGATGCTCTCCTTGCCCGCATATCGGTACTCGAGGCATCCATGGGAATTGCACCACCACCAATGGAGTGTGGGCTTGGCAGCTCCTCGGCTGCGGCCCACATGCCTGCCACTGCCATGCAGCGGGCGATCAACAGGGTTGAGCTGCTGGAGGCCATCAGGCCAGCACAGGCTGGCGCTTCGCAGCTCTCCATCCAGCCGTTCCAGCAGGGCATTCCATCGGGGACCGGTCCTGCTTGGCATGGATGCATGGAGGCTCAGAGCTCGATGACCATCGCGAGCTCCTATGCCCACCACGGGCCGGAACCCCCAGTGGGGGCAGCCCATGGGGGTGCACCGAGTGAGTATCCTGGTCAAGTCAGCACACCGGTGCCACTGACTCACAACACCAGGGGGTCCAGTGGCCATGGCCGCAACAGGCTACTGTGGGAGGGCAGTTCACTGCACACTACCCTGTTACCTCCTGGGCTCCTAATTACCCCCAGGTTCTTACAGGGGTGACTGCAGCAACTGTTCCGGCTAACTTCTCTGGTGTCCGACAGGGCCCATTATATGTTCCCCCATTTCACTCCGTGCCAATGGCGGCCCTGCCGACAGCCGGTTACTTCCTACCCCTGGGTGACCATTTATCCCAGGCTACTAGGGAGAAGATATGGCGGGGGAATATATTGACATTTTCACCCTCCTTAACCATGAACCCACTAAGGAGGAGAGGGAGGCGCAGGACGACAGGGACAAGGAGTTGTCCTGTCGTCGTAAGCTGCCTCGCACTTGGGCCAATTGGTTACCGGCCTATTTGATATACATGGCGGTATATCTCAGGGCCCGTCCTGATTTGGCCATCCCAATGGTCCAGTACCTGGACAATATTTACTGGGCCATTGTTGATTTTCCTGGCCCGTCATGGTTGGCCTATGATGAAGAATTTAGGATGAGGGCGGCCCTTCACCCTGAGATGTGGTGGGAAGAGCCCTGCCAGCAGTTGTGGCTACTGTAAATGACCCCTACGCGGTCAGCGCCAGGTGACCGGTACCACTGTGGCCATGCCATACAGCTGGCTGCTACTACACAGACACCCCGCCAGCAGGTGGGGCAGGGGGTTCTAGCCAGCCTGCTGTGTTGGAGTCTCTCCGCTAACGGAGTGTGCACCAGGCGCCAGTGTAAATTTAGGCACAAGTGCCCTTCTTGTTCCGGCCCTCACGCCGCCTCAGCATGCCCGCGGGACGGTGGGTCATGAGGCAGAGGAAGAGGTGGGCAGGGGGCGGCCAGAGCTCCCTCTACGTTGCTACCCATTCAAAAGGCCCCCTCCCCAATTAATGTCCTGGTGCTTGAACGATGGCTGTGCGCTTATCCTAGATAGGATGATGCGAGATATCTACTTGAGGGCTTTCGGTTTGGTTTCCGTATACCCTTTAAAGGTGTTCGTGGGCCTCAGGACGCCCTGAACCTACTGTCTCTTAGGGGTAATGAGGCAATTGCTGTGGAGCAGATAGCCAAGGAGGTCAAGGCACAGAGGGTGGCAGGGCCATTCGTCGACCCCCCATATCCTAACTTGAAGGTGTCACCTCTAGGTTTAGTCCCTAAGAAGTCCCCGGGTGAATTCCGTCTAATTCACCACCTTTCTTACCCTGCGGGTTCCTCGGTCAATGACACTATACCGGACGACCTTTGCTCTGTCAGGTATACGTCCTTTGACCAGGCCTTACAGATGGTACGCTTGTGTGGTCCCGGGGCACTATTGGCAAAGTGTGAAATCAAATCGCCATTCCAATTGTTGCCGGAGCACCCGGACGACTTTGAGCTGTTAGGTTTTTGTTTCTGGGGCAAGTTTTATGTGGACAAGGCCATGCCTTTTGGCTGTTCCATTTCGTGCTCGGCCTTCGAACGATTTAGCACCTTCCTCCATTGGGCTTTTGTTCGTAGGTCGGGGTCTCGGTCTGTAGACCACTACTTCAAAGATTTTTTGTTCGGGGGTCGACATGACTCGGGCATGTGTGGACGCCTGCTCACCACGTTTCAGGCACTTATGGGGGAACTGGGTGTCCCCGTAGCACCTTAAAAGACAGAGGGCCCAGCCACCACCCTTACCTTTCTGGGTATTGACATCGACACCGTTGCCCAGACATCCAGATTGCCTATGGAAAAGGTGACTCGGATCTCTGATGCGATTTTGGCAATGCTTGCCAAGTGTAAGGTGTCTCTCCGGGAGTTGCAGGTGCTTCACAGCCACCTGAACTTTGCCTGCAGGGTGGTGACACCAGGCAGAGCCTTCGCCAGGCATCTTTGTGATGCTATGGTGGGCCCTTCTAAACAACACCACAGGGTCCGGCTGACTAGGGGTTTACGAGCAGACCTGTCGGTTTGGCTCACTTTCCTACAGGAATTTAATGGTGTCTCCTTTTGGAGATCTGAGCTTATGGTCAGCCCTCAGTTCCAAGTACAGTTGGATGCCTCCGGCTCCCTTGGGTATGGGATTTATTTTGAAGGACAGTGGGCCTATGGTCAATGGCCCCAGGAATGGCAGGGCACGGATCGCTTACGCGATCTTATGTTCCTGGAGTTTTTTCCAATTTTGGGTGAACTTATGCTCTAGGGGGACATGTGGGCTAATTCTGTGGTTCACTTTTGGTGTGACAATGCTGCTGTGGTGCACATTGTCAACACCCAAATGTCTAAGTCCCCCAGAGTCATGGCCTTAGTTCGCCAATTTGTTCTTAGATCATTGCGCCTTAATGTGCTCTTCAGGGCCAGACATGTGCCAGGCATTAATAACGATATTGCTGACACTTTATCCCGCCTGCAGATCTCCCGGTTCCGTGCCTTGGCTCCAGACGCAGAGGAACTTCCCTCTCCACTCCCGGCCGAGATATGGACCTTTGGCGAGGAGAGGTGAACCAGGCGATCGGCATGTCTTTGGCACCTTGCACGCGTAAGGCGTATCAGCATACACTTCTTCAATTTAGGACGTTTTGCAGGGAAAGGCAGTTGCCTGAAATGTGGCCGATACCGGTCGACCAGGTTTTACAGTGTATGGTGCACCTTCATGGTCAGGGATTGGCCCCATGCACCATCGCCACCAGGCTTTCGGCCTTGGCATTCATGGCTGACGCACGGGGCTTTACTGACTGCATGGGTGACTTCCGTATACGCCATGTCTTGGAAGAGTAGACACGTGAACGTGGCCGCCACCTGGACACACGTCACCCTGTTTCACCGTGTATTCTGTCCCACCTTGCTCAAGGTTGGCATAAACTGTGTTATGATAGGTATGAGGAGTCTCTTTTTCATGCAGCTACCACCGTAGCTTTCTTTGGAGCTCTGAGAATCAGCGAGCTGGTCCCATTGTCAAAGGGGGACATGTCTCGTAGGGCACTGGAATTGGAAGATGTATCTATCAACCAGGAGTGGGTTCAGTTGAGGATTCGTTCCTCAAAGGCCGATCAGCATGGAGAAGGCAGTGGTGTGAGACTGCTACGATGCACATTTGCTGACATCTGTCTGGTTGGTGCCCTACACGCGTTTTTGGCAGTGCGTGGTACACGCCCTGGCCTGTTGTTCTGCCACCAGGATGGGTCTTCCCTTACCAAATTTCAGTTCTGGAGGGTGACCGGGACAGCACTTCACAGTGTGGGCCTCCCTGGGGCTCGTTATGGCACCCATTCATTCAGGATAGGCGCCGCGTCAACTGAGGCTGCGTTTGGATACTCGGAGGCTGATAGTCGAATGTGCAGATGGGGATCCGTGCGTTTTTCGTTATATGTACGTCCCCTCAATGCATGAGTACCTAGTTATGTCCTTAATTCTTTCTTCTTCTTTTACAGACCCTATGTGTCTATGCACACCGGTGGCAGTGTGGCTGGTGGGCCACAGTTATGTGCACTGGGCAGCACAGTATGCTGCATCGTTGGAGTGGGGACCCCATCTCGGGCTGCGTGCATCCGCACGTATGCGGTGGTATGGTGTGCGCGGCATGAGGTGGCGGGAACTGTTGCGATTCCTGATGTCCATCAGGGATGCTGGACCGCCAGATGTTTTGATTCTGCACTTTGGCGGCAATGATCTCGCACAGATCACTGGCCTTTCCTTAAAAATGTCGGTGTGCAGTGACCTGGCGTTTCTACATCATTTATGGCCGTACACATGGTTGCTATGGTCTGACATCGTGCCGAGACACTGTTATAGAGGAGGCATTGATCTCCGTGGTTTGGACCGTGCCCGGCGGTCAGTGAACAGGGCTGTTGCCTGGTTCCTTGTTGAGAATGGCTTGGGGACAGCCATTCGACCCCCGGGGATAGGGTTGCAGGATTTTAGCCTGTATGCAGGAGATGGGGTCCACCTGTCGGCCAGAGGTATGCACCTCTTTCTGGAGGATGTGCAAGCAGGCCTGGTGACTGAGCTGTCGGTCAGGGGGGGGGCGGTGAGTCATCATGGACACCTCCCCGTGTGGCGGGTAGCACTGGTAAGGTAAAAATTTATGACCCATAGGTATCCGGCAGGTTCGCAATTGACTGGTCAACACGTAGATAGGTACAGGGGAAACAGGATTGGCCGGTCAAGGGCGAACCATGAACGGTGTGATGCTAGGAGCTTCGTAGCCTGCATCACCTTGATATTTGGATGGATACACGTCAGAGGGTGGGGTCAGTAGATAGTATAATGACTTCGGTCAACAATTTGTTTGTGACAACAAACAAATTGATACAAATTGATACATATAGCCAATAGCCATTGGCATTTTGGGTGGAACCTTACCAGTGCTACTGCGGCCTGCTTGCCTTAAAGAATTACAATTGGATGATACACCAATTGAAAGTTATAATTCAGACTAGGGCATTATTCAATAAAAGTGGCCCAATGCCTTTAATCCAATACCGGTATCTGAGTCTTTATTTGGGTGGGTGCACCTGCAATGTGTTAACCTATGGTCTGTGAGTATGGTTTGGGAGTTGTACAGCTAGGGAAAGAACAATGCTGTCCAGGGACGTAAAGACTGCGGAGGGGATAATAGGGCGTACTCTTCCCACTCGAGATCAAATTTATGCCACCAGGTGTTATAAGAAAGCTGTAGAGATTGTGCAAGATATTACGCACCCCAGAAATGATCTCTTTCAGCTTCTGCCTTCTAGAAGAAGGTATATGGTCATAAAGACCAGGACCAGCTGCTTGAGAAATAGTTTCTACCCAAAAGCAGTTCTGGCTTTGAATGCAGTCTATGAGGGAGCTTCTGTATATAGTTTTTAGAGTTTTAGAGCTTTTTAGGGGTTAAATGTGTATATGTGGGGTGGGAGTGTGTTGATAATTTTGTATAGTTGTATTTTGTTTAGGTTTTCTTGGGTTGATAAGTGTTTCCCCCCCCCCAATCTCGTTGTTCTGTGCATGACTATGACAATAAAGATTTATCTATCTATCTATCTATCTATAGCAGTGATGATGGAGCAGTAGCATCGCACAGGGGTTCATTTTATTTATTTATTTGGTTGGTTGGTTGTTTATATCCCTCCCATCTGGGATATTCTCCCAGTCTGGTTGGCATACAGATTAATTTTTTTTTACAATACAAACAACAAATTAAACAAACAATAAATTCAAACAGATAAAATTATAAATAACAACCAAAAGCAATAACAATGCCCCCAAGGCTGCATGGCAGTTGGTAAGATGTCATTAAAAGCCTCTTTAAAAATAAAGGATTTTAATTGTTTCTTAACAATTATTAAAGATGGAGCCTGGTGCAGCTCAACAGGCAAATAATTCCACAGAGTTGGCGATCTGTTTAACCTTCCATTTTTTGTCATTGTATGTCTTATATTTTCTTTTGTTTCACGTATATTTATTTCAACTCTGCTTCCTTCCTTCCTTTCCATTAGGTAAAGGTAAAGGTGACCCGCTCAAAAGCCAGTCATATCCAACTCTAGGGTACAGTGCTCATCTCTGTTTATAGCCAAAGAGCCAGCACTGTCTGCATCTGCAGATGTTTCTGTGGACATGTGGGAGGCATGCCTCAACACAGAACACTGTTTACCTCTCCACCTTAAAAGTAAACAAGAATCAACCCTGGCAATCAATGGGGTGACAGATGCCGCAGCCAGATTGCAGCCAATTTACAATTTTGGGCAGCAATATCAGAATAAATGGGATGGAAGATTGTGGTGATGATTAGGAAAACCCATGAGCATATGACATGTAAGGGAGGAAGGGATACAAGAAGTTTGGGTTTGTATTTCTGTTTGGTGCTCCACATCTACATCTTCTTAGTTCACAGCATCTTGTTCAACTGCAAATGTGGAACCAATTTCACAGTTAGTATCACATTTTGCACTGTGTAGCGAGCGGTACAGCTGCTGGCATGGCTCCTGTGTTTAAATAATTGCCTGCAAGATGAGGAGCCAGAAAATTCAGGGAGCAAACTCAGTCAGCAGGCCATGTGCTTCAGATCCTAATCCCTTCTCCCTCCCAGCCAATCTCTACAAGGGAATCATTCTAGGAGGGTTGGGACCTCCACAGATTGATGAACTAATATCCCCAATATCCCTTATAACTGAGCATGCTGCCTAGGGCTGAATGAGATATAGAGTCTTACAACATCTAGATCAGAGATGGTCAACCTTGGGTGCTCCAGCTGTTCTTTGACTTCAATTCCCAGAAGCCCTGATCAGCAGGTGTGCTGATGTGGGCTTCTGGGAATTGAAGTCCAAGAACAACTGGAACACCAAGTTTAGCCACCCTTGATCTAGAGGCTCCCAGGATCCCCAGCCTTCCAACACAATGTTCATATGCCCTCCCTTCTCACAGAATAATGTATAATCAGTGAATGGGGAAACTAGGCTCACATCCACCAACCATGCCTTCAGTCCCAAATGCACTTGATTCCTGTCTTCCTTCATAGCCATATATTTGATACTTGCCAGATTAATTAATATACCTGTGTAAATTGTGCCATACAAAGATATTGCCATCCATTTACCTGTGAAATCATGTTCCATTTGTACAGTAAGAGAGATAGGAAGTTGGTTCATAATCTTGTTTTGGCCAGCTACACTAGAAGAAAAGTACACTAAAGTCACTAAATAAATTATATTTAACAAAGTGTTTGCCCTAGAACAAAGAACATTGTTATTTCTATTGGAAATGAACTGTTTTATCTCCAACTGTCAATTTTTGGAATGTCTTTGTTTTGGCAGTGTATTTTCTCTAAGGAGCAACTGAAACTCAAGTTATTAAAAAGTGCTAATAAATATTAATATTTGTGTTAGTTAATTAAACCTGTCATACAAAAACTTCTTTCGCCTTTTGCCTTTGTTTCTGTTTTTTCTTTAGCTGATTAGGAGACATCAATGCTAGATAGGAACATTTTAATGCCTACCTAATCACTGAAAAGCTGGTTTTATAGCCCACTGTGGAGCCAGAGACTGAGTGTTTGATTCCCCACTGTGCTACCAGGAAGAAGAGCCAGCCTTTGAAGTTATGGAAATCTGTACTGTCCCAGGGAACTCTTACAAAAAGGTAGCAGTAAACCACTTGTATTTCCTACCTAGAAAGCATCAGAAAGTGTTGCCATAAGTCAGAATTGATTGATGGCACACAATTATTATTATTAGTCATAGAGAGGAAGATTACTGAATGCCATCTTGATAAGAACAGGAGGAACTTGTCCACAACATTGGAGGATACCAAGCCCTTGCAGAATCTTGTCTATGATGTGGGCTCATCATGTTCATTGGCATTATCTCCCCTCACCCCTCCAGAGCTATCACCTCCAGAGCTATCACACCAGTTTACTTCATAGCATTTCTATTGTCTTCTACAGACATTAAAATGGCAGAATCCAATCTACTTTTCAGCCCTTGCTTCTTTCAAGCAGACTTATCTCAGCCTATTCTCCTCCTCCCTTCTCATTCTCTAAGAATGAAACTATGTGTTTGTTTTTCTCCTAAATGTAGCACTTTGCACTTATCCCTGTTAAATTTCATTCTGTAATTCTTAGCCTTTTGTTAAAGCCTATTAAGTTATTTTTGAATTCTGTTCCTGTATTTCAAGGTATTATTTATTTATTTATTTATATTCATATTTATATAGGTGTCCAACTCACAAAGACTCTGGGTGGCATACAATCTTAAAACCCTTAAAACAAGAACAACCCATTAAAACAAATTACCCCGCTAAAACCCCCACACATTAAAAGGTGGAAGATTACTTTGATATTAAACCAACCAGCAGGTGGGGGTCACAACATCTTCAGGACCCCACACCTGCCATGGCAGCCATGTTTTCAGATCTTTCCTGAAGGGCAGCAATTCCGTCTGCAACCATAGTTCCACTGGCAGGAGGTTCCACAAGGCCAGAGCGGACACAGAGAAGTCCCTCCTTCTTGTGCTAAAGAGACGGGCCCCTCTAGATATTTCACCCAATTTTTTTATTGCTGACAACTTTATAAGTATTACTTGTGCTGTCTCATCCAAGTAATTAATGAAAATGTTGAAGAGCCTTGTGGTTCCCTACTTATTGCCTCCTCCCAGTTTGAGAAGTAGCCCTTAATTAATACTCTTTGAGTATGATTCTGTAACCAACTGGATATTAATCTGACTTGTTCTATCCAACACACCTAGTTAAGTACTTTGTCATAGAAGTGTTTGTATAGAAGAATGCATCTTGTACTTTAAAAAGGAGATAAATAGTATTTTGATTAATGACATATTGCCATCTTCTGCTTCTTAAAGATGAGGAACATTTACTTTGTGAATAGGTGAATTCTCTGTTGTTGTCATTAAGTGCATATCTCCAGACACTTCAATTTCTATGCGATGATTTGTGCCACTTCTGATCTGGAGAGTTAAGGAATTTGGACATCAACTCTAGAGTGAGAAATTTAATCCTTTCCTGCCAATATTCCTGAAATGAGGTTACATTCTGATGTAGTGTAGATCAAAAAGAGGCAATGCAGATTAAAATCACAGTCCTCTGTGCTATGATGGCTGATTGGGGTTGGGGTGAGGGCAGCTGGAAGCTTGTCTCCCAATATGGCTTTCAAATTAAATCTATCCTCTGTGTCATCAGATGAGTAGATGTGAATCTTTGAGCAAAACTGCTTTTTACAAATTGTATCAAATAGCTCAGATGTGCCCCTACTTGAACAGTGATCTATTCTCAACACCAAACACCAGTTATCTAACAGGTAATCTCACATACTGATTACTGTAATGCTCTCTATGTGGGGTTTATTTTGTTGCTGATATGGATACTTCAATGGGTGCAAAATGCAGCTGCCAGGCTGACTACATTAGTGAGGAAGTTCAAAAATATCTCTCTAGCCTTGGCAGGGCTGCATTGATTACCCGTCCCTTTACATATCAGGTACAATTTGCCAGTTCTAACATTTAAGGGCCTAAATGAGGAGTTCTCAACCTTTTAAAAGCTGAGGGCAGGGTCACGCTCCCTCAGAAAGCTTTCGGGACCAGATGGCCAATTTGCCTTTCTCCACCACATGGCACTTCTTGGTGTGGTGGAGGCAGTGGGGGGGCACATGAAATGGTGCCATGGGCTGCATCCGGCCCATGGGCCGCAGGCTGAGAATCCCTGATCTAAATGGTTGAGGACCTTCCTGACTATTCAGTAGGACTAAGTGGAATTGAGTCCCAAAGTTTGAGTAAAATCAGTTTTACTTGACGCTTTTTGTACCCTTTTCCCTTCAACACTGTCCAAGACAGCTCATTGATAGCAAGCATAATTTACATAAGCAAAAGGTAGCAATTATTCAATAAAGGTAACTTCTATGCACAGGTAATTCAATAAAGCACTTTCCTTGGTATATGCACTTCTGTAATTATCAAAGATGAACTTTGATAAGACAAGCCTACACAATAGGTAATACAAAGAATACTCATGAAACATAGACAACCAGCTGTTCTTAGTTGGCTAGATATGTAGATTGCTTATCTACTGTTTCCTAGCTACTGGGCACTTAATAACTTTATAATCTTCCTGCCAGAGATGGTGACATAATTTAACAATTTTTACAACTTTTTCATTTCTATGAACTCTTGTCCTCTTCCATGCTAGGGAAAGTGCTTGGAAAGGTGGAAGGCAGCAGAAAAAGAAAATCAACATGAGAGGAAAAAGGGAACTCACAACCTTGAGGTTACAAAAGCTGATCAAGATTGTTGAGGACAAGACATTTTGGAGATCTCTAATTCACAGGATTGCTATAACCAGAGACTATTTAACAGCACATAACAACAGTATTATCAAAGTTATGTTTTGTGCTAGAACTACCATAGTCCATGTTGTTTTCACCTATCGTTCTGGTTTCTTTCATTCTTTGGCCTCGTTCAGCCTTCTCATGATGTGCCCAAAGTAGGGCAGTCTCAGTTTTGTTTTTAAAAAATCTACAGAGACAGTTGAGGCTTGATTTGCTCTGGGATACACTTGTTTGTCTTTCTAGCAGTCCAGGGTATCATCACAGCTCTCCTCCAGCACCATATTTTAAATGAGCCATTTCCCCCCTTTCAGATTTCCTTACTATTCAGCTTTCAGAACCATACATGATGAGCAGGAGCACAATAGTGTGAATGAACTTGATATTTTCTAATTCCTTCATTGCTGCTCTTCTTGGTCATCTTCTGTTGTTGTTTTTTGGCTGCAATCCCCATTTCGATTAATGATTGAACCAAGCTACAGTTTTTTCCGCTATATCAGTTTCTTTTCTTCTTTTGTTAGTTTCTTATTTTTTTCTTAATGTTCACCTGTAGTCCTGCTTTTTTCACTTTCAAGTTATTTTAAGTCATTGCTATTTTCTGCCAGTAAGACTGTGTCCTTTGAATAACGTAAACTATTGATTCCCCCCCAAAAAACAAATTTTTTTCACTCCTCTTTCATTGGAATTTTGTCTAGCTTTATGAATGATGTGTTCTGTATATAGACTGAACAAATAAGATGATAAAATGCATTCTTGTCTGATACATTTCCCTGTTGGAAACCATTTTGTTCCTCCATATCAGTAATGGTAGTTTCTTCTCCACAATACAGGTTATGCATTAGGACAATCACGTGCTGAGGCAGTCCAATTTGTATCAAAACTGCCCCTAGTTTCTCATGATCCACACAGTCAAAAGCTTTTCTGTAGTCAATAAAGCATCAACTGATCTTCTGAATTTATTTGGTGTGCTGCAATATCCAACAGATAATAGAATATATTTAATCTCAGTCAGCAAGAAGCCTCAGAGTGGTAGGTTGCATTACAGAAGCTAAACTGGGCTCCAGTAAAAACTGAGAGTAAAACTTTAGCAGAGACTACTTACATACATACAGTCAAACCCCTATTCTGCATAAGAAGGGATACAAGTACCAAAACCTTTTTTTTTTGGTCCCAAAATTTATTCCAGGCTAATTAAATTCATCTGATTTATGCTCAATATGTAAAAATAGTCATTAAATTATTATTTTCTCTTTGATTTATGTTGTCTTGGGCTGATGAGATAATTTGACAATATACCTCCTGGTAAGAATGAAAAATATATATCCATGGTATCTATAATTTGCACAAAATTGGCTGCAGCACTAGGGGTAATGGGTGCAAGCGATTTGCCACTCTTTCCCCCAAAGGCGGGTGACCACATTAGTGGCCACTGGTGTAGTATGGAGGAGCCAGGTCCTGTATATAAGGGTGGCTCCTTCCCACCTCGCCCTCTCTCTTTCATTCCAGGAACTGTTCACAATTGTGTAATTCTGCTGCATGGTGAGCATTTCCTTCGGCTTGGTTACTGCCCAAGTATTGGCGTTCTATATCACCTCGTAGCTGTGGGAGAGAGCACCAAAAAAAAAAATGGTGGTGATGATGGCACCTAAGCATAGGTCCTCATCATTACCTGGTCAGTGCTTGGCAAAGAAGCACCTGGCACACAATTTGCAAGTGCCAATGGCCTTGGAACAACCTATCCCGGCAAACCTGTTAGCCAGGATAACAGCTGTGGAACATGCCGCAGCAGTTACCCCTGCACCCACTCTTCCTGCAGTTGTTCCGTGAGGTTGTGTCAACCTGGTGGATGATACATTAACATGTCAGGAGATTGTGTCAACCTGGCGGATGATACATTAACATGTCAGGAGATTGTGAGGATGCTACAGAGACACATTGATGCACTTGAAGCTGCAGTGGCAGCACGGGAGTTGAGCAAGGCCCCAGAGGTGCTGTCTAGTATAGAGGGTCATGAGGGCCATGAGGTGGCTGAAATATTCTCCCATGAAGTAGGGGTTGTGGGACCCAACAGCAAGAGAAGTGTGGTATGGGCAACTCATGGTGTGGCCTGCAGCGTGCCCACCCTGGGTGAGTATGTGGTGAACTATAACACAAACACTCTGAGTCTGGGGAACTGTAGTTCCACTGCCTAGTTGTTGCCACAACAATGGTGGTCGTGGTCATCATCTGGGTCCATACAAAATGCCCTGCTGCCTGCCCCACCACAGACTCCGGTGGTGGTGGCATGGATGGTGCCTTATCCCTACCTCAGCAGTACAGCAGACAACTCTTGATGGCCAAAAGGGGATGTCCTTGATGCTGACTCTGGCCACGGTTCCAGCGGCAGCATTAACTTACAGTGACCAGTTACTGCCACTTGGTGATCATTTGTTACCAGCTACCTGGGATAATATCATATGGGGTGAATATGTTGATATATTCGGGATACTTAACTGGGATTCTGAAAATCAGGATAAAGAAAAAGAGGATGATATGGACAAGGAATTGGCATGACGTAAAAAGCCTCCTAGGACCTGGGCAAATTCGTTACCTGCGTACTTAATCTATGCTGGTGTTTCTGTAAGGGCTCAGCCACATTTGGCCAGTTCACTTATTCAGTACTTAGATATAATCTACAGGGTTTATGTTGATTTTCCTTGGCATGCGTGGATTGTTTATGATGAGAACTTCTGCATGTGCATGGCCATCCTCCCTAATATGAGGTGGGATGAACCACATGTGCCATTGTGGCTGCAGTTTATGACCTTGGCTCGTCCAGAGTTAAGCGACCGTTATCTAAAAATTGTTGAAGAATTTTATAGCGGATTGTATAAAGGAAAGGAAATTAACATAACGGAACTAAAATTGCACTTAGAGAAATATCTAACAACAAAAATAAATGATACACACAGGAATATGATGGAGGAAAAGATTTCAGATATGGAAATAGAGTGTAATAAAAAAATTGAAAAGTGGGAAATCCCCAGAATTTTATAGAGAATTCAAAGATTTAATTATTTTGAAATTAAAAAGGCTTTATAATTACATCTTAGAGGAAGGCAAGATTCCAGAATCCTGGCATCAGTCTGTTATGGTCTTACTTCCTGAGTCGAATAAAGATGAAGAAAAAATAGAATCTTATAGACCAATTTCATTACTTAACCAAGATGTAAAAATATTTTTGGCTGTAATGGCTAATGGGTTGAGTAAATTCATGTGTTATTATTTATAAGAAGATCAGGCAGGTTTTTTAAAAGGCAGACAAATGGAAAACCTAACAACTAGGATTATAAATATTTTAGAGGCAGCTAGGAAAGATAAGGAGAAGATATGTATCCTATCTTTGGACATTTACAAGGCCTTCGATTCAATCCAATGGTGCACAATTAAAGCAATAATTAATAATGTGGCATTTGGCAGGAAATTAAAACACATTATCGATCAGCTGTATAACAAAGCTCAAACATAGATAAAGATAAATGAATCTTATACTAATTTGGTAAAAATAACTGCAGGGACTAGGCAAGGGTGTCCACTGTCCCCTACCTTGTTTATTTAAGTTATGGAGGTATTGGCAAATGCTATCAGAAAATATAAAGGAATTAAAGGTCTAGGAAACAAAAAGATTAGTATGTATGCGGACAACACTCTTTCGGTACTAAAGGATCCATGTAACACTATAAAAAAGTCCAAGGACATTTAGAAGTTTTTGAAAAAATCATGGGGTTAAAAATTAATTGTTATTACTTGTAATCATTATCATACAAAAAAAGGAAAATATCAGCAAACTTTACAAGATACAAATAATATTAAGGAAAGTATGGGGAAAGGAACTGGGTATTACAATTGATGGAAATGTGTTGAAGTGGAAATGGAAACAATGACTAATGAACTTACTCTCTATTAAGGAAAAGGAGCATAGTTGTAAAATCATCCACTACAAAGGGGTGGATTCCACCACAGCCAGGTTCAGCCTCACCACTGGCCATGGGCCTGCAGCTGGGTGGCCCAACATGAGCCCAACCTCACTGCTTCCGTGGCAGCCGCCGCTGTCGGAGCCAGAGCAAGCCTTGCTTCCCCGACAAGGGGAAATTGTTTCCAGCTGGGCAACCCGCAACGGCTACAAAGGGGCATACTCCACCACAGCCAGGGTCAGCCTCACCACTGGCCATGGACCTGAAGGTGGGTGGCTCAACACGCCCCCAACATTGCCGCTTCCATGGCCACCGCTGCAGTCGGAACTGGACCCAGCCTTGCTTCCCCTACAAGGGGAAAGTGCTTCCAGCTGGGTGACCCACAGCAGCTACAAAGGGGTGGATTTCACCACCACCAGGGTCAGCCTCACCACCAGCCATGGACCTGCAGCTGGGCGGCTCAACACGCCCCCAGCTTTGCCGCTTCTGCAGCCACTGCCGCTGCCGGACCCAGCCTTGCTTCCCCGATGAGGTGGCACCTGAGGCTGTTTGGCGTCTCAATGGCCATACCAATAGCCACATCTCTGGTTTGGGGGGGGGGGGTTAAGTGGGGAGGGGGAGGAAGGGAGGGGGAGGGAGTGAGAACCAGCCTCGCCCGCTGGGAAGGTGGTGCAGTGCTCCATCTGAAATAGGCAGGGAGGTTCCTGGGGCTCAAATTGGGGTTGTGACAGGCATGGGGTGATATGGTGGGCACCAAGGGGTGGGCTGCACCCAGGGAATGTGGGATCGATGCTTGTTATCTGTCCCTCATTCCAGCCCCTTGGTTACACCTCTAGGTCCTGAGCAGTTGATCCAGAGTGACCCCATCCTTAGGCTGCTGCTGATGAATGCCAGGTCGGTCTGCAATAAGGCCTCCCTAATTCAAGATTCTATTCAGGAGGGGCAGGCTGACCTGGCATTCATAACTGAAACCTTGCTGAGACCAGAGGACGGTGTACCTCTGTCAGAAATATGGCCAGCTGGCTTCAGTATTTGACACCAGCCTAGGGAGGAGGGGAAGGGCGGTGGCATTGCCATTGTAGCCAGGGAGTCTCTGGGAGTTGCTAGGGCCGCTGCTCCACAAGTTCCAGGTTGTGAGGCCTTGCTCCTGCGGTTGGGCCCTAAGGGTCAGTTGGGAGTCTTACTCCTGTATCTGCCCCGTTACAGGTACTCCCCTTGTTGGCATTGGAGTTCCCTAGGCTGATGGTCCTGGGGGACTTCAATTTGCCTTCGCTGGGGACTGGCTCTGAGGTTGCACAGGAATTCATGGCTTCCATAGCAGCCATGGGCCTGACTCAGGTAATTCAGGCCCCCACTAGAGACAGTGGCCACACACTGGACCTAGTTTTCTTGTCGGAGTGGTGGCTGAGTGATCTGATATTACAGAAATTAAACATAACACCTGTGCCATGGTCAGATCACTTTCTGGTGACTCTAGACATTTTGGGGGTGACATTTCACCATAGGGAGGTAGGACTTGTTAAGCTAGCCCACCCCCAGCGACTAATGGATCTGGATGGATTCCAGCAGAACTGGGGGTGTTTTCTCTGGATCGGTTAAGCGATTCGTCTGAGGCGCTGGTTGACCTGTGGAACAGGATGACAATGACAGCCTTGGATAAAATCGTGCCATTACGGCCTTTCTGAGCTTATGGGATTAGGTCATCCCCGTAGTTCTCAGATGAACTTCGGGAGCTCAAATGGGCAAAAAGATGCCTAGAGCATCACTGGGTGAAGACCCGGAGTGATTCTGATTGGATACTAGCTAGAGCCACTATTAGGGCCTATCTAGTGGCGATGGGGGTGGTAAGGTGGCAATACTTCACCACCCTTATTGCCTCCACTGATAACCACCCAGCCACCCTGTTTCGGGTAACCAGGTCTCTCCTTGGGGGGGGGGGGCAGTGGTCGGTTGGCAGGGTTTGGTGGAGGACTTTGCTGAACATCTGGTGGAGAAAATCGATCGGATTCGCTTGGGGTTCAATCCTGCCATGGTCGGGGAGGGTCTGGGGGGGGGGGGCGGAGCAGTCTTGCCATGTTATCTGGGATCGGTTTGACCCAATTGTCCCTGATGAAGTGGACAGGCTCCTTGCAGCTGTTCGCATCACTTCCTGCCCTTTGGACCTCTGTCCTACCTGGCTGGTGAAGGCCACCAAGGAGGTGACAGGTAACTGGGTTGGAGCAATAATAAATTCATCTTTGTGGGAGGGGGTGTTTCCAGCACCTCTGAAACATGCTTTGGTGCGCCCCCTCCTGAAAAAACCATCTTTTGACCCAGCGGTACCATCTAACTATAGGCCAGTCTCCAACCTCCCCTTCTTAGATAAAGTCCTGGAGAAGGCAGTGGTGTGTCAGTTGTAGGGTGTCCTGGATGAAGCGGGTTATCTGGACCCCTTCCAGTCAGGATTTAGGCCCCGGTATGGTATGGATATGACATTGGTCACACTGATGGATGATCTCTGATGGGAGTGGGACAGACGGTCACCCGTCTGTCCTTGCTCTCCTTGACCTCTCAGTGGCTTTTGATACTGTCGGCTGTTTGAAGAACAGGTGGTGGCCATGGCCAGGAGGGCCTTTGCACAATTGCTTGTAATTTGCCTGTTGCGCCCGCTCCTGGATAGGGATTCCTTGCTCATGGTCACACATGCCCTGGTTACCTCCAGACTTGATATTGTAATGCACTCTACATGGGGCTACCCTTGACAACAATTCGGAGGCTACAGCTGGTCCAGAATGCGGCAGCCCGGGTGTGATGGAGTGTGGGCCCAGAATACTGCACTTGTTAAAATGGATTCTGAGGGAACAGCTGTAGTTACCTGCAATATTTGTGCCATGTTTGTGTTCTTGCCGAAGCACATGGAGCTGGTTGCACTACTAGAAGAGAAGGTCCAGCAGCTAGAGGCCCACATATTTAACCATCAACAAATTAAGGAGCTTGAGTTGTTCTTGGACAGAGCGGAGCAAACCATCCTTGACAAAGAAGAGACAGGGCACAGTTCTGAGAAAGAAGGCACTTCACTAACTCAGGAGGGAGATGCTTCGAGGAATGTGACTCAAAGGAGGAGGAGAGTAGGGGATTACTCTGCAAGTCTGAAATTACAGAATCAATTTGAGGCTCATTCCCTCATCACACCTGATGAGGAACACACAGAGGAACAACTGTTTCCACCTGAGGATCTCTCCTTCATCACACTTGATGAGATCCAGGAAGATAAACAACAGGAACAAACTGAAGACCTCTCCCTTAATATGGTTGATGAGGTGCATGTAGATGAACTGATTGCAGGAAAGAGGCTTCTTGTACTAGGTGATTCAATAATTAGAAATACAGAGAGATGGATTTGTGGTGTGCATGATAACTGTATTGTGACTTGCCTGTCAGGTGCAAAAGTTGCAGACATCACGAGAAATCTAGATAGCTTGTTAGAGAGAACTGGGCATCCAATTCTCTTGCCATTTAGTTTTTAACTTATTCAAAATCTTCTCGTTCTTTGTTAAATATGTGCCAAATCTCCAATACCTTTGCTTGTTCTTATCCTGCTTAATCTGGATTACTACATTAACTTTCGCATGGTCCGATTCCCTAATTATTCCTATTTCCGTTTCTTTTAATTGTCCAACTAAATTGTTTGAGACCATCACATAATCGATTCTTGAATACATTTTATGCATTTGGGAGAAAAAGGTGTAAGCATGTTCAGATCCCTTTAAAACCCTCCATGTATCTCTTACTCCTAGCTTTTCCATCCATTCCCTTAGGCCTGAATTCTTTTTTGGATGCTCAACGACACAGGGGAGGTAGAGATAAATATACCGTGGGATGCTGTAAAGGCGGTATTTCAAGGGGATTGTATCAAAGAGATGATAAAGTTAAACAAACAAAGGAGGTAAAAAATGTCAAATCTAGAAAACGAGATAAAAAGTTTGGAAACAGACCATGCCAAAAGTCAGAAGGAGGAAGTATTTCAGAAATTAATGAAGTTAAGAAGTGAATTAACAGCCAAGATTTAGAAAGAGTAAAAAGGGATTTGATTTATTTGGACAGAGATAACTTCAAATTTGGCAACAAAAGCTCTAAAAGACTTGCAAAGGCAGCCAGTGATAAAAAAATGAGGAGGGAGATAAGAGTATTAATGGATGAAAAGGGGAATAGACAGATTAATATGGAGGAGAAATTAGTAATAGCAGAAAAGTTTTTTAGTAATTTTTATACAGCAAGACCCATAGATCTGTCAGAATTAAATAGTCAGTTAGATACAGAAATAGCCGTCAGGTTGCAACAGCCACATAAACAATTAATGGAAGAAAAAATTACTGAGAAAGAAGTGCTAGAGGCTATAAAAAAGCTCAAGACAGGGAAATCGCCAGGCAAAGATGGATATACAACTGATTTCTATAAGGCTTTTCAGGAAATAATTATTCCAAAACTATGTAGATTATATAATTATATATTAGACGGAGGAAAAGTGCCTAGTTCTTGGAATGAATCAATAATAGTATTAATTCTGAAACCAAATAAAGACCCGGAAAGAATTGATTCATACAGGCCGATTGCCTTGTTAAATCAGGATGCTAAGTTGTTCGCGTCGGTGATAGCTAACAGATTGAGCAGTTTTATAGGAAAATATATACACAGGGACCAGGTAGGATTTATAAAGGGACAACAATTAGGAGAGCACATAGTAAGAATTATAAATATTCTCGAAGCAGCAAAAAGAGAAAAGGCTAAGATATGCATTCTTTTGTTGGACATATTTAAAGCATTTGACTCTGTACAGTGGCAACCAATTAAAAAAATAGTTCAAAGAATGGGATTTGGAGTCAAGTTTTTACATGTAATTAAACAGTTGTATAGCAAATCACAAACAATTATAAAAGTGAATGAGGGTTGCACTAAAAAAACTGAGATTTCGGCAGGAACAAGGCAGGGTTGTCCCTTGTCTCCGATATTGTTTGTGCTGTCTATGGAGCTCTTGGCTAGTGCTATCAGAAAAGATCAAGATTTAGAAGGCATGGATAGCCAAAAAGTAAGTATGTTTGCTGACGATACTTTGCTAATATTAAAGAATGCAAAAAATGTGATTGGTAAAGTTCAGGACCACTTGAACAGGTTTGAAAAAATAACTGAGTTAAGAATAAACTGGGGGAAAACAGAAGCAATTGCTTGTAATTATAATCAAAAATACAAGGATGAGATTAATGATCGGTACAAAATTACTATCAAAAAAAGTTTAAAATATTTAGGAATCCATATAGCAGAAGACATTAAAGAACTCCAAAAAATAAATTTAGACAAATTAAAGCAGGATCTAAAAATAAGTATTGCAAAATTAAATAACTAAAAGTCTCCTGGTTTGTGAGGGTGAGTTTGGGAAGTATGAAAATTTTACCTAAATTGAATTTTGTTATAGGTAATCTCCCCCTAAAAATTTGTAACAAACAATTAAAGGAATGGTAAAAGATGATAGACAAGTTTAGCAACAATGGAAGAAGGCTCAGGATTATGAAATCTTTGTGGTACCAAAATCAAAAGGATGGTAGCCTGGGCATCCCCAATATAGTAAATTATTATAAAGCATTCCAACTGAATAGAATTGCAAATCTATTAACTCAGGATAGTGATAAATATGACGATATTAGCCAGATTGAATACAAAAAACTTGGGGGGAGTCTATTCTTGTGTAATCAAAATAAGAAAGTGTATATTGAGACTAAGTCAGTAAGGGAATCAAACATTTTTTGGACGGGAATGAAGGAGGAACTAGTCAAAGGGGATTCTCCAATTTTGGAAGTTTCGGATTTTGCAGACTGCCCATTGAATGGGATTAGAGGTATGAGACAGAAATTAAGAGTAAACAATTTAATACAGCTCAATGATTGGATAATAAAGGGGTCTACTTACCAAAAATGATCCGAAATTTTTCAAAAGTTAGACTTAAATTGGCTTCAAAAAATCCAGGTAGAAAAGTGGGATAGCAAAATAAGAAGGAAAGATCAGATTGGTAGGAAGTTATCGAAATTTGAAGAGCTGATCTATAGTGTAAGGAAGGGGATTATGGTCAAGAGAGGGGTGGTAAGTAGAATATATAAAATGATAAATAAAAAGGAGGAACCGCAAAGGATTTTGAGGACTATATGGGAAGAAGAACTAAATACAAAGATATGTGAGCAAACCTCGGGAAAAAATGGAATCCATGTATAACAAATCAATTATCTATTAAGGAAAGAGAACATAATTTTAAATTAATCTGAATGTGGTATTTGACCCCAATAACAGTACACAATATGGATAAAAAAAGCTCAAACAAATGTTGGAGATGCAATAAAATGTTAGGTACCTACCTTCATATGTGGTGGTATTGTGAATATATCCAGAAATGTTGGAAAATGGTGGAACAGGAGATCGGTAATATTTTTTAAAAAAACTATAGCATTAAACCCCAAAGTTGCTATTTTAGGTCAATTTGAGGATATAGATGTGGGTGATGAAAAGAAAGAGTTAATGGCTATGTTATTCTCCGCTACAAAACAGATTATAGCTATGGAGTGGAAGAATAAAATGAATATAAGCAAAGAAAGATGGTACAGTCAGATATGGCGGCTGGCTTTAAACGATAAATTAACATTAGAAATGAAAATGGCAAGAGAAGAAATCAAGTACAATCCCTTCTGGCAAATTTGGAGATCATGGGTAGAATATGGCCTACTAGCCAAAGACGGAATAAAACCTGTGCAGGATGAATGCAGTTTTTGGGTGAACTGACAAAGATAAATTTGGTGTAAGAGGAAGACAAATTCAACATGTTTGGTACATGGTGTGGGAGGTGGGAGGGTGAGGCTATGTGGTATGTTGTAATGTATGTTATGTTGTTTTGTATGGTGAATGTATTTCTATGATGAATGTATTTTAATAAAAAAAAATTAAAAAAGAACTGGGAAGGAGCCAATGGTCATGGTACACGTTGGTACCAATGATGTTGGGAAGGCCAAGCAGTCTGTCCTGGAAGCCAAATTCAGGATGTTAGGAAAAAGATTGAAGTCCCGGACTTCCAAGGTAGCATTTTCAGAAGTGCTGCCTGTTCTTCGTGCAGGACCTACCAGGCAGGCAGAGCTCAGAAGCCTCAATGCGTGAATGAGGTGGTGGTGTTGAGAGGAAAGCTTCAGATTTGTCAGGAACTAAACATTTTGGGACAATCCAAATCTTTTCAGGAGGGATGGGGTGCACTTGAACCATGATGGGACCAGATTGCTGGCACTCAACATCAAAAAGGCTGCAGAGCAGCTTTTAAACTGATAACTGGGGAAAGCCAATAGGAGCTGGGCAGCATCCGTTTTGGGAAAGTGTGTACTTGAGTAGTGAGGAGGATGCAAAAATTACTGAGCAGTGCAAGCTAGTCACCAGCACTCTAGCAGAAGGATGCAAGAGGCAGTCTAACAATGCAACTGGACTCAAAAGACTGTATCAGAAAAGCATATAAAAATGCTTGTATGCAAATGCCAGAAGCCTCGAACAAAATAGGGGAGCTGGAACACTTAGCAATAGATAAGAATATTGATATTATTGGCATCACTGAAACCTGGTGGATGGATGATAACCAATGGGATACAGTTATCCCAGGCTACAAACTGTACAGGAAGGATAGGAAGGGGCAAACGGGAGGTGGTGTAGCCTTGTATGTCAAAGAAGTGATAAAATCATACGAATTGGAATATATAGGTGATTTGGAGTCACCATTAGAAACTCTGTGGGTAAGAGTACCAGGCCACAAGGATGGTCTAACAGTAGGCATATACTATTGGCCTCTGACCCAAACTGCTGAGGGAGAGTGGCAGTTGGAGAATGTTGTAAAGGAGGCATCCAAGAAGGGAAGCCTGGTTATAATGGGGGACTTAAATTACCCTCACATAGACTGGGTGAACTGTTGTTCAGCACATGATAAAGAGATAAAGTTCCAGGATATGCTAAATGATTGTTCCCTGGGACAGATGTTTGAAGACCCAACTAGAGGTACAAGAACCATTGACTTGATCCTGAATAATACTCAGGATCTGGTGCAAGATGTTAATGTGACAGATCCAATAGGGAACAGTGTTGTTGTTCAGTCGCACAGTCGATTCCGACTCTTTGCGACCCCATGGACCATCTCTCTCCAGGCACCTCTGTCCTCCACCATCCTCCTTAGTCCACACAGCCCCGTGCCCATTGTATCTACAATACCATCTAGCCATCTCATTTTTGGCCGTCCCCTTCTTCTTTTGCCCTCCACCTTCCCCAGCATCAAGGCCTTCTCAAGTGAGTCCTCTCTTTTCATTTGATGTCCAAAATACTTCAACTTCATCTTTACTATTTGACCTTCTAATGAGCACTCAGAGCTATTCTCTTCTAATATTAACCTATTTGTTCTCCTCATTGTCCAAGGGACTCTCAAAACTCTCCTCCAGCACCACATCTCAAAGGCATCTATTTTTCTTTGCTCAGCCTTTCTAATGGTCCAGTTCTCACAACCTTACATTACCACCGGAAATACCATTGCTTTGACTATGTGGACCTTTGTTTGCAGTGAGATGTCTCTACTTTTCACCATGTTCCCCAGGTTTTTCATACCTTGTCTCCCAAGAATCAGTCGCCTTTTATTTCATGGCTGCAATCTCCATCTGCAGTGATCTTGGATCCTAAGAAAGTAAAATCTGTTACTTCTTCTACCCCATCTATTTTCCAGGGACTGATAAGGCCTGTTGGCATTATCTTGGTTTTCTTGATATTGAGTCTCAGCCCAACTTTTGCACTCTCCTCTTTCAACATAATCAGGAGCTTCTTTAGGTCTTCCTCACTTTCTGCCATTAGGGTGGTATCATCTGCATATCTCAAATTGTTGATGTTTCTCCCAGCAATTTTGTTCCCATATTGTGATTCCTCCATCCCTGCATTGCTCATTGCAGGCGCACCCACCCAAATAAAGACTCAGACACCGGTATTGGATTAAAGGCATCGGGCCACTTTTATTGAATAATGCCCTAGTCCGAATTATCACTTTCAATTGGTGTATCATCCAATTGTAATTCTTGAAGGCAAGCAGGCCGCAGTAGCACTGGTAAGGTTCCACCCTAAATGCCAATGGAAATTGGCTACATGTATCAATTTGTTTGTTGACACAAAGAAATTGTTGACCGGAGTCAATATACTATCTACTGACCCCACCTTATGACATGTATCCGTTCAAATATCAAGGTGATGCAGGCTGTGAAGCTCCTGACATCACCACTTTCATAGTTTGCCCTTGACTGGCCAAACCTGTTTCCCCTGTACCTATCTACGTATTGGCCAGTCAATGCGAACCTGCCGGATACCTATGTGTCATAAACCTTTACCTTACCCAGTGCTACCCACCACATGGGGAGGCGTCCATGATGACTTACCGCCCCCCCCCCCCCCCCACCGTCAGCTCGGTCACCAGGCCTGCTTGCACAGCTTCCAGAAAGAGGTTCATACCTCTGGCCGACAGGTGGATCCCATTTCCTGCCTATAGGTCAAATTTTTTACAAGCCTATCCCCGGATGTCTACTGGCTGTCCCAAGCCATTCTCAGCAAGGATCCGGGCAACAGCCCTGTCCACTGACCGCCGGGGATGGTCCAAACCACGGAGGACCATGTCTCCTCTAAAATGGTGTCTCGGCACGATGTTAGACCATGGCAACCGTGTGTATGGCCATAAATGATGTAAAAAGGCCAGGTCACTGCAGCTCGACATTTTAAGGAAAGGTCAGTGATCCGTGTGAGATCATCGCCGGCGAGGTGCAGAATAAGAACATCAGGCGGTCCAGCATCCCTGATGGACATCAGGAATGGCAACAGTTCCCGCCCTTCCATGCCGCGCATACCATACCATCGCATACATGCGAATACACATAGCCCGAGCTGGGGTCCACACTCTGTCGCCGCAGCATATTCTGCTGCCCAGTGTACATAGCTGCAGCCCACCAGCCCCACTGCCACTGGTGTGCGGATACACACAGGGTCTGTAAAAGAGGAAAAGGAAGTAAGGACATACCTAGGTACTCATACAGTGAGGGGACGTACATATAAGGGAAATACGCGAAAACCCCCCACGTGCACACACATATCTGCCTCTGAGTACCCAAACGCAGCCGCGGTCAACGCAACGCCTATCCTAAATGAATGGGTGCCATAACGGGCCCCACACTGTGAACCGTGGTACTGGTCACCCTACAGAACTTAAATTTGGTAAAGGAAGACCCATCATGGTGGCAGAAAAAACAGGGCAGGACGCGCAGCAGGCACTGTCAAAACTGTATGTAGGGCACCAACCGGACAGATGTCAGTAAATGTACATCATAGCAGTCGACACCACTGCCTACTCCATGCTGATCAGCCTTTGAGGAACAAATCCTCCACTGAGCCCACACCTGGTTGATAGGAACATCTCCGAGTTCCAGTGCCCTACAAAAAACGTCCCCCTTCAACCATGGGACCAGCTCGCTGAGTCGTCGAGCTCCAGAAAAAGCTACAGCGGTAGCTGCATGAAAAGAGACTCCTCCTACCTACTGCAACCTCATCTATGCCAACCTTGTGCAAGGTGGGTCATAATATCTGTGAGAATAGGGTGACGTGTGTCCGGGCGGCGGCCACGTACACGTGTCCACCCGTCATCATCTATGCCAACCTCATGCAAGGTGGGTAATAATATCCGTGAGAATAGGGTGACGTGTGTCCGGGCGGCTGCCACGTACACGTGTCTACCCATCGATTGCATGGCATATGCAAAAAACCCTCGCATAGTCAGGAAAAAACCCGTACCCTGGCCATGAATATCAAGGCGTAAAGCCTGGTGGCTATGGTGCGTAGAGCCAACACCAGATCATAAGGGTGGACGATACATTATAAAACCTAGGTGACCAATGGCGGCTACACGTTTGGGCAATTGCCTTTGCCCACAAAATACTCCAAAGCGAAGGAGTGGATGCTGATGCGCTGTGCGCATGCGAGTTGCCAAGGCATGCCACTCGCCCGGTTCACGTCTCCTTGCCAAATGACCATATCTCAGGCAGGAGTGGAGAGGGTAGTTCCCAAGCGTCTGTAGCACAGTCACGGAACCGGGAGATCTGCAGGCGGGATAAAGCATCAGCAATATCGTTATTAATGCCTGGCACATGTTTGGCCCTAAGGAACGCCTTAAAGCACAGGACCCAAGAACAATAGGCAAGCTAAGGCCATGACTCCGGTGGTTTTAAATGTTTGGGCACTGACAATGTGCATACCACAGCATTGCGACACCAAGAGCGAGGCACAGAATTAAGCCATCTGTCCTCCCAGAGCCTAAAGAGGACCCAGAATTGAAAAAAAAAATCGGAAACGTAAGATCGCGTAAGCGATCCGTGCCCTCCCATCCCTGGGGCCAATGACCATAGGCACACTGACCTTAAATAAATCCCCCCACCCCCATTGAGCCGGAGGCATCCGACTGTAGTAGGACCTGGGGCTGACCAGAAGCTCATGCCTCCAAAAGGAGCTAGCATGAAAGTCCTGGGGAATGTGAGCCAAACCAACAGGTCCGCTCGTAGACCCCTAATCAGCTGTACCCTGCGGTGTCGTTTATCAAGACCCACCATAGTGTGTCCCAGACACCAGGCGAAGGCACTGCCTGGTGTTACCACTCTGCAGGCAAAGTTGATGTGGCCATGCATCACCTGCGACTCTCAGAGAGGCACCTTCCACCTGGCAAAAGTGCCACAGTGCAGCATGGGCCGCTCCGCTTGACCGACAATTCGGTCACCTGGCCCTATTGCACGTTATTCAAAAGAGAGGTGCATCTACTTGTTGACCGGTGAACCCCATCTCAGAATACAGGCCAGATACCTGTAACCCTATCCCCAGGCGACAAATGGCTGTCCCGAAGCCATTCTAGACCAGGAACCAGGCAGCAGCCCTGTCCCCTGACCGTCGGGCATGGTCCAACCGCTGGGTCAAAGTCTCACCTATGATATTGCCTCGGCATGATGTATGACCATAGCAATCGTGTAAATGCCAGGTCACTGCACTCGGAAGTCTATAAGTCCGGGCCAGCAATCCGTGCAGGTCACCGCCTCCGAGGTGCAGAATTAAAACATGCGGCAGCCCAGCATCCCCAATGGACATCAGGGATGTCAACAGTTCCAGCCACCTAAATGCCATGCACACCATACCACTGCATATGCATGGGTACGCGTAGCCTGAGATGGGGTCCCCATGTTGTCAAAGCAGCATACTGTGCCGCCCCAGTGCACAGAATTGTGGTCCACAAGCCACATTACTACCAGTGTGCGGAAACACACAGGGTCTGTAAAATCAGGAGGGGGAATAAAGGGCAGAACGAGGCACTCATTCAGTGAAGGGACGGACAGACAGAAAAATTGGGCAAGCCCCCACCTGCCCATGCAACATATGTCAGGCTCCAGGCACCCAAACGCAGCCACAGTTGATGCGGCGCCTAACCGAAAGGAATGGGTACCAATTCTAGTTCAGTAAGGGTAGACCCGGCTTGGTAGCAAACGACAGGCCAGGGCGTGAACCACGCGCTGCCACAAACACCTGTGGGGAAGCAACCGGACCTATGGCAGCGCCAGGCTAGTACCCTCTTCCGGCTGATCGGCCCGTGAAGAGCGAAGCCTCCACAGCGCTCTCTCCTAATCGAGCAGCACATAATCCATTTCCCAACATGTTCCCTGTTGAAGATGGCAGCAGCTAACTTAATCTGAGAGCTCCAGATCAAGGGACAAATGTGGTTGCACGAAAGAAGGCCCTCCATACGGAGCAAAAGCGCTGCCACATAGGAGTCATATATATTAACTACAAGTGCTAGCAAGGCTCATCACTGGCATCTCAGGGTGAAGGGCGGCCCTAATCATAAGGTCTTGACCTATGCTAACCATGATGGGCCAGGGAAAAACCACCACAGCCCGGTAATCATTGTCCAAGCACTGGACCATTGTGATGGCCAAACCAGGATGGGCCCTTACATATCCTGCCATGGATGCCCAATAGGCCGGTAACCAATTGGTGCATAGGGAGGCAGCTTGCGGCAACGGGGCAACTCCTTGTCCCTGTTGTCCTGCCCCTCAATGCCCTCATCAGTGTGGTAATGTTGCAGGAGGGGAAAAATGTGAATATATCCCCCAAGTCTCATAGTCTTGCTAATAGCCCAGGAGAAATGGTCACCCAGGGGTATAGAGTAACCGGCCGTTGGCAGAACCACCGTTGGCACGGATTAGAGTGAGTAAACGCATAATTGGCCCTTCGGGCCCCAGAGAAATTAAGTAAAAACATAGGAGCGGTCACCCCAGTAAGAACCAGGATGTAATTGGCCTGTTGCGACCATGGCCACTATACCCCCCAGTGTGATGAGCTAGTGTCACATGTGTGCTGATTTGATCAGGATACTCACTCGGTGCACCCCCACAGGCCACCCCCACTTGGGGTTCCAGCCCGTGGTGGGTGTCGGAGGTCGCGATGGCCCTCGAGCTCTGTGTTCCCATGTGTCAAGGCCAGATGGGGAGCCGCGAGGTGCCAGCCTGTGCTGGCCTGATGGCCTTCAGCAGCTCAACCCTGTTGGCAGCCCACTGCGCAGCCATGGCCGGCCTGTGGGCTGGAACCGCCGAGTTGGCACGCCCACCATCGAAGGTGGTGGAGCAATGTCCATTGATGCCCCCAGTGCCGAATTGCGGGCAGGGAAGCATCCACAGCGTCTAACCCACCGGGACAAGGTGGGCCAGATGTGCCGGATGGCCCAACCGGGTGATTGATGCGGGAAAAACCCATGTGATAATCCTTAGCCAGAACAGGGGGATGCCCAGTAATCTGGCACATGAAGTGCAGGAATGACGGCGGGGCAGAAACCCGCACCATGCCCAAGTGGGCCGCTATGCCCCAAGGGGGGCAAAGAAGCAGCGGGGGTAAGAACCCCAGTGGGGCAGGCCTGTGCTGCCCACCGCCCGAGCCCTCGGCCTGGGCCCATTGGTGGCAGCGCATCTAATGACCCCACCACCCACCTGCGGGGATGCCGTCCGAGCCCCACAGCCCGGTAGCACCCCAAAAAAGAAGAGGGGGTGGGCTGAGCCCCCCCCGGCACGACCAAGGGGGCTGTCTGAGTAAGCATATCCCTTCCTGCAGTACTCAGGAATCAAACTGCTGACCTTCTACCTCCCGGTCAGTATCTTAGCCACCTGAGCCACTGCAGTCCGGTGCTGATTTTAATAGAGAGAGACATGTAAATGTCTCTCATCTGAAAATTTTAGAAAAAGGAGCCTCCAAAAGAGGCGAGCAGGGGAGGAAGCGACGGAGCAAACTTCTCCGCTACGTCGGTTCGCAAAATGGCAGCCAGGCTGCCCCGTGGCCACCCCTTTTATGGAGGGGTGGCCATGCCCCCTAACTAACCCAGATGTCCGAGTCCGGGTGGGTGGGGCCCCCGCAAAGAGCGCGGCAGCCATTTTGCTGCCGCGCTTGCATTATGTTCTTTGTGTATATGTTGAATAAGTAGGGTGACAAAATGCAGCCTTGTCTTGCTCCTTTTCCTATTCCAAACCACTCCGTCATTCCATACTCTGTCCTAATTGTTGCTTCTTGACTCATGTACAGATTTCTCATGAGACATATGAGGTGTTCTGGTATTCCCATCTCTTTAATTGCTTGCCACATTTTGTTGTGGTGCACACAATCAAATGCCTTGGTGTAGTCAATGAAGCAGAAGTAAGCTTGTTTCAGGTATTTCTTTGTTTCCTCCATGATCCAACGTATCTTGGCAATATGGTCTCTGGTCCCCCTGCCTCTTCTGAACACAGCCTGTACCTCTGGTAGTTCTCTTTCTACATGCTGCTGCATCCTGTATTATCTTGAGCATCACTTTGCTAGCTTTTGGGATGAGCACAATTGTTCGATAATTTGAACATTCTTTGGCATTGCCCTTTTTTGGGATTGTTTTCCAAATCTGCTGGCATATAGCATGTAGTTGCTTGATTCCAACATCTTTTAGGGCTTTGAAGAATTTAACTGGGATACCATCATCTCCACTGGCTTTGTTATTTGCCGTGCTTTTTAGGGCCTTTCTGACTTCACTCTCTAGGATGTCTGGTTCAAGTTCAATTTCCCCCTCATTCACAACTCAATTATGTTTAACTTGATCATAGACTGCAAGTCACTGATTAAATCTAACACAGAGACCATAAATTTTCAAAAAGGAAATTTCCCAAAAATGAGGAAACTAATAAAAAAGAAGCTGAAAGGGAAAATTGAGAGAGTCCAAACACTCCAAGAGGCATGGAGGCTGTTTACAAAAAAACAATAACAGAGGCCCAATTGGAATGCATACCCAAAAGGAAAAAGGGCACTGCCAGGTCCAAGAGGACTCCGACGTGGCTTACAGGAGCTGTTTGGGAAGTGATCCAAAGCAAGAAAAGCTCATTTAGAAGATGGAAGGCTTGTCCGAATGAGGACAGCAGCAGAAACATAAATTCTGGCAGAACAAATGCAAGGCAACAATCAGGAAAGCAAAGCAAGACTTTGAGGAGCATATAGCTAAAAATACTCAGAGAAATAACAAAGACTTCTTTAAGTACATTAGAAGTAAGAACCCAACTAGGAAGGCCATTGGACCATTAGATGACAATGGAAGGCAAGGGGTTATTAAAGAGGAAACAGAGATTGCAGAGAGACTCAATGAATTCCTTGCTTAGGTATTCACTGAAGAAGACAGAGACCACATGCCCAAAACAGAGCCTATCTTTGTAGGGAGGGAAACTGAAGAATTAAGCCAGATAAAAATAACCAGGGAGGAGGTCCTTGCATGTCTTGTTAAACTAAATGCTAACAAATCACCAGGACCAGATGGCATCCATCCACAAGTTCTCAGGGAACTTAAAGATGAAATTGCTGATCTCCTAGCCAAAATATATAATCTTTCCCTCAAATCAGGGTTTGTGCCTGATGACTGGAAGGTAGTGAATGTAAAACCAATTTTCAAAAAAGGCTCCAGGGGTGATCCAGGAAATTACCGACCTGTCATTTTGACATGTGTCCCAGGTAAAGTGATGGAAACCATCCTAAAAGATAGAATTAATAGGCACATAGAAGAGAAGGTGCGGCTAAAGGAGAGCCAACATGGCTTTTGCAAGGGCAAATCATGCCTCACTAATCTGTTGAAATTTTTGAGAGTGTCAACAAGCATGTGGATAATGGGGATCCAGTTGACATTGTTTATCTGGACTTTCAGAAGGCTTTTGACAAGGTCCCACATCAAAGGCTCTTGAATAAACTTACCAGTCATGGAATAAAGGAACAGGTCTTGTCCTGGATCAGCAACTGGCTAAGGGACAGGAAACAGAGGGTAGCACTAAATGGACACTTCTCCAAGTGGAGGGAAGTAAAGAGTGGGGTCCCCCAAGGTTCAGTACTGGGACCACTGCTTTTCAACCTCTTCATAAATGATCTAGAAGTAGAAATGATCTTGAATCCCTCTCTCTCCTTGGGAAAGAGGGCGTTAAAGGGAAGTCAATGAGCCAATTGGCTTCAAGTATATTTGCATACAGCATAAACAGGATACTTCCGTGGTTTTCTCTTAAACAAAGATTTTTTAAAAAATGAAATTGAGGCAGAAAAGGCTAGACATTTAACTGATTAAATTGTAAAAAAACAGTTCCATGAAAAATCACCATAATATGAAATGCAGTCGAATAGGGAGAGAATAGGTAAGTAAGTCTGTCTTGCTAACTGCTTTTTCCCCCATGAGGGGAAAGCAGTCATGCTAAGGAGTGGTTCTTCCTCCACCAGGGGGAGCCAAACACTCCTCTGCTCTGGTATAAGGCACACACCTCATGAATAAAGATACAGAACAATAATATATGGGAGATTTACATGTCCCTGGTTTTTAAAAAAAATACAGAAGATTATAAAAAAATACGTGATTGGGGGAAGAGGGGCTCTAAATTACAGGGTTTTCTCACAGGATACTTAACAGGTATGGTATTTAGGGATCTTACATTCCTTGAGCTCTTTCCAATAGTGGGTGCCATGTACTTGTGGTCTGAGCTATGGTTCAACTCTTCCAGACATTTTTGGACCAACAACCTCGCAGTGGTACATGTGGTAAATAACATGTCCTCATGATCTTCCTGGATCATGTTGCTTGATAGGAAACTGGTAATGCAGTGCTTGAAGCATAATGTTCTATTTAAGGCATAGTACGTGCCTTGTGTAGATAAAATAATTGCTGACGCTTTGTCTCACCAGCAGATGACCAGGTTTCGTGCTTTAGCCCCAGACGCAGCAGAAAGTCCGGAGGTGTTATCACCAGAGGTATGGCACCTTGGTGACTTTAGATAGAGCGAGCCATAGATGCGGCCATAGTGCCCAGAACTGGGCAGGGATATGCAGAGCAGTGTCAGAGTTTGATGTGTTCTGTCATAAACTCCAATTTTCAAGGGAATAGCCCATCCCTCCCAAGCAGGCATTAAGATTTATGGTGCACTTTGGTTGTCACCATGCACTATTCATTAAAAACTGACAGCACTGGCTTTTTACACAAAGACTCTGGGGCATGCTGATTCACTTAAGGACTTCAGGATTACAAAAGTTCTTGAGGGTTGGTCCCGTGAGCAGGGCAGGTGTCCGGATCCCAGATTACCAATTTCACCTAACTTCCTTCTGGGTTTGGCATCATGCTGGGACAAGGTGGGTGTGGGTGGAATCGAAGCTGTGCTGTTCCATGCAGCCTTAACCATCCTATTTTTAGTGCATTACACACAGGCGAATTCTTGGTAGCCACCAATAAAGCAGCCTGGGGTGAGGAGGCTTTCTGATGTCTTGCTGAATGATAGGGCCATAATTTTGAATATGTGGCATTCTAAAATAAACCAAATAGGAAGGGGGATCTCCTGGAATTACTTCAGCATGCCCTGCTGCTGTTTACCCTGGTGCTGCCTTGGTGAAAGATTTGGACATGCGAGGAGATTTGCCTGGTCCATTGTTCATCCATGTTGATGGTAGTCCTTGGAAGAGATACTAATTATGGGCTGTAATTAAGAAAACATTGGATCTCCTGGGTGTTAACATGCGGAGTTTTGAAGCACACTCCTTCAGGATTGGGGCTGTATCCACTACAGTGGTGGCAGGATAATTGCCCGCAGACATTAAATGGGTGGGTCATTAGACGTCCCGTGCATACCAGCTGTATATTCACCCTATGTTATATTGAACAAAAGACTCATGCTTTCTTATTAATTGTTCAGCCCGGGTTCCTCATTAACCGAAGTATATGATGATCGTTAGACATAGCTGTATTGTTTGTGATAGACACCAAATAGCCCACTCTGCCTAGGGCAAAGACATGGGACTACACGGCAGAACGGTCATCGATTGGAGTAGGTACCAGGGCATGAGATGGGGTGAACTTTTGCCATACTTGGATTCTGCATGAGAAGGTGAGCCCCCAGACATCCTTGTCATCCACTTGGGTGGCAATGATTTGTGCTTGATGAAAGTCATTGACTTGAGCATGGCTGTGTGGAGGGACCTTTCATTGGTGAAATGCTGGTGGCCCAATCTCTGGCTGGTGTGGTCCGACATTCTGCCGCATTTTATGTGGTGCTGCATGGGTAACCCTCGAAGGATTGATAGGGCACACCATAGCGTGAACAAGTCTATGGCAAAATTCATAGAGGAGGGATTTGGCATGGTGATTGAACACCTGGAAATCAAGATTGAGTTTCCGGGTCTTTACAGGCAGGATGGAGTCAGTTTGTCTGATAAAGGACTTGATAAATTAATCATGGACCTGCTTTGTGGCATTCAGTCTGAGTTGTCAGCCTGAGGTGGGGTCAGTTGGATGTTGGTGATGTCCATCCTAGTGGTGGTAGTGTGGAAAATGGTGGTGTAAATCATCCAGAATTGGATTATTGAGAATGGGGGTCTTTCATTGGCCAGAAAGACATTGGCACTGGTGGCCTCTACTGGCTGAAAGGGGACACTCACATATCTAAAATTGTGATAGCAGGCTGGACAGCCTTGCATCATGTGATTGTATGCCATAAGCGTATGACGTGGAGGGGGACCACCCTCCACATTGAATAACCAGTTATGACAAGATGGGTAGGCATACCCATAAATAACTTGCCATTTTCACACTACGATGCCACATTGCAGGTCATATTAATGTTGTGTTATAATCTGCTATCTAGCTGTCTCTATCTCTATACGCAGCATTATAAAATAAACCAAATAGGAAAGGGGATCTCCTGGAATTAGTTCAGCATGCCCCCCTGGTGCTGCCTTGGTGAAATATTTGGACATGTGAGGAGATTCGCCCGGCCCATTGTTCATCCACGTTGATGGTAGTCCTTTGATGAGATACCAATTTTGGGCTGTAATTAAGAAAATATTAGGTGTTAACATGTGTGTGTGTGTGTGTGTGTGTGTGTGTGTGTGTGTGTGTGTGTGTGTGTGTTGAGAAAGACTAAAAACAACAAGGCCCAGCAGTCACCACGGCACGGGGCAGCCAATCAGGGAGGACGGCATGAGTAAGGAGGAGGAGGGGTGATGGCTGCACGGCCGCCACACCAATGGCCGCCTGCATGAGGAACGCCACCGTGGGGTGATCCTGCGCCAGTTGCTGGAGAGGCCGGAGCTGCAGTGGACAGGCTGATGGCATTGCTCAAGGAACCCTGTGCCCACATAGGAGGAACAGCCATGCCCATGGATGCCAGACCCACCCCGCAATCTGGCACCTGGGATGACACCCCTGGGCAAGAAGGCCACAGTGGAGGATGAGGCCCAGTGTCACAGACAAACACTTGCACACGAGGGGGACCATACCTGGCCAGGTAAGGTGGGCGATGGGCAGGGAGTGCGGTGGGGGGCCTCCCAGGGCTGCCTCTGCATACTGCATGGAGGCCATGCACGCACACGAGCAAGGATGCGTAAACTAGCCTGACCTCCCACTCTCCTGCGGAGCACCAACACCCCCACGAGGGCATGATCAAGGGCCTCCACCACTGGGTACACCACCCCCAGCAGGCCTGCAGAACCAAGTGTGGCCACCTCGGGGGACCGGGACTGCCGGTTCCACCACAAGCCTGGGAGGTGAGGAGGGCCCCCCAAACAATGCACGGGCGAAGCCGGGGACTAAGTTAGTATTCAAATAAATTGGCCCAAGTTTTTACCAAAGAAATGGTCGCCTGTCTGCTCCTTGGGGGGGGGAAATAGAGTGGCAATGTGTCTATGCAAAACAAGTGACCTTTCCCTCCAAGAAGCAAAGTAAACACACATAGCACAGAAAGAATGCATCTTTTAAAAACAATCAAACAATCCCTCCCCCCTTTTTTAAATCCTTAATAGCTCCTGCAACGAAACAGGAGACATCATTTTGTATAGCTTTTGTAATTTGTGTTTTTTGTGAAATTTTCAATAATTTGTGCAAGGGAAACACACCTTTTTTTTTTGTTAGCAGTCTCTTTTTTTTAAGGAGAGAAGGCCATAGATATTTCAGCCTCATGCATCCCTGTTTAAGAATAACAAATTTTGGTCCAGCATACTGTATATATCATCTATTGCCTACTAAGTTTAAAAACTAATCAGTCAGAATAAGACTGTGACAGGCTGACAGTTTTCAAACCCTGGATCATTAGCATGCATTAAGCACTGTGTCTTATTTTTCATGTTCATCTGTTTCAATATGTTAATGTTGCAGATGAGTGAGTATTCACTTTTATCTTCATGATAAAATTATTTTGACTCTTTTTGAGATCAAAGTATTTTCTAAGGAGGCTGTTTATTTTAACTGTAAGTACGTAACTGATTGGCATAAGAGATTAATTACAAACACTTTCTGCACATGGAAGTCTTGTCTCTGAGACTTCTAGAATCCTTTGAGGTGTTCAGTAAATATGTAGTGGGTGATGATCCAGTAAGACATGCCTGTAACTTAGATTTCTGGTAAGCTTTTGATGAATAAAAAAGCTTCAGGAAAACATTATAGCAGGATATGTGGTACTTTTTGACAAACAGTGGACAGAAAGTTGCATTTATATATCTGAATAACTATTAAAGGTAAAGGTAAAGGTTTCCCTTGCTTGAAAGCCAGTCGTATCCGACTCTAGGGTGCAGTGCTCATCTCTGTTTCTAAGCCGAAGAGCCAGCGCTGTCTGCTTCTGCAGACGTTTCCGTGGTCATGTGGCAGGCATGACTAGACACCGGAGCGCACGGAACATGATAACTATTATGGTGTAGTGGATAAAGTCAGAAGGCCTTTACCTCAGATAAAGATACCTCAGATAAAGAAACTCGCTGGGGATGTGGAACTAGTAACACCTTTCCTTAAATATTTTACTTACTTTTAATGCCCTATTAGGGTTGTTATAAAGTCTTACTTGATGGCACCTAACAACAACAAAATAATACATGAGACAGTATATAGCATATCACCACCACCTGGTTTTGTGGTTATTGGTTTCATTCGGCCATTGCAGGCGCACCCCCCAAAGAAAGACTCAGACATCGGTATATGGATAAAGGCATTGGGCCACATTTATTGAATAATGCCCTAGTCCGAATTATAACTTTCAATTGGTAGTCAGCCAATTATAATTCTTAAGGCAAGCAGGCCGCAGTAACACTGATAAGGTTCCTCCCAAAATTGCCAATGGCAATTGGCTACAATGTATCCATTTGTATCAATTTGTTTGTTGAGACAAACAAATTGTTGACTGTAGTCAATAAACTATCTACTGACCCCACCCTCTGACGTGTATCCGTCAAATCACAGGGTGATGCATGCTGAAGAGCTCGTGCCATCACCCCTTTGCCTGGTTTGTCGTTGACCGGTCAACGTTATTACACCTGTACCTGTCTAAGTGTTGGCCAGTCAATTGCGAACCTGCCGGATACCTGTGGGTCATAAATATTTACCTTACCAGTGCTACCCGCCACACGGGGAGGCATCCATGATGACTCACCGCCCCCGCCCCCCCAAGACCGTCAGCTCGGTCGCCAGGCCTGCTTGCATCACACCCAGAACGAGGTACATACCTCTGGCCGACAGGTGGACCCCTTCTCCTGCCTACCAGCAAATTTTTTTGTGTAAGCCTATCATCCGGTCTCCAATGGCCGTCTCACAGCCATGCTCAGAACGGGACGGAGCCACAGCCCCGTCCACTGACTGCCGGAACAGTCCGAACTAGGGAGATCCGCATCTCCCCTAAATTGGTGTCTCGGCACGATGTTAGACCATAGCGACCGTATGTAAGACATACGTGATATAAAATGCCAGGTCATAGCCCCTCGACGGTTTAGTAACAGCAGTGATCCGTATAAGATCGATGCTGCCAAGGTGCCTGTAAAACATTGGGCGGTCCAGCATCCCTGTCAGGCAGCAGGAATGGCCACAGTTCCCGCCCCCATGTGCCGCGCATACCATACCATAGCATACGTGCGGATGCACACAGCCCAGCCGGGGTCCACTCTCTGTCGCTGCAGCATATACTGCTGCCCAGTGTACATAGCTGCGGCCCACCAGCCCCCTGCCACCGGTGTGTTGAGACCCCTAGGATCTGTAAAAGAGGAGAAAAAAGGTGAAGGACATAACTAGGTACTCGTACAGTGAGGGGACGTACATATCTGAAATTGCGCGTAGACGCATATCCACCTCCGAGTACCCCAAACGTAGCTGCGATCAACGCGATGCCTATCTTAAGTAAATGGTGCCAAAACGGGCCCCACACTGCGAAACGCGGCACCGGTCACCCTCAGGGACTTTACTATTGTAAGGGTAGACCCATCCCGGTGGCAGAAAACAGACTGGGGCGCGCAGCAGGCACTGTCGAAAAATCATGTAGGGCACCAACCGGACAGATGTCTCCAAAACTTCGTAGCAGTATACACCACTGCCTACACCGTGCTGAACAACCCGTGAGGACCACATCCCCACTCGAGCCCACTCATGTGTGACAGAGACATCTTCGAGTTCCAGTGCCCTACGAGACACATCCGCCTTACACAGGTGGCACCAACTCTGGCACCCACTCACTGATGCGGAGCGCTCCAAAAAGGCTACCGTGGTAGCTGCGTGGCCAATAGCCACCTCACACCTATCTGTACATAAATAATGCCAGCCTCGTGCAAGGTGGGTCAGAAACTCTGGGAACAGGGGTGACGCGTGTAAGGGCGGCGGACACGTTCCCGTGTCCACCCCTCCCAAACACGACGCATGAACGCATAGTGATATGCCTTACGCGTGCGAGGTGCCAATGACATGTCCGGTTCCCTTCTCCTCGCCAAACGTCCAGCTATCAGCCAAAAGTGGCGAGTGGAATCCCTCTGCTCCCAGAGTAAGGCACGGAACCGGGTGATCTGCAGGTGGTGGAAATCAGCAGTAATGTCATTATAAATACCTAGAACATGTCTGGCCTAGAACGGCACATTTAGGCGTAGGCTTCTCAAAAGAATAGACAAACAATGTCATGACCCTGGGGGATTTGCATGTCTGGGTGTTGACAATGTGCACCACTGCCGCATTGACACACCGAAATTGGACCACTGAGTAGGCCCACTCGTTGCACCATAGCATCAGTGCTCTCCAAAATGGGAGGAAACGCAGGGAAGGTAAGATCGCGGAGGCGATCCATGCACCCACCCTCAGAGTAAGCCCCCATATGTCAGGGAGCCGGAGGTATCCGACCGTACTAGAAATCTAGGGCAGACCATCAGGTCTGATCTCCAGGAAGAGACCCTGTTAAACCCAGGAGTAATTTGAGCCAGACCAGACAAATTAAGGTGGCCATGAATTAACTACAGCTCACGAGGGCACACTTTATGCTTGGCAATCAATGCCAAAATCACCGCGGAGATCCAAGCCACCATATTAATGGTCAACCCGGATGCCCGCGCGACAGAGTCGGTTCAGAAATGTGAGCTTAGTAGATGGGACCTCGGTCTATTCAGGCGCCAAGGGGACACCCAGTTCCCACCTGAGTGTCTGAATTGTAAGGAGGAGACGCGTGCACGTGTCCAAGCCCCGTTCACCCCCGAACCAAAAGTCGTCGAGGTAATGGGCTAGAGACCGAGACCCCGGCCTGTGAGCAAATGCCCACTGAATGAAAGTCCCAAATCGGTCGGGTGCTGAACATGAATTAACTCAGTCAGAAGGGGGTTGGCCTTATCTAAGTAAAATTCCCCTCAGAACCTAAAAAACCCAATAGGTCTAACTCATTGGGTGCACTGGCAATAGTCTGAAAGTGGATAAAGTGCATATCACACTGTGCCAAAACAGCACCAGAACTGCGTGAGCGTGCCACCCATAGTAGCCGAACCAACTACGAGTACCTGACTGAACAAGGTCATCAGGAATGGCCTCCCTGAATGGAGAACCCACAGGGTAAGCTGAATGGAGGATTAAATGACATTCACCCTAGTTCTAGCTCAGTATGAGCTTCATGGGGGAGACATTCGACTTAGGAAAGGTGGTTCCAAGAAGGGCCCCCGCTACTCTCATAGCCCCAACTCCCCTAGCTGTGGACAGTGGAGCCCCCTCTTTGTTACCCTGCAAGGGAACCAGATTAGTAGCATCCTGGGACCCCCAACACCCCCGAATGGATACAAAAGCCCCCATGGAAAACCCTCCCGCAGGCATCCCGCCCCATCCCTTCTTGGATAAACTGAGTGCCATCTCTCCAGGCTGACTATAGTAATTGGGGCGGGGGGGGGCTTATGACAAGGTTAGTTGCTTCAAACGGAGCTCTGATCGCCCCCGTGCACCCCTACCTCTGCCCCGTAACCCACCAACCCGCGAGCACGCGGAGGCGGCATGAGGGCCAGCGCAAAAGGGGGCACGAAGTCGGTAACGACCATGGTGCTTAGTACACGCATCGTCAGGTGAGCAGGCCGAACACAGCAGGCGGGTGGAACCCCCTGCCCAACCAGTTAGCGTGGAGCCTGTGTCTGAGCAGCCCGCTGCTCAGCATGACCACCATGGTACCAATCACCAGGCACCAGTCACGTGGGAGTGATGTACACGAGCGCACTTGCTGACAGGGCTCATCCCACCTCCCCTCAGGGTATAGAACCATCCTCATCCACATTCCTCACCGTAAGCCAACTGCCATGGGCCCATCTAATCAACCATCGCCCTGCAAATATTAGCGATAGATGGAAGCATCAGGATGGCCCAAGCAGGTCAAGCCCTGCGGCATACCACCATACATACAAGGTATGCCGCCAACCAGTTGGCCCAAGGTGCGCGGTGGCTCACGACGATGGGACATCTCTTTGTCTCAGTCACCCTGTCCCTCTCTCTCCTCCTAGTGGGCTCGCAGTTCAATAGGGAGAATATCCACATGTCCCCCTCCAGCCCTTACCCCTCATGGCCTGCGGCCAATAATCACCCAGGGGCAAGTAATAGCCGGCCGTCGGCAAAGCCCTCGACGGCACATTCTGTACAAAGGGCATGCGCAGCAGGACCCTGACAGCCCCTGTGATGCTCAGCACTGTCCCGGAGGCGGACACCCCAGTGCGTGGTGGCATACTACAGCAGGACCGCACATGTCTCTGTCCTCCTGTCCGCACCTCCCATCCCTATTGGGATCACAGTTCATAGGGAGAATATATCCACGTACTCCCCCCACCAAATCTTTTCCCTCGTGACCTGGAACAAATGATCACCAGGGGGCAATGAATAACCAGTCGTCGGCAAGGCCGTCACCGGTACATGATGTACACGGGGCATGCGCAGCGGGACCTGGACAGCCCCTGCAATGCCATGTACTGCCCCGGGGGCGGAAACCCCCACCCCCAACGTTGTGCCAGGATGCAACCAAGGGGCACTGGGATAGGCTGGCAAGTGATGCCAACTAGCCTCAAATTGGCGAAGCCATGACCACTGAACCCCACCGCTGGAACTGGACTGTGATGTGAGTTTTATTTATTTATTTTTATTTATTTATAGTCATATTTGTATATGCCGCCCACTCAGGCATAACCCGACTCAGGGCGGCATCACAACAATTCTAAAAATACATAAAAACATTATAAAACCCACATCCCACCCCATTAAAACCCCATATCCCACCCAACCCCATCCACCCACTATACAAAAGGAAAGAAGAGAGAGTTCTTATAAAAGCCAGCAGGCGGGCATTCAACTTGAACCTAATACTCACTAGTTGCACCCCCGTGAGCCGCCCCCACTGGGGGTTCCGGCCCACGGCGGGCGTCGGAGCTCGTGACCGAAATCGAGCTCTGGGGCCACATCTGACCACACCCCAGTTGCAGTTCTGGACAAACAGGGAGCTGCGAGATGGCGGCAGGCACAGGCCGGAGTGTCTCAAGCAGCTCGACCCGGCTGGCCGCCTGTTGCAGAGTGGCAGCAGTCGAAGTAGCTGGCAGACACGAAGGGCCCCGGTAGATAGGGAAGGGCCCCTTCCCACTGGATTGCCCAGGATGCCTCCAGCACAGCTAACGTGCCAACCAGGCATCCCCTGCCACGGAAACCCCTAGTATAAGGTGGGCCAGGTGGGCCGGACGGCCCGCTAGGGATTGGGCCAGAGGCCCCAATTTGAGATCCTGGGCCAGAAAAGGGCAATGCCCAAAACTCCAGCCCCTGAGGGGGTAAAACGTGCTGTGTGCCAGCACCAGGCCCTCCCCCCAATCGTTCTGGCCCATGGCCGGCAACTGCGGGCCGAGGGCCGAATCCCCTGAAGGGCCGGCCCGAGGCTGAGAGCCGAGGGCCATATCCCAATCTGCCCCATCCCACCGGTAACGGTGGGTAAAGGTGTTGTCTTGCTCCATTGCAGGGGCGCAGCCACGGTCACCCGATGGCTGTCCCCTGCCCATCACAGACAAATTTCTAGCAGCCTAGTCACTGTAGCCTTCAGCTTGGGAGGCATCTAGGTGAAAAGAAGGATCCCTGTACGGGGATCACGATCGCGCCAAGCGCCCAGAGCCACCGGTAGCTAGGCTCTGTCAATCCTCCCTTCGGTGCGAAGCTGCAGATTGGATGAGCGACGGGTAAAGAAACAAACAGCGACGGAGAAAACTTCTCCTCTCCGTCGCTATTTCTAAAATGGCAGTTTGGCTGCCTCATGGCCACCCCTTTTATAGAGGGGTGGCCACGACCCTAACTCACCCGGATGTCTGAGTCCGGGTGGGGTGGGGCCCCGCAAAGAGCGCGGCGGCCATTTTGGCGCCGCACTTTCAATAGCATTCAGCAGATTACATGTCTTAACAGCTGGAATTTAATTTAGATTTAATTTTGGCCAACAACAAAGGCAAGAAAGTGGCTTCATTTTGGCTGTCCAAAGTTTGATCTGGACATGAAAGAAGAAGATGAAGCGGGTCTAGAATAATATGATAGAGCTACCTGGGGGTTGGTGGCTGATTAATGAAGGGATGGTGGTCTTCTTGGAAGTCTTAAGTTCAGTGGTGTGTGAAAACCCAAGAAACAAAATATACACTGACACTCCATTCACACACCCTTAATAAAAGAATACAGCAATTTGGGAATTGGTACAAAATTTTTAAAACCAGCAGGTGATTTAAAATTACCCACATTTCAGCAAGATAATGCATAATTCAGCCACGTGTCATATATTCTTCAATTTTTGAACTGATTTTGAGCCTGGCAAAACTGATGCAAATGTAGGACATTTAAAGATATGCTCTTAATTGGCTAGAGTTGGTAGTGTAATAATAATCCATTATGATCAGTTACTTTGACTGATATTTTGCCTAGGTCACATTGTATTAAAGGCCTAGTCATTTGTACTTTGTAGAAATCATTTGCCTAAGGTTGAGAACCACAGCATTTTCCAAAAGTTGGCATAAGCATACACATACTGTGATTTGGCAGTAACCTAAAAGAGTTTCATCAAGTTGAACTTTCCACACAGTTGGGAGGAGGAAGAAGAGAAGAGTGATGTATATGCATTACCTTATTCCACTAGATAGGAGGGGGGAAGAGCAGACTTCAAGTTATACATGCACTAGGAATGACCAGAACATCTATACAACCATATAATATAGAATTCCTATAATTGGCAAAGACTAGCACACAAATGCCTAGATACTATACACCAGCTATAGTATTAAGAGTAGATTAAATGATGCTCTTAGCTTGCCAAGGACCTTATTAAAAAAAAGAGGAATAGAGAGCAATTAGGGGGATCATCAGCTCAGATCTTAGATGAGGGGGAAGCATCATCAAGATGCCTTTCAGATTTCATGCCATGATTTGATGCCAACTCTACGCAGCTCTATGGGGGCGAACCAAGCCCGATCCAAGAGACAATTAGCCAGAGAGAAAACAGGTACCTATGAAATCTAATTTTATTATGTTACTTTCTTGCACTCAGTAAATGCTCAGAAAAGTAAGACAGGATTTTAAGAAGCAATTTTATACTTTGTTCAAATGCCTATTTTTATGAACAAAAGCATGTTTGCTTATAAATGAACCTATGCTGCTGAAAAAGTAGTGGAAGGTGAGATAAAGAAATTAACAACTCTGTTAATACATAGTACTTTGATACTATGTGATAAACTGTGATATTGTGCATGATAATACTTTGTTTTTAAACTGTGATAACATGTGTAATGGGAAAAGACTGGCATGGAGACCGGCAAGGAACGCCACAAAGTTTGCCAAGAGAACCCTATGGACCAAAACAAAAGGCAAAACAAGGAGATGCTCAGCACAGCAGATCTGAAAAGGGGGAGGGACATGAAAGGGGCAGGAGAAATACAGTGTTGCAGGGAACAATACTGCATAGGGACATGGAATGTGAGGTCTATGAATCAAGAAAAACTGGAAGTGGTTAAAAATGAGATGGAAAGAATAAGCATTGACATCCTGGGCATCAGTAAGTTAAAATGGACAGGGATGGGTGAATTCAGCTCTGGAAACCATCATATCTACTACTGTGGGCAAGAAAACCTCAGAAAAATCGGAGTAGCCATAATTGTCAACAAAAGAGTGAGGAAAGCAGCAATGGGATACAATATCAAAAATGATAGAATGATGTCAGTCAGAATTCCTAGGCAAACCTTTCAATATCACTGTAATCCAAGTCTATGCACCAACCACTAGTGCAGATGAAGCCACAGTTGACCAGTTCTATGAGGACCTACAACACCTCATAGAAGGCAGTGGAGTAGACTGCTACGATGTTCCTCGGCAGACATCTGTCCGGTTGGTGCCCTACAGGATTTCATTGCACTGTATGGCACGCACCATGGCCCGTTTTTCTGTCACCAAGATGGGTCTCCCCTTACTACATTTCAATTTTGGAAGGTGGCGGGCAAAGCGCTGGCCAGTGTGGGCCTCCCAGGCGCCCGCTATGGCACTCATTCATTCCGTATAGGGGCGGCCTCAACCGCAGCTGCTTTTGGGTACTCAGGGGCTGACATACGTAGCATGGGACGGTGGGGTTCGCAATGTTTTCAGTTTTATGTGCGCCCACTCCCGCCGTGAGTACCAACCCAGTCACCTTACCTACTTTCCCTCATTTTTCCTTACAGACCCGGGGTGTCGTATTACACCGGTGACAGTAAGGCTGGTGGGCCATAGCTACGTGCACAGGGCAGCGCGTTATGCTGCGGCGACAGAGTGGGGACCCCGACTGGGACTTGGTGCATACGCAAGTCTCACATGGCATGGTAAGCCCGGGATGTTGTGGCGGGAGCTGCTGCCTTTCCTTTTTTCAGGCCAGAATGCTGACCCGCCTGACATACTGATCATACACCTGGGGGGCACGGATTTGGGCCAGGTCACCGGCTTGTCGCTGAAGCATGCGATTTGCGAGGACCTCGCCTACCTGCATTACGTCTGGCCCGCCACAACCCTTGTTTGGTCGGACATGGTCCCGCGCCATTCCTACAGAGGGGGTGTTGACCTCCTGGCCCTTGACCGTGCTAGTCGCATGGTGAATAGGGCAGTGGCGCGTTTCCTTGTCTACAGGGCTTGGGGGAGGGTCAGTCGTCACCCCGCTATTAGCCTCCAAAGTTATGACTTGTATGCAGGGGATGGGGCCCATCTGTCGTGAGGAGGTGTGGACCTCCTGTTGGGTGATTGGCGAGCAGGCCTGTCGACCGAGCTGACGGTCTGGGGGGGGGGGGCGTCGAGCCTTCTTTGAAGCCCCTCCGTGTGGCGGGTAGCACTGGTAAGGTAAACATTATGACCCACAGGTATCCGGCAAGTTCGCAATTGACTGGACAACACTAGACAGGCATAAGTTGGTCAAACGTTGTCCGGTCAACGATGAACTAGGCGACGGGGTGATGGCTATAGCTAGACAGCATGCATCACCCCGTGATTTTACGGATACGCGTCAGAGGGTGGGGTCATTAGTTAGATATTGACTACGGTCAACAATTTGTTTGTGGTCAACAAACAAATTGATACAAATGGATACATTGTAGCAATTGCCGTTGGCAATTGTGGGTGGTACCTTACCAGTGTTACTTCGGCCTGCTTGCCTTAAGAATTATGATTGGTCAATTACCAATAGAAATTTATAATTCGGACTAGGGCATGAATCAATAAATGTGGCCCAATGCCGTTATCCACTTTCATTGGTGTCTGAGTCCTTTATTGGGGGGTGCACCTGCAATGGGCATTTGCACTGACAGAATCTTTTGCAAGTATGGAGAAGAACAGGCAACTTCATGCGTATGCCATTGCATTCTATTTCCTTCAGTGTATACTATGGAATATACTGTATGATGCTAGCTGCTGCAAATGCTCTTAATATTATTGGATGAAAATTATCTGATACATTTATTAACTCTACAGTGGTGCTTCTGATGTGAAGAAAGAATGGCAACAACCACATCATCAACAACAATAAATGTATAAAAATAAAGCTTGAAATTAATTGTTAAACTTTGGGCGTCTTTAATACATAACATTTTTCTTCAAAGCATGCTGGAGGAAAAAATGAGATAAAATATTTGTAAATTATTATTATTCCTGTGTTACTTCCTTTACCACTCTACATTAAAAAAATGAAGAGGGCTTGTGTTGGGAAATGAAAGAATGTGTACTATGGGGGGAGTAAGTCATGCACTCATACAGGAGCAGCCATTTATCATGGGAAGGGAGTGCAAAAATCCATTCAGGTCGCTTCCAAAGCTTCTGTTGCTGCAGAAAACAAGTGGTGAAGGAGAGATTGTAATAACTTTTCTTATCTTTGTGTAGTCCTTCTGTTTTGATTCCTAAAGGTAAAGGTAAAGGTTTCCCTTGCTCGAATGCCAGTCGTATCCGACTCTAAGGATCATTGCTCCTCTCTGTTTCAAAGCCGAATAGCCAGTGTTGTCTGCTTCTGCAGACGTTTTCTGTGGTCATGTGGCAGGCATGACTAGACACCAGAGCACACAGAAGGCTGTTACCTTCCCACCGAAGTGGTCCCTATTTATCTACTTGCAATTTCTTGCTTTCGAACTGCTAGGTTGGCAGGAGCTGGGACATTCCGTCCTGCAGTACTCAGGAATCGAACTGCTGACCTTCCGCCTCCCATTCAGCATCTTAGCCACTTGAGCCACTGCAGTCCCTGTTTTGCTGCCTACACTCTACAAAACCACAGAATCATAGAAAAACAGAGTAACAATGAGCCAGCCATTTCAACCCCCTGCTCAATGCAAGAGTTCAAATCAAAGCAGATCTGACAGATGGTTATACATTTTTCTCTTGAATGCCTTCAGCATTGGAGCACACACCACATATAGGGGTAATTCCTATGATTACATGTCATCTTTTACTCTTAAAAAGTTTGGAAACCACTTAGAGTGCCATCTTTTAGTGTATAGATGAGGTATAAATATAATAAATATATTAGCTTCTGGGAGTAACAATAAGGAAGTGTGGGAAAGGCACACTTCCTAATCTGTAAAGGTTCCCTACTGTTACCTTAGGGGACTGTGGTGGCTCAAGTGGTTAAGATGCTGAACTTGCTGACTAGAAGGTTAGAGTTCAATTCCCGAGTACTGCATGATGGAGTGAGCTCCCATATCTATCCCAGCTCCTGCCAACCTAGCAGTTTGAAAGCAAGATATTGCAAGTAGATAAATAGGGACCACTTTGGTTAGAAGGTAAGCATGCTTGCCAAATGTTCATGGAAATATCTGCAGATGCAGACAACGCTGGCTATTTGGTTATAAACAGAGATGTGCACTGAACCCTAGAGTTGAATACAACTGGCTTTCAAACAAGGGTGGCCTTGACCTTGACCTTTACTCTTACCTTAAAACATGGCACTGTGAACTAAACAATGGCAACCACAACAAAAATTCCAGTACTGTATCTGTGAGTAGAATTACATAAACATGACAGTGCTCCCTCACCTCCTAGAAAAAGACTTGGGAACATCTACCCCCTGTGCCCTCCCAAAAAATAAAATAAAATAAAACAGTTTCAGATTGTTAATAATCTATTAAGATTGACATTAGCAATATGAATGGTGTAGAGGTCCTCTAGATAGAATGGAAAACTGGACTCTCCATTCTGCTACAATAAAGTCCTTTCCACCTTACCAATACCCTTCTATGAAAAGGAAAAAACATATGTTCATAGAAATAAGGAGAAAAAAACCAGCTGAATAGTAATACCTGGACTTTGTTCACATTTCTCTTGTGATGCTGGTGTGGTTTCTGTGAATGTTGAAAAATTCATCAAAATGTGTGCTTGCTATTTCAAACTACTTATCCATCCCATTCTTGTATTTTCACAGAATTTAGTCTGGCTCCTCCAAACACAGTTTAATTTTCTGGTTTATCAGATCAATTTGTCACAAAGAACAGAAACAGGTGAAAGAGCAGGTCATCAATTCCTCCTGTGTACAGGACTGGATAACACTGAAATTGCTTTACATTAGAACTGTCTGTGAGTATGGGAGGGAACAAGGAAGGGGAGAGATCTATTATGTACAGGCTTTTCTATGGTTGATCTGTTGTGGGAACATACACAACAAATGCAAGAAGAACAGAAATATAAGAAACAAGGCTTACAACCATTTCCCACCTTATAGGCAAGATAATGTGGGCATTAATCAATCAGTTCATGTATTCCACCCTCAACACGACACAATGTTGATTGATTATGAGTGTGCGGTGCATAATCTGTAATTTATCATTTGGATTTTAGAAGATGCTTAATCACATAATATTTTACAGCTGTTTTAGTAAACCAGGTTAAAAGTAGATTTGTTTTAATGGAGGCCTAATTTTTACTATGTTGTATCTTGGCTGACAACCTCAGATTGGAGTAAAGAGGTGCAAAATTGTCCGCACTCCAGATGGTGAGTGAGTCTGACCACTGGCCCTTGTGGTTGGTGCTGAATGGAGTTTGGAAGGCTATGCAAGGTTTTCCAGGTATAAGGCAGAATTTAGCTCAGACAAGCAGAGGACCTGGCATTGCCCGGGGGTACCCTACCCGGGCCAAGGAGAGACCCGGGCCCGCCACCCGCCCCCTACCCCAGCTGCCTTACATTTTTTAAAATTTATTTTTTATTATTATTTTTAAAAAAGAAAAAGTAGTACACAAAGAAAAAAGACATCAATACATAATAAAGGATAACATAAAAATAGAAATTACAAGTAAAAATTAAAAATAAAATCACATACTCAAAAATACTGTAATAACAGATAGTGTATATTCATTTTACCTTATTTAAACCCTCTTGTTTAAACATATACTATTTTAATGTGAAAAATACACTATCTTAAAAAGAAAAACAAATCTAAACATAAGATAATACCATAGTGCTATGTACATTGCCTTGGGAGTTGCAGAGCTGCCCAGCATCACATGTTATAACCAAAAACTCACATGACTTGGGGCTGGTCTGCTACCTTTACCTTCAGACAGTGTATAAACCAGAAACGGTTTCCAAATGATTCCAAATTTGTTTTTATCTGTTATACCTCTTTTTATTTTCAATTACCATGTTAGCTTATCATTAAGTGCAAGAAGCCACATTTCTCTATACCATTCCTCTATATCCACTGTGGAATCATTCTTCCAATTTCTAGCAATACACTGTCTTGCGGTTGTCAATATTATTGTTAATAGTTCTATATTGTGTTCTTCCATATTCATATTATCAAATTCCATTAATAAGGCAGTACCTGACTCCAGCTTAAAGTCACTACCCATTATTTGTGATATTTCATTTTCAATTTTAAGCCAGAAAGCTTTAGCCACATCACAACTCCACCACATATGTTCATAAGTACCCGCGAGAATCTTACAACTCCAGCACATTTTTGTTTTAGTACAGTCCAGCTCATTTAACCTAACCGGTGTCAGGTACCACCTCCACAACATTTTGTAGTTATGCTCCATAACTCTCACAGACATAGATTTCATAATTCTTCTTTTCCATTTATACCTCCAGCTTTCTTCCGAAATTCTAATATTCAAATATTTTCCCCATTTTTTTCTTAATGTTTCCTGTGATCCGTCATCATCATTTAACATTTTATACAATTTACTAACAAGGTCCTTGATTCCTACCTCTCCTTTTCTCATTTTAAATACCAACTCTTCAAAATCTGCCCTTTCTCTTACTAAGCTGGTCTCCAAATATATATATATATATATTATTCCATTTATTCAATAAAATAACTTGATACCAGTTCAAATTCAATTGTTCATAAATTCTCAGTCTTTTTTCTTTATTTTTACATATATGAATCCAATCTTTTAGCAGGAATACATCATTTTTCAGAAACACATCCCTCACCTTCCTATCCAACTTCAACAGAAAATTCCTCAAATTTTCCATTTCTGTAATTGGGGACACATCTGGTGCTAACTTCCTTTTCAATTTCTTCCATAGATTCAATGTTGTTTTTATCAATCTATTTTTAAATTCAATTTTTGTTAATATTTTATCCAAAAAATTGCTTTGCCAACCTGCTTCACTTCCTTCATCTCCATTTCCTCCCATATCATCTCTTCTTTCATTAATATTTTCACCACATTTTTTTAATTGAAACGCCTGATAATAGGTATTTTATTTATTTATTTATTTATTAGTCATATTTATATATGCTGCCCACTCAGGTAGAACCTGACTCAGGGCAGCATTACAACAAGTTTTAAAACAGATAAAAACACTTTTAAAAACCCATATCCCACCCACTTTAAAAAGAAGAGAGAGTTCTTAGTTGTTTACATAAGCCAGCAGGCAGGGCCCATGTTCCCATTAGGGTCTCACACCTGCCCTGCCAGCCAGGTCTTCAATCCTTTCCTGAAGGGCAGCAATTCTCTTTTAAGTCTTAGTTCTGTTGGCAGGAGGTTCCAGAGGGTTGGTGCAGACATGGAGAAGGCACTCCTAGGGGTGCTGGATAGATGTGCACCCCTAGTTGTGGCCCCTCTGGTCCACTCTGGTTGGATGGACAGACCCTCTTGGGATGATGCGGTCTCTAAGGTATCCTGGCGCACTGCCATATAGGGCTTTAAAGTTCAAAAGGTATCTATATTTGGTATTCCCAATCCACCCACTTTCTGTGCTAAATACCACAACTTTTTGATATTCTTGGTCTCTTCCCCCCATTACAATAGTCATTCAAATCTTTTTAGAAATCTTTTATCTCTTTGTTTTTAAGTTGTATCAGCAAAGCATCTAACAAAAAGTTTAATTTTGGTAATAATTTCATTTTACACAGTGCAATTCTACCAAACCAAGACAGGTTCAGCCCCTTATATTGCTGAATTTTTTCCTTCATTTCTTTTTTCTGTTTTTCATAATTTAACTTTATTAAGTCCTCAAATTTATTTGATATGTTTATCCCCAAATATTTCAGATTATCCTTAACCTGAATATAATATTTTAATTTAATCTCTTCTCTATTCTCTTCATTCATATTGCAAAATATTACTTCCGATTTATCCCAGTTTATTCTCAGTCCAGTCATTTCCCCAAATTCTTTAAGATGGCATTGTATTTTTGCTAAAGCTCCTTTTGGGTTTTTCATAATTATTAGGGTATCATGTGCATACAAACTAATTTTATTCCCTTCCAATCCTTTAATGTTTTTATCTTCCCTTATCATATTCGCCAATATTTCCATTGCGATTATAAATAATATTGGTGAAAGTGGGCAGCCTTGACGTGTTCCAGCCTTAAGCTCTACCTCATCTGTAAAACCTTCATTTACTCTCACTTTAGCAAAACCATGTTGATAAAGTTGGTCTATAGTCCTTTTAAATTTCATACCAAACCCATAATTATTAACCATCTCTTTAATTGTAACCCATTGTAACGAATCAAATGTTTTGTATATATCCAAAGATAATAATCCCATCTCCTGTTCAGTTTGAAGTGCTGAATCTATTAAATCTACTACCCTCCTTGTTAAATCTGTCATCTGCCTCCATTTTAAAAACCCTGCTTGGTCCCTGTTTATGTAGTCTGTCATAAAACTATTCAACCTTTTTGCAATAATGGCTGTAAATATTTTAGCATCCTGATTTATTAATGACATTGGTCTATATGATTCAACTTTCGTTAAATCTTTCCCAGGCTTAGGAATCAATACAATTATAGTCCTGTGCCATGCGGCCGGCATCCTATCTCCTTCCAAAATAGAATTGAACAACTTCAAAAGTTTAGGACCTACCATTTCATAAAACTCTTTATAAAACTCGGCCGGTAATCCATCCTCCCCAGCAGATTTCCCTCCTTTCAACTTCTTTATGACTTCATTGATTTCCTTCTCAGTTATGCTTTCTTCCATTTTATCTCTATGTTTTTCTATTAATTATTGTTTTGGAACCCTTCTCTAAATATTTTTTCAACTTTTCCACATTAACTTCTTTTTCTGAATATAATTCTTGGTAGAAATCTTTTACAATTTTAAGTTTATCTTTTGTCTTATTACATCTAATGCCTTTTCTATTTATTAATGTTCCCATTTCTCTTTCAGTCTTTTTCTCTTTTGCTGCCCTAGCCAATAATTTTGAATTCTTATTACTATATTCAAAATATTCTCTCTTCAAATAAATCAAATCTCGCTTCACTTTTTCTATATCTTTCCCAATCAGTTCATCTTTTAATCTCTGCATCTTTTCATAAATCTTTTTATTCTTAGTCTTAGCATGCTAAGGCTAAGCTAAAGCTAATGCTAGAACATGCTGCCTTACCTTTTTGTCTGCTGTCATTGCGGCCACTCTCTCAGCTCTGCCGCGAGGCACCATCTCAGCCTGACTCTGGCTGCCACCACTGTTCTCCCCAACGACTACAGTCAGTGGGTAGCCATCACAGCCCGACCCCTCCATCCTCCTGTGGGTTGTGTCAGGTGGAAGGGAGGCTCCATTTGGCCGGGTGGGCAGAGGAACCATTTGGGGGGGGGCAGAGGCCTGTGGAAGGTGGTGGCCCGGTTCCGTCCTCCACCACCCTGGCTGTGGGTTCTCCCTTCCCCCACAGTATGCGTCAGGAGTGCAGAGGAGCCATGCTGCAGTGTCAGCCCACCAACAGTAGTCGCTGAGGCGGGGGCAGCCATAATGGCTGTAATTGCTGCCATCCGTACTGGTGGCTAGGCCATGCGCCACCTGGAATGCTGGGCAGACTTTGGCACATGCATGGATTCTCATACATGCACAGTCACCTCTCCGGGTCATTTCTGCCGGCTGGGCGGGCGGGCATTGCAGCACCTTTTGGGGGGCAAGCACCCTGAAGCGGGCTGCCGGTTACCCATGCCGGCCACCCCAGATGTTGAAGGTAGGCATGCATGCAGTTTCCAGTGCAATTGGTGCAGGGGTGTCAGTTTGTATTAGAGAGCCCTGTGATGTCACTGAGCCGCAGATCTGGTCAGCTGGAAATTGGCTGAGCTGTGGCGATGACATCACAATCCCACCTGGTTGGCTTTTTCCCCTTGCTTTTTCTCCTGTTGGTGGGGGCGTCCCATTTGTGGATTGATTTAGGGGGTGTACCCCTCCCCATGGTGCTTGTCACCCCCACAGTGACTGTCTCTTTGACCCAAGGTATGTGTCTGCCGAGTTTCAGTGTGATCGGTGCATGGGTGTAGATTTGTATAAGGAACATACTCCTTGATTTTAGTTATATTGATTAGTCAGTTCTCCCCAATTCAAAATTACAGCAACTTACAAATAAATATATCAATGAATCCTTCCTGTTAACTTTGTGGGTGCAGTTGTTGTACCAGCACTAACTATGCAAATGTACTCTCAGGTACCCCAGAATGTCTTACTCTAGTTAAATTGCAATTTTCCAGTCCCCAGGATAAGGTCAAATTTCTGCTTCAGTTTGTTATGGTTGGTTGTCATTTGTTCTGAACAAACAGCAACTTGCATCCTTTTCTCAGTTATTTTTACAGAGCTAATGGTGAAACTGCAGTTTTTTAGCCTCTGTGCATGTGAACAAAAGTGTGAATCATTTGAAATGGGAACTGACCTTTTAAATGAAATTGTCCAATCATCCAGAAGCCAAACAATTGTCCTGCACACAAACTACTTCTGTCTTTGTTTACAAGAAGGAACCCTGGGGTACATATAAAGAAAGAGCCTCCTTGAAGATTGTGGCATTTTTGAACCACAATTGGGTGTACCCAGGGAAATAACAACCTTGTGTCAGCTAATCTTTCTCATACTAGGTCAGGCAAAAGGAACTGTGGAATAAATTCACCAAAAGTTTTAGTTTTGTAGTAATGAGAGAGAAGCCCAATGTCTACAGCAGTGGTTCCCAATTTAGGGTCATGCCCCATAGGGGACTTCAATTCCCAGAAGCCTGAGTTAGTACATTGGCTGATCAGTGCTTTGGAGAATTGACTTAGACTTCTGGGAATTGAAGTCCAAAAACCAAAGGTTGGGAAACACTGGTCTAGATTATCAAATCACAGAATTTCCACAGTATCATACCGTCACATATACAGATTTAGCACAAGTGTATTACTGTAAAACCCCGATATACAAACGCCTTGAATTATGAAAAATTCGAGTTACAAAAGGTTTTTTTGGTAAATCGGTGTCCCAATTTAGAAAAAAAACCTGACTTATGAAAGGGGTTTGTGTAATTATTGTTTGAACTGCCTTGATTTGGATTTCCTGATTGGGCAGCATACAAGTGGGAAAATTAAAATAAAATAAATTAAAACTGGTCTGGTTGCCGGTTGCCAGATGGAAACCCTTCTCATACACATGGCCACAAACCAAGCAGAGAGTGCTAGGGACACACTGAAAGGGAGTGTGGGCCCAGACTGGTGGGTACAGACTGTTGGCAAAATGGGAGAATACCTGATGTGGTTGGAGACAAAGGGTGTAACCCTTCCAGGCTGAATTAACCCTTACACAAACATATATAGAAAAAATATTCTCCATCTGAATATTGCCCCATTGAATGTAACTTAGATACTGTCCAAGAGTACTGTTGTCCTTTTTGTTTATTCAGGGTGTGCGTGTGCTATTTTGGATAGATCATTCCAATAGATCTATCCAGCAATACCATTACTATTGCCACCTGCTTTTCACTAACTACAGTTAAACCCTGAGTTACAAAATAAAAATAAAAATCGGTTCCCTGGCCTTTTTTCCAACTTGATTTTTTCATAACTCAATGCATCTCCATAGGGATGCATTGAAAAAAACAGAACATAAACAGAGAGATCTCCTACCTTTAGAATGCTGCTACTGCTTCTTCCTTCCTCCTGTTTCTCCAGAGAGTGGGAATCGCCACCTCCCGTCTTCTATGGTCCAGTTGAGCGGGGTGTGTGTGTGTGTGCATATCTGTGCAGCCATGCTGCCTGCACAAGGCTTCTGCAGGGTCTGGCTGGGAATGAGGTTCGGAGGTGCCTCCTCTCCCCACCCCAGAATGGGCTTTGCAAATGGAGGAATGGAAAGTCCTTTCTGGGGTGGGGAGTTGGGTGCCTCCTCTCACCACTCCAGAAAGGACTTCCATTCCTCCATTTACAAAGCCCTTTCAGAGATGGGGAGGGGGTGCCTTTCTCTCACCACCCCAGAAAGGACTTTGCAAATGGAGGAATGGAAAGTCCTTTCAGGGGTGTGGAGGGGGCACTTCCTCTCACCACCTCAGACAGGACTTTCCATTCCTCCATTTACAAAGTCCTTTCTGAGATGGGGAGGTGGGCGCCTCCTCTCCCCACCCCAGAAAGGACTTTGCAAACAGAGGAATGGAAAGTTCTTTCTGGGGTGGGGAGGTGGGCACCTCCTCTCACGACCCCAGAAATGACTTCCCATTCCTCCATTTTCAAAGTCCTTTCTGAGATGGGAAGCGGGCACCTTCTCTCACCACCCCAGAAATGACTTTGCAAATGGAGGAATGGAGGAACATTTCCCTATTCTTCAAAGGCTTCTGTGAGCCTCCGGTTTGCCTGGGAACATTAGTTGGAGGGAACCGGATGCTCACAAGCCTTGAATGAAGAGGGGAAGGGAGCTTTTTTACTGCTAGAGCTCGTCCCTGGCCAGACTGAGCCCCAGCCGCTGCTTCCTCCGACGTCTCCACTGCTACCAAGGTAAGTGACTTCTTTAGACTTCCGGTGGTGGGGGTGGGTGGCACAGGGTGGATTTTTAGCACTCAAAATGGTGGTGCCACTCTTTTGAGTGCTAAAAATATGAATTTTAGAGACTAAAATGGTGGCAGTGCCATTTTGATCTCTGAAACTCTACACAAACCCCTTTCATAAGTCAGGTTTTTTTTATTAAATTGGGACACCAATTTCGAGGTGTTCGTTTATCGGGGTTTTACTGTAATACACGTGCTAAATCTGTATATGTGACGGTATGATACTGTGGAAATTCTGTGATTTGATAATCTAGACCAGTGTTTCCCAACCTTTGGTTTTTGGACTTCAATTCCAGGAAGTCTAAGTCAATTCTCCAAAGCACTGATCAGCCAATGTACTGACTCAGGCTTCTGGGAATTGAAGTCCCCTGTGGGGCATGGCCCCTACATTGGGAACCACTGCTGTAGACAATGGGCTTCTACCTCATTACTACCAAACTAAACAGAAAAAGCAAAAGGGAGGGAAGCTGATACACCAGTGTTGTACCTGTAAAAGTATTGCTGCTTCTGATTGATTTTCAATTCCTATGAAGAACTGGAAAAAAGAGGATAGAATTGGAAAATGTCTGTTTTATGGAAGCAAAACTGATTTGAATAGTGTTGAGCCACAGAAGGACTATAATGTCATTGGGGACACACACACACAAGCAGCATAGAACAAAATGGTTCGACATTATACTATGGTCTACACAAGTTCATTGTGCACCAATACAAATTGAAATAATGTAGAAAATAAATAGTGTAGGCAGAAAAATAGTGGGTTTTTTTTTTATAAAAAAAGAACCTCATTACCTGTAAGTAGGACTGTTTGTCTTACCTCGATTCTGTTAGGTTTCAGCCTTTCAACATGCAGACAGTGGAAGTACCATTAGCATCAGTGCAAAGAAAGTTAAACAAATGCTTCAGATGGATCAGCATTTGTGGGCAAGGTATGGAAAGAAATTGAGTTCAGAGTTGTCTTGTTTGTAACTTGTTCTTCCCAGGCTCTGCATCTTGTGTATAAGAGATGGGTCCAAGCAGGATAGCAGCACATTCTACGTACAAATAATGTTCAATTCCTGGCATCTCCAGGATCTCAGGAAGCAGGCCTGAGAGAATACTCTGTCACAGACTTTGCAGTTCTTCTTTCAGAAGGTCCAATGACTGGATTTTGTAGGAAACAGTTTTTCTGTACTTTGAGACAATCTGTTCCTTTCAATCAGTATCACAACTCAAGAGAGATCTATCATATCTAAGAACCATTCAAGAGGTGAAAGTGAAATTTCATATTGAAGTTTTGTGAATCTGTCTTGCATTAACACAGAAGGGGTGTCACATAGGTCATAGCTACCTGAAGAACCACATGCTACCTGAAGAAGGATGAAACTGTACTATATATTAGGCCCCAAAAGGAGATGTTCTGTTTGTGGATTTCTGAAAGAACTGGAAAGCTGGATCCAGGTATACTTTTATGATGGTCAGCATAAACTGGAACATCCACAGTGTAGGAATAAGGCATCAGACATCCCCATACACACCACTCCACTCCCACTGTTCAGAACTTTTGAAGTTGAATGGTAGGGTCTAAAATGTTTGCTTGAACATGAAAAGAACTCTCCATCTATTCCTTGGCTGGCTTTTAAGGCTCCACAGTTGCACACAAGTGAATGTGTGTATAACTTTCAGAAATTCCCATTCAATGGGACAATATCCCAAGGTGGGCAGTACCTGCATATTGGGGATAGCATGAAAGTAAAATTTCAGGAAGGGGTTACCATTCCAAGAAGGGGTGGGGATGTTTTTTGTCTTCTCACTTCACCAATTATTCTGGGTTGAAAGGATTTTTGCTGGAGAAACTCCGCTCAGGGGACACCTGAATGAAGCACCTTTCATGTCCCCAAGATCTTTTCCCATTGAAGTGGTCCCTATTTATCTACTTGCAATTTCTTGCTTTCAAACTGCTAGGTTGGCAGTAGCTGTGACAGAATGGAGTATACCCTGTGCTTTTTCATGCCCTGTTCTTTCGCCTCTTCAAAATGGCGATTTCAAGTCTGGGGGACAGTGGAAATATGTAAACAATGTGAGCTTCATGGTTGCCTCGTGGGTTTGGAGAACAGAAATCTATTGTGTGATTGACATGTCTTGCTGTATGATCTTTGGTTGGAGTCCCTAAGGGGGAGGGCCGAAAGGTGGACCCTGTGGGAGGAGATATCACACAGAGAGAGAGAGAGAGAGAGCAGCTACTCAGACACTCTCTGGAATGCCTGCTTTGCAAGCAGCCAAGATGTAAGGGCTTGAAAGAAAGGGGGGCTGGCTTTCCCTCACCTAAGCAGGAGCTGGGACAGAGATGGGTGCTCAAACCATCATGCAGTACTCAGGTCTCAAACTGCCAACTTGCCAGCCTTCCAGCTAACAAGATAAGCTTCTTAACTACTGAGCCACTGCAGCTCCTTTATCCTTCATCAAGTATCCTCCCCAGATGCCCCTCAGGACAGATGTCTTTAAAAGTAATATTGTGCATTCTTTATAGTTTTGTACAGATTCGTCAACTTCTCCCCCAAATTAGAAATGGTTTCCAACTTTTGATATTTTTTTTTTAAAAAACAATTTCCTGCTGCATTTCCAACCTGTGAATTTGCTTGCACCAGAATTTGGTCCCTTAGCTCCATACAAGTTGGCCTACTTCAAAGAAGTATAAGATTGTGCTCAACCCCTGTGGTATATTTGATTACTGCTGATGGAGAATCATTTGTAGCACTTATGAGGTTGCAGGTTTTGTGCACAGAGGGCCAAAACTATGTAACTTATATCTTATCATTTGTCTTTGTTTGAGTCTACAATTCTTATTTCAGACAGTGAAGAGTCTTTGGCATGGAAAACAATGGGACTTTTAAAGCTTGGTACACTCCGTGATTTCACTGCCTTTTTGTGAATTTAAAACTGTGCATTCAAGGTCATCCCATGTAGTTGCATTATCCATTATTTGACCCTAATCTTTCAGTAACTGTGAGTTCCAGAAGGAGAATCCTAAATGGAGAGCGTTTTTGAAACCCAGGAGACACACAGCTCACCATATGTTCTGTGATCTAATATGTTAAAAGAGAACATTGTGTAGTACAGCTATTAAAATCACAACAAACATTTGGAATGCTTATTCATTTTGGCATTTTAGCTTTGCTCAGTATTGTTCCTTATCCACGTAAGATCTGAATGATCTTGAAATGAAAATGAAGATCACATTATTGCTTAGATCTACCACAGCAAAGCAATTCATGCAGTCTTAATGGTTACATCTGCATGTAAGTCTATACTATTTCTATGCATTACTAATGCATAGAATTAGTAATGCTCTTGGGGAAATGAAAGGAGCCTCATTTGGGTTGAGTTTCTTTTGCAAAAATCCTTTCAACCCAGAATAATTTCTGACATGAAATTATTATTATTACTAATGGACATGTCTCCACAAATCCAAGAAAAGTAAAGTTCAAGTACACTATCTCAGCATTTCTTCCACTATGCAGCTGGATTCTGCCACTTTGCTGGACTCACCACCAGTATGGTCAACCTGCTCTGGCACTCATTTTTAGCACTAACCTAATTCCATGCAGGTTAAGGGATTTAATTAAATGCATGACCCAAGGTCAAACACAGCTATAGGGTCTCACTTCTTCATTTACTTGTTTGCAGGGGGGATGACACAATGCACAATTCTCTTTAATTGAGAAGGGAGTGATTCCAAGAAATCCATGCTTTTTGAATCTCTTGAAACTGGCACACTGGTCCTACACATGAGCAAGAAGCCTGGAAGAATGGGACTCTTGCTCACTTGAAGATTCACAGGACTCACTTTGTTAGGTAGTGGGGGATAAGGAGTTTGGTGGTGAATCCTGTGGAGTATCATTGGGTAATTGCAATTGGGCTCTCAGTTTGGGTACTGCAAATCATGAGATTCAGGTGCTGGATTGGGAGGGTCTTTTGACCCTTCCCCCAGATTATGGCCAGTCCCAGTTTATGAGAATCATATTGGAGATGACCACAAAGTAATCTTTCCAATTAGGCTATCTTGGATGACTGGCCTAGTGCATAATTGCTCAAGGGTGGGGACTCACCCAATATGGGCTGAAAAGGGGCCAGGATGGTTCACAAGCTCTGGCACTTATTTTTAGCACTAACCTAGTACCATGCAGGTTAAGGGATTTAATTTTAAATAAAATCATGGCCCAAGTTCAAACCCAGCTATAGGTCTCCCCTCTTCATTTACTGGTTTGCAAGGGGGGACACACTATAATGGACCCATTGCTCCCGAGTAGACCCTTGGGTCTACAAGTAAGTGGGACCACACCTGAATTGACACCCTCCAGCTAAGCAATTCAGGATTTTAGCTTGCCTTCTCACATGTCCTGAATGAAGTCTGGCTGTTAGTAAGATAGTGGACAGAAAAATAAACAATTCCAGTCATCTTCATGTCTTTTAAATATATATTGTAGTAAGCTACATAAACAAAGTTTCAGGGAGCAAAATAATTCTAGGCAAATAAAGCATTTTCACATTGAAAACAATGAAAACCTGACTGAGTGTGGAAGCCCATAGGGCCCGCCTCTCTCTTAAAAGATTACATGATTGCTTGAGTTCAAAGCACCCCCAAAGAACTACTTACACACCAAAAGAGCAAAGAGCAAAAAGGATCATGCCTTCTCTTCCCTTCCTTTTTATCAACTTCAACAAGTTCCACCCTCTGGCCCCTGGGTCCCAGCCAATGACTATACACAGTACTATATGTCTATCACAAGTTTGATTTTCCCCCAGAACACGAGGTTAAGATTGTTATCACTAGCAAGCAGTTTCTGCCCAGTGACAACCCATAATGCAACTGCCACCTTCCTCCAGTGAAGAGCACACAGAAATCCACGTCACTATTCTAAAAAATAAAATAAAATAAACCACACACACAACAACAACACAGACCCCATTTCTATCCCATGACAGACACAATATACAATGCTCTTTAATTGAGAGGAATGACACAAAGAAAGTCCATGCTTTTTGAATCTCCACAAAATTCATTTATAACCAATGAGTATTCAACAACACTGTCCCATGAGTTAGGTGAAAAGCAAGCTACTCAAGAAGACACAAAAATGAAATTAGCTGGTTTCTTTCAAGACAATATGGAACCATACAATATGATATCCCAAGGGGAATTTATCCAGACTTTAGTTGCAATGCCAAGATTTATCCCTTTTTATTATATTTGGACATGGCTCCATTTTCTTTTCTTGCCACAAGCATAGAATGGATGATTGATAGCAATTACCTCATCAAGCATGCTCCATATACTATATTTTAATGACAATATGCTTAAATAGCAATTTCATTCCTTTGGACATCATATGAGAAGACCAATATAAATCAGATATATAACTTCAAACGGATGCCTTTATTGATTTCCAAGTCTACATCACTCAGAGTTTATTCTCTAGAAATAAACAAGTCTGCAAGCTGAATTTAAATTATGAATATTTGAAAACACAAGTTTAAGAAATAAGATATGTATACCTCATCCAAAAACCTTAAATTTCTTTGCATGGATTTTACTATCTAAACATTTTATTTAATACAAGGTGAATGTGCTTGACTTTACTCAGTTTAGAAACTCATTAGTTCCACCTGCTGCAGTGCTCCTCACCCAATTTTTTTTATTGAATGCTGCTTTTTCCTCTCCTTTTACCTCATACCCATTCTCAAAACTTGTTTTCCTACCATTACAATAACTCTGCTGTTCTTAAATTTCTTGGTTGCAGAACAACAGCCATGAACACTGCAATTAGCATCATGGTTGTGGCAAATAAGATTGCCCCACTCTTCGCTCATTTCTCTGCTTGGGTGAGCCTGTAGAGAAGTTGGTTCTGCTTGGCACATTGGTCCTACACATGAGCTAGAAGCCTGGAAGAATAAAACTCTTGCTCACATGAGGAACATACACATATGCAGGACTCAGATATATCCTTCTCACAAATTAAGTTGAATGCTGAGATGTTTAAAATTATGTTCTCAGACAAAAATATAGAATACTGCTGCTGTTGCTAAATTACATGGAGGGAAAATAAAGTACAGAATATTAGAGTGAACCAATCTTAGTGAAGATAGGATAAATTACCAGCTGCAATGAATTTTTCTTTCTATTGTAATTTTTAAATACTATTGAACCATATGGCTCAGAACTTTTAGTAGTCAATTTGTGTATTTGTATATTGGTATGTATTTTGTTTCTGGTCATGTACCATGACTTCTTGTTGTTGCTGACTCCGATATAAAGGTCACCCTTGCTCGAAAGCCAGTTGTAGCCAACTTTAGGGTTCAGTGCTAATCTCTGTTTATAGCCAAAGAGCCAGCATTATCTGCACTTGCAGATGTTTCTGAGGACATGTGGCAGGCATGACTAGGCACTGGAGTGCATGGAATGCTGTTTACCTTTCCACCGAACTGGTACCTATTTATCTACTTGCAATTTCTTGCTTTCAAACTGCTAGGTTGTCAGGAGCTGGGGCAGAGATGGGAGCTCACTCAGTCATGCAGGACTCAGGTCTCAAACGGCTGACCTGCCAAACTTTCAGTCATCAAGTTCAGCATCTTAAAAACTTAACCGTCCCTTACTCAGATATATAGCTGCACATTAAAATAAAGCATCAAGGTTTATATGTGTAGGAATAGACTTTCCCTTTAAGTATGGTGCTGAAACAGGATTTAAGAATGATTTAATTCCATTAAGTTTATTATGCCAGTCAGTTGACCATGACAAAGTAAATAATAGGTATCTATTTTGCTCTTAAATATGGAATTATTAACATAATTATAGAGGAGAACCTAGGCCCACTCCAGTTGGTAAGTCTGAGGAGAAGACATTTCTGCTCACATAATGGGCTCTATGCATGAGCAAAAGCCTAGTTTTTGCTTGCATGTACACACAAGCAGGATGCTTCTTGGCATAGTTGTTGTTCCTATGAGCAAAGTGATGAGAGGGGTAACTTTTCTCCTGCATTCACCCCCCCCACACATACACACACACACACACACAATTAAGGATTTCAGAACAACTATAAAGGTCTTGAATAGAATGTATTTCTCTCTGAGTTGCTATTTAGAAGTTTTCTAGGTTCAAGCAGCAATAACAACAACAGTCTTAGAACTGGAAAATTGGAAGGGATCCTTTGTATATTAGGGGCTCTCTTGTTTTACACATTGTGTATTTTTCCTTTCTACCATTTCTCTTCACTGAGATTCCCCATTTTTCATGGCTACAAGAGATGTCTAAAATCAACAGGTACAACTCTTCAAGGAGATATAGTTCTAGAAAAGTGTACTGTGTTTGAGGACCCTAAAATTATCTCATTGATAATCCTTATGCCTATGGCCCATCTGCAAAACATAAACAACCATAATGACTTGACAGGTGTATTGGGTCTTCTGGGCTGACAGACGAAACTGCTTTATATATTCAAAACTCCACAGCAAGAAACATTATAGTTCATAATTTCATAATTACAATTTACAAAATTCCTGGAAACACCAAAAACTATTGCCCTTGCCAGCTGTGGATTTTGGGAGCTTTCATTCAAAAAGGGATCTTTCCCATCTCTCCAAATTTTAGTATTAGTGATGATGACAGCTTATAATTAGAATACAAGATTCTGGTGACCATGTGCAAAGGGCTTTATACTTCAACAAAAAAATCATTTTCTTTCCTAACTGCTGTTATTAGTGCAGTTCTATAAATGTGGACTCAGGAGTGAGTGCAAATGCTCTTTCTCCCAGGTAAGTGAATAAAGGATCAATTGCAGCTTAATTGACTCTGAAACAGGAATTCTTCTTTGCTCCATTCTCTCTTCTTTACATCTCCTGTCCCATGTGTAACAAATAAACATTGCAACCTTCCCCTCCCTTCTCATAATGTAGACAAACAGTAAGTCATTTTCCCATTGAACATTCTCAGGCTATTTATAATTCAAGGATAAGGACTATCACTTTAACTGCAATGCCATATATCAGTGATGGTTAACCTTGGCACTCCAGCTGTTCTTGGACTTCAATTACCAGAATCCCAAGTCAGCACTCCTGCTGATCAGGACTCCTGGGAATTTAAGTTTAAGACCACCTGGGGTGCCAAGGTTAGCCATCACTGCCATTGTAAGAACAGAAGCCAGTTGCCCTTTCCTCCCCCTTCTGTGAGTTCCTCTTCTTGAGGCAGTTCCCATAACAGCCAGATGGAGTGAGGAGAAGGGAGGGGGTGGGAGACGTCTGCGGGCTACTCCGTTATCTGCTGGAGAGGGGGGCGGCTAACTGAAGAGTGGGAAAGTGAGGTGGGAACGAAGCTCCTGATTGATAATTGTAATTGACCCCAGGAGGGAGAGTGATTGGGTAACAGCAGAGGGGCAAGAATGAAGGAAAAGAGGCTGGGAGCAGTGAAATGCATTATATATTCCATGTACCATTTTTCTAAGGCGCTTCCTTCTACCTTTTATTTTCTCTGGCTGAAAGCTGCTTCTTTTACTCTTTGGTGGATGGGGGAAATCTCTCACTCCCGACCATGCTGGGGGGGGGGCGAGAAGAAGAGTAGATGAGGCCCTGTTTGGCTTTCAGGCAGGTTATTTGTTTTAACACTCATTGCTTTTAATGGTTCTGTATGGCTCTTTTGCTGCAATAAATTAACCACAATCAAGAAACTGGTTCCTGCCTGGTTGTTTTGGAGAGGAGAAAGGGAGGTCTCAGACTTGGGGGACCATTTCCACGCTACCCTCCCCAAGCTGAACCTTTAAGCCATATAGCGTAGCTACCCAAAATATATAAGAACTATGAGTCAGTTTACAATTTTAAATCTTTGAGGTGCAGAAGATTTGCTTCAATTGCAATTGTTGCTCCTTTTATTGCCTAGATGTACTGCAATCAGCAACAAGTAGTTCTTGCAGAACACTTCAACTGAATAATGGCTAAAGGCTTGCCATCATATCTCAGTCCTTTAGTGACAAGTTTACCTTCACTTCACAGCTACATCTTTTCCATGCTCTTTAAATGCTATTACAATGGAAATCCAAAACTTGTTGTCTGGTGATCCATTTAAAATTATCAGCTTTAGTTCACTCCTGTAAACAACAGTTCCCAAGTAGCCTTAGTGGCTAACCTTGGCACTCTAGCTGTTCTGGATCTTCAATTCCCAGAAGCCCTGATCAGCAAGGTGCTGACTTGAGCTTCTGGTAATTGAAGTTTAAGAACACTTGGAGTGCCAAGGCTAGCCACCAGGGTCTTAGTGTCTGTCTACACATAGAATAAAACTGATTTAACCCTTTCTTCTCAAGGTATCTACATAACTTCTACCACATCAAAAGATAAATGTGATATGCCCGCATTCTTGATATTGGCCATAACTCTTCACGATGGGTGTGCTCAGCTAGCACACGGGCCGAGTACCAACCATGCTTTGATGGAAGAGAAATTGGGTGCGGATTAGATGAATTGGCATGAATGATATTGCCTTGGCTGGAGACTCTGAGAACAGCAGGGCAAGAGTTAACAGCTGCTGACTCCAGGGTTGAGCTCATGCTTCCCCTTCTGATCTAAGATAAGCACACTGAGTCAGTGACTAAGGAAGTTAGTCCTGGGGACAATTTACATGGGCCCCCAAGATAAGGCGAGGAACAATGGGTTTCGCCCATCCTGTTTATTAATTCCTCAGCAGAGGTCCAGGGTCACTCCCAAGAGCTGACGCATAGAACTTGGTCAGCAAAGTTCCACGTTTGCCTTAGGCTTCTGTAACCGGGTCACATGTTGCTTTAGCACGGAACATGGTTATAAATATTCTACCTGATGGAGATCGGGACTGGACTTCACCACACACTTTCTCTCACATACCTTTCCTTGCGGCCCACCATTCCGGCCTCCATGGGCCATTCCAACATATAAATATCAGGATTCCTTGCAATAAAGGCACATTAAAGTAGTCTGAAATTGATATGACTGGAGCAGACACAATGAATTCATTAATTCAATGAAAGCTGAGAATCCAGGCCAGCTAAATAGATACTTGGTGGGATGGCTAGAATTCAAATAAAGCCAGTTGGTTTGGCAGTATGTCAACTCTATCTTCCATGCTTTTTCTTTTTCATAGATCCCCCCCCCCAATCACTTTAATATTTTCTTTTTCTTTCTTTCCTATTCCAAAATATCTGGAATTAGGAATAAGCAAAGATCAGCAGACAAACAGGTTATGTCAAAGAGAGGATTTTGATACTCTAGCAAATGTGAGAGGGCTCTAGTAGGACAAAAGCAGAAACTTGATTTGACTGGTTCCAACTTCACTCCAAACCAACAGCACAGATTTTGCCTAAGGCTTCCTGGTTCTTAAGGACTCTTCAGAGATCTATTATTTATGGGGAAACAATTTGCCAAACAGGGATACAATCATTGATACTACAGGATACTGATGGTTTCAATTAATTTAAAGTACTTAGTCTATATCGTAAAATAAATAACCAGAGATGCACAACGTCATCTCTATGTGTTGCAGTACACACAAAAAATTCCATATGTTTAGATTTCATAATTTCAGAGCTATTGTGGAAACAGACATATGTTTTTATTCTTATGTATATCGCTAGATCCAGATAATCAGTCACTTTAAAATTTGAATATTTATACTTTAATTCCAGTATCCAATTTAAGAATAGACCTGGATGTTCTGGTAACTATCACTGGCATACGATTCTGCATATGATTAATAATATACTATAGCTCTAATTGAAGCTTGTGAAATGCATGTGTGTTAATGTGAAAGTAGAACACATAGAAAAAGATGCAGATCATGGGTTCTGCCTCTGCATTAAAAAAATCCAATTTTGTATCCAAGATAATTTATTATTATTATTATTATTATTATTATTATTATTATTATTATTATTATTATTATTATTATTATTATTATTATTATTATTATTATTATTATTATTATTATTATTATTATTATTATTATTATTATTATTATTATTATTATTATTATTATTATTATTATTATTATTATTATTATTATTATTATTATTATTATTATTATTATTATTATACCCCCTTGATTGCTCGACTCTGGGCGGCTCACAGAACAGGTAAACATCACAAAATCATACAAGCCATAAATACAGCATTATAAAATAGAATTGATATGATTATTGTTTCACTTAGTAAGAAGAGTCAAAATTAAGAATCTAAAGGAAACATTATACTAAGTAAACTATATCGTTCTAATTGCTAGCACTAACTGGCCTAAAACATTTAATATTCAAAAGCAATAGCTAGATATAAAATAATGACTCTAAATCAATGTTCTAAATGTACTGTATAGATCTCTATTTACGTAACTGCACAATGATTTGTGCAGTACCACACAATGGTACAGAACAATTTAGACTGCACAGTAAGGATTTCATAACCAAGATGGTATAAGACAGCGGCTAGGGGAGAGTTCATGCATTAAAATGCTCTGTGATCCACACACCAAATAAGTAGAAGATATCTGTGTACTACAGGCATTCCTTGCAAGTGAGCTTTGCAGGGTATGAAGGATATAGGCTGTTGTGTTGCAGATCTTGCAGTCAAAGGAGATCAACAAGCCATTACTTTATCTTCTGCTAATAATAGCATATGTTTATTTTGTTTATTGTTAGCACATTTTGGTGATTTTTTTGAAGTTGAAGGCAATTAATATATTCAGCTCTGACTCATACAATTAATGTCAATGAATTTAATGTAACATGACAGAAAAATGAGAGACACAGTGAAGTCCAATCGTTATTATAAAATGTTTTCAGAATGCAAGCGTGGCGCCAAAATGGCCGCCTCGCTCTTTGCGGCCCCCCCCCACCGGACTTGGACATCCGGGTAGTTAGGGGGGCGTGGCCAGCACCCTTTAAAAGGGGTGGCCACGAGGCAGCCACGTTGCCGTTTGGCGAAGTGACGGAGAGGAGAAGTTTTTCCCCAATCGCTCCGTTGCTCTTCCCTTTAGCCGGGAAGCCTCTTTCGAGCAGCGGTTTCTTCCGCGCTTCCTTTCTTCGCCTTCCAGCAAATTGCAGCAATGCCTTCCAAAAAGAAGGCGATGGCGAATGCAGTTCGCACCTCAAGGAGGCGCCAGCCGGGTCGGAGGACCGCGACTGCGCCCCCTCAGCAGGCCCCCTTTCCGGGGGCGCCCACCGGGACCAGCGGGATGGGGTCGATTGCTCCCTGGCCTGAGGCTGGGTAGCCTCAGACCGGCCCTGTAGGGACTGCGGCCCCCGGCCCACAATTAGCGGCCACCGGCCCGGGCCTGGCACATAGCCAGGCTGGGCCTTCGGGCCTTCGCATGCAGCTTCCAGCGGTGGGCTTTAACCAAGGGGGTTGGCTGGGTTCCCTTCCCTGGCAGGACATGCCCCTGGCCCCTCCGGGGCCGGTGGTCGGGGCATGGCCGTATTCGGGCCCCGGGGTCCAGAGACCTGGCCCAGCGCCAGTGACCGGTGGGCCGGCTGGCCCTTTGCCCACCATCAGCGTTGGGGGCTATGTAAACGTCGATGCCCTACTGGCCCGCGTAGCGGCCCTGGAGGCATCTTTGGGGATAGTTAATCCATCAGGGGCACCCTTTGGTTTACAGGTCAACTCAGCGTCTGCCGGTCCTCGGCAGGCGGCCGAACGGGTTGAGCTGCCTGAGGCAAGTAGGTCAGCGACAGCCGCAGCCTCGCAGCTCCTCACTCAGCAGATGCTGCCAGCAGGTAGTGGTCAGGCCCCGTCTACAAGCTCAGTTGCGGTCACGAGCTCCGACGCCCGCAGTGGGCCGGAACCCCCGGTGGGGGCGGCCCATGGGGGTGCGACTTGTGAGTATACGGTCCAAGCTAGTGCACTCACACCACAACCCACTACGGGGGGAGGTTTGCAGTGGCCGTGGCCTCGCCTGGCCTCCGGCCCATCCGGGAACAGCTCCAACACTCCAAGGCCCCTCTTGGGGTGGGGCACCCTGTCTGCAGGGAACTTATTGGGGGTGGCGGGGGTGGTCCAGGCTCCTTTCATGGTGCCCAGCACGGTCAATGTTCCGGTGTCGGCCTTGCCGACAGCAGGTTATTCTTTACCCCTTGGGGATCATCTGGCCCAGGCTACCAAGGAAAAGATCTGGCGGGGGGAGTATGTGGACTTTTTCTCCCTCTTGAATAGAGAACCCACCAAGGAGGAGAGGGAGGGGCAGGACGAGAAGGACAAGGAGCAGTCTCGTCGATGTAAGCCGCCACGTACGTAGGCCAACTGGTTACCCGCATACCTTATATACATGGCGGTGTACCTCAGGGCCCGGCCCGACCTGGCGATTCCGATGGTCCAGTATTTGGACAACATATACCGGGCGATGGTTGATTTCCCTGGCCCGTCGTGGTTGGCTTACGACGAGGAATTCCGCATGAGAGTGCCCCTACATCCAGAAATGAGGTGGGATGAGCCCTGCCAGAAGCTGTGGCTTCTGTATATGACCCCCACGCACCCGGCGCCAGGGGAGAGGTACCATTGTGGACATGCGGTCCAGCGAGCTACTCCAGCCCAGGCACCCCACCAGGTGGCGGGGCAGGGGGTTCCAGCCCGCCTGCTGTGTTGGAGTTTCTCGGCCAATGGTGCGTGTAACAGGAAGCAGTGCCGTTACAGGCACGAGTGTCCCTCTTGTGCTGGCCCCCATGCCACTTCCGCGTGTCCTAGGGCAGGCGGACTGCGGGGCAGAGGTAGAGGTGGACAGGGAGCGGGCAGAACTGCTGCGGAGGGAGCTGGTCAAGCAAAAGGCCCCCTCCCCAATTAATGTGGACATGCTGGAGCGTTGGCTCGCGATGTACCCGAGGAGGGCAGACGCAGCTTACCTGCTTGAGGGTTTCCAGCAGGGGTTTCACATTCCTTTCACAGGGGACAGGTCCCCTCAAGATGCACCCAACCTGTTATCACTCAGGGGAAGGGAGGAGGTGGCTGCCATGAGCATTGCTAAGGAGGTTGCTGCTGGCAGGGTCACTGGCCCTTTCCCTGTCCCACCATTTCCCAATCTCAAGGTTTCCCCGTTGGGGTTAGTGCCCAAGAAGTCACTGGGGGAGTTCCGTTTGATACACCACTTGTCTTACCCGGCTGGCCGTTCGGTCAATGATGCTATCCCTGATGACCTTTGTTCAGTTAGGTATACATCTTTTGACCAGGCCCTGCGCATGGTGCGCTCATGTGGCCCGGGTGCACTACTGGCTAAGTGCGACATTAAGTCCACGTTCCGTCTCCTTCCAGTGCACCCGGGCGACTTTGAGTTGCTGGGTTTCAAGTTCCGGGGTGAATTTTATTTCGACAAAGCCATGCCTTTTGGCTGCTCCATTTCATGCTCGGCATTTGAGTGCTTCAGCACTTTCCTGCAATGGGCCTTTGTTCGCAGGTCAGGGTCCCGGTCTGTAGCCCACTACCTCGACGATTTCTTATTCGGGGGTGAACGGGGCTGGGACACGTGCACGCATCTCCTACATACATTTCAGACGCTAATGAAGGAACTCGGTGTCCCTTTAGCGCCCGAAAAGACCGAGGGCCCTTCAACCAAGCTCACATTCCTGGGGGTTGAGATTGACACGGTTGTGCAGGCATCCAGGTTACCTTTTGATAAGGTTTCCCGGATCGTTGCACTCATTTTGGACGTGCTGGCAAAACGCAAGGTGTCCCTTCGGGAGCTCCAGGTGTTACATGGTCACCTCAATTTCGCTTGCAGGGTCGTCGCACCTGGCAGAGCGTTTGCTCGACGCTTGTGCGACGCCATGACTGGCTTGGCCAGGCCCCACCACAGGGTCCGACTGAACAAGGGCATGAGGGCTGATATGCTCATCTGGCTTCAGTTCTTGAGGGAATTCAACGGGGTGTCCTTTTGGAGGTCCGACCTTTTGGTTTCCCCTCGTTTCCAGGTTCAGTCGGATGCATCAGGGTCCCTGGGTTATGGGATTTACTTCGAAGGGAAGTGGGCCTACGGCAGATGGCCGCCAGCCTGGTGGGGTTCGGATCGTTTGCGCGATCTCACGTACCTGGAATTTTTCCCCATTCTGGGAGCTTTGATGCTATGGGGCGAGGAGTGGGCCAATCCGGTCATCCATTTCTGGTGTGACAATGCGGCAGTTGTCCACATTGTCAACTCACAGACGTCTAAATCTCCCAGGGTCATGGAACTGGTTCGCCAGTTTGTGTTGCGCAGCCTACGCCTCAATGTGCTTTTTAGGGCCAGGCATGTTCCAGGTATTAATAATGATATTGCTGACGCTTTGTCCCGCCTGCAGATCCCCCGGTTCCGTGCCTTGGCCCCGGACGCAGAGGAATTTCCCTCGCCGCTCCCAGATGAGATATGGACGCTTGGCAAGGAGAGGTGAACCGGGCGATCGGCATGTCACTCGCCCCCCGCACACGTAAGGCATATAACCATGCATTTAGTTCATTCAGGGCCTTTTGTGCCCAATCACGGCTGCCTGAAAGTTGGCCCATCCCAGTAGCTCACATCCTCCAATTTATGGTTCACTTGCATGCCCAGGGCTTAGCCCCCCGCACCATAGCATCCAGGCTGTCAGCGCTGGCATTCATGGCCAAGGTGGGTGGTTTTGCTGACAGCACAAGTGATTTTCGCATACGACATGTTTTGGAAGGGTGGGTGCGGGAACGTGGGCGCAGCCCGGACGACCGCCACCCTATTTCTCCAGGGGTACTTACCCACCTTGCACGGGGTTGGCATGACCTGTGTTTCGACAGGTATGAGGCAACCCTGTTTCACGCAGCTACTATGGTGGCCTTTTTTGGGGCGCTCCGCATCAGTGAGCTGGTGCTACTGTCTAAGGCGGATGCGAGTCGTAGGGCACTGGAACTCGAAGATGTCTATGTTTCTTCTGATTGGGCTCAGCTGAGGATACGCTCCTCTAAGGTTGATCAGCATGGTGTAGGCAGTGGTGTAAGACTGCTACGATGTTCCTTGGCAGACATCTGTCCGGTTGGTGCCCTACAGGAGTTCCTTGCACTACGTGGTACACACCCTGGCCCGTTTTTCTGTCACCAAGATGGGTCTCCCCTTACTAAATTTCAATTTTGGAAGGTGACCGGTAAGGCACTAGCCAGTGTTGGCCTCCCTGGGGCTTGTTACGGCACCCATTCATTCCGGATAGGGGCGGCTTCCACCGCAGCGGCGTTTGGGTACTCTGGGGCTGAGATATGCAACATGGGAAGGTGGGGATCACGATGTTTTCAGTTGTATGTTCGCCCTCTGCAACAGTGAGTACCAGTTAAGTCACTACCCTGTTTCCCCTTTTCCTTGACAGACCCTGGGTGTCGTCTTACACCGGTGACAGTATGGCTGGTGGGCCACAGCTATGTGCACAGGGCAGCAAAGTTTGCTGCGCCGACAGAGTGGGGACCCCGACTGGGACTGGGTGCATCCGCAAGTCTCAGGTGGTACGGTAAGCGCGGAATGTTATGGCGGGAACTGTTGCCATTCCTTTTCTCCATCAGGGATGCTGACCCGCCTGATGTCCTGATTATACACCTCGGGGGTAATGATTTGGGACAGGTCACGGGCCTATCGCTGAAGCATGCGATTTGCGGTGACCTGGCCTACTTGCATTATGTGTGGCCTGCCACAACCCTAATTTGGTCGGACATGATACCGCGGCACGCTTACAGGGGAGGGTTTAACCTCCAGGCCCTTGATCGGGCTCGGCGCTTGGTGAACAGGGCTATTGCCTGGTTCTTTCTGGACAAGGGTTGGGGGCGCGTCATTCGACACCCCACCATCAGTCTCCCAAATTATGAGCTTTACACAGGGGATGGGGTCCATCTGTCGCCGGAAGGTATGGACCTCTTGTTGGGAGATTGGCGAGCAGGCCTGTTGACTGAGCTGACGGTCGGGGGGTGGTGGTGAGCCTTTGTTGAAGCCTCCCCGTGTGGCGGGTAGCACTGGTAAGGTAAACATTTATGACCCACAGGTATCCGGCAGGTTCGCAATTGACTGGACAACACTAGACAGGCACAAGTTGGTTAACGTTGTCCGGTCAACGATGAACCAGGCAATGGGGTGATGGCACGAGCTAGGCAGCAGGCATCACCCCGTTATTTTACGGATACGCGTCAGAGGGTGGGGTCAGTAGTTAGATTATTGACTACGGTCAACAATTTGTTTGTTGTCAACAAACAAATTGATACAAATGGATACATTGTAACCAATTGCCGTTGGCAATTTTGGGTGGAACCTTACCAGTGTTACTTCGGCCTGCTTGCCTTAAGAATTATAATTAGTGGAATACCAATAGAAATTTATAATTCGGACTAGGGCATGAATCAATAAATGTGGCCCAATGCCGTTATCCACTTTTACCAGTGTCTGAGTCCTTTATTGGGGGGTGCGCCTGCAATGCAAGCGCGGCACCAAAATGGCCGCTGTGCTCTTTGCAGGCCCCCCCCACCGGACTTGGACATCCGGGTAGTTAGGGGGGCGTGGCCAGCACCCTTTAAAAGGGGTGGCCACGAGGCAGCCGCGCTGCCATTTTGCGAAGCGACGGAGAGGAGAAGTTTTTCCCCTCCACCCCCTCCCTAGTTAACAGTGTGATATTTTGGTCGCTTCGGGGCCGGGTGGGAATTTTTGGCTGGGACCTACAATTGGCTTCCGGGTCCTGGCTTTTTTGCCCATCCCACACTGTTGCTATGGTTTGACATAGGGGTTTCTTGCTGCTGCTGTTGACTTTGGTCACATGGGCGGGTAGCACTGGTAAGGTAAACATTTATGACCCACAGGTATCCGGCAGGTTCGCAATTGACTGGACAACACTAGACAGGCACAAGTTGGTTAACGTTGTCCGGTCAACGATGAACCAGGCAATGGGGTGATGGCACGAGCTAGGCAGCAGGCATCACCCCGTTATTTTACGGATACGCGTCAGAGGGTGGGGTCAGTAGTTAGGTTATTGACTATGGTCAACAATTTGTTTGTTGTCAACAAACAAATTGATACAAATGGATACATTGTAACCAATTGTCGTTGGCAATTTTGGGTGGAACCTTACCAGTGTTACTTCGGCCTGCTTGCCTTAAGAATTATAATTGGTTGAATACCAATAGAAATTTATAATTCGGACTAGGGCATGAATCAATAAATGTGGCCCAATGCCGTTATCCACTTTTACCAGTGTCTGAGTCCTTTATTGGGGGGTGCGCCTGCAATGACAAAAGTATTATTCTTTAAGAATCACTCTTTTCCTATTGGGTAATTCAGAAATATTGATATGGAAATATAAAACTTGTTATCAGTCTAAATATGGTTACTATAAACTAAAAGCATTGCAGTAAAAATTCAAGCCAGGAATAAAAAATATTCACATTTGATTAAGTGCATTAAAGGGACTGGAAGAGGAATATTGGGCTCATTTGTTTGCTGGCAGGCTTCCTTAATAAACTGACCTGCTCCCCAAAACAGGTTTGTACTTCTTTAGTTTTTCAATTGGAAGTGTGTTGCTATCCATAATTGTAATGCTGCTAGTCATGTGTAAATGCATTTGAGTTGAATATGAAATGAACTCTGATCAGGAAAGGAGATATTTTTCAGAAAAATACCTGAGCTTTGGAATGTAGATCAGGATATGCAATGAAACATTTTGTAACTAAAGATAATACAGGTGTGGTACATGACTGTAATTTGAGGCAGCAATGCAACAATGCTTTGAACAAGATACTCATGTTGATTTAATTTTAGTCCAATTACAACTAGATAACTTCAATCATCTAACCTGTTCAAGATATTTACTGATAAAGAATATACATTTTTACATTTTTGTTCTGATTTACTATTTAGGTATTGCATTTGCATTGCTATATGCAACTGATGTCGGTGAAACTCATGTTCTTTATTTAAAAGGACAAGCATTTCCCTTAGAGGTGTAATCCATCACAATCTAAATCATTGCTGTGCATTTCACATGCAATTGACTTAATTGCATGTCATCACAAGGTCTTCTAGGCCCCTTCCAGTGCCATTATTCAGTGATTATTCTATGATCACAGGCATCTGGCACTTTGTTTTTCTTCTAACGAAAATATTCCCAACCTTTTTGCCCTCATGAAATGTTTGTTGCCTAAGGTTGCCTGATCAGGCGTTTAGCAAAAACAGCATCCTGTAGGATGCATGGCATCTCTTGGTTTTGCAAAAGCTCTATGGGAAATTAAAAAGACCAGACAACAGCCACAGTGCAGATGTCTCAGGTAAATTCAGTGGTAGGGTTCAGCAGGTTTGCCCCAGTTTGCTAGAACCGGTAGCAGAAATTCTGGCTGGCCCTGCCCATCCAAGTTTTGAAATAATGTGGGGCTTTCCCCCTGGTGGCCACATACCATGCCCACAGAGTAGGTAGTAAAAAAATTTGAATCCCACCACTGGGTAAATTCAAAGGAAAAATGATAGAGAACAAATGAGAATGATTTATGAGCTCCTGTCTTTATCCCAGCTTCTGCCAACCTAGCAGTTTGAAAGCAAGAAACTGCAAGTAGATGAATAGGGACCACTTTGGTGGGAAGGCAAACAGCGTTCCGTGCACTCCAGTGTCTAGTCATACCTGCCACATGACCACATAAACATCTGCAGAAGCTGACAGCGCTGGCTCTTCGGCTTTGAAACAGAGATGAGCACTGAACCCTAGAGTTGGATATGGCTGGCTTTTGAGCAAGGTAAACCTTTACCTTAACCTTTATAAAGTAATAAGGAGGGCAAAAAAGACTTACATTGCACTTCGTTTAAGGTGATCTCAGACAGAGAAACAGCTATTTCTGGCACTGTCTGGTGCAAACTATTTTCCAATGGTAACAAGACACGCAAGAGATTGTGAACAAACCTGACTCTGTCCAGCACCCAAACTGCTATTCAGTCCAACAGCAGGCCAATTCTTATATTTTTTTAGTCCCCAAGGCACTAAGCAGGATAAACGTCCAGTCATGCAGGGCTTAGAGAAGCAGCTGCAAATGGCAAACAATCCAGTTTGTCCTGTTCTACAAGCTTTATTAAAGATTGTTTTTTAATAAAATCTTCAAGATCTTTCAAAGGTTCTTTTTCTTTCGTGTCTAGGTCATACATTAAACTATCAAAATGAAGCCACCTTTTGTTAATCCATTCTGGACTTTCTTTCACCTGATCCAATGTGTGAAAGACGAGCAAGCATAACAAGTTGTATGCTCGATTGTGGTTTAAAAATATCAGAATCTTTGAGGAGGCTCTTTCTGCATACCCTTCTTTCAAAGGTGTGGAAAACATACAGCAAGCATGTGAGTTCAAAATTCTTGGCAGTAACATATATAATAAATGCAGCTATGTACTCAAAAATATGAAAATTGTACACAGGAGAAGAAAAATAAGAATCCAAAATACAATACAAAACGTACATGAAAGAATGATTAAAAAATAAAGATTCAATATAAAAGTGAACAGTATATGATTTAATCAACATCTTACATCTAATCAAGTTATATTTCTTTAATAATGAAAAACACTTGTTAAGGCAGGGGCTGGATCACCCCCTCAGACTGTTTGTGGGCCGGACTGGTATTCCACCGCCTCTGCCACCACCACCGCCTTTGGCAGTGGCAGAGGGGATGGGGGCAGGGGGACAACCAGTCTGGCCCACAAACACTCCCCACCATGATGCCACTGCCACCACCAACACTCCCCAACAATGCTGACAATGCCTGCCAAAACTCCCCTCATGACACCAACACTGCCACCCACACTCCTCCCATAACCCCACCGGCACGCTACCAACATTCCCCCATGATGCCAATGCCCGCCAACACTCCCCCACAATGCTGCCACCTCTGCTCACTAACACTTCCCTCCATGATGCCACTCTGCCAACACTCCCCCCCATGCTGTTGCCGCTGCCCACCAACACTTCCCCCCATGCCACCAGTCTGGCCAGCCAATGCTCCCCCCCACACACACACACACACAGCATTGCTACTGCCACTTCCCTGCTTACCGGCCTGTCATGGGTGAAGGATGGATCCTAACTGTCCTTTTCCATGCTCAGCCAGAGCGGCTTATGGGGAAAATGCAGGCAGCCGTGTGCATCTGACACTTCCGTTTCCACTGTTGCTGCCTCAATCCTTGTCTCCTCTGCTTGTCTTGGTGTGTCCCTAACTCTGCTCCATAGCAGGGCTGATGTTGTAAGCTGAGCTGTGCCTCAATACAGTAAGGGTAAGGGCTATTAAGCTGAAGTTGAATGCCAATATGACAGACACTCTTTGGGTTAATGAGTCCCCAATCTGGGAACTGAAAATGCAGCTTGTTCAAGATGTGGTTGTGCTCCCCCTGAAGTAGCAGGTTTGTGGTCTGGGATGACTCCTGGATCTAACTGTGTCATTGAAGGCCCAAATGAACTTCATGACACAAAGTGTTTGGAGTCAGCTTTAGATGGCTTGTTAGCCAGGGGGGTAGCCATTCATTCATGTTATTCATGCATTGGTAGCTTCCTTTTTAGACTACTGCATGTAGTCTATGTGGCACTGACCTTGAAGATGACACACAGCTTGGACCCTTTTTACAAGAATGGCTTTCATCTGCAGCCGTTTTACCTACATGTACTGAGGAAAAGACACGCCTGTAGGACTTCAGTCATTAGGTTTCCTGGGACCAAGTATGATACACATCATCTATGCCTTTGATGCAGATAAAGGCTACATATAAAGCTTCTAAAAATGAAAAGACAGATTATAAAAACAATATAGAGGGTTTCAAAACTGTATACACATTTTAAGAAAGAAAAATTATATTAAGATTGCAATACTCAATATACAGTGGAACCTCGCTTAACAAATTTTATGCTTTCTCTGGGACCTTTTGTACTATGAAAAATTTGAAAAGTGAATTTCCCATAGGAATATGTTGAAAACCAATTAATCCATTCGGGGGGGGGGTTGTTAATCAAGGCACTATTTTCTATAGATTTCCTTTTGTTATGCGATTTTTGTGTTAACTGAGCCATTTCTTAAGCAAGATTCTACTATATCCTATTCAATATTACCTACAAAAATACTGATAAAAAATATGAATACAAGTCTTGTTCTGCAATTACAAGAAGTGTTCAAAGTGGTTACCATCAGCATCCAGACAGTTCTGGTTATGGTGAACTACTGCTTGAGCAACATTGACCCAAGTGTCCACTTGTATCACTGGACATACTATTTCAATTCCCTACTAAAGTACAGACAGTTTAGCCACTTTTCTACAGTATACCACACCCTTTAGGTAGAAGTCAAGGGGTGTTAAGTCATGAAAATGTGGGGGGAAATCAACCATACCTCTTTGTACTATCTATTGTCCTGGAAAATTGCTTACACCATTTTCTTTCACTATCCAGCCTGTCATACTGTATGATGATGCTAGCATTCATTCTTTTGAGAGAACGTCATACTACACATTGCTATCATAATTCAATTCACTTTCAAAAGGTAAGACATAAACAAAATTGCTTAAAATGTGTGTACATTTTTGAACCCTCTCTATTTAGTAATACATCTTTTCTTTTATGTAATCAGAATGTTTGACAATTTATGATTATGGGCATATATTCTTCTTTCTCTTCTTCCATGTCTAGGCTAGAAATGCAACTGCCAAAATGAAGGCACCTTTTGGTGAGCTCATTCTACAGTTTGATTTGCCTGACCTAGTGTGAGAACCTAGCAGTTCGAAAGCAAGAAATTGCAAGTAGATAAATTGGGACCACTTTGGTGGGAAGATAACAGCATTCCGTGCACTCCAAATCCTCCTTCCCTTTTAATGATATCAAATTGGGAGCATCCTGTGGGGCCCGCACACCAACAAAGGGTATGCAAAACCCCACAAGAAATCCCTACAAAAGATATTCTGTATCCTCCCTTTTGGGGTAGACATGTAGCCACTGCTCAAGTACCTCAGTTTTGATTGGGGTTGGTGCCCTTAGAAGATAACACTGAATCCGTGTTTGCTCGGCCTGCACCTTGCTGCCCTCGGCCCTTCCATCTTGCTCCCCCTGTCCTTGGACAGATGGTGGCTGAATGCGGCCCCAAAAAAATTGTACATTCATGTTTGTACTTACATTGCTTACGGGAACAGCCAGCCGCAGACAAAAAATTCCAACACAACAGGCGGGCTGGATCCCCCTGCCCCGCCGTTTGGCGAGGTAATTGTGTAGGGCCGGGCCATTATATGGCATGACCACAATGATACCTGTCCCCCACAGCTGGGCATGATGGGGTCATATATAATAACCAAAGTAATTGGTTGGGCTCATCTCAACGCATCTCCGGGTGAAGCGCGGCCCACATACGAAATTCTTCATTGTACGCAAGCCTGACCCGGAAAATCCACATAAGCCCGATAAATTATGTCAAGATATTGTATAAGGGGAAGTGCCAAATCGGGATGAGGCCGAATTGACACAGCCACGTATATTAAGTAGGCCAGCAGCCAATTGGCCCACGTGCGGGGGGGGGGGGCTTGTGACGACGGGACAACTCCTTGTCCTTGTCATTCTCCTTCTCCTTTTCCTCATGAGTGGGTTCCCTGTTTAGTAAACTGAACAAATCCACATATTCCCTGCGCCAAATCTTATCCCTAGTGGCCAGTAACAGATGGACACTAAGTGGCAGGGAGACGCCCGCAGTAGGCAAGGCAGGAGTGGGAACATTTTGGTAAGGGTTGTTGATTGAAGGGCCATAAGGCTACATAGGATAAGGCAAAACCGGATTAGCATTAGGAACCCCGGTTGGCATTGCTGAATATGTAGATCTCCAAATCCCTGTCTGTGTGTGCTCTTTTGTTGGTTGCTGTACCGAAGGAGTAGTAACCGGCTGCATTGGCCAGGGCCAAATTGGAGCAACCGGATAGGTGACATTAGGCAACATGGGTACATTGACCCTACCACTGTACTCACCTGTTGGCACGCTACTGGCTGCCCCCACCATGGATTCCTGCCTGTTCGGGGCATCAGAGCTCGTGCCTAGAGTGGTGCTCACCTGCTCCACCCCTGGCGATACATGTTGCACCACACCCGCACCAGGTGCCTGCTGAAGTAGGGCTGCACCGGCCATCCCAAGGCTGTCCGTGTGCATGGCCAATATGGCCGCTTCGAGGCGGGCCAGCCTCCAGTCTAATGATATCGTAGGCTGGGTCGTGCTGGCCTCCTCGAATTGTGGGCAGGCTGGCCCCGTGGTCACTGCAACTGGATCAATGCCCATTGCACGCTCCAGGACTGCAAACCATTCCTCGAGGGTTGCTGGGCCAACTGGGAAGGTGACCCATGGTGGGTTTTGGCCTTGTATGGGCTGGGTAAGGGGCAAATTGGTTCCAGAGGCCGCTGTCCCCCCTGCGTGTTTGGTGCTGCTGGGCCCTGTTTGGCACGCGGGCCAACTGTCTAGTCTGGGTTGATGCCTGTGATCCTACCCTAGCCCTCTGTTTTGCTGGTGGGCCGGAGTCCGGGGTTTTTGCAGGCCGGGAGCTACTCATGTTAATGGCCTCGAGCACCCCTCAGACCCTTGGCCATGAGCCGCTGACTTTTTCTTTGGCGCCATATGCCTCAGGACTGAATGCCTGGATAAGTAGGCTAGAATGGGGCTAATCAAAGGAGCTGGCAGCTGTCAACCCCACTACTGGGTGTCAGCACGTGGTCTGGGCTCAAAGTAGTTAGCCCCAAGTGTGACTGGCTGCGCGAGAGAGGAATTCCCTCTCCACAGCCAAATATCAGCTTTTCATTTGTAGGGATGATTATGAATGGCAGGCAGTACGCGAGGGGTGATTACTGTCGGGCCAGAGAATAATCCATTCTAGCCCCGTTTGTTCACCCCCAAAAGTCTGGCAATGGCCTAACTCCTGAGTGGGGAGAAGCACAGTTTTGCCCTGGCCCCAGACACTCTGACCCTGCCTTTCCCCTGAGAGTGGCTCCCAACTCGGCGGCTGCAAAAAGCCGCTGAAACCATGCACCAATAAGCCCCGCCACCGGCCGCACCTGGCACAAACAAGCAACTCGGCTGGGCTGGAGAGGGAAGTGACAAACGCACCCTGGCCCTGACAGAGGCCGCAAGGAAGAAGGCTGCGCTGTCTGTCCATTCCTGGGTGAACCACGCACTGAAAAACCTCGCTGTCGGCAGTGAAGGAGCACCCCTACCGGCCCGTTCACGGGCGAGAAGAGGGCCTCTAGGCTCTCTGTCGAGAGCCGGGGAAACGGCTGGGCAAGTGGATCGCTCAAACGCACCCTGGCCCAGCCGTTGCCACCCCTTTTATAAGGGTTGGTTGGCCATGCCCCTGGCTTCCTTGAGGCAGTGTCCGTGCCTCGGCACGGGGCCAGCAAAGCACACGGCAGCTAAACAGCTGCCGCGCGTGCCTTTCTTACTTTCTAAGGCAACCTGGCTAAGAGCCTGATAGACGTAGGGCATCAGTTGTCTAGGTGTAATTGTTACCTGGGGTCTCCGTCCTAGGGTGCACATTGACAGGAGCAAGGGGATGCATTGCACAAAGCAGCATAGCATAATTCCCACTACCATCATGCCAGCAATAGCCTGGAGCACAATTTGTAGCCATCCCCACGGTACCCAGGACCAGAGTACATTCCACCAACCCCAGCCTGAATCTTGGCAAATGTGTGTGACTATGTTATCAAGGGCGTTGATCCGATTCTGAACACAGTGGAAGTTGTCTGTGAGGTTGAAACAACACATGTGGTGAATTGCTTCACATCCAAAATGATGTAGAAGCAATAAGTAATCAATTGCTGTACGATTATCCAAAACTGCATGGCGAATTTCAGCTTGCTCTTGGTTTAATAAAGCAATAGCTGATGATGTGTAATTTCCCTTCCTGCATAGCCAGGTTGGTCTCCAGCCCGTGTTCTAACCAGACAGACCAATCGGGAAAGGTTATGGCCAATTAATAACACATCCCATACACAATTTAGAGCTGTGGTTCCCAATGTAGGCTATACGCCCCACAGTGGGACTTCAATTCCTAGAAGCCTCAATCAGTACATAGGGGAATTGACATAGGCTTCTGAGAAACACTGATTTAGAGCTTGAGAGGTATGTAGAAAACGTTTCCTTAATTTTAACCATTGTCTAGTTCGGAGGTTGGTGTCCATGAGGTGGCTTAGGTGTCATATTGCCTTATTTTTTATGATATTTGCTAGCTTCCACAATGTACATCTGAACCACCCAGTTCCCTATGTTCATTATGGAAGAAACTTTCTGTTTGGTGTTTAGACAATGGTTTTGGAGCTCAGGGTTCAATCCAGAGTGTTGCCTAAATACGTTGGAGTGGGGCAATATTTTAAAATAATATCTTCCCAGTGAACTCTGAGAGTCCTTTTTGTTATTTAAGTAGAAGGCATAGATCTATATTTTTAAAGTGTTTGGTTTCAGCTAGCATTTTAAGTACAGTACAGTGATACCTCATACAATGTCCAAACTTGGTTCCACAAGTTTGGACTTTATATGGATTTGGACTTTGTATGAGGCATGCAAAATCCTAGCCACGATGCCTCATACAACGTCCAAATCCTAGCCACGATGACTCATACAATGTCGTTTCCATAGAGATACATTGTACTGTAACAGCACAGACTTCAGGGCAAAGTCAAGGAAACAGACAGGAAACTGATAGAACTTTGAGAAACCATTGTCTAAAGGCTAAAAACATTACAAAAACATGTCAAACAACCCTGATTGTCCAAGAACCTGAAGAATGCTGCAAAAAAACCAGAAATGCTTCTAAAAATTATGATGAAAAAATCCAAAAAAAACAAAATCGTGCTCAAATCCACTCCTAAACACTCTTTGCCTCATGCAAAACCCACAAGAGCAATGCACGCATGTGTCCTACCTTTTATACAGCCCAGGCACAATGCAACCTGGGAAAACCCCAATGCCTCATACAAAGTCGCATGACTTTGTATGAGGCAACTTTTTCAAGGAATTAGGCGATGTTGTATGAATCCGATGTTGTATGAAGTGGACTTTGTATGAGGTATTACTGTATATAACATAAGGACAATTCAACAAAGAAGTCAAATGGTGACCATTTCAGTTAGTCCATTATCTTTAATAAAGAATTGCAGTAAAACCCCATCTAACATAAAATGTCTGTTCCGTAGGCTTTGGCTTAAATCGGTTTTTTATGCAGCTTGAAGCAAACCCATAGGAAAAAATAAAATCTTTATGGAAATTGAAGCAAACCCATAGGGAAATGAATTTTTACATAACTCAAAGCAAACCTATAGGAAATTGTGTAAATTGGGACATGGTTTTAGCACAAAATCATTATGCAAGTCGAATTTTATGTAACTCAAGGCATATGTAAGTTGCGGGTTTACTGTAGATCTTTCTGAGCAGCAGTTAATGGTGGAGAACATTCCAGTTATTATATGCAGTTCAAACCCATGTTCAATAGGATGGGTCAGATTTAAGATCTGAACCATACAGCTGTTGACAGGTCTAAAGCCTGCCCGTTCTGGAATTAGAAGAGGTTCAGTTTTAGGGGCTAGACAATTAAATACCATTTGTTAATACACTTTGTATAAGTGGCATAGTACAGAGATTGACCTGTAACATTTGGGATCTGGTGGTTCATTACCTGGTCTCACTACAGCAATTATTTTGTATTCCACCATATATTTTTTTAGATTTTTTGCTTTTCCAACAGTTATTAAAGGTTTCAAAGAGCCAGTTCTTGGTGTTTTGCCTGAAATGTTTTCTTTCCTTGATTCAGATGGCTTTGAATCCTGCCACTTTACCATGCCTACATCTTCTCAAGTCTTCTTTTAATTCCGTTAATTCAAAGGCAATAGAAAATGGGGGGAATAGAAGAAGCCTCCCAAAGAGCAGAAAGCTTTTCAAGTACACTGAAGTATCTGCTGGGCAATGGGGTGCAGCCACCTATCAAGAAGCATTGCTCCATAATAGTAAAAAAAAATCCCCCCTGATCATATTGTCCTCCACATTTATTCCTTATAAATTATTCTGATTCTCCCTAAGGATGTCCCACTTTTCCTCAAATCCAAGAACCCAGAACCTCCAATCTAAATTATCCACTTATCTTTAGAAAAAAAAATATTTTCCGTGTCTTCTCTCTTAGGGCTATAGGAAATATGTGATGCGTAGGTTAATGCCCTTTTCTTTCACAAACAAATATTACATGCCTCACCAAAGCCATTAATGGCTTCTTCTTGCAACTCATGGTATAATATAGCCTGAAGGGAAACCGCTCTCATGCTTTTGTGATTTATTGCCATAAACCTTTTGCTTATGGCGCTAGCCATCAAAGTGCTACCTTTCCACAGAAAACCCTGGAAACAATCAAGAGGCTTAAATCTGACTGAAATGATGACGAGATGCAGGGCATGACACGAGCAACCATCCCCTGTTTTGGAGAGTAGGAACTACCACAGCAGCTGCAATTCTGCTTTGCTTTCCATCAGATGCCTCTTGAAGGGTGGAACAACATATAAATATTATTTTGGAAGTTTGTTCGCTGATTTTTATCTGCAAAATATCTCCTGCAGATTGAAGGGAGTGGGGAAACTTCAAAGATTTATTTTTGCAGGGTATAACTGCAGTTTATTTTGCACAGAATATTTGTGTTGCCATCAGCTAGGTTTTGTAACATGATCAGAAAGAAAACAACAATGTCCCTAAAATCTTTCACATCTGATATATTGAATGAAGGAAAAGTACAATGTCTCCAGAATGTCTTTAAAATGTGCCCTCTTCAAAAGAAGACCAATTTCATGACAATCAATCTACCTGCAAAAATGAGGTAACATTTTTCTTTTGCTTTACACTAATCCAGACTTTTGGGACTTTGTATAAAACACCATGGATTTTTCATGTGGCCAGTAACTTACAAGTTTGTTTTCAATCTTGTTTTATAAATCCATATTTTGTCTGGGGGAAGGGGTAGCTCATTATTTCATTATCCATCTGATATCCTTAACTGTTTTGTCTGTGAAAACATTAAAAAATCACTTCAGACCTCTAATAGCAAGAATTTTTTTCAACCTCAAAAAGCACAAGAATTAATTTGTTTATTTATGCTCTGTTAAGCATCAGTGAATGGTAACAAATTTATATCCACCTGCTTCTAAATTATATATATATGGGGGAGAGGAAAGGGAGGAAGGGTCTATTAGACACTGGTTAACACAGCAAAATAAGAATTATTTTTTTAAAGAAAGAAAGATGTGTACATGAATTTTCTGCAAATATATAACTGCAAGAGTATGTATCTATTTATAATTAAATTGAACTTTACTGTAACAGACAAAACAAAAGTTTAATTTTAGTGTCTGTGAGATCAGGAACGATCTGCCCTTAGAACTCTGAAGGCCAGCACTTCCCTTAGGCATAATAAGGCAGTTATCTCAACAGAGCTGGGATATAAGGAAAGGGCAACAAAATGTTAATTATTTATTTTGTTCTTACAGTATTTTTATTGCCAGGTATGGGGAGAGGCACAATAAATGTTCTGCTTTAACACCATGCTAGCTTGACTGGTGTTGGGTAGCATGCAGCTAAAGTTTAAAAAATGGGTGCACCTTTTAAAAATGAAAGTTGTTGTGTATTGATTCAGTTGGTTCACATTTGTTTGTATTGTTTTTCTTGCAGGTTTGTGTAGCATTCTCTCCAAGGGTAGTGATGGTAAACAGTCACAGGCACTTTTATGGTACTTGGTGGTTTTCACATCTGTGAAGAAATCTAGGTACCAGACTATTAAATGTGGACTAAAATTGACTGAAAGTCTATCACTTCTGTGACTGTGAAAAAATTAATTGGGAAATAAGCAAGAAGTATTTTTACACTGCACCCTTGCTGTATCTCCTGTATGAGAAAACAAGAGGCTAGCATTCTTAGAGTTTCTAAGGACTTTAATAATTTCAAAGAGCTTTTCTTTATTTCAAAAGCTTTACTGAAAAGAGTGTATTTGGATGTGTTATGCTAAACTAGCATAGTGTCTGGAACCTTACCTGGGAGAAAACAAAAGATTAAAAAGGCAATTGGAGATTAGAGAATAATGTTTAAACATTAAAAGGACGATGGGAGATCAGGTAATAATAGATGTTTTCTGTACAGTGAAACCCTGTATAACAATTTTAATTGGTTCCAATGGGTCCATCATTGTACGAAAAAAATCGCTGTGTGATACATGTATCATATAGCGATTTTCCCTATGGGATGATTCGTACAATGATTTTCACCATGGAATAGCAACCCTGTGCTGTTAGTGAGAGGGATTCTCACTGGCCCCCTGTTGTTTGAGCAAGAAGACAAATGGGAATCCCTTTCGCTAAAAGCACCGGGGTGCCTTTGGCTAGAGAAGCACTTTACCCTTGTGTTGTGTATTTAAGGAAATGTGTTTGCCATTTTGTGTTGTTGTGAAAGAGTTTAATATGTATTTGCTTTACTATGGTCCAAAGACTCACGAGACTTCAGGAAGGTTCTGAATGAGAACAGAGCTGTCAACGGTTCTAACGTTCCCCCCCTCCCAACTGTCAGTTGTGATCAGAGATAGCTAAGGAATGTGAGGGTGTGTTGTTAGCTCTGACCACCTATTCTTATTCCAAATAAAGTTATGTGTTTCATCGTCTTCTCAAGAAAGACACGGTTTGGAGGTGGGGCAGAGCCAAGGCAAGGCTTTCAGAGAGCTCAAGGAGCTACTGTCCTTGGAGGTAGTCCTCACCCATTTCGATCCCCAAAAACCTGTGGTATTGGTTTGTGATGCTTCACCAGTGGTGGTGGGGGCTGTCCTTTGCCATACATTAGACAGTGGACCGAAGGCCCCAATTGCTTTTTATTCAAGGTCCCTTTCCAAAGCCGAGAGAAACTATGCACAGACTGACCGTGAGGCTCTAGCCATAGTTGCAGGGATGAAATGGTTTCATGATTTTCTGTATGGGAGAGACTTTACAATTGTGATGGACCACAAGCCCCTGTTAGGAATCTTTGTTACTTCAAAGCCCGCTCCACAAATACTTTCTCCCCAAATGCTGAGATGGGCTATATTTCTAAATGCATACCAGTTTAAATTAATTCGTCGCCCAGGGAATGCCAATGCCCTCTCAAGGTCCCCATTGCCCAACCTTTGGGAACCAGCCTGTGAGATACAGCAAGATCATCAGGTGCTGATGATTGAATCTCTCGATTCACCCCCCCAATAGTTCCCTCAGACATCGCTAAGGCTATGGCAAAGAATAAGCTGTTGTCCCATGTGGTTACTTGGGTGCAGAAGGGTTGGTCCATGGCTCCTCCTTCAGAGGAGTTCAGAGCATTCTATAGGAAGTGGTTTGAGCTGTCACTTGAGGCAAGTTGTCTATTATGGGGTCAGCAGGAGTGATTCCTGTTGTGTTGCAGCCAAAAGTCCTGAAGCTTCTGCACATTAGTCATCCAGGAATCGTGCGCTCAGAGCCTTGGCACAGAGCTATTCTGGTGGCCGCAAGTAGATTCACACATAGAGCGGTTAGTAGGCAATTGCAATAGCTGCCAGAGTTTTCTCCCTGAGGAGTTCCGACTTCCCTCCCAGGAATGGGACATGGCTCGTGTACCGTGGTCACAAATCCACATGGATTTTGCTGGTCCATTCCAAGGCACCTTATTCTTTTTAGTGGTATATTCTTTTTCAAAGTGGTTGGAGGTAATTCCTGTCCAAAATACTTCGTCTTCTGTGACAATTAAGCAACTATGTAAACTTTTCAGTTGTTTTGATTTGCCATATGTGCATGTCTCCAACAACGCCACTACATTCACATCTGCTGAATTTCAAGCATTTCTCAAGAGAACGTCATCTGACATATCACGTCTGCCCCATTTCACCCTGCCACCAACGGTCAGGTTGAGCACCAGGTCCGCATGACTAAGGAGGCTTTACGCTGCATGGGGCAGGGGGACATTGAGCTGCAGCTCTGTCAGTTTCTTTTGTGTTATCATATCACTCCTCTGGCTTTGGGTCTATCTCCTGCTGACCTCCTCATATGTCAGAAACCTACCACCCTGCTGGAAAGGTTAGATCCTTCCAGGATGGAAGATAGGGGGGTAAATTTGAAAGTGTGGCAGAAAAAAGTTTTTTCAGCAGGAGTTCCTGTGCACTGCAGGAATCACATTGCCAGGGGGCCAGCCTGGGTTCCAGGAACTGTATTACAACAAACGGGGCCAGTCTCCTACCGGGTGAAACTAGGGGATGGCCTACTTTGGCGGAGACACGCAGACCAAATGAGGCATAGGATAACAGACTTGTCACTGGAAGAACCGGGAGAATCTTTTGATTTTGGGGTACCCTCAGTCACTGAAACATGTAATAATTCTACATTACAGTCCTCCCCACCCATCTATTCCAAGGGGAAGTCGAAGAAGGCTCAGCCCTGTTTTCAAACTCTGAGCGAGCATCTTTGCCTCTTGCAAAGGGCTCACAGCAATCTGATATTTCCTCCAGTCAGTTGGAGGATCGGGGGGAGTTTTTTGAATTTTCCTCTGGGACCCCTGATCCTCATGTGTTAGAGCTTACCCAGTCTACCCCCACTTGTAACAAAAGAAGGGAATTTTGTGTTGAGTCGTCCCCTACTGAAAGGGGCAATGGTGCTGAACTTGAAATGGGTAATTGTCTACACCATGCTATGATTTCTAGAGGTGCCCCCACTGCGGGGACTTTGCCAGCTACCTCAACTAGCCCCAGGGTTTCACTGGCTGACCAGGTGCCAGTGTGCCACAAATGCAAGCGCGGCGCCAAAATGGCCGCCGCGCCCTTTGCGGGCCCCCCCCCACAGGACAGAGAATCCGGGTAGTTAGGGGCGTGGCCAACTCCCTTATAAAAGGGGTGGCCACGAGGCAGCCAAGCTGCCATTTTACCTCAGCGACGGAGCGGAGAAGTTTTTTCCCCTGCGTCTCCGTCGCTCGTTAGCTTACCGGGAAGCCTTTTGGTAGCGGTTCTGCCTTTCCGGCTTCCCCTTTTTGCTCTGGTGGAGATGCCTTCGAAGAAGAAGGCAGCTTCGAGCTCAGCTCGCGTTGCTAGGAGGCGCAACCCAGGTCGGAGGACCGCGGTGCCGCCTCCTCAGCAGCCACCTTTGCCAGCCTGGCTGGCGGAATGGGGTCTATTGCCCCTTGGCGTGATCTGAGCGCGGGCGCGGAAGGGGTTCCGGCCCGCGGCCCACGAGCGGTGGACACCGCTCCTGCTCCTGCCCACGCTGTCGGGCCTACTCCTCTTGGGCTGCAGCCTCTCCCGGGGCCCTCTAGCCTTGGGGGGTGGTGCGGCCCCCTGCCTTGGCAGGTTTCTTCACCAACCCTGCCGGGATTCGGTGCTGGCCAATGGCCATATGTGGGTCCCGGAGTACAGGGACCTGGACCCATGCCTGGGCCAGGCGGGCCGGCCGGCCCTTTGCCCATGGTCAATGTGGATACCTTGCTGGCCCGTATTGCGGCCCTGGAGGCGTCGTTGGCGCGGGCCAGTCAGGCGGGCGCCCCTTTCGGGGTTCCTTTTGAGACGCCGTTGGCTGGAGGACAACAGCTGGCGGGGAGGGTCGAGCTGCTGCAGGCGTGTGGCGCGGTTTCGGCCACTGCCTCGCAGCTCCCCCGCCAGCAACCAGGTGCGGGTCAAGCCCCGGTGATGAGCTCTACGTCGGTCGTGAGCTCCGACACTCCCAGTGGGCCGGAACCCCCGGTGGGGGCGGCCCACGGGGGTGCAGCGTGTGAGTATACGGTGCAAGCGAGTACATCCACACACATTCCCAATCTAGGGGGGACCTTTCAATGGCCTTGGCCTCGCGCGGGTGGTGCGGGAGCCACGCCGTCGGCGACCCACCCGGCGACGACGACTGCCACCTTGGGCACCGGGGTGGGTATGGGTCCTTGCACTACAGGGAATGTTCTGGGGGTGGCTGGATTAGTTCAGGCCCCTTTTACCAGGCCGGCTGTCCCTTTTTCGGCCTTGCCGACGGCAGGGTATTCCTTGCCACTGGGTGATCACCTGGCACAGGCTACTAGGGAAAAGATATGGCGTGGGGAGTACGTAGATATCTTCTCACTCCTCAACAGAGAGCCCACCAAGGAGGAAAGGGAGGGTCAGGATGAGAAGGACAAGGAGCAGGCACGCCGCCGTAAGCCGCCGCGTACCTGGGCCAACTGGCTCCCCGCTTATTTAATATACATGGCGGTATATCTGAGGGCGCGGCCGGATTTAGCTATTCCCATGGTCCAATGTTTGGACAACATATATAGGGCAATGGTCGATTTCCCGGGCCCCTCATGGCTAGCATATGATGAGGAATTCCGTATGAGGATTCCCCTTCACCCCGAGATGAGATGGGATGAGCCGTGCCAGAGGCTTTGGCTCTTGTATATGACACCTACACGCCCTGCCCCGGGGGATAGATACCATTGCGGACATGCGGTCCAGCGAGCGGCTCCAGCGCAGGTTACCCGCCAGGCGGCGGGGCAGGGGGTTCCAGCCCGCCTGCTGTGCTGGACTTTCTCGTCAATTGGTTCCTGCAATCGAAAGAACTGCAGGTATAAGCATGAGTGTCCCACATGCTCTGGCCCCCACGCAGCCTCTGCTTGCCCCAAGCCTGGGGGGGCGCGAGGCAGAGGGAAGGGTGGACAGTGGGCTGGCAAGGCTGCCACGGATGGAGCTAGTTCTCCAAAAGGCCCCCTCCCCAATTAAGGTGGACATGCTGGAGCGTTGGCTCGCATCGTACCCGAAGGGGGAGGACAGGGAGTATATTCTTCAAGGTTTTAAGCAGGGATTTCGTATCCCTTTTGTGGGTGATAGGTCCCCTCAGGATGCTCCCAACCTTTTATCCCTTAGAGGAAGGGAGGAAGTGGCTGCGGCCAGCATTCAAAAGGAGTTAGTCGCGGGCAGGGTCGCTGGACCTTTCCCCGTACCCCCGTTTCCCAATCTTAAGGTCTCGCCACTGGGTTTGGTTCCCAAAAAGTCCCTAGGTGAGTTTCGCCTTATTCATCATTTGTCCTACCCAGCCGGCCGATCGGTCAACGATGCTATCCCTGATGACCTTTGTTCAGTCAGGTATACATCGTTTGACCATGCGCTGCGCATGGTGCGCTCGTGTGGCCCGGGTGCCCTGCTGGCCAAGTGTGACATTAAGTCAGCTTTTCGCCTCCTGCCGGTGCACCCGGGCGACTTTGAGTTGCTGGGTTTTAAATTTAAGGGGGAATATTATTTTGATAAGGCCATGCCTTTTGGCTGCTCCATATCGTGCTCGGCTTTCGAGCGTTTTAGTACCTTCCTAGAGTGGGCTTTCGCTCGCAGGTCAGGGTCCCGGTCTGTAGCCCATTACCTGGATGACTTTTTATTCGGGGGTGAACGGGGCAGGGACACGTGCGCACGTCTCCTCAACACATTTCAGACGCTAATGGAGGAACTTGGTGTCCCTTTAGCGCCCGAAAAGACAGAGGGCCCATCGACCAAGCTAGTATTCCTGGGGGTTGAGATTGACACAGTAGTGCAGGCTTCTAGGTTGCCGGGTGATAAGGTGTCCAGGATCGTGGCCCTTATCTCGGAATTGCTGGCCAAGCGTAAGGCATCACTGAGGGAACTGCAGGTGCTACATGGGCACCTTAATTTTGCTTGCAGGGTGGTCGCACCGGGCAGGGCTTTTGCCCGGCGCTTATGCGACGCCATGGCAGGGTTATCCAGGCCCCACCACAGAGTCAGGCTCACCCGGGGTATCAGGGCAGACATGTTCGTCTGGTTGCAATTCCTGAGGGAGTTTAATGGGGTCTCATTTTGGAGGTCTGACCTCCTGGCGTCCCCCAATTTCCAGATCCAGTCTGATGCCTCAGGATCCCTGGGTTATGGGATGTACTTCAATGGGAAGTGGGCCTGTGGCGGGTGGCCACCGGCATGGGCAGGCACAGGTCGCCTGCGGGATCTCACATACCTGGAATTTTTCCCCATTCTGGGGGCTTTGATGCTATGGGGCGAACTGTGGGCTAATTCGGTGGTGCATTTCTGGTGTGACAATGCTGCTGTTGTCCACATTGTCAATGCACAGACTTCCAAATCGCCCAGGGTCATGGACCTAGTGCGCCATTTTGTGCTGCGCTGCCTGCGCCTCAACGTTTTGTTCAGGGCCAGGCATGTCCCAGGGATTAATAATGATATTGCTGACGCTTTGTCCCGCCTGCAGATCTCCCGGTTCTGCGCCTTGGCCCCGGATGCGGAGGAATTTCCCTCGCCACTCCCGGACGAGATGTGGACTATTGGCAAGGAGAGGTGAACCGGGCGATTGGCCTGTCATTAGCGCCACGCACGCGTAAGGCGTATCAACAAGCATTCAATTCTTACAGGGCATTTGCTACTCAATTTCTCTTGCCAGAGACCTGGCCTATCCCGGTGGACCATGTTCTGCGGTTCATGGTTCACCTGCATGCACAGGGCCTTGCACCTCGCACCATAGCATCCAAGCTCTCGGCGTTGGCTTTTATGGCCAAAGTGGGAGGTCATGTGGATACCACCTCTGACTTCCGTGTGCGACATGTTTTGGAGGGGTGGGTGCGCGAGCGCGGGCGTTGCCCGGATGACCGGCACCCTATTTCCCCAGGGGTTCTTACCCAGTTGGCCCGGGGCTGGCCAGGCCTCTGTTTTGATCATTATGAGGCAGCCCTTTTTCACGCAGCCACAACGGTGGCATTTTTTGGAGCGCGCCGCGTCAGCGAACTCGTGATGCTGTCTAAGGCGGATGCAAGTGGTAGGGCACTGGAACTCGAAGATGTCTACGTAGCCAAAGACTGGGCCCAGTTGAGGATACGCTCCTCTAAAACAGATCAGCATGGCGTAGGCAGTGGTGTAAGACTGCTACGTTGTTCTTTGGCAGACATCTGTCCGGTTGGTGCCCTACAGGAATTCCTGGCACTGCGTGGCATGCACCACGGCCCGTTTTTCTGTCACCAAGATGGGTCTCCCCTTACTAAATTTCAGTTTTGGAAGGTGACAGCCAGAGCCCTCACCAGGGTTGGCCTACCAGGTGCCCGTTATGGCACACATTCGTTCCGGATTGGTGCAGCCTCTACAGCAGCTGCTTTTGGGTACTCTGGGGCTGACATACGCAGCATGGGGAGGTGGGGCTCGCAATGTTTTCAGTTTTATGTGCGCCCACTCCCGCCATGAGTACCAATCCAGTCACCTTACCGCCTTTTTTCTCAATTTTCTTACAGACCCTGGGTGTCGTATTACACCGGTGACAGTATGGCTGGTGGGCCACAGCTATGTGCACAGGGCAGCGTGTTACGCTGCGGCGACAGAATGGGGACCCCGACTGGGACTGGGTGACCACGCCAGTCTCGCATGGCATGGTAAGCCTGGGATGTTATGGCGGGAGCTGCGGCCTTTCCTTTTTTCTGGCCTGGGTGCTGGCCCGCCCGACATTCTAATCATCCACCTGGGGGGCAATGATTTGGGCCAGGTCACCGGCTTATCGCTTAAGCATGCGATTCGCGAGGACCTCGCCTACTTGCATTATGTCTGGCCTGCCACAACCCTGGTTTGGTCGGACATTGTCCCGCGCCATTCTTACAGAGGGGGCGTTAACCTCCTGGCCCTTGACCGCGCTAGGCGCGCGGTCAATAAGGCAATGGCGCGGTTTCTTGCCAACAGGGCTTGGGGACGGGTTAGTCATCACCCCGATATTAGTCTACAAAATTATGACTTGTACGCAGGGGATGGGGTCCATCTGTCGCGAGGAGGTATGGACCTCCTGTTGGGTGATTGGCGAGCAGGCCTGTTGACCGAGCTGACGGTCTGGGGGGGGGGCGTCAGGTCTTCTTTGAAGCCCCTCCGTGTGGCGGGTAGCACTGGTAAGGTAAACAGTATGACCCACAAGTATCCGGCAGGTTCGCAATTGACTGGACAACACTAGACAGGAATAAATTAGTTAAACGTTGTCCGGTCAACGACGAACCAGGCGATGGGGTGATGACGATTGCTAACCAGCATGCATCACCCCTGTGATTTCACGGATACGCGTCAGAGGGTGGGGTCATAAGTTAGTTATTGACTACGGTCAACAATTTGTTTGTTGTCAACAAACAAATTGATACAAATTGATACATTGTAACCAATTGCCGTTGGCAATTTTGGGGTGGTACCTTACCAGTGTTACTTCGGCCTGCTTGCCTTAGGAATTACGATTGGTCGTTTTACCAATGCAAATTTATAATTCGGACTAGGGCATTGAATCAATAAATGTGGCCCTATGCTGTTATCCACTTTCAATGTTGTCTGTGTCCGTTATTGGGGGGGTGCGCCTGCAATGCAAGCGCGGCGCCAAAATGGCCGCCGCGCCCTTTGCGGGCCCCCCCCCCACAGGACAGAGAATCCGGGTAGTTAGGGGCGTGGCCAACTCCCTTATAAAAGGGGTGGCCACGAGGCAGCCAAGCTGCCATTTTACCTCAGCGACGGAGCGGAGAAGTTTTTTCCCCTCCACCCCCTCCCTAGTGAACAGTGTGATATTATGGTCGCTTCGGGGCCGGGTGGGAATTTTTGGTTGGGACCCATATTGGCTCCGGGTCCTGGCTTTTTTGCCCATCCCACACTGTTGCTATGGTTTGATATAGGGGCTTTCTGTGTTCCTACTGTTGACTTGATCACATTGGCGGGTAGCACTGGTAAGGTAAACAGTATGACCCACAAGTATCCGGCAGGTTCGCAATTGACTGGACAACACTAGACAGGAATAAATTAGTTAAACGTTGTCCGGTCAACGACGAACCAGGCGATGGGGTGATGACGATTGCTAACCAGCATGCATCACCCCTGTGATTTCACGGATACGCGTCAGAGGGTGGGGTCATAAGTTAGTTATTGACTACGGTCAACAATTTGTTTGTTGTCAACAAACAAATTGATACAAATTGATACATTGTAACCAATTGCCGTTGGCAATTTTGGGGTGGTACCTTACCAGTGTTACTTCGGCCTGCTTGCCTTAGGAATTACGATTGGTCGTTTTACCAATGCAAATTTATAATTCGGACTAGGGCATTGAATCAATAAATGTGGCCCTATGCTGTTATCCACTTTCAATGTTGTCTGTGTCCGTTATTGGGGGGGTGCGCCTGCAATGCAAGCGCGGCGCCAAAATGGCCGCCGCGCCCTTTGCGGGGGCCCCCCCACAGGACAGAGAATCCGGGTAGTTAGGGGCGTGGCCAACTCCCTTATAAAAGGGGTGGCCACGAGGCAGCCAAGCTGCCATTTTACCTCAGCGACGGAGCGGAGAAGTTTTTTCCCCTCCACCCCCTCCCTAGTGAACAGTGTGATATTATGGTCGCTTCGGGGCCGGGTGGGAATTTTTGGTTGGGACCCATATTGGCTCCGGGTCCTGGCTTTTTTGCCCATCCCACACTGTTGCTATGGTTTGATATAGGGGCTTTCTGTGTTCCTACTGTTGACTTTGGTCACATTGGCAGGTAGCACTGGTAAGGTAAACAGTATGACCCACAAGTATCCGGCAGGTTCGCAATTGACTGGACAACACTAGACAGGAATAAATTAGTTAAACGTTGTCCGGTCAACGACGAACCAGGCGATGGGGTGATGACGATTGCTAACCAGCATGCATCACCCCTGTGATTTCACGGATACGCGTCAGAGGGTGGGGTCATAAGTTAGTTATTGACTACGGTCAACAATTTGTTTGTTGTCAACAAACAAATTGATACAAATTGATACATTGTAACCAATTGCCGTTGGCAATTTTGGGGTGGTACCTTACCAGTGTTACTTCGGCCTGCTTGCCTTAGGAATTACGATTGGTCGTTTTACCAATGCAAATTTATAATTCGGACTAGGGCATTGAATCAATAAATGTGGCCCTATGCTGTTATCCACTTTCAATGTTGTCTGTGTCCGTTATTGGGGGGGTGCGCCTGCAAAGATGTTGTGGTCCTCCTAAATGGTTGCGGGATTTTGTTTGATCCTAGGGGGAGGGGTGTTGTGTATTTAAGGAAATGTGTTTGCCATTTTGTCTTGTTGTGAAAGAGTTTAATATGTATTTGCTTTACTATGGTCCAAAGTCTTGCGAGACTTCGGGAGGGTTCTGAATGAGAACAAGGTTGTCAATTGTTCTAACGGTTTTTCCCAGTTATGATCAGAGATAGCTAAGGAATGTGAGGGTGTGTTGTTAGCTCTGGCCACCTATTTTTATTCCAAATAAAGTTGTGTGTTTGGCCTGTATTGCTGGCTGCTGCCTATTATTTCCAGAACACTAAACCTTGGGGCTCTCATGGTCATTTACCCGAGTATAAGCCAAGTCACCTTTTTGGGGCTAAAAACCTCGGCTTATACTCGAGTATATATGGTATGTGCTTCAGGCCTATGTGACAGAGGCGTCACCTACTGGGGGTTGTGAAAGGTGAGTTAGGGAAGATCCACCTGTAAGCTATGGTTAAATAAATGTGGCTGTACTAAAATTTCCTCTCTTTATGGACTTGTTTTTCTACAACTGGATGTCACATTGATTTGTGAATTATTTTTGCAAATATGGTAATAACAACAAGTAGTATTTACATAGCTCTTGAGAAAGTTCAAAGCACTTCCCACATGAATTATCTTGTCATGAGGACTTATACAAAGTTTTACTTGTATCATTCCCTCTATGTACTCTCTGTTGTGTAATCAAAAAAAGGTCATTGACAAAGAAAAGAAAGCCATCACTAAATTTGGAAGACTAAATTTGTGTTGCAGAAACAGAAAGAAACTTTAAGAAGAGGGGGGAATCCTCTAGGTCTAGGGGGATAAGAAACCTCCAGAGCAACACAGTAACGATGGAGCCTGCTCAGTGCTTGTGGCATGTTTATTTCTGATGGATGGGTAATGAAGAAACAGACAAAAAGGAAATCAAATGGAATATTCTCAAACAGGATACGGCTGGCTTACGGGAACCATTCTGCAATTTATCATCATAAAATATAATCTTTACTCTTATAGCTAACAGAACCTCACAATATATTTGTCAGTCAACTATGTAATCACGGGTAATAAGTAACTAACCAAATTGTTCTGTGGAATACCACTTAGCCCTCAGGATCAAACAATTTTTATTTATTTCAAAAAATCTATTTCATTATTTTATGCTGGCACTCAATAGAGTGAGCAAAAAGTATCAAAGTAAAACCACTCTAAAGGAACTAAAACTTCTGTTTGAAACATAACCAAAATAATCATAATGTAATAAAGTCAAACTAATTGTAATTTTAAAAATACAGTAGTGCCGGCAGCAGCAATACATAGCATCTTAGATAAAGTGCATAGAGCTTGAGTCTGACTAGAGCAATAAGTACAGGAAAGGAGGGTGCTTAATCCTTCTCCCCATGGCAAGTGGTCCTTGTCCCTCTTGGTTCCCTGGCCATGTTCATGTCCCCAAGGATGATCATTGCAGGCGCACCCCCCCAATAACGGACACAGACAACATTGAAAGTGGATAACAGCAAAGGGCCACATTTATTGATTCAATGCCCTAGTCCGAATTATAAATTTGTATTGGTAAAACGACCAATCATAATTCCTAAGGCAAGCAGGCCGAAGTAACACTGGTAAGGTACCACCCCAAAATTGCCAACGGCAATTGGTTACAATGTATCAATTTGTATCAATTTGTTTGTCAACAACAAACAAATTGTTGACCGTAGTCAATAACTAACTCATGACCCCACCCTCTGACGCGTATCCGTGAAATCACAGGGGTGATGCATGCTGGTTAGCAATCATCATCACCCCATCGCCTGGTTCGTCGTTGACCGGACAACGTTTAACTACTTTATTCCTGTCTAGTGTTGTCCAGTCAATTGCGAACCTGCCGGATACTTGTGGGTCATACTGTTTACCTTACCAGTGCTACCCGCCCATGTGACCAAAGTCAACAGTAAGAACGAAGAAAGACCCCTATATCAAACCATAGCAACAGTGTGGGATGGGCAAAAAAGCCAGGACCCGAAGCCAATATGGGTCCCAACCAAAAATTCCCACCCGGCCCCGAAGCGACCATGATCACACTGTTAACTAGGGAGGGGGTGGAGGGGAAAAAACTTCTCCGCTCCGTCGCTGAGGCAAAATGGCAGCTCGGCTGCCTCGTGGCCACCCCTTTTATAAGGGAGCTGGCCACGCCCCTAACTACCCGGATCCTCTGTCCTGTGGGGGGGGGCCCGCAAAGTGTGCGGCGGCCATTTTGGCGCCGCGCTTGCATTGCAGGCGCACCCCCCCCAATAACGGACACAGACAACATTGAAAGTGGATAACAGCAAAGGGCCACATTTATTGATTCAATGCCCTAGTCCGAATTATAAATTTGTATTGGTAAAACGACCAATCATAATTCCTAAGGCAAGCAGGCCGAAGTAACACTGGTAAGGTACCACCCCAAAATTGCCAACGGCAATTGGTTACAATGTATCAATTTGTATCAATTTGTTTGTCAACAACAAACAAATTGTTGACCGTAGTCAATAACTAACTCATGACCCCACCCTCTGACGCGTATCCGTGAAATCACAGGGGTGATGCATGCTGGTTAGCAATCATCATCACCCCATCGCCTGGTTCGTCGTTGACCGGACAACGTTTAACTACTTTATTCCTGTCTAGTGTTGTCCAGTCAATTGCGAACCTGCCGGATACTTGTGGGTCATACTGTTTACCTTACCAGTGCTACCCGCCACACGGAGGGGCTTCACAGAAGACCTGACGCCCCCCCCAGACCGTCAGCTCGGTCAACAGGCCTGCTCGCCAGTCACCCAACAGGAGGTCCATACCTCCACGCGACAGATGGACCCCATCCCCTGCATACAAGTCACAATTTTGCAGACTAATATCGGGGTGATGACTAACCCGTCCCCAAGCCCTGGTGGTGAGAAACCGCGCCACTGCCTTATTGACCGCGCGCCTAGCTCGGTCAAGGGCCAGGAGGTTAACGCCCCCTCTGTAAGAGTGGCGCGGAACAATGTCCGACCAAACCAGGGCTGTGGCAGGCCAGACATAATGCAAGTAGGCGAGGTCCTCGCAAATCGCATGCTTGAGCGATAAGCCGGTGACCTGGCCCAAATCATTGCCCCCCAGGTGGATGATTAGAATGTCAGGCGGGTCAGCCCCCAGGCCAGAAAAAAGGAAAGGCCGCAGCTCCCGCCATAACATCCCAGGCTTACCGTGCCATGCGAGACTGGCGTGGTCACCCAGTCCCAGTCGGGGTCCCCACTCTGTCGCCGCAGCGTAACGCGCTGCCCTGAGCACATAGCTGTGGCCCACCAGCCATACTGTCACCGGTGTAAAACGACACCCAGGGTCTATAAGAAATTGAGAAAAAGGAAGGTAAGGTGACTGGATTGGTACTCATGGCGGGAGTGGGCGCACATAAAACTGAAAACATTGTGAGCCCCACCTCCCCATGCTACGTATGTCAGCCCCAGAGTACCCAAAAGTAGCCGCTGTAGAGGCTGCGCCAATACGGAACGAATGTGTGCCAGAACGGGCACCCGGTAGTCCCACCCTGGTGAGGGCTCTGGCAGTCACCTTCCAAAACTGAAATTTAGTAAGGGGAGACCCATCTTGGTGACAGAAAAACGGGCCGTGGTGCATGCCACGCAGTGCCAGGTATTCCTGTAGGGCACCAACCGGACAGATGTCTGCCAAAGAACACCGTAGCAGTCTTACTCCACTGCCTACGCCATGCTGATCTGTTTTAGAGGAGCGAATCCTCAACTGGGCCCAGTCTTTGGCAACATATACATCTCCGCGTTCCAGTGCCCTACCACTTGCATCCGCCTTAGACAGCATCACGAGTTCGCTGATGCGGAGCGCTCCAAAAAACGCCACCGTAGTGGCTGCATGCAATTGGGCTGCCTCATAATGATCAAAACAGAGGCCTGGCCAGCCCCGGGCCAACTGGGTAAGAACCCCTGGGGAAATAGGGTGCCGGTCATCCGGGCAACGCCCGCGCTCGCGCACCCACCCCTCCAAAACGTGTCTCACACGGAAGTCAGAGGTGGTATCCACATGACCCCCTACTTTGGCCATAAAAGCCAACGCCGAGAGCTTGGATGCTATGGTGCGAGGTGCAAGGCCCTGTGCATGCAGGTGAACCATGAACCGCAGAACATGGTCCACCGGGATGGGCCAGGTCTCTGGCCATTGAAATCGAGTAGCAAAAGCCCTATACAAATTGAATGCTTGTTGATACGCCTTACGCGTGCGTGGCGCTAGTGACAGGCCAATCGCCCGGTTCACCTCTCCTTGCCAATAGTCCATATCTCGTCCGGGAGTGGCGAGGGAAATTCCTCCGCATCCGGGGCCAAGGCGCGGAACCGGGAGATCTGCAGGCGGGACAAAGCGTCAGCAATATCGTTATTAACCCCTGGGACATGCCTGGCCCTGAACAAGACGTTGAGGCGCAGGCAGCGCAGCACAAAATGGCGCACTAGATCCATGACCCTGGGCGATTTAGAAGTCTGTGCATTGACAATGTGCACCACGGCAGCATTGTCGCACCAGAAATGCACCACCGAATTAGCCCACTGTTCGCCCCATAGCATCAAAGCCCCCAGAATGGGAAAAAATTCCAGGTATGTGAGATCCCGCAGGCGACCTGTGCCTGCCCATGCCGGTGGCCACCCACCATAGGCCCACTTCCCATTGAAGTACATCCCATAACCCAGGGATCCTGAGGCATCAGACTGGATCTGGAAATTGGGGGATGCCAGGAGGTCAGACCTCCAAAATGAGACCCCATTAAACTCCCTCAGGAATTGCAACCAGACAAACATGTCTGCCCTGATACCCCGGGTAAGCCTGACTCTGTGGTGGGGCCTGGATAACCCTGCCATGGCGTCGCATAAGCGCCGGGCGAAAGCCCTGCCCGGTGCGACCACCCTGCAGGCAAAATTGAGGTGCCCATGTAGCACCTGCAGTTCCCTCAGGGATGCCTTACGCTTAGCCAGCAATTCCGAGATAAGGGTCACTATCCTGGACACCTTATCACCCGGTAACCTAGAAGCCTGTACTACTGTATCAATCTCAACCCCCAGGAATACTAGTTTGGTCGACGGGCCCTCGGTCTTTTCGGGCGCTAAAGGGACACCCAGTTCCTGCATTAGCGTCTGAAATGTATTGAGGAGACGTGCACACGTGTCCCAGCCCCGTTCACCCCCGAATAAAAAGTCATCCAGGTAATGGGCTACAGACCGGGACCCTGACCTGCGGACGAAAGCCCACTCTAGGAAGGTACTAAAACGCTCGAAAGCCGAGCATGATATGGAGCAGCCAAAAGGCATGGCCTTATCAAAATAATACTCCCCTCTACACTTAAAACCCAGCAATTCAAAGTCGCCCGGGTGCACCGGCAAGAGGCGAAAAGCTGACTTAATGTCGCACTTGGCCAGCAAGGCACCCGGGCCACACGAGCGCACCATGCGCAGCGCATGGTCGAACGATGTATACCTGACCGAACAAAGGTCATCAGGTATCGCATCGCTGACCGATCGGCCGGCTGGGTAGGACAAATGATGAATAAGGCGAAACTCACCTAGGGACTTTTTAGGAACCAAACCCAATGGTGAAACCTTAAGGTTGGGAAAAGGGGGTGCGGGAAAAGGTCCGGCGACCCTGCCCGCGTCTAACTCCTTTTTAATGCTGGCCTCGGCTACCTCCTCCCTTCCTCTGAGGGATAAAAGGTTGGGAGCATCCTGAGGAGATCTATCACCCATAAAAGGGATACGAAATCCCTGCTTAAAACCTTGGAGGAGGTACTCCCTGTCCTCTCCCCTTGGGTACGATGCGAGCCAGCGCTCCAGCATGTCCACCTTAATTGGGGAGGGGGCCTTTCGGAGAACTAGTTCCATCCGTGGCAGGCTTGCCAGCCCACTGTCCACCCCTCCCTCTGCCTCGCACCCCCCCAGGCTTGGGACAAGCAGAGGCTGCATGGGGACCAGAACATGTGGGACACTCATGCTTATACCTGCAGTTCTTCCGACTGCAGGAACCATTGGACGAGAAAGTCCAGCACAGCAGGCGGGCTGGAACCCCCTGCCCCGCCATTTGGCGGGTAACCTGCGCTGGAGCTGCTCGCTGGACCGCATGTCCACAATGGTATCTATCCCCCGGGGCAGGACGTGTGGGTGTCATATACAAGAGCCACAGTCTCTGGCACGGCTCATCCCATCTCATCTCGGGGTGCAGGGGAATCCTCATACGGAATTCCTCATCATATGCTAGCCATGAGGGGCCCGGGAAATCTACCATCGCCCTGTATATGTTGTCCAAATATTGGACCATGGGAATAGCTAGATCCGGCCGCGCCCTCAAATACACCGCCATGTATATCAAATAAGCGGGGAGCCAGTTAGCCCAGGTACGCGGCGGCTTACGGCGGCGTGCCTGCTCCTTGTCCTTCTCATCCTGACCCTCCCTTTCTTCCTTAGTGGGCTCTCTGTTCAGGAGTGAGAAGATATCCACGTACTCCCCTCTCCATATCTTTTCTCTGGTAGCCTGAGCCAAGTGATCACCCAATGGCAGGGAATACCCTGCCGTCGGCAAAGCCGAAAAGGGGATAGCTGGCCTACCCAAAGGGGCATGAGTTAACCCTGCCACCCCAAGTACGTTCCCAGCAGTGTAAGAACCAATGCCCACCCCAGCGGGCATGGTGGCAGTAGTTGTCGCCGGGTGGGTCGCCAGCGGCGTAGCCCCTGCACCACCCGCGCGAGGCCAAGGCCCCTGAAAGGTCCCCCCTATATTGGGAATGTGTGTGGATGTACTCGTTTGCACCATATACTCACATGCTGCACCCCCGCGGGCCGCCCCCAACGGGGGTTCCGGCCCACTGGGGGCGTCGGAGCTCACGACCGATGTAGAGCTCATCACCGGGGCTTGACCCGCGCCAGGTTGCTGGCTGGGGAGCTGCGAGGCAGTGGCCGGAGCCGCGCCACCCGCCTGCAGCAGCTCAACCCTCCCCGCCGGCCGTTGTCCTGCTGCCGATAGCGCCTCCAAAGGTACCCCGAAAGGGGCACCTGCCTGACTGGCCCGGGCCAAAGACTCCTCTAAGGCCGCAATACGGGCCAGTAAGGTGTCTACAGTAACCATGGGTAAAGAGCCGGCCGGCCCACCTGACCCTTGCATGGGGACAGTTCCCTGCACCCCATGGCCCAGATATGGCCATTGGCCAGGGCCGAAGCCCGGTAGGGCTGGTGAGGAAACCTGCCAAGGCGGGGCACCGGGCCACCCCCCAAGGCTAGAGGGCCCCGGGAGAGGCTGCGGCCCAGAAGTAGTCGGCCCAACGGGTTGGGCGGAAGGAGGAGCGGTGTCCACCGCTCGCGGGCCGCGGGCCGGAGCGCCCTCCGCGCCCGCACTCTGAACGGGCCAAGGTGCGATAGACCCCAAGCCACTAGCCCCGGCCGGGGATGGCAAAGGTGGCTGTTGAGGAGGCGGCACCACGGTCCTCCGACCTGGGTTGCGCCTCCTAACAGCCCGAGCTGAATTCGCAGCAGCCTTCTTTTTGGAAGGCATCTCGAGCAAAAAAGGGAAGCTAGCTAAGCAAAATCGACCCAAAAGGCTTCCCGGCAATACCAACGAGCGACGGAGGTGCGGGGGAAAAAACTTCTCCGCTCCGTCGCTGAGGCAAAATGGCAGCTCGGCTGCCTCGTGGCCACCCCTTTTATAAGGGAGCTGGCCACGCCCCTAACTACCCGGATCCTCTGTCCTGTGGGGGGGGGCCCGCAAAGTGTGCGGCGGCCATTTTGGCGCCGCGCTTGCATTGTCACTGCTGCACTGACTGTGTCATCAAACACAGAAGCAGAGCAACAGCCAAAAGTGTTTTATCTCTAATTTAACAAATGCACTCCCAAATTTGGGATTTATTGGCAATGAATGAATGAGCCATTCAAGATTCAAAACAAGACAAATGTGTGCACACACCTTTTCATGGTATTGCCCTTACATAAGAACATAAGAACAGCCTTGCTGGAACAGACCACAATCCATCCAGTCCAGCATTCTGTCTCACACAGTGGGTCACCATTTATTTCAGGGTATTCCCAAGCAGATGCCTTCACCTGCTTAGGATTCCCTGAAAATGGCATTGAGATATATCCTGCCTATCTCTCCAACCCAGAATTTGTCCTTAGGTATCCATAATTATAGCCATTGATACCCTTGTCCTCCATGAACTTGTCTAATCCTTTCTTAAAGCTGTCAAGATTGTCAGCTGTCACCTCTTCTTCTGGCAGGGAGTTCTATAGACCAGTGATCCTCTGGGTAAAAAAGTACTTTCTCTTCTTTGTATGTATGAAGTACCCAAAAGCTTAATGGAGTGCCCCCTAGTTCTAGTGTTGTCCAATAGGGAAAACAGTTTTTCCTTATCTACTTTGTCTACACTGTGCATGATTTTATCAACTTCAATCAGGTCACCTCTTAGACGCCATCATTCAAGAGTGAAGAGGCCCAACCATTGCAGCCTCAGATGGTAAGGAAGGTGTTCCAGTCCCCTAGTCATTCTGGTTGCCCTCCTCTGCACTTTTTCCAGCTCTATAATATCCTTCTGGAGGTATGGTGACAAGAACAGTACACAGTATTCTAGACGGGGCCTCACCATAGATTTATAAAGAGGCAAAATGACACTTGCTGACTTATTTTCTATACCCTTCCTAATGATCCCTAGCATTGAGTTTGCTTTTTTCACTGCTGAGGCACACTGGGTTGACACCTTCATTTTGCTGTCCACCATGACACCAAGGTCCCTTTCCTGGTTTGTCGCAGAGAGTTCAGACCCCATCAGTTTATAAATGTAATTGGTGTCAAGAGATCCCTCAGGAGCTCCTCACAATCTCTCACAGTTTTCACTACCCTGTATAATTTAGTGTCATCAGCAAATTTGGCTACCTTGCTATTTACTCCTACTTCTAGATCATTTATGAAGATGTTGAAAAGCAGGGGTCTCAGTACTAAACCTTGGGGGACCCCACTCTTTACTTCCCTCCACTTGGAGAAGTGTCCATTTAGTGCTACCCTCTGTTTCCTATCCCTTAGTCAGTTGCTGATCCAGGACAAGACCTGTCCCTTTATTCCATGACTGGTAAGTTTATTCAAGAGCCTTTGGTGTGGGACCTTGTCCAAAGCCTTCTGAAAGTCCAGATAAACAATGTCAACTGGATCCCCCTTATCCACATGCTTGTTGACACTCTCAAAAAATTTCAACAGATTAGCAAGGCATGATTTGCCCTTGCAAAAGCCATGTTGGCTCTCCTTTAGCAGCGCCTTCTCTTCTATGTGCCTATTAATTCTATCTTTTAGGATAGTTTCCACCACTTTACCTGGGACACATGTCAAACTGACCAGTCAGTAATTTCCTGGATCACCCCTGGATCCTTTTTTGAAAATTGGTGTTACATTCGCTACCATCCAGTCATCAGGCACAAAGCCTGATTTGAGGGAAAGATTATATATTTTGGCTAGGAGATCAACAATTTCATCTTTAAGTTCCCTGAGAACTCGTGGATGGATGCCATATGGTCCTGGTGCCCTTTGTAGTCCTAATTTGTTTCAAAACAAAGAATACATTCATGCCTTCTTTTAAAGTGAAACATGCCTTATTTAATTGTCTTGCATTACAATGGGGCATTTTAAACCCCCCTAAGAAGGATTTGTTGCCAAATCCATACTAAGGTAGACCTGCAAAGGAAAAGGTTCAACAAACTGTGTAAAAGCAAACTTATTGCAAATGTCAAAGCTCATGGGGATTTGCCCCCCCCCCCCCCCCCCGGGGAAGCGACGTACACAGATGATGGATTTAAACATGGGCCACTCTACTGAATAACACAGTAATTACTGCACTGGGTAAAATAGTGTATGTGGTGTGCAACAAGAATATGCTAATATAGCCATGGGAGGAATAATCCACGGGCAGAAGGAAACGGTACACTAGCATGGAGACATGCAGTGCGAGAAAATTAGAGGCTTCAGTGTAAGCCTGACTGATTATCAGGTAAATCCAGGAACCATTAGGCACACCCCTAGGTAATGTCGTTCCATCTCCTGAACAACTCTAGCCCATACCCAATGGCATGGTGGGATTTACAGTAATACAGCTGCACTAATCGCCAAAGGTGACCTGTCGGACCTCCAGAAACACTCAACCTGGGAACAATGTGGGGTGGCCAAAAAAACCTACAATGCCAGGGCCAATAAGGCATGGCAAAGAAATTTCCCACTCAGCCATGAAGCGGCCAGAAATCACACTGCAGCCTGGGTGCCGGGGGTGGGGGTGGGGGTAGAAGCTTCTCCAGCAAGTTAGGTAAGAAGGGCAAGGCAGGGAGGAGCCACCCCTTAAATAGCTGTGTTGACTCCTCCCTGACTGGAAGGAGCGCAGACATGTGCTCCCATCTCTTTGGGGGAGGCACAAGCAAAGCGCACACTGGGGCATGTGCTTGCAGCGCACATCCATCCCCCCCCCAGTGAAGAGACATACTCAGGTGATGGATTTAAACATGGGCCACTTTATTGAATAACGCAGTAAATAATCAAATCAAATCTATAGTGTTACAGCCAAAGGCTAGACAAAGTGTACCAGATAGCACAACCATTTCAGCGTCACATATGGAATAAAAGGATTTCCAACACACCGAGCTTATACAGTAAAATGATAAAAATTAAAAATTTGTTTGAGAATCCTATGATACACACCATAATATTTAACTTGGTCTAACTGTCCTACGTTCTCAATAGCATATTTTAACACTAGAGGCTCACTATTTGCTGAGCACTATTGGGATCATAGGGCATGGATCACCATTCTTTTACGAATTCAAGTTGTTTTCCACGCAAACCTGGTGATAGCGGCCATTATTTCCTTGGAACTGTCACACAGTAAGTACTGCACTGGGTAAAATAGTGTGGGTGGTGAGTGACAAGAATATGCCAATGTAGCCATGGGAGGAATAATCCACGGGCAGAAGGAAATGGTGCACTAGCACAGAGACATGCAGTGCGAGAAAATTAGAGGCTTCAGTGTAAGCCGGACCGATTATTAGGTAAATCCAGGAGCCATTAGGCACACCCCTAGGTAATGCCATCCCAGCTTCTGAACAACCTGAGCCCATACTCAATGGCATGGTGGGATTTAAAGTAATACACCTGCTTTCCTTGGGAGAGGAAAGCGGTATATATATATGATGTAAATAAATAAATAAACATGTGGGGAAGGGGACCAATCCCATGACCCACCCCAGCCCGACCGATCATATTGGGTGATACCCAGTGTAGGAAGAGAGAAAAGCAACACCTACCCGCCCCCTCCCGGGTGTGTGAGGAGAAAAAGAATCAAAACATGAGAATACAATAATGTGTGGAGGTAGAGAGGATCAGGGACCAGTAGAAGGGGCCCTAGGTGAAGGGCAAGGAGTGGGGGTGCCAGGGAGGATCAGGCGGAGGTGCCACATGCAGGAGGGGTGGAGCGGGAAAGAGCCATGGCCGAGCAAGAGGGGGTCGCATGAGGGCCTGAACAGATAGGACACTCGTGCTTCTACTGGCATTGTTTTTTAGCACAACAGCCCTGAGCAGCAAACTCCCAACAGAAAGTGCACGGTTGTGAACCCACAACCTCAGAAGGGGTGGGAAGAGAGGGGGCTGGTTGCTGCTGGACCAAGTGACCACAGTCATAGCAGTCACCAAGTGCTGGGCATGAAGGGGTCATAAATTGGAGCCAAAGCTGGGAATGCGGCTTGTCCCAACGCAGTTTGGGCCAGATTGCCACCCTCATGTAAAGGTTTTCATCGTAGGCCTTCCAGGACTCACTGGGAAAATCTACATAGGCACGGTAAATTAAATCAAGAAAGTGAATAAGTAGGAGGGTCAGTGAAGGGCAAGCCCAAAAGGAAATCCCTGAATACATCAGGAAAGCGGGGAGCCAGTTGGCCCAAGTTCATGGAGGCTTCTTGCGTCTGGCAAAATTGGGCTTAGTGATCTCGCGGTTAAGAAGGCCAAAAAAGTCGACATACTCCCCACAGAAAATCCTGTCCCTAGTGGCTTGGAGAAGATGGTTGCCAAGGGGAAAGGACAGCTCACCAGGAGGGAGGGAAGAGAGGGGGACGGAACTATGATCAGGGCCGACTGGGCCACAGGAGGGTCAGCCAAAAGCAGAGTGCAGGTCTGGCACAGTCAGTTGGGGGGCAGGCAGCCGGGGACGACTGGGCCACAGGAGGGCCAGCCAGAAGCAGAGTGCAGGTCTGGTACAGTCAGTTGGGGGGCAGGCAGCTGCCAGACAGAGGGCCAGGGAGATGGCCTGGGGGGGGCAGTGAGGGACAGAAGTGGTGACAGTTCCATGGATCGGCCAGCATCATAGATGTCCGTAGCCAAGGGGTGGATAAGGTACGGGTGGAGAAAATGAATTAACTTGACCAGAATATTCACCTGCACCCAGGGCCGTTGGCCCAGGGAGGGCAGGGCATGGGTGACTGGAAGATGGGTGGTGCTCAGCAGGAAGCAAGGCAGGAAGCAAGGTAGGGTGCCGGACACCCCAGGAAGGGTTTCAGGGAGTGGAGCCTCGGGGGGGGGACTGCTCAAAATGGGATCCACAATGGAGCGTCAGTTGGCCCCAGGGGCAGACCGGGGAGGGGGACTCAGTGCCAGAGGCGACTAGGGGGTAGGGCAGCACTGGAGGGCAGAGAGGCCAGGGGCATGCCGTAAGACAAGCAGAGGCCCAAGTCAAGGCACGGTGCGAGGTGTAGTGCCAGGACCGGTGGGGCAGGAGACTCTCCTCGCTTTGGCCATGGGGGCCAAAGGGAAGGGGCCAATGTGAGAGGTAAGGAAAAAAACTCTCAGCTCGGACCCAGAGAACTTGCCAGGGAGGAACAGAAGCTTCTCCGACAAGTTAGGTAAGAAGGGTGAGGCAGGAAGGAACCACTCCTTAAATAGGAATGTGGGCTCCTCCCTGCCCAACTGGAAGGAGTGGTGATGTGCACTCCTGTCTCTTTGGGGGAGGCACAGGCAAAGTGCACGCTGGGGGCACAAGCTGCCAGTGCATGTCCAAAACACAACTTGCCTTGAGAATTCATACATTTGCAAATTGCATAGAAAATTTGGGACAAATCATTTGCACAAACAGCAGTGCACACATTTTATAACTGAAGGAGCACATACAAAACTCATTTGAGTCCATAGAGGAAATGCACCAATAAATGAGCAAAATCTTTTTACACAGCTTGGTGCAATCAAAAACAAAATAACATCACCATCATCTGGCACCAGTGAACTGAAAATTAATTTTATTGGATTACATTAATTAAGTACACTCCCTTTTCAGGTTCTGGAGCTCTAGGGATCAGTTGATTTTTGGCATTGGAGTATTAGACCAGCCAGCATAATGCATTGGAATAAATAATATTTTGATGCCAATTTTCAACAATTATTGATAGAGCAAGGCAGGCGTTCTGTGTTTCTATCACTCGGAATTGAAAAACTGGACAAAATTATTTTATCTGATTTTACTTTATGTTTATTTGATTCTGTGTTTTCTGTCTTTTGTTTCTACCTTGTCTGCATCACAAATACTCATTTGAGCATGGAGTAATTTCACACCCTGCAAGACTTCAAAATAACTGAGGTCAGAAAGCACTCCCAGATTCAAACAGTGTAAACTATTTTTGTGCAGTGTTGGTAAAGGGGTGGGGAGAGAGTAAACTGTTTTACTGCCACTGCTCACCAAAGTTCAGCCATACAGTAGCAAAAATGGACAGAAAGCAAACAATTGGTATAACACAGTATAAATGTTAGCTATAATGAACATATATTAGAATCACCTTTGAACAGAATTTGTTGATTATTCATCTTGAATTAGATTTAACAGCATACAGATTTCCATCTACATATGCTTGGAAATGGTAAGAATTTTTGAATCTTCCTTGAAATGTTCACTGAACTGAAATAATTACTGTGAAGAAGACAAAGGTTGCATTTATACATGTACCAAATTGGCAGTAAAGGCTGATTTTTTGTGCACATCTGTGCTTGTTTTAATCAGAGTGGAATACCTTAGTGCAACCAGAAGTATCGGACATACCGTATACTTTCTTCACTGTCAAAGAAAATTGCTGATCATTTTGTTAGGTGGCTTGTTCCAGGAAGCTGACATTTCAAATGAAGCCTTTTCTCCCATTTAAAAACACTTCTGGTGCCACCATAAATAAAAATGGTTCCATTAAAATACAGTAATATTAAGTAGTAGCATAGGGAAGTAGAATGTTGGAGGGGAAAGAGCAGAGAGGGCAAGGCTTTTAACTCAAATACCTGAAACTATTAAGAAGTACAAGAAGTGGGAAAGTGGAACCCCACCCTCCTGGAACCACCAGCTGGATGTGTGTGTGTTTTTTCACCCCTGTCGCAAAAAGAAGCCTGTGGGGCATGCCTATATGATGCAGTGTGCCCACCCCATGAGGGGCTTGCTTAGCATTGTTCCCACAACGACCATGCAGCACTCAATCAGACCTCTTTGTTGGGGGTGGAATTGGTGCCCATCTGTTGTGTTTGGAATAATGTGCCTTTAAGTAATGTAACACTCGAATGAGTGGATGTAACAATCACCAACTGTAACACTGTAACCTTCTGTATGAGGACGCGAGCTAGTGACCACTAGGGGCAACAGCGAGCACCTAGCTCACATGGTTCCAATTCCCCAAATACCTACAGCCGCGGGAAGATTCCCGCCACTACCTCACCTGGACAAGAAGGGCGTGACAGAGAGTGACGTCACGCAGACAGTAGCCAATGGGCTACCGAGGAGCCACATTCAAATGTATAGCCACTGTATATATTGAGCTGTTCGTCCGCCATTACCACATGTTCCCCCTGACCATCATGCAATAAAGATGCGTTAAGCCAGGCTTTCGGCTGCATCCTTTCTAAATAGAACAAACCTATATATATATGGAGGGGATTTTTGTCTAGGTTTTCTGTTATTCTTTTATCAATTCTAAGATGTGTGTGGGGGGGGTGGGGGGAGGCATGCTTTGGTGACATCTTTGGGATGTTTAATAATTCTTTTCCATGATACATGTAACTGCTTCTAGAAACTCTCAGAAGGCTCTGTGGATACATCTGTCTTCTCTTCTTGAACCCAAACCTCCATGTACATATAGGAGACAGTTTGCATTGGGAGTGTTTTTCACTTGGATCATCAACCAACCTTATAGGTATGCTTTTAGTTTTGTAAAAATGAACTCTACAACATTTTCAGTTCTCAGTTACTTATAAAAAATAAACAAAAGAGCAGAGTCCTTTTTTTCTTTTAAGGAAACATTAAGCTGGCTAGAAACATTAAAGCTTTTTTTTTTGCTTTTGTAAAGTTTCAGACACTGTTCTTCCAGCTTCTTCTTGCTTATTATCCTTCTGCATATGCACACAAACAAAAAAATGACCCTGAGCAAGCAGGGTTCCAGCTGGGATGTTCCACTATAGACCATTGCTTGGTGCTCCAACATCTGGCAGACAAATATACCAACCGTTCTGGTATGAATTTATATGCAGCCTTTATTTATTTTAAGGCAGCTTTTGACAGTATCAAGGGTCAGACTTTTGGACATCCTGCTCAGATCCTCCGTTGATAAAAAAAACCCTCTGCTCTTAATCTACAAGTTATATGATAAAACTGGCCTCAGAGTGAGATGCAACCAGGGAGGGGATCTTTCTGATTTCATACAAACAACAAAGGGGTTGAATCAAGGATGTATTTTGGCTCCACTGATTTCAAACATTTACATCAATTCTCTGATTAAAACTCTTCAGAGAGTTGATGTTCCTGCCCCCAACTGGCTGATAGCCACCTCCCAATTCTCCATTATGTGGATGATGCAGTTCTTTTCTCCCTGTCTCCCAGAGGAATGAAGCGGGCATTAAGAACCCTGGCCTCCTACTGTAATGAAGAGCAATTAATAATCAATTATGACAAATCTAAAGTCTTACTCTTCTCCAATAAAAGACAAAAACATAAATGGACCATTGACTCCCATGAATTAGAACAAGTCAAATGTTTAAAATATCTGGGCATATTATTTCTAGGAAATTTCTGGGCATATTATTTCTAGGAAATCAACAGCTGAGGTAAACTATGCCACCTCTAATGCCCAGAAAAGTTCACATGTAATAATAAAATTTTACAAGCAGCAGGGGCCAAATTATATCCCAGTTGCAATTAAACTGTTTATGGCAAAAACAGTCACCCAACTTCTCTATGGGATACAACTAGGCCCATACTCAAAGTTAAGGGCTTATGAAATTATTCAATCAAATTTCCTTAGGGCTCTGTTTGGAACCCCCCAAATGCACTTCCAGCACAGTTTTGAGGCTGGAAGCAGATGTGACAAGTATTAAGGCCCAGGCCTGGATCAGAATCTTAATCTCAGGATTTAATACCATGTTTGACCCATCATGTCTGGTGCCCTTGCTGCTGTCAGACAGCTACCAATCATGTTGGCACCATACCTGTGTACAAGAGCTTCATAGTCTCAGCATTTCTCCTAAATATTTGGGCCAATTAACTCTTGGGAAAGCAAAATCTTTAGTAAAAGAAAGAATAATGGACATTGATTGGCAAAATGATATTGCCAACAATTCAGAGGTCTATCATCAACTTTTAGACAGCTGTAAACCCACCATTGCAGGTATAATCTCTCTTTAAGCAAATACAGATGTGCCTTTTCTAGAGCTCCTTTTGATGCGCTCTCCTCAGTACTTTTGGCAGGAAGATTTAAAGGGACTCCTTATCCATAGAGACATTGTCCCTGTGGATCCAGGGAGTTAGAAACCCTGGCCCACATCCTATTATGTCACCCTTTTTATGATGTCTCAAGAGACGCTTTAATTACTCCAGTTGTTTCTAAATTTGTGGGCCATAATGATAGATTTAATGTTAATTTTCTTCTAAAGGATGCAAATTTTACACTTATGCACCAGGTAGCCAAATATTTTTATCAAGCCACTCAATTACATAAAACTTTTAACTAAAGGATATTCTATAAAGTTTTACTGCTTTTTCTTATTGTTAACAAACTGTGAAACCTTTTCTATTGTTAACAAAGTGTGATATCTTTCCCTATTGTAAAGACTGGTCAAAGACCCTAATAAAGTGGGTGTGTGCTTTATCATGTATTCCTCATTTTAATCTTTGGGAACTGCCTTGGGTCTCTTCGCAAGGAAAAAGACAGCCTACAAATGAGACAAAATAAATAAATTACCATTTTGTCCTCTGTTTTGTAATAAAATATTGGAGAAAAATTGATTGATATATTTTCTCCTCCCTACTTTTCATTTGCCTGCTTCTGGAAAATAATAGAAATGGTTATTTCTAATATGTTGGAAACAAACCCACCTGAATGTTCACTGTTGATAGCCTTTTTGTACAAAACAAAACACTCTCCAATTCATTTTATTGTTGCCTCAGCTCCCATGGCAACGTGAGACTCAGCATGCACCAGCACTCGAATGGCATAATATTTCTCCTCCATCATTTAGTAAGGCCACACCAAGACTATAAAAGTAACTGAAAAAGGCAGTTCCACAGCAGAAGAAATGATACTATCCCCAGTTAAGTTATTGTTGTAATACAACTCACTTATACCTTAGTTATTACAAAGTGGAATTGATTGCAAGCAAAGACTGGCAATAACAATGTACAAAGAACTACTTATATAACTGCTTTGTGCAAAACTGGGCACAAGAACCTTTCTGTAATATTCCTTCCCATAAAAGCCAGGAAACTTGTTGTGTGACAAACACAACCATAATAGCCAGTGATTCTTTTCATACCTTTTCAACTAAGAGGAGTGTTGTGGCAACAATATGGCTGTCACGCTGTTGGCCAGCCCCGCCCCCTTAGATATGGGCACCTGGGGCTCAGCGGTGTGTGTGTGTGTGTGGCTGCATCTCTTATAAAAGGGGTGGCCACGCTCACACCTGCCGCCATTTTGTGGATCGGCTGGGCCAAGAGTGCGCTTGCTCCTGCTCCAGCTGATCCTTTTGGAGCTCGACTGCCGAATGACACCTGAGCTATTTGGGCAGCCTTTACAAGGCCTGGCGGGCACGCTATGGCCCCGAAGAGAAGGGCACCATCCGGGCCTCCCGCCGCACAGTGCAGCTTAGCCCCTCAGGCCCAGGACACACCCATGTGGGCACAGACTAGCCGAGCCCAAGTGGCATCACCGACCCCCAGCGTTGGGCCTCCCCCGAGCCAGAGGGCTCAGGCCAGGCCTGCGTGGTCATCCCCTCTTTGGGCCTTGCCCCCCTCTAGGCCTTCTGGCCCTCCAGGGCCTCCTGGGGAATCTGGACTCCCTGCTGGGCCTACCCAACAGCCCCCAGGGGCCGCCAAATTAGTTGACCCACGGCCGCTATTGGCCCGCATTGCAGCCCTGGAGCGCACCACGGGCATTGGGCCGCTGCCCGATGATTGTTGGGTGGCAGGGCAGCCTGTCTTAGGTGGGTTGCCTCAGGCCGAAGCTGAGTGGCTGCAATTGGCTGCTCAATTACAGCATCGGGTCGAGCTGTTGGAGGCCGCGCGGCCTACTCTGCGTGGCCAACCTCAGCTCCCCGACCACCCCCACCAAGCAGGCTCGGCTCAGGCAGGTCATCCTGGTGAAGGAGGATCATCAGGTCCGTCGAGCTCAAATGCGTTCCCAAGCTCTGATGCCCCTCACCAGCCGGAACCCCCGGTGGGAGCGGCTGGGGGGGTGCAGCGTGTGAGTATGGCAGTCAAATTAGATCACACAGTGCTTCTGCTACTTCCACGATTGGCGTTCAATGGCCTTGGCCTCAACAGGTGCCTAACGCCTTACCGACCCCTGCGCCGGCTGCTCCTGTTACACAGGTTAACACGTGGAGAGCTCCTTATCCTCCTGTCCCACCTGGGGTACCACTAGCAGGACCCAATGTACTGTACCCGGTATGGTCGTACAGCCCTCCTGTTAATGCTGCTTACCATTCTGTCCTGGCATCTGCCATGCCTACTGCCGGTTACTCCCTGCCCCTTGGTGACCATCTTTTGCCGGCCACCAGGGATAAAATATGGCGTAGAGAATACGTGGACATTTTTAGTTTGCTTAACAGGGAAACCTACCAGGGAGAAGGAACGAGTGGACGATCAGGACAAGGAACTGCCCCGTCGTCGCAAGCCCCTGCGTACTTGGGCCAATTGGCTGCCAGCCTACCTGATATACGCTGCTGTGTAACTGAGGGCTCGCCCGGATCTGGAGATTCCCATGATACAATACTTGGACACAATATACAGGGCATATGTGGATTTCCCTGGCCCATAATGGCTTGCGTATGATGAGGAATTTAGAATGTGGGCCGCTCTTCATCCCAAAATGTGCTGGGATGAACTGAATCAACTCTTATGGCTACTATACATGATGCCTTCCCAGCCCGCAGCCGGGGACTGCTATCACTGCGGTCATGCGGTACAGCAGCCCAGCATTGCAGTCTCCCCACCAGCCGGCGGGGCAGGGGGTTCCAGCCCGGCTGTTGTGCTGGAGTTATTCATCCTCAGGTACCTGCAACAGAAGGCAGTGTAGATTCCGTCACGAGTGTCCTACATGCTCGGGACCTCATTCCGCTTCCACCTGCCCTCGGGCCGGAGGGTCCCGTGGGAGGGGCCGTGGACAGCAGGGGCCGGGCAGAAGTTCTTCTGATGCGGTAGCAACTACAAAAGGCCCCCTCCCCAATTCAAATTAATGTATTAAAACGATGGTTACGTGTCTACCCCAAAAGGGTTGATGCAGTTTATTTGTTACAAGGTTTTACCTGTGGTTTCTGCATTCCTTTTATGGGTGTACATGCACCCCAGGACACTCCTAATTTGCGATCACTCTGGGGTAAGGAGGATATAGCCAAGGAGAAGATAGTTAAAGAAATCAAGGAAGGGAGGGTCGCTGGTCCTTTTGATCACCCACCATATGCTAACTTGAAGGTATCTCCACTTGGCTTGGTACCCAAAAAGTCCTCCGGTGAATTTCGCTTGATTCACCATCTGTCCTACCCGGAGAACCTTTGTTCAGACTGGTATACATCTTTTGATCAAGCCTTACAAATGGTTCGCTCATGTAGTCGCGGGGCGCTACTGGCTAAGTGTGACATTAAATCGGCTTTTTGATTGTTGCCAGTACACCCTGATGACTTTGAGTTGCGAGGTTTTTGTTTTGAGGGGAAGTATTATGTCGATAAGGCTATGCCTTTTGGCTGTTCCATTTCATGCTCCGCCTTCAAATGTTTCAGTACTTTTTTACATTGGGCTTTTGTTCAGAGGTCAGGGTCCTGGGCTGTGGCCCACTACCGAGACGATTTCTTGTTCGGTGGTGGTCACAGTTCGGGCTCATGTGGGCACCTATTGCTGACCTTTCAGGAGCTTATGTCTGAATTTGGGGTGCCCCTTGCCCCGGAAAAGACGGAGGGCCTCACCACTACTCTCATGTTCTTGGGCATAGAGATTGACACCCTGGCTCAATCGTCCCAGTTGCCCAGAGAGAAGGTAACCCATATCTCTGAGGCGATAGTGGCCATGTTGGTTACGTTCCCTTTGTGAGTTTCAGGTGCTTTACGGGTATCTCAACTTTGCTTGCTGGGTTGTCACACCAGGCAGGGCATTCGCCAGGCAACTGTGCGATGCAATGGTTGGTCTGTCCAAGAAGCACCACAGGGTGTGACTCACGAAGGGTATGAGAGCCGACCTATCGGTATGGCTCACTTTCCTTAATGAATTTAACGGGGTTTCCTTTTGGCGCAGTAAGCTGGTTGCTACACTCCAATTTCAGGTCCAGTCAGATGCGTTGGGCGCTTTCAGCTATGGCATTTATTGCCATGGCCGGTGGGCCTATGGTAGATGGCCCGACAAATGGCAGGGCACCGAGCTCCTAAGGGACCTGACATTCTTGGAATTCTTTCCTAAACTAGGTGCACTTATGTTATGGGGTGAGTGCTGGGCAAATTCTGTGGTACACCTTTGGTGTGACAATGTGGCCGTAGTGCATATTGTCAATGCCCAGACTTCCCATTCACCTAGAGTCATGGCCTTAGTCAGACAATTTGTGTTACGGTCCTTACGCCTTAATGTATTTTCCAAAGCCAGACATGTTCCAGGCATTAACAATGATATTGCTCATGCTTTATCCCGCCTACAGATCTCCCGGTTTCGGGTCTTAGCGCTAGAAGCCGAAGAACTTCCCTTACCACTTCCGACAGAGATGTGGACGTTTGGCGAGGAGAAGTGAGCCGGGCGATCGGCATATCACTGGCCATGCGCACTATCAGCAAACGTACTTAGCTTTTTTGGCGTTCCGCAGAGACAAGCACCTGCCCGATATATGGCCAATCCCTGTTGACTATACATGGTGTACCTTCACAGTGAGGGATTAGCCCCACGCACGATTGGCACTCGTCTCTCAGCTCTGGCCTTTGCCACCTGAGCACAGGGTTACCTGGATAACACAGGTGATTTGTGCGTTTGCCAGGTTTTGGAGGGGTGGCCGTGCAAATGTGGCCACTGCCCGGACACGCGGCAACCTGTTTCCCCGACTCTGCTTGCAAGCCTAGCTAGGGCATGGCTTAACCTTTGTTATGATCACTTTGAGGCATCTCTTTTCCATGCAGCCACCACAGTGGCCTTCTTTGGTGCCCTTAGGATTAGCGAGTTGGTGGCTCTTTCAAAACATGATGGGTCGTGTAGGGCTTTAGAATTGGCGGATGTTTCTTTTCTGCAGGAGTCAGCCCAGCTGAACATTCATTCATCCAAGGCTGACCAACAAGGGAAGGGTAGTTCTGTTACACTCCTTAAGTGTAGTTTCACCGAGATCTGCCCTGTGAGGGCCCAACATACCTTTGTAGAGAGTGTGAGGTCCCCACCCAGGCCTGCTATTTTGCCACCGTGATGGGTCCCCACTCACCTAGTTTCAATTTTGGAAGATTACTGGGACTGCCCTGTCTAATTTAGGGCTCCTGGGGGCTCGTTATCGCACCCATTTCTTTGGTATAGGTGCTGCATCGACAGCTACAGCATTTGGGTACTCTGAGGCGGACATACGAAGGATGGGCAGATGGGAGTCTGCATGTTTTGGTTTGTATATTCATCCTATGCTCGTGTGAACATATTGCTGGCTCTTATTTTCTTATGTTTTTTCTTACAGATCCTGGGTGTATGTGTGCACCGGTGGAAGTATGGCTGGTTGGACACAGCTATGTTTACTGGGCTGCACGTTATGCAGCGGCTGCACATTATGCAGCGGTCCCCATCTCGGTTTACGTGCAACGGCGCGTCTTCGGTGGTATGGTTTGTGCGGAATGAGGTGGCAGGAACCTCATTCCTTATGTCCGTTAGGGACGCCGACCCTCCGGATATATTAATTATACACCTAGGAGGCAATGATCTTGCGCAGATCACAGGCCTGGGGTTGATTATATCCGTGCACAGGGACCATGAACTTTTGCACCAGATGTGGCCGCGGACGTGGTTTTTATGGTTCCAGATCATACCACGTTACTGTTTCAGGGGAGGAATAGATCCTCGTGGTTTAGACCGGGCCCGGCGGTCAGTTAATAGGGCTGTGGCCCATTTTCTAGCCAAACATGGTTCGGGGACATTGGTCCAACATCCGGGGATACGGTTACAGAACCATAGTCTGTACCGTAGAGATGGGGTACACCTTTCTGTTAGAGGCATGGACCTCTTTTTGGAGGATTTGCAAGTGGGCCTGGTGACCAAATTGACGGTCGGGGGGCGGTGAGTCATCGAGACACCTCCCTGTGTGGCCCGTAGCACTGGTAAGGGAAAAGTCAATGACCCACAGGTATCCGGCAGGTACGCAGTTGATTGGCCAACCCAAGGACAAGGTACAGGGAAACTGGGGCTGGCTGGTCAAGGGCAGACCATGAACAGGGTGATGCTATGATCTATGCAGCCTGCATCACCTTGATATTTTACCAGATACACGTCAGATGCTAGAGGCAACAAGTAGCATCCTGACTTGGGTCAACAATTTATTTCATCGGTAAACAAATTGCTACAATCGGATACAAAGTAGCCAAATATGATTGGCAATTAAGGTTGGTTCCTTACCAGTTCTATTGTGGCCCATTTGCCTTACCAGCATTAAGGAAAGTTTAAAGTTCTAAGTTAAGATGAAGTATAATCAATAAAGTGGCCCCAAAAGTTTTAAATCCATTACTCATGTCCGTGTCTTTATTGGGGAAATGGGCTGGCAAATAACAATGGCCAAAATGGTGTAGTAACTCACAACTAGAGGAGGGCCATTTGAATCTTATGGAAGAGTTGACTGAATGGAAACGTGTACTTGGGCACCTTTAGTCAGCCTCTCATTTTAACATACAGTACTTTGTGAGAACTTTGAGGATGAAAAGAGCAGGGCAGGTGTAACTTTGGATTTATTATCTCTCCTGGGAGTATGAAAGGGGAATTTAAAATTGCTAAAATAAATAATGTACTTGTGAAATACAAAGAAAACTCCACAGATTTTCCTCTGTATTTCTCACCAAGAGATAATAATGGAGATCCCCCTCCCCAATGTTATCTATACAGGCATATAGGCACCTGCTGTAAATTAAGCTCCATTGACTTCAGTGAAAGTGGGACTGCAGCCCTGAAGTGCAAGCAACATTTTAGGCACTAGTTAAGCCACTTAACATCTTTCTTAGTGCATTAGTATTTGATTATCTCCAAAGTGCTATCTTTTCATCTTATGAAATATTAAGCCTCAGTGCTTTCAAAGGCATGTTGCATTATTTCAGTTGAAACTGTTTGTAAACATTTAGAGTCCCAGAGCAGAACATTATCTTCTGCAACAATGTGTTGATTGGACTGGCAAAAGACAATGAGTTTTGATTAGCTTCCCATGTCTCATTAATGTGCATACATTGACTCCTCATTTGTACTTTTGCTCAGGGCTGTATCAAGTCACCATGGAGAAGGGAAACTTTTCCCTTTCTGCTTTCTTTACATCATTTTTTGTTTGGGATATCTGTTCCTCCACTACACAGCTATATTAGTAAATAAGATCAAGGAACTTAACTGTCATTATTAATTAGCTGATTACATTTTCTGAGCATTGAGAGTCTATAAATATGAGGAAAAATATGTTAAGGTCAGACATAGTGTCTGTCTTCAGTATAGAACCATAAAACTATTAGGAGAAGGGAATGTTTGTTTTGAGTGTTTAGGGACAGCTTTTAGCTCAGAACAGAGCTCATGTCTTGCGCTTAGACATTTAATCTTTCATTCCAGGCTAGCAATGATCCTCTGGAATGACTCTTTTTTTGGAAGAAAATGCTCAATTGCTTACTTGTTGCCACAGAAGTGTCCATTCCTTCCAGTGGTCATCTTCAACTAGCAGGAGTACCAGGCATTGCCCAGGTGAGGGACCCAACATGGGGTATAAGTTTCAGCCAGACATATCACACATGACACAGCACACCCACAAAACACCCACCAACACAACACCCACACCCACACAACATACCCACACAATACTCCCCCACACACACATCACACACAAACACACCACACATGACACACAACACACACAACTCACAACCCACACCCACCACAGCCACACACATCATACATGACACAACACACTCGCACAACACACATGACACCACCACACAATATACAACACACCCTCAACACACAACCCACACCCACCATAGCCACACACATTGCAACACACTTGCACAACACACACACAGCACACTCATCTGACACACAACACCCACCCAGCACACATGACACAGCCCACCCACACAACACACACCGACACAACACATGCTAACACAGGACACACCCACACCCACACACCACAGCCACACACATCACACATGACACAACACACTCATGCAACAACCCCCCAATTACCCGGTCTTGCCAACAACATGCCCTCTCCAACGCCACCCCTGGACGGGGCACCCCAGTCGGCATAGGCTGCGGCACATGGAGGTGGCAGCTCTCCCAGCCCTGTCGTTCATGAGGCAAGCCAGTGCTTCACCAGGCATGTGTGGCAGCAACTCTGGGGCAGACGGGCCCTGTGACGGCACCTTGAGCTGGTGCTCCCCCAATGCACACAAAGCCCTTGGGAGCGCTGCCTATGGGGAATGCAGCACCTAAATGTCCAGGCTCTGGGCACCGAGGCAGCACCAGCGACCTGGCCTGAGTACGGTGAGCAGTGGCACCCTCCCCAGCGACTACAGCTGGCGGGCAGCAGTCGCTATCTGGCTCCTCCACCCTCTGGTGGGTCACATCTGGCAGAAGGGAGGTTCCATGGGGGGGCTGGGAGGGTGGCTCAGACCCATCCGCCCCAATGGAGCCTCCCTTCTGCCTGAGGCAACCCACCGGAGGGTGGAGAAGCCGGGCTGCGATCATCGCCCACCAGCTGTAGTCACTGGGGAGGGTGGTGGTGTGTTCCCCGTGGCTGGTGTTCCCAGAGGCTTAGTGTGAGGTGAGGGAGCACCAGGTCAAGGAAGCATTGGCGGGTCTGTCGGCAGTGAAGTTGTGCCTCACACGCCAGATATCTGGGTTGGGGCAGAGCCTTGTGGACGGACATACACAGTCCAGGCTGCCCTGGCCTGGCACACATACCCAGTCTGTTCTGTCCTTCTGGGGGCGTGGAATCTAACACATGCATGATCCAGGTGGTCCTGGAGTCTAATGCATGCACAGTCCTGCATTCCCTTGCTGGCCCTGCTGGCGGGTTGAGGTGCCCCCGTTGCAACCCCTTTTTGGGGTGAAGGAACCTGCGGTGGGCTGCCGGTACCCCGCACTGGCACAGCTGACCGGTCAAGGTGTGGGCACAGTCCCAGCACAATCGGTGCCATGGTGTGGAGTTGCATAAGCGTCTCATGCCATGACACCTTGGGTTTATATATATAGATTGACAAATGTGCAGAGTTCCTTCAAATCAAGGTAGGAAATGCAACAGTCATGAAAAAATGGGCCATATTGTGTCTATGCAAAAATTGTGCATTTGCTTTTGTAGGTAAGTGTCATAAATGTGAGATGGTAGAATTTACTGGAATGGAAATATTCTGGTGAAATGAAATATAAAGTGAATTTAGCATATGTCTGTGCTAAACTGTAAATCTATAAACAAAATTATGTACATTCCTCACTCCCTGCTGTGGCCGCACACCAGGGTTTTAACTGTTTATTCTACCCTCCATCTGGTAGTAACAGAAAATAAATTTCAACAGTAACACCTTTTATTCCTGCGGCTTTGAATTAAACTAACTTAGTTTAACCATTCTATAGAAGTAATCATGGTGCTTTTCTAGCTACACTATTGACATTTGCAGTATTATTTTCATCTTCTGCTGCAATCTCCTTGTTAAAATATACACCAGCTATCCTGACTACAACTGTGAATGATCCAAATAAAACTGTTTTGCATCTTTCTGATTAGCCTTGTATAGACTCTATCCCATCTAGGCCAGATGTGTACCATTTTAAACTGAATTTAGATGCTCATATGACTGGATGTTTTTCTGTTAAATTAAAAGATATATTTTGCACATAGAAAATTTGCATGCTGGGAAGAAGATAGAATGCAAATATTACCTCTGACAACTAGTCCTCTTCACAGAGAGTATTTGTTTGTTGTCTGCTTTTGCATAGAACATTTTTTCAGTTGTGCAATGCCCACCCTAGGCTCTATGAAGTTATACAGCACATATAGGAGTGTGGAGGAGATAACATATTTTTCTTTCTCCCTTCATGACCTGTTATTTTTACTGATGCTGTAGTGTCTAGAGCTTGTTCTAGTCATCTGCATGCTTTTTTTTATTCTCAGCATGAATTTGAAGTGGGTTATATTTGAACAGTAGTGGAATTAGATAGTTTGCTGCCATTAATCTAAACCACCAGAGTGGATTTGCTGGAGGAGACATGAGGAGTTGTTCTTCTTCAGATGTCAATATTTGAACAGAATATTTTGTTTTCTTTTGTGTCTCAAGTAATAAATATCTCAACAACTTGTCAAAACAGCAACACAACAACCAAAGGACATGACAGTGGCTTCGTGTTTGGGTGAGAAGTACTTAACTGATGAAAAAGGGAACCAGATTCTGGGATTATCGCTTGCTTGATGTCTTTTTGTGAACCATCAAGAACACAAGAAGGGATCTTTTAGACTGCCTGGACTGTTTACATCTGTATCAAAATTCAGGCTCGTCTGTGCTATGTAAAACTTGACTTCTTGTTCCTGCTGGCAACATGAGCCCTATATTCCTAAGCTATTTTCTATGTTTTGAATCATAGGTACAGAAGTAATATCTAGCATTCATGAACCAGAGATTTTTTGATTGGTTAGATATAAATCAAATACGAGTGTATGTGCATGCAATGTCAATGGTGTCCTATTTTCCCATCACTTCTTTTCCATGTTCTAGCAAATAAAGTTACTTCATTTCATTTTTCCCCAAAAAGCAAATCTGAAATCATGTTTTTAAGAGATGAATTTTACCATGTTAAAGAGGATAAAAAAACCAGCTATTCTGTACAGCCATTTTTAGAAGAAAGGCCAAATAAAAGCTTTTTTAGGTGTAGAGAGAATGTTTTATTTTAATAACGTTGAAATATTACCTTGAAATATGAACATTCAAGTATTACATTAAACATCAGTTATAAGGTTTCCCTTGTTGCTATAAAGCCCACGTCAACTATACTGGTTGCTTGTTATCTTTTCCTTTGCTCCGGTGCTTCATCAGTTTAAGCATATCCTTCTCCAAACTTAATTCTGTTAAATCAGATTTTTTATTCATTCTCTTAACAACTGCACCACCACCACCACAACTACTATGATGCTGACAATGACACCACCGCCCACCCCCACCCCCACCACATGGAAAAGTACCTTGAAATTGGTGGAGGGGCTTGTGTGTTCACAAGAATCAGACTAACTCTGTTCCACAATCCATTTAATATGGTGGAAAAACATAATGCAAGTTCCATGATGGCTCACTCATCACTGGATTAACAAGGATCATGATGGATGCTATGGCTCCTGGGCATCCATCGAAAAACAGACTACAGGGCTCAACTGTCTCTGCTAGGCAACCAGGGCATGGAGTTGATGAGCAACTGAAATAATATCCCCCCCCCCCAATCTAGACAAGGGAAGAAAACTATTTTACTCTAAAAGTCTATTACCAGTCTGAGTCATCAAAATGTGGATTTCAAAAACATATGTACCAGATTTGGAAATTGGTGAGCAAAGACTAATTGACTAGATATGTGTTATTTTGAAACACAAGTTCTTCACTGAACTCAAATTACAAGAAATCGTAAGCACATCAGTGCAAGATCCAGACCCAAGCATAATTTATAAGGCACCTGATTTACAAATAGATAAGCAAGTAGTGGAGGTAAGAGAGGAGACCAATAGGTACTGTGAAACAAAAGATAACATCTGGAAGAGATCTTGTAGATTAATTGCAGTTCAAATAAAAGGGCAGAAAGACTCAGAGAGCCAAAACTGAACCGAGTTAGTAAGGAAAATTTTGCTAAAATATTGAAGAAAGTGAATGAAGCTGTCCAAAATATTTCAACAGAAAATTAGCCCTAACAAATCAGCTAATGTATGCAAGCAGCTTATGTAACTGCCAGAGAACTGGGTTTGAAAGTCCAAAAGAGTCAAGGGATTAAAAAAGGAAAACCAAAATGGAAAATTCACTTGGAGTAGAAAATGGAAAATATTTGAAGAATATCTGAAGAATCTGAGACAAGGAAATCAAAAAGATAGGAAGATCAAAAGCAGCCTGATACCAAGGCATGATTTGAGCAACAAGGGAATTGTAGTTATAATTGAAGAGTTGGAACAAAGAGTTGTGGTCATTGCAGCAAAGATCAAGTGATATGATAACCAAATAACGCAGTTTCAGTAAAATTCACAATTTCATGTTAACCAACTCAACCCTTGAAAATGGGCATAAAGCCAGCACAATTGAAAGGCCTAACAGAGAAAGCATTCTGAAGAAGCTTGTGGGAAAACAATAAGGAGTGTAGTGAAAATGCAATATGGATCAAGCAGGTTGAAAATCTAGGAAAAGTATCCAAAGTGTAAAATTTTTAGATAACAAAAGAAACTGTGCGAGACTAGGCAAAGATGATGAAAAATTGGAGTACTCCTGGTTTAGATGAACTTAATGGATTCTGGCAATAAATACTAACAAAATTGCAAGATTGATAAACCAGATGAATCAGGTTTTGGAAACAGCAGGTAAAAAATGGTTGACAACTGCAAGGGGACTTCTAATTCAGAAAGATAAAGAAAAGGGAAATGAGTTTGGAAACTACATACCAATAACTTGTCTTCAAATATGTACAAATTATGTAGAGGGATAATTTTAAGTCAAATATATGGACATTTGAAAAACATTTTTCTTTTGCCTGTGAGCAGAAAGGAAGCTGCAAAAACTCAAGAGGAACCAAAAGTCAGCTTTTAATTGACAAATTGGTTTTGAAGAATTCAAAGAAAAGGCAAACAAATTTGTTAATGGCTTGGATAGGCTATAAAAAGACATTTGTTTTAGTTCCACACAGCTTGATTGAGAAATGCCTTGACATTTTCGGAATTAGCAGCAATATTCAAAGATTCATAAAGACTTCAATGAAGCTATGTCAAGTAAAGTTAATGGCCTGTGGAGAAGAATTTGGTGATTAAAATTAAGCATGGACTTTTTCCAAGGTGACACACTATTACCTTTGCTATTTGTGTTATCAATGGCACCATTGACAATTATTCTAAATAGAACAAACTGTGGATATGAACTGACTAAGAAAGGATTGAAAAAATCACATTTGCTACATATGAACAACCTAAAGTTGTTTGGAAAGACAAGAGCTAAATTAAATACTCTGCTGGGAAGTACAAAGAAATTTAGTAAAGACACCAGAAAGCAATTTGTAATTGACAAGTGTGCAACAATTACTGTTAAGGCAGGCAAAATTGTCAAAAGTGATGGATTTGAATTAGTTAATAAAGAATGTACCTGTGCTGACCCACCTGGGCAGGCACAGTCACCACACGGTGGTGCTACACAGAGAGTCTTGTTCAAGGATAGTTTAGATATCAAAGTCCAAAAGGCAAGCCGAGGTCTGTTTACTTGTAGTCCAAGTCAGTAGTCCAATCCAAAGGGTGTCCAGGGGCATTGTCAAGTTTGGCAGAGAAGTCAGGGTCATGGCAGTCAAATCAGGGTCGAGTCAAGCAGGATGTCAGTCTTCGCACAAAAGTTGTACTGACACTGTCAGGCTGCAAGAAGCTTGCTTATAAGCTTCCCAGCTAATCAGTATCAGCTGGGAGCCTTCTTTGGTACTTTGCTGTAGCATGCCTGCATCTCAGGTGTAGCTGTTTCCTTGATCTCTCTCTGATTAAGGGGTGATCACTGTTCAGAGCCAGACTCCTGATCTGACAGGTCAGCTGCTAGGGAATATCATCAAGGCAATTAATACATGGGCAGTGCATGTTATACAATATTCAACTGAAATAATTGATTGGATCCAAATGGAGAGCGCCGAAGCTCTCCTGGGCCCCCACCATCAGCCCAGGATGGGAGCCACCTGCGGCAACTGGCCCCGCCTCCCTCCGGCCCTCCATCGACCGGAGGGATAAAGAGACGCCGTGCCGCAGACGGGACACCGCGCCGAAGCTCTCCTGGGCCCCCACCATCAGCCCAGGGTGGGAGCCACCTGCGGCAACCGGCCCCGCCTCCCTCCGGCCCTCCATCGACCGGAGGGATAAAGAGACGCCGTGCTGCAGACGGGACACCGCGCCGAAGCTCTCCTGGGCCCCCACAATTGGCCCAGGATGGGAGCCACCTGCGGCAACTGGCCCCGCCTCCCTCCGGCCCTCCATCAACCAGAGGGATAAAGAGACGCCGTGACGCAGACGGGACACCGCACCGAAGCTCTCCTGGGCCCCCACCATCAGCCCAGGGTGGGAGCCACCTGCGGCAACCGGCCCCACCTCCCTCCGGCCCTCCATCGACCGGAGGGATAAAGAGACGCCGTGCCGCAGATGGGACACCGCGCCGAAGCTCTCCTGGGCCCCCACCATCGGCCCAGGATGGGAGCCACCTGCGGCAACCGGCCCCGCCTCCCTCCGGCCCTCCATCGACCGGAGGGATAAAGAGACGCCGTGCTGCAGACGGGACACCGCGCCGAAGCTCTCCTGGGCCCCCACAATCGGCCCAGGATGGGAGCCACCTGCGGCAACCGGCCCCGCCTCCCTCCGGCCCTCCATCGACCAGAGGGATAAAGAGACGCCGTGACGCAGACGGGACACCGCACCGAAGCTCTCCTGGGCCCCCACCATCGGCCCAGGATGGGAGCCACCTGCGGCAACCGGCCCCGCCTCCCTCCGGCCCTCCATCGACCGGAGGGATAAAGAGACGCCGTGCCGCAGACGGGACACCGCGCCGAAGCTCTCCTGGGCCCCCACCATCGGCCCAGGATGGGAGCCACCTGTGGCAACCGGCCCCGCCTCCCTCCGGCCCTCCATCGACCGGAGGGATAAAGAGACGCCGTGCCGCAGACGGGACACCGCTACGTCCCCACCTCCCGAGCCTCGGAGGGCTCAAAGGACGCTGCCCCGCGCCGCCCGAGGACTTAGCCCTCTTTCCCGGCTTGGCATTTGCCACGGGGAAGAGTGGAAGTGAACGCCTTTTTCTCTTTTCTTTCTTGCCTTTTATGTTGTATGCTTACTGATTTTGTATCTTTCCCCTCGCTGCTGCCTGCTTTAGGCAGCACGCCCCAATGTAAACCACTTAGAGTCTTCTTCTGGAAGAGACAAGCGGTATATAAATTAAAACTTTATTATTATTATTATTATTTATTAATTAGACAGCCTAAATGGAAAATTAAGGGCACTAATGAATATGTATCGTGACTTGCACCCCTAAAGTGACATTGTTCATTTGTACTTACCAAGAGCTGGGGGGGGGGTGGAAGACTCCTACAGGTGAAACAGTCAATAGAGGAAGAAAAGCATAACTTGAATGACTACATTAAGAAAAATGAAGAGCCTATGCTTTAGGAAGTGAACAAAGGAGGACTTTTGAAAATAGTGAAGAAAAAAGCTGAATACATAAAGGAACGGAGTGAATGTCAAGCTGGAAAAAGAAGCCTATGCAACTTGAAAAACATAGAAGGAAAGGCTGACCCAAAGCTGGCATGGGGATGGTTAAGAGCAGGAATTTTGAAGAAAGAAATGGAAAGATTTATCTTAGCAGCTCAGGAACAAGTTTTGTCAACATATTGCATGAAGCCAAAAATACAGCACATATCCAACAATATCAAATGACAGCTTTGTAATGAAATGATGAAACTGTAAGTCATCTGATCAGTGGATGCAGAAAATATTCACAGAATGCAAGCGCGGCGCCAAAATGGCCACCACGCTCTTTGCGGGGGCCCCCCACAGGACGAATGATCCGGGTAGTTTAGGGCGTGGCCAGCTCCCTCATAAAAGGGGTGGCCACGAGGCAGCCGAGCTGCCATTTTAGCTAAGCGACGGAGCGGAGAAGTTTTTTCCTCTGTGTCTCCGTCGCTCCTTACCTAGTGTGGAAGCCTTTTTTTGGCGGCGAATCTTCATTTTCGGCTTCCTTTTGCCTTGCGGGAGATGCCTTCGAAGAAGAAGGCGCTATCGGGTGCGGCTCGCACGAGCAGGAGGCACAATCCGGGTCGGAGGACCACGGTGGCGCCTCCCCAGCAGCCGACTTTGCCGGCACCCGCCGGGACCGGCGGGATGGGGTCGATCACCCCTTGGCCGGAAGCGGGAGACCTGAGCATGGGCTCGGTGAGGGCTGCGGCCCGCGCCCCACATGCGGTGGACACCGCTCCAGGATCTGCTCATTCTGTGGGGCCTGCACCAGCGGTGGCGCAGCTCCCCCCGGGGCCTTCTAGCCTTGGGGGTGGTGTGGCCCCCTGCCTTGGCAAGTGCCGGCACCGACCCTTCCGGGCTTCGGTGCGGGGCAATGGCCCTACTCGGGTCCTGGGGTACAGGGCCCTGTACCTGCGCCTCTCACGGGCGGGCCGGCCGGCCCTTGGCCCCAGGTTAGTGTGGAGGCCTTACTGGCCCGTGTGGCGGCCCTCGAGGCCTCCTTGGCTCGGGCCAGCCATGCTGGGGCTACCTGTGGGGTTAGTTTTGGGGCGCCGTCGGTCGGGCAGCAGCAGGCGACGGGACGGGTCGAGCTGCTGCAGGCGCGTGGCGCACCTTCAGCCACTGCCTCGCAGCTCCCCGGCCAGCAAGCAGGTGTGGGTCAGGCCCCGATGATGAGCTCTACGGCGGTCGTGAGCTCCGATGCCCCTGGTGGGCCGGAACCCCCGGTGGGGGCGGCCTGCGGGGGTGCGACATGTGAGTATGCGGTACAAGCCAATACACCTACACACATTGCCACTACGGGGGGGCCTTTCAATGGCCATGGCCTCGCGCGGGTGGTGCGGTGGCCCAGTCGCCGGCGCCCCACTCGGCGATGACGACTGCTACCCAGCTCGCTGGGGTTGTAGGTGTTCCCTACCCTGCCGGGAATGTGTTGGGGGTGGCGGGGTCAGCACAGGCCCCTTTGCAGATGCCCGCGTTGGCTGCGGTCCCTGTTTCGGCCTTGCCAACGGCGGGATATTCTTTACCACTGGGTGACCACCTGGCGCAAGCCACCAGAGAAAAGATATGGCGGGGGGAGTATGTAGATATCTTCTCACTCTTAAACAGAGAGCCCACCAAGGAGGAGAGGGAGGGGCAGGACGAGAAGGACAAGGAGCAGGCACGTCGTCGCAAGCCACCACGTACCTGGGCCAACTGGCTGCCGGCTTATTTAATCTCAATGGCAGTGTACTTGAGAGCGCGACCAGATTTGGCTATTCCGATGGTCCAATATTTGGACAACATCTATAGGGCGATGGTCGACTTTCCGGGCCCCTCGTGGTTGGCTTACGACGAGGAATTTCGCATGCGGATTCCCCTGCACCCCGAGATGAGGTGGGACGAGCCGTGCCAGAGGCTTTGGCTTCTGTACATGACGCCCACGCGCCCAGCGCCAGGGGAGAGATACCATTGTGGACATGCGGTCCAGCGAGCGGCTCCAGCTCAGGTTCCCCGCCAGGTGGCGGGGCAGGGGGTTCCAGCCCGCCTGCTGTGCTGGACTTTCTCGTCCAATGGTTCCTGCAATAGGAAAAATTGCAGGTACAGACATGAGTGTCCCACCTGTGCGGGCCCCCACGCAGCCTCTGCCTGTCCCAGGCCTGGAGGGATGCGGGGCAGAGGGAAGGGCGGACAGTGGACTGGCAAGCCTGCCGCAGATGGAGCTGGTTCACCGAAAGGCTCCCTCCCCAATTAATGTGGACATGTTGGAGCGTTGGCTCGCATTGTACCCGAAGGGGGAGGATGCAGATTATCTACTCCAGGGCTTTAGGCAGGGGTTCCGTATCCCTTTCATGGGTGATAGGTCCCCTCAGGATGCCCCCAACCTTTTGTCCCTCAGGGGGAGGGAGGAGGTGGCTGCTGCCAGCATTAATAAGGAGGTCGATGCGGGCAGGGTCGCCGGCCCTTTCCCTGCACCCCCGTTCCCCAACCTTAAGGTATCGCCCCTGGGCTTGGTTCCCAAGAAATCTCCAGGCGAGTTTCGCCTTATCCATCACTTGTCCTACCCAGCCGGCCGATCGGTCAATGATGCTATCCCTGATGACCTTTGTTCAGTCAGGTATACATCTTTTGACCGTGCGCTGCGCATGGTGCGCTCATGTGGCCCGGGTGCGCTGCTGGCTAAGTGCGACGTTAAGTCCGCTTTTCGCCTCTTGCCAGTGCACCCGGGCGACTTTGAATTGCTGGGTTTCAAATTCCGGGGTGAATATTATTTTGATAAGGCCATGCCTTTTGGCTGTTCCATATCCTGCTCGGCATTCGAGCGTTTCAGTACCTTCCTGGAATGGGCTTTCGTCCGCAGGTCAGGGTCCCGGTCTGTAGCCCATTACCTGGATGACTTTTTATTTGGGGGTGAACGGGGCTGGGACACGTGCACACGTCTCCTCAATACATTTCAGACGCTAATGGAGGAACTTGGTGTCCCTTTAGCGCCCGAAAAGACCGAGGGCCCATCTAACAAGCTAGTATTCCTGGGGGTGGAGATCGACACAGTAGCGCAGGCGTCTAGGTTACCGGGGGATAAGGTGTCCCGGCTAGTGGCCCTCATCTCGGATTTGCTTGCCAAGCGCAAGGCATCGTTGAGGGAACTCCAAGTGTTACATGGTTACCTTAATTTTGCCTGCAGGGTGGTCGCACCGGGCAGGGCTTTTGCCCGGCGCTTATGCGACGCCATGGCAGGGTTGTCCAGGCCCCACCATAGAGTCAGGATTACCCGGGGTATCAGGGCAGACATGTTCGTCTGGTTACAGTTCCTGAGGGAGTTCAATGGGGTCTCATTTTGGAGGTCTGACCTCCTGGCTTCCCCAAATTTTCAGGTCCACTCTGATGCCTCAGGATCCCTGGGTTATGGGATGTACTTCAATGGGAAGTGGGCCTATGGTGGGTGGCCACCGGCATGGGCAGGCACTGGTCGCCTGCGTGATCTCACATACCTTGAATTTTTTCCTATCCTGGGGGCTTTGATGCTGTGGGGCGAGGAATGGGCCAACTCGGTCGTGCATTTCTGGTGTGACAACGCTGCGGTTGTCCACATTGTCAATGCACAGACTTCCAAATCACCCAGGGTTATGGACCTAGTGCGCCAGTTTGTGCTGCGCTGCCTGCGCCTCAACGTTTTGTTCAGGGCTAGGCACGTCCCAGGGGTTAATAATGATATTGCTGACGCTTTGTCCCGCCTGCAGATCTCCCGGTTCCGTGCCTTGGCCCCGGATGCGGAGGAATTTCCCTCGCCACTCCCGGACGAGATATGGACCATTGGCAGGGAGAGGTGAACCGGGCGATCGGCCTGTCACTGGCGCCCCGCACGCGTAAGGCGTATCAACAAGCTTTTAATTCTTATAGGGCATTTTCTGCCCAGTTTCACCTGCCAGAGACCTGGCCTATCCCGGTGGATCATGTTCTGCGGTTCATGGTTCACCTGCATTCCCAGGGCCTCGCACCATAGCATCCAAGCTCTCGGCGCTGGCTTTCATGGCCAAGGTGGGGGGTCATGTGGACAGCACCTCTGACTTCCGTGTGAGACATGTTTTGGAGGGGTGGGTGCGCGAGCGCGGGCGTTGCCCGGACGACCGGCACCCTATTTCCCCAGGGGTTCTTACCCAGTTGGCCCGGGGCTGGCCAGGCCTCTGTTTTGATCATTATGAGGCAGCCCTTTTTCATGCAGCCACAACGGTGGCATTTTTTGGAGCGCTCCGCATCAGCGAACTTGTGATGCTGTCTAAGGCGGATGCAAGTTGTAGGGCACTGGAACTCGAAGATGTCTATGTTGCCAAAGACTGGGCCCAGTTGAGGATACGCTCCTCTAAGACTGATCAGCAGGGCGTAGGCAGTGGTGTAAGACTGCTACGGTGTTCTTTGGCAGACATCTGTCCAGTTGGTGCCCTACAGGAGTTCCTTGCACTGCGTGGCACGCACCATGGCCCGTTTTTCTGTCACCAGGATGGGTCTCCCCTCACTAAATTTCAGTTTTGGAAGGTGACAGGCAGAGCCCTCGCCAGGGTGGGCCTACCAGGTGCCCGTTATGGCACACATTCATTCCGTATTGGGGCGGCCTCTACAGCAGCTGCTTTTGGGTACTCTGGGGCTGACATACGCAGCATGGGAAGGTGGGGTTCACAATGTTTTCAGTTTTATGTGCACCCGCTCCCGCCGTGAGTACCAACCCAGTCACCTTACATCATTTCCCTCAATTTTTTCTTACAGACCCTGGGTGTCGTATTACACCGGTGACAGTATGGCTGGTGGGCCACAGCTACGTGCAAAGGGCAGCGCGTTACGCTGCGGCGACAGAGTGGGGACCCCGACTGGGACTGGGTGAACACGCCAGTCTCACATGGCATGGTAAGCCTGGGATGTTGTGGCGGGAGCTGCTGCCTTTTCTGTTTTCAGGCAGAAGTGCTGCCCCACCTGACATTCTCATCATGCACCTGGGGGGCAACGATTTGGGTCAGGTCACCGGCTTGTCGCTCAAACATGCGATTTGCGAGGACCTCGCCTACTTGCACTACGTCTGGCCTCCCACAACCCTGGTTTGGTCGGACATTGTCCCGCGCCACACTTACAGAGGAGGAGTTGACCTCATGGCCATTGACCGCGCTAGGCGCACGGTCAATAAGGCGGTGGCGCGGTTCCTTGCCGACAAGGCTTGGGGACGGGTCAGTCGTCACCCCGCTATTGGACTAGAAAATTATGATTTGTATGCAGGGGATGGGGTCCATCTGTCGCGAGGAGGTATGGATCTCCTGTTGGGTGATTGGCGAGCAGGCCTGTTGACCGAGCTGACGGTCTGGGGGGGGGGGCGTCAGGCCTTCTTTGAAGCCCCTCCGTGTGGCGGGTAGCACTGGTAAGGTAAACAGTTATGACCCACAGGTATCCGGCAGGTTCGCAATTGACTGGACAACACTAGATAGGAATAAATTAGTTAAACGTTGTCCGGTCAACGACGAACCAGGCGATGGGGTGATGGCGACAGCTAGCCAGCATGCATCACCCCGTGATTTCACGGATACGAGTCAGAGGGTGGGGTCATGAGTTAGATATTGACTACGGTCAACAATTTGTTTGTTGTCAACAAACAAATTGATAAAAATTGATACATTGTAACCAATTGCCGTTGGCAATTTTGGGTGGTACCTTACCAGTGTTACTTCGGCCTGCTTGCCTTAAGAATTATGATTGGTCATTTTACCAATACAAATTTATAATTCGGACTAGGGCATGAATCAATAAATGTGGCCCAATGCCGTTATCCACTTTCAATGGTGTCTGAGTCCGTTATTGGGGGGTGCGCCTGCAATGCAAGCGCGGCGCCAAAATGGCCACCGCGCTCTTTGCGGCCCCCCCCCCACAGGACGAATGATCCGGGTAGTTTAGGGCGTGGCCAGCTCCCTCATAAAAGGGGTGGCCACGAGGCAGCCGAGCTGCCATTTTAGCTAAGCGATGGAGCGGAGAAGTTTTTTCCCCTCCACCCCCTCCCTAGTTAACAGTGTGATATTCTGGTCGCTTCGGGGCCGGGTGGGAATTTTTGGCTGGGACCCACATTTGCTTCCGGGTCCCGGTTTTTTTGCCCATCCCACACTGTTGCTATGGTTTGATATAGGGGTTCTGTTACGACTACTGTTGACTTTGGTCACATGGGCGGGTAGCACTGGTAAGGTAAACAGTTATGACCCACAGGTATCCGGCAGGTTCGCAATTGACTGGACAACACTAGATAGGAATAAATTAGTTAAACGTTGTCCGGTCAACGACGAACCAGGCGATGGGGTGATGGCGACAGCTAGCCAGCATGCATCACCCCGTGATTTCACGGATACGAGTCAGAGGGTGGGGTCATGAGTTAGATATTGACTACGGTCAACAATTTGTTTGTTGTCAACAAACAAATTGATACAAATTGATACATTGTAACCAATTGCCGTTGGCAATTTTGGGTGGTACCTTACCAGTGTTACTTCGGCCTGCTTGCCTTAAGAATTATGATTGGTCGTTTTACCAATACAAATTTATAATTCGGACTAGGGCATGAATCAATAAATGTGGCCCAATGCCGTTATCCACTTTCAATGGTGTCTGAGTCCGTTATTGGGGGGTGCGCCTGCAATGATTATTTGCAATGTCATGGCAGGATTGCACAAAATATTCAGAAACTTTACCAGAGGTTTGGATTTGAATGCAGTAAAAAAAACATTGGAAACATCAAGTAGAAAAGTTTTGGAAAATGAGAGCATCAAGATCCTGTGGAACTTTAAAATTCAAACAAAGATATTTGCCTCACAACACACCTAATATAACTGTTGTTGAAAAGAAGAAGGTCTGGTATATTGATGTTGCTACACCAGGATATTCATGAACTGAAAACAAACAACTGTAGAAAATCACAAAATATCATGATTTGCACATTGAAGTTGAGTGTCTACGGTGGAAGAAATCTGTTGTTGTACCCATAGTGATCTGTGCCCTTGGGGCAATACCTAAAGGACTCCCCAGATATTTGAAAATTTTGGATCTATTAGACTTGAACATCCTAACTCTAAAAAACAAAACAAAACACACAGCTATACTAGGAACTGCATATATACTAAGATGTTACCTTACCCGTTAGGGCTTTACCAGTCCTTGTCTGTGAATCAAATGGTAGATATATATAAAATTATAATACAAGATTGCACAGACTAACTGCAAAATATGTCATAATGGATTTGCAGCAATGTTAAATAGGATTCTGTGTAAGAATTATGGGATACCATCAGTGATGGGCAGATCCTGGTACACACCGGTTCAAGCAGGGGGGGGGCTAGTAAAAATCCCCCATGGTCATGCCTACCTCCCTATGAGAGACTGTGGACCATCACACATGTGCAACTACATGCCAGTTGCACCATTGCACATTAGGATGGTCCAAAAATATTTTTTCATTTTCTTCTTTGGGCCACCCCATAGTTTTGTTACTTGTACGTACTGTATTGACTTTGTGAAAATTCAGCTTTCTAGCTATAGTGTAAGGCGGTGCTCAAGATGTGTTTATTTTTGAATTGAGATGAAAAAACGTTAACATGAGCGTTCTTTGTTACAGGCATAGAACATATTTTGATGTGATCTCTGCTGCCAGAAATTAAAGTTGAAAAGCTGTTCATAAGATAAAAGTGAGATTAAGACATTTAAACTATTGGGAATTTGTTTACAACTGATTTAGAATGAGTTCCTCAACACGTTATAAAGATGTCATTTTTCTACTCCATGGTTGGGACTTGGAGCCATTAACACGTTTTAACCAACTTCCAAAACTAAGATAAGTGCTATTACGTTATCACCAGCTATTGAAGGTAACAAAAAGTGTGAGAGATTCTGCACATCTGCTCATCGAGGAAGTAATAGAAGTGTGGAAGAAATCTGGCATTCCAACTAGACAAGCAAAACACTGTATTGAAAAACTTGATAAAATCCATAAAAACTGACTGCTTTTAAAGAAAGATAAAACACGAGCTTCCCAAGCACAGAAAGATCGAGAGAATACTTTTATGAAAGAGCTAGATAAGATGTTTGATATTGCCCATGCAGATGCCTTGAACTAAATTAAGATCACAGAGGACATAGACTTTCTTGTTGATCAAAGAGGTGAGCGAAAGATGATCATGACTTCAGTAGATATGATGCTTGCGAAACAAAAAGAAAGCATTCAAAAATGCAAGTAAAGAGCTAAGGAGCTGACTAAAGGCTGTTGAAAATTTGCTTTTGTTTCGGTAGTTTCAAGCCAACAACTGCTTGATTACAGCTCCAGTAGCTCTTCTAGTGCCACAGATGAAGAAGAGGAATACAAAGCACCTTTGCCAAAAAAGATGCAGTGTGTCAGTGATAGTACTGATGGCTTCCCTTCAACTAGTGGGATTTTCACACCACATGTTACCAGTGCTCTAGATCAGAACAAAATTACAGACAGAGAAGCAATGTGTCTGATGATTCCACTTGCCGCTGCCCTTGGTCATGATCCTGCCTCTCTCCCGGTTTCTCATAGCACGATTTGACGTGCATGAAAAATACCAAGAGCAGAATAAAATGCCAACATTAGGGAAATGTTCTTGCCAAATTATCTGCTTGTAGTACCTTGGGATGGAAAAATGTTGCCTGATCTATTAGGAAATAAAAAGTAGACTGTCTTCTGATACTTGTCTCTGGAAATGGTTGTGAAAAATTGCAAGGTGTACCAAAACTCGTAGTAGGAAAGGGAGAACAAACAGCTAATGCTGTTTTTGAATTGTTGGACTGCTGGAATGTAAAAGACCAAATCCGGGCTATGAGTTTTGACACAACTTCTGCTAACACCAGTCTCCATAAAGGAGCATGCACTATTCTAGAAACAAGAATTGGCTGTGATCTCTTATGGCTTGCTTATCAACATCACATGTTAGAAATAATACTTTCTAAAATATTTAAATTGTGCTTTGGACCCTCAAGTTCTCCAGATATCCCGTTATTCAAAAGGTTCAAAGGTGTTTCGGAAAACCTATCAAGTGAACACTATGAAGGCCATGCTTTAAGCTCAAAAACAGAACGATTTGCTCAAAGTACTTTAGAAAGCCTTATAAGTTCTGTGACTGGAGAGAAACAAATCAGAGATGATTACTACAGACCACCTACAAAGATTCACTGGTGATCCCAGGTCCAATTCATCATGCACGTTGGATGGCAAAACTGTTATATACCACCAAGATTTTTGTTTAGAAGTCAACATGATTAGAAGTCAATGAGGAGAAGCAGATTTCTCGGTTTGTCAGTTTTGGTGCAATTACTTTCACCAAATCTTGGTGGCAGAAGCACCAGGAGGTGACCGACAAGTATGGAAAAATTTCAAATCTTATGAAGCCATTGATTCTGAAATTGGAATTGCAGCATGAGATGTCTTAGAGCGTCACTTGTGATACTTGTCCGATGAGCTTATAGACCTTGCCTTATTTTCTGACAAAGTAACGAGTATCAGGAGGTTTGCCCCAGTTTGCCAGAACCGGTAGCAGAAATTCTGGCTGGCCCTGCCCATCCAAGTTTTGAAATAATGCTGGGCTTTCCCCCTGGTGGCCAAATACCATACCCACAAAATAGGTAGTGAAAAAATTTGAATCCCACCATTGGGTAAATTCAAAGGAAAAATGATAGAGAACAAATGAGAATGATTTATGAGCTCCTGTCTTTTTCCCAGTTTCTGCCAACCTAGCAGTTTGAAAGCAAGAATCTGCAAGTAGATAAATAGGAACTACTTTTGTGGGAAGGTAAGCAGTGTTCTGTATGCTCAAGTGTCTGGTCATGCCTGCCACATGACAAAAAACAAACATACAGCACTGGCTCTTTGGCTATAAACTGAGATGAGCACTGAATGAGTCATATCCAACTCTAGGGTGCCGTGCTCATCTCCATTTACAGCCAAAGAGCCAGTGCTGTCTGTGTTTGCAGACGTTTCCATGGCCATGTGGCAGGCATGACTAGATCACCCACCCAGTCACATGGCCACCCTCAGCAAGTCATATGGCCACAGATTTGGCCCCACCCATAGATTTGGCCACACCCACAGTGTAGTAGTATTTTTTTTATGCCTACCACTGGATACCATCTTCAAAGTATTGGTGGGAACACAAAACTTAAGAGGTGATCAAGAATGAAGACAAGACAGTTAAGATCTTGTAGGACATTAACTTCCAAACTGATAAGAAGCTTGAACACACACTCTAGACATTACTATGGTTGACAAAAATTTGGTTAACCTGGTTGATGTGCTGATCTCAGGTGATGGTCAGATAGAAGAAAAAGTGATTTAAAAGATAATGGCATATCAGGATCTGAGAAATGAAGCACAACATTTCTGGCAGAAAAGAGCAATAGTGGTCCCAGGAGTGATAGGCGTACAGAGAGCAAAACCAAAGGGTTGAAAAAAAATCTCTGAGTGCAATTGGAATTGATAAGATCACAAAAAAGCAGTTGTAGACAGTAGCACTACTGGATAATTATCAAGCACTACTGGACATTATCAAGTGATACCTCACTGACTCTTCTGTCCAGGGCTAGGCCTTGAGTAAAGGGGCTCCAAAATTCCAGTTTGAATATCTGGTGAACCGTGTACACTTTTGATGATGACAATGATGATAACTACTGTCACTGTCACCACCGCCACCGTCACTACATCAACCAAGCTTTTAAAAATAATGCAAGCAGTTATTTTTTTCTCTTATCCCAGTTCTCTCTTAGTGAAAGTGAATGTAGCAGGAATATCAAGAGAAGAGAAAAAGAATGTGTCTAGGGGGGGGGGAGAATCCCTCTAAAGATGAGGAAAAAAGGAAGAAAGACTTTTAAAATTATTTTTAGATGACCAGACAACCATATAAATGTTTTCCTAATATCATCTACTTCCAAAACCAAATGCAGTTGCAGCATAGGACTCTCCTTCCATCTGTTCCTGTACCAGAAGAGTTATCAGGGAATAAAAGGTGAGCAAGTGCTTATTTTTTGTATTTGCTCAGAGGAATGACCTTTTGATTGTTAGCTTTTAGATACTACAGCAATGAGTGCCACAGAAATGCCCATAAATAAATAAATAAAAAGAGAAAGAGGCATTAAATAAATGATGAGGGCTGAGAAGAAGCAGGCTTTAACTATCTTTTTTCACTGGAAAATGCATAAATGTTTTCAACTGGGAAATAAACTGTACACCTCTTTTTTTTAATAAAAAAAAACTCACAATGGATTAACTCTCCACTGCCCAAAATTCCCAGTGTTCCAAACAATGCCAAACTTTACAACAAAACAAAACAAAATTCTTCTTTGCCTTAAAAACTATTCATTTATTTATTTCACTATATTTCCAAGATTCTCATAATGTATACAAAGCTGGAAGTATAATTGAAGCAGAAAATAGAATGAAATGCAGAGAGTGAATGACTAAAAGCTATCCATCTATTTTATGAAAGCAGCCTAATGCAAACTGAATTAAAATATTATACATTATTTCAGAATAAAGACAAAATTAAAGTAAGTACAGTAATACCTCGGATAACGCTAAAACTTGGTTCCACAAGTCTTAGCGTTATCTGATTTTTAACATTATCCAATGCATGCATTGGATGTTTAACAAAGCTGGCTTCCTTTGGGGGAAGCCGGGGGCGAGTGTACCCACCCTCTTTTCCCCAAACCAAGCCAGGGATCAGACACTGTGATCCCCACCTTGGTTTGGGGGAAAGCGGGTAGGCACGCCCATGTGTATTCCCCCAAACCAAGCTGGGGATCACAGCGTCTGATCCCCGGCTTGGTTTGGGGAAAACTGTGCAGGCTCTTCACTTTTAGATCAGGCTGGCTGGAGGTGCCTTCCAACCCCACCCACCCCGATCTAAAAGCAGACAGCCCAGGTGGGCTCTCTGCTTTTAGATCAGGCTGGCTGGAGGTGCTTTCCACCTCCACCCACCCTGATCTAAAAGCAGACAGCATGGGCGGGCTGTCCACTTTAGGATTGGACTGGCTGGAGGTGCTTTACACTCCACCCAACCCAACCAAAAAGCACTCTGATCGGCATGGTTTGGGGGAAAGCGGCACTCACCCCTGGCTTTCCCCAAACCAAGCCAGGAATCAGACACTGTGGACCCAGCAGACAGGCCAATGACAGTGGCAGAAACAGCCATGGAGCCATTTTTACTATGCCTCCATGGCTGTTTCTGCCGTGTCTGTTTCGATTGCAGGGGACAGAAGGGATCTATCCTCCCAACCCCTGTGGACCCGGCGGATGGGTACTCCATTCAGCCGCTGCCTTGCTTTCTCCTGTTCTCACCCCAAACAAACCGGTGGCCCACTGCCATCTGTGTGCCTGGTATTTGAATTGTTCTGGACTGAACTCCCATTTTCTGGTTCAGTCCTTTGGTGGCAGTTTCTATTGCATAGAATTCCTTGTGCCATGTGCTATGGAAAGTTTTATCTTGCTCCAGAGTTCTTTGATTGTTTTTATTGGTTCTTTATTCCATCCTCAGCCAGAGAGATTTGAACTAAAATAAATAACGTAATTGATGTAGTAATACCCTGGATAATGACAAAATGTGGTTACACGGATCAGCTCCCCTGAGCCTCCCAGAGGTGGCAGGGGCAGCGGAGAACCTGAAATGGGCAAAAAAAAAATCCATCACAATGGAGTTTTTTTGCCTATTTTGTGCTCTCCGCCACACCTGCCCCCTCTGGGAGGCTCAAGAAAGCCGATCCGTGCTGTTTCCAATGCCCCCTGACCTCCCCAGGTGGTACTGCAATCCAAAACCTGCAGCTGACAATATCCAATATATGCACCGGATAAGGACAAAAAACGGACAATGACATGACTTGTGGAACTAAATTTTGTCGTTATCTGAGGTATTACTGTATCAATTACTTTATTTATTTTAGTTCATATATCTCTGGCTGAGGATGGAATAAAGAACCAATAAAAACAATCAAAGAACTCTGGAGCAAGATAAAACTTCCCATAGCACATTGAAGAAATTTTCAGAGCATTCCCTGTTTCAAAATCTGCGGCACTGGAAGGGTGAACTTGTGGTGCTGCACTTACATGAGCCTTGGCACACCAAGGGACTCTCCCAGCACAGCATGCCAAGGTAGACATCAGTGTGGCACCCCAAGTTTACCCTTCCAGCACCACGGATTTTGAAACAGAGAAGGCTCGGTAAATTTCTTCAACACGGCAATCCAGCTTGTTAGAGGCTTTTGCAACAATGGGAATGAGCAGAGGCTGCTTCCTCAGGCCAGCAGGGATGAAGCTGTGCTGCGGATTTTGAAACGGGCTGCAGAAGCTCACTGCGGCCTGCTCCTTCTGGGTAAGTCCCTCACTGTTTTTGTCTGTCTGATGTGCTTGCCTGGTATGTGTGTGTTGGGGTGTCTTTAATGTGCCACAACGTTTTTGTCTTTTTGTTTTGTTTTCTTTCTGATGTGCTTGCCTGGTGTGTGTGTGTGTGTGTGTGTGTGTGTGTGTGTGTGTGTGTGTGTGTGTGTGTGTGTGTGTGTGTGTGTGTGTGTGTGTGTGTGTGTGTGTGTGTGTGTGTGTGTTGGGGGGGGTTCTTTAAGGTGCCACAACGTTTTTGTCTTTTTTGTTTTATTTACTTTCTGATATGCTTGAAACACAGGCTAAGTTATGAATTGGTAGCCATGTTAGTATGTGTTTCAAGCATATCAGGAAGTAAACAAAAAGATAAAAATGTTGTGGCACCTTAAAGACTGGCTGCTGTATTTTAATGTGAGCTTTTGTGGATTGAGTCCACTGGGCACACAATGGCTGGCTAGCATAACAGATAAGTTTGCAAATCAGTGTGGCTTTTTGCAACCGGTAATAGCTGCAGTGGCTCAAGTGGTTAAACCACTGAACATGATGCCTGGAAGATCAGCAGGTCAGCAGTTTGAGACCCAAGTACTGCACAATGGAATGAACTTCCATTTCAGTCCCAGCTCCTGGCAACCTAGCAGTCAAAAGCAAGAAATTGCAAGTAGATAAATAAGGACCATTTCAGTGGAAAGGTAAACAGTGTTCCATGGACTCCGGTGTCTAGTCATGCCTGTCACATGACCACAGAAAACAGCACTGGCTCTTTGGCTGTAAATGGAGATGAGCACTGAACCCTAGGGTTAGATATGACTGGCTTTCAAGCAAGGGCAACCTTTACCTTTACCGAATAACAGAAGATCCCTGATTGCTCTGAAATTAGGCCCTGTTTAATTGCAAGTGGTTAGTAAAGGTAAAGGTCTCCCTTGCTCAAAAGCCAGTCGTATCTGACTCTAGAGTGCAGTGCTCATCTCAATTTACAGCCAAAGAATCAGTGATGTCTGTGTTTGCAGACGTTTTCTTGGCCATCTGGCAGGCATGAGTAGATTGGCCACGAAGTCACATGGCCAGATTTGGCCCTGCTCACAGATTTTGCCCCATCCACAGAGGTAGTAGTAAAAATTTTTTAGAGTGCATCACTACATATAGTCCATATATGGTAAAAGCAGATGATTTCCTTGCAGAGTTCATGTTGTCATCTCAGGAAACAAGGCCCAACCTAATGTGTCCTTTTTATTTTATTTTGCAGGAAATAGCAGATGACCTAGGAGTTCTGGATGTTGACAAAATGTCCTTAACAAATGTAGTCTTCCAGGTTGATTGGATTAATCCCAGAGCTCTGCTTACTTGATGGCTTCTATTGTTCTTTCTGCCCTTCTCCAGCCACAGGTGGCTTCTTTGGAATGTCAGCAGCATTGCTGGCTTTGTCTTCAATTTATTCAGCCCTTCACACCCTTCTACAAGCAAGCCACAACATGTTAGTTATCCTTGCTGGAAATACTGTAGTTTCTTTTTATTAGCAATTTTATGAAGCAACCCCATATATAACTCAAGATATATCTACACATAATATTTTTTCTAGAATTACCTTAGGTGAACCTGATAGCTGAAAATAAACCAAAATGGGATCTTCAGATTTTAGCCATCAAACTCCCCTTGGTTCTCTAAACACACTGTCTCATTTGTCAGTGAGGGGTGTGTGTGTGTCATGTGATGTCAGTGGAACCTGGGACGTGTAGTGTTTCTGCCAAACTGCCTCAGGGCCTCTGTGCCCATGTGCAGACATGTGAATGAGCAGGGAAACCTCTATTAATGCAAAAGCAAAAATGGAACTCTTCATTTTCATGTGTCAAAATAACATGTTGAACCTATACACACACTTCAAGGGATAATGTGTGAGATGTCAGAAGCAGGGTAACAAATGCAACATCATTTCTACTTCCCTTTCCACACACTTAATGTGTATAGGTGCATACTGGCTGGATAGCTCTCTGACTTACATATTTGGCTGTTGACTCAATGACTGAGAGTTCAGTTCCCTGGTGTCACTCTCAGAAGAGCTAATATGTTAGCCTTGGGCATATGCTGCACAGTTCCAGGAGAGAGAAAGAAAGAAAGAAAGAAAGAAAGAAAGAAAGAAAGAAAGAAAGAAAGAAAGAAAGAAAGAAAGGGAAAACCACATCTGAGTACTCTCCACCAAGAAAACTGATTTGAGAGAATACAATTATTTAACAGTGCAGTGTCGATATTATGTGGCATAGCAAATCACCATTCTATATGGCAAGTGCAAAACTGTATGTAGTGTAAGTGTACTTAATCTTCTATTTAAAAAAGCCAGAAAAATCAATTCTTAAAAACCCTCTAGTTCATGAATGTGAGGTATTGTGCTTCTCATTTGAGAACTCAAAATGCTAGGAATTGGCCTGATATTGCTACATAATATAATGTTTGTGCTACCAGCAGAAAAAAAGGATGTCAAGCTTTATATAGCAAAAGGTAGTCCAAATGCTGATAACACCCAATGCCAGCAGTCAAGATGGTCTACATAATGCTATATTGTGCTTACAAAGAGACACCAAGCAAAGGTGTTTCTTTGTGACATATTAACGTAATCTCACCCAAACATCAACTAATAGTCAGGCCTGTTTTTTCACAAGTTGTATTGGTATCTATTGCTTGTGGGGGAAAAACAATACAAATGTATAGAAGAAATCTGTCTTTCAGATTAACTGCATGCACTGAATGTCTTTGTACATCTGGAATGTACTGAATGGTTAATCCCTATGAAATTAATAAACAATACATGTGATGAGTTTCTACCCCCTGCAATCCAAAACACAGCACTTTCAGGCACTTCAAAAAAGAAGTCTCAGCTCAGTTCCTTTCATTCACTATTCATGGCGATGTTATTTTATGTTGAACAGTGCAGCACATCAGATCCAAATTTAGATATAAGATTAAAAGAGAGGTATAGATAACCTGTTGGAAAACTTGGATTTAAATCACTGTCAGGTGTGTGCAGTGTGATTCTTTCTTTGCAAAGAATTTACTGGGGATTTACTAGACTCTTTGGAAAGGAAGTGAAATAGCTTGAATTAGGGTATCTACTTTGCTGTTTCTTTTCAATTGAATTCAATAACTCCACATTTCACTATTTGCTGTTCTGTGTCAAGATGGATGGGGTAGCAAGTAATGTCAACTATTTCCCTTATTTATATATTGTGTTTCCTCACAAGGTGCTCAGACAGCTAACACTAACTCTTAAATCCAATTGAAATTAATTAGTGTTAGATTCAGGAACATGGACAAAAAAAGGCAGCCTTATGGTAATTCCCTTGTTCTTAAGATCATTAATTTTCTTCCCCATGGAATTCTTAGGATGAGAAACAAGCCATAGATGGGATTCTACCTCATTGCTTCCAAAAATAGGCATAATTCTGAACATTGTACAAATCATGAGAATGGAAAAGAATTTCATTGCCGGACCCACTCCCCAATAAAGAGACAGACAACTGTGCTGGATTTTAAAACTGGGCCACTTTATTAAATAACAACTCAATAATGCAGGTGGGCCGGAATAGCACTGGTAAGGATTAACATTAATTTCGAATATTAATTGATACAATGTATCCATTTGTTTATTAATTAACCAATTATAATTGACCCCAAACAGAAGTGCAAATGGTTAACCTCTGCTTCTGACGTATGTCCGGTGAACTGTAAGGTTTTGCAAGCTGCGGATAGCATAGCATCGCCTTGTTCCTGGTCCCCAACTTGATTGGCCACCCCGATTTCCCCTCTATCTTATCTTTCCTGTGGCCACCAAGTGGGTGCGTGCCCGACTCGTAGGGGTCATCCATTACCTCCTTACCAGTGCTAGCCACCACACGGGGAGGAGTCTACCATGACTCACCGCCCCCCTGACTGCCAACTCGGTCACCAGGCCTGCTTGCATGGAGGCCAAAAACCTGTCCATACCCCTCGCTGAGAGGTGGACTCCATCCCTGCGATATAAACCCACATCCAGTATGCGTATCGTAGGGTGCTCCACCACGGTCCCCAAACCGTGGTCACCAAAAAATCGAGCAAAGGCCCGATTAACCGACCGCCGGGCTCGGTCAATGCAGTACGGGTCACCGCCCCTGGAAAAAGGATCGTAGGATCATGGAAGACCAGATCAAGTGCACCCGTGGCCATCAGCGCCTCACGAGTTCCAGATCCCTCCATATGGCAATGACTAAGCCCAAACCAGTAATCTGGCCCAAATCATTGCCACCCAAGTGAATGAGCAGGACATCAGGAGGGTAAACGTCCTCCAGAGACAAAAGGAGAGGGAACAGCTGGTGCCATTGCATCCCTCGAACGCCATGCCAGCAAAGGTGTGCCACATCCTGCGATGAGGGCCCCATCGTGACGCTACCACGTGGCGTGCAACCCAAAACATGTAACTATGGCTCACCAGCCATACACGGACCACGGGATCACCCTGTGAAGGACCTGAAAGAAAGAGAAGACATGTGCCAGCAATGTGTTCAACGTAACATGGGGCAGATATACAGCCTGAAACTTGCCAAACCTCACCGGCCCATCCGCTGAATATCAGTGTCCGAATAACCGAAAAGGGCGGCCGTCGATGTGGCACCAGTTCGAAAAGAGTGTGTGCCGTACCAGGCCCCCGGAAGTCCCATGTCAGCAAGAGCAGACCCTGTCACCCTCCAAAACTGGTACTTGGTAAGCGGGAGACCATCCTGGTGGCAAAAGAGCGGCCCGGGGGCCAAGCCCTTCACTGACAGGATGTTGTCAGGGTGGCCACCAGGCAAATCACTGGGATACTACAACTAAGGAGAGTTTCTATGCAATCCCTGCCTAGCCGGTCCGTCTTAGAGGAACGAATGTGAAGCTGTGCCGAACCTTGTGAAAGAGTGACATCAGCCAATTCAAGGTACCTATGGGGCCGGTCATTCCGGGAAAGGGGAACTAGCTCACTAACCCATAATGCCCCAAAGAAAGCCACTGTGGTGGCAGCATGGAAAAGCGTTGCCTCATATTGGTCACAACAAAGAGCTGACCAAGCCTGGGCCAAGCGAGAGAGGAGAGCCAGAGATACCGGCGGGCGATTGTCCAGGCAAAAACCATGCTCCCTGGCCCAACCCTCAAGCACCCTGCACACCCTGAAATCACCGGTGGTGTCTGCATAACCACGTGCCTTGGCCATGAAGGCTAATGCAGACAGCCACCCGGCTATAGTGCGAGGTGCCAACCCACTGTCGTGCAAATGGACCATATATTGTAACACATGGTCCACTGGCAAAGGCCACAGGTCAGGAAGAGACGTTGTCCATTGAAAAACCTGAAAAGACTGGTAAGTACCAGAATAAGCCCTGCGGGTACGGCCAGCAAGGGATAGGCCTATCGCCCGGCGCACTTCACCTTGCCATGCGTCCATATCTCGCCGGGTAGCAGCGAGGGAAAGTCGTCGGCCCCTGGCACAAGCGCCTGAAACCTGATCATCTGTAGGCAGGACAAAGCGTCGGCGATACTATTGTCAACACCAGGAATGTGCCTGGCCCTGAATAGAATATTGTTGTGCAAAGAGCACAAAACAAAGTGGTGCACTAGCGACATGACCTTGGGTGAGTGAGACATCTGCGCATTGACAATGCGCACAACGGCCGCGTTGTCACACCAAAAATGCAGTACAGAATCTTTCCACCTATGTCCCCATAGCAAACGTGCGCCCAGGATGGGAAAGAACTGCAGGAACGTAAGGTCCCGGAGTATGCCCATGCCTAGCCAAGCCACGGGCCATCGACCACAGCACCAATGACCATCCCAGTAGATGCCGTAACCCATGGCGCCCGAGGCGTCAGACTGCACCTGAAATTTGGGCATGGTGGCAAGCTCCCGGCACCAAAAAGACACCCCATTAAAATCGGTCAGGAATGCAAGCCATACCCCCAGATCAGCCCGCATACCGGACGTTACCCGCACCCTGTGATGCTTCCTGGATAAACCAACCACAGCGTCGCACAGGCGCCTGGCAAAGGCCCTGCCGGGTGCCACCACCCTGCAGGCGAAGTTGAGGTACCCATGAAGCACATGAAGGTTGTGTAAGGACACTTTGCACCTGGCTAACATGGCCGAAATATCCTCTGATATGTGGGTGACCTTATCCACGGGGAGCGTGACGTCTGCCTGATTGTACCAATTTCAATGGCCAGGAAGGTTAGTCCAGTGGCTGGGCCCTCTGTCTTCTCAGGGGCTGGAGGTACCCCCAATTCAGACATAAACTCCTTAAAGATTAGGAGCATTTGCTCACACGTCCCCGACCTCTACGGCCTGCCAAACAAAAATTCATCCAGGTAATGGGCCACCGTGTCCAAGCCGGACCTGCGAACAAATGCCCACTGTAAAAAGGAGCTAAAACGTTCAAAGGCCGAACATGAAATCGAGCAGCCAAAGGGCATAGCTTTGTCTATGAAGTATTGGCCCTCAAACCTAAAACCCAATAATTCAAAATCGTCTGGATGCACTGGGAGTAGCCGAAATGCAGACCTAATATTGCATTTGGCAATTAGCGCCCTGGGACCGCAGGAACGTACCATCCGTACAGCCTGGTCAAAGGACGTATACCAGACCGAGCAGAGTTCATCTGGTATACAGTCATTAACCGAGGAGCCAGCTGGATACGACAAATGGTGTATCAGGCGGAACTCACCAGAACCTTTTTTGGGTACCAAGCCCGGGGGGATACCTTCAAGTTAGGATAAGGCGGTTCATTAAAGGGGCCAGCTACCCGCCCTTCACGAACCTCCTTAAATTACTTCTCCCTAGCTAATCTTTCCTTACTCTTCAAGGACATTAAGTTAGGCGCCTCCTGTGGGGAGAGCGCACCAACAAAAGGGATGCAAAATCCCCATGAAAAACCCACTAACAGGTAATCAGCATCCTCATGCCTGGGATAAACCCGCGGCCAGCATCCGAGCACCTGCAACTTAATTGGGGAGGGGCCCTTTTGAAGTTGAAGGTTGATCACTGGAGACATGGCCTGGGCCCTGCTGCCTGCGGCCCCGGCCCTGAGACCCACCCGATCGGGTGCAAGTAGCTGCAGAGTGAAGTCCCCCACAGCTGGAGCACTCGTGCCTATACTTGCATGGTTTCCGAGTGCAGCCCCCTGGCGAGGAGAAGCTCCAACACAGCAGGCGGTTTGGAACCCCCTGCCCCGCCGATTGGCAGGGAGACTGCGTTGTGCCAGGGCGCTGAACTACATGACCGCAGTGATACCGGTCACCAGAGGCAGGGCAAAATGGATTCATATGGAGAAGCCATAACAACTGGTCAGGCTGGTCCCAGGGCATATTGGGGTGCAAAGCCGTGCGCACGCGGAATTTCCCATCGTAAGCCAGCCAGGACTGGCCCGGGAAATCCACATACACCCTGTAGATCAGATATTAGATCAAAGGGATCGCAAGATCTGGACAGGCCCTAATGAATACCGCTGCATATGTTAAGTAAGCAGGCAGCCAATTGGCCCATGTCCTGGGAGGCTTATGATGCTGGGCCAACTCCTTGTCCCGGTCATCCTCCTTCTCTTTCTCTTCCTTGGTTGCCTCCCTATTGAGAAGGCTAAAGATATCCACGTATTCCCGCCTCCATATCTTGTCCCTCATAGCCGGTAACAAGTGGTCGCCCAGTGGTAGGGACCTACCCGCAGTTGGGAGAGCATAAAGGGGAACTTTATGGTATGCCGTGTTAATCGGCGGGCCATATGGCCATACCGGGTACGGTATGTTGGGCCCCGCCGGCGAAACTCCAGGTGGTAAGGGAGGGGAAGGAGCGTGCTACGGAGCAGCCTGGAAGGCTGGTGGCATGGGGGCGAACCCCGAGCCGGCCATACCGGGCAGTTGTACGGGGCCTCCCATATGTGATTGGTGTGGCCAGGGCCACAGCCCGTTCCCTATATAATCAAGATCTCTAGTATAATGATATAATATGGTGGTAACTTGGAAACAGGCTCACAAGAATCAACCCAGAGGCCAAGACGCAGTATATATTGAAATAATATTACCAAATTACCTGGAATAATACTTTATTATAGAGGTAAGAATTGGGTGAATTCTGGTCTTTTCACAGTTGTACTGATATATATTATATTGTATGTAAATAGCGTATAATGGAGCATGTAATAATTATGGTTTTGTGTATATTTTTCTATAGAAAACCCTGTTGAAACGCAAGTGAAAAGCTGTACACCGGATAGCTTCGGTTTTCTTTACTTGGATTAGAACTTTGAATTATTTTCATATCTACTTACCTGAAATAAATGACTTTAAGTTGATTTTTACACCTGAATATAAGGACTTTGTGTTACCACCATATTATATCATTATACTAGAGACCTTGAGTCTAATCTATGGATGGATTTCTGCCTGATTTTTGATTTGTATTCACCGTCTGGCCATTTTCTGTATTCCCATTCCCTATATAAAGCAAGGGTCCAGAAGGAGGTGTAATAACTTGACCTGGCTACTCACCAGGTGCACCCATGGCTGCCGCCCCCACCGGGGGTTCCAGCTGCCGGTGCGCATCGGGGCTCCTGATTGAATCAGAGCCCTCCAGACCAGCCATCAAGGACCCATCTGCTGCCTGGTCCTGCACAGGTATGGTGCCCGGGGCGAGGGCCTCTTCGAGCTGATCAACCCTCCTTTCAAGGGGGGCAGAAAGCTGCAGCCCATCAGCCCCTGCCCATGTGCCTTGACTTGCCAATGCCCCCTGATTCGCCTTGGCACGGGCTGTGTCAGGCCCAGGCCCGCGGCCCATTCCAGGGCCTTGATCCTGGCCAGCAAGGCCCCATCATGCTCCCAGCCTGCGTGGGCCACACGCTGGGCTGGGGGCCGAGGCGTCCCAGACCGGGCCCTTTGACCACCCTTCTCTGCCCCTGTAGAGGCTTGAGCCACCGCCCTCATGTGGGGCCTCCACCTTGGAGGCGGGCCTGGAGGGGGGGTAGATGCCCCAGGTTCGGGTCGGGTTCCAGCCCCGTGACCAGTGGGGGTGGGTGCCAGATTCTGGGGCCGAGCCCCGTGCACCCCGGAAGGCCTTGCCACCCTCCTCTTGGGTGCCATGGCACCCTACGTGAATTTAAAGAGGCTCGTCTTGAGCCGAGCACACAGCTGTAGTGCGCCCCCGAGCCCTAGGCCCATGAAGGAGCCACCCGGCCGGGAGCACGAGCAGGAGGCGCGGTGTGGCAGAACGCTGCAAGCCAAGAGGCGGAAAAACCTGGGCCGCACGGAGGCACGGCGCAGCAGAATGCCTCAAGCAAGAACCACGTGGCAAGGAAAAGCCCGGGCCTCGTGGAGGCCACTCAACTGGGGCAGGGAACAAACATTTCCTGGCCCAGCTGGAATCAACTGCTGGCGGGGTGGTCTGTGCCTCCCCTTTTAAAGGAGGGCCCAGACCCCACCCCTCTGCCGGCCCCGTGCTGTCTCCCATGGGGGCGGGGGCAGCAAAGCACGCGGCAGCATATTCTTGCTGCCGCACGTCCCTTGGTTTTCAGATTGTTGCTGAAATGGTCCTTTTTACATGTCCACAAGACTTTTGTGAAAGGAAGAACACATTGTCTTTTCTGAAGCAATTGGGAACTGGGGGGTAAAAGTTTTAGACTGTTGGCTGTTACCTGGGATTGGAAGGTCTAGGATAGTGATGGCCAACCTTGGCACTCCAGATGTTCTGGAACTTCAATTCCCAGAAGCCCTGATCAGCAAGAGTGCTGACTTGGGCCTCTGGGAATTGCAGTCCAAGAACATCTGGAGTGACAAGGTTTGCCATCACTGGCCTAGGACAAGGGAAGAAAAACACTGGCTGTATGCTACCAGCTACAGTACATGTTATTTAGTGGGAGAACAAGAAAACTTCAAGATCATAGCTTTCCTTGGTACCATCTAATTGGGTGAAATTCCTAACTGAAGGGAAAAGAGGAGGAAAGAGTAGTTACTTTTGGAGAAGGTGCAGTATTTGAAAAGGTTAAAAATGCTGGGGCATTTGGTTGGTGCATCTCCTTGAAGTGGGTTAATGGATATAAAAATGGAAAAGGAATTTGTTTAGTTTAGTTTAGGTTAATATTTCTTAAAAGAATGTAATGATTACCTGTTGTTTTACTGTCTGAACAGTAAAACAACATACCACATATGTATACTCTGGAACCATACTGACATTTTGCTGAATTGTGTGTATAAGTTTAGGATAGCTAGCTTTATTATTTTCTATAGGAATTATTCTGGAACTGTGTGCCTTACGAGCATCTTAAAATGTTACTTTACAAACTTTCTTTTGCGGTTTTGAATTTTTGAACTGTTTGACTTTTGTTTTTCACTAAATTTATACGACTGTGGTGGCTCAGTGGTTAAGAAGCTCACTTTGTTAGATGGAAGGTTCGCAAGTCGGCAGTTCAAGACCTGGGTACTGCATGACTAAATGAGCACTTGTCTCTGTCCCAGCTCCTGCCAACCTAGCATTTGGAAAGCAAGAAATTGCAAGTAGATAAATTGGGAACACTTCAGAAGGAAAATATCTTGGGGACATGAAAGGAGCCCCATTCGGGCATCCCCTGAGTGGAGTTCCTCCAGCAAAAATCCTTTCAACCCATAAAGCACAATAAAAAATTAAATTTATAAAACATTAAAGTTGTTTGGGTTCATTTGATAAGAGGGTTTGCTGGAACTAAATCCAACCTTAGCTTTGGCTGGATATGTGTATGATATTTAAGAATTTATATGTTTTGTGACTATGGAGGTGGATGTTCTCAGGGGTAGGAACCTCACTGGCCTTCCTTGATGCTACTTTCTGGATCCTTGGTATAAAATTGGATCACCCCAGCCAAGAGAAAAAGTTCCTCACACGCTCAAACTTTTCCTGCTCCAACGTTGGAGTGTACCAAAGAGAAAGGCAAAATCCTGGGTGAGGTGTAAACATACCTGCCCTCACTCTCAAGTAGCTGTTCTGACCTACTGCTCTCTGCCTACTCCAGATGACTGAGAGTCCAAGGCCACTGGGTAGAGCACTCCAGTAAATAACTCAGCAGCCAGATTTGACATGCCAGAAAACCCCTTTATTTGAAAACAAAACAGGACGGCAAAAACAAGGCTTGTTGAATGACTTCCTTCCCCAAAGAAACAGGACTCACACCCAAACAAGCAGCAGCAGCAGCAGCAGCAGCAGCAGCAGCAGCAGCACTTCTTCTTCTCCTCCTCCTCCTCCTCCTTCACTGCCAAAATAAAGACACCGTTTGGTGAGTTCATTCTGCAGTTCCTTTCACCTGACCTAATGTGAGAAAGATTAGCTAGCAACACAAGGTTGCCATTGCCTGGGATATGCTCAATTTTGGTTTTAAAATAACACAATCTTTGAGGAGCTTAACAAGTACTGAAGGGTGAAAAACAAAACAGCCTGATCTGGCAAGGCAAAACAATAGCTGGAATATACTTTGGGTTTATTAAAAACATCTGCCTTTCCGGAAAGGAAGAAAAGAAGAGGGCCTGGCCAAGTCTGATGGCTGCACACCATCAAGACTAGCACACCATCATTCCTCTACTTCTAAGTAAAACTAACCATCCTGATCCTCCACAAGAGAAACTTTCAATGAAGGCTCCCTGCAACTTGGGTCAAACGGAAGCCCTGACCTGCACAGTGCTTTCTATCAGAAGGTTAGACCCTAACCAACCCCATGCTATCCTGGGGAAATAAATATATCTCCGATACCCTCTCCTGATGTCCCACAACCCAATGGGATTTGGGGCGCAGGGCCACAAGCCACTTTTCTGCCCAGCTACTGCCTGCATTTCAGTGTACTCATCCCTGCACAGTTGTCCCCCATCAGTCTGTCCTCAGCTGCTACAATTACCATCAGAGTTAGAAAGAGAACCAATGGAGATATGGAGGTAGCATACTAGTGTTCATAGCCAACTGCAATGTTGCAGCTTCAAAGTCACCTGTATATGCTCTTTTTAGACCTTATTATTGAAAGTTTTAACTCCTCCAGGGCAAGTTCATCACAGTGACAATTTTGGTGATCCTTCCTTGCAAGCTTGGTGGAAGAGGCAAAGTATTATCCTTGTGAATTGTTGCTTACTCCCTAGTGCAGGAGTCAGCAGACTTGGCTCTCCAAGTGTTCTTGGACTTCAAGTACCAGAAGCCCAAGTCAGTACACCTGCTGATCATGGATTCAGGGAATTGAAATCCAAGAACATCTGGAGAGCCAAGTTTGTTGCCCCCTGCCCCAGTGCAATGGAAGGTCAAGAGGACTGGTGTGCAGGAAAGGGGCCAGGTAGGAATATTTCTTGGGCTATCATCATAATTGACTTTACTGAAGCTTAGCCACACTATGGAAATATAGGTAGTGTGCCTAAATGGTTTTTGTGGTCTTCACTGCCCTTTTCAGTTTTTTGAAAGAATCAGGGGAGAGAGGAAAAAACACTGGGAAGAAGACAATAATTCCGCTCAAGGACGGCAAAAGAATGCAACCCGTGTGCAAAAATAGTCCATGGCAATAGAAATTCAATAAATGAGTCCAAGGCTTGAGTAGTATGTTGCAGAAAGTATTTTTTATATACAAATTCTGAATATACAATCCAAAACTTTTTCCGGATTTAAGACAAAGCTTTTCTGGGTATTAACCCTTTCATCAGGGATCTACAATCAGTAAACATAGAAGGAGCCTGAATTAGAACCCATGTGGAAATATGATACAAGGTTTATGCAAAGTATATGCAAACAAGGTGCTAAGACAACAACTGTGGTATATACAAAACACTATAATATACAATACAAAACATAACATATACAGTATGCACAATAAATGCAATAACTTATGCTACACACGTCTATATTTGATATTCAAGAGCATACAATCTATAAGGAAAAAAGACTTTTTAAAAATCTATTGAAAAAGTATTTTCTTTAAAACGAGTGTAGTACGGCGATGAATTATAAAGATTTTTTAAGAACTTATGACGATATTAAAGTTTTCAAGAACTGGTATTTAAATGCACATTTGAAATGTATAGAGGTGACAGGGTTTATTTCATTTTAAAGGATATTTTCAGAAAATACTGATAAAGTGGTATTAAAACTATTTTAAAGCTATTTTAAAACATTATATATATATATATATATATATATATATATATATATATATATATATATATATATATATATATATATATATATATATATATATATATATATATATATATATATATATATATATATATATATATATATATATATATATATATATAATCGCATCTTAGGAGAAGGCTTACCTCAGAAGTAATAGTCAGGAAATAACTACAGTATCTATAATTTCTATTCAAACGCGAACTGCTGGCATCCTTGCCTCTTAGCGAGATCTGCTTCGTGCCGGTGGACGTTAGAGACAATGGAATGTTCGCAAGAATAAGTAGAGCTCTAATTGTTAACAGGTGAGTGTTGCTATGACAATTAGCCGTTGACCTTTCGACAGTGACCCATATACTCCTAAGTAACATAATTACAAGATTACAAGAAAGGTGACATATCGAGTTCTTGGTTCAACCCTTTTGGTGTAACCGTATCGAAAAGGTGTATGAAGAAAGCCTCTCTGCGCAAGAGCTGCTTGTTGAGATTGATCCTCTCATAGGGCTTAGGACTTACTTGTTGCAATAAGTTGTATATTGGGAAATCGGTTAGACCGCTAAAAAATCGAATATGTGAACATAAATCTAGGATTCGAACGCAGGATCTTCACGCTCCCCTGGTGGCACATTTTGTACAAATGGGGCATATGGAGGACGACTTCAAGTTCACAGTACTGGAAAAAGTAAGTCCTGAGAGGATCGATCTCAACAAGCAGCTCTTGCGCAGAGAGGCTTTCTTCATACACCTTTTCGATACGGTTACACCAAAAGGGTTAAACCAAGAACTCGATATGTCACCTTTCTTGTAATCTTGTAATTATGTTATTTAGGAGTATATGGGTCGCTGTCTAAAGGTCAATGGCTAATTGTCAGAGCAACGCTCTACTTATTCTTGCAAACATTCCATTGTAGTTATTTCCTGATTATTACTTCTGAGGTAAGCCTTCTCCTAAGATGCGATTCTAAGAATATATATCTATATGCATATTTATAATGTTTTAAAATAGCTTTAAAATAGTTTTAATACCACTTTATCAGTATTTTCTGAAAATATCCTTTAAAATTAAATAAACCCTGTCACCTCTATACATTTCAAATGTGCATTTAAATACCAGTTCTTGAAAACTTCAATATCTTCATAAGTTCTTAAAAAATCTTTATAATTCGTCACCGTACTACACTCGTTTTAAAGAAAATACTTTTTCAATAGATTTTTAAAAAGTCTGTTTTCCTTATAGATTGTATGCTCTTGAATATCAAATATAGACATGGGTAGCATAAGTTATTGCATTTGTTGTGCATACTGTATATGTTATGTTTTGTATTGTATATTATAGTGTTTTGTATATACCACAGTTGTTGTCTTAGCACCTTGTTTGGATATACTTTGCATAAACCTTGTATCATATTTCCACATGGGTTCTAATGCAGGCTCCTTCTATGTTTATTGATTGTAGATCCCTGATGAAAGGGTTAATACCCGGAAAAGCTTTGTCTTAAATCTGGAAAAAGCTTTGGATCTTATATTCAGAATTTGTATATAAAAAATACTTTCTGCAACATACTACTCAAGCCTTGAACTCATTTATTGCATTTCTATTGCCATGGACTATTTTTGCATACGGGTTGCATTCTTCTGCCATACTTGAGTGGAATTATTGTCTTCTTCCTACTTTTCAGTTTTTTGACAGCCTCCTAAAAGAGCATATTTACAAGGCTTCTGGTTGTTGTTAGCTGCTACTACTGTGTCTGAGTATAGATCCCCCCCCCCAGTAAATCATTTTCACAGTTGATGGAAGTGTGAAAGAAGCGTGACAAACAGGGAAAAAGCCACTGGCATGAATTTGTTTAAAATGGATCCCAGCTTGCCATGAAGTGACCCACACACTACAATCATGGATCCATTTTCTGTGGCATGTAAGAAATGAGACATGCAGGATTTAACACTGGGACTGCAATACACCTTCACAGCCAGTCCATTTGGCATGGCCTCTTCCACCTCCATGATCATTGGGAATCCAAATAGTGAAGTTCTTCCTCCTCCACCTATTATGCTTTTGGGCCCAATATGATGGTTTCCAGTGGCAATTCCTCCACTGCAGAGGACCATCATCCCCACAGTGAAAGACCAGATGTCTTTCACATCCCTAACTAACTGGTCAGTATTGCTCACTGCAACTATAGTTTGAATCCTAATGATGACAAAAAGTGATGACAAAAAAATTGAGTGGACCATTTATTTTACTGGTATTTTTCTGGATTACTATAAATGTATCTGAAGATGGGGTGATATTGTGAAGTGCTTGTGGGATACATACACTCCATCAACTCTTTCAGTGTTAGGTCTGCTTAACTGCAAGCTAAATTGCACCTGCTACTGCTGTCTCATTGGATCACTGGTGGGCTCAAAAAAAAAAATGCTACCACACTGTGGATGTGGTATGGTGGGCATGGCCAGAGGGAAAACCCTACATTGCACCTGAATTAGGACTACATTATTTCAAAACTTAAATTGGCAGGGCCAGCCAGAATTTCTGCTACCGGTTCAGGTGAACTGGTGCAAACCTGCTGCCCACCACTGCATTAGATGAGTGGTTCCCAACATGGGGCATACGCCACACAAGGGGACTTCAATTCCCAGAAGCTTAGGTCAGTACATTGGCAGATCAGTGCTTTGAGGAAATGACTTAAGCTTCTGGGAATTGAACTCTAAAAACCAAAGGATGGAAAACATTGCATAAGAAACAATAAGTTGTAATGCAAGGCAAAAAAATCCACTGTACCATTTTGAGTGGATTTGTACTTTTTCATTTTCATTCATTATAATGTGTTTGCATTATATTGTTTACTTCTAATTATTTAGGATTATTAGCAGTCTGTTTTCTGTAAGGTATCCTTGAATTTGATGAGCAATAATATCTCTCCTGTGACAAATTATGCAATTCTGGCTGTTCTGCTGGCCATTTCTCTCAGATGATTAGTTTCGAAATTTGACATTTTTGTTTGTTTTAAGGCCATTATTTTCAGTTATAGCAGCAGATACAGAAAATATTTTCAGTCAATTAAGGGATCTGCAGCTTCACAATGAATAGGATGTTCTTAAAGGAGAAAATGAAAGTGGGGAAGGGGAGATGACAATATGTTTTTCCCTTTGGTAATGATTTATGATACAGAAAAACAATCTCTAAGGGTTTTTTAAAAAGTTTTTGTCATCAGCCATAGGAGCCAAAATAGCCAGGATTCTCTTTGTTTTGATATTTAGGGATTTTGTTTAGTGATTTTCTAAAAATAATAATTAAAAAAATTAGGTGTTGCTTGACCTCCTGGACTGACTATTGATTTTAGATCATCTCACCTGTGAGAAATCATTTCCTTTTGCTCTTAACTCTATCATATGGCCACTCCAGACACAGTTATAAAATTTCTGGTAAAGACACCACTGCTCAATTTAGGAGGAACTCTATCCCTTCAATGGGCCATCTCCCAAGCCAAAAAATTCATTCATGGTACTTTGAACTGTAGCAAAACAGTGTAAGAACCTGGAACAGCAAGAGTTGTTTGTAATATCACTTAACATCACCTGAACTACAATACTTTTCAGCTAAGCCTGCTCACACTTTCTGCACTGAATTAAACAAGTGATAGATGTGTTTGCAGGAATCTGAGCATAAACTGTTCAATTCTGTACATGTTGATTTTGCTTCACAACAATGACAAAAGCCAGAGATTCCATTTAACAACTTGAAACTATTTTTCATTATTTTTAATCCATTTTGGTGGTAAGAAAATCCTCCTCCATTTTCATGCTGCAGTAGTGTCCATTTCAAAATGCTTTGTTGTTGGTAGGTGGATGTGTATGCTAATTTAATAGTGGGGGGATTCAAGTGGGAGGTTGGAGCCCCATTGGATTCTAGGGGGCACGATATGTCATCCCACCACAGGAATTTTCCTCCTATATTCAAATGTACACCATGTGGCAATTTAACAGATAGTTTCAGCTTCTAACATGATTTTTGAACCTTAATGTCCATTTGAATATAGGAGGAAACATTCCTGTGGTGGGAGGACATATTGTGCCCCTTAGAATCCAATATTGAATCCCACTAAATACTGGATATGTGGCTCCTGTTGAGCAAGGATTATGCTCTATGTTTGTCACTGTCAGTAGTGTGTAGATATGCACTAGTCCTAAAGTGCTTCTTTAGCATGGGGCAATTCACCAGCCAAATATTGTCACTGGCCTTTAGGCGAATTATCTGTCATTTCACCCTCTGTAGATCTTATCTGTAATTTATGATGCACACCAAATTACACAACTCATGTGCAACAGGAAAGGTCTGCAGAGATTTCTTAGCTTCAATAATTTTTTTCAAAAGTTAAGCCATTTACATAACTGTGACACCGGATTTCAGCCAATGTGTCAGAAAATTCCTTTCAAATACAGTAAATTTACTTCCAATCCTGCTTGCAATAGGAGACTGCCATAAGTCCCTCTGAAAAACCCTGGTGATTTGAATGTTCCCTGGGTAAATCCAGACTACACAGTTATATCAGTTTGATAATACTCCAGCTGTCATAATTTAGCCTTAAGGATTTTTTTTAATAATAATACCAATAATCCCTTTTTGGCTTCAGGTGTTGTGAGTTATAGGCCATGACATCTGGAAGGCCAAAAATACTTTATCCCTGAAGTAAGGAGCAGAGAGCCTGCTGTCCAGTTCTCATACAAATTCTTCAAGTTTTCCCATATGTAAAGGAATGTATAAGAGCCAACTATTAGGGAACACTAATTTATTAATCACATATTCTGTTAGAATTGATTGTCATCAGTTATGGTTGATATCTTTACAGGTAGGAGATATAAATAAATGGATGAAGCTAGAAGAGTTGAAGCCAGAAATAATGAGGAACTTTGCCCTTCAGTACTGTATAGCTAGGGAAAACATCATGTGGGGATTTCAATTTCCAATAGCAGCCTCTCCAAGCACACCTAGAGTGTTATATTTGCTAATGACCCAATTCCTTGGATCCATCTAGGCAGTGACTTCTGCATGTTACTAAGTAATTAACATCCCTATAATTCTTTTCCACCATGATCAAGATAAGTTAGCAGAAGGTAGATTCTTTCTTGAACACCCTGGCCTTGTAATAGAATTAAATTAAAATCGCTCACTTGCCATGATCGCTTTTCAATGATCCCATTAATGTGTATCAAGATTTGTCCTACTGTGAATACAGATTAGTCATAAAATTAAAACAGCCTACTCTCATTTTTTTCATCTATTCAGAAACATCAGTGGGAAGATTTTTTTATATATTTGTATAGTTTTATTCTGTGCCAAGGTTAAACACGATCTAAACCCACAGAAGCTAAATGCCTGAATGGAGCTATCTTAACCTATAAAACCAAGGGTTAACCATTGGAACTTGCTATAGGTTGCTATGCCTCGCCCTACTTGCCTGCACTCACCCTTCGTGCACACGGCCAATCTGGGTCCGCAGGTCAACAAAGGATTGAGAAAACAGGCAGTGGGGCAACAGCCCCACAAACGCGAAAAAGGGAAACAAATTCATTTCCCAACATTCCTTGTGCCGCACCGCGCGAGAGCCAATCAGGCTGAGAGGCTCTTGCACGGCACGGCGCAAGGAACGTTCGGAAATGTGCTGCAGCCAATCAAAAGAAAACCGTTTAAAAAAAACGCAGCACAAACACAAAGCACAAACCCATAACTACAAGCCCCAGCAACCTGCCTGCCATGAGCGCACAAAATGCTGAGGAAGCCAGCGTGCAAAAATTAAAACAAACAAAAACAAAAACACCGGGAGAGCAAGTCCGCCAAGCCGCGGGAACCAAAGCCCCCCTCCCCAACGGTGCGTGAAGCTCCTAATCGGAGTTTCCCCTTTAATATCACTGGGTGGGGGGTGGTGTTGTGCTCCCCATCTCTACTGGCTCCCCTGGGGTTGGGAGGGTTGGGGGGACCAAATGAGTCTGTCTCCCCAACCCTCCTGACCCCAGGGGACCTGGCAGAGAGGGGATTCCCCTCCCCACACACACACCATATTAAAGAGAAGCAACCAAGCGGTTACTTCTCTTTAAAAATGGAGTTTGCGGGGGGAATCCCCCTCTCCGATGGCTCTCCTGGGTCCGGAAGGGTTGGGGAGACAAACCCCTTTTCTTCACCCAACTCTCCCAAACCCAAGGAAACCAGCAGAGAGGGGGATTACAAGCCCCCCCCCCCACTGGTATTAAAGGGGAAACCATAATTGAGATTTCCCTTTTAATATCAGAGGGTAGCCTGGATTCGATCCCCTCTCCTGGGTCCGATGAGTCTGGAAGGTTTGTGGGACAAAAGGAGTCTGTCTCCCCAACCCTCCTGACCCCAGGGGACCTGGCAGAGAGAGGATTCCCCTCCCCACACACACACATGTCCCATATTAAAGAGAAGAAACCAAGCGGTCCGGAAGGTTTGGGAAGACAAAAGGGGTCTGTCCCCCCCAAACCTTCCAGAGCCAGGGGAGACGGCAGAGAGGGGATCCCCCCCGTAGGACACCAAAAAACACAGAAACAAACGATCAAAAACATTCAAAAATACACAAAAACAAACAAAAATAACACCAAAAAACAATACAAAGTAAACAACAACAAACATTTCCAAACACACCCAGCACCCAGCCAAACACCACAAAATCCAACCACTACCACCCCTCCAAATAAAGAAAAACAGCCAACTCACCACCACACGACCTCACACCACAATGACTGGAAAAGAAATGAACAAAGAAAGAGACTACTTACTGGAAGAAGCTCCACCCAGAGGCCACGAGAGAAAAAACAGTCAAAATACAAGATAACCCCTACCAGCACCACTTACTGCCCACAATAGTAAAAAAAATTCAAAAAGACACAACAGCCCCACACAAAAGGCCCCAAGAGTAAAAACAAGTAAAAACAAATAACACAAAATCACAATTTTACACAAATCAAAAACAGATGGCAATAAAATAAAATAAAAACTATTCAAAAATCCTGTGCTGAATTTTTACTCAAATAAAAAACAAAAACATCAATACACAGTTTAAAAACATTTATTGTGAAAAATATGTACTTTCACGTTTTTTAAATTATTACCTACAGTACAACAATTTTAAAAAATAACATACTAAAAATATTGGGTTAATTTTTTTTTTGAAAAAGTATATCATCCTTTATTCTTTTTTTCATCCACAAAACCAAAACACCAAACAAAACTCATCACAGTTTATAACAGGCCACCCAAAAAAATTTGTATAAATAAAAATTTTAAAAATTTCAATTATAGACTAAACTCTTCTTTACAAACATTAACAACAACAACAAAAACTTTCCAACACCATTTAAAACAGCCCGGCAACACCGGGCAACCTCTACTAGTTAAACTATAACTGAGAGCTACAGCTGTGGGATCTGCAAGAATCTGGAGCTGATTTTCACAGCTTAAGATGGCAGTGGCTCTCTGTGGCAATGTCTCCATGATTTCCCAAAAGCCATTCTGAAAAAGTTTCAGTAAAGTAAACAAACTGTTTTTAATGTGTACATTTTTGTTGTTAGCCTTCTAGAGTAGGAATATCTCCAAAAACGGTGGGGTATAAATATAATAAATAAATAAATTTAGAAATGCTTATTTTCCCAAGCTGCACAATACTGGGCTTCTCACTGCCAGTCTCACGGAGTCTTCCTATGTTGATTTTCATTTTACAGTGTTGCCATAATTGCATGGTGCCACAATAAAGAAACAAGCACACCACTGATGTGAGGTCACAGAGCTTGTTCCATTGATTCCAGCCCAAAGAGGACTGTTTAGGTAGGAGCTTCCCTGACTTCCCTGTGTCTCCTTAAGCCATGAAATATTGCAAAAGGGAGGAAGATCAGGCTAGGAAGCTGCCAAACAGCTTAAGAAGAGTTTGATAAACAAACTGAAATCTAAAATCCACAACAGGGTGACACCTTTATTAGGGGAAACTACTTTTCTAAATTTTGAGTTCTGCAAAACCCTTCATAGTAAATAGTAGAAATAGTTGAAGGAAGAGAGGAAAAGAAGCAAAAACATCTACTATTTATTCTTTATGTTTTAAGCCACTGAGCTCTGCAATGAAGCTGAGTCTCACAGTGGAGGGTGTAGATAGAAAGAGTCATTTATAGGCATGCTACACATGATAAGATTATTGTTATGATTGCTATTTTCTTGAAATAAAAGATTTAATTCTTTTGATAATAATATCAAGGTTTCAACAGAACTCTTTAAAAACAAACCATCATATTGTTTGAAGAACTAGGCAAAAATAGAATATTGCAGGACACGTTTTGTAAGCTTCACATGTCAATGAGACTTTGAATCCCTAGGTAAATGTAAAATGTCTCTGAGTATTTTCTCTTACTTTTAACTGCCACAGTCCATATTTATTGAAGAAAGAGCCCTGGCAAAGCCAAATAATTCCTGATGTAAAATATTTCCATGGACAGCAGAAGAGCAGCATAGGGAGTTGCAGGGTTGCAATTTTTATTCCTACTTGATATGTATAATTTTGCATTTTGCCTTTTCCAACATCTCACTACAACTGTTAAATTTTGAACTAAACAGCCAAAGAGTTTAATGTTGACTTTGACCAAAACATAAGCAATACAGTGACTGTCAAAAGGACCTGGAGCATTGTGGCATGTTGAGAAAAATATGCATGTGTATGAGAATTTAAGATTGATATACAGACATAAAATGGCATTCTCACACTTGCCTGGCACAGTTTTATAAAATAATTTGACAGTCTTCTACCAGGGCTGGCATATAGCAAAATCAATTGGCTGACAAAAAGAAAAAGAGAGACAGAGAGTTATTTTCTCTGTCTACAGTCTTCAAAAATCTGAAATATGATAGTGACAGGACCTGTACAATCATCCTGATTAAGGATGTGGGGTAAAGTGGAACAGAGATAGATGATCAAAATGATGTGATTTGACATTAGAAATCTGTACATTTATTTGATTGCAATGAATTCTGTGTGAGAAAAAGGTACAGTTGACAATGACTGCAAATATGAGAAATGCACAACATCCCCCCATGCATGTTTTTAAAATGTATACAAACATGCTATGGGAAACAGTCACCAAGATCACAGGATGCACCATCCTTCATTTTTGCCCTCACAGACTTCCAAAGGTCTGTGTCCACCCCTTATTGAAAAGCTGGAAGTGAATGTTGGTGACTTCTTTTTATTTAAATCCTATTTTGGCTCTGAAAATATTTTGGGGATGATTTCATCCTTTGGAGGGTTGAGAGGATATGGCTGACCATTTTCCTCACCCTTTGATTGTTGTTGTATGGGAGGGCATTGGGGGGTTCACAATGGAGGCTATTTCTTCTTTGTAGAAACATCACAGTACTAGTGGTAAATGTACAAGATAATCTTTGCCCAATAACTGGCAATATGAAGAGCATTGTGGATGGCTAACATCAACTCTTTCATAGTTTCCAACCTTATTTGTTTCTGAGATGGAAAGCATATATATGAGTCTCAGAAGGGTTAGGTGCAAATTGCTTTCTATCACAATATCTGCCAAATTCTTCTAATACATTTCTTAGAAAAAGCTCTGCCATCTGAAAACTGTTCAACTGAGCAGCAAGTGTGAGATTGTCAGCACAAATAAAACTTTTGGTATCTTGAGGCTATGGCTGAACATTAGTGTAGATGTTAAACTATACTGCCCTGGAACAGACCATTCTTTTGAGTCCCTCATTGACTGCATTTTCCTTAAAATTTTACAAAAATAGTTGATTTTCCAAAAGAGTTTCTATAACCTTTGTTAGTTTATAATCCTTGGTTAGATTATAGAAGTTTTGCAGAGGTAATAGATGACAAATGGCTGAGAGACAAACTAAGCCTATCCCCATAATCTTCCTAGTTGCAAAGCCATTCTCAAAACATTGCATTAAATGTAGGACTTATGCTATGCAAATTCTTCCAAGGTCCAAGCCCAGCCTGTTGTGGGGTGAGCAGTGGCTACCCAAGATGGGCCAGCCATAGAATAGAACTCGGAACTGGAGTAGGAAATGGCAACCACTCCACTGTCCTTTCCAAAAAATACTCATGGACAGTATTAACAGTTTATACAATATGATGCTGAAAGATGAGCCCCTCAGGTTGGAAGGTGTCCAATAAGCTACTGGGGAAGGCTGGAGGAAAAGAACAAGTATCCCCAGAAAGAGTGAAGTTGATGGGCCAAAGCCGAAAGGACACTTAGCTGTGGATGAATCTGACAGTGAAAGGAAAGTCTGATGCTGTAAAGAACAATATTTCATAGAAATCTGGAATGTAAGATCCATGAATCATGGCAAGTTGGATGTGGTGAAGACCGAGCATTGGCATGTTGGGAATCAGTGAACTCAAGTGGACAGGAATGGGTGAATTTAACTCAGGGGACCTTTGCATCTACTGCTGTGGACAAGAATCCCTCAGAAGGAATGGCTCTTATAGTCACTAAAAGTGTGAGAAAGCAATAAAGGGATTTGTTGTTGTTCAGTCGCACAGTCAAATCCGAACCTTTGCAACCCCATGGACCATTGCCCTCCAGACACCTCTGTCCGCCACCATCCTCCTCAACCCGCCCAGCTCTGTGCCCATTGCATCTACAATACGATCTAGCCATCTCATTTTTTGCCACCCCCTTCTTTTGCCCTCCACCTTCCCCAGCATCAAGGCCTTCTCAAGTGAATCCTCTCTTCTCATTTGATGTCCAAAATACTTCAGCTTCATCTTTGTTATTTGTGCTTCTAAGGAGCACTCAGGGCTAATCTATTCTAATATTGACCTATTTGTTCTCCTCGCTGTCCAAGGGACTCTCAAAACTCTCCTCCAGCACCACATCTCAAAGGCATCTATTTTTCTTTGCTCAGCCTTTCTAATGGTCCAGCTCTCACAGCTATACATTACCACCGGAAATACCATTGCTTGGACAATGCGGACCTTTGTTTGCAGTGAAATGTCTCTACTTTTCACTATTTTCCCCAGGTTTATCATAGCTTGTCTCCCAAGAATCAGTTGCCTTTTTATTTCATGGTTGCAATCTCCATCTGCAGTGATCTTGGATCCTAAGAAAGTAAAATCTGTTACTGCTTCTACTTCTTCCCCATCTATTTTCCAGGGACTGATATGGCCTGTTGCCATTATCTTGGTTTTCTTGACATTGAGTCTCAGGCCAGCTTTTGCACTCTCTTCTTTCAACCTAATCAGGAGCTTCTTTAGGTCTTCCTCACTTTCTGCCATTAGGGTGGCATCATCTGCATATCTCAAATAGTTGATGTTTCTCCCAGCAATTTTGATCCCATATTGTGATTCCTCCATCCCTGCATTGTGCATTATGTTCTCTGTGTATAAGTTGAATAAGCAGGGTGACAAAATGCAGCCTTGTCTTACTCCTTTTCCTATTCCAAACGACTCCGACATTCCATTTTCTGTCCTAACTGTTGCTTCTTGACTCATGTACAGATTTCTCATGAGGCATATAAGGTGTTCTGGTATTCCCATCTCTTTAATTACAGTCTTAAAAATTACAGAATGATCTCAGTCCAAATTCAAGGCAAAGCATTCAACATCACACAGTAATCCAAGTCTATGCCCCAACCACTGATGCAGAAGAGGCCAGTCAACCAGTTCCACAAAGACCTACAAAATCTTCTAGAACTGACACAAACAAAAAGATATCAGAGAGCAAACAAAGCAAAACAAAACAAAAACATAGCACTTTAAAGACTAACTGCTTTTTGCTTAATGTTAGCCATTGTGGATCAAGTCCACTATGTCATATGAAGTGGACTTGATCCATGAAAGCTAACCTTAAAAAATAACAGTTAGTCTTTAAATTGCTGCAATGTTTTTGTTTTGTTTTACTTTGTTTATTCTTTGATATGCTTGAAACACAGACTAACACAGTAAATATTTTTTTTAAAAAAACGTACTTTGTAATGATAGATGTCTCTTTATCTAAAGATTTCCTCATTCCTTCCTGCCACACTTCACCCTCTGCCTCCTTACCATCCATGTCTGTCACCTCCTTGTGGGGCAACCCTGCCCTTATGGGCTCCCCTTTTACTTCATGTTGCCTCGGCTAGTGAGTGCACAGGGCTTAGATTACTCAGACTAAGTAGAAAAATGTGGCCAGTTTAGCATGGTCCAGTCAGCTCCTTATCCTAATTCAATAAACACAAAGGATCTATATTTTATGAAGTTTATTTAAGTGAATTAAAGAAATGAATATAGCATAAGAAATCAGACGTAATCTAGTCCTTTAAAGAATACATAAAAAATAAGAAAACTTAACTTGCCTTGGACCTTCTGCCCCCCCTTGTAGTCACAGTCCCTTCTGTGAGGCTCCCTCCCTTGACTTCCATTGTAGGAGTCCGATTCATGTAAAGATCTCTATTCAGCCTCATTAGCAACATTTTATAGCCCCAGATAAACAAAGGAAGAGTTTAAAAAGGTCTGACGAAGTCCAGCTTCATTAGACAGAGTGTGAGGAGGGAACAGAGATAAAGACAAAGGAGAGAGCAAAGCATACACACACGACTGCTTTTCTTGGCTGAACAAAGGAATCATAATGGCGTCTCATTATTCCAACAGAGTATATCAGAAACAAAACTTAAGGCACATACAGCCAATCAGAAAGCCAGAACCAAATAAGGAGAAACAAGGAGAAATCTTCTCACTATTCTACGCATGCCCAAAATCCAGCGTTGTCTCTCATGCAGACAAAGAGGCCTTTGTTTACAAAATGTGAAGGCGACAGGAGACAGAAACCAGATGCCTTCCCACATGTCCTCCTTTTTCATTTAAATTTGAGAGAGGGACGGCTAATCATACCCCTGCATGTCATCATACTCCATAACTACTCCTCCATATACATCATCACTGTCCTCCTGGACATCGTACCCCTCCTGACTCCTGGTACCTTGTTCCGGAGGATGATACCTCATTGAGTACAATTGCCGTCGTGCAAAACCCGATGTCTCCCTTCTACGCAGTGGACATGTGTTACACATAGAAATAAGATTAGGAATACAATTAATGCAAAAACACAAAGATATAAGGCAGATAATAATAATGAACCCATAAAAGAAAACTTGTCTAAGGACAGATAAATCAGGCAACCAAGAAGTCATCCAATCAAAGAGATTAACATCAGTGCGTACATTGTTAGTAATGCTCTCCTGTAAATTCTGAAGTCCTTTCTCAATAGTATTATTCAGATCCTGGAATTTTACCCGACGTCCCTGGTTCCCAACCAGCCTACAAAATCCTCCGGATTTTGCTAACAGGTAATCTATGGCCAGTCTGTCCTGCATTAGGTCTTGATGAAGCTCAGTGATTTCCATTTGAAGATCCCGTATGACCCTCCCTGTGGCATTGATTGATTTCTCCAGCCTACAGGTGAGTCCCAAAATGGACCTTCTATTCTCCTGGGAAATGACACCTGGGTATGATCCCAAGGTGAGTGCTCCAGTGATAACACTCCCTATAGCTCTTCCCCAGGAGCTCCCATCAGAAAGCTGAACATCGATTATCACTTCATCATTGCAACCAGGACCCATTGGGCCGGCAGCAGCTCTCCGGCGCCGTGCATCTGCCTGAAGCGGCATTTGCACTTGTACAGGTAAGGTAAAATAACCCAATGCTGCACATTGATATTGTCCTGGATGGAAATTCGTGGCAACTCCATTAAAAAAGAACCACATGTTGGGATCCTTAATTTGCCATCCACTGCAAATTGAACCACTATCTATAGCAGAATAATCAGGAGTAAACATAGGAAACACATCATATATCTCTTCAATAGTAGTGTTAAACAAGGTATAATTAAGCTTATAAGAACTGTTATAACTACCCCATAACCAGAAATAATCGTCACATCCTGTATAATTGCCTACATTCCGCAAAACCCTTTTTGCTTGAGTCCAGTGCTTCCATTTACTATTCCAGACTCCAGAACTATGACAGCAGAAACAAAGTCCTTTAGTGTATTTCTTGAATGTCATGCTTCGCCAGCGGGTGTTGTTAAATTTTTCTGGGGGATTAGAGAAGAGTGTAGACCTATCAAGATGTTGCAAGTGTCCAATAACCAACTCAGGCGTGTTGAACAATGCCGGAAGAAAGGCCATTTGAGACACTGCCAGTGGATGCTCATAGTATAACGTTGCATTCTTACCATGAACCTCAAACATATAGTTAGCATGACGAAGCCAAAAGTTGGGGTTGCCCCCATGAGTCATTGTTCTTACAGCTGGAAGCACAGTAAGAAAGAAAAGAACAAATGTCAGCAACTTTAGTCTACTGGTGAACCACCGTCCTGGAGCTGTGCAACCTTCTTCTCTCTCCATGGGAGGATTGCTCCAGCAGGAACCCTTCCACTCAGGATTCCCTTGTTGCCAATAAATGACCAATGGCTTAGGAAGACACTCCCCTAAGAAACAGGAGCATGCCCTGTTATTACTAGTACCATGTAACTAAACGTGAAACATGCCTGATGTATAACACAAATGCAATGTCACAAACCCATTTACATGTGTAGGGTACTGAAAACTCTTCCATCTACTTCTGAAGGTACCTTGAGATATGCAGTTTCATAAGGCAAAACATAACATAAGCAAAGACAGGTCTTTCTCCTGCAAGAGAATAAGCAAACATTTAAGCATGAACAAAACATGAACATTTCTCTTCTTCCTTACATGAAGGAGGTTTCTGTTGCATTCTAGAAAGCATTTCTCACTCCCCAATTACATGAGTAAGGCATTAAATTTCTTCTTCTCTCACTGGTGTAAGTGAAAGAGGCATTCAATAACTTAAAACCAGCATAGCATGGTAAATCAAATACAGTACAAATATCATTAGAGCATTTCACACTCATAGCATGAGCAGGTAGACAATTTTTTTTGTTTCTTAAAAAAGGTTTTCAGTTTTATAATGCAAACAAGGCCAATTCTTATTTAGAGTCCACACAAACTTTTTAGTCCAATTAAAATGTCCAAATTAAAAGTCCAAATGCTGATTGAAGCTTTCTTCTTAAACACTATCTTCTCTCCAGCACAATTCTTGGCATGGCAAGGTTGAAATTAGGCCATAAATTAAGTCTCACTGAATTCACAAGACACCCAGCCAACCCCCCTTTCCAGCTTTTCAGGCAAACACACATTCCTTCATGCTCCAGCCACACCCATCTGTATTAAGGCAGGCCGATGAGGTATGAAGGCACAAAGAACTTCTCCAGAAGTTGCAAGTAATTTTCACACAGAAGAACAGTACAGGGAATTCCCATTTGCTTTCCCTGCAATCCTGATGCTTGAAACTTGGCACAACCCACTCTGGATCTCTTTGTTTGAGGGTTGGGCAATTCAAAATCAGCCATAAACTGGACTATTTCTTCTCCCTCCTTGTATTTTTGCAAAAGCCTGCTGTCCATAGAGGAAGGATCCACGCCCCTCTTCCTCTGGACTTTTTTCATTTGCAGCATCTGAATCTCAACTTTATGACAAACTACACCCGTTAGGATGTACTTGTGAGAAGACCCCTTCTTTCTGGGCTTGGGTTTTCTGGCCACACATGAGGAATCAAGTTTACTACTCAGCTTCTCCTGCTTTTGTGATGAGGGTTGCTTCAGGGATGAGCTGAGGTCTCCTGTGCTGCTCTTGGAATCACACTCCTTGCTTCCTGCCACTTTGCATGCATTAATAGCTTCAATCTGTGATGAGGTCCCCACCATTTGTTCCCAATCAGCTGGCACTAGTTGTTTTTCAGACTTGGCAGGCAGTATTGCAGCAGTCCCATTTGCAAGAGCCTCTCTGTTCACTGGATATACAGCAACAGTTTCCATATCCAGCACAGCTGCAGTTAAAGCAGCAGAGAACAGGTCTTTTGTAGGGCTAAAAGTGCTTGATTGCTGCAAGGCAGGATATAATGTCCCATCTCCTTTTCCACCCCCATCTCCATCAGGGGGCTCATGCTGTTGTTTCTCATATGATGGAGGGGCTGTTGCCAGAGTCCCTCCCTTGGCTGGGGGCAAAAGCTGTGGAAGGGGACCATCAAGCCTCTGGGACAATGACATATTTCTTGGAGTAAGTCTTTGAAGACAGTTTCTGACTTCACTCCACATAAATTGCACTGATACAGAAATCCTCTCATGCTTCTGCAATTCATTCCCAATTTTATTCCAATGTTTTAAGTCCAAACAATCATCATATTTAACCCAAGGACAGGTTTTTCCTACAACCTGGACCAGCTTTTGTATTTCCTTCTTATCAGCCCGTTTCCCATTTTTATGCAGAAGATATGAGATATCTTTACAAAACTCCTGCTCAGGCGAAGCCAGTACGCACCCCATAATTATTGTTTTTCACTCACCCTGTGGGATCCAATTTGGATGAATTTCGAGCGCTCGTGAGTGAATGACAATAGACCTTGTCCCTGGTCGCAATGAGGTGATAATTAGGTGCTAATCGCTGATTGCTGCTTCAAAGCATTCCTTTGAATTTCATTCAAACGCCTCGCAACGGGGCACCACTTGTAGGAGTCCGATTCATGTAAAGATCTCTATTCAGCCTCATTAGCAACAGTTTATAGCCCCAGATAAACAAAGGAAGAGTTTAAAAAGGTCTGACGAAGTCCAGCTTCATTAGACAGAGTGTGAGGAGGGAACAGAGATAAAGACAAAGGAGAGAGCAAAGCGACACACGACTGCTTTTCTTGGCTGAACAAAGGAATCATAATGGCGTCTCTTTATTCCAACAGAGTATATCAGAAACAAAACTTAAGGCACATACAGCCAATCAGAAAGCCAGAACCAAATAAGGAGAAACAAGGAGAAATCTTCTCACTATTCTACGCATGCCCAAAATCCAGCATTGTCTCTCATGCAGACAAAGAGGCCTTTGTTTACAAAATGTGAAGGTGACAGGAGACAGAAACCAGATGCCTTCCCACATTCCATGGTGAAAGAGGAAGTAAAATTCCTCCACTCTGTAATGTGTCCTAATGCATGTCCCACACATTGAAATCTCCATCTTGAATGGGCTGTAGCACAAGGTAATTTGGTGGTCAAAATCTCATGAAAAAGAAATCAGCTTTTTCATTACATACTTATTATCATAGAATATTGGAATGCTAAAGCAGGAAGTCAAAAGGTAACTGGAATAATAGGTAAGTTTGGTCTTGGAACACAAAAGGAAGCAGAGCACAGGCTAATAGAGTTTTGCCAAGATAATGTACTGGTCATAGCAAAGACCCTCTTCCAACAACTTAAGAGGCAACTCTACACATGGATATCACCAGATGGACAACACCAAAATCAGATTGATAATGTGCTCTGCAGCCAAAGATGGTGAAGCTGTATACAGTCAACAAAAATGAGACCTGGAATGGACTGTGGCTCAGATAATGAGCTACTGATTGCCAAAATCAGGTTTAGAATGAAGAAGTTAGGGAAAACAATTAGGCAACTCAGGCATGACCTAGATGACATTCAGTGGAGCTGAAGAATAGATTTTTTTACTATTATTATTTTACAAAGAAGAATAGATTTAAGGAATTAGACTTGACAGACAGAGTGCCTGAAGAAATATGGACAGAGGTGCATAACATTGTACAGGAGGCAGCAATTAGAACAACCCCCCCCCCAAAAAAAAAGAAATGCAAAAAAGCAAAGAGGTTGTCTGATGAGGCTGTACAAATAACTGAAATAAGAAGTAAAGTGAAAAGCAAAGGTGAAAGAGAAAGATTCACCAAACTTAATGCAAAATTCCAGAGATCAGCAAGGAGAGATAAGGAGGCCTTCTTATATGAACAGTGCAATGTAATAGAGGAAAAGAACAGAAGGGGAAGGATGAACGATCTCTTCAAGAAAATTGGAAAAATTAAGGTAAAATACCAAGCTAAAATGGCCATGATAACAAACAAAAATGGTAGGGACCTAATAGACGCATAGGAGATTAGGAAAAGGTGGCAATAAGAACATAAGAACAGCCTTGCTGGAACAGGCCACAGCCCATCCAGCCCAGCATTCTGTCTCACACAGTGGCTCACCATTTGCTTCAGGGTATTCCCAAGCAGATGTCTTCACCTGCTTAGGATTCCCTGGAAATGGCATTGAGAGATATCCTGCCTATCTCTCCATCCCGGAGGTTGTCCTTAGGTATCCATAATTATGCAATAATACACAGAATAATTCTACAAGAAGGACCTTAACATCCCTGACAACCACACTGACCTCAATCCTGACATCCAGGAGTGTGAAGTCAGGTGGACCCTAGAAAGTATTACTGACAACAAATCTAGTTGAAATGATGGTATTCCATTCTCAGCCAGTTTTGCTACCGGTACGGGCAATCCGGTGCGAACCAGCTGATGCCCACCACTGTAAATAAGTACATCGGCTGATCAATGCTTTGGGGAATTGACTTAGGCTTCTGGAAACTGAACTCCCAAAAGCAAAAATTGGGAAACACTGCACTAAAAAATGAATGTACGAGCAAATTTGAAAAATGCAGTAGTGGCCACGGGATTGGAATGTCTGTTTTCATTCTCTTTCCAAAGAAGGGCACTGTCAAAGAATGTTCAATTTATCATACAATTGCACTCATCCCATACACTAGAACAGTCCTGCTCAAGATCTTACAAGCTAGACTTCAGCACTATGTGGATCGAGAACTTCCAGAAGTACAAGCTGGGTTCCAAAGAGGCAGGGGAACTAGAGACCAAATTGCCAACGTTCACTGGATCACAACATATCAAAAAATACAATAGAATAAAATATAACAATACAATGAGATTTTATCTATTATTATGTATCACATAAACATCAAATATAAAAGTATCATATAAACATCAAACAAAGTATCACATGAACATCAAATACAATAAAGTCCACAAACCACATAAACAGTTCATGAAAAACAGTGTTTCCAATTGAAACACTCATTCTGAGTATTACATAATAGCCACATTGTGAACTCCTGAGATAAATATTAAAACATATGTGGTTGCTTGCTGGATGGTGCAAAATTGTATTTGTATATTTCTCTTTAAATATTTTGAATGAAACCTATAGGGAGGGGTTTGTTATCTGACTGTTACCAATGTAATAGAATCCTACCTCATTAATTTCCACCACAACCCCCTTCCTCCTAAGTGTATATTTACAAATGGTCATATTGATTCTGATTTATGATGGTCCTTTTCAAGGTTTCTAGGTATAGAGTTCTCAGAAGTGGTTTATCATTCCCTTCTTTTGTGATGCTGTAGGCTGTGCAACTTGTCCACAGCAACATAAGCTGACTCTTTTCATGGAAACACAGTGGGAAACTCTGGCTCTATAGTCAGGCACTCAACCTACTAAACTATCTAGCTAGCTCCTAGGAAGATATGTTTTCAACTCTGTCTTAACTTCTTTTTCTCTCTCTGTTCATACCATTGGCTAATGATTTTTTCCCCTCTAGTGAATTACTAAAGCTGTAACTTCATCACGTATTTTAAGCCAACAGGCTCTTCTTGCAATATTATCAAAACAGTTTGGGGAAATTACTTAACAAGATACAGTCTTCATCTAAATGAGCAACCTTTCTGTAATCCCTTAAGATTTCTGAAATTTGAGATTCCCTTCCAATATACTGATTATTTTCCCTTTGGGCTGAGTTGTTGTGGTAAACAAGCACAAAACTTATTAATGCCATCTATGGATACAAATCTGATGCCTTTTTTGTTTTGTTTAATGAATTTCTTCCTCATTCACCCCCATTTTTCCCAAGGCTTTCAAGCTTCTTTTCTCCCTTCTATTTTGGCAATCTGAGTTTAATTAGTTGATACTCTCCTTTTCCTTTCTAAACCCATCTACAGTTCAGAGGCACGTAAAACCACAAAGCAAGATAATAAGCAATAAATGGAATAATTAATTCAATGTGCTGAAACTAATTTAAATTTATATTTCTCCCAGATTCTCACTAGGGAGAACCTGGAGTTTTCTGGTTTGAATGTTCCATTTCTGGTTTGAATATGTGAAGGAGGAGAAAAGAGAGTTCTTCTAGATTGGAACATGTAATAACGTAAACCAGAAGGGAAATTAAAAAATAATTTCAAAAAGTGATTTGGAAGAGGAAAGTTTTAAAAGAATTTTCATTACACCTTAAAATGGATGGAAGTGGATAGCTGGGAGTTGGATAATTCAGGCTCCCAGCAATCTATTTTATGATATTAAAAGAGAATGTCCTCTTGCCAGTAATGATGCCTGCCAGGCCAAGCTGTCTTCAGCAGCTTTCTGTGCCAACTCAGGAATCAGAGCAGTTGTTTTGCCATTACCTGAGCTAATCTCTCAGAGTTCTGCTTGCAGTGCCAAGCAGATTTGGAGCCAATATCACAGAGGTCCTGGAAGCAGCATGAAGAAACATAAACATAACCATGTGAACAAGAGGATGATGCTATAGTATTGGGCTGTAACAGCTCTTTCCCCGATTTGGGATATTTCAAGTTGCTTCCAAGCTTGAGTTTTCACTCAGTGACTCCACCTTGATGAGATAGTGGACAATATGGTTTTGGTGTCTTGACCTTGTTTTCTGTAAACATAACAAAAGATAAAATGCATTAATATAATTGAGAATTATTCATTAGGTTATTGACAAGCTTTTCTTGTCCCCCCCCCCCCACACACACACATGAAGAGACAGAAAAAGAGTCTGAGAGGGAGGGAGAATCAGAAAAGGAACTTATTCAACCTCCTTTCCCACCATGTTCCTGGTGCTTTAACCCAATGTCCACATGACACAGGCTGGAACTGGTGTCAACATAGTCAAAGTAAGGCAGAAACACTTACTGAAGAAGAACAAGATTTCCTGGATGTATTCCTCTGTGGTTTCCCCATGCCCCAGTGGCATGGAACGGCCCGCGCAGAGGCCACTTCGGGGGAACGCTCCTTGAGCCGTGGGCTCTGCGGGCAGAGAAATTTAGGGGGGGTGGTGGATAAATGATAGGGTTTGATTCACCCAATTTCCTGACCTGACCAGCGGATCTGCTGAGAGAGCAAATAGCTAACCCAGCTACCCATTAGAATAATCACTCATCTCCAAGCTCAACTTTACCCCGGGTGTAAACAGATGCCATGTTTACCCTTGCCTAATCCCCAAACAATGGTGTTTTCCCCAGTCTGTGTTTGGCCAAGTTAACTAACTTCCCTCCAAGAGATTCCCAATTAACCCGAGTAAACAGGTGATGTGATTTCTGTCAGATGACTGTTTTTGCCACCGTTGCGCTTTTACTCCTATATATGATGATGCCTTTTTCCCAATAAACCACTGATCTTATCCTCCTCCATACTGCCTCGTATCGTTTCTTGATCAGTCTCCTCCGGGACCTCCGGCCCTCTGCGGCCCCGATTCCTACATCTGGTGACCCCGACATGATCTACTCGTGAGTAAGCAAGCGGTCTTCCTCAGAGTAGCGATCGCACGGTCCGGTTCTGCACTTGAACCATGTCCGAATCATCCCAGAGGACAGCGCGGCACTCCGTCCGGCAGCCAGCCGAGCGGAGGGACGGCCTGCGGTGAGGCAGTCCAAAGAGGCATCCTACAGCGTGCTCCCGGCTTTCGCGGCGGCTTGCAGGTTACGGAAAAACGCGTTCCGCAGGGACAGCTGTGAGCCCCTGACAGCGCAGTGGCCACCGAGGGCCCGTGGCCGCAGCCCACGCTCCGAGCTCTACCCAGAAAGCGACGCCGCCAGAACCTATTGCCTGCCAAAGACGCGTCGACTCGTCCCGAGGAGGAAACTTCGGAGGACCCAATCGCAGGTAATATGGGGACCTGTCCTCAGCGACAGCATCCATCCGCTAGCCAAAGAACTCGTGAGGGAGAGTTCAAGATCCTGGCCAGGATATTTAATTTGCGTTTTCACAGCGGGGAGCTAGCGAGACTTTTGGTGTACCTAGGGGAACACTGCCTGCTTTACCCAGAAGTAGGTACGTTAACCCTCGAGCTCTGGGATCAGATAGGAGACTGCATTCAGCAACCCCCGAAAGCTCCAGGAGGCGTAATTCGCACATGGAGAAAGTGTAGGAAGCTCTTAGCGGAGATAGAGCCAGTCCGGGTAGAGGCCAAAGAACCCCCAAATCTGCCAGAAGCGCCAGCCGAGCCAACGGCGCCTACGGCGCTCTATCTGTCACTCCAATTTAGGCAGGGTAGCGTAGGGAGCTTTCCCCCGGTGACAGCTGCAGACGTCACCGGTGGAATGCAAGGAATGAGGAGCGCAGGCGCTTCTCTGACAGCAACGGGTTCCCGAGTTACCAAAAGTCCCCTTCAGCGTACAATTGAAGAGGAGATTAGGAAGGGGGAGTTGCCAGCAGAAGAACTAGCTGAGCTTTGTCAGATATGTCCCATCCGCATGGAAATAGACGCGCTCACAGGCGCCCAACAGATAATTCATTCCCCAGTTCCGTATAAGCTTCTCATGGCCATACGGAAAGCCATCTCAGAAACAGGGCTCCAAAGTCGTTTTACATGGGGCACGCTTCAGCAAGTGTGCAAGAACACCATGTGGATTCCCCATGACTGGAAAGCCATCATGCGGATGATGCTCAACCCTAGCCAGTACTCAATTTGGGACAGCGAGTTTCGCCTAGAGGCGCAGACGAGGGCTGCCAGGATGGGAGGCGCAGTACTTCCTGACCAGTTATATGGTTCAAGTGCCTTCGAGCCCATCGATGCCCAAATCAGCTTGCCTCTTGCCACTCTCCAGATGTCGGCCGAGGCCGCCTTCAGGGCGTTTTTCAAAGTCCCAGCAACTGGCAAAGCGGCTAAAAATTACACCGCTATCAAGCAGGGAGCCCAAGAGCCCTATATGGACTTCATCAATCGCCTGGAGGAAGCCATTAGCAGGCAGATTGACAATGAGCAAGCCCAGCAAGAGCTCATGATGAAGCTAGCCAAGGACAATGCCAATCTAGACTGCCGTAAAATCCTGCAGTCGCTAGGCAATCGTCCCGACTTGACACTCACGGACATGATTAGAGCTTGCGCCGACGTTGGCACAGAATCCTACAAGATGGGATTGCTAGCGGCAGCGGTGCAAGGGGGTAAGAGACCAAAAGGAAAGACCCAAGGAGCGTGTCACAATTGTGGCAAGGTTGGTCACTTCGCTAGGGAGTGCCGATCCAAGGGAGGCGGACAAAAGTCCGGCCGTTCCAAGGCTCCGAAAACCCAGTGTCCGAAGTGTAAAAGAGGCTACCACTGGGCCCGAGACTGTCCGGATTCGGGAAACCGGAACGCGGGCATGTCTCTGGCCCCGGTCCAAACAGAGGCTTCCCTCAGCTCACCAGAGCTAGACTAGATCCCCGTCCCGCTCCAGGCATCGCGAGGGCACAGGCCAGCCCCAAGGGTAGTACAGGGTTAGACTTGACTTGTCAGGCGGACGTTACATGCGACCTGCCAGGCACGGTCTATCTGGTGGATTCCCAGTACATGGGTCCACTACCCAAGGGCTTTATAGGTTTAGTTTTGCCCCGTAGTGTAGCTGGAGCACGCGGAATTCTCGTAATTCCAGGAGTCGTTGACTCGAATTTTTCAGGCGTTCTCCAGGTTCAGTTGTGGACTCACCTGCCCCAGACAATTCACAAAGGAGACACCTTAGCGCAACTGATCATGGTTCCTTGTCACTCGCCAACAGAAAGCCAGGGAAGGCTCAGAGACAGCTCAGAGTCCCGGTCAGAGGACCGCTCGAGCGCCAGTGAGGCAGTACAAGGATACCAGGTCTTAGCGACAGTGGAGACCAACATTGAGTGGAAACAGCGCCCGGTTATCGAGGTATTTCTGAATAATAGAATATTCTCAGTCTTATTAGATACCGGAGCAGATGTGAGCGTGATAAGCAGTGGCCAGTGGCCAAGGGAGTGGGCCATTGAGCCGGTCTCCGATGTGTGGGGGGTAGGCGGCATTCAGGAAGCGTTCAGAAGCCGAGAGTGGGTGACAGTCACGATTCCAAAGGCTGACGGCACGGCGGTAATTCGGCCGAACATTCTTGACGTGCACATCAACCTTTGGGGGCGAGACATTTTACAGCAGTACGGTGCTACGCTGACCTTTGGGTAATGGCGTTGCCACTTAAGTGGCTCACCGACACGCCGGTCTGGGTAGAACAATGGCCGGTAGTGGTGGAGAAATTAGTCGTCCTTAAGCAGCTCGTTACAGAACAGCCAGACGCAGGACACATAGAGCAGTCCACGAGTCCATGGAATTCACCAATTTTTGTGATTAAGAAGAAGTCGGGGAAGTGGCGACTCCTCCACGATCTCAGAGAGATCAATAAATGCATTCAGCCAATGGGTCCGCTTCAGTGCGGCATCCCGAATCCGAACATGATTCCCGAGGGGTGGGAGATCCTAGTTGTAGATCTCAAGGATTGCTTTTATACAATTCCCTTAGACCCACGGGACCCGGGAAAGGTTTGCCTTTACGGTGCCAGTTGTGAACCACAGTGAGCCTACGCAGCGTTACGTGTGGAAATTTTTGCCACAGGGCATGCTCAATTCGCCCACCCTGTGCCAAATTTATGTTCACAACACACTGGCAAAGTTCCAAAGCCTTTACCCTAAAGCCATAGTTTGCCATTTCATGGACGACATCTTGGTCGCGATGCCGCAACTCGGCAGCGAAATATTTTCTGACCTCCAGGCCAGCCTGGGGGACAAAGGTTTACTCATTGCCCCAGAGAAAGTGCAGAGAACCGAGCCCTTCTCATACTTGGGTCATCGGCTTCTCTGCTCTTTCGCCGCACCAGTTTTGCCTCAGATCAATTTACAGGACTCAGTCACCCTGGTAGAATTGCAGCAGGTTTTAGGGAACATCAATTGGGCCAGACCGTATTTTCGTTTGGATACGGATCTTTTGAAGCCGCTCTTCTCACTGCTAACCTTAGGTAAGCAGCCAGCAGACCGGATAAAAATTTCTCGAGAAGCGCGCTTGGCTCTCGAGAAAGTCAACCAAGTTCTCAGCCAGCGATGGGTAGATAGGATCTCCCCAGGGCCATATGCTCCGATCTCGAATTTGTACATCGTACGGTCAGGATCTATGTTCACTGGAGCGCTCGGCGTAGATGCCGAGAAAGGGGCGAGTATCGTGGAGTGGGTGTACCTTCCGAACACCTCTTCACGAAACATCGTTCCTCCCCAAGAATTGGTCTCCGTGGTGGTTTACTGCGGAAGGCTGAGAGCTAGGGACATTTCAGGGCATGATTTGGCCAAAATCGTAGTCCCGTTCACCAAGGAACAAGTTCAGCAATTAATGCAGCTCGGTGACTCACTTCCGATAGCTTTGGAAGGATTCACCGGATGCTTGGCATACCACTTGCCAAAGGACCCCAGACTTGTCTCACTTCAGACGCAGACAGTTAGCTTATTTGAGTTGCTTTCGCTGGTTCCACTTCAGGGAGCCAGGACAGTTTTTACTGATGGTGGTCGGACATACGGTGTCTTGACCTGGCAGGAGGGCCAAGCTTGGCGCACGCTGTTAACTCTTCCACAAAAGTCCACGCAGCGGGCAGAGTTGGCAGCGGTGAACCTTGCCTTGCGCACCTTCGCCAAGGAACGCTTAAACATCATTACGGACAGCATGTACATTAGGAATTTGCTTCACAGTCTACCGGGAGCATACATCACTCCCGCGATAGACAAGAATTTGCTTAGTTTGTTTCTCACTGCTCAATTTCATTTGCGAAACCGCACGGAGCCGCTCTATATTGCCCACATTCACAGTCATCAGGACCTCCCGGGTCCGATTTCTGTGGGCAATAGCAGAGCGGACACGGCGGCAAAGGAAATTCAGCAACGTTCAGTTTTGGGTGTTTTTACTACGCCAATCCAGAGTCATGCTTTCTTTCACCAAAATGCCAAAGCACTTGCCAGACAGTTCAATTTGCCACTCTCTCAGGCCCAGGGCATAGTTCGCTCTTGCCAGCATTGTGCAGGGGCACCGGGGGGGCCCTCATGGGGGGTCAACCCATGGGGGACGGAGGCCAATCAGGTGTGGCAAATGGACATCATGCATGTCCCGCAGTTCGGCAGATGGCAGTACATGCACGTTTGCATAGACACTTTTTCACAATTCGTCTGGGCTATGGCGCAGAAAGGGGAGACTGCTTCCCATGTGGAGCAGCACCTCCTTTCCTGCATCGCGGCAATGGGCAAGCCACGGCACGTTAAAACCGATAACGCCCCGTCCTACAGCTCTAGGCAGCTGGCCACCTTCATGGCCACTTGGGATATTCAGCATACATTTGGCGTTCCTTACAATCCGCAGGGGCAAGCGATTGTGGAACGGGTCAATCGGACACTCAAGTCCTATATTGACAAACAAACAGAAAGGGGGGAGCCACCAGCCCTCCCCAAGTCACAGGCTCAGGCACAGCATTGTCTGAATAAGGTATTGTTCACCTACAATACCTACATCTCCCGCGACCATTGGTCCGATACCGAGTGCCACCGGACCCTTGCTGGAGGGGCCCGGCGCCGCTCATAACCTGGGGGCGAGGGTATGCTGCAGTTATGTCTCCTACAGGTGTCGTTTGGATTCTAGCTCGGTGTGTCAAGCCTCACTTGGAACCACATGGCGTGGACCCAGGCCGACCCGAGTCCGGTCCCGGAGATGGAGGACCTCGCCCTGACCGACAAGACCCATCGGAGGAGACGGCCACCGACAGCGCCGAAGATCACCTGGGGGATGATCAAAGCCCTTTGCAGTGAGGCCGAGGACGCCCTCCAACGCGAGGAGAAGGAGCCGACACTGGAGAACCTCATGGCTGCAGTCTTCGCCCGAATTCACACCAACACCATGGCAGCCATCATCATCCTGACCCTCTCCCTACTTGTGGGGGGAGGCGTTCAGGCCGCCCCACTTGGGGCCAGCGGCTTGATGCCAGACGGAGACCTTTCCGCCCGGATGCATTATAACCTATGGGAAAGGTTGGCGGGTCTCGTCAACCAGTCCGATTTTTGCCTGAAGCAGGACATTGGTTCTGCCTCAATTCTGAGCACCTGTCTCATCCCAGTGTGCCACACTCTAGATGCGCAAGCCAGGGATGGCGACTGGCTGCTGAAGAGGATTTTCGGACCACACCTCCCTGCGAGTTTTGCAACCTACGCTCGCTGGGAGGGATTGCGGTTCACCATGACCTTGCCGGCTGACGCAGCCACTCTTCACACTCCGCGAGTGGCGGCCAGCCCGAACTCTACTTGTGCTCGAATGGTCGGCTGCGCTGCAGTCGGCCGAACTCAGCGCCGCTGCTTCGATACCGGCAGCAGCAACTGGACTTGTGATAAACCAGAGACACTTGGTTCAATGTATGCCCATGTTACGTTACCATTTGGTTGGTTCTTTACATGTAATCAGTATACTTTTAACTACATTCCCGCAAATGTATCAGACTCCACATGTTGCCTAAGTCGGTTGACACTGTTACTCCCTACTAAGGATATGATCACCCCAAGCACAATTGTTTCAAATGTTTCAGCACCCATAAGGCACACTCGTACCACCCAGTTAGACAGCTCATGTGATAGCAGCTTTAGAGTTTTGAGTCCAGCCGAATATGTCTCGTTGGCAGTCAGCATAGTCGGCGTGCCAGCCTTAGCCGTCGGCAACGCTCGGAGGATTAGTCGATTGTCTTGCGGATTAGCCAAAGCCATCAACCACACCTCCTCGGCGATCGCGCTGCTCAACTAGGAGCAGGCGGAGCTTCGCCATGCCATACTTGACAATAGAGCAGCTATAGACTACCTCTTAATGCTACATCATTTGGGCTGCGAATCTTTCCATGGTATGTGTTGTTTCAACCTTACTGATAATTCCCGCAGAGTGCAGAATCAGCTCACAAACCTCCACACCATAGTCCAGGGCATCAGAGAGGGCTCTGCATGGGGAGACTGGTGGAGCTCATTGTGGAGCTGGATGTGGTCGTGGATTCCATGGGGGTGGCTTCAGACGGTACTTAAGGTGGTCGTGGGGGTTGTCCTGCTAGGCATAGCAGTCTGCTGCTTGGCGCAATGTATCCCCTCACTGATATTGAAGTGCCGCCCCAAGAAGGAACCCCGAAGCGTCATTCCCGCTCAGCAGCTGATGGCTCTCCTACGCAGAGTCGCCAGTCAGGTCCTTAAATGAAATTAAAAGGGGAGATGTGGTTTCCCCATGCCCCAGTGGCATGGAACGGCCCGCGCAGAGGCCACTTCGGGGGAACGCTCCTTGAGCCGTGGGCTCTGCGGGCAGAGAAATTTAGGGGGGGTGGATAAATGATAGGGTTTGATTCACCCAATTTCCTGACCTGACCAGCGGATCTGCTGAGAGAGCGAATAGCTAACCCAGTTACCCATTAGAATAATCACTCATCTCCAAGCTCAACTTTACCCTGGGTGTAAACAGATGCCATGTTTACCCCTGCCTAATCCCCAAACAATGGTGTTTTCCCCAGTCTGTGTTTGGCCAAGTTAACTAACTTCCCTCCAAGAGATTCCCAATTAACCCGAATAAACAGGTGATGTGATTTCTGTCAGATGACTGTTTTTGCCACCGTTGCGCTTTTACTCCTATATATGATGATGCCTTTTTCCCAATAAACCACTGATCTTATCCTCCTCCATACTGCCTCGTATCGTTTCTTGATCAGTCTCCTCCGGGACCTCCGGCCCTCTGCGGCCCCGATTCCTACATTCCTCCAGCAGCTGGACAGAGAGGAGTAAAGTGAGAGATTTTGTTTTGCTATGTGACTTCGTGTGTGTGTGTGTGTGTGTGTGTGTGTGTGTGTGTGTGTGTGTGTGTGTGTGTGTGTGTGTGTGTGTGTGTGTGTGTGTGTGTGTGTGTGTGTGTGTGTGTGTGTGTGTGTGTGTGTGTGAGGGATGAATTACCATGGAATCATTTAAGTGTATGTGAATGATTGACATAAACTGGTCCTTTACCTTTCTGTATGGCCTGCATTTGCAGTGGCACAAGAGGTTGTCCCGTAGGTGAAAAAAACACCTGGGAGAATAGTGGTACATTGAGTATTGCATTCTTAGTCTATAGCCAAGACCTCCCTTGGGACGATATATAAAACATGTATCTCAATCCAGATATCCAGCATTGGTCCACTAGTCAGATTTCGCTCAAACACATGATGTTATTAATTATCTGGGCAGGTCACCTCAAAACACTGAGATAATGTAGTTCTCAGTAGGTAATATTGTGTTCAGGATTATTCCTTGCAATTCACAATTACAATGCACTCTGTTTCAATTGTTATATGCTAAATGCCTTTCACGTGGTTTAGTAATGTTAAATCTTTCATTTAATAGTGAATTGTTATTCATGTTTTAAAGTCTACAAATTAAATTTACTGGGAGGCTGCTTTTCTCAAAACCGGACATGCTAGTTTAAAAGTAACATGCTGTTCTCTGTTGTTGCTATGGGAATATATGTGTTCTACTTTGTTTACACAGGTGGAGAGTTATTAAGAGTCCACTAGGTCTCATAAGTAACAAACTATATATCACTAGTGTTGCCACATGATGTTTCATTCTTCTTTCTATTAACATGAAACTACTCTGGTGGCTCAAGTGGTTAAGATGCTGACTGAAAGGGTGGCAGGTCAGCCGTTCTTTCAATGACAAGAATCATGACCATTATTATGCACAAGTATGTTTTCGCACAGAAGTATACAATATTCGGGACTGTGGTGGCTTAGTGGTTAAATAGGTACCACTTTGGTGGGAAGGTAAACAGCATTCTGTGCACTCCAGTGTTTAGTCATTTCTGGCACATGTCTACGGAAACATCTGCAGACTCAGACAGTGATGGCTCTTTGGCTGTAAGCAGAGATGAGCACTGAATCCTGGAGTCAGATATGACTGACTTTCGAGCAAGGTGACATTTACCTTTATCTAAGGAAAGCTTTAGCATGGACATGCTGATGGAACTGAGCCACACTCACTTTGGTTATCTATGTTAATGGCATAGGCAATAAATAGTTTAGTCTATTTAAGTCAGGGGTTCTCAACCTATGGCCCATAGGCTGGACCCAGCCCACAACCTTGCTCCAGCCAACCTCGCCATTAGGGACATGCCAAGCCACGCAGAAGAGACAAGAATTGAGGCAGCAGTGGCGGAAGTGGTGGCTGGATTGAGGTCATGGGCCGGATGATTTGGTGCCATGCAGATCCTCTAGGGATGATTTGGTGCCATGCAGATCCTGCAGGGAAGCAACATGGGAAGGGAAAGGTGGTGGCTCAGGTTGGTAGTGATGGTGGAGGTGCATACCTGTAAAATATCCTGTTTTTATCCTGTAATTTAGAGCCCCTAATTCTACCATCACAGTTGTTTTTAGTAATTTCCCATATTTTTTTAAAAAAATCAGGGGCATGTAAACCTCCCATATATTATGGTGTTATATCTTTATGAGGTGAGCAGCTCATACCAGAGAAGAGGAGTGTTGGGCTCCCCCTAATGGAGGAAGAACCACCCCATAAGCATGATTGCTTCCTTTCACAGGGAGAAATGCAGTTAACAAGCCAAGCTTACTAATAATTCTATTCTGTATTTTCCCCTACTCTCACCCCGTATTCGACTGCATTTCATATTATGGTGATTTTTCATGGAACTGTTTTTTACACTTTAATCAGTTAATTGTCTCCTGTCTTAGTGTTTTTTTGCCTCAATTTCATTTTTTAAAACTCTGTGTTTAGGAAAAAAACCATGGTAGTATCCTGTTTATGCTGTATGCAAATATACTTGAAGCCAATTGGCTCATTGACTTCCCTTTAACACCTTCTTTCCCAGGAGAGAGGGGGCTACAAGTATATTTGCATACAATATAAACAGCATACTTCCATGGTTTTCTCTTAAATACAGAGTTTTAAAAAATGAAATTGAGGCACAAAATGCTAAGACAGGAGACAATTAACTGATTAAAATGTGAAAAACAGTTCCATGAAGAATCACCATAATATGAAATGCAGTCGAACAGGGGGGAGAATAGGGGGGGAATATAGAAAAGAATTGTAGAAGTAAGCCTGGCTTGCTGGCTGCCTTTTTCCCTGTGAGGAAAAGCAGTTGTGTCTATGGGGTGGTTCTTCTTCCACCAGGAGAATTCAACATTCCTCTATGGCTCCTTATCTTCTAGGCTCTTGGATGTGCCTAAATTTTGGGGAGAAGAGGGAGTGTTTTGGGAAAGAAGGGTGTGGCCTAAATTTTCCCTTAATTTCATGTCTAAAACTTGATAGGAATGTGGTGGTGGCACCTATCTAGCCTACCAACAGTCTGAGGGGGTGTGACCCAGCCCCCAGCTTTAAAAGGCTGAGGATTCCTCATTTAAGTATTGTAGTAGTGTTAAGCACTGTTAGCAAATATTGCACACAGCATATTTTAATTTTCATTGTGCTTAACCTTGTAACATTTATTACAGCTAGACCTCAGTGTGTTGTACTGGTTGAGATTAAAGGGTTTTTTGGTTATTCATTTTTATTACAAAGCACATTAACTGATTATATTTTTATTATGTTAGTGACTATTGTATATGTTCTTATAGTCTTGCAATATATAAGTATTAAGTGCTGTTATCATAGATGTGCTTTTTACTCAATTAATTTACTCTTATTTACTCTGATAAGCAATCACAGGCAACAAGTATATTAATCACTTTGTATTTTGTTCAGGGCCACAATATAAGTTACTATATCCTTCTTTTAATATATAAACATTAATTACCATATTTACTCATAGTTATTTTAGTAAGCAACCAATCTAAATGATAAATATTTCTTTTTATATTTTTTATATTTTTTATTAATTTTCATAAAATAACAAATATATAATAAACATTACAGAAGAAAAATGAAAAAATATAAAGAAAACATTAAAAAAACACAGAAATTACATATACTGTATAATAATAGCATTGTATAAACAATACTAACTCTTGATCCTCCTTTTATACCAAAATCTTCTTTCAACTTATATTTTACAACTACTTCTTTTCATAAACAATCTATACTATTCATCACTTATTATTAATTAAATTCTCATTATTTCATTATGTTTGATTATAAATTTAAACATTACATACATGGAGGATTCAAACTAATATGCTACAAATAATATTTATATCACCCAGTGATTTATACAAGCCATGAGGATCACATTTATAATATTTTAATCTTCCCAAAAATTCATATGTTGAGGTACTGGTTTATCTCCTTTATCCTCTACTAAAACATATTTCACAAATGGTCTCTATATTTCCCAAAACTTATTTTCCTTCAATACACCTTTTTTTACATTCAATTCTCATGTCAATTTGTCATTTAATGCAATTTCCCACATTTCCTTATACCATTCTTCTACTTTCAATACCTTGTCATTTTCCAATTCCTTGCTATACATAATCTTCCCACTGTTAACATTATAGAAAGTGGTTCTTTTTTATCAGTATTCATGTTAATATTATCCAGTTCTGTCAGTAAGGCGGCACTTGACTCCAACTTTAAATCAATTTTAAAAATCTCTGATATCTCTTTCTCAATCAATTTCCAAAAAGCATTTATCACTTTACAACTCCACCACGTATGCTCTTATGTTCCAAGATTGCTTCTGCATCTCCAACAATATCTCATTTTACTATTATCCATTCGATGTAACTTAATCGGAGTCAAGTACCACCGCTATAATATTTTATAATTACGTTCTTTTAACCTAATCGAGAGACTTCTCACGATTCTTCTCTTCCATTTGTTTTTCCAATTTAATTCAGGGATTCTTAAATTTAGATCTTCCTCCCACAGTGTTCTTAATATATTTTGAGATTGTTCATCTTTATTTAAAATTTTATATATTTTTACTTACCAACCCTTTTAACCCCATTTCACCTTTTCTTATTTTACAAATTATCTCTTCAAATTCTGTTTTATTTCTCTCCAAACTAACTTCCTCTTTATATTTTGCCTCCCACTTATTTACCAAGATTACTTGAAACCAATTCAATTTCATTTGTTTAAACATTTCAGCTCTTAGTTCAGTTTTATCGCCCATTTTTATCCAAACTTTTAACAGAAACACATCATTTCTCAAAAGTATTTCCTTTATCCTTTTATCTATTTTTACAGGAAACATCTTAATATCTTCCATATCCATAATTGGAGATATTATCTGGTGCTAATTTTCCCTTAGTGTTCTTCCAAACATTTAACATTGCTTTTGTCAACTGATTTTTTATCTTTATCTTTAAATCCTTATCCAAAAAAAAAAAAACGCATTACCAATTCATTATAATTCTTTCATCTCTATCTCATCCCATATAACCTCAGACTTTGTTATAATCTTTGCAATATTTTTAATTGAAATGCTCTATACCTTGTGTTTAATATTCGGAAGACCCAGACCACCTTCTTTTTGTGGGACATACCATAAACTTTTCGAAAGAAGAATTTTGAAATTATATATATTTCTGATTTTTATCCTCTGTCACTTGCATGAAACTTTGTTGGTTAAGACATATAATATATTCCCAAATTGACAAGGTTGTATAATTATATGTAGAAAGCGGGTAGCAATCACAATTTTGCTACCAATACCAGATAAAGATAAAGAAAAAGTTGATTCTTATCGCCCAATATCTCTTCTGAACCAGGATGCAAAAATATTCATGGCTGTAATGGTGAATAGATTAAACAAATTCATAACTAAATATATACTTGAGGACCAAGCAGAGTTATGAGTGGTAGACAGATGGAAGATTTAATAATGAGATTAATTAATATCACAGATTTAACAAAAAAGAAAAATATGTATATTAGCACTCAATATTTATGAAGCCTTTGTTTCGATTCAGTGGAAGACAATAAAAGAGACTGTAAAGAAAATGGGATTCAAAAATAAATTTCAGCATGTGATTGATCAATTGCACAAACAAAGTTATACCAGGATAAAAGTAAATTATTTATACACCAAAGGGGTGTCCTCTGTCTCCAGTTCTTTTCATATTATCTATAGAATTACTAGCTACAACAATTAGGAGTGATACAGAAATTAAAGGAATGGGAAATATAAAAAATATGAAAGCGCGGCGCCAAAATGGCCGCCCCGCTCTTTGCGGGCCCCGCCCCACCTGGACTCAGACATCCGGGTAGTTAGGGGGCGTGGCCACTCCTCTATAAAAGGGGTGGCCACGAGGCAGCCAAGCTGCCATTTTAGAACGCGACGGAGCAGAGAAGTTTGCTCCATCGCTTCCTCCCCTGCTCGACTCTTTTGGAGGCTTCTTTTTCGCTTCCCTCGCCTCTTCGCAAGAGGCTCGATTTGCTCTTTATTTTACCAAGGATTTCTGTGGAGAGAGACATTTATGGGTCTCTCTCTTTTGAGTCTCCTTGACTCGGAGGTTTCCCTTTCTCATGGCACCAGACTGCAGTGGCTCAGGTGGCTAAGAGGCTGACTGGGAGGCAGAAAATCAGCGGTTCGATTCTGGAGTACTGCAGGATGGAATGCTTCATTGGTTGTGAGTTCGGGCCTCACCTGCTCAACCGACCCCCTTGGTTGCGCCTGGGGGGGTCAGCCCACCCCCTCTATTTCTCTAGAGTTCCACCGGGCTGGAGGGCTCGGATGGCACCCCCGCAGGTCCAATTAGCCCAGGCTGAGGGCTCGGGCAGGGGGCGGCACAGGCCTGCTCCGCTGGGGTTCTTACCCCCGCTGCTTCTTTGCCCGGCTTGGGCATAGCGGCCCACTTGGGCATGGTGTAGGTTTCCGCCCCACTGTCATTCCGGCCCCTCACGGGCCGTATTATTAGGCATGCCCCTATTATGGCCGGGAATTACCATCGGTTATCCCGTATCAATTACCTGGTGGGGCCATCCGGCCCATCTGGCCCACCTTGTCCTGGTGGGTTAGATGTCGAGAATGCTCCCTTGCCTGCAATTTGGCGATGGAGGCATAAATGGTCATTGCTCCACCAACTCGGATGGTGGGCGCGACAACTCGGCGGTTCATGCTGGCCATGGCTGCACAGTGGGCCGCCAACAGGGTTGAGCTGCCGGAGGCCATCAGGCCAGTGTAGGCTGGCACCTCACGGCTCCCCATCCAGCCGGGACGCACCTGAACACAGAGCGAGATGGACATCGCGAACTCTGACGCCCACCACGGGCCGGAACCCCCAGTGGGGGCGGCTCGTGGGGGTGCACCGAGTAAGTATCCTGGTCAAATGAGCACACCTCTGACACTAGCTTGTCACGCTGGGGGGGGGGGTGTAGTGGCCATGGTCTCAGCAGGCCAATTACACTTTGGTTCTTACTGGGGTGACCGCCCCTATGCTTTTAGTTAATTTCTCTGGGCCCGTAGGGCCGGTTATGTGTTTATCCACTACAATCAGTGCCAACGGTGGTTCTGCTGTCGGCCGGTTGCTCTATGCCCCTGGGTGACCACTTGTACTGGGCTATTAGCTAGGCTCTGTGGTTTGGTGAATATATTCATGTTTCCCCCTCCTGCATTGTGACCATACCCATTAGGACATTAGGGGCAGGACGACAGGGTCCAGGAGTTCCCCTGCTGCTGCACCCTACCCCCCCCCCCTTATGGGGGGTTGCCGGCCTATTGGGCATTCATGCCAGGATGTATGAGGGCCCGCCCTGATTTGGCCATTCCAATGGTACAGTGCTTGGACAATGATGGCAGGGCCAGGGTTGTTTTCCCCGGCCCGTCATGGTTAGCCTAGGTCAGAACCTTAGGCTTAGGGCGGCCCCTCACCCTGAGATGCCAGCAATGACTCCTGTTAACAAGTCTGGTTGCTGTATGTGACTCTTACGTGGCAACGCTTATGCTGCGTGTGGAGAGTCCACTTTTGGGCAGCCACCTGTACCTTGATCTAGAGCTCTCAGATTGAGTTAGCTGCTACCACCTTCAACGGGGGACATGTTTTGCAGGGCACTGGCGCTAGATTATGGGTTGCTCACTCAGGAGTGGGCTCTGGTGAGGCTTCGCTCCTCAAGGGCCGATCAGCCAGGAGAGCGCTGCCATCTGTATGGTTCTTCCCCACAGAGATTGTGGCAGCACGTGGTTCACGCCCCGGCCTGTTGTCTGCTACCCGGCTGGGTCTACCCTGACCGAACTAGAATTGGTACCCGTTCCTCCTGGTTGGGCACCGCATCAGCTGCGGCTACGTTTGGGTGCCCTGAGCCTTACATATGTTGCATGGGCAGGTGTGGATTTGCCCAATTTTCTCTGTCTATTCGTCCCTTCACTGAATGAGTGCCTTGTCTGCCCTCTATTCTCCTTCCTTATTTTACAGACCCTGTGTGTTCCCGCACACGGGTTGTGGTGTGGCTTGTGGGCCACAACTCTGTGCACTGGGGCGGTGCAGTATGCCGCTTCGTTAGAATGGGGACCCCATCTCGGACGACACGTAACCGCGCGTATGAAATGGTGTGGTATGATGTGCACGGCATAGAGGTGGCAGTAACTGGTGACATCCCTGATGTCCATTGGGGATGCGAGGCCGCCACACGTTTTAATGCTGCACCTCAGAGGCGGTGATCTTGCACGGATTGCTGGCCCAGACTTAGAGACTTCCGAGTGCAGTGACCTGGCGTTTCTTTGCCATTTATGGCCATCTACACGATGGCTATGGTCATACATCATGCCGATGCAATATCATGGGCAACACTTTGTCCCAGCGATTGGACCGTGCCTGAAGGTCAGTGAACAGGGCTGTGGTCTGGTTCCTTATCTAGAATGCCTCGGGGACAGCCATTTGTAGTCTAGGGATAGGGTTACAGGAATTTGGCCTGTCTTCTGGAGATGGGGTTCACTTGTCAATGAGTGGAGGAACCTCTCTCTTGAATGACATGCAAGAGGGCCAGGTGACCGAATTGTCAGTCAAGGTGAGCGGCCCCTGCTGCGCTGTGGCAATGTGGCCAAGTGGAAGGTGCCTCTCAGAGAGTCGCACGTGGTGCAGGGCCGCATCAACTTCGCCTGCAGAGTGGTGATACCAGGCAGTGCTTTCGCCTAGTGTCTGGGTCACGCTATGGCGGGTCTCGCTAAACGAAGCTGCAGGGTACAGCTGATTAGGGCTCACATTACCACAGGACTTCCAGGCTGTCGCCTCGGGAGGTCTGAGCTTCTGGTCAGCCCCAGTTACAAGTACAGTCGGATGCCTCTGGCTCCCTGGGGTGGGGGGAATTTATTTAAGGATAAGGCCTATAGTCATTGGCCCCGGGGATGGCAGGGCACAGATCGTTTACGCGATCTTATGTTTCTACAAGAAAAGAAAAATCTTCCCAATTCTGGGTACCCCTTTTTGCTCTAGGGAACAGGTGGCCTGTTTCTGTGCCCCGCTTTTGGTGTGGAAATGCTGCGGTGGTGCACATTGTCAATACCTGAATGTCTAACTACCCCAGAGTCATGGCCTTAGCTCGCATATTGTTCTTGGGTCCGTGCGCTTTAAGGCGTTTCTTGGGCTAAACAGGTGCCAGTCATTTATAACGATATTGCTTATGCTTTCCCCCGCCTGCAGATCGCCCGGTTCCGCGGCTGGGCTCCGGACGCTTGTGAGCTACTCTCTCCACTCCTGGCTGTGATATGTTCATTTGGCAAGGAGACGTGAACCGGGTGAATGGCATATATTGGTAACTCGCACGCGCACTGCGCATCAGCATCCAATCCTTCACTTTAGAACCTTTTGTGGGACAATGCAATTGCCCGATGTGTGGCCGACATTGGTCGACTGGGTTTTTAGAATGTATAGTCTGCCCTGTTTGGCTACACGCACCATAGCCACCAGGCTTTAAGCATTGATACTCATGGCCAAGGCACGGGGCTTTCCTGCCTATGCGAGGGTCTTCTGAATACGCCATGTATCAGGAGGGTGGACACGTGTATGTGGCTGCCGCCTGACACATGTCGCCCTATTCTCACAGATATTCTGACCCACCTTGCACGAGGTTGGCATAGACTATATTGCAGTAGGTAGGAGGAGTCTCTTTTCATGCAGCTACCGCTGTAGCCTTTTTCTGGAGCTCGACGACTCAACGAGCTGGTCCCATGGTCAAAGGGGGACGTGTTTTGTAGGGCACTGGAACTTGAAGATGTCTATATCAAACAAGGGCGGGCTCAGTTGGGGATTCGTCCCTTGAAGGCCGAACAGCATGGAGTGGGCAGGGGTGTATACTGCTATGACGTACATTTGCTGACATCGTTCCGGTTGGTGCCCTACATGCATTTGGCAGTGTCTGCTGTGCGCCCTAGCCTGTTTTTCTGCCACCAGGATGGGTCTACCCTTACCAAATTTAAGTGCTGGAGGGTGACCGGTACCGCGCTTCACAGTGTGGGGCCCATTATGGCACCCATTTAATTGGGGATAGGTGTTGCATTGACCGCGGCTTGCTTTGGGTACTCTGAGGCGGATATATGGGGGCACGCGGGGGTGTGCGCAAATTTTTCCCCTAAATGTACGTCCCCTCACTGTACGAGTACCTAGTTATGTCCTTAACCTCTTCTCCTCTTTTACAGATCCTGTGTGTCTCTGCACACCGGTGGCAGTGGGGCTGGAGGGCCGCAGCTATGTACACTGGGCAGCAGTATATGCTGTGGCGACAGAGTGTGGACCCCAGCTCGGGCTGCGTGCATCCGCACGTATGCAGTGGTATGGTATGCGCGGCATGAGAGGGCTGGAACTGTTGCCATTCCTGATGTCCATCAGGGATGCTGGAGCTCCTGATGTTCTTATGCTGCACCTCGGCGGCGATGATCTCACACGGATCACTGACCTTTCCTTAAGATGTCGAGGTGCAGTGACCTGGCGTTTTGCATCATTTATGGCCATGCACGCGGTCGCTATGGTCTAACATCGTGCCGAGACACCAATTTAGAGGAGACATGTATCTCCGTAGTTTGGACCGTCTCGGCGGTCAGTGGGCAGGGCTTTTGCCCGGTTCTTTGCTGAGAACGGCTTGGGCACAGCCAGTAGATATCTGAGGATAGGCTTACGGAAATATTGACCTGTAGGCAGGATATGGGGTCCACCTGTCAGCTAGAGGTATGTACCTCTTTCTGGATGAGGTGCAAGCAGGCCTGGTGACCGAGCTGACGGTCTGGGGGGGGGGGGCGGTGAGTCATCATGGACGCCTCCCCATGTGGCGGGTAGCACTGGTAAGGTAAAGATTTATGACCCATAGGTATCCGGCAGGTTCGCAATTGACTGGCCAACATATAGACAGGTTCAGGGGAAATAGGTTTGGCCGGTCAAGGGTGAACCAGGCAAGGGGTGATGTCAGGAGCTTCACAGCCTGCATCACCTTGATATTTAATGGATACACATCATAGGGTGGGGTCAGTAGATAGTTTATTGACTCCGGTCAACAATTTGTTTGTGTCAACAAACAAATTGATACAAATAGTTACATGTAGCCAATTGCCATTGGCATTTTGGGAGGGACCTTACCAGTGTTACTGCGGCCTGCTTGCCTTAAGGAATTACAATTGGATGATTATACCAATTGAAAGTTATAATTCGGACTAGGGCATTATTCAATAAAAGTGGCCCGATGCCTTTATCCATATACCGGTGTCTGAGTCTTTCTTTGGGGGGTGCGCCTGCAATGAAAGCGTGGTACCAAAATTGCCGCCGCACTCTTTGCGCCCCCCCGACTCAGACATCCAGGTAGTTAGGGAGCGTGGCCACTCCTCTATAAAAGGGGTGGCCACGAGGCAGCTGAGCTGCCATTTTAGAACACGACAGAGCGGATAAGTTTTTCCCTCCACCCCCTCCCTAGTGAACAGTGTGAATTTTTGGTTGCTTCGGGGCCGGGTGGGAATTTTTGGCTTGTACCTACAATTGGCTCTTTGGTTCTTGCTTTTTTTGCCCATCCCACACTGTTGCTAGTGTTTGAGAAAAGGGGTAAGTTGACTTTGGTCACATTTGGCGGATAGCACTGGTAAGGTAAAGATTTATGACCCATAGGTATCTGGCAGGTTCACAGTTGACTGGCCAACATGTAGACAGGTACAGGGGAAATAGGTTTGGCCGGTCAAGGGCAAACCAGGCAAGGGGTGATGTCAGGAGCTTCACAGCCTGCATCACCTTGATATTTAACGGATACACGTCATAGGGTGGGGTCAGTAGATAGTTTATTGACTCCGGTCAACAATTTGTTTGTGTCAACAAACAAATTGATATAAATAGTTACATGTAGCCAATTGCCATTGGCATTTTGGGAGGAACCTTACCAGTGTTACTGCGGCCTGCTTGCCTTAAAGAATTACAATTGGATGATTACACCAATTGAAAGTTATAATTCGGACTAGGGCATTATTCAATAAAAGTGGCCCGATGCCTTTATCCATATACCGGTGTCTGAGTCTTTCTTTGGGGGGTGCGCCTGCAAAGTATGTATGCAGATGACACATTACTAGTGTTAAAAGACCCAATAAATAATATAAGGAAAATTCAAAAACATCTGGAAAAATTCAAGGACATTACAGGTTTGAGTATTAACTGGGGGAATACAGAGGCTATTTTGTGTAACAGCACCAAAAAGGGGAAAAAAAGATAATAGAAACTTATCAAATTAAAATCACACAAAGCTTGAAATATTTAGACATCTACGTTTCAGAAAATGTCAACAATCTTCAGAAATTAAACTTTGATAAAGTGAAGAAATAAATAAAAGGAAAAATAAAGCAGTTAAATAAATTGAAACTTTCTTGGTTTGGCAGAATAAATATAAATAAGATAAAATTAGTTCCAAAAATAAACTTATTACAGTGGGACCTCGCTTAAAGAGCATAATGCCTTCCATTTGCTCTTTAAGTGAAACACCACTGTAAGTGACCAATTGTGACTTCTGGTTGTTAAGCGAGTTTTTGGTTGGTTTTAGTTGTTAAGTGAGGCGACCATTCTGAGAAAATTCTGCTCTTTAAGCGAGTTAGTCTCTAAGTGAGTTGCTCTTTATGCAAGCTTTTACTGCACTAGGAAATCTGCCAATAAGATTAAGTGAGGAGGAATTAAGTGAATGGCAAAGGTTATTAAATGCTTACTACAACAGGGGAAATAAACCAAGAATAATGAAATCATTATGGTATCAACAGCAAAAAGAGGGAGGTCTAGGATTGCCGAACATAAAAAAAATTATAGGGCATTCCAGCTAAGAATAACAATAAAAACGTAATACATGAAGATAGAAATAGCAAGGAACCAGACCTGATAGAATTTAGAAAACTGAAATGAGGTTTATTTTTGAACAAACATGATACCAAGATTAAAATAAGAAATAAAATATTGAAAGATCTATACAATTCTTGGAAATTGTTAAAAAGTAAAGTAGCCCCCAACATGTCACCAATAATAGAACTGTTAAATGATAGATTGTCCATTAAAAACAACGAGGAAACTAGGCATCTTTTAAAACAAAATAGAACACTTCAGTTAAAAGAATGGTTCAAAAACAGTAAGGAACGACAAATAAGAAACCAGATATATAACAAATTAGGCCTGAACTGGTTCCAGCTAATACAAATGGGAAAATGGGATAAAAGTAATAGAGATCAGATAAATTTGGAAAGACCAATGACAACATTCGAAGATATAACATATAAGATAAGGAACGGGCTTGCAACAACTAAGGGTTTAGTTAGGAAACTATACCAATCATTAAACAAAGAGAGCAAGCCGCAACAAATGCTAAGACAAATATGGGATGGAGAACTAGGAATAAAAATTCAGGAGAGTTCATTGAAGAACAAATGGGCAAAGAGGATAATGAGAAGTCTTTCAATTAAAGAAAAAGAACATAATTGTAAAAACCTATGGAAGTGGTATATGACACCGGTAAGGGTAAGCCAGATGAATAAAAATGTGTCTAATAATTGTTGGAGATATGGAACAGAAACAGGAACCTATTTACATATGTGGTGGGGATGCTTATATGCTACCAGGTTTTGGCAGCTGATAGGAAAAAAAATTGGACTATACAATGAGAACCGAATTGAAACTGATTGCAAAAATTGCTATGTTGGGAGAAATAGAGGAAATTAATATAGAAAAGAATAAGAAAGAACTGCTGCTCATTCTGATATCTGTAGAAAAACAGTTGATTACCAAGGAATGGAGAAATAAATTTGACAAAGGTTACCTATGTAAGCAAGATTGTTATTTATGTTTGTATGATTTGAAGTTAGATTTTTGTTTTGTTTTGTTTGTCTTAACATGTTAAATGGTTGTATTTGTATGTTTATTATTTAAATTTTAATTTAATAATGAGTAAACAGACATATATGTTAAATATAATATATTATACTGATATAATCTTAGCTACTTGTATTAAACAAATTTTAAAAAGGTTGGAAGAGCTCACTCTGAGAAACAAAATGGCAAGAAAATATTTAACTTTGTAGTTAGTGAAGGACATTTTGTATAGATTTTATAAATTTCTTGTGATAGGTTAGAATTCTATACTTCAAATGAACCTTTCATATTCATCAATTCCCTAGCCTAGATGATTCTGTGTTTCTTAGTAAAGGTTATCTTATTGAGTTTCTACCATAGTATATTACCATATGTGACAACATTTTCTGTAATGCATTGGCCAAAATTGTACTCCATCTATTACATTAGTGTAAGACTGATGTAGTCCCTGACAGTTTCTATCCCAGGGCTTCCATACCTTGGATGCAATGAAACTGAATACATGTACTGGACTATTTTTGATGAGCTGAATTACTTGGGTTAAACTATTATTAGATTGAATCTGTTGCTGCAGACGGTTTCTTGCTCAAGCAATATGCCCAAGGTGAAACAAATAGATTTAAGAAATATATATTTAAAATGATTCAGTCCATCAGTGATTGTCTAGCACAAGCAAAACTAAATTAATTCCCCTAGCCCTCCACAAAGGTGGGGGGGAGTGTTCAAATTGCTGACATGATTGTGACTTGTTTATTAAACTACTTCACCATACGATAAATAGGGTTGCTTGAGTTTGGTAGGACATTTGGACATGAGAATTTCACCACATGGCATTTTGCTCCTCTCCCTGATCTCAAGCAACACTATTTAAACTGTGCCAGCCTGCACCAAAAAGAGCAGTAGAGTATTAGTTTATGCATTATTATGATATATATTTTTAATTTTGTAAACAGAATCATGATGCAATATAATATTCCAACAGAGCCTCCAGATTCTACAAGGGCCCTACCTGCTTCTCCAGCTTGCTCTTACAGTGTCTACATATTGTTTTAAGATAACAAAATTATGGAAGAAGGACAGTGAAGTACCACATCTCATCATTTTCATTGTGACTGTTATGATGTCTGGTGGACATTATTGTCTCCAAAATGGCTTTTTACTATTTTTATAATAAAATTAGGAATGCTCAAAACCAAATAAAAATCAGAGATATTATGAAGTGCTTAAAGGTTATGTGTCAGAGAAAGAAATGAGGAAGGATGTTCCATGTAATCTATACAGCTATGCAGAATTGAAACTCAGATAAGGTCTCAGCTACAGAGACTGCCATTTGTTGCTAATCTGATAAAAGGTAGATCATACAACATTCAATATCACAAAATGATCCAGGAAGGAGAATCTTCTAATGATTTTGGCATCTTGGCTCATTCTACATTTACAATCCCCTGCTAGCTAATGCACTGTGACAAAAGATTGTTTGCTTTTCTAATGTGTTTGTGACCAGGAGAGAACATAAAAAGATTTATGCATCTATGCAAGCCTATGCATCTCTACTTAGAGGTAGGGCCCATTGGGTTCAAGAAAATAGATACAGGTTAGCAGCAATTTAATTTAATTTTTAAATTTTTATGCCACCCACTCAGGCGAACCCGACTCAGGGCGGCATACAGCAATTAAAACATATAAAAACAGGTTAAAACCCCCACGTCACCCATCCACCTACCCACCTTGCTACCCCCACCCCATTTAAAAAGAATAAAAGGGAATAGGAGGGATACAGCAACACAGAAGGAGGGACACTAACTGGACACTAACAATATAACAATAGAAATAATATAATGTTTGCTTTCAGTAGCAGAAGTTTGATTAATTTTCCAGTAGCATTATGTAGAGTTCAGCGACTTTTTAAAACAAAGAGAATGCTAGATAAAATTAAACACATTTACAGAATATTGCTGAAATATATCTTTTCGAACATTGCATTGATACAAGCTATATACAAATGAAGAAGCATGCTGGAACTGTAAAGCTGCCTGGATGGAAAAATACAGCCACCGAGTAGTTTCTCTACTGGCAGTGTTTAGTGCCAGCAATAATTTCCCCTGTGTCGTAGCAAAAATATATTGTGGTTTACACTTCCTGCGTGTTCCATACTGCAAGGAATGCCAGCAGCCATCTACTTGATGACGGCTCGGTTAGTCAGCTTGGGGTCCTTTATTATTTGATTGGCAAAAATAAAATTGCAGAAATGAAACTGATTTAACTAACTGAAATGTTGATGAATACAATATATCTTTCAAATGATGGTACATTCTCACACCTCTGCACCTTGCCACCACCAGAGGAGGAGGAGATGGTCCGAGCCAGGTGGGGTCACTTGGAGACTCTCACCTGCCTTGTTCTGCCCCCCCCAGAAAGGACAAAAGGCCGCTGGCTCAAGACCAAAGGATGCTCCCGCTTGCACACCTCTGCACCTTGTCACTGCCAGAGGAGGAGGAGGAGATGGTCTGAGCCAGGTGGGGCCACTTGGAGACTCTCGCCTGTCCCCCCCACCACGGGAAAGGACAAAAGGCTGCCGACTCAAGACCAAAGGATGCTCCCGCTTGCACACCTCTGCACCTTGCCACTGCCAGAGGAGGAAGAGGAGGAGGAGATGGTCTGAGCCAGGTGGGGCCACTTGGAGACACTCGCCTGCCTTGTTCTGGGCCCCTCCCACCCAGGAAATGACTTTGCTGTTCGGTCTGATTCTTCATGATAAATTGAATTTGTAAAGTGTATTATTGTCTATTTTGTTTTTGTGTTTTGTATACTGCTTTATTGTGTATTTTGAACTCTGTATTATGTTTTATTTTGTATACCTTACTAGCTGTGTATTTTTGAACTATATTGTGTACCTATTTGATGTAAAACTGCTTTGAGTCACCCACTGGGCTGAAAAAAGTGGTATATAAATTAAACTTATTATTATTATTATTATTATTATTATTATTATTATTATTATTATTATTATTATTATTATTATTATTATTATTATTATTATTATTATTATTATTATTATTATTATTTGATATTAGTGTCTGATTTTGGGTGCTAATAAATATCATTAGGAGTAATGGAGAAAACAACACATTTTAGGAACTATATTTCTCTACAATGTTTTAGTATTTCAATAATGAAATATCCCTGTTCCAAAATGGAATATATAGCTCAAATTATGCTTCTTTTAAGCTATCCACCATTTAAGAATTTTAATTCACATTATTGCAATATTAGTAATGTTTTTGATTACATGTTTATGTCAAAGATGGCTTTTTGTTCAGGAAGGTTTGAAGGTAAGGTCAGAATCACATCTCCCTTGTGTATTTAATCCAGAATATTTGCTATGCTCAAAAGTCTTTTATAGAAGTTAACATCTTTGACACTTAATGGAGTGTATGCTTTTCTGAATGCTTTCCATAATGCTCTTTTTCAGCAGGTGTAACATAAAGCAAATCTGAATGTCATTCAGGAACATTTTCTCGTCAAATGTCTTCAGCCAGTGCTCTATTGCTGGTCCCAGACAGAATAGACCAATTCAGTTGTAGGCTGTAATCCTATGGTACACAAGAAAGGTGTCCACAGCATACCTGTCAAGTATCCCGTATTGGCCGGGATTACCCTGTAATTATGTGCCGATTTTCTCCATTTCTCACCCGGAGCTGCTGCTACCCCATAATTTGGCAGCAAGGAAAAATTAGTTACTGCACATCCCTTCTGAGCAGGTACTTTCTGCGCATTCGTAGAACCCTTCTACGCATGCATAGAACCCTTCTACGCATGCGTAGAAGGGTTCTGTGCAGAAGGGGATCTGTAGAAGCCTTCTACACATGCTTAAAAGCGACCTGCGCAGAACATTTCTGCACAGGTCCATTCTACTTGCTAATTAACTTGTGAACTATCCAGAGAGTGCAATAAGTGATATGGGTGGTATATAAGTGTAATTGCTATTGCTATTTTGGAAGTGCATTGAAAACTTGGAAATTTCCAAAAATAACTGGGCAGGAGACTAGAAGGATTCAGGTGGATGGGTGTGTAAGTCAGACATGATAAATGAAGAACTTTTCATGAGCTCCAGTTTTGTTTCCATCTGTACTCCTTGACAAAGAAATACAAGATATCACTTGGAGAAAACAACAACAGCTAGTTTTTATAAATTCTTCTTTGAAGGCTGTGCATGAAATTTCTGAAAAATGCTCATAAACAACCTCAAGGTCCAAGGTGAAGAGAGAATGCATGATTACAATTTATACATGAAGAGGGAGATCCATGGAATATGAAGGATGCATCTTGAAAGATGCTTTTCAGAGCTCAGCTTTGACATAGTACAAGAGCTTTTGTGATACCTTCACTCCAAGGCCTCTCTTTCTTCACCCTTAAGCTTCAGAGTTACATAACAATGTAACCAAACAGAATGGTCTTCTAGAAAGCACTTAACTATAGTAGACACAATGGATGATATTTCCATTTCACAATGATGAGGCAATACAATCTATCCTTGAGTTTGATGACTTTTGAAAACTACAATCCTGATATGATTGCTCGGTACAATATAGCAAAACTGCATCAGAGGACCTCTCCCCTTTGTAGTCTTTTTCCATTGCTTTAATATATTATATTTAAGGATATCCTTAGAAGTGATAACTTCTAATAATAGTGCTGCAACTTTTACCTCAATATTATGGGGAGAATAGTAATTTTAATAATTGAAACTGAGCCATATACTCAGCTATTACCAATTTTAAAATGAGGACAGCTTCAAATTCAGGGTACTTTTAGATATTAAATTTAAAACTATTTGCCTGTGGTAGCAGTCTGTTGAACCAAGGACAACTACAGTTATTCACCTTCCCTTTTATACAAATTATTTCTTTATAATTTAGTAAACAAATAATAGTGTAAATCATTAAACACAGAACATGTCAAGACAACATTTAGTACATTTAGCCTGCTTGTACATTTAGTCCACATGTCATGAACAATGGAGCACCCCAGTCTCTGTCTGAATGATCTTTTTTGAATCACCATCAAGGGCTATTTTTATCACTCTGATACAGTATATGCCATCTCCAGCACCTATAGACAACGGGAATGACATATATGTGTTCTTTGAGACCATGAAAAACTACTTCCAGGGACAACATCCAATATATGCCAAAGGGGTTTAAAAGTCTATATGTATATTGAATACTGCCATGATTAAACACCTCTCCTCCTCCTCTGTGGAGAGGCAGGTAAGCTGTAATTTCTACCTCTCCTAGCTGATTAACTGGATCAGTTAAGAGGGTAAAATAAATAATTGTCTTTGTTTTTCCTTTGTGGCTTTGATCAAGAAATGGCTCACAACTTTAGTTTCAATTGATGTTACAAGGAAAGATGAAGGTAAAAATAACAATTCATTATTACAATGATCAACTAGGAGGAAAAATAATAATAATTATACTTTCCCTGCACCTCAGCAGAAGAACAGAAAAAGTGTTTCATTTGCCGATTTGGTAAAGTGACAAGTCAGCTACTTCACAAATGGATGAAGGTTGTTTGCATTGTTTGGAAAGGGAAGAGAAGGTTAAACATGATTTTCCCTTCCCCCATCCTCAAGTGATCACAAAACAGTGATACTAGACCGCAAGGAGCAGTTCAGACATGCTCTCAGTTATTTGTGTCATGAAAAAGTCCAGTTCTGAGTTTCTACTTTTTCCTGAGATTTTGCCCGCCAAAATACCCTGGGAATTGAATGTACTCCTAAGAGTAAACTCATTGCAATTGGATGAGATCCTACACATGGGGCGGCTGATATCAAAATTTACTCTCTATTTCACCATGGAAGTCCAGGGAGAGAGCCTCATGGGTTGGTGCCATGAATACAGGGCCAAAAGGGGCTGAATCAAGTTAGGTTTCTTATTTTTGGTGTATTTTGAATGACTTGACTGCAGGTCTGATTTCCTATGCTATATTCATTTCTTATTTCACTTTGAATAAAACTCATAAAATATAGATCCTTTGTGTCTATTGAATTGGGACAAGGGGCTGACTGGACCACACAAAGCAGGCCACACTATGCTACCTAATCTAAACTAATCTGAGCCCTGTGCACTCTCACTAGCCTGAAGCCAAGTGGAGTCAAAGGGGAACTCATAAGGGGGTTGCCCCACACAGATGTGACAGACATGGATGGTAAGTGGGCAGAGAGTTGGGTGTAAGCAGGAAGGTATGAGGAAAGCTCTAGATAAAGAGATTTCTATCATGACAATCTGAATACTTTATATTTCTCTATTTGTCTCCATTCTCTGTATATTGAGCAGAAAACTTTAGGGAAGGGTTTAAGAGACAGCATTGACACATGATAGCATATTATGAGTTCTATCTCCACACAGCTGCAGTTCTAATCATCAGCAATTTGACAGTAGATCACACAACACACACATACACACACACTGTTGTTTTAAATGATTGTGAACAGAGAGTGGAACTTTGCTCGAAGTTTGCAACTTTAGCTACATTTTCCATAGAATTCTGGAAGCATGATACAGCTTCAAACTGAACTTGAGCTTGTCGTAAAGCCCTTTGGTTCAACCGTGAGTAGTGCACGGAACGCACCTAGGGGACATTCCAATTTGCTTTGGAAAGCGTGGCCTGGGAAATGATCTCCTTTAAGGAGGGCAGGGGCTGACGAATTCTCCTGAGCAGAATGAGAGTTATAAGGCTAGTTCTCAGTTTGCCCTAGTGGCAATTTAATGTCCAATTTGAGATTAAGGCTGGCCACACCTTGCAGGACATGTTTCTAATGAGAACAAAGCCCCCTGTTTTCCCTTCTAGACTGGGGATGGCCTTGAATTGCTAAGGCAGGGATGTGTGGGATGCTGCATACCTTCACTCCTCATCTTGGAAAGCGGCTCCTTGTTGCAAAGCTGCAGCTTGAATTCCTGGGAACTGGGATCCCCGTGTTGCTAGACCATTGTCCAGTGTGTGCAAGTTAGCAATTCTCCCCCTTTCAGATTCCCAGGTGTAATTTGGGAGATCTTAGAAACTTACTAACAAAAAGAATATCTTTTGTAGTTTTATTGTGAAGAAACAGCACAAGTATAGAAAATAGAAAAACAGATATTCATCCGAGCCATTTGGGCCAGCTAGGGGTGTGTATCTAAATAGATAGAATATATTCAAAGTATAGAATAAGCACTGCTAAATTGCAGCCTTAGCTGCCCATAGCACAAAGTAGCTTTGTGGTTCAGTCAGACCGCTTGGCTAACAGAATCCTAAGCTTTTCATTATTCGAATCCTTCCGAATCTCTAAGTTAAGTTTGTTTATATTAAGATCCCTTTTTATAGGACTCTCATGGGAACCTTTGAAATTTAATGCGTTGTCCCTGCATCAATGTCGTTCTGCTTCGTTTGTTTCTACTTACCTGTGGTTGCAGTAGCCTCCGGATTCCTTTATCTTGCTGTTCCTTCTACTGACTTTGTCATATATGGACCTTTTATTAATCATGTATTTAGCTTTATTATGAGACTTTTGACTGTATAAGACTCCATTACGCGTGCCCAGCTACAGGTGTTGTCTACATGTTCCATCGTATAACTTCGACATGAGCCGCAGTAACGGACTTCATGCATATACTGTTTTTTATTGTCTTTATTATCATGTATCATACATCGGTTCTTGAGCTGTGCGCAACGGATTTTGTATATAGTCATTTTTGGTCCTCTATAACTTTTATATATTTACCCTTGTGATTTGGTTGCTCTGCACTATATATTAAAGTTTGGCACTTTTATTCTTTTTATTATTTGTTACTATTGGGGTGTTCTTCCCCACCTTTCCTGTTGTCCACACCCCAGCCGTCCATCCTTCAATGCTGTGATTGACAGATCACAAAGCACCCCAAGAATATGATCCAGGTCTCTGTACCTGGTTTCATATCTTGGCTTGGAAATTCCCTGGTGGCGGGAATTTTACCCCATAACCCAAACAAGTTGTAACAGTTTGCATTCTTGCTAGTTGTTGACTCTAACAGAGTGCAGTGTTTTTCCACTAGCAAGCAAAAGAGCTTTCTCTAGCAGAGAAAGGCTACGTCTGCTAAAATGACACAGACACTTCAAAATGGATTCTAGCTGGCTGCTAGAATTGAACCCTAAATTTAAGCACAAAGCTAAGCAAAGCATTGGCATGTGATTACATATCAAGCATCATATTAAAACACTTTGAATTTGAGGCATCTCAATTTATGGAATCCTTTACAGAGCTGACCAATGTGTTAAAATGATTCTAGTAATTTTGTTTCCAGTAAAACATTATGATGGCAGTATTATTATTATTCAGTTGCCATATCTTTTCTGGATATTGTCTATCAGCATGGTGATAGTCTTCCTGTTTTTAACTCCTTGGAACAGTTTTCTGAGGACATGCCACACCAATCTCTCAGATTCTTCAGCCATGTTTTAATGGGGTTGTTCTTGTTTTAAGGGTTTTAAGATTGTATGCTGCCCAGTGTCTTTGTGAGTTGGGCGGCTATATAAATATGAATATAAATAAATGAATGAATGAATGAAAGAAGTATGTCTATGTCCAGGGCCTCTCTTCCCAGGGATCTTTCCTTGAAGAGCAAGTTTGAGTATTCTATATTTTATGTTGTTCCTCATAATACAGCTAAAGTATTGGAGCTTTCTTTACTTAATGGTCTTAAAGAGTTCTTGTTCTTCATACATTCATGGCAATATTAGTTAGTCACATGGTCAATCCATAATATCCTTAGCAGCCATCTGTAGATCCACATTTCAAAAGCTTTGATCCTCTTTTCAGATGCTTTAGTCATTGCAGGCGCACCCACCCAAAGAAAGACTCAGACACCGGTATTGGATTTAAGGCGTCGGGCCACTTTTATTGAATAATGCCCTAGTCCGAATTATCACTTTCAATTGGTGTATCATCCAATTGTAATTCTTTAAGGCAAGCAGGTCGCAGTAGCACTGGTAAGGTTCCACCCTAAATGCCAATGGAAATTGGCTACATGTATCAATTTGTATCAATTTGTATCAATTTGTTTGGTGACACAAACAAATTGTTGACCGGAGTCAATATACTATCTACTGACCCCACCCTATGACGTGTATCCGTTCAAATATCAAGGTGATGCAGGCTGTGACGAAGCAGCATACTGTGCTGTCCCAGTGCGCAGGATTGTGGCCCACAAGCAACACTACTACCAGTGTGCGGAAACACACAGGGTCTGTAAAATAAGGAGGGAGAATAGAGGGCAGAACAAGGCACTCATTCAGTGAAGGGACAAACAGACAGAGAAAATTGGGCAAATCCCCACCTGCCCATGCAACATATGTCAGGCTCTGGGCACCCAAACGCAGCCGCAGCTGATGCGGCGCCCAACCGGAAGGAATGGGTACCAATTCTAGTACAGTCAGGATAGACCCGGCTTCATAGCAGACGACAGGCCAGGGCGTGAACCACGTGCTGCCACAAACACCTGTGGGGAAGCAACCGGACATATGGCAGCGCCAGGCTAGTACCCTCTTCCGGCTGATTGGCCCTTGAGGAGCGAAGCTTCCCCAGAGCCCACTCCGGATTGAGCAACCCATAATCTAGTGCCAGTGCCCTGCAAAACATGTCCCCTGTTGAAGATGGTAGCAGCTAACTCAATCTGAGAGCTCCAGATCAAGGCACAAAGGTGGTTGCCCGAAAGTGGACTCTCCACACGGGGCATAAGCGCTGCCACGTAGGAGTCACATATATTAACTTCAAGTGCTAGCAGGGCTCATCGCTGGCATCTCAGGGTGAAGGGCCGCCCTAAGCCTAAGGTCTTGACCTAGGTTAACCATGACGGGCCAGGGAAAACAACCTCGGCCCGGCAATCATTGTCCACGCACTGGACCATTGGAATGGCCAAATCAGGATGGGCCCTTATATATCCTGCCATGGATGCCCAATAGGCCGGTAACCAATTGGCCCCATAGGGAGGCAGCTTGCGGCGACGGGGCAACTCCTTGACCCTGTCGTCCTGCCTCTCAATGCCCTAATCAGTGTGTTCACATTGCAGGAGGGGAAAATGTGAATATATTCCCCAAGCCACAGAGTCTAGCTAATAGCCCAGGACAAATGGTCACACAGGGGCATAAAGTAACCGGCCGTCGGCAGAACCACCGTTGGCACGGATTGGAGTGGTAAACACATAATTGGCCCTTCGGGCCCAGAGGAGTTAAGAAAAAGCATAGGGGCAGTCACCCCAGTAAGAACCAGAGTGTAATTGGCCTGTTGTGACCATGGCCACTATACCCCCCCCAGCGTGATGAGCTAGTGTAACAGGTGTGCTGATTTGACCAGGATACTCACTCGGTGCACCTCCACGAGCCGCCCCCACTGGGGGTTCTGGCCCGTGGTGGGTGTCGGAGTTTGCAATGTCCATCCAGCTCCATGTTCCCGTGCATCCAGGCCGGATGGGGAGCCACGAGGCGCCAACCTAAGCTGGCCTGATGGCCTCCGGCAGCTCAACCTTGTTGGCGGCCCGCTGCGCAGCCATGGCCGGCATGTGGGCCGGAACCACCGAGTTGGCCCCGCCCACCATCCGAGGTGGTGGAGCAATGACCATTGATGCCTCCAGTGCCGAATTGCGGGCAGGGGAGCATCCACAGCATCTAACCCACCAGGATAAGGTGGGCCGGATGGGCCGGATTGCCCCACCGGGTAATTTATGCAGGATAACCCATGTGGTAATCCCTGGCCAGAATAGGGGCATGCCCAGTAATCCGGCCCATGAGGGGCAGGAATGATGGCGGGGCGGAAACCCGCACCATGCCCAAGTGGGCCGCTATGCCCAAGCCAGGCAAAGAAGCAGCTGGGGTAAGAACCCCAGTGGAGCAGGCCTGTGCCGCCCCCCGCCCGAGCCCTTAGCCTGTGCTCATTGGTGGCAGTGAGTCCTATAACCCCACCACCCACCTGTGGGGGTGCCGTCTGAGCCCTCCGGCCCGGTGGCACTCCCGAAAAGTAGAGGGGGAGGGCTGAGCCCCCCCAAGCACGACCAAGGGGGTCGGTCAAGTATGCTGTCCTGCAGTACTCCGGAATCGAACTGCTAACCTTCTGGCTCCCAGTCAGCCTCTTAGCCACCGGAGCCACTGCAGTCCGGGGAAACCTCCGATCAAGGAGATGTAAAGAGAGAGACTCATAAATATTTCTTTCCCCGGAAATCCTAGTAAATTGAGAAAGAGCAAATCAAGCCTCTTGAAAAGAGGCAAGCAGGGAAGCGACAGAGCAAACTTCTCCGCTCCGTTGCTTCTAAAATGGCAGCCAGGCTGCCTCGTGGCCACCCCTTTTAAAGAGGGTGGCCATGCCCCCTAACTAACCCAGATGTCTGAGTCCGGGTGGGTGGGTGGGCCCGCAAAGAGTGTTGCGGCCATTTTGGCGCCGCGCTTGCAATGTCCAAGCTGTAACTCCATATAGCAACACTGGGAATACATAACATCTCACTATTCAGATCATTGTTGTGAGAGTTAGATCTCTACTGAATATCAAATGTTGCATTTTTATGAAGGTGGATTTTGCTTTTTCTATTCATATTTTAATTTCTACCTCAGGATCCCAATTTTCATTTAACATACTCCCCAAATAGACAATTGTATCCCCTCTTTTGATTTCTTGTGTTCCTGCCATTAGCTTGCTATGAGTTGGTGTTTGTCTTATAACCAGATAGTTCATCTTCTTGGTGTTGACATCCAAACCATATTCTGTACTTGAAGCTTTAAATCAATCCAGCATCAACTGAAGATCTGCTGTGGCCAACAATACTATGTAATCAGCATATTGAATGTTATTCAGGTATTTCCCATTAATTTTAATGCCGATGTTTAAATCTAATAGTGCTTCTGAAAAAATACTCTGAATATACATTAAACAGTGTCAGTGACAACACACTGCCTTGCTGCACACCTCTACGAATTTGAACCTGCTCTGTCAGCTGTTCTTCAACTCTGATGAGCTGTATGATTCCAATAAAGGTTGGTGGTGATTCTGATATCTTTATCATCTACATCTATTTTCTTCAGTACTATGATCATCTTCTCATGCTGACATCTGTCAAACACTTTTTCATAATCTATAAAACATGCATGCACATCACATCTCATGTCTCTATATCGTTTTATTGCAAACTGGGGGGAGAGCACAGGGTTAAGAGTGAATTCTTTCCTTCTCAGGGCAATGGTAGACTCCCACGACTCCTACAATCCAGCCCTGGAATGTTGTGCTTTCTGCTTAAGAAAGTCCCCTTATCTCCCCTTTGGTTGTGATCTTCAAGGTTGAGCCATGGGAGATTTGGTTGTAGCGTGAAAAAAAATAATTCGTAATTTGTAGTTTGTAAGCACGTGCAGGTGGTGCTAAAAATCCCTTATTCCAGGACCACATCCAACTTGGACACAATGCTTCCAATTGTCTTTATAGAACAGACCTTGTGCAGCCACCCCATTTATTGGAATAAAGAATAAAATAAAGTCCATAAAGCAATGCATTTTTTCATCAAGCAAAACACAGCAAAACTTGAAATTAATTCTTGGCAAAACAAAACCAAAATAAAACTTCCAATTGTTGGGTAAAATCTTATCTAAAATCATCCTAGTTTCTAGCAAATTAATTTCCTAGACGCAAAGCTTACTTAACACTTTGTCTAGTAAAATAAGAAACACGATATTTTCTAAGAGTAGATTCTCCAAGCTATCAAAATATCTTTAAAGTCCGAAGATATCAGGAAATTGGCAAAGTATGAAAGTTAGAATATTTCTAAGTATTGAGCTGTCAAATCCAGACTAAGTCAGACGACCAGCCTGACTTCCTTCTGATAAGATTCAAAGAGTCAGCCAGTCCTGGCCTCATCTTCTTTAGAAGTCTATTGTTATCCCAAGGATCAAAGGCTCTCACTGAATCCAAAGAAGTCCCCCGAAGATCCTTCTAACTGGGCTCTAACTGCTCTTTTTATTCCCAAAAAGTGACTCACTCACACCTTAGGAATGTCAAGTGAAGCTAGATCAATAGATAAGATTTCCATTATCTCTGTAAGATCTCTCAAGGTCACATTACCAGGATCTGAGCCTAATCCTGGCAAGGTGCCAAAGCTTTCACCCCCTGTTCTCTGGGTGGCTCACCTCTGAAGTTCAAAGGGTGCAAACTTACACTGAGGTGGGTCTGGGTAACCTCTCCCTTGATGACTAAAGGAGCCTCTAGGGTTTCTCATCCCTGTGACATAATGCTTCACTGGGAAATCTCAATGCAAAGCTGGATAGAAAAGTTTCATTTCTCCGACCAACAAGCCACTGTGATTAACTGAATCATGGTGACACATCCTGGTGAGCTTATTTTCATAATTAAAGCTTCCAAATTCATTACACTTTGTACAATGACCTGCATTGTAAACAGTGCCTCTCTGGTACCCATAGAATTCCAGAAGCCAAATTGTGTTTCACCTATGCTTTCTTCACACTTCTTCTTATTTATTTATTTATTTATTTATTTATTTATTTATTTATTTATTTATTTATTTATTTATTTATTTATTTATTTATTTATTTATTTATTTATTTATTTATTTATTTATAATTCAAATTTATAGGCCGCCCAATCAGGTGAACCCGACTCAGGGCGGCTCACAACAGGATTAAAACATACATATTAAAAACAATTAAAACCCCAACATACACACCCACCAATTAAAAACTAACCACATTAAAACTGCCTGCATTAAAAAGATGGGGAGGCTTTATTTTATAAGCCAACAGGTGGGGGCCACTCTTCCATCTGGGCCCCACACATGCCCCACCAACCAGGTTTTTAATTCTTTTCTTAAAGGCAGCAACTCCACCTGCTCCCACAACTCTACTGACAGGAGGTTCCACAAGGCCGGTGCAGACACAGAAAAGGCCCTCCGTGTGCCAGAGAGGCTAGACCCACTGGCAGATGGAACCATTAGGTAGTCCCTCCGGTCCGCTCTGGTTGAACAGACAGACACTCTTGGGATGATGTGGTCTTTTAGGTATCCCCATTATTATTATTATTATTATTATTATTATTATTATTATTATTATTATTATTATTATTATTATTATTATTATTATTATTATTATTATTATTATTATTATTATTATTATTATTATTATTATTATTATTATTATTATTATTATTATTATTATTATTATTGATGATGATGATGATGATGATGATGATGATTTTCAAGACGACCTTAAGAGCATGACTCATGAAGCTAATCATTCTGTACTTCTCACAGGACTTTGTGTTTGGTTTCTTTGGCAGTTTAACAAAGGTTGATGGCAACCAATCGCTCGGAAGGATCCCTGTGTCATAAATGGTGTTAGAAAGGTCCGTCAAGATCACAGGAAACATTAAGAAAAAATAGGGAAAATATTTGAATATTAGAATTTCGGAGGAAAGTTGGAGGTATAAATGGAAAAGAAGAATTATGAGATCTATGTCTGTGAGAGTTATGGAGCATAACTACAAAATGTTGTGGAGGTGGTACCTGACACTGGTTAGGTTAAATCAGATGGATTGTACTAAAACGAAAATGTGCTGGAGATGTAAGACTCTCGTGGGGACTTATGAACATATGTGGTGGAGTTGTGATGTGGTTAAAGCTTTTTGGCTTAAAATTGAAAATGAAATATCACAAATAATGGGCAGTAACTTTAAGCTGGAGTCAGGTACCGCCTTGTTGATGGAATTTGATAATATGAATATGGAAGAACACAATATACAACTATTAACAATAATATTGACAACTGCAAGACAATGTATAGCTAGAAATTGGAAGAATGATTCCATAGTGGATATAGAGGAATGGTATAGAGAAATGTGGCATCTTGCACTTAATGATAAGCTAACTTGGGAATTGAAAATAAAAAGAGGTATGACAGATAAAAACAAATTTGGAATCATTTGGAAACCGTTTCTGGTTTATACACTGTCTGAAGGTAAAGGTAGCAGACCAGCCCCAAGTCATATTAGTTTTTGTTATATGTGATGTTGGGCAGCTCTGCAACTCCCAAGGCAATGTACATAGCACTGGGGTGTTATCTTATGCTTAGATATGTTTTTCTTTTTAAGATTGTGTATTTTTCACATTAAAATAGTATATGTCTAAACAAGAGGGTTTAAATAAGGTAAAATGAATATACACTATCTGTTATTACTGTATTTTGAGTATGTGATTTTACTTTTAATTTTTACTTGTAATTTGTATTTTTATGTTATCTTTATTATGTATTGATGTCTTTTTTCTTTCTGTACTACTTTTTCTTTTTTAAAAAAACAATAAAAATTAATTTTAAAAAAGGTCTGTCAATTCTTTGATGTTAACTTTGGACAGAAGTTTCAAAAAATTCTACTGGATGTCATCTGGCCCTCTTGATTTCCCATCTTTGGATCTTTGCAAAGCTTTTACAACTTCACTCTCCAGTATTGGTGGTCCAGTATTGCCATTTACAACAGGCTGTTCACCTCTTTCATCACTAAACAGCTTTCCTATGTATTCTTTCCATACATTGATTGTATCCCTTATTTCTACTGCAAGATTCCCATCCTTGTCCTTCAACAATACATGTGTCTTATGTTGTCTTCTGCCAGTAACATCCCTGATCTTTTCATGTACATTGGAAAAAATAATGCCTAATGTGGTATTCCTCTATCTCAGTGCATCTGTCAGCCATATAAGCTTCTTTCACAGCTCTTATTTTGTGCCCTATCATCATCCTATGTAGATCATTATACGTTTCCTTGTCCTGATTCTTATAGGATCTTCTTATTTCCATTAAATTGAGTATGTCATCTGTCAGCCATTTCTTATTCTTATGGTTTGGCTTTTGTCTGCAAAGATGTTTCTTTCTAACTTTCTGGGTTATTTCTTTTATTATCACCAATTTCTCTTCTATACATCTTTCCCCATGATGTTTCTCATTTTGTCTAACTCCGCTCTCATTGTCTCTTTTGCCGCTGTTCTACATTCTTTGTCCTTAAGGACATTGACATCAAAAAGTTTTCATTGTTTTAGTATGATTTTATGCAATTTTAGGCACAGAACAACATATTAGTGGGTTATGGTGTGATGAAATATCTGCTCCAGGATATGTCTTTGCTGACAAGATGCTGTTACAAAATGTTCTGTTTATAAGAACAAAAGTCTATTTGATTTCTGACAATATTATTTGAGCTATCAGCTGGAAACATCCAAGTGTAATCTTAAACCATGTGTTGGTGGTCACTAGATCTTCTTCTCTGCAGAACTATACAAGGTGGTTTCCTCTCTCATTCCTTTTTTCAAGGCCATATAGTCCAACTATATCATTCTTTTTACCCTGGCCAACTTTAGCATTAAAATCTGCCATAATCTTCATTATGAATCTTCATTTTTGAAGTTATCAAAAATAACTTCATTTATTTTTGTATAGTTCAGCACAGCTTTGAGTTGATCATAAAACTCCTCGATCTCTTCATCCAATTTGTCTGCAATTGGTGCATAGACTTGTATGACATTCATGTTATAATGTTTGCCTTTAAGTTTTATCATAATGAACCTATCTGAAAATGGTATCACACTAAGCACTATGTTGTTTTGCTCAGTATCACCTCAACTCCATTCCAGTGATGTTTTTCATTGTTTCCTGAGTAATGGACCATGTACTTCGACACACTGTATTGGCCCACTCATTCCCATTATAACAACATTCAGTCTCTTCATTTCCTCCACTAAAGTATAAATCTTTCCTTTTTCATATACACTCCTAACATTCCAGGTACAGACTTTTATGGCTGACCCAAAGATTCTTAGCACCCTCTGCCAACTGAAGCACTTTTGGGGACTGTGGGCTGTGTTTATTTGACTTTCAGCCATGAATATGTTTTCCCTATCGCACAACACTAGAACTAGGGGCACTCAATGAAACTTTTGGGTACTAGTTCTCAAACAAATAAGAGAAAGTACTTTTTCACCCAGAGGATTACTGGTCTATGGAACTCCCTGCCAGAAGAAGTGGTGACAGCTGTCAGTCTTGACAGCTTTAAGAAAGGGTTAGACAAGTTCATGGAGGACAAGGGATCAATGGCCATAATTATGGATACTTAAGGACAACCTCGGGGTTGGAGAGATAGGCAGGATATCTCTCAATGCCATTTCCAGGGAATCCTAAGCAGGTGAAGGTATCTCCGTGGGAATACCCTGAAGGAAATGGTGAGCCACTGTGTGAGACAGAATGCTGGACTGGATGGCCTGTGGCCTGTTCCAGCAAGGCTGTTCTTATGCAAGCGTGGCGCCAAAATGGCCACCACAGTCTTTTCGGGCACCCCCCCACCTGGATACAGACATCCGGGCTAGTTAGGGGTGTGTGGCCACCCCTCTATAAAAGGGATGGCCACAGGGCAGCCGCGCTGCCATTTAACAAAGTGACGGAACGGAGAAGTTCGCTCCGACGCTTCTTTCCCGGCTTCGCCTCTTTGCTTGGTGAAAGAAGCTCGCCTTGTTAGCTGGCAAGTCGACAGTTCAAGATCTTCGATCGGAGGTTTTTCCCTCCTCCGACCTGTGCCTGCTTGGGTGGCCATGGCACCCAAGCGCAAGGCCCAGGCGGCCCCTAGGCTGCGACCTAGGGGGAGGGCTCGGCCCACCCCCTCGACCTCTTCGGGGCTGCCACCGGGCCGGAGGGGGTGGTGGGGTTATAATACCCACTGCCACCAATGAGGGTGACCAGGCCTCTGCCTACCCGCCCAGTCTGAGGACTCGGGCGGGGGCGTCACAGGCCTGCTCCCCAAGGATTCCTATCCCTGCTGCACCTTTGCCCGGCTCGGGGCATAGAGGCCCACTTGGGCGCGGTGCGGGTTTCCGCCCCACCGTTCTTCCGGCCCCTCATGGGCCAGATTACTGGGCATGGCCCTATTCTGGCCAGGGATTGCCACATGGGTTTATCCCTCAGCAATTGCCCTGTGGGCCATCCGGCCCATCCAGCCCACCGTATCCCAGTGGGTCTGAGACTGTGGATGCTCTCCTTGCCCGCATTTTGGCGCTGAAGGCATCAATGGGCATTGCTCTACCACCTTTGGATGGTGGGCTTGCCAACTCTCCAGTTCCGGCCCATATGCCGGCCACGGACGCACAGTGGGCCGCCAACAGGGTTAAGCTGCTTGAGGCCATCAGGCCAGCCCAAGCTGGTGCCTCGCAGCTCCCCATCTGGCCAGTACAACAAGGCTTTCCACCGGGGACTGGTCCTGCTTGGCAGGGGTGCATCGGGATGCAGAGCTCGATACCTATCGCGAGCTCCGATGCCCACCGCGGGCCGGAACCCCCAGTGGGGGCGGCCCATGGGGGTGCACTGAGTGAGTATCCTGGTCAAGTCAGCACACCAGTGATACTAGCCAATATCACTGGGGGGGGGTATAGTGGCCATGGCCGCAACAAGTGACTGTGGGAGGACAGTTTAATCCACACTGTCCTGTTAATTCCTGGTTGCCCAATTATCCTCCGGTTATTGCAGGGGTGACCGCCCCTACGGGTACGCCTAATTTCTCAGGGGTCCTACAGGGCCCACTGCGGGCACCCCCAATTCAATCCATGCCAATAGCAGCCCTGCCGACAGCCGGTTACTCCTTACCCCTGGGTGACCATTTATCACAGGCTACGAGGGAGAAGATTTGGCGGGGGGAATACGTGGACATTTTCACCCTCCTGAACCATGAACCCACTAAGGAGGAGAGGGATGGGCAGGACGACAGGGACAAGGAGTTGTCCCATCATCATAAGCAACCTCGCACTTGGGCCAATTGGTTACCGGCCTATCTGATTTATATGGCAGTATATCTGAGGGCCCGTCCTGATCTGGCCATTCCAATGGTCCAGTACCTGGACAATATTTACCAGGCCGTGGTTGATTTTCCTGGCCCATCATGGTTGGCCTATGACGAAGAATTTAGGATGAGGGTGGCCCTTCATCCTGAGATGAGGTGGGACGAGCCCTGCCAGCAGTTGTGGCTGCTGTATATGACCCCCACGCGGCCGGCGCCTGGTGACCGGTACCACTGTGGCCATGCCGTACAGTGGACTGCTATGACACAGACTCCCCACCAACCAGTGGGGCAGGGGGTTCCAGTCCGCCTGCTGTGTTGCAGTTTCTCCGCCAAGGGAGTGTGCAACAAGCGCCAGTGTCGATATAGGCACGAGTGCCCTTCTTGTTCCAGCCCTCATGCCGACTCCACATGCCCGCAGGCCGGTGGGTCACGAGGCAGAGGAAGGGGTGGGCAGAGGGCGGCCAGAGCTCCCTCTACGTTGCTACCCATTCAAAAGGCCCCCTCCCCAATTAATGTCCCGGTGCTTGAACGATGGCTGTGCACTAATCCTAGATAGGATGATGCGAGATACCTACTTGAGGGTTTTTGGTTTGGTTTCCGCATACCCTTTAAAGGTGTTCATGGGCCTCAGGACGCCCCGAACCTACTGTCTCTTAGAGGTAATGAGGCAATTGCTGTGGAGCAGATAGCCAAGGAGGTCAAGGCACAGAGGGTGGCGGGGCCATTCGTTGACCCCCCATATCCTAACTTGAAGGTGTCACCTCTAGGTTTAGTCACTAAGAAGTCCCTGGGTGAATTCCGTCTAATTCACCACCGGAGTAGGCAGTGGTGTTAGACTGCTACGATGTAAATTTGCTGACATCTGTCCGGTTGGTGCCCTACATGCATGTTTGGCAGTGCGTGGCATGTGCCCTGGCCCATTTTTCTGCCACCAGGATGGGTCTCCCCTTACCAAATTTCAGTTTTGGAGGGTGACCGGTATGGCACTTCACAGTGTCGGCCTCCCTGGGGCTCGTTATGGCACCCATTCATTCAGGATAGGCGCCGCTTCAACTGCGGCTGCGTTCGGGTACTTTGAGGCTGATATATGTCGGATGGGCAGGTGGGGGTCCACGCGTTTTTCCTTATATGTACGTCCCCTCACTGTATGAGTACCAGTTATGTCCTTAATTCCTTCTCCTTCTTTTACATACCCTGTGTGTCTACGCACACCGGTGGCAGTGTGGCTGGTGGGCCACAGTTACGTGCACTGGGCGGCACAGTATGCTGCAGCGACGGAGTGGGGACCCCATCTCGGGCTGCGTGCATCCACACGCATGCGGTGGTATGGTATGCGTGGCATGAGATGGTGGGAACTGTTGCCATTCCTGATGTCCATCAGGGATGCTGGACCACCTGATGTCCTGATTCTGCACCTCGGCAGCAATGATCTAGCACAGATCACTGGCCTTTCCTTAAAAATGTTGGTGTGCAGCGACCTGGCATTTTTACATCATTTATGGCCATACACACGGTTGCTATGGTCTGACATTGTGCCGAGACAGTGTTATAGAGGAGGCATGGACCTCCATGGTCTGGACCGTGCCTGGTGATCAGTGAACAGGGCTGTTGCCCGGTTTCTTGTTGAGAATGGCTTGGGGACAGCCATTCGACACACGGGGATAGGCTTGCAGAATTTTGACTTGTATGCAGGAGATGGGGTCCACCGGTCAGGTAGAGGTATGAACCTCTTTCTGGAGGATGTGCAAGCGGGTCTGGCGACCAAGCTGACGGTCGGGGGGGGGGGCGGTGAGTCATCATGGACGCCTCCCCGTGTGGCGGGTAGTACTGGTAAGGTAAAGATTTATGACCCATAGGTATTCGGCAGGTTCGCAATTGACTGGCCAACACGTAGATAGGTACAGGGGAAACAGGATTGGCTGGTCAAGGGCGAACCATGAAAGGGGTGATGTCAGGAGCTTCACAGCCTGCATCACCTTGATATTTGAACGGATACACGTCAAAGGGTGGGGTCAGTAGATAGTATATTGACTCCGGTCAACAATTTGTTTGTGTCAACAAACAAATTGATACAAATTGATACATGTAGCTAATTTCCATTGGCATTTAGGGTGGAACCTTACCAGTGCTACTGCGGCCTGCTTGCCTTAAAGAATTACAACTGGATGATACACCAATTGAAAGTGATAATTCGGACTAGGGCATTATTCAATAAAAGTGGCCCTATGCCTTTAATCCAATACCGGTGTCTGAGTCTTTATTTGGATGGGTGCGCCTGCAATGTTCTTATGTTCTTAATATTGTCCTGGGAACAAAATAATGGAGTGATCTTCCACAACCTTCTATTAGCAGTTTCACTTATATACTGCCCCATAGTGCTTAGAGAACTCCTCGGGCAGTTCAGAAGGTCATTAGGATTTTTGCCCCAACATGCTGGGTACTCATTTTACCAACCTCAGAATGATGGAAGGTTGATTCAAACTTGAGCCTATCTGTACTGAACTCACAATGTCAGCAGTTTTGGCTATAGTACTACAGCTTAACCACTGCACCATGAGGGCACCTTTGCCACTAGGATATGTGGCAAAGCCAGCAAAATAAATGTCTACACAGACTGAAAGACTGTATATTGCCCACTTCTGTTGCATAGCCACATTCAGTGAACCAAGGACACTGAATGTGTGTGGTGAGGGAACAAAATGCTACTTTGGTTGCAATGTCCAAGATGCAGCTGAACATCTGAGGTTTGTACAACTTGAACAGTGTACACATTGAATAAGATAGAACAAAAATGTACAACTTGCATATGTACAGTGTAGACATTCTCTCAGCTTGACCAAGGACACACTCTGTGTAAAAAAAAAAATCATAGAGTATGAATATTACTTTTAAAGCCAATATATCAGAGCTATTTAAAAAAAAACCAATAGAATTCAGACTTCATTCTTTTACAAGTAATGCCTTAGTAATTAGTACTTAATGGTGCTAACACATTGTTAATGTACTAATTCTTATTACTTTTCCCCAACATGTATTTTAAATCTTTGTTTCATATATGTGTAAAATATGTTGTTTATTATTTACTGTTGTGATTAGCCCAGAGAGATGTTAGAACCAATTGAGCAGAAGATAGATAGAGAGATAGAATTAGTAGTAGACATTTTAGAAGCCTTCCAAAGCTTCTAAAAAATCCAAAAAGGGGCCTAAACCTGAGTACTGAGTAAACATTATTCATTTATCAAACAAGCAATATTAACAGGCATTGTACTATTTTATGAAAGACACACCTTTACAAATATCATCATTATTTTCAGTGCATTATTTCCAAAATCTGAAACACTGTGTATCTAGACATGAGCTGCACACTCCCCAGAGTTCAAAAGGTTCTACATCTTAGAAATGTTGGCTATTCTTCTTATTTAGCAAATTATGGGGTAAAAAAGAAACAACTTATTCTTCTACAGGTGCCGTATCCATTCAGGATATTGGCTATCATCATGGCATTAGTCTTCTTAACTCCTCAGAACAGTTCTTCTGAGAACATGCCACACCAGTCACTCAGATTCTTCAGCCGTGAAGTCAGTCTATGTCCAGGATTTCTCTTCCCAGGGATCTTTCCTTGAAGAGCAAGTTGGAGTATTCTATATTTTATGTTGTTCCTCATGATACGACCAAGGTATTGGAGCTTTATTTGATTTAAACACTTCTTTTTCTTTATCCTTTTGGCACAACACTTCTACATTAGTCAACCCTGGTTTCCTTAGCAGCTTTCTGCAGATGCACATTTCAAAAGCTTTGATCCTGTTTTCAAATGCTTTAGTCAATGTCCAAGTTTCGACTCCATACAGCAATACTGGGAATACATAACATCTTACTATTTGGATCTTTGTAGTAAAAGAAACTACAGTGTACTGCAGGGTACTGCAGTGGCTCAAGTAGTTAAGACGCTGACTGGGAAGTGGAAGGTCAGCAGTTCGATTCCCGAGTACTGCAGGACGGAAATGAGCTCCGGTCTTCATCCCAGCTCCTGCCAACCTAGCAGTTCGAAAGCAAGAAATTGCAAGTAGATAAATAGGGACCACTTCGGTGGGAAGGTAACAGCATTCTGTGTCTAGTCATGCCTGCCACATGACCACGGAAATGTCTGCAGAAGCAGACAGCGCTGGCTCTTCGGCTTAGAAACAGAGATGAGCACTGCACCCTAGAGTCGGATATGACTGGCTTTCGAGCAAGGGAAACCTTTACCTTTACCTTAGTAAAAGAAACAACAGTGTAGAAAAACATGGAGAGAGCTGTGAAGCCTCTTCATTCCCTTCCGCCATGTTTCTGGCAAAGGACACTCACATTAGGCTGTAAAAGACTCTCCACTGATATCCACTTTTAGTGTATGAAAGACTACTATCATCCCAAGACCCTTTCTCAAGTTTGCATGCAATACTCAAGTCCCATTGTGCTTCATAGGTTCTTAAAACAATAACTTGTTATAGTGCTTTGTAAGGAGATGCTGATTGTCTCTCTAGTTAGACAGTAGATCATCTGTTCTTTTTTTAGTCAAATTCTGTGATAGGTAGTACCTCATGCCAATGTGTTTTTTGCATGCATTCACCTTCTCACCATGTGACAGTTCAATGCACCTCTGTTTCTCTTTCATCACCTGCATTGGCATGTTTTCATTTATTTTAATGTTGTTTAGCAGCTTCTCTCCCGATAACAGATCTCTGCAAGCTTCTACTGTGGCAATAAACTCTGATGCTGCAAAAGACAAAGCTAAAACAGCTTGCTAATGACCAGGCCATTCAATAGACTCTTTACCATATATAAATAAGAAGCCACTGATGGGACCTGCTTCACTTTGAAGACCCATCTACACCCAATATCTTTCCTGCCTTGTGGTTATTTGGTGTTACTGTTGCTGTCACTGAATCAACTGATAAAGTAACAATGGAAGTTGTTTTATGGTTTAAGGGACTTCTCAGTTTATGGTAAGATTGTCTGAAGGCAGTTTTTCTCTCTCATTTATCTCCCTAGAAACTGAGGTTGACTCTGAAAGCCCTTTTTAAAGGAGCTTCTGTGTAATCCTTACTTACTTGGCTACTTGGTTGATCTGTGTTTCACACCTCAGATTGACGTGCACTGTTTCTGATCCTGTGCCATTCTTATCTAGGGCCTAGGGAACTTTGCCATGAACGGTCTTCCCATCTGGTTGCTCACCTTCCTAGTGGCCACTTTATGTCAAGTGGTATCCATTCTGTGATAATTTTCATCAGTTGTGGGCTCCAAAAAAAATTACTACCACACTGTGGGTGTGATATGGTGGGTGTAGCAGGGGAAAAGACTTGTGTTGCACCCAAATTAGGACTAATTTATTTCAAAACTTGGATGGGTGGGGCCTGGCAGAATTTCTGCTATCAGCTCTGGTGAACTGGTATGATGAACTGGTATGAACCTGCTGATGCCCACCACTGACTTTCATTCACCTTTCATTCAAATCTTTGAAGAGGCACATATGCCTGGCCCACTGATGCCTTGCAAACTTAATCAATGTTGATGCTTATTTTGCACCTGATCTTATACACAGTTCTTTATTTGATATTCGATCAACCCATTGAATGCATAGAATCCTTTGTTTGATTGCTCTTTGCATTACATCAATTTTTTTATGTCAGCTTTTGTAGGTGCCCATGTTTCACTGCCATATAATAAAGCAGGCAAAATGGTGGTGTTGATGAGATCAACCTGTAATTTTCTCATTTTTGCTTCACTAAGCACATCCTTCATGTTGTTAAAAGCTGTCCATGCTGTTTGCCTTCTTCTCAAAATTTCTTTTGTTAGATCATGCCTTAGGTTAACCTCTTGCCCAAGGTATACATATGAGTCAACTTTGGCATGATGGACTCCTCTTTTTATAGGGATCATTATTGGTTTCTGAAATAAAGTGATTTGTGCTGTACATCCCTTATACATATTTTTGAGAAGACTGATATAGTGTGGATCAGTTCCTTGTTTGTAGAGGACTTGCAGCACAGCGCTGGTTTCAACACAGTCAAAGACCTCATAATCCACGAAGATGAGAACCAATGGCAATTTATACTCTCTGACACTATCAACTGATTGACAGTGTGCAGATGATCCATGGTACTGTATCCTCACCTAAAACTCAACTGTTTCTTGACTGGCCCTCATCCAGCTGTCATGCAATGCTGTTGAGAATAATCCTTGTGAAGAGCGCATATATTGGAGACAAAAGGCATATTGGCCTATAGTTCTTTACCTCTTCACAATTTCCCTTTTTAAGATTAATACAGAACCCTAGAGTTGAATACGACTGGCTTTTGAGAAACGATGACCTTTACTATTCCTTTACTGTCTTTGATGTTTTCCACTGAGCTGGGATAGTCCCATGTAGTATGTATTTAGCATACAAGCATGTCAGGACTTTCTGTAGTTTCCCCCCACTGGCCTCTATGGTTTCTATGGTGATTCTATCAATTCCTGTGTCCTTTCCTGACTTGGTTTGTTGCTTCAGGGCATACTGCACCTCACTGATTAGTACTTCTGGTAATGCTTCCTTAGTTGTACTCCTAGCTAATGGAACTCTTATTCTTTGCTCTTGCAATTTAAGTTTTATACTGCATCATACTTTACTGTAATCTGTGATACTGGTTTTAATTGATTTCTAACTTTAGCTTCAAATTTTAGCTGCTCTGTGAATTTTGTTTGTGTGTTACAGGGCAGATGACAAATATTGAAACTCAAGAAATGAAAGAAATGTAACAGATGACAAATATTGGGGGGAAAACCCGCAACATTAACATACACATATGCTCCTCTTCAAATAAGAGCCGAAATAAATTTGTTACTCCACACTTCTATAACATTTCTCCACATATTTTGATCTTGGGTATGACAGATGTTCATTATCAAATATTTAACATATGATGATATTTGATTGTCATAACTATAAATGTCAGATAAGCTTGTAAAGAAAGCAAACAAAACTGATCAGGGAGATGGAGTAAGTAAATGACTTATCCATATTTAGTCCTATTTATTGCAACACAGTTTTGCAGGGTTTTTTTTAAAATTCCAACTGTGTCCGCATCGCCTATCCCTTGAAAAGCCAAACATCTCCAAGCTTTGTTGTTCAGTCGCACAGTTGATTCTGACCCTTTGCGACCGCATGGACCATTGCCTGCCAGGCACCACTGTACCAGACCTGTCAAGTATCCTTTATTGGCCGGGACAACCCAGTAGTTTTACTCCTTTTACTGCCCCCTCCCGTTTTATTAATTTCCCCATAATATCACACTTTATTTTTTAAAAAATCCTAATGCTGCATTTTTTCCCTACCACCGGAGGCCGCTGTGGCTTTTTGCTTGTGGAAGGAGAGAGAGAAGGTGGTTTGGGGTGGGGCCTTCATCTCTGCTTCCATTCCAACTTCCTTTGACTCCTCCATGGGCCTGTGCAAGGGGAGGGCAGAGGGGGGAAAGGATATAGAGAGTGATGGTGTTTGTGTGTGTGTTGTGGGTGAGGGGCCAGGGTCCGGACCAGGTTAAACAGAGGTAACCACTGAACCTTAAGAGTCGGATATGACTGGCTTTCAAGCAAGGGATACTTTTACATTTACCTTGCTTGAAAGCCAGTCATATCTGACTCTAGGGTTGCAGTGCTCATCTTTGTTTCAAAGTTGAAGTGCCAGTGCTGTCTGCTTCTGCAGACGTTTCCATGGTCATGTGGCAGGCATGACTACAGGAGCACACCGAATGCTCTTTACCTTCCTACCAAAGTGTTCCCTATTTATCTACTTGCAATTATATAAAGTGAACTTGATGACTTGAAAGTTGGCAGGCAAGCAGCATGAGGCCTGAGTGCTATATGATGGAGTGAGTTCCTGTTTCTGTCCCAGCTCCTGCCAACTTAACAGTTCCAAAGCAAGAAATTGCAAGTAGATAAATAGGGACCACTTTAGTGGGAAGGTAACAGCGTTCCATGTGCTCCGGTGTCTAGTCATGCCTGCCACATGACCATGGAAATGTCTGCAGAAGCAGACAATGCTGGCTCTTCGGCTTTGAAACAGAGATGAGCACTGCACCCTAGAGTCGGATACGACTGGCTTTCGAACAAGGGAAACCTTTACCTTTATCTACTTTTAAAATACAAGTTGATGACTGGAGTGTTTAATTGGCTATGCATTACGTTAGTTACAGCCTAGATTTAGGTCAGGATAAGGTAAAATCCTGGATTCAGGTGTGGTCCTACTTACGTGTCCGCTAAGGGTCTACTTGTGAGTAATGGAATCTTTACAACTCAAATAAAAAATAAAAAAATAACTTTGAAAGTGAAATTTTAAAGATCAGTACCAGATTTGGCATGTTTGTAGCAGACAGTTGGCTCTGCACTAAATATGGTTATATATGGACAATGGCTCTTTTGTTATTTTTTTAAAATAAAACTTTTTTACTCTCATTCAGAAATAAGTAGCTCCAAATGTCTCCAGATTTAAAAAAGTCCATATAAACTGAAAATATCGGTCTTGCTTATCTTGAAAGAGAGTAGTTGACTCTACCTTTTTATTTGAGAAAATAGGCTGCAAAAGGTAAAATATATTTCAAAAATATATCAGAAAAGTATTTTGTGTTTTCAATATTCAGTGTGTCCTTTGCTATGGAATACTTTTTTCTGCTGGCAGAGGAGGCACAACATTGTGCAGCAGTACTGAGACATTTGATAGTGTTTTTGAATTGTGAATACAGAACCAGAATAATCCCACAATCATAAAGTGTAGTTTTTTTAGCTAGATTGGGTAGCAATAGTTTTTTTTTTTTTTGAAGATCTGAAATTGTAGCAGTTGGACTGAGAAGTAATACTATTTGTTTATATGATTTTATTGTTGTTTTGCTTGACACCAAAGAGTTCAAACAGTGCTGTCAGGATACAAAGAGCCCCTTCCCAATGTTTATTAAGGATTGTCCTAGAGGAAGATTAACGTTACAGAAAAGCAAATTACAGACAGGTATTTTTGAAAAGCATATTGTAGACCCTAACCATCCACTGTAACTTGAAGCCACAGTGAAGTACAGTACAGTACTAGGTGGCTTTATCTGGGGTTATAATGAGAACCACAAGTCCTTGCCATCAAACTTCATAAGATAAGTATGCATTCCCAAATATTTTCCAAAATCCTCTGCAATTGTCTGTGGGTTTCTTGAAAAGCAGACTGGTTGAGAAGATTCCTTTAACCTGGGAAATTTTGAAGATTTCAGTTGCAATGAATATTATTTGCCAAAAAGGTGTAGAAGTATTGAAAGAAAATATTATTTTGAGGCCTAAGGGTATTGATAAAAAATAATTGTGGCAACAATGCAGCTGGTATGGCTGGCACCTCCATGTACTTTAGTGGAAGGATTACACATGTTTCTTGTTGAAATTAACAGGATACAACTGTGCTAAAATTTAACTGGATCATGTCCTACTATTGACGTTGATACCATTTCAAAACATGAGAAGGCTAATACACTAAAATACAAAAAAGCATGCCACACTCATTTTTTTTTTGTTCAGACTTGTAAATATGCATTACAGAACCACTTTTGCTGTGAAATGAATTTACTCCTTTTCAACAGTTTTCCCCAACCATTATTCTTTACTTAATTATTTCCTCTAAAATTGCTTTACATTTATCACAATAAAATCAGCAGCTGTTTTGTGCTAAATGCAGACACTAGGGCTGAGGATAATCCCACACCTTGTAGTATATTCTGACTTTCTGTTTCCTCCAATTAATGGAAGATAAGAGAGTTTAAAATGTAAATTTTATCTTAATTCTGCTAATTTTGGATATTTGTAATCCAGTTTTATGTAATCTACTTTAACACATCCTTTCAATTAAACCTTATATTTTCTTGTTCTTCTACTAACAATCACATAGATCATTCTAATAATCATGTGTGTATGTTTGTGCATGCATCTCAGTAGTCTTATTATTCACAAGCTTTATATGTTTCTGCGCTGCTAGAATAATTTTCTTTGAATGGGTAGTCTGAAGCCATAGATTGGTTTCTTAGAACATGATTCAGAACATTTATTAACTTTAGAGCAATCGCTATAAGAGAGCTCCTGTTAAACTTCCTTTTGTGCTCACATGCAACAGACTGAAACCCTAATCAATAATTACTAGATGAAGCATACTTAACCAGAGGTGGAGGGGAGCTCTCTAGTTCTGCCCTTTCTGTTTTGTCACTCTTCTGCAAATGCAAGCGCGGCGCCAAAATGGCTGCCACGCTCTTTGCGGGGGGCCCCCACCCGGACACAGAAATCTGGGCTAGTTAGGGGGCGTGGCCACCCCTCTATAAAAGGGGTGGCCACGAGGCAGCCGCACTGCCATTTTGCGAGAAGCGACGGAGCGGAGAAGTTCACTCCGACGCTTCTTCCCCTCGGCTTCGCCTTTCTTCCCCTTTTATCGGAGGATATCCTTTAGAATTTGCGGAGGATATTGCTCCGATGCTTCTTCTAATTTGATCAGACGATATTCCTCCTCCGATCAGCGCCTGCTTGGGTGGCTATGGCACCCAAGCATAAGGCCCAAGTGGCCCCTAGGCCGCGACCTAGGGGGAGGGCTTGGCCCACCCTCTCGACCTCCTTGGGGCAGCCACCAGGCTGGAGGGCTTGGGCGGCTGCCCCACAGGGGGGTGGCAGGGTCATCATACCCACTGCCACCAATGAGGGTGATCAGGCCTCTGCCTACCCGCCCACTTGGAGGACTCGGGCGGGGGCTGCACAGGCCTACTCCCCTGGGGTTTCTACCCCTGTTCCACCTTTGCCCGGCTTGGGGCACAGTGGCCCACTCAGGCACGGTGCGGGATTGCGCCCCACCGTTCTATTGGCCCCTCATGGGCCGGATTATTGGGCATGGCCCTATTCTGGCCAGGGATTGCCACACGGGTTGATCCTTCAACCCGCTCAGCAATTACCCAGTGGGCCGTCCGGCCCATCCGGCCCACCTTATCCTGGTGGGTCAGACGCTGTGGATGCTCTCCTTGCCCGCATATCGGCACTCAAGGCATCAATGGGCATTGCTCCACCACCTTCGGATGGTGGGCTTGCCAGCTCTGCAGTTCCGGCCCACATGCCGGGCACGGCCGCGCAGCGGGCTGCCAACAGGGTTGAGCTGTTGGAGGCTATCAGGCCAGTGCAAGCCGGCGCCTTACAGCTCCCCATCAGGCCATTACAACAAGGCTTTCCACCAGGGACTGGTCCTGCTTGGCAGGGGTGCATTGGGACACAGAGCTCGATGGCGAGCTACGACGCCCACCGCGGGCCGGAACCCCCAGCGGGAGTGGCCCATGGGGGTGCACCGAGTGAGTTTCCTGGTCAAGTTAGTACACTGGTGACACTAGCTAATAATGCTGGGGGGGGGTACAGTGGCCATGGCTGCAGCAAGTTACTGCGGGAGGGCAGTTTAATCCACACTGTCCTGTTACTTCCTGGGTGCCCAATTATTCCCCGGTTATTGCAGGGGTGACCGCCCCTATGAGTATGCCTAACTTCTCGGGGGTCCTACAGAATCCAGTACGGGTACCCCCAATTCAATCTGTGCCAACGGCGGCCCTGCCGACGGCCGGTTACTCCCTACCCCTGGGTGACCATTTATCCCAGGCTACTAGGGAGAAGATATGGCGTGGCGAATACGTTGACATTTTCACCCTCCTGAATCATGAACCCACTAAGGAGGAGAGGGAGGGGCAGGATGACAGGGACAAAGAGCTGTCCCGTCGTCGTAAGCCACCTCGCACTTGGGCCAATTGGTTACCGGCCTATCTAATTTATATGGCAGTATACCTAAGGGCCCGTCCTGATTTGGCCATCCCAATGGTCCAGTACCTGGACAATATTTACCGGGCCGTGGATGATTTCCCTGGCCCGTCATGGTTGGCCTATGACGAAGAATTTAGGATGAGGGCGGCCCTTCACCCTGGGATGAGGTGGGACGAGCCCTGTCAGCAGTTGTGGCTGCTGTATATGACCCCCACGCGGCCAGCACCTGGTGACCGGTACTGTGGCCATGCCGTACAAAGGGCCTGGTACTACACAGACTCCCCTCCAGCCGGCGGGGCAGGGGGTTCCAGCCTGCCTGCTGTGTTGGAGTTTCTCCGCCAACGGAGTGTGCAAAAGCGCCAGTGTAGATATAGCCACGAGTGCCCTTCTTGTTCCAGCCCTCATGCTGACTCCGTGTGCCTCTTTCTGGAGGATGTGCAAGCGGGCCTGGCAACCGAGCTGACGGTCGGGGGGGGGGGCGGTGAGTCATCATGGATGCCTCCCCGTGTGGCAGGTAACACTGGTAAGGTAAAGATTTATGACCCATAGGTATCCGACAGGTTCGCAATTGACTGGCCAACACGTAGATAGGTACAGGGAAAACAGGATTGGCCTGTCAAGGGCAAACCATGAAAGGGGTGATGTCAGGAGCTTCACAGCCTGCATCAACTTGATATTTGAATGGGTACACGTCATAGGGTGGGGTCAGTAGATAGTATATTGACTCTGGTCAACAATTTGTTTGTGTCAACAACCAAATTGATACAAATTGATACATGTAGCCAATTTCCATTGGTATTTTGGGTGGAACCTTACCAGTGCTACTGCGGCCTGCTTGCCTTAAAGAATTACAATTGGATGATACACCAATTTAAAGTGATAATTTGGACTAGGGCATTGTTCAATAAAAGTGGCCCAATGCCTTTAATCCAATACCGGTGTCTGAGCCTTTATTTGGGTGGGTGCGCCTGCAATGAAGAGCAGTGAATAACAGAGGATCTCCACCTCAGATTAATCTCTCTACATGTGTGGGAAAGTTACAAACCCTGAAACAGGAAAGGTGAGGTTGAGCCCTCTGTACCAATGAGAAGTATACTTTACTTTCTAATGAGTGACTCATTGAATAATGGAGTTGGAAGAGTCCTGTGAGCCAATTAAGTCCAATCCTTTGCTCAATTCAGGAATCCCAGTTAGAGACTATCTAACAGACGATTGTATCTTTCTCTTGTATGTGTTCTGTGTTAGACAGATTTTCTGTCTTAACAAGACTTCTGTCTTAGAGGGATGTGCTATTATAGGCATCCATCCTCTGCTTAAATTCTAGCAATAGCAATTACAAGGAGCAGTTGAGACATGTTCTGACTTATTTGTATATTTTATATTTCTCTATATGTCTCCATTCTCTGTATATTGAGCAGAAAACTATAGGGGTGGCTTTAAGAGACAGCACTGACAGATGAAAATGTACTAAGTGTTGTATCTCTCCACAACTGCAGCTCCAATCACCAGCAATTTCATAGTAGAACATAACCCCATCCCCCAATACTGTTGTTTTAAATGATTGTGTACAGAGAGTGGAACTTTGCTTGATGTTTGCAATTTGAGCTACATTTTCCATAGATCTCTGGAAGCATGACACAGCTTCAAACTGAACTAGAGCTGGTCATTGTTTTAAACTGAAAATGCAAGTACCTATTGGTTTTCTTACCATTAAAATGTTATGGTGGCAGTATTAGAATATAGCATTAACAATAGCAGTTTCACTATTTCTCCCCTATCACATTGACTTGTAAGACATGTCACTTACAGCCCAGCCAGCGGGTGACTAAAATTGATAGCTAAAGCAATTTGCACCAAAGGGCCTTAGTACCCCAAAGGTCCCTCAAACCACACTAAAGTGGTGGTGCAGAAATTGATTGACCAGAGGCTGCTAAGAATCTCAGGAGATGCCATGCCACCTTTATATCACACGACCATGGCCCTCTCACTGTGCACCTAGAACTGTTGAACACTAGTGAGAGATGATCAATTGAACCGTCTTATGGAGGGAAAAGTCAAGTTAAAGTGTGATATCCTTCGCTTAAGCAAAACTCAGAGAAAAAAGAAATGAAATTTGTTGGGAGAGATGGAAGTAACATCAGGCTTGGTAAAGATGAAAGCCCATGAACAGTAAGGGGTATCGGATTCATCGTCAGCAAGGATTGGTCCTGTAATGATAACCTGACCATTTTCTTCAGGGAATCTTGATCAAAAATCATATCAAGCCAGGATGCTCTTAAACCTGAGAAGTCTGCACTGGGAGATTCTACAGCTTAATCCCAGCTTGTCCTAATAAAATGACTAAGTCAAACCAAATGGTATAGGAGTCAGTAGTTTCAATCAATTGATATTGAATTTCTCATCTGTTTCAATCAATTAATATCATTCCATCTCATCAGGTCTCATCCTGCACCCTGGAATGTCCTCCACTATGTGCTAGTGTTTAAGTACAATTTTCTTTATATGAATAGTGAACGGAGAGAACTCTAGGGACCAGTGCAAGCCTGATATAGCATATTTCTGCTTTCGTGAAAATAAATCAGATCTAGGTTTTTTTTTAACCTTATTGAGAGACTTCCTGATGATGTCCACGGGGTAACTCCTTTGAGTGAGGCACTCCCTTATAGTGTCTGCTGAAGCTAGAAAAACTTGATTAGTAGAATAATTCCTCCTGGCTGGAGAAAGTAAACTAAAAGGAATATTATTTTTAAATGAAATGAATGGAATGAGCCATACTGCAAGTATGCATTTCTATCAGTTGGCTTTCTACATAATCAAGATTTTCTAGCTTAAATTCTCCTCTTCTTCCCTTTTTTTCTGTCTCTCCTTCCTCTCCTTTCTCCATCTCTCCTTCCTTCCTTTAGCCCAACTCTGCCACACCGATCTTAACCTTTGATTTTACTTTCACGCACCGCCATTACTCCTCCTCCTTCCTTCTTCCACTTGCACACAATCAACTTCCTCTCTCCTTCACACTTTCTTGTTCACTCTCGGGCACCCACCACCATCCACACCACGACCTCTCTTCTGCCACCATCACAACTTGTGTATATTTCTCTTTAATCTCTGGAGCCCCATCTTTTAAGCTTCCAAGAAAACAGGAGTCCCGTCTGACCATGAAATGGCTTGCTCAGCACAGCCTGCACCGCACCTCACTCACCGCCCGATCTTCAGACTCTGACCCCTGTATCAGCCACCGTAGAAACACACTCCAAGGCTCCAAAATATTGTTGTTCAAAAGGTTTAAATTTCTCTTTTTAATCCAGTTTTTGCTTTAAAGTCCCATTGTTTAGCGCGAGCTGATTGAAATGCGTGTTACTCAGGCACCATCTTAACCATGCCCCCCACTCTTTCCCAACTTAATGAACGTTACAGAGAATATAAGCTACTCCTAGCAATAGCATTTGTCAACTATGAAAAAGCATTTGACATCATTGAAGTAAATGCAGTCATGCAAGCAATCAGAGAACAGGGAGTAAATGCCAAATATATCAAGCTGCTCAAGGAAGCAAACTCGAACTGCTCCACTACTGTCATCTTATTCGAAAAAGGGATAAGAATACCAGTGGAGAAAGGTGTCAAGCAGGGAGATACAATCTCACCAAAGCTCTTAAACGCATGCCTAGAATAAGTTATGCAAAGATTAAACTGGGAAAATGGTATCACACTGAATGGAGAGAAGATAAACCATCTCAGGTTGGCAGATGATATAATACTAATTGCCAGAAATTCTCAAAGACTCCATAAAATGCTGTGCAAGCTCAATACAGAAAGTAGGAAAGTTGGCCTAAAAATGAATGGCATGAAAACAAAATATATGCTATTAAGCAACCAACGGAAATTCCAAATAAAAATCCAGAATGCACTCATCGATCAGGTTGACCACTACATCTATAGGGGCCATCTGGTTGGAATGAACAACAATCAGAGAGCAGAACTAGCCAGCAGAAAGAAAGAAAGATGGGTGGAATTTAACACCATCAAAGAGATTTTGTTAAAGGAGAAAATTGACAAGAAACAATATGCCAAACTTTTTAATTTGACAGTACAGTAAAAATGCTGATTTACATAAAAAGTCCATTCCATGGCAATGCATGCTACTTGGTTTTTCATGTAACACGAGGCACTCCCATAGGGATACATTGAAAAAATTAAAAAACACAAAAAAGCTTTTTAAATGTAGCAATCTCCTACCTTTTGCATGCTGCTGCTGCTTCCATTTGCTCGTTGGGGGAGTGGGAACCACCACCGCTGCCGATGCTGCTGCTATGACTCCAATAGAGTGTGGGGGGGGGGCATATCCATGTGACTGTGCTGGCCACCCAAAGCTTCTTTAGGGGTCTGGTTTGCTGGGGACAAACTTCGGCAGTAAACCATTCCCTCTTTATCCAAGGCTTCCATGGGACACCGGTTCCCTCCAAAGAGTGTCCCCAGCCAAACTGGAGCCTCAGATAAGTCCTTTCTGGGGTGGCAAGGGGAGGCTCTTCCTCTCCCCACCCCAGAAATGATTTTGCCTATGCCCATTCACAAAATCATTTTTGGGGTGGGGAGAAGAAGGAGCCCCCTCACCACACCAGAAAAGATTTAGCAAATGGAGAAAGGCAAAGTCCTTTCTGGGGTGGCAAGGGCCCCCCTTCATCTCCCCACTCCAAAAAGGATTTTTCCTTCGTCCGTTCACAAAACAAATTTTGGGGCGGGGAGAGGAAGGGTCCCCCTCACCACTCCAGAAAGGATTTTGCAATAGGACAAAGGCAAAAAAAAAAACCTTGCCACCCCAGAAAGGACTTTGCCTTCATCCATTCACAAAATCCCAGCTAAACTGGAGCCCTAAAGAAACCTTGGATGGCTAGCACAGCCACCACTTCCTCTGCCGCCTCCACCACCACCATAGTAAGTGACTTCCGGTGGTGGGGGCAGGTGGCACTGGGTGGATTTTTAGCAATCAAAATGGTGGCACCACCATTTTGATTGCTGAAAACCAGAATTTTAGAGATAAAAATGACACCGCCACCATTTTGATCTCCAGAAATTTACGTAAAACCCTTATGTAACTCCAGTTTTTTGCATAGGTTGGGACACAGATTTACACACAAAAAAAAAACTTACGGAAGGCAAAGTTTACATAACTCGAGGCATACATGTGTCAGGGTTTTACTGTACTACCTGTGGTCCTCTATAGGAATGAAACATGGTCATTAACAAAGGCTGAGGAAGAAGAACTATCAAGAGATGTAAGAGCCATGCAAAGATCAATGCTAAAAATATCCCTTCATGACCACATCTCCAATGCCCAGAACAAAGTGGAATCAACAAAGCTGTTGCTGAATATCACAAACTGGAATTGTGGTAGGATGGACACATCTCTCAAATGACAGATGGGCGTTGGATGGCAGCAGTCACAGGGAGGTATCCCAGAGAGTAAAAAGACCCTTTGGCAGACCCCCCCCACCCCCCCCCCCCCAAGATTGGAAGACTCAACTGTGGGAGGTTTTGTTTGAACCTGGAGAAGAAGAGCACGACAGCGAAACAAATGTAAAACGAGTTGTAACCAGCAGGAACATATCAGGTCAATCAAGAAATCAAGTTTCAGTTATATACTGCCCTATTGTGTTTAGAGCACTCTCTGGGCTGTTCACAAGATAATTAACATTTTGCCCCAACAATCTGGGTACTCATTTTACTGACCTCAGAGAGATGGAAAGCTGAGTCAACCTTGATCCATTTGGATTGAATTCTGATTGTGAGCAGAGGTTTGGCTGCATGCCTGAAGATCAACCACTGTGCCAAAGGCCTCTTCTAGTTATTTGAGCTTGAAGTGAGTAATATATACTCCAGCAACTGAATTCATTCAGGTTTGTTTCAAATATTTTTAAAGTGCTAGTATATCTCCAACTAGTCTCAGTTTGAGAAAAACCTGTTATGTATGTATAATTTGTATTTTGAGAGGGCAAAACCTCTACCCAGGTAAAAGGAAAACAGCACTACATATAGGGGAGTTGGGGAGATTTTATGTACAAGTTGAATGGAGATAGCCTGATATGTTTAGTATCCTTTCTTTCAGAAAACATCAAGTTTCAGAGGCTCTGTATTAGAAAGCTAAGAAAGAATCTCAAAATGAGAAAAAAATCGCCTCTTTTGAGTTCCCCTTAATGCACATCCCTAATTTACAGTATTCTGTCTAACAAGGTCTTGTCAAGGTAGACTCTAACATGTGATGTTTTACACTGACAAGTGGCTGGATCCCATAATAAAGTTATAATCTTATTGCAATCTTTTATTTACAGAAATTTGGTCATCTTAGAACTTGATGGCATAGAATGCAGTTAAGATCTCTGGTACTTCTACAGACATGTTCAGGTAATCTTCAACTGATAATAGAAGACATTCAACAGTGGACTTAAAGAATAGAATGAACCTCATACTTGCTCCCTAGTGCATTGTTATTTCACTCTCCTTTTTCTAAAATGAGCAGCACAGTAAGATATAAAGCATCTGGAAGTCATTAAAATGAAACTTGGTAATTTCTGAGCACAAAAATGGTAACAAGATCAACTTGTTATGTGCAGTGTATGCCACGTAATTGCCCAGTTAGTATAGATGGATTTCCAGAAAGTCAAAAGTGTTTTAGTCTTTGTGTAGCAAGGAAAGATGGAAGATTATTATTATTTATTTCTGATTTATATTGCCGCCCAACTCCGAAGAATCTGGGTGGTTTACAGAAAATAAAACCAATCACATTTTAAAAACCAATAAAAGCCCCATTAAAACTGCCACCAAAATTATTCCAACCCCTACAGATTAAAAGGTATTAAAGAGGGAGAGAGTGTTTTTACTAAATCAGCCAGCAGGCAGGGGTCACCACATTGCTAGTGCCCCATACCTGCTTTGCCAGCCAGGATTTTAGCCCTTTCCTAAAGGACAGCAACTTTGTCTGGAGACACAGCTCAATTGGCAGGAGTTCCCAGAGGGATAGAGGAGACACTGAGAAGGCCCTCCTTCTGGTGCTAGAGAGAAGAGCCTCCCTAGCAGATGGCACAATGAGAGAGCCTCTCCGCTCTGCTCTGGTGGGATGGACAGATGTTCTCAGGGTGACTCGGTCTCTTAAGTATCCTGGCCCACTACCATGTAGAGCTTGAAAGGTCATTTCCAGCACCTTGAATTGCACCCGGACAGAGGCAATTCAAGGTGTGTATAGGGATGCCATGAGTCCTGTTTTTTCGGGATTTTAACGGATTCAACCTTTCCCATCAGGTTCATGTAAAAGCATGTAAAATTCCTGGTTCAAAGCTATGGAGAATTCCTTCAGACTGCAAAGGGTTAAATGCATAGAGTCAGCATTCCTAGAGCAGAAGGGAAGTGCTTCCTATCCACTGTGCTTCCTTCGAAGGGCAATTTCAATCCCCTGCTGGTCGGGGATTCTGTGGTATCTAGTCATGCCGGCAACATGACCATGGAAAAATCTGCAGAAGCAGACAGCGCTGGCTCTTCGGCTTTGAAACAGAGATGAACACTGAACCCTAGAGTCGGACATGACTGGCTTTTCAGCAAGAAAACCTTTATTCCTGTCCCGTTTTTTGGGGATGGAAATATGAACATAAGAACATAAGAACAGCCTTGCTGGAACAGGCCACAGCCCATCTGGTCCAACATTCTGTCTCACACAGTGGCTCACCATTTCCTTCAGGGTATTCCCAAGCAGATGCCTTCACCTGCTTAGGATTCCCTGGAAATGATATTGAGAGATATCCTGCCTATCTCTCCAACCTGGAGGTTGTCCTTAAGTATCCATAATTATAGCCATTGATACCCTTATCCTCCATGAACTTGTCTAATCCTTTCTTAAAGCTGTCAAGACTGACAGCTGTCACCACTTCTTCTGGCAGGGAGTTCCATAGACCAGTAATCCTCTGGGTGAAAAAGTACTTTCTCTTATTTGTTTGAGAACTAGTACCCAAAAGTTTCATGGAGTGCCCTCTAGTTCTAGTGTTATGCGATAGGGAAAACAGTTTTTCCTTATCTACTTTGTCCACACCGTGCATGATTTTATAAACTTCAATCAGGTCACCTCTTAGTCGTCGTTGTTCAAGAGTGAAGAGGCCCAACCGTTGCAGCCTCAGATGGTAAGGAAGGTGTTCTAGTCCCCTAATCATTTTGGTTGCCGTCCTCTGGCTTTTTCCAGCTCCATAATATCCTTCTGGAGGTATGGCGACCAGAACTGTATATAGTATTCCAGATGGGGCCTCACCATAGATTTATAAAGAGGCAAAATGATACTTGCTGACTTATTTTATATACCCTTCCTAATGATCCCTAGCATTGAGTTTGCTTTTTTCACTGCTGAGGCACACTGGGTTGACACCTTCATTGAGTTGTCCACCAGGACACCAAGGTCCCTTTCCTGGTTTGTCGCAGAGAGTTCAGACCCCATCAGTTTATAAATGTAATTGGGGTTCTTTGCTCCAACATGCACCACTCTGCACTTACTAATGTTGAAACTCATTTGCCACTGTTTTGCCCACTCCCCCAGTGTCGAGAGATCCCTCTGGAGCTCCTCACAATCTCTCACAGTTTTCACTACCCTGTATAATTTAGTGTCGTCAGCAAATTTGGCTACCTTGCTTTTTACTCCTACCTCTAGATCATTTATGAAGAGGTTGAAAAGCAGGGGTCCCAGTACTGAACCTTGGGGGACCCCACTCTTTACTTCCCTCCACTTGGAGAAGTGGCCCTTTAGTGCTACCCTCTGTTTCCTGTCCCTTAGCCAGTTGCTGATCCAGGACAAGACCTGTCCCTTTATTCCATGACTGGTAATCCCTAGATGTGTACTAACAATATACTGTCCACAAATGGTAACTACAAAGTGCAATAATTCTGTCTCTCCTGAAACACAAGTTATTAGATTATGTGTAGCATTGTTAGCAAATCTTTATGTTAAACATTTCCAGCCTTGAAGAGCCTTGGAATTCTACCTGGGAAAGCTATGTTCACTTCTTTGCAAAGTTCACTGCTTTTTAAAGACAATTCGCAGGTTGTTTCAAGACAAACCTAAGTCTTAGGGGATTCTCAAGCATGCACTTGGACACAAAATCAGCTGCTAGGAAAAAAATTGTGCAGCTGGTAAAAGGGAGAGACTGTGGAAAAATTAGTCAGGGTATGCATACCTGTTTATTAAGAACTTAAATAATAGGCAGTGCCATTTAGTGTAATTTATATAAGGGCTAGGGAGTGATTGGGTTCAATACTTAATTGAAACAGCTTATTCTTTCCAGCCAAAACTTCTTCTTCACCTTCAACAGTCTCAAAAGACTACAGGCCCTGTTGCCAGCAGCAACTGAAGCAACTATTCTGTCTGAAGATTTGTGTCTTGAGAGGGTCAATCTGACATGGCACTTGTGCCGTTGAAAAATCTTCTTCAAAAAGAACATGATTTCTCAACAAGTGCAGGCACTTTGACAAAAAGAGCCTGCTATCAATCCTAGCATTTACTAGCTGGTGAGACTCTGTGATACCTATTTTACATTTTAAAATGTCTTGTGTGTGCTAAAATGTACAACATGAAAAGACCCACAAACTTTGAAACTAGCATGCTTGCTCTGTCTATACTGTATCTCTATAGGGTGGCCGGTAAGTCCCTACATGTCCATATGTTATTACAATGGATGCAGGCCGCCCTGTAGAATGAAGGGGAAATAATTCTGCCAAAACATCTGTAACGTGAAAATCTGTTCCCACCGACGCTTCTGATTTTGCTTCTTTAGAGGTTTGCGCATTCGAATTGGCTGAGAAAAGAGAAAGATATTATTCTTTTCTCTTCCTTGCACTATTTCACCGTCGGAACGGGGGAATCTGCTCCGCTGGTCAGTACTTCGTCCCGCGTTGGGACATTGACTTTGGGTGGCCATGCCCCCCCAAAAAAGGCCACCACGGTCCCGTGGCCGTGCGCAAGGGGAAGGGCTCACCCGAACCCCACCACTACCTCTCTTGGTCTCCCCTCGGGCCGGAGGGCCCATGCGGGAGCGGCAAGAGGGGTTGGCAGGGTTTTTATACCCACTGACACCAATGAGGGTGACCAGACCACCGCCCCCCACCCAGTCAGAGGACTCATGCGGGGGCTGTGCTGGCCTGCCCTCCCGGGGTTTCAGCCCCCATGGAACCTGGGGCACCCGGCCTGGCCACAGGGCCATCGTCGGGGCACAGCATGGGGCAAAGTGGCCCAGCTTGGCACGGCGCGGGATTGCGTCCTGCCATGGCCCCGGCACCCATGGGCCGGACTATCTGACCTGGCCCTACTGCGGCCTGGGGCTGGCACGTGGCCTTGCCCCTCCACTTGTGGTAGGCCATGGTCTGGGTCGCACGCGCCCCCGCCTCACGCCGGTCAGCAATTTCCCGGCAGGCCACCTGGTGGGTCGGACATGGTTGATTTGCTTCTTGCCCACATAGCGGCCCTTGAAGCATCAATGGGGATAGCCCCACCACCTATGGACTCTGGGTTCTGGCCTTCGAGGGCCTTTACCCATCTGCCTCTGCAGACCTCTCAGCGGGCCGTGAGTCGGGTTGAGCTGCTGGAGGCCATCAGGCCCACGCATGGTGGTGCTCCGCAGCTCCCCGGGCAGCCACCCCAGCAGGGCATCCCATGGGTGCCTGGTCCTGCTTGGCCTGGATGTGCATCGGCTCAGAGCTCAACTTTGGCCGTGAGCTCCAACGCCCACCAGAGGCCAGAACCCCTGGTGGGGGCGGCCCAGGGGGGGTGCAACAAGTGAATATGGTGGTCAAGTTAGCACACCATCTATACTAACACAAGCTACTAGTGGGGTACAGTGGCCCTGTCCTCAACAGGCTACTTCGGGTGGGCAGTTCACTACTCAGTACCCATTGTCCACCTGGGCTCCTACCTCTTCCCAGTTTTTGCTGGGGACGACTGCCCCATCTGTTCCAGCTCATTTTCCTTTGTACAACAGGGCCCATTGGGTACCCTCCCACTTCGATCCATGCCGACTACGGCCATGCCAACAGCCGGCTACTCCCTTCCCCTGGGTGACCACTTATCTCAGGCCACCAGAGAAAAGATATGGCGGGGGGAGTACGTGGATATTTTTACCCTACTTAATCGGGAACCTACTAAGGAGGAGAAAGAGGGGCAGGACGACAGGGACAAGGAATTGTCCCATCATCGTAAGCCCCCTCGTACGTGGGCCAACTGGTTACTGGCCTATTTAATTTACATGGCGGTATATCTTAGGGCTCGTCCCGATTTGGCCATTCCGATGGTCCAGTATCTGGACAATATTTACCATGTTGTCGTTGATTTTCCTGGCCCGTCATGGTTAGCCTATTATGAGGAATTTAGGATGAGGGTGGCCCTTCACCCAGAGATGCGGTGGGATGAACCCTGCCAGCAACTGTGGCTTCTTTATATGACTCCTACACGGCCGGTGCTGGGTGACCGGTACCACTACGGCCACATGGTACAGTGGTCAACCACTACACAGGTTCCCTGCCAGCCGGCGGGGCAGGGGGTTCCAGCCCACCTGCTGTGTTGGAGCTACTCCGCCAATGGAGTGTGCAACAGGCGCCAATGTAAATTTAGGCACGAGTGCCCTTCCTGTGCCGGACCGCACTCCGCTTCCATGTGCCCGCGGGCGGGCGGGTCCCTGGGTAGGGGAAAGGGATACCAGGGGTCGGCCAGAGCTCCCTCTGACGCCTCCACACATACAAAAGGCCCCCTCCCCAATTAATCTCGGCATGCTAGAAAGGTGACTGCACGTCTATCCTAGACAGGATGATGTGCTTTATCTGCTAGAGGGTTTTAATTTTGGCTTCCACATCCCGTTCAGGGGTGTTCGTGCACCTCAGGACACCCCTAATTTGGTGTCCCTCAGGGGTAAGGAAGAAATTGCTGTGGAGAAGATAGCCAAACAAGTTAGAGAGGGTAGGGTTGCCGGACCGTTTGATATGCCCCCATACTCAAATTTAAAAGTCTCACCTCTTGGCTTAGTTCCGAAAAAATCCTCGGGTGAATTTCGTTTAATTCACCATCTTTCTTACCCTGCCGGTTCCTTGGTCAATGACGCTATACTGGATGACCTTTGTTCGGTCCGGTATATGTCCTTTGACCAGGCCTTGCAGATGGTCCGCTCATGTGGTCGTGGGGCACTACTGGCGAAAGGCGATATCAAATCGGCATTCCAATTTTTGCCAGTGCACCCTGATGACTTTGAGCTTTTAGGCTTTTGTTTTCAGGGCAAGTTTTATGTGGACAAAGCCATGCCCTTTGGCTGCTCCATTTCGTGCTCGGCATTCGAACGCTTTAGCAGTTTCCTACACTGGGCTTTTGCTCGAAGGTCGGGATCCCGGTCCGTGGCACACTACCTCTACGTTTTTTTGTTCGGGGGTGAACGTGACTTGGGCACGTGTGGACACCTGGTTACCACATTTCAGGAGCTCATGGAGGAACTTGGAGTTCCTCTGGCACCTGAAAAGACAGAGGGCCCAGCCACCACCCTTACCTTTCTGGGTATAGACATTGAAACCATTGCCCAGACATCCAGGTTACCAATGGAGAAGGTAACTCGGATCTCAGATGCAATTTTGGCGATGCTTGCCAAGCACAAGGTGTCTCTCCATGAGTTGTAGGTGCTCCACAGCCACCTCAACTTTGCCTGTAGGGTGGTAGCACTGGGTAGGGCCTTTGCCAGGCATCTTTGTGAGGCTATGGTGGGTCTGATTTACCAATTGAAAGTTATAATTCAGACTAGGGCATTATTTAATAAAAGTGGCCCAATGCCTTTAATCCAATACCGGTGTCTGAGTCTTTATTTGGGTGGATGCGCCTGCAAAGGAATTTATACCTGGATCTATCTTTGGGAGTACTTTCCCCCCATCTATTTCCCCCAGTGTTAGTGTGTGGCCAGGAGAGAATTTTTATTACCCCACCCCCAAGAATTCTTTCATTAACCCTTTTTCAGCCAGACGTTTTCTCATCCTTGCAAATTTTCTTTCTTTTAATTTATTTATTTACATTTCTATATCACCTGATTTAGTGCAGAACACTATTCTGTACAGTTGAGAATATATACATGCAGTATATTATTATACATGCAGTTTACAGTATGATCATAATACCCTAATACAGTGATGGCAAACCTTTTAGAGAATGAGTGCCCAAACAGAGGGGTGTGGCAAACTCTGTGCTGGGGGAGAGGAGGAAGCACTCCCATTGGACTGCTGGGCAGAGAGGCGTATGGTTTCCCCATGCCCCGTGGGGCATGGAACGGCCCGCCAGAGGCCACCACGGTGAGAGACGCTCCCAGCCCGTGGGCTCTGCGGCCACCAAATTTAGGGGGGTGAATAAAATATAGGGTTTGATTCACCCAATTACCGTGACCTGACCTACGACTCTGCCAAGTAAGCAGATAGCTGACTCCTGTCAAACATTAAGTGCATAGCTCATCTCCCGGCTCGAGGGAAATCCCCGGCGCAAATAAGCCATGTTTGTCCCTGCCTAATCCCCAAGACAATGAGGCTCCTAAGTCCATGTTTACCCCAGTTAATTAACTTCCCCAAAGAGGTTCCCAATTAACTTGAGTGCTCAGGTGATGTCATTCCTGTCAGCTGACAGTCTTGCCAGCGTTGCGCTTTTTCCTTCTATATATGTTGCAGGCTTTTCTCAATAAACTACTGGTCTTCTCTCCATCTTGCCTCGTGTCGTTCCTTTGACCAGTCTCCTCTGGGATCCTAAGGGCCTCCTCACGGCCCCAATTCCTACATCTGGTGACCCCGAGACGTGGTTCTACTCGTGAGTACCCTGGAGAGGTCTACTCGTGAGTAGCGATCCACGCAGCCAGGTTCTGCGCCAGAACCTTGTCCCATCATCCTGGAGGACAGCACAGCACTCCGGCCGGCAGCCAGCCGATCGGAGGAGTGGCCTGTGGCGAGGCATTCCAGAGAGACATTCCTACAGCTTGCTCCCGCTTTCGAGGAGGTTGCCATAGAGGGAAACGCGTTCCGCTCAGGGCAGGCTGTGAGCCCCTGACATCGCAGAGGCCGTTAGAAGGGCCCGTGGCAGAAGGTCCACGCTCCGAGGTCTACCCCAGACACTAGACGCCCGAACCTATTGCCTGACAAGACGCGTCGACTCGTCCCGAGAAGGAACCTTCCGGAGACCCCACTGCAGGTAATATGGGGACTTGTTCTCACAGACCAAGTCCGTCCGCTAGCCAAAGAACTCGGGAGCAAGAGTTCAGAATCCTGGCCAGGGTATTTCAGTTACGATTTCACAGCAGGGAGCTAGCGAGACTTTTGGCGTACCTCAGGGAACACTGCCTACTTTACCCAGAAGTAGGTACGTTAACCCTGAAGCTCTGGGATCAGATAGGAGACTGCATTCAGCAACCCCCGAAAGCTCCAGAGGGCATAATTCACACATGGAGCAAATGTAGGAAGCGCTCAGTAGAGGATGACCCAGTCCGGATAGAGACCCAGAAAACCCCAGCGCAGTCAGAACCATCAGCCCCAAGAAGTCTCTATTCGTTATTTCAGCTTCAGCAGGGCAGTGTAGGGAGCATTCCCTCAGTGGCAGCTGCAGACGTCACTGAAGGAATTCATGGCATGAGAGGCCCTGGCGCTTCTCTGACAGTTAAAGGTTCCCTGCAAAGAAAGAACTCCATTCAGCGCATGGGTGAGGAAGATTCATTCACGGGGAAATTGCCAGTGGCACAATTAGCTAGCGCCCAACTGCTGTGCTCAGCCCATCTGAAGGCAGACACACGTTCAGGCAGGGATGCTCAGCGCCCACTGCTCACGGAAACCTGCATGGCCCCTGGCCACACAGGGCTCCAGAGCAGGCCCATTTCCACACTCAGGCGCAGAGCAGTACCAAAACCCCAAGGCGCCTGCTTCCAGTGTGGAAAAGTGAGACACCTTAGAAGAGAAAGCCAATCTAGACCAGGCAGATCTTCAGAAGATTGTCTTCATGCCAAATGGCCACCCTGGCACGCGTTTGGCCCAGGCTAGAAAGGAGGCAGCCATCACCCTGGCTATGCCAGAAGAACCATCCCAGCAATAGTACCCCGAGTTCCCCCAAGGCACAGGCAGAACCTACTTGTCTCACCTTGGGAGTAGCCCAGAGAAACTTGCCCCTAAGTAAAAGCACCCAGATGGCTGGAAATAGCCAACTGTGTATTAGCCATCTCCTCATGTGTAGTATAGAACACTGCAGATCAGGGGAGGAATGTGCGAATGCGTAAATAAATGTGTGTATGCGTGGTGCACCACTGAATGTATGACTGCAAGAACTGTGTATGATTGCAAAAGCCTTGTCTCTATGACCACAGTATGACTGAAAAAGTGTTCCTTGTGTGTAACTGCGTGGTAATGTCACTGTGAAATATGTGTTAAAACAGTTTGCACTCTGTTCATGGGCAGGAGCTATTTAAACTTTGAGGAAGCATGATGAGCGAAACCCTTCGCCTTGCCTGCTTAGCAGTTTGGGCAGGAGAGGGGGGGGGGGAATCCTAACCTACAATAGGCCTTCTTCCCTTGAGACTTTTTCTTTGTCAAAGGATTAAGCCTCTCTTGGAAACCGGTTTTGCAATCAGGAAAACAGATTTTTCTTTTCAGAAGCGCGATCTGAAAACAAAAAATCACTTCTATGAGTTTTCCTCACTGTATCATAAGCTATGGGGCCCCTCCCTACGTCTGTGTTCCTCAAACCCCATCTCTGTGTTTTAAGGTTTTTTTGAATGTCTCTTAGCGTCTTGGAATCTCACTAGGAGTGAGAGAATTGCCTTGTCTTCATGTGTGTACCGTGTTATCATCTTGTAACCTCGGTTCTCGACCTTTTAAGTCAAGGGCCAAATTCCGGGGCCTCAGGCAGCTCTGGGGGTCCGGACAGTCATCCTGCCCTTCCTTCACCACACAGCCCTTCTTGGCTTGGCGGGGGGAGTGGCAGAGCAACATGGGCCACATCTGGCCCACTCGCCCACATCTGGCCGCAGGTTGAGAACCGTTCTAACTCTCCTTCATTCTCTGGTATTTTGACTGTAATCAGTAACTCACTCATTGTACCCCTTTCACAGGAAAAAGCACGCAAACATTTTTGCGCTACAGGAACGAAATTCCTCTCCAGGCCTTAATTGTAACCAATTCATTTCTTCCTACAGCCTTAACTTGCTTCCTTTCACAGGCTCAGAGTTAATTACTAAGAGGGATTTTCTTAACAGGAGGATCCCAGCCAGTTGCCTTGGTTACCTGACCTTATCTGATTTCGTTATGATAAGAGTTGTTGCATTCTCATTGTGCTAACTTCTGACTTGTCTTTCCTCCTTCCCTCCTTTCGCCAGTGGAACTCCCTGCTGGAAATGCTTAACCTGTGTGTCTTTTCATTTTTTGTGTATTATTTCCTTACAGCTGGCACGTCATAGTCGGTTTGTCTTTAATAAGTCTTAGGTCATTTTAAGCATGGCACCTGGCCCACAGCACCCTCTCTAGTGAGCAGACACATTTTGCAAACTCCAGAGCACAGAGGAAGGATTAGTCCCTGAGCTCCTGAGAATGTGCAGAGTGCCACTCATTAGTCAGGACAGCCTAGGACCATTTTAAGAGTGCCGTCAGGTCACACCCTCAATTGGATACAGGCATTTTTAGGCCACCCCTTCCCTTTTTGCCGCTAGTCTAAGCACAGGCAAAAGGCTAAGCCAGCATCTGGCACCCTTCTCACAGTAGCACCAAAATCGCTCCAGTGAAAGTGTGCACGCACACCATGAATGGAGGTGTGCAGGGGGGCCTTCATGAGAAATTTACCCACGGGAAGCCTAGCGCTTCATGCGCCAAGGTTTGCCATAAGACCCCAGACTCGTCTCACTTCTAGCAGACAGTCACCTTGTGTGAATTCATGTCACTGGTTCCTCTTCAGGGGGCTAGGACAGCTTTCACTTATGGGGGTCGCACATATTAGGTTCTTACTTGGCAAGAGGACCAAGCTTGGCACACGCTCCTGACTCTTCCGCAAGCGGGCAGAGTTGGCAGCCGTGAACCTCGCTTTGCGCACCTTTGCCAAAGAACGCTCCAACATAATTGCTGACAGCCAGTTTCCCAGGAATTTGCTTCACAGTCTACTGGGAGCACACATCACTCCCGTGATAGACAAAAATCTGCTAAGTTTGTTCCTCACAACTCCAATTCAGAGTCATGCATTCCCTCTTCAGAATGCCAAGGCGCTCGCCAGACAGTTCAATCTGCCACTTTCTCAAGCCCAAGGCATAGTTCGCTCTTGCCAGCGTCGTGCAGGGGCACCGGGGGGCCCCCATGGGGGGTCAACCCACAAGGGACAGAGGCCATTCAGGTGTGGCAAATGGACGTCACACATCCCCACATTTTGGCAGATGGCAGCACATGGACGTTTGCATTAAAACCTTCCCACAGTTTGTTTGGGTAACAGCACAGAAGGGAGTAACGGCTCCCCATGTGGAGCAGCATCTCCTTTCCCACGGCCAAGGGCGAACGTCGGCACACGACGTCCGTTGACGCCCCAGCTTATGGCTCCAGGCAGCTGGCCACCTTCAGGGCCACCTGGGATATTAAGCTCACTTTTGGCGTTCCTTACAATCCGCAGGAGCAAGCGATTGTGGAACGGGTCTATCGGACGCTTAAGTCCTACATTGACAAACAAACAGAAAGGGGGGGAAACCACGTCCCATAGTTGCACAGCAATTGGTATCCTATAAGCGCAAAAACTAACTAACTCTTTCAGAATTTTTATCTCCCAAACAAGCCTCTTCCCCATGCAGGTCCCAGAGGCCAGAATCAGACCCGGATGATTGCCAAGAGCAGCACCAGTCACTGTCCTGGAATGTCATCAGCTGTCCGTCTTCCTTTATGACTTACATCTCCAAAGACATTTTTCTATGAACATTTTGCACACTCAGTGCCACTTCTAAGGACTTTTCCAAACTCAAGTTGCACATGAAGCCCCACCAAGAAGGGAAGCCTCAAGAAGCTGCTGAATGTCTTCCATTGCTATTATTATCTGCAGTTGCTATTATTTATTCATGCCTTGTACAATGCTCCAGTTGGGATTTGCAAGGGACACTTGAATTTCTGTATATTGTGAATAACGGCCAGCTTCCACCAAAGGAAGCCAGACCGGCCCATGTTTTGCACCGGCCCATTGCTTGGAAAGTTTGAGCACCCGGTAGCCGGGAATCCCCAGTTTATCTTCACACCTCCCCATAGGTGTTAGGAAAGACATTTGCACAATGCCAGAAGCTGCAGAGATAGCTTAGAATCTCCCCAGGTCACAGTAAGAGATCAATGACACATCTCATTATCTTGCCTTGCTACAGAAAGCAGTCTGAATTCAGACCCACAGCGCTGAAAAACCAGGCTGTAGTCAGTATATTCAGCGTGTCAGGCTTAGCCATAGGCAACGCTTGGAGAATTGGCTTGCGGATTAGCAAAAGCCATTGACCATACCTCCTCAGCAATAGCGCTGCTCAGCCAGGAGCAGACAGAGCTTCGCCATGCCATACTGGATAATCAAGCAGCTATCGATTATCCCCTGTGGTCACATCATTTGGGCTGCAAGTCTGTCCATGGCATGTGTTTCTTTAACCTCGCAGGCAATACCCACAAGATACAGAGCCAGCTCACGGACCTCCACACCCCAGTTAGGGACATCAAGGAGGATTATTCATGGGGGTGGCAGGACTCCCTATGGTCGTGGTTCCCATGGGCATGGATTCAGACGACACTCAAAGTGATTGTGGGGGTGGTAATACTGGGCACAACAGTGTGTTGTTTCATGCAATGTATTCCCTCACTGCTATCGAGATGTCCCCCATGGAAGGAACCCCGAAGTGTCATTCCCGCACATCAGCGGGTACTCCTCTAACGCAGAGCCGCCGGTCAGGCTCTTAAATAAAACAGAAAGGGGAAATATGGTTTCCCCATGCCCCGTGGGGCATGGAACGGCCCGCCAGAGGCCACCGCGGTGAGAGACGCTCCCAGCCCGTGGGCTCTGCGGCCACCAAATTTAGGGGGGTGAATAAAATATAGGGTTTGATTCACCCAATTACCGTGACCTGACCTACGACTCTGCCAAGTAAGCAGATAGCTGACTCCTGTCAAACATTAAGTGCATAGCTCATCTCCCGGCTCGAGGGAAATCCCCGGCGCAAATAAGCCATGTTTGTCCCTGCCTAATCCCCAAGACAATGAGGCTCCTAAGTCCATGTTTACCCCTGTTAATTAACTTCCCCAAAGAGGTTCCCAATTAACTTGAGTGCTCAGGTGATGTCATTCCTGTCAGCTGACAGTCTTGCCAGCGTTGCGCTTTTTCCTTCTATATATGTTGCAGGCTTTTCTCAATAAACTACTGGTCTTCTCTCCATCTTGCCTCGTGTCGTTCCTTTGACCAGTCTCCTCTGGGATCCTAAGGGCCTCCTCACGGCCCCAATTCCTACAGAGGCGGGGCAAACTCTGTGCTGAAACAACATCATGGGTGCCCACAGAAAGGGCTCTGAGTGCCCCCTCTGGCACACATACCATAGGTTCACCACCACTGCCCTAACACAAACTAGTGACAGCTCAAAACTGGTGAACAAATAATAATAAATGTTTAACACAAATTATATAAAATAAACCTAAGTACAGTATTTGAAAAAGCCTCTCTGAATAGGAAAGTTTTCAAAGATTTCCTAACTATTTGCAGAGTGGGGGCTTGTTGGATTTTAGTAGGAAGATGGTTCCTTAGTGAGGAGGCCATAATTAAGAAAGCTCTCTTCCTAATATCAATTCTCTTTGCTTCTCCTATGCTGGTCACCCTCAAGAAGGCAGCCTGCAATAACCTTATATCATAGGTAGACATTCTGTAGGAGAGTCTCATTGACAGGCAAGATCCCAAACCATGTAAGGCTGTATAAGTACACACTTTGAACTTGGCATGGAATGCAACAGGCAAACAATGAAGGTGGACCAGATCAAGGTTGATGGTATCAAAGCCACCTGAAATATTTATCCGTATCAACAGGTTGCATATTTCCTATCAGATTCTCGTAGATCATCAAGTAGTGTAGCCATGGTACCATGGCACGACCTGAAACCCCAATGGAAAGGTTCAAAATGGTCCATCTTCTCCAGGAATGCCTGCAGCTGATCTGCCACAACCCTCTCAACCACCTTGCCAAAGAAAGAGATGTTAGAGACTGACCTCTACTTGTTTAAATCATCAACCACCAGTCCCAGTTTCTTCTGAATTGGCCAAATGATTATATCTTTCAAACAGGAGGGTAGATAACCCTCCTGTTTGAGAGGAGTTAATGATTTATGAAGCTCATTTTATCATCACCTCATTAGCTGTTTTCACCAGCCAAGTGGGTCAAGGATCAAGAGGGGAAATGGTTGTTTTAAAGACTGCAAGTGTCCCAGTTATAGTTTCTGATGTTACAAGCTGAAATTGATTCTATAAACCAGGACAAGATGATGCATTGAACATCTCATGTTAATTACTGTAACTGTGTCTACCTGGGAATCAAGGTGCCTATAGTTGGCCTCAACCTAAGATATAAAATTAATTGTAAATTGATTACAGCTTTGTGACATTAGGTTGAGACATAATATTTCTGAAGCAAATTTATTTGCCATTTATGCTTTTTTACTTTAATTTTTGTTATTTCCTGATACAATCATTTTGTATAAAATTTCCATGGTGGCTTGTTCTGTGTAAATGTGATATACTCAAACCAATCTATATCAAGACACACTATCACCATATGTGGTTTATCTGCAGATATAATTGGCATAACCTTTCCTGAAAGGTAGGGTTCGGGCGCACATGCCCTCGAGCCCTCATATCTTGGTTGGAGGGGAAATTGGGTGCAGATTAATATTAGTCATAGTTAGAATTCATTCATTACGCTTTGGCCATTAGCTCAGACATGGGTCAGGGTAAAAGGTCCCAAGGTGATATATGTAAAGGTTTCCCTTGCTCGAAAGCCAGTCGTATCCGACTCTAGGGTGCAGTGCTCATCCCTGTTTCTAAGCTGAAGAGCCAGCGCTGTCTGCTTCTGCAGACATGTCCGTGGTCATGTGGCAGGCATGACTAGACACCGGAGCGCACGGAACGCTGTTACCTTCTCACCGAAGTGGTCCCTATTTATCTACTTGCAATTTCTTGCTTTCGAACTGCTAGGTTGGCAGGAGCTGGGATGAAGACGGAAGCTCATTTCCGTCCTGCAGTAGTGATAACTCAAGGTAAACTCACCGTATATTAATCATATCCGCGGAGTCTCTAAGTAGGAGAGCAAACTGCGATGTCTATGTTTGACTAAGTTAGTCCCGGAAAGATTCCGTGATAGGGCAAGACAATGGCCTCGCCAGCCAGTAGTTAATTAGTAGATAACAGACTTCCCGGTAATTTCCTGATTACACATTACCTCCAAGTAACTTCTGCAAATGTAACTGGATTAACATGTGCCACATCGGCAGTCTTCTGTGACGGGTCGTGCACAACCTATGCACACAGGTACCCGAGGCAGAGAATAAATGCCAGCACCCCGTGTCTAGTCTATCACCGCATCTTTGCCTCGCTTGCCTTCCTTGTGACCAGTCACTCTGTGACCCCGCGGGCCATTTCTGGCCCACCATTGCAACAACCAAAATTCAAATATCCACTTGTCTCAGAACATATGTATGTTCATACATACCCTCAGAGAGTACCAAGTAACACATGCAAATTTTGAGGAAATACAGAGTGCTAGAAAGTGAAAGATGTATTCCATTTGACTGGCACTCAGCAGTTGCAAAATGAGTATTTCCTAATGGAGATGCATATGCAGTGAATTTATTTCCTTTCCAACCAGTCAAGTGAGCATATGCAGACTCTCATAATGATGCTATCATTGTGAACACTACCTTTGTGTGGGATATACTAACACTCTTATTAACACTTTAGGATTTAACTTACTTCCTGGTCTACAGTGCTCTGAACAAAAACCAACCTAGAAGTTTAATGTATAGGACCAAACACATACATACAAATATTATATAATAGTGGCATAGCACATGTTTGTTTTTTGGTGTGTTTTTTGCAACATACAACTATTTCAGGTCTTATAATCTTCAGGCAGCACTGGGAATTGCAAAGAAGTCTGGAAAATCCATACCTTGTAATACAGCTCAGCTTAAGCAAGGCAGACTAATAGTTTAAGATAAGTTTCTGTATTGCTCAGAATACCACAAGTATCAAACTTAGTCATTTGCACATCACAAAAGTTTATATCCCACTGGTCCAGATGCATAGATACAATGTGTAATTTATAAAATTGTGTGGGAATTATATTTACATTTCATCCAAAATGATCTCATGTCATTCTCATGCCTAATGCTCAAGAGTGCTCGCTATATGATGCATCATCACTACATCATAAGTTGCCCAATCAACAGCAGCCAGCCGATAAATCTGGATGGTTCTTTATAGTCACTCCATGACATTTCCTAACTGGAACTTCCCACTAACATCCTATAAATCAGAGATGAATCAAAATAATTCATTTAATATCTTCTTTTAGTACATTGAATGAATCTGTCTACACAAGGCATGCCAGTCATAGAAATTGAGCAAGAGATTTTTGCTCCCAGTTTCATTGTCCTTTAGGAGTGAATTTTAATGAACAAATCTATGTAAAACGGAACATAATGTAGTTTGCTGATGGTGAACTTTGCAAAACTGGCTGTCCTTGTGAAATCCTTTTCTCTGTGATTTGAGCTAAAATACTCTCCCTGAAGAAATGAAATGTCCATTGATTTAAGTAACTGCAGGGGATGATCTTAAAGGTGATTTATTGGGAGTATATCCACATTCTTCTTCGTCTTTGAGGTGTGAAAGCTAAACTGACAACTGTTAGTTTAAACAAGAGCCTGACTGAGATGAACTTCTTTCCTTTTAGCAATTTTTATTTTCTAGTAAGGTACAGAACGTGTTTACATGCAAGAGAAAGTAGGAATGGTGAAGGAAATTCAAATGAATGAGTATTAAGTTGATTGCTATCCCTGTTATCATGTCTGCTTTTATTAACAACGTTATATATTTCTGAATGCAAACACATACACACAGACACAGATTTTGAGGTTCCTGGGGAAAGAGGCAGTTACCATGCACATTTCTCAGCTACCATGTCTTCTTCTGTTGAAAAAGGTGCAATTTGACTGACAAATGAAAAACAAGAGGATGTGCCTGTTTAGAAATGAGCCAGAAATCTTTGATTATAACTAGTTTATCAAACAGACAATGAAATCTCTACATGAAATTCATCAGACCCAGCTGATTGTTCATGGACACACAGAGATGCTGATTATTCCTTTAGGATTGCCAGAACTATGTGATTTGATTGCCAGAATGATGTGATTAGCACAGAATCTTCAAGTTGCAAGATTCTTCATCTATGAAAATCATAAAAATGTAACTGACTGTGTGACTCCTACACTTCCGTGACAATGACACCAGTTTGAACAAGTTATCTGCAGTGGTTGGTATTATACACCGAATAATAAGTCTACATGTTTCATTTAATAGCATAACTATATACTTAACATGTGTGCATTTGTACCAAAGTGGACAGATAAAGTCATGTGCATGAACATAATAGATTGCTCCTTAAATGTGGAAGAAATTATCTGAGAGCAGCTTTGTTCCATAGAGTCAGCCATTTTGCATCAGATATGGTCATCTGAAAATCACTTTCCCAAAATATTTTAGGACCTAATTTACCGACACAAAGTGATTCAATTAGTATTTTACATAATTTTGAAGCTACCTATTACTGGGCATTTTCTGATACTTTTAAAATTATAATGAACAGGTAATTCAGAATTTTTGTTGTTAAATTCATAGTACCAGTAATTTTGGTTTACTTATTGCAATTGTGTTTGATTTTCTATTTACCTCAGATTTCTGAAACTCGGACCTTTTGTGGGTTAATTCTTGTAACTGTTCAGTCCTTCCCTCTGTCTTCTGAAGAGTTCCCAAAGATTTTATCATAAAGAAGTTGATTTCTAATAGTTTGTTATACTTTTTCAAGTGGCAAGATTCAACAATACATATGCCTCATACTAGAGCTTTCAAAGCATCCCATAGCATAGTGATCAGCACGTCTTGTGGTTTCTTATAGTTCACAATTGCCATTGTTATTTTTTTCTGCAGTTTCTTTCTGCATAGTACAGCTGGGTTCAATGACCATAACAAGAGCTTAGAACCTGTCCCCAAAAATGAAATGTTGCTTGGAGTGGCATTCAATGGGATGCTGTTAAGGATCTAGTTTGTGTACTGGAAACTAATATATAATCTATCCTTGTGTAGAATTCATAATGTTTGGAAAAGTAAGGATAACCTTTCTCACCTGGATATAGTTCTGCCCAGATATCTATCAAATTGAAGGGTTGTTATAGTGAAGCATGATGTAGAGCTTTATTAGCAGTACTGTTCAAGGCACATACAATTATTTTAAGGTTGCTGTCAAGCAGGATCTCACCCTCCTTGAAGACAAATAGTTTTGGCAATGTATCCTGAAGAAATGTGTTGTGTGTTTAGATTATATATGCATCTCATTGATAATTTAATATTGCCAATAGACTCCATTACAAAAAAAAAACCCTGCCATTTAGTTCTTTTAGCTCTCATTTGGCGTAAGAGCCTTCTCAAAGATTGTAGTATTTTTGATCCACAATCGGATGTACTCTGGTAATGGCAAGCTTGTGTTGCCAGCTAATGCTTTACACACTAGGTCAAGCAAAAGGAACAGCAGGATGAACCACCAAATGGTGGCTTCATTTTGCCTGTTTTACATCTGGCTTAAACACAGCCGCCGCCACCACCACCATTGCTGCCAAGACAGCAACTGCAGAAGCAGCTGCTGCCGCTGCATCAGCAGCTTCTGCTGCCGCAGCAACAGCTCTCCTTTCATTGGAAATTTATCCATGGGGAGAAGCAGTGATGGGGATCAAAAAAAATTACTACCACACTGTGGGCAGGGCTAACTCTCTGGGCATGGCCAAATCTCTGGGTGTGGCCAAACCTCTGGGCATGTGACTTGCTGGTGGTGGCCATGTGACTGGGTGGGTGATCTAGTCATGCCTGCCAGATGGCCATGAAAATGTATAAGCATTGAGCATCAGAGTCCTAACTACAGTACTTGTGTGGCATGCCTAGAATGAAATCCTATGTGCTTTTTAATAATCAAATGAAATACAGTACCAGCAATTTCAATAAATTAGAGCCAGAGACAGCAATGCTACTTAGTTCCTAAACCATAACTTTTTTTAATAGCACAACTGAAGAATACAGGGCAAATGAACAAAGAAAAATACAGAAAAGCTGCAGACAAATATCACAGTACAAGGAAGATAAATGGCAGGGAAGCTCCCTAAATTTCATAAAATAAAAAACATGTCCTTTTGTGACACCAGGGTTTCTGACAGTGTAGAGAAACGCACTGGATCATATGCTGAACACTTATTTAACTTATATAAAAAGACTCAGCAGAGGTCCAGCAAGAGGCATATTGTGGCCAAGGTTTCAAGCATTAAAATTATCTAGAAACAGGAAGAGAACACTAGCCTTGTGCTTAATATACACAGCTTAAGTGTGGGGGCAGGGGGGCGAGGGCAGAGATATATACTCATGTGAAAAATTAAAAGAGGCACTCACACACATACTAAGAGCACCCATGTAATTTGCTTAACCAACACACACACATGCACACACAAACAATGCCTTGTCCATGAGGCTGGAGGAAGCATGGAAAAAACTCACTTCAAGAGGGGTGGGGGCTGCTCCACATTTCATGCATAGGCAAAAGAATAAGGAAGCAAGTTTCAAAATGAGGGTTTTTAAAGAGAAAAATGATTGGCAAAGAACTGTAAATAATTAAGGAGACATGGGAGAGGAGGAACAGAGGCCACCATTATCCCTGGGTGTCACATGATGACATCCAGCAGGAGGAGTCGAGAAGAACAGATTTAACCTGGTTTTACTCTGCTTTAAGGAAATTGTATATTCCCCGCCTCTCCCCTTCATTTACTTTCATGTAAGAGTTGGATGGGCCCCCACTAACATTAAAATAAAGGTAAAGGTTGCCCTGCTTTGCTTAAAAAGTCAGTTGTGTCTGACTCTAGGGTTCAGTACTCATCTCTGCTTATAGCTAAAGAGGCAGCGCTGTCTGCGCATACCTGTCAACCCGCGGCTCCAGAAAAACGGGACCTGCGCACATTGCTTGTGTGCAGGTCGCTTTCCACGCATGCGTGGAAGGGTTTTACCCCTTCCACGCATGCGTGGAAGTGCTACGCCACTTGCGCAGCCCCTACGCAAGTGGCGTAGCGCTTCTGCGCATGCGTGGAAGGGGTAAAACTTTTCCACACATGCGCGGAAGCACTACGCCTCTTGTGTAGGGGCTGCACAAGTGGCGTAGCACTTCCGTGCATGCATGGAAAGCGTTTCCCCTACTGTCAAATTACGGGGTTTTGGCAGTACGGGGCGGGTTATGACATCAATGGACGTCAAATTACGGGGTTTTCCCGGCCAAATCGGGATGGTTGTTCAGTGTATGGGACCAAAGACAACAGAACAGCCGAAGGGTTGGCTTAACACAGGTTTATTGCATGAAGATCCGTTGGAGCATGGGGGTAATGGTGGTGGTACATCTCATTATATACTGAGGACTATACATTTGAATCTTGCAGCACGGTAGCTCATTGGCTACTGCCGGCGTGGCCTCGCCCAGGCACGCCTTACTCTCGCAGTTGTATCTTCTTCCTGCTGAATGCGAGTATCTTCATTCTGCTGAATGCGAGTATCTTCATTCTGCTGAATGCGGAGGCATTTCCCCCGGCTGTCCGTGATTGAGCAATGTGAACCATGTGAGGCTGAACGCTCGCAGCTGCCCCAAGGGGTTGCTTGCTCGCGTTCCTTTCAGCTGAGATACATTGTAATTGTGATGGATACATTTATATCTTGATAGCTTTACAGTACATTGATATGCATACATAACACCCCTCCCCCCTAGGATGGGACGAAGTCCCGCAACCATTGTGGCTTGCCGCACGTGCGCTTGGGGCGTGCTTGCGCCTGACCTAGTACCGGAGAGCCTGTGATCCCTGACTCCGTGGGAGCTTGTCCTGCTACGGGAAATGGGGATTCGTTAGTGGCTCTGTGGGGCGTCCGTGCCTGCCTTGCGCTGGGGGATGGAAATTGAATGAACAGCTGGGACGTGAACCCTTGCCTGTTGCTCTCGGACCCCGGGGACCCTCCTATTGTGAACCGCGGGACCGATAAGGATGCCCTTGTGGTTCTGCTGCCTTCTGTTCCCCGCTCGGGGGACCTTGAGACTGTGGTGGGTGGACTCGCCGTTACCTCCTGTCTTGGTGGTGTCGGTCTCCGGGAAATTGGTGCTATGTTGCATTCTAACTCACAGGGGCTACTGGGACTGGAAGTACCAGGGGCTGAACTAAAACCCCTCTTTTCGCTAGGACGGGTGGGGGACCACTCCGCTAACTCCCCCTGGTACTGTAAATCAAGGTCTAAACTTCTTGGGGAATCTGTGTTTTGGGAATGCTTCCGGGGGCTGTGTGTGAGATCGGGGCTCTTCCTTTCTGCCGCAAACTCCCGCAAAAGATCTCTGAGGATCGATTCCCTTTCCTCCCCCCTTGGTGGGGACCCATGTCCCCCTTTTCTCCCCCTTGGGTTAAGCGGGTGGGGGAGTACCCTAACGCTGATTCGTGGCTTTTTCCGTCCTCGTCCTGTTCTCCGGGGACACTGCGCCTGAGTTGGTCCACGTGTCGCCTCCACAGGAGGCCTGTACTGGTCTCCACGCGGTATGAGACGGGGCCGGTTTGTTCTATTACGGTGCCCGGCACCCAGGCTGGCCCTGCGTCGGCGTAGTTCCTGCAATGCACCGGGGCGCCTACGCTGAAACTCTTTGCGGGTTCCACCCCTATGTTCCGCCCCGTGTCCTCTACTCTCGTGGGGTCTAGCTTGGAGATTACCGTGGCCAGCTTCCTGCGCATTAACAGCTCCGCGGGGGAGTACCCTGACGCCAATGGGGTGACCCTGTACCTTAGCAGGAATTGGCACAATTTCAGGTCGAGGTCTCCGGGGCCCATGCGCCGCAGCGCATCTTTTGTGGTGCGCACGAGGCGCTCTACTTGGCCGTTGGTGGCCGGGTGAAAGGGGGCGGAGGTGACGTGCCGAATGGTGTTGCGATCCATGAATGCCCCGAACTCGGCGGACGTGAAACAGCTAGCGTTATCGCTGACGAGGGTGTCGGGTAAACCGAACGTGGAAAAGACCCTCCGTAACTGTTTAATTGTAGTGGCCGAGGAGGTGCTCGAGACTGGAATGACCTCCAACCACTTGGAGAACGCGTCCACCACAAGGAGGAAAAGCGTTCCCCTGAATGGGCCAGCAAAGTCTACGTGTACCCGGGACCAGGGCCCCCTTGCTGCGTCCCACTCCCTATGTGGCAAGCGAGCCTCTTCTGGCCTGGAGCTTTGGCACGCTTCGCAAGTGCCGACCATGTGTTCGATGTCGGCGTCTAGCTGGGGCCACCAAAAGTAACTACGGGCTAGTGCCTTAGAGCGGACGATCCCCGGGTGGCTGACGTGCAGCAGTTTAAGCACCCTCGGCCGGAGCGACGTGGGGATCACTACCCGCTGTCCCCACAAAAGGCAACCCCTCTCTAGGGACAACTCTAGTTTCTTTTTGAAGAATGTGTCGAATTCCGCTGCTGGGGAAGACACGGGCCACCCTTTCTGTACCCAGGAGCAAACTGTAGCTAGCGTTTTGTCCTTGCCGGTCGCTTTGGCGATGTCGGCCGGTACTACTGGAGGGGAGTCTAGGACCTCTATCATTAAGACCTGGTGGTCCCCCTCTTCCTCGCCCACGTGGCAGCAATCCCGGGGAATGGGGGACCTCGACAGGGCGTCCGCATGGCTGATTTCCTTTCCGGGCCGGTATACCAACGTGTGCTGATACGCGTTGAGAAAAATGGCCCACCTGAGCATCCTCGGGGACAGGATTTGGGGTGTGGGCTTATCTGCGGTGAAAATGCCTAGCAAGGGCTTGTGGTCAGTCACTATGGTGAAGGGGCGGCCGTACACAAAATCATGAAATTTCTTGGTCCCCGCAATTATCGCTAGTGCTTCCCTGTCTGTCTGGGCATAGTTTCTCTCCGCTTGGGACAACGACCTAGAGTAGAACGCTATCGGGGCCTCCCTCCCGTTCTCCAGTACGTGGCATAACACCGCCCCCACCCCCACCGGGGATGCATCGCATATCAGGACCACTGGGCGTTTGGGATTGAAGTGGGTCAGTACCGCATCTGATGCCAGGAGTCGCTTCAGGTCATTGAAAGCCGTCTCCTGGTCGTCGCCCCACTTCCATGCCCCGTCCTTTTTTAACAATTTGTGTAGCGGTTCCGCCACTGCTGCCTTCCGCGGGAGGAAGGAGTGGTAAAAGTTGAGCAGTCCAAGGAACGACTGCAACTCGGGCTTGGAGGTGGGGCGGGGGGACTTCTTGATGGCGGCCACCTTGGATTGGGATGGCTTTATTCCCTCGGGAGTAACACGGAACCCTAGGAACTCCACCTCAGTTGCGAAGAAAACACATTTGTCTTTCCGCAACCGCAACCCCGCTTTTTCGAATATTGCCAGGACCTTTCCCAACCTTATTGCTAATTCGGCCCGGCTCCCCCCTGTAATCAACACGTCATCAAAGTAGGGTAACACCCCCTCTAACCCCTTCAGGAGGCGTTCCACGAGTGACTGGAAGATCCCGGGCGCCGAATTCACGCCGAATTGGAGGCGCGATACCTGGAACGCCCCTTTGTGGGTGACTATGGTCTGCGCAGCAGCTGCGGTGGGGGTCACCGGGAGTTGCTGGTAGGCTTGGGCCAGGTCGAGTTTAGCGAAACACCTCCCCCCGTGTAACCTGGCCAACAAGTGGCTGACTACCGGCACCGGATACGCATTAGGGCGGATCGCCTTATTGATGGTGCACTTGTAATCAGCGCATAAGAACATAAGAACATAACATAAGAACAGCCTTGCTGGAACAGGCCACAGCCCATCCAGTCCAGCATTCTGTCTCACACAGTGGCTCACCATTTCCTTCAGGGTATTCCCAAGGAGATGCCTTCACCTGCTTAGGATTCCCTGGAAATGGCATTGAGAGATATCCTGCCTATCTCTCCAACCCGGAGGTTGTCCTTAGGTAGCCATAATTATAGCCATTGATAGCCTTGTCCTCCATGAACTTGTCTAATCCTTTCTTAAAGCTGTCAAGACTGACAGCTGTCACCACTTCTTCTGGCAGGGAGTTCCATAGACCAGTAATCCTCTGGGTGAAAAAGTACTTTCTCTTATTTGTTTGAGAACTAGTACCCAAAAGTTTCATGGAGTGTCCCCTAGTTCTAGAGTTGTGCGATAGGGAAAACAGTTTTTCCTTATCCACTTTGTCCACACCGTGCATGATTTTATAAACTTCAATCAGGTCACCTCTTAGACGCCGTCGTTCAAGAGTGAAAAGGCCCAACCGTTGCAGCCTCAGATGGTAAGGAAGGTGTTCCAGTCCCCTAATCATTCTGGTTGCCCTCCTCTGTACTTTCTCCAACTCCATAATATCCTTCTGGAGGTATGGCGACCAGAACTGTACACAGTATTCCAGATGGGGCCTCACCATAGATTTATAAAGAGGCAAAATAACACTTGCTGACTTATTTTCTATACCCTTCCTAATGATCCCTAACATTGAGTTTGCTTTTTTCACTGCTGAGGCACACTGGGTTGACACCTTCATTGAGCTCTCCACCAGGACACCAAGGTCCCTTTCCTGGTTTGTCGCAGAGAGTTCAGACCCCATCAGTTTATAAATGTAATTGGGGTTCTTTGCCCCAACATGCATCACTCTGCACTTACTAATGTTGAAGCTCATTTGCCACTGTTTTGCCCACTCCCCCAGTGTCAAGAGATCCCTCTGGAGCTCCTCACAATCTCTCACAGTTTTCACTACCCTGTATAATTTAGTGTCGTCAGCAAATTTGGCTACCTTGCTTTTTACTCCTACCTCTAGATCATTTATGAAGAGGTTGAAAAGCAGGGGTCCCAGTACTGAACCTTGGGGGACCCCACTCTTTACTTCCCTCCACTTGGAGAAGTGTCCATTTAGTGCTACCCTCTGTTTCCTGTCCCTTAGCCAGTTGCTGATCCAGGACAAGACCTGTCCCTTTATTCCATGACTGGTAAGTTTATTCAAGAGCCTTTGGTGTGGGACCTTGTCAAAAGCCTTCTGAAAGTCCAGATAAACAATGTCAACTGGATCCCCCTTATCCACATGCTTGTTGACACTCTCAAAAAATTCCAACAGATTAGTGAGGCATGATTTGCCCTTGCAAAAGCCATGCTGGCTCTCCTTTAGCAGCGCCTCCTCTTCTATGTACCTATTAATTCTATCTTTTAGGATGGTTTCCATCACTTTACCTGGGACACATGTCAAACTGACAGGCCGGTAATTTCCTGGATCACCCCTGGATCCTTTTTTGAAAATTGGTGTTACATTCGCTACCTTCCAGTCATCAGGCACAAAGCCTGATTTGAGGGAAAGATTATATATTTTGGCTAGGATATCAGCAATTTCATCTTTAAGTTCCCTGAGAACTCGTGGATGGATGCCATCTGGTCCTGGGGATTTGTTAGTGTTTAGCTTAACAAGACATGCAAGGACCTCCTCCCTGGTTATTTCTATCTTGCTTAATTCTTCGGTTTCCCTCCCTACGAAGATAGGTTCTGTTTTGGGCATGTGGTCTCTATCTTCTTCAGTGAATACTGAAGCAAAGAATTCATTGAGTCTCTCTGCAATCTCTGTTTCCTCTTTAATAACCCCTTGCCTTCCATTGTCATCTAATGGTCCAATGGCCTTCCTAGTTGGGTTCTTACTTCTAATGTACTTAAAGAAGTCTTTGTTATTCCTCTGAGTATTTTTAGCTATACGCTCCTCAAAGTCTTGCTTTGCTTTCCTGATTGTTGCCTTGCATTTGTTCTGCCAGAATTTATGTTTCTGCCTGCTGTCCTCATTTGGACAAGCCTTCCATCTTCTAAATGAGCTTTTCTTGCTCTTGATCATTTCCCGAACAGCTCCTGTAAGCCACATTGGAGTCCTCTTGGACCTGGCAGTGCCCTTTTTCCTTTTGGGTATGCATTCCAATTGGGCCTCTGTTATTGTTTTTGTAAACAGCCTCCATGCCACTTGGAGTGTTTGGACTCTCTCAATTTTCCCTTTCAGTTTCTTTTTTACTAGTTTCCTCATCTTTGGGAAATTTCCTTTTTGAAAATTTAAGGTCTCTGTGTTAGATTTTATCAGTGACTTGCGGTCTATGATCAAGTTAAACATAATTGAGTTGTGGTCACTGTTCCCTATTGGATCAGTCACATTAACATCTTGCACCAGATCCTGAGTATTACTCAGGATCAAGTCAAGGATTCTTGTACCTCTAGTTGGGTCTTCAACCATCTGTCCCAGGGAACAATCATTGAGCATATCTAGGAACTTTATCTCTTTATCATGTGCTGAACAACAGTTCACCCAGTCTATGTGAGGGTAATTGAAGTCCCCCATTATAACCAGGCTTCCCTTCCTGGATGCCTCCTTTACAACATTCTCCAACTGCCAGTCTCCCTCAAGAGTTTGGGTCGGAGGCCGATAGTATATGCCTACTGTTAGACCATCCTTGTGGCCTGGTACTCTTACCCACAGAGCTTCTAATGGTGACTCTAAATCACCTAGATATTCCAATTCATAAGATTTTATCACTTCTTTGACATACAAGGCTACACCACCTCCTGTTTGCCCCTTCCTATCCTTCCTGTACAGTTTGTAGCCTGGGATAACTGTATCCCATTGGTTATCATCCGTCCACCAGGTTTCAGTGATACCAATAATATCAATATTCTTATCTATTGCTAAGTATTCCAGCTCCCCTATTTTGTTCCGGAGGCTTCTGGCATTTGTATACAAGCATTTATATATGCTTTTCTGACACAGTCTTTTGTGTCCAGTTGCATTGTTAGACTGCCTCTTGCATCCTTCTGCTAGAATGCTAGTGACTAGCTCCTTGCTCTGCTCAGTAATTTTTGCATCCTCCTCACTACTCAAGTACACACTTTCCCGAACCGGATGCTGCCCAGCTCCTGTCGGCTTTCCCCCAGTTATCAGTTTAAAAGCTGCTCTGCAGCCTTTTTGATGTTGAGTGCCAGCAATCTGGTCCCATCATGGTTTAAATGCAACCCATCCCTCCTGAACAGATTTGGCTTGTCCCAAAATGTTCTCCAGTTCCTGACAAATCTGAAGCCCTCCTCTCGACACCACCGCCTCATCCACGCATTGAGGCTTCTGAGCTCTGCCTGCCTGGTAGGTCCTGCGCGAGGGACAGGCAGCACTTCTGAAAATGCTACCTTGGAAGTCCGGGACTTCAATCTTCTTCCTAACAACCTAAATTTGGCTTCCAGGACAGACCGCTTGGCCTTCCCAACATCATTAGTACCAACGTGTACCATGACAACTGGCTCGTTCCCAGTTCTCTCTAACAATCTATCTAGATTTCTTGTGATGTCTGCAACTTTTGCACCTGGCAGGCAAGTCACCATACGGTTATCATGTGCATCACAAATCCATTTCTCTGTATTTCTAATTATTGAATCGCCTAGTACAAGGAGCCTCTCTCCTGCAATCTGTTCATCTACATGCACCTCATCAACCATATTAAGGGAGAGAAACTCAGTTTGTTCCTGTTGTTTATCTTCCTGGATCTCATCAAGTGTGATGAAGGAGAGATCATCAGGTGGAACCAGTTGTTCCTCTGTGTGTTCCTCATCAGGTGTGATAAGGGAAAGAGCCTCAAATTTATTCTGTAATTTCAGACTCTCAGAGTGATCCCCTACTCTTCTCCTCCTTTCAGTCACATTCCTCCAACCATCTCCCTCCTGAGTTAGTGAAGGGCCTTCTCCCTCAGAACTGTGCCCTGTCTCTTCTTTGTCCAGCATAGTCTGCTCCGCTCTGTCCAAGAACAGCTCAAGCTCCTTAATTTGTTGGTGGTTAGATATGCGGGCCTCTAGCTGCTGGACCTTCTCTTCTAGTAGTGCAACCAGCTTGCACTTGCTGCAAGTGTAGTTGTCCATGTGCTTTGGCAAGAACACAAACATGGCACAAGAATTGCAGGTAACTACAGCTGTTCCCTCAGAATCCATTTTAACAAGTGCAGTATTCTGGGCCTCAAAAATGTACACGTTTACTACCTTTCTACCTAGTAAGACTATATTCTTCCTTTGTTACTAGTTTGCAATCTAAAGCAGCTCTACTCCAACTGCAAAACTTACCAGTGCTCACTTCCTTTGTTTGGCTCTCCTCAGCAGCAGCTCTGCTTAAGAGCACATGCAGAGTCAAAATGGCTGACCCTGAAAGAGCTCAGAGCTTTTAAAGGCTAGTGTGGCTCCGCCCCTATGAGTCACAGTTCAGGGAAGGGCCTGGTGTGGCCCTGCCCCCCTGCTTCTGGAAGCTTCAAACTGCTTCCTCTGTTTGAACAGAGGTGGCTCTCAGCAGTTTCAATTATCAATTTAAATTAGTAGAGGCCTCTAAAGCAGCTCTACTCCAACTGCAAAACTTACCAGTGCTCACTTCCTTTGTTTGGCTCTCCTCAGCAGCAGCTCTGCTTAAGAGCACATGCAGAGTCAAAATGGCTGACCCTGAAAGAGCTCAGAGCTTTTAAAGTCTAGTGTGGCTCCGCCCCTATGAGTCACAGTTCAGGGAAGGGCCTGGTGTTGCCCTGCCCCCCTGCTTCTGGAAGCTTCAAACTGCTTCCTCTGTTTGAACAGAGGTGGCTCTCAGCAGTTTCAATTATCAATTTAAATTAGTAGAGGCCTCTAAAGCAGCTCTACTCCAACTGCAAAACTTACCAGTGCTCACTTCCTTTGTTTGGCTCTCCTCAGCAGCAGCTCTGCTTAAGAGCACATGCAGAGTCAAAAAAAAAAATATGCGGACCTCCCCGTTGGCCTTGAGCGCTGTTACAATTGGAGTTTCCCACTCCGCAGAATCAACAGGGACAAGAATCCCCTGGCCCACCAATTTGTCCAACTCTGCCTCTATTTTGTCCTTTAGTGCGAAGGGCACTCTGCGCGGTTTAAGTCTGATTGGACGTACTCCAGGGTCCAAGTCGAAAGTCACTGGGGGGCCCTTGAATTTCCCGAGCCCCTTTTTGAAAACCTCGGGGTGCGCGTCGCACACGCTCTGTATTGGATCAGTCCCGGCGGCGTGTACTCCCACGGCGTGCACCCCCCCAATGAACAACCCCAGGGGCTGGAACCATTGAGTCCCGAGGAGGCTGCATTTACCTCCCTTGAGGACGACTAGGGGAAGCGTTGCGGTGTGCTTTTTAAACTGGACCTGGAACTTCCCAACCCCCAACACTGGGATGCGGTTCCCTTGCACGTCCTTCAGTGTGGCTCTCAACGCTTTGAGCTTGGGCCGCACGCGGGGGGCGATTTTCATGAACTCTCCCTGGGAAATGATAGAGTATGAGGAACCCGAGTCCACCTCCATCCTAACAGGGGCCCCTTGGATTACTACCTCAACGAAGTAACGGGGGTGCTCCGTGGAAACGCTGCAAACCGGGGCGTCGTCCTCGCTGTCGTCGGAGATGCGCCCTACTCCGTCCCGGGTCCTCGTGGTCCGGGTGCCGTCCTTTGGCCTCGTGGTGCGGTCCTGCCTCGCCGAGCGGTCCGGGGAACTCCTCTTGGCCTCGCGCCGTTTCCGGCAGACCTTGGCGATGTGCCCGCGCCGGCCGCAGCTGTGGCACTCGGCCTTGCGGAATGGACATTTGGCGCGGGCGTGGGTGGCGCCGCAGCCGTCGCAGCGCCGGCCCTCTCTGTGGACCCGCCGGACGTCCTCGTCGTCGCCGCTCTCCGTGGACGAGTTCGAAACTCGCCGGGCCGTGCGCACCGAGCTCTCTGCCTTGGCGGGTTTCGGACGCCAGTCCTGAAGCTCTTGCACCCCGGCAGTCGTGGCCTCCGCGGCCTGTGCCGTGTCGAGGACTTGTTGCCACGTGGGAGGCGGCTCCTTTTTCATCAGCGCGCGCTGAGTCTCGGTATCCCTCAGACCGCAGAGCAGGCAGTCCCGGAGGGTGACTTCTGGGGTCTCCCACTTGCATGGGCCGGCGGCCAGCCACAGGGCCGCGGCGAACTCAGTGACCGATTCCCCGGGCGCCTGGACTCGCCTCCAGAACGCGCTCCGAGCGGGGAACATGGCTATCGCGGGCTGGAGGTGGGTGCGCAGCGCCGCCAGGAGCTCTGTGGCCTTGAAGTCGCTCACCCTCCTCGGCGCGATCAGGTCCACCAAGGTCCTCTTGGTCTCGTGTCCGAGCATGTGGACGAAGATGGCCCTCTTCTTGGCCTCATCTGAGACTTCGAGCTCCACTAGCGCTCCATTGAAGTCTATCTCAAACAGCTCCAAGTCTCCCGGCGTCCTGATCTCGTAGCCGGCGCATGTCTTGGTCCCGTGGGCAGCCATATCCCATCCTCGTCGCCAATTCAGTGTATGGGACCAAAGACAACAGAACAGCCGAAGGGTTGGCTTAACACAGGTTTATTGCATGAAGATCCGTTGGAGCATGGGGGTAATAGTGGTGGTACATCTCATTATATACTGAGGACTATACATTTGAATCTTGCAGCACGGTAGCTCATTGGCTACTGTCGGCGTGGCCTCGCCCTGGCACGCCTTACTCTCGCAGTTGTATCTTCTTCCTGCTGAATGCGAGTATCTTCATTCTGCTGAATGCGAGTATCTTCATTCTGCTGAATGCGGAGGCATTTCCCCCGGCTGTCCGTGATTGAGCAATGTGAACCATGTGAGGCTGAACGCTCGCCGCTGCCCCAAGGGGTTGCTTGCTCGCGTTCCTTTCAGCTGAGATACATTGTAATTGTGATGGATACATTTATATCTTGATAGCTTTACAGTACATTGATATGCATACATAACAGGTTGACAGGTATGTGTCTGCATCTGCAGACATTTCTGTGGTCATGTGGCAGGCATGACTAGACACCGGAGCACACGGAATGCTGTTACCTTCCCACCGAAGTGGTCTCTATTTAGCTACTTGCAATTTCTTGCTTTGGAACTGCTAGGTTGGCATGGGGACATCATGTTTAATTCGGTCCACAATGTAGACTGAGAAACCAAGATATATGACAAGTCAAAGCCTCCCCACTTCCCTTCCTCCCTCCGCCAGGGGATGGGGTTGTCGTCCTCTGGAAGCCCTGGGCTTTCCAGAGCCCCTAGCCCCAATTCTCACATAGGAGGAGGAAAAGATGGGGGGGGAAGCACACTTCACGTGCATGCACACCAGAGAAACTGCCTTGCCTTTGGCTTCCAACCAAGTAGCACCAGGCTGGGTTTTTTTTTCAAACCAAGGCACCCCTTAGTTTGAAAAAGGAAAAAAAAAACCAGCCTGTTGGTCCTCTTCTTGAATGCCAACAGCAAAGGCAAAGCAGCACTTGCTCCTCCTACCCACCCCAGCTCCTTTCCTCCTGTGTCTGGGTTGCCATCAGCTCAAGGTTGCCGGAGGAGGGAGAAGGGAAGGGGGAATACTGCCAGTGCTCTCGGCTTGGCTCTCCCTTCTTCCCTCTGGCCCCAAGTGCCCCACACACACCAAGCCCCTCAGCTGGCAATGGAGAAGGAGGAGATACGGAGGCAGAAGCCCAGGGGAGCACGGGAGCAGTTGCCCTGAAAGAGAAGACACAACAGGCTGGTTTTCCCCCCAAACCAAAGGGATACCTTCTGGGTGGGGAGGTGGCCAGGAGCCCAATATGGCTCCTCCTCATCCTCCTTGCCCCTGGCTCTGGCAGCAGTGGCTCCTTCTCTTGGCTCCTGGTCGTGCTGGAGTGCGGGGAGAGGAGGGGGAGGGGCCAGCCAATTTTGCTACTGGTGCAGGCGATCCGGGGTGATCCGGGTGATGCCCAACACTGGGGAGAAGGCAATCAGTACTGTATATGATTCAGAAGAAATTGTAGCTGAATGACAGAAGCTTAATCAAGTTTGTGCTGTAAGGAGGGAATGGGTCGCCTTTGTGATGGATTTCTTGCATCATTGATATGTCAGTGTCCTCTTGTTTTTATAATGTTCGTATTTGCCTTCATTTAATTGGGGATCCCATTCCATTGACACTAGATCAATGTTTCTTGAATTTACTTAAGAATAGCTGTACTTTGGATGCCTTAGAAAACCAATCAGAGGCCCAGATAGTTATGATGGAAAAATTTAGGACATGAAATATAATCTGTATCACTGGGAGAAAAAAAAACAATTTGTGACACACTAACAATGGCCAGAAAAAGTCCCCTTAAATTTTGTTTGAAACAGCTCTATATGCAGAGAGAGTTCAAGGCTGTCCTCCAAAGGGAAACAGCAATGAGAGGACAAAGCTTAGGGGAATGTATATTGAGCAAGAAGTAACATTATTTTTATGCACCACTAGCAACATCAATTAGTCTTGTTAGATCATCCTTTGCAAAATACTCAGAGGAGAAAGGAGTTAGAAGCACTTAAATCTAATCATTAGATAAAATTTTAATTAGATAAAATTCTCACAGAACTGACAGCCATGTACCTTTTTGCTGTGTGGTAGACAAAAATGGATTTGGCTTTCCTCTTCTCACTCTCAAATTGGGGCATCTCCTTTTGTTTTCCCAAAACCCAGTTCTTGTGTATGTAAATATATTGTTTGCTGTAACACTGTGTAATATTATTAGGATCAGTACGATCCTCCATTTTGTCTTCTTCTTCTTGGTCTTGAAGTATCGCAGGACTTGCGTTCCTGCCTTAACTATTGAATCATGTAAAGTCTTCACCCCGGTCCGATGACCTTCCAGTCACCCGACTCCTCTCCCGACCAGTCCTGTTGTTTCCTGCCTAAATGTATCCATTCCCGATTGTATATATTTAGTAGTGCTGCACCATTGTTCTCCATGTTCTGACTGCCTAATAAAGTTGTGTTTGGCCCTGTTATGCTGGCTGCTTCGCATTTTTACCAGAACATCAAACCAGTTCAAGACTATTGTGCTCCGTCTGAACTTCAAGACTGATTTCTCCAACAGATCTTTAATTTCTGTTTGAAGATGGTTAACATCAGCAACCCATTCTTACCCATTTTGTTTTATTCATTCAACTACCTCAAGCAAAAGTTATGTCGAGGTCCTTTTACTGACTTCTTCCCTACAATAGGACATTCAGCTCCACCCACTATGCCTCTCTTTTGCAAGCAGGGTTTTTTTGTTTCCAAAAATTGAGTCTAATGAAGCTTCTTTTATCCCTGTGGATTCCTGACTTAGTTACTTATAGTTAGAAGTTTCAGTCATCCCCCTTTGTTAATTTAACTATACAGATTTCAGTATTGAATTTCTGAAGATCAAGCAAAAGCAACCATTTTCTCCATGTCACCACAGCATCCCCTGGTCCTGAGCCTTTTGCTAAATTTTTCAGTTTCAATTCTCACCTGCTTGCTTTTTTGTAGTCTCAAGTTCTTTTCATCATAAATACAAAAGAAAAATGTAAAAGAAACTGACAGGTTTACTACAAGGGCTGTTTAGGACATTGTTCGAAGTTTTGTAGGTTTGGTGTATGCAAACCAAGACACAGGACACAGCCTCGGGCTGGGTTAACTCAGGTTTATTGCATCGTGGGCAGAGGGAACATGAGGTAATGGCGGATCGATAGCTCTTTATATACAGCAGTAACACATTTGAACGTGGTGCCATGGTAGCCCATTGGCTACTGTCTGCGTGACGTCATTGCAGGTCACGCCCTTCTTGTCCAGGTGTAGGTGGTGGCGGGAAAACTTCCCGCGCTGTTGCCTTTGATGAGTTTGGACCAAGAGAGCTTGGACGCTCACTGCTGCCAGCTGGTGGTCATTAGCTCGCGTCCTATTACAGGGTTTATATGATACAGCTGAAGGTTACATTGTTGCTATAGGCAAGGTTACATTGGCTCAGATACATTGTAAACCATGTGTACAATAAAACCATCAGAACACAACACCCCTCCCCCCTAGGACGAGACAAAGTCTCGAGCCCACACTTAAACACACTCCCCCCCTTTAGGAGACAAAGTCTCTCAGCCAAGATGGCTTATTTCGAACACGCTGGGGTCTCGATGCGGGCTGCCACTCCCCGGGTTTGCTACCTTCTCTTTGTCCCCTGGTTTCCTGTCCTGTAATATGAGAGGGAGACTCGTTAGTGACTTTCCGCGGCTCCGCGGCGTTGTTGGGAGGTATGCTCTTCCTAAGGGAGGAACCGGGGGCACTGGGGGCTAACGAAAAACCCCTCTTCTCGCTTGGATGGGTGGGGGAACACTCCTGAAAACCCCCCCGGCTCGCAAAATCAAACTCAAAATTACTATCGGGGGCAGCGGTCGCGAACTCCTCTCCCCCTTCCCCGGCCCCTGATAAAACTGGCGTATCAAAAGGATATGAGTCGGGGTCGCTGCTATCAAAATGATATGAGTCGGGGCCGCTGCTTCTGCTTCCTTCCCCCCTTGTTTGGGACTGTGGTCCATTGCTGTCTCCCCCTTGGGTTAAGCGGGTGGGGGAGGACCCTAACGCTGAATCCTGTTGCTGAGCTCCACAGACTGGCCCACTCACTCGGTGCCTCAGTTGGTCTGCGTGCCTCCTCCAGAGGAGGCCGGTGTTAGTCTCGACCCGGTACGATACTGGCCCCGTCTGTTCTACAACCTTCCCTGGTACCCAGGCCGGCCCTGCGCTGGAATAGTTCCTGCAGTGAACAGGGTCCCCGGCGGCGAAACCTTTCGAGACTGCCAACCCTATGTTCTTCCCTTTATCCTCGACCCTCGTCGGGTCTAGCCTGGACAGGATCGTGGTCAATTTTCGCCGCATCAAGAGCTCCGCCGGCGAGTAGCCTGACGCTAAAGGGGTCACCCTATACGCTAAAAGGAACTGGCATACCTGGTGATTCAGGTCCCCCGGGCCCATGCGCCGCAGCGCGTCCTTTGTTGTACGCACTAGGCGTTCCACTTGGCCATTCGTGGCCGGGTGAAACGGTGCGGATGTGACATGCCGAATGGCGTTTGCCTCCATGAATGCTCCGAACTCAGCGGAGGTGAAACAACTAGCGTTATCGCTGACTAAAGTGTCGGGTAAACCGAACGTGGAAAAGACTCTCCTTAGCCGGCTAATTGTCGTGGCGGAGGACGTGCTCTTTACTGGGATAACCTCCAGCCACTTGGAGAACGCATCTACCACTAGGAGAAACATGGTTCCTCGGAACGGGCCAGCGAAATCCACGTGCACCCTGGACCACGGCCCCCTTGCCGTGTCCCACTCCCTATGTGGCAGACGGGCCGCCTCAGGTCGGGATTCCTGGCAAGCCTCGCAAGTGCCGACCATGTGCTCAATGTCCGCGTCCAGCTGTGGCCACCAGAAGTAACTCCGGGCGAGCGCCTTTGAACGAACTATGCCCGGGTGGCTGACGTGCAGCAGCTCGAGCACCCTCGTCCGCAGGGGCGCAGGGACCACCACCCGTTGGCCCCACAGGAGGCACCCCCTCTCTAGGGACAACTCAAGCTTTTTCCTAAAGAATGGGTCGAACTCTGTACTCGGGGACGAAGCCGGCCACCCCTTCTGCACCCATGAACTAACTTTCTCCAGCGTCCTGTCCTTGCCTGTCGCCCTAGCAATGTCGGCTGGTACTATTGGGGGTGCGTCTAAAACCTCAATTAGCAACACCTGGCGGTCTCTTTCTGCTCTCGCCTTTTGGTCCGCCGACAAGGGCAGAGGGGATCTCGAGAGCGCATCAGCATGGCTGATCTCCTTTCCGGGCCTGTACTCCAACTCATGTTGGTACGCGTTGAGAAAAATAGCCCATCGCAGCATCCTCGGGGACAGGATCTGTGGCGTGGGCTTGCTTGCCGTGAAAATCCCTAACAGCGGCTTGTGATCGGTCACTATTTTGAACGGGCGGCCATACAAAAAATCGTGAAATTTTTTGGTCCCCGCTACTATTGCTAACGCTTCTCTGTCGGTTTGTGCGTAATTTCGCTCCGCTTGGGACAGGGACCTTGAGTAAAACGCTACCGGGGCCTCCCTTCCGTCCTCCAACACGTGGCAAAGCACCGCCCCCACCCCCACCGGGGATGCATCACAGACTAGGACCACTGGCCGTTTGGGGTCGAAGTGCGTCAGGATTGCCTCAGATGTTAGGAGTTGCTTTAGCTCCTTGAACGCCCTCTCGTGCTCGTCACCCCACATCCATGGTTCCTCCTTTTTAAGTAACCGATGGAGCGGTTCGGCCACGGACGCCTTCCGCGGGAGGAATGTATGGTAAAAATTGAGGAGCCCCAGGAAAGACTGCAGCTCGGTTTTGGATGTGGGGCGAGGGGCCTTTTTAATGGCTGCTACTTTGGATTTAGATGGCTTAATCCCCTCGGGTGTGATCCGGAATCCTAAAAACTCGACCTCGGTCTCGAAAAAAACACATTTGTCCTTCCTCAATCTCAGCCCCGCTTTCTCGAACACGGTCAGTACTTTGTCCAACCTTTTCGCCAGTTCAGCCTCACTCCCCCCTGTTATCAACACGTCATCAAAATAAGGCAACACCCCCTCCAGGCCCTTTAGGAGGCGTTCCACGAGCGATTGAAAAAGGCCGGGTGCCGAGTTCACGCCGAACTGTAACCGCGACACCTGGAACGCTCCCTTATGTGTGACTATCGTTTGTGCCGCGGCCGTGGCGGGGGTCACTGGAAGTTGCTGATAGGCTTGTGCCAAATCGAGTTTAGCGAAACACTTCCCCCCATTTAGTCTGGCCAGAAGGTGGCTGATCACTGGCACCGGGTATGCATTAGGGCGGATCGCCTTGTTAATTGTACACTTATAATCAGCGCAAATGCGCACCTCCCCGTTAGCCTTTAGGGCTGTTACAATTGGAGTTTCCCACTCCGCGGAATCAACAGGAATAAGAATCCCCTGGCCCACCAGTTTGTCCAGTTCCGCCTCTATCTTGTCCTTGAGTGCGAACGGCACCCTGCGTGGTTTGAGTCTTATCGGGCGGACCTCCGGGTCTATGTCGAAAGCTACAGGGGGTCCCTTGAACCTTCCGAGTCCTTTCTTAAAAACGTCGGGATGCGCATCGCAAACCGCTTGTATTGGGTCCCCCCCCCCACGGTATGCACTCCCCCTATGAACAAACCTAAGGGCTGAAACCACTGTGTCCCTAGGAGGCTACAGCTTCCCCCTTTGAGGACAACTAGGGGCAGTTCCGCAGAATGTCTCTTAAAATTGACCCGAAATTTCCCGACCCCCAACACCGGAATGCTGTTTCCCTGTACGTCCCGTAGTGTGGACCTCAACGCTTTAAGCTTGGGCCGCACGTGGGGGTCGATTTTCAGGAACTCTTTCTGGGGAATTATGGAATAGGAGGACCCCGAGTCAATTTCCATCTTAATAGGGGCCCCTTGTACTAATACCTCAACGAAGTAATGGGACTGTCCCGCGGACACGCTGAACACTGAGGCGTCGTCCTCGCTGCCGTCCGAGACGCGGCCCATGCCGTCCTGCTTCCTCGTGGTCTGGGCGCCATCTTTGGGCCTCGCTGGACGGTCCGGTCTGGCTGCGCGGTCTTGTGACTGCCTCCGGCCCTCTTTCCTCTTTCTGCACGCCTTGGCGATGTGCCCCCGACGGCCGCAGGTGTAACACTCGGCCTTCCTGAACGGGCATCTCGCGCACTCGTGGGCCGCTCCGCAACCCTCGCAGCGTCGACCACCCTTCCGGACCTTCTGGACCTCCTCGCCGTCGCTGCCTTCCGTAGACGACTTTGAGGCCCGTCGAGTCGCGTGCACCGACTGCCCAGTCTTCCCGTGCACCGAATTTTCCGCCTTGCCGGCTCTAGGACGCCACTCACGCCACTGGTGCATCTCGTCCACTCCGGCATTCGTGGACTCTGCGGCTTCCGCGGCCTCTATGACCTCTGCCAGTGTGGGTGGCGGCTCCTTATTCATCAAGCTGCGCTGTACCTCCTTGTCTTTCAGGCCGCACAACACGCCGTCCCTGAGGACCAACTCCAGGATATCGCCCCATTTACAGGGGGCGGCGGCTACCCTCATGGCGGCCACGAATGCCTCAACCGACTCATCCGGCGCTTGGACTCGCCTCCAAAACGCGCTCCGAGCGGGAAACATTGCCCTCGAGGGGCAGAACCGCTCTCGCAGCAGTTTCATGATGTCGCTCGCTTTAAAGTCGCTCACCTTCTTCGGAGCGATTATGCCCACCAGCGTCCGCTTGGTTTCCATTCCGAGCATTCTGGTGAGGATGGCCCTCTTCCTCTCCTCGTCTTCTCCTTTGACTCTGAGTTCCACCAGGGCCGCCTGGAAATCCATCTCAAGCAGCTCCCAGTCTTGCGGTTTGGTGATGTTGAAACCGCTCTGTGCCCTGGCTGTTCCGTGGGGATCCATTATCCCACCTTCGTCGCCAATTTGGTGTATGCAAACCAAGACACAGGACACAGCCTCGGGCTGGGTTAACTCAGGTTTATTGCATCATGGGCAGAGGGAACATGAGGTAATGGCGGATCGATAGCTCTTTATATACAGCAGTAACACATTTGAACGTGGTGCCATGGTAGCCCATTGGCTACTGTCTGCGTGACGTCATTGCAGGTCACGCCCTTCTTGTCCAGGTGTAGGTGGTGGCGGGAAAACTTCCCGCGCTGTTGCCTTTGATGAGTTTGGACCAAGAGAGCTTGGACGCTCACTGCTGCCAGCTGGTGGTCATTAGCTCGCGTCCTATTACAGGGTTTATATGATACAGCTGAAGGTTACATTGTTGCTATAGGCAAGGTTACATTGGCTCAGATACATTGTAAACCATGTGTACAATAAAACCATCAGAACACAACAGTAGGGATCAGTTGATGCCCTCATAAAGACAGTGATCAGATGATGTTTTTGTTATAGAGCACCAGTCCACCCTCCAGAGCTTTTCTGCTCACACCCTTCTGGCCCATCAAGATGCTTCTACTTTACTGGGCTGGTTCAGTTCCAGTGTGTGTGTGATTGGTTGAAGCAATCCAAATCAATTCTCCCTCTGATTCTAAACTGTTAAGTCCACTTTCTCCTTTCCCCTTGGTCCTCTCACTTGCAACTGAAGGCAGATGTAAGGTTAGGAGAATTGGAATGGCTTGTGCCACAAGGCAAACACAGGGTATAGCTTAGGGTTTTCAAAAAATCAGAACAGAGAGAGAGCATTCTCAACCTATGGCCCTTGGACCAGACCCGGCCCATGGTTCCATTCCATCGTGTCCATGCCCTCATTCCTGCCACCCCACCCGTCATGCATTGACCTTCACACTTTCCCTCAGCTTGCTTGCCAGAGCAGGGCCATTGCTTCTGCACTTTGGCTAGACACAACACAGCCTAGCAACACCAGGAGGGGGGGAAAGTGAGGGCACTCATGTGGCACTCATGGCAGTAATGTGGCCCTCAGGTGCCGCTCATTCCTCTCCGGCTGGCCGCCGGTTGAACCACAGTGGTCTTGGCGGCGTTGGCAGGGTGTGGCTTTTAAGGGCACTGGAGTGACCCTCAGGTGCCGCTAATTCCCTTCCAGCTGGCTGCCAATCGAACTGTGCTGGGCTCGGCATTGGTGGGGAGCGGCTTTGGAGGGTGGTGAAGTGGCCCTCAGGTGCCACTCTTTCCCCTCTGGCCGGCTGCCGGTTGAACCACACTGGTCTCAGTGTCAGCGGGGAGCGGCTTTTGAGGGCAGTGGAGTGGCCCTCAGGTGCCGCTCATCCCCCTCTGGCTGGCCGCCAGCCGAACCGTGCTGGTCTTGGTGTTGGCGTTGGCGGGGAGTGGCTTTTGAGGGTGGTGGTGGAGTGGCCCTGAAGTGCCGCTCATTCCCCTCCGGCCGGCTGCCGGTCGAACCATGCTGTTCTCCACATTGGCACTTACACCCATTGCCACTCTCCTTCTTCCCCCTCCAAGAATGAATGACAGGTCTTATTTCCCCTCCTCCCCTCTCTCATCTTCCCCTGCTATAAGATCCATCTTGAAGGAGGTGATGTCCATGTTACTTTGTTAAATTTCTTGGTGTAGTATATGATATATATGATGTTTTGTAATTTGTGTCATGATATTCACTAGGGGTCACTTCCTGTCTCATGAAGCCATCATGCTTTCCAATAAGCAAGCCTCACATGAGGGCGTGTAACAGCATTAATGTCACCTAATTCAAGGAGCAGACCTCCCCATAAAGGTCTGATAGTGTAGACTTTCCATCTGAAAAAAGCGGGTCTGACATATAATAAAGACCCACCACAATTATCCCAATAAGTGGGTCTCCTATAAAGACCCATGGATACCAGCTCAGTTAAGGGTTTTGCCCTGTTTTCAGGAATGCCCAGGCTTGCCTAAGAAAAGGCAAGCTGAATAACTCAGAAGGGAGGGGGGGGGCTGGGAAATCAGGCTTGGCTCTTCTGCCCTGTGAGCTTGCTAAACCACAGGAATGCTGTGAGTTTGCAGAGCTTGCAAGAAAGCCAGGTGCATCTCTTCACTTACATGTTAGGAAGAACTCATGTTCTGCCTCCTATCAACATGTCCAGTAAGGGAACATGTTTGTTATATAAAACACTCTGTACATGCTAGCCTTTCTCACGTAGGCCAGCAAGATTTCTTTCTAGTCAGTAAGAACACTTTCCCATTGGGGGGGGGGCGACCCTAGAAGGTGCACAGCTAACTGTCAATCATACCTTTGACGCAAATCTCAATTACCATGGTTACCCAGGTATCCTATAAGGGAGAGAAGGAAGGAGAAAAAAAGGAGGAGGGAGAGTGAACATCTTTGAAAGGGTGAAACTTTGTCACTCAGGTCTTCAAGATGCCCATCTAGAGGGGGGCCTATGAGGGGTGCAGAAGCCCCAATCTCTTATTACTCAGACTGATTTTATATGTTTTTATTTTATTAGAAATGTGTTTTAAGTGTAGAAGTAGTTTAATAAAAATCATTGAAAAGGCATTTTAGCTGTCTGCCTGTCTGTGTGCTTATCTGGATGCCTGGGCACATAGCCGATAAGGAGAAAGCTTTGGCTGCACTCCCAGAAACACATATCTCTCGTTGAGAGAAATAGGAGCCGGCAAGGCTACAGCTCGGCCACTGGTGAGAAGATCAGTGGTGATGGAGGGAGGGGGCAGGTCGGAAGCCCTGTGAAAGGGAATTCTCAAACATGAGACCCCATCGGCCCACCGAACCCCTTCCCTCAACCCTGACAATTTGTACGATGCTTTGTAATTTGTATATTTTTTATCTCATTGCTTGTGGATTTTATTGTATGTGACGTTACTTTGTTAAATTGGTTTGTTGTTGAACCGATTTGAGTCACCCGCAGGGTTGAGAAAAGCGGTATACAAATTAAACTATAATAATAATAATAATAATAATAATAATAATAATAATAATAATAATAATAATAATAATAATAATAATAATAATAATAATAATAATAATAATAATAATAATAATAATAATAATAATAATAATAATAATAATAAAATACAGCTGTTATTGTTTAAGGCAAGGATTCTCAACCTGTGGCCCATGGGCTGAATGCAACCCACGATGCCATTTCATGTGGGCCCACCACCACCTGCACTGCACCCAGAAGTGCCATATGTGGTTCCTTTTTGATGTACAGGCTGCTCCCATCAGGCAGGCAGCACAAAATGGCTATCTGGCCCCAAAGCTGTCTGAGGAAGTGTGAGCAGACCCTTGGCTTTAAAAGGTTGAGAACCCCAGCTGAATCTGATTCTGAATATTGGCGATCTGCACCCTTGCTTTTTTAAAATGGTAAACCTTAAGCATATCTCCACAATAGAGGTAAAGCAGCCTGCTGTTCTTTCAGTGTCATAACTGACCTAGGTCAGGTGAAAGGAACTGTAGAATGAACTCACCAAAAGGTGCCTTCATTATGGCAGTTTCTGGCCTAGACACAGAAGAAGAAGTGTCATAACTCTATTCTATGCAATGATATGCAATTTGGGAAGAATGCCCTGCTAAGAGTATGAGCACCCCACAGGTAGAGCCAGGGTCCCCCAAGACAATTGATTTTGCTTGCACACAACTTTTATTAAGGGTTTAACATGTGTTTTGACATTTCCTTTTCCCATAAGCTCTGAGGGCTGAGTTTAATTCATTACTTCATTGGGCATCTTTTACTGATTCAGGGATCCATTTAGCACCATTGGGTTTCTTCCAAGCCCATGTCCTGGAAGGCAGGGGTAAGAGCAGTGGTGGGCTCCAAATTTTTTTTACTACCACACTGTGGGTGTGGTATGGTGGGCATGACCGGGGAAAAGCCCTGTGTTGCACCCAGATTAGGACTATTTTATTTCAAAACTTGGATGGGTGGGGCCAGCCAGAATTTCTGCTACCGGTTCTGGTGAACTGGTGCAAACCTGCTGATGCCCACCACTGGGTAAGAGGCAAGCCTCCAGCTGGGATTTGCCTCTCTCAACAAGGGTTTGGAGAAACAGCTGTAAGAAGGCAAACTCTTTCCTCAGATACAGCTCCTATTACACTTGCCTTTTGTGGTTGAAGTGGAATAGGAGCTGTATCTGAGGAAAGAAAGGGTAAAAATCCACTGTTGCTCTGCCAACTAAATGCAACTCTTTTCCTTCAGTGCAGAAGGCTTTCCAATCAGCAACATCATCTTTCCACAGCTCTACTTTATTCTCTTCAAATTCTTTTTTTCTTCAAGTGCCATATCTGATTCCAAATATAGGTGATCCTCATGGCAATCAACCTCACTGCCTCCATGCCAGCAAGAAGTGCCATGTGGTGGAGGAAGAGCAAAATGGCTGTCTGGCCCCTGAAGCTGTCTGAGGGAGTGTGACCCAGCCCCCAGCTTAAAAACGTTGCGAACTCTTGAGATAGAGAGAGAGGATGTGTGTATGTTGGGGAGAAAAAGTGCTCCTTCCTCTACAAACCTAGAAGCTCTGGGCTTGTCAACGTCTCTGGTCACCAGTGTGTTTTCCCTCTCAGCAGTGCTGGCCACTGGTCCCATCACTCCTTCTTTTCCTCCCACCCCATGTCTCTCTCCATGAATGTGTGTGTGCCAGCATGCACATACATTTTATTTTTGTATGATGGGGGAACTCGAGAAGTTATTATCCCCATTGCCTCCTCCCATTTTGCCATGATGTGTGCTCCCAAGACTGTTCTTAAAAAGCAACAGCCAAGGAGATGCTACAATAAACCAAGCCACAAGGAAGGCAATTGATTCAATTTGTTTTCTTCGTTGTTTTAAATAGTCTTCTTTTTAAATTAAACTGATCCAACGCACCTGTTATCTAATATTTTTTAGAACACTTTGTATTTTGTAAAGTATTATCACATATGCTAGCCCTCCATCTAAACGTACAGAGAAGGGTGATTTTGGCTGTGAGATTTCCCCCACTTCCCCTGTCCTCTTCCAAGCAGGGGAAGTAATTAATGTGCCAATATCATGAAGCGGCTTGCTTATAAAGTCACTATGATACTGCCTTTGTTTTAATTAAGCCAATCACTGCAGCCTAATCAAACATGACCATTCAAACAGAAATGGTAGAAGCCATATCTGTATCCATTACAAAACAGCCAACACTAGTTTGCTCCAAGTTCCTAATGTAGCTACACCCTGAGATGAAATACTTATTCGCCCATTTAAAAAAAAAACCTCCTTATCTAGCTAGACTGTGGAGAATGTCTCATATGGATCCTGATTTTGACTCCAGTAGCAAATGCAAGATTCGTGCAAGATGCAAAACTGATGCTAGATGCAAGAGAGCAAAGTTGTGCATAGATAAGGATGTGTAAGAAACAATGTATTATGCTAATTTCAATAACAAGATTTATTCAACCTGCATGACAACATATGCAGTTTGTGATTATAAATCCATAAATTTCAAGACATGCAGTACATTCCCAAAGAGGGAGGAAATGCACTGACAATAGGCATTGACAAAAACTGAAAAACATGGACACAAACCGTATCCAGCCCGTGTAACAATCTAAAATGTATCATATATAAACACACTTAAGTAAAAGAAAACATATGCCTAACATTCTACACATTTTAAAATGTGTGCAGAAAAGTATGGAATATTGTTCTGCAAAAATAAAAATCTACACAGAACTAGCATGCAATAGCATTTGTAGGCAGGCAAAGGAAGAGATCTATAGAATGGACAACCTCTCTATTTTTAGTATGCTACAAAGTACCCACCAGGCATCAAATATCCCTGCTGCCACTGTTCTACTAAATATCTGAGTTGCAACAGGTCTCAATGGGAAGATTTCCAGCCTGGCAATGGCTGCAAAAGCAACCAGTAGCTGGTGCGTCAACCAGCAGGGATTTCTCACTTGTACTATGACTGTTGTGTCATGCAGTTTCAGGCTACCAGTGATAGACACAAGAGTATGAGGAAAGCAATTTAAATGCCTGTCCCTAGTCCTCAGGTGTTCCTGCTGTGTATTGCCATCCTGCTATTGAATCACTGCTACAGGAGGTCTCAGAGGAAATATCTCTGGCCTGTAAACAGCTGTTGTTCATCCCTTAGTGAGCACTGAATCATTTCAAATATGCTTGAATCTGGTTTACAGGGTAAGCAGAGCTGCTTTCCTGTCTATAACACTCAATTCAAGCTGTGATGAATATGGTTTTCCTTAGTTCAGAATCCTGACTATTTTGTTAAATGCTCTTTAAACTGTTCTATTTAATATATGATTTTCTGAAATTAAAAAAGCTGGTTAAATTCACTGAGAAGGTGTAGCTACTGTTGCCATTTCAAAAAGAAAGAACTTCCTCAGGATTGCACACATCACAAGAAATGTAACTGACAACTAGCAGAAGTATACAACCTCCATTTGAGTGAACAGTTGAATAGTGCAAATTGTGTTCACTGCTTACACCAAAATTGGTTTTAAAGAGAGAAAGATGAACTAACCAAGAAACTTGTTTTTAAATGTCCTGCAGTATCCAAAATTTAACAGTAGAATGGCACATTGAGTTCCCATCCAACATGTATTAAGTGTTCTAAACAGCAGTGCAGACTGCTTTCTCTCTTCTTGGTAAGCCGGGCACATAGTTCATACGCATTTCTAGTCATTCATTCATTCATTTTTGGGTAGCTGAAATGCTCAGTGAGCTGAACTACATGGCTGCAGAGCCAGGGATTTGTCTTCAGTTTCCCTTGTGCCTCCCAGGAAAAGAAAGCCAGTTTGTGTAGCTTTGGGCAGCCTACACAGTCTCAGAGTATCATCACAAGAAGAGACTGATAAATCATCTCTGAGTATTTTATACTGTGGAAGCCCCAGCAAAGTATGTACTTGACAACATGTAACGATCCCATTACTCAAGAGTAAAACCTCAGTCTACACATAGGTGGGACCACACCTGAATCCAGGATTTTGAGCTTGTCTTTTCACGTCCCCTGATCTAAATCTAGGATGTAAGTAAGGTAGCACATAGCTAAGAAAACACTCCAGTCATCTTCTTGTCTTTTAAAAGTATATTGTAGCAAAAGTAGTTTACAGATTAAGTAAGCAAATGAAACAATCTTAGTTCAGAAAGCAATTAAATCAATGAAAGCCTATCTAATGGGAAAAGCCCTGGGGGGCCCTCTTAGCTTAAAAGCCCTTACATGACTTACACAGCATTGAACACCAAACCAAGAGCAAGTCCTACCCATTCCCTCTGGTTTTTATCTACTCAACATGTTCCACCTTCTTGCCATTCCCCTAAGGGAATCTAGCAAGTGACTACACGGTATCACATTCCTATCACAAATTAGGTTTCAATTCTCCAAGAACACGAGGGTTTGATTGTTTTGACTACTGAGCAAGTTCTGCCCAGTGATAGCTCATATGACATCTCTTCAGTGAAGGACACAGAATTCTTCATTACAGATTCACAAGACATGCAGCTCATAGTACGCTCATGAAGCCATTTGTTGTTCATTTCTTAGTGAGCAGTGAACAATTTCAATGTGCTTGAATCTGGTTTACAGTAAACACAGCTTGAATGACTTGTGCTTGCATTGGAAACTGGCTTAATATTTGGTCCATCTCATGTTCTCCCTACTAGCCTGCTTAAATGTCTACTTTTCAGTGGGTGAACAAAGGATGACAAAAAAGATTGTATACTTGCCTGACTGGCATCAGCAAGTCTGACTGGTACTGTTTCCTCAAATACTGGAGCCGACCAATGGTAATGGCATTTCTGGCACTTGCACAAATCACCAACAGGATTCTGGATTTTTTAAAAGTGGTAGCCATGTTAGTTTGGCAAACATATAAAGAGTAAACAATATAAAAGACAAAACAATTGTAGCATCTTAAAGACCAACTCCTGTATTTTAATGTTAGCTTTCGTGGATCAAGTCCACTTGGTCAGACATAAGAGTCAGACTTCATGGCATTAATTTATACACATCAGGTACAGAGGTACACAATGACTAGTTAGTATAATAGATGTTTACAAATCAGTGTGACTTTTTACAACCAATCATAACAGAAAATTCCTGCTTGGGGTTCAGATTTATTACTGTGAAGTTTGGTTCTGTGGAATTGTAAGTGGCTAGTAGATGCAAAATATTTTTTTTAAGATTCCGGATGCTGCTGGAGTCCTTTGTGTTTAGGTGTGTAATGGAGCCTCAGTTCCTGTGTTATCAACTGTGGGGGATGGAGTGGCCTGCTAGCCTCATTCTGTTGAGTCCTCTCTACTATGAAAGCCTGCAGCACAGCTGAGATTGGCATCAGCCTCAATAATATCCCACACAACATGCTGTGTCTCAGAATGTGATCAGAAATATTCAGTGCCTAAACAGTGAGTCTCCTCCACCTTTTACTGAAAATAAGCCTATGATGATTGTTGTGACAGAACAAGCAGGCCACATTGTTTCTTCAGCATCTATTCAGAAGAGTCCCTCATTTCACTTATGCTCATCAGAAATAAGGGGTGTGATACCCATTAAAATATTCATAAAACTGTTCTTGATGTGATTCTCAGTTCTCTTTCCTCAGTCACATACTTATAGCAAGGTATGTTTTTATACTTTTAATTTCCCTATTGAATAAACTCAAAAAGCATAGGTGAATGAAACCATTTTTGTCCCTGATTGGGGAGTAGATTTTATACATATAACAGCATTAGTCTAATTTTCTCACAGTTATGCACAGAGGCAGAATGCTAATATATTTAGAAAGCTGAATTGGTTACTTAGCATTTAGACTGGCATAAAACATTAATACTAGTGCTGATGCATGAAGATTTCAAATTAACAGAAATAAGCCACATATTTAGTCTGTTGAAGAAAACCAATCTGAGAAACTGAAGCAACTCAGTATTATATGCTATAGCACAACAACATTGCATCTGACAGCCTTCATATAACATAGGCCAAAGCATTAATCCACTTGTCTTTTCTGTTTCTTATCACGTTACATTGTTACATTTGCCTCTTTTTTATTAATTGAAAAGTTAAAGGGGAATCCCTGAGTAGTATCTTGCAAATGCAATAAAGAAAACAAGGAATAATTTAGAGTAACTCATTTATCTTCTTTCATACTATGCTTTATTTAAACAGCAAATCTGTTAAACTAATTTCATGCAAATAAAATGTAATCAAGCACAAATTGCATCAGAACATAGTGATACTCTATCTCCATGGACCAACTGATTTAGTTTTAACACATGGGATTATCCTTTTCTCCCATTTCTAAAAGGCACTTCACTGAGATAGTCTGGAGTTAAGGAAAAGTTGCTAGCCCAGAACAGCATTATACACAGGGTTGTGTATCATGATGACCCTACTAGAGTTTTCAAGGTAGGTAAGAAACACACACACACACACACTTAAAAATATTTTCCATGGCCAAGTGGAAATTCAAATTCAAGTCTCCTGACTTCTAGTCCATCACTCTATATGTTACACTTGGTGGAAAGCTGACTGCAGGATTACACTGGTCTAAGTCAATGATGGCAAACCTATGGCACACATGCCAGAGGGCATTCACAGTCCACTCTGTGTGCACATGCACCGTCCTATACATCTATGTGCGAGCATGCATGCTTTCATATGCCCAAGGAGGCAGAGGAGGTGGTGGAACAGTGCATGACAATGGCACACCTGGCACACCTGGAGTGCTGCACACACACACACATGAGATCTCCTCCTCGTCCTTGGGTACTCAATTTCTAAAATGTTTGCCATCACTGATCTAAGTTAACACTCAAAATTCGGACTCAAAAGAAACTAATGTGTTTGTTGGAGAAAATTGACCAGTTCACAACCAAGTGAGTCTCCTGTGATCGTACCATAAAGAAAAGCCTTCCATAAATAAGATCTTCCATAAAGAAAAGCCTTCCAGACTGTCAATTCATGAATAGACATAGAAACCTTATGACCATTCAGATGTTGTTGTTGAATTGTCCTATAACACTTCCCAAGTCCAAGAACTGCTGAAAGGCCATACAATTTCTGCCTTAAAGGAAGAAGAGAAAGAGAGGCTGCAGGGGATGGTGTCTAAAATGAAGTTGTAAATGGGAATGGAAATCAGGGGCATAAAGATGATTTCCTGAAGCTAGCCATTGTTTGCAGTGGTCCACAGTCTCTCTTCACTAAAATGGTGTGTGTGTCTGTGTGTGTGTGTGTGTGTGAGTGAGTGAGAGAGAGAGAGAGCAAGTTTTGCTGATTGTGTGCCATCTTGTTATGCAGAGAAGCACCTGTTGAGACCACAAAACAACTTTTCATTGCCCTGGAATATACAGAGGAAAGGCTTCCAGTCTTCTCTGAGAGAAGGCATTAATGCAAATTAGCATTCCAAAAGGATCTCCTGCAGCTGTCATCATAAAAAGAAACTGATTAGTGGTTTGGACAGTGTTAACTCTGTAAATTATCAAACAAAATTCTGCCGAAGCATCCATTTGTGTATATGAAAATTACAATTTGAACATCACACTTAGAGCACATTAATCAACTTCATTCTTTGTTTTTATGGGTAATGAGGCTTTGCAGAAAGGTAAACAGCTTTCTAAATAAAGTTGCTTTGGCAAAATGGATTAAATGCATTCATGCTGCTTCCTTTTTTTCTTTTTAAATTATAATTCGGTGACAGGTGGCATAGCACAGCTACACTGCAGTTTCATGAAATGCAACCTCAATAAATACAGGAATAAGTGTAGTCCATGTTCATTCCCTTGCCTTCTCTTTATTAATTTTACTGCCTTGAAATTGTGGAAACATGAGATGCTGCAGACTTCCTAATGACTTATTGGCATCTTTTGTCTTAACTATTCTCTTCTAAGGCTTTTTATAGCATTGATTGTCAAAAGAGCATCCTTCACCTGACTTCAGCTGTGAGGCATCTGTATGAAGAGACTCTACTGAGGGGACACTCGCTTTTGGGAACCTTGACACCAGAATTTGCCTCAGTTACAACTGACAGAGAGAAGAAAAGCAAGAGAAAGTATTTTAAACACTGGTCTCACTGACAGTTTGTCTTCATCGCTTGGCTACTATTTCAATACATTCTTATTTCTTTAGAATTCTTGGTGAATTATCTGCCTGTTTGGAACTTAAGGTTTTGACAGAATAAGAAGAGAAACTAGGATATGGAGAGTAAAAGTGTACAAGATTTCTTAAATTAAAAGAAAGCAAGGGTGTGAGCATGAACTGTTACCATATGTGGCATATTGTAAAATGAACATATATGAACACATTTGTAGTCCTTGTCTCAAGGAGCTTGTAATAAATTATAATAATGTAAGCATATAGCCAAGGGAGCACTAGTCATGAGATGAATATTTGAAATATGCAAATATATTGTTTCAGCCTGTAGCTGACAGAATTCCCTCAGCAGAATAGCTGTCAGAGGAGTATGGGAGATGTAATCCCAAAAGACAAATCTGTATGCCACTAATGAATATGTAGATCTGAAGTTTTTGATTCTGTATGTGCTCTTCAGCAGAGCTGCTGTTGAGGAGAGCCAAACAAGGAAAGTGAGCACTGGTAAGTTTTGGGCATGCTTGCACGTGGAGTAGAGCTGCTTTAGAGGCCTCCACTAATTTAAACTGATATTTTAAACTGCTAAGAGCCACTTCTATTTAAACAGAGGAAGCAGTTAGAAGTTTCCTGAAACAGGAAGCAGGGCAGCGGAGCCACACCAGGACCTTCCCTGAACTGTGACTCAGAGGGGCGGAGCCACACTAGCCTTTAAAAGCTCTGAGCTCTTTCAGGGTCAGCCTTTTTGATTCTGCATGTGCTCTTAAGTAGAGCTGCTGCTGAGGAAAACCAAACAAAGGAAGTGAGCACTGGTATGTTTTGGGTGTGCTTACAGTTGGAGTAGAGCTGCTTTAGAGGCCTGCGTGCCTAATGGCATGCGAGATTTCAAACAAAAAACAAAAGAAGAATGTATTCTTACTAGATAGAAAGGTAGTAAATGTATAAATTTTTGAGGACCAGAATACTGCACTTGTTAAAATGGATTCTGAGGAAGCAGCTGTAGTTACCTGCAACACTTGTGCCATGTTTGTGATCTTGCCAAAGCACATGGAGAACTACACTTGTAGCAAGTGCAAGCTGGTTGCACTAGTAGAAGATAAGGTCCAGCAGCTAGAGGCCTGCATATCTAACCATCAACAAATTAAGGAGCTTGAGCTGTTCTTGGACAGAGCGGAGCAGACTATCCTGGACAAAGAAGAAACAGGGCACAGTTCTGAGGAAGAAGTCATTTCACTAACTCAGGAGGTAGATGTTGGATCAGTCACATTAACATCTTGCACCAGTTCTTCGTGCACACCTACCAGGCAGGCAGAGCTCAGAAGCCTCAATGCATGGATGAGGTGTGGTGTCAAGAGGAGGGCTTCAGATTTGTCAGGAACTGGAAAACATTTTGGGACAAGCCAAATCTGTTCAGGAGGGATGGATTGCTCTTGAACCATGATGGGACCAGATTGCTGGCACTCAACATTAAAAAGGCTGCAGAGCAGCTTTTAAACTGATAACTGGGGGAAAGCCGACAGGAGCTGGGCAGCATCCAGTTTGGGAAAGTGTGTACTTGAGAAGTGAGGACGATGCAAAAATTACTGAGCAGAGCGAGTAGCTAGTCATCAGCACTCTAGCAGAAGGATGCAAGAGGCAGTCTAACAATGCAACTGGACTCAAAGGCTGTATCAGAAAAGCATATTTGAAGATGGAAGGCTTGTCTGAATGAGGACAGCTTGTATGCAAATGCCAGAAGCCTCTGGAACAAAATAGGGGAGCTGGAATACTTAGCAATAGATAAAAATAGATAAAAGATCTGGTGCAAGATGTTAATGTGACTGATCCAACAGGGAACAATGACCACAACTCAATTATGTTTAACTTGATCATAGACCGCAAGTCACTGATAAAATCTAACACAGAGACCTTTAATTTTCAAAAAGGAAATTTCCCCAAGATGAGGAAACTAGTAAAAAAGAAGCTGAAAGGGAAAATTGATAGAGTCCAAACACTCCAAGAGGCATGGAGGCTGTTTACAAAAACAATAACAGAGGCCCAATTGGAATGCATACCCAAAAGGAAAAAGGGCACTGCCAGGTCCAAGAGGACTCCGATGTGGCTTACAGGAGCTGTTCGTGAAGTGATCAAAAGCAAGAAAAGATGATTTAGAAGATGGAAGGCTTGTCTGAATGAGGACAGCAAGCAAAAACATAAATTCTGGCAGAACAAATGCAAGGCAACAATCAGGAAAGCAAAGCAAGACTTTGAGGAGTGTATAGCTAAAAACACTCAGAGAATTAACAAATACTTCTTTAAGTACATTAGAAGTAAGAACCCAACTAGGAAGGCCATTGGGTAGCACTAAATGGACACTTCTCCAAGTGGAGGAATTAAAGATTAGTGTCCCCCAAGGTTCAGTACTGGGACCCCTGCTTTTCAACCTCTTCATAAATGATCTAGAAGTAGGAGTAAATAGCAAGGTAGCCAAATTTGCTGATGACACTAAATTATACAGGGTAGTGTAAACTGTGAGAGATTGTGAGGAGCTCCAGAGGGATCTCTTGACATTGGAGGAGTGGGCAAAACAGTGGCAAATGAGCTTCAACATTAGTAAGTGCAGAGTGATGCATGTTGGGGCAAAAAAAGCCCAATTACATTTATAAACTTATGGGGTTTGAACTCTCTGCGACAAACCAGGAAATGGACCTTGGTGTCCTGGTGGACAGCTCAATGAAGGTGTCAACCCAGTGTGCCTCAGCAGTGAAAAAAGCAAACTCAATGCTAGGGATCATTAGAAAAGGTATAGGAAATAATTCAGCAAGTGTCATTTTGCCTCTTTTTAAATCTATGGTGAGGCCCCATCTGGAATACCTCGTACAGTTCTGGTCGCCATACCTCCAGAAAGATATTATGGAGCTGGAAAAAGTGCAGAGGAGGGTAACCAGAATGATTAGGGGACTTGAACATCTTCCTTACCATCTGAGGTTTCAACGGTTGGGCCTCTTCACTCTTGAACAACGGCGTATAAGAGGTGACCTGATTGAAGTTTATAAAATCATGCATGGTGTGGCAAAGTAGATAAGGAAAAACAGTTTTCCCTATCGCACAACACTAGAACTAGGGGGCACTCCATGAAATTTTTGGGTACTAGCTCTAAAACAAGAGAAAGTACTTTTTCACCCAGAGAATCACTGGTCTATGGAACTCCCTGCCAGAAGAAGTGGTGACACCTGTCAATCTTGACAGCTTTAAGAATGAAAGCGCGGCACCAAAATGGCCACCGCACTCTTTGCGGGGGGGCCCACCAGGACTCAGACATCCGGGTGAGTTAGGGGGCGTGGCCAACCCTCTATAAAAGGGGTGGCCACGAGGCAGCCAAGCTGCCATTTTAGAATAGCGACAGAGAGGAGAAGTTTTCTCCGTCGCTTTTTCTCTTTAGTCTTCGGCTATAGAGCCTTGCCGTTCGTTTCCCAGCTGGGAAAGGAGGATTACAGTACCCAGAGCCTTTTAGAATTGCTTCTTGGCTACCGCGGTACTTACACGCTAGGAGTTTGATCCCTGGATAGGGATCCTTCAGCGACTTTTCTTCTCTTAGGGAGACATGGCTCACAAGCGGAAGGCCCCAGCGCTGAAGCCACGGCCGAGGGGAAGAACTTTTACCTGCCCTGCATCGGATGGGGGCCAGCCTTTGGGTCGGAGGACCAGGGCTGCGCCCCCACGACAGGGCAATGTTACAGCCTCGCCCACTGGTACCAGTGGGGCTGGTCAGGCTACCACTTGGCAGCCGGGTCCCAGCTTGGTAGCTGGTCAGCTACAGGCCGGCCCCTCTGGGGCTTCGGCCCTCGGTCCGCCTTTCCAGGGCACGGGACAGGTTGGCCCGGGGGGGCCTGGTGCGGGTTTCCGCCCCACTGCTCCTCCGGCCCCTCATGGGCCAGAGTTTTGGGCATGGCCCTATTCTGGCCCTGGCTCTCCTTTTGGGTTGCCTTTTCCTCAACTGCCTAGTGGGCCGTCCGGCCCACCCGGCCCGCTTTATACTGGGGGCTCTGGGGCAGTGGATGCTCTGTTAGCACGGATAGCAGTGCTGGAAGCATCCTTGGGTAATGCACAGCCTCCTTTTGAGGGGGGCGCTACTCTTTCTTCAACAGGGGCCCCTTCGTCGGCCCCGGCTAACTTGCCGGCCACAACGCTTCAGCGGGCGGCCAACCGGGTTGAGCTGCTTGAGACGGTCCAGCCGGCCCCAGCTGGTGCCTCGCAGCTCCCCGTTTGACCTGATGTCCAGGCTGGGAGCAGTCAGGGGTGGTCCCAGAGCTTGATTCCGGTCATGAGCTCCGACGCCCGCCGTGGGCCGGAACCCCCGGTGGGGGCGGCTCACGGGAGTGCAACTAGTGAGTATCAGGTTTAATTTAGTGCACCACCACCACAGTCCACTTACATTGGGGGGGGTGCAGTGGCCCTGGCCTCGTCAAGTTGATGCGAGTGGGCAGCAGTTACCATCCTATCCCAGTAACCCATGGTTTCAAAATGGTCCCTCGTTAAGGGCGGGGGTGTCCGCCTCTGGGGCTGTGCCGAGCATCGCAGGGGCTGTTCAGGTCCTGCTGCATATGCCCTCTATACAGAATGTGCCGACGATGGCTTTGCCGACGGCTGGTTATTCCTTGCCCCTGGGTGATCATTTGTCACAGGTCACGAGGGATAAGATTTGGCGAGGGGAGTACGTGGATATATTCTCCCTATTGAACCATGAGCCCACTAAGGAAGAGAGAGAGGGACAGGATGACAGAGACAAAGAACTGTCCCGTCGTCGTAAGCCACCGCGCACTTGGGCCAACTGGTTGCCGGCATATCTTATATATATGGCGGTATACCTGAGGGCCCAGCCTGATCTGGCCATTCCTATGATCCAATACTTGGACAATATTTACAGGGCGAATGTTGATTTCCCTGGCCCGTCGTGGTTGGCTTACGATGAGGAATTTAGAATGAGGGTGGCCCTACACCCAGAGATGAAGTGGGATGAGCCCTGCCAGAAATTGTGGCTCATGTACATGACCCCCACACGTCTGGCGCCTGGGGATAGGTAAGATAAGAATTGTGGCCATGCTGTGCAGCGAGCTGCTCCAACACAGGCTCCCCGCCAGCCGGCGGGGCAGGGGGTTCCAGCCCGCTTGCTGTGTTGAAGTTTCTCAGCTAATGGTGTGTGCAATAAGCGAGTGTCGGTTGAAACATGAGTGTCCCTCTTGTGCTGGCCCCCACGCCGCCTCCATGTGCCCGCAGGCTGGTGGGTCACGGGGCAGAGGTAGAGGTGGACAGGGGGCGGTCAGGGCTCCTTCTGACGGAGCTAGCCATTCAAAAGGCCCCCTCCCCGGTTAATGTGTATATGCTGGAGCGATGGCTCTCAACTTATCCTAGAAGGCAGGACGCGAGGGTTTCCAGTGGGGCTTTCGTATTCCGTTCGATGAGGTTCGGGGACCCCAAGATGTCCCCAATTAATTTCCTTGAAGGGCAAGGAGGAGGTACCTGCCCTGAGTATTGCTAAAGAAGTGGAGGCTAGGAGGGTAGCAGGCCCCTTTTCCGAACTGCCTTTCCCTAACCTGAAGGTCTCCCCTCTGGGGTTAGTACCTAAAAAGACCCCGGGTGAATTTCGTTTAATCCACCATCTATCGTACCCGGCGTGTTCTTCGGTCAATGATGCTATTCCTGATGACCTTTGTTCGGTCAGGTATACGTCGTTTGACCAGGCCCTACGGATAGTGCGCTCATGTAGTCCCGGTGCCCTCCTGGCAAAATGTGACATTAAATCGGCATTCCAATTGCTGCCAGTGCACCCAGGAGACTTTGAGCTATTGGGTTTTAGATTCCAAGGGAAGTTCTATGTGGATAAGGCCATGCCTTTTGGCTGCTGTATTTCATGTTCGGCATTCGAACGTTTTAGCACTTTTCTTCAGTGGGCCTTTGTTCGCAGGTCCGGGTCTCGGTCTGTAGCCCATTACCTCGATGACTTTTTGTTCGGGGGTGGCCATGAAGTCATCTACTACTACGCTCACATTTCTAGGTATTGAAATTGACACGGTCGCACAGGCATCCCGGTTACCCATGGATAAGGTCACCCGGATCTCCGCGATGATTTTGGCATTGATGGCCAAACGTAAAGTGTCCCTTCGTGAGCTGCAGGTACTTCATGGTCATCTTAACTTTGCCTGCAGGGTGGTGACACCCGGCAGAGCATTTGCCCAGCACCTATGTGATGCCATGACTGGCCTGTTAAAGCGCCACCATAGGGTCCGACTGACCAGGGGCATGCGGGCTGACCTTTCGGTTTGGCTCACATTCCTATGGGATTTTAACGGGGTCTCTTTCTGGAGATCAGACCTTATGGTCTGCCCTAGATTCCAAGTACAGCCGGATGCCTCCGGCTCCCTGGGATATGGGATTTATTTTGAGGGGAGGTGGGCTTGCGGCCGATGGCCTCACGCATGGCTTGGCACGGATCGCCTCCGCGATCTTACCTTCCTTGAGTTCCTTTCCATCCTGGGAGCTTTGATGCTATGGGGCGAGGAGTGGGCCAACTCAGTGGTCCATTTTTGGTGTGACAATGCGGCAGTGGTGCACATTGTCAATGCTCAGACGTCTAAATCGCATAGGGTTATGGCGTTGGTTCGTCAATTTGTGTTAAGAAGCCTACGCCTAAATGTGCTGTTTAAGGCCAGACATGTCCCAGGCATTAATAATGATATTGCTGATGCTTTATCCCGCCTGCAGATCCCCCGGTTCCGTGCCTTGGCTCCAGAAGCAGAGGAATTCCCCTCGCCACTCCCGGCCGAGATTTGGACATTTGGCGAGGAGAGGTGAACCGGGCGATCAGCATGTCTTTGGCACCTCGCACGCGTAAGGCGTATCTACATGCTTTGTACAATTTAGAACCTTTTGTGTGCAAGTACAGTTGCCCGAAATGTGGCCCATACCAGTCGAACAGGTTTTACAATTTATGGTTTATCTTCACAGTCAGGGTTTGGCTCCTCGTACTATAGCATCCAGGCTGTCGGCACTGACATTTATGGCCAAAGTAAGGGGCTTCGCTGACTGCGTGAATGATTTCCGCATACGTCATGTTTTGGAGGGGTGGACACGGGAACGTGGCCGCTGCCCAGACGCTCGTCACCCAATTTCACCAGAGGTCCTGACCCACCTTGCACTAGGCTGGCATAACTTGTGTTATGATAGGTATGAGGTGCTCTTTTTCACGTGGCTACCACGGTGGCCTTCTTTGGAGCGCTCCGCATCAGTGAGTTGGTACCACTGTCTAAGGCTGATGCAACTCGTAGGGCACTGGAACTCGACGATGTCTATGTCACTAATGAGTGGGCTCAGTTGAGGATACGGTCCTCAAAGTTTGATCAGCACGGCGTAGGCAGTGGAGTTAGACTGCTACGATGTTCCATTGCAGACATTGATACGGTAAGCGTGGAATGAGATGGTGGGAACTGTTGCCATTCCTGTTTTCCATCAGGGATGCTGAACCGCCTGATGTCCTTGTACTGCACCTCGGGGGCAATGACCTTGCCCAGGTCACTGGCCTTCCCTTAAAATTCACGATCTGCAGTGACCTAGCCTATTTGCATTATGTTTGGCCGTCCACAAGGCTGCTATGGTCGGACATCGTGCCATGACATACTTACAGGGGAGGTATTGATCTACGTGCCCTTGACCGCACTCACCGCTCAGTGAACAGGGCAGTTGACCGGTTCTTGTCAGACAAGGGTTTGGGGATGGTCATCCGGCAACCCACGATTAGTTTGCAAAATTACGATCTCTATGCATGGGATGGGGTCCACCTGTCGGCTAGAGGTATGTACCTCTTTCTGGAAGATTTGCAAGCAGGCCTGGTGACCGAGCTGACGGTCGGGGGGGGGGGGCGGTGAGTCATCATAGACGCCTCCCTGTGTGTCGGGTAGCACTGGTAAGGTAAAGATTTATGACCCATAGGTATCCGGCAGGGTCGCAATTGACTGGCCAACACTTAGACAGGTACAGGTGTAATAGCTTTGGCCGGTCAATGATGATCCAGGCAAGGGGTGATGGCAGGAGCTTAACAGCATGCATCACCTTGTGATTTAACGGATACACGTCATAGGGTGGGGTCAGTTGATAGTTTATTGACTCCGGTCAACAATTTGTTTGTGTCAACAAACAAATTGATACAAATAGTTACACTGTAGCCAATTACTATTGGCATTTTAGGAGGGACCTTACCAGTGTTACTGCTGCCTGCTTGCCTTAAGAATTACAATTGGATGAATACACCAATTGAAAGTTATAATTCGGACTAGGGCATTATTCAATAAAAGTGCCCCAATGCCTTTATCCATATACTGGTGTCTGAGTCTTTCTTTGGGGGGTGCGCCTGGAATGAAAGTGTGGTGCCAAAATGGCCACCGTGCTCTTTGCACCCCCCCCGGACTCAGACATCCGGGTGAGTTAGGGGGTGTGGCCACTCCTCTATAAAAGGGGTGGCCACGAGGCAGCCGAGCTGCCATTTTAGAATAGTGACGTAGAGGAGAAGTTTTCCCCTCCACCCCCTCCCTAGTGAACAGTGTGATTTTTTGGTTGCTTTGGGGCCGGGTGGGAATTTTTGGCTTGAACCTACAATTGGCACTTTGGTTCTGGATTTTTGGCCCATCCCACACTGTTGCTAGTGTTTGAGCAAAGGGGTTATTTGACTTTGGTCACTTTGGTGGGTAGCACTGGTAAGGTAAAGATTTATGATCCATAGGTATCCGGCAGGTTCGCAATTGACTGGCCAACACTTAGACAGGTACAGGTGTAATAGCTTTGGCCGGTCAATGACGAACCAGGCAAGGGGTGATGGCAGGAGCTTAACAGCATGCATCACCTTGTGATTTAATGGATACACATCATAGGGTGGGGTCAGTAGATAGTTTATTGACTCTGGTCAACAATTTGTTTGTGTCAACAAACAAATTGATACAAATAGTTACACTGTAGCCAATTATCTTTGGCATTTTGGGAGGAACCTTACCAGTGTTACTGCGGCCTGCTTGCCTTAAGAATTACAATTGGATGAATACACCAATTGAAAGTTATAATTCGGACTAGGGCATTATTCAATAAAAGTGGCCCAATGCCTTTATCCATATACTGGTGTCTTAGTCTTTCTTTGGGGGGTGCGCCTGCAAAGGATTACGTGGTGAAGCGGCTGGGGTGTAAAGACAAAATAGGCAAGGGAACACACCCAGAACAGCAAACTGAAAATAGCAAAGTGTATTTAATATCACTGTGAATATACTCTAATAAATATACTAATTATTACTAAATCCTAAGCTCCTAACTATTTTCAGTTTGCTGTTCTGGGTGTGTTCCCTTGCCTGTTTTGTCTTTACACCCCAGCCCCTTCACCACGTTCTCATTATTCACGGTATGACGGACAAGGGTTTTTCGTTCTCTGATGCTGACAGAGATAGGATTTTGAATAATGCTACATCGTTACATCATAATGTACGAAGACATTAACTTGAATATCTTGAGAAGAAATGAATAAGGATCAACCTACACTCCTCGTTCCTCTTAGAATATTACAAATAATCTATTATACCAAGAGGGCTATGGATGCCAAAGGGCCCTACACTTTTTTCTAATAAAAAGGAATTTCTGGACAGCAATCTTAGATCGATGCTCTTTCCATCTGATCTTGTTAATTATAGATCTGTGGCATCAGGAAACGGAGTTAATAGATAAAGACATTGTTAATATGAAAGAACTTTTGTCCACGTCCGAAACTGGTATCGCTCCACCCGGTCTCACAAGCATGGAAACAAGACTGAAAGAATTCAAAGATGAGCTAATGGCATTTAAGAACAAAAAACTGAATAGGGACAGGAGTGACTATCAAAATGAATGTGTGTATAGATGGCAGTTTTCTAGAAAGAACACACAGAAACAAGTCTCTTGGAGACGGCCAGTGGAAATGACGGATTACGAGACGACCGATTCGGACTTGGCTGAATCATCCGCAGATGAAAAAAACCCGTGACCCATATAATTTCAGATCCAATCTCTATAGGGTGGGTACATCGGCATCCACCTCCTCTAAACCACATAATAGGACTGGTTTTTTAGAACAAAGACCACAGAAACGCATCAGGAAGAAGTAGCTCCATCACTAGTATTCAATCTTTCAAGCCAGACTTTGTTGGTAAGAGAAATTCAATTGTTAAATCTAGGACTAGGGTTTGTCCCTACGCTGAGATATTCCCCCTTTAAAACCAGAATAGATTTATTCAAACTTATCAGGCTACTCAAATTAAAAACATTCTTTAAAGAGTCCCCTGAACAACTGAGGTTGTTTGCCCCACGTTCCACATTCACACCGAACGTGGAAAATTCTTCCATCGAAGTTTTCAAGAGGCTCATATCTCGTGATATCACCAAATTAGAGTCTCATCCCAACAAATCTTATAACCTGTCTCGGGAAGATATGGCCTTGCTTAAAAACCTGGGAGAAGACCCGGAGATTGTCATTAAACCCGCTGACAAGGGAGGGGGCATGGTCCTGCTTAATAAAAAAGATTATCTCAAGGCAGCATGGACCCAACTTTCCAATATCAATTGTTATGTAAGATTAGATAATAACCCCATGCCGCATGTGTCCAACATAATTGTGACTGTGTTGCAAGAGGGGCTAGCTATGGAATACATCACAGAAAGCACTTTTCGTTTCCTTTTCAATAAATTCCCCAGAGTCCCCATATTTTATTTACTGCTTAAAGTCCATAAATTTTCTTTGAACACTGACATTATTCCTTGCAGGCCAATCATTTCCCCAAATAATTCTTTATTAGAGCCCATAGCTAAATATATTGATTATCATATTCATTCCTTTGCTACTGATATGCCCTCATATGTTAAAGATTCATCACGTTTAATTCAGTTATTGGAAAATTTTACAGTTCCCCCTAATGCCGTACTTCTCACAATGGACGTGGCATCATTGTATATTAATATTCTGCTCGCAGAAGCTCGATCTCTCATTACACACCATCTCGACTCTCGAAAAAATATTTTTTCTCCTTCAGATTTTCTGTTAGATCTTTTGGACATATGTTTCGAGCACAATTTCTTTAGGTTTGAGCATTCTTATTTTTTACAGATTCAAGGTGTATCTATGGGTTCGAATTTTGCACCTTCTGTTGCTAATATTTTTATGTGCCATTTTGATAAAACTTTCATTCTTGATCCTTCTGTCAACCCTTATTTTTCGGATATTATTTGTTACAAACGGTACATAGATGATTTGTTTTTTATCTTCAAAGATCATTCTTCTGTTCCAGATTTTTGTCAATGGATTAATCTTCAACTCAACAAACTGCAGTTCACACACACCATGGACTCCGTTTCCCTACCTTTCTTGGATCTTACAGTGTTTATTTGGAATGGCAAAATTCAAACAAAACTTTACTATAAGCCAACAGATCGCTTTGCATACTTACAGTTTAACTCCTTCCATCCACATCATCTTAAAGCAAATATTCCGTATAGCTTATTGTTAAGTGCCAAACGGAATTCCACGCAGAATCAGGACTATACCATCGCGGCTAATAAAATATCTACTACTTTAAAGAATAGGGGTTATCCTAGGAACATCATTGAGACAGCTCGTAACAAAGTCAATGCATGCCCCAGGAGAACATTACTTGGGTGTGATACGAGAACATCCCAAGATTATTCTGGTCCTTAGATTACACTCCTTTAGCAAATAAAATTAAAAACATAATTTTGAGGCACTGGAACATCCTTGATTCCATACCAGGCTGCCAGCAGCGACCCACCATAGGGTTCCGTAAGACCAATACTATTGCCAGTTTAATTTCTTGAGTTGACATCGTCCCACGAAAAACAATCTCCCCCAGAGCTCCTATAGGACATTGTAAATTCTGTGCCTACTTGTGGCGCACCAATCATGTGCAATTACCTGGGAGCAATTTTACTCTGGATCTAACTTGTTTCTCAAATTGCAACACGAGTGATTCCATCTACATGATCATCTGTTCATGCCAATTGGCATATATCGGTCAATCCAGACGACCTATTAAGGTACGTTTAGGGGAACATCAATCTCGCATTAAAAATCGGATCGTCACTGCTCCCATGGTTAATCATTTTATTGAGAAAACACACACACATAGAGATATGAAGATTGTAGTGCTCGAAACGTACCTCCCAAATAAACATCAGGTTGTCAATGTCGAATGCTTCCTCTTACAGAGGGAGGCATTCTACATCCACCGTTTTGAGACTCTGACACCTCACGGTTTAAATACAGATTGGGATTTGTCTGCGTTTCTATGAATACAGTCCTCTTTTGTAGTCTTATAACTTTCTTATTCCATGCCTTTAAGAACAGGGAACATGGAGAGTCACAGTGGTGAAATATATTCACGTTTATTAGCTTCACATGAGACTAGTTCCTGTGGAAGTATTTAAATTTAAATTTTCTCAGGGTAGAGTAACGCGATAACACAATAGGAACAATACCATGGAGGTTCTTACACGTGTCATGAATATTTTCTAGGTATGTGATTTGTCCGTTTTCAATTGATTGGATATGCATAGTGTGTAACCTGTTTTTAGCATTGCACTTTTGTAAGAATGGATTTTAGCATTTCTTGTTTTTCTTCTTGTTGTTGTTATTAATTCATAGACTCTTGAGAAAGTCTTCCAAAATGTCTGCTTATCAGAGGGGCATCGAAACCATTTGAGTGCATTCCACCTCACGGAGACCTGCAGCTGGGCTTGGTTTGGTTCTTTCCCAATGATTGAATTGCAGACGGCTACCCGCAATTGGAATATACTTATGGAGATCCCACAGACTATATGAACTGGTCATTTCAGAGCTATCGGGCTGAATTATGCAACTGAGTTTTGCAAGTACTGCTGACACGTACTTGGGGATCATTATTGGGAGATGTTTTAGCATATACTGCAGGATCGCAGTGGGGTGTTGCATATGTATGTAAATGTACATAAAATTCGCTTGTATTACATGTCCAGCAACAAAGCTTAGGAGTTTAGGATTTAGTAATAATTAGTATATTTATTGGAGTATATTCACAGTGATATTAAATACACTTTGCTATTTTCAGTTTGCTGTTCTGGGTGTGTTCCCTTGCCTATTTTAAGAAAGGATTAGACAAGTTCATGGAGGACAAGGGTTTCAATGGGTATAATTATGGATACATAAGGACAACCTCCAGGTTGGAGAGATAGGCAGGATATCTCTCAATCCCATTTCCAGGGAATCCTAAACAGGTGAAGGCATCTGCTGGGGAATACCCTGAAGCAAATGGTGAGCCACTGTGTGAGACAGAATGCTGGGCTGTGGCCTGTCCCAGCAAGGCTGTTCTTATAAGTTATAGATAATCTATAACTGCAAAGATACATCTATGAAGGTGTCATTTACTTGTTAGTAGCCTCTGCATATAGAAAGAAGTGTTCTAGTCTCATACCAGGTTTCGTTTCTCTAACAATAGTGGAGAGTAATACATTTGAAGAATGAAAACACTTCTGTCTATTGAGGCTCCTCATTTGATATAGAAATTCGCTGTTCCAGGATTCCAATTTATTGGGGTATTGGGTTTTTAGAAAAAAGACTTTTAGTTAAAAGGATTTTGGTTATTCCTTTAGTTAGCAGTGAAAGGATCTGCCCAAAGTCATGAAAAGGGGCTCCCTAATTTTGTAAGGTTAAAAATTACTCTAGAAGCATAAAAAGAAGGGGAATTTTTTTTAGCCTACAGTTACCATCTGTAGTTACAGTGTGAAATAAAAATACATGAGATTGAGTCTCCAGTATCCAGGGGATCCTACGCTGCTTAGAGGACTGTCAGAGAAATAAGAGGGAACTATCTACATCATCATCGTTGTCGTCGTCATCATTATAATGGAAACAGAAACACACACACAAAGAGGGAGGCTTGCCTAGATGCAAGTGGTGGGAAAAGAATACTACCAATTAAATTAGAGGCAAAGAACAATCACATGCTTGTAAAGTTTCCTTCCATTCATACCAAGTATTAGTGCATATAAGTTCTTATAGTATTTTCGGATCTCCTCTTGCTTCACAGGTCCTTTGTCAGGATGTCTGCTATCACCTCTGCTGTTGGAACATAGGTAATCTAGATCAGGAGTGGCCAACCTTGGTGCTCCTGCTGTTGTTGGACTTCAATTCCCAGAAGCCAAATTCAGCACCCCTGCTGATCAGGGCTTCTGGGAATAGAAGTCCAAGAATAGCAGAAGAATGAAAGTTGGCCGCCCCTGATCTAGATGGTCTCTTTCTCACTCAGGTCACACATCAGGTGCATCTCAAAAGTTTTTTGCTTCTGTGTCAGCAGAGTTCAGCCATCTGCCTCCTTTTCAATTTGAATGCACCATCAGTATTCTGCATACCTTAACTCCTTCATTTCTACCTTTTTGTTAAGACTCTGCATACTCCTGTTTCTTCAGAGTGGCCAATATTAGGACATTAGCCCAGACATATTTTCTAGAAATCCCCCCCTTTTTTTTTCTTTTTTCCCCCTCAGCCTGGTTTAAAAACCAGCTAGGAGATAGAGAGACCTTTGGTTATCTTGGCGGACAATCTATGCCAGAACTAAATAAAAGTGTATCTCACTCAGTTCTGCTGGACTCTCAGTGGCTTTCAATACCATGATATGCTTCTGGGTTATCTTTTTGAAATGGAGCTTGGAAGCTCTTGTCTTTCCTGATGGGCAAGCTTAGAAGGTGGTAACCCCTTGACCTCCTGGGTCTTTGCCTGCAAAATACCTCATGAGTCTGTTCTGTTAACGTTGAGTCTGGCACAAGAAGTAATCTAACCAGCAGGATCGGGTTAATAACAGTGATTCTTTATTCAGCTCATAACTTGGACTGGGGGATATGTACAGGGGTGGCCTCTATATATACAGTGATTTGACCATTACAAAATAAGATACACTTCGGTGGGCTTCCGGAGGACAAGCAAAGTTCAACCTTTCCCACTTTGACAGTTCTTTGAATTCCATGCTTTTAGAAAATGGTGTGCGTTTGCTCTTCCACTTTGGCATGGTTTGTCTTTTAAACAAGAATTAGGCTTTGGACACATCAGTTAACCAAACTATATAATTTATACAATGAGACTACTGGGGGTGATTGCCTTACAGTTTTGGGCTTCAGTGCCACCAGTACATGGATGACAGCCAATGTTGTTTCTTATTTCCATACAATTCCAAGGTATCTTTTCCAATCCTAAACAAGTGTCTAATGTCAGCAAATAGATGGGATGTGGCAAACATATTTGAGATTAGTCCAGATACAACAGAGGTACCCCTAGTTAGTTAAAAGACATGTTAGGGAATAGGGATTGTACTTCCCTTGAAAACTCAGATTCACAGCTTGTGCACACTCCTGGATTCATATTTCAGCCTGATGTTCAGGTTTTAGCACTGGCCAGGAGTGCATTTGTACTGTTAAAATGAGTGTGCCCACTATGTCCATTCTTATGATATCCATAGTAACAAGTGGCATGGAAAAGTCCAATTCTGAGTTGTGCTTTTCCCTGAGAATTATACCATGTACTTTAGCCCCATCCAAGATAGAGAGTTCAATCTGTGGGAGACCCTTTAGAACACATACCAGAGAGAGATTGGAATGTAAACATGTTAGCCTTGTGGGTTGGAAGAGATGGAACCTAATGTGTGACAGACAGGTTATGCTGTAAGATCATTGGTTGGAATCCTTTAGAGGAATGGCTGGGAGGTGGACCCTGAGAGAGGAGATAAAACCCAAAGGTGGGGCCAGAAGAGGAGACACTCTCTTGGATCTTAACTGCAATCATGTAGCTAATTTAGACAGAGGGAGGGCCACAGTGGCTTTCCCCCATATTACAGCTTTCTTTATTTCTTTATTTTCAAATGCTTTCTAAGGTTCTGGTTAACTTTATTCTGTACTTTACTTTGATTTCAATATACTTTTAAAATACCTGAAGGAGACTAGAGTGTTTACTTGGCTCACGTTACCTGAATCTACATTAATTTCATGAGCACCCTGTGTTCACTACCTAGATTTAGGTCAGGAGTGAGAGGGCAAGCTTTTAGGAAAGCCTGAACTGCTGGGCCTGAGAGGGCCAGGAAAGCAGGGTCAGGCACGATCCCATCCAGAAGATGCCAAAAGTGCTACTTGGGAGTAAGAGGATCGTTACAACAAGTTGTTGCATCTTGTTTGTATTACTACAATGTGCTCTACATGGGTCTGCTTTTGGTAAATGTTCTAAAATTTCAGTAGGTCAGGATTATGATGCTAGACTCCTGAGTGGATATGATTAAGAAAGGATATACATTCCTTGTTACAACACCTGATAACTATTGTAACAATGTCCACTTTGAACTTGATTATTCAGTACAATCATAATTGTAATGGCCTAATTTATGGACCTAAATGGAAGCTTATTCAAGTACCAATAGTGAGGGGAGGGCCATCAGTTCCCTGGTAGGCCAGGACATAGCCTGAACAACTGCATGGTTAATCTTTATTGAAGTTAAAAATCACTTCCACACAATCTTGTATGCAAAGCTTGGAAACTGAACTGCAATACAGTAATACCTCATACAAAGTCTGCTTCAAACAACATCGGATTCATACAACATCGCCTAATTCCTTGAAAAAAGTTGCCTCATACAAAGTCACACGACTTTGTATGAGGCATTGGGGTTTCCCCAGGTTACATTGTACCTGGACAGTATAAAAGGCAGGATACATGCATGCATTGCTCTTGTGGGTTTTGCATGAGGCAAAGAGTGTTTAGGAGTGGTTTTGAGCGCAACTTTGGATTTTTTTGAATTTTTTCATCAGGATTTTTAGAAGCCTTCCTGGGATTTTTGCAGCATTCTTCAGGTTCTTGGACAATCAGGGTTGTTTGACATGTTTTTGTAATGTTTTTAGTCTTTAGAGAATGATTTCTTAAAGTTCTGTCAGTTTCCTGTCTGTTTCCTCGACTTTGCCCTGAAGTCTGTGCTGTTACAGTACAATGTATCTCTATGGAAACGACATTGTATGAGGCATCGTGGCAAGGATTTTGCATGCCTCATACAAAGTCCAAATCCATATAAAGTCCAAACTTGTGGAACCAAGTTTAGACGTTGTATGAGGTATCACTGTACTAGAAATTTCTGAATTGGTAGAGTTACTGAGGATTTCCCACAAGTGTTCCTTATGCAGTAGTGTCACTGTATCCATGGAAGCAGTATTCATAGTATCATTTATTCACAGCCTGAAAATATTAAAAGAAAAATACCAGAAATACTGTATGTAACCACACATATTTCCAAGATGCATTATGAGAACTGGCCATTAGAGGAAACCAGAAACTACAATATATATAGGATCCACTACTATCTGTGGTTTCAGGTATCTGCAGTAGGTTTTGGAACCTATCCACTGTGAATACAGTAGGCTACTGTATATGTTTTCTCACATTTGTTTGCAAAGCACATTAGGCAGTGACATAAGGCTTGGTTTTGTTGGATGTCCTCTCAACTTCAGTATAAAAAACATATTTTTGTGTTTCCTCTGCTCCAGGCTGTAAGAAGATTCCCAAATGATTTCAGGGAGTGTCAGGTGGTGATATTTTTTAAAAGAAAATAAACATGGAAAACTATGAAGTGTTTGTTAAGCAGTGAACAACTCTAGGGGATTAGAAGGAAGAACAAGCAGTGCTATTTGCTGAGCAACATTGTGAAAACCCACAAGCTCCTTCTATCTGTCAGAATCCTTTCAAGCAGCTGTCAAATTCAAACTTTCTTTTTTTGTTGTCTTTTCCTTACACCATATATTCAAATTAATCAGACTAGTGCTGTGGTCTCCAACCAAACCGCCTGCAGGTGAGTATGACCTGACATTCATGTGCTTTATTGACTGCTGGTCCATTGACAATCATTGTCTTTATTAAGCTATATCAACATATTCAACAATAGGACGGTTCCAGCATACCACTGCCAGATAATTTTCCTAAAAAAACAGTTGTGATTTCATGTAGGCTCATTGCATGCAGTTTAAAAACCACATCTCAGCCTGTCCTTTTACTAGTCATATTTTCATATGACAGACTACTTTATTTTATCTGTATAAGAAAAACAGAAGATAATCAGAAGACTATTGGGTTTATTGGAATCTTTTGATCTTTTATGTCCACTTCACAAATAGAAAGTACAAGATAAAGGCCAAGGATTATGTGGGTGTTGGACTGGAGACCAAATAAATAAAATGGGATACAGACGATACCAATTGTACTATTCTTACTGGTCCTGAAGGTTAAAGTATTTGAGAATAACTATGCTGACAATGCCAAATTATTTCCATCCAGGAAATGTTAGAACTTGTTTTGGTTTTAAATAATCATCTGGGGTTGGTAATGGAATGGAGGAGAGTAAACTAATTGATCTTTAATTGAAACAAAACATAAGTGTTTCCAGTCATACAGAAAGGCAGATCAGAGAATAGGGATTCAAGCTCTGCTGAATTTGGTTACACTTGCCTGAAAACCAAAGCCTGCAGCTTCATTGTACCTCTGGATTCAACTGTGACACCAGATGTCTAGTTGGGGACCAGTAATGCATTTGCATATTTAAAACTAGTGTACTAGTGGCATCCTTTCTTGGATAAGTCTGATCTAGCCATGGTGCCTAATGCATTAATTTTATTCAATTTGGACTACTCTAGTATCCTGTACATTGGGCCATCATTGGACATCTTTCCACTAAGCCCAGAATGCTACAACCAGATTGTTAACTGGAACTAGCTTTAGCAAGAATACAAATTATATGCTGTAATTGCTGAAAATGTAGTGGTTTGTGGCTCCTTGGCATTTCAGCCCTCTGGAACCCCTCCACCTTGCCTGGGCTGCTTCTGCTACTGACAACCCAGGACTTTCACTATAAAAGAAACACTCCAGTCACTTCTTGTAGATATTGTAGGTATTGAAGGAAAGGATTACTTGCAAACACCCTTTCCAGACTAACAGTCTACATTAAGGCACTTCCCAGCCAAGTTGAGCTGAAGAGCGTAGAACAGAACTAAAACAGAACTTCCACCCCCAACAAGCCTAGTAGTCAAACTCCTAGTTGTCAAACTCTGATCCTCTGGCCCAGCTTGGCCCTGCTGGGCAGGCTCCAGAGTGACAGCTGTCTGTGAGACCAGTGCCATGTCCATGTCCCTACAAATCGGCCTCCTGATCTGAGCCGGTCGTTGCCTGGGGGACTGGCAAGGGGTCCTCCTCAAGCTCAGATTCCAAGTCAGAGCTGGCAGCAGGGCCAGCTGAAAGTCCTCCTCCTCCTTGCACCCAGGACCTCAGGTCACAACAGAAGTTCCCCTTCTTTTGTGGGTATTCTGTGACTTAGCAGCTTGCCCAAGACCACACAGCTGGTTTTTCTGGAATGCATAGTGGGGAAATTAAATCCCAATCTCTAGTTTTGCAGTCACATATCTACCTCATTCAGCTATACAACCAACTAATAGGTTTTAAGTAATACAAACCATCTCTTATGTAATCCATAATACAATATTTTTTAGTCTTTGAATTACTGAAGCAATGGGTTCTGATTTCAGGGTGTGCGTGGTGGAATGTGTCAGTTAAGTCCAGAGTTTTGCTAAAGAAAATAACTCTTTGGCTGTGACATGATGATACAGAAGACCAACTTGTTAATATATATAGCAAGCCAAGAAGCCCCGTCCTTTCTTTAATATGTAGATCAAATTGGAAAATGTGGATGTAGCCCATAGTGAACACTAATACAGAAATAGGGATCAAGTGAACAAAGCCATCACTGTGTTACACGTATAAACCAATGGATAAAAATTGTACTCTGTGAATCTGAGGAAGTGGACTGTAATCGATAAAAAGATCACACTGAAATAAATTTGTTAATCTTTAAAGGTGCTAAAATATTTTTGTTTTTCATTTGTTTTGTGTTTCTTATCCAGGCAAATAGATCTATCTCTTTGAGAATTACCTTGGGCTTTGTCTATTTTCCTGCTCATTTATAAACTGGTTTCCATGGTATTGATGAGTTATGTGCAGCCTTATGAGTGTTGCCTGTCATTTTTAGCCAATAATAATTCTGTTGCTGTTACTGTAGAAAAAGCAAGCATATGTGCAGGTAAAATTCATTTTTCTTCAATTTATGTACCCCACAGTTCCATGTTTACAACAGACAAGACTATATATTTAGTACCCTCACATCAAATATTTAAGATGAATTCAGCTACAGCCTTTGGAGGATAACAAAAAATAAATTTGATGTCTGTTAATCTTTAAAAGTACTATTTTCTCTAGCCCAATCTGAAAACATGTTACCAAGGTAGAGTCAACCTTTTTCATTGAACTCATGAAAACAACAACAAATTGATTGCATAATTTCAAGTGTTTCTAGTATTCATGCGGCTTGCAGTGCTTTCACAGAATGTAGGTGCCTTCTAGAGCAATAGCTCAGTAGTAGATTATTTTGTGTCATTATGTTCATTATTCTTTAAAGACTGAAGCCTGAAAATAGCAAAGGCAAAGCTTAGAAGACATTAGCCAACAGAAAGGGACTAACCAAATAGCAGGGATAGCAGAAAATGGAGAAATTTCACAATGGCACCTTTAAATGGCCCTAGAGATTAACCAAGGTTGAAGGAAGGTTATATATACTGCAATCTTACACATGTGTGAGGATGAGATCAATGAGGAGACAGGCCCAAATGATGGGCTGTCACACCCAAGGGCTTGGAGTACTAGATAACCAGCTCTCCCATAGATTGGGGTAGAGAGGCCTGAAAAAGCCTAGGGAGACAGGAAGCAATGCCCTGTATTGGGGTAGCAAGGGCTCTGTTGTGTATTCAAGTAAATTGCAAGTTGCGTCAGCAACGCTTTGCAAAAGACGAAATGGTGGTTTCCCGCCATCAGAATTCTTGGGGTGCTGCTTATGTTAATTAGAGTGCTATGAATGGGTACAGTTTAGGATCACGTTCCTGATTGGTTAAAACTGATGTATCATGGTAATGATTGGTTAGTTAAGGTTATCTGGTGGGTTACTACAATGTATCACAGAGTGACCACTGCCGAGACACTATATAAGTGCCACGGGTAAACAAGGGTGTGGCCGGGGCCAGATATATGCTTCCCAATATCTCTGCAAGTTAGACCTCCACAGGTTAGCCTTGGGTTCTCACCAGAGGCTCACACGCAGGTGTAGCTCAGCACGTACCACAAGGGTCGACTTTGGAGAGACCGATTACTTGGGACTTGAGTAGCCATCTGTTGTCTGGATATCCTCGTAATTGTGGCCTGCAAGACTTTACAATAAACCATTGTTCGTTTTTCTGTTCATCGTTTGCTGGACTGTTCTTTACAAGGGCCAGACACGACAGGCTCTGAAGCCTGTCAGGATCTTGAGAAAGGAACTACAAAAGTGGTGAGGAAGGAAGAACAAGAGGATAACCTGGGGAAATGAGCCTTCAGAGAGGCAGGGGAGGATACCTCAGAGCCAGTAGATGTGCCATACTGTTACTTCCATCATGAACCAGAGCCATCTGAACCTCCAAGAATGTGAGCTTATATCTGAAAATGTACCATCAAGAGCTCTAGGAGATTTATCTATATTAAAACCACATTTTCCTCCCAGAAGCTGCTTCAGTAATGGAGATCAGTAGACTTACTCAGCTCCTGGGGAAACAGAGTAGTTCTGTCTCACAGCAGAAGAAGTCTGTCAGCAGAAAAGAGCCTGACTACCAACCAAGCCCTCCTTCTTTTGGGGAGAATAGTTGAGATGCCAGGGGCAACATCATTGAAGACAAGGAGCAACATCACCAGCAGAGAGAAGCTGTGGGTGAAAAGGCTCTGTGGGAACAGCCCAAGGGCTTTTGAGAAAGCCTGGCCTGCCAACTCTACAAATCAGATATCTGTCAAGTGCCCCTGCTGCCACCAGTTGGGACTAATCTGGACTGTCTCCTCTTGGTGGAGGGAACCAGATAGGAGCAAATCTGGAGTTGGTTGAAGGAAAGGGAGTAAAAATGCTCTTTGTTCCTAGATTTACTTACATGTCAGACATAAGCAGCTGGCAGGCAACACAAACACAAACACCAGGACAACCTGGTTGCAGGCCACATAATAACTGTATCTCAATCCAGAGTCCAAGTGCAAGTGCAAGCATGAGGACAGAATGACTGAGAGGACAGACAAGGCAGAGTACCCTCTGGGGCTGGAGCAAAGCAAGGATGGGGTTCAAAGAACAAGGATCCAAACAAGGCACAGAAGGCTAGTAAGTCTACTGACTTCCATTACTGAGATAGCTTCTGGGAGAAATGGATCTTTTTATATCACTAAGGTGCATCAGGGTGAGGGTCCAACCCTGCAAACACTAGAGCTGCCCTCCAGCCTGAGGGTCCAATCCTGTGGGCATTAAGATACTTCTGGGGAACTCATTGTGAATACTGAAGCTGCCTTAGATCCTGACTTTGAGTCAGAATAATTGTTTCTTTGTTTGCCATTAATAACTTGTTTGTTTATTATTGCTTCACAGAACTTGGTTGACCTTCGGGATCCATGATAGAAGAGGGCCTTTTGGACCCCACAAATTCACAGCATGTGTGTTCTGAAGTACAATTGATAGTACTTCCCTCCTCCTGTGTGCATAGGATTCTGCCTCATGAAGCTATCTAAAACATTTATTTTCCCCAGGGAACACAGAATATTGATCACAATAGTTTGGGTGGGGGGCATAGGAAATCCCTTAAGAACCATTTCCCTCTAACTCCTGAACTGCATGTTTTAAGTAAGCATACTGGAAGTACAGTAAAACCCCTACTTACAAAAAAAATCTGTTTCATAGGATTTTTGCTTTAAATTTTTTTATGTAACTCGAAGCAAACTCATAGGAAAAATATTTTTTTATGTAACTCAAAGCAAACCCACAGGAAAAATGAAATTTTTATGTAAAGCAAACCGATAGGGAAATGAATTTTTACATAACTCAAAGCAAACCCATAGGAAAAAATAATCTTTATGTAACTTGAAGCAAACCCATAGGCAATCGTGTAAATCTGGACCTGGTTTTAGCACAAAATCATTATGTATGTCAAATTTTATGTAACTCGAGGCATATGTAAATCGGCGTTTTACTGTATCTTGTTCACAACTGGTTTTATAATATTACTAATGCCATAGTGCCTGAAATATGATTTGAAAGAGGGTGAATACTATATACATAGAAAATCCTGGGGAAAGGTAAGCAAAAGTCAGGATCAACATGCACCAACAGAGGGATATTATTTTAGGAAGTTTTGCATACAAACAAATAAAAGGATGAAATCAAAAAGCTGAATGAGATACACACTTAGGGTACAACTCAATAGGGATTTGCCCCACAGTTTGGTCTAGTTAGAGGGGAGGCTGATTTCTTCCTTTTCCTAGTGACCACATGACATATTGACTATTGTGAAGCAGCTTGTGCATGATCCATGCATTGAAGCACTCCTGTCAGGGGCATTTTTCTTCTTCTTGTACTGGCAGAATCACTCCATTTTCAGTTCAGTTCCAGCATACTGTATGTGATTTCTGGAATCTTCCTCCCCCTTATCTTGCCTAATTCAGGAAGTGATGAAGTATCTTTCAGTATTTGGGAGTCTCAAGCCAAGTCTTCCTTGCAGTTTCAGTTTTCATTGATCCAGCCGGGAACCAGGCATGTGTGCAGCGTGACCGCAGGTGTGCTTCAAAACCCTGGCTGTTCCTGGAAAACCAGATCAGGGAAGGAGGAGGAGGAAATTATCAGGCTGTACACATTTTCACTGTCACATGCACACATTTGATCTTGAGAAACTAAAAGCTTTCTCCTGCTTTCCCTGTGGAGGATGAATGAGATCTTTCTAATTTCTTGTAAGGCAGCATTATATTAGTGGTTAAAACACTGAGCTTGGAGACTGGATGGTTGGGATTCAATACCCAAGTGCTGTATGATGGATCTTGGGGACATGAAACGACCCTCATTTGAGTGTCCCCTGAGTGGAGTTTCTCCAGCAAAATTCCTTTCAACCCAGAGTAAATTCTGACATGAAATTTATAAGGACCTCAACACCCCTGATAATCACAGTGATGAGAAAATTGAACTTGAGCCAGACATCCTAGTGAAGTGAGGAAGGCCCTAAAAAGCACTGCAAATAACAAAGCCAGTGGAGATGATGGTATTTGGAAAACACAGCAATGGTGACAGGACTGGAAAAGATCAATATACATTACAATCCAAAAAAAGGGCAATGCCAAAAAATGTTCAAATTATCAAACAATTGCACTCATCCCACATGCTATCAAGGTCATGCTCATACTAATACATGAAAGGCTTTAACATCATAGAGAATTACCAGAAGTGCAAGTTGGGTTCCGAGGAGGTAGGGGAACTACAGACCAAATTGCCAACATACGTTGGATCATGGGGAAAACAAAGGAATACCAGAAACAAGTCTATTTCTGTTTCATTGACTACACGAAGGTCTTTGACTGTGTGGACCACAAAAAATGGCAAGTAATTAAAGAGATGGGAATACCAGAACACCTTATAGATATCATGGGAAATCTGTACATGAGTCAAGAAGCAATAGTTAGGACAGGATATGGAATGATGGAGTGGTTTGGAATAGGAAAAGGAGTAAGACAAGGCTGCATTTTGTCACCCTGCTTATTTAACTTATATACAGAGCACATAATGTGTAATACAGGGCTGGATGAATCACAATATGGGATCAAAATTGCTGGGAGAAACATCAGCAATTTGAGATACACAGATGATACCACCCTAATGGCAGAAAGCAAGGCAGACCTAAAGAAACTCCTGCTTAGGTTGAGAGAAGAGAGTGCAAAGCAGGCTTGAGACTCAACATAAAGAAAACCAAGATAGGCCATAACACTTCCTGGAAAAGTAGATGGGGAAGAAGTAGAAGCAGTGACAGACTTTACTTTATTTGGAACAAAAATCACTGCGGATGGAGATTGCAGCCATGAAATGAAAAGGTGACTGATGCTTGGCAGAAATGTTATGAGAAACCTGGGGGACATAGGGAAAAGTAGGGACATCACCATGAAAACAAAAGTCCACACAGTCAATGCAATGGTATTGCAATGGTATTCCCAGTGGCAATGTATGGTTTTGAGAGCTTGACCATAAGGAAAGTGGTGCACAGAAGAATAGACACCTTTGAAATGTGGTGTTGGAGGAGAGTCGAGTACCCTGGGCAGTGAGGAGAACAAATAGATTGATCTTAGAAGAAATCAACCCTGACTGCTCCTTGGAAGGTCAAATAGTAGACAAGGCCATGATGCTGGGAAAGGTAGTGGGCAAAATAAGTATGGGGTGGCCGAAAATTAGATGACTAGATGGTATTGTTGCAATGGGCACAGAGTTGGTTGGGTTGAGGAGGATGGTGGAGAATAGGGGTGTCAGGTATGCAATGATTCATGGGGCTACAGGTGGTCGGAATCGACTGTCTGACTGAACAACAACAAAAGTGCTATACCACTTAGAAATCTTTTTCTAAAAAAGAAAAAGAAAGCTTCCTCCTGTTCCCTGATGTAGGAGAAGACATGTTATGTATGGAATACTATGCTTTTAAGATGGAATGTAATAATGTAACCCAATGTATTGCAACAGTTACAACGAACTACCGCTGCCTCTAGATGGTATCGAGAGGCAGCTGATAGCGATCTACACACATGATACAAGTTAACCAATTACAGCCAGCTGCGGGAAATATTCCCGCCACAGGTAAACCTGATGAAGAAGGCCGTGCGTCACAATGACGTCACAGAGACAGTAACCAATGAGCAACCGTGTAACCAGTTTCAAATGTACCATGCTGTATAAAAGGAGCTGTGCCTCTGCCATTACCTCATGTTCAGATTGCTTACTCTACAATAAAGATGTGTTTGGCCTTATGAATGCTGCCTACCGCGTATCAATCTGCAAACATCAAAAGACATAATAGGACAAGGAAGGGGAATCCTTTTTTATTGTTCTTTTTCTCACCCCCCCCTTCTCTTTAAAAGGAAGAAGGGGAAAATTGGGTTGCTTGAGGTGCCATGTTGTTTCCTACCCTCAAACTACTTGATCTTTCCTCCAAATGGTATGCAACACCTCTCTGTGACCTCTGTGACCTTGTTTAGCATGATGTTTTTGGACTTCAATCCCCAGAAGCCCTAATCAGCAGCTGTGCTGACTTGGGCTTCTGTAATTGAAGTCCAAGAACACCTGGAAAGCCATGTTTGCTGATCCTTGAGCTAGCCCAACAGAGGCCACATTGATTTGGCTTCTAGTCACACCCTTAATTTCAGGCTGCTTCTTTTCTATTAATACTTGTAAAAAAAGAAGAAGAAGACACATATTCTTCCACTGATGAAAGGACTGGATTTGTCTCCCAGTGCCTGTCACTGGAAATGGAAAGAAGCTCTGGGGATTTAGTGGCATGCTGAGCATTAGTTTGCCATCTAGAGGCCCATTTTACTACTGGTTTAAGTGTTGTTTCTACAGAGAATTAACAGATCCAAAAACCTCAGCAAACATGAACAAGCTCGGCTTTTTATTTATACTGTGGAATAAACAAAGTTTAACAATACCTGAAATCATTTCCTTGTAGGAGACAATCAAAATTTTGCTCAGACAAATTATTGGGATTTCAGATTTTCAGAAAATATTTTATAATGGATTTGAGAAATGAGAAATACGGATAACATGAGTAATACTTATCTTAGCACAGCATAAAGATCCTGTAGTTTCACTGCAGTGAAACTACAGGATCTGCAGTGGCTCAAGTCGCTAAGACGCTGACTGGGAAGTGGAAGATCAGCAGTTCGAGTCCCGAGTACTGCAGGACGGAAATGAGCTCCCGTCTTCGTCCCAGCTCCTGCCAACCTAGCAGTTCGAAAGCAAGAAATTGCAAGTAGATAAATAGGGACCACTTCGGTGGGAAGGTAACAGCGTTCCGTGCGCTCCGGTGTCTAGTCATGCCTGCCACATGACCACGGAAACGTCTGCAGAAGCAGACAGCGCTGGCTCTTCGGCTTAGAAACAGAGATGAGCACTGCACCCTAGAGTCGGATACGACTGGCTTTCGAGCAAGGGAAACCTTTACCTTTACTAGTTTCACTTAGGCAGCAACCTTGCAGGGAAAGAGTCCAATCTGTAGAGCAAGACAATGCTGATTTATCCAATGCCCTTCAAGGCACTTGGAGACAAAGAAAACTGTATTTTCACTTGGCTGGTTAGTTTTCTTCCTCTGATGAATCTATCTTTTTTTTTTTTAAGGAAAAAAATCCTTCTCTTTGCAAGCAAGATTCAGCATTGATTCGGCCCAGCCTGGCTGTGGGTTGTGAGTGCCATAGATGCCCTGGATTCATGTCTTCTCAATTGAAGTTGATCTAGACCAGTGGTTCCCAATCTTTTTATGGCCATGCCCCATCTAAGAATCTCTAAAATCCAGATCCCCCCCCCCAATAACATATAGTTCCTAACTCTGTGGAGTTCACTTCTTCTGTGGAGGAAGCCTATAAGTTCATTCACGGTTAATAACTCATTCTTGAATTGCCACCCTGTTGTGTCCGAGTATTAATCAGCAACAGGACAGCAGATCGGGGGTTAACCAACAAGTCATTTATTACAGCTCAGTTCGGAGTATTTTGGACTGGGGAAAACAGGGACGAGGTAGCACTTATATACAAACAAAACGGCAGTTACAGTGATACATTTACCCGGACTCTAGTTAACATGGGAAACCTGTGTAGAACCACTCAGGGTACATTGAAAACATATGAATAAGGCGCCTTACAGAAAAGGGCACAATTACAGCAAAGACTCAATGGTGATTGCAACTTAAAGCAATATACGTTAATAAACGTTTGGACACAACATTTCTCCCATCCTAGCCAAAAAACAACAACACACTCTCACAATAGTTGGCAATGGACCTTAAGGCCGCGTAGGGTGCCCAATGTTGGGGTATTGGGGTATGCTGGGGGTACATCAATGTGGCTTGTCTGTGTATAGCAGAGCAGAGTGGCAAAGTTGTGAGCACAAAGCGTCAGCTGGGATGTATCTCACACAGACAAGCAGGCAGTAAAAGACAAAAGGAAGACGCTTTACTTCAGCTTGGCAAAACACAAGAGAAAAACACAGGCTTGAGATAGTGGCTCTCAGCAATATTGGCAGCAGTCCAAAATGGATAAGAATTGTTCAAGCAAGCACTCAAAGCAAATAGTCTTTTGCAGAGTTTACCTCCAGGCAGTAGTTAACTGTATCTTGGTGGCATGAGCAAAACCAACAGTCCTCTTCTCAGGAACAGCCGGAGATAGTGGTGAGCCCAATCAGCAGTTTCAGTCGAGCACTTCAGCTGAGTCAGTAAGCTAGCCATGCAGTAAGCCAGCAAAGCATGGAGCATAGGAATCCTTTCCTCTTGCTGCTCCAACAGCACACTCCAACAAACACCCCAAAAGCCCCTCTAAATGCTCAACTGATAGTACTCCTAAAATAGTTGAGAACTGCTGAGTCACTCTGAGATCTGATACACCTGGGGCATAGCAAAGAGGAACTCTTAAAGGAGAAAAATTGTGAACCAATACAATACCCTGTAAGGGACTCCAAGCCCTATTATCCTGACACCCACCATGGGTGGGACTTAGGGCAATGGGTACGGGACAACCAGGGTCTATAGGAATGCTGCTGGACTCACTGGTCGAGCTAGGCAAACTAGGAGATTTTGGACAATTCGCACCAAGTCCATGGAAACTGGGGAAATGGGTGGCTTACATGAAGCAGAAATTGGAACTGGAAATTCACTTGGAATGGGGTTAAAAAACCCTGAAGAGCACGGCAGACTCAGAGCTGCGGCTATGGAAGAGTCAGTACAGGCTGTCTCTGCACTAGTTCCGGGCGCAGCTGGCACCCTGGCAACCAACAGGAAGTTATCTGGGGTTGGGGCTGTGGCATGACCCCATACACATGCCTGAACTGTACCCATAGAGTAAGGGACATTCTCTATCGCAGAATTGCTGGCGTTTGACTCTGGAGGTGCAGAGTTAATCCAGCGGAAGATACTCAATTTGCCCACATCCCCCCTTTTTCCACTGACCTGCTCTCGGGGCAACCCTGGATCACTAAGCAGAGATAAATATGTGAATTACATGGGTGGTTGCCCGTGCTGACTCTGAGGTGCTCAAAGAGCTTGTCGGAACACCCGAGCCTCCTATGGCAAGAAAGGACTTCTAGACTCGGTGGCTGCAGCATCAGTTTGGGAAACTATGTCCAAGTTTCCCGGGCAGGGGCAATCCTTAGTAACTGGCCCAGAGATATGAGAAATATGAGGGGGATGGTCCAACTCCCCTAGAAATGGATCACCTTGCGGTAACTCCATTTCAGCTGAGCCTTGTCCTGCCCCGCAGAGATGTGCCTTAACTTCCCCCTTTCCCTCCGGGGAATCAGTCGAGTGCGTGCGACCTATCCTAGCCTCGAATACACTGGAGAGGCTGAGCCACCAATACTGACCCATACAGTGTACCCCACATGATAACCCTTGGCCCCCAATTACCGCAGAGGACACAATGTCACAGAACTGTCTTGTGAATCCCAAACTCTCTTCCCTTTCATTTGGCGGTTTCCTTCCTGATCCCGGGAACACACTTAAAACTCATGGAACCAACACATTCCTTCCCCCAAAACCCCGGACAAACCCCAGAGAAATATGTTTGAGGCTACTATCACCCAAGTCCCGTGCCTGCCCTCCCCCCCCCCCAAAAAAAATGGCTATCAGCAACCCACTTTGGGTGGACCGTGCCAGTGCACCCGACTGGCAGTGTCTGCAATATCAAAAACCCTAGGACAGACAGAACAATCCCAATGTCTTCCCGAGATGACTTTCCCTTTACTATCCATTATTTGCATGCTAAATAATCCTGATGTTTTACTTCACCCGGTGGCAGTGGCCACCCAACCTGAACTCAGACAATAAAGGACAGAAGGGGATTTTTCCCAGTACATACACAGACTTACTCTTTGCTTGCAATGTAGCGATTAACAGGAACTTTCACAGTTCTGGGAATTCTGGCTCCACGCTGGTCATTGGGGACAGTTTATTACCTTCAGTCTCAGAACATTCTCTGCATGCAACATGCACTTGGTGAGTCTTCTTCTTTTCTACCTTGAATGTGGGATCTGAACAAAGATTCCCAAGGGCCCCCCTGATTATACCCAACCCAACCTGTCTGGGGTCCCACTGAACTGTACCTGTTATGGCTTCAGCCCCCAAGCCCACTCCCCATGAGGACTCAGACGATAGAGGGGCAGGCATGACCTCCCTCCCCAGGAGTTTCCTCCCCGACATTATCCCAGCCCCCATTAGAAGACCAGCAGGAGCAACCCGAGAGTGGCCAGGAGGGAAATGCTTCAGGGCCACAGCTGCACCAGATATAGGACTCTTATGATGAATCCTGGCTTGATCTCAGACATCGTAGCAAAGAAAAACACCATCAACAGCAAAGAAGGAGAAGGAGGGGTAGGGAGTAGAGGAAGCTTTGAGCCACACCCCAGGAAGGGCTATAAATGGCCAAAACAGTTGGTCAGGCTTCATGACGAACAAAGTTCAACACTCACCCATTGCTCGTGTGGACTCGTGTCACCGTTGTTTGGAAACCGTGTTTGGAATCTCTTGGACTGACCCTGGACTGGACTGACACCCCTTTGGATACCCACTATGCACGTGAGCACTATGAGTAATTGCCCAGCTGTTAACTCACAGACACTAATGATAAGAAGCCCCCTCCCCTCGGCAGGCTGTTTGCATTCCACTGCCAGAGTCTGGAAACAATACAGAGACTTACAAACTTAACTCTTGCTGGTTGTGCCTGTTCATTGCTTGCCAGGGCTTCAGAAGAGGGAGGGGGGGACAGAACAATACCGATGCCTGAAAAGGCAATGCCTAAGGGCCCACACTACTGAACTCCCAGAAGGTTACTCTTACCCTCCTTGACCACTACAAGCGGGAGTTTGGCAGTGATTCTTCCGAACTGCACATCAAAGATTCCAAAACCTTGCACAGGGATGGGGCGTCCTTGCACATCCCACAGCTGAACTTGCAGAGCCCGCAACTTGGGCCGGTCTGCTGGTGGAATCTGGAAAAACTCACACTGAGCAAGGATGGAATACAATGATCCCGAGTCGATTTCCATGCAGCAACTGTGACCCTGGAGCTGGACATCAACGAAGAACTGGCCTGTGACCATACGAGCACTGGAACTGGAACCTTTACATAGACCGGCGTTGACCTTGGAGACCTGGACCTCTCCGTACTGGCAAATATTGTCTTCTGACAACATTTCAGAGACCTGAAACTCACTGGACAGACGAACTTTGTCTTTCAAAGGCTCTTCGGATACCTGGAACTCTCTAGACAGGCAAACTTCATCTTTAAAAGGCTCTTTGGGAAGATGGTGACACACTCACGCAATGTGTCCCACTTGACCACACTTGTGGCACTCTGCCTCCCCGAACTTCCATTTCTCATGAATATGTTTGCCCCTGCAACTCTTGAATGGGACCTCAACCTTGTCTGCAGGTTTGGAGGACTGGCAAAGAACATTCCACACATCATCCCCCAACTGTCTGTCATCTGATGATGATGTGGACGATGGACCTGAAGAGGGTGAGTCTAGACCATAGGTGTCAAGTATCCCATTTTGCACAGGAAAACCTGAAAATTTAGCCCTCTTCCACCCATCATCACATATTTTTAAATAATCTCCCATATTTTAAACAAATCCAGGGTGTGTATAAATCTCCCATATATTATTGTATTATTAATATATCTTTATTCATGAGGTATGTGCCTCATACATGAGCCAGAGAGGATTGTTGGGCTCCCCCTGGTGGAGAAGGAATCACCCCCTAGGCACTCCCCTTAGCATGACTGCTTCCCCTAATGGGGAAGAAGGCAGCAGGCCAGTCGTACTGAAATAATTCTGTTTTAAATTTCTTTCCTCATTTTCTGCTGTGACAGCATTTCATATTATTGTGATTTTTTATGGAACTGTTTTTTACACTTACGTCAGTTAACTGCCTTAGACTTGTATGCCTCAATTTCATTTTTTAAAACTGTGTTTAAGAGAAAACCATGGAAATATCCTCTTTATGTTGTATGCAAATATACTTGAAGCCGATTGGTTCATTGTCTCTTTAACACCCTCTTTCCCAGGAGAGAGAGGGCTTCAAGTATATTGCCCCCTTGGGTTGTGTACCTCACATTGGGAACCACAGATTTAGGCTATCTGTCTCCACCAAAATGACCTGCACCAACCATTATCTCCACCAATTTCTCCATAAATAGAATGCTAACCACTGACATAAAATTATTAAGATCTTCCAGATTTGGTTTTTAAAATATGAGCCATGCTAGAGTCTCCTTCAAGCTGGATGTCATATGGCCTTCCTGAAGGGTGACATTGATGATCTGCATGTCCCATTTGACAATTACTTTATCTTCCTCCTTGAGGTCCCTTGAAGTCAAGTGGGGAGGTCATGGCCTTACACTGTTAAAGTTCATTGTCCACATCATCAGGCATGACAAGTTGAAATCGATCTAAATGGAACATTGGACATATTTTCACTATTAAATGCACAAATTAAATCCATCAAGGTCCCTACAAATTACTTAAATCTTAGATTGAGAGTGGGTTGCAAATGTATTACAAATGTCAATATCTGTCTAAAATATATTTAAGTCCCTTTGTTCAGCTAACATGAGGTGCTAGATGACTCCAAGAAGGTCTGTAAAATGACTTGGAGTCTTATTAAAATGCTAACGAAAATAAACTCTTTTGGAAAATCTTAATTCTTGTATCTTATCAGATTTTTTTTAAAAATCATTGATACATGTATCCTCCTCCACACACACATCTTTTCATATATACAAATAAGTTTGTATTAATCTAGCATGACCAAGATTCAACAATCAAATTCTAATCAAATGTAACAACATTATTTTGTAATGGAGCAGAAGGCTAGTGTTAAAAACCAACGGAGAGTAATGAACCATTTGAGACGAAGAATAATGCTAAAGAGTCCCGTTTTTTGAATATAATTATTTTACTATAATTTTTTTACTAATAGTTGTGTATGATAAGGATAGACAAAAATAATTCCACTATGGGTATGGTAAAATTCTTCTGAATAAGGCTTCACTTATATCTTCACTTCATATGATTAAACAAAAATTATTCCACTGTGGGTAGACTAAACTTTTCCAAATCAGGTTATTCACTTAAGACATCAGTTGAAACATTTCGAAGTCAATACTAGTTAATTTGACTTTTCTGAACTTTTTGTTCCTTCTTCAGGAAATCTACATAGAAAAGGTTACAAAACAGTATATAAGATGCCACTATAGGAGCTAGTAAACATGATAACAATGCAAACGAAAGGGTTAACATGTTATAAAGTATGCTATAACCATACATATATACATTTTCATATGCTGGAAAGCTCTTGTTTCTCTTTTGTAACAACCATAACTGTAGCTTACCTCATTAGTTATATAAAAGTGAGTTTTTTTCGTGTCCTCGCCTCCATTCATTACGTTTAAGGTGCGTGCGGACATTAACAATTAAGCTAAGAACACTCCTTATATAGTACTCTCGTAAATAGGCTGAACAATACTGCAGTTGCTCCTGTTAAATTTATAAGAAGGATGATAGTTCTAATTCTTGGTTCAATCCCTTGGGGTACTTAGTATCAAATAAATGGATATAGAAAGCCTCTCGTTGCTTGAGCCTCCTATTTATGTCAAGTTTTCATATTGCTTTTTTCTGATTACTTCTAGCGCTAAAAACTTAAAGTCATTCTCAGTATGAGCCTGCTCGATGTAATGGTTGACTAACAGAGCTTCAGTTACCTGCCCCTGAATTTTACTGCGATGCTCTGATATCCGAACTTTCAAAGCCCGATTGGTAAGCCCGATGTAGCGTTTGGGGCATGGACATTCCCATAAATAAATGACATGTTTGCTGGCACAATTTGTGAGGGATCTCAGAGTAAAAGAGTAAAATTTGAAAACCATAGTATTAAGAGCAGTGATTTAGCTTTAAACTCTGACTAAATTTTAGAGTCCTGTTGCTAAGACACAGGGTTATGATGTTCTCTGAATTTTCCTCTCTGCATTCCGGGGTGATAAGGCAAACTAAACAACATTTCAGAAGTTCTACTAAGCAAGGACATAAAAGGAACAATGGATATGGAATACTTTCTGTTCTGTTCTGTTCTGTTCTGTTCTGTTCTGTTCTGTTCTGTTCTGTTCTGTTCTGATATGATATGATATGATATGATATGATATGATATGATATGATATGATATGATATGATATGATATGATATGATATGATATGATATGATATGATATGATATGATATGATATGATATGATATGCTACGTAGTCAGCCTGTCAAACAATGGAAATAATCTACAGGTCAAAACTAGAATTAACTGATGCTGAAAGATGCATTTCTAGTGAAAATGGGTTTTAACTAATAAAAACTAGTTCTAACTAAATGGCTTAGTAAAACCTAGAATTCCAATCAGGGAAAAAGTCACAGTTAAAACCCCTTTGCAGTTAGAATGAGTTTTGACTAGTCAATACTAGCTCTGGCTAGTCAAAACCAGTCCTAACTAAATGTCTTAGTTACAACTAGAATTTATTGGTCCACAAGGCGAGTCACTCGACCAATAAGCGGTCAGCCATTTTCAGGGCTTCTGCAGCTGAAAATGAGTGCCTGGGGGAGGGACACATTTTCAGCTATAGCAAAGCAAAGGAACCTATGAGAAAGGCGAAAAGGGCAGAAACAGCCATGATGACACCACGGGAAGCCCAGCATGTTCGTTGCTGTCATGTCGCCTGGCCTCGAGACCCCATGGCATGCACCATCTCCAGGACAGTTTCAGCAATGTCTTACCTCTGCTGCCCACCCCCCCTTGATGTCTCGAAGCTGTGCCTGAGCTTCAGCAGGAAAAGTGAGGCTCTGGCAGCCTCACAATTTTCCTGCCCAGTGCTGCCCTGCCCTCGAGCGCCTCCACCTGTGGATGGTGCATACCTGAGGTTCATTTCATGTCCCCAAGAGCTAGGACAGAGACGGGCATTCAAACCAGGTCTCAAACTGCCAACTTGTCAGCCTTGCAGCTAACAAGGCAAGCTTCTTATCCACTGAGCCAGCTCAGCCCCTGGGCAGTCCCTTTATGTTTTCCCCTCCAATGTCTCTGAGCTGTGCCTGGGTTTTGGCAGGAAAAGCAAGGCACTGGCAGCCTCACACTTTCCTGCCCAGCACTTCCCTGGCCTCGAGCCCCCCCCCCCTCATGGTGGGTGATGCACGCCTGAGGCTCCTCTCCTGTCCCCAAGAGGTAGGGCAGAGAAAAGCACTTGAACCATCATGCAGTCATTGAGTCTCAAACTGCCTACTTGCCAGCCTTCCAGCTATCAAGGTGAGCGTCTTTTCCACTAAGCAAGTGCAGCCCCTGTGCAGTCCCTTTACATCTTGCCTCTTCTCCTCCCCCATCTCCCTGCACTGCTCCTGGGCTTCGGTAGGAAAAGCAAAGCTTTGGCAGCCTCACACTTTCCTGCCCAGCACTGCCCTGACCTTGAGTGCCCCCCATGGGTGGCTCCTTTCATGTCTCCTAGAGCTAGGACAGAGATGGATGCTTAAACCGGGTCTTGAACTGCTGACTTGCCAGTCTTTATATTTATTTATTTCCCATGTTAATTTATTATTCAATGCAAAATCCCACATCTCTTTATACCACTCTTCTATCCTCAATGCTCCATCTGATTTCCAATTTCTTGCAATACACATTGCAGGCGCACCCCCCAATAAAGGACTCAGACACTGATAAAAGTGGATAACGGCATTGGGCCACATTTATTGATTCATGCCCTAGTCCGAATTATAAATTTCTATTGGTAATTGACCAATCATAATTCTTAAGGCAAGCAGGCCGAAGTAACACTGGTAAGGTACCACCCAAAATTGCCAACGGCAATTGCTACAATGTATCTATTTGTATCAATTTGTTTGTTGACAACAAACAAATTGTTGACCGTAGTCAATATCTAACTAATGACCCCACCCTCTGACGCGTATCCGTAAAATCCCGGGGTGATGCATGCTGTCTAGCTGTAGCCATCACCCTGTCGCCTAGTTCGTCGTTGACCGGACAACGTTTAACCAACTTATGCCTGTCTAGTGTTGTCCAGTCAATTGCGAGCTTGCCGGATACCTGTGGGTCATAATGTTTACCTTACCAGTGCTACCCGCCACACGGAGGGGCTTCAAAGAAGGCTCGACGCCCCCCCCCCCAGACCGTCAGCTCGGTCAACAGGCCTGCTCGCCAATCACCCAACAGGAGGTCCATACCTCCTCGCGACAGATGGACCCCATCCCCTGCATAAAGGTTATAATTTCGCTGACCCTCCCCCAACCCCTACTGACAATGAAATGGGCCACAGCCTTTTCACCATGCGTCTAGCCCGGTCAAGGGCCGGGAGGTCGAACCCTCCCCTATACGTGTGCCGCGGCACGACATCCGACCAAACAATGGTGGTGGCGGGCCACACGTAATGCAAGTAGGCGAGGTCGCCGCAAATCGCATGCTTTAGCGATAAGCCGGTGACCTGGCCCAAATCATTGCCCCCAAGGTGTATGATGAGAATGTCAGGCGGGTCAGCATTCCGACCTGAAAAAAGGAATGGCAACAGCTCCCGCCATAACATCCCAGGCTTACCATACCACGTGAGACTTGCGTATGCACCCAGTCCCAGTCGGGGTCCCCACTCTGTCGCCGCAGCGTAACGCGCTGCCCTGTGCACGTAGCTATGGCCCACCAGCCATACTGTCACCGGTGTAATACGACACCCAGGGTCTGTCAAGGGAAAAAACGAGGGAGAGAAAAGATGTGGTGACCAGGCTGGTACTCACTGTGGGAGAGGGCGGACATAAAATTGAAAACACCGCGAACCCCACCTCCCCATGCGGCGTATTTCAGCCCCGGAGTACCCAAAAGCAGCAGCAGTGGAGGCCGCCCCTGTTCTGAACGAATGGGTGCCGTAACGGGCCCCCGGGAGGCCTACACTGGCGAGCGCTTTGCCTGTCACCTTCCAAAACTGAAACTTAGTAAGGGGAGACCCATCTTGGTGACAGAAAAACGGGCCATGGTGCGTGCCATGCAGTGCAATAAACTCATGTAGGGCACCAACCGGACAGATGTCTGCCAAAGAACACCGTAGCAGTCTCACACCACTGCCTACGCCATGCTGATCTGTCTTAGAGGAGCGTATCCTCAACTGAGCCCAGTCTTTGGCAACATAGACATCCTCGAGTTCCAGTGCCCTACGACTTGCATCCGCCTTAGACAGCATCACAAGCTCGCTGATGCGGAGCGCTCCAAAAAATGCCACCGTTGTGGCTGCATGAAATAGGGCTGCCTCATATCTATCAAAACAGAGGCCAGGCCAGCCCCGGGCCAGTTGGGTAAGAACCCCTGGGGAAATCGGGTGGCGGTCGTCCGGGCAACGCCCACGCTCCCGCCCCCACCCCTCCAAAACATGTCTCACATGGAAGTCAGCGGGACTATCCACATGACCTCCCACCTTGGCCATAAAAGCCAATGCTGACAGCCTAGATGCTATGGTGCGAGGTGCGAGGCCCTGGGCATGCAGGTAAACCATGAACTGAAGTACATGGGTCACTGGGATCGGCCAGGTTTCTGGCAGCTGGGATTGGATACAGAAGGCTCTGAAAGAATTGAATGCATGGTGATATGCCTTACGCGTGCGTGGCGCAAGTGACAAGCCAATGGCCCGGTTCACCTCTCCTTGCCAATGGTCCATATCTCTTCCGGGAGTGGCGAGGGAAATTCCTCCGCATCCGGGGCCAAGGCACGGAACCGGGAGATCTGCAGGCGGGACAAAGCGTCAGCGATATCATTATTGACCCCCGGGACATGCCTGGCCCTGAAGAGGACGTTGAGGCGCAGGCTGCGCAACACAAACTGGCGCACTAGGTCCATGACCCTGGGCGATTTGGAAGTCTGTGAGTTGACAATGTGGACAACGGCCGCATTGTCGCACCAGAAATGGACAACCGAGTTGGCCCACTCCTCGCCCCATAGCATCAAAGCCCCCAGGATAGGGAAAAATTCCAGATACGTGAGATCACGCAGGCGACCCGTGCCTGCCCAGGCTGGTGGCCACCCACCATAGGCCCACTTCCCATTGAAGTACATCCCATAACCCAGGGACCCTGAAGCATCAGACTGTATCTGAAAGCGAGGGGAAGCCAGGAGGTCAGACCTCCAAAATGATACTCCATTGAACTCCCTCAGGAACTGGAGCCAGATAAACATATCTGCCCTGATACCCCGGGTGAGTCTAACCCTATGGTGGGGCCTAGATAAGCCTGCCATGGCGTCGCACAAGCGCCGAGCAAACGCCCTGCCCGGTACGACCACCCTGCAAGCGAAATTGAGGTGACCGTGTAGCACCTGCAGTTCCCGCAGGGACGCCTTGCGTTTAGCAAGCAAGTCCGAGATAAGGGCCACAATCCTTGACACCTTATCCCCCGGTAACCTAGAAGCCTGCGCTACCGTGTCAATCTCCACCCCCAGAAATACTAGCTGAGTAGATGGGCCCTCGGTCTTTTCGGGCGCTAAAGGGACACCGAGTTCCTCCATTAGCGTCTGAAATGTGTTGAGGAGACGTGTGCACGTGTCCCAGCCCCGTTCACCCCCGAATAAAAAATCATCCAGGTAATGGGCTACAGACCGGGACCCTGACCTGCAGACAAAAGCCCACTGTAGGAACGTGCTAAAACGCTCGAAAGCCGAGCAAGATATGGAACAGCCTAAAGGCATGGCCTTATCAAAGTAATATTCACCCCGGAACTTGAAACCCAGCAACTCAAAATCGCCCGGGTGCACTGGCAAGAGGCGAAACGCCGACTTAATGTCGCACTTGTCCAACAGCGCACCCGGGCCACATGAGCGCACCATGCGCAGCGCGTGGTCAAAAGATGTATACCTGACTGAGCAAAGGTCATCAGGGATAGCATCATTGACCGATCGGCCGGCTGGATAAGACAAATAATGAATCAGGCGAAACTCGCCCGGTGATTTCTTGGGGACCAAGCCCAAAGGTGACACCTTAAGATTGGGGAACGGGGGTGTAGGGAAAGGGCCGGCAACCCTGCCCATATCGACCTCCTTAGTAATGCTGGCAGCAGCCACCTCCTCCCGCCCCCTAAGGGACAAAAGGTTGGGGGCATCCTGGGGGAACCTGTCGCCCACAAAAGGGATACGGAACCCCCGTCTAAAACCTTGAAGAAGGTACACCGCATCCTCCTCCCTCGGGTACAATGCGAGCCAACGCTCCAACATGTCCACATTAATTGGGGAGGGGGCCTTTTGGTGAACCAGCTCCCTCCGCGACAGTTTTGCCAGCCCCCTGTCCGCCCCTTCCTCTGCCCCGCATCCCCCCAGGCCTGGGACAGGCAGAGGCCGCATGGGGGCCAGCGCAGGAGGGACACTCATGTCTGTACTTGCAATTCTTCCTGTTGCAGGAACCATTGGATGAGAAAGTCCAGCACAGCAGGCGGGCTGGAACCCCCTGCCCCGCCACCTGGCGGGGAACCTGTGCTGGGGCCACTCGCTGGACCGCATGTCCACAATGGTATCTTTCCCCGGGCGCAGGGCGCGTGGGAGTCATGTACAGCGGCCACAGCCGCTGGCAGGGCTCGTCCCACCTCATCTCTGGGTGCAGGGGAATCCGCATACGGAATTCCTCGTCGTAAGCCAACCACGACGGACCCGGGAAGTCAACCATTGCCCGGTAAATGTTGTCCAAATACTGGACCATCGGAATCGCCAAATCAGGCCGGGCCCTGAGGTATACCGCCATGTAGATGAGGTAGGCCGGCAACCAGTTGGCCCACGTACGTGGTGGCTTGCGACGACGCGCTTGCTCCTTATCCTTCTCATCTTGCCCCTCCCTCTCTTCCTTGGTGGGCTCTCTGTTAAGGAGGGAGAAGATGTCCACATACTCCCCCCGCCAGATCTTCTCTCTGGTGGCCTGTGCCAAATGGTCCCCCAGTGGCAAAGTATACCCTGCTGTCGGCAAAGCCGACACAGGCATGGTGGGAACTGCGGGCATCTGCAAAGGAGCCTGGACTAACCCGGTCACCCCTAGAAGATTCCCGACCGGGCAAGAAGGATAGGTGAAGTCACCGGGTGGGGCGTCGGCGACTGGACCGCCGTACCACCCGTGCGAGGCCAAGGCCATTGAAAAGCCCCCCCCAACGTGGCCATGTGTGTTTGTGCACTATTTTGGACCGCATACTCACATGCTGCGCCCCCATGGGCCGCCCCCACCGGGGGTTCCGATCCACTGGGAGCGTCGGAGCTCACGACCGCCCTAGAGCTCGTCGACGGGGCTTGATCAGCACCGGCCTGTTGATTGGGGAGCTGCGGGGCAGTGGCCGAAGCCGGGCCACGCGCCTCAGGCAGCTCAACCCGTCCCACCGCCTGCCGCTGCCCAGCAGATGATGGACCGACCAGCACCCCAAAAGGGGCCCCAGGGTGACTAACCCGGGCCAGGGATGCCTCAAGGGCCGCAACGCGGGCCAGGAGGGCCTCCACGCTGATATAGCCACCTAAACCAAGGGGGTGTAAAGGGCCAGCCGGCCCACTAACTACAGGCGTCGGCACAGGTCCCTGTACCCCGGGGCCGGAATAGGGCCACGATCCAAAGCCCGGGCCCGGTAGGGCCGGGGAAGAACCCTGCCATGGAAGGGGGCCATACCACCCCCCAAGGCTGGAAGCCCCCACATTAAGCTGCACCCCAACGGAGGAAGGCCCAGCAGAATGGGTGACGGCAGCAGCGGCGGCCGCCGCTTGCGGGCCGGGAGCCGCGGCCGCTTGCGGGCCGGGAGCCGCGGCCCCTACTGTGCCCGCACGCGGACCCCCAGCCTCCGGCCAAGGGGGAATTAACCCCATCCCACCGGTCCCGGTGGGTTCGGGCAGAGGGGGCTGCTGGGGAGGCGCAGCCGCGGTCCTCCGACCCGGATTGCGCCTCCGCGCGGAACGAGCCGCGTTCCCAGTCGCCTTCTTCTTCGAAGGCATTGCAGCTGGTCAATGGGAAGCCTAAAAGGAGAGAATCAGCAGCCAAGAGGCTCAGGTGATAGTACAAGCGACGGACGTAGGAGGGAAAAACTTCTCCGCTCCGTTGCTTCACAAAATGGCAGCTCGGCTGCCTCGTGGCCACCCCTTTTATAAGGGAGCTGGCCATGCCCCTAACTACCCGGATGCCTTCGTCCGGTGGGGGTTGGGGCCCGCAAAGAGCGCGGTGACCATTTTGGCGCCGCGCTTGCATTCTACCAATTATGACCATTAGAGACATTAGTTCCTTTTTATCCTCATTCAAGTTTACTTTATCAACATCTGTTAGTAACACCGTTCTTATATCTAACGTACATTTTGTCCCCATAATTTCACATATTTCCTTCTCAATTTTCCCCCAGAAATCATTTACCACTTTACATTCCCACCACATATGTTCATATGTTCCCAGGGTGCTTTTACATCTCCAACAATTTTTACTTTTGGTGTTTTCCATTTGAAATAGCTTCTCTGGTGTCAAATACCATTTCCATAACATCTTGTAATTGTGCTCCTTTATTCTAACAGACATTGTTTTCATATACCTCTTTCTCCATTTGTTTTTCCAACTTTTTTCAGGTATCTTTATATTCAAATTTCGTTCCCAACACAATTTCAACATTTCTTGCGGGTTGCCTTCCTTATTTAAAATTTTATATATTTTGCTAACCATGCGCTTTAACCCCATATCTCCTTTTCTTATCTTTATTAACAATTCTTCAAATTCAGTTTTTTCTCTCTTTAAGCTTAATTGCTCCTTATATTTTTCATTCCATTTGTCAATCAATGCTATCTGAAACCAATTCAAATTTAACTGCTTATATATTTCTGCTTTTCTCCCACCATCCTTACACTCTCTTATCCAGTCTTTCAACAGGGAAACATCGTTTCTTAATAATACTTCTTTCCCCCTTTTATCTAATTTTATTGGAAAACTTTTAAGATCCTCAATTTCGATTATTGGGGACACATCAGGAATTAATTCCTTTTTAACTTTTTTCCATACCCCCAGCATCGTCTTCAACATCTTGTTTTTAACTACTATTTTTCTGTTGCTACTGTCCAAAAATACTCCTCTACCCACATAATCAATTTCCTTCATTTCCAAATCTTCCCATATTACCCTTTCTCTTGCTAAAATTTCCATAATATTCTTAATTTGAAAAGCTCTATAATAATTTCTCAAATTTGATATCCCCAGTCCTCCCTACTTTTGCGATAAATACCAAAAAATCTTTGCTATTCGAGGTTTTTCCCCCCATTACAAAAATTATTTATTATATTTTGAAAATCTTTAATCTCTTTATCTTTCATTTGTATGGGCAAAGCATCAAACAAAAAGTTAATTTTTGGCAGCAGCTGCATTTTACTTAATGCTATCCTGCCAAACCAGGATAGCTTAATCCTTTTAAATTGCTCTATTTTCTCTTTGATTTCCTTTTTTTTTGTATCTCATAGTTCAATTGTTTAAGTTCTTCCAAATTGTTTGAAATATTTACACCTAAATATCTCAAAGATTTTTTAACCTGTAACTTATACTTATCTCTTACTCTCTCTTGTTCCTCTTTTATCTACATTACAAAATATCATTTCAGATTTATCCCAATTTATTCTCAGTCCTGTTATGTCCTCAAAATCCATTAAATGCTCCTTTATTTTTTCCAGTGCCTTTCCGGGATGTTTCATAACTACCAGAGTATCGTCAGCATAGAGACTTATCTTATTATCTAAAACCCCTTTTATTGTATTGTCCCCTCTTATAACATCTGCTAACAGTTCCATTGCCATAATGAATAATATTGGAGACAATGGGCACCCCTGTCTTGTCCCTGCCTCCAATCTAATTTCTTCTGTAAATTCATCATTTACCTTGACTTTAGCGAATCCAAATTGGTATAATTGTCCAATTAAATTACAAAATCTGTCCCCAAATCCGTAAACAGACCATTTCTACAAATTCAAGATAAAATCTTACCTACATTGTGCTTATATCAAGCAATTCTTATACAGAGTTGAGTTTGTTAGTGTCACAAAGCCTTTTAACAAAGGAATCTTATGCTGGGCTGACAGACATTAAATTGTTGTTAGAAACAGGGATATTTCGACTATCTGTTATAAACATGTGAAATTAATGTAACATTAGAGATATCTTAAAGAGATCTTAAAGAGACCCAGATGAGACTGAGAATCTGAGGTATTACTAAAAAGTTAAGGCAGAGGAAAGGCGTATTGCCATAGTTTCTTATAGATAATCAAAGTAAGTGGAGCCACCTAGAGGAAGCATGAAAGGTCGAAATTTTGATTTAATTCTTTGGGAGTAAGTGTCATAAATCTATGAATATAAAAAACTTCCTTTTGTTAATATTAAGATTAAGTTAATATCTGTCTTTTCATATCATCATGGTTTTATTGCTTCAAGGATTACAAATTTGAATTGATTCTCATTGTGTCCCATGTCATGATAATGAGAAACTGCATGTTGGAATTCTTAATCTTTGATTGATCACCAATTCGAACTTGCATGGAGTGTGTTGTTTTTCCTACATATCCCATACTACAAGGGCAAACCCACAGGTATACTTCCTCTAGTGCAGGCTTGTTATGAGGCAATAGAGTCTGGTGATGGACATCCGTCACATCATAGCCAACTGTCGGATGAGAGATATGCTCCAAATCCATGGCAGTATAAGGAGACATATAGTGATTCAAGGAATGGCAGGGGCACAATCAACTTCGGATGTGTGCCAGCAGTCAATGAAGTCAACAGACGCTAGTGGGTTGTCAAAGTGAAGCTGGTGCTCATGGCGTCAAGAACCTTAGTGAGGTACAGGCTGACACAGAGAAATATCCTCCTGCTCATGGATGTGAGCGCTGAATTGAGGTACAGGCTGATCCAGAGAATTTGTGCTGTGTCCATGATCTCAAGCACTGTAGTGAGATACGGGCAGAGCTGGTCATATCACCCTTGCCATGGATGTGAGCCCTGCAATGAGGTGCAAGCTGATCCAAAGAAATGGCATCATGCGCATGGTCTCAGGCACCATAGCGAGGTATGGGCTGATCCAGAGATCCCTAATTGTGTGCATAGCATACAGTTCTGTTGCGAGGTTCAGGCTGATTAAAATAAGCCACATCTGTGTCACACGGGAACTGGCTGTAATGACTCTCTACTCACCAGTAGACCTTTGGACACTCATGCTTTGCGAGTCCACTGGCCACAGCACAGGCAAGAGCCACCCTTGTTCAGCATGGCCTTAGGATGTGCTCTCTCTTGCCTGGGTTAGAGCAGCAGAGAAAGGCTGTTCCAGCAAATCTGGCTCATAGGTTCCGGGGAAAATGGTGATAAGGCAAATTAATGTTGCAGGTCTTATTTGCCTGTACAGACCTCTGGGACAGTAAAAGCCAATTCCCACAGAATGACACCCTTATCACTTAGGGGAGAACTTTCTGGCCTTGGGAGTAAGGAGTGTGTGTGGGGAGCCCATTCACTGTTTCTGGCTGGGAAGAGGCGAGCCAGGCTGATACTCCTCCAGACAGCTGGAAAAAACCCCACAAACTTCACAAGAGAAAGTTGCAATCTTCCCTTTAATAATGGCCCTTTGTATTCTCAAGTCTCCCCTCTCTATCTTGCTCCGGTTTGGCTTAAGGAGCAAGAATAACTAAGATTGACTTGGAAGTCAATTTAAAGATTTGATTAAAATAATAGAATAAAGCTCATAATACAATTAAACAGAAATCAAATAAATCAAAAGTAATTAACATAGCCGTACCTTAACCTAATCTACTCTAATCTGTGACGCTCTCTGGCACCCCATCAGAGATGGGTTCGATAGCTCTCTTGATGGTTAGAAAGCTTATCAATGCATGGAAGTGTGCTTATCTCTCTCTCTCTAGAGAGAGATATCTCTCCTTAGATTGTCATGAACTTCATTTTTATACCTTTTCTGATGGGAAAAGGTAGATAACGAGTGCTAATTGACTTGTCAAAATGGCAGCTACTGTCTGGACTTCGAAGACACAGATGGGACCTTATCAGTGTTCTCCATCTAAGTCCATGAGAGTCCATCTTCAATTTATTTATTTATTTATTTATTTATTTATTTTATTTCAATTTTTATGCCGCCCACTCAGGTAAAAACCTGACTCATGACAGCATACAACAGTTAAAACATATAAAAACATGTTAAAACACCCTCATCCTCCCATTCATCCACCCTCATTACTCCCACCCGATTTAAAACCAAACTAAAAGCTAAGAAGGATGGTGGGGATACAAAGACACAGAAGGAGGACACAACTGGCCTGGGCTAGTTGGGGACAAGCCAGCAGGCCAGGGCCGTATTCCCATTAGGAACCCACACCTGCCCTGCCAGCTAGGTCTTCAAACCTTCAAGGTTGTTCTTTAGGGATGGCCCTGAACAACTGGCCACAAGGCAGCTTTCCATCATCTTCTAGAAAATGGTGGAGAGTTGCTCACAAAATGGATACAGTTAGGCTAAGTGTACTTAATCAGAATTAAACAAAATTACCTACATAGCAGCCTATATGATAACCTACATAAAATCATGATCAATAACATAAAATAACATCATCTTGTCATGGAATCACAACACTGGCTATCCAAGGCAGGCTCATGGACGTCTTTGGAAGTAACATACATTGGAGTCAAATGCCTTGCGGCTTAGGGATGTGAATCCTGTCCCATCCATGTGGTTTGTTCCTCGAAGGGGATTGAACACACTGTCCATGCCCTTTAACTGCTCCAAAGGAAATTGTTTGTTTCTCCTCACAACAACAATTTTGCACACTAGACTGTTCCAAAGGTGTGTGTGGACTTCAGCATGGGGTCATGCTGCTGAGGAACCTGCAACCTAGATGGAGAAATGGAGGGAGAAAGAGACATCTTATCTCTAACATTTGGTGAACTACCAAGTTGTTGAGAATTCGTTGCTGACAAGTTAGGTAACTCCACAGGACGTGGCTGGGTCCACTTTGAGGAGTGGAAAAATCACTCAAATGTTCTTTGGAAGCATTAGAATTGTTGGGTGGAACAGCATACATAGCAGAGGAAGTAGTCTGTTTAGAGATTTTGTTTAACCTTACACTGTTTAAGATGTTTGGCCTTTAAGCAGCTAGCTTATAGGCCTCCATTTTCTTATTCTTAGAAGCAGTTGGAACCAAAATGGCTGACTGCATATTTGGTGCCTTTTTCTCAGGTGGTAATAAAGAACTGCACTGCAAAAACTCAATGAGCCTAGCAGCTCGGTTTTTTAAAGTTGACTTAGCAAACTTTTTACAGTGAACACAAGCACTGGGTAAATGTCCTTCTCCTAAACAAAAAACACAATTATCATGACCATCAGCTGTGGGGATATTAGAACCACAAGTTATACAGTACTTAAAGGTTTAAAATTTTCTATCAGTTATACAGTTCTCAAAGTCAACAAGTGGCAAAAAACTAGGCAATAACAAATAATAATAGCTAATGGTCAAAAACAGAAAGTCTTTTCAAAGATGAGGTCCATCACGCAAGGTGCGGTTTGAAACATACGCCCTTCCAACATGAAAGTGAAACAAATAAAAAAGTCACTAAATCTTGTTGAGAACTCTATAGAAATAGTTTCAAACACAATGTAACAATGCTAAACTAAGGAGGAACAACTTTAACTAAAAGAAAACATTTCAAAATAATTACGACACACAGGAGCCTGGAAGAATGCAAGCACGGTGCCAAAATGGCAGCCGCGCTCTTTGCGGGCCCCCCCATCGGACGAAGGCATCTGGGTAGTTAGGGGGCGTGGCCAGCTCCCTTATAAAAGGGGTGGCCATGAGGCAGCCGAGCTGCCATTTTGCGAAGCGACGGAGTAGAGAAGTTTTTCCCCTCTTACCTCCGTCGCTTTTACTTTTACCGGGAAGCCTTTTGGCCGCTGAATTCTCTCGTTTTCGGCTTCCCATTGATTGGCTGAGAGGCCCGCGAAGAAGAAGGCGGCTGCGAGCGCGGCTCGTGCGGTTCGGAGGCGCAATCAGGGTCGGAGGACTGCGGCTGCGCCTCCCCAGCAGCCGCCTTTGCCTGCACCCACCGGGACCGGTGGAATTGGGTCTATTCCCTGGCCAGAGGATGGGGGCCCACGCACGGGGCCAGTAGGGGCTGCGGCCCTCGGCCCGCAAGCGGTGGACACCTCTCCTGGTGTTGCCCATTCTGCTGGGCCTTCCTTTATAGGAGCGCAGCTCGCTCCGAGGCCTTCCAGCCTTGGGGGGTGGTCCGGTCCCCTTCCCTGGCAGGTTGCTACATCGGCCCTAACGGGCCCGGGTGTGGGGTTGTGGCCCTATTCGGGCCCTGGGGTGCAGGGACCTGTACCCATGCCTGTAGTAGGCGGGCCGACTGGCCCTTTGCCCCATGTCAGCGTGGAAGCCTTATTGGCCCGCGTTGCGGCCCTCGAGGCATCCCTGGCCCGGGCTAGCCACTCTTGGGCTCCCTTTGGGGTTTGTTTCGACGCGTCGTCTGCTGGGCAGTGGCAGGCGACGGGACGGGTCGAGCTGCTTGAGGCGCGTGGCACGACCTAGGTCACTGCCTCGCAGCTCCCCATTCAACAGACCGGTGCAGGTCAGGCCCCATCGACGAGCTCGATGGCGGTTGTGAGCTCCGACGCCCCCAGTGGGCCGGAACCCCCGGTGGGGGCGGCCTACGGGGGTGCAGCATGTGAGTATGCGGTCCAAACTAGTGCACCTACACACGTGGCCACGTTGGGGGGGTTTCCAATGGCCTTGGCCTCGCGCGGGTGGGGCGGCGGTCCAGCCGCTGGCGCCCCACCTGGTGACGACAACTACCACCCAGGGCCCCGTGGTGGGGGGTGTTTTCTACCCTGTGGGGAATGTTTTGGGGGTGGCTGGGTTAGTACAGGCCCCCTTTCAGATGCCAGCAGTTCCTGCTGTGCCTGTGTCGGCCTTGCTGACGGCGGGGTATTCCTTACCGCTGGGTGACCATTTGGCACAGACCACCAAAGAGAAGATCTGGCGGGGGGAGTACGTGGATATCTTCTCACTCCTCAACAGAGGGCCCACCAAGGAGTAGGGGGGGGCAGGATGAGAAGGATAAGGAGCAGGCACGTCGTCGCTAGCCACCACGTACGTGGGCCGACTGGTTGCCGGCCTACCTCATATACATGGCGGTGTACCTTAGGGCCCGGCCGGTTTTGGCAATTCCGATGGTCCAGTATTTGGACAACATCTACCAGGCGATGGTTGACTTTCCGGGCCCATCGTGGTTGGCTTATGACGTGTAATTCCATATGCGGATTCCCCGGCACCCCGAGATTAGGTGGGATGAGCCATGCCAGAGGCTGTGGCTTTTGTACATGACACCCACGCGCCCCACGCCCGGGGAGAGATACCATGGTGGACATGCGGTCCAGCGGGCGGCCCCAGCACAGGTCCACTGCCAGGGGGCGGGGCAGGGGGTTCCAGCCCGCCTGCTGCGCTGGACTTTCTCGTCCAATGGTTCCTGCAATAGGAAGAATGGCAAATACAGACATTAGTGTTCCCCCTGTGCTGGCCCCCATGCGGCCTCTGCCTGTCCCAGGCCTGGAGGGATGCGGGGCAGAGGGAGGGGTGGACAGGGGGCGGGCAAGACTGCTGCAGATGGATCTAGTTCACCGAAGGGCTCCCTCCCCAATTAATGTGGACATGTTGGAGCGCTGGCTCACATTGTATCCGAAGGGAGAGGATGCGGATATCCCCTTCAGGGTTTTAGGCAGGGGTTACGTATCCCTTGCATGGGTGATAGGTCCCCTCAGGATGCCCCCAATCTTTATCCCTCAGGGGGAGGGAGGAGGTGGCTGCTGCCAGCAATGATAAGGAGGTCTATGCGGGCAGGGTCGTTGGCCCTGTCCCTGCGCCCCCGTTCCGGGGAGCATATTATTTCAATGATGCCATGCCTTTTGGCTCTTCCAATTCGGGCTCGGCATTCGAGCGTTTCTCCACCTTCCTAGAGTGGGCTTTTGTTCGCAGATCAGGGTCCCGGTCTGTAGCCCATTCCCTGGATGATTTTATTCGGGGCTGAACGGGGCTGGGACACGTCCACACGTCTCCTCAACACATTTCAGACGCTAATGGAGGAACTTGGTGTCCCTTTAGCGCCCGAAAAGACCGAGGGCCCTCCTACACAGCTAGTATTCCTGGGGGTGGAGATTGACACGGTAGCGCAGGCTTCTAGGTTGCAGCGGGATAAGGTGTCAAAGCTAGTGGCCCTTATCTCGGACTTGCTGGCCAAGCGCATGGCATCACTGAGGGAACTGCTGGTGCTACATGGTCACCTCAATTTCGCTGGCAGGGTCGTCGCACCGGGCAGGGCAATTGCTCGGCGCTTGCGCGACGCCATGGCAGGATTATCCAGGCCCCACCATAGGGTCAGACTTACCTGGGGTATCAGGGCAGACGTGCTGGTCCGTATCTGGAATTTTCCCTATCCTGGGTGCTTTGATGCTATGGGGCGAGGAGTGGGCCAACTCGGTTGTCCATTTTGGTGTTACAATGCGGCTGTTGTCTACATTGTCAATGCACAGACCTCTAAATCGCCCAGGGTTATGGACCTAGTGCGCCAGTTTGTGTTGCGCAGCCTGCGCCTCAACGTTCTTTTCAGGGCCAGGCATGTCCCAGGGGTTACTAATGATATTGCTGACGCTTTGTCCCGCCTGCAGATCTCCCGGTTCCGTGCCTTGGCCCCGGATGCGGAGGAATTTCTCTCGCCACTCCCGGACGAGATATGGAACATTGGCAAGGAGAGGTGAACCGGGCGATTGGCCTGTCACTAGCGCCACGCACGCGTAAGGCGTATCACCACGCATTTAATTCTTTCAGAGCATTCTGTACCCAATTTCAAATGCCAGGAACCTGGCCGATCCCGGTAACCCATGTTCTGCGGTTCATGGTTTACCTGCATGCCCAGGGCCTTGCACCTCGCACCATAGCATCTAAGCTGTCAGCGTTGGTTTTTATGGCCAAAGTGGGAGGTCACGTGGACAGCACCGCTGACTTCCCTGTGAGACATGTTTTGGAGGGGTGGGTGCGCGCGCGTGGGCGTTGCCCGGACGACCGCCACCCGATTTCCCCAGGGTTTTTTTACCCAATTGGCCCGGGGCTGGCCTGGCCTCTGTTTTGATAAGATGAGGCAGCCCATTTCATGCGGCTACAACGGTGGCCTTTTTTGGAGTGCTGCACATCGGCGAGCTTGAGATGCTGTATAAGGCGGATGCAAGTCGTGGACAGCACCACTCACTTCCGTGTGAGAATGTTTTGAGGGGTGGGTGCGTGCGCGTGGGCATTGCCCGGACGACCGCCACCCGATTTCCCCAGGGGTTTTTACCCAATTGGCCCGGGGCTGGCCTGGCCTCTGTTTTGATAAGATGAGGCAGCCCATTTCATGCGGCTACAACGGTGGCCTTTTTTGGAGTGCTCCGCATCGGCGAGCTTGAGATGCTGTATAAGGCCGATGCAAGTCGTAGGGCACTGCAACTCGGAGATGTCTGTGTGGACAATATTGGGCTCAGTTGGGGGATACACTCCTCTAAAACGTATCAGCACGGCGTAGGCAGTGGAGTAGACTGCTACGATGTTCCTCGGCAGCCATCTGTCCGGTTGGTGCCCTACAGGATTTCCTTGCACTGTGTGGCACGCACCATGGCCCGTTTTTCTGTCACCAAGGTGGGTCTTCTCTTACTAAATTTCAATTTGGAGGGTGCCGGGAAGGCACTAGACAGTGTTGGCCCCTCTGGGGCTCGTTGCGGCACCCATTCGTTCTGGATAGGGGCGGCTTCTACTGCAGTTGTTTTTGGGTACTCCGGGGCTGAAATACGCCGCACGGGAGGGTGGGGATCACAATGTTTTCAGTTTTGTGTTCGCCCTCTTCAACCGTGAGTACCAGTTTACTCACTGCACTGTTTCTCACCCCCCTTTTTTTTCCTTGACAGACCCTGGGTGTCGTTTTACACCGGTGACAGTATGGCTGGTGGGCCGTAGCCACGTGCACAGGGCAGCGCGTTACACTGCACAGGGCAGCGCGTTACGCTGCACAGGGCAGCGCGTTACGCTGCGGCGACAGAGTGGGGACCCCGACTGGGACTGCTTGCAGCCGCACGTCTCAGGTAGTATGGTAAGCGCGGCATGTTATGGCGGGAACTGTTGCCATTCCTTTTCTACATCAGGGATGCTGACTCGCCCGATGTCCTGGTTATGTACCTTGGGGGCGATGGCTTGGGGAAGGTCACTGGCCTATCGCAGAAGCTTGCGGTTTGCAGTGACCTGCCCTACTCACATCATGTGTGGCCTGCCACATCCCTCAATTGGTCGGACACGATACCGCGGTACGCTTACAGGGGGCGTTCGGCCTCGAGGCTCTTGACTGAGCCGACGCTCCGTGAACGGGGCTATTGCCCGGTTCCTTTTCGACAAGGGCGGGGGACGCGTCATTAGCCTCCCCGGCGTCAGTCTACAAAATTACGAGCTTTACTCAGGGGATGGGGCCCATCTGTCGCAGGGAGGTATGGACCTCTGGTTAGTGGAATGGCGAGCAGGCCTGTCGACCGAGCTGACGGTCTTGGGGGGGCGGTGAGCCTTTTGGGAAGCCTCCCCGTGTGGCGGGTATCACGGGTAAGGTAAACATTTATGACCCACAGGTATCCGGCAGGTTCGCAATTGACTGGACAACACTAGACAGGCATAAGTTGGTTAAACGTTGTCCGGTCAACGACGAACCAGGCGACGGGGTGATGGCTACAGCTAGACAGCATGCATCACCCCGTGATTTCACGGATACGCGTCAGAGGGTGGGGTCATTAGTTAGATATTGATACCTGAATTATGGGATGTACTTCAATTGGAAGTGGGCCTATGGTGGGTGGCCACCATCCTGGGCAGGCACGGGTCGCCTGCGTGGTCTCACGTATCTGGAATTTTCCCTATCCTGGGTGCTTTGATGCTATGGGGCGAGGAGGGGGCCAACTCGGTTGTCCATTTTGGTGTGACAATGCGGCTGTTGTCCACATTGTCAATGCACAGACCTCTAAATCACCCAGGGTTATGGACCCAGTGCGCCAGTTTGCGTTGCGCAGCCTGCGCCTCAACGTTCTTTTCAGGGCCAGGCATGTCCCAGGGGTTACTAATGATATTGCTGACGCTTTGTCCCACCTGCAGATCTCCCGGTTCCGTGCCTTGGCCCCGGATGCGGAGGAATTTCCCTCGCCACTCCCGGAAGAGATATGGAACATTGGCAAGGAGAGGTGAACCGGGCGATTGGCCTGTCACTAGCACCACGCACGCGTAAGGAGTATCACCACGCATTTAAGTCTTTCAGAGCATTCTGTACCCAATTTCAAATGCCAGGAACCTGGCCGATCCAGGTAACCCATGTTCTGCGGTTCATGGTATACCTGCATGCCCAGGGCCTTGCACCTCGGACCATAGCATCTAAGCTGTCAGCGTTGGCTTTTATGGCCAAAGTGGGAGGTCATGTGGACAGCACCACTGACTTCCGTGTGAGACATGTTTTGGAGGGGTGGGTGCGCGCGCGTGGGCGTTGCCCGGACGACCGCCACCCGATTTCCCCAGGGGTTTTTACCCAATTGGCCCGGGGCTGGCCTGGCCTCTGTTTTGATAAGATGAGGCAGCCCATTTCATGCGGCTACAACGGTGGCCTTTTTTGGAGCGCTCCGCATCGGCGAGCTTGAGATGCTGTATAAGGCGGATGCAAGTCGTAGGGCACTGGAACTCGGAGATGTCTGTGTGAACAATATTGGGCTCAGTTGGGGATACGCTCCTCTAAAACGAATCAGCATGGCGTAGGCAGTGGAGTAGACTGCTACGATGTTCCTCAGCAGACATCTGTCCGGTTGATGCCCTACAGGATTTCCTTGCACTGTGTGGCACGCACCATGGCCAGTTTTTCTGTCACCAAGGTGGGTCTTCTCTTACTAAATTTCAATTTGGAGGGTGCCGGGAAGGCACTAGACAGTGTTGGCCCCTCTGGGGCTCGTTGCGGCACCCATTCGTTCAGGATAGGGGCGGCTTCTACTGCAGTTGTTTTTGGGTACTCCGGGGCTGAAATACGCCGCACGGGAGGGTGGGGATCACAATGTTTTCAGTTTTGTGTTCACCCTCTTCAACCGTGAGTACCAGTTTAGTCACTGCACTGTTTCTCCCCCCTTTTTTCCTTGACAGACCCTGGGTGTCGTTTTAAACCGGTGACAGTATGGCTGGTGGGCCGTAGCCACGTGCACAGGGCAGCGCGTTACGCTGCATGGTGCAGCGTGTTACGTTGCACAGGGCAGCACGTTACGCTGCACAGGGCAGCGCGTTACGCTGCGGCGACAGAGTGGGGACCCCGACTGGGACTGGGTGCAGCCGCACGTCTCAGGTAGTATGGTAAGCGCGGCATGTTATGGCGGGAACTGTTGCCGTTCCTTTTCTACATCAGGGATGCTGACTCGCCCGATGTCCTGGTTATGTACCTTGGGGGCGATGGCTTGGGGCAGGTCACTGGCCTATCGCAGAAGCTTGCGGTTTGCAGTGACCTGCCCTACTCACATCATGTGTGGCCTGCCACATCCCTGAATTGGTCAGACACGATTCCGCGGTACGCTTACAGGGGAGCGTTCGGCCTCGAGGCTCTTGACTGAGCCGACGCTCCGTGAACGGGGCTATTGCCCGGTTCCTGTTCGACAAGGGCGGGGGACGCGTCATTAGCCTCCCCGCCATCAGTCTGCAAAATTACGAGCTTTACTCAGGGGATGGGGCCCATCTGTCGCAGGGAGGTATGGACCTCTGGTTAGTGGAATGGCGAGCAGGCCTGCCGACCGAGCTGACGGTCTTGGGGGGGGGGCGGTGAGCCTTTTGGGAAGCCTCCCCGTGTGGCGGGTATCACTGGTAAGGTAAACATTTATGAGCCACAGGTATCCGGCAGGTTCGCAATTGACTGGACAACACTAGACAGGCATAAGTTGGTTAAACGTTGTCCGGTCAACGACGAACCAGGCGACGGGGTGATGGCTACAGCTAGACAGCATGCATCACCCCGTGATTTCACGGATACGCGTCAGAGGGTGGGGTCATTAGTTAGATATTGACTATGGTCAACAATTTGTTTGTTGTCAACAAACAAATTGATACAAATAGATACATTGTAACAATTGCCGTTGGCAATTTTGGGTGGTACCTTACCAGTGTTACTTCGGCCTGCTTGCCTTAAAGAATTATGATTGGTCAATTACCAATAGAAATTTATAATTCGGACTAGGGCATGAATCAATAAATGTGGCCCAATGCCGTTATCCACTTTTACCAGTGTCTGAGTCCTTTATTGGGGGGTGTGCCTGCAAACATGACCAGTCAAGCGGCAGAAAAAAATGGAACGGAGAGAAGGGGGGGGCAATGCTAGGCATGAAGGGATAGTGCTTTCTTTCTAAAGCTAAGCTTTGAATAACTGACCACCGTGCATGCACGGACAGGAAACCCATTAGTATGGATGCTCACGTACCATGAAGGAGAACAACCTGTTAGTTGTAGTGTACTAAATTTGATAATGTTCCAGAAACCCTTGACTAATAGTCAAACCTTTGAGGTGGGTGTCCAGCATATGTATGTACTTTATCTCTGTTGTCTCTCTCTGCATTCTTGTCTTCTAATTTTTCTGTTCGAGATTGTCAACTTTCAAGTCCTGTGCACAGTGCCCAGGTAGATTAAAATGATTTGAAACTGTTTTCTGTGTATTGCCATTCCTAATGTTTGATTTATGTCAATTAACTCTTTTGTGCAGAGAGTGTCTTGTTTGTAGAGTGCAGAAGGACATTTTTGGCAAAAGATGACATAAATCACATTGGCAGAAGAACAAGTAAAACTGCCCTTAATGTTGTGTGTGGCATTGTTGGGTCCAGTAATACTGTTGCCTGAGTAGTGTGCTAGACCTCACTTAATTGCTAGACAGCATTATTCCATGTTGGGCTCAGGGCTGTTACTTAGCTCGGAACAACCACTGCTAGGGCATGGTCTCAATGCTCAACATTTTAGAACATATTAACCATAGATGCATCTATCATTGTGTAATCTAGTGCCACTTTATTCTTCTAGGAGGTGCAGTGGGACCATGTGTTTTGTACTTTATCACAATTTCTAATTGCCATTTACTCATAACATCTCAATAAATTCTCAATTTTGATCTCTGCCTTGTTATAATTTTAACTTCAAACAATTAACAAGCTACGTATATAAATTGTTGAAGGATCCCAAAAGAGCATGGTATCTTGGGCTTTAGTAATGAGAGCTTAAAGCAACCAAGTGCATATTCTTAACCTAGGGGTTTGGTTGCTCCATTCCTTTCAGTTAATGTCAGGCATTTTAGAGGTCACTTATTCATACCATTGTGATAAGTTGGAGGATATTTTATAACACTTCGCAACATCACTATGCCACCCCACCCACAGGAAAACACCTTTGATCTCTCCTTGTACACTAAAACAGACTTCTTAGCACCCAGAGAGGAAAGGGACCAAACCAGCTGCACACAATGCAATAGCTTTGTGCACAGGGACTCCCTGTCTCACCCGGGAGCCCACGCCACCGGCGTGGGAGAGCCACTGCCCCCTCCCCCCCCCAGAGAGGCCCACCCAGAGAGCAGAAAAAGGGGAGATGTTTCTGGGCTATAGACAAGAGGTTATCATTCTACAATACATAAATTACTATCCAACACATTTATAAATAATAAATGAATCAAAAGCTATCAGTGAGACCTCCATATTCAGAGAGGAACTGTACATCTACAAGTGGAACATAGTAAGAGATGGCTAACTTTGTCTCACTCTGCCATGAATCTCCAGGGAACAGATGGTTGGCCATGGCAAGTGGCTCAACTAAATAGAATGTTTAGAATGGCATAGGGCATTTTCTTATTTTTAGAAAGTACTCTAAACTATGATTTATTGAGTTTTGTTTAAATTATTGTTACTTGAGAAAATCACTTTTGAAGCTTGTGACTTGAATAATTATTTTCTTGCCTTAAAGAGATTTACAATTGAGATGGATAACTTTGTGATACTAATGTGCAAATGAGTACATAATACATTCCAAATGCATTTGTAACTGTCTTTTTATCCCTAGCTTGCTATACTCAAAAAGCTGAAATTGCTTTAGACTGTGTGCCAGGTTATTTCTATGCAGTTTTTTGAATATGAAAAATTAAAAAATCAAACCTTTTCAAGTTCAAAGTGAATTTTTGCAATTCAAAATGCAAAGCACACATTCTTGTTGCCTTGAAACGAAAGAAAATAAATAGTTAAAATCAGCTAGTAGTTTGGGATGCAAGCAATCTGAGCCAGCATGTAATAAAATAGAGCACACATGGTCTTAACAAGAAAGAGAGAATTTCAAGTACAACCATAAACTCCAAGGTTTAATGCCCCCCTGTGTCCATCAGTCCAAATTCCCAGTCACCATATATATTCTGTCCAAAGAGCTGCTATGCGAAGAGGTGACCTATCATACTGTATCATATGATTACACAATATTTATTTATTGAGGCACAATGAGTTCCAATTAATTTTTTCAAAAACCATTCTTTTACAAGTCATTATTCCTCAATGAGAATGTGATTAACACACCAGGAATAGTTTGTCTTTTAAAATTAGCAAATAAAATGTTTTCATTTCATTTTAATTATTAATTATCAGAGTTATTCTATGAGAGTTTTGGAAGTTACTCTTTCAGATTACAGCTCAAGAATCCCCAGACAGTTTTGTTAATAATCTACTCTGTTTGGGGTTACCAAATCCCAAAGCTGGAGAGTAGGTGCACATTTGATATTATTGTTTTAAGTCTTCCACTATTAGCTGTTACCACTCTCTGTATGTCAATGGGTACAATGTTTGCTGAAGGAATGTGGTGGCTCAAGTGGTTAAGATGCTGAACTTGATAACTGGAAGGTTGGAGTTCAATTCCTAAGTACTGCACGATGGAGTAAGCTCCCATCTCTGTCCCAGCTCCTGCCAACCTAGGAGTTCAAAAGCAAGAAACTGCAAGTAGATAAATAGGGATCACTTCAGTGGGAAGATAACCAGCATTCTGGGCACTCCGGTGTTGAGGTGTGCCTGCCAGGTGTCCACAGAAATGTCTGCAGATGCAGACAGCACTAGCTCTTTGGCCATAAATAGAAATGAGCACTGAACCCTAGAGTGATTGGCTACAGGCATCTGCAGCTGAGGACACTTTGTGAACCCCCCCCTCCCAGAGCGCCATCGGACCGGGGGTTAAAAAGCTGTGCTGGCCCAGGGAATGGAAGATGCCTCCCATGGCAGCTGGAGCTGAGGATGCTTTGCCGCCACACCCCAGGAGCTCCATTGGATCGGGAATAGAGTGTCGTATCTCCTCCCCTTCAGCTACTTTGGCACTGAAGGAGGATAGGGGCCGCTGGGCTCCTGGGGCAGCTTCAAGGACTTAGGTCCCGGGCTCCATCGTGTACGTTGAGCCCGGGCTCTGTCAGCCCGGGCTCAACGTTGAATCTTGTGGTTCTGTCAGTTACGTTGAGCCTGGGTACCATTAGGTACGCTGAGCTCTGTCAAGGAATGTTGGTCATTTAGTTATTATTTTCCTATTGACATTAGATTTTATTGTGTTAGTGTATCTTTGAAATGTTACTTTGTTGAGATAATATTAGGTTATACTTATTATATTTTGTTTCTTTTTGTATTGTGCATTATATATTGTTGGATTTCCTTTGTATTGTAAGCCACCCTGAGTGGTGCTTGCACCAGGAGGGCAGGGTATGAATAAACTACTACTACTACTACTACTACTACTACTACTACTACTACTACTACTACTACTACTACTACTACTACTACTACTACTACTAATAATAATAATAATAATAATAATAATAATAATAATAATAATAATAATAATAATAATAATAATAATAATAATAATAATAATAATAATAATAGTTCTACAACCTTCATTGAGAGCTCAATGTACTAGTTTGTATGGCATGTTTTAGGTTTCATGCCAGGATCAGTTTATTGAGTCACCAGAGACACATCCATCAACTGAGAAAATGACTTCCAGGAAAAAATGTATGCTCAGATACAAGTAGAAACTGATGATGATGATGATTGGGTAAGGTACCCTACAGAATAACACAAGGCCAGAGAAAGGAGGAGCCTAAGGTAGCTGGTTGGAGTGATTTCTGTTATCTCCTTCTCCAGACAAAGAAAAAAGGTCCTATTTGGGTTAAAAGTACCATGGAACATGCCAAAAGATAGTTACTGCAGTCCTTTGGATGATAAGGTACCATGGGAGGTGTTGAAGGTCCTTTTGAAAAACTATTTGCTGATAAATCTTCTGCTGAAAAATATCGGAGAGAAAAGTGCTAAGAAGCAGAGGCTTTTGGCTGCAATGCTTTTTAAAGCAATAGACCTGCATTCTCCCTTTGCAGGCGCACCCACCCAAAGAAGACTCAGACACTGGTATTGGATTAAAGGCTTCAGGTCACTTTTATTGAATAATGCCCTAGTCCGAATTATCACTTTCAATTGGTTATCATCCAATTGTAATTCTTTAAGGCAAGCAGGCCGCAGTAGCACTTGTAAGGTTCCACCCTAAATGCCAATGGAAATTGGCTACATGTATCTATTTGTATCAATTTGTTTGTTGACACAAACAAATTGTTGACCGGAGTCAATATACTATCTACTGACCCCACCCTATGACGTGTATCCATTCAAATATCAAGGTGATGCAGGCTGTGAAGCTCCTGACATCACCCCTTTCATAGTTCGCCCTTGACTGGCCAAACCTGTTTCCCCTGTACCTATCTACATGTTGTCCAGTCAATTGCGAACCTGCCAGATACCTATGTGTCATAAATCTTTACCTTACCCAGTGCTACCCGCCAAAAGTGACCAAAGTCAACTTACCCCTTATCTCAAACACTAGCGACAGTGTGGGATGGGCGAGAAAGCCAAGAACCAAAGAGCCAATACAGGTCCAAGCAAAAATTCCCACCCAGCCCCGAAGTGACCAGAAAATCACACTGTCCACTAGGGAGGGGGTGGAGGGAAAAACTTCTCCGCTCCGTCGCTTCTAAAATGGCAGCCAGGCTGCCTCGTGACCACCCCTTTTAAAGAGGGTGGCCACGCCCCCTAACTAACCCAGATGTCCGAGTCCGTGTGGGTGGGGCCCCCACAAAGAGCACGGTGGCCATTTTGGCGCCGTGCTTGCATTGCAGGCGCACCCACCCAAAGAAGACTCAGACACCGGTATTAGATTAAAGGCATCGGGCCACTTTTATTGAATAATGCCCTAGTCCGAATTATCACTTTCAATTGGTGTATCATCCAATTGTAATTCTTTAAGGCAAGCAGGCCGCAGTAGCACTGGTAAGGTTCAACCCTAAATGCCAATGAAAATTGGCTACATGTATCAATTTGTATCAATATGTTTGTTGACACAAACAAATTGTTGACCGGAGTCAATATACTATCTAGTGACCCCACCCTATGACGTGTATCCATTCAAATATCAAGGTGATGCAGGCTGTGAAGCTCCTGACATCACCCCTTTCATAGTTTGCCCTTGACCGGCCAGATCTGTTTCCCCTGTACCTATCTACGTGTTGGCCAGTCAATTGCGAAACTGCCGGATACCTATGGGTCATAAATCTTTACCTTATCCAGTGCTACCCGCCACACGGGAGGCGTCCATGATGACTCACCGCCCCCCCCCAGACCGTCAGCTTGGTCCCCAGGCCTGCTTGCACCTACTCCAGAAAGAGGTACATACCTCTAGCCGACAGGTGGACCCCATATCCTGCCTATAGGTCAAACTTTTTGCAAGCCTAATCTTCAGATGTCTACTGGCTGTCCCCAAGCCAATCCCAGTAAGGAACCAGGCAACAGCCTTGTCTGCTGACCGCCAGGGATGGTCCAAACCGTGAAGATCCATGTCTCCCCTAAATTGGTGTCTCAGCACAATGTCAGACCATAGCGACCGCGTGTACGGCCATAAATGATGTAAAAACGCCAGGTCACTGCACCTCGACATTTTAAGGAAAGGTCAGTGATCCGTGTGAGATCATCGCCGCTGAGGTGCAGAATAAGAACATCAGGCGGTCCAGCATCCCTGATGGACATCAGGAATGGCAACAGTTCCCGCCCTCTCATGCTGCGCATACCATACCACCGCATACGTGTGGATGCATGCAGCCCGAGCTGGGTTCCACATTCTGTCACCGCAGCATATACTGCCGCCCAGTGTACATAGCTGCAGGCCATCAGCCCCACTGCCACCGGTGTGCGGAGACACACAGGATCTGTAAAAGAGGATAAGGGATTAAAGACATAACTAGGTACTCTTACAGTGAGTGGACGTACATATAAGGAAAATACGCACACACACCCACGTGCCCACAGATATCCACCTCCGAGTACCCAAACGCAGCCGCAGACAATGTGACGCCTATCCTAAATGAATGGGTGCCATAACGGGCTCTACACCGTGAAGCGCGGTACCGGTCACCCTCCAGAACTTAAATTTGTTAAGGGGAGACCCATCCTGGTGGCAGAAAAACAGGCCAGGGCGCGCAGCAGGCACTGCCAATTGCATGTAGGAGCACCAACCGGAACGATGTCAGCATATGTACGTCATAGCAGTATACACCACTGCCCATTCCATGCTGATCGGCCTTCAAGGGACGACTCCCCAACTGAGCACCACTCTTGGTTGATATAGACATCTTCGAGTTCCAGTGCCCTACAAAACATGTCCCCCGTTGACCATGGGACCAGCTCGCTGAGTCCTCGAGCTCCAGAAAAAAGGTAAAGCAGTAGCTGCATGAAAAGAGACTCCTCCTACCTACTACAACATCGTCTATGCCAACCTCGTGCAAGGTGGGTCAGAATATCTGTGAGAATAGGGCGACGTGTGTCGTGCGGCGGCCACATACATGTGTCCACCCCTCCAATACATGGCGTATGCAGAAGACCCTCACATAATCAGGAAAGCCCCGTGCCTTGGCCATGAATATCAAGGCTTAAAGCCTGGTGGCTATGGTGCGTGGGGCCAACCCCAGATCATAAGGGCGGACTATACATTATAAAACCTAGTCGACCAATGTCGGCCACATTTTGGACAATTGCCTTTGCCCACAAAAGGCTCTAAAGTGAAGGATTGGATGCTGATGCACAGTGCGTGTGTGAGTTGCCAAGACATGCCATTCGCCCAGTTCATGTCTCCTTGCCAAATGACCATATCTCAGCCAGGAGTGGAGAGGGTAGCTCACAAGCGTCTGGAGCCCAGTTGCGGAACCGGGCGATCTGCAGGCAGGAGAAAGCATAAGCAATATCATTATAAATGCCTAGCACATGTTTAGCCCTAAGGAGCACCTTAAAGCGCACGGACCCAAGAACAATATGCGAGCTGAGGCCATGACTCCGGGGGATTTAGACGTTCGGGCATTGACAATGTGCACCACCGCAGCATTACCACACCAAAAGCGAAGCACGGAATCAGGCCACCTGTGCCCCAGAGCATAAAGGGTACCCAGAATTGAGAATTTTTTTAGAAACGTAAGATCGCGTAAGCGATCCATGCCCTGCCATCCCTGGGGCCAATGACCATAGGCACACTGTCCTTAAATAAATCCCCCCACCTAGGGAGCTGGAGGCATCCGACTGTACTTGGCACTGAGGCTGACCAGAAGCTCAGACCTTCCAAGGAGACAGCATGGAAGTCCTGTGGGAATCTGAGCTAAACCAACAGGTCCGCTCATAAACCCCCTAATCAGCCGTACCCTGCAGTGTCGTTTAGCGAGACCCACCATAGTGTGACCCAGAACTAGGCGAAAGCACTGCCTGGTATTACCACTCCGCAGGCGAAGTTGATGTGGCCATGCATCACCTGTGACTCTCGGAGAGGCACCTTCCACTTGGCAACATTGCCACATTGCAGCAGGGGCCGCTCCCCTTGACGGAAAATTCAGTCACCTGGCCCTCTTGCACGTTATTCAAAAGAGAGGTGCCTCCACTTGTTGACAGGTGAACCCTATCTCCAGAATACAGGCCAAATTCCTGTAACCCTATCCCCAGATGACAAATGGCTGTCTCCGAGCCATTCTAGACAAGGAACCAGGCAACAGCCCGGTTCACTGACCGTCGGGCACGGTCCGATCGCTGGGACAAAGTCTCGCCTATGATATTGCATCGGCATGATGTATGACCATAGCAATCATGTAGACTGCCATAAATGGCAAAGAAACGCCAGGTCTCTGCACTCGGAAGTCTTTAAGTCCGGGCCAGCAATCCGTGCAAGATCACCGCCTCTGAGGTGCAGAATTAAAATATGTGGCAGCCCCGCATCCCCAATGGACATCAGGAATGTCAACAGTTTCTGCCACCTCTATGCCGTGCACACCATATCACTGCATACGCGCGGTTACGCGTAGCCCGAGATGGGGGTCCCCATTCTGACGACGCAGCATACTGCGCCGCCCCAGTGCACAGAGTTGTGGCCCATAAGCCACACTACTACCAGTGTGCGGAAAACACACAGGGTCTGTAAAATAAGGAGGGTGAATAGAGGGCAGAACAAGGCACTCATTCAGTGAAGGGATGGACAGACAGAAAAATTGGGCAAATGCACACCTGCCCATGCAACATACGTCAGGCTCCGGGCACCCAAACGCAGCCGCAGCTGATGCGGCGCCCAACCAGAAGGAATGGGTACTAAATCTAGTTCAGTCAGGGTAGACCCGGATTGGTAGCAGATGACAGGCCAGGGCGTGAACCACATGCTGCCACAAACACCTGTGTGGGAGCAACCGGACATATGGCAGCACCAGGCTAGTACCCTCTCCCGGCTGATCGGCCCTTGAGGAGTGAAGCCTCACCAGAGCCCACTCCTGATCGACCAACCCATAATCTAGAGCCAGTGCCCTGCAAAACATGTCCCCCGTTGAAGATGGTAGCAGCTAACTCAATCTGAGAGCTCCAGATCAAGGCACAAATGTGGTTGCCCGAAAGTGGACTGTCCTCACGCAGCATAAGTGTTGCCATGTAAGAGTCATATATAGTAACTACAAGTGCTAGCAGGGTTCCTCGCTGGCATCTCAGGGTGAAGGGCTGTCCTAAGCCTAAGGTCTTGACCTAGGCTAACCATGACGGGCCAGGGAAAACAACCACAGCCCGGAAATCATTGTTCAAGCACGGTACCATTGGAATGGCCAAATCAGGACGGACCCTCCTATATCCTGCCATGGATGCCCAATAGGTCGGCAACCAATCGGCCCCATAGGGAGGCAAGGGTGCGGCAACGGGGCAACTCCTTGACCCTGTCATCCTGCCCCTAATGCCCTAATCAGTGTGTTCACATTGCAGGAGGGGGAAAACGTGAATATATTCCCCAAACCACAGAGTCTAGCTAATAGCCCAGGACAAATGGTCACTCAGGGGCATAGAGCAACCGGCCATCAGCAGAACCACCATTGGCACGAATTGGAGTGGATAAACACATAACCGGCCCTACGGGCCCAGAGAAATTAAGGAAAAGCATAGGGGCGGTCACCCCAGTAAGAACCAGAGTGTAATTGGCCTGCTGCGACCATGGCCACTATACCCCCCCCAGCGTGATGAGCTAGTGTCACAGGTGTGCTCATTTGACTGGGATACTCACTCGGTGCACCCCCACGAGCCGCCCCCACTGGGGGTTCCGGCCTGTGGTGGGCGTCGGAGTTCACGATGTCCATCTATCTCCGTGTTCCCTGCATCCAGGCCAGATGGGGAGCCACGAGGTGCCAGCCTACACTGGCCTGATGGCCTCCGGCAGCTCAACCCTGTTGGCGGCCCACTGCTCAGCCATGGCCAGCATGTGGGCTGGAACCGCCGAGTTGGCGCGCCCACCATCCAAGGTGGTGGAGCAATGACCATTGATGCCTCCATTGCCGAATTGCGGGCAAGGGAGCATCCGCAGCATCTAACCCACCAGGGCAAGGTGGGCCAGATGGGCCGGATGGCCCCATCGGGTAATTGATACGGGATAACCCATGATAATCCCCGGGCATAATAGGGGCATGCCTAGTAATCCGGCCCATGAGGGGCCGGAATGATGGTGGGGCAGAAACCTGCACCGTGACCAAGTGGGCCACAATGCCCAAGCCAGCCAAAGAAGCAGCGGGGGTAAGAACCCCAGCAGAGCAGGCCTGTGCCGTCCCCCGCCCGAGCCCTCAGCCTGGGCTCATTGGACCTGCGGGGGTGCCATCCGAGCCCTCCGGCCCGGTGGAACTCCCGAAAAATAGAGGGGGTGGGTTGAGCCCCCCCCCAGGTGCAACCAAGGGGGTCGGTTGAGCTCCAGGTGAGGCCCGAACTCACAAACCAATGAAGCATTCCGTCCTGCAGTACTCCGGAATCGAACCGCTGACTTTCTGCCTCCCAGTCAGCCTCTTAGCCACCTGAGCCACTGCATTCTGGTGCCGTGAGAAAGGGAAACCTCCGAGTCAAGGAGACTCAAAAGAGAGAGACCCATAAACGTCTCTCTCCACATAAATCCTTGGTAAAAGTAAAGAGAAAATCGAGCCTCTTGTGAAGAGGTGAGGGAAGCAAAAAAGAAACCTCCAAAAGAGGCGAGCAGGTGGGGAAGCGACTGAGCAAACTTCTCCGCTCTGTCGCTTAAAATGGCAGCCAGGCTGCCACGTGGCCACCCCTTTTAAAGAGGGTGGCCACACACCCCCAACTAACCCGGATGTCCGAAACCGGGTGGGTGGGGGCCCCACAAAGAGCGTGGTGGCCATTTTGGCACCGCGCTTGCATTTGTTTCTGTGAGGACTTTCTTTTTTACCTCTTTGCCTCTGATACAATTTTGGAGGAAAAGGCTTCATATAAGATTGGTTTGGAAAAGTTTAATGTTTACAATTTATCCAATGAAGCGGTTTCTTTTTGTTGCCGTCCTAATTTCAGAGGGAGGAACCGCCATATTGGACGAAGCTGACAGACTTGGCAGGAAGCCAGGGTGCTTTTTGTGATAAGATAAAGCTTTGTGGTTGTAGATTAAAATAAAACTGCAGTCTTAGTAGCTGGTGGAAAAATATTTGTGGACTATTGATAGCTGCAAGTTGTTGAGCAAATAATATCAGCTACTGGAAGAGAGACAACAGTAAGAGAATTTTTTTTACAAGGGTTACTGCAGCGGTGGTGGATCAAAATAAATGAAGAGGAGAGTCTGGAAAAAAGAGACTGTATCTGATAAAGCATATAGACGTCAGTGCAGACGACAGCCCAATAAACAAAGAAGAATCTGAAAATATGGATGCAAGACTACCCTCTAAGGAAAAATCGAGTGGAGATCTGACTCTGTTGGAATTAAAAGACTTTATACCTACAAAATCTAATGAAGATCAAAAATAAATTAAACAGTTTTATAAAGAGGTGGTCAGAGCGGAAGTGCAATCTCTGGAAAAAATCAATTTCTAGATTAAACATGAGAACCAATACTTTGGAGTCAGAGGTTGAGGACTTGGTGGAGATTGCAGTAAGGCATGAAAATACTATGGACAAAAGATTTAAGCAATTGGTGAAGCTACAGGATCAATCGAAAAAGAGAAACATTAGGATTAAGTTTTTCCTCAACATGGATAAAGACAATTTAAAAATTGAAGTGGTTAAATGGTTACAAATCTTTGCTTTGGACTCTGGCCCAATTAAAGAAGAAGAGATCAAAGCAATTTTTAAGGTCGGTTTCAAGAGAGGTCAACACCCCAGAGATATGATAATTACTTTTGTATCCGGTTATAAAAAAGATCAAGTAATGGACTATTTAAGGAAGAATGGTGACTCTGCATTAAAGATAGGAGAAGTAAAAGTACAAGTATATCATGATTTAAGTAATGAGATTATTCAATGGAGAAGACAGATGAAGCCGATAACTGAAATTTTGTTTAGTTGTAATGTAAGATATCAATGAGGTTTCCCTATCTTCTTAAAGATATTTCATGATGGGAAGGTGGTTAGAGCAGAGGACCCAAAGGAAGCAATGAGACAACTTGAATTACTAAAAATTATAGAGATGGGAGTCCCAAACTGGGAAAAACTGGGGGGAAATCTCTATGGAGAAGGTTCAGAAGGATCAAAGGGGAAAGAGGAGTATCAAACAAAGGGGAGAGACCATTCAAGGGAGAAACCTTTGGGTTATGGAAGTGGAGGGGAAATAAAAGAAGAGAAGGATGCAGAATTGTCTGGTGCAAAAATAAAGCCAAAAGCCAAAAAGTAAAAATAATATATAAATATAAATGGGCACAGGCAAGAAAGTGTTAACAATTTACGAATATGAATAGAATAGGGACCAAAAGAATTAAAATAGAGGAAAAATAAGAGAAGGAGACAGGGAATAGTGAAAGAAGGAATTTAGAATAGAAGGGATAGGCTCTCCCTCCTCCCCCCCCCCCATTTCCTAAATGGGAGCGGCCAGGCAATATTTAACCTGGCCGGGGGAATGAGATTTTTGAGTGTTGCGTGTTGGTGGGTGGAGAGTTATATGTTGCATGTTATATGTTATTGGAAAAAAATAAAAAAATTAAAAAAAAAAGAATAACACAAGGCCCAGGCTGTAGTTAGTCCTTGTGACTGTGTACCCCAACTTGATAGTTTTGGAAGAATATAATTCCTTGAGGAGACTTTTGGTTTGCATTTCAGCAGTGTTTCTTATAGGTCAGCATATAATCCAAAATCACATCTACATATTTGGAGGCAAAGCACTGATCCAGTTGGACTCTCTCCCTGGTAATCTAAAGTTTTCAGGATGTCTGCTTGCTTTTCAGATGAAAAACACATATCTGAGTCTTAGTAGTGTTGCAAATTGATTTCTATCATAATATGCACCAATTTCTTCCAGTGTATCTGTTAGAATATGTTCTATCATTTCAAAGCTGTTCAACTGAACAGCATGTGTGAGAACCTTGTCATAAATAAAACCTTTGTTTCCTTGAGGGAGTATTGGTTTTTGCTATAGACATTAAACAAAACAGAAGTCATTGCATTGCTTTGGGATAGACTGGCATCAATTGCATTATCCTTAAAAGTTAATGTGAATTTGCAAAAAAGAGTTCCTATTGCTTTATGAATAATTGTATGCTATCAAGCCAATCCTAACAAATAGTGAACTTTCCAGCATTGGTAGAGTTTATCATTCTCTTTTTCTGGGGATACCCTGAGACTATGCAGCTTGTCCATGACTACATATTATGGTTCTTCTCCCTGAAGGCACAGTGGGGAATTGACCTCCCAAACAGTGGCTCTGCAGCCTGATATCTAAACCACTAAGCTATCTATCCACCACTCTATTACTTTAGTTAGCATCTAATGGTTGGTCAGATTATAGGTTTTTTGCAGTAGTACCTGATGATGAACAGAGTCATAGGTGGCTGAGATGTCAACAAAAGTTATCTCTTTGATCTTTCTAGTTGTAGCCATCTTCAAGATGTTTGTACTAAGTACAGGACTGGTGGTAAACAGTTCTTCCCAGGTCCAAAGCCAGCCTTTTGTGGAATGTGGAGTGCTTTCACTATTGCCACTGGACAGTATAATAATTATTTCCAGGACTTTGTAATCTGTGGATCATATTCTTCAACTCATCAGAATCCTGAGAGAGCCAAGACAATTATGAAAGAAATATCAGAGGCAGTTTTTTTTGTTAATGTGGCAAAATGTTTCATCTGTTCAAAGCAGGTGTCATCTAGGCTTACTGCATTGCCAATTTACAGTTAGAAACAGCTTTTTTCAATTCATGTAGAATGACTGGTCTCCATTGGTCTCCAGTTGCTATTTTCTTTCAAGTTTAAATGCTAATTTACTGTACCAGTATTTGGATCTCCTGTTGATGAGGAGTTGATAGGCTATTTGACTTGCTGAAATATTTGCACAAGTATAGCCTTTAGTTGGGTCATGGCTAAGCTGCTTCAATAGTAATGTCTTTTATCCAATTATCTCTTTTAATTTCTGAGACAAAAATAATAATCAGTACTCAACTGAGACAGTTTCTTTGATCAAGGGATTTTTTTCAAAAGGTGAAAAATAGTTATTCATTTGGGTGACTATTTCTGATGTCAGGTCTTATAGGTAGTTGGTTCTGCATCTTTGGAGTATAGAGAGTCACAATGATGTTTCCATTACCTTGATGAACTCGTCATAGGACTCTGAGACTGAACAAATGTTTGATATGATTCTATCCAGTGTTGTACTCAACTACTGCCAATTGGCTTTTTAAAAATTATATCTCCTGAAGAATAGTGGTGCTTATGGAAGACCACCACATATGGTGGAACCTTGGTTAACAAATGGCTCGGTTAACATTAAAATTGCATAACAAAAGGAAATCCATAGAAAATAGTGGCTCAGTTTAAGGTTTTTTAAATTGATTAATTGGTTATCAATGTGTTCCTATGGGAAACCGCATTTCTGTTATCATATTTTGGTTTTCAATGCATTCCTATGGGAAATTACATGCAATGCATTCCTATGGGAAATTCAGTTTAAATAATTTTGGCTTTAAGAAACGTCCCAGGGAACACATTAATTATGTTAACCAAGGTTACTATATTATGAGCCAGGGGAATTGAGGCACAGATTGACTTTGTACACTGTTGGGCTATGGGCTATGACCCAATTATACCTATGTTGCCATATTCCACTATTGAAAGGGGTAGTTTGGTATCATGAATAAGAGCTAGTTGGGCTGTTTCTATCCATTTTAACACACCTTCTTCATTTTTGTCATTGGCTGTGTATTCCCAAACACTGTTTATGGCACCTTGATTTCTCCAATTATAAAATGTATTTGTTGTTTATAAAAGTTGACAGGTTATAAAGGGAAAAGTTATGTCATGTGGTTTATAAATGGATGATGCTGTGCAATTAGCTAGTCCTGCTATTATTATCTCTATATTATCTTATTCTCTGACTGCAGGTCAGAGGTCAAGCTCTTCCATAATGTCTGTGGGGTGTCTCACGGTAAGTGTCATGCCAGATATTTTGGGGCATGGCTGGTGACTATCTCTATACATTTCTCAAACACAGAGTATAACACAATTATGTTACTGGCAAACCTGACACAATATGTCTTATTGAGGTTTGACAAGTCCTTTATGTTAATAGAGATTATGGTTAGCTTTGGCATTGACACGGATCCTTTGGTTATTGGTGGATGCTTGCAAGCCATTGTCAAAATTGTATTGTCAAATCCATTTCATGTTATTTGTACCTCATGCTGCTGCTTCGAGAGTAAAAGGATCAGATGATAGATGTAGTCATTGCTGAAGTGTGGTCACAATCTTCATGGAGGCCACCTTTCCCATCTGTCCTGCAGCAAGAACCACATCATGCATCTGAATAGAAATGTGCTTCTGTATGACATCTTTATCCCACTATGTATGGGCTTTCCCCTCCATTTTCCCCTTGTATCTTTGCTCTTCTTTTTGAAAATGAGTCTTGTTCCAGGCCCAAGGCCACCCAGTGAGCTTAATAGTTGAATGGAAATCTGAATTTCTTTTTTTTAATTCCAGCCACCTCTGCTGTTTTAAGTAATATAACAGGTATAGCACAGTAATTCTGCCACTAGTACTACTGAATAATACGTGGAAATTAAAATTGTTAAAAACTGAATTAATTGGCAAGCAAAAAACTTGCCTTGATTCATTTGAAATAATTCCTTTACATTTCTTTTTAAAAGCTTGTGGAGTTGATGCTTTGAGGCAAGGTACACTTGTTTCTTTATGTGTGAGTTTAATGATACAAGACTGCAGACTATTACAAGACTGAGACATCACTCACAATTAACACATTCTCATTAGAACTTGGTGATTGCTCCCTTTGGGTGGGCAGACAGGCAGGGAAGCTGGCAAGTGGCTGTCTTTAAAACTAATGACAAAGCTGCTTTGTTAATTAGCCAGCAGGGGGTGGCTAATTTCCTTTCTGCCTATAAAGCACATACAGACTGCAACATTTCTGTGAAGCATGCAACCTCTAAAGTATTGAACATTTTAAGAGCCATGGTTCTTTCGGACAGGGGACCTTCTTCCATTAATTAAAGCACTGCCACTTCCAAATAGTTTTTTCCCCAATTAAATCCCTAATTTTACAAAATACTGTACACACATAAAACCCAGAACTTAGTATTGGTTTGCATCAATGCAAGATTCTCCATAAACTCATTTATTATTTCCACACAATTCCATAAATGGGCATGGGGGAAAAAGTTTACTGAGATGATTGTTCTGCCTCATCCTTAAAAAAATAAAAAAATAAAACTGACACACTTACAGAACAAACAAAAAAAGGAACATTCTCTAGGCACATCAATTTTCTTTCACCTGAAGTACATGCAATCAGTTCCTCAGCTCCTTTGTACTCAAGTGTTCTTACTCTTTCCCCCCATTATGAACAACTCTTAACCCTGAGTGAAATAATTATACCTTCAGGTTTATAGCTGCAGATAAAATGGTCATTCTGATTACCAAAAAGGTGATGCCTTGTTTGATCCATCAATTGAAGATGCCTAATGTTCTCTTCGATATAAGCATAATTTATGGAAAGAAAGGTTACTATAAAACCTCAAGCACAAACCATTTGGATGGAAAAGAGAAAAACGAGTGGGGAGGAAGGAGATAAACATAATACTGCTTAGCACTTTGACTTAATCTTAGCTGAAAAGACTCTGATGGCCAAAGAGTCTAGGCACTCTTCACTTTTTGTTGACCATCTGTCTCCATGAGATTCCCAGTAGAGAAGCTACTCATTCAGGGGGAAAAGGAGCAATAGGGCACAGCCACGTCTTCAAGAGCAGGAGAAAAGGGAAGAAACAAGAAAAAGGCATGCTAAATGCCATCAATTAAAATGCATTAGTCCAGAAGGAGCTGCCCAATAGAATGTTGAGCTTATACATATGCTACTATAAAGCCTAACACATGTAATTAGACAGCAAAAGAAGGGGGACTTCTCAGCCTATCAGATATGATCTCTGAGTGCCAGCATTAGCTTTTCTGTAACATTGCTGTGGACAGATTTTATCTGTTTTGATGACAAGTAAAGGTGAGCTGAGATATCTTAACTCATGTTACTTCTTTTTATTTGCATATGCATCAAAACAATTGCTCCCTTTGCCAGACCCACGCCTGGAGTAAGGAGACAGGCACATTGTTTGGTTTTAAAAATTGGGCCACTTTAATTTTGATAAACCATGTTAACATGAACAGCAATGGGCTGGAGTAGCACTGATAAGGACTTGTAGGATTTCTGCTAAATTCAATTGCTCAGATTATTAATTCTAATTTGTTTGTTTAGTTAGCCGATTATTTGGCCCCCATCAGAAGTAATCATTGGGCACTTCAACTTCTGACTCTAACACAGGTGGACTACCTAAAGGTCTGCAAACTGCCCAGCTTGCTAGCCCCTTGTCCCTGGTCCATATTTGATTTACCAGCACCGTTCTCTCTATTCCTGTCAAGTATACTGGCCAACTAAATACATACCTACTGGGTTATTGGAAGTCGAACAGATGTCCTTACCAGTGCTAATTGCCAAGTGACCATAAACAAAAGAAAAAACAATCCCTCACATCTCAACTGTCGACAACAGTGTGGGATGGGCAAAAACAATAAGAATCCAGGAGCCAATCAGAATGCAAGCAAAAATTCCCATCCGCTCTGAGCGACCCAAAAAGGATCACACTGCGATATAAGGGAGGGAGGGAGGGCAAACGCGCCCACCCCAGCCACCTTAAGAGAGGCGAGCATCAGGCACGCGGATCCCCCTTTTAAGGGTGTCCATAGCTCCATCCCCAGCACTCGCTTCCCCGAGCCTGTCTCCCTCTCAGGGGGGACAGGCAAAGTGTGCGTCCACAGCAATTGCTGCCAACGCTCACCCATTTCCAGTACTTGTCACAACATTTTTTTAATAAACCAAGTCTCCATAGCCAATAGAATTAAGCATTGCTGTGGTCAAATGAGGTAAAGAAATCCAAAGGCACCTGGGGGTAAAAATAATGCAAACTTCTGCCACATAGCCAAAACAGTCAGTAGAACAAATAATCATTACTCAATTCTTAAAAAACAAAAACTCCAATTTGTGAATGCAGAATATTGTTTTTCTCAATTCATGACTCAGAGCATCAGGAAATGGCCCAATATTGCTGCACAATATTGTGTCTGTGTTACCAACTGGAAAAAAAAAACTTTACACATCAAAGACCAGCCTAACTATTGATGATACCAAAAACAGCAGGGATGATCTTCGGGATACCCTCTTGTGCTCACTACCATTCACAAAGAGACACCCAAAACATGACTCTCTTTTTTTCTGTCAGTTAACCACTTTTTATCCAAACACAAAACAGTTTTAGAACCTTTCCCCCACAATTTGTCTAGGTGTCTATTGATTGAGGCCAGAAAGCAATCCAGGTGGGGGAGGGGTTTTGAAGAGAGGCTGGGAAAAGGGTCTCCAGCTTCTCTTCAGAAACACCCCCTCCCCAATTGGATCACTAAGGAGTGACCAGCTTTGGGGCAGAGATCAATGTAGGGAAATTTGAGTAAAACTTTTGCATCACTCAACGTTAACTTAACGTTGTGCAGTGCAAAAGTTTTCCTCACATTTCCCAATGTTATCCGGTTTTAACATTGTGTGGTGCACGCGTTAACTGGGATATTACTGTACATATAACACATATGCAGTATATATAACTACCATGTTATACCAAAATTGCAGTAATTATTACATAAACTTAATGCCTCCACCTGCCATGCAAAAACACATTACACAACTTACTATCTATAGCCAAGCCCTCCCATACAATTGGATCTGCACAGATCCACAATGAAGAGACTCTAAACTCTGTATCTACACCTTCTTCTTCTTTAAGTGTCGTATCTATTCTGGATATTGGCTTCTTTTTTTAAAAAAAATTCCCTATGGGACTTTAAAATTCAAACAGATAGACACCTGACTCATCATTCCTGATATAACTGTTGTTGAAAAGAAAAAGGTCTGGTATATTGATATTGCTATACCAGGAAATGGACAAATTGAAGACAAACAACTGGAGGGGATCACAAAATATTGTGATTTGAAAATCGAGGTTGAGCATCTATGGAGGAAGAAATCTGCCATAGTAATTGAAGCCCATGGAGCAACACCTAAAAGACTCCCTAGATATTTGGAAATTTTGGAATTACTGGACTTGAACATACTAACTCTACCAAAAAAAACCAACCCCAGCCTTTAGTGTATGAGAGTCAAGACACAGGAAACAGCCAAGGGCTGGGTTAACTCAGGTTTATTGCATGGTGGACAGAGGGAACATGAGGTAATGGCGGACGTACAGCTCTATATATATGGTAGTAACGTATTTGAATGTGGCTCCACGATAGCCCATTGGCTACTGCCCGCGTGACGTCATGGTTGGTCACGCCCTTCTTGTCCAGGTGTAGGTAGCGGCGGGAAACTTCCCGCGCTGTGGCCTTTAATGGGTTTGAACCAAGAGAGCTTGGACGCTCGCTGCTGCCAGCTGGTGGTCATTAGCTCGCGTCCTATTACAGGGTTTATAGTGATCAGCTGAAGGTTACATTGTTACTCGTAGGCAAGGTTACATTGGTTCAGATACATTGTTATCACATGTAGAAGGTTACACTGTTAGAACACAACACTCCTCCCCCCTAGGATGAGACGAAGTCTCTCAGCCAAGATGGCTTATTTCGAACACGCTGGGGTCTCGGCGCGGGCTGCCCTGCCCCGGCTTCGCTCCCTCCTCCTTGCTCCCTGGCTTCCTGCCCTGTAATCGGAGAGGATGACTCGTTAGTGGCTTGCCGCGGCTCTGCGGTTTTGTTGGGAGGTGTGTGCTTTGTTTGGGAAGAACCGGGGGCACTGGGGGCTAACGAAAAACCCCTCTTCTCGCTTGGATGGGTGGGGGAACACTCCAAAAAACCCCCCGGCTAGCAAAATTAAAATCGTAATCGAATTCGGGGGAAGCGGCAGCGGCGGCTGCAAACTCCTTTTCCCCCTCCCCGGGCTCGGATAGAGCTGGTAGAGCTGGCGTGTCAAAAGGATATGAGCCGGGCTCACTGCTTTCCCCCTTGGCTTTGGACTGGTGTCCTTCTCTGTCTCCCCCTTGGGCTAAACGGGTGGGGGAGAACCCTATCGCTGAATCTGGTTGCTGAGCCCCACTGATCGGTCCCTCACTCACTCGGCACCGCAGTTGGTCAGCGTGCCTCCTCCAGAGGAGACCGGTGTTCGTTTCCACCCGATACGACACTGGTCCCGTCTGTTCTACTATCGTCCCTGGCACCCAGGCTGGGCCTGCGTTGGCATAGTTCCTGCAGTGTACAGGATCGCCTACGCCGAAACCTTTCGAGACCGCTAAACCTATGTTCTTCCCTTTGTCCTCGACCCTCGTCGGGTCTAACCTGGACAAGATCGTGGTCAGTTTCCTCCGCATCAGCAGCTCAGCCGGCGAGTATCCGGACGCTAAGGGGGTCACTCTGTACGCTAACAGAAATTGACAGACTTGGTGATTTAGATCCCCCGAGCCCATGCGCCGCAGCGCATCTTTTGTTGTGCGCACCAACCGTTCCACTTGGCCATTCGTGGCCGGGTGAAACGGCGCGGATGTGACGTGCCGGATTGCATTTGCCCCCATGAATGCCGCGAACTCAGCGGACGTGAAACAGCTAGCGTTATCGCTGACCAGAGTGTCGGGTAAACCGAACGTGGAAAAGACCCTCCTCAGCTGGCCAATGGTAGTGGCGGAGGATGTGCTCTTTACCGGAATGACCTCCAGCCACTTTGAGTACGCATCCACTACCAGGAGAAAAATGGTTCCTCGGAACGGGCCAGCAAAATCTACGTGCACCCTGGACCACGGCCCCCTTGCTGCGTCCCATTCCCTATGCGGGAGACGGGCTACCTCAGGTCGGGAGCCCTGACATGCCTCACAAGTGCCAATCATATGCTCTATGTCGGCGTCCAGCTGGGGCCACCAGAAATAACTCCGGGCCAGTGCCTTGGAACGGACGATTCCCGGGTGGCTGACGTGCAGCAGCTTTAGCACCTTCGGTCGCAGGGACGTAGGAACCACCACCCGTTGGCCCCACAAGAGGCACCCCCTCTCTAATGACAATTCTATTCGTTTTCGAAAAAATGGGTCGAATTCCATGCTTGGGGATGACGCCGGCCACCCCTTCTGTACCCACGAGCATACTTTCTCCAGTGTTCTATCCTGTCCCGTTGCCTTGGCAATGTCGGCCGGTACTAATGGGGGTGAATCTAAGACCTCTATTAGCAATACCTGGCGGTCTCTTCCTACCCCTGCCTTCTGATCGTCCGACAAGGGCAACGGAGACCTTGAGAGCGCGTCTGCATGGCTGATCTCCTTCCCGGGCCGGTATTCCAACTCATGTTGGTATGCGTTAAGAAAAATAGCCCACCGCAGCATTCTCGGGGACAGGATCTGTGGCGTGGGCTTATTTGCAGTGAAGATCCCTAACAGGGGCTTGTGATCAGTCACGATCTTGAACGGGCGACCATACAGAAAATCGTGAAATTTTTTGGTTCCCGCTACTATCGCTAATGCCTCCCTGTCGGTCTGTGCGTAATTCCGCTCTGCTTGGGACAGGGACCTTGAATAAAACGCTATCGGGGCCTCCCTTCCGTCGTTCAACACGTGGCAAAGCACCACCCCCACCCCCACCGGGGATGCGTCGCAGACTAAAACTACTGGCCGTTTGGGATCGAAATGAGTCAGGATTGCCTCGGATGTTAGGAGTTGCTTTAACTCTGTGAACGCCCTCTCTTGCTCGTCACCCCACAGCCATTTTTCCTCTTTTTTAAGTAACTGATGGAGCGGCTCGGCAACAGACGCCTTCCGTGGAAGGAAGGTATGGTAGAAATTGAGAAGCCCCAGAAATGACTGTAGTTCGGTTTTGGATGTGGGGCGAGGAGCTTTCTTGATGGCGGCTACCTTAGATTTGGACGGCCTAATTCCCTCGGGCGTGACACGGAACCCTAAAAACTCAACCTCTGTTTCGAAAAATACACATTTGTCTTTTCTCAGTCGCAGCCCCGCTTTTTCGAACACGGTCAGAACTTTATCCAATTGATGTGCCAGCTCGGCCTTACTCCCCCCCGTTATCAACACGTCATCAAAATATGGCAACACCCCCTCCAGCCCCTTCAGGAGGCGTTCCACGAGCGACTGAAAAAGGCCAGGTGCCGAGTTCACGCCGAACTGTAAACGCGACACCTGGAACGCCCCCTTATGTGTAACTATTGTTTGGGCCGCCGCTGTGGCGGGGGTTACGGGGAGTTGCTGGTAGGCCTGTGCTAAATCGAGCTTAGCGAAACACTTTCCCCCATTCAGCCTGGCCAGGAGGTGGCTGACCACTGGCACCGGGTATGCATTAGGGCGGATCGCCTTGTTAATTGTACACTTATAATCAGCGCAAATGCGCACCTCCCTGTTAGCCTTCAGAGCTGTTACAATTGGAGTCTCCCACTCCGCGGAATCCACAGGAACAAGAATCCCCTGACCCACCAGTTTGTCCAGTTCCGCCTCTATTTTGTCCTTTAGTGCGAACGGTACCCTGCGCGGTTTGAGTCTTATCGGGCGGACCTCCGGGTCTAGGTCGAAGGCTACAGGGGGTCCCTTGAACTTTCCCAGTCCACTTTTAAAAACGGCGGGGTGTGCGTCGCACACCGCTTGTATTGGGTCCACGCCTACGGCATGCACCCCCCCTATGAACAAACCTAAAGGCTGGAACCATTGTGTCCCGAGGAGGCTACAACTCCCCCCTTTTAGCACCACTAGGGGAAGTTCCGCAGAATGTCTCTTAAAACGAACCCGGAATGTCCCGACCCCCAACACTGGAATGCTGTTCCCCTGTACGTCCCGTAGTGTGGCCCTCAACGCTTTAAGTTTGGGCCGCACGTGGGGGTCGATTTTCAAGAACTCTCTCTGGGGAATTATAGAATAGGAGGACCCCGAGTCAACTTCCATCCTAATAGGGGTCCCTTGTACTAGTACCTCAACGAAGTAATGGGGCTGTCCCGCAGACACGCTGAACACAGGAGCGTCGCCCTCGCTGTCGTCTGAGATGCGTCCCACGCCGTCCTGCTTCCTCGTGGTCCGGGCGCCATCTTTGGACCTCGCTGGACGGTCCGGTCTGGCCAAACGGTCTTGTGACTGTCTCCGGCCCTCTTTCCCTTTCCTGCACGCCTTGGCGATGTGTCCCCGACGGCCGCAGTTGTAGCACTCGGTTTTTCTGAATGGACACCTCACGCGCTCATGGGCCGCTCCGCAACCATCGCAACGGCGCCCTCCCCTTCGGACCTTCTGGACCTCCCCGCCGTCGCTGCTTTCCGAAGACGACTTCGAGGTCCGTCGGGTTGCGTGCACCGACTGTCCGGACTTTCCGTGCAACGAGTTTTCCGCTTTGCCGGCCCTCGGACGCCACTCACGCCACTTGTGCATCTCATCTACTCCAGCATTCATGGATTCCGCGGCTTCCGCGGCTGCTACAACCTCCGTCAGTGTGGGTGGTGGCTCCTTGTTCATCAGGCTGCGCTGCACTTCCTTGTCCTTCAGGCCACACAGAACTCCGTCCCTGAGGGCCATCTCTAGAAAGTGGTCCCATCTGCAGGGGGTGGCGGCTACTCTCATAGCTGTTACGAAAGCTTCTACCGACTCGTCCGGCGCTTGAACTCGCCTCCAAAACGCGCTCCGAGCGGGAAACATTGCCCTCGAGGGTCGGAAACGCTCACGCAGCAGTTTCATGATGTCATCGGCTTTGAACTCACCCATCTTTTTCGGCGCGATAATGCCCACCAGCGTTCGCTTGGTCTCCGTCCCAAGCATACGGGTGAGGATGGCCCTCTTCCTTTCCTCGTCGTCTTCTTTGACTTTGAGTTCCACCAGTGCCGCCTGGAAGTCCATCTCAAAAAGCTCCCAGTCTTGCGGTTTGGTAATGTTGAACCCGCTCTGTGCCCTGGCTCCTTGGGGATCCATTATCCCACCTTCGTCGCCAGTTTAGTGTATGAGAGTCAAGACACAGGAAACAGCCAAGGGCTGGGTTAACTCAGGTTTATTGCATGGTGGACAGAGGGAACATGAGGTAATGGCGGACGTACAGCTCTATATATATGGTAGTAACGTATTTGAATGTGGCTCCACGATAGCCCATTGGGTACTGCCCGCGTGACGTCATGGTTGGTCACGCCCTTCTTGTCCAGGTGTAGGTAGCGGCGGGAAACTTCCCGTGCTGTGGCCTTTAATGGGTTTGAACCAAGAGAGCTTGGACGCTCGCTGCTGCCAGCTGGTGGTCATTAGCTCGCGTCCTATTACAGGGTTTATAGTGATCAGCTGAAGGTTACATTGTTACTCGTAGGCAAGGTTACATTGGTTCAGATACATTGTTATCACATGTAGAAGGTTACACTGTTAGAACACAACACAGCCCTACTAGGAACTGCATATATCAGGTGTTCCCAAACTTTTCATGCTACGGGCTGGACCAACCCCACCAGACAGCTGAGCAGGCCGGTCACATGGTTCCTCCTGCCATAAATGCTGTCATAAAGCGCATCCATAGCTGTTGTAAATGCAGGTGCGTTTTATTGCTGTCATAAACATGTCAACTTCCATTTCTGGTAGCAGCAAGGGCAGCAGTGGGCAACATGAAATGGTGCCACTGGCTGAATCTGACCCGCAGGCTGTAGGCTGACCACCTGTGGCATATATACCTAAACATTACTTTAACAGTTCATAAGACTGGAACTATTAATTTCATGCTAGTTTTTGACTATGAATCTAATGATAGATTTTTCTACAACAACAGCAGCAATGATGATGATGATGATGATGATGATGAAATAGTAGATTTGTATCTACTGATAATAATAAATGTGCCATCAAGTCAATTTACTCATGCCAACCATTTCGATACTTTTCTAGTCAGAGAATACAAAGGAGTGATTTACATTTCCTTCTTTTTGGGGCAGTCTGCCATTTGCCCATGACTATGCGGGCTGTGACTTCTTCCAAGAATGGGGAATCAAATTCCCAACCTCTGTCTCTGTAGCCAGATACATAAACCATTGAGCTGTCCAGCCAGCTACATTGCCAACTCAAAATCAAATTCGATTTTTTTATTTATACAGTCACAGACCAGAGAAAAATTTACATTTAAAAGGATGACATAGAACTAACAGCTTCCTGTTCCCACTACTGTCAAAATACAATTGTATACAACTATGTATTATTTTTAACCAAGAGTTAGTGGGCAATCCAGTCAAATGCAGAGATAAGTACTTTGTGGTATGCCATCAGGTAGTGCAGGTAGCCTATAATTAAAAGTGGAGCTCTCTCAAGTAGTCACAGAGAGCTATATGTCGAAGCTCCTCATCTTTTTATATTGAATTTAACAACATTTGTTTCTGATTTGTCATTGTCTCATAGGCTTATTCTGCAAGTTTGATTGTTGAAGAACAATTCATTGCAAAGAAAATGACTTGATGAGAAGGAATACACAATCTTCTAAACTCTTATTTAATTCAGTGTGCTACATAGCACTTGGGGAACTGCAGTGGCTCAAGTCGCTAAGACGCTGACTGGGAAGCGGAAGGTCAGCAGTTCGATTCCCGAGTACTGCAGGACGGAAATGAGCTCCCGTCTTCATCCCAGCTCCTGCCAACCTAGCAGTTCGAAAGCAAGAAATTGTAAGTAGATAAATAGGGACCACTTCGGTGGGAAGGTAACAGCGTTCCGTGTCTAGTCATGCCTGCCACATGACCACGGAAACGTCTGCAGAAGCAGACAGCGCTGGCTCTTCGGCTTAGAAACAGAGATGAGCACTGCACCCTAGAGTCGGATACGACTGGCTTTCGAGCAAGGGAAACCTTTACCTTACATAGCACTTGAGAATAAGTTTTCATTCTTCCTGTCAAGGCAGATGAAAATATCTTTCTACACTTTTTGCACTCCTGGTGAATAGTCCATTCCCCTTGGATATTATGGGATAAGTGCTTCCATACAGGACACAGCAGTGAGGGCCTGACACACAATTTTTGATGCATTTAGTTATAATGGAGAAGAAATCTTATCTGAAACACTTTTAAAAGATAAGAAACAATTCTGTTGAAAATTACACTTTGACTGAAGTGCAAAAGTTCAAAGACAAAAGTGTGTGCGTGTGTATGTGTATGTGTGTGTGTGCACGTACATGTGTGTGTGTGTGTGTTTCAATGAAGCATAAAGAACATCTGTTCCCTGAAAACGCTACCCTGAATGTGAAATGAAGGATGAGGCAGCAGATTTACAGAAATTGAGGCAATTGGCATTGTACATAACTAAAATACAATTCCTTGGTTTGTTAATCACCAGTAAACAAACATCCCGTATCACCCCCTTGTTAAAATGCAATACAGTCATTCTAACAACATTGTGGCAATAAACATACATAATAGCATTCTGAATCCAGAATGGTGGAAAACATACCAGAGTCAGAACATACAGAACACAATCCACTCAGAAGCTGTCGTACAAGATGGCTAAATAAATTGCTATACCTTCCAGTTCAGACTCTAAGGCAGTGATGGTGAACCTTTTAGAGAATGAGTGCCTAAGGAGGTGGTGGAGGTATGTGGCAGGTACCATGTGTGTTGGTGACATCACATGGGTGCGTGTGCATGCACCCACATGACATTGATGTAGGCCCCCTTCCCCTTCCAAGCCCCAACACCCCACTATTCCCCACCATGAACAGGCCCTGGGCCACATCCCCCACTACCATGGGCAAACCCCCTTCCCCTTCCTGCACACTCACAGGAGAGCCCCTGCTTGGCAGGGCTTGGTGCTGCCCCGGGAGGCCTGCAGCAGTGGGAGATGGGGTTTGCCCATGAAAATGGGGTGGGGGCTGCCCATGGCAGGGTGGGACAGGACTGAATGCCATCCCCACTTGGCAGGGCTCGGCACTGCCCAGCCCCCCTGTGAGCAAGCTGCATCCCCATTGCCGTAGGTCTGCCGGAGTGGTGCCAAGCCCTGTGGAGCCCAAACACCACCCCACATGGCAAGGCATGGTGATCCTTGCTTGGGCAGCATCAAACCTGGCTGAGTGGGGTGTGGCATTTTGGCAAGGAATGGCATGGCAATCCCATCCCATGAAGCACCAAGCCCTGTGCTTCATGGGACCCAAATGCCACCCACCCTTAACTTGCCAAGGTGTGGTGAGCCCTGCCCAAGGGGTGCCAACCCCTGCAGAGCTCAAATGCCACCACCACTCAGCAAGACATGGTGAGCCTGTCCTGGGTGGCACCAAGCCCTGCCAAGTGGGGAGAAGTGGTGTTTGGGCTCAGCAGGGCTCAAGGTTACCCCGGTAAGCCTGTCACACCCTGCTGAGGGCAAGTGCCACCCCGAGGAAGCCTACTACACCATCACTTCCCCTGTCACCGTGTGTGCACCATGGGTGCACGTGCAACCATAGTCACCAAGTGAGGTGGGGCTTGCCCACACCATCGTGCGTGTCCAGAGAGAGGCATCTGCATGCCACCTATGGCACATGTGCCATAGGTTCACCACCACTGCTCTAAGGCAACAAAGACATGACAAATGATTTCCAATTAAAGGTCAATTGCTTATGGTTTAAAGGTCAGCATGCTCATAAAGCCTTTGTCTTAGGGCCAAATTAGAAGTGTCTCTTAGAATCATGTTAATATTTTAGAAATAATATGAGTGGTGATGATGTTTGCTAGGACCATCTCACACTCAGATGAAAACCCACCATCTGAAGCCATCATCAGATCCAGATCCCTGGAAGGAAAGTTCGTAAGGTATCTTCCATCTTTAGTACAAGCACTACAGTAAAAAGTCCTCTTTGCTGTACCTTCTTCTTCTTTGATTGATTGAAAAACCATTACTTTTGGTATAGTGCTTAAATAATAATTCCGCAACTTTTGGACATTTTCTAAAGGTAGAGAAATAATTTGCAAAATACTTACTTCCCTTCTTCTCTTAAAGCAGGTGGAATAGAGCCATGTAAGTAGCTTTCAACTCTTTTGAGGGGGGGCAGGGGGAATATGTGGGAATGTATCTGTTTTCTGTCTGGCTGTCTCTGACACATTGTGTAAACAAAAGTCCTCTTTGTCTGCATGAGAGACAACGCTTGATTTTGGGCATGCGTAGAATATGAGAAGAATTCTCCCTTCTTTCTCCTTATTTGGGTTCTGACATTCTTATTGGCTCTGTGCCTTAAGTTTTGTTTCTGTTAAGTTTCGTTTCTGAGATACTCTGCTTGAATAAAGAGAAGCCATGATTATTCCTTTGTTCAGCCAAAAGACCAGTGTGTGTTTTGCTTTCTCTCTACCTCTGTTTCCCTCTTACTCCGTCTAATGAAGCTGGACTCCGTTAGACCTTTTAACTCTCTCTCTTAAAAGATCTGGGACTATAAACTGCTGCTAATGAGGCTGAATGATTATCTTTACATGAGTCAAATTCCTACAAGTGGCGCTCCGTGTGACGCTTTGAACTATAATGAGAGAGCCTTCTTTGAACTCTGCTTCAGCAATTAGCACCTCATAATTGGCGACCAGGGACAAGGTCTTCACTCGCTTCGACCAGAGGAAAGGTCATAAATCAAGCGCTTGAGAATTACAACTAGGTGAGTGGAAAAGTGGAAAACACAATTTAATTATGGGGTGCGTATTGTCTTCGCAAGGGAATGAACTTTGTAAAGATATCTCAGATCTTTTGCATATGAATGGACGAAAGGCTGATGAGAAGCAAATACAACAGCTGGTCAAAGCTATAGAAAAAAACTGTCATTGGGTTAAATATGATGAATGTTTGAACTTAAAACAGTGGAATCAGGTGGGGAAATACTTGCAAAAGCATGAGAGAAATTTTGTTTCAGTACAATTTACGTGGGAGGAAGTCAGAAACTGCCTTCAAAGACTTACTCCAAGAAATATGTTATTCTCTCAGAGACTGGATGGCCCCCTCCCACAGCTTCTGCCTCCAGCCAAGGGAGGGGGTCCAACTGCCCCTCCATCATATGAGAGACAACAGCATAAGCCCCCTGATGGGGATGGGGGTGGAAAAGAAGATGGGACATTATATCCTGCCTTGCAGCAATCAAGCACTTTTAGCCCTACAAAAACACTGTTCTCTGCTGCTTTAACTGCAGCTGTGCTGGATGTGGAATCTCCTGAGATATACCCAGTGATAAGGGGGGCTCCGGCTGTTGGCAATGCAGTGGCAGTCCCAGATAGATATGAAACCCTCCATTACAAATATCTGAAGGAACTGAGGGTCAGCATACGTGACTATGGGGCTAATGCACCTTTTACTAAAGCTCTGTTGGAAGCCATTGCTTCTCAAAAATTGCTACCAGTTGATTGGAAACAGATGGTTAAAGCACTCCTGCCCCCTGCAGAAGCCATGCTCTGCTTGCAAGAGTGGAGGGATGTGGCTTGGGAGGTAAATCGCATATGCCCTGCACTCACAATGGATATGTTATGTGGGGAGGGAAATTTTGCCAATCCCACACAGCAGTTGGCACTCACTGATGCCCAGTTGGGAGATATTGCACAGATAGTCATGCGTGCCTGGAGTAAGATTCCTTCCAAAGGGGATAGCTCCGTTGCTGGGTTTGCAGCAATTAGGCAGGGCCCTAAAGAGGATTACACTGAGTTCATTAACAGACTCATGACTGCCCTCAGCCTCCAGGTGGAAAATGTCCCGGCACGGGAAATGCTCATGAAACAACTGGCTTTTGAAAATGCCAATGAGGATTGTAAGGGGGCTCTGACAGCTGTTTATGCTCGACCAGGCACATCGATAGCAGACATGATGAAAGTTTGTCAAAATGTGGGGACTCACAGTTACAAGGCTCAACTTATGGCAGCTGCAGTTCAGTTGCCCACAACTCAGGCTCAAAACAAACGTTGTTTTGGCTGTGGAAAAGAAGGACATTTTAAAGCACAATGTCGCTTCTCTCAAAAGCAGGCAGCACGCCCTTCAAGGAAGTGTCCCATTTGCCAGAAGGGGTACCATTGGGCCAATCAGTGCCGCTCAAATCCTAATGCCAACTCCTCAGCTGCTCAGCACAAAGACTCTGACTTTTCTCCACAGCAGCAGGGAAAAGGGAGTGCGGGCCAGGCTCGGGCCCAGGCAAAATAATAGGGCTACCAGAGGTCAGTGAGGAAGCAATAGCGGAGGTTTTGGAAGAAGATATGGAACTTGCCCAAGAAATGATTTCACGATATAGAAAAAACCATCCTTTAAAAGAAGGGCTTTTATTGAGGTTATCCAAGGACTGTACTTTTACTATGCCAGGGTGTGTGGAGGCTCTTCCCACACTGGTTGATGATGTTATTCCCCAGGGCATGGTGGGCATTGTTCTTCCTTGCCCAGGCGCCTTACCTGCTTCTGTACACATTGCAGCAGGGTCAGTTACATTGGGTCACCAAGAAATTGTCATCCCTGCATCAGCCACGCAACATCTCACCCTGCCTAAGGGACAACCTGTAGGACGCCTTCATCTGCTCCCACTAGGGACCACTGCAACTCCATTCCAGGAGGCGACTGTAACAGCAGCTATGGCGGTGATACAAATCACCGAGGATAGACCGACCCGCTTGCTGATTATGGGTGGACGTTCAGTGTCTGGATTGATCGATACAGGAGCCGATATTTCAGTGGTGGCAAAAAAAGATTGGCCAACTGGATGGGCCGTCCGCCCCAGTAGGGAAGTTTTTGGGGTGGGCGGGTACGAGCCAGCACAGCAGAGTGTTCATCCAATCATCTTTGAGACCTCAGGGGGAACAAAAGTTTCTCTTCACCCCCTGATTATGGATATTCCTATTACTCTGTGGGGCCGGGATCTCCTGGCTAAAACAGGGTGTACCTTGCAGACAAGTTTTTGATACGGGCCTCCCCTGCAGGGCCGTTGCATGCACTTCCACTACAATGGAAAAACACCCCGCCAGTGTGGACGGATCAATGGCCGCTCTCAAGAGAAAAGCTCCAGGCGGCGGAGGCCCTTGTACAGGAGCAATTAAATCTGGGACATATTCAAACAACCACTAGTCCTTGGAACTCTCCGATTTTTGTGGTGAAAAAGAAGTCTGGAAAATGGAGATTGTTGCATGATTTGAGAAAAGTTAATGAGCACATCTTGCCAATGGGACCTCTACAATCTGGACTTCCTAATCCGAACATGATTCCTGAAGATCATCAACTCATGGTCATAGATTTGAAGGACTGTTTTTATACAATCTTGCTAGCGCCACAAGACAGAGAAAAATTTGCATTTACATTGCCAGTATACAATAATGAACATCCTACTCAACGGTTTGAATGGTGTGTGTTGCCTATGGGTATGGCCAACTCGCCGACTCTATGCCAACATTTTGTGAACATGGCTTTGGAACCTTTCAGGCAACGTCATCCAGAGGTTAAAGTCTATCATTACACAGATGACATTTTATTGCATGGTCCACAAGTCACGGAGAAACACCTGCAGGACCTAGCAGACATTTTGCAACAAGCGGGCTTGATCATAGCTCCTGAAAAAGTGCAGCGGATGTATCCATTCCAATATCTGGGACATCGGCTCTCAGCTACCGCTTCAATTCCGCTGTTGCCAACGATAGCTATTCCAGAACAGTTCACTCTTGTACAATTGCAACAATTGCTAGGGAACATAAATTGGGCTCGTCCTTTCTTGGCCCTGAGCACGGAGGAACTGTCACCACTCTTTGCTGCTCTTTCTGGACACACTTCTCCAGCGGACATCATTCCCTGCACAACGGAGATGCGTACAGCTCTTCAACGCCTCAACGAAAAGCTGCATACCATCGCTGTGGATCGGGTGCCCTCAGGCACCATTGCGCTGGCATGCGCTCTTCTTCCCACACCGAGGCTGCCCACTGCGGTTTTGTTTGCACCTGTCAACGCTCAGAAGGTGGCCATCGTGGAATGGCTACACTTGGCGCACACTCCCTCGAAAAACTGTTATCGCCTGCCTGATGCGATTGCTGATCTTTTCCTTAAATGCCGTACTAGGGCAAAGCATTTGACTGGCTATGACGTTGACTTTGTTTGTTTTCCTTTTTCGCAGGATCAGCTAACCGCCTTGCTACAGCATTCTGAGGCATTTCAGGTGGCCATGGCGGACTTTGTGGGACAAGTTAAATTTAACCCCCCCAAGGATAAGCGGTTTACCTTGCTGAATCTCACTTCTTACTCCCTGTCATCCTCGCTTTGCATGCAACCTATTGTGCATGCCGTTACTCTTTTCTCGGATGGCTCCCCCTCCTGTGGAGTCCTTACATGGCAGGGTCCTACTGGGGAATAGGAGGTTGTTTTTACAGGACCTCAAGCATCGGCCCAGCGGTCGGAACTGGCAGCGGTCATACTTGCTTTCTCTACGTTTTCTGATGTGCCTTTTAACCTGATTGTGGATACTCAATATGTTTACCGCCTTGTTTTTACTTTAGCTCAAGCTTATTTGTCTCCATCGATGGATAGGGATCTTTTTGCTTTATTCCAACAGCTTCAAGGTTTTCTTTCCAACCGTACGGTCCCATTCTTCATTGCCCACATACGCTCTCACACAAGGATCCCAGGTTATTTGACGGAGGGCAATGCACGAGCAGATTCTGCTCTCCGGGACACTGCTGAGGTTTTTTCTCTCTTTGACAACCCCATTGACAGTCATGCAATGTTTCATCAATCTGCTAAGGTTTTGCATAAACGATTTTCCATTCCTATGTCACAGGCTAGAGACATTGTGTCATCCTGTGCTTCCTGTACGAAGTCTCCTATACTCCTGCCATTTGATGCTGTTAATCCTCAAGGAACAGAAGCCAATCAGCTATGGCAGATGGATGTCACGCAAGTACCTGCTTTGGCTCCGCTTTCTAAGTTACATGTGACTGTTGATACCTTCTCTGGATTTATATGGGCTACACCCTTACGGGGTGAAACATCCAGACATGTTATACAACATTGCATTCGTTCGTTTGCGGTAATGGGTAAACCGAAAAGCCTTAAGACAGACAATGGGTCATCATATGTTTCTTCTGCCTTTCAGGACTTTTGCCATCAGTGGGACATTAAGCTAACCCATGGAATACCCTATAACTCGACTGGACAGGCGATTGTTGAAAGAGCCCACCTGACATTCAAAAATTTGTTACACAAGCAAGTGGGAGATAGAGGGGTTCCTGTGGCTGAAATACCTACAGCTGTTGCTAAAGTACTGTATACTCTTAATTTTCTTCTTGCTCCCCATAACAGGTCACACTCTCCAGTCGAATTGCATTTCAGGACTGAGGAGTGTCTTCCTAAGCCATTGGTCGTTTATCGGCAGCAGCCGGATCCTGAGTGGAAGGGTCCTGTACCTCTAATCACCTGGGGATGAGGATACGCAGTGGTTTCTACGACCTCAGGACCTGTGTGGATTCCTGCTCGAGCGATCCGCCCATGGAGAGAGAAGAAGGTTACTCAGCTCCAGGATGGTGGTTCACCAGTAGACTAAATTTGCTGACATTTGTTCTTTTCCTTCTTACTGTGCTTCCAGCTGTGAGAACAATACCTCATGGGGGCAACCCCAACTTTTGGCTTCGTCATGCTAACTATATGTTTGAGGTTCATGGTAAGAATGCAACGTTATACTATGAGCATCCACTGGCAGTGTCTCAAATGGCCTTTCTTCCGGCATTGTTCAACACGCCTGAGTTGGTTATTGGACACTTACAACATGTTGATAGGTCTACACTCTTCTCTAATCCCCCAGAACAATTTAACAACACCCGCTGGCGAAGCATGACATTCAAGAAATACACTAAAGGACTTTGTTTCTGCTGTCATAGTTCTGGAGTCTGGAATAGTAAATGGAAGCACTGGACTCAAGCACAACCGGTTTTGCGGAATGTAGGCAATTATACGGGTTGTGACGATTATTTTTGGTTATGGGGTAGTTATAACAGTTCTTATAAGCTTAATTATACCTTGTTTAACACTACTATTGAAGATATATATGATGTGTTTCCTATGTTTACTCCTGATTATTCTGCTATAGATAGTGGTTCAATTTGCAATGGATGGCAAATCAAGGATCCCAACATGTGGTTCTTTTTTAATGGAGTTGCCACGAATTTCCATCCAGGACAATATCAATGTGCAGCATTGGGTTATTTTACCTTACCCGTACAAGTGCAAATGCCGCTTCAGGCAGATGCACGGCGCCGGAGAGCTGCTGCCGGCCCGATGGGTTCTGGTTGCAATGATGAAGTGATAATCGATGTTCAGCTTTCTGATGGTAGCTCCTGGGGGAGAGCTATAGGGAGTGCTATCACTGGAGCACTCACCTTGGGATCATACCCAGGTGTCATTTCCCAGGAGAATAGAAGGTCCATTTTGGGACTCACCTGTAGGCTGGAGAAATCAATCAATGCCACAGGGAGGGTCATACGGGATCTTCAAATGGAAATCACTGAGCTTCATCAAGACCAAATGCAGGACAGACTGGCCATAGATTACCTGTTAGCAAAATCCGGAGGATTTTGTAAACTGGTCGGGAACCAGGGATGTCGGGTAAAATTCCAGGATCTGAATAATACTATTGAGAAAGAACTTCAGAATTTACAGGAGAGCATTACTAACAATGTACGCACTGATGTTAATCTCTTTGATTGGATGACTTCTTGGTTGCCTGATTTATCTGTCCTTAGACAAGTTTTCTTTTATGGGTTCATTATTATTATCTGCCTTATATCTTTGTGTTTTTGCATTAATTGTATTCCTAACCTTATTTCTATGTGTAACGCATGTCCACTGCGTAGAAGGGAGACATCGAGTTTTGCACGACGGCAATTGTACTCAATGAGGTATCATCCTCCGGAACAATGTACCAGGAGTCAGGAGGGGTACGATGTCCAGGAGGACAGTGATGATGTATATGGAGGAGTAGTTATGGAGTATGATGACATGCAGGGGTATGATTAGCCGTCCCTCTCTCAAATTTAAATGAAAAAGGAGGACATGTGGGAATGTATCTGTTTTCTGTCTGGCTGTCTCTGACACATTGTGTAAACAAAAGTCCTCTTTGTCTGCATGAGAGACAACGCTTGATTTTGGGCATGCATAGAATATGAGAAGAATTCTCCCTTCTTTCTCCTTATTTGGGTTCTGACATTCTTATTGGCTCTGTGCCTTAAGTTTTGTTTCTGTTAAGTTTCGTTTCTGAGATACTCTGCTTGAATAAAGAGAAGCCATGATTATTCCTTTGTTCAGCCAAAAGACCAGTGTGTGTTTTGCTTTCTCTCTACCTCTGTTTCCCTCTTACTCCGTCTAATGAAGCTGGACTCCGTTAGACCTTTTAACTCTCTCTCTTAAAAGATCTGGGACTATAAACTGCTGCTAATGAGGCTGAATGATTATCTTTACATGAGTCAAATTCCTACAGGAATAAACCTGACTAAATAGCAAATGACCATAGTACCTGACAAAAATGATAATTGTTTGCAACGTTATAGCAAATTGACCAGCTTATTATTAATTTTTCCATTCTGTTCCACTGTTTTTATCCTGAGTTTCCTATTGTGCTACCAGCCAACCCCTCTTCCCAGGATGTCAATAGATACAGAGTCCCCAGAGGCAAACTCCATGGGCTCCCTGTTACTTTTGTTCCTTGCAACAGCTTTTATTAAAGATACAGCATCTTCTCCACATCTCAGAGGGCTAAATTACAGTCACTAGCCCTTTGGGCACTTCTCGCCTATTCCAAGTCTCAGTTATCTTCATTGAAGGTCCATCTGGTCCAACTTCTGAGAGTCAGGTGTGTCTCTATGGCTTCTCCAGGTTCAGCCTTTCACTCAACACGCCCTTTCTTACTTGCCTCTCTTGGGCTGTGGCCTCATTAGGCCAGAAGCTACAATATAAGAAGGGTGTGGGTGAACAGCTCAGCTTCTGACAAGTGCTGCAGGAGAGGAAGAGTTTGCACAGCATTCTCCTCTGACTTCCACTGCTGCACAAAACAGTGCTCAGTCTTCTTTGGCATCTTCTCAGACCTAAACTCCTTTATCAGCTGGTATCAACAATCCTCCATAATTCGGTGAACAATCGGTGTATCCTGGAATGCTTGTTCCCTGGGGCCCCTAGCCTCCCTTTGACTTTCCTCAACCTGTTAACTGGGCCTGGACAACCTATAGAAGTACCCTCACCCATTGCCTTCCTTTTACACCCTTCTTCCTTTAATTCCTTTATTTTTGTCTATATTGCATTTTTTTCTTTACTGGACTCTCTCAACATGTGTTTAATATTCTTTGTGAGCTGCTTTGTGCACCATATGGTGGAAAGACATCAAAGAAAATATCTTTATAGGTAAACAAGTAATGTCCCCAGAGCAGATAAACAGAAATATCATGTATCAACTGATTTCATTTCCAATTATTGATTCACTTGATGATTGACATCAATTGTTCCTCATTTCATATTCTTGAAACTTCCATGGATTTGTGATACACTCCACATGACAAATCTTGGACAACATTTTCAGCAGTCTCATCAGGGAAAAACATGCTAATTAAGATGCCCAAAGATAGAAACTGATTTTGTTTTTACAGCTGTAAGGGTCAAAGTGTCCCCCACCCAGAAAATTTCTGTTATTCAATTGTTAATTAAAAGTATTGTAAACAGAATAATGCAGAATTAAAATTCAGCTTGTTGTATTATAATTTGAGGTTTAGCTATTTACTTCCAAAAAAAAAAACTTGCAATGCATATCTCTGTATGTTTAGTCAGAGTTCAGCTCCACTGCATTCAATAAAACTCACTATTATTATGTTTTCCTTAAAGATTGTAAACTTATATTTCATCAAGACACACAGAGTAATCATATGCACATTTACTGGTTCATGAATGCCACTGAATCTTGCATTACTTGTTCCACATTAACACAGGTAGGCATGAGCTTTTGGGCATGCCTAATGTTCTCAGGATCAACAATTCATAGAATAAGCCTCTCTCCTTTTCCCCATAAAGCAGTAGGAGGAGAGCCATGGAAGTTGTGCTGAGTTCTTTGAGTGAAAGGTATGCTACAAACCTGACTATGTACAAATCAACCAACATTGCTTGTAGCCCTTAGCAAGAAGTGGTTAGAGCTTGCTAGGGTGATACGAGGATATCTGGCTGCTCTGTGGCCTGGAGGAGTATTTTTCCCTCTCCCTTCCATTCAGTAATTGGCAGGGATCAGCAGTTGTTGCTTTAGCATCACTGCTCACGGTTTGGGGGAAGGGGTGCCAGACTCTCCAGGCCTGGACTGCTTGTTTATGGTCTCTTTCCATCTGGTTCTCTGTCAGGCAGACACACCAGTCAGAGGCTCCACTCTGAGGACTTGGGCTTTGCCTGCTGCTTTATCTGTTACTGATCCGATGAGCAACCTGGTGCTGGTTGTTGAGGGGTTGCTGTTGCGCCCCCACGTGTTTTCCCTTTTTTTCCTCCCTTTGTGTTCTGGGTCAAAAAGGAGGGAAAGGGGAGGTCAAAGACAAGTTGCTGATTGGTGATAGAGAAAAAGAACAAATTAAGAAGAGAAGTATGGACAGAACTTGGCTGAATTGGTTTCCTGGATTCTATATATATCCCATGGTTATAATTACTTTAAGGGACTGCAGTGGCTCAAGTGGATAAGATGCTAAACTTGACGACTGGAAGGTCGGAGTTCTATTCCAAAGTACTGCACGACAGAGTGAGCTCCTGTCTCTGTCCCAGCTTCTGCCAACCTAGCAGTTCGGAAGCAACTGCCAGCCCTGGTGAACCTGGCCTCACCACCACCGGGGGCCGAAGGAGGACTGGACCCTCAGCTGAAGCTCATTGGGGCAGTGAGTGCTGCTCACACCCACCCTCCCAAGCCTCGTCTGCCCAGGAGGGATAAAAGGTGGTGAGCACGCCCGCCCCTCACCCCTGGCCTCGTCACATCCAGGGGCCAAAGGAGGAGGACTGGACCCTCAGCTGCAGCTCGTTGGGGCAGTGAGTGCTGCTCCCACCCACCCTCCCAAACCTCACCCACCTGGGAAGGATAAAAGGTGGTGAGTGTACCCACCGCTCACCCCTGGCTTTGTCACCACCCGGGGCCAAAGGAGGACAACTGGACCCTCAGCTGCAGCTCGTTGGGGCGGTGAGCGCTGCTCCCGCCCACCTTCCTGAGCCTTGTCTGCCTGGGAGGGATAAAAGGCAGTGAGCACGCCCGCCCCTCAACCCTAGCCTCGTCACCACCAGGGGCCAAAGGAGGACGGCCGGACCCTCAGCTGTGGCTCATCAGGGCAGTGAATGCTGCTCCAGCCCACCTTCCCGAGCCTCTCCTGAGCCCTCTTCTCTGGACTGGCATTGCCGTGGGGGAGTGAGAACACCTGGGCTCCTGGAGTAGTGAGGACTTAAGCCGGGCATTGCCACAGCCTCACCTGAGCCCTCCCCCCGGTCGCCGCAGGGGTCGATGCTGCTGAGGACTTGGAGCTGGGCTCTGACGTGGTCGTTGAGCCCGGACCTGGTTAAGGCCCATCTAAGGTCATTGAGCCTCAGCTCCGACACCCCCCCCCCCGGATCATTGTGCTCCCCCCCCAGTATGTAACTTGCTAACTATTACTGTAATTTTGTATCGTACTTTCTTATTGCACTTATGATATTGTATCTTGATATTGTTTTTCCCCCTATTGTATTTCTGTACTGGATTATTGTATTTATTTAATATGTTGTAATTGCTGCCCTGAGTCAGCCTTGCACTGATTATGGTGGTGTATAAATCCAATAAACATTAACATAAACATAAACTACTGCATTGTTTCAACATGCCAACTTAATATTTCCAACGACGTTATTCCAATAGCAACACTACTTGGGGAGCCAAGTAACGTCGTTATTCGAGGGTCCACTGTACTGCAGCTAAGGGTCCCCACCCTTTGGCAGGTCAGGCTGTTCAATCCCACCTCCTTTGTTGGGAGTTTTACATCTGCAGAATCTGTTTGAGGCAACCATATAGGTTTGAGCATAAGAGTTCCATCTGCGAAGGCACCATGGGAAATCACTGAGATACGACTAACACCCATTCATGGGAATAGAGTTGGAAATGCCCACAGTGATATTTCCCCAACTCAGCTGGCCTCCACAGTAACTGGCAAGGATAAGAACTGCACAGGAATTAGGGATTCACTAGTCTGGGCTAGAGTGGTGAAGAGGAATTTACCTGCAGTAGTAACAGGTTTTCGCACTATCATGCCTTACCATAGGTCAGGGATTTAATCAAATGTGAATGAATTGTCTCCCAAATTTCATACCAAAAAGTGCTGTGTTTTGCTTCTTCATTTCACAGGTTGGGAGCAAAATGTGCTAACTAAAGTGGGATGCTTAAGTAAATCTCTGGCAGCTAAAAACGAGCACTGAAGGCTACATGCTTTCAGTCTCTGGACTTGTTGCCAATGGTATTGAGCCCTGGATGTGCTTCTCTGGAAATAACTAAGCCCTTGGGCTGTAAATTATTCTCTGCACAGCAGCTGTAGGGTATACTGTAGGGATTGTGAGACCTGAAGTTCATAAGGTAGCACTTTTGGCCCTATATAAATGCTACCTCTGATTCTGAACTTCCAGCTGAGCTTGTTGCTAGCACACCCTCATCACTTTAACTGAAGCTCCTCTTTGCATAGAAGGTATGCTTTTCAGAGCCTTTCCAGTTTAATGTAACATTCCCTATGAAGCATAAGCAGGATAATTTACTTTTGTTCAGTCTATTTACAACTTACCACCAGTGACTAAAATCACAGGAGCTCTGACATGATATGCTTCTATGGATTTACTTCTCAGGCAAGAAACAGTTACAACAGATAACCCATAATTAGGGCTGAAATCACATAGATGTTGTACAGAGGAGACTATGGTGATCTTTCTGGCTTTTGGAAATCAAACTTAAATCCTGTGCGTAACCCTTAAAAACCAATCACTTAATTTGCACAATCCCAGTGGTGACCTCTCAAATGTTCACATTGGTTAAGGATTTCCCTTTCCCATCCATATATGCAAGTGATGGCTAACCTTGGCACTCCAGTTGTTCTGGAACTTCAATTTCCAGAAGCCCTGATCAGCAGTATTGCTGACTTGGGCTTCTGGCAATTGAAGTCCAAGAACAGCTGGAGGGTCAAGGTTAGCCACAGGGGATATAGGCTCTCTCTAATATTTGTTGTTGGCCTCAATGAGGTGAATTACAGCATTTTGCACCATCTGAAGCTCCTGAACTTTATTGAACCTTGCATAAATCCCCCCTCTTCCAATCCTGAAATGTCCTTGTTACAATAATAGAGTTTATTGTTGCTGAATGTGGAACATGATCTTCTATAACATCATATTTCTGTTATAACTGTTGTTAAATTCAGGGGATGGGGTGCTGATATGATTTAGAAAATATTGCAAAGCATTTAAAAGGTATGTATATTGCCGGTCACAAAAAGAAACAGAATAACATATCTCCCATGATCATTTGCTCCTGGTTTGTTTAAAGAAGAAAGGAATATTTAAGTAAATATGTAATTATAATTCCCTATTATGAGTTAGAGTGCAGTAAACAATTGATCTTTTTTTATTTTTGAAGAGTTTGTTCCAGTATTCAACTCTCCCCTGATTCCTTTTCATTGTATTATTGGTTCAGCAATTCTTTGCAAAGTTCAATGAGCTTCATTAGCTTATCTAAAGAGAATGGGACTTGTACTTCTAAGGCAGCCTTTCTGTGACTTTTCTAATTAAATTTATTCCATCAGATGACAAGCTGCCCTTTTTGCTTGACAAACATTTGTTCTAATTTAGCTTTCAGTTCTTTAACTAGCCTCTCCCTCCTCCTCACTCCATGCCATCTCATTGAACAACATCTGCTAGACCAAGGGATCACACAGACTGACATTTACTCTCAGACGTACTTGCTTATTAAAATACTTCAGTGCTAGATAAATTTATCAGCTCAACAGGAATTTTGTTCTGTCCAGGATGGAGAGTGTATTTTCCACATAACATAAATTTCTCATGTTTCAGTGCAATCTTTTTAAATACTTGTTACCATGAATATTACATCAAGATGTTGACTTTAAAATAGAAGTGAAACATCTGAAAGTTTGAACTCAAAATTGTGCCAAAATATGAGGAAAGTTATTGAAACTCTGCAAAAACCAAACTGGGAAGTTTGGCTTCCCCCAAGATTTCTCCACCATTTTAAACTTATTCACCCTTAACTGTTACATCAGGGATCCCTTAAAGCCTTCAACAGTCAAAAGATGAGTTTCTCATGCAATGTAGCATACTTTTGGGTGCTGAATCAATAAAATAGTAGATTCTGGGCTCATAGTATTGAAGTAATAGGATTTTACAGGTAAGATGATGTTATCTCCCGACCATCTCCTTTTAGGCTATCCTGTTCTCCATGGGTCTTCAGAGTAACTATGAGGGAAATATATATTTGTTCTGTGTTTTAGGATTTCTAACCCTTGAATGAACAATTCAAACTCTCTTGCATTACAAAAATCTGCTCCTGATGGGGATGAAAATTGTTAGAAATTCTCTGATGATATGTATCATAAAAAAACACCTGACCTAAATTTGCAAGTAAAACACTGAGGTGAAAAGCTATTCTAAGTATGATTTTGATAAGAATACAACTACAATGCTGTCAACATTTAATACTGTAACGTTGTACTTAAAGTCATTGGTATTATTTTAAAACATTGGTGATCGATCCAAAAAGAAGGAGATGGAGAAGTTTGCTTGCTGGCAGATTTTCTGTTTGTGATTTTCTGTTTGTGATCTTCAGGAGACGTACCTATAGCTCTTATTTCTGTTCTGGTAGTAATGGTTTCATTGCTTTTACTACTGATTCCTGTCCAGAGGGAGGATCCCTGAAGATCCTAACAGTGAATGCTATGCATTGGGATAAAGTGATCCTATGCATTACCTATACATTAACTATCGACAACCAAACACAAATAGAAGAGACTTAAGTCACCCCATGCTCTGAGGGTGAGCAGTCAAATTTTCTGACATCAAACAGGCTTTGGAGTCACTGTTGTCTGATTTGTTTCGGGGGGGGGGGGGAATCAAAGGAATATTCCAGAATGAAATGGCTGAACTAGTATTGATAAACAATTTTAATTCAGTTCAACCTTAAACAAGACTGTAGGTATCTGCCATTTTATAGAACATAGTTGCTCATTTTGTCAGATATTGAATTTGGAATCAAAATAGGATTACTTCAAGTGACTACAGAAATAAATGTCTCAGTCGGTGTTCTGTAAAGTAGGTGACAGAAACCAGCAATACAATTCAAATGTCTTTCTGTCTGAAAAGTTATCTGACATCATGCAGACAATGTGTACATCAGTCAAGGACAACACTCGAATTTATTATTATTTATTATTATTTTGAATTTATTATTAAACTATACAGTTAATATTACAATGTTCTTTGAGCCTCAAACAGATTTTCTCTTTTCATGTGTTACTACTCCATTTGGCCACAGCTTTTTTTGTGTATCCCTGGCTTTATGGCTGTATGGAACTTTCAAAGTTATGGCAGCACCTCTTCAAGTTCTTCTCCCTCTTGCAGTACTCGACATGAGAATATTCAAGGCACACATATTACCAACACTACAGCAGGGAAACGAGGAATTGGAGACTTTATCCCGCAGTGTCAACAAATTTGAGCTGCCTGAGACATTCCTGGCTAAATTTTTATATATGTTTAACTATCATAACGCTGTGAAAATTGTACAGACATAGATAGAATACATTTCTCCTGCCACAATGTAATATAAGAAAGATTAACTTGTATTTTTAGCCTGCAGTAAGATGTATCTGTTTAACTCGAAGGAATGGGAAGGATCCGAACCAAGTACACACACCTGCTTCAACGTTATATAAGAGATTAAAATGTTTAGCCTTAGTAACGTCTGCAGCCTGACAAGAAATAAACTCAAAGAGAGATTAGGATGTGACTCAAGATTATATGATACATGAGAAACAAAATACATGACGGAACTAGGTGGGTTTATTTCTAAAGGATGTAAGAATATTGTTTAGCTATTGTATCACAGTTTATATTGAATATATATTATTGTCTTTGCAGAAATTGAAAAGTATAGCAGAATTACATTGTCTGAGGAAGGGAAGGTCCTGAAAGAGTTATACACCGGTTAACTTTCACAATATTGGACATTGAATTGTTTCATACTGGAAGATTTCAAATTTATTATTAAACTATACAGTTAATATTACAATGTTCCTTGAGCCTCAAATGGATTTTCTCTTTTCACTTACAACTGAATCTTGGCAAGACTGAGTGGCTATGGATTAGGGGGTCCACATTATCTGGGGAGTTGCCACCTTTGGTGGTGGGTGGGGCAGTGCTGCCCCAGTCAGACCCAGTGCACAATCTAGGGGTCCTCCTGGATTCTCGGCTGCTGCTGGAAGATCAAGTGGCGGCCGTGGCCAGGAGGGCCTTTGCTCAACTTTGAGTAATCCTCCAGTTGTGCCCATTCCTAGACCGGGACTCCTTACTCATGGTCACTCATGCTCTGGTCACCTCCAGGCTAGATTACTGTAATGCGCTCTACATGGGGCTGCCCTTGATGACCATTTGGAGGCTATAGCTGGTCCAGAATGCGGCTGCTCTGGTGATGATGGGGTGTGGACGTTATGCCCTTGCCTTGCCGCTACTTCGGGAGCTGCACTGGTTACCAGTTTGCCTCCGGGTGCAATTCAAGGTGCTGGTTTTGACCTTTAAAGCCCTATATGGTAGTGGGCCAGGATACCTGAGAGACCACATCACCCCAAGAGTGTCTGCCCACCCAACCAGAGCGGACCGGAGGGGCTCTCTAGTTGTACCATCAGCTAGAGGGGCCCATCTCTCTATCACACGAAGGAGGGCCTTCTCTGTGTCCACACCAGCCCTCTGGAACCTCCTGCCAATAGAGCTAAGATTACAGACAGAATTGCTACCCTTTAGAAAAGGCTTCAAAACCTGGCTGGCAGGGCAGGTGTGCAGTCCTAATGGAAATACAGGCCCCGCCTTTTGGCTCACACCAAGATAGTAATCAGGAGCCCCTTTCTCTTTCTCTCTTTTTATGTATAGGGTGGGGTAAGTGGGTGGGTGGGATAATTGGTTTTTTAAAATCTGTTTTACATGTTTTTAGTATTGTTGTAAGCTACCCCGTGTCAGGTTCACCTGAGTGGGCGGCGTAGAAGTTTGAAAATTAAATTAAATTGAATTAAATTGAATCTTATCAGGATTGAACTCACAACATTATGGCTGCAGTACAGCAGTTTATACCATTGTGTATAGTGCATGTAGTAGAGATCACTGAAAGAAAGAGACTCACATGCCCCCATCTAGATGCAAGGTAGATTTTTTGTCGGCTGCAACTTGTATCTGAGAATACATATTTTCTCTGAAGCAGGGAAAATGCCACTGGCGTAAATTTGTTTAAGGTGGATCCCAGTTTGCCATGAAGTGACCCACACACTATGATCATGAAGCCATCTCCTGTGGCATATAGGAAATGAGACGTGCAGGATTTAAATGAGACATGCAGGACTGCAATGGGCTGCCGCAGCCTTGAGGATATTATCAAGGTGTGCCTTCACAGCCAGTCCATCTGACATGGCCTCTTCTGCCTCCATGACTGTTTTGCTGTGGGGCAAGGTATAATAGGCTAACAATTTCCCCATGGAATTTTCCAGGGCTCATTGTCAATTTCAGCTATTGCAGCAACCTATTATGGATTACATGGCTATATACAATTTAGTGTTGAGCAAGGAACCAATAAACTAATCCAGGCCTGTACTACTTCTGACGATCAAGCAAGTTATACCACTTTAACCACTCACCACCACTTGAATCCTTTACTGTCATTTACTTGAACTGCACTCCCAACCCAATGTCTATTAGACTATGTTTGGTTTACTGTCTGCATAATCACAGTGGGGCTATTGATGATACACACAGTCACTGAAGAGCTTTGCTGCATTGCTGCATTTCCTTTTCTGTTGACTTTTTCTAGCACAATTAGTTTGCCAACCATGTAGTCCATAATAGGTTGCAGCAATAGCTAAAACTGACAAGTGCTCAGCCTAATGCATGGATTGAATGTAATGCATATGGCTCCCAAGTTAACATCTAATCCCTGTTTCATCAAATAGTTGGATAGATGTCTGCCAGCTCCCTTTTGATTTATTGGTACTTCCCTGTGTCTCTTTTAAAATTTCACTCACTATTATTTCAGGCTAGAAATAGTTTAAAAATGCAAGAACTTCTGTTGCATCAGCTTCACTCTCTTCCATAACTCCAAAAGGGATACACTTGCTTGGCATGTTGTTCATTTAGATTACAGATCCTTGCAGCTAACTCCAGGACCTTCAAATGTTATTGGAGTGTATTTTTTCACTTTGACTCTGTTTAAAGTGATGTTTCTTTAGGGATTTAAGGGTGAAATATGAAGTTATTTGGGACAATAAATCTGTGATGTTGGACAGATGGTGCAGCATCACTGCGTCTACAAAAATGCATTTCATTTTTATATCGGGGGCACTTCTGCTCAGTTTTAGCTTACAGAACAGGTGAAATGTGGTTGTTCTCAGTAGACCATTATTATTATTTTACAGATCAATAGCTAAGTCAGTATAACCATAACAGATGTAAAGCAAATTATTTAGCAATCTGATTTGGTGACAATTAACACAAAATGAAAGAGGTATTAAAAACTATTCGAAGGGAACAATTGTTTCAGCTGTGGGCTTATCCGAATTTCAACTTTGCTAAAACATGGCTGGAAAATGCAAACTCAATATTACTTCCCAATTAATTTTTGGAGGTGTATATCTGAGATGTTTTTGTTGTACACTCAGAAATGTAATGCTTACCAAGTACATGTCTTATAGAAATATTCTTCTTAGGAAACCAAATCAGCTAAGTGCCCCTTCTGAAGATATTTATGTGGTGAAACAAAGCCTTTCAGTTCACACACATGCACATAATACATTCAAATTGTATTTGTAATTTAATAAGGAAGGAACAGACATAGTTTTTACAACTTAAAAAAGAACAATCCCCTGTTGGCATGGGGGCAAAAGCCACTTTCCAGCACTCCCCCCATCAGCTGGAAAGTGGTAGCTATGGTTGCTGCTGCTGCTTTGCCGCCTCCTCCTCCTCCTCCGTGTCTAGGCTAGCCCTGAAATGGCCAAAATGAATCCACCATTTGATGGGGTTCTTACACAGAGAGCACACTAAACAACATTCTGTTCTTCCCCACCCCACCTTTTTGGAAAACAGCTGTACACCAAGTGGCCACTAGTTAACTAGTGGCAGATATATGTCATTGTACTTCCAATGGTATCACTAACAAATAGACTATATGTACATTCTAACATGAATATTACTATTGAAAAAACAAAGTTCCTTGACCCCTCCTCCTTCCAAACCTAGCCCTTTGGTTTTCTTCACTAATAATATGATTTGACCCTAACATATCTCACAGAAAATTTGTGAACCATTAGAGAATTTTGCCTTCCAAAATAATACTTACAAACTCCTACTCACCTCTTTCTTGGTAATCACTAATAAAATAAATAGTAGGTCATTTTTTTCTCATCTGATGATAAAATACTGTCAAGAATTTGCACACATGTTTTGAAACCCATGGTTAGACCTTTCTTTTCTTTCTTTTTTCTTTTTTGCACACCAGACTATTTTGAACATCAGAATTATTTTCTTATTTGACCATAGTGGTATCTATGTGGCCAACTCCTCTCCTATGCAGTGATACATGTATTATTTATATGTATAATATCAATGTTTAGGTGACACTCAGTTCCTGTTTCTTCTTTCATCTGAAGCATGAAAATTATGACAGTCAATGACACTGAATTTAGCAATATCTAGGTATTGATGAACACAATTAAATTCAATCTTAACAAGACACAAATACTTTCAGTTTATGATCACTGACCACAGAGATGCATATGCCTTACCTGGATAAAAAGCCCTTCTCAGCAACAAAATTGTCCAGCAATTTGGGAATGCTGTTGTCTCTTGGCCTCTTTCTGGATGCTATTCTTGACTGATTATGGCCAACAGCTCATGGCACACAGAGCTCCAAAAGTATATCTTCAAACTAGATAGATGGTCAACAAGTTGTAGGTAAGATTAAGTGGATTTAACAGCAAAGTTATGTAAATGAAGGTGACCCTTTCATATACACATGAAATATGAGCTGGTGATTAATCAAGAAACAGATTTTTCTTGAAGTAGTAGTGGAGAACTTAATGAAAATGTCAACTCAAAGGGCACCGTGATAGTGATGAAAGCTAGGGAATATTAATAAAAAGATTTAGAACAGGAGTTCTCAACCTTTTTAAGCCAGGGGCTGGGTCACGCTCCCTCAGACAGCTTTGGGGGCTGGATGGCCATTTTGTCCTCATTCCACTACATGGCACTTCCTGGTGTGGTGGAGGCGGTTGGGAGGGGGCACATGAAATGGTACCATGGGCCATATCCAGGCCCATGGGCCGCAGGTTGAGAATCACTGATTTAGAGCAACAGAATTATAATGCCTTCATAGAAATCTATAGTACTGCCACACTATGGAATACTACATAGTGTTTTGTCCCACCTCAAAAAGACCATTCTAGAATTGGAGAAAGAAGGGAAGGGGTCAAGAAAAATAATGTACAGTTTGAAATTCCTTCTTTATGGGGAAAAAGTGAATGATTTATTACTTTCTTTCTGAACACACACACAAAAATCATCATGCAGAAGACATTGTAGAGATATATAAAATCATGCATAGTATGGAGAAAGGGGAGAGTGAGAGAGAGAGAGTGAGATTGGCATTTTTCTGTCACACATAACACTAGAAGAGGAGAATATGCATTTGAAGAGGTTTGTCCTGGATGAAAACTTGCCAGATCACCAACTAAAGTCTGCTACTTTCTGTTTCTTTCTAGAATTCTTTGTAATATTTATACCATTCATTAGGACGAAGTAGACAAGGTGGTAGAGGAGAAACCTACCACTTTGCAAAAAATTTACAGAACCACATTTTTTGAGGGTTTTATTCACAGGGTGCAGTTTGAAGGAAAGTGTCCAAATAAGGTGAAGGAAGAATATTTGTGCATGTCTGGATTAGCTGCAGGCTGGTTCAAAAGGTCCCAAATTACAACTGCATCAGTTCATACATCACTGCCAATCTTTGAAGTTTGGGGGTTTTAAAGTGTAAAAAATTAAAGAAAACTTCTGGAGGCCAGTTACTGTAATGAAAGAAAGAAGTGGCAAAGTCAAAAGGGATGGATAACTGAAGCCCTAATGAAAGCTAAAACTTTCCTCCATAGAAAATTATTTCCCCATTCACCATTGCAAATCATTGCAGCAGATCACCTTTTAAGGGGTTGAAGGAGAGGTGTATGAATTGAAGTACCTCCTGTCAGTTTGATGGTTCCAAGTCCCATAATTTGGAGTTGTATTGTGAAGTTTTATAATTCAGTAATTCTGAAAATCCCATCTCCCTAAAACTTAATCCTCCCATTTAATATTGTTGAAAGTCATTATTTTCAAAGTTCTTTAAAAAATAACGTTTAATTGTTTATCAATATAGCAAAAAAATCTTGTTCAAACTGTCAACCGATGTAGTGCTAAAATTGTAGATTTAAAAAAATTGTAAGAGAAAATTATTGTTATTGCAGTGGCAGTGAAACCAAAGGAATTGACAAGGGAAAATTGTTCACTCCCATACTATGACTCACTATATCTTTATTAATATTCTCAAGGAAAACCAAACAACATCATGGAAAGAACACATAATCATTCTGAGAATTCCAAGGTAAAAAGTGTGAGAGAAAATGCAGCAGCAACAGCAACAGAGAACAATGAGGGCTGAAAAAAATACTTCCAGAAACTCATGCAATTTTTTTTAAAAAAAATCAGATCTAATTGGGAGTAGCAATAACACTTCCTTCTCAGGAGAAAAAAATATTGAGAAGAGTAAAAAAGAACATGGGACAAACAAAAGGTCAAATGCCTATTTGGTTGTTTACTGAGTTTTCATTAAACGAATAATAAGTGTACTGTATATGAAAATGTGGGATAGGTGATTGACTCGTTTTTGTGAACTTTAATTGGATAGGTCAAATCTTCCAAGGACTACCTTCCATCTATTCCACTGCCATTTCCTACATTATTTTTAAATGCCTACTGCTGACAAAACCATTTATTTGCAGAACCATTTCTTTTTGCTTGGAGTAGGTGGCTATATATGTTCCAAAGTGACACAGGTGGATATTTTCTTCTGTTCTTCTTATTACTTTTGTTATTTGGAGTGCCTGTAAGGAAATTGTCTGTGTTTGTGTGTGTTGGGCCAGGCTGTGTTTAAGTACACTTCTAAGACAGGATACTGAATGGGAATACTAAGGCAACATCTTCTACACCTCCAGACCAAGTTTTCCCTGACTATGATTCAGAAGGAAAGAAGGGATGGCGGGAGGATGTTGCTAAGATCTGTGCCTAAGCACAGGGGATTCCCCATATTCTCATAGCTGATGGTGATACATAGTGTCCCCCAGCTCAGATCACAGACAGTTGCTTTTGCCATTTGCTCCCTCTGTCAATCTGGAAGCATACATACAATTACATACAAATATCATTTGAACCCCAAGGACAAATAAGTTCAGGCCATCTCTAAATCAACTTGGATCAGGTTGGTCCTGATATGCACAGCAAACATTTTTTTAAAAAAAATTGATTTGATGATATTCACTGACCTCATTTTTTTTATGCACTGCTTATTATTTAAGGCATATTGTGGTCCTGTCTGGAGCAGGAGTAATGAATTAGTCTCCTGATGCAGGTATTTATATGAATGATGTCACAGTGCTGTGTCTGGGATGCTTATGTCACAAATCCTCATAAATAAAACTATGCAGGTTATCTCAGTTAACTGTAGTCTGAAAATATTCAGTGCAGCTTTAGTGTGCAACTTCCTGTGTTGAATACTTAACTGAGGAAATTTCCTTCATTTTTGGCATACATGAGGACAATATCTGTTGCAAACAGGCAAGAGCACTCAAAAGCCTCAATTTCTTCATACTCTTATAATTTTTGCAACCAAACTGATGCATGGCAAGGACAGTTAATAATTAATCCAAGGTTTTACCGGAAGTCATAATAACCAAACACAGTCATTGTCAGGAGTTTCAGCTGATCATCCCTCTGACAATAATAGCAAGACAAACAAACTGATTGTTGGAACAATCCCAGACCCAAAAGGTATGAGCATCTTAATTGACAGGCTCAAGTTTCTTCAGACCAATGAGAACTTTAAAATAAAACACACATCTCTTTGATAAAAACATTTGCTTCCTTGCAACTCCTGCTAATTCCTTTGGTAATTCTAGAGTACATCAACAATTTGAGATATGCAGACGATACCACCCTAATGGCAGAAAGGGAGGAAGACCTAAAGAGCCTCTTGATTGGGTTGAAAGAAGACAGTGCAAAAGCTGGATTGAGACTCAATGTGAAGAAAACCAAGATAATGGCAACAGGCCCTATCAGTAAATGGAAAATAAATGGGGAAGAAGTAGAAGCAGTGACAGACTTTACTTTCCTAGGATCTAAGATCTCTGCAGATGGTGACTGCAGCCATGAAATAAAAAGACAGCTGATTCTGGGGAGACAAGCTATGAGAAACCTGGGGAACATATTGAAAAGTAGAGACATCACCTTGAAAACAAATATTCGCATAGTCAAAGCAATGGTATTCCCGGTGTAATGTATGGGTGTGAGAGTTGGACCATTAGGAAAGCTGAGCACAGAAGAGTAGATGCCTTTGAGATGTGGTGCTGGAGGAGAGTCCTGAGAGTCACCCAGACAGCAAAGAGAACAAATAGGTCAATTTTAGAAGAAATCAACCCTGACTGCTCACTTGAGAAGGCCTTGATGCTGGGAAAGGTAAAGGTAAAGGTTTCCCTTGCTCGAAAGCCAGTCATATCTGACTCTAGGGTGCAGTGCTCATCTCTGTTTCTAAGCTGAAGAGCCAGCGCTGTCTGCTTCTGCAGACATTTCCGTGGTCATGTGGCAGGCAATGCTGTTATCTTCCCACCGAAGTGGACCCTATTTATCTACTTGCAATTTCTTGCTTTTGAACTGCTAGTCCTGAGAGTCCCCCAGACAGCAAAGAGAACAAATAGGTCAATTTTAGAAGAAATCAACCCTGACTGCTCATTGGAAGGGCAAATAGTAAAGATGAAGCTTAAGTACTTTGGACATCAAATGAGAAGGGAGGGTTCACTTGAGAAGGCCTTGATGCTGGGAAAGGTGGAGGGCAAAAGAAGAGGGGGATGGCCAAAGATGAGATGGCTAGATGGTATTGTAGACACAATGTGCACAGAGCTGGGCGGGCTGAGGAGAATGGTGGAGGACAGAGGAGCCTGGAGGGCAATGGTCCATAGGGTTGCAAAGGGTTGGAAACAACTGTGCAACTGAACAACAACAAAATTTTAGATTGCAGCTAGATTTGTAAACATTTAGTAAGACAATGTATGTGAGGAGCATTGTTATGAGATGAGCTATGGATTAACTCTTGCCAGCAGCATTGATTTTCATAGCAGGAAAATATACTTTCATGACAAACGGAGGGAGAATAATAAGAGGGAAATGTGCATTTTGGCTGCAGTTGTATTTGCACTTAAGTGTATTGGGTTGTCCTTAAATAGCCATCTATATACCAATAGAATTGGTGGTTGGAGGATTCGACCAGAGCTGGCACAAACAGCTTCATTTTCAAAGCCAGGAAATTATGAATGTTGGCAGAATCCACTAATAAGCACACATACTTGGATACCCATGTATCAGCATTGAGGCCTATGCAGGCTTTCATCTGCAAAAGAGAATACAGTATACCATTATGTATAGTGCACATAGCAGAGATCACTGAAAGGAAGAAACTCACATGCCCCCAGCTATCGTGCAAGGTATAATTTTTGTCAGCTGCAACTTGTATCTGAGAATGATTTTTTTCCCAAACAGGAAAAAATGTCATTGGTGTGAATTTGTTTAAGGTTGATCCCAGCTTGCCATAAAGTGACCCACACACTATGATCATGAAGCCATCTTTTGTGGCACATATGAAATGTGACATGCAGGATTTAACACTGGGACTGAGGATATTATCAAGGTGTGCCTCTTCTGCCTCCATGACTATTTTTCCATTGGGCCCCAGCAAGGTATAATAGGCTAATAGTTTCCCCATGGAATTTACTACCTTGTTAATGACTACAATCCTGGACAAGTGGAATCCAGACCTGTGATGTTATTTAAAGTTGGGAAGATATAATGGGTATCTTTTCTATACAGAATTTGATGACACACATAGGCAGGTAAAGCTCCTTTCACAGATTGAGGCATCTAACTCAAGTTTTTAACTGATTCAAGTTAAAGGAATAGGTGTTATTAACAATTACAAAAAAATAAGGAGAGAATAAGTAGCAATTACCACTGCAGCCATAGTTTAAGAAAGTTCAATGCATACATAAAGAACAGTATCATTTATAGCATGAAAAAGGAACATGTAGTTCTCTAAACACTTCTGGACAGCAGCTTTCATGAGTCCTCCCTCTAATTGTGTTGGCTTAGAGTGATGTTGCTTGTTGTCTTTGCAAGCCTGCTTTTCATGTATGGATTTCTGTGGGAGCCCCAACAAGTGTATTTTGCGTATTTCAAGTTGAAACTTGGGGATCAAGACAAAGCATGGGCTCCTCATAAGGTGTGTAGAAGGTGCGAAGAATATCTTTGTTTGCGGTTTAAAGGTAAGAAAACCTCATTCCGTTTTGGCATTCCTATGATGTGGCATGAACAACAAAACCACACTACTGACTGCTATTTCTGTTTGGTAGATGTGAAAGGCTTTAATACAAAATATAAAAAGAAGATATCTTACCCAAACCTTAATTCAGCTATTCGTCCAGTGCTTCATAACTCTGAAATACCAGTTCCACACCAACCTTCCAGTTTGGATAATATCCTGAGTGATTCAGAGGACGGAGACACATTGCCTTCCCAGGATGAATCTAGCTCAGATGTTTCTGTTGATGAGGTACCTCAACATTTTTCTCAGAGTGAGCTCAATGACCTAGTTAGAGATTTAGGCATTTCCAAAGATTCAGCTGAATTGCTGGGGTCAAGACTATCAAATAAAAACCTGCTATCACCTGGAACATCATTTTCATGGTGCAGGCGCTGAGAGAAAGAATTCACTCAGTTTTTCTCCAAAGATGGAAATCTCCTTTATTGTAGTGATGCTCAAGGGCTAATGAAGTGCTTTTAAATAGAATATGATTCATCTGAGTGGTGCCTAGTCATTGATTCATCTAAAACAAGCCTCAAAGCAGTCTTGCTGCATAATGGAAATAGATTTGCATCACTTCCTATAGGACACTCGGTGCTTTTGGATGAAAACTATAATGATTTAACTGTGATTCTTGACAAAATGAAATATTAAGAACATCTGTGGATGGTTTGTGGAGACATTAAAACACTAACCATATTGTTAGGCCAGCAGGCAGGTTATACAAAATATCCCTGCTACCTATATTTGAGGGATAGTTGAGCCAGAGACCTCCACTGGACAAAAACTGACTGGCCACTTTGATATGACTTAATCCCCGGTGAAAAACCACCATTAATACGACCTTGGTTCCAACAGAAAAGGTTTTATTGCCACCTCTTCATATTAAATTAGTGCTTATAGAAGCAGTTTGTTAAATCACTTCCAAAGGATTGGGAATGTTTCAGATATTTATGTTGCAAGTTCCCAAAACTGTCTGAAGCCAAGTTGAAAGAGGGAGATTTTACTGGCACCATCATGCGGAAACTGTTATCCGATCTCTTCTTTTTAGAAACAATTGGAGAAAAAGAAAAGGAAGCATGGGTCTCTTTCAAGGACATAGTTCACAAGTTTTTAGGGAATACTAAAGACCCTCACTACAAAACCATTGTACAACACATGTTGAATGTGTATAAAGCTCAAGGATGTAAGATGAGCTTAAAAGTTCATTTCTTACACTCCCATGTTGACTATTTTCCTGAAAACTTGGGTGCCTACAGAGAAGAGCAGTGTGAAAGATTTCACCAAGATGTCTGTGATATCGAGAGACGCTAGCAAGGAAGATGGAACATCAATATGCTAGCTGACTACTGTTGGATGCTCAAATGGGAAACAGAAAATGGAAAGTGAAAGCATGTTTGGAGGAGCATAAAAGAGAAGAAGAAAATGTTTCACAGACAAAAAGAGTGAACACGGAATGATCTATACCTATAAGAAGGGGGTTGGGCCATGCGTGTGTGGAATGTGTGTCTGCACCGGCCATAATGCACCAGCCATACTTACCTTTTGTCCTTGACACCATTGCCGCAAGGGTCCAGAAGCCAAGAGTGGGGCCACCACCCCACAAACATGGGAAAAACAATGCTTCCCATCATCCTCTGTGCCGTGGTATGCCTCAGCCAATCAGCCATGAGGATGCGAGCACAGAGGAGGCAGGACAGCCGGCGCATGTGACAGAAAAAAAATGGTAATTGCATGAGCCTTTTCCCCCTCAACAGCTGCATCAGTGGAATTTGCCTGGCAGGTCGGCTGGGGGAAATAAAAGGTGGGGAGGAGAGACCTGTAACACAAAGGGTCTCTCCGGTGGTCCTAAAAAGCCACCTCCCCACTGCCACCGCCACCACCACTTCCCCACTGCCGCTGAGAGGAGAGATCAGCAACACAAAGCTAAATAGCTGGGATGGTGGCAGCGGAAACAGCAGTGGCAAGGAGGCTTTTTAGGGCCGCTGGAGAGACCCTTCATGTTTCAGGTTTCTCCTCCCTGCCTTATTTTTCCCTGGCCGAACGGTGTTCCGCCTCCAACCCTTCCCTGCCTCCCCCCTCGCCAGCATGGAAAGGGAGAAATGGAACGCTTCCGCCACCCCCCTTCCCTGCCTCCCCCCCCTCGCCAGCAGGGAAAGTGAGAAATGGAATGCTTCTGCCTCCCACCCTTCCCTGCCTTCCCCCCTCACTGGCAGGGAAAGGGGGAGACTGAATGCTTCTGCCTCCCACCCTTCCCTGCCTCCCCCCTCACCGGAAGGGGAAGAGGAAAACAGAATCCTTCTGCCTCTCACATTTCCCTGCCTTCCCCCCCCCCTCGCCAGCAGGGAAAGGGAGAAATGGAACACTTCCACTTCCTACCCTTCCCTGCCTCCCCTCCCTCACTGGCAGGGAAAGGGGGAAACAGAATGCTTCCACCTCCCACCCTTCCGTGCCTTCCCCCCTGGCAGGGAAAGGGGAAAACAGAATGCTTCCACTTCCCACCCTTTCCTGCCTCCCCCCCTTGCTGGCAGGGAAAGGGGGAAATGGAATGCTTCCGCCTCCCGCCCTTCCCTGCCTGCCCCCATGGCAGAGAAAGTGGGAAACAGAACACTTCTGCTTCCCGCCCTTCACTGTCTTCCCCCACCCCACCAGCAGGGAAATGGGGAAATGGAACCCTTCTACCTCCCACCCTTCCCTGCCTTCCTCCCTGCCATGGAAAAGGGGGACAAAATGCTTCCGCTTCCCCCTTCCCTCCCTCTTCACCCAGATGCCACCTGCTCATCTGCAGCCTATCTCTCTCTCTCTCTCTCTCTCTGTGTATACCCCCCAAGACCATCCACTCACCTGCCACCTCCCATCTCTCTCTGTACCACCCAAAACCACCCCACCAACCAACACACAATCCAAACCTGCCCGGCAAGGGCAGGCACAATAGTCAGTAAGTATATATTATGAAGAAATTGTTTGTTTAATTATAGGAAATAATATGTTCAGTTCATTGTAATAAAATAGTGATTTTCTCACCACTCTTATGCTTTTTTAATGCTAAACCCTCATGTTTTTTGGGGGGAAACTGTACGTGATGTGGGGAAATCAAGGTCATTTTTTGATTCAGCACACTAGAAAACATAAAATTTACTAAAAAAAATATCCTATGCAGCTGTTTTTTCTTTCTTTTTTGCAGACCTGTGTTATTTTTAAAAATATACTACATAGGGGTACAGTAGTTAAATAATCTACAGAGACATTTCCATTGTTACATTGTTCTGTATGTCAGGTATAAAACCATTCTATTCATACAGTAATATCTGTATCTTTTTAAAATGAATTTTATTAACTTTTTCAAACAAAATTACAACATATAAAATAACAAGCATACATAAAAATACATGATGCAATTACATACACATTATATCTGTTTGCATTCTAACACCAAAATACCTTTAATCTATTGCATTACTGCACTATTACCACATTAACCTATCCTTTTAAATGGTGATTAAAACTTTTTATTTTAACTTTAAGTGTAGTATGACATTTAATTCATAGTTTCATTAATCATAATAAAACAATACTAAATAGTACTAACAAAATAAGAATAAGAAAAAGAAGAAATAATACCCCCTGTGATATTTACAATGCCCTGGAGGAATCCGGTTGTCTTAATAGTTTCCTTCCAAAAACTTCTTTGCTCTGGTACAGGTTTATTTGTTTCTTCCCCTCTAAGTGAATAATCCACAAAAGCCGCCAAATATTCCAAAATCTATTCTCTTTAATGATACCCTTCTTATTATTTATTTCCCAAGTTAATTTGTCATTCAACGCTAGATTCCACATCTCTTTATACCATTCATCTATCTTTATATTTATATCATTTTCCCAATTTCTAGCAATACATTGTCTGCCCGTTGTAAGCATTATTTCTAGTAATTCTTTTTCATCCTTATTTAGGTTAAAACATTCCACATCTGTTAACATAGTGCTACCTGACCCCAGTTTGATTCCCTTACGCATTATTTCACCAATCTCTTTCTCAACTTTTTTCCATAATTCTTTAACCACAATACAGCTCCACCACATATGCTCATATGTTCCAATTTCCTTTTTACATCTCCAACACATTTTATCTTTTTAATTGTCAATCTGATGCAACCTCATTGGGGTCAGGTACCACCTCCACAACATTTTAAAATTATGTTCCTTTATTCTGACTGATAAAGTTCTCATTAGCCTCTTTTTCCATTTATGTCTCCATGTATCATTCTCAATCTTTATATTCAACTTCGGCTCCCAGCTTATCTTTAAATCCTCCTGTGGATCACCCTCCTTATTCAAAATTTTATATAATTTACTAACTACACCCTTAATGCTTCCATCTCCCTTCCTTATTTTTGAAATCAGCTCCTCAAATACAATCTTCTCTCTAGCCAACTCTGGTTTTCTCTAATATTTACCATTCCATTTATTTACCAGCACAGTCTGAAACCAATTCAGATTCAATTGTCCAAACAAATTTGTTCTTTTATCAATATCTATACAGGTCCATAACCAGTCTTTAAGCAGGAAAACTTCATTTTTAACCAGTACCTCTTTTACCTTTTTATCCATTTTTACTGGAAAATCTGCCATATCCTCCAATTCCGTAATTGTTGATATATTCGGGGCCAGAACCTTCTTTACCTTTTTCCAAGTACTCACCAATCGCTTCATCATAGTGTTTTTAATTGCAACTTTTCCCAAATTGGCACCTACAAAACCCATTTTACCTATATGATTGTAATCTTTCATCTCGATTTCTTCCCATAAAGCTTTTTCCCCAACCAGGATCTTCACAACATTCTTAATTTGAAAAGCTTGATAATATAGCAACAAGTTCAGCATCCCTAATCCACCTTCTTTCTGGGATAAATACCAATTTATTTATTTTTATAATCTTGATCTCTTTCCTCCATTACAAAATTCATTAATCAATTTTTGAAATTCCTTAATTTCCTTTTCTTTCATTTGAATTGCCAAAGCATCAAATAAAAAATTTAATCTAGGTAAAAACATCATTTTACTAAGTGCTATTCTTCCAAACCATGACAATTTTAACTTTTGAAAGTTTTTAATTCTAGCTTTAATTTCTAATTTCAAGATATCATAATTCAATCTCTTAAAGTCTTCAAAACTACTTGAAATATTTATCCCCAAATATTTCAATGTATCCTTGATTTGAATATTGCCCATCCCTTTCATCTTCTGATCTTCCTTTCTTATATTACATAACATCATTTCCGATTTGTCCCAATTTATCCTCAAGCCTGTAAAATTTCTCGAAGATCTTTAACTGCGCTTGAATCCTGTCTAACACCTTCTCAGGGTGCTTAGCAATTATCAAAGTGTCATTGGCATATAAACTTAACTTAGTTCCCATAACCCCTTCTATTCCTCTATCGTCCCTTATAGCTTTTGCTAACATCTCCATGGCCATTATAAACAAAATTGGAGATAGTGGGCAACCCTGTCTCGTTCCTGCTTCTAAACTTATCTCATCAGTGACCTCATCATTTACTCTAACAATAGCTGTACCTTGTTGATATAGTTGGTCAATTATCCTTCTAAATTTGTCACCAAATTCGTAACATTTAATTATTTCCTTTATTGACACCCATTGTAATGAGTCAAATGCCTTGAATATATCCAAAGATATTAAACCCACTTTTTCCTTTGTTTGTCTCACTGTATCTAATAAATCTACCACTCTTATTGTCAGGTCTGCCATATGTCTCCCTTTCAGAAACCCCACTTGGTCTACCTTTATATAATTGCCCATAAAATTGTTTAGCCTATTTGCCAATATTGCTGTGAAGATCTTGGCATCGATTAATCAATGAAATAGGTCTATAAGATTCCACTTTTTCTAAATCCTTTCCAGATTTTGGCAACAATACAATCGTGGTCCTATACCATGAAGTCGGGATTTGTCCACCATCTAAAATATAATTATACAATTTTACAAGCTTTGGTACCACTATATCTTTAAATTCCTTGTAAAAATCAGCAGGTAACCCATCTTCCCCAGGTGCTTTACTCGTTTTCAAGCTAGCTATTACCTCTTTTACCTCTTTTTCTGTTACTCGTTCTTCCATTTTTTTCCTTATGTTCCTGTTTTATACCACTATCTTTTTGCTTCTCTAATTGTTTTTAAGTTTATCCATATCTATCTCTTTTTTTGCATATAAAGCTTGATAAAATTCTTTCACAATTTTACATATATCTCTAATCTTATTACATCTCACCCCTTGTTCATTTATCAAGACTCAAATTTCTCTTTTTTCTCTCTTTTCTTTAGCTGCTCTTGCTAATAACCTTGAGTTTTTATTACTATATTTGAAATATTCTCTTTTTAAATAAACAAGATCTCTTTTCACTTTTTCTATACCCTTTCCTATCAATTCAGTCTTTAATCTTTGCAAATTATCAAAAACTTTCCTATCCTTTGTCCTTGCATGTTCCTCCTGTAACCGCTTTATATCACTTTCAATTTTATCCTAACATCTTAGATTTTTTATATCTAATACTAGCTAACCTGATACTTTCCCCTCTGAAAACCAACTTCATGGCATCCCAGACCACATTAAAGTTTACCTCGTCATTATCATTCCAGTGCCAACTTTCTTTCCATCTCTCCATAATTTGCTCTTTACATTTTTCGTCCTTAAATAGTTTGTCATCATATCTCCAGCACCTTCTCAGCTTCTTTTTACCCTCAATCCTCATTTCCATCACAACTTTGGAATAGTCTGACTCTTTAAAAATTCCAATTTCTATTTCCTCAAAATTTCTGACCATATTCTCTGTTACAAATATGTAATCAATTCTGGAGTATGAATTATGAACCTGTGAAAAATAAGTATAAACCCTTTCCGCCCCCTTAAACTCCCTCTAAGTAACCTTTCAACCCCAAGGATGCCATCCAATTGTCCAATACTTGTCCTTTAATTCCTTTTCCACATCTTAATATATTTGTATAATCTAAATTTGACCTTATTAAGTTGAAATTGCCAGCGATCTGTAACTTTTCACTGAAATTCTAAAGATATAAAGTGGCAGAAGTGATGACACAAGGAATGCCACACCATATAACTGTTCACTGGTGTATCTTATAATTAAAAAACAAACAAACCTACAAACTGCAAGAGTGAGTGTAGCATTGTTATGCCTAGGGAGGCAGGAAAAAATGATGGTTATTTAATATCTGAAGAATGGCTGTTCATATACTTCTGTTTCTGCTAGATGTAACTTGACATCAATAGTGCAAAAAAAAAAGGGGAAGGGGGAGATATTGAGAAACTACTGCTTTATAAAATGATTTATATAGTCTATTTACAAGGTCACTCTAAATTTCATTACATATCTGCAGAGATTCCCTATCCTGTCAAGCTACTGCTACAATGCTGATTGAAAACCATATTTCAACAAAGCATACTTTTCTGGGACAATTCATATCAGGCACTGCTGTGTTTAATATAGATACTGATCTCATCTCTTAATTGTAGGGTTTTTATTGGCTTGTGGTATTCTTAATTAGCAATGCTCAATCTCTGAGAAGGTAAGCAGTTTCATACAACTTAATGAAGCTGGCTAAATAGCTGAGTGGTTTAGGTAGCTGGCTGGGATTTTAGTTCTCCATTGTGCCTCCCGGGAGAAGAGCCGGCCAATAATGGCTTAAGGCAAGCTGCACAGCCCCCAGGGTGCCTCCCCAGGAGAAGGGACTGCTAAACCATTTCTGAATATTCTCTACCTAGAAATTCTGGGAAGGGTTGCTATAAGACAGGACTGACTTGGCAGCACACAATTATTTATTTATTTATCTATTTATCTATATCTATAAAGCGAGGATGTACATTTGTATGTCCTGAATGCATAGTCACACACCCGACCCACCCCCCTGAAAATTTAACCTTGCGTGTCCTGTCAGTCAAAGAGGGGGTGTGTGTCTGGATGCCACAGGTGGGGCACCAGCCCCACCGGCAAGGATCACAGAAGCGGCACTGGTGCACATGCACATGCAAGCGTGCATGCGTTACCGCCGTGCGTCCGAAGCTGATGCAGGTGCACGCACGTCACATCCAGACCTCCGACAGAGGATGCCACTCACCACCTGCAGCCGTGGCCATTGCCCCTTGTGCATGCCCGCACGAGTAACATGCCCCAAAGGTGGCCTGTTACAAATACTGCCTGGCAAATTGGCACCACAGGTGCCACCTGAGCCCTGCCATGCCATCTGGCCTCTGCCAGAGGAGGCTGCCATGCAGAGCCAAGGTCAACACAGCTGTCCCCCCAGAACATCGGAAACTGTGGCCACTGCCACCAAACCACACCGCCTGGGATACCATCGGTTCCCCCCCTCCACCGTATGGATACTTTTGCCCCAAACCACTCTGAATATGAGTAAAAGGCTATATTTGGCTTGCTGGTGGATTTTTTGTCCTACAAAGTCATTTGGAGATGTAAAGGTGGGGGAAAACCCAGGAAAAATTGGGAAGGGAAAATTGACTGGGGGGAAATGGGAAAATTGGGGAGGGGGAAATGCAATCAATGCTTCTACAGTTCATGGGCAGGAGTTATTTTGAAATAAAAGCCTTTAGCAGCCTGGGAGCATACAATTCCACATGGTGCAGAACACCATAAACTTGCATAAGTCACGTACTAGAGATGTAAACCTTCCAGGAATTTTGAAAGGAGGGAAGTTTGCACAAGTAAAGCATGTTGAGTGTGCAGGGAAAAATAAATGCATTTCAAAAAAAAAAAACCAATAGATTTTTCCAAAAATGTCCTCCTTTTTATTCTATTGAATTTTATTTCAGATAGTAGTTCCCAAAATCATTCCACGGCTTACGTTACAAAATGAGGTTTGCATATACCATTAACGAAGTAAAATATTTATTTTACTAACAAAGAAATACAATAATCCATTTAACTGAACTAACTGAATAATTATAATTGGAAATTTTAGACTAACAAAATTCAGTGAGTAAGTTGAGGATAACAAGGCAATGAGGGTTTTTACATTTACTTTACATTCCCAAAAACCTCTACAATTTTAATTACTTCCACACTCATCAGATGAGTCAAAACTTTCTTCAGGTTCAATTGTAATGACACTACTGTATTCTTTTGAACACCCACCACTTTTATTTTCCTCCAGAAGCAGGTGGGAACAGATAGCCACTAATTTATTGACTTTTGTATCCATCAAATGATTTTGAACCATAGTGTGTGTTTTTCCATAGGCAGAGCAGATGTGTTCAGAAGACACTGACATCGGGGTATGGATAACAGTTTTATAGCCACACCACTACTAAGAATCTGACTTTTGCAGAGCCCCTTCCACCATGCAAGAGGTGAAGTCTGCTCTACAAAAACTGCTTGCTCCAAAAACCCATATTTGCCTTGTATTCTGCTATGTTTGCAATGACTTTGCCCTGATCATGTCCCATTTCTTCTGAATTATTTGTTATGAATTCCATTGCTTTGGAGACCTCATCATCTGATAAGTGTTTCCTCAGAAACATGGATCAACTAGATTTGCAGCAAAATGAATGTCTGCACAACAAAAGTTCTTTCTTTCCCTTATTATTTCCAAGAATCTCTTTAGTGTGCGTATTTTTACTAACAGTCATTCAGGTCCTGTTATTTTCCTTGTTATTTCAGAAAACATTTCAGGTACCTGAGACAAACATGCGTTATCAGATTCTATTCTTGCTATAGCAGTAGTTATGGGTTTCAGAAGAGCAGCTGTAGATTCTATATGAGCCCAGAATACATCATTGTCCAGATAATCTTCCTTATTTGTTTACCGAGTGGTAAACCATCTTGAATAAAAGTTGCTTGCAGAGATTCCTTTCTGTCCAGGAGACTTTTCAGCATTATCGTTATTCCTCCCCATCTGGTAACAGATGGCAGTTTCAGTATTCTTGCAGAATTCTGTTAGAGGGTTTCCGAAGGTTCGGCCCAAAGACCAGTACTCATTCATTTGTCTTTATAGTTCTTTATTTCCACTGGCCGCATGGCGGTCAGTGAGGGTCAGTGGTCAGGATAGGAGAGAGGGTCGTCAGGTAGGTGAGGGTCCTTTAATAGGGTTAGGTGAGGTCAGAGGAGGTCAGAGGGGGTAGGGTTACACGAGCGGTGCACTACGGTACATGTAGTTCATGGCAGTATGATATCACCCCTGACAAAACCTCTTCTGAGATCATACGGACAGAACGTGATGTGATTTGGATTTGTTGTTCTCCTACTCGCTAAGACGTAGGCCATTTAGCAAATAACTGTGTTGGGCTAATGGGAGTGGTTTGGTCAGGATATCTGCTATCTGTTCTTGGGTTTCACAATGTATCAGGTCTATGAAGCCTCCCCCTATGAGTTCCCTTACTTTTCTGTACTTGATATCAATGTGTCGGGATCGCCTGGCTAAACATTCGGCCCTTGCCATGTCTATGGCTGCTTTGTTGTCCTCGTGAATGACAATGGGAAGGCTGGTTTTTTTTTCCAGATGAGGGAGATTAGCTCGTTTATCCAGATCAGGTCATCTGCTGCGTTAGACAGACAGACGTACTCTGCTTCAGCGGTGGAGGAGGAGACCAGTTTTTGTTTTTCAGTGCGCCAGTATATGGGGCTGCCATTCAGCATCACTATGTAGCCGGATGTACTTCTTCTGGTCTTTGTACATCCAGCCCAGTCGGCATCAGCATAGCATGAAATGTTTATCCTGTCATTTATTTGAGGGGTCAGCAGTAACTTTCCATCCATGGTACCCTTCAGGTACCCTTCAGCCTTTTGACGGCCACCCAATGGTGGGTCCTTGGGTTGCCGGAGTGGCGTGAGAGAAGGTTCACTGCCAACGAGATGTCTGGTCTGGTCCAGTTGGCGATGTGCAAGAGTGATCCGATGATGGATCTGTAGAGTGTGATGTCTTCGAATGGTTCTCCCTCCTCGTGGGAGTTTTTTACGAAATCCATTTGCATGGGGGTCCCACATGGGTGGGCGTCGGACATATTACACTTGTTAAGGAGCTCGATTATCTTCTCCTTCTGAGAGATGGCAAAGCTGTCCGTTATCCTTGACACTTGTACCCCTAGGTATTTGTTCACTTTTCCTAGACTCTTCAGTGAGAACTCGTTTTGTAGGCCTTTGGCGAACTCATCACATCTGGACTTGCTTTTCCCAAAATACAACAGGTCGTCGACGTAAACCAGAACCTTTTCTACCCCTTCTGGAGATTCTGTTAAGAAGACACATTTGTCGTCCCTAACTGGGGAGAAGTTCTATTTCTTCATGGTTTCAGCCAGGCATTCGTACCATCTTCTGCCAGATTACTTGAGTCCGTAAAGGCTCTTGTTTAGCAGCCATGTTTCTCTACTGCTGCGTCCAAAACCGGGTGGAGCCCTGACGTATATCTCCTTATCCAGTTGTGCGTGTAGGTACGCTGTCTGTATGTCGAATTGATATACTTGTTCTCCAAGTATGGTTGCCATTACTAATGTGACCTTAACACTTTCTGGTTTCACCGTTGGAGAATATGTGTCCTCATAGTCATCTGGGTATCATTGAGTGAAACCTTGGGCCACTAGTCTGGCCTTGTACAGGATCTGTTCGTTCTCTAGCTGTTTCACCTTGAATACCCACTTTGTTCCCACCGTCTTTTGTCCTTCAGGTACTCTTGCAGGTGTATATACGTCAAGGTCTTCGAGACTTTCCATTTCCTTCTCCATGGCCGCCCTCCACTTGTCCTGTTCTTCAGGTGGTAGCTCTGCTATGTCTTCGTAGCTCGCTGGTGTTTCGGGGTAGGTCTCCATACTCAGAACATAATCCTCCAGTCTTCTTGGGGTTTGGTTCTTGGTCGATCTGGTTGACCTTCTAGGTGCTTCTTTTGTGGGACTTGGAGATTCGACGTCTCCTGCATCTGTGGTGCCTGTACGTGCTCCTTGTGTTTCAGACTTGCCACATATTGTATCTCCTGGTTGGTCAGGCCTTGCCTCGGGCAGTGCTGCCTTGACCCCTTCATGCTCTAGGTCACTCATCAATACTTCATTCGCATGTATCTTGCCCCAGTTCGCGTACTCGTGGAATGTGGCTGATCTTGAAATACCAGCCTCTGGTTGTGGTCTATGAAACGGTACGCCTTCGAACCTGGCTCATAGCCTAGGAACCTTAGCCTTCTGGTTATCTTGTCCCCCTTCTTTCTAAGTTGCTTGGGTATGTGCACATCTGCGGGTACGCCGAAGACGTGGAGGTGCGCCAGCTTGGGTTTTCGGTTGTACATTGCCTCGTAGGGTGTCTTACCGATAACACTAGACCACAGCCTGTTTAACATGTAGTTGGAGTACAGCAGTGCCTCTCCCCAATATGAGAAGCTTAGACCTGCATCTTCTATCGCACATCTGATCATGGTTTGTAGTACCCCGTTTCTTCTCTCAGCAACCCCATTTTGGAAGGCTGAGAATGGTGCAGTCTTGAAGTGCAGCATCCCCTTCTCCTTTATCCATTCTTCAAACTCTTTTGACAGGAATTCCGAAGCTCTGTCCATCATCATTTGCTTTACGTTTATGTTGTGTTGAGTCCACACCCTTGTGTGGAATTCCTTAAACTTGCTGAACGCCTCGTCCTTACTATTAAGCATGTATACATAACCGTACTTGCTGAAGTCGTCAACTATTGTTAGGAAGAATCTCTTCTGGCCTATTGATCTTCTGAGAGGCCCTACCAAGTCGAGGTGCATGAGCTGGAATGGGTGGTCCAACTTCCTGGTCGAAGTTTTTGGTCGTGGCTCAGTTTTGGACTTCGAGCTCTTGCATACAGAACATTCCAGGTAGTTCTTGCAGCTTTTGACCTTCAGTCCCTCTGAGCATTCCAACATTTTCTTAATGGTGGGAAAACCTATGTGTCCTAACTTTCTGTGTAGTAGGTGCGCACACTCATCATGGTCTGGTTTCCCTATGGTTATCCTTGGCATTTTTTTCTTCATTCCATTGACCTCTCCATCCCTGGTGGAGTTGTGGAGGTCATCTGCTTCCCCTTCTGGTCCTTCATTTCGGTGTTCCTTGGGTTCATCTGATGTGCCTTCCTGTGCTGCTGCTTCTTCATTACTGTCGAGCAATCCTATGGTGACTTGTCTCTCTTCGTCTTCCCCTGCGATGAAGTATGGTAGTCCGCCTACGATTTCCACTCTTCCAATTTCCTTTCCCCTTCTTTCAATGGATGCTTTCTTGTTTTCGAAGATTATTCTCAGGTCTGGGTCCTCTGTGAGTCTAGTAGTGGCCAAAACATTGTATGGAATGTGTGGGGCATAAAGGACGTTTCGGACCAGCCCAATTTCAGGGATGTGTATGTCGCCTCTGCTGGCTACCTTAGCGTGTGCCTGATTGGCAACCTTGATGCTAAAAGAGTCTTCTTCAAAAGAATCAAATAACTCTCTGTGGCATGATGTGTGTGTGGTGGCCCCGGAATCTATCAGCCAGCATTGCAGGCGGGTGCCCGTGGGCCTGGTTGCCCTATGGTGTCTACTTCCTTTGCTGTGTTTCACTGCATTTATAGAATCAGGCTCATGTCTCTCTTGGTCTCTTTGGGGTCTAGAATGCCTGCCTGGACTGGGTGATCTCCACCGTCTATTATCTCTATCCTCGTTGTCCCTCAGTTTGCTTGGGTACTCGTCTCGTGACTCACGTCTCGGCCTCGGTGTGTCAGCATGGCGTGTTTGGTTATGTGAAGGGCTGTATCTCGCATCCCTCCTGTCTTTGACATATCTTGGGCAGTCCCTTTTAATATGTCTTCTGGAACCACATGTGTAGCATTCCCGCATTGGGCTGGTTTGCTCTGTGAATACTGCCCTCCTGTGTGGCCTGTCTTCCCTACGTGTCATGGGTTCTGTGAAAACTACCCTTTTGTGTGGCCTATTCTCCCTGCATATGGCGGCCCTGTCTCTCCTGAGGTTGTCTTCAGCTATAGGTTTCCCGGTGACGTAGTCCAGTGTGACATTATCACTGCTGGTGTTGTCTAATTGGGTCAGGAAGTCGTCCCAACTTGGGTCGAAAGAATTGTAGATGATGCTGATTAGGTGCTGTTCAGTAACGGTTTCACCCCTTCTTATGAGATCAGACCTCATATTGCTTAATCTCATCAGATGCTCACCCATGCTATCTCCCTCTTTAATCTTGTATGCGTACAGCTTCCTCAGTAGTAAGCACGTTGTGCTCCTGTTCTTGCAATAAAACATGTTATACAATTTTCCCCAAACATCATAGAGAGTTGACTCACTTGAAATACACCCCTACATGGTTGCATCTATGGTACCCAAAAGGAGGCAAAATGCCCTGTGATGCAGTCTGTCCACCTCCATGGACCATGGCTTCTCTGGTGGGTCTTGAATTAGGTGTAAAGCCCCCTCCCTCATTAACAGTACCAGAAATTGTTGGTTCCAGTCCATAAAGTTCTTCCCAGTCATGCCGAGTGTTGGGAAGTTATTTGGCAGTTGGCTCTGTTGGGCTTGGTTGCTTGAATAGTTCTGGTGTCCTGGGCTGTCTTTAAACTGGCAGAAGGGTATGGGTACACAAATTGTTGGTTTTGAAAGTCCCGCCTGTTCCCTTTTTGGTTGCCTGCAGGGGGAGCCCATTCTCCTCTCGGTGCTTGGCAGGTCTGTTGGGGCTTGTACTTCTCCTTCTTCGCCAGCGGGGGAGCTCTGCTGCCTTATCTGCGTCTGCGCAGAGCTCATTCGTCATTGGTCTTCGAGGTGGGCAGATCTCTGTTCCAGAGGTCCTGCTTGCCTTGGTTGGAGCCTCGCTGGGAGTGCAGCTCCGTCGCTGGGGCTGCTTTCCTGGTTGGGAAGCCAGGCGGAGTCGTAGGAGGGATGTCGCCTTCTTTGTTGGGCCGGGGGAGTTCCGTAGCATCAGGACTCCGCCTCCTCAGATCGTGGCCTGGCGTGGGGGTCTGCATCATCGTCGGAGTCTCTCCCGTGGTCGGGTTGGATGGGCAAAAGGTCTCAGTAGGTTTCTGCTTCTCTCATTTTCCTTGCTTGTGTTCTCAGTTCCCCATGTCCCTTGCGTCCGCTTTGACCTTTTGTCATGGGGGAGGCCTCTGCCCCCCCTTGAGACTAAGCCATGCTGCTGCTGGTGTCCCTTTTAGGCGCTTGTCTTCCTCTTGGGGTTTCCCACTCCCCTTCTATTGTCTGGGGGCTGAGGATTGGCATAGCCCACGTTTCTGGAGTCCGCGCATCCAGCCTCCCGGGTCCCAGGGTCCCTTCCTTTTTTTTGCATTGCCGGCCCGCTTGGGTTGTCCCTGGGTATTGTTAGCCGGATGGGGTTTCCCACCAGATGGTTTGAATCTGAGGCCACTATCTGTGATTGGTCGGCCATCTCGGTCAGATTTGGGATCGGTGTTGTGTCTGGTGTTTCCGCCACAGAGGTCCCTGGGGTAGAGATTACCGTGCTGTCGTTGGAATGTTCGTCTCCATAGTTTATCAGGGCCAGTAGCTCTGCCATGGAGATTGTCTCTTTTCCGGCGTTTATTTTCTGGAGCTCGGTTACCTGGATCGTGTGCGGGTCATCTCCGGTTTTGGATCCATCTTTGAGCCCCTTTCATTTGGCCTGCATCTTGGCCCCCCCTTGCTTGTCTGGGTCTTCCGTTTGGTCATTTTTGCTTTCTGGGGTTAGTTATGGGCAAAACCAAACCTCTGCTACCACTTGTTAGAGGGTTTCCGAAGGTTCGGCCCAAAGACCCCAGTACTCATTCATTTGTCTTTATAGTTCTTTATTTCCACTGGCCGCATGGCGCTCAGTGAGGGTCAGTGGTCAGGATAGGAGAGAGGGTCGTCGGGTAAGTGAGGGTCCTTTAATAGGGTTAGGTGAGGTCAGAGGAGGTCAGAGGGGGTAGGGTTACACGAGCGGTACATTACGGTACATGTAGTTCATGGCAGTATGATATCACCCCTGACAAATTCTTCTGAAACCCCTTTACTTTTCTCCTTTTGAATGCTCATGAATGTTGTTTAATGATGTGATGTTTCTTTAACAAATTTGATAAATTTCTTAGCATCTGACTGAAAATGTTCCATTGCCTTTAACTTCATTATCTCATGAAATAGCAAAATTAAATCATGTGCTGCACAACCAAGTGTTTTCACTTGTGGAAATTTTTCATGAATGATGTTTCATGGGTGCTAAAAGTATTTTTTAGCTTCTATATATGAAAACTTATTTTATTACATATTAATCTAAACCAAATATGCATTTCTTGTACTGTTTATACACATATAAAATAAAAAAATCTGAATGTAACTTGCAGAAATTACAAAGAAATAGTATTTTCCCAATATTCCAAAATTTTCTGGGTTCCCCACAAAAATCCCAGGTTTTTCCCCTCCTTTCAAAATTCCCAGGAATTTTACATCTCTATGCTTGCCTTAGAGCACTATGTAACAGAAGACCAATAAATAATTAAGGGTACTTAGAAGGGAAGAGGGACTGCAGTGGGTTAGTGGTTAGGACAGTGAACTTGATGACTGGAAGATGACACTAGCCAAAACTTGTTGGACATTTCTGCCTTATTTCCTATATCAACTGTAGAATCAAGATCCCAATGGATGACCTCCACCTTCATTCTAAAGTGGGTCATGAATTCCTCATGACTCTATTGATTTTGAGGGCCCAAAGATTGTCCTCCTGCAGTGAGGTCACAGACAATTTTGTAAAGATCTGCTTGCTGACTGATTATACAGTAAAATCCTGAGTTATGGAATTAGTCCATTCCATGACATTTTTTCTGTAACTTGGTTTTTTTCATAAGTTGAAGCATGATTTCCCATAGGAATACATTGAAAAATAAAAAAACAGCCCTGACTAGACCAGAAATAATAATAATAAAGCCACCACAAAAAAAATATGCAATATGATCCTCTCCCACAACTCCATCGATCCCACCAGCTGGGGAGCAGCTGGGATGGAGAAAAGAAGTTGTTCTTAGATAATTACCCTTTTTATCCTGCACCTCTGCACTTTGCTTGATCAATCTCCACTGCTGGTGATTGGCTGGGGTGGAGAAGAGAGGGGGTTCTTGAAATGTGGGAGATGAATGAGAATGCCCTAAGAACAACCCCTGCTTCCCCCCCCAGCCAACCCCCAGCGGTGGAGATCAATTGATTGAGGTGCAGAATAAAAATGGGAAAAAGCAGAGCACACAGTACTGTACAGTAAAGGAATAAACGTCGCAGTGATCTCCCTACCTTTTCCGTGCTGCTGCTGCTTTCTCAGCAGTTTGTCTGGTCACTGGGGGAGCCCAGGCAGGGGTGGCAGCAGTGATGATTGCGGTGTTATTGCTGCTGTTTCCACAGTGTCCTCTGCTTCTACCAGCAGCAGGAGACTGTGGGGACATATCTGCTCCATTCTGTTCTTTGTCCTAGGCTTCTCCACAGTACTACAGCCGGGAACGTGCACCTGGGTGCCCAGTGTATAACCAGGAAGTTCCAGAGAGCTGTGTGTTCTGGCTGAAGTACCACAGAGGGACCTCTGATGAAGATCAGAATGGAGCAGATATGGTCCCCACAGATTCCCAATATGGAAACAGTGGCAAAAATGCTAGTAATCGCTGCTGCTGCCGCAGTAAGTAATGCATCGTGACTTCCAACGATGGGGGCGGGTGGCATGGGCCCAATATTTTAGAGTCTAAAATAGCACAGGTACACAATTTTAGAGTCTAAAATGGCACAGTGCCACCATTTTAGAGTCTAAAATGGCAGGGATACCATTTTAGACTCTCCCAGATGTCATTAATCCTGGGGAAACCCGTTCCATAACTTGAGTTTTTTTCTGTAAATCAGGACATGATTTCCCCAGAATTTCCTTCCATAAGTTGAGTTTTCCTTAAAATGAGTCATCTGTAAGTTGGGATGTTACTATATTTTGAATGTGATGTGTGTTATAGCTCTTCCTTACCCTCCTTACATACTGCAAATAAATCAAAGTGATCTGTATTGCCATCCTAAGGTTTTCATCCAAAGGGACCTGTCTCCACCTGCTCTCTAGTCTTCCCCATCACTGTTTCATCACTTGATGTTCTTCTGTGAACCATGGAGATGGCTGAGCTCTGCAGCAGAGAGAATATTCAGGAGCGATCTTGTCAACCACACAGGTTGCCTCTATCTGTACCATCTTGGTAACTTGAGCTTTGATAGGAGTGTCCGCCAGGTCAGACAGAAACTCATACAAGGCTGCTTGAAAACCTATTAGATCCAGCAGTCTGCAAGGGCAGACCATCTTATTCAGTCCTAGCTCCACGAGGAGCATGGTTGCATCTTGTCAGAATCTTCAAGGCTTGAAGTTTGTGTAGAAGGAGCTGTAGCCACAACATGAAAAAGAACTTCACTCTTGTATTATGCAGGGAAATCTAATGTTATGCAGGGAAATCCACCATCAAATTACACTGTAGCTCCCCACATCAAGGCAATGGTTGATAAGAGGTTTCCAATACAAACAAGTGGAGGAAACTGCTCCTCCCTCACTTTAGCAACCTTTTTGTTATGGCTATTACTCACTGATGATGTAGTTCTACCTCTCAGTCTTGCCACTTTCCAGAAGTCTGAAATCTAAAATTGTGTTTTTTCTCAAATGGCCAATATAGTGGCAACTGCTGGCTGAAAACTCAAATTTTATAACTTACTGCATTGATAAAATGTCTCTGTTTCCAAATTGTGGTTTTTGGGGGGAAATTGAGGAGCACACCAACACCCAAATGGGTAACATTTATCAGTAACATTTCATAGAGTTCAAGAACATTTTTCTTTCATTTTAAGGAATAGAATAAGTGAAAACCTCTTTCTGAGTTGGTGTGAGTTCTTGAGATCCAGATAAAATGGTTTGAGAGAAACTGTCTGCTTTATATAACAAATTTAAGGCTGTTGATATCAACAGCACAATGCAGTCTGCTGTTGATATTGATGATTTGATTTGGTTGTGTATATAAGCTGGGAATGGGGTGAATGAATTGGGGTATCTTTCCAGGACATCAGACAGGGAGGCATTATTATTAAGGTATTTAGTCACATGCCCTGAATTCACTGGAGCTGGGTGGGAATTCCTGAAAACATCCATCCTACAACCTCAAATCAGTTTCACAATTTGTGTTATATAAACAGATCCTTCTGAACATGTTCCAGAAACTGAGTTGTCTGATTAGATAAAATTTTAGCAGTTTGCCATCTCTGTTGACACCACGTCCATGTCTAGGCTAGATTCTATGCACTCATTTTAATATCAAAATAGTTTTGGGCCCAGTTATCTGCAAGGACATCTGTTCTCATGTCTACCTTGAGAGTGAGGACCTGTTTTATGGTTTATCTAGTGCCTCTACATTATTGCCTTTTAAACAACAGGTAAACACCTTCTTATTCCCCCAATCAGCTTAAGAACATTTCTAATGGTTTCATTTGATCTAAGTAATGTTTCAATTTCCTAAGAGATTTACTTTGATTTTATGTTCTTCATGGTTTTTGTTTATTATTTTATTATTTTCATTTCTCTACTGCCCCATTAGAATTATCACTCTCTATTATCTCTTGCTGCTAATTTTACTTTGGTTTTATTATACCCTGTTTCAATTGTGTGTGTGTGTGTGTGTGTGTGTGTGTGTGTGTGTGTGTATCTGAGTGTTAACCATTGTGATTTGACAAAGGATCCTTAGCCAGGCCCTACTAGCTCATACCGAGCATTTGTGCACTCACCCGAACTGGGTACGGAGGTAACTGGGGGGGTGAGAAATGTGCCAGTGGGACAGGAGCCCCCCAAACACAAGCAGAGGAAAAGGACTGCAATTCTCAACATTCCTTGCACTGTGCCGCACCAGAGCCAATCAGGTTAAGAGGTATGAGCAAAAGGAACGTTTGGAAATGCACCGCGGCCAATCAAAATGGAGCCGCAGGGAAAAAAAGCCACACAAATGGAACACACAAACCCATAGCTACAAGCCCCAGAGTCCTGCACGCCATGAGCATGCAGAATGCTGAGAAGGCCGCCGTGTGAAAAATAAAAATAAAAAACACAACGTGAGGGCAAGTCCACCGCAGGCGGACGCAGCACCCCACAGCCATGCAAACACTCACCGGCCTTCTTTCACAGAGAAACAGGGAGGAGAGGGACTCCCTCTCCTCCACGCTACTCCGCCGAAGACATGGCAAGACCACCACCGGCCTCAAGAAAAGTTGAGCCAGGGTGGAAAAAAACCACAAACACACGGAGAATTCAAGGGGGGGGAAGGTACTGATGCCTTCCTCCCCTTGAAAGCGAAACAATTCTGCTGCAAAGGAAAGGCAGCGAATGGCGCTCCGGCCACTGCCTTTACTTTCCGAGTAAGTATTTCGCTTTCTTTTTTTTTTATTTTTTTTTTCAAAAATTTATTTCTCGATACACGTCCAATAATTAAAAAAACAAGAGATAACAAACAGAACAATATAAGAAAATAAAAGACAAAATACACAGTAATATAAATAAGCAAAGAAAGAGAGAACAGGAAAAAAAAAGAAACAGAACAAAATATCACCACGTGCTATATACAATGCTACGGAGACAGAATTTCCCCTTTTATCTATTATCATCTCAAAAATGCAATGTAATCTGGCACCGGCAGTTGCCCATGACCATTAATCAAGGTATAATCTATCAAACATTTCCAAATTTCCTGAAATTTGCTTTCTTTAATTAACCCTTTTCTTAAATTTAACTCCCAGGTGAGCTTATCATTCAGAGCAGTATTCCACAACTCCTTATACCAATCCTCTATTTTTGGGGTAACATCACATTTCCAATATCGCGCTATACACTGTCTAGCACTGGATAACATAATTGCTAATAATTCCCTTTTTTGTTGCTCTACCACCTCCACATCTGTTAACAAAATTAAAATTACATCCAATTTCATTCTTACATCTAGAATTCTCCCAATTTCGTGTTCCACCTTCAACCAGAATGAGTTCGTCTCTTTACACCCCCACCACATATGCTCATATGTTCCAATTTCCCCCTTACACCTCCAACAAAATTTCGACTTTGTATTGTCAATTTGGTGTAGTCGTACCGGAGTCAAGTACCACTTCCACAATAATTTATAATTGTGCTCTTTTATTCTTACAGACAAAGACCTCATTATTCTCCTTTTCCATTTAGCATTCCACTGCTCGTCTGTAATTATGATATTCAAATCTAGCTCCCATGTTTCTTTTAAAGCTTTCTGATGCTGATCTGAGTCATCTAAAACCTTATATATTTTGCTTACTAACCCCTTAACTTTTACCTGCCCACTTTTTAGACTAAGTACCAACTCTTCAAATTTCGTCCGCTCCCTATCCAAGCTCATTTCCTCTAAATATCTTTTATTCCAACTGTCAATAGACATCAATTGAAGCCAATTCAATTTAAGTTGTCTACCTATATCTAACTTTCTTTCCTTGTCTCTACATGCTGTTATCCAATCCTTTAATAGAGTTATATTATTCTTATTCAATACTTCTTCTACGCTCTTATCCATTCTCAGTGGGAATGATTTCATATCACTCAGGCCTAATATTGGGGACAACCCTGGTGCCAATTTATTTTTCAGTAATGTCCAAGTTTTTAAAAGAGCTTTTAACAATTTATTTGTAGCATTAATTTTTGCTTTCCCTTTGCCCAAAAACATTAATATTTCTTCACCCAGTTTCTCTCGCAATTCAATTTTTCCCCAAATCGATTCTTCTTTCACTAAAATTTTACAAATATTCTTCAGTTGAAATGCCCAATAATAATTTTTAATATTTGGAATTCCTAACCCGCCCTTTTTTTGTGATGAATACCATAAAAACTTTGGTATCCTGGCCCTTTTTCCACCGTTACAAAAATTATTTAATATAGTTTGAAAAACCTTTAATTCCTTCTCTTTCATATATATTTGCAGGGTATCAAATAAGAAATTTAATTTGGGTAAAAGCTTCATTTTACATAGCGAAACGCGTCCAAACCACGACAAATTTAGCTTCTTATACCGTAAAATCATTTCTTTTAATTCTTTTTCCAATTTATCATAATTTAACCTTTTTAAATCATCATATTTATTTGAAATGTTTATCCCCAGGTATTTTATATTATCTCTAATTTGTATTTTAAATTTAGCTTTTAAACTTTCTTGTATGTCCAAATCCACATTAAAAAGAATTGCTTCTGACTTATCCCAGTTTACCTTAAGTCCCGTCACCCTTTGAAATTCCTCTAAATGCCCATATATCTTCCCTAGTGTATTCTGTGGATTTTTTATTGTTATTAGGGTGTCATCAGCATATTGGCTAATTTTTATACCTTCAATTCCAATTAATTCCTTATCTTCCCTTATTACATTAGCTAAAATCCTGTGTAGTTTTCACTCAAAAAAACCCCCCACCAAATCATCTAAACACAGTTTAAAAGCATTGAATGTAAAAAAAATGTACTTTCACATTTTTAAAATTATTATCCAAGGTACAACTATTTAAAAAAATTCACATACTAAAACATTATTTGGTTAAAAAAAGTAATTGTAAAAAATTATATCATCCTTTCCTCTTTTTTTAATCCACAAAAACAAACCCAAAAAAGCTGATCACAGTTTATAACAGCCCGTGTGTGTATAAATAAACATTTTAAAAATCACAATTACAGACTAACCTCATTTGTACAAACATTAACAAAACAAAAAAAATCACGTTCCAAAACAGTTTAAAACAGCCTGGCACCGCTGGGCAATCTCTGCTAGTGTATCTATCTATCTATCCATCTATATCTATATCTCTATATATCTATAATTTAATTTCATATTTCTATACCACATTTCTCAGACCGATGGCTGACTCAGGGTGGTTTACAAAAACATGAAATGACAAAGCACAAATTGCATATAGAAAGTTACATAATTCAATTAATAAATTATACACAATAGAAATTTAGTTACAATAGGAAACAAAATAACCCCATAAAACAGACGCAACAGCAATACAAAATGTCAGTAATACAGTACATTTTTAAAACATTTCAAAAACAAAAACAGAAGAGAAACCTCATCCTGGTGTCCCAAACAAAGTCCGGTAAACAAAGCCAGGAGGGGCGAACACTCTGAAGATAACACTAGTCAACATAAAGTAAAAATTATTAATCTATAGTTACAAACATGAGAATTGGATGCGAGGGAATAATGATAGTGAGAATGAAAACATTTAAAATCTAAAGATTAAGAACAGTATTATGATGCACTGTACAAATTATAAAACAATATTTAGCTAAGATCAGGGATATACAGTCAGACTGGTCTGTGCCCATTACCACACAGGCTGACTTTTTTTTACAGGAGGCACAATGGGGAATCAAACTACCATAGCTTGCTTGCAGTTAGCTACCTTCATAATTTGGTTTCATACTGAATTTTCTGTTTCTGCAACTATGCCTGATCCATGCACAACAAAATTACAGTTCTCTGGTCCAAAGCAAATGGAGAAGTGAAAAGATTAATGAAAAACACTGAAAATAATGCACACCTAAGCAATTGGAGGATGAGAAATCTGGAAGGGAAAATATATAACTATTACAGTTAAAACTAGTATTCAGTTAAAACTAGTTTTCCATAGTTAAAACTAGTTCTGACTAACTGCATTTGTGAGAACTAGAATTAACTGACAATGAAAGATCCATTTCTAGTGAAAATTGGTTTTAACTAGTCAAAACTAGTTCTAAATAAATGGCTTAGTTAAAACTAGAATTTCCTATCGAGGAAAAAGTGTCAGTTAAAACCAGTTTCCAGTTAAAATGGGTTTTGACTAGTCAAAACTAGTTCTGACTAGTCAAAACCATAGCTGTCATGTGTCCGGTATTGGCCGGGAAACTCCTGTATTTTACCCTCTTTCCCACCGTCCTCCCGTTTAGTTAGACTGCAATGCCATAATGCCACCACTGGAGGGCTGCACAGGATAAGCACAGCTATCAAGTTTCCCATTTTGGGTGGGAAATTTCACTTATTTTCAAATCCAAAACTTGACAAGTATGGACAAAACTAGTTCTAACTCAACGTCTTATAATAAGTAAAAGTGTGAGGCTGGCATAGCCTCACTTTTCCAGCTGATAAGTGAAAGTGTGTGGCTTTTGGAGCCTCATATTTCCAGCCTGCTGGACAGGAAAGTGTGAGGCTGGCAGAGCTTTGCTTTTCCTGCTGATGAGTGAAAGTGTGAGGCTGGTGGAGCCTTGCTTTTCCAGCCGAAGCACAGCAAAAGGAACAGGGGGGGAGGGCAGCAGAGGTGAGTAATTGTCAGGACGGGGACTGGAGACTGCAAAGGGGCTGCAGTGGCTCAGTGGTTAAGAAGCTAACCTTGTTAGTTGGAAAGCTGCCAAGTTGGCAATTTGAGACCCGGGGACTGCATGACAGGTTGAGTGCCCATCTCTGTCCTAGCTCTTGGGGACCTGAAAGTATCCTCAGGTGCGTAGCACCCACAGGATCTAATTAATCTTCTGTATTGCTTCTGTGTCTTTTTTTCAGCTGCCTGTGCTTCCTCAACATTGTCCATTAGTTTTTCATAATTCTCTTTTCTGATAACATTGTAGTGGTTTTCTTTATTTTTTATTTGGTTTTCTTCAATCTCTAAAATCCTTTTCAAAAAAATTCTTTCCATCCTGTTTATTTATTTGACTCTGGCATGACAACTTTTTTGGACGCTATTCGCCAAATAGAAACCAAATAGAACTTAAAATACCTAATAGAAAAAAAAAGCTACGGAGCATTCCTGAAATATCATGTCACTTGTGAGGCACAATTGTGCTGAGCTGAGTGGTTTGAAGGTATGGAGCCAGCGTGTATTGGTCCATAAGGCAATGTCACTTGACCAATAAACGCTTCACCATTTTATGGGCTGCTGAAGCCAACAAAGAGTGCCTGGGGAAGGGACGCATTTTCGGCTGTAGCAAAGCACAGACACCTTGGAGGAAGGTGGAAAGGGCAGAAACAGCCAGCTAACAAGGCAAGCTTCTTAACCACTGAGCCACTGTAGCTCATTTGCAGTCCCTTTGCAGTCTCTGGGACTGTCCTGGCAATGTCTTACCTCTGCTGCCCCCCCCCCCCAGGGTCCCCACGCTGCGCTTTAGCTGGAAAAGCGAGGCTTTGCCAGCCTCACACTTCCCTCTTCCAGTGCTTGTCTATCCTTGAAACCCTGTGGGTAGTGCATGCCTGAGGCTCCTTTCATGTCCCCAAGAGTTAGGACAGAGATGGGCACTCAAACCATCATGCAGTCCCTGAGTTTCGAACTGCCAACTTGCCAGCATTCCAGCTAACAAGGTGAGCTTCTTAACCACTGAGCTACCACAGTCCTGTAGGAAGGACTTGTCCCAATTGGAGGGGCCATTGATAAGTACTCTCGGAGTTTGATTCTGTAACCAGTTGTGCATCCATCTGCTAATTGTTCCATCCAACTAAACCTCGTTAGCTTGCTAATCAAAATATCATGGGCACTTTGTCAAAGGCTTTGCTGAAGACAAGATATATTATGTCCACCACATTCCCATGATTTACCATTGTGGTTAAAACAAATAGATAAAACAATGATTTGCCAATCTTCCAGATAACAAGGTGAGCTTCTTAACCACTGAGCCACTGCAGCATCTTTGCAGCCTCTTTGCAGTCTCCGGGACCATCTTGGCAATGTCTCCCCTCTGGTGCCCCCCCCTCCGTGGTTCCCATGCTGTGCTTCAGCTGGAAAAGCAAAGCTCTGCCAGCCTCACACTTTCATTTATTGGCTGGAAAAGCGAGGCTCTGCCAGCCTCACACTTTCACTTACTATTAGTAGGAAATTCTAGTTGTAACTAAGACGTTTAGTTAGAACTAGTTTTGACTAGTCAGAACCAGTTTTGACTAGTCAGAACTAGTTTTGACTAGTCAAAACCTATTGCTCGCCACCCCCGAATGAAGAGACGTACACTTAGAAGGAATAGAATAGAAGGTTTATTTATACCCCACCCTCCTGGTGCAAGCACCACTCAGGGTGGCTTACAATATAAAGGAAATTTAACAATGTGTAATGCACAATATGCAATAAATACAAAGGAATACAATAAAACACAATTACAGTAAAATACATTAATAATACAGTTGAAAATATAGCCCCAAGGAGAGCAGAAAAATACATCATAGAATACATCACAATACAAAAGCACAGACTTAACCCCATCTCTCCAGCCAATGGCTGAGGAAAAAGTCATGGGTTCAAACATGGGCCACTTTATTAAGCCAAAATAAGTTGTTGCACACTATTGCACTGGGGACTAAGTAGAGTGGATGCATGATAATAACTCAGGTCAATAACAGAAAATTTGGATCCCAAATAATAGGGACAGCATAAAAGCTCTGCAGGCAAGCCAGCATGATGCCCAACAGTGGCACCAAGCTAAGTGACCAGGAAGCTGGCAAAGCTTCCTGATCAGTTGACCCAGGTCTGTGGCTATTCGACAGCCGTGATACACCCCAAGTGTGTCTGAGGTCCCAAATTACCCAAGACCCCAACCAAATAACTAAACAGGCCATTCTGATTAAAATCACCTGTACTAACCACCATACAGGGTGCAGCCAATGGCTGAACCCTGACCCACCCCCGACCGACCTACCAGGCTGGAGGCACCAGTGCAATGGAAAGAGCAAATTGAGGTAAAAAGGCAATGAACCTATGGAGTGGCCATCAGGTATGAGAAGAAGAGAATGGAGGCAAAGGAGGCACCTCAATCCATCGTATGGAAGGAGGTCCACCAGTGCAGACCTTGCCCTTGTGACTTCGGAAATGCACCATTCCACCTATGAGATGAACACCACCTGCGGGTGCACCACAAGGAAAACAGAAGAACGGAGGCAGAGGCACCTCAGTCCATCACATGGTAGGATGTCCAACAGTGCAGCCCTCACCTTTGTGTTTTCAGAACAAAATGTGCTATCCCACCTATGAGATGAACACCACCTGCGGATGCAGCACAAGGAAAACAGAAAAATGGAGGCAGGGGCACCTCAATCCATCGCATAGAAGGAGGCCCACCAGTGCAGGCCACGCCTTCATGTTTTCCAAACAAAATGCACCATCCCACCTCTGAGATGCACACCACCAGTGGACGCATTGCACAGTAAAATTTTCAATATGAAAATCGGCAGGAAAGAACTGTGCCATCTTCGCAGTGTGATGCCCAGCAGTGAGCGGAAACAGGAGGAAAATTTCACCCTCTCCTTAGTGTTCAAGGAATGAAGAAGCAGACGAATGAAGTAGTGAAATTCAGGTCTTTATTAGTGGGGTTTGAACACAGTTTGGATGGAGCAAAACTTGTACTTATATAAACTATAAGCAGTAACAGTAACAATAATACAACAATCCTGAATATTTCTACAGGAATATTTCCTATGTTGAAAGACAGGCGCTGTTGGGATTGGCTAAAGACGTTTCCATCACCATTAAGCCAGCCGACAAGGGTGGAGGCATTGTCATACAGGACACTGTAGACGATGATCAAGAAATCTCTAGACAGCTGGGTGATGTTAGATTTTACAAATGTCTTAAAGGCAACCCCACTAAGAATATTGTTACCATCTTGAAAACAGTTCTTTATGAAGGGTATTCCTTTAATTTTATTAATGATAAAACCTATGAATATTTAGCTTATCCATACTATAAGGTACCAGTTTTCTACACATTACCCAAAATTCATAAAATGTCCAAGGAAAATCCACTTATCCCAGGGAGGCCTATTGTGCTTAATACAGGCTTTGTACTTGAAAGATCCGCCAAATTTGTCAATTCTTTTGTTAATCCGTTGACTAGGAACACGCCATCTTTCGTCAGGGACTCTTCAGATTTTATTAATCAGCTGGAAAATGTTCATGTCCCCACAGGTGCCGGGTTATTAACATTGGATGTTAAATCCTTGTATACTCACATCCCTCTAGAAAGTGTAAAACCTATTCTCGAGGAAGTGTTAAATACTAGAAATTCAGCTTTACCTCCTACTCACTTTCTATTAGATCTAGCAGATGTAGTTTTGGAGAATAACTATTTTAGATATAAAGATCAATTCTTCCTGCAGGTACATGGAGTCGCCATGGGGAGCGCTCTTGCGCCAGCCGTGGTGAATCTCTACATGATTAAATTCAAAACTACATGTGTATTTAAAAGCACAATTAACCCGTTCTATCATAATATGTTAATATACAAACGGTTTATTGATGACCTGTTTTTCGTGGTTGATGATATTGATGTGATTCCTAAATTATCAAGTGGATGAATACTCTAGACAGTAACCTTAGCTTCTCTGGGCATTATGATGCTGCGGTGGTACCTTTTTTGGATATATCTGTTTATATACAAGACAATAAATTGCACATGTGCCTTTTCAGAAAACCCACTGATAGGAACGCCTATTTGGACTATCGTTCCTTTCACCCAGGCCACCTTAAAAGAAACATAACTTTCAGCTTCTATTCAGGGCCAAGCGGAACTCTACCAGGGATGGTGACTTCATTAAATCAGCTGCCACAATTAAAAGCTTTTTATTAGAAAAAGGGTACCCCGCACATATTATTAATAACCAACTACAGCGAGTCTGTAACACCCCTAGAAAAGTGTTCCTTACCCCTAAGACCAAGGAACCTTCACACTCTATTCATTGTGCTTTTGAGTATTCGCCTCTTGCATTTAAAATTAAGAACATCATTTCCAAATATTGGCACATTATCGAAGACATCCCAGGGTGCTCTCAGAAGCCTTTTATTGGCTTTAAAAAGACTCAGAATATTGGTAATATTGTGGTTCGTGCAGATGCCTTACATATTACTCCCTCATCCATCATCCAAGGGCACTATCGTTGCGGGGGCTGTGCAGCATGTCACTTCGCTATAGAAGCTAAAACTATGAAGATTCCTGGGGAACTACGGGAACATGTACTTACGGTGTGTACTAATTGTAACTCTCAAAATGTGGTATATGCCATCATCTGCCCATGTGCAAAGTTTTATATCGGTTGCACTGGTTGCCCTCTGAAGGTTCGGATCCTGGAGCATCGCTCTCGGATCCGGAGCCACTTACTCTCTGTGCCTCTAGTGCCCCATTATCTTGATAATAACCATAATGAGGATCACTTAAAATTCATTGCATTAGAAAAGTTACTTCCCAATATGTATGATAAGATGGATATGTACAACAGGCTATTACAGAGGGAAGCACATTTCATACACTTATTCAAATCATTAGTACCATTAGGATTAAATTCGGATCAGGATTTTAGCTGCTTCTTGTAACTATGGTGTACTGTCACTTTGGCATTGTTATACTATGACTAACTACACTGTTGCTTTTAGAATGTTCAGTGTTCCCTAGCATGATTACACCTGGCCATGGTAGAGTGAGAATATAAGCAGTCTTTCTGACTGCCTTAATAACATCTAAGGCTAATAGAACTCTACCATAAAGCCTGACGCGAATAAAATAAAGAATTTTACATTTTAATTGATATTACACTTTGAGGTAAGCTACATTTATTCGATTGTAACATTTTTATTTATTTATTTATTTATTTATTCAATTTATATCCCGCCCACTCAACACAAGGCCGACTCTGGGCGGCTAACAACATAAAAAGTAACCCCAGGGCAACCCAAGGAGTTTACAGACAATATTCACAAATACAACAATAATCCTAAAAACAGTTAAAACAGTAAAAAAAGTTAAGACTACCCACCCCCTAAAAAGCAAGGGCTGCAGGATCGAAAAGGCACCATGGGGAAGAGTTCCTCTACACCAACCACCCCATGGTGGTTACCCTTCCACCCGCACCCCACACTTGACCTGCCAGCCAGGTTTTAAGATCCCTTCTGAAAGGCAGCAACTCCGTCCGAAGACGTAATTCTGTTGGCAGGAGGTTCCAGAGGGCCGGTGCAGACACGGAGAAGGCTCTCCTCCTTGTGCCAGAGAGGCGAGCCCCTCTGGCTGATGGAACAATTAGAGAGCCCCTCCGGTCCGCTCTGGTTGGACGGACAGGCGTCCTCAGGGCGATGCGGTCTCTTAGGTAACCTGGCCCACTACCATATAGGGCTTTAAAGGTCAAAACCAGCACCTTGAATTGCACCCGGAGACATACTGGCAACCAGTGCAGCTCCCGGAGCAGTGGCGAAGCATGAGCATAACGGCCACACCCCATCACCATCCGGGCAGCCGCATTTTGGACCAGCTGTAGCCTCCGAATGGTCGTCAAGGGCAGCCCCATGTAGAGCGCATTGCAATAGTCTAGTCTGGAGGTAACCAGAGCATGGGTGACCATGAGCAAGGAGTCCCGGTCCAGGAGTGGGCGCAACTGGCGAATCACCTGAAGTTGGGCGAAAGCCCTCCTGGTCACAGCCGCCACCTGTTCTTCTAGCAGTAGCCGTGAATCCAGGAGGACCCCCAAGTTGCGCACCGGGTCTGTCTGGGGCAAAATAGCCCCATCCAGAACCAACGATGGAAGCTCCCGGATTAACGCAGGACCCCCTATCCATAGCCACTCAGTCTTGCTGGGATTCAATTGTAGCCCGTTAGCCCCCATCCAGACCCCCACAGCTTCCAGGCATCTGGAAAGGACTTTGACAGCATCACTGGGGTCCCCATGGGCCGAGATGTACAACTGAGTGTCATCCGCGTACTGATGGTACTGCACCCCATGGGAACGAATGATCTCACCCAGCGGTTTCATGTAGATGTTAAATAGGAGAGGAGAGAGCACCGAGCCCTGAGGAACCCCCCATTTGAGGGGCCTAGGACTGGACCTCTCACTCTCCAACCACACCGACTGGGACCGACCCTTCAGAAATGAGGAAAACCAGGACCACACAGTACCCTGGATTCCCAAACCTCGGAGCCGTTCCAGAAGGATACCATGGTCAACGGTATCGAAAGCCGCTGAGAGGTCAAGAAGAGCAAGGACGGATGGGTGACCACCGTCCCGCTCCCACCGGAGATCATCCATCAGTGCGACCAATGCCGTCTCGGTACCATATCCAGGCCTGAATCCTGACTGAAAAGGGTCCAGATAATCCGCTTCATCCAGTACCCCCTGCAGCCGACACGCCACTGCCTTCTCCAACACCTTCCCTAAAAAGGGGAGGTTTGAGACAGGCCTATAGTTAGTTAGGACAGCTGGGTCGAGGGAAGATTTCTTCAGGAGGGGGCGCACCAAAGCATGTTTTAAAGGTGCAGGAAACACCCCCTCCCGCAATGATGCATTGATCACAGCCCCAACCCAGCCACCTGTCACTGCCTTGGAGGTTTTCACCAACCAGGTGGGACAGGGGTCCAAAGGGCAGGTAGTGGCGCGCACAGCTGCAAGGAGCCTGTCCACTTCATCAGGGGCAACTGGATCAAACCGGTCCCAGATGGCATGGCAAGACTGTGCTCCGGCTCCCTCCGGACTCTCCCCATCCACGCCAGGATTAAACCCAGAGCGAATCCGATCGATTTTCTCCACTAGATGGTCAGCAAAGTCCTCAGCCGACCCCTGCCAACCGGGCACCGGGGTCCCCCTACCAAGGAGAGACCCGGTAACCCGGAACAGGGTGGCTGGGCGATTATCAGCGGAGGCGATAAGGGTGGTGAAGTATTGTCGCCTCACCACCTCCATCGCCACTAGATAGGCCCTAATAGCGGCCCTAGCTAGTGTCCAATCGGAGTCTCTCTGGGTCTTCACCCAGCGGCGCTCTTGGTGTCTCTTTGCCCGTTTGAGCTCCCGCAGTTCATCTGTGAACCATGGAGATGACCTAGCTCGATGAGCTCTGAGAGGCCATAGTGGTGCGATTTCATCCAAGGCCGCTGTTGTCATCCTGTTCCACAGGTCGACCAGTGCCTCGGGCGAATCGTGTTGCCGATCCAGAGGAAAATCCCCCAGTTCCCTCTGGAATCCATCAGGATCCATCAGTTGCCTGGGGCGGGCCATTCTAATAGGCCCTGCCTCCCTACGGTGAAGCGACGTACCCAGGAAGTCTAGAGCCACCAAATAGTGATCTGACCATGGCACAGGTGTTATGTTTAATTTCCGTAATCTCAGATCACTCTGCCACCGCTCCGACAAAAAGATTAAATCTGGTGTGTGGCCACTGCCCCTGGTCGGGCCCTGAATTACCTGAATCAGGTCCATAGCTGCCATGGAAGCCATGAACTCCTGAGCCACCTCGGAGCCAGTCCCCAGCGAGGGTAAATTGAAGTCCCCCAGAACCATCAGTCTAGGGAACTCCAACGCCAACGCTGAGACGGCCTCGAGGAGCTCAGGCAGGGAGTCCCTTACCCTGCAAGGGGGCAGGTACAGGAGTAAGACTCCCAACTGACCCTTAGAGCCCAGACGCAGAAGCAGGGCCTCACAACCCAGAATTTGTGGAGCAGTAGCCCTGGTGACTCCCAGTGACTCCCTGGCTATGATGGCGATGCCACCGCCCTTACCCTTATCCCTAGGCTGGTGCCAAATACTGAACCCAGCTGGACACATTTCTGACAGAGGAACCCCATCCTCTGGTCTCAGCCAGGTCTCAGTAATACATGCCAAGTCGGCCCGCTCCCCCATAATAGAGTCTTGTATCAGGGGGGCCTTATTACATACCGACCTGGCATTCATCAGCAGCAGCCTAAGGACAGGGTCACCCTGGGTCAGCTGCTCAGGACCTAGAGGTGTAACCGTGGGGCTGGAACGAGGGACAGATACTAAGCATCTGCCCCGCATTCCCCGGGTGCGGCCCGCCCCTCGGTACCCGCTATATCGCCCCATGCCCATCACAACCTCTATATTGGTCTCCGGAGCCTCCCTGCTTGCCCTGGACAGAATGCTGCCTCTCCTTCCTGGCTGGCCTGGCAATCTCTCCCTCCCTCCCTTCCACCCCAATATAAAACCGCCCCATTCACTCCCCCCACCACCCTCCGCACGGCTCCGGTGGTGATGGAAGTGGTGGGGCATTCTTCCACAACTGTGTTGAACCCTCAACTGCCGGGCAGGGCCCGAAACGCCGGCCGATGGCGAGGCCGGTTTGTAAAATCTAAAAGATGTATCAAAAACTGTGTCTTTACTATCGTCTCTACACTATTGTAAATATTGTTATGTTGAATTATTGTAGAAAACCAGTGGAAGAGTTTAGAAAAGCTGTAAACCGGAGAGCTTCGTTTTCTCTCAGCCAGTGAGGCATTTATTTTTCTGCAGTAAAGAATTTCTGTTGGATAGAATTTCGTTTTCATCTTTGATCATATACACAAAAGGAGCAGATTTCCCTCCTACCTTTGCATTCTTTGGGATGACCTAATCTGCAGGTGTTAGAGCCACTGGGTTCTGTGATTGGAATGAGAAAGTCATCTCCCTCATGGTGTCATCAGCTGACCTAGCTGTCAATCAGTACCTCGTGGGGCTGCACCTGCAGTAGCTGTCAGTCCTTTCCCATAGGAATGCAGCTGTGCTGGACTCATCCCAAAGGAATGTTTGTGAAAAAGCTCTAGTAGCTTCAGATAAGGTTATCATGGATACTCAAAGATCATGACACACCCTCCCGTTCCAAGATGGATGCTCCCATGGACCTACCATCTTCAAGATTGGGTGATCTTGAGCAATGGAACCAATATTGCAAAAATAGCTCATTTGAGTTCATTAAGTGATCTCTGAGGTTTTCATAAGGCTAGTTACTGCAAAGCAAAGTACAGAAAAAGATATGTACAGGTTTTCAACCCATTTCAATGACCTCAGCTCCTTCCTGGCTGTCATCAAATTACATCCAACTCAGAGAGTCCACATCGATGTTATCTTTCCCCTTGATATGAGAGACCTTATATGAAAAGTCTTGCAAGAGAAGAGCCCAGCAAAGTAGGCACTGGTTCTTGGTTTTCATCCTGTTCAGGAAAGCTAAGGCATTGTGGTCTGTTAAGAGAATGAACTCTTGACCCCATAAGTAACCTCTAAGCTTGGTAATGGCCCAAACTATGGCTAGAAGTTCTTTCTCTATTACTGCATAGCCCTGTTCCCTTGGCAACAGTTTCCTACTAAAGTAGGAGATAGGGTGAAGTTCCCATCTTCTCCTTCTTGTAGTAGACATGATCCTATACCTGTGTTTGAAGCATCAGTTTTCAGAACAAACTGTTTCTGGTAATCTGGAGACACTAAGATGGATGCCTGAATGAGTTTCAGCTTCAGTGTCTCAAAGGCTTTTTGACATTCTGGTGTCCAAATTACCTTTGTGGGGTGTGATCTTTTTGTCAGTTCTGTGAGAGGTGTGGCTATCTCACTAAACTGAGGAATGAAGTGCCTGTAGTAATTCATCATGCCTAGGAAAGACTTAACTTGTGTTTTGGTGATTGGTATTGGCCAATCTTTGACACTTTCTACCTTGGCATCTACAGGTGAGACTTTTCAATTTCCCACTTCGTGTCCCAAGTAGATCACACTGGCTTGTCCCCATTGACATTTCTTAGCATTGACTGTGAGGCCTGCTTCTTGTAGTCTGGCTAACACAGTTTCTAAGTGTTGCAAGTGTTCTTCAAATGTTTGGCTGTAAATGGCCAAATCATCGATGCAGGCATCAGCGAATGGTAAACCTTTTAAAATATGGTTCATCATCCATTGAAAGGAAGCTGGAGAGTTTTTCAAACTGAAAGGCATCTTGTTAAAACAATATTGACCTCTTGTAGTGCAGAAAGCAGTTTTAAGCTTTGCTTCTTGTGTCAGAGGAATCTGCCAAAATTCTTTTGTTAAATCCAGAATTGTGACCAATTTGAATCCAGCTAGCTTCTGGATCAGGTCATCTGTCCTGGGTAAAGGAAAACGATCATGTGGTGTGACTGCATTGAGTTTGTGATAGTCTACACAGAATCTGATCTCAGGTAAAATCTCCCCTTGAGCATTTTACTTTTTAGCTAACACCACAGGAGCGTTCCAGGGTGATTCACATTTCTCTATCACACCTAGAGCTAACATTTTATCAACCTCCTCATTGACTTTAGCTTCTATGGCTCCAGCTAACCTGTACTGAGGTACCCAGATTGGTTCAGAAGTAACAGGAATATCATGTGACAAGACATTTGTACATTCTGGTTCAGAAGTGAACAAATTTCTGAACTGAGCTATTACATTTCTCAATGCTAAGTGTTCAGTTTGTGGTACATTTTCAGAAATATATACAGAATCAACATTTCCAGCATTTTGGTATTCTTCCATAACATTCACCCAGTCCCATTCTTCCCCTGAAGATTTTGAACTGGTAATTCTGAACATTTGTACATTAGATATGGACACATAAGGTTTCAAAGAGTTTGCATCAACAATTTTACAAACTTTTGTGTCTTCAAATTGAATCTTATCGTTACATTCATCAACCTTTTGCAATACCTTGGCTGGACCCCCTCATTGGACTTGGAGCTGCCCAACAGGATGCGAGGTCAGAACCACGACCTGCTGCCCTGGCTGGAAATCACTGTGTCTATGATCATAGAACAGCTTGGTGACATCCTGAGCTGACTTCAGGTGTTTCATAGCTAATGCATGTAGGTCATTTAGCTTTTTCTGCAAGTCTTCAATATATTTAGTTACTGGTTGGGGCAATTCAGAGGTTGCACCTTCCCATTCTCCTTTGTGAAGATGGAGAGGCCCTCGGAGATTGAACCCAAACATCATCTCAGCTGGTGTGGTTCCCCTAAACTTTCGTGTGGGGCTGACCTTTATATGCTGAGAATTAGTGGTAAAACTTCCACCCAGTTATCTCCAAAATCTTGTACATAGGCGGTCAACAATCTTTGTAATGACCCTTGACATCACTCTACTGTCCCATGGGATTGGGGATGGTAGGGCAAAGAAAAGGTTTGTTCTATCCCTGCTAATTTGCATAAGTCTGCATGAGACGTGAGACAAAAGCTCCACCTCTGTCTGAGACAATTTCAACAGGTAAACCTAACCTACTGACAATTTCAATAAATACTTTAGCAATATGGCATGTAGAAATTGAAGTTAAGGGTACAGCTTCACACCATTTTGTAAAAATATCAACATAGGTAAATACATACTGTTCTCCCACGTTTGATTTAGGTAATGGACCAAACAAATCAATTTATACCCTCTGAAATGGCTTTCCTGCTATTTCAGCTACACCAAGTTTAGCTTTGGTTTTAGACTGTACATTCCCAATTCTTTGACAAGTGAAACAGGTTTTTATAAAAATTTTACAATCCGAAGTAGACCCAGGCCAAAAGAAGTGTTCTGCAATCCTTTGAAGAGTTTTCTTTCTTCCTTGATTCAATGCATACGCTGAGTCATGTGCCATTTTAAGAACAATGTCCCAAAAAGATTGAGGCACAACTAGCAAGTCTCTAGTCCCTGTATCAGGTTTAGGCAACTTGATTTGTTTGTACAAAAGTCCATCTGCTGAATAAAAGAACCGGCTTGGCCTGGCACCTGACAAAGGCAAATTCAATTTAGCCTTCTGCCTAATTTCTTCTAAAGTTGGGCACTGCTGTTGTTCCTTAGCAAAATTGGCATAGTCACGTTTTTCAGAAAAAGCCCAAGAATAAACTTTGGGCTGCCCAGCAGGTGGTGCTGGTGCATCTGGAACAGTCACAAGCTGGCTTTGACTTTGGGTTACCACTTTAAGTACATTGGCCTGTTTGGACTGCAATTGTTCCTCTAAAATCATTACGGAAAGTCCTAGAAGTAGAGAAGGGTGGCTACTAGACCTTTGGATCAAGCAAAGAGCTTCTCCTGTGAAACAAAGATATTTCAGCTTAATTTTAGCCACAGGACTATTAACCAATTTCTTTGCAGTTTCTAGGTAATACCCTTCAATTGGTAAATAACAATCCTGCAAAATCTGTTTAGGTTAACAAAACTCTCATGTATGCTGCAAAAATCAGAACCAGAATCTTTAAATGCTTTAATAGAGACAAATGGTTCTCCCTGCTCATTTAGTAAACTCACTAAGGCATATCTTTGCTCATCCATTTTGGACAAGAGATCCTTCCCTAGCAGTTCAGTAGGATAAGAACATAAGAACATAAGAACAGCCTTGCTGGAACAGGCCACAGCCCATCCAGTCCAGCATTCTGTCTCACACAGTGGCTCACCATTTCCTTCAGGGTATTCCCAAGCAGATGCCTTCACCTGCTTAGGATTCCCTGGAAATGATATTGAGAGATATCCTGCCTATCTCCCCAACCCGGAGGTTGTCCTTAAGTATCCATAATTATAGTCATTGATACTCTTCTCCTCCATGAACTTGTCTAATCCTTTCTTAAAGCTGTCAAGACTGACAGCTGTCACCACTTCTTCTGGCAGGGAGTTCCATAGACCAGTAATCCTCTGGGTGAAAAAGTACTTTCTCTTATTTGTTTGAGAACTAGTACCCAAAAGTTTCATGGAGTGTCCCCTAGTTCTAGTATTATGCGATAGGGAAAACAGTTTTTCCTTATCTACTTTGTCCACACCGTGCATGATTTTATAAACTTCAATCAGGTCACCTCTTAGACGTCGTCGTTCAAGAGTGAAGAGGCCCAACCGTTGCAGCCTCAGATGGTAAGGAAGGTGTTCCAGTCCCCTAATCATTCTGGTTGCCCTCCTCTGCACTTTTTCCAGCTCCATAATATCCTTCTGGAGGTATGGCGACCAGAACTGTACACAGTATTCCAGATGGGGCCTCACCATAGATTTATAAAGAGGCAAAATGACACTTGCTGACTTATTTTCTATACCCTTCCTAATGATCCCTAGCATTGAGTTTGCTTTTTTCACTGCTGAGGCACACTGGGTTGACACCTTCATTGAGTTGTCCACCAGGACACCAAGGTCCCTTTCCTGGTTTGTCGCAGAGAGTTCAGACCCCATCAGTTTATAAATGTAATTGGGGTTCTTTGCCCCAACATGCATCACTCTGCACTTACTAATGTTGAAACTCATTTGCCACTGTTTTGCCCACTCCCCCAGTGTCGAGAGATCCCTCTGGAGCTCCTCACAATCTCTCACAGTTTTCACTACCCTGTATAATTTAGTGTCGTCAGCAAATTTGGCTACCTTGCTTTTTACTCCTACCTCTAGATCATTTATGAAGAGGTTGAAAAGCAGGGGTCCCAGTACTGAACCTTGGGGAACCCCACTCTTTACTTCCCTCCACTTGGAGAAGTGTCCATTTAGTGCTACCCTCTGTTTCCTGTCCCTTAGCCAGTTGCTGATCCAGGACAAGACCTGTCCCTTTATTCCATGACTGGTAAGTTTATTCAAGAGCCTTTGGTGTGGGACCTTGTCAAAAGCCTTCTGAAAGTCCAGATAAACAATGTCAACTGGATCCCCCTTATCCACATGCTTGTTGACACTCTCAAAAAATTCCAACAGATTAGTGAGGCATGATTTGCCCTTGCAAAAGCCATGTTGGTTCTCCTTTAGCAGCGCCTTCTCTTCTATGTGCCTATTAATTCTATCTTTTAGGATGGTTTCCATCACTTTACCTGGGACACATGTCAAACTGACAGGTCGGTAATTTCCTGGATCACCCCTGGATCCTTTTTTGAAAATTGGTGTTACATTCGCTACCTTCCAGTCATCAGGCACAAAGCCTGATTTGAGGGAAAGATTATATATTTTGGCTAGGAGATCAGCAATTTCATCTTTAAGTTCCCTGAGAACTCGTGGATGGATGCCATCTGGTCCTGGTGATTTGTTAGTGTTTAGTTTAACAAGACATGCAAGGACCTCCTCCCTGGTTATTTCTATCTGGCTTAATTCTTCGGTTTCCCTCCCTACGAAGATAGGCTCTGTTTTGGGCATGTGGCCTCTGTCTTCTTCAGTGAATACTGAAGCAAAGAATTCATTGAGTCTCTCTGCAATCTCTGTTTCCTCTTTAATAACCCCTTGCCTTCCATTGTCATCTAATGGTCCAATGGCCTTCCTAGTTGGGTTCTTACTTCTAATGTACTTAAAGAAGTCTTTGTTATTTCTCTGAGTATTTTTAGCTATACGCTCCTCAAAGTCTTGCTTTGCTTTCCTGATTGTTGCCTTGCATTTGTTCTGCCAGAATTTATGTTTCTGCCTGCTGTCCTCATTCGGACAAGCCTTCCATCTTCTAAATGAGCTTTTCTTGCTCTTGATCACTTCCCGAACAGCTCCTGTAAGCCACATCGGAGTCCTCTTGGACCTGGCAGTGCCCTTTTTCCTTTTGGGTATGCATTCCAATTGGGCCTCTGTTATTGTTTTTGTAAACAGCCTCCATGCCTCTTGAAGTGTTTGGACTCTCTCAATTTTCCCTTTCAGCTTCTTTTTTACTAGTTTCCTCAACTTTGGGAAATTTCCTTTTTGAAAATTTAAGGTCTCTGTGTTAGATTTTATCAGTGACTTGCGGTCTATGATCAAGTTAAACATAATTGAGTTGTGGTCACTGTTCCCTATTGGATCAGTCACATTAACATCTTGCACCAGATCCTGAGTATTACTCAGATCAAGTCAAGGATTCTTGTACCTCTTGTTGGGTCTTCAACCATCTGTCCCAGGGAACAATCATTTAGCATATCTAGGAACTTTATCTCTTTATCATGTGCTGAACAACAGTTCACCCAGTCTATGTGAGGGTAATTGAAGTCCCCCATTATAACCAGGCTTCCCTTCTTGGATGCCTCCTTTACAACATTCTCCAACTGCCTGTCTCCCTCAAGAGTTTGGGTCGGAGGCCGATAGTATATGCCTACTGTTAGACCATCCTTGTGGCCTGGTACTCTTACCCACAGAGCTTCTAATGGTGACTCCAAATCACCTAGATATTCCAAATCATACGATTTTATCACTTCTTTGACATACAAGGCCACACCACCTCCCACTTGCCCCTTCCTATCCTTCCTGTACAGTTTGTAGCCTGGGATAACTGTATCCCATTGGTTATCATCCGTCCACCAGGTTTCAGTGATACCAATAATATCAATATTCTTATCTATTGCTAAGTATTCCAGCTCCCCTATTTTGTTCCGGAGGCTTCTGGCATTTGTATACAAGCATTTATATATGCTTTTCTGACACAGTCTTTTGTGTCCAGTTGCATTGTTAGACTGCCTCTTGCATCCTTCTGCTAGAATGCTAGTGACTAGCTCCTCGCTCTGCTCAGTAATTTTTGCATCCTCCTCACTACCCAAGTACACACTTTCCCGAACCGGATGCTGCCCAGCTCCTGTCGGCTTTCCCCCAGTTATCAGTTTAAAAGCTGCTCTGCAGCCTTTTTGATGTTGAGTGCCAGCAATCTGGTCCCATCATAGTTCAAATGCAACCCATCCCTCCTGAACAGATTTGGCTTGTCCCAAAATGTTCTCCAGTTCCTGACAAATCTGAAACCCTCCTCTCGACACCACCGCCTCATCCACGCATTGAGGCTTCTGAGCTCTGCCTGCCTGGTAGGTCCTGCGCGAGGGACAGGCAGCACTTCTGAAAATGCTACCTTGGAAGTCCGGGACTTCAATCTTCTTCCTAACAACCTGAATTTGGCTTCCAGGACAGACCGCTTGGCCTTCCCAACATCATTGGTACCAACGTGTACCATGACAACTGGCTCTTTCCCAGTTCTCTCTAACAATCTATCTAGATTTCTTGTGATGTCTGCAACTTTTGCACCTGGCAGGCAAGTCACCATACGGTTATCATGTGCATCACAAATCCATTTCTCTGTATTTCTAATTATTGAATCGCCTAGTACAAGGAGCCTTTCTCCTGCAATCCGTTCATCTACATGCACCTCATCAACCATATTAAGGGAGAGAACCTCAGTTTGTTCCTGTTGTTCATCTTCCTGGATCTCATCAAGTGTGATCTAGAGCTATAGGTGTCTGTGCAGTGATAATATTCAGCTGCCATGCTACTTTAGGGTCTCCAACAATGTGAGTGCTATACTCACAAGTTGGTTGGACTTGCTGTGTGTCCGGACCTGTAGCAGAATCTTGAGCAGTTACCGCTATTCCCATCTGTGATGGCTGATCCTCAGAAGAATAAGTTGTTTGGCTTGCTGCTTGAGCAATGCTGGAACTGGAAGTAACCGTTCCTGATTTCTCCTTTGCTGGTTGAGTTGCACCTTTCTGCAATGCAGGGCAATGCTGGCAGGTATGTCCCAGCTTGGAGCAATGGTAACAGGTAATATTAGAAACATGCACCATCTTACCCTTTGGCTTATTACCATCCCGTTTCGGTGCATGCTCCTTTGCTCCTCCCGATGCAGGTGGTTTCTTCACAAAAGCCTGACTTTTTGCCTCTTTGAATTTCCCTGAAGACTGGGCTGTCTTAGGCATCTGCTTCTTGACATTAATTTTGCTGATCCAAATCATATCAGCTTTTTGGGCAAGCAACTGAGGATCATCAATTTCCTTATCAGCAAGACTCAGTCTTAAAAAGGCAGAATGACCTCCATAAACTGTTCCTTCAGCGCGAATGCTCGTGCACTCGGTGTCATCTCAATTTTCGATGCTCGGACGCATCGGTCATAGGCTTGCGCCAGCTGAATCATGAGGGCAACAAATGGTTGTTTACCATCCCATTGGATCTCCCGGAATCTCATTATCAGAACATCAGGGACCATCGCACAATATTTGTACAAAGCATCTCGTATTTGGGGCCATTTATAATCTTTGGGCAATTCATCAAAATAGTCCAGGATCGGACCCCTCAGCTGTGTACTGATTAGCCCTGGCTACTCAATCTCATCCACTTTCATTGCCTCGCATGCATGCTCAAACCTAGAAAGAAAAGAGAGAATGTCCTGGGGGTCTGTCAAAATTGGCAGATGCTTACGATCAGCATTATCAGCTGTCACAGGTTTTGGTTGCTGCTTCATTTGCATAACGTGAATCTGTGTTTCAAAGAAATTTGCCATCAAATCCTCCAATCAAACTGTTCCTGCTGGAACTCCTCCTACCACTCCCATTAACAAGGGAGGGTTTCCTTATGGCATTGCAAAAAGTGGAACCTGTGGAAAAGAAGAAGGAGGGGGAAGAACTCCCGTTGGTGGTGCCGGTAGATGGACAGGCTGAGGTACAGGGGCTCTGGGCGGCGGCTTTATCTGGGGAAGAGGGTTTAGTACGGCTGGCTGCGGAAATGCTGACAGTATAGGCTGGGCTGGTGCCGACTGCACTGCCCTTTCTCCTTCCTGTAAAGCTTGGGCATATTTTTCATCCTCCATTTCCTGCTTTATTTTAGCCCGTTGATGTGCCGCTTCAACTGCTCCCTCAAGATTACCTGCCAACCAAGCCACCTGCTCCTATTGAAAGAGACAATATATTTGATCAAGCCAGATCTCATCCTCCATCGGTGGTGGAACAGCTGCCACTTTCTCCGCTTGGTGGGCTGCTTGCTCGGAGGCTAAGGCTTCCTGTGCCTCTATGAGCCGCTGTTGCAAGTTCACGATATAGTAACAATACTGCTCTGCCTTTTGTTGTTCATCCTGCAGCTTCTGCTGTAGATCCTCCTGCTCCGTGGCAGGGGTTTGGGCACTGGTCACTCCCTCTCCTGAGGAAAGTGCTGTGGTTCCCGGTGCCTTAATGGACAGTTTAGGCATTCCAGAGCCCGGTTTATGTACCTCCTTGGGTCTGGATCCCAATCAAACCCGTTGGTCTGATCCCAGCTGGATCAAGACCACTGGCTCTGCTACTCTCTTTGGTAACTGGGCCAGTTTGTGTTGATCTCCTGTTTCGACAGTCCGGTCTGACCTGGCCAGGACTGAGACAGTTGGTGCTACCATTCTGCTCTCCTGAGCTTGGGATATTGCCGCAACGGGTCCTGGCACTTCCTCCTCTGCAATGTTTTGTCGAACGGGGCACACTAGAATAGCTTCCTTGAGCACCTGGTATGCCCTACCAGGGGGACCATACCTTAGGAGAAACAATTCGCACTGAACCTGGTGCTCAATGACTTCCATCAGATTTCTCCTTTGGGACTCCGTAACACTCATCTCAAAGGGCGCTTTATGTACCACGTCCAACAGCCATTCAGAAGTCATAGGGGGACCAGCAGGCACCTCCCTTTCCCAAGACAAGCTCCGGCGAGCTTGCTTTCAAGCTTCCTCCGACTGGCGCTCCTCTTTCTCCGCCCATACGCTTTTGCCTCTCATGGTATGGAGGGGGATGCATTCAGCCACAACTGCATCAGCCCGTGCAGCTGCATCCATTACCTGATAGGCTGGATGCTGAGACCTGATCCTTTTCCACTCGGTAGGTCTCTGGTGCCCTTCTTCCTGGACAACATAGCTTGTCTGGGACAGTAACAGATTCGGTTCTGTATCCGGAGAGGCTCCATGCACAGAGGGCGGCACAAGGATGGGTTGATCAGACCCTCCGGCTGCTTCCCCTTCCTGGGTTTCCTCTTCCTCTTCTTCCTCAGACTCACATATTCCCAGAAGTTCCCAAAGGGTTAGGGGCATTAGCAATCTTTGTCCAGTCACGGGATGCAATAGGAATACCAGGTTCTCTTTCCTTGGAAGATCACCCTGATGATGGCACCTCTACTTCTACGGTAACCAGTGATGACTCTGAGTCATCCATCCTTATACCTGTAAGGAAACAAAACGTTGCAGGCTAATCTTACCCTCTTGTTAGAGGAGCCAAAAGTGCTGCTCTATTTGCCTTGACAAAGCCTCATGGTTCTCAGATTCGAATCCAACCGCTCAGCCATCCATGTCTTGAATGCTCAACTGGGCACTGGCTTACAGGTGGCATGTACCGATCCTTTAGGCTGTGATAATTTCCTTTATCTGCACACTCCCAGTGCAGCCTAAGGTCGCCTCACCGTACCACACCACAATCGGCTTCAAAGAACTCCACCTGTCGCTTACAGGGAGTATGCGGTTATTTAGCTTCATGGTAGCATGTGGGGCCATAGAGCAAAGCACTTGGATATAGCCTTATAAACTGACATCCACTCGGATGATATTATTCACAAAGAGTTTTATTTTCCATTAGCATCTGAAAAAGAAAAGAGAAAGACAAATTACATAGCAATATTTCGTTAGTTAGGGTTCCCTTTGATTGGAGGGGCACATCTCAGGTATGTGCCATGCCCAAATGAGCAGTTTTTGAGTCCAGCCTGGGGAGACAGACGCGTCTGCCTTCTACCCAAGGGGACCGAAGAACAGAGGGAAAGGGCTCTGATTCTATGCACAAAAGGAGCAGATTTCCCTCCCACCTTTGCATTCTTTGGGATGACCTAATCTGCAGGTGTTAGAGCCACTGGGTTCTGTGATTGGAAGGAGAGAGTCATCTCCCTCGTGGTGTCATCAGCTAACCTAGCTGTCAATCAGTACCTCATGGGGCTGCACCTGCAGTAGCTGTCAGTCCTTTCCCATGGGAACACAGGTGTGAAGGACTCATCCCAAAGGAATGTGTGTGAAAAAGCTCTAGTAGCTTCAGATAAGGTTACAGGTTCCTCCTGTGTGTACTAAGAGTGGAGGGTGACTTCAAACAAAATTGGTCATAATCAATAAAGGAATCCAGAATGCTAGGCTGGGAGAGTGTAGGGGTACACATGGCCGGAGTAGGGGAGCATTCTACAATTTCCCCTTGAAATCGGTCCCTAGAACACACTTCTGGGTCTAAGTTAGCTTGCTGCTGACTATTACCTCTTCCCCCTGGGTTTAAACAGGTGGGCGCCAACCCTAACATTGAGTGTCTGTATTCATCCTGTGGGTCCAGTATTCTGGGTCTCAATTGATCTGCGTGCCTCCTCCAGATCAGACCAGTGGCTGTTTTGATTCTGTAAGAACCAGGACCAGTCTGATCGATGACAAACCCAGGCACCCACGTAGGACCACCAGCTGCATAATTGCAGCAATGTTCAGGGTCTCCTGGAGAAAAACCCTTCTGGTGTTGGATCACTATATTTGTGCCTTTGTCTCCACCCTAGAGGGATCAAATCTGTCCAGCAAGGATGACAGTTTCCTTTGCTGGAGCAATTCAGCAGGGGACAGCCCTGAGACAAAGGGGGTGAGTATATACATGAAAAGAAACTGGCATAGCTGGAGCTCCAAATCCCCTTCACCCATACACCGAAGCGCATCTTTAGTTGTGTGCACCTGTCGCTCCACCTGGCCATTGGTGGCCGGGTAGAATGGGGCGGCAGTGATGTGCCTAATTGCATTCATTTCCATGAAGGATTGGAATTCTGCAGATGTGAACGTGGAAGCGTTGTTGGACACCAGCACATCTGGAAGTCCAAATGCAGCGAACAGCCTTCTCAGGTGCATTATTGTGGTGGCTGAAGTGGTATTTGGCACTCTAATCACTTCCAGCCGCTTAGAGAATGAGTCTACAACCAACAAAAATAGGACACCCCTAAATGGACCGGCAAAATCTATGTGCAACCTGGACCATGGGCCCCTAGCAGAATCCCATTCCCGAGAGGGAAGGTGGGATTGCTGTGGGTGAGAGGATTGACAGTTGGCACAAGTGCTGACCATATGTCTTGTTCCAGTTGAGGCCACCAAAAGTAGCTACAGGCAAGGGCTTTAGAACGTACAATTCCCGGATGACTTGCGTGAAGTAAATGTAAAACCTTTTTCCTGAGAGTGACAGGAATGACCACCCACTGGTCCCATAGAAGGCAACTTCGTTCCACTGACAATTCCAAACGCTTGTGGTTGAATGATCTGAATTCCTCAGCTAGAGGAGAGGCAGGCCAGCCTTTTGGTACCCAAGACATTACTTTAGTCAATGATACATCCTTGGCCGTAGCTTTGGCTATATCTGAGGGGACGACCGGGGGCAAGTCGAATGCCTCAATCATCAGGACCTGGTGGTTACTTTTGATCTTGCAATCAGCTTCCCGAACCCCTGGCAGTGGAGAATGTGACAGGGCATCAGCGTGGCTGATGTCCTTGCCGGGCCGGTGCACCAAAGTAAAATCGTATCAATTTAGGAAAATTGCCCAATGCAACATCCTTGGTGACAGAATTTGAGGTGTGGGCTTCCCATTCACAAAGATTCCAAGGAGGTCAGTTACAGCGGTAAAAAGCCTTCCATAAATTGCCTGCCACAATTGCAAATGCCTCCCTTTCTGCCTGAGCGTAATTTTTCTCAGGTTTTGAGAATGAACGGGAATAGAATGCTACAGGGTCTTCCCTCCCGTCACTTAGTACAAGGCATAACACAGTTCCCACCCCCACAGGGAATGCATCACACACAAGTAAAACTTCTTTGTTAGGATCAAAATGAGTTAATACAGCATCCGAAGATAGCAGCCTTTTGAGTTCTAGGAACACTTTCTCCTGGCAATAGTCCCAGTGCCAAACAGTATCTTTCTTAAGAAGCCAATGTAATGGATCGGCAACTGAGGCTTTGTGATGGAGAAAAGTGTGATAGAAGTTCAACAATCCTAGAAATGATTGCAATTCGGCTTTACATTTCGGCCTGGGTGCATTCCGCACGGCTATCACCTTGGAGTTAGAGGGCATGATACCTTGGGTTGTAATGCAGTACCCCAGGAACTCCACTTCCCTTGCCAAAAACACACATTTGTCTCTTCTGAGACATAGACCGGCTCTCTCGAAACGTGACAGGACTCGATCGAGCCTGGCCGCTAGTTTGACGATGTCCTTAGCGGTGATCAGGACATTGTTAAAATATGGCAGGACACTGGGCAACCCTTTCAAAATATGTTCTACAAGAGATTGAACTATTCTGGGGGCCACATTCACCCCGAATTGTAGTCTAGTTACCTTAAATGCCCCCCCCCCTATGCGTTACTATGGTCTGGGCTATGGCAGCAGCAGGAGACACAGTTAATTGTTGGTAAGCCTGAGCATGGTCAAGTTTTGCGAAGTAATTTCCTCCATGCAAGGAGGCAAGAAGGTGGCTTACCACGGGCATAGGATATGCATTCGGGTGAATAGCTTTATTGATGGTACACTTGTAGTCAGCACATATCCTCACCTCCCCGTTACTTTTCAAAGCAGTCACAATTGGTGTCTCCCACTCTGCAGAGTCCACCAGCACTAGGATGCCCTGCCCCACCAGTTTGTCCAGCTCGGCTTCTATATTCTCCTTTAAAGCAAAGGGTACCTGGCATGGCTTCATCCGGATGGGGCAGATGGTTGGGTCAAGCTCAAAGAGAACAGGGGGTCCTTTGTATAAACCTAAACCCTTTTTGAATACCTCAGGATGTGCAGCACAAACATCCCGGATTGGGTCAGAGTCTATTGCGTGGATGCCGGAAAGCCGGATTCCTAGGGGCCTAAACCATTGGGTCCCAATAAGACAGTTAGTGCCCTGCTTAACTACAACCCATGGCAAGGAGGTGTGAATGTTTTTGAACTTAACCAAGAAATTACCCACCCCCAGGATCGGAATCTGGCAACCTTGCACATCCCGGAGGAAAGTTTTAAAGGATTTGAGCTTGGGCCAAGTGTCAGGGGGAATTCTCAAACACTCCCGCTGTGGGATTATGGAAAAGGTAGTACCTGAATCCACCTCCATCTTGAAGGGGAAGTCCTGCAGGCTCAGGTCTGCAAAGAAACGCTCGCTGATGATGCCCACTTGGCACGGCTCAGGCTCGTGTGACACTTTGGTGATGGACGTCTTGTGATGATGACTCTTCTTGGGCACAGGCACTGGAGGTCTTTGCTTTCACTGTCAGCATACCTTGGCAATGTGCCCTCTTCGCCCGCAGTTGTGACATTCTGCAGTGCGGAAGGGGCACTTCTTGCGGTCATGCCAGGCTCCGCAGCCATCACACTTGCAAAGGAATTTCTTCTCCCGATCATCACGGTGCTCTTGGTGCTTTCGTTGGACCAGTTGGACTTCTCCCTCTGCATCACTGGACTCTGATGAAGAGGTGGAACCAGGCGATGCTGAGGAAGGTGAAGGTGAACTTTGCTGAGCTTGCACAGCTGAGTTGGTGGCACTGGTGGTCGTGTGGCGATGCCAGAAAAGCTTTATCCCGGACCGTGCGGCCTCAGATGGTACTGCCTCTTCTAGGACATCCATGAAGGTTAGCGTCTTTCAGATCATGAGGCAACATTGAGCATTTTCATCCCTCATGCCGGCCAGCAGACGGTGCCGGAGTGCTTCTTCAGTGTTGTCCCACTTGCACGGGGCAGCAGCAATGTGCAGCGCGGTGGTGTAGACTGCAATGGATTCACTGGGTCACTGCTCTCTTTTGTGGAAGGCCACCCTGGCCAGAAAGATCGAGACCTCTGGCTGCAGATGCCTCTTCAGTGCAGACATGATTTCTGCGAGGGGCACCACATCCACGTCCCTTGGGAGAACAAGGTGGGTTGCCAACTCAAGCGTCTCAGAACCGCACTGAGTGAGGAGATAGGAGTGCTTCTGGTTTCCGTCAGTGATCTTCTGCAAGGCCATTGCATGGCAGAACCGGAGTTTGTATGTTGCCCATTTCTCTGGATGTGCTGGGTTGAATGGGCTGATGTTGCTGCCATGTGGGGATGCCATCCCATCCTCGTCGCCAGTTTAGTGTTCAAGGAATGAAGAAGCAGACGAGTGAAGTAGTGAAATTCAGCTCTTTATTAGTAGGGTTTGAACACACTTTGGATGGGGCAAAACTCAGACTTATATACACTATAAACAGTAACAGTAACAATAATACAACAAGCCCATTGGCTAACAGAGTGTGCACATTTTTCGATCCACTTATTTGCATAAGAATAGATACATGAGAAAAGATACATTCCACTCCTATAAACAGTAATAGTAACAATAATACAACAAGCCCGTTGGCTAACAGAGTGTGCACATTTTTCAATCCACTTATTTGCATAAGAATAGATACATGAGAAAAGATACATTCTGCTTCTGTCAGAAAACACAGTTAACATACATAACACTCTCCCAGCCAAGATGCACACCCCCAGCAGAAGCACTGCGGAACAAAACTATGACACAGCAAGCTGCGGCAACAACAGGAACCACATCTTATGAAAAGTCTGGTGACCAGGAAGAAAAGTAACGGCACTAACTGGAACTGCCCACACATTTGGGGGGGGGGGAAGAGAGGGGGGTTACACAACATAAGAAACCCACAGGATTACATAGGCACATGGAGTCAGGGTTCAGGTGAAGCAGTGAGCAGAGCGGTGGAGATTGATAATGCACACTCATGTCACTCACCCCGAGGCTGAGAAGCGGAGAGACTCGGGGGTGGGGTGGGGGGTGTAAACACTAAATCCCAGGCACTTGCCAAGCCAGGAGTGGGGCCATGCAATAGGGACATTGAGACCCCCGGGATGCCAGAGGAGACCATATCTGCATGAAAACACCGGGGAAAGCTGATTCGATGTGCTAATAGCTGACCTGAAACAACACAACACAATCACACTTACGTATTTCCCCATAGCACTAGTGCACTCTGAGGGCAATTAACAGCTAACTAACATTGTTCCCCCATATACTGGGTACTCAGATTACCCCTATGAAAGGATGGAAGGCTGAGTCAACCTGAATCCCAGATGGAGGGAACTCACAACCCGACAGGTGCAGGACAACAGTTTAACCAATGTTATCAGCCTAGGAAGGGAGGGAGGCCGAATAAACCCTGGATAAGAATAGAATACAAAATCCTTGGGTAGCAGTAGGGCAGTTGATTCACTGATACCCAAAGGGTGGACCCCACCCAAGTAAAGGCCCAAGCCAGTGTAGGCCAGCAAAGCGAAAGCAAAAGTGCTCTCCCAGCAAGGGAGAAAATTAGTTTTTCCCTTGCCGGTTCAAAGAGGCCGGCTCCATTTGGGGCCCTTTGACAACCCAACCATTAATGAGTAGTGTGCTTAGATTGAACTACTCAACAGGCCAGGGTCATGAGGAAGCACCACAAAAGAAACAAGGCATCCAGGCCTTTTGTGAGGGCTGTTAAAGAGGGAGAAAGATTTGTTTCTCCAATGCCAAACAGTTAAAGAGGGTAAGGCAGGAAGTAGCCACCACCTATAAAGGCTTCTTGGCTCAGCCACCCACCCCCCATCACACCAGGCAGGAAGGCCTGCAAGAGCACGCCCATCTCTTCCCGGAGGAAGCAGGCAAAGCCAGCACAAGGCGGTATTTTACACCCAGTGCTGGTTCACTTTAATTGGAAACTGGTTTTAACTGAAACTTTTTCCATGATAGGAAACTCTAGTTTTAACTTAGCTATTTTGACTCGTTAAAATCAGTTTTCAGTAGAAATGGATCTTTCATCGTCAGTTAATTCCAGTTCTCACAAACACAGTTAGTCAGAACTAGTTTTAACTAGGGAAAACTAGTTTTAACTGTAAAATATGTGTGTGTAACTAATTAACACACACACTGTGTGTACACACACACACACACACACTGTTAATTAGTTATACACACAATATGTTACAGTTAAAACTTGTTTTCCCTAGTTAAAACTAGTTCTGACTAACTGCGTTTGTTAATTAGTTATATTTTGAGGTTTTACTGCAGTAATAGCGAAACACACACATATGTTTTGTCTATTACTGCAGTAAAACCACAAAATATAACTACTTAACAGAAACATTCAATTCCATTTATCAAAATGCTTTCCTTCAACCCAAGATAGAATAATAAACTCCAAACAAACAAATTATGAAATGAAATTTAAAATGAAACAGAAGACCACAATGCCAAAGCGTTATCACAAGGAGATAAGAACGCATAGACTTGCTGAAGAAAATGGCAGAAGGAAATTGTCTATTCCCTTTCATGGATCCAGCAATGGTAATAAGAGATAAATGGTACATGATCATAGCACAAAAATGAAGTTTTTTTTGTTCATTTTATTTTTATTACACCTTTCTCCTGAAAAAAAAATTGGAATTCAAGGTTGCTTCCAACATAATTTTAAGGAAACAAACAAAACAATATTTTGTAAACACTAAAATATAATTAAATCAATTACCGTATATACTCAAGTATAAACCAATCTGAATATAAGCCAAGGTATTTGATTTTACCTGAGAAACCAGGAAAAGTGATTGATTCGAGTATAGCCTAGGTTGGGAAATTCAGCAGCTACTAGTGAGTTTCAATAATCAAAATAAATGAAAATAAAATTAAGTTTTGGCCCATGATTATCCATATTTAACTGAGAGGTACAGGAGAGCCCGGCAAATGCTGCCGGTGCTGGAGCAGGGTGGGAAAGGGTGTTTCATCTTGAGTGGCAAGAGCAGTAGCAACAGACAAGGAATACACTGGAGGTGGAAGAACAGCAAGACAGAGCAAAGGAGAAGAAAATTAGCAAAAGAACAAATACAGAGGACAAAGCACCATGGGGAAGTGTCACAGTTAAGTAATCTTCACCATTTGACCTGGAAAAAAAAACCCTTTTAGGATCATGAAGAGGAGTCTGATGGACCTCATGCAGAAGATGTACACAAGTGCCCACTATCGCACCCTCCGATGACCAGAGAGCTGGTACCCTTCCACAGGCATTATATAATTGGGTAATATTTACTCAGGTTTAACATAATCAAGATGGATACTAGATAAGTCACTGCCACTGTCCTTGAATGCTTTCAAAGTACGGTATACAAACCCTTGCTCATCTAACAGAGATACTTCACCAGTTCTCATTTTGTCCATAACAGAAATGAGATCTTCCCCTAGTAAGTCAACAGGGTCTAGAAAGTTAGGTGTTTGAGTTTAAACAACCATGGCATTCAACTGCCAGGAAACCTGGGGGCTTCTAACAATAAGGGTGCCAAAATGATGAGCTGGCTTAACAGACTGTGTGTCAGGACCAGAGGAAGCATCTCTAAAAGAGTGTTGTTGTGCCTCCTGTCCAGTCCCTCTCGTTACTGTAGTTGGAGAACGATCTTCAGGTAGAAATGGAGTAGGAACTACAACCTACACTATTGTTTTCGTTTTCATTTTCGTATCCCACCATCCAGATGGGGAACACCACTCAGGGCAGCTAACAGCATACAGAAAAAATACAATAACAGTACAAAAACAGTACCTAACCCCTCCCCCCACTAAAAACAAAATTAAAATACATAAAACTAGTCAATTAATCATTTAAACTACCCCCACCCTCCTCCCACCCAGAATAGAATTCAAAAAACAAAGACAAGCAGGATCTCTCACACATGCTAAACGAGCCAGTGGGATTGAGCAGTAGAATCAAGCATTGCCCACACCAGCTGGCATAGCCAGGTCTTCAACATTTTTCTGAAAGGGAGAAGATCTGACTGGAGCCACATTTCAGGTGGTAAGAGGTTACACAGGGTTGGGGCATACATGGAGAAGGCTCTCTTCCTGGTCCCATTTAGATGCACTTCTTTCACTGGTGGGACCACCACAGAGCCCCACCTGTCTGCCCTTATAGGATGGGCTGAATACCTTGTGGTAAAGTGGTATCTTAAGTATCCTGGACCAATGCCATATGTGCCATCCTGGAACTGGATGCATGATCTCTTGGCTTTTCCTTAGAAGACTGTGGAGTGCCAGACTTAAGCAAAGGACAATCCTGCCACATATGTCCTGGCTTGGAGCAATGGAAACAGGTCAAGCCAGAAGAAGGAGACTTTACCTTTGGCTTGTACCCCTCCCGTTTTGGAGGAAGATCCCTTGAAGGAAAGGGGCCAGGCAGTTTCTTCGCAAAAGCCTGGCCCTTTGATTCCCTTGCTCTGACTAAGGGCTACAAAGTTTTGGGCATTGCTCTCCTCGCCTGTTTTTTGCAAATTCAGATCATGTCAGCTTTTTGGGCCAACAATTGAGGCTCATCTATCTCCTTATTAGCCAAATTGAGCCTTATATCTGGAGGAATCACATTCATAAATTGCTCTTTCAGGGCAAAAGCACTGGCACTAGGCATCATGTCGATGCATGAAGCATGAATGCATCGATCATAAGCTTGGGAAAGCATCATCATAAGTGCAACAAAAGCTCCAAACCCATCCCATTGAATTTCATGGAAATTTTGGTGTAAAACCTCGGGAACCATTGCACAATATGCCTCCAAAACATCTTTCACCTCCGGCCAGGTAGGATTTTCCTTTATTAGTTGCCCATAATAATCAACAATTGGTCCTCTCAATTAGGTTGTTAACAACTCTGGCCATTCACTTTCTGGTGTTTTCAATGCTTCACAAGCATGCTCAAACCTAGAAAGAAAAGACAAAATGTCTTGCATATCTGTTAATACAGGCAAACTTTTCCTGTCAGCATTCACAGTTGTGACAGGTTTCAGTTCTTGTTTCTCCCTTATCATGTTGATCTGGGATTGGAGGAAACTTTCAAACAAGTTCTCCAAGTGTCCAGTCCTGGCTGGAGCTCCTCCTGCTCTTCCAAGAGACACAGTTGAGGCTGTTCACACAGAACTGGGAGGATTAGCCGAGGTCCCTCCTGATGACTGTATCAGAACTCCGCCTCTGGCTCCAGACAGTGCCACCTGTTGCTGGGAAAAAGAAGTAGGAGAAGAGGGGGTGGAGAGAACTGTGGAAGCTGCTGAGTGAGTACAGGTTGGGACAAAACAGTTTGGGAACCCGGATTTCAAGCATGGGGAGGCAAGCAGGGTTTAAACTGAATTGGAAGGGGGAAGTAGATGAAAACTCAGAGGTAAATAAACATGATAGCTTACATACAATAGAAAGAACAGAACAATCATGTCTAAGGGTGGACAATAATAATCTTTATAAAAATGTAGGGAAGGAAGCAGGCCACAAATCACAATTTTTTTTGTGTCTACTGGGAAAAAGGTGTGCAAATGAAATCCTCTCCGAATTAGGTTGCTGCGGTGGTTGCCTTTTCCCTCCAGGCAGGCTCCTGAGTCCTGACATAACTGGAACTCCTAGGGTCAAGGCAGAGGTGAGGAGGCTTCCTTCCTTCTCACCCTCCTTCCTTCTCGCCCTCCTTCCATCCCCCAAATACAGCCTCCCTCCCCACCCACATCTTAATACTAAGGGTCTTTGGGGGGGAATGCATCAGGCTGGCCTAGAACTCGGGACATCATGGCAAGGATAACCTCAGCAAAGAAAGTGGTTTTGGTGGGGATGGCTTTAGGTTTGGCTCCTGAGCTCACCTCAGTGCAAAGGAATAGGGAGGAGGCTTGCCAGGTCAACAGTGCCGGTCAGCAGTGCCCAATTCTCTGAGATTTCATGGTCAAAAACCTGAGACCAAAAGGTTTTCTAAATAGGAAATAAACACAGCAGTGGTTTAGCCATTCCCTTCTTCCGTGGGAACCCTGGGACTGTGCAGTTTCCCAGTCTAATTTGGATCATTTCTGCCTATGCAAAATCAGACATGCAAATATGAACCAGTTCTGAGGCAGAGAAAGACACAGGCCTCAACTGCCCAGTTACCTCCAGAGGCCCAGGGGAGTCCTCCTAGAGTAGCAATGCCCCGGAGGGCAAAGAAGAAGGGCCGCGCTGCCACTTCAGCCAACTGCAGACACAGGAGACCCTCGACCACCCCCAGGAGACACCATCCGCAGTCACCATCACAGCGAGGCCCGAGTCAGTGCCTTTGACCAACTCCACGCAGCCAAAGGAAGGTGAGAGCTGCTGCATGCATGCAAGGGATCAGTAATTGAACTGAAATAATATAGTTGACTTAATATAGATGACTTATAGCAACTGACATAGTGACTGTGTCACTGTGTCAGTATAGAACTGACTGTCATCAGTTCTAAACTGATACTGTGTTCTAAACTGTGATAATATGCATGATCTTACCTTGTTTTAAACTGCGATAATATGTATGATGGGGGGGGGGGAATGGCGTAGAAACACACAAAGCATGCCAGGGAGTTTGCCAAGAGAACCCTATTGACCAAAGCAAAGGCTAAACAAAGGGACAAATCAGAGGAAACATGAAGGATGCTCAGCACATTAGATGGACAGAAAGGGATGGGCAGGAAAGGGAGAGGAGAAATACAGTGTTGTAAGGAACAATATTGCATAGGGACATGGAATGTAAGATCTATGAACCAAGGAAAGCTGGAAGTGGTAAAAAAGGAAATGGAAAGAATAATTATTGACATCTTGGGAATCTGTGAGCTAAAATGGACAGGTATGGGTGAATTCTGGAAACCATCATGTCTACTACTGTGGACAAGAAAACCTCAGAAGAAATGGAGTGGCCATAATTGCAAATAAAAGAGTGAGAAAAGCAGTAATGGGATACAATCTCAAAAATGATAGAATGATGTCAGTCAGAATACAAGGCAAACCATTTAATATCACTGTAATCCAAATATATGCACCAACCACTAGTGCAGATGAAGCCACAGTAGACCAGTTCTATGAGGACGTACAACATCTTATATTACAGACACCAAGAAATGACATCCACATTATTCTAGGAGACTGGAATGCAAAAGTAGGAAATCAAAAAGTGGATGGAATAACATGCAAGTTTGGTCTGGGAACACAAAATGAAGCAGGGCAAAGACTGATAGAGTTCTGCAAAGATAACACACTAGTCATAGCAAACACCCTTTCCCAGCAACACAAGAGGAGACTCTACACATGGACATCACCAGATGGCCATCATCGAAACCAAATTGACTACATTCTCTGCAGCCAAAGATGGAGAACCTCCATACAATCAGCAAAAACAAGACCTGGAGCAGACTGTGGCTCAGATCACAATCTACTGATCGCAAAATTCAGGCTCAGACTGAAGAAAATAGGGAAAACTAATAGGCCGGATAGATATGATCTAGACAACATACCCAAGGAATACACGGTGGAGGTGAGGAACAGATTCAATGGTCTGGACCAGACAGACAGAGTACCAGAAGAATTATGGACAGAGATGAGAGACATTATGCAGGAGGCAGCAAGGAAAACTATACCAAAAGAAAAGAAGAGCAAAAAAGCAAAGTGGTTGTCAGAGGAGGATCTTAAAATAGCAGAGGAAAGAAGGAACGCAAAAGGCAAAGGAGAAAGGAAAAAATGCAATCACTTAAATAAAGAATTTCAAAGAAAAGCAAGGAGAGATAAGGAAAGCTACCTAAATGAACTGTGCAAAAATAGAGGAAAACAACACAAGAGGCAGGAGTAGAGATCTCTTTAAAAAAATTGGGGAAGTCAAGGGAACGTTCAAAGCAAAAATGACAACAATAAAAAAGACAAAGATGGCAAAGAGTTAGCGGATGCAGAAGAGATAAAGAAAAGATGGAAAGAGTACACAGAGGAACTTTACAAAAAACACCTAAACACCCCGGAAAATAACAATGAGGGGAAATTTGAACTTGAACCAGACGTCCCACAGAGTGAAGTCAGAAAGGCCCTAAAAAGCACAACAAATAACAAAGCTAGTGGAGATGATGGTATCCCAGTTGAATTCTTCAAAGCCTTAAAAGATCATGGAATCAAGCTACTACATGCTATATGCCAGCAGATTTGGAAAACAAGACAGTGGCCACAGGATTGGAAAAGATCAGTATATGTCCCAATGCCAAAGAATGTTCAAATTATCGAACAATTGTGCTCATCCCACAAGCTAGCAAAGTGATGCTCAAGATAATACAGGATAGACTGTAGCAGCATGTAGAAAGAGAACTACCAGAGGTGGAAGCTGGGATCAGAAGAGGCACAGGGACCAGAGACCACATTGCCAACATCGGTTGGATCATGGAGAAAACAAAGGAATATAAGAAACAAGCTTACTTCTGCATCATTGACTACACCAAGGCCTTTGATTGTGTGGACCACAACAAAATGTGGCAAGTAATTAAAGAGATGGGAATACCAGAACACCTCATATGTCTCATGGGAAATCTGTACATGAGTCAAGAAGCAACAGTTAGGACAGAGTATGGAATGACGGAGTGGTTTGGAATAGGAAAAGGAGTAAGACAAGGCTGCATTCTGTCACCTTGCTTATTCAACTTATACACAGAGCACATAATGTGCAATGCAGGGATGGAGGAATCACAATATGGGATCAAAATTGCTAGGAGAAACATCAACAATTTGAGATATGCAGATGATACTACCCTAATGGCAGAAAGTGAGGAAGACCTAAAGAAGCTCCTGATTAGGTTGAAAGAAGAGAGTGCAAAACCTGGCCTGAGACTCAATATCAAGAAAACCAAGATAATGGCAACAGGCCATAACAGTCCCTGGAAAATAGATGGGGAAGAAGTAGAAGCAGTATCAGATTTTACTTTCTTAGGATCTAAGATCTCTGCAGATGGAGATTGTAGCCATGAAATAAAAAGGTGACTGATTCTTGGGAGACAAGCTATGAAAAACCTGGGGAACATAGTGAAAAGTAGAGACATCTCACTGCAAACAAAGGTCTGCATAGTCAAAGCAATGGTATTTCCGGAGGTGATGTATGGCTGTGAAAGCTGGACCATTAGAAAGGCTGAAAGAAGAAAAATAGATGCCTTTGAGATGTGGTGCTGGAGGAGAGATTTGAGAGTCCCCTGGACAGCGAGGAGAACAAATAGGTCAATATTAGAAGAGATTAGCCCTGAGTGCTCCTTAGAAGGACAAATAACAAAGATGAAGTTGAAGTATTTTGGACATCAAATGAGAAGAGAGGATTCACTTGAGAAGGCCTTGATGCTGGGGAAGGTGGGGGGCAAAAGAAGAAGGGGACGGCCAAAGATGAGATGGCTAGATGGTATTATAGACACAATGGGCACGGGGCTGTGTGGACTAAGGAGTATGGTGGAGGACAGGGGTGCCTGGAGAGCGATGGTCCATGGGGTCACAAAGAGTCGGAATCAACTGTGCGACTGAACAACAAAATACAACTGGAAGCAGTTATTACTAGTTGTAAATAGCACGCTGATTTGGAAACCTATTTGTTATGCCAACCAATTGTTGTGTGCCTCTGTACCTGATATATATAAATTGATACCGTGAAACCTCACTCTTATGTCTGACGAAGTGGACTTGATCCACGAAAGCGAACATTAAAATACAGGAGTTAGTCTTTAAGGTGCCACAATATTTTTGTTTGGTTTTGTTTACTCTCTGGCATCTTGTAACTGTGCATCTCTTTTTTCCCCTAGTAGCAAATCTTTGCACTTATCACTGATAAATTTCATTCTGTTGGTTTCAGTCCAGTGTTCAAACTTATTAAATCTTTTTTTAATTCTGCTCCTGTTTTCCAATATATTAGCTATTCCACTATTTTGTGTCATCTGCAAATCTGACATTAATTCCTGGCACTTCCTCATTCAAGTCTTTTGTGAAAATATTGAAGAGCACAAGGGTCCAGGATCGAGCCTTGTGGTACTCCACAAGTTACCCCTTCCCAGCTTGAAAGAGCACCATTAATAAGAACTCTCTGAGTATGATTCTGTAACCAACTGTATATCTGCCTGACACTTGTGCTATCCAGGCCATAACCAGTTAGTTTGCTAATCAAAATATCATGGGGTACATTGTCAAAGGCTTTGCTAAAGTCAAGATATATAACATTATGTTCTACTTGAGTTCTTCATTTCGAAGGAAAGAAAAGCAGAGGGTAGCCACACACTTACTCTTGATTTTATGAAAGCCTGTTTTAATAAACTCAGAAAAATGATTGGCAATATCCCATGGCTGAAGTTATTAACAGGAAAATGAGTTCAAGATGGGTGTGTGTTTCTAAAAAAGGAAATTCTGAAAGCACAAGTACAAACAGTTCCAATGGGGAAAATGTCGTCCTTAAAAGCACTTAGTTTCCTTTCCAAATCTACTAGTGCGGAGCGAGAGTCCCCTGTTACAGTTGTTGACAGTGTTGCCTTCAAATTATCGATGTCATTATCAACAAAAGAGGATATCCGGATAATGTAATTCAATCCGCTAAACATAGGACGGAGATGCGAGATAGGGACTCTTTACTTAATTATGCAGCCAACACACAAAATACACAATTAGGATTATTTTGGTCGGTAGATTATACTCCTATGGCCCATCGCATAAAACAGATCATAAATAAACATTGGCGCATATTAGACTCTGTGCCAGGTTGCCAACATAGACCCATCATTGGCTTCAGGAGAACACAAACGATCGGCAACCTCCTCTCACGAACGGATATTATCACTGCCAATAAGACATACCAACCCACTTTAGCTGGACATCATCCCTGTGGCCGTTGCAAATATTGTGCCCACATGTGGACTACCAACCGAGTCAAGGTGCCCAGTAGTAACTTCACCCTTGATCTCGAAGAGTTTACAAATTGTAATTCGAAAGAATCCGTATATATGTTAATTTGTAAATGTCAGTTGGCTTACGTGGGGCAGTCCAGGCAAACCTTCAAGGTACGCCTAGGAGAGCACCTCTCTCGTATAAGGAATAATGTCGCCAATGCCCCTCTTGTGAACCATTTCCTTCAAGAGAAACACACGATTAAAGACATTAAGGTGGTAGTGCTGGAAACATTTAAACCAAGCAGATACCAAGTCACCGATATAGATCGTCACCTTCTACAAAGGGAAGCATATTATATCCATCGTTTCAACACCCTAGCCCCACATGGGCTCAATACCGAATGGGACCTTTCGGCTTTTCTATAAGACAACAGTTTACGCTCAGCACCCGGAAGAGTATACATCACTTTAAGATCCTTGGAGAGCTCTAAAGTAGTAGATTGTCGAATCATTCCAAACACATGTCCCTCATTTTCTACTTGTTAGTATATATAGAGTTGTTTCGAGCAAGTAGTTAACGCGTGCACACATGGAGAGGAACGCCAGCAGAGGTGCTATACGCGCAGGTTAATGATTAATAGGTATGTTATGTTTCCCTATTAGATGTATCAAGTTACATAGATGCAATTGTTAGAACATCAGTTTCTACGTGCATTTTTGGCGTGTTTATGATAGATAGTATGTGGATTTTACACCATTTATATGTATATTATTGTAGATACTTGAGGAAGATATTCGAAATGTCCTAATACCGGAGGGGCATCGTTGTTTAGTTATCTACCATCGCCTGTTGATGCTCGTCATCTGGGAGCCCTTCTATGAAATAGAACAGCTACCTTCCACCCCCGTACACCAGCCTGATCAGCCAAGCGAGTACATCCTTGCACATGGACTCTTATAGACTTACGTGATTGAAATTTCGGCGTTATGCTACTTACGTTGATATCTGTTTTTCACATGGATACTTTAGAGCTTGGTACAGCGGGGTCATAGTTTCCATTTTGGGGTCCCAGTATGTTCTGTATATCTGTATATGGTTTATATTTAAAGTTCTAGACGCAGTCACCTTGGGTTAGCAGTATGATGATATCAATCACGGGATAAGATTTAGATCTGTTTTCATCATATTACTTTCGTGTTGTGTTCTTACACCATAACCCTTTACCTAGAACGACTCAACATAGGACTAGTATGAGAATTATTCCTTTATTAAATACACTTCTATCGTTTTCATATTTGGGAGTGTTTTTACTTCTTGTGCTCATTGCCACACCCCAACCGTCCCACCTCAGTTTCTGTATTAACAAAGGTTTCTTGGCTACGTAGCATTATCAAAAAACATTGTCAGAAAACAATTACATTCTTAATTAATCATACAGTAAATAATCATCTTATCAGATTAATTTAATTTAATTAGGGAGACAACAACTTCTATCTCATGGACAAACACACAGACAAAATCGAATACAGTGGTCTCTTGAATTTACTCCCAAGGCCTATAATATTAGGAAAATTATTTGCTGCTACTGGCATATCCTTAACAATATTCCAGGCTGTCAGTCTCAACCATTGGTTGGGTTTAGAAAGACACGTAATATTGGGAATGTCATTTCTAGGGCAGATATGGGGACTCCACCAATTTCTTTGAGAAGTTTTGGACATTATAAATGCTTCAATTGCAATGTTTGCAAATATTCAATAGAAACTAAAGTGGTGAGTTTTTCGAGTCTGAAAACCCTTGTGACCTTAAAACAGTAATTGAATTGTAACAGCCCTGATTGTGTGTATTTAATTTGTTGCCCATGCCAGAAACTTTATGTGGAACAAACTAGACGTAAGGTCCAGTTTTGCATAAATGAACATTTATTTAAAATTAGGAATAAGAATTTACAAGCTCCTATGGTTCAACATTTCATAGACTATATTCATTCAACAGATGATTTACGGTTTCTTGTACTTGAAACTGTGAGGTTTAGAGCATTTGAAAGAACAGATATAAGTACTATTTTATTAAGAAGAGAGGCTTTCTATATTTTTTCTCTAAACATGATGTATCCTCAAGGTTTAAACTCTTACAAGATTTTTCATGTTCTCTGTAAATTTTGTAATCCACCAGAATGCTGTATGAGAGGGTCATGACTCATCGCCATTATGAACTTCACCTGTGTGCTCTAAATACACTGTTTAAATTCAGTTCTTGCTAGCAACTAGTAACATTGTTACACAGAAAGAAAAATCAAAAGAGGCACACTACGCGGTAAATTAACCTAAGAGAATTTTTTTTGCTGAACTGGTAAGATGATTGTGCATTGTATGATTAATTAAGAATGTAATTGTTTTCTCACAATGTTTTTTGATAATGTTATGTAGCCAAGAAACCATTGTTAAGCTGAGTTCATTTCTCTGCTATCTGCAGATTGTAAGTAGTTCAGCTTGTAAAATCATGCAAAACTCCTGATGAAGGTATCAAAAAGAAAAATATCAAATTTTCTTTGAGAGAATTTTTTTGCTCAATGGATTAACTCTCTATGTTGGAGATTACAAATGAATAAGTATTAGAAAATGCAAGGAAAGATAAAGAACATTTATTGAACTGAAAAAAGTATTAAATAGTCATTTATTTAAAATTACAAACATGGACTGATAACTTTGTTTGTGTCAGGAATGGATCCTTGGGATTAGTTTCATTGTTTATACCATTCTGCCCAGATCTATGCTATAAATCAATGTGGACCTGAACATAAAAAGGACACATATGCAAAATGGAAGGCCTGCCTACAAAGAAAGATACAGACAAACAGCAAGGAATCACAGGGAAAGTATTTGGAGGGTAAAAGCTGAGAATAAGCTGAGGTTAGCAAAAGATGCAAAAAAAACAACAGAAAGCATCCTTCATAAGAACAAAAAAACAGAAGAACAACCTTGCTGGAACAGGCCACAGCCCATCCACTCCAGCATTCTGTCTCAAACAGTGGCTCACCATTTGCTTCAGGGTATTCCCAAGCAGATGCCTTCACCTGCTTAGGATTCCCTGGAAATGGCATTGAGAGATAGCCTGCCTATCTCTTCAACCCGGAGGTTGTCCTTAGGTATCCATAATTATAGCCATTGATAGCCTTGTCCTCCATGAACTTGTCTAATCCTTTCTTAAAGCTGTCAAGACTGACAGCTGTCACCACTGCTTCTGGCAGGGAGTTCTATAGACCAGTGATCCTCTGGGTGAAAAAGTACTGTCTCTTATTTGTTTGAGAACTAGTACCCTAGTTCTAGTGTTGTGCAATAGGGAAAATAGATTTTCCTTATCTACTTTGTCCACACCGTGCATGATTTTATAAATTTCAATCAGGTCACCTCTTAGATGCCGTCGTTCAAGAGTGAAGATGCCCAACCCTTGCAGCCTCAGATAGTAAGGTAGGCGTTTCAGTCCCCTTATCATTCTGGTTGCCCTCCTCTGCATATTTTCCAGCTCCATAATATCCTTCTGGAGGAATAATGTACATAGTATTCCAGATGGGGCCTCACCATAGATTTATAAAGAGGCAAAATGACACTTGCTGACTTATTTTCTATACCCTTCCTAATGATCCCTAGCATTGAGTTTGCTTTTTTCACTGCTGAGGCACACTGGGTTGATACCTTCATTGAGATGTCCACCAGGACACCAGTGTCCCTTTCCTGGTTTGTCACAAAGAGTTCAGACCCTATCACTTTATAAATGTAATTGGGGTTTTTTTTGCCCCAATGTGCATCACTCTGCACTTACTAGTGTTGAAGCTCATTTGCCACTGTTTTGCCCACTCCCCCAGTGTCAAGAGATCCCTCTGGAGCTCCTCACAATCTCTCACAGTTTTCACTATAGGTATGATTTAGTGTTGTCAGCAAATTTGGCTACCTTGCTATTTACTCCTACTTCTAGATCATTTATGAAGAGGTTGAAAAGCAGGCGTCCCAGGGCTGAACCTTGGGGAACCCCACTCTTTACTTCCCTCCACTTGAGAAGTGTCCATTTAGTGCTACTCTCTGTTTCCTGTCCCTTAGCCAGTTGCTGATCCAGGACAAGAGCTGTCCCTTTATTCCATGACTGGCAAGTTTATTGAAGAGCCTTTGGTGCGGGACGTTGTCAAAAGCCTTCTGTAAGTCCAGATAAACAATGTCAACTGGATCCCCCCTATCCACATGCTTGTTGACACTCTCAACAAATTCCAAAAGATTAGTGAGGCATGATTTGCCCTTGTAAAAGTCATGTTGGCTCTCCTTTAGCAGCACCTTCTCTTCTATGTGCCTATTAATTCTATATTTTAGGATGGTTTCCATCACTTTACCTGGGACACATGTCAAACTGACCAGTCGGTAATTTCCTGGATCACCCATGGATCCTTTTTTGAAAATTAGTGTTACATTCGCTACCTTCCAGTCATCAGGCACAAAGCCTGATTTGAGGGAAAGATTATATATTTTGGCTAGGAGATCAGCAATTTCATCTTTAAGTTCCCTGATAACTTGTGGATGGATTCCATGAGTTCCTTGCTCTCTCAATATCTTAGTCACAGGTTTCATCTTATGTCTCCACAATAAGTCATCAATACATTCAGGTATGTATAAAGCAAAGGATAGAGAAAAGAATCGGTAGCTCTGCTGCTCAATGGGAATGGGGAAATGATAACAGGAGTCAAGGGAAAAGGCAGAACTGCTTAAGTCTTACTTCAGCTCAGTTATCTCCCCAAAGACAGTATGATCCTTCAGACCAGGAGTTCTCAACCTTTTAAAGCCAGGGGCCAGGTCATGCTCCCTCAGACAGCTTTGGGAATGGCCATTGTGCCTTTCCTCCACCACAAGGCACATGGCTGCATCCAAGGCTATTGAAAGAATGGGCTGAAGAGATCTCAGAACCACTGCCTATAATTTTCTTGAAAATGTGGAGGAAGACTGAGATGCCAGATGATTGGAGTAGAATTAACATTGTCCATATCTTCAAAAAGGGGAAAGAAGGAGGAACCAGGGAACTACAGACAAGTCAGCCTAATATCAATCCCATTTGTACAATCTATATTGGACTGTATTAAGTTAAAATCACCTGCCACTATCATTTTTGTTGTTTTCTCCTTTATTATTATTTGATACACTTTATCAAAAAAATCTGTCTTGATATTCATTTAGTGCTTAAATATTCACAAATGTTATTTCCTCATCCTCTATTGTCCCTTTCAAAATCAAATATCTACCATCTGGGTCGCTGATACTTTTTGTCATTGTAGATCCTAACCTACTTGAAATCAAGATCGCCACACCTCTTGCCTTTGAGGTACCAAAGGCCTTTTCATAAATTTGAGTCCATCTTAAAAATAATTTATTCATATCTCCAGATTTTTTATGTGTTTCCTGTAGACAGATTACTAAGGGCTTAGTAAGGAAAGAATCAGTCCTTCCTAACGGCTAATTCCAATCTCCTCCGTTGCAATTGGCAGCCAGTACCTTCTACATTCCACAACAATATCTTAATACCTTTCATGTCTAAACCTTAACATCTTCTCACTAGAACTACCACAATTTCCTAAAGGTGTGCACTTAGCTAAACATTTAATCCTAACCCCCTGACATATTAAAAAAAACAAATATGCAAATTTACCACCACCCTTACTTTTACCCTTCTTTGCCTATCAAAGAAGGGGGACGCAGAATCCATTCATGATGTTCATATTAAATGCTCTATATGCTTGGCTCATTTCACTTAATCTATTCTTCATCTACTACCAATCATCTAGCTCCTTACACACATCAAATTTCTAGTCTCAACCTTCATCTGATTCTACCACTAACACCTCACTTCCCAAGACACCACCCTCTGCACCTCCCACTGCACCTCTTTCCTCTTCTTCTCCCTCCACTTACTCAATAGCTCCTGAAACCATCAACTCATGTCTCAAATTTGTCCATTCTTGAGAACCACTTTTAATCAACCCTATCAAACACAGATAGTCCATTTTCGAATCAATCGTTTGCATCTTTTTTGCATAAAATAATCTTAATTGTTGAGAAAATCATTAAATGTATGTAATTCCTTGCTCTCTCAATATCTTAGTCTCAGGTTTCATCTTATATCTCCACAATAAGTCATCAATAGCAATGTCATTGAAAATTTCAACATCATTTCCTTCAATTTTAAAAGTGCCAGACCCAGTTTGTTTTATAAAAGCCATAACCTTCATTTTATCCCCACATTTGCAAATTTAACTAAAACATTCCATTGAAGATTCCTTCACATTCTTGACCCCAGTCTATATGTGCTCACAATATCTTCAATCACATAGTCCTTCCCCATTTTACGATTATTCAGCCAATCAACTATTCTTGCCTTTAACTGGTCTCGAGTTTTTCCTGGCAATTTTCTAATACAACATTCTGCTCTTCCGTCATATCACCTTTTTTCTCTTGTACCTTACCTTTAAACTTAATCTCTTTTTCCTCCTCATGTAACATTTTCATATCAACTTGCATTAATTTCATATCTGATTGCACTGAAATAATTTTTTTCCAAATTTCCCAAAATTAGAATTAGCTTGTTTAGTAAAATCTGTAAACATTGATGAAGTTTCTTTTGACTTTCCATAATCTCATCTTTACCTTTTGCCCTCACTTCCTTTATCTCCTGCAAAATATCTGCCTTATCCTGCATTCTTATTTCTTCCATTTGTGGCTAAGATGGTGGAGGATTGAGGGTGTTTCCTCTCACTCTCGCTACTTTTGAAAGGTGGAACAATGAGATCTGATGCTTAAAAATAATTTTAATGAGACCAGAACTTGATAAAAGATTTGCTGATTGTGTGGATCATCGGTGATCCTGATGAGAGCATAGGAGTCCAGGTAATTGGCGGGCAAGAAAAGGTGTGTAGCTTAGAACCGGGCAGGGCCGAGCCAAGCCATGCTTAACTGGATGGGGCACTGAGAACGGGATGCCGCCTAAGTGAATGACAACTGAAGGATGATCAAAAAAGAAAGTACTGACCTGAAAAATAAAAAAGGGAGCAGTGGAGGCAGCAGAGCAAGGAGAGTAAGGAGCCAAGGTGTGGTGGTGGTGAGTGAGTGGGGGAGAAGGAGAAGGAGGTGGCGAGAAGGTGAAGGATGAGGGGATAATGATGGCGGGTACTTGAAGGAAATGAAAGTTAAGAAGGAATAAGACGGGGAAGGGGGAAGAGGTGAAGCATTTGTTTTTTGTTGTTTGGGGGGTCTTTTTGGTTGGACTTGTTCGTGGACTGTGGATGGTAGAGAGTGGCATGTGGAGTGCTGGAGAAAGTTGGAGAAAGTTTTGTAGAAAGTACAGGATGGTGCAGAAAAAGTAGCAAAATATTTTGGAGTGTGGCGGCTGTGAAAGGAGTTGGAAGGAGGAGGTGCCGCCAATGAAGACATAACTGTTACTGTGGATTACAAAATATTTTTTTAATTTTGATCGTGGTTTTTATTTCATCAATTTTATTTCATTAATTGTGACTATTTGAACTACAAATTTAAGTAATTTGGGTTGTAATTTTTATTTTATGGTGCTTTTTCATTTGGATTATAAAGCTTTTTCTTTTTGGACCATCATTGGGAAATATATATTTGTTTTTAAGTTTTTGGATACCTTTCATCAAGATCCTTGATAAACTTGGACTCAAACTACAGATAATCAGCTACAATTAACTAATTGACTGGAATTAACTGATTTTAAAATACTGAATGAATTAATTGGATAGAATTAAACGGAATTAATTTGGAGTACAATTGATATAATTGATCGACTGGAATAAATTGGACATTTGGAAAATAAATTGGAAGCATAGATTTGGATATAATTGATTGATTGGAGTTAATTGGATTATAACTGGGCATAATTGGATATAATTAATTGGACAACTGGATACTTACTAATTAATTACTAATTGATTGAACATAATTATTTGGACAATTGGACAATTGATTTTTGAAGGGGGCTGTGAGGATTGAGGACTGAGAACATTGACGCTGTTGGAAAATATGGGGAAAAAAGGAGGAGGAGGAAGTGGTGAAGTCTAAAAAAACAGAGGGCAAGGAAGAGAAAGAGAGGAAGCAATCAACATCCTTTCCCCCCAGTGCCAATGGATGAGGTTATGATTATGACAGAATTGAGAAAGTTGATGAAAAGATTGAATACTGGGGATTTTAAAAATAGCCCAGGCATCCATAACTAGTTAACCTCCAGATATTTTTGAACTAGTTTCCATCAGCTGCAGCTAATCTGTCATTGGTCCAAATAAGGGATGTTATGGTGGCATCTAAGGGAGACAAGTGGAATAGGGCACTGTTATTTGATGTTGTGGTCACTAATAAGCAATTGTTTGTGTTTGTTCATTTTCCTAAAGCCAGACACTTATCTTCACCTTTTTGGTCAGTTTTGGAAAAATGAACAAACACAAATTGCTTATTAGTGACCACAACATCATCAAATAACAACGCCCTATTCCACTTGTCTTCCTTAGACACCACCACTAACTCCCTGATCCTAATAGCAGCGAAAAAGGCCAAAAGGTAGGCTGCTCTAAAAAGCACCACTTCAAACCCATCGCTGCAAACTGTCACTCATACCCTGGCCAGCCATACCAACATTGCCAGAGAAAAAGGCATCCTAGCATCACTCCTGGCATGACTCTCCCTCTCCCATCCCTCCAGAGCCTTCCTAATGCTAAAGACCCCTGACAAATCAGAAAAACCCTTGTATTTCGAAAAGAAGGCTAAAGCTGACAATTTTACCTTGATGGTATGTGCTAACAGACCTTTATTATGCAAGAAAACACAAAATTGAAGCATGTGCTCCACCGATATATGCAACTCCTCTTCCAAACCTACCACACGCCTGAAAACAATGAATTTTTCACAAGCTGCAGCATGACATTTCTGGTACTAGCTGCAATGGAACAGCGAATGGCCTCAGCTACTTGATCTTGCCAAGAACCTACATCTCTGATGGCAACTGCACTGGCAACTGCACTGGCAACTGCACTGGCGAGTCTCTGGAGCCAGTTTCTTGATTCTTTCCATCTGCTGTCAGAACAAAGCGTCTGCTGTAGAATTGTCCACACCAGGGATGTGCTTCACCACAAACAATATATTGGCCTCCAAACATTTTTTGGTGAATGCCCTTACCTGGTGCATGGCTCTCTTAGATCTGGAAGATAGCTTATTAACCACCTGCACCATTGCCTGATTATTGTACCAAAATATCACCATTTTATTTTTCCACTCTTCTGCCCAGATTCACAAAGTACCTACCACCAGAAAAAGTTCCAAAAAAAGTCAAATCCCTAGTGATGCCTAAAGCTTCCCAGTTACCAGGCCAAGTGCCACAGCAGCACTCCCCATTGAAAAATATACCAAAATCCAATGCTCTGGATGCATCTGTGTGCAAATGTAACTCTGAACGTAATAACAACTTACCTCTCCAAAAGGAAATGCTGTTATATCTCTCAAGGAATTCTGACCACACTTCCAAATCTGCCCTCATCTCTGCCGACACTCTTTTGTGATGAAAAGGCTTCTTAAGTCTCCTTAAAAATGCTCTCCCAGGTGCTATCACCCAAAATGCAAAGTTCAGATGCCCTACTAGCACCTGAAGCTCCCTAAGTGACACCTTCTTCTTCAATCTCATTTCCTGCACCCTGACCACCATGTTCAGCAACTTACTAACCAGCAGCCTAGACACTTGCTCCTTTGCATCTAACTCGATACCTCCATCTTCTCCTGTGCTAAAGGTACCCCTAACTCCTCACACACATCCTGAAACTGCTCCAGCATAAAATGATGATGTTCTACACCCTCACCTGAACACAACAAAAAGTCATCTAAATAATGAATGATGTTTTTGGATCCCGACTTTCTACAAAAACCCACTGAATAAAAGTGCTAAAACATCTGAACAAAGAACAAGAAATAGAACAACCCTATGCACTTAGTATCCTCCCTCAAACTTGAAATCCAACAAGTAAAAATCTGAGGGATGAATAGGAAGCAATCTAAAGGCCACTTTCACATCACATTTGGCCATGAAAGCCCCCACCCCACATCTCCTAACCATTGCCACCGTCATGTCCAGTGAAGCATACTTCACTGAAGAAAGAGCATCCGGAATGGAATCATTCATAGACCCTCCTTCTGGGTAAGACAGGTAGTGTATATGCCTATACTCCCCTTCCACCTTCTTCGACACAAAACCAAGTAGTACAAATGCAAATTAGGCAAAGGTTTCTCAAGAAATGGCCCAATATTCTACCCAGCTTTACTTCCTTGCCAATCTTTTCTCTCACCTTATCCTCATTACCTTTGACAGAACTAAGATTCTTGTCCACTGGTGGGTCTAGCTGGCCCACAATGGGTATCCTAAAACCAAACTTAAAACCGTTCAACAATAACTCAGCATCATCCTTCCTCGGAAAAAGCCTCAACCATTTTGCCAAGGCTTGCAGATTAATTGAGCTTGGGTCCTATGTTGCCTGGGGACACAGCCCCCCCTTGCCTATGCTGCCCATTACTCTCCTTTGTACCTCCTTTGCCTCCCCTAGGACAGGAGACAATAGGGTGAGGCTGCCCACACTGCGAGCACCCATGTCTATATTTGCATGGCTTTCTGGAGCAATATTCATGGGAATTGAATTCCCAGCAGACCATTCAGGATAGAACTAACTGCCCCACACTGAAGTGAGGGACAAAAGATGGGCTGCTACACAGTACCAAATGATCACTGTTGTGACAGTCACCATTCAATGGCCTGATTGGGGCCATGCACTAAAATCAAAGAGTGGAGTATGGCTCCTCCCAACTGATGTCTGGGTGAAGCTCTGCCTTGGCCCGGAAGCTCTCATCATACCTCATCCAACCCACACCTGCAAAATCCGTATACACCATCAAATCAAGGTACTTAAGCAAAGGCATAGCCCTATGCAGTTGTTCGTTAATGATAACTCCCATATAAATAATATATGCAGGCAGCCAATTCCCCCATGTTCTCCAAGGCTTCTTCCTTCTAATCAAATCCTTCTCTCTCTTGTCCATGTAATCAGACTCTTAAATTTCCTTCTCCCTATTCAACAGCATAAAAATGGCCACAAACTCTCCTTTTACAATCTTATCCTTGGTGGCCTTGGAGAGATGTTCCCCCAAATGGTGACACAACCTTCTTAATTGTTGCCTTGGCTCCACTCCCAATTTCCTTGTCCACAGCCACTAGCGCCGCCTTCTCTGATGCAACCGGCCTCCCCTCCCCCTACAGCCCAGAGGCACCTTGAGATTGCACCACCAAAGGCTCTCCAATTTCCTTCGCCCCTGCCAACTGTGCCACCCCAATACTGCCTTGCTTTCTCTACTCCTCACTAATAGCCCCTGATGTCATCACTCTTTGCCCTGACTGCACAGCTCATGAGCCCCCTTTCTTCATGTGCCTGCCATGTAGTGGCTGCACTCCCTTCCCCTACATTACCATTCTGTATGCCACCACTTGTCCTCCCAACCCCTGGCACACCCTGTGTCCCAAATCCCAAAGGTCCAAAAGGCCACAGAAAGCTCAACCATGTATCCAGGGCCCCTGTCCCAATGCCCAAAAGCCTGCTGCAAGGGCCCAACATCCTGAGGAAACCCCCAAAGAAAAGCCAACGGCCACAGACTAAATGGCAGCGCCAGGGCACATGACATGCCCCCTTGCAAAGTTTACTCAACCAAAGTCAACATCCCCTTCGGAACTCCCATTGCCCCCCAATGCACCATTATTTTATAGAAAATAAGTCAGCAAGTGTCATTTGCCTCTTTATAAATCTATGGTGAGGCCCCATCTGGAATACCTCCAGAAGGATATTATGGAGCTGGAAAAAGTGCAGAGGAGGGCAACCAGAATGATTAGGGGACTGGAACACCTTCCTTACCATCTGAGGCTGAAACGGTTGGGCCTCTTCACTCTTGAACGACGATGTCTAAGAGGTGACCTGATTGAAGTTTATAAAATCATGCATGATGTGGACAAAATAGATAAGGAAAAACTGTTTTCCCTATCGCATAACACTAGAACTAGGGGACACTCCATGGGTACTAGTTCTCAAACAAATAAGAGACAGTACTTTTTCACCCAGAGGATTACTGGTCTATGGAACTCCCTGCGAGAAGAAGTGGTGACAGCTGTCAGTCTTGACAGCTTTAAGAAAGGATTTGACAAGTTCATGGAGGACAAGAGTATCAATGGCTATAATTATGGATACTTAAGGACAACCTCCGGGTTGGAGAGATAGGCAGGATATCTCTCAATGCCATTTCCAGGGAATCCTAAGCAGGTGAAGGCACCATTACCCTGAAGGAAATGGTGAGCCACTGTGTGAGACAGAATGCTGGACTGGATGGGCTGTGGCCTGTTCCAGCAAGGCTGTTCTTATGTTCTTATGTTCTTATGACCACGGCTCCTTTCTGGTTGGCCCTTGTAAAGGCTCTTCTCCCTCCTTGTCAACTTCTTTCTCCCCCGATTCTTCTCCACCCAGCACCATCAGCTCTACAGCTGCCCCTACATCTACAGTTAGCTCCCCTCCACCATCACTATCTGCCATCTCACTAAAAAAAAACCTGACTGGAGCCTTGAAGCTGTGATGGCAGGATAGCTGACCAACATGCCTCTAACTGAGACAGGCTGGCCTTGAACTCCTGGATAAAGTTCCTAACTGCGGCCCCTTTGTTCCCCTTTGACCCTTTCTTCTGTGCCACCAAACTCACAAATGGATCTGGTTATCAACAACACCCTGCCCCATTTCCAAAGCCGAGAGACATGCAGTGAAAGGGGCCAATTTGGCTGCGGTTTCCTCATTGGAGGACTCCAATAAAACCTCCTTGCCTTGAGGTTTCTTGGGGGAATGTATTATTTCACACCCCCAGCACCCCCTTGCCCTCTCTTCCTAGACATGCTGCCCCAAACCAAATTTTCAATGAAGAACTCACAAGCTCAATCTTCCTCATTGAATGTTCCAGTAAATGGCACAGTCAAACCCCAACACACTCATCCTACTCTGTCTCCACCACTCCCTTTATTTCATGCCAAAGCTCACCACCAGCAGGGGAAAGCATGGCAAAGGCCTCTCGCTCCACACATGCATGGTTGCAAAAGCTCTCCATAGGATCAGATGGGAGGGGAGTGGGTCAGCCCCTTATATAGTACTTGATTTGCTTAGGAGTGTCCACATGGAAGGGGAGAAGTCCACCCCCAAACTTGGTTGGTCCAGGATGTCACATGGGGTGGTAGGTGGAGCTTCGCCATGTGCTCTGATCATGGAGGCTGGCATGATGGAGAAGGAGCTAAACAGGATGTGTGATGTCATCTCCAGGACTTTTTTGTTGTGATCCCCTGAGGAAGTAGATAATTTCTGAGGTTTTAGGTTTTAAGTAGGAAGCAGGCAACAGCAGATTGCAGATTTCCTTAACAAAGAGGTCTCCTTCCAGTCTGACAAGCTTAAATGGCACCTATTGTCCTCATTGGCTTCCAGGTAGCTTTCCCAGGATGTCCAGTTCCAGGTAAAACAGCAACCACTGCTTAATGAGTGGGCTTGGGGCTGGTTAATGCTCAGGTAGAGGAAATTGAGGCAGATACAATTGGAGGATATGGTACCCTCTTCCTATTTTCAACTCCCAGAGAGAAGACTTTAATGGGAAAAGAAGATAAATCTTCCCTTGGCCTTGATGTTTTGCTTTGGGGAGGCTTTCTCTACACTTTTTTGCCTGCATTGACTTCCTTGCATTTCTTGACTTTTTAGAGAGGGGGTAGTGTGTCTGTTTATTTTGTGTTTTTCTCTCTATGTGTATGTAGAGGCTGGGGGTATTTTCCCTTTTAGATTATCTCTCCAAATTGTGTTATTTGGTTAATTTTCTGTGGATTGCCTGATTTAACATCTGCTGTTTTGAAAAATGTTTCAAGGGTTCTTTAGGGGTTTTCAAAATAATTCTCTATTGCCTGCTTTTCGCCTTCTTTTTGCAGTATTTTAGCATTTTCGGACAAGTACCAGACAGACAATGAATCAAGTGAAATAAAATGAAATGATCAAAAAGAACTGGTCTGTTTTGTTTTCCGTGAAAGGACTGGTAAATAAGAGACCCAAAATTGGATTGGATCCATTTTTGCTTCAGTCAGAGGTGCCTCATTTGCAAAAATGGATCCAATCCAATCCAAATGTTTTCCCCATGCACATCCACATTAGCTGCCATTATCCCAAATTTAAGCGAGGAAGGGAGAGGGAGAGGGAGAAGCCTCACAGAGTTCCTTTTAAGCATAATTGATAATACAAGAAAACAGAAAGTGAAGAAATCCCGCCTACATCTTGAACCAGGATACTTAAGGCACCGCATCACCCCAAGGTATTCTACCCATCCTATGAGGGCAGACTGGAGAGGCTCAGTGCTGGTACCTTCTATGAGATAAGCACACCTGACTGGGACCAGAAGAAGAGCCTTTTCGGTGTCTGCCCCAGCCCAGTGGAACCTCCTACTACCTGAATTGCACCTCCAGACAGAGTTGCTCCACTTTAGGAAGGCGTTGAAGACCTGGCTATGCCAGCGGGTGTGGGGTCCGACAGGTGTGATGGCCCAGTCCCGCTGACTTGTATAAGCAGCATTGTGTACAATTGACTTGTCTGTTTTTATTCTTCCCCCTTCCCCTCCTTTTTTTTACCTTATTATCTTTTTTATCTCTGTTGTGTATTCAGGTTGATATTGCCTCAGTGTGCCCTGCAAAAGAGGCACCAATTCTCTAGAAGCTGATTTGCTATAGTTTCCCACTTCTCCGGAAGCCTTGGGTAAATGTAACTATTATGTTCTCTATATAAACTGTTATTCCTGCACCTGTTCTCTGTTCTTTTGCTGCTTGCAATAAACCATGTTGTTGTTTGAGCCAGCTCTGTCCAAGTAATCCTTCCGGGTTTCAGACACAACAATTGGCGATGAAGGTGGGATTATAATGGCAACGGCCGCTCCAGTGTTGTTGGGCCACTTCAACCTATCAAATCCTGAATCAGGGATTATGTATGAGTTCCTGTTTGAAAACTATTGTACTTCTCAGAGGATCGACCCAGCATTAAAGAAGTCAACGTTCCTCGCGTTTTGCGGGTTGCCGACACTTGAGATCTTCAATGATCTTGTGTTGCCGAGGCTGCTCAGAGACATTGAACTTAAAGAAATACTGACTTTTCTATGAGATAAATCAATCAATTTTTAATTTATATACCACTCTATTTCAGCCCAACAGGCAACTCAGAGCGGTTCCCAAGATGTAATAATACAAAAGTACAATACAATAAAATATAAACAATGCAATCAATATATATCATTAAAATGCAAGCTAAATATACAGTAATACAAAAATGTGCATAAGCAATTCAAACAAGCATAAAAAAATACAATACAGTGGGGTCACAACTGCACTCCAGCTGAAGCAGGGCCAGTACGCAGGTGGCAAGGTAGTCATTAAGCCCAAAGCCTCTCCGTTCTGTCCGTGGAGCTCTCGGGCAGTGACAAAGTCCAGCTGCCTTTAGAGCTCCAGTTAAGACAAGGGTGAGGGTTGCCTTTGTGGGCAGTGGAGTGACCCTCAGATGCCACTCTTTCCCCTCCAGTCAGCTGCTGGTCGGACCGCCAATGGTGTAGGCTTTGAGATGGGCAGGGAGTGCTGGCGAGCAGCAGCAGCAGCTTGTTTTCTGCCCTTCGGGCAGGCCAAGTTCGAAGGGTGGGGCAGTGGCGGTGATTCCCACCTGCTTGCAATCCCGGGAGCCGGTGGCATGGGCTCTGGGTGAGGAGGGAGCGCTGATGAGTGGCGGCTCCTTTTCTGCCCTTCAGGCGGGCTGAGCCCAAAGGATGGAGGCAGCGGCGGCGGCTCCCACCTGCTTGCAATCCCGGGAGTCGGTGGCATGGGCTCCGGGTGAGTAGGGAGTGCTCACTCGGAGCCCACGCCACCAGCTCCCGGGGTTATGAGCAGGTGGGAGCCACCATCAATTCAGGCCTAGAGTTGCAGTGATCCCAGCACGGGTAGCCTTCTATTGACATGACCAGAAGGCTGGGGAAACTGTTGCTGAATATCTTGCTGCACTCCAACATCCGCCATCCCGTGACAATGGGAGAATCTGGACATTGCTCTGAGGGACAGGTTGGTGGTGGGAATTAGGGACGAGACCACACAATGGTGCCTGATGAAATGGGACATTCCAATGTTTGCAGCAGCGCTTGAGGAGGGTCATAAAACAGGTATTGCAGTTATTACTGTATGTTAAAATGGAGTGAATGCTGTGTAGAATTTAGCATGTTTAAATCGAGCCAACACTGATAGTTTTGTTTTATTCTACAGAAAAATTTCCAACTTTCTCCTGATGAAATTGCTTGAAAGGTTTGGTAACTAGTCTGGCTTTGAGAAAGTGGAACGTTTAAAGAGTGTGTTCAGTGGATACTTGACCTTATTAGAAGATTCTGGGCAATTACATGGATACATTTGTGTTGTATATTTAGTGCACATTTTCTGTTGGGTTGAGTTGGAAGATTACATACTCACCCTTATTCCTTGTGCTGTTGAACAAATTTTTGGAAGATTAAATACAGAACTGTGAAGACTTTATTTCAGAGACACAAAACCTTGTGAAGTTTAACAAGAGTGATAAAGTGGGACAATCAATAAGTTGATTAAACCTTATATAATTTTGCAGTACGCATTGTTGCCTCAAATGGTCCATTTTTCATTTTCCTGGATGTACCGTTTGGCCCTTTTTGTGATTATTGCACTCTAACATGCCGCCATCCCATGTCAATGGGAGAATCTGGACATCGCTCTGAGGGACAGGTTGGTGGTGGGAATTAGGGGTGAGGCCACGCAATGGCGCCTGATGAAATGGGGCATTCTAACATTTGTGGCAGTGCTTGAGGAGGCTCAAGCTGCAGAAATTGCCAATGTGGGGGTCCAGTTATTACAGTTGAGACCAGCTAACCCAATGCCAAAGAACGTAGCTGTCCACAAACACTGAGTTTCTAGCCCATCATTGTTCTCCAACGACTCGGAGGGAGAGGACGACATTGGGCAACTTCGGCGGTGGTGACGGGAACCTTTGACTCCACACAAAGACAGCAACATGCCATGCCAAGGGTGCAGGAGATGACACCTCTGCTCTGACTGTCCATTTAGAGATGCTAAATGCCACCAGTGTGGATAGAAGGGCCACATTTCAAAGGTTTGCTGCCAAGATTCCAGGGGTTTGTATAAGGACAGTGCTTGCTGGGAGAAGGACCACCCATTTTCCAAGGTCTTCGAGGGCCACCGTTCCAGTTCCAGAGTTGAAATGGTCTCCAGAAGGTTTTTCGTCGACGTCAATATCCAGGGGTGTCCGGTCAAGATGGAGATTGACTCGGGAACTTCTTTCTCTATTACCATCCAGAAAGAGTTTTTCCACCTGCCCGTGTCTGCTCACCCCAAGTTTCGGGCCCTGAGGGTCAGGCTGAGCAACGTGCAAGGTGGACACATTTCTGTGCTGGGTGTTGGGAACTTTCGTGTGTGCTTTTGTAACATGTCTGCTCTTCTTCCCCTTGTTGCGGTAAAGACTGGTAAGAGCAATCTTTTGGGGACACAATCATTTGGGACCCTGGGTATTGCCATTTTGGGTATTAATTCGATGGGGTCTGACCCTATTAAGTCCATCTGTGATAAATTTCCAGACGTGTTCTGCTCAGGGATGGGTACATATAAGCCCCCCCCCCATCCATTTTGAGTTTGATTCCAATGTTGCCCCTCATCAGGATGAAACCCCACCGGGTACCCATCACACTTAAGGATCATATTGAAGTGGAGCTCGATAAACTGGTTGCACAGGGCATTTTGGAGCCAGTGGACTCTGCCGAGTGGGAAACTCCAATTGTAACAGCAATTAAGTCCAATGTGGACATCCGCATCTGTGCGGATTACAAGTGCACTATAAATAAGGCCATTTGCCCAAATTCTTATCCTGTACCAGTGGTCAGTCACCTCCTTGCCTCACTCCATGGGAGTAACTGTTTCACCAAGCTTGACTTGGCCCAGGCTTATCAGCAGCTGCCTGTTACCCCGGCCTCGGTGTTATGCCAAACAATCACCACTCACATTGGTGCCTTTAAGGTTAATTGCCTCCAATTCGGGGTCAATGTGGCCCCGGGAATTTTCCAGGGTTTGGTGGACAGATTGCTTAAAGGGCTTTCTGGGGTCCTGCCCTATTTTGACGATATTTTGAAATCAGGGAGTGCTATGAAATTGGCAAATGTGTTGGAGCGTTTTCACAATGTGGGAGGCCTGGAAAAGGAAAAATGCTGTTTTTTCACCACTGAGGTGGATTTTTTTTGGGTTTAAGGTTTCAGCTGAAGGTATCATGCCAGCCTACTCTAAAGTCTCAGCAGTTTTGAATGCCCCACACCTGGTTTTTAAAACTGAGCTATAGTCCTTCTTAGGGCTTCTGAATTGCTATCATTCATTCCTCCCACAAAAAGCTACCGCAGCGGCCCCTCTTCACAGTTTGTTATGGAAGCAGGGTGTGGCATTGGGGTCCCCCACAAGAGCAAGCATTCCAGGAGGTTAAAAAACTCCTCACTTCCAATGCTATCCTCACTCATTTCAACCCGGGAAAGCCAGTTGTCCTGGTCTGTGAGGCTTCCCTTGTAGTGGTTGGGGCGGTTCTCTGCCATGACCTGGGGGAGGGACAAGAGGCCCCTATCACATTCTTCTTGAGGTCGCTATCAGACACAGAAAAGAGGTACACACAATTAAACAGGGAGGCCCTAGCCATTTTCGTGGGGATTAAGAAATTCCATGATTTCATTTATGGACAACAGTTCACAATCGTTACTGATCATAAACCACCCCTGGGCATGTTCGCCCTGATAAGCCAATGCCACAGATTTTTGACCCTGAGAATGCTTCAGTGGGCACTGTTTTTACAGGCCTATCAATTCAACTTGCAGCATCACCCGGGTGCCTCTATTTCTAATGCGGATGCATTCTCCAGGTCCCCCATCGCGTCTGTGGGCAAGGTTACTGTGGACCACAAAGTCCTTATGATAGAAGTGTTAGATTATCTGTCCGTGTCCATCAAGGACATTGCGGCTGCATCAAAAAAAGATTCCCTACTGTCCAAGGTCATGTCATGGGTACTGAAAGGTTGGCCATCGCCCCCTGTGGCTGATGAGTTTTGGGTTTATTACACCAAATGACACGAGTTGTCATTGGATCAGGGGTGTTTGGTTTGGGGGGAAATGGTGGTTATTCCCCCAGCACTTTGAGGGAAGGTCCTTCGCACATTACACATATGTCACCCTGGCATAGTTCGCTCTAAGGCACTTGCTAGGAGCTACTTCTGGTGGCCTCGGCTCGATTCAGACATCGAGGACTGGGTAGGGTGTTGTCGAGATTGCCAGTCATCGAGACCAAAAGAGATTCACCAACCCACCAGGAAATGGGACACGGCGAAGGGCCCCTGGTCGAGGGTTCGCATTGACTTTGTTGGACCTTTCCAGGGTGCTCTATTCTTATTGATTGTTAATTCATTTCTCAAAATGGTTAGAAGTGGTCCCGTTTCAAACACGTCGGCAACCGTTACTATACGCAAACTAAGGAGGTTGTTTTGCACCTTCGGGTTGCCCGACATTGTCGTATCCAACAACATGTCATCCTTCACGTTAGCGGAATTCCAGGATTTCCTCAAACGTAATGGGGTTGACCACATAACGACTGCCCCTTTCCATCCTGCCACAAATGGGCAAATAGAGAGGCAGGTCTGAATAGTGAAGGGAAGCCTTAAAAGAATGGGGTCTGGTGATATGGACTTGCAGTTATGCCAGTTCCTGTTCACCCATAGGATTTCCCCCCTGGCCGTGGGGTTTTTCCTTGAAGATCTATTGATGAAGAGGAAGCTATCTTTGGTTTTTGACCATTTAGATCCACACAGTATAGTAGACAAAGGGTGAAATCTAGATGTATGTAATTCAAAAGGGTTTGTGGTGGGACAGACTGTGTACTGTTGCAATTTCGCCCCGGGGTCCCAATGGTTGGGAGGAGAGGTCCTAGAACAGACGGGACCAGTCTCATACAAAGTGATCATGGATAATGGATTAGTATGGAGAAGGCATGTGGACCAAATGCGTCCCCGAGTTATTGGGCAAAAAACTTCCCCAGAGGTAGAGCTTGATGAGTCCTTTAGCTCGGGTCAGTCGGAGGATAGCTCGGAGCCTCCAGATATTGAAGTGGGTTCAGATTTCTTCAGACAGCCACTTCCAACAGGGTCATTACCTGCGCATGCCTCCCCAGGCAGCCCTCCTGAAAGAGATGACCCTGTAGCTGAGGGGGAACCAACTGTCCGTTTCCAGAGTTCAGTGTTGACATCAAACATAGAAACTCACGGATCCACTCAGGGTTCTGACCAAACAGGAGTATCAACAGAGATGGCTAACAATAATGGATGTCTTATACCCATTTCTCAGAGTTCCCCTCAGTTAGGGTGACCTCTACAAAAAGGACCTCAACACTCCTGATAATCACAATGATGGAGAAATTGAACTTGAGCCAGACATCCTGGAGAGCGAAGTCATAAAGGCCCTAAAGAGCACTGCGGACAACAAAGCTAGTGGAGATGATGGTATCCCAGTTGAATTTTTCAAAGCTCTAAAAGATGATGGCGTCAAATTACTGCATTCAATATGCCAGCAGATTTGGAAAACAAAACAGTGGCCACAGGATTGGAAAAGATCAGTATATGTTCCAATCCCAAAAAAGGGCAATGCCAAAGAATGTTCAAATTATCGAACAATTGCACTCATCCCACACGCCAGCAAGGTGATGCTCAAGATAATACAGGATAGACTTCAGCAGCATATGGAGAGAGAATTACCAGAGGTGCAGGCTGGTTTCAGAAGAGACAGGGGGGCCAGAGACCACATTACCAACATACATTGGATCATGGAGAAAACAAAGAAATACCAGAAACAAGTTTATTTTTGTTTTATTGACTACACTAAGGCATTTGACTGTGTGGACCACAACAAGATGTGGCAAGTAATTAAAGAGATCGGAATACCAGAGCACCTCATAAGCCTCCTGAGAAATCTGTACATGAAACAAGAAGCAACAGTTAGGACAGAACACGGAATGACAGAGTGATTTGGAATAGGAAAAGGAGTAAGACAAGGCTGCATTTTGTCACCCTGCTTATTCAACTTATACACAGAGCACATAATGTGCAATGCAGGGATGGAGGAATCACAATGTGGGATCAAAATTGCTGGGAGAAACATCAACAATCTGAGATATGCAGACGATACCACCCTAATGGCAGAAAGTGAGGAAGACCTAAAGAATCTCTTGATTGGGCTGAAGGAGGAGAGTGCAAAAGCTGGCCTGAGGCTCAATATCAAGAAAACCAAGATAATGGCAACAGGCCCATAGATGGGGAAGCAGTAGAAGCAGTGACAGATTTTACTTTCTTAGGATCAAAGATCACTGCAGATGGGGATTGTAGCCATGAAATAAAAAGGCGACTGATCCTTGTGAGACAAGCGATGAGAAACCTGAGGAACATAGTGAAAAGCAGAGAAATCACATTGCAAACAAAAATTTGAATAGTCGAAGCAATGTTATTCCCAATGGTAATATATGGATGCGAGAGCTGGACAATTAGGAAGGCTGAACGCAGAAGAATAGATGCCTTTGAAATGTGGCATTGGAGGAGTGTTTTGAGAGTCCCCTGGACAGCGAGGAGAACAAATAGGTCAATCTTAGAAGAAATCAACCCTGACTGCTCATTGGAAGGTCAAATAGTAAAGGTGAAGCTATAGTACTTTGGACATCAAATGAAAAGGGAAGATTCACTTGAGAAGGCCTTGATGTTGGGAAAGGTGGAGGGCAAAAGAAGAAGGGGGTGGCCAAAGATGAGATGGCTAGATGGTATTGTAGACACAGTGGGCACAGGGCTGGGAGGGCTGAGGGGGATGGTGGACGACAAAGGCTCCTGGAGGAAAATGGTCCATGGGGTCGCAAAGGGTCGGAGTCAACTGTGCGATTGAACAACAACAAGTGTGGCCTAAAAGGGCCTGTGGGTCACCCCTAAGATATGGGGATTGGGTACCCCATTAGGGGGGAGGAACGTTGTGTATTCAGGTTGCTATTGCCTCAGTGTGCCCAGCAAAAGAGGCGTCAATTCTGTAGAACCTGATTCACTATTGTTTCCCGCTTCCCCAGAAGTAAATGTAACTATTGTGTTCTCTATATAAGCTGTTATTCCTCCACCTGTTCTCTGTTCTTTTGCTCCTTGCAATAAACCATGTTGTTGTTTTGAGCCAGCTCTGTTCAAGTAATCCTTCCGGGGTTTATTTATTTATTTATTTATTTAGTTATGAATTTGTATCCCACCCTCCTGATGAGAAACATCACTCAGGGCGGCTAACAACATATATATAACACAATATAACCACAGATAAAACAATAACTGTTGTTGTTCAGACACAACAATCTCCCTTTTGTCTTTTTTATATTTTTATTTTCTCTTTCAATTTTATTATTACCTCTTAAGGGGTTAGGGACATACCTGTCAACCCATGGCTCCAGAAAAAATGGGACCTGCACAGAGCGGTTCCGCGCAGGTCACCTTCCACGCATGCGTGGAAGGCTTCCACGCATGTGTGGAAGGCTACGCCGCTTGCGCAGCCTCCTACGCAAGTGGCGTAGGCTTCCACGCATGTGTGGATGGATTCTACACGAGTGTAAAACCCTTCTACGCATGCGTAGAAGGCAACTTGCGCAGAAGGGCTGCACAGTACTTCCTTTCCCCCGCTGCCAAATTACGGGGTTTTGGCAGTGCGGGTCGGGAAATGACGTCAATCGGCGCAGGATTACAGGGTAATCCCGGCCAAATCGGGAAGTTTGACAGGTATGGTTAGGGAGGGTATTGGAGGGTTTACTCGTTTTTAAGATTGTTTTTTTAGATAGGGGTTTTATGTAATGTTTTTAGCTGTAAATGCCTTTTGTTGCTTTTTCGCATTAATTGTATTATATTTTACTTGTGTTGTAAGCCACCCTGAGTGGTGCTTGCACCAAGAGGGTGGGGTATAAATAAACAAAATAAATAAACAAACAAACAAACACTGCTCAGTTCTTCCCTCTCTGCTCATCTCATTCTCACCCACATTTCCTCCCCTCCTTGCCTATCTGCTCTCTCTTCCCTATCTATCTTAGAGATGGCACCTTTAGTTAATTAACATCTAAGCTAGCAGCAGGTGTCATAAGAACAGCCTTCCTGGAACAGGCCACAGCCCATCCAGTCCAACATTTTGTATCACACAGTGGCTCACCATTTGCTTCAGGGTATTCCCAAGCAGATGCCTTCACCTGCTTAGAATTCCCTGAAAATGGCATGGTCACAAAAGAAGGAACATCAGCAGGCATTGTTCTACTTCAGCCATGGATAGTATGGCCAGCAGTTAATAAGAAATATATCCACAACTATTTTATATGACTACAGATGCCACAGTAATGGTTCCAATGGTGGTGTGGGTGATTTAAAATGCCACCAATACTGTAAGTGCTAACCAATACTGTAAGTGATAACAGAATACATTGGTAACATCCAATAATTAAACTTTTATTACATGGTCATAAGCCCACAAACAATGTGGAACCAGGTTACCTGAGACTCCATGTTCTCCCTTACAGACCTATTTGAATCTTAAGATCATCTGAAGAGACCCTTCTAGAGGGGCCATGTGTTTCTTTCATTTATTTGGCTGGTATTCAAAGCAAGAAGTTTATTTTGTGATTACCACAGAAATCCAACAGGATCCTTAAACATTTTTTTTTACATATGCTTAAAACATATGTATTTATGGACCCCTTCCCTATAAAGTCCAGTGGTAATATCTCTTTCACACAAATTTCATGGTTTTTGCTTGTGCAATGTGATTAGCAATAGTAATCACACTTATATACCACCCCATTGTTATGGAACTGAAACAAGACAGACAGCATTCCATGGCTAAGCAGAATTCAGAGTTTTATTGCGCAGGTCCAAAGACACTTTTTCAAGTGAGATCTTTGAACCCTGAACAGACCTTCAGGCTTTCCTTTTATAACCTAGAATAAACAAGTATTTTCCATGAATCCACAAGTAATTCCATGAATAATTATAATAATGACATCAGCCAATCAGTTATTAATATATGACATTGTCATGTCATGTAAACCATAAATCATTTTCATCAGCATTCTTATTTCTGTGTATGTAACAGAAATTACATGTCACTCCGTAGCAAAGCAGAAACTGTTTGTTCTTTCAAAGTACAATTCTTATCTTTGTGGGCACAAGCCATTTCTGTTGACTTATCCACGTTGTCATGGAGCAGAATGACCGGAGCATTTTTACCTTCTTCCAATACACAGAAGCTAGAAATGATTTTAAGCAGATAATCATTTTTAACAAAATTCTAATTTCTTTCATTCCTATCAACATTCCTCCATTTCCTTTTGAAAGTTTTTTTATTACAAAACTTTCACATTTCTATATCCACTTCTTCATCATCCTCTGTCTTTTCTCTTTAGTAAACTGAGTGACCACCTTACTAGTTTCATCAATATGTAAACAGCAGTTTGTTAGATTAAATTTTCCACACACTCCTCCTTCTTTGGCTCTCCAGTGTAGGAGGAAACATCTTTACATGGAAAATCTCCGAATGCAGTGGATACTTCCCTTTTCAGCTCTTTCATTCCCAAGGGCCTCGTATTCCACTACACCCAATTCCTGACCGCTTCTGAGTGACAGCAGAAAAAATGATGGCTTAATCCACCCCAGCACACAAGACTCTGACCATCTGACAGGTAACTCCAGTACATATGTTTCTGGGGCTAGCCATTTAACAGCATTAGAATTATTTAAGTATTTCAAAAAGGTGTCATTATATCTTGTGGGCGCTGTTCTATTTGATGGCAAAGGCCATTTCTCATAATGTCCTTCCCAGGTTCTCAAACAGAGTAGGTCTCCTACTGGGACTCCTACAGAAGCATTCCTCTTTTTTCCCCTGGAGAAACAGTTTCTTCCTACTAAATTAGTTGCTAATATCCATACCATTTCTTCTGATTTGGCACGTTTAGTTGTTGATTGTTACATGCATCATAGGCCCTAAGTTGGAATAAACTCATATAGGTGCCACATGGGGAGGAACTATAGGTCCAAGTTCTAACAGGAATTTTAAATGGGAAATTTTCACGTTCTGGGCCTGGGGTTCCCACATTATATACAGATATAATTGTCAATCTGTTGCTAGTTCCTCTTTGTCCCCATACACCTCTATCTCTAACACATATTTCGCTTTCCACATGTATTGCAAGGAAAAATATTCCTATGATGTATTTTGGTTGCAGCATCCTCAAGCTTCAGCTGTGCGTAGAGAGATAGCTTCCGGTATGTATCTCAGCAAAGCTCTGTTTTCCTGCTTGCGATGACTATTGAAGCAAAGTCTATGTGTATAGTTTCACAAAGTTCAGTTCTTACCAGCCTTCCAGCTGAATCTTAAAATCAAAGGTTTATCAGTTCCCTGGACCTGGTACTTCACCGGAGCTGAATCTGTGGCAGCTTTCAATCGTGTCCAGTAAATCCAGGGTTTTCCTTCCAGGGTTTTAACTGCCAAAGGAAAACACATGACAACAGTATACAATCCTTTCCATCTTGGTTTCAAAGGTTCATTTTCCCCTGTTTAACCCACACTCGATCTCCTGGCTTAAAGCCATGTGTTGCAGTGGAGATCGGGGGAGGGCAAGCTTCCTGCACATAGTGTTTTAACTGATTCACATGTTGGTTATACTGTTGTAACAGAATCAACAATTGCCAGAAATCTAGAGTGGATTACATGTGACACCAGAAGAATGCCAATACAGTATATCCTGGATTATTTAGGTAGGGGAAAACAAGGCAAGAACAATGTTCCACATACTAGTAAGCATAGCACACACAAAGATGTACTGTACAAATATTGAGAAAACTAGAGTGCAGTATCTGATGCAAGTTACTTCTTACTAAATACAAATATAGTCATTCTGGTCAGTTAGGGCTATTTTCCATGAAGAGACCTATTGTACTTATAGGGTTAAAGACATAGGATTGTTTTCAAGATCAACTGCTTTGTGCCAAATAGAGAGGGGGGGAGAGAGAGAGAGAGAGTCTATTCCTTTTCCTCCTTATGCATCTGAGTAAGTTTAGGCTTCATATAAACTCCTACAATCTTTTATGTACAGAAGTGAAAGGGAGGTTTGCTGATGAATTGATATCAGCAGGAGAAAGCCATTAAATGAGCTCTACTTTGCTTTTTGGTTTGCTTTTGAAACAAACCGAAAGGCCCTATCTTGTTCTCTGCTGGAAATGACAATATCACACTTTTAAGGCTTTGATTTTCCCCCAACCCTTTGTATTCATTCAAGTAAGTAGTGAGAATTGTGAAGGACTGTATGAATTCAAATGCATGCGTGTACATAGAAGAATTTAAAGATAAAAAAGCTGACAGAATTATGAAATTCTAGGGTTAGAAATTCAGATATCTTTGGAAAGATGCTGTAGAAATTTAGATACCTTTGGCCTTCATAATATGCCCACACTGCAGCCTGAGTCTCCCCTTTTTTCCATTGCTGACATCAAAGCAGTAAATGATTTCAGCATTTGCATGAGGTCTTGGAATGATGATAAAAAGACAGATCTCCTCCAAGAGATTGCTCCAATATATTGCATGGTCTTTAGAGTCCTATTTGGGGGGTCCTATTTGGGGAGTCCTATTTGGGGGGAAGAAAAAGGAGATGTGGACGACTGGCCCCGCCAGCGCTTTCTGTGCGTTCTGGGAGCCTTTGTTCGTTGCTGGATCTGGGGGGGGATGGCGGATGGGGAGTGAAGAGAGAGTGTTGGCCCTACCAGCCAGGAAGGAGGGGCAGCATCCCGTCGAGGGAGGTTCCGGAGATGCATATAGGTGTTGTGACGGGCATGGGGCGGCATGGCGGGTACCGTGGGGCGGGCCGCACTCGGGGAAGGCGGGTCCGATGTTTAAGTGCGGTCCCTCATTCCAGTCCTGCAGGTACATCTCTGGGTCCTGAGCAGCAGATCCGGAGTGACCCCGCCCTTAGGCTGCTGCTGGTGAATGCCAGATCGGTCTGTAATAAGGCCCCCCTGATTCAAGATGCCATCCAGGATGGGCGGGCCGACCTGGCATGCATCACCGAAACCTGGCTGACTCCTGAGGATGGAGTACCTCTTTCGGACATGTGTCCAGCTGGGTTCGGTATTTGGCACCAGCCTAGAGGTGAGGGGAGGGGCGGTGGTGTCGCCATTGTTGCCAGGGAGTCTTTGGGAGTTGCTAGGGCCACTGCTCCACAAGTGTCTGGTTGTGAGGCCCTGCTTCTACGGCTGGGCCCCAAGAGTCAGTTGGGGATCTTGCTCCTGTACCTGCCCCCTTGCAGGGTAAGGGATGCCCTGCCTGAGCTCCTCGAGGCCACCTCGATGCTGGCGTTGGAGTTCCCGAGACTTATGGTTCTGGGGGACTTCAATTTGCCATCGCTGGGGATGGCTTCTGAGGTGGCAAGGGAGTTCATGGCTTCCATGGCAGCCATGGGCCTGACTCAGGTAGTTCGGGGTCCGACCAGGGGCAGTGGTCACATGCCAGACTTAGTTTTCTTGTCGGAGCAGTGGCAGAGTGATCTGAGACTACAGGATTTAGCCATCTCACCTATCCCATGGTCGGATCACTACCTGGTGACTCTGGACTTCCTGGGGGCGACACTTCATCGTAGGGAGGCAGGGCCTATTAAATTGGTCCGCCCTCGGCAACTAATGGATCCAGATGGATTCCAGAGGGAACTGGGGGATGTTCCTCTGGATCGGCTACACGATTCACCTGAGGCACTTGTCGACCTGTGGAATAGGACGACAATAGCTGCCTTGGATGAAATCGCGCCACTGCGGCCTCTCCGCGCCCGTGGAACTAGGTCATCTCCGTGGTTCACAGAGGAACTGCGTGAACTCAAACGGGCAAAGAGACGCCTAGAGCGCCGCTGGGGGAAGACCCAGGATGACTCCGATTGGACACTAGCTAGAGCCGCTATTAGGGCCTACCTAGTGGCGATGGGGGTGGTGAGGCTGCAATACTTCACCGCCCTTATTGCCTCCGCTGATAATCGCCCAGCCGCCCTGTTCCGGGTAACCAGGTCCCTCCTCGGTAGAGGGAGATCGGTGCCCGGTTGGCAGGGTTCGGCTGAGGACTTCGCTGACCATCTGGTGGAGAAAATCGATCGGATTCATTCAGGATTGAATCCTGGCGTGGATGGGGAGGGTCGGGGGGGGGGGTACCAGGGCGCAGTCTTGCTGTACGATCTGGGATCAGTTTGACCCTGTTGTCCCTGATGAAGTGGACAGGCTCCTTGCAGATGTTCGTGCCACTACATGTCCTCTGGACCCCTGTCCCACCTGGTTGGTGAAAGCCTCCAAGGAGGTAACAGGGGGCTGGGTTGGGGGGATAATAAATGCTTCATTACGGGAGGGGGTATTTCCTGCACAGCTAAAACATGCTTTGGTGCGCCCCCTCCTGAAGAAAACGTCCCTCGACCCAGCTGTCCTTAACAACTACAGGCCGGTTTCCAACCTGCCCTTTCTGGGTAAGGTTTTGGAGAAGGCGGTGGCGCGCCAGCTGCAGAGTGTCCTGGATGAAGCGGATTATCTAGACCCCTTTCAATCGGGATTCAGGCCCGGATATGGAACGGAGACGGCATTGGTCGCACTGTTGGATGATCTCTGGCGGGAGCGGGACGGGGGTTGTCCATCCGTCCTTGCTCTTCTTGATCTCTCAGCGGCCTTCGATACCGTCGACCACGGTATCCTGCTGGAACGGCTCGAAGGATTGGGGATCCAGGGCTCTGTGTTGTCCTGGTTTTCCTCTTTTCTGGAGGGCCGTACCCAGTCGGTGTGGTTAGAGAGTGAGAGGTCCAGCCCTAGGCCCCTCAAGTATGGGGTGCCTCAGGGCTCTGTGCTCTCTCCTCTCTTATTTAACATCTACATGAAGCCACTGGGTGAGATCATTCGTTCCCACGGGGTGCGGTACCATCAGTACGCGGATGACACCCAGCTGTACATCTCGGCCCGTGGGGACCCCAGTGATGCTGTTGAAATCCTATCCGGATGCCTGGAGGCCATTGGGGTCTGGATGGGGGCCAATGGGCTTCGACTGAATCCCAGCAAGACAGAGTGGCTGTGGATAAGGGGCCCCATGTTATCCAAAGAGTTACCATCTTTGGTACTGGATGGGGCTGTTTTGCCCCAGACAGACCCAGTGCGCAACTTGGGGGTCCTTCTGGACTCACGGCTGCTGCTGGAAGAACAAGTGGCGGCTGTGGCCAGGAGGGCTTTTGCCCAACTTCGGGTGATTTGCCAATTGCGCACGCTCCTGGACCGGGGCTCCTTACTTATGGTCACTCATGCTCTGGTTACTTCCCGACTAGATTATTGTAATGCGCTCTACATGGGGCTGCCCTTGACGACCATTCGGAGGCTGCAGCTGGTCCAGAATGCGGCGGCCCGGGTGGTGATGGGGTGTGGGCGATATGCCCATGCCTCCCCGCTGCTTCGGGAGCTGCACTGGTTACCAGTTTGTCTCCGGGTGCAATTTAAGGTGCTGGTTTTGACCTTTAAAGCCCTATATGGCAGGGGGCCAGGATACCTTAGAGACCGCATCGTCCCAAGAGTGACTGCCCGTCCAACCAGAGCGGACCGGAGGGGCTCTCTAATGGTGCCGTCAACGAGGGGTGCACATTTGTCTAGCACCCGAAGGAGGGCCTTCTCCGTGTCCGCACCAACCCTCTGGAACCTCCTACCAACAGATCTAAGACTTCAAAGTGAACTGCTGCCCTTCAGGAAAGGAGTAAAGACCTGGCTGGCAGGGCAGGTGTGGGGCCCGAACGGGACTATGGTTCCCGCCGGCTGGCTTTTATAAGAACTCTCTCTTCTTGTATGGTGGGTGGGATGGGTGGGTGGGATATGGGTTTTTTAAATGGGGGGGAGTGGGTTTTTATAGGTTTTTATAATGTTTTATGTATTTTTAGAAGTGTTGTGATGCCACCCTGAATCGGGTTCTGCCTGAGTGGGCGGCATATACAAATGTGACTTATAAATAAATAAATAAATAAATTGTAAGGATAACACACCCACATGATTCTACTACCGTAGGACTTGTTGCACCTGACAGAGTACTGCACCCATTATGGAAGCCAGCATAACCCTTTTTGCTGCTTCAGAGTACACATGGTTCTGCTCGGACTCGAGAAATCCATGATAGGTTTCAATCACTGACTGTTTATGCTTACAAACCAGCCAAATCAGGTAGATGATGGAAATTAGGCAGCAATATGTAGTGTTGCCAATAAAGAAATAAAGAAACTGGAAATCTCCCACCAGCTTATGGTCTATATAAAAAGCACAATGTCTTCTGTTACAATCAGGTTTTCATTGAAGGAAAAATAGTTCAAAATTCAGGATCAGGTACAAAAATAGAAAAGGATTATTATTTTTTACTTTCCCCCTTTCCTTGATTAAAACAAGAAAGGTCTATCTACATTTATCCTGGCCTAGCCAGCTAACACATCAGATTTGTTGTTGTTGTTGTTCAGTTGCACAGTCAAGTCCAACCCTTTGCAACCTCATGGACCACCACACATAGGCTTCTCTGTCATCTGCTATCTTCTGTAGCCCACCCAGATCTACGCTCACTGCATAGTGAGCCATCTACCCATCTCATTGTCTGCGTGCACCTTCTCATTTTGCCTTAGATCTTTCCCAGCATCAGGGCCTTCTCCAGTGAGTCCTCTCTTCTCATTTGGTAGCCAAAGTACTTTAGCTTCAGCTTCAGTATTTGTTCTTCCAAGGAGCAGCCAGGGTTGATTTCCTTTAGGATTGACTGATTTAATCTCCTTGCAGTCCAGGGGACTGTCAAGAGTCTTCTCCAGCACCACAGTTCAAAGGCATCTATTCTTCTGCACTCAGCCTTCCTTATGCTCCAGCACTCACAGCCATACATTGCTATGGAGAAGACCATTGCTTTAACTATGTGGACTTTTGTTGGCAGGATGATGTCTCTAGTTTTTATTATGCTATCTAGGTTTGCCATAGCTTGCCTCCCAAGAAGTGTCTTTTTATTTCATGGTTGCAGTCACCATCTGAAGTGATCTTAGATTCCAAGAAAGTAAAGCATAGCTGTCAAGTATCCCATTTAGGCTGGGAAACTCCCGTATTTTACCCTCTTTCCTGCCGTCTTCCCATATTAGTTAGATTGCAATGCCCTAATGCCACCACTGGAGGTCAGCACAGGATAAGCATAGCTGCCAAGTTTCCCATTTTGGCTGGGAAATTTCCCTTATTTTCAAATCCAAAACTTGACAGGTATGAAGTAAGTCTGTCACTGCTTCCATTGCTTCCTCTTCTATTTGCCAGGGAGTGACGGGGCCAGATGCCAAGATCTTGGTTTTTTAATATTGAGTTTCAGGCCAGCTTTTGCACTCTCTTTCACCCTCATAAGAGGCTCTTTTCGTCTTCTTCACATTCTGCCTTTGGAGTAGTGTCATCTTCATATCTCAGGTTGTTGATATTTCTCCCAGCAATCTTTACCCCATCCTGTGCTTCCTCCAGCCCTGCATTACACATGATGTACTCTGCATACAAGTTAAATAAGTAGGATGACAATATACAGCCATGTTGTACTCATTTTCCTATTCTAATATTCCTATTCAATTATTCTGTATCCTGGCTTAACTGTTACTTCTTGACTCATATACAGATTTCTTAGAAGACAGATGAGGTGGGCTGGTACTCCCATCTCTTTGAGAATTTGCCACAGTTTATTGTGATCCACACAATCAAAGGCTTTGGTGTAGTCAATGAAACAGAAGAAGACATTTTTCTGTTACTCCCTTGCTTTCTCCATGATCTAGTGAATGCTGGCAATTTGGTCTCTAGTTCCACTGCCTCTTCAGAACCTGGTCTGTACTTCTGGAAGTATTCGATCCATGTGCTGCTGAAGCCTAGCTTGTAAGATCTTGAGCATGACCTTGCTGATGTTTGAGATGAGTGCACTTGTATGATAATTTGAACATTCTTTTGCATTGTCCTTCTCTGGAATTGAAATGTAGACTGACGTTTTCCAATCCTGTGGCCAATGCTGCATTTTCTAAATCTGCTGGCATATTGAATGCAACACTTTAATTGGCTCTTCATTTATGGCTTTAAATAGCTCAACTGCAATACTATCATCTCCACGAGCTTTGTTATTAATAATACTTGCTGTTCTCTGGAATGCTGCTTTCACTTGAGTGAATATTCCTCTTTCACCTTTGCTTTTTGCCTTCCTTCAGCTAATAGTACAACCAATTCACTTTCTTGCATTTCTTTTTCTTTTGGGATGGTTCTAATTGCTGCCTCCTGTACAGTGTTATGAGCCTAAATCCATAATTCTTCAGGAACTCTGTCTGTCAAATGTAATCCCTTTATCTATTGTTCAACTCCACTGTATATTCATGAGGGATGTTGTCTAGATCATACCTGAGTAGCCTAATTGTTTCTCCCACTTTCTTCATTCTAAGCCTGAATTTGGCAATCAGTAGCTCATGATCTGAGCCACAGTCTGCTCCAGGTCTCGTCTTTGCTGACTGTATAGAGCTTCTCCATCTTTGGCTGCAGAGTAGTAATCAATCTGATTTTGGTGTTTTCTGGTTTTCCTTGTTGCAGTCCAATGTCATTTCTAAATTGTTAACAACTATGGAGATTTGATGCTGTTGAACTGAGCAGCATGAATCATTTGTCTTTTGCCACCAAACCTCTTCCATACAAGTTTTGCCTCTAACAACAAGCATGACTGTGCTTCTTGGTTTTGCTATTTTGTTTTTGTTTTTGCATTCTACATTGTATTTGACACAATAAATCTCTTTTCTAGATTGCAGAAAATGAATGCCTTCTCTTTACCAGCTCAGTCTCTTAATTTGAAGAAGTGAGTTAACTACTGTAGTTTCATTGAAAATGATGTGATCAAAGCTCTGCTGCTCCAGCTCTTCTGGCATCCAATAGCCAATGATTAATTAAAAAGAAAGAGTCAAAAACTGTTAAAGATCTGAAAAAGTAGCATCACCATCACAATCACACAAGTTAGGTAGAATTTTATCTATTTTTTCCAAGCTCATTTTCTTAAACCAGCGGTTCCCAACATATTCCTGCCAGTGGCTGGACCTGCCCCCAACACTTCCTGCCAAGGGCTGAAGGTGTTGCTGCACCCACTACTTATGTTTTCGCCATCATCATTGTCATCATCATCATTGTCGATGTTGGTATCATCACGAATTGTGTGTGGGGTTTTTTTTGGGGGGGTGTTTGGGGGGGTGTTGGAAGGCTCTGCCACTTCGCAGGGTGACGGGAGCCTTTTCAGAGCATGATCGCTCTGGTTTGGGATGTTTCCAAGCCTTCTCCACTGCACTTTGGCAGCTTGAGCAGGACCATGAGCTACTTCCTGGTTCTGCATGGTCATCCCAGACACTGACATAAGCTCCACCCAGCACCCAGTCTCCCAAATACAATATTAATTTAAGTATTAAAAATTTCCCTCACCAACTTAAACTTTTATGAATTAGATTTTTGGAGTCAGTAGCAGTTACTTGAACTATTATTATTGTGGGATAAGGATTAATGGGGCAACTGAAATTTTATCTACAAAATTTTGCAAATAGATCATTAATCTATTGTATATTAATTCCTTTCAAAGTTCCTGATGTCTCAGTCACATGGTCCACATATAGGAAGGATTAAAGTGATTGTTAAGCTAAATTCAACTGAGCAATGCAACAGGGATTCCAAAGAATCAAAATCAGAATCCTTTCCCTTGCAGCCTGAAACAAACTTCCCTTCCCCTTTTATCTTCTTTTGGGCATTACCATATCATGACTACTTCTGAAGGATATCTGTGGGTTGCCCAGGTCACTGATTGGACAGCAACCTTTCCCAATGGGTTTGTAGGGCTATGCATACAGGCTCGAGACCAACCTAGCTGGTACTAGATATCTGTACTATGTAAGCCACTTAGAGTTAGAAATCAACTAGCCACAGGAAAAAGAGAGACTCTAGCCCAAATCCAACACCAATTTGAAAATTAAAGGAACAAATGAAAGTAATGAGAAGGTACCCTCTTATTTGAAGTACATGACAAAAATAGTTATAGTACTTTCATCACCTGACTCACATAGAAAAAGGTAACATAAAAGTCCAAGCTTCTCTTCCTCAATTGACATGAAGAATGCATTTTTTTGTTTGTAAGAGAAGACCTTTTATATCTCTTTCACCTGCTGTTACTGCTCTGGGAAGAAGTCAATACTGATAACATTCATCCTTGAGGAACTTGAGTTAATTTCTCTTCTCCATCCCATCCCCCTGTTGGCTGTTCAACTTTTTCAAAGTCAGAGCTTATGACAGTGAAATATGGGACTGAAAGAAAACTTTTTTGTATTTTCTTTAGACATTTTCCCATACTTAAAGAGTCATTCAAAATCAATGAAAGTCTAATTCTTCCTTACCCTAGACTAGAGAAAGAAAAAATGAGGGCCTGTCCATACTGTCCCTCCCAGGCCAGAATAGCACAGCTTTCAAAACAACAACAACATCAACAACAACAAAATTTGAGTTTGGTAGAAGGAGCAAAATGCCATTTGGTGTGATGCTTGCATCCAGACAGCATTTTGCTCCTCCAAAAGAACAGGATGGGGCTGCAACTGTTGCACTATTATCACATCACCAGCTTGCAAATACACTGGGAACAGGATAAATACAGTGGACAATTTAGTTGAACCCCCTGATGGGTCTCACAATTGGGTGGGATAGAGTTGATTGGTGCATACCTGTCAAGTTTTGGATTTGGAAATAAGGGAAATTTCCTGGCAAATGAGGGATACTTGACAGCTATGCTTATCCTGTGCTGCCCTCCAATAGCGGCAATAGGGCATTGTAGTCTAATTAATAAGGGATGACAGTGGGAAAGAGGGTAAAATAAGGAGTTTTGACATCTATGGATTGGTATGAGTGATATGTGTACATGATCACACTGACTAACCCAGTGATGGGCAGTATGGCCCTCCAGCTGTTCTTGAACTTCAATTCCCAGAAACCCTAACCAGATTGGTGTGTTGACTTGGGCTTCTGGGAATTGAAGTTCAAGAACAGCTGGAGGGCCACGACTGCCCATCACTGGACTAACCCCAAAGTGTGGGCTATGTGCCTTTGGAAATAGTTTGAGTCTCTCTCTCTCTCTCTCTCTCTCTCTCTCTCTCTCTCTCTCTCACTCACTCTCAAGACCATTTTGCACTAATTATATTTAATTTATTGTACATTTTATTTTTCTGCTCCATGCTGCTAAGACCAACATGGAAAGCTTCCACATGATAAGGAGAAGCAGCAGTAGACGGTGCCTCCTAAATCCTTCCAAATCCATGTATACAGCACCTAAAATTGGCCAATGAGGCTAAACATCCAACAAGTACATCTTCCCATCCCTGCTTCATTCTGTTACTGTCCCATCCCTGGCACTAAGATAACAAATTAAATAACAAATAATAGCCATCATGATCCTTTATTCTTTTCTGAAACACATTTAAATGCCAATTAAAAAATAAAGTCAATATTAAAAGGTTTCAACATAAACATAATTTGTGTTTTTCTTAGATTATTTAATTTTAACATGCAACCATATTTTATTAACTTGCTAATCTCTGGGAGTGTCAGTTTACAATGTCACAAATTGTGTTTGCTTACAAATTACCCTCCCTGGGCATATATGTTACTTGTCCCTTCAGATCCAGATCCATACAGGGAGGGAAGAGTGCCCAAAACTAGCAATTATTTCCTCACCTTCTTCTGGTCCTGTACTGACATATGAAGGATTTTACCCTCACAGTACAGCGGGATCATCTTGTAAGTTGATCCATGAATCTTTAGATGACAGAGGCCAAGTTTCATTTTATTGCCTTGAAAGATCTTATTTTTATAAGCAACTAGGAGGGTGCCCAGCGTTGCCCAGGTTAGGGACTCAACCCAGGGCATAAGTTTCACCCAGACATATCACAAATGACACAACATATGACATAACACACACACACACATGGCACACACACAACAGACACCAACACAACAGACACCCATACACAACATACCCACACAATACTACACACACACACACACACACACACACACACACACACACACACACACACACACACACACACACACACACCACAGCCACACACATCCATGCACCCTCTCCCACACACACACATCCATTCTCTCTCTCCCTCTAACTTTCTGTCTCTCTCTCACATACACACACTCTCTCTATCCCTCCACGGTGCACGCACACACAGAGAGCAGTTGCATACTGTGACTCTGCTCTCTCTCACACACTCTCTCCCACACTCACAGATAATCTCTCTATCTCTTCCCTTCTCTCTCACACACACACATACACACAGAGAGACACACACATACACAGACCCCAGCCCTCCCCACACCTGCATACCCGGAAGTGGCAAACACTACCTAGAAACGCAGTCGATGCTGGCAGAAGTCATGCACAAGTGGTGGCCTTGGGTGGATGGAGGGCTCCTGCATGCAGCTGCTCCCCCAATGAACCATCCCCTGCGTCACTGCCCCTCATGTGGCATTGTGAAATCTACATGTGCAGATCGCCAGAACCACCCACGTCCTGGGCCCCTCTGTCCCCACGTCGTCTGTGCTACCAGTGGGGTGGGCCCTCCGTGGAGCCCAGCCATGGCCAGTCTGCAGTGGCCCTGGCGGGTCCCCTGCAGGCTCTTGGCAACTGGGCGGGGCAAACCTGCAGTGGTCTGGGGGCAGGCAGAGGCATGGGAGGCATGCGCCCTGGAGTCAGCAGAGGGCCGGATGTGTCTCCCCGCTGGCACAGGCAGTGTCTCACCTCCTCTCCATCTCGCTCGGCAGTGATGGCTCCTCTCCTTTCCACAGTGCCAGCTCATCACCCCATGTTCCTTGGCATCCCTGGGTTTCCTGCTTCTTGTCTCTTCCATGGTGGCTCCTCTCTCATCTGCAGCACTGGCCCCTCATCCCATGTTCCTCGGCATCCCCCACGTCTCCAGGCTTCTTGTCAGCAGCGGCTCCTCTCTTTCTGGCAGGCCTCGTGGCTCATGTAGCCACCTCCTCCTCCACGATTGGCCTTGCCTCCTTTGGTGTATGCAAACCAAGACACGGGACACAGCCTCGGGCTGGGTTAACTCAGGTTTATTGCATCGTGGACAGAGGGAACATGAGGTAATGGCGGATCAATAGCTCTTTATATACAGCAGTAATACATTTGAACGTGGTGCCATGGTAGCCCATTGGCTACTGTCTGCGTGACGTCATTACAGGTCACGCCCTTCTTGTCCAGGTGTAGGTAGTGGCGGGAAAACTTCCCGCGCTGTTGCCTTTGATGAGTTCGGACCAAGAGAGCTTGGACGCTCGCTGCTGCCAGCTGGTGGTCATTAGCTCGCGTCCTATTACAGGGCTTATATGATACAGCTGAAGGTTACATTGTTGCTATAGGCAAGGTTACATTGACTCAGATACATTTCAATCCATGTGTACAGTAAAACCATCAGAACACAACATCCCTCCCCCCTAGGACGAGACAAAGTCTCGAGCCCACCTTAACACACTCCCCCCCCCTTATGAGACAAAGTCTCTCAGCCAAGATGGCTTATTTCGAACACGCTGGGGTCTCGGTGCGGGCTGCCTCTCCCTGGGATTGCTACCTTCTCTTTGTCCCCTGGTCTCCTGTCCTGCAATATGAGAGGGAGACTCGTTAGTGACTTTCCGCGGCTCCGCGGCGCTGTTGGGAGGTGTGCTCTTTCTTAGGGAGGAACCGGGGGCACTGGGGGCTAACGAAAAACCCCTCTTCTCGCTTGGATGGGTGGGGGAACACTCCTGAAAACCCCCCCGGCTCGCCAAATCAAAATCAAAATCACTATCGGGGGCAGCGGTCGCGAACTCCTCTCCCCCTTCCCCGGCCCCTGCTAGAGCTGGCGTATCAAAGGGATATGAGTCGGGGCCGCTGCTTCTGCTTCCTTCCCCCCATGCTTGGGACTGTTGTCCACTGCTGTCTCCCCCTTGGGTTAAGCGGGTGGGGGAGAACCCTAACGCTGAATCCTGTTGCTGAGCTCCACTGACTGGCCCAATCACTCTGTGCCTCAGTTGATCTGCGTGCCTCCTCCAGAGGAGGCCGGTGTTCGTCTCGACCCGGTACGACACTGGCCCCGTCTGTTCTACAACCGTCCCTGGCACCCAGGCTGGCCCTGCGCTGGAATAGTTCCTGCAGTGAACAGGGTCACCGGCAGCGAAACCTTTCGAGACTGCCAACCCCACGTTTTTTCCTTTATCCTCGACTCTCGTTGGGTCTAGCCTGGACAGGAGCGTGGTCAGTTTTCGCCGCATCAAGAGCTCCGCCGGCGAGTAGCCGGATGCCAAAGGGGTCGCCCTATACGCTAAGAGGAATTGGCACACTTGGTGATTCAGGTCCCCCGGGCCCATGCGCCGCAGCGCCTCCTTCGTTGTACGCACCAACCGTTCCACTTGGCCATTCGTGGCCGGGTGAAACGGTGCGGACGTGATATGCCGAATGGCGTTTGTCCCCATGAATGCCCCGAACTCAGCGGAGGTGAAACAACTAGCGTTATCGCTGACTAAAGTGTCGGGTAAACCGAACGTGGAAAAGACTCTCCGTAGCCGGCTAATTGTCGTGGCGGAGGACGTGCTTTTTACCGGGATAACCTCCAGCCACTTGGAGAACGCATCCACGACTAGGAGAAACATGGTTCCTCGGAATGGGCCAGCGAAATCTACGTGCACCCTGGACCATGGTCCCCGTGCTGTGTCCCATTCCCTATGTGGGAGACGGGCCGCCTCAGGGCGGGACCCCTGGCAAGCCTCGCAAGTGCCAACCATGTGCTCAATATCCGTGTCCAGCTGCGGCCACCAGAAGTAACTCCGGGCCAGCGCCTTGGAACGAACTATGCCCGGGTGGCTGACGTGCAGCAGTTCGAGCACCCTTGTCCGCAGGGGCGCAGGGACCACCACCCGTTGGCCCCACAGAAGGCACCCCCTCTCTAGGGACAACTCTAGCTTCTTCCTAAAGAATGGGTCGAACTCCGTACTCGGGGACGAACCCGGCCACCCCTTCTGCACCCATGAGCAAACCTTCGCCAGTGTCCTGTCCTTTCCTGTCGCCCTAGCAATGTCGGCTGGCACTATTGGGGGAGCGTCTAAAACCTCAATTAGCAACACCTGGCGGTCCTTTTCTGCTCTCGCCTTCTGGGCGTCCGACAATGGCAAGGGGGATCTCGAAAGCGCATCAGCATGGCTGATCTCCTTTCCGGGCCTGTACTCCAACTCATGTTGGTACGCGTTGAGGAAAATAGCCCATCGCAGCATTCTCGGGGACAGGATCTGCGGCGTGGGCTTGTGCGCCGTGAAAATCCCTAACAGCGGTTTGTGATCGGTCACGATTTTGAACGGGCGGCCATACAAAAAATCGTGAAATTTTTTGGTCCCCGATACGATTGCTAATGCTTCCCTGTCGGTTTGCGCGTAATTCCGCTCCGCTTGGGACAGGGACCTTGAGTAAAATGCTACCGGGGCCTCCCTGCCGTCCTCCAACACGTGGCAAAGCACCGCCCCCACCCCCACCGGGGATGCATCACAAACTAGGACCACAGGCCGTTTGGGGTCGAAATGCGTCAGGATTGCCTCAGATGTTAGGAGTTGCTTTAGCTCCTTGAACGCCCTCTCGTGCTCATCACCCCACATCCACGGCTCCTCCTTTTTCAGCAACCGATGGAGCGGTTCGGCCACGGACACCTTCCGCGGGAGGAATGTATGGTAAAAATTTAGGAGCCCCAGGAAAGATTGCAGCTCGGTCTTGGATGTGGGGCGAGGGGCCTTTTTAATGGCTGCTACCTTGGATTTAGACGGCTTAATCCCCTCGGGTGTGATTCGGAACCCTAAAAACTCGACCTCTGTTTCGAAAAAAACACATTTATCCTTCCTCAATCTCAGCCCCGCTTTCTCGAACACGGTCAGTACCTTGTCCAACCTTTTCGCTAGTTCAGCCTCACTCCCCCCTGTTATCAACACGTCATCAAAATAAGGCAACACCCCCTCCAGGCCCTTTAGGAGGCGTTCCACGAGCGATTGAAAAAGACCGGGTGCCGAGTTCACGCCGAACTGTAACCGCGACACCTGGAACGCTCCCTTATGTGTAACTATCGTTTGTGCCGCGGCCGTGGCGGGGGTCACAGGAAGTTGCTGATAGGCTTGTGCCAAATCGAGCTTGGCGAAACACTTTCCCCCATTTAGCCTGGCCAAAAGGTGGCTTATCACTGGCACCGGGTATGCATTAGGGCGGATCGCCTTGTTAATTGTACACTTATAATCTGCGCAAATGCGCACCTCCCCGTTAGCCTTTAGAGCCGTTACAATTGGAGTTTCCCACTCCGCGGAATCAACAGGAATAAGAATCCCCTGGCCCACCAGTTTGTCCAATTCCGCCTCTATCTTGTCCTTGAGTGCAAACGGCACCCTGCGTGGTTTGAGTCTTATTGGGCGGACCTCCGGGTCTATGTCGAAAGCTACAGGGGGTCCCTTGAACTTTCCGAGTCCTTTCTCAAAAACGGCGGGATGCGCATCGCAAACCGCTTGTATTGGGTCCCCCCCCACGGTATGCACCCCCCCTATGAACAACCCTAAGGGCTGAAACCACTGTGTTCCCAGGAGGCTACAGCTTCCCCCTTTCAGGACAACTAGGGGCAGTTCCGCAGAATGTCTCTTAAAATTGACCCGAAACTTCCCAACCCCCAATACCGGAATGTTGTTTCCCTGTACGTCCCGTAGTGTGGACCTCAACGCTTTAAGCTTTGGCCGCACGTGGGGGTCGATTTTCAGGAACTCTTTCTGGGGAATTATGGAAAAGGAGGACCCCGAGTCAATTTCCATCTTAATAGGGGCCCCTTGTACTAATACCTCAACGAAGTAATGGGACTGTCCCGCGGACACGCTGAACACTGAGGCGTCGTCCTCGCTGCTGTCCGAGACGCGGCCCACGCCGTCCTGCTTCCTCGTGGTCTGGGCGCCATCTTTGGGCCTTGCTGGACGGTCCGGCCTGGCCGCGCGGTCTTGTGATTGCCTCCGGCCCTCTTTCCGCTTTCTGCACGCCTTGGCGATGTGCCCCCGACGGCCGCAGGTGTAACACTCGGCCTTCCTGAACGGGCATCTCGCGCGCTCGTGGGCCGCTCCGCAACCCTCGCAGCGTCGACCGCCCTTCCGGACCTTCTGGACCTCCTCGCCGTCGCTGCCTTCCGTAGACGACTTTGAGGCCCGCCGAGTCGCGTGCACCGACTGTCCGGCCTTCCCGTGCACCGAATTTTCCGCCTTGCCGGCTTTAGGACGCCACTCACGCCACTGATGCATCTCGTCCACTCCGGCATTCGTGGACTCTGCGGCTTCCGCGGCCTCTATGACTTCGGCCAGCGTGGGTGGCGGCTCCTTATTCATCAAGCTGCGCTGCACCTCCTTGTCTTTCAGGCCACATAACACGCCGTCCCTGAGGACCATCTCCAGGATGTCGCCCCATTTACAGGGGGCGGCGGCTATCCTCATGGCGGCCACGAATGCCTCAACCGACTCGTCTGGCGCTTGGACTCGCCTCCAAAACGCGCTCCGAGCGGGAAACATTGCCCTCGAGGGGCAGAACCGCTCTCGCAGCAGCTTCATGATGTCGCTCGCCTTAAAGTCGCTCACCTTCTTCGGAGCGATTATGCCCACCAGCGTCCGCTTGGTTTCCATCCCGAGCATTCTGGTGAGGATGGCCCTCTTCCTCTCCTCGTCGTCTTGTTTGACTCTGAGTTCCACCAGTGCCGCCTGGAAGTCCATCTCAAGCAGCTCCCAGTCTTGCGGTTTGGTGATGTTGAACCCGCTTTGTGCCCTGGCTGTTCCGTGGGGATCCATCATCCCACCTTCGTCGCCAATTTGGTGTATGCAAACCAAGACACGGGACACAGCCTCGGGCTGGGTTAACTCAGGTTTATTGCATCGTGGACAGAGGGAACATGAGGTAATGGCGGATCAATAGCTCTTTATATACAGCAGTAATACATTTGAACGTGGTGCCATGGTAGCCCATTGGCTACTGTCTGCGTGACGTCATTACAGGTCACGCCCTTCTTGTCCAGGTGTAGGTAGTGGCGGGAAAACTTCCCGCGCTGTTGCCTTTGATGAGTTCGGACCAAGAGAGCTTGGACGCTCGCTGCTGCCAGCTGGTGGTCATTAGCTCGCGTCCTATTACAGGGCTTATATGATACAGCTGAAGGTTACATTGTTGCTATAGGCAAGGTTACATTGACTCAGATACATTTCAATCCATGTGTACAGTAAAACCATCAGAACACAACATCTCCAGTGACACATCATTGGGCGTGTGCATTGGTGCCACGGCCGGTGCTCTTCTGCGCTTGCGCGGAGTTCAGTGCCTGCACAGTGGTGCTTTTCCTGGCACCTTTTCCCGGCGGCAGGGGCACCCCCTTTGTGACCATATTCTGGGGTCACTACACCACCACGTGCTGCCAGACTCCTCAAGTCCTGATCTCCGGCACTCAAGATAGGGTGCACACCCATTTTCAGTGCACTCTGTGCAGGGGTGTTGATTTCTATTGTGCACCCACAAGACCTGCAGGTTCCTTATATATATTCTTTGTGGATTATTTTTTAACTTGCTAAAATATTAGCTGCACAACCATACAAATATGTGTCATATTTGGTGGAGAGAATGAGAGATGGAGAAGGAGAGAGCTTCATACCTGTCTTTTTCATGATATACAAGCTCAAAGGAGAAACAGGATTTGGAGAAGCACATTGCCTTTAGGGCTGCACTTGATAGCTAGCAGAGCACAACCAAGCAAGTCCAGTGAGACCTATAACATTGAAGGTTCGCAGTAGTGAGGGATCCCATGATACTACAGATATACTCCCTCTAGCCATCTGAGCTGCCTTCTGGAGTAGTTAAAAGAGTGTTATGTAGAGCTGCAAGTTTTAATTGGTTTAAAATTGGTCCCTATTGACTATTCAGATAAAATTTAGTGAGAACTATTTTTATTTGGTAAACACCATTTTTAACTGGTAGGAATGAGAGTTAAGGGAACATTTTATTTTTGAGGTTATTTTGGTATTCAAACCATTATCTATATCTATATATCTATATCTATATCTATAGATGTAGATGTAGATGTAGATGTAGATGTATAAAGAGAGGTGTACACCCTGTGTCCGGTAAAGAAATCCACACCCCTGCGCTGATCACGCTGAAATTCGGCACATGCCTACCTTGCATGTGCTAGACCAACACTGTGGGGGTCCTGAAACACATTTGGGGGTTTAGCCCTAAACCAATCACAAGGTCTGGGCCTTTGTGATGTCATTCACTTTGTGATATCTTGCCCAGACCTGGTCAGCCCTTGGGAGTGGTCAGCCGTTGGGATTGGACAGCCCTTGGGAGTTGAGCATGCTGGGCCCCTCCCCTTGGCCAGGCAGGCCAGCTGGCAGGGTGGGGCAGGATGTCAGCTCAGGAGAAGGAGCACCCGAACAACACAACCCTGGGAGGTAGGATGGTGCCCCCCCAACCCCACCAGGGTGAAGCCAGGCACCCCTGCTTGTTTAAAATATAAGGGTGTGCATATTCTTCCATTTTGATTTGATTTGATTGATTTTATTTATTTATTGGACTTGTATGCTGCCCACTCAGCTACGTGACTCAGGGCGGCTAACAACAATCAGAATATATCACAATACATTTAAAGTTAAATACTATAAAAATACAATATAATATAATACAGCAACAACAAAATAGCAACAAATGCATCAACAATATCAACAGTATCATCAGTGCATGTAATAAGACAATTACAAAATAGCTACAGTCACTTCCCTCTGAGCTGGCAACGGGAAGGTGGGGCCTGAGGTCAGCTGGGTGGCGGTGTCTAGCCACCCGGAGAGCCTGTGACTTTCCTTCTCTCTGTGCTGGGAAGGGCTAGCCCTGGAACAGCTCTAGTGTCAGCAGTGTTGGGCCAGCCGGGGCCCGGCCACTTTTCTCCCATCCCAGGTTGGGGTGGGCTGGCCCTGGAAAAGCTGTGCCATTGGCGTTAGCGTTTGGCCAGCCAGGGCCCAGCTGCTCTTGTCCCTTCTCGGGTTGGGAAGGGCTGGCCCTGGATTGTAAGCAGCTACTTCTACTGATCCATTCATTCATGGTTATATCAAAGAATTTTGTTTAGATTATAAAGCAAGGGAAGAGCTAACCATGTTTTCTGATCCTTGCTTATTTGATTTTGAGAGAAAGACAGGTAGAAGTTTATTATTTTTATTCATTTATTATTGACATGTTTTAACACCCAACTTAATACATATAGTCAGTTAGCTGCACCATCGGAGGAGAAATTGTTTTGTTACAATTATTGAGGAATTCTGAGTTAGTGGCGTATGAGGAAGAAAAACAATCACAATACTGTATTTAGAAAAAAATACTGGTTAAGTATCTCTCTGAGTTAAGCAAGTCAGTCTGGTTATCCCTCTTAGTTAGCTGAATATGAGGTTGAAACAATACAGAAAAGGTGAAGAGATTGGCCCTGTCTCATCACTCTCCTTGATTCACCCACATTCAATAAATCATGCAATGTAGAAAAAAGATATCTCAACTCAACTCAACTCAACTTTAATTTATACCCCAGCCCACTAGGCAGCCGGCTGACTCTGGGCGGCATTACAACAAATTAAAAGTACAATATACAAAGCAATGTAATAAACAATCAGTACAATATAAGTACAGTACACAGTATAATACAAAAATAATAATCAATACACAATATAATGAAATCAGTAAAAAAATACAAAATCTTACAATAGCAAGAAAAGAAACCACCCTTAATCCCGCCACATACGGAGCATGACTACATCCTAAGGACAGCACCTGCATTATTTGTTGGCATAACATCAGCAATGTTTCCTGTAGCCCCCTTTTACGACACCCATCCTCACCATGTCCTCGACCACCAACTGTGCTCTCACCTCCCAAGGCTGGCCGGGCCAGAGGAGGAGCTGAGAAGGTGCAGCATTGGTCGCGAGTCTCACATCTCCAGATTAAAGGGTCCAGCGAGAGTCGACACCAGGGCTCCCATCACTTGAAGACCAAGCCCAGCTGCAGATGTAATTTGATGACAGTGATGGCAGTACGGTGGTATTTCCTCCCTTCTGGCAAAAACCAAGGGAGAGGGTCCGAGGAGGGGGGAGAGACAGGTAGAGTCCTGGGTGGCAGAGAGAGTCTATTCCCAGTTGCCCTCCTTTTGAGTCCTGGGAGGGGGGAGGGGGCCTGGAACACTGAGGGAGAGAGGTCCCGGCAAGCTCCCCCTGCCGCAGGTGTTCCAAGTGCAGCAGAGAGAGTCCATCCCCGGTCGCCCGCCTTTTGAGTCCCAGGAGGGGGGCGGGGGCCTGGAATGCTGAGGAAAAGAGGTCCCGGCAAGCTCCTTCCTGCCACTGGTGTTCCATTGGTGGTGGAGAGAGTCCATCCCCGGCCAGCCGCCTTTTGAGTCCCGGGAGGGGGTGGTGGTAACTACTTAGTTACCATTTGTAGTTACACCCAGAAGACAAACATAGTTAAAATGGACTTTCCAGAACATGGAGAGAATCTTTATGCTTGTTTGCTCAGTCAGATGTCAGAGGAAAGGATTACCAACAAAACAATGCAAGTAAGCAAACAGACAGGAAGAGGGAGGTAGCTTACCTCAAATGTCAGAGGCAGGAGAAGAGCTTTAACAATTAAGTTAGTGAAAAAGGACAAGCACATTAGCCTGCAAAGCCTCTTCCCACTGATACCCAGTGTTAGTACATGCAAGATTGTTATAATTCAAACAGTAATATTTTATTTTCCAAAAATATCTTGGTGAGCATGGGGGAAATGGTCTTTCTGACAGAGCACTTTTTCCACTCAGAGTGTACAGAACAGTGATCTGATGTATAATAAAGAAGGTTGCATCTATGCATGCATGGCATGTATTCATTTCAGCTTGGCTTATGTAGTAGACTGTCTCCAGGGAAGACTGAGCCTGTGGTTTGATATGTGATGACTGCCTCCACCTGCATTATTTCAAAATCTGGAGCATGAAAAGTTACTTTTCAGGAAATCTCCAGTGGCTATGCTGGATTGGGGATTCTGGGAGTTTTTATTCAAGAAAATAACTTTTCCAAGCACTGTCAAGTACGGGGTACCCTAGCTCAATGTTAGAGCTTCCTTTTTGTTTATGTTTATGTTTATTTAATTTTATATCCCGCCCTACTCAACACATGGCCGACTCAGGGCGGCTAACAACATATAACTGACCCTGGGACACCCCATAGGGTTTACATAAAGATACAATATTCAAATTATAATAATAAATACAATGTTATAAGTAAATACAGTATAAGGCAAGACAGTCAACAATAATACAAATAGTACAAATATCAGCACCACATCAAAATAATATATCAATAATTACAATAGAATCACAAAGGATGAAAACATCATGTAATATAACAAAATTACCAAAGTACCAGATGCGCCAGGAGCCAGGTGTGTGGCGGCAAAGTTCCTCCCGGCACCACTCGCCTTTTAAGTCCTAGACGAGGGGGGAGGGCGGAGCCCCAGGACCCCGGCCGATGGAGTGGCCGGCAGGACCTCTTCGCCCTCGCCGGGGCTGAGCATGTGGCGGCGATGTTCCTCCCGGCACCCCTTGCCTTTTAAGTCCTAGGCGAGGGGAGGAAGGCGGAGCCCCAGGACGCCAGCCGATGGAGTGGCCGGCAGGACCTCTTCGCCCTCACCAGGGCTGAGCGCGCGGCAGCGATGTTCCTCCCGGCACCCCTCGCCTTTTAAGTCCTAGGCGAGGGGGGGAAGGCGGAGCCCCAGGACGCCGGCCGATGGAGTGGCCAGCAGGACCTCTTCGCCCTCACCAGGGCCGAGCGCACAGCAGCGATGTTCCTCCCGGCACCCCTTGCCTTTTAAGTCCTAGGCGAGTGGGGGAGGGCAGAGCCCCAGGACGCCGGCCGATGGAGTGGCCGGCAGGACCTCTTCGCCCTCGCCGGGGCTGAGCGTGCGGCGGCGATGTTCCTCCTGGCACCCCTTGCCTTTTAAGTCCTAGGCGAGGGGGGAAGGCGGAGCCCCAGGACGCCAGCCTATGGAGTGGCCGGCAGGACCTCTTCGCCCTCGCCAGGGCCGAGCGCGCGGCAGCGATGTTCCTCCCAGCACCCCTTGCCTTTTAAGTCCTAGGTGAGGGGGGGAGGGCAGAGCCCCAGGACGCCGGCTGATGAAGTGGCCGGCAGGACCTCTTCGCCCTCTTTTTCTTACATTCTTTTTATTTGTCTCTTCCAGTTTCTTGGCATGTGAAATGCCCTTAGGCTAAGATTCTTGCTTTGTGTAACCAACAAGAATTTATTACATTTGTAGATTCACTGAAGACATAATAAACTGTGTAGCATATGATGTGACAAAAAGACTTTGCTGCTTGCAGTGAATTCCAAAATGTTGATGATATTGTTACTGTCATGCCTGTCTTAAGTTACTGTGGCTTTTCAGTCTCCATTTCTTCTTTTCAGTAGAAAGTATTTATTTTTTCCTGACAGTGCACCTAGAATTCTTGGTATTCGAAACAAAAATGGTGTATCTTAATGAAGTTATGAGGTAGCCATGTTAATAACACATGTTATTTGTTAAACTTTTGTTTTTTCTCTTGTGGCAATATCTAACACATGCTGTCGCTACATCCGAAAAGAAACACAGCAGAAAATTTGACTATGTGGTGAAATGCTCTGCTTATTATCACTTTTATGCATATTGGTTGATTGATAACTGTTGATTCTGATGCAATAAAGTTCTCATCCCACTATGCTTTTAACATGTGTGTTAGCTCATTCTTTTATTCTCATAATGGGAGATATAATTAGAAACCGTAGTTTAATGTCATATGGAAGCAGCTAACTGTATTTAATAGAGCAATGAAGGAAAAATGCAGGATGTTTTCCTTGAACATCTGCTTCCCTTGTTACTGAAATGTTATGTTGTTTCCGTTTTTATTGTTGTTTAAGTTTCCTGCTCTCATGGTGTCACCTGAAATTTATTTATTTATTTAGTTAGTTAGTTAGTTCCTTCCTAAAGGGCAACAACTCCGTCTGGAGACGCAGTTCCACAGGCAGGAGGTTCCAAAGGGCCGGTGTGGACACGGAGAAGGCCCTCCTCCTTGTGCCAGAGAGGCGAGCCCCCCTGGCTGATGGCACAATTAGAGAGCCCCTCCGGTCCGCTCTGGTTGGACGGACAGACGTCCTTAGGGCGATGCGGTCTCTAAGATACCCTGGCCCACTACCATGTAGGGCTTTAAAGGTCAAAACCAGCACCTTGAATTGCAACCGGAGACAAACTGGTAACCAGTGCAGCCCCCGAAGCAGTGGTGAGGCATGGGCATAACGTCCACACCCCATCACCACCCGGGCCGCGGCATTCTGGACCAGCTGCAGCCTCCGAATGGTCATCAAGGGCAGCCCCATGTAGAGCGCATTACAGTAGTCTAGTCTGGAGGTCACCAGAGCGTGAGTGACCATGAGCAAAGAGTCCCGGTCCAGGAGTGGGCGCAACTGGCGAATCACCCGAAGTTGGGCGAAGGCCCTCCTGGCCACAGCCGCCACCTGTTCTTCTAGCAGCAGCCGCGAATCCAGGAGGACCCCCAAGTTGCGCACCGGGTTGGTCTGGGGCAAAACAGCCCCATCCAAAACCAAAGATGGTAGCTCCCGGGATAACACAGGACCCCCTATCCATAGCCACTCAGTCTTGCTAGGATTCAGCTGTAGCCCATTTGCCCCCATACAGACCCCAACAGCCTCCAGACAGCTGGAAAGGACTTTGACTGCATCACTGGGGTTCCCACGGGCCGAGATGTACAACTGTGTGTCATCCGCGTACTGGTGGTACAGCACCCCGTGGGAACGGATAATCTCACCCAGCGGCTTCATGTAGATGTTAAATAGGAGAGGAGAGAGTACCGAGCCCTGAGGCACCCCATATTTTAGGGGCCTAGGACTCGACCTCTCACTCTCCAACCACACCGACTGGGTCCGGCCCCTCAGAAATGAGGCAAACCAGGACCACACCGTGCCCTGGATCCCCAATCCTCGGAGCCGTTCCAGAAGGATACTGTGGTCAACAGTATCGAAGGCCGCTGAGAGGCCATCCCGCTCTCGTCAGAGATCATCCATCAGCGCGACCAATGCAGTCTCAGTACCATATCCAGGCCTGAATCCTGACTGGAATGGGTCCAGATATTCCGCTTCATCCAGCACTCCCTGCAGCTGACGTGCCACTGCCTTCTCCAGAACCTTCCCCAAAAAAGGAAGGTTGGATACAGGTCTGTAGTTGGTTAGGATTGCTGGATCGAGGGATGGCTTCTTCAGGAGGGGGCGCACAAGAGCATGTTTCAGCAGTGCAGGAAATATCCCCTCTCGAAAAGACGCGTTAATTATAGCCCCGACCCAGCCACCTGTCACCGTCTTAGAGGCTTTTACCAGCCAGGCGGGACAGGGATCCAATGGACAATTAGTGGCACGGACCACTGCAAGGAGCCTGTCCACTTCATCCGGGGCAACAGGACCAAACCGATCCCAGGTAACACCGCAAGACTGCGCACTGGCTCCCCCCGGACCCTTCCCGTCCACACCAAGTTTGAACCCCGAGTGGATCCGATCGATTTTCTCCACCAGATGGTCAGCAAAGTCCTCAGCCGATCCCTGCCAACCAGGCACAGGCCCCGCCCTACCCAGGAGGGACCTGGTCACCCGAAACAGGGTGGCTGGGCGATTATCAGTGGAGGCAATAAGGGTGGTGAAGTACTGCCTCCTCACCACCCCCATCGCCACTAGGTAGGCCCTAATAGCGGCTCTAGCTAGTGTCCAATCGGAATCGCTCTGGGTCTTCACCCAGCGGCGCTCAAGGCGTCTCTTTGCCCGTTTGAGCTCCCGTAGTTCTTCAGTGAACCACGGGGATGACCTAGCTCCACGGGCTCTGAGAGGCCGTAGTGGAGCAATTACATCCAAGGCAGATGTCGTCGACCCGTACCACAGGTCAACAATTGCCTCAGGTGAATTGTGTCGCCGATCCAGAGGAAACTCCCCCAGTTCCCTCTGGAATCCATCCGGATCCATCAGTTGCCGGGGGCGGGCCACTTTAATCGACCCTGCCTCCCTACGATGAAGTGTCACCCCCAGAAAGTCTAGAGCCACCAGATAGTCATCTGACCATGGCACAGGTGTTATGTCTAGCTTCTGTAAACTCAGATCACTCTGCCACCACCCCGACAAAAAGACTAAATCTGGCGTGTGGCCACTGCACCTGCTCGGGCCCTGAATTACCTGAGCCAGGTCCATAGCTGCCATGGAAGCTATGAACTCCTGTGCCACCTCGGAACCAGACCCCAGTGAAGGCAAATCGAAGTTCCCCAAAACCATAAGTCTAGGGAACTCCAAAGCCAATGCTGAGATGGCTTCAAGGAGCCCAGGCAGGGAGTCCCTTACCCTGCAAGGAGGCAGGTACAGGAGTACGACCCCCAACTGACCGTTACGGCCCAACCGCAGGAGCAGAGCCTCACAACCCGAAATTTGTGGAGCGGTGGCCCTGGCGACGCCCAATGACTCCCTGGCTATAATGGCAACACCACCGCCCTTACCCACATCCCTAGGCTGGTGCCAAACACCGAACCCAGCCGGACACATCTCTGATAGAGGCACCCCATCCTCAGGTCTCAGCCAGGTCTCAGTGATGCATGCCAGGTCGGCCCGCTCCCCCAAATTAGAGTCTTGTATTAGGGGAGCCTTATTACAGACTGACCTGGCATTCATCAGCAGCAGCCTAAAGGCGGGGTCACCCTGGATCAGCTGCTCAGGACCTAGAGGTGAAACCGGGGGGCCAGAACGCGGGACAGATACTAAGCATCGGTCCCGCGTTCCCCGAGTGCGGCCCGCCCCACAGTTCCCACTATAACGCCCCATGCCCGTCACAACCTCTAAATGAGCCCCTGGAACCTCCACCATTAACCCAGACGGAGTGTCGCCCTCTCTTCCTGGCTGGCAAGGCCATCTCCCCCTCCCTCCCTCCCTAACCCACTTAAAACATACCCTCTCACTCCCTCCACCCCGCCCAACAGAACTCCAATGACGGGAGTCTCCTCCTCCCGGCCCTGGTCCAAGCGCTGTAAGGCCACGGGGGTGATGGGGAGGGGGCGCTGCCCCTAAGGTCACCAAGAAACCCCAGGTGGGGCCATAGTTCTCCTCCCCACCCTGGTCCATGCGGCATGAGGCGCGATGCTGCAGGGATGGCGAGGGGTGCCACTTTTGAGGCCGCAAGCAACCCCAGGTACGGCCAATGTTCTCCTCCTCGCCCCAGTTCTGGCAGCGCAAGGCTCGTGGCTGCTGGGATGGTGGAGGGGGCTGCTTTTGTGGCCGCAAGCGACCCCAGGTACAATCAACGCTCTCCTCCCCACCCCAGTCCTGGCAGCGCAAGGCTCGTGGCTGCATAGATGGCGGGGGGTGCCATCTTTGGGGCCACAAGCGACCCCAGGTGCAGCCGATGTTCTCCTCCCCGCCCCCGGTCCTGGTGGCACAAGGTCCTCCCTGTAGTTGCTGCGACGGACCTGCACAGCCGGGAAAAATATCCCCTTTCCGAAACCAGCCATGGGACGGAAGACAAACATCCAATGTTCTCAATGGCCTCCACTCCCAAAGATGAAACCGGCTAAGCGGTGGTGGAGGCGGTGGAGGTGGCCTTGGAGCCCAACCAGGAGTCCAGTAGCCGCCCTGCCTCAGGTGTTCTCGCCAGTCTCCCTCCCGAAGGCAGTGTTCTCGGCAGGCCAGGGGCTGGTGGCTTTTACCTTCCCTCAGGCTGAAAGAAGCAGCCCAGGATCAGCTGTGGCCTTGATGCTCTCGGCAGGCCAGGGGCTGGTGGCTTTTACCTTCCCTCAGGCTGAAAGAAGCCGCCCAGGATCAGCTGTGGCCTTGGTGAAATCTCAGGGAATGGATGTGTTGCTCCAGATTTCTGAGCGGGGGATAAAATCTCAGGTTAGCAGCATTGGTGAAGGAGATCTGGGGGCTTTTTGTATAAGAAAGCTGGCTTTAAAACCCAGGGACTGCAGTGGCTTAGTGGTTAAGATGCTGAATTTCACAACCAGAAGGTCGGCAGATAGGCAGTTAAAGACCTGAGTGCTGCATGACAGAGTGGGCTTCCATCTCTATCCCAGCTCCTGCCAACCTAGCATTTCAAAAGCAAGAAATTCTAAGTAGATAAATAGGTACCACTTCGGTGGGAAGGTAAATAGCATTCCATGCACTCCAGTACCTAGTCATGCCTGCCACATGTCCACAGAAATGTCTGCACACACAAACAGTGCTTTGACTATAAACAGAGATGAGCACTGTTGTGTTCTAAAGCCTGTGCCTTTAAACAATGTACCTATCCATGTGTATCCAATGTAACCTTTTCTATGTGTAACATTGTAACCTCCAGCTGCATCACTGTAACCTTAATAGGACGCGAGCTAGTGACCACTAGATGGCAATAGCGAGCGTCCAAGCTCATTGGTCCAAGACTCACCTAGAACAACAGCGTGGGAAGATTCCCGCCACTACCTTCACCTGGACAAGAAGGGCATGACCTGCAATGACGTCACACAGCCTGTAGCCAATAGGCTATCAAGGAGCCACATTCAAATGTATAGCCACTATATATATTGAGCTGTTCGTCCGCCATTACCTCATGTTCCCTCTGACCAGCATGTAATAAAGTTGTGTTAAGCCAGCTCTTCGGCTGTCCTGGTGTCCTTGGTCCCAAGGACCAAAAGCACTGAACCCTAGAGTCAGATATGACTGGCTATTGAGCTAAGGTGACCTTATCTCTCACTATGCATTCCCAGTTTACATGAGCCTTCTTGTTGTGCAGAATCTGTTAACAGTGGCACAGAACTTCTACATATTTAAAAAAACAAAATATCTCCTAAGGGCTGGTGATGAGTTTTCCAATAATCCCTATGCAGGAGCATAGGGCCCGGAAAAATCTTCCCATGTATCATTTGTTTATGCCACATGGATTTCAAGCTATAGTCAGGATGGGAGCTATTGCTATTTGTGCACATTTTGTTGCCTACCTGACTGACAAGAAATATTGTTCTTCTCTGACTCAAGGCTGCCATGTTCCCTTGTTAGACAGCTTTGTCTCAGATTTCAGATTAGTTTACTTGACTCCCCTCCCCCTCCACCAGTTCTACAATCAGTTAAGCTGGGATCATTTTCAACTTCACAATCCTTGCTTGGTTCAATTCTGGGTCATCATAAAGCCTAAAGCCTACTCTATGGTGGTCTGCAGTACTGACATTGAACCTCGGTAAATGTGATGATGCTGACCGGCAAGAGCTACTACTGTTTTTAGTACTTCTTATATTATTACTGATATAAAATGTAGGATATATGTCTGTGCACAAGGCCTGAAGGAAGAACGTTGAATTTCTGTGTGCATTTCTCTCATAATATTTGCGACTGGACTAAGCACTATACAAAATGGTGCACAGGGGTGAGGATGGCTACTTGATGTGATCAGCGTATTAAATTTTCATCCCATGCCACTAATACAAACCAGTTTATTTTGTAACACAGTACATGAGCCAATTGTTGAGGACTGCCTCACCCTGCCATCGGTTTCTGTTTGATGACTTCCCAGAGGCACCATTTGAATGAATTCAATATGGATATGTCACATCAGAGGTGGTTGTGCCAAAAAATTCCTCCCAAAAGAATTCTGTCCATTCTTACACAATTCAGAGAGAGAAAATTTTCTTTGAAAGCACTTCAACTGAGGAGAATTTTTGGAGTAATTTTTGTGTGAATACCTTTATTTCAAGGCGGATGAGGGGAGGTGTGGATTGGCATGTCTTATTCAATACATCATTGTCTCTTGTCACTTGGTGGCCCCAGTTCCAATCCTCAGCTTCCCACACTTCAGTTAAAGCACAGAAGAAGGCACTAGGCAATTCATTCTACAGCAGAGGCTCTCAACCTACGGCCCATGAGCCAGACTCAAACCATGGCACCATTTCATGTGGCCTGGGTCACCATCGCCACAGCCACCACCCAAAGCATTTCTGACAGTGGTAAGTGCACCAGTAGCTGTCACAAATGCATTTATGGTAGCTGTAAATGCACCCACTGCTGTCAGAAACACATTTATGACAGCTGGGGATGTGTTTTGCAGCAACATTTATGGCTGGGGGAACCACCAGTCTGGCCCACTCAGCTGTCTGAGGGAGCATGGTCTGACCCGTAGCTTAAAAAGTTGGAGAATCTCTGTTCTATAGTGATTTCTCAAATCAATTTCAGCCTGGGAAACAGCAGAGTAATTGTTGCACCTTCAGTCTCCTTGCTCCTCCTAGCAGAGGAGATGTTGCACCTTCAGTCTCCTTGCTGAAGTAGCATAGCTACTTCGACATAGACCTGAAAAAGAGATAGGGGAGGGAGCTTCTTTCATGGCCAAAATTTTAGCGTAGCACAAGTGTCACCTTTTTCCTGGAGCTAGAGAGACTGCAGTGGCTCAAGTGGCTAAGATGCTGACTGGGAGGCGGAAGGTCAGCAGTTCAATTCCTGAGTACTGCAGGACGGAATGAGCTCCCATTTCTGTCCCAGCTCCTGACAACCTAGCAGTTTGAAAGCAAGTAATTGCAAGTAGATAAATAGGGACCACTTTGGTAGGAAGGTAACAGCATTCCATGCACTCCAGTGTCTAGTCATGCCTGCTACATAACCACGTAAACATCTGCAGAAGCAGACAGTGCTGGCTCTTCGGCTTTGAAACAGAGATGAGCACTGCACCCTAGAGTTGGATATGACTGGCTTTCGAGCAAGGGAAACCTTTACCTTTAGAGAGAACATTGTGGGTGCAGAGACAAAATAAATTTATAATGACCCTTCCAAAATGTAGCCTTTGAAAAGGCCTGGGAAGATGCCAGACCCTAAAGAATGGCAAGTGCAGAACCAAACTTCTCATAAGACATTTTTTCTGAAATTCTTCCCTTTTTGATTCCCCTAGAAAAAGAATGTCACATTCTGGGATAAATTCCATAATTTATCTACATTTTTTTGAGGTTGCTTCCCCATCACCATGACAGTGTACTCATATCACCACAGGAAGAACACATTGTGAAGGAAATAAAATTATGGTCAGGATGCTAGCAGTGTTTTTGTTGTCATTGCCACTTGTACTAACTACAAAATAATTAAATGCAATTAAATACTGTAAATCCAAAATAATACAACAAAAATCCTTGGGGTTAAAAAGAAGACAGATTTTCTTCAACCACAGTTAAAGATGAGCACCAAATCTCAATTTTTTTGGGAAAAGTTATCCTTTTCCTAAAAGAAAATCAATGAAATAGTCCACCCAGTTTCTCTGTCTACAGTTTATAGCACAGGCTTTTCACAACAAAGCCTCCAACCACACAGGGAAACAAACAGAATAATTGCCTTCACCAAGCAGAGCAGGGGGACCTTCATATTTTTCTGGAATTTTTCATTAGAAGAAATTTGATTCTCCTTTCAGCCCAAATAATTAAACAAAAATGCAGACATATGAGGCAGGATTTTGAATAGCTGATCCTTCTCTAACATCATTGTTATTGATTTTAAGTATCATGCAGTTTCATCTTATTCCTCTGCCTCAGTGTTTTTTGTTTTACTCAATTCATATTGTTGGACAGTGTTATTATAAGGGAACTAGTTTTCAGGCTTCAGTCTGAGAACATTTTATACTATAATGCTATCTCAAGATCCTTAATATAAATTCTGAGATGCACTGAGTGATAGTGTTGGCTGGACTATTATTTATGCTCTGACATTAAGTTGGTGGACTAAGCACAGCTTGTGCTGTGTAAATATTGATTAAATGTAAGGCTAGTCAGCTACTACTACTGAAGTAATATGAAATGCGTAGCTACTGAAATATAAACTAGTGGCCATGTGAACAAAGAGAAGGAAGGCAGGGAGTGATAAGGAAATGACTTGTAAGAACAACAGCATAAGAAATTTGTGTAAGTCATAACTGCAGATAGCTTAAAAATTAAGTAAAGTTAATTACCATAAAATAAATAAAAAATTCAAAAATCTAATATAGGGCACCCAAACTATGGCCTGTGGGCCCAATTAGGACCATGCATATCATTAATGTGGCCTGCAGTGAGTACCCGGGCTCACCACGGACCGCTCCTCCACCTGCCTCCACTGCCTGACGTCAGCAGTGGCGGTGGTGGTGGCAGCAATCACGCTTTGTCCTGGCTGCTCCGTTTCAAAATCTGCAGCACTAGGAGAGCCCTCTGGCATGCCCGGGATGATGTCACCACAGTGTGCCAGGTTTACCCTTCCAGTGCCATGGATTTTGAAACAGAGGAGGCACCAAACATTTCCCCAACACACCAATCGGCTTTGGCAAAGGCTGCAGAGGGGATGGGACCAAGCCACAGACTGCTCGGAGCAGCTGGGACAAAGCGTGATCACTGCTGCCACTTCTGACATCAAAACTATCAGCAGTGGGAGCAGCCCGCCTCCGGCCCCTGAAGCTGCGTGTTGGGGTGGGACCAGCCCACGAAAAAAAGTTTGGGCATCACTGATGTAAGAGATCATTCTTTTGCCTGTCTACATAGAATTAAATTCCACTGAGTTCAGCATAGCTTACTTTCAGGTTAGTAGAAACATGGAAAATAAACAACAAGTAAGAACAATAGCACAACAGCTCTGAGGAATGGCAACTTACAGTGCCATTTCCCTGTGTAGTTATTGTGAGTCTTCTTTTTCTACTATATCTAGGTCATAAATAAAACTGCCAGTGACTCAACAGTGAATGTCAGGTGACTGTTAACTAACCTGACAACCCTGAGGACTAACAGTCTTGAGTGCCAAACTCCACAGGGATGGTTGATGGTCCCCAAGTGCATTAGATCCCACTTGAATCCATCTCAATGGAGGGCAGCAGCTTCATCAATACTGGCCTGTGGCTGATGAGGACTTTATGTGCCAAAAGGGCTCAGGACCAGAAAGTGACTCACGGAAATGTATCCATGGTATGCATACCTGTCAAGTTTTGGATTTGAAAATAAGGGAAATTTTGGCCACACCCCTCTGTGGGTGCGGCCAAATCTGTGGGTGTGGCCAAATATAGCCATGTGACTTGCTGGGCTCTAGTCATGCCTGCCACATGGCCATGAAAATGTCTGCAAACACAGACAGATTTTCCATAAGTGATCATAAACATTTTTCTCATTTGGTGCAATAACTAGTGTTTCCTCTTTTAAATGACAATATCTAAAACTTAGAAACAGAAATGGTTTCATTCAACATTCTCTAGCTTAATTAACTAATGTATTTTTTGTCTGTAAATGGAGATGAGCACTGCACCCTAGAGTTGGATACGACAGGCAGATTTTACTTTCTTGTTGTTGTTCAGTCGCACAGTCGGTTCCGACCCTTTGCGACCCTATGGACCATTGCTCTCCAGGCGCCTCTGTCCTCCACCATCCCCCTCAGCCCTCCCAGCTCTGTGCCCATTGTGTCTACAATGCCATCTAGCCATCTCATCCTTGGCCTCCCCCTTCTTCTTTTGCCTTCCACCTTTCCCAACATCAATGCCTTCTCAAGTGAATCCTCCCTTCTCATTTGATGTCCAAAGTATTTTAGCTTCATCTTTACTATTTGGCCTTCCAGTGAGCAATCCGGGTTAATTTCTTCTAGGATTGACCTATTTGTTCTCCTCGCTGTCCAGGGCACTCTCAAAACCCTCCTCCAACACCACATTTCAAAGGCATCTATTCTTCTGCGTTCAGCCTTCCTAATTGTCCAGCTCTCACATCCATACATTACTACTGGGAAAACCATTGCTTTGACTATTCTAATTTTTGTTTTCAGTGTGATGTCTCTGCTTTTCACTATGTTCCCCAGGTTTCTCATTGCTTGTCTCCCAAGAATCAGTCGCCTTTTTATTTCATGGCTACAATCCCCATCTGCAGTGATCTTTGATCCTAAGAAAGTAAAATCTGTCACTGCTTCTACTTCTTCCCCGTCTATTTTCCAGGAACTGATGGGGCCTGTTGCCATTATCTTGGTTTTCTTGATATTGAGTCTCAGGCCAGCTTTTGCACTCTCCTCCTTCAGCCCAATCAAGAGATTCTTTAGGTCTTCCTCACTTTCTGCCATTAGGGTGGTATCGTCTGCATATCTCAGATTATTGATGTTTCTCCCAGCGATTTTAATCCCATATTGTGATTCCTCCATCCCTGCACTGCGCATTATGTGCTCTGTGTATAGGTTGAATAAGCATGGTGACAAAATGCAGCCTTGTCTTACTCCTTTTCCTATTCCAAACCATTCTGTCATTCCGTGTTCTGTACTAACTGTTGCCTCTTGTTTCATGTACAGATTTCTCAGAAGGCATATGAGGTGCTCTGGAATTCCCATCTCTTTAATTACTTGCCACATCTTGTTGTGGTCCACACAGTCAAATGCCTTAGTGTAGTCAATAAAACAAAAGTAAACTTGTTTCTGGTATTCCTTTGTTTTCTCCATGATCCAGCGTATGTTGGCAATGTGGTCTCTAGTCCCCCTGCCTCTTCTGAAACCAGCCTGCACCTCTGGTAATTCTCTCTCCACATGTTGCTGAAGTCTATCCTGTATTATCTTGAGCATCACCTTGCTGGCATGTGGGATGAGCGCGATTGTTCGATAATTTGAACATTCTTTGGCATTGCCCTTTTTTGGGATTGGGACGTATACTGATCTTTTCCAGTCCTGTGGCCACTGTTTTGTTTTCCAAATCTGCTGGCATATTGAATGCAGTAATTTGACGCCGTCATCTTTTAGCGCTTTGAAGAATTCAACTGGGATACCATCATCTCCACTAGCTTTGTTGTTTGCAGTGCTCTTTAGGGCCTTTATGACTTCGCTCTCCAGGATGTCTGGCTCAAGTTCAATTTCTTCATCATTGTGATTGTCAGGAGTGTTGAGGTCCTTTTTGTAAAGTTCCTCTGTGTACTCTCTCCATCTTTTCTTAATTTCTTCTGCATCAGCTAGCTCCTTTCCGTCTTTGTCCCTTATCATGGTCATTTTTGCTTTAAATGTTCCCTTGATTTCGCCGATTTTTTTGAAGAGATCTCTGGTTCTGCCTCTTTTGTTGTTTTCCTCCATTTCTCTGCACTGTTCTTTTAGGTAGTTTTCCTTATCTCTCCTTGCTTTTCTTTGAAATTCTGTGTTCAAATGATTGTAGTTTTTCCTTTCTCCTTTGACTTTGGCGTTCCTTCTTTCCTCTGCTATTTTAAGAGCCTCATCAGACAACCACTTTGCTTTCTTACTCTTCTTTTCTTTTGGTATGATTTTCTTTGCTGCTTCCTGCATGATGTCCTTCATCTCCGTCCATAATTCTTCTGGTACTCTGTCTACCGAGTCTAAGCCATTGAATCTGTTCATCACCTCCACCGCGTATTCTTTAGGGATGCTAAACTGCAAATGCAGCCATGAAATAAAAAGGCGACTGATGCTTGGGAAACAAGCTATGAGAAACCTGGGCAACATAGTTAAAGGTAGAGGCATCACCTTGCAAACAAAAAATTGCATAGTCAAAGCAATGGTATTCCCGGTGGTAATGTATGGGTGTGAGAGCTAGACCATTAGGAAAGCTGAGCGCAGAAAAATAGATGCCTTTGAAATGTGGTGTTAGAAATAGGTCGATCCTAGAAGAAATCAACCACGACTGCTCATTAAAGGTCAAATAGTAAAGATGACGCTAAAGTACTTTGGACATCAAATGAGAAGAGAGGATTCACTTGAGAAAGCCTTGATGCTGGGAAAGGTGGAGGAGAAAAGAAGGGGGTGGCCAAAAATAAGACGGCTAAATGGTAATATAGATCCAATGGGCACAAAGCTGTGTGGGCCAAAGAACACTTTCCCCATCTTCTTGGGGGACTTTTGTTTTGTTTTCTTTCTTGTTTACTCAGTGGCTTAAGTGACTAAGATGCTGACTGGGAGGCAGAAGGTCAGCAGTTTGATTCCCGAGTACTGCAGGATGGAATGAGCTCCTGTCTTTGTCACAGCTCCTGCCATCCTAGCAGTTCGAAAGCAAGAAATTGCAAGTAGATAAATAGGGACCACTTTGGTGGGAAGGTAACAACATTCTGTGCACTCTGGTGTCTAGTCATGCCTGCCACATGACCACGGAAATGTCTGCAGACGCAGACAACGCTGGCTCTTCGGCTTTGAAACAGAGATGAGCACTGAACCCTAGAGTTTGGTACAACTGGCTTTCGAGCAAGGGAACCCCCCCTCTCTCTCATATAGTGATCAGGCACCCCCCCCAATTAGGGTGGAGGAGCAAGGGATTAATTCCCCCCCTCTCTCTCATATAGTGATCAAGCAACCCCCCTCCCAAGTTAACTCTAGAACTCTAGAAACAAAATCCTCCAGCCAGGAGGCAGGGCAGAAGCAGCTCAATAAAGCATGAGGTTGCCCCTGCATATATGAAATATATCGCGCACCTAGAGTAGACTCCTGCTCCCAGCAGCCAAAACAAAGCCTCCAGGACCATGTGGCTGGCAGGAAAGGGAAGAGAAAGGGAAAACTACAGAACGCCCTTCTCCCTCTCTCCTTCCACAAGCAAAAAGCCTGCCACACAGTGACCTCTGGTGGCAAGGAAAAATACTGCAGCTTCACCTGTTAGGGCTTTGGTCAGGATACTTTTTAAAAAAAAATAAGGGAAAATATGGGGAAATTAATAAAACGGGAGGGGGGAGGAGGGGTAAAAATAAAGGTTTTTCCCAGGAAAAACAGGATAGTTGACAGGTATGGGTATGGATGTCATGCAGCGATGTTGAAGGCAGATGAAAGGCCACTGGATTATATTTTCAGGACAGTCTTCATGGCCGATCGCCATGATGATCACTAATATTCAGATTCTGATAGGCAGAAGAAGAAGAACAATAGCACAACAGCTTTGAGAAATGGCAACTTACAGCACCATTTCCTTGTGTAGTTTTTGTAAGTCTTCTTCTTCTACTGTGTCTAGATCAGAAGTGAAATTGCCAAAATGAAGCCACCTTTTGATGACTTCATTCTGCAGTTCCTTTCACCTGTCCAAGTGTGACAAAGATTAGCTGGAACAAGGTGGTAGTTGCCTGGGGTATGCCCAATTGTAATTCAAAAATACAACAATCTTTCAGGAGGCTCTTTCTGTGTACCCTGTTATTGTGAGTGGGGCCCATTGAATACAGGGGACTTACTTTCATGTCAGCATTTACTGGATTGTGGTGTAAGGCTGGCAGTGCCGGAAATAGGCTTTCACTAATTTAATTGATACAAGAGTTTGATACAAAGGTTAACTTAAACCGATAATGTTACATTTGAATGAAAGCTTATTACTAATGTATTTCTTCCTATTTTCCTTTTTTTGTGGACCAGACCTCTGCTTGAGTTAAAAAAGTAACTACATAAGTAAATAATTGGGATTCTTGAAACATTGAAGCCTATCTGAGATGATCTGGCTTCAGTTGTCTTAGTGATTTTGGTTTATTGAATGGTGGTCTCTTGATTTTCCATAAGTGATCATAAACATTTTTCTCATTTGGTGCAATAACTAGTGTTTCCTCTTTTAAATGACAATATCTAAAACTTAGAAACAGAAATGGTTTCATTCAACATTCTCTAGCTTAATTAACTAATGTATTTTTTAATCATGAAAATCTGTCTCAGTGAACCTCTAGATTTGTTTGAAGCAGTCTTGATTCCTAAGTAGAATGCCTCTTTATGATTTATAGATCATAAGGCATACATTGTATCTTATCTTCATGATAAATGTAGCTCACCTGAAATGGTATCTTTGGACAAGCTTTGAATTTTTGTTGCTAACCTGGCATTGCTATAGTAGTGGAATTGACAAAGATGTGTAAGTATATTATATAACAATGATTATATGGGCAAAATAACATTCTAAGATATCTTTGGATTCTGTTCCAATAAAACCCTGGCACTGACCCCAGTACTGTCTTCAAAATTTGACTTGGCAATTTAGGGTGTAGGACAGCCATGCATTCTATGTTTGGGATGGGTTGATGACACTGTGACCCTTAGGATGCTTCATCAGAAGCTCCAGCAGCATGCACAGTGGAAGTGATTGTGAGAGATATAGCCCTAATGATCCAGAGGGTTAGATACCCTCCCCATCCCAGCATGCACAAATGAATAGATTAATTCACAACAAGAAAATGTTCTCTGTAGCTCTTGTTGGTGTATAGATTCCCCAAGCATACACTTTCAGCTTGAATTATAAAATTGGCATGTCAGTGACTTCTTATGCATTTTCAGTATTCCTTATGGCATATAAAGCTGTTCTAAAGCAAAATCTGATCAATAAGTCATCAGATTCACTGGGGGGAGGGGGAGAAAAAAAGGGAAATAATTGTAAAAATGCCATTGATGTAGCAACATATTATTTTCAGTATTTAAACCAAGTCTGGTAATTTTAGGATTTAGTCCTTTTCCTACCCACCCCTGTGATATTCTCACTGATTATTCAAGTGTAAATTTTGTCCCACTTTTGAGCAAAAGTGCTGTTGAGATAATGCATGCTTACTAAGGATGAGTATAAAGGAGAGAGACTTTCTGTGGAATAAAGTTATGGTCTTTTTACTACTCAGCAATAAGCAGAGTTCTTTTATTTATTTATTTATTTATTTATTTATTTATTTATTTATTTATTTGTGGCATTTATACCCCACCTTTTTTTATTTCAGGTTTATTTATATACCTCTTTTTCAACCCAATGGGTGACTCTAAGCAGTTTCCAAAACAAAATACATAATACAGTACAAAATAACCCCACCCCCACCCCAAAAAAGCATAGTATTACAATAACATAGCAGGTGCTGGACAGGGAGTGGTGTGGTGCCTATTTGGGGGGTTGGGGTTGCAGCCTCTGCAGGTTAGAAAAGTGGCCCAAATAAAATTCTATAGTACTCTCTACTCCCAAGAAAGAACTACAGCTAATTTCAGTTCTCTCTAATAGAGATTAGTACAATAGTTACATTCACATTTTACATTTTAAACCTCTCTTTAAAATGCAAGACATGAAAGACATAGAAGAATCCTCAGTGTTAGACATTCATTTTTTTGTAATACTTCATACATTTTTCTTTTATTGCAATGTCTGTGAATAAAGCTTGTTCAGTGATATTAAAATGCACTTCAACATAATATAATACTTATTTCCAATGATAGACTAGTTAACCATTTCTTCTTCCTTCTTTAGAGTATCAGAAGGCAAGAGAGAGTAAAGATCATATTTATTTGTGAGGCAGGACATGACTCCACTATCATAAACTCATTAAATGCTTAATATGAGGATGATGCATGCTTGCTTGCTTACAAGTGTGGCTGTGTATATGTAAACTAGCAAATCAACTTTGTTTAAGGTATCTATGTTTTCTAGACTCTCAGGAGGATATCAGTCATGACTTCCTTACATCTGTGATGGTAGTCTGTAAGCGATGCTCAGAGCAGTAAGAGAAAATGGTTCTAAGACAACCTTAGCCACTTAAAGCTAGTAGAGCGATAAGCCAGAACATTTTCCCTCAAAGCACTGTAGCACGGCTATCCTACAAAAAGGAGCTTGGAAACTGAACATGAAAATACACTTTTAAAGAGATTTAATATCATGTCATGTTATGGTAGCAACTGGCTATCCAGATTGTTGCAGCATAAACTTTCTGAAGAGCAAAATAACCCAAAGTTCCTTTTTAGGAACAAATGATATATATTTTTATTTAATATAGAGGAAATCTATTCATATAAAGTGGGGCTCTTGGCTTCCCTTTCCATGAATGGAAATAAGACATCCTTTGTGCCCAAGAAATGTGCAGAAGAACTGAACATCATTCATCAATGGTTTCTGGGAAAGGGTCTAGCTGCTGAAAGGCCCCACAAACAACACAGAAAAGCAATTTTTCTAAGATAATTTTTTTAGTTTACTCAGTGGACAATACCGAAGATGAGTAAAGGTAAGATAAAAGTTGCCCTTGCTCAAAAGCCTGCTGTATCTGACTCTTGGGTTTGATTCTCATCTCCATTTACAGCCAAAATGCCAGCATTGTCTGCATCTGCAGATATTTCCATGATCATGTGGAAGGCATGACTAGATTTTGGAGCACATTGAACACTGTTACCTTCTCACCCAAGTGGTACCTATTTATCTACTTGCAATTTCTTGATTTCAAACTGTTAGGGTTGTCAGGAGCTGGGACAGAGATGGGAGCTCACTCCATCGTGCAAAACTCAGGTCTCAAACTGCTGACCTGCCAACCTTTCAGTCATCATGTTCTGCATCTTAACCACTAAGCCACAACAGATGACAACATATAAAATCCTTACAATCAAACTGCATGTATACTGGTTTATAAACCACCTAACATACCAGTCTGCTTAAGAAGCCATTTAATATGGGAAACCCAAACACCCATTTTCTACTTTTCTACAGCCATAAAAGCATTTGGAGCTATGAACACGATGTTGAAAATGTCAAGGCTCTTATAAAATGGTAGAATCCCATTCAATGTGCCTTACATATGATCTTAAAATACCTTGTTAATTCATCTGTGGCAAGTGGCAAAGAGGCTACAATCCAAATCTATTTTTTGTCAGTGGACCTATAGCTAAACAGTGAACTAAGAGTGTACAATGCAATCCTAGGCATTTAACATGGAAAAACCAAACACTCAGCACAAATCTATTCTGTGTCAGTTCTACTCAGCCAGTTGACTTCAATCTGTTCCATTTTGTAGGAGGTGTAATTTCAAAAAAGCCAACTGGGAAAAGTTTACAACAAGTTTTCAGCCAAACTTCAGATTTCATTTTCATTTCATTTATTATATTTGTTTGCCAACCAATCTATTGTGAGACTCAAAGCGGCTTACATACATCACAAAAACCTTCAATTATATAACAAAAATTATAACAGCATAAAAAAAACAATAGCAAGCAATACAGTCAATGGAGACAATAGCATACAATATGATCAAAAATGCAGAATAGAAAGATTTTCCCTCAACTCAGCATTCAATCAATTTGTAACTTACATTTTGGAATCTCATGTGTCCATCTCAAGAGGGTGCCAGACAAACTGCATTCCATATCTCACTCCAGAAATACATGCTTGATATTTAGCTTATATTTCACATTAAAAGAAAATTATTTTAATGAACATACAATAAAAGCAGGGAGGAATTAGATATTGACTCTTGCAGAAACAGAAAAATTCCTTGGATGGACATTACCTGTATAACAGAGTTAGACATGGCAGGAAGCTTGGAATCTACTGAACAACAATTTTAAAAAGGACACTGTATGCAAATATAATCCTAAATCAAATAGCACACAAACTTCTCCTGGCAGGGAAGATTAACCCACACATAACAAAAATAACACATCAGAGGAATATTCAAGTGAATCCAATGAACTTTCTCCTGCTCTCATAGCAAAAATAAAGGAAGCCATTAGAAGATGTTGTAATGGCAAAGTGGCAGGTCTCAATGATATCCATACTGAGCAAATTAAACATTTGGGGCCAAATCCAAAGGAATGGCTCCTTCAAGTCTTTAATAATTGTTGGAGAAGCAAACAAATCCCAAGAAGAAGAAAAGATGAAAGTAATCTTTCTGTTAAATGTAATGAAAGGTATGAGGCAGAAATTAACACAGAATAAATTATTGTTACTGAATGAGTGGATTTTAAAAGGTATCACATACCAAAAGAGAGAGGAGATATATAAACGTTGGGTATGAGCTGGTTCCAGAAAATTCAGGTAGAAAAATGGGATAGGAAAATAAGAAATAAAGGACAGATAGAAAGAAAGGCAAAAAGTTTGAAGAGCTGATATGCAGTTTAAGAAAGGGGATTACAGCAAAGAAAGGTGTGGTTGGTAAAATATATAGAATTTTGAACAACAAAGAAGAGCCTCAAAAGACATTAAGGAGCTAGATATAACAATAGGAGAAAAGGTTTGGAAAAGAAAATGGAAGCAACGAATAATGAAGCCGTTATCAATTAGAGAAAAAGAACATAATTTTGGAGGTGGTATCTAACCCCGGTAAGACTGCAACAAATAAGCAAGGCAGGTACAAATAAGTGTTGGAGGTGTAATAATGAGTTGGGTACCTATATACACATGTGGTGGAAATGTGAATATACACAGAAATGTTGGAAGATTGTAGAACAGGAGTTAAGTAAAATCTTTGAAAAAGTCATAGTGTTAAACCCAAAAATAGCTCTACTGGGAGAATTTGAAGATCTAAAAGTAGAGAATAACAAGAAGGAATTATTGGCCATGCTGTTCTAGGTAACAAGGCAGATAAGAACCATGGAATGGAAAAATAAATTGGATATAAGTAAAGAAAGATGGTATAAACAAGTTTGGTGGCTTGCTTTAAATGATAAATTAACATCAGAAATAAAAATGAAAAGGGGTGAAACAACAAGAATGCAAGCGCGGCGCCAAAATGGCCGCCGCGCTCTTTGCGGGAGCCCCCCCACAGGACGAAGGCATCCGGGTAGTTAGGGGCGTGGCCAGCTCCCTTATAAAAGGGGTGGCCACGAGGCAGCCGAGCTGCCATTTTGCGAAGCGACGGAGCGGAGAAGTTTTTCCTCTTACTCCATCGCTTTTTTACCTTGAGCGGGAAGCCTTTTGGCTGCTTACTTTCCTCTTTTCGGCTTCCCTTAGGTCCGACTGAGATGCCTTCGAAGAAGAAGGCGCCCGCGAGCGCGGCTCGGGCGGTTCGGAGGCGCAATCTGGGTTGGAGGACCGCGGCTGCGCCTTCCCACCAGCCGCCTTTGCCGGCTCCCACCGGGACTGGTGGGATGGGGTTTTTACCCCCTGGCCGGAGGCTGGGGATCCGAGCAGGGGTCCAGTATGGGCTGCGGCCCGCAGCCCGCAAGCGGCGGACGCCGCTCCTGGTGCTCATTCCACTGGGCCTTCCTCCATCAGGGCCCAGCTCACTCCGGGGCCTTCCAGCCTTGGGGGGTGGTGCGGTCCCCTCCCTTGGCAGGTGCCCACGCCGGCCCTGCCGGGCCTGGGTGTGGGGTCATGGCCATATTCGGGACCTGGGGTGCAAGGGCCTGTACCCACGCCCGTAACGGGTGGGCTGGCTTGCCCGTGGCCCCAGGCCAGTGTGGAGGCCTTGCTGGCCCGCGTGGCGGCACTCGAGGCTTCCCTTGCTCGGGCCAGCCACGCTGGGGCTCCTTTTGGGGTGCACTTGGACGCGTCGTCTGCTGGGCAGCGGCAGGCGACGGGACGGGTCGAGCAGCTTGAGGCGCGTGGCGCGACTTCGGCCACTGCCTCGCAGCTCCCCGACCAACAGGCCAGCGCGGGTCAAGCCCCGGCGGCGAGCTCTACGGCGGTCGTGAGCTCCGATGCCCCCAGTGGGCCGGAACCCCCGGTGGGGGCGGCCCGCGGGGGTGCAGCATGTGAGTATGCGGTACAAACTAGTGCACCTACACATGTGGCTACGTTGGGGGGGGGGCTTTCCAATGGCCTTGGCCTCGCATGGGTGGTGCGGCGGTACAGCCGCTGACGCACCAACAGGCGACGTCAACCACCACCCAGGGCCCCGGGGTGGGGAGCATTTCTTACCCTGTGGGGAATGTTTTAGGGGTGGCTGGGCTAGTCCAAGCCCCTTTCCAGATGCCCGCAGTTTCTGCTGTGCCTGTCTCGGCCTTGCCGACAGCGGGCTATTCCTTGCCACTGGGTGACCATTTGGCACAGGCCACCAGGGAGAAAATATGGCGAGGGGAGTATGTTGATATCTTCTCACTCCTAAACAGGGAGCCCACCAAGGAAGAGAGGGAGGGGCAGGATGAGAAGGATAAGGAACAGGCACGTCGTCGCAAGCCACCACGGACGTGGGCCAACTGGCTGCCGGCTTACCTCATCTACATGGCGGTGTACCTGAGGGCCCGGCCGGATCTGGCAATTCCGATGGTCCAGTATTTGGACAATATCTATCGGGCGATGGTTGATTTTCCCGGCCCGTCGAGGTTGGCTTATGACGAGGAATTCCGTATGCGAATTCCCCTGCACCCTGAGATGAGGTGGGATGAGCCATGCCAGAGGCTTTGGCTTCTGTACATGACGCCCACGCGCCCCGCTCCAGGGGAAAGATACCATTGTGGACATGCGGTCCAGCGAGTGGCTCCAGCACAGGTTCCCCGCCAAGTGGCGGGGCAGGGGGTTCCAGCCCGCCTGCTGTGCTGGACTTTCTCGTCTAATGGGTCATGCAATAAGAAGAATTGCAAGTACAGACATGAGTTTCCCACCTGTGCGGGCCCCCATGCAGCCTCTGCCTGTCCCAGGCCTGGAGGGACGCGGGGCAGAGGGAGGGGCGGACAGTGGGCTGGCAAGACTGCCGCAGATGGAGCTGGTTCACCTAAAGGCTCCCTCCACAATTAATGTGGACATGCTGGAGCGTTGGCTCGCATTGTACCCGAAGGGGGAGGATGCAGATTATCTCCTTCAGGGCTTTAGACAGGGGTTCCGTATTCCTTTCATGGGTGATAGGTCCCCTCAGGATGCCCCCAAACTTTTGTCCCTTAGGGGGAGGGAGGAGGTGGCCGCCGCCAGCATTAATAAGGAGGTCAATGCGGGCAGGGTCGCTGGCCCTTTCCCTGCACCCCAGTTCACTAACCTCAAGGTATCGCCCCTGGGCTTGGTTCCCAAGAAGTCACCAGGCGAGTTTCGCCTTATCCATCACTTGTCCTACCCAGCCGGCCGATCGGTCAACGATGCTATCCCTGACGACCTTTGCTCAGTCAGGTATACATCTTTTGACCACGCGCTGCGCATGGTGCGCTCATGTGGCCCGGGTGCGCTGCTAGCTAAGTGCGACATTAAGTCGGCTTTTCGCCTCTTGCCAGTGCACCCGGGCGACTTTGAATTGCTGGGTTTCAAATTTAGGGGCGAATATTATTTTGATAAGGCCATGCCTTTTGGCTGTTCCATATCATGCTCGGCTTTCGAGCGTTTCAGTACCTTCCTAGAGTGGACTTTCGTCCGCAGGTCAGGGTCCCGGTCTGTAGCCCATTACCTGGATGACTTTTTATTCGGGGGTGAACGGGGCTGGGACACGTGTACACGTCTCCTCACCACATTTCAGACGCTAATGGAGGAACTCGGTGTCCCTTTAGCGCCCGAAAAGACCGAGGGCCCATCTACACAGCTAGTCTTCCTGGGGGTGGAGATTGACACGATAGCGCAGGCGTCTAGGTTACCGCGGGATAAGGTGTCAAGGATAGTGGCCCTTATATCGGACTTGTTGGCCAGGTGCAAGGCATCACTGAGGGAACTGCAGGTGCTGCATGGTCACCTTAATTTCGCCTGCAGAGTGGTCGCACCGGGCAGGGCTTTTGCCCGGCGCTTGTGCGACGCTATGGCAGGATTATCCAGGCCTCACCATAGTGTTAGGCTTACCCGGGGTATCAGGGCAGACATGCTTGTCTGGTTACAGTTCCTGAGGGACTTCAATGGGGTCTCATTTTGGAGGCATGACCTCCTGGCTTCCCCTCAATTTCAGATTCAGTCTGATGCCTCGGGATCCCTGGGTTATGGGATGTACTTCAATGGGAAGTGGGCCTATGGTGGGTGGCCACCGGCCTGGGCAGGCACGGGTCGCCTGCGTGATCCTACGTATCTGGAATTTTTCCCTATCCTGGGTGCTTTGATGCTATGGGGCCAGGAGTGGTCCAACTCGGTCGTGCATTTCTGGTGTGACAATGCGGCCGTGGTCCACATTGTAAATGCACAGACTTCTAAATCGCCCAGGGTTATGGATCTAGTGCGCCAATTTGTGTTGCGCAGCCTGCGCCTCAACGTACTGTTCAGGGCCAGGCATGTCCCAGGGGTTAATAATGATATTGCTGACGCTTTGTCCCGCCTACAGATCTCCCGGTTCCGTGCCTTGGCCCCGGATGCGGAGGAATTTCCCTCGCCACTCCCGGAGGAGATATGGACCATTGGCAAGGAGAGGTGAACTGGGCGATTGGCCTGTCACTAGCCCCACGCACCCGTAAGGTGTATCACCACGCAATTAATTCTTTCAGGGCATTCTGTACTCAATTTCAATTGCCAGGAACCTGGCCGATCCCAGTAACCCATGTTCTGCGGTTCATGGTTTACCTGCATTCTCAGGGCCTTGCACCTCGCACCATGGCATCTAAGCTTTCAGCGTTGGCTTTTATGGCCAAGGTGGGGGGTCATGTGGACAGCACCTCTGACTTCCATGTGAGACATGTTTTGGAGGGGTGGGTGCGTGAGCGCGGGCGTTGCCCGGACGACCGCCACCCGATTTCCCCAGGGGTCCTTACCCAGTTGGCCCGGGGCTGGCCTTGCTTCTGTTTTGATGCATATGAGGCAGCCCTGTTCCATGCAGCCACAACGGTGGCATTTTTTGGAGCGCTCCGCATCAGCGAGCTTGTGATGCTGTCTAAGGCGGATGCAAGTCGTAGGGCACTGGAACTCGAGGATGTCTGTGTAGCCAAAGACTGGGCTCAGTTGAGGATACGTTCCTCTAAGACCGATCAGCATGGCGTCGGCAGTGGTGTGCGACTGCTACGGTGTTCTTTGGCAGACATCTGTCCGGTTGGTGCCCTACATGAATTCCTGGCACTGCGTGGCACGCACCATGGCCCGTTTTTCTGTCACCAAGATGGGTCTCCCCTTACTAAATTTCAATTTTGGAAGGTGACGGGCAAAGCGCTGGCCAGTGTGGGCCTCCCAGGCGCCCGCTATGGCACTCATTCATTCCGTATAGGGGCGGCCTTGACCGCTGCGGCTTTTGGGTACTCAGGGGCTGACATACGTAGCATGGGACGGTGGGGATCGCAATGTTTTCAATTTTATGTGCGCCCACTCCCCCCGTGAGTACCAACCCGGTCACCTTACCTACTTTCCCTCATTTTCCTTTACAGACCCGGGGTGTCGTATTACACCGGTGACAGTATGGCTGGTGGGCCATAGCTACGTGCACAGGGCAGCGCGTTATGCTGCGGCGACAGAGTGGGGACCCCAACTGGGACTGGGTGCATACGCAAGTCTCACATGGCATGGTAAGCCTGGGATGTTATGGCGGGAGCTGCTGCCTTTCCTTTTTTCAGGCCTGAATGCTGACCCGCCTGACATTCTGATCATACACCTGGGGGGCAATGATTTGGGCCAGGTCACCGGCTTGTCGCTGAAGCATGCGATTTGCGAGGACCTCGCCTACCTGCATTACGTCTGGCCCGCCACAACCCTTGTTTGGTCGGACATGGTCTCGCACCATTCCTACAGAGGGGGCGTTGACCTCCTGGCCCTTGACCGCGCTAGACGCATGGTGAATAGGGCAGTGGCGCGTTTCCTTGTCGACAGGGCTTGGGGGAGGGTCAGTCGTCACCCCGCTATTAGCCTCCAAAGTTATGACTTGTATGCAGGGGATGGGGTCCATCTGTCGCGAGGAGGTATGGACCTCCTGTTGGGTGATTGGCGAGCAGGCCTGTTGACCGAGCTGACGGTCTGGGGGGGGGCATCGAGCCTTCTTTGAAGCCCCTCCGTGTGGCGGGTAGCACTGGTAAGGTAAACATTATGACCCACAGGTATCCGGCAAGTTCGCAATTGACTGGACAACACTAGACAGGCATAAGTTGGTTAAACGTTGTCCGGTCAACGACGAATTAGGCGACGGGGTGATGGCTATAGCTAGACAGCATGCATCACCCCGTGATTTTACGGATACGCGTCAGAGGGTGGGGTCATTAGTTAGATATTGACTACGGTCAACAATTTGTTTGTTGTCAACAAACAAATTGATACAAATGGATACATTGTAGCAATTGCCGTTGGCAATTTTGGGTGGTACCTTACCAGTGTTACTTCGGCCTGCTTGCCTTACGAATTATGATTGGTCAATTACCAATAGAAATTTATAATTCGGACTAGGGCATGAATCAATAAATGTGGCCCAATGCCGTTATCCACTTTCATTGGTGTCTGAGTCCTTTATTGGGGGGTGCGCCTGCAAACACATTCTGGGAAATTTGGATACCTTTCATAATACATGGTTTGACACGTAAGGATGGAATAAAACCTACACAGGAAGAATGTAAATTTTGGGTAATTACATGAGCATTATTTTTGTTTTCCAAATGTTTGCATGACACTTCTTTGAATTTGTAAAGCACCAGAGTGAGGGGTGGAGAGGATGAAGGGTTGTATCTGTCTTATGTATATGTGTTGTTTAATTCATGTATTTTTTATTAAATTAAAAAAGAAAGTAAACTTTGGAAGATTAAAGTAATTGCCATACTGAAACTGATCAAAGAACCATCAGATCCCAAAGGCTACAGGCCATTCTCCCTACTATGCCACATATACAAAGTATTTGAATGAACAGTATTAAGTCATCTGTCCCCTATAATACATGCAGTAAACCCATTTGTGTGGATTCACAGAGACTTTGGCTTCTGGCAATTAAAGTCCAAAAACAGATGGAGTGCCATGGTTTGCCATCATGGGGATAGTGCCTCAATAGCCCTATTCAGACATTCTCCTCTCAGTGAAATCTACACAAGTGGGAAATAGGGACAAGCCTGCTCAATCTGTTACCTCTTTTGCCATTTCTCATTGCCTTCTATGAGATACACATAAAGATCCTCCTCGAAGACTGTGATTTAAAAAACACCATCAGGCCTACCCCCGTCAACAGCAACCTTGTTGTGCTGGCTAATCCTTCTCACACTAAGTCAGGCAAAAGGAACTACAGGATGAAATCACCCAAAGGCAGCTTTGTTTTGCCAGTTTTAGTCTGACCCAGAAACAAAAGATGGAAAGTTAGCATCTGGTCATGAATAGAAATCTAGACTGCACAGGAAGGACGTGTGTGATTTTTCCCTGCTCCCCTCCTTACGTGAGACAGCTCACAAATATAAGGAAAGTTCCCAACTATGGCTGTTATACAACATATATCAATTATGTGAAAATATAAATCATTTTCACTCTGCTTATCAGAACAGTTGACAAATACCAGTAATTTATCTCTCATTTTCAGAAGGAAACAACATTGGGAGTAAGGGATTACACTGGCTCAAGATCTTAGCTATAACAAATCTCTTGAGGATTAAAAAAAAAAGGGGGGGAGAAACAATCTATAAAGGAAAGTAGTTGGAGTTTCAGCTAAACCAGTGGAGTAGCCCTCATTCTTTTCTCTCCCTTTGTTACAACCTGATGGAAAATTATGTGTAAAGCTATGCAATTGCCAGGTGTTAATATTTTTATTTGAAAATTATTCTTTACCATCAAAATGTGGTCAGTGTGTGTGTGTGTGTGTGTGTGTGTGTGTGTGTGTGAGAGAGAGAGAGAGAGAGAGAGAGAGAGAGAGAAACCCTCTACTTCACTCCAGCTCAAGGAATGTGACTGTCTTTCTTACCTTGGGTTCCAGAGTTGGAGTTCTTTCATGACAGTTGCTACAGCTGAATATTTATTAATCCATGCATTATTAATTGAAACAAGAATAATTTTATGGTTTTTTTTTAAAAAAGCAGCCGTGCCAAAACTATGATCTGTTCCTTATTTTTAAAGTGACAAATGTCTTATGTTAATAAGCCACATAAGCACAGACACCATGATACAAAGTGACCAGCAAGAAAAAAAGAACACAGAAAGAGAAAGGGAACAACTAGTCAAGGACAATTTTACTTAGATAAATGAGCTGGCATTATCCACAGCCAGGAAAACAAATGAGCAGAAAGAGGAGAAAACAGATGAGCAAAAGAACCAAAAAGCTCCAAAGGCAGATCCAAGTCTGTGATAAAGGAGCCAATAGTATATTTTAAAAGCAAAACAGTTAAGAGATTGTTATATACATTAATGGTGTCAGGAGAGGAAGAAGCTGATATGTTGATAGAAAACAGGTTTCCATCAGCTCAGCAACAGATGGTCTTTTTCCAAACCATGTATGTGCCCACAAAATGTAAAATCTGACCTACAGACATATTCACATGAAACACAGAAATACAGTGTTTGTTTGGTTGTGTTATTTCTGTGCAATTACACATAACTGTACAACCAGAATCTGAATGCATTTTGCTTTTACTGAACACATTTCTGATACTGAAGGCACATAATGTACTTTCAGCCTGCTGTAAAATAGGTTAGTATTCTGCTCTTCACACTGCAGATGTGCTGAGCGACTGAGGAATTAGATTGTCTAAAAGAGAGGTGGAGAAGCTGTGACCCTCAATATGGAGTTAAGCTCTCAATTCTCCTCTTCACCATATTGGCTGGGGGAAAGGAATTGAGAGCCACAGATTGTTCAGTCATGGCCAAAGGCCACCTAATGTTCTTTTGGTGTAGGTGAGACTGTAACAGACTGGTTAGATGAATTTTTCCAGTTCATAGTATATACTTGAGTAAAAATTAAAATTAAAAAATCCTATCCCTACTTTAGATCTCAGCTTGACTAAGAGTGGGGAAATTATAGATATACAAATCTGACTGTTTTTGATACAATTCTCAGTTTCTCAATGCCACTTTCTTTATGCCCTGTTTCTGTTATGTGTTGTAAGGTCTCCTTCCTGCTGTAACCCCACTTTCAGAAACATGCACCCCTAATTTTTATCTCTATATTTCTTTTCAATCGTTCCTTTATTCTTTCAATAAAATTATTTCTTTCACCGTATTTTTATTTGCCATCCACATTTAGGCTTTCATTGCACCAAGCACTACTCTGACATGCACACATTCACACACACTTGTGGGTACTTAATCACAACCCTCAAAAGGGTCTGAAAGAGCCTCAAAGGCTCTTTCAGTCCTCCTTTGAATCTGTTAATTTCCTTCAGCTAAATGGGAAGACTGACAGGCACAATGTTGTACACAACCAATGAGGGCAGACGACTGGCACAACCGTGTCCTTAAGTAACCCCTACTTTTATGAATGAAACTCTGTGTATGGTCAGTAACACCACTCAAATATCGCGAGGCTGTCAAAGTAAGGCAAACTTCTCATAGAGCTGTCAAAAGCTTCCAGCCACATTGCTGATAATATATTGTTTAACGTTGGACACCTGCACTCCTTTTCACAAAGATATTTTGTTTCCAGTCTGGACGCCTTTGATGTTTGCAGATTGATACGCAGTAGGCAGCAGTCAGGGGGCCAAACACATCTTTATTGCAGTGTAGTCAATCTGAACATGAGGACAATGGCGGAGCGATGCTATCACAGTTCGCTTAAGTTACATACACAACAATGCCTGCCTCATTTTCTCTACTGAAACGGTGGCAAATTCAAATAGCTATCATACTTTGACAGCTCTGGGGGAGAGGGGAGACGGCCCCGCCTAGAGAAACCTGTCAAATCTTAGAAAGGGTTTTTAAAAGTCAAGCCGCGGCTGGGTTCTTTTATGGCGGTTTGAGTTAAATCAGGGTTTTGAGGATTTTAAAGCAGTGCTTGCTCCATGGTATAGCAAATATAATTATTTGGTGTCTAATTAGTTAATTAATTATGCTGTTTTAATTAAAGGGTCCAAAATTTTATTAAATGATATAAATTTGATTGCTAACATGTTCTCTTTTCTCTTCTAACTCAATGCTAGGGATCATTAGGAAAGGTATAGAAAATAAGTCAGCAAGTGTCAATTTGCTTCTTTATAAATCTATGGTGAGGCCCCATCTGGAACACTGTGTACAGTTCTGGTCGCCATACCTCCAGAAGGATATTATGGAGTTGGAAAAAGTGCAGAGGAGGGCAACCAAAATGATTAGGGGACTGGAACATCTTCCTTACCATCTGAGGCTGCAACGGTTGGGCCTTTTCACTCTTGAATGACGGCGTCTAAGAGGTGACCTGATTGAAGTTTATAAAATCATGCACGGTGTGGAGAAAGTAGATAAGGAAAAACTGTTTTCCCTATCGCATAACACTAGAACTAGGGGGCACTCCATGGAACTTTTGGGTACTAGTTCTCAAACAAATAAGAGAAAGTACCTTTTCACCCAGAAGATTACTGGTCTATGGACCTCCCTGCCAGAAGAAGTGGTGACAGCTGTCAGTCTTGACAGTTTTAAGAAAGGATTAGACAAGTTCATGGAGGACAAGGGTATCAACGGCTATAATTATGGATACTTAAGGACAACCTCTGGGTTGGAGAGATAGGCAGGCTATCTCTCAATGCCATTTCCAGGGAATCCTAAGCAGGTGAAGGCATCTCCTTGGGAATACCCTGAAGGAAATGGTGAGCCACTGTGTGCGACAGAATGCTGGACTGGATGGACTGTGGCCTGTTCCCGCAAGGCTGTTCTTATGTTTCAAAGCAGGAGTCAAATTAACACCCAAAGCCTTCCAGCCTGCACAGGAAAACATCAATTATTCTCACCTAATGTTAGCCCTGGCCCCTGGCCCTGGGAGCTCAAGATAATTCATCTTAATCTACAGTTTTCCTGCCACTGATTGTTTTTACTGTTACCTGCATAACTTGTGAGGTTGGAAGGGGGCAAATCCTGAGGGCAAACAGAATTGGATCAGAGGGTGGATATTGCATGTACTTAATCTAGATAGTGCTTGGGATGAGACAGGATGAATTAATTACTGGGAGGGAACAAAGGGACTACTAGTTCCTCAAGCACAGTCCTCCATGAACTCTTACTCCTCGATGCCATTGGTCATCTTGAACTCCTAGTCATGAATTCTGAAGCCCAAATTGGTGCAAATTTACAATCCTTGCTCCTATTGGATATCACATTGAAAGCATCAAGATCTACAGTTGTTGAATTGTGAACTCTATCTTCCTTTTCATGTAAACCCCAGGGAATTTGCCCTACCCAGTTACCCATTATTCTCTGCAATTAACCTTTTTACTGTAAACAAAAAGTTGGGTGCTCGTATTGTTGAATCAATGTAAATTTTTTTGTAAGTACTAGACTAGTAGTAGAGCTAGGTTGAGTTTCCCTGGGTGAAGGGTATAAAAATCTCTTGATAGTGGGTATCAGCAGCGTGCTCTGCTCACACACATGCACAAACCCAATGTTGCAACTGTTCCCAACTCAAACGCTCCTGTAATTAATTAGAAAAGGGGGGCATCAGTTTTTGGCTAACTCAGCTATACTCTCAGAAATTTATCTCTTTTTTTGCACAACTTCCTGAAATATTGGCACTGGTACTTGTGATTTTTTAATGCACATTTTATGCACATTTATTTTTACTAAAGTATGCTGATCCATGTTCTTTAACTGTATGCACTTTTCATTATTTAATCACTTGTAGGTTTGTACACATTTTCTGCTCCAAACTGTTTCACAAGCAAAAGAACAGGTTAAGACACATTCCATCCACTTGCCTATCCTAGAGACATAAAAAATAAGCATATTATTCTTGACATGATTGGTTGTTGACTGCTATGCAAGAAAATGCAAAAAACCAAGACAAACCAAACCAGAACTATACCACTGAATTTTTTTTCCTCTAGTCTGATAGAATTTGTACATCTGTGAGGCTGATTTATATGCATTTAGGTAAATATATAAAAAGATAAAACAATCATAATAGCTGCTATATTGCATGTATTATTCAAAGTAGAAGGAATTACATCTTGCATCTCTATCAGTAATCATCCTTCCATTTTGTGCTTGCTCTGTATCTGCTTATTTTCAAAAAGGGAGAAAGATTTGTAATAACAAAATGTGATCGTATGAACAGTGACCCATTTGATGCTTCTACATTGGTCCCCCATTGGTCCTTCGAGGCTCTATGCCCAGAATACATGGCCAATGATGGTTGAATCAATTCTGCAGAGTATCACGCCAGCATAGTGTCTTCCTTGGACCAGAAAGCAAAACTGAAGGGCAGGAAGAAGAGGAAGGCCAGGGAAAAATCCACCAAGGGGGATTCCTACCTACAGGTAAATTCCTACCTACAGGTAAAAGAAGATATAATGGAAATGATGACTCTGGTTGTTAGGAGAGAGACCCTGAGGGCTGTCAGAAGAGATGATGGGGAATATAGGAAAACTCTTGAATGGAACTTGAAGATTCCATTCCTACCATTTTTACTTTTAGGTTACATCCTCCTATACTGATTGCTGAAAGAACTCATAATTGGATCTGATATTATCACATCAGAGGTAAAAGAGGGTATTTCGGGAATTGAGCCCAAAGAAGACAGAAAGGGCACTGTAGTGGTAATAGAACCTGCCCCAACACAACCGTGGCACTGGCATCACCAGAGGCACTTCAAGTGGATGTGACAGAAACTAAAGGTCTTTATGACTGGTGACCATTAAACTGTAGAACTGGAACTGATTTCCCCAGAGACAGCACTGGGTGTGGAGTATAATGATGGAGAAAAAGAGTCTGACAAGGTGGAAAGAATATGTAGAGAGTTCTGAATAAATTTTCCCTTGTTGAGTTGACATTTGCTCCTCAGTTTCCTACAAGTTAATTGGATAATGCTGGGATATTTTTTGTTATCCTTGCAGATAGGGCATATTCATTCATGCCATAATGTAGAGGGGAAAAAAGGTCTTGGTCACTTGCTGCCACACGTTAGGCAACAGTTCATATGAGTGGCTTCCAGAAACCTTGACAGCCTGTCTCAACCATAAACAAAACACGAGTGAAATCTCTTCATATTTCTATATCTCTCTGCAAAATTCATTAGATACTTATTCCTAGAGAAATGTATATCTAATTAATTTTGAACAAACCATTGCTCAGTCACATAGTTATTTGGGTGATTAGTAGATACTATCATTGAGTCTACCTTACCTCAAAGGGGCATATTGAAGGTAAAACAAAGAAAGAAGGAGAAATAGCAACACTTCTCTTAAATTCTTAGAGGAAAAATAGAATGCAACCTCTGTTGTGTTTGGAATATTGTGCCTTTAAGTAATGTAACACTCGAATGAGTGGATATAATAATCACCAGCTGTAACACTGTAACCTTCTGTATCAGGACGCGAGCTAGTGACCACTAGGGGCAATAGCGAGCGCCCAGCTCACATGGTTCCAATTCCCCAAATACCTACAGCGCAGGAAGATTCCCACCACCACCTCACCTGGACAAGAAGGGCGTGATGGGGAATGACGTCACGCAGACAGTAGCCAATGGGCTATCGAGGAGCCACATTCAAATGTATAGCCACAGTATATATTGAGCTGTTCATCCGCCATTACCACATGTTCCCCCGGACCATCATGCAATAAAGATGTGTTAAGCCAACCTTTCGGCTGTTTCTATTGTCTTGGTTCTCATACACTAAATTGGCGACAAGGATGGGATAATGGATCCCCACGGAATCAAGACAATGCAGGCCGGTTTCAACATCAACAAACCGGAAGAATGGGAGCTGTTCGAGATGGACTTCCAAAGTGCACTGATGGTGCCCGACATTTCAGACGAGGGGAAGAAGAGGGCCATTCTCATCAGGATGCTCGGGTTTCCCGCCATGAAGGTATTGGTGGACCTGGTGTCTCCGAAGAAGTGAACGAAGTGCCGGTCAAGCAGCTCCTGAAAGTGATGCGTGACCACTTCCAGCCCTCGGTTTCAATGTTTTCGGCTCGGGACGCATTCTGAAAGAGAGTCCAGGCGCCTGGTGAGTCCATGGCTGCCTTTGCAGCGGCCCTCCGTTTGGCCGACGGCCCATGCAAGTGGGAGAACCTGGAAATCGCCCTCAGGGACCGCATGCTGTGCGGCCTGTGGGACGAGGAGGTTCAGCGAAAGCTGATGAACAAGGAGCCGCCCCCGACGCTGCAAGAGGTCGTGAAGGAGGCACAGGCGGCGGAAGCCACGAGGGCCGGGGTTAAGGGGTTCAGAGCAAGGCCCCCACAACCCGACAAGGCAGCGGGCTCAGTGCAAGCGGCCAGGCGGGCACCGCACTCCTCCATGGAGAGCAGCGAGGACGAGGACATCCAGAAGGAGCGGAAGGATGGCCGGCGTTGCGATGGCTGCGGGGCGTCCCATGACCGCATCAAGTGCCTGTTCAGGAAGGCCGAGTGCCACAACTGCGGGCGCCGAGGCCACATAGCCAAGGTTTGCAGATGGCGGCGCAGAGACCAGAGAGGCTCAACAGACCGCTCACCGAAAAACCAGGAAGGCGTCCGGCCCTCGAGGAAGCAGGATGGCGTGGGCCGCATCTCCGACGACAGCGACGACGACACGGCAGTCCACAGCATGTCCTTAGGACACCCACGATATTTTGTTGAGGTACTGGTGCAAGGGGTCCCTGTTAAGATGGAGATAGACTCGGGTTCCTCATATTCCATCATTTCCCAGAGGGAGTTTTTGGGAATTTCCCCCAACGTTTTTGGGAATTTCCCCCAAGCTCAAAGCACTGAGGTCTACACTACGGGACGTGCAGGGAAATAGCATTCCGGTGTTGGGGGTTGGAAAATTCAAGGTCCAATACAAGCAACACGCCACGGAACTTCCCCTGGTTGTTCTCAAAGGGGGGAGTTGTTGCCTCCTTGGGACTCAATGGTTTAAGCCCCTGGGTTTGTTCATTGGGGGGGGGGTGCATGCCGTTGGGACTGACCCAATACAGGAGGTGTGTAACGCGCATCCCGAGGTGTTCAAGAAGGGACTCGGAAAATTCAAGGGTCCCCCAGTTGCGTTCGACCTGGATCCGGAGGTCCAGCCAATAAGACTCAAACCGCGAAGGGTGACTTTTGCACTTAAGGACAAAATAGAGGCGGAACTGGACAAATTGGTGGGCCAGGGGATCCTTGTTCCTGTTGATTCTGCGGAGTGGGAAACTCCGATTGTAACAGCGCTTAAGGCCAACGGGGAGGTTCGAATATGCGCTGATTACAAATGTACCATTAATAAGGCGATACGCCCTAATGCGTATCCGGTGCCGGTAGTCAGCCACCTGTTGGCCAGGTTACATGGGGCGAAGTGTTTCGCAAAGCTTGACCTGGCGCAGGCATACCAGCAGCTCTCGGTAACCCCAGCTGCAGCTGCTGCGCAGACGATAGTCACTCATAAGGGGGCGTTCCAGGTGACGCGCCTACAGTTTGGCGTGAACTCGGCGCCAGGTATCTTCCAATCGCTCGTGGAACGCCTCTTAAAGGGTCTGGAGGGGGTCTTGCCATACTTTGATGATGTATTGATAACGGGGGGAGTGAGTCAGAACTGGCTGAGAGGCTAGACAAAGTACTGACGGTATTTGAAAAGGCGGGGTTGAGGTTGCGGAAAGACAAATGCGTCTTCTTCGCAAAAGAGGTTGAGTTCCTGGGTTTCCGGGGAACCCCTGCAGGCATCAAACCCTTGATGAAACCCTCCATGAAACTTTTGGGTACTAGTTCTCAAACAAATAAGAGAAAGTACTTTTTCACCCAGAGGATTACTGGTCTATGGAACTCCCTGCCAGAAGAAGTGGTGACAGCTGTCAGTCTTGACAGCTTTAAGAAAGGATTAGACAAGTTCATGGAGGACAAGGCTATCAATGGCTATAATTATGGCTACCTAAGGACAACCTCCGGGTTGGAGAGATAGGCAGGATATCTCTCAATGCCATTTCCAGGGGATCCTAAGCAGGTGAGGGCATCTCCTTGGGAATACCCTGAAGGAAATGGTGAGCCACTGTGTGAGACAGAATGCTGGACTGGATGGGCTGTGGCCTGTTCCAGCAAGGCTGTTCTTATGTTCTTATGTTCTAAACCCTCCGAATCAAAGGTGGCCGCCGTTCAAAATGCTCTCGCCCCACCTCCAAGCCCGAGTTGCAGTCGTTCCTGGGGCTCTTAAACTTGTACCATTCCTTCCTGCCTAGGAAGGCGTCAGTAGCAGAGCCGCTTCATAAGTTACTAAAAAAGGACGAGGCATGGAAATGGGGCGAGAGCCAGGAGAGGGCATTCAATGAGCTGAAACAACTCTTATCCTCAGATGCCATATTAACCCATTTTGACCCCAAGAAACCAGTGGTTCTGGTATGTGATGCATCTCCAGTGGGGGTGGGGGCGGTCCTGTGCCATGTGTTGGAAAACAGGCGGGAGGCCCCGGTGGCGTTCTACTCCAGGTCCCTGTCTAAGGCAGAGCACAACTACGCACAGACAGACAGGGAGGCATTAGCGATAATTGCTGGGATGAAGAAGTTCCACGACTTCCTCTATGGCCGCCCCTTTACCATCGTGACTGACCACAAGCCCCTGCTAGGCATTTTTACCGCAGAAGAGCCCACGCCACAGATTCTGTCCCCTAGGATGCTTAGGTGGGCCATTTTTTTAAACGCATACCAGAACGCGCTGGTGTATTGCCCTGGAAAGGACATAAGCCACACGGACGCTCTGTCGAGGTCACCCCTCCCCCACACGAGCAGCCACGTGTGTGAGGTGGAACAAGACCACCAAGTGCTCATGATAGAGGTCCTAGATTCACCCCCATAGTGCCCGCAGAGATCGCCAAGGCGACGGGCAGGGACAAGACGTTGGCCCTGGTCAGTTCATGGGTGCAGAAAGGGTGGCCAACGTCCTCCCCGGAGTTCGCCCCATTTTTTTAGGAAAAAGTTAGAACTGTCCATGGAGAGGGGTTGCCTCCTGTGGGGCCAGCGGGTAATCGTCCCTGAATCCCTGAGAGCAAGGGTGCTTAAGCTGCTGCACGTCAGCCACCCTGGAATTGTTCGCTCCAAGGCACTGGCCAGGAGCTACTTCTGGTGGCCCCAGTTGGACGCCGATATCGAGCACATGGTGGGCACTTGCGAGAGTTGCCAAAGCTCCCGGCCCGAAGAGGCTCGACTTCCACACAGGGAATGGGATGCGGCAAAGGGGCCGTGGTCCCGCGTGCACATTGACTTTGCGGGCCCTTTCAGAGGATCTCTTTTCCTCCTCATAGTGGATGCTTACTCCAAGTGGTTAGAGGTTATCCCAGTTGCGAACACCTCCTCAGCTGCAACAATTAAACAATTGCGCAGGGTATTCAGTTCGTTCGGTATACCTGACACTCTTGTTAGCGATAACGCTAGTTGCTTCACGTCCGCCGAATTCAGGGCATTCACCGACATCAACGCCATCCGGCACATCACCTCCGCGCCTTTCCACCTGGCGACGAATGGCCAGGTAGAACGCCTCATGCATACCACCAAAGACGCGCTGAGGCGCATGGGCCCCGGGGATTTAAACCTGCAGTTGTGCCAGTTTTTGCTGGGATATAGGGTGACCCCCCTAGCGTTAGGATACTCACCCGCAGAGCTCCTAATGCGCAGAAAACTGACTACGGTACTGACCAGGCTAGACCCTACGAGGGTGGAAGACACTGGGAGGAACATCGGGTTAGCGGGTATGAAGAGTTTCGAAATAGGCACCCCGGTCCATTGCAGAAACTACGCTAGCGCAGGGCCAGCTTGGGTTCCGGGCGTAGTCATTGGGCAAACGGGTCCCATGTCGTACTGCGTCAAGAGCAGCACAGGTCTACTCTGGAGGCGACACGCGGACCAACTAGGGCGCCGGGTTTCCGGAAACCAGAGCGCGGACAGCGCGGAACAGGATTCAACGTTAGGGTTCTCCCCCACCCGTTCAGCCCAAGGGGGAGGAGAGGGGGGTCAGTGGTCCCCACCAAGGGGGGAAGGCAATAAGTTTGTCCCCATAGATATCCTGAGGGATACCCCCACAGATACCCCAGAAGATGATTTTGAGTTTGAGTTACAAAACCGGGGGGGTTTCGGAGTGGTCCCCCACCCATCCGGGCGAGAAGCGGGGGTTTTCGTTAGCCCCCAGTGCCCCCGGTTTTCCCACAATGGAGTTTACCCCTACCCCGAAAGCTGCGGAACCGCGGCAAGTCGCTAACGAGTCTCCCTCTCCCATTGCAGGACAAGAGACCAGGGAACACAGAAGTGATAGCGCCCCAGGGACAAGCCAGCCAGCCTTGCGCCCAAAACGCGCTTGCAATAAACCATATTGGATGAGAGACTTCGTCTCATCCAAGGGGGAGGGATGTTGTGTTTGGAATATTGTGCCTTTAAGTAATGTAACACTCGAATGAGTGGATATAATAATCACCAGCTGTAACACTGTAACCTTCTGTATCAGGACGCGAGCTAGTGACCACTAGGGGCAATAGCGAGCGCCCAGCTCACATGGTTCCAATTCCCCAAATACCTACAGCGCGGGAAGATTCCCGCCACCACCTCACCTGGACAAGAAGGGCGTGACGGGGAATGACGTCACGCAGACAGTAGCCAATGGGCTATCGTGGAGCCACATTCAAATGTATAGCCACAGTATATATTGAGCTGTTCATCCGCCATTACCACATGTTTCCCCGGACCATCATGCAATAAAGATGTGTTAAGCCAACCTTTCGGCTGTTTCTATTGTCTTGGTTCTCATACACTAAAACCTCTGAGGGAAGTTACCTCTTCCCTCATTAAAGAAAGCAGGACAGAGCAGGGGACAGGGCTGCCATCGGGGGGGGGGTGTACAACCAGGACTCCCGTCCCAGGCCCAGAGCTGGCAGGGGGCCAGGTGGTGGGCAGCCCATTTTTAAAAACTTTAAAAAAAACTTTTTAAAACTGTTTATTTTATTTTATTTTTAATCATGGTGTGTGTCGCCACTGCACATGCCCCGCCAGAGGGTCCCCTGTCTCAACCTGGATCTGGGGTCAAGGCTTGCTTGCCACCCTTCAGTCTTCAGCCCACTAGGAGTGCCGGGCCCCGGGGCCAAGTGCAGCAGCAGGAAGCCATGGGGCACACGCTGGCCACCACCGTGGCTGCCAGCCTCCCTTCCCACCCAGCAAGTGGCACTCACGTCATTCCCCAAGTTCTCGGCTGGCAGCGACAGTGCCTGGGCGGTGGCTTTGAGTCTGCCCTGCATGCGGAGAGAAACGTTTTGAGGGCAGTGGCAGCGGCGACTCCTCCAGTTTGAGCCCCGTGGCCTCTGCCTCCTCCTCAGGGGAAGGGTCCCGCCACCACCTGGACCAGACGGGCACTTCTGCATGCACTGCCAGCCAGCGTGGCCTCCGCCCGCCCTGCCCCCGCCATAATGCCAGGCAAAATGCCGCACGAAAGCCAGGTAAGCCTGGCATCATTGGGGACTGCCTGCCAGCAAGGGGGTGGGAAACAGAGCCAGGATGGCTGTTTGCCCCCCCTCCCAGCAGTTCAGGTGGGCTGCTGCTGTTCTTTGGCCTGCCCACTCCCCTCCCAGGTGGGTCTGTCCATCCGTCCATCTGTCTGTCTGTCTGTCTATCTATCTTTTTATCTTCACCAATCCACTCTTCCTTCCTTCCTTCCTTCCTTCCTTCCTACCTTTCTTTCTTTCTTCCTTCCTTCCATCCTTCCTTCCATCCTCCTTTCTTTCTTTCTTTCTTCCTTCCATCCTTCCTTCATTTCTTCCATCCTTTCTTTCTTTCTTTCTTCCATCCTTCCTTTTTTCTTTCTTTCTTCCATTCTTCCTTTCTTCCGTCCTTTCTTTCTTCCTTCCTTCCTTTCTTCCATCCTTCCTTCCTTCCATCCTTCCTTCCTTCCTTTCTTCCATCCTTTCTTCCATCATTTCTTCCTTCCATTATTCCTTCCTTCCTTCCTTCCTTTCTTTATTTCTTCTTTCTTCCATCCTTCCTTCCTTCCTTTCTTCTTTCCTTCCTTTCTTCCACCCTTCCTTCCTTCCTTCCATCCATCCATCCATCCTTCCTTTCTTTCTGAGCCTTGGTGGTGTAAAACTGTGGTCATAAGGACTGCAGTGGCTCAAGTGGCTAAGATACTGACTGGGAGGTGGAAGGTCAGCAGTTCGATTCCCGAGTACTGAAGGATGCAATGAGCTCCTGTCTTTGTCCCAGCTCCTGCCAACCTAGCAGTTCGAAAGCAAGACATTGCAAGTAGATAAATAGGGACCACTTTGGTGGAAAGGTAACAGCATTCCGTGCACTCCGGTGTCTAGTCATGCCTGCCACATGACCACAGAAACATCTGCAGAAGCAGACATCGCTGGCTCTTCAGCTTTCAAACAGAGATAGCACTGCACCCTAGAGTCGGATACGACTGGCTTCCGAGCAAGGAAAACCTTTACCTTTTAATTATGTTCATGTTGATATAAAAGTCTGTTTTGGGGTCATAATGTGTGGCACCTTAAAGACTAACTGCTGTATTTTAATGTGAGCTTTTGTGGATCAAGGCCACTGGATCTTAGCTGTAATCAGAGATGAGCACTGAACTCTAAAGTTGGATACAACTGCCCATCGATTTCTTTTGGGAAATTGTGTATTCCACCCACCGCCACCACCTCAATGCAAGGAGAGAGAAAAGTGTGTGTGTGTCAGGGAGGCCAATAGGATTGCTCAGTACGGGGCCCAGAAATTTCTGATAGCAGCCCTGGCAGGGGATGAGCTGCAATCCCGGCTCAGAGGTGTGGGATCTGAGTGATAGGCCTGTTTATATGCCTTACCTCCAGCCTCTTTGCTGGTTCATGATGGGCTTCAATAATGATGGAGCTCAGAACAACATTGACAACCACAGAGTCCCCTTTGGTTTGAACACTCCCTCACTGTTTATCAGCAGCAATGAAAGAGAGAAATTACTATATTTTCCCCCAATTTAATTAGCCTGTGTTTATTAACTTGGTTTGGGGGACTTATTTTTGGTACTATTGGTCACGGCCACCATCTTGGGTCATGGTTGCCATTTTCTGATTTATTGCTTGATTCCTATAAATTTTGTTATTTAATTTACTGCCAATTGTCCTGTTTACTGATAATTTCAAGCTTAACTTAATTTGGAGTAGTGTTAAATATTAATCCAGTATTGCTATTGTGACACCATGCTCATGGCCACAATTTTGGGGAACACAGTGGGGGAGGGGGACATTTTTACATATTGTTGTTTGTCTGGTTACATAGTTACCTGTCAGTCATATTTGTGTTGTTATTCTTTTTTTAAAAAGCTCATTTTTTTTTATTTGACCATAATACTAAAAATATACAGTAAACAATTTACAGTGGAACCTCAAGATATAAAATTAATTCATTCCTCAAGGTTTTTCATATCTCAAAAAATTTGTATCTTGAAACACGATTTCTCATAGGAATGCATCGAAAATCAAATAATGTGTTCTGGAGCTCAGAAAAAAAGCCAAAAAAAAATCAGCTGTTTTTTGGAAGGGGTGATTTTGGCACTTCCTGGTTGTGTTGAAAGCTTCTGCAAAAAAATTCCAAAAATGATGAACAATTCCAAAAATGGAGTGTAAATGCTCCAAACACCCTCCCACCACTGTGGGAAGTGTCAGAAGACCCCCCCTCAAATAATGTATCTTAAAAAAATTGTATCTTGAAGCATTATTTTTCTGGGATTTCCTTTCATATCTCGAGTTTTTAATAAGTAGATGTGTTCGTAACTCTAGATTTTACTGTAATTCACAAATTAAAATAAAATGCAATTAGAACTGTGCACCCATCACCCCGGGACATTCCAAATCTTCAAAAAAAATCCATACTCTTTTCTCTTTTTTGACAACTCACCTCCTGTTTCCAAAAACTGTATAATTTTTAACCCAGTTTCATACCCTTTCCCTTAACAAATACATAGTTTATAAACTGCCCGCAAATATCTTTTAATTCATTTATTTTTCCAGATCTTCTTTTTTAGCTCACATGTCAATTTCCTCTTTATGGCCATATCCTATAATTCTTTGTACCAATCTTCAAACCAAAAATTCACATATTTTTCCAAATTTTGGCTATCAACAGCCTCACCACTCTTACCATAATACCAATTAAATTCCTTTTATTTTTATCTATTATTGTGCTTTCAGAGTCCATATTTGCATTGTTATTCCATGACTTGGGGGCAAAGAATCAGCCAAGAGACTTGCGAGCTCCTCCCACCAGTGATTTAATCTTTGTCTGAATTTGAGGGTTTCTCTGATTTTGAGACCATTTTTGCTAGACTTAGTGCATTGAGAAGCATTGGGCAATGGCAGCACAGGCCAGTGCTTTATCTGTCTAACCTCATGGTTAGGAGTGTCATGATAGGACTTTACTGTCGAGTAAGCCCTTCATGCTTCTGAGTTGTCACCTCCTGGCTGAGCAACCCAGGACTTGAGATTTGTGTAAATAAGGTAACATGATCCAAGTAACCACTCAAGGCCTCTTCAGGTATTTTTAAAAGATATATTGAAATCAAAGTAAGTTACAGAATAAAGTTCATCAGAAGCTTAGAAAGCATTTCAAAACAAAGAAATGAAGAAAGTTGCTATCTGGGGAAAAGCCATGGTGACTGCCACCACCCTGTCTAAATTGGCTACATGATTGCAGTTAAGATCCAAAAGAGTATCTTCAGCCCCCACTTTCTGGGGCTTTTATCTCCTCCCTCAGGTCCGCCTCCCAGCCATTCCCCTAAGGCATTTCAATGAACCAATGATCTTACAGCATGACATGTCCATCACACATTAGGTTTCATTTCTGTCAACTCATGAGGCTAAAATGTTTACACATGCCGATGCCTTTGGTATGTGGTCTAAAGCATCTCCCACACATTTAAATCTCCATCTTGGATGGGCTAAAGCAGAAAGTAATTTGGAGGGCAAAAATCTCATGAAAAAGTGTAGCTCTGAAAAGGGCTTTTTCATGACAAGGAGTGCTCCTAGCCAAGGAAAAAACCAAGGATCCTTATTCTTGGGTTAAATTCTTAGGCATTGAAATAGACACAGTAGCCCAAGCTTGCAGAGTCCCTGAAGATAAGTTAGTCAAGGGCTTTATTGTATCAGTTTTTGTCTTGTAAGAAAGTGGCCCTCAAGGAATTGCAGATATTAGAAGCTCACTTAAATTTTGCTTGCTGGGTGGTGGTGCTTGGCAGGGCCTTTCTGCATCTGTTGTTCCAGGTAATGTCTGGGTTGCAGCTGCCATTCTATTGGAAGACAATTACAGTTGAGATGAGAGAGGATGCCAGGACATTGCTTAGAGAAGTTTAATAAGGTGTTATTCTCAAGGGGGAAAATTAGATTGGAAGGTCAGTTTCAGGTTTATTCGGGTGTTTGAGTAGCACATGTGTGTGCCATTTTTTCCAATGACAGTTAGTGCTCAGCATGATGGCCTGATGTATGCAGGAAGTCAGATGTACTTAGGGACCTTACTTTTTTTGTCCCCCTCCCCTATTTTGGTGGCCACCAAATTGTGGGCAACTAGCTGGGCCAATTTGACAGTGCACTTTTGGTGTGACAACTTGGCAGTGGTGCCCTTGTTAATGATGAAGTTGATAAAGCATCTTGTTGTGATCTGCCTTTAGTATAATGTTATGTTTTTCTGTCTGGACATGTTCTGGTTTTGGACAATGGCATCTCTGCATTTGGGCAATGGCATCTCAGTTTCAACATTTCAGAGAGTTAGCAACAGCGACAAAAGTCAACCTAGAATTCTTCCTGAAAGACCTTTGGGTGATTGACAGTGGGAAGCTTCCAGGGCCATGGAATTAGTACTAATTCCTTATATGCATACCTATAGATGCTATGGTGAGTCTGTGCATGAGTTTCATAATTTCCAGTCTATTAATCAGCTTCCATGCACATGGCCAGTGCAATTCTGTGTAGAGCTAAGGGCAAGGTTTTTAGCACCCAAATCAATGCAAGGTCACTTTGCAGCAATGGCTTTCAAGGCATGCTCCAAAGGGTTTAAGGATACCATAAATGAGTTTTAAGTCAAGAAAATGATAGAGGGCTGATCTAAGGAGGACAGTAGAACTGCTGATGTTTGCCAACCTTTCTACCGCAGGATTTTGAAGGCTCTAGCAGATTGCTGGCCTCATATTTGTGTTTTCATTTTCTCCCCATTTAGCTTCCTTGACGGTGTTTTCAGGACATTTATGTAAGTTAATTGTTAACTTCCTTTAGGAAATATGAGTTGAAACCTGCTCTGATGCTCAGTAACTTGAAGTGGACCAATAACAGAGTCTGCTTGTTGCTGCATCATTCAAAACCTGATCATGTAGGAAGGGAAAAGTTAGTTAGGCTGGGTAGGTTAACAGAGGAAGGTTTATGCCCTGTAAGGGCTGTGTAAGTATGGATTGATGCTAGAGGTTTAAACAATGGATGGCTGTTTTGCCATAGCTCTGGTGACCCATTAACACATTTCTAATTTGGGTCGCTGTCACTTAAAGCTCTTGATACTTGGCTTGAATATTGTGAAACTGAGATCCCATTCATTTCAGATAGGAGCAGCTTCTACTACCATTGTTTCAGGCTTAGAGACCAATCAGATTGCTCAAGCAGGTAGATGGTGTTCCATTTGATTCAAACTGTGTTAGACTGTTGACTAACCTTCCCTAATTTTGTCTCTCAGTTATACAATCTAGCAGAATGAGGCACATGTGCCTCTGTGGGGACAGTATCTTTTTCTGGGTGGATAAAAGAGCCTCTCAAACTGGTATGGGTAGTCACCTTGGCCTGGGTGCAAAAGACACATTAGAAAAGACACATAAGAGTGGAAGACCACTCTATGAGGTGGTAAAGCTCTAATTATTAGAGCCATCAAGGATCTTGCAGAGCTCATGTAATTGTGCCCTAATTTGATTTTAATATTTATTTATTTATTCAATTTATATCCCGCCCACTCAACACAAGGCCGACTCTGGGCGGCTAACAACATAAAAAGTAACCCCAGGGCAACCCAAGGAGTTTACAGACAATATTCACAAATACAACAATAATCCTAAAAACAGTTAAAACAGTAAAAAAAAGTTAAGACTACCCACCCCCTAAAAAGCAAGGGCTGCAGGATCGAAAAGGCACCATGGGGAAGAGTTCCTCTACACCAACCACCCCATGGTGGTTACCCTTCCACCCGCACCCCACACTTGACCTGCCAGCCAGGTCTGTCATAAATCCCTGATGCATGGATCGAGTGTGCTGAATGGTCAACAGGAACTCAAGGTGTGGATCTTTAAGAATTGTGTTTTTTGATCACTCATTCATCCAGTTTGGCCACCCAGAATTGTTCCATGGGGATGGAATTAATTTATCAGACACGGGGTAGATATCTTATTGGCAGACCTGCAGAGGGGCGTTGCAACTGTCTAAGGTAGTTGGGATGAGAGGAGCTAAGTTGGTGCTTGCCCTCTCTAGTGGCAGGTAGTGCTGGGTTTGGATGGTAATGGTGATTCCCTCAGGGCATCATTGGATGAAGTGAAACCTGGATGCTGGGCAAGATTTGGGAGAATCAGTTGGGCACATGGAGGACACCATGAGTCACTCCTGCAGGTGTCCAACATCCGTTCACATGAATAAAGTTAGAAATCCCCACAGAGATACCTCCCTGACTTAGCTGGCCTGGGTAGTAGGTGTCAATGTATAGTACTGCCTTGGGGCAAGGGTTTCAACCATCCAGTCTAGAGAGAAAACAAGGTGTCTCCTGCTCCCGTATCAGAAAATGCACTACTAGTCCCTCTGCAGGCCAAGGGATTCAATTTATTTAATAAATGTGACCCAAGCTTTTTACTCCAAATCTGTGTCATGTCTCTTTATTTAATGTGCTGGGAGTGGTGGTAATAGAAAAATAGTAACAAATACTAATAATGATGCTTTGGTCAAATAAAAGTTTCATATTACTGTGCATTACTACATATAATATTTTGTATGGACACTGTTCACATAGACAGCTCATCAATTGATGGGAAGTTATGTAAATATGAATAGACATGTGGATTGGCAATGTCATGTTTCTTTACTCACTGACATCAGCTAGTTGAAGAGATTGCTTTTTTTTGGAAGCATCCATTCTAAGCTCTTGAAGATGCTATAGGAGTATTATCACTCTGTTTAAAAAACAAAAACAAAAATAGGAGATATCAGAATGCATCCTCTGGAATTTTACTTTATTGGGCAATAATGTTCCACCTAAACAGCCACCTTACTTTCTGAAGTAAGGGAAATGGAAGTTTCTACCTTTTGCAAGCTGTTTATCTTCTCTTGTTTCGTAGCAATTGCTAGAGTCTATTCCCCTGATATTAAAGGATATTTTAAATAAATAGGCTGATCCTTTGTGCCTTGGATACTATTATCCAAATGTTCTGAAACAGCAGCTGCCTCTTTTTTTTGGGGGGGGGGGAATAGGCAAAGTAGCACTTATTTCCTCTCTACCACGGGCAATCAAAGAAAGGTGGTATGAAAGAGAACAGCCCTGATCATGTGGTCTCTGTGACCTTCTTTTCCCCATATGAAATCTACCTATGCACGGTCAATTTAAAATGTACTTTCACTATACTTATTTAGTCCTGGGTTTTGCCTACTCAGAAATATTCAAAGTCTTCTTTCCGAAAGAATCAGAAGCTATATTTTAAGCATGAACTGAATGATAAAGCATGTTGAATATAAAAAGTTATTTGCTTATTTAGTTATTTAGCTTATTTAGTTATTTACCCAGTCGGTGTGGTTGGAGAGTGAGAAGTCCAGTCCTAGGTCCCTAAAATATGGGGTGCCTCAGGGCTCGGTACTTTCTCCTCTCCTATTTAACATCTACATGAAGCCGCTGGGTGAGATCATCCATTCCCACGGGGTGCGTTACCATCAGTACGCAGATGATACACAGTTGTACATCTCGGCCCGTGGGGACCCCAGTGATGCAGTCAAAGTCCTTTCCAGTTGTCTGGAGGCGGTTGGGGTCTGGATGGGGGCAAATGGGTTACAGCTGAATCCTAATAAGACTTAGTGGCTGTGGATTGGGGGGGGGGGTCCTGTGTTATCCCAGGAGCTACCATCTTTGGTTTTGGATGGGGCTATTTTGCCCCAGACCGACCCGGTGGGCAACTTGGGGGTCCTCCTGGATTCGCGGCTGCTGCTAGAAGAACAGGTGGCAGCTGTGGCCAGGAGGGCCTTCACACAACTTCGGGTGATTCACCAGTTGCGCACGCTCCTGGACCGGGAATCTTTGCTCATGGTCACTCATGCTCTGGTGACCTCCAGACTAGATTATTGTAATACGCTCTACATGGGGCTGCCCTTGATGACCATTCAGAGGCTGCAGCTGGTCCAGAATGTGGCGGCCCGGGTGGTCATGGGGTGTGGACGTTTTGCCCATGCCTCACCACTGCTGCGGGAGCTGCACTGGTGCAATTCAAGGTGCTGATTTTGACCTTTAAAGCCCTATATGGTAGTGGGCCAGGTTACCTTAGAGACCGCATCACCCTAAGGACGTCTGTCCATCCAACCAGACCGGACCTGAAGGGCTCTCTAATAGTGCCATTGGCCAGGGGGGCTCGCCTCTCTGGCACAAGGAGGAGAGCTTTCTCTGTGTCCGCACCTGCCCTTTGGAACCTCCTGCCTGTGGAACTGTGTCTCCAGATGGAGTTGTTGCCCTTTAGAAAAGAACTAAAAGCCTGGCTGGTGGGCCAAGTTTGGGGTGCAGGTGGAGGGGAGGCTTCCGTTGGGTGGTTAATATAGGGGAGGATGCCTGCCCCATGGTTTCTTCAGTTCCTGCACCCCTCTCTTTTTAGGGGTGGGTTCTTATTGCTGGTTTTTATCTGTTTTATTTGTTTTTATCTGTTTTTACCCACTGTTGTGAACCGCGTGGAGTCGGCTTTGGCTGAGTGGGCGGTATAAAAATTTAACAATAAATAAATAAATAAATAAATAAATAAATAAATAAATAAATAAATAAATAAATAAATAAATAATTTTAGATACTTTAAAAATGCAAATATATCTTATCCTGAACTGCCCTGGATATATTGTCTAAAGAACAGTACCTCTATCTTCCTTGAATATGTATTTTAATATACTGACACTCATTTTCTTGCGTATTACAAATATATGCACACACACCACACACAATCTTCTTGCATTTTAAAATTATATTTGAAGGCATTTTACCACTGCTGATAATAGTATTACAGCGTAACCTTTCAAATGCATTCAACCATCTATTGGCCTGGATAAAGCTTATTATTGGGAGCTTATATCAAAGTGACAAGCAATCAAATTGCAGAGGCAGTAATGCTGTCAGCCTTAAACCCAAATGAGATGATTGGGCAAAGCCACTACTCACTCAGAGAAACCAATTCATTTTCCCCTCTGCCTTTGCATACCAGGTGATGTACTTCAACTATGTGCTTTGGAGTAGTCCCATTAGGCCGAGTGGAACTACTGGAGGTTCTGTGTTTAAAGAATTAGAGCTTCAGAAATGGCACACTCTTTCAGATTGCATTTAGAAAGAATTTTCAGGATCTAAAAATCCAGGAGACCTCTTTGATGTGCTAAAGGCCTGTTGGAAAGATATTACCTACCTGAAGCGACTAAAATATTTGCATTGTTAATGAACTTGGTTAGTCTGTAAAATCAGTTTTTAAGCTACTTTAAATCAGGTTTTTTAACATATCTTGAAAGGAGACTTGTGGGATTTGACAGACAGAATTTTATTTCATCAGCAAAAATGTATCCATCCTTTCAAATCGCCAGTATCACAATTGCTTTGGGGTCATAGAAAAGTTCCAGAAAAACCTTAATCTATTATAGGTTTATCTCTCGGGAATTGTCTCTGGAAAAATTTCAAATTTGTAGAAGATTGTGAAGTGAACATTTAAAACCACCACAGCAGTGTGGTACAGTGGACACATTGTTAGACATGGCCCAAGGGTGCTTGAGCTCAGCCTGGTACTCAGCCACATAAATTTTCATGGACTTGCTTTAAGTTAGTCCCAGCTCACTCTAACTCCTGGTACAATGGAGATGAAATGAATAGTCCTCATGCATATTACCCTGAGTTGGACAATCTTTTCAAAAATGTAGCTTCACATCTAGCCTTTATTCAAATCAAATTTTCATAGGATATCAATGTTGCAAATTCCAGGTTTTTGAAAAAGAATATAGGAACTTCAGAAAATGGCTTTGATAGCTGCTCTTTAGACCAGAACCACATGGGCATTCTAAAGAAGTGCTCACACTGATATTACCCCATTTTTAATTCTGTTAATCCAACAAGGCATGCCACAAAGTTTGCCAAGAGAACCCTATGGACCAAAACAAAAGACAAAACAAGGGGATGCTCAGCACAGCAGATCTTAAAAGGGGGAGGGATACGAAAGGGGGAGGAGAAATACAGTGTTGCAGGGAACAATACTGCATAGGGACATGGAATGTGAGGTCTATGAATCAAGGAAAACTGGAAGTGGTTAAAAACGAGATGGAAAGAATAAGCATTGACATCCTGGGCATCAGTGAATTAAAATGGACAGGGATGGGTGAATTCAGCTCTGGAAACCATCATATCTACTACTATGGGCAAGAAAACCTCAGAAAAAACGGAGTAGCCATAATTGTCAAGAAAAGAGTGAGGAAAGCAGTAATGGGATACAATCTAAAAAATGATAGAATTATGTCAGTCAGAATCCAAGGCAAACCTTTCAATATCACTGTAATCCAAGTCTATGCACCAACCACTAGTGCAGATGAAGCCACAGATGACCAGTTCTATGAGGACTTACAACACCTCATAGAACAGACACCAAGAAATGATGTCCACATTATCTTAGGAGATTGGAATGCCAAAGTAGGAAATCAAAAAGTAAATGGAATAACAGGCAAGTTCGGTCTTGGAACACAGAATGAAGCAGGGCAGGGATTGATAGAGTTCTGCCAAGAGAATGCACTAGTCATAGCAAACACCCTCTTCCAGCAACACAAGAGGCGACTTTACACATGGACATCACCAGATGGCCAGCATCGAAATCAGATTGATTACATACTCTGCAGTCAAAGATGGAGAACCTCCATTCAGTCAGCAAAAACAAGACCTGGAGCAGATTGTGGCTCAGATCACAACCTACTGATCGCAAAATTTAGGCTTAGACTAAAGAAAATGGGGAAAACAATTAGACCAGACAGATATGACCTACACAACATCCCTAAAAAATACACGGTGGAGGTCATGAACAGATTTAATGTCCTGTACCTGATAGACAGAGTACCAGAAGAATTATGGACAGAGACGCGGGACATCATGCAGGAGGCAGCAAGAGAAACCATACCAAAAGAAAAGAAGTGTAGGAAAGCAAAGTGGTTGTCTGATGAGGCTCTTAAAATAGCAGAGGAAAGAAGGAATGCAAATGTCCAAGGAGAAAGGAAAAAATACAACCACCTGAATACAGAATTTCAAAGAAAAGTAAGGAGAGATAAGGAAAAATACCTGAAACAACAATGCAAAGAAATGGAGGAAAACAACAAAAGAGGAAGGACTAGAGATCTTTTCAAAAAATTGGGGAAATCAAGGGAACATTTAAAGTAAAAATGAACATGATAAGGGACAAAGATGGAAAAGAGTTAGCTGAAGCAGAAGAGATCAAAAACAGATGGCTAGAGTACACAGAGGAACTCTAGAAAAAGGACCTCAACACTCCTGATAATAACAATAAAGAGAAATTTGAACTTGAACCAGACATTCTGGAGAGTGAAGTCAGAAAGGCCCTAAAAAGCACTGCAAACAATAAAGCTAGTGGAAATGATGGCATCCCAGTTGAATTTTTCAAAGCCCTAAAAGGTGATGGAATTAAACTACTGCATTCAATATGCCAGCAAATTTGGAAAACAAAACAGTGGCCACAGGATTGGAAAAGATCAGTGTACGTTCCAATCCCCAAAAAAGAATGCCAAAGAATGCTCAAATTACCGAACAATTACGCTCATCCCACATGCCAGCAAGGTGATGCTCAAGATAATACAGGATAGACTTCAACAACATGTGGAGAGAGAACTACCAGAGGTGCAGGCCAGTTTCAGAAGAAGCAGGGGGACTAGAGACCACATTGCCAACATACGTTGGATCATGGAGAAAACAAAAGAATACCAGAAACAAGTCTACTTTTGTTATATTGACTATACCAAGGCTTTTGACTGTGTGGACCACAACAAAATGTGGCAAGTAATTAAAGAGATGGGAATACCAGAACACCTTATATGCCTCCTGAGAAATCTGTACACGAACCAAGAAGCAACAGTTAGGACAGAACACGGAATGACAGAGTGGTTTGGAATAGGAAAAGGAGTAAGACAAGGCTGCATTTTATCACCCTGCTTATTCAATCTATACACAGAGCACATAATGCGCAATGCAGGGATGGAGGAATCACAATATGGGATCAAAATTGCTGGGAGAAACATCAACAATTTGAGATATGCAGACGATACTACCCTAATGGCAGAAAGTGAGGAAGACCTAAAGAACCTCTTGATTGATTGACAGTGGAGAGTGCAAAAGCTGGCTTGAGACTCAATATCAAGAAAACCAAGATAATGGCAACAGGTCCGATCAGTCTCTGGAAAATAGATGGGGAAGAAGTAGAAGCAGTGACAGATTTTACTTTCCTGGGATCTAAGATCACTGCAGATGGCGACTGTAGCCATGAAATAAAAAGACAACTGATTATGGGGAGACAAGCAATGAGAAACCTGGGGAATATAGTGAAAAGCAGAGACATCACCTTGAAAACAAAAATTCGCATAGTCAAAGCAATGGTATTCCCAGTGGTAATGTATGGGTGTGAGAGCTGGACCATTAGGAAGGCTGAGCGCAGAAGAATAGATGCCTTTGAGATGTGGTGTTGGAGGAGAGTCCTGAGAGTCCCTTGGACAGCAAAGAGAACAAATAGGTCAATACTGGAAGAAATCAATCCTGACTGTTCATTGGTGGGACAAATAGTGAAGATGAAGCTAAAGTACTTTGGACATCAAAAGAGAAGGGAGGACTCACTTGAGAATGCCTTGATGCTGGGAAAGGTGGAGGGAAAGAGAAGAAGAGAGTGTCCAAAGATGAGATGGATAGATGGTATTGTGGACACAATGGGCACAGAGCTTGGTGAGCTGAGGAGAATGGTGGAGGATAGAGGTGCCTGGAGGAAAATGGTCCATGGGGTCGCAAAGGGTCGGAATCGACTGTGCGACTGAACAACAACAAAAATTCTGTTGTTGGTTCCTCAGGCAATAGAACCATATTTGGTTACCAGACTTTGCAAATAGTCCCCTCCTCTCGCCTTTCCTCTCCCATGTGCCTTTCTGAATCACCTGCCCATTAACTCAGGTATTCTGACACTTCAATGACTCCTGTCGAGGTCCGGACTATGCTAAGCCGATTGAACACACCTACCTCCAACTAGGCAGACACCCTTGCTATATTAAAGCAAGAAACAGGTGAATTGCTTCACTTAGCAATTCACTAACATAAGGGACAGTAATTAATATAAGGTAGCGTGAAATATGGCTAAGTTCTTTTATCACCAAATCCAAGAGCGAAGTGTCTTGATGAATAAAAAGCATTCAGTTCAGTCCATAAAAACAGGTTACAGATCTAATCAAAAGTATATTGTCCCTTTCCCTCTGGAAATAAAGAAATTCTAACTATCTAATCTCTAAGTAATCATTTTAGATAGAATCCTCGTCTTTTGAGTCCTGATTGGACTCCGAACAGATTAATCCATCTCTCTCCTTCCACTCCAATCTCCAACTAACCAATATTCCCCTGCAGTAGAAAAATGGCTGCTGGGTTGCATATTTGCATATGATCAATAGAATTATTCTAAAAAACAAACACAAAAAACAATCTCTTTCCACCCTATATTTCCCAGACACATTTCTGTTTACCCATCTGGCATTCTAGTGTGCAGAGGTGGTGCCTTGCCTCTAACCACAAGACCAGGAATTTCCAGCAATTATAAACATGGTGCTGGCTGTCTTTATCTCTGTGAGAAGACCATAGCAGGGAGAAATACACACACACACGAGTCCTTATACAGCAGGGACTCAATATTATTTCTAATAAAATACCCAGGGTACAGTTAGTACCCTGACATTGGTATTGTCTGATGTTCTGACTAACAACTGCAACTATACTGTATTGTGGAACACCATAAAAACACACTCCTGCAGTGTATAAAAAATTGAAAGGATATATTCTTATTTATAACTAGACCCATTACATCAAAGACTTATGCAAATACCATTAAATCAATGTTAGCAATAAGATTTTTCTTCTAACATTGACAAAATGGGGCCTTAGTGGCAGTGGCAGTATCAGCAACAATAGCAACAGCAGTATTCCAACAAATTTTTATTCCTACACTAAAGTTCATCCCAGGAAGTGGTTGATATGAACCATATGTTTGTGTTTTGGTTACATTTTCCAAATTAGAAGTACATATTTGGATAGACAATTTCCTTATCAGTCTTGACTGTCAAGTGATTCCATTGCTGTCATTTGATATGGATGAGATTTAGAAATGAATAATGGATTTTCTATCACTTATACATTGCCCTAACCTACCTCCTCATATCCTTGCTTTGGCCTTTCTGCACTGATCCTTTGTTTTATAAATGGACATAATTTAACAAGGAAATATAATTGCATGGCACATTTCACAAAGGCTTTCCCTTTCACCTGTCATTGGTTCCTGATGATAAGGCTATTGAGATTTGTTACAGCCATATTAAAATCAAAACCATTCATTAACACAGTCCTACTTCAAAGGTTGAAGTAGGACACCTAGCGTGAACTCTACATCTCCCTGCAAGCTGCTTTTCACACTGTGGGGTAAAAGAGAGAATTCCCATACCTTTTCTCCCAAAGGGATTCCAAAACTAAAGTCATTATAACACACACACTCATTTCTCCACTCAGCCCATGCCACCTGTGGCTGCTTTCCCTTGGGAGGAAAAGCCATCTCAGAACTGGGCATAAAAGTTAATTTAGCTATCACTGGTTAAGTTTAAAACAAAAATACCTTTAATTAATCCTGAATGTAAGCTGGATCCATCCAGATATTTTAAAAGATTATACTTATAGAAATCTAGTGGTCTAGTATTTACCATAGTGAAGTCATTGTTTATGTGCCAGAGGAGCAGGCACACACATTTCCCGACCATCACAAAATTATGTTACTTGTAGTGTTACTTGTATTATGTTACTTGTAGAGCCAGAGGGAAGGAAGAATAAGAGACCTCCACCGCCATCACCAGGGGCCGCGCCACCGTGCCTCTCGCCACACACGCTCCCCTCTGGTTCCCTCAAAGGAGACGGAGGGAAGGAAGAGGAAGATGCCCCCATCACCATCACCTGGGGCCAGGACGCCTAGCCTCTCGCCACACGCGCACCCCTCCGGTTCCCTCAAAGGAGCCAGAGGGAAGGTGGGAGGAGGATAAGTAGAAAATCAATTAATTAAATATAGAAACCGTAGTGACGTGGAAAGTACCAATTTTAGTGATTTGATGTAACTATATGAGACTTTCTCATATAGAGATTTTATAAGAAACTGATTTACATAGTGACTTACATAGTGACTTGAAATAGTTAACAGCAGAAAATTAACTCAATTTTAAACTGATACTGTGTTCTAAACTGATATTATGTTCTAAACTGTGATAATATGAATGATGTTACATTGTTTTAAACTGTGATTATACGTATGATGGGAGGAAAATGGCGTAGAAACCGGCAAGCACGCCAGGAAGTGTGCCAAGAGAACCCTATGGACCAAAGCAAAGGCAAAACAAAGGGACAAATCAGAGGGAACAGGATGCTCAGCACATTAGATGGAAAGAAAGGGATGGGCAGGAGAGGAGGAGGAGAAATACAGTATTGTAAGGAACAATATTGCATAGGGACATGGAATGTAAGATCTATGAACCAAGGAAAGCTGGAAGTGGTAAAAAAGGAATTTGAAAGAATAAGGATTGACATCTTGGGAATTAGCGAGCTAAAATGGACAGGGATGGGCGAATTCAGCTCTGGAAACCATCGTATCTACTACTGTGGACAAGAAAACCTCAGAAAAAATGGAGTGGCCATAATTGTAAATAAAAGAGTGAGAAAAACAGTAATGGGATTTGTTGTTGTTGTTCAGTCTCACAGTCGACTCCGACCCTTTGCAACCCCATGGACCATTTTCCTCCAGGCGCCTCTGTCCTCTACCATCCCCCTCAACCCTCCCAGCTCTGTGCCCATTGTGTCTATAATACCATCTAGCCATCTCATCCTTGGCCTCCCCCTTCTTCTTTTGCCCTCCACCTTTCCCAACATCAATGCCTTCTCAAGTGAATCCTCCCTTCTCATTTGATGTCCAAAGTACTTTAGCTTCATCTTTACTATTTGACCTTCCAATGAGCAGTCAGGGTTAATTTCTTCTAAGATTGACCTATTTGTTCTCCTCGCTGTCCAGGGGACTCTCAAAACCCTCCTCCAACACCACATTTCAAAGGCATCTATTCTTCTGCGTTCAGCCTTCCTAATTGTCCAGCTCTCACATCCATACATTACTACTGGGAAAACCATTGCTTTGACTATTCTAATTTTTGTTTGCAATGTAATGTCTCTGCTTTTCACTATGTTCCCCAGGTTTCTCATCGCTTGTCTCCCAAGAATCAGTCGCCTTTTTATTTCATGGCTGCAATCCCCATCTGCAGTGATCTTTGATCCTAAGAAAGTAAAATCTATCACTGCTTCTACTTCTTCCCCGTCTATTTTCCAGGAACTGATGGGGCCTGTTGCCATTATCTTGGTTTTCTTGATATTGAGTCTCAAGCCAGCTTTTGCACTCTCCTCCTTCAGCCCAATCAAGAGATTATTTAGGTCTTCCTCACTTTCTGCCATTAGGGTGGTATCGTCTGCATATCTCAGATTATTGATGTTTCTCCCAGCGATTTTAATCCCATATTGTGATTCCTCCATCCCTGCACTGCTCATTATATGCTCTGTGTATAGGTTGAATAAGCATGGTGACAAAATGCAGCCTTGTCTTACTCCTTGCATGTCTTGTTAAGCTAAACACTAACAAATCACCAGGACCAGATGGCATCCATCCACGAGTTCTCAGGGAACTTAAAGATGAAATTGCTGATCTCCTAGCCAAAATATATAATCTTTCCCTCAAATCAGGCTTTGTGCCTGATGACTGGAAGGTAGCGAATGTAACACCAATTTTCAAAAAAGGATCCAGGGGTGATCCAGGAAATTACCGACCTGTCAGTTTGACATGTGTCCCAGGTAAAGTGATGGAAACCATCCTAAAAGATAGAATTAATAGGCACATAGAAGAGAAGGCGCTGCTAAAGGAGAGCCAACATGGCTTTTGCAAGGGCAAATCATGCCTCACTAATCTGTTGGAAGTTTTTGAGAGTGTCAACAAGCATGTGGATAAGGGGGATCCAGTTGACATTGTTTATCTGGACTTTCAGAAGGCTTTTGACAAGGTCCCACACCAAAGGCTCTTGAATAAACTTACCAGTCATGGAATAAAGGGACAGGTCTTGTCCTGGATCAGCAACTGGCTAAGGGACAGGAAACAGAGGGTAGCACTAAATGGACACTTCTCCAAGTGGAGGGAAGTAAAGAGTGGGGTCCCCCAAGGTTCAGTACTGGGACCCCTGCTTTTCAACCTCTTCATAAATGATCTAGAGGTAGGAGTAAAAAGCAAGGTAGCCAAATTTGCTGACGACACTAAATTATACAGGGTAGTGAAAACTGTGAGAGATTGTGAGGAGCTCCAGAGGGATCTCTTGACACTGGGGGAGTGGGCAAAACAGTGGTAAATGAGTTTCAACATTAGTAAGTGCAGAGTGATGCATGTTGGGGCAAAGAACCCCAATTACATTTATAAACTGATGGGGTCTGAACTCTCTGCGACAAACCAGGAAAGGGACCTTGGTGTCCTGGTGGACAACTCAATGAAGGTGTCAAACCAGTGTGCCTCAGCAGTGAAAAAAGCAAACTCAATGCTAGGGATCATTAGGAAGGGTATAGAAAATAAGTCAGCAAGTGTCATTTTGCCTCTTTATAAATCTATGGTGAGGCCCCATCTGGAATACTGTGTACAGTTCTGGTCGCCATACCTCCAGAAGGATATTATGGAGATGGAAAAAGTGCAGAGGAGGGCAACCAGAATGATTAGGGGACTGGAACACCTTCCTTACCATCTGAGGCTGCAACGGTTGGGCCTCTTCACTCTTGAACGATGACGTCTAAGAGGTGACCTGATTGAAGTTTATAAAATCATGCACGGTGTGGACAAAGTAGATAAGGAAAAACTGTTTTCCCTATCGCATAACACTAGAACTAGGGGACACTCGATGAAACTTTTGGGTACTAGTTCTCAAACAAATAAGAGAAAGTACTTTTTCACCCAGAGGATTACTGGTCTATGGAACTCCCTGCCAGAAGAAGTTGTGACAGCTGTCAGTCTTGACAGCTTTAAGAAAGGATTAGACACGTTCATGGAGGGCAAGAGTATCAATGGCTATAATTATGGATACTTAAGGACAACCTCTGGGTTGGAGAGATAGGCAGGATATCTCTCAATATCATTTCCAGGGAATCCTAAGCAGGTGAAGGCATCTGCTTGGGAATACCCTGAAGGAAATGGTGAGCCACTGTGTGAGACAGAATGCTGGACTGGATGGGCTGTGGCCTGTTCCAGCAAGGCTGTTCTTATGTTCTTATGTTCTTTTCCTATTCCAAACCACTCTGTTATTCCATTTTCTGTCCTAACTGTTGCTTCTTGGTTCATGTACAGAAGGCATATGCAGGAGGCCTATGAGGTGCTCTGGTATTCCCATCTCTTTAATTACTTGCCACATCTTGTTGTGGTCCACACAGTCAAATTCCTTAGTGTAGTCAATAAAACAAAAGTAAACTTGTTTCTGGTATTCCTTTGTTTTCTCCATGATCCAGCGTATGTTGGCGATGTGGTCTCTAGTCCCCCTGCCTCTTCTGAAACCAGCCTGCACCTCTGGTAATTCTCTCTCCACATGCTGCTGAAGTCTGTCCTGTATTATCTTGAGCATCACCTTGCTGGCATGTGGGATGAGCGCGATTGTTCGATAATTTGAACATTCTTTGGCTTTGCCCTTTTTTGGGATTGGGACGTATACTGATCTTTTCCAATCCTGTGGTAACTGTTTTGTTTTCCAAATCTGCTGGCATATTGAATGCAGTAATTTGACGCCATCATCTTTTAACGCTTTGAAAAATTCAACTGGGATACCATCATCTCCACTAGCTTTGTTGTTTGCAGTGCTCTTTAGGGCCTTTATGACTTCGCTCTCCAGGATGTCTGGCTCAAGTTCAATTTCTTCATCATTGTGATTATCAGGAGTGTTGAGGTCCTTTTTGTAAAGTTCCTCTGTGTACTCTTTCCATCTTTTCTTAATTTCTTCTGCATCAGCTAGCTCCTTTCCGTCTTTGTCCCTTATCATGGTCATTTTTTGCTTTAAATGTTCCCTTGATTTCCCCAATTTTTTTGAAAAGATATCTGGTTCTGCCTCTTTTGTTGTTTTCCTCCATTTCTCTGCACTGTTCTTTTAGGTAGTTTTCCTTATCTCTCCTTGCTTTTCTTTGAAATTCTGTGTTCAAATGGTTGTAGTTTTTCCTTTCTCCTTTGACTTTTGCGTTTCTTCTTTCCTCTGCTATTTTAAGAGCCTCATCAGACAACCACTTTGCTTTCTTACTCTTCTTTTCATTTGGTATGGTTTTCTTTGCTGCTTCCTGCATGATGTCCCTCATCTCCATCCATAATTCTTCCGGTACTCTGTCTACTGAGTCTAAGCAATTAAATCTGTTCATCACCTCCACTGTGTATTCTTTAGGGATGCTGTCTAGGTGATATCTTTCTGGTCTCCGTGCTTTCCCTATTTTCTTTAGTCTAAGCCTGAATTTTGCGATCAGTAGGTTGTGATCTGAGCCACAGTCTGCTCCAGGTCTTGTTTTTGCTGACTGTATGGAGGTTCTCCATCTTTGGCTGCAGAGTATGTAGTCAATCTGGTTTCGGTGTTGGCCATCTGGTGATGTCCATGTGTAAAGTCTCCTCTTGTGTTGCTGGAAGAGAGTGTTTGCTATGACCAGTGCATTCTTTTGGCAGAACTCTATCAATCTTTGCCCTGCTTCATTTTGTGTTCCAAGACCAAATTTGCCTGTTATTCCCTCCATTTTTTGATTTCCTACTTTGGCATTCCAGTCTCCTAATATAATTTGGACATCATTTCTTGGTGTCTGTTGTATGAGGTGTTGTAAGTCCTCATAGAACTGGTCCATTGTGGCTTCATCTGCACCAGTGGTTGGTGCGTATATTTGGATCACAGTGACATTGAAAGGTTTGCCTTGAAATCTGACTGACATCATTCTGTCATTTTTGAGATTGTATCCCATTACTGCTTTTCTCACTCTTTTATTGACAATTATGGCTACTCCATTTCTTCTAAGGTTTTCCTGCCCGCAGTAGTAGATATGATGGTTTCCAGAGCTGAATTCACCCATCCCTGTCCATTTGAGCTCACTGATGCCCAAGATGTCAATGCTTATTCTTTCCATCTCATTTTTACCACTTCCAGTTTTCCTTGATTCATAGACCTCACATTCCATGTCCCTATGCAGTATTGTTCCCTGCAACACTGTATTTCTCCTCCCCCTTTCGTATCCCTCCCCCTTTTCAGATCTGCTGTGCTGAGCATCCCCTTGTTTTGCCTTTTGTTTTGGTCCATAGGGTTCTCTTGGCAGACTTTGTGGTGTGCCTTGCCGGTCTCTACACCAGTCTCTACGCCAGTAATGGGATACAATCTCAAAAATGATAGAATGATGTCAGTCAGAATACAAGTCAAACCATTTAATATCACTGTAATCCAAATATACGCACCAACCATTAGTGCAGATGAAGCCACAGTAGACCAGTTCTATGAGGACCTACAACATCTCATAGAACAGACACCAAGAAATGATGTCCACTTTATCCTAGGAGACTAGAATGCAAAAGTAAGAAATAAAAAAGTGGATGGAATAACAGGCAAGTTTCGTCTTCGAACACAAAATGAAGCAGGGCAAAGACCGATAGAGTTCTGCCAACATAACACACTAGTCATAGCAAACACCCTTTTTCAGCAACACAGGAGGAGACTCTACACATGGACATCACCAGATAGCCAACATAGAAACCAAATTGATTACATACTCTGCAGACAAAGATGGAGAACCTCCATACAGTTAGCAAAAACAAGACCTGGAGCAGACTGTGGCTCAGATCACAATCTACTGATTGCAAAATTCAGGCTCAGACTGAAGAAAATAGGGAAAACAAATAGGCAGGATTGATATGATCTAGACAACATACCCAAGGAATACACGGTGGAGGTGAGGAACAGATTCAATGGTTTGGACCAGATAGACAGAGTACCAGAAGAATTATGGACAGAAATGTGAGACATTATGCAAGAGGAAGCAAGGAAAACCATACCAAAAGAAAAGAAACACAAAAAAGCAAAGTGGTTGTCAGAGGAGGCTCTTAAAACAGCAGAGGAAAGAAGGAATGCAAAAGACAAAGGAGAAAGGAAAAAATACAACCACTTAAATAAAGAATTTCAAAGAAAAGCAAGGAGAGATAAGGAAACCTACCTAAATGAACAGTGCAAAGAAATAGAGGAAATTAACATAAGAGGCAGGATCTCTTTTAAAAAATTGGGAAACTCAAGGGAACGTTCAAAGCAAAAATGACAACGATAAAAGACAAAGATGGCAAAGAGTTAGCGAATGCAGAAGAGATAAAGAAAAGATGGAAAGAGTACACAGAGGAACTCTACAAAAAAGACCTAAACACCCCGGACAATAACAATGAGGGGAAATTGAACTTGAACCAGACATCCTAGAGAGTGAAGTCGGAAAGGCCCTAAAAAGCACGGCAAATAACAAAGCCAGTGGAGATGATGGTATCCCAGTTGAATTAATCAAAGCCCTAAAAGATGATGGAATCAAACTATTGCATGCTATATGCCATCCGATGTGGAAAACGAAACAGTGGCCACAGGATTGGAAAAGATCGGTATATGTCCCAATCCCAAAAAAGGACAATGCCAAAGAATGTTCAAATTATCGAACAATTGTGCTCATCCCACAAGCTAGCAAGGTGATGCTCAAGATAATACAGTATAGACTGCAGCAGCATGTAGAGAGAGAACTACCAGAGGTGCAGGCTGGTTTCAGAAGAGGTAGGGGAACCAGAGACCACATTGCCAACATACGTTGGATCATGGAGAAAACAAAGGAATATCAGAAACAAGTTTACTTCTGCTTCATTGACTACACCAAGGCCTTTGATTGTGTGGATCACAACAAAATGTGGCAAGTAATTAAAGAGATGGGAATACCAGAACACCTTATATGCCTCATGAGAAATCTGTACATGAGTGAAGAAGCAACAGTTAGGACAGAGTATGGAATGACGGAGTGGTTTGGAATAGGAAAAGGAGTAAGACAAGCCTGCATTTTGTTACCCTGCTTATTCAACTTATACACAGAGCACATAATGTGCAATGCAAGGATGGAGGAATCACAATATGGGATCAAAATTGATGGGAGAAACATTAACAATTTGAGATATGCAGATGATACCACCCTGATGGCAGAAAGTGAGGAAGACCTAAAGGACCTCTTGATTGGATTGAAGGAGGAAAGTGTAAAAGCTGGCTTGAGACTCAATATCAAGAAAACCAAGATAATATAATAGCAACAGACCCCATCAGTCCCTGGAAAATAGGTTGGGAAGAAGTAGAAGCAGTGACAGATTTTACTTTCTTAGGATCAAAGATCACTGCAGATGGAGATTGCAGCCATGAAATAAAAAGGCGACTAATTCTTGGGAGACAGGCTGTGGGAAACCTGGGGAACATAGTCAAAAGTAGAGACATCTCACTGCAAACAAAGGTCCGCATAGTCAAAGCAATGGTATTCCCGGTGGTAATGTATGGTTGTGAGTGCTGGACCATTAGAAAGGCTGAGTGAAGAAAAATAGATGCCTTTGAGATGTGGTGCTGGAGGAGAGTTTTGAGAGTCCCCTGGAGAGTGAGGAACAAATAGGTCAATATTAGAAGAGATTAACCCTGACTGCTCAATAGAAGAACAAATAACAAAGATGAAGCTAACGTATTTTACACATCAAATGAGAAGAGAGGATTCACTTGAGAAAACCTTGTACTGGGGAAGGTGGAGGGCAAAAAAAGAAGGTGACGGCCAAAGATGAGATGGCTGGATGGTATTGTAGACACAATGGGCATGGGGCTGTGTGGACTGAGGAGGATGGTGGAGGACAGGGGTGCCTGGAGAGCAATGGTCCATGGGGTCGCAAAGAGTTGGAGCTGACTGTGCGCCTGAACAACAAAAGTGTGAGCACAAACAGTGCGGGTGTGAACAGCTGTATGACTTGTATGAATCACCTCTCTTTTACTCCCAAAATAGGATTCTTATCATCAGGATCTGAATTTTTTTTACTGTATCACCATTTAATCCAATTCTTCATAATTTTTTTGCCTTTATATAGTGAACTTTCCTTAGTGAACTTTTCTTTTCGTACCAAGGTTTTCCTTTTGATATCAAGCTTGATGACTAGATTTGAACACCACCGGCAAAGCCCCGCGCTCCTTCCCATGGCCCGGGAAGTGGAGGCACCTGGCGAGTGGCTCTGCACCTTCAAGAGGTGTCCCGCCAACAGCAACGGTGAAGCCCCGCGCTCCTTTCCATGGCACGGGAAGGGGAGGCACCTGGCGAGCAGCTCCGCGCCTTCAAGAGGCGCCCCGTCAACACCACTGGCGAAGCCCCCGCTCCTTCCCATGTCCCAGGAAGTGGAGGCACCGGGTGAGCAGCTCCGTGCCTTCAAGAGGCGCCCCACCAACAGCATCGGCGAAGCCCCGTGCTCCTTCCCATGGCCCGGGAAGGGGAGGCACCAGAATAATAATGGACAGAGGTGCAGGACATCATACAGGAGGCAGCAAGGAAAACCATACCAAAAGAAAAGAAGTGCAAGAAAGCAAAGTGGTTGTCTGATGAGGCTATTAAAATAGCAGAGGAAAGAAGGATCATAAAAGGCAAAGGAGAAAAGAAAAATTCAATCAATTGAATACAGAATTTTAAAGAAAATCAAGGAGAGATAAGGAAATGTACCTAAATGAACAGTGCAAAGAAATAGAGGGGAAAATAAAGGGTAGGTCTAGAGACCTTTTTAAAAAATTGGGGAAATGAAGGGAATATTTAAAGCAAAATGACCATGATAAGGGACAAAAATGGCAAGGAGTTAGCTGATGCAGAAGAGCTAAAGAAAATATGGCAAGAGTACACAGAGAAACTATACAAAAAGGACCTCAACACCCTGGATAATCACAATGATGAGAACATTGAACTTGAGCCAGACATCCTAGAGAGTGAACTCAGAAAGGCCCTAAAAAGCCCTGCAAACAACAAAGATAGTGGAGATGATGGTATCCCAGTTGAATTTTTCAAAGCTCTAAAAGATGATGGAATCAAATTATTGCATTCTATATGCCAGCAGATTTGGAAAACAAAACAATGGTCACAAGATTGGAAAAGATCAGTATACCTTCCAATCCCAAAAAAGGGTAATGAAAAAGAATGTTCAAATTATAGAATAATTGTTCAAATTATAGAACAATTGTGCTCATCCCACATGCTAGCAAGCTTATGTTCAGGATGATATAGAATAGACTGCAGCAGCGTGTGGAGAAAGAACTACCAGAAGTACAGACTGGGTTCCGAAGAGGCAGGGGGACTAGAGACCACATGAGAACATAAGAACAGCCTTGCTGGAACAGGCCACAGCCCATCCAGTCCAGCATTCTGTCTCACACCGTGGCTCACCATTTGCTTCAGGGTATTCCCAAGCAGATGCCTTCACCTGCTTAGGATTCCCTGGAAATGGCATTGAGAGATAGCCTGCCTATCCCTCCAACCTGGAGGTTGTCCTTAGGTATCCATAATTATAACCATTGATACCCTTGTTCCATAAACCAGTGATCCTCTGGGTGAAAAAATACTTTTTCTTATTTGTTTGAGAGCTAGTACCCAAAAGTTTCATCGACTGTCCCCTTGTTCTATTGTTGTGCGATAGGGAAAACAGTTTTTCCTTATCTACTTTGTACACACTGTGCATGATTTTATAAACTTCAATCAGGTCACCTCTTAGATGCCATCGTTCAAGAGTGAGGAGGCCCAACCGTTGCAGCCTCAGATGGTAAGGAAGGTGTTCCAGTCTCCTAATCATTCTGGTTGCCCACCTCTGCACTTTTTCCAGCTCCATAATATCCTTCTGGAGGTATGGCGACCACAACTGTACACAGTATTCCAGATGGGGCCTCACCATAGATTTATAAAGAGGCAAAATGACACTTGCTGACTTATTTTCAATACCCTTCCTAATGATACCTAGCATTGAGTTTGCTTTTTTCACTGCTGAGGCACACTGGGTTGACACCTTCATTGAGCTGTCAACCAGGACACCAAGGTCCCTTTCCTGGTTTGTCGCAGAGAGTTCAAACCCCATCAGTTTATAAATGTAATTGGGTTTTTTTGCTCCAACGTGCATCACTCTGCACTTACTAATGTTGAAGCTCATTTGCCACTGTTTTGCCCACTCCCCCAGTGCTATGAGATCCCTCTGGAGCTCTTCACAATCTCTCACAGTTTTCACTACCCTGTATAATTTAGTGTCATCAGCAAATTTGGCTACCTTGCTATTTACTCCTACTTCTAGATCATTTATGAAGAGGTTGAAAAGCAGGCGTCCCAGGGTTGAACCTTGGGGGACCCCACTCTTTACTTCCCTCCACTTGGAGAAGTGTCCATTTAGTGCTACCCTCTGTTTCCTGTCCCTTAGTCAGTTGTGATCCAGGACAAAACCTATTCCTTTATTCCATGACTGGTGAGTTTATTCAAGAGCCTTTGGTGCAGGACCTTGTCAAAAGCCTTCTAAAATTCAACGTACGTTGCCAACATATGTTGGATCAGGGAGAAAACAAAGGAATATCAGAAACAAGCCTACTTCTGTTTCATTGACTATAACAAGGCCTTTGACTATGTGGACCACAACAAAATGTGGCAAGTAATTAAAGAGATGGGAATACCAGAACACCTTATATGTCTCATGAGAAATCTGTACATGAGTCAAGAAGCAACATTTAGGATAGAATATGGAATGATGGAGTGGTTTGGAATTGGAAAAGGAGTAAGACAACACTGTATTTTATCACCCTGCTTATTCAATGTATACACAGAGCACATAATCTGCCATGCAGGGATGGAAGAATCAAAATTTTGTATCAAAATTGCTGTGAGAAACATGAACAATTTGAGATACGCAGATGATGCCACCCTAATGGCAGAAAGTGAGGAAGAACTAAAGAAGCTCCTGATTAGGTTGAAAGAAGAGAGTGCAAACGCTGGCTTGAGACTCAACATCAAGAAAACTGGCAACAGGCCCTATCAGTCCCTGGAAAATACAGTAGATGGGAAAGAAATGGAAGCAGTGACAGACTTTACTTACTTAGGATCCGAGATCACTGCAGATGGTGATTGAAGCCATTAAATAAAAAGGCGACTGATTCTTGGGAGACAATCTATAAGAAATCTGGGGAACATACTGTATTTTTTTGGACCATAAAACACACTTTTTCTTCCCCAAAGTGGGGAGAAAATGAGGGTGCGTCTTATAGTCCAAATGCTGGTCTTCGGCCAGCTGTGGCTATTGTAAAGAGTCGCAGCTGGCCAAAGACTACTACTGCGGCCTCTCAGCTGTTTGGGGCGGGGGGGGGGGGAGAATATGAAAAATGAGTGGCCACTAGAGGGTGAAAATCACAATTTCCCATTTAAATGCATTGGAAATAAATTGTATTCAAAAGGTTTCTGTTTGTATGTTCCCAATGCATTTAAGTGGGAAACCAAACCTGTACTTAAAAAGAAAGGATTTCACTTACCTTGATGCCTTTGTCTCTACTCCACGTGGACAAAATGGAGGGGGAAAACATGCTTCCTGGTTGAAAGGAGAGCAAGAGTCTAGGCTAGAGTATCACTTCCTTCCTCAGTGCAATTGGCCTGGCCTGCCCATTTCCCCTGCAACGCCACCACTGGTTGCTGTAATAAATATATATATTTATTTTCCTGCTCTGAAAACTCGGTGTGTCTTATGGTTCGGTGCGTCTTATGGTTACGTGCATCTTATGGTTAGGTGTGTCTTATGGTCCAAAAAATACCGTAGTTAAAAGTAGAGACATCACCTTGCAAACAAAAATTTGCATAGTCAAAGCAATGCTATTCCCAGTGGTAATATATGGTTGTGAGAGCTGGACCATTAAGAAAGCTGAGCGCAGAAGAATAGACACCTTTGAAATGTGGTGTTGGAGGAGAGTTTTGAGAGTCCCCTGGACAGTGAGGAGAACAAATAGGTCGATCTTAAAAGAAAACAACCCTGACTGCTCCTTGGAAGGTCAAATAGTAAAGATGAAGCTAAAGTACTTAGGACATGAAATGAGAAGAGAGGATTTACTTGAGAAAGCCTTGATGCTGGGAAAGTTGTAAAGCAAAAGAAGAAGGGGTGGCCAAAAATGAGAAGACTAGATGGTATTGTAGATGCAATGGGCACAGAGCTGGGTGGGTTGAGAAGGATGGTGGAGGACAGAGGTGGCTGGAGGGCGGTGGTCCATGGGGTCACAAAAGGTCGGAATTGACTGTGCAACTGAACAACAACAACTTTGTAAGATAGGGCATAGTGAAAGGGTACAGAAGACCCAAAATCACCCTGTGAGATTCATAGCTCAGTGGTGACTTGGGTCTCCCAACCATTAGCACCAAACATGAACTACTCTGATACACAGCATTGTCCACACTCACAGTTTATTGGTTCTCCAGGGTCTCAGGCAGAGGGCCTATCTCATCGTCTATCCTATCTAATCAACTGTGGGTTAAATTGGGGAAAAATTCTCAACAATAGGAACTGAAGTGTAGACTTTCTGTGCACACACCATGTAGTTGGTGTTATTAAACAGTGTTGTATCTTTGCACATTTACCACCCAAGAAAGAGACAACAGATTATTTTGGATCATAAACTGGCCACTTTATTTGAGAAGTTTCCAGCTGTGTCAAAAGGACAGTCTGCACTGCAGTGGTAACACAGGGAGGCAATTAACTTATTCTGAAATCCAATTTGTCAGGCTAAATTTGTTCCTACCAATTATCCATTTATTAATTCTACTTACTTCTTTATATTCCACCACGAAGCCACCGAGCTTCTGTAAGACTCCATTATCCAAACCCTAATCGTGACAGGCCCTTTTGGATTTTGCTCCCTTATACATGGCCTGTAGTGAAAATTACCTTACTAATTAAATATGCTAATTAGCCAAATTATTAACATTCCCATGCTACCTGCCACATGAGGGGCAGTTCCTAACTGTGCCTCACCCCCCACCAGGCTGCAACATTGGACTGGATACCACAGTGCAGTGACCCCAGAGACAACTGCATTCCATCTTCTGATAGATGTACTCCATCGCCACGGAATAAATGGTGTGCCTCCGGTCTGATTTCTGCATGCTAAATGACGGCTCCCAAGCCCTCCTCTCAGATAAAGTGAGAAATGACCTGATTAACCCGCCACTGAGCGCTGTCAATATGCCTGGGGTCAGATGGGGCCCTAAAGGCAATACGAGGGATTATATTTGACCAAAGAAAATGGGTTGAGGGCCACCATTGTTGCAATAACAGGTCACATCGAACAGACATATTGAGATCAAGCCTCGTAACAACACTCAAATCGTTGTTCCCCAGATGCAGCAGAAGGACATCCTTGGGAACACAACACCTGGATTCGGCCAAGGCAGGCACCAGCTGGCTCCAAACAGTCACTCTTACTAGAAACCACCAGCTCGCTGATGCGGAAGGCACCAAAAATATGTGACATAGGCAGCCGCATGAAACAATAAAGCCTCAAAGTCTGCAGAATTAGAGCTGGGGCCAGAGAGCAGCTAGGCTGCAGAGCTGCTCGGGTGATAATGGCAACCGGATGTCCAGGTGATGGCCACATTCCCATATCCATCCCTTCAAAATCTTTTCCACCCTGAAGTCAGTCAGTGTGTCAGAGAAGCCATTTGCCTTGGCATAAAATGCTGATGCAGAAAGGCGATTCTGAATCGTGCAGGGGGGGGGGGTGAACTCGATCATGCAAGACAACCATTAAATGCAGAGTGTGTGGCACAGGAATTGGTCAAATCTCTGGGAGTGCAGCCTCATGCTTGAAATGTGACAGCAGAGTGGTAAGCCTTCTGGCAATGGGGCACCAAGGAGAGGCCAATCGCCCTTGCTACTTCCCTTTGCCAAGCCTCCAAATGTCTTGTGGAAGTTCCACTGGTATGTCAGCTGCCACCAGTGCAAGGGCCCTGAATCACACCATCTGCAGACATGATAAAGCATTGGCAATATCATTAGACATGCCCTCAACATGGCATGCCCTGAAAACAATATTGTGACATAAAGTCACCATCGCAAAAACCCGTATCAAGCACATAACCCTGGAGGATTTAGACGTGAGCGAGTTGTCTATGTGCACTACCAATAGGTTGTCGCATCAGAAAGTGACAACCGTATCACGCCACTGTGAACCCCACATCAATAGAGCCCGAAGGATAGGGGAAAATTCAAGAAAAGTGAGATCCCTCGTTAAACCCACTTGGTGCCAAGTTTCAGGCCAAACCATACCTGTCAACTGCGGCTCCAGAAAATATGGGACCTGTGCAAATGGTTCTGTGCAGGTCGCCTTCTACGCATGCGTAGAAGGCTACACTGCTTGCGTAGCCTCCTACAGAAATGGCGTAGCCTCCTACGCAAACGGCATAAGCTCCTATGCAAGCGGCATAGCCTCCTACGCAAGCGGCGCAGCCTTCTACGCATGCGTAGAATGGGGCTACACAAGTGTAAAACCCTTCTACACATGCGTAGAAGGCGACCTGCGCAGAAGGGCTGTGCAGTACTTCCTTTCCCCCACTGCCAAATTCCGGGGTTTCAGCAGTGCGGGGCAGAAAATGGCGCAAATCGGCGCCGAAAACCGTGATATCCCGGCCAATCCGGGATGGTTGACAGGTATGGGCCAAACACCACAGAACCACATCCCATAGCCTGTGGCACCGGATGCATCAGAGATCACATGTAGTTTGGGCCCTAGCAACCTGGGGGATTGTCAAAAGTCCACCCCATTAACGTAACAAAGGATAGTCAACCATACCCCAAGGTCACTGCGGATCTCCGCAGTGACGCGAGTTAAATGGAAAGGCTTGCTGAGGCCCTTCATGGCGTTGCAAAGACAGTGGGCAAAAGCCCGGATGGGGACAACCACCCGGCAGGCGAAGTTAAGCAAGCTGTGGAACTCCTGCAGTTCTTTAAGGGTAACCTTGTGCTTAGCCAAGACCACCTCAATCTTCTCCATGATATGGGAAACTTTGTCTGGGGGCAATCTGAATGACTGGGAGACAGTGTCCAATGCAATGCCCAAAAAGGTCAGCATAGACACTGGGCCCTCAGTCTTCTCTGGGCCCAGGGAAACTCCCAGATCCACCATCAGGCAGCCAAAGGTGTGCAACAAGTGCTGGCAAGTACCTGAGGAGGTGGGGCCACAAAATAAAAAAATCATCTAACTAATGGACCACCCCTGTTAACCCTGTCTGCTGAACCAATATCCAGTGGAGGAATGACCTAAAACATTCAAAAGCCACACAGGAGATTGAACAGCCAAACGGCATTTCCCTGTCCATGAAAAACTGGCCCTCAAATGCAAAGCCCAGTAATTCAAAGTTATCCGGGTCGACCAGCAGCAACTGAAATGCCGACTTAATGTCACACTTTGCCATCACAGCTGCTGGCCCGCACGACCTGACCATCCAGACTGCCTCATCGAAGGACACATACCAGACCATGCAAAGGCCATGCGGTATAGAATCATTCACAGAGGTTCCTTCAGGAAAGGACAAGTGGTGAATAAGGCGGTATTCACCAGGTGACTTCTTTGGAACCAAGCTCACGGGGAAACCCTCAGATTCTTGTAAGTGGGAAAGGCAAAAGGGCCCGGGACCTGGCCTAAGCATACCTCTTTGAAAATTTGCTCCTGGGCAACATGTTCCAGTCCCTTTAAAGAGTGAAGGTTAGGAGCCATGGAAGGACTCCATGCCCCAACAGCCGGGATGCAGAAGCCAAACCCAAAACCCTCCTGCAAGTAAATGACATTGGCCATCCTGGGGTACTGCCGGAGCCACTTTGTGAGGACAAGCAATTTAATTGGACGGGGGCCCTTTGGGAGACTGGGCAGGGTCTGGAGCAGGGTGCCAGAATTGTCCCTGATTCCTATTGTGATTCCTGGCACCTGGGTTTTTGGGGCAAGCTGAGGCAGTATGTGCTCCTGCGCAAATGGAGCACTCATGGCAGAAACAACAGAGTCTTCTGCCACACTTGCCTGAGGAAGTGAATTCTCAGCACAGCAGGCATTGTTGAACCACCTGACCCGCCAGCTGGCGGGGAAACTGTTGCTGTGGAGGGTATTGGATTCAAGTGGCTGCAATCAAAATGGTCCTGAAGAACCAGACACACTGGCATCATAAATTGCAGCCACAATTGTGGGTGCTGTTCATCCCAGTGAATGTCTGGCCGAATACCTGCCCTCATTTTAAAGTTCTGGTTGTACAAGAGCCACGCCTGCCCAGGAAAATCAATGTAAGCCCTATAGATAATGTCCAGGTACTGGATCAAAGGCAGAGCACATTCGTGGTGGGCCTTAATGTACACCCCCACAAATATCAAGTATGCCGGTTACCAATTGGCCCACGTACGAGGGGCTTCTTATGGCGGGTGATCTCCTTATCTCACTTGTCCTCCTTTTCCTTTTCCATCTTATCTGAATCCCAGTTAAGGAGGGTAAAAAGGTTGACATACTCCCCGTGCCCGATCTTGTCCCTAGTTGCTGGCAACAAATGATCACCCAAAGGCAGGAATTGGTCATCGAAAGATGACCGTGGCACCGAACGGTACCCCATTTTGACAAACCCAACACATGGCCATCCCAGGGGGGGGCAGGAGACAAGAAGCCCCACTGGTAAGTTGTGCTGGGGCAGGTAGGGCACCTGTCAGGTTGGCAAATGCCCTTGACCAGCCTGGGGGGCCACCCCAGGCAAGGAGAGTACTGAGTCCTGGAGCCAGGGCCAGCTCGAGGGCACTAATGGTGACAATGTGTGAGCTAATGTAGGGGGTGCAGGTGTGCTAACTTGAACAACATCCTCACCAAAAATGACATTCAATAGAGAGGTTCACAAGAGGCTCAGGAGCCGGAACAGGCTGCAACAGTGCCTGGGCCCCCAGGGCAGCATCTTCCAAGGAAGGAGCCATGGCCAGATCCGCAGCTTCAGAGGGCACCCCGGGCAAGGGAGCCTCCTCAGCTGGGGCAATCGGGTCCTGGGCAGGGGCCACCGGGGTGCTGGCAGTGCATGAGCAGCCTTCAGCTGCAATATGTGCTGCCAGAGGGTCCCTATCACCTCCTCCAGGAAGACCTGCCCTAGGCCTGTGGGCCATGAGCAACTTGCAGCCACGGGTCCCAGGAAGGGGAAGAAGGTGACAAACAGATAGCCACCTGACCATGGGCGGTGATATAGGCTGATGGAGCCCTAACTGCCACCATCCCCATGTCCATGAGTGGCTGCTGAGCCTGGGAGGCTGCCGGGGGAATGGGCTGACTTGCATTTTGGAGCCATGCTCTGAAGGGGAAAAAAGAGGGAGAAGAAAGGCTCAAATGCCTTGCCTCCCTCGCCATCGGTCTTGCTGCCTGCCGCTGCTGCACCGGTCTCACAAAGACCGGAGCAAGAAACTTCAAATGGCCCAGCAGCAAGACAAAATGGTGCCTGGAGGTTTGGCCCCGCCCCCGGTGCCACACCACTCTTTGTGCATCTCCCTGGGTAGAGATGTGCAAAGCGTGCATCCACAGCGTTCGCCTCGTGCATGTGGTCATTCTTTATATCATAGGTTTGCACAAAAATAAACTCAGGTACCTTCACAGTGGATGACCCTAGTGTGAAAAGGAACCAGGTTGGTCATCCAATGTATGCAGTAGATTATTTCAGATGTTACCACCTTGGCATCTCATGTGTTAGTGCATGGCTTAGGTGCCTGTATTCCACAGAATTGTAGTAAATGAGTGTTCCATAGTAGCCCACACACATCCTCCAATGGCTTAGAGAAGGCTGCTTAGAATTGGAAAGTAGTTGCCTACATTTTATTCATGATTCACTACTTTGCAAGGGAATGTGTTTACTTACATAATAGATCATTCCTGCTAGCTTCTGTAATGGAGCATTCAGAAATCCTCTCCTGAAAATGCCACTGCAAGGACACTGAGTTTCACACAGTTTGATAGAGTGGATTTGAATCTGAAATTTCCTACAACTTTAATAGATGGGTATCATAGATAATATTTTGAATAGGGCAGGTGAACTAACAAATAGTAATGTAATATCAAGTTACAAAATGGCTAGACATGATTGAACAGGATTAAAGAGAAACAGCTTCACACTGTTGTGAATTATTCATAGTACAGTATTGTGTTTCTGATCACCACGTATGGCTGTGAAAGCAGGATTGTAAAGAAAGCTGACAGGGGAAAAACCTAATTCATTTGAAATATGGTGCTGAAGAAGAGCTCTGCATATACACTTGGACTGCCAGAAAGATGTAAAATGGGTCCTAAAACTAATCAAGCCATTTTCTGGAGGCAAAATTGGTGAAACTGAAGCTGTCCTATTTTAGACACATCATGAGATGGCTAAGACAATAAACACTGGGAGAAATGGTAGGTGGGAGGAAGCGAGGAAGACCAAACATGATATGGATTTGTCAGGGTAATAACTTTACCCTGGTTATTGTGGAGTTCCTGCATTTTGAGGGCTCCACTGTGTGTCTATTCTTCTCTGCAATGCTGTTTCTCACTCAGATAAGCCCAGCAGCTCTATTTTTTATAGTTGCTGAAAAATTCCTGACCTTGTGGTGGAAGAGAATGGCGCCTTTTCTCCTAACACAAAAATGCCAGGTGGGTAAACAGTAATCTGTCTGGGAAACAGTGTGAGAAAGATTATTGTTATTGTTCTTAAAGAGATCTCATTGGTGGTATGTAAATATGCAACCAGCAGCCATGTTCCATGGCAGGGAAACATGTGTTAGTTGGAGTTTTGGAGTTAGAAGGAGAGAGATGGATTAAGCTGGTTGGAGTCCAATCGGGGCTCAAAAGATGAGAAAATACCAACAATGATTACCTAATGATTTATTACATAGACAGGTTATTTTGATTTCAGAGGGACAATTTGCTTGTTTCTCCTTGGAATACCTTTTGATTAGATCTGCAACTTGTTTTTATGGACTGGACTGAATGCTTTATTCTTCAATAAAGAAACCTTTTTGTTCATCAAGACAGCTTGTTATTGCATTAGGGCATCAAAGAATTTAGCCACACAAAGCTACATATATATACTCTCTCACATATGCCAGCAATTGTTAAGGGAAGCAATTCATCTGTTGCTTGCTTTAATATAGCAAAGGTTCTGCCAAGTTGGAGGGAGGTGTTTGGAAGCAGCTTAGCATAGTCCAGACCTGTGGGGAGTCCTTGAAGTGCCTGAATGCCTGAATTAATGGGCAGGTGATTCAGAAGGGCACACAGGAGAGCAAAGGCAAGAGAAGGGGACTTTTGCTAAGTCTGATAGGATTGACTCATTCATTCATTCATTCATTCATTTATTTGATTTGTATGCCGCCCACTCAGCATACGCCGACTCAGGGCGGCTCACAACATATCAAACAATAATACAATACAGGAAAAATACAATACACAATATAATAAAATACAGTAAACACAGTAACATCTCAGTAGTGCAATAACATCTCATACATCTCTCTCCGACCCCAACAAGTCCTCGAGGGGCCGGCGGCGTCGGCGTCCTTTTCTGCTCTCCGGGCGGGCGGGCCCGGAGAGCGAAGGCAGCTGCGGCGGCTCCGGCGGCGGCTCCCACCTGTCTCCACCCCCGGGGCCGATGGCGTGGGCTCCCGGGCGAGACAGGGAGCTCCTCGAGGGGCCGGCGGTGTCGGCGTCCTTTTCTGCTCTCCGGGCGGGCGGGCCCGGAGAGCGAAGGCAGCTGCGGCGGCTCCGGCGGCGGCTCCCACCTGTCTCCACTCCCGGGGCCGATGGCGTGGGCCCCCGGGCGAGACAGGGAGCTCCTCGAGGGGCCGGCGGCGTCGGCGTCCTTTTCTGCTCTCCGGCGGGCGGGCCCGGAGAGCGAAGGCAGCTGCGGTGGCTCCGGCGGCGGCTCCCACCTGTCTCCACCCCCAGGGCCGATGGCGTGGGCTCCCGGGCGAGACAGGGAGCTCCTCAAGGGGCCGGCGGCGTCGGCGTCCTTTTCTGCTCTCTGGGCGGGCGGGCCCGGAGAGCGAAGGCAGCTGCGGCGGCTCCGGCGGCGGCTCCCACCTGTCTCCACTCCCAGGGCCGATGGCGTGAGCCCCCGGGCGAGACAGGGAGCTCCTCGAGGGGCCGGTGGCATCGGCGTCCTTTTCTGCACTCCGGGCGGGCGGGCCCGGAGAGCGAAGGCAGCTGCGGCGGCTCCGGCGGCAGCTCCCACCTGTCTCCACTCCCGGGGCTGATGGCGTGGGCCCCCGGGCTAGACAGGGAGCTCCTCAAGGGGCCGGCGGCGTCGGCGTCCTTTTCTGCTCTCCGGGCAGGCGGGCCCGGAGAGCGAAGGCAGCTGCGGTGGCTCCGGCGGCGGCTCCCACCTGTCTCCACTCCCGGGGCCGATGGCGTGGGCCCCCGGGCGAGACAGGGAGCTCCTCGAGGGGCCGGCGGTGTCGGCGTCCTTTTCTGCTCTCCGGGCGGGCGGGCCCGGAGAGCGAAGGCAGCTGCGGCGGCTCCGGCGGCGGCTCCCACCTGTCTCCACTCCCGGGGCCGATGGCGTGGGCCCCCGGGCGAGACAGGGAGCTCCTCGAGGGGCCGGCGGCATCAGCGTCCTTTTCTGCTCTCCGGCGGGCGGGCCCGGAGAGCGAAGGCAGCTGCGGTGGCTCCGGCGGCGGCTCCCACCTGTCTCCACCCCCGGGGCCGATGGCGTGGGCTCCCGGGCGAGACAGGGAGCTCCTCAAGGGGCCGGCGGCATCGGCGTCCTTTTCTGCTCTCTGGGCGGGCGGGCCCGGAGAGCGAAGGCAGCTGCGGCGGCTCCGGCGGCGGCTCCCACCTGTCTCCACTCCCAGGGCCGATGGCGTGAGCCCCCGGGCGAGACAGGGAGCTCCTCGAGGGGCCGGTGGCATCGGCATCCTTTTCTGCTCTCCGGGCGGGCGGGCCCAGAGAGCGAAGGCAGCTGCGGCGGCTCCGGCGGCGGCTCCCACCTGTCTCCACTCCCGGGGCCGATGGCGTGGGCCCCCGGGCGAGACAGGGAGCTCCTCGAGGGGCCGGCGGCATCGGCGTCCTTTTCTGCTCTCCGGGCTGGCGGGCCCGGAGATCGAAGGCAGCTGCGGCGGCTCCGGCGGCGGCTCCCACCTGTCTCCACCCCCAGGGCCGATGGCGTGGGCTCCCGGGCGAGACAGGGAGCTCCTCAAGGGGCCGGCGGCGTCGGCATCCTTTTCTGCTCTCCGGGCGGGCGGGCCCGGAGAGCGAAGGCAGCTGCGGCGGCTCCGGCGGCGGCTCCCACCTGTCTCCACTCCCGGGGCCGATGGCGTGGGCCCCCGGGCGAGACAGGGAGCTCCTCCATGAGGGAAGTCAAATGCATGTTTTTGCAATTATTGAGCAGGATTATTGAGGACAGGACATTTTGAGATCTCTCATTCATAGGGCCTCTGAGAATCAGAGATTACTTGATGGCACATAATATCACAAAAAAGAAGAGATAATTTCAGAAAGCACTCACTTTTTCACAAGATTGAGCAGCTTTGTCATTAGGTCTTAGCATCCCAAGGTGAGTGGCTAGGTCTGGAAGCCATGTTTTTCATTTCTCAGAATGCCCAAAATCAATATATGTACCTCTGTACATGTATTTCTGTATCTCTGTGCAAGTTATCAACATATTAGATTCTACCTAAGGCTGGTCAAAGTGATGCAGCTGCCTACCACTACCAAAGTCACCAGATAAACACTTATGGGTCACCTAAGATGGGTGGGATATCAGCAGGGGGGCACTTCAGCAAGGATCCCCTCGAACCCGAGGTTGGACCTGACCTTGGCAACTTCCGTTTAAAGTCTTAGAGAGGTTTGGGAGACCTGCCACTCATATTTGAGACTATTTGTGATTGTTCCTCAGGTATATCCATTCTTCTTGACATCACCATAATCATCACAACAAAAATATATTAAAAAATGGCAACAACAAAAAACTGTTAACATTTTGTATGTAGTTTATTGCTGAACAACCTTGCCTATGAACTATCCTGTGATTGTTGCCTCTTTCCAACTTATCTTGGATGTGTATCTGGTTCATTTTTCCCCTCTTGTATCTTATATATCCAAGTAACCCCCCCCCCCAATCTTTCCACAGAAACTGTGCTGGCAGAAAACAATTATTTTGTGGCCAACTTTCATTCTAAATGGAAGCTTTGCTCTCTTTATCCTGAAGAATAACTGGCTTCTTTTTCAGGCTTGAGAAATTCAGCACCATACTTGAAACATAGCACCTTTTCCACAAGCTGCTTTGGGAGCCGGTAAACCAATTTTCTTTGCCCCTGATTGGTCTCTTGAGAAGTACAGCATGACTGCAACCATTTATAGATGCCAAAACTGTCATGACAAAAGCAATTAATATGGTAACGAGTGAGTTTAGACTCCAAAACATTGTGTCCCAAGGGACTTGTCTCAGAAACTGTGGAAAACATTAGGAATAGTAACAATCTGCATTTTGTCTTCTAAATACAGAATTCTTCAAGCTCATATAATTATTGCTCTATTGCCTATGCAGAAGCTAGTATTTAGCAAAAATATGAAATTTATTTTTATTTTATTTTTTTTATTTTATAGTCAAATTTGTATATGCCGCCCGCTCAGGCAGAACCCGACTTAGGGCGGCATCACAACAATTCACAAAAGACATAAATACAATTATAAAAAAAGTATAAACCCCCCCCAACCCACCCCCTTTAAAAACCCCTATGTCCCACCCACCCACTATACAAAGGAGGAGGAGAAAGTTCTTATACAAGCCAGCAGGCGGGCACCATAGTCCCATTCGGGCCCCACACCTGCCCTGCCAGCCAGGTCTTCACTCCTTTCCTGAAGGGCAGCAGTTCACTTTGGAGTCTTAGGTCTATTGGCAGGAGGTTCCAGAGAGTTGGTGCGGACACGGAGAAGGCCCTCCTTCGGGTGCTAGACAAATGTGCATCCCTAGCCGGTGGCACCACTAGAGAACCCCTCCTGTCCGCTCTGGTTGGACGGGCAGACACTCTTGGGACGATGCGGTCTCTAAGGTATCCCGGCCCCCTGCCATGTAGGGCTTTAAAGGTCAAAACCAGCACCTTAAATTGCACCCGGAGACAAACTGGTAACCAGTGCAGCTCCCGAAGTAGGGGAGAGGCATGGGCATATCGCCCACACCCCATCACCACCCGGGCCGCCGCATTCTGGACCAGCTGCAGCCTCCGAATGGTCGTCAAGGGCAGCCCCATGTAGAGCGCATTACAATAGTCTAGTCGGGAAGTAACCAGAGCATGGGTGACCATAAGCAAGGAGCCCCGGTCCAGGAGTGTGCGCAATTGGCGAATCACCCGAAGTTGGGCAAAAGCCCTCCTGGCCACAGCCGCCACTTGTTCTTCCAGCAGCAGCCGCGAGTCCAGAAGAACCCCCAAATTGCGCACTGGGTCTGTCTGGGGCAGAACGGCCCCATCCAGTACCAAAGATGGTAACTCCCTGGATAATGCGGGGCCCCTTATCCACAGCCACTCTGTCTTGCTGGGATTCAGCCGAAGCCCATTGGCCCCCATCCAGACCCCAATGGCCTCTAGGCATCCGGATAGGATTTCAACAGCATCACTGGGGTCCCCACGGGCCGAGATGTACAACTGTGTATCATCCGCGTACTGATGGTACCGCACCCCGTGGGAACGAATGATCTCACCCAGCGGCTTCATGTAGATGTTAAATAAGAGAGGAGAGAGCACAGAGCCCTGAGGCACCCCATATTTGAGGGGCCTAGGGCTGGACCTCTCACTCTCTAACCATACCGACTGGGTACGGCCCTTCAGAAATGAGGAAAACCAGGACAACACAGTGCCCTGGATCCCCAGTCCTTCGAGCCGTTCCAGAAGGATACCGTGGTCGACGGTATCAAAAGCCACTGAGAGGTCAAGAAGAGCAAGGACGGATGGACAACCCCCGTCCCGCTCCCGCCAGAGATCATCCATCAGTGCGACCAATGCCGTCTCCGTTCCATATCCGGGCCTGAACCCTGATTGAAAGGGGTCTAGATAATCCGCTTCCTCCAGGACACTCTGCAGCTGACGCGCCACCGCCTTTTCCAAAACCTTACCCAAAAAGGGCAGGTTGGAAACTGGCCTGTAGTTGTTAAGGACAGCTGGGTCGAGGGACAATTTCTTCAGGAGGGGGCGCACCAAAGCATGTTTTAGCTGTGCAGGAAATACCCCCTCCCGTAAAGAGGCATTTATTATCCCCCCTATCCAGCCACCTGTTACCTCCTTGGAGGCTTTCACCAACCAAGTAGGTCCAAATCCAGGTCACCTTGGATTTTAGCTAGGGGAACTATTTTATTTTTGGAATTCATACTTTGGGTATTAAGGAATTTTGAGGTGTCTCGATATGCAAGGCATTGTTTTTTTTAAAAAAACCATTGCCCACACTTTCTGAATTAGCTCTCTTTCTTTCTTTGTCTTAGCATGATCCACCATGATGTTCATGATCTGCCATGAGGATATAGATCAACCGGATATTGTGGATATCCACACAACAGTTGTTGCCTCCATTTCAGCCACATGTGGCAGTGAGTGCAGAGTTAGGGGAGACATGGCTGTGGCTATGACTATAGATGGCAAGAAAAAGGGATTCAACATCTAGAGGGAGCTAATATGGGCATCTCACTTATTCTGTCCCACAGACTTAAAGTGAAACATGCATACAGTACATTCACTCACACCTGTTCACATACGCTAGCCCTCTCACACCCATTCCATCTATCCAGAATTTGGCAGGGAGAAAATTTGGCAGGGTGGTTTGAACCCTCAGCTGTAGCTTGCCCAAATGTACATTAACCTAATATGCAGATTTTTTTAAAAAAAAATAGCTTTATAGTATAATTTAGAAGAGTCACATAATCAGGAAATGATGCAGGTTTCTTTGGTAATTAGATATTTTCATGAGACAAAGAAAGGTGCTCTCTTCTTATGACAGGCTAGAACAGAAGCTCTTTTGGTCTCCTGGGGAATCCACTCATTATGCAGCTTATATAACAGGTACATAAAATATGCTAATTGATCATTGCTTTTTAATTATTTATATGAATTAGATATATGAATATAATAAACTGTTACATTTCCTGACTCGTTGGCATGCCATAACCATGAATGTTAGGAGAGAAATGAAACCTACCAAAGTAATTTCCCAAAGCAGAGACTGAATTTAACAACATCACTTCCACATTTGTAATTGCTTTTTCATGGAAAATTTATATTAGCAGAACAGTGGTAGAATTCTCGTATCTGACAACTGAGTATTAATATCACTTTCTAAAGCAGCTCATTATTTAAGAATAGTTCATAACTGACATATTTGTTTTTTTAATACGAAAAGTGTCTGCATATGCCATCACCTACAAAGTGTAATGAGAGTGTTTATTCCACAGCTCAGAGGCTCATGTAGTTTATGAAGTGAACCATAAAATTAATCTACAATAAAAATATTTTATTTCTACAAATCTGTTTTTCAGCTCATATCAGTTTTCACTGATCCCACCACTTAAATAGGAAGAGAGCAGGAAATAAATGTGTATTAGAGCATGTATACACATATACAAAGATAGCTTCTACTTTCTGAGACAAACCACTCATCTGCCACCACACACACAGTTCACTCAAATTCTCTCTATCCCTTCTTTTCACATCCACCCTTGCTATTTCTGAATGGTGGACTTTAGAACTGGATCACAACATTGCTTTTATGCTTACTTCTTCTCAACCCAAACATTTGGTGCAAGTAAAAGAAAACTTTTAATTGAAATCTCCATGCACATTCTCCCCAAATAACCGGTGATTTTGGTTTTCTGATTGTTATTGGTATGTCTATTCAGGTCTCCTCTTTGGTAACTCTCTAAATAAGGGACTTCCAATCTCTTCTGAAACACATTCTCATCCCATCCAAATTCCACATTGTGTTTCAATATACTGCATTACACAACTCAGTAAGGTAAAGGTAAAGGTCACCCTTGCTCGAAAGCCAGTCATGTCCGACTCTACGGTTCATTGTTCATCTGCAGACATTTCTGTGGACATCTGGCAGGCAGCCTCAACACCGGAGTGCACATGAAACTGTTTACCTTCCCAACGAAGTGGGAACTAAGTTTCTTTATATCTGTCAGATGTACCACCATACAAAGCTAGAATTAACACATATACACCCAAAATAGAATTAAAAAGGGCTAGATGACATCCACCCAATTTTGGACCAGTGAACTCAGTAAATAATTGCTAATGTTTATTGAATTTTCTTAACTTTAAAGCCCTACATGGTAGTGGGCCAGGATACCTTAGAAACCGCATCACCCCAAGAGTATCTGGCCATCCAACCAGAGCGGACTGAAGGGGCTCTCTAGTTGTGCCATCAACAAGAGGAGCACATCTATCTAGTACTCGGAGGAGGACCTTCTCCGTCTCCGCACCAGCCCTCTGGAACCTCCTGCCAATAGACCTAAGACTTCAAACAGAATTGCTGCCCTTCAGGAAAGGTTTGAAGACCTGGCTGGCAGGGCAGGTGTGGGGCCCTAATGGGAATACGGCCCCAGCCTGCTTTCTCACAACATGATAACAATTAAGAACCCTCTCTTTCTCTTTTTTATAGTGGGTGGGGTGGTTGGTTGAGATAATTGGGGTTTTATGTGTTTTTATATGTTTTTAAAACTGTTGTAATGCTGCCCTGAGTCGGGTCCACCCTAGTGGGTGGCATATAAGTGTGACTATTAAATTAAAATTAAATTAAATTAAATTAAAATTAAACTTGCCACAATTTGTTTCTAAAAATTACACTGTTCGTATTATTCTACAACAAGATTTCAGGCACGGAGTTGAGCCAGGTTATTCTGCTATGGTAATAGAGTAGACCATACTGCCAGAGACTCAATGTTGATTGTCAGGTGGCGGTTAACTAACCTGACAACCCTTAAGGTTAACAACCTTGGGTGGCAAAGTCCATAGGAAAGGGTGATGGTCCCCAAGTGGATTAAATCCCACTTGAATCCATCTTGATGGAGGACAGCAGCTTCATCAATACTGATGTGGGGCTGATGAAGACTTTGTGTGCCAAAAGGGCTCAGGACCTGAAAGTGACTCATGGAACTGGATTAGTGGTGTGATGAAGAAGGCAAATGGAATGCCACTGCATTATATTCTCAGGACAATCTTCATAACCACCTTGATAATCACCAATATTTGGAATCATATACAGCTCAAGAAGAAGAAGAGTTCCAGAGGACTTACTTCATAGTCAATATGGATAAAATTGAAAGATCATTAAAGAATTCCAAAAACGTAAGTAATTTTTAATGTTACATTCAAGTTCATGCTGGCTGTCCAGTACATGGATATTTGTAGGCTGTAACTGGCTTAACTGTGCATTATATTTCCTATTCAAATTCAGTTCTTTTTCTAATTAATAAAATTCAGATGTGAATTGCACTCCTATATTATTTACTGCACAAGAGGCTAATGCAAGAGTTTGCAAATTCACTTTTTTTTGTTCTTTGAAGAGCTTATAAACATATTCTCAAATATGCAGCCTGGGTAGGATGGTAGTTAACAAATTTAATTCTGAGAGTGGATAAATCAGTAATTTTAGTGTACCTTGTGGTCATGGCATTCTCCATTTCCAATCAAAGATGAATTACCATATTTTTTGGCCCATAAGACACACTTGACCATAAAACACACCCAGTTTTTAATGCAGGAAAACAAGAAAAAATATTCTGAACCAAATAGCACTGTATTTGCACCACCAACCAGTGGTGGCGCTGCAGGGGAAATGGGTGGGCAAGCGAATTGCACTGAGGCAGGAAACGATGCTCTGGTCTAGCCTCTTGCTCTCCCTGCAAACAGGAAGCATGCCTTTCCCCTCCATTTTGACCACATGAAGCAGGGACAAAGGCAAGAATGGTAAATGAAACCCTTTCTTTTTAAGCACAGGTTTGGTTACCCACTGAAATGCATTGGGAACATACAAACAGAAAAGCTTGAGAATACTGTACAAGAAATTGATTTCCAATGCATTTAAATGGGAATTGTGATTTGCCCGCTCTTGTGGCCACCTGTGGTAATGGCCCACCAAACATATGTTTTTCTTTCCCAGGCCCTTCTTCTCCCAGCCCTGGAACAGCTGTGGGGGCAGAGATGGAGGTCTTCAGCCAGCTGCTGCTGTTGTAAAATATCATTTTACAACAGCCTTGCTGGACAGCATTCAGACATGCACCCTCATCCCCCCCTTTTTTGTGGGAAGTGTGTCTTATGGTCCGAAAAATACGGTAAGTAAGATTTATGATACCTTAGATTTATTTTTATATTGTTGTGGTCTACTTGACTAAAGAATGGCACCACATGACTCTCTGTTGAGCCCAAGTAAGCAGCTAGTATTTGTAGGTGCAATCAAAATCGGTCATTTGAATTAGGAATCAGAAGGATGAAATTTCAGAGTTGCTAGATCAATTATTACAAGAGTAATCAAGAACCCTCAGTTTTAATTCTGCAAAATGTAAACAAATACAAATGAAGATATAAGTTAGACTACATACAAACCCATGTAGCAAGTGATCTGAACTGTAGAAGAAGAGATCAATAGTCCTATTGTGTTTTTCTCCTAGTAAATTTTTCACATCTTTGAAGAGATGTAGACTTCATCTTGGTTTCATTTGCTGTTTTTTGCTCTCTTTTTTGTGGGGCAGATTTTTTGTTTGTGGGGCAGATAAGGCAACAAAATTCTGCTAAAATTTAACCAAGCTTTAAAGATATTTTCTTCCATTCTAACCATACACTGATTTCCTTCAGTAATAAATAGGTGATCCCTGGCCATAAAATGCCTCTGTGACTGTTGTAAATGCATTTACTACAGCTGTGGGTGCATTTATGGCTGTCATAAGCGCTTCCACTTCCGGTGCTGGCAGCGGTGCAGGTCACATGAACTGGTGCCACAGGCTGGGTCTGGCCCACTGGCTGTATTTTTAGAACCCCTGCTATAGATACATGTTCTATTTACTGCAGATGCCTATATTTCAGCTCCCACCCCCACCCCCTGTATGCTCATAGAAGGCATAAAGGAAGTGTCATATTGGGCCCATCTCCAAGGCAAAAATGAATCCATTTTTGTTACAATTTGTCTCTGATTTTTCAAAGTAGTATTTTCCTTTTACAGACATTTCATTTTTTACATTGTTCTGATGGTTCTGATATAATTCCTTTTATTATATTGCTGAACTTATTGTAAGGTGACCAGGAGTGATGCATTCCCACAAACACACATCTTTTATATTTCTTCATCACTCTGTAGCTCCTCTGGCAACTCACACTTCCTAAGCTAAAAAAAGGCTCTGTGAAAAAAGTTGTCATGTGATATCTTCTTGTGAACTTTAAAGGAAGTGTAGGAAGCTGGGAGACTGCTGATTACCACAAAGATATATGTACAATAGAAGCTGAGAGCACTGTTGAAACACTTTATATGAATCCTGAACCTTATCTGTGGGAAATTATCCAGATTTTCTTCTTCCTATTAATTCTTTTGGAAAGCTATTTCATTTCTATCAAATTGGATGACAATGTTAAAAATTTTCATGGTAAATGTTTCCTGAATAAAACTAGTGTAAACACCACCTTCTCATCATGAAATATGGAGGACTATTTTTGACTTGATTTAATAAGAAACATGCATGCATATCAAAGCACTTGACAAGTTACTTTTAATGCACTATTTGGACAGAGTAGCAGAATAATCTGTATGTGCCCAATGATAGACTATAACATATAACTCAGAAAAACTGAGTAAGGATTATTATTTTTAAATTAGATTTGTTGCATTTTGAGATGCCACCTACATTTTGTGTATTTCTCATAATGGTTTAGGACAGGGGCACCCAAACTATTGCCCATGGGCCCAATTAGGCCCATGCATATCATTAGTGCAGTCCATGGTGAGTACCCGGGCTCAGTGTGGACCACCTCTCCACCCACCCCCACTGTCTGATGTCAGTGGTGGCGGCAATTGTACTTAGTCGTGGCTGCTCCAAGCAGCCTCTGGCTTGGTCCCATCCCCTCTGCAGCCCTTGACAAAGTCGATTACCATGTTAGGGAAATTTTTAGAGCTTCCTCTGTTTCAAAATACATGGCACTGGAAGGATAAACTTAGCATGCTGCAGTGACATCATCCCGGGCGTGCCAGGGGGCTCTCCTAGCACCGTGGATTTTGAAACAGAGGAAGCTCCGAAAATTTCTCCAACATGGCGATTGGCTCTGGCAAAGGCTGCAGAGGGGCCTCCAGTCTCTGCAGCTGTGTGTTGGGGGCAGGACCGGCCTGTGAAAAAAAAAAGTTTCATACCACTGGTTTAGGATTCAAACCTGGAACAGTGATATCTTTTAATTTTCCATCAATCTGGGATAATATGTATAGTCCATGTTCAGATCTACCTATTCAGACTTGAAGACCGTCCAATGGTATAGACAAAAATGCACAAGACATTTTGTTCTTTCAGATATGTATCCTGTCCACCTTCAGCCATATTGAAATCTCTATTTGGAGACACTTTTCTTACAGCATGACTTGAAACTTTTAACACAAAACCTTAAGCTTGTCAACTATTTACATGGAGCAACTGTGAGTTTCCGGACATCACGCAGCCTCATGTTGCCAACATCACCTGGCTGGTGAGAGAGAGGTCAGAGTGATGGAAGGGGAATCAGCTCTGCCCTGCCACAGCTCCATTGAGGAGGTTGCCAGACATCCCGCAGCCTTGCACTGCCAACACCACCTGGCTGGCAAGAGAGGAGTCAGAGCGATGGCAGAGAAATGAGTACTGCCCTGCCACTGGCTCCATTGAGGAGGTTGACAGTAGAATAGAAAGCTAGAAAGGGCTTAATAAATAGAGGCATTTTTTGGAACATTTTGAACCCATTTGTGGTTTATGCTACAGCTAATGCAAGCGCGGCGCCAAAATGGCCGCCGCGCTCTTTGCGGGGGCCCCCCCACAGGACGAAGGCATCCGGGTAGTTAGGGGCGTGGCCAGCTCCCTTATAAAAGGGATGGCCACGAGGCAGCCGAGCTGCCATTTTACGAAGCAACGGAGCGGAGAAGTTTTTCCCTCTTACCTCCGTCGCTTTTGGCTTTTACCGGGAAGCCTTTTGGTTGCTGAATTCTCTCGTTTCGGCTTCCCATCGATTGGCTGAGAGGCCCGCGAAGAAGAAGGCGGCTGCGAGCGCGGCTCGTGCGGTTCGGAGGCGCAATCTGGGTTGGAAGACCGCGGCTGCGCCTCCCCAGCAGCCACATTTGCTTGCACCCACCGGGACCGGTGGAATGGGGTCTATTCCCCCTGGCTGGAGGATGGTGGCCCACGCACGGGGCCAGTAGGGGCTGCGGCCCTCGGCCCGCAAGCGGTGGACACCTCTCATGGTGTTGCCCATTCCGCTGGGCCTCCCTTTATAGGAGCGTAGCTCGCTCCGAGGCCTTCCAGCCTTGGGGGGTGGTCCGGTCCCCTTCCCTGGCAGGTTGCTACATCGGCCCTAACGGGCCCGGGTGCGGGGTTGTTGCCCTATTCGGGCCCCGGGGTGCAGGGACCTGTACCCATGCCTGTAGTAGGCGGGCCGGCTGGTCCTTTGCCCCATGTCAGTGTGGAAGCCTTATTGGCCCGCGTTGCGGCCCTCGAGACATCCTTGGCCCGGGCTAGCCACTATTGGTCTCCATTTGGGGTTCGTTTCGACGCGTCGTCTGCTGGGCAGCGGCAGGCGACGGGACAGGTCGAGCTGCTTGAGGCGCGTGGCATGACCTGGGCCACTGCCTCGCAGCTCCCCATTCAACAGACCGGTGCGGGTCAGGCCCCATTGACGAGCACGACAGCGGTTGTGAGCTCCGACGCCCCCAGTGGGCCGGAACCCCCGGTGGGGGCGGCCTACGGGGGTGCAGCACGTGAGTATGCGGTCCAAGCTAGTGCACCTACACACGTGGCCACGTTGGGGGGGTTTCCAATGGCCTGGCCTCGCGCGGGTGGGGCGGCGGTCCAGCCGCTGACGCCCCACCTGGCGACGATAACTACCACTCAGGGCCCCGTGGTGGGGGGTGTTTTCTACCCTGTGGGGAATGTTTTGGGGGTGGCTGGGTTAGTACAGGCCCCCTTTCTGATGCCAGCAGTTCCTGTTGTGCCCGTGTCGGCCTTGCTGACGGCGGGGTATTCCTTACCGCTGGGTGTCCATTTGGCACAGACCACCAAAGAGAAGATCTGGTGGGGGGATTACGTGGATACCTTCTCACTCCTCAACAGAGGGCCCACCAAGGAGTAGGGGGGGCAGGATGAGAAGGATAAGGAGCAGGCACGTCGTAGCAAGCCACCACGTACGTGGGCCGACTGGTTGCCGGCCTACCTCATATACATGGCGGTGTACCTTAGGGCCCGGCCGGATTTGGCAATTTCGATGGTCCAGTATTTGGACAACATCTACCGGGCGATGGTTGACTTTCCGGGCCCATCGTGGTTGGCTTATGACGTGTAATTCCATATGCGGATTCCCCGGCACCCCGACATTAGGTGGGTTGAGCCATGCCAGGCTGTGGCTTTTGTACATGACGCCCACGCGCCCCGCGCCCGGGGAGAGATACCATTGTGGACATGCGGTCCAGCGGGCGGCCCCAGCACAGGTCCACTGCCAGGGGGCGGGGTGGGGGGTTTCAGCCCGCCTGCTGTGCTGGACTTTCTCGTCCAATGGTTCCTGCAATAGGAAGAATGGCAAATACAGACATTAGTGTCCCCCCTGTGCTGGCCCCCGTGCGGCCTCTGGCTGTCCCAGGCCTGGAGGGATGCGGGGCAGAGGGAGGGGTGGACAGGGGGCTGGCAAGACTGCCGCATATGGATCTAGTTCACCAAAGGGCTCCCTCCCCAATTAATGTGGACATGTTGGAGCGCTGGCTCACATTGTTCCCGAAGGGAGAGGATGCGGAGATCTCCTTCAGGGTTTTAGGCAGGGGTTACGTATCCCTTTCATGGGTGATAGGTCCCCTCAGGATGCCCCCAATCTTTATCCCTTAGGGGGAGGGAGGAGGTGGCTCCTGCCAGCAATGATAAGGAGGTCTATGTGGGCAGGGTCGTTGGCCCTGTCCCTGCGCCCCCGTTCCGGGGAGCATATTATTGCACTGATGCCATTCCTTTTGGCTGTTCCAATTCGGGCTCGGCATTCGAGCGTTACTCCATCTTCCTAGAGTGGGCTTTTGTTCACAGATCAGGGTCCCGGTCTGTAGCCCATTCCCTGGATGATTTTATTCAGGGCTGAACGGGGTTGGGACACGTCCACACGTCTCCTTAACACATTTCAGACGCTAATGGAGGAACTTGGTGTCCCTTTAGCGCCCGAAAAGACCGAGGGCCCGCTTACACAGCTAGTATTCCTGGGGGTGGAGATTGACACGGTAGCACAGGCTTCTAGGTTGCAGCGGGATAAGGTGTCAAAGCTAGTGGCCCTTATCTCGGACTTGCTGGCCAAGCGCATGGCATCACCGAGGGACCTGCTGGTGCTACATGGTTACCTCAATTTCGCTGGCAAGGTCGTCGCACCGGGCAGGGCATTTGCGCCATGGCAGGACTATCCAGGCCCCACCATAGGGTTGGACTTACCCGGGGTATCAGGGCAGACGTGCTTGTCTGGCTACAGATCCTGAGGGATTTCAATGGGGTGGCATTTTGGAGGTCTGAGCTCCTGGCTTCCCCTTGCTTTAAGATACAGCCCGATGCCCGGGATCCCTGAGTTATGGGATGTACTTCAATTGGAAGTGGGCCTATGGTGGGTGGCCACCATCCTGGGCAGGCACGGGTCGCCTGCGTGGTCTCACGTATCCGGAATTTTCCCTATACTGGGTGCTTTGATGCTATGGGGCGAGGAGGAGGCCAACTCGGTTGGCCACTTTGGTGTGACAATGCGGCTGTTGTCCACTTTCTCAATGCACAGAGCTCTAAATCACCCAGGGTTATGGACCCAGTGCGCCAGTTTGCGTTGCGCAGCCTGCGCCTCAACGTTCTTTTCAGGGCTAGGCATGTCCCAGGGGTTACTAATGATATTGCTGATGCTTTGTCCCGCCTGCAGATCTCCCGGTTCCGTGCCTTGGCCCCGGATGCGGAGGAATTTCCCTCGCCACTCCCGGACGGGATATGGAACATCGGCAAGGAGAGGTGAACCGGGCGATTGGCCTGTCACTAGCGCCACGCACGCGTAAGGTGTATCACCACGCATTTAATTCTTTCAGAGCATTCTGTACCCAATTCCAAATGCTAGGAACCTGGCCGATCCCGGTAACCCATGTTCTGCGGTTCATGGTTTACCTGCATGCCCAGGGCTTTGCACCTCGCACCATAGCATCTAAGCTGTCAGCGTTGGCTTTTATGGCCGAAGTGGGAGGTCATGTGGACAGCACCACTGACTTCCGTGTGAGACATGTTTTGGAGGGGTGGGTGCGCGCGCGTGGGCGTTGCCCGGACGACTGCCACCCGATTTCCCCAGGGGTTTTTACCCAATTGGCCCGGGGCGGGCCTGGCCTCTGTTTTGATAAGATGAGGCAGCCCATTTTATGCGGCTACAACGGTCGCCTTTTTTGGAGTGCTCCGCATCGGCGAGCTTGAGATGCTGTATAAGGCGGATGCAAGTCGTGGACAGCACCACTCACTTCCGTGTGAGACATGTTTTGGAGGGGTGGGTGCGCGCGCGTGGGCGTTGCCCGGACGACCGCCACCCGATTTCCCCAGGGGTTTTTACCCAATTGGCCCGGGGCTGGCCTTGCCTCTGTTTTGATAAGAAGAGGCAGCCCATTTCATGCGGCTACAACGGTGGCCTTTTTTGGAGTGCTCCGCATCGGCGAGCTTGAGATGCTGTATAAGGCGGATGCAAGTCGTAGGGCACTGGAACTCGAAGATGTCTGAGTGAACAATATTCGGCTCAGTTGGGGATACGCTCCTCTAAAACGTATCAGCACGGCGTAGGCAGTGGAGTAGACTGCTACGATGTTCCTCGGCAGACATCTGTCCGGTTGGTGCCCTACAGGATTTCCTTGCACTGTATGGCACGCACCATGGCCCGTTTTTCTGTCACCAAGATGGGTCTCCCCTTACTAAATTTCAATTTTGGAAGGTGACGGGCAAAGCGCTGGCCAGTGTGGGCCTCCCAGGCGCCCGCTATGGCACTCATTCATTCCGTATAGGGGCGGCCTCAACCGCAGCTGCTTTTGGGTACTCAGGGGCTGACATACGTAGCATGGGATGGTGGGGTTCGCAATGTTTTCAGTTTTATGTGCGCCCACTCCCACCGTGAGTACCAACCCAGTCGCCTTACCTACTTTCCCTCATTTTTCCTTACAGACCCGGGGTGTCTTATTACACCGGTGACAGTATGGCTGGTGGGCCATAGCTACGTGCATAGGGCAGCGTGTTATGCTGCGGCGACAGAGTGGGGACCCCGATTGGGACTTGGTGCATACGCAAGTCTCACATGGCATGGTAAGCCCGGGATGTTGTGGCGGGAGCTGCTGCCTTTCCTTTTTTCAGGCCAGAATGCTGACCCGCCTGACATTCTGATCATACACCTGGGGGGCAATGATTTGGGCCAGGTCACCGGCTTGTCGCTGAAACATGCGATTTGCGAGGACCTCGCCTACCTGCATTACGTCTGGCCCGCCACAACCCTTGTTTGGTCAGACATGGTCCCGCGCCATTCCTACAGAGGGGGTGTTGACCTCCTGGCCCTTGACCGTGCTAGACGCATGGTGAATAGGGCAGTGGCGCGTTTCCTTGTCTACAGGGCTTGGGGGAGGGTCAGTCGTCACCCCGCTATTAGCCTCCAAAGTTATGACTTGTATGCAGGGGATGGGGCCCATCTGTCGCGAGGAGGTGTGGACCTCCTGTTGGGGATTGGCGAGCAGGCCTGTCGACTGAGCTGATGGTCTGGGGGGGCGTCGAGCCTTCTTTGAAGCCCCTCCGTGTGGCGGGTAGCACTGGTAAGGTAAACATTATGACCCACAGGTATCCGGCAAGTTCGCAATTGACTGGACAACACTAGACAGGCATAAGTTGGTTAAACGTTGTCCGGTCAACGATGAACTAGGCGACGGGGTGATGGCTATAGCTAGACAGCATGCATCACCCCGTGATTTTACGGATACGCGTCAGAGGGTGGGGTCATTAGTTAGATATTGACTACGGTCAACAATTTGTTTGTTGTCAACAAACAAATTGATACAAATGGATACATTGTAGCAATTGCCGTTGGCAATTTTGGGTGGTACCTTACCAGTGTTACTTCGGCCTGCTTGCCTTAAGAATTATGATTGGTCAATTACCAATAGAAATTTATAATTCGGACTAGGGCATGAATCAATAAATGTGGCCCAATGCCGTTATCCACTTTCATTGGTGTCTGAGTCCTTTATTGGGGGGTGCGCCTGCAATGCAAGCGTGGTGCCAAAATGGCCGCCGCGCTCTTTGCGGGGGCCCCCCCACAGGACGAAGGCATCCGGGTAGTTAGGGGCGTGGCCAGCTCCCTTATAAAAGGGGTGGCCACGAGGCAGCCGAGCTGCCATTTTGAGAAGCGACGGAGCGGAGAAGTTTTTCCCCTCCACCCCCTCCCTAGTTAACAGTGTGATATTTTGGTCGCTTCGGGGCCGGGTGGGAATTTTTGGCTGGGACCCATATTGGCTTCCGGGTCCTGGTTTTTTCGCCCATCCCACACTGTTGCTATGGTTTGACATAGGGGTTTTTCTGCTGCTGCTGTTGACTTTGGTCACATGGGCGGGTAGCACTGGTAAGGTAAACATTATGACCCACAGGTATCCGGCAAGTTCGCAATTGACTGGACAACACTAGACAGGCATAAGTTGGTTAAACGTTGTCCGGTCAACGATGAACTAGGCGACGGGGTGATGGCTATAGCTAGACAGCATGCATCACCCCGTGATTTTACGGATACGCGTCAGAGGGTGGGGTCATTAGTTAGATATTGACTACGGTCAACAATTTGTTTGTGGTCAACAAACAAATTGATACAAATGGATACATTGTAGCAATTGCCGTTGGCAATTTTGGGTGGTACCTTACCAGTGTTACTTCGGCCTGCTTGCCTTAAGAATTATGATTGGTCAATTACCAATAGAAATTTATAATTCGGACTAGGGCATGAATCAATAAATGTGGCCCAATGCCGTTATCCACTTTCATTGGTGTCTGAGTCCTTTATTGGGGGGTGCGCCTGCAATGAAGAAGGTATTAAACCCAGTCAAGGTGCAAGAAAGTTTTGGGAACAATAAAATTAAAGGAGGTAAAATGCAAGTTCCGACATTGTACAACACTGGGGGAAAGAGAGGTTATTTTGGAGGGGATTGAGGGTGAAATAGGTGGGGGTGTCTGGGGGACACAATTTGGGGGCATAAATTTGATTTACACATATGTCTTTATTAGTATAAGCATATGCTTTTACTTGTATATGTATGTCTCTACTTGTAAAATAATAATAAAAATATTTGGAAAAAAGAAAGAAAGAAATCAACCTTGACTGCTCCTTGGAATGTCAAATATTGAAGATGAAGTTAATGTACTTTGGACATCAAATGAGAAGAGAGGATTCACTTGAGAAAGCCTTGATGCTGGGAAAGGTTGAGGGCAAAAGAAGAAGGGGCAGCAGAGAATGAGATGGCTAGATAGCATTGTTAACGCAATAGGCACAAAGCTGGGTGGACTGAGGAGGATAGTGGAGGATAGGGGTGCCTGTCGTGTGGTGGTCCATGGGGTCGTGAAGGGTTGGAATCGACTGTGCAACTGAACAACAACAAAACTGTGAGTTTCACTATTGCAGTGATGGTGAACCTATGGCACGCGAGCCAGAGGTGGCATTCGGAGCTCTCTCTGTGGGCACTTGTACAGTCACCCCAGCACAGAGTTTGCCCCGCTCCTCTGCTCAGCAGCCCAATGGGAGCACTTCCTCCCTCCTGTCAGTACAGAGTTCACCTGCACCTCTGCCCAGCAGCCAAATGTAGTATCTTCAGTACCCTCTTGCAACCATCATTTGCTTGAGAGATTGTCCTTCCTTGCCTTTTGCAACCAAGATGAGGTGTTTCCAGAAAGCTCAGTGTTGCTATGTTGGAACTTTGCGATAAGTGGTTTTGGGTTGCAGTTTGGGCACTTGGACTCTAAAAGGTTTGCCATTGCTGCCCTATTGCAACTGACTTCCATAGTCCCCCTAGTCTCTTTCAAAAGCACATGATATAATATTGTCAATGTGGACATGTTGTCAACAAGTGTCTTTCTCATATGCCCCCCCCCCCCAATTGTCTCCCCTCAGCTCTTCATGTCATCTCTCTTGGAACTCCCCTGCATCCTAGCATGATCACTTCTAGGCAATCTTTTTTTTTTCTTGCTTGACTTTCTACCTCTGCCATGCGACCTTTATCCAAACCAGAGCCATTGCCCAGGGATCTTCTTTAAATTTATGTCCACTCAGGGAGTTGACCGTGCTCTTAGTCCTTTGTGCACCATTCTCTCCTTTCCCTTTTCTCCTCCCCCTCCTGTTACATCTCATGCTCCTTCTTGCTCTTTTTTATCAAATCCCAGCTGCTCTCCCTTCCTCCATCTTCATTAATTCTTCCTTCTCATCACCTACTCTTCCTTCTATTTATCCATTCTGCTCTAGCACTCTTCTTCTACTACAAACTCTTCAGCATCCCTTCCCCAGTCCACTTGGGGGCTGGAAGTTTAAACTCCAGGCTATTGTCTAGGGGGCAGATGGGCTGCCCTCTCATCTGAGGTCTCCTTCATATGGTGGAATAGAGAATGGCATCCCAATCCACTTAAGTGAAGATCTATAGTGCTGAAAGTTAACCAAGTTATCTTGACATAGGAGACATGAAGTTGTAGAAGTTCATTTCCATGTCTTTGGTGCTAAAAATAGAAGAACACCACACTGGTTATCTGACTTTTGCTGTTCCATTTTCTGCATGAGGCTGTTATTCCCCTTTACCTGATAGTGTTGAGCTTTCAGCAGGGAATCCCATCATTGTTTTGTATACTAGCATGGAGATGAGAAGTGCCAGCCTCTAACAAACTTAGTCATCGATTCAAAACAGCCAATCAGCAGACTAAATATTTCATCCCTCCAAATGTAACTGTCTTTCCACTCTAAGCTCTCTCTGAGTGTACTGCTACTGCTAGTTTAGTTTATTTAGTTGATTAACAGACTGGTTCACTTTTCTTTCTGACTCAAAATAATAGTTTCAGAAAGCTAGTATCTTCAGTACCATCTTGCAACCATCATTTGCTTGAGAGATTGTCCTTCCTTGCCTTTTGCAACCAACATGAGGTATACTGCTGGAATTATGATTATGCCATCTACTTGACAACTTTGTTTTAAACACAAGACTTGTAAGTAAAAATATTTTTCCTTTTGCTAAAACTGTTCTTGAGTATTTCTACTTTAGATATTAAGGAGAAACAAAATGGAAACTGAGAAGATCTTGCATTCAAAACATTCAGCCTTAATCCTTTGGCAAGTATTAGCTGCACTACTCTGAAAAGATTGTCCAACAGATGGAAAGGCCATCCTGGTGTATTGAGCAATATTGTTTCCTTTTAAGGAACCTGGCCTGAGGTAGTGAGTTATTTGATGTGCCACTTGCTCAAAACTGTTTCAAGGTCTAGAAGGGAAGTAGTGTGTGTAAGATTGTTTTGACTGTACTCCTCTGGGCTAGTAAGGCCTTGCATAAGTATTTGGGAATTTGAGTGCTACTCAGGCATGGTAGCAGAACTATTTAAAATGTAATCTCAATTTGAGTTTAGCAGAAATTAGTTGCAACTAACTAATTACTCATTTATAATTTTTTTTGCAAAAAGTGTATCATGATTAGGCTACACTATTGTTGCAATTTAAGGAGAGACACCTTCAATCCCTTTGAGGCACAGCTATGACTTTGACATTATATGATTCATATTTATTTTTAAAGGTAATTAACAATAAATATTTGGTTACTTTTGAGAAATGGGAAAGTATATAGCTATTTAAAGAGTAAGAGTTAGTTTTTGTCACTCACCAGTCCATTTTTGTGAGACTGAACTCCCTGGAAGAAAGATAAGGTAAACAGCATGAGTGAGTTGTCTGTACCTTCCTTTCTATAATTTGATAAAGGTTGACAAGGAAAAACAGTTTTCCCTAGCCATTGATACCCTTGTCCTCTATGAACTTGTCTAATCCTTTCGTAAAGCTGTCAAGACTGACAGCTGTCACCACTTCTTCGGGCAGGGAGTTCCATAGACCAGTAATCCTCTGGGTGAAAAAGTACTTTCTCTTATTTGTTTGAGAATTAGTGCCTAAAAGTTTCATGGAGTGTCCCCTAGTTCTAGTGTTATGTGATAGGGAAAACAGTTTTTCCTTATCTACTTTGTCCACACCGTGCATGATTTTATAAACTTAAATCAGGTCACCACTTAGATGCCGTCGTTCAAGAGTGAAGAGGCCCAACCGTTGCAGCCTCAGATGGTAAGGAAGATGTTCCAGTCCCCGAATCATTCTGGTTGCCCTCCTCTGCACTTTTTCCATCTCCATAATATCCTTCTGGAGGTATGGTCACCAGAACTGTACACAGTATTCCAGATGGGGCCTCACCATAGATTTATAAAGAGGCAAAATGACACTTGCTGACTTATTTTCTATACCCTTCCTAATGATCCGTAGCATTGAGGTTGCTTTTTTCACTGCTGAGGCAGAGAGTTCAGACCCCATCAGTTTAATAATGCAATTGGGGTTTTTTGCCCCAACATGCATCACTCTGCACTTACTAGTGTTGAAGCTCATTTGGCACTGTTTTAACAACTCCCCCAGTGTCAAGAGATCCCTCTGGAGATCCTCACAATCTCTCACAGTTTTCACTACCCTGTATAATTTAGTGCTGTCAGCAAAATTGGCTACCTTGCTATTTACTCCTACTTCTAGATCATTTATGAAGAGGTTGAAAAGCAGGGGTCCCAGTACTGAACCTTGGGGGACCCCACTCTTTATTTCATTCCACTTGGAGCAGTGTCCATTTATTGTTACCCTCTGTTTTCTGTCCCTTAGCCAATTGCTGATCCAGGACAAGACCTGTCCCTTTATTCCATGACTGGTATGTTTATTCAAGAGCCTTTGATGCGGGACCTTGTCAAAAGCCTTCTGAAAGACCAAATAAACAATGTCAACTGGATCTCCCTTATCCACATGCTTGCTGATACTCTCAAAAAATCCCAACAGATTAGTGAGGCATGATTTGCCCTTGCAAAAGCGATGTTGGCTTTCCTTTAGCAGCGCCTTCTCTTCTATGTGCCTATTAATTCTATCTTTTAGGATGGTTTCCATCACCTTAACTGGGACACATGTCAAACTGACTGGTCGGTAATTTCCTGGATCACCCCTGGATCCTTTTTTGAAACTTGGTGTTACATTCGCTACCATCCAGTCATAAGGCACAAAGTCCAGGGCCAAGATCCTGTGTGGTATCTGTGTAGTGTCTGACTACCTGTGGATGCCTTTTGCTAGTGGTTCTATATAATACACTGATTGTACTTTAAAAGGGTTGTCTCTACTGAATATCTCTTATAGGCCAGGAAACATCAAGAGCAAGGTAAGGAGATAATACAGCACTAAAGCAGGAATGTGGGATTTCTTCCTTTGGAGATATGGCCTTTATTGACCTCAAAGGAATGTTACTTGTTGAACAAAAATATCATTTGTCCTACCAAAGAAGGGTAAAGTATTATATGACTACTCCATAGAGGTTGTTCAGGCTTAGCTGCATGTCATGCAATTTCAGAGGTACGCTTAAGGAAAGAATTGCAAAATACTTCAATAAGATTTGTACCAACTGTGAGTCTGTCAAGAGGCCAGGCAGATTGGATCATTTATAGTTACAGTAATACCAGCCAGGCCCTAGAAAATTGGGGAGAAACTGACAACTGGATGGCAGTGACTTTGATTTGAGTTCACTCTCCTCAGAAGCATTTTGTGACTTTTTGAAGGAACCTGTTATACATTGTGTGAACAATATATTCTTTGCAAACACGGGGAAGTTATCCAGGTAGATTTGTCACAAATGACTGACATCAATTTGGCAGGCCAAACTACATGTTCTTTACAAGCAGGCATGTCTCCTCATAATTTGCAACCAGCTGACACTGTCCTGAAATGTAAGACAAGGTACATAGACTATAACCCCATCTGAGTCTCTAAACTCAGAGGATCCATTTGTAACTGATATTCAAGAATGATCTTCTAAAAATAAGCCACCACAGTTCAGGACAGATGCAGCAGAGTTCTCCTATAAAATGTTGTTGATTTAGAAAACTTTTTGGCAACCCTGGGAGTTATTATTTCTACCTGAGATCAAAAGCATATGCCATTTTTGTTTCCTGCCACATTCAGATTTTTAAAAATTGTTAATTTGTTTCTATCCCATATGAAGAAAATTTAGGATCAAAAGCAAAAATGAAGATTTGTAAATCTTTAGTAGTGTAACTGCTGTTCTTAAAACCATGTCTCCTGTTTCTGCTGAACTTTCCCACACTGCACAGCCAGAGAAAAATGTTGTATTTTGGTAAGCTGGAGAAATGGAAAATACATTAAAATTCTGGATCAAGGAGTTCTGAACTCTTTGACTAAAATATTCTGTGAAGTATATGCAGCAGATTTGAGGTTATTATTTTATCTGTCAAAAAGGAACAGTACTATATGCATGAAATTACACTCACTTGAGTCACAAACAGATAGAAATGTGCACTTGATGTGTGACAATGATTTGGGCCTATGTTCTACATCGTGGAGTGCATATGTTTAGATCGAAGCCCACTGGGTACAAATGAAACACCTAGGCTACTGTGGGGTTCCTTAAATGGCCAAGTAAGCCATCACCACTGCTGAATTCACTGATGGAATTTTTTTATTGAAGAGGAAAGCAAATGGAGAAGTCTACTGTTTTCTAATATATCAATGGGAATCTGAATAGTGGCACTGTCATTGGCATAATACCTATTTTCAAGCTGAGATTAGTTTTTAGGTAGGTGTGCTGAAATAAACTGGGATGGGAGAGGAGGACTGCACTGTCTGAGATAGGGAGGGTAAATTTTGTGTGAATACATCAAGTCCATGACTTGCTTTTCTAGTTTTCTGAAACTACTGTAGGTCTTGGTAAACCTATGAATACACAATATTCTTCATATAAAACACAGAGGTACATATATAAGCACACATGAACACACAATGGGATGTGGGACACACTTTGCTACAATGGCTTTCCTTGAGAGGCAATCTCAGAATGTGATGCTGGTAGCCTCTGTTTGATGTTCAGGCAATTGACCTGTCATGGATCCTGTCATGACCCCCATGCGATTTAGTTTGTACAAGAAACCACTTGGAGAGACTGCCCAGAGTTTTAGAATTTGGTATCACCAGTATGTAGTGTACCTAATTTTATTTCTCCTGTCCATCTAACTGCAATGAAATGATTCCTATTCTAAATCAATTTCTTCCATTGGGAATGGACTAGTTTGGAGCAAACAGACTGAAACTGAATCTGCATGAGACAAAGGTGCTTCTAGTCAGTCAAAAGGCAAATCAGTCACAACAGGGATTTATCCTATGATGGATGAAGTTATCGTCTCCCTGACAACACAGGCTCATGGTCTGAGTGTAATCCAGTACTCATCACTAAAGCTAAATATTCAAGCCTCAGTGATAGTTAAAGCTGGGTTGCCAGCTGGACCCATTTCGGGGGGTGCCATATTTGGCTACAATAACACCTTAATTACATCTTACTTGGATATCTGCAACATGCTCCATATATGACTGTATTTGAAAATGATTTGGAAGCTTCTGCTGTTCAACAGTTCAAAATGCTGCAGCCAGGCTGTTGAGCACAGTCAGATATAGAGAGCATACAGCTTTCTGGTACAATAGCTTGACTGGTTGTTGGTCCATTTCTGGGCCCAATTCAAAATGCAGGTTGTGATTTATAAAGTCTATATAGCATGGGCCCAGTTTACCTAAAGAACGAAATCTCCATGTATGAAGCTTCTTGGCTCTTAAGATCTTGATGTGATCTCAGACACAGTTTGTAGAGACATGACATAGGTCAGTGGTTACCAATGTGGGGAACAAGCCCCACAGGGGGACTTCAATTCGCAGAAGCCTAAGTCAGTACATTAGCTGATCAGTGCTTTGGGGAACTGATTTAGGCTTCTGAAAATTGAAGTCCAAAAAACAAAACATTGGGAAACACTGAGAATGCAAGCGTGGTGCCAAAATGGCTGCCACACTCTTTGCACACACACCCCGGACTCAGACATCGGGTCAGTTAGGGGCCGTGGCCATCCCTCTATAAAAGGGGTGGCCATGAGGCAGCCTCGCTGCCATTTTAAAGAGAAGCGACGGAGCGGAGAAGTCCGCTCCGACGCTGCTCCCCCTGGCTCACCTTTTTTTGGGGGAACTGCAGTGGCTCAAGTGACTAAGACACTGACTGGGAGGTAGAAGGTGAGCAGTTCGATTCCTGAGTACTGCAGGATGGAATGAGCTTCCGTCTTTACCTTTACAAATTTGATCAGAGGATATCTCTCCTCCAATCAGTGCCTGCTTGGGTTGCTATGGCACCCAAGCGCAAGTCCCAGGCGGCCCCTAGGCCACGACCTAGGGGGAGGGCTCGGCCCACCCCCTCGACCTCCTTGGGGCAACCATCGGGCCGGAGGGCTCGGGCGGCCGCCCCACAGGGGGTGGCAGGGTTACAACCCCCACTGCCACCAATGAGGGTGACCAGGCCTCTGCCTACCCGCCCAGTCGGAGGACTCGGGTGAGGCCTGAGCAGGCCTGCTCTCCTGGGGTTTCTCCCCCTGTTGCACCTTTGCCCAGCATGGGGCATAGCGGCCCATTTGGGCGTGGCGCGGGATTGCGCCCCACCGTTCCACCGGCCCCACATGGGCCAGATTATTGGCATGGCCCTATTCTGGCCAGGGATCGCCACATGGTTTTATCCCTCCGCCCGCTCATCAATTGCCCGGTGGGTTGTCCGGCCCATCCAGCCCACCTTATTCAGGTGGTTCTGACACTGTGGATGCTCTCCTCGCCCGCATATCGGTACTCGAGGCATCTATGGGAATCTCTCCACCACCTTCGGATGGTGGGCTTGGCAGCTCTTTAGCTCTGGTCCACATGCCGGCCACGGCCGCACAGCGGGCCGCCAACAGGGTTGAGCTGCTGGAGGCCATCGGGCCAGTGCAGGCTGGTGCCTCGCAGCTCCCCATCAGGCAATTCCAGCAGGGCATTCCACCGGGGACCGGTCCTGCTTGGCAGGGACGCACGGAGACACAGGGCTCGAAGACCATCACGAGCTCCGACGCCCACTGCAGGCCGGAACCCCCAGTGGGGATGGCCCATGGGGGTGCACCTAGTGAGTATCCTGGTCAAGTCAGCACACCAGTGACACTAGCTCATAACACTGGGGTTCCAGTGGCCATGGCCGCAACTGGCTATTGCGGGAGGGCAGTTCAATGCACACTACCCTGTTACCTCCTGGGCTCCCAATTACTCCCAGGTTCTTACAGGGGTGACCGCCCCAATGCTTCCGCCCAGGACGACAGGGACAAGGAGTTGTCCTGTCGTCGTGAGCCGCCTCCCACTTGGGCCAAATGGTTACCAGCCTATTTGATATATATGGCAGTATATCTAAGGGCCCGTCCTGTTTTGGCCATCCTAATGGTCCGGTACCTGGACAATATTTACCGGGCCGTGGTTGATTTCCCTGGCCCGTCATGGTTAGCCTATGACAATGAATTTAGGATGATGGCGGCCCCTTTACTCTGAGATGCGGTGGGATGAGCCCTGACAACAGTTGTGGCTACTGTATATGACCCCTACGCAGCCAGCGCCTACACTCCGTATGAAGAGTCTATTTTTAGGCAACTACCTCTGTGGCTTGCTTTGGGGCTCTGAGAATCAGTGAGCTGGTCCCACTTTCAACAGGGGACATGTTCTGCAGGGCAATGCAACTGAAGGATGTGTCGCTCGACCAGGAGTGGACTCTGTGGAGGATTTGCTCCTCAAGGGCCGGTCAGCGAAGAAGGAGTGTAGCATGATGCTGCCATCTGTCCGGTTGGTGCACTACATGCTTTTATGGCAGCGCGGGGTTCACGCCCTGGCCTGTTGTTCTGCCACCAAGATGGGTCTCCCCTTACCAAATTACTATGCTGGAGGGTTACTGGGACGGCGCTTCACAGTGCGGGGGTCCCTGGGGCTCGTTACGGTACCCATTCGTTTCAGACAGGCACTGCATCAACTGCGGCTGCATTTGGGTACTCGGAGGCTGACATACGTCGCATGGGCAGGTGGGGATTTGCGCCTTTTTTCTCTGTCTGTTCGTCCCCTCACTGCATGAGTGCCTTGTTATGCCCTCAATTCTCTCTCCTTATCTTACGGACCCTGTGTGTTTCCACACACCGGTGGCAGGGTGGCTGGTGGGCCACAATTTATGTGCACTGGGCAGCACAGTATGTTGCTTCGTCAGAATGGTGACCCCATCTCAGGCTATGTGCCACCGCGTGTATGCAGTGGTATGGCATGCACGGCATGAGGTGGCGGGAACTGTTGCCATTCCTGATGTCCATTGGGGATGCCAGACCGCCAGATGTTTTCATTCTGCACCTCGGAGGCTATGATCTTGCACAGATCACTGGCCTAGCATTAAAGACTCCTGAGTGCAGTGACCTGGCGTTTCTTCACCGTTTATGGTCGTACACACGATTGCTATGGTCAGACATCGTGCTGAGACACTATTGTAGGGGAGGCATTGACCCCCGTGGTTTGGACCGTGCCCGGCGGTCGGTGAACAGGGCTGTTGCCTGGTTCCTTATCAAGAATGGCTTGGCGGACAGCCATTCGTCATCCGGGGATAGGGTTACAGGATTTAGCCTGTATTCGGGAGATGGGGTTCACCTGTCAGCAAGAGGTATGGCCACCTCAACTCTGCCTGTAGGGTGGTGACACCAGGCAGAGCCTTTGCCAGGCGTCTGTTTGATCCTAGGGTGGGCCTTTCTAAACTACACCACAGGGTATGGCTGACTAGGGGTTTACGAGCAGACCTGCCGGTTTGGCTCACATTCCTACAGGACTTTAATGGCATATCCTTCTGGAGATCTGAGCTTATGGTCAGCCCCCAGTTTCAAGTACAGTCAGATGCCTCCGGCTCCCTGGGCTATGGGATTTATTTTGAAGGACAGTGGGCCTTTGGTCAATGGCCTCACACATGGCAGGGCACGGATCGCTTACGCGATCTTACATTCCTGGAGTTTTCCCCCAATTTTGGGGGCCCTTATGCTCTGGGTGGACAGGTGGGCTAATTCGGTGGTTCACTTTTGGTGTGACAATGCTGCGGTGATGCACATTGTTAACGCCCGAACGTCTAACTTCCCCAGAGTCATGGCCTTAGTTCGCCAATTTGTTCTTAGGTCCTTGCACCCTAATGTGCTCTTCAGGGCCAGACATGTGCCAGGCATTAATAACTATATTGCTGATGCTTTATCCCGCCTGCAGATCTCCCGGTTCCGTGCCTTGGCTCCAGATGCAGAGGAACTTCCCTCTCCACTCCCGGCAGAGATATGGACATTTGGTGAGGAGAGGTGAACCGGGCGATCGGCATGTCTTTGGCACCTCACACACGTAAGGCGTATCAGCATACACTCCTTCAATTTACGACCTTTTAGGCAAAGGCAGTTGCCTGAACGGTGGCGATACCGGTCGACCAGGTTTTACAGTATATGGTGCACCTTCATGATCAGGGGTTGGCCCCACACACCATTGCCACCAGGCTTTCGGCCTTGGCATTCATGGGCAAGGCACGGGGCTTTACTGACTGTGTGAGTGACTTCCGCATACGCCATGTATTGGAAGGGTGGACACGTGACCGTGGCCGCCGCCCGGACACACGTCACCCTGTTTCCCCAGGTATTCTTACCCACCTTGCACGAGGTTGGCATAGACTGTGTTATGATAGGTATGAGGAGTATCTTTTCATGCAGCTACCACCGTAGCTTTCTTTGGAGCTCTGAGAATCAGTCAGCTGGTCCCATTGTCAAAAGGGGACGTGTCTCGTAGGACACTGGAACTCAAAGATGTGTCTATCAACCAGGAGTGGGCTCAGTTGAGGATTCGTTCCTCGAAGGCCAATCAGCACGGAGTAGGCAGTGGTGTTAGACTGCTACGATGTACATTTGCTCACATCTGTCCGGTTGGTGCCCTACATGCAATTTTGGCAGTGTGTGGTACGCGCCCTGGCCCGTTGTTCTGCCACCAGGATGGGTCTTCCCTTTACCAAATTTCAGTTCTGCAGGGTGACCGGTACGGCACTTCACAATGTGGGCCTCCCTGGGGCTTGTTATAGCACCCATTCATTCAGGATAGGTGCCACATCGATTGCGGCTGCATTTAGGTACTCTGAGGCTGATATATGTTGGATGGGCAGATGGGGGTCCGCGCGTTTTTCCTCATATGTACGTCCCCTCACTGTATGAGTACCTAGTTATGTCCTTAATTCCTTCTCATTCTTTTACAGACCCTGTGTGTCTACGCACACCGGTGGCAGTGTGGCTGGTGGGCCACAGTTATGTGCACTGGGCGGCACAGTATGCTGCATCGTCGGAGTGGGGACCCCATCTTGGGCTGTGTGCGTCCGCATGTATGCGGTGGTATGGTGTGCGCAGCATGAGATGGAGGGAACTGTTGCCATTCCTGATGTCCATCAGGGATGCTGGACCGCCTGATGTTCTGATTCTGCACCTCGGCGGCAATGATCTCGCACAGATCACTGGCCTTTCCTTTAAAAAAAATGTCGGTGTGCAGTGCCCTGGTGTTTCTACATTATTTATGGCCATACACACGGTTGCTATGGTCTGACATCGTGCCGAGACACCGTTATAGAGGAGGCATGGATCTCCGTGGTATGGTTTGCACGGCACGAGATGGTGGGAACTGTCACCATTCCTGATGTCCATCAGGGATGCTGGACCGCCTGTTGTCCTGATTCTGCACCTCGGCAGCAATTATCACACACAGATCATTGGCCTTTCCTTAAAAATGTCGGTGTGCAGTGACATGGTGTTTCTACATTATTTATGACCGTACACACGGTTGCTATGATCTGACATCGTGCCGAGACACTGTTATAGCGGAGGCATGGATCTCCATGGTTTGGACTGTTGCCCGGTTTCTTGTTGAGAATGGCTTGGGGACAGCCATTCGACACCCGGGGATAGGGTTGCAGGATTTTAGCCTGTATGCATGAGATGGTGTCCACCTGTAGGCCAGAGGTATGAACCTTTTTCTGGAGGACATGCAAGCGGGCCTGGCGACCGAGCTGACGGTCGGGGGGGGAAGTGTCCTCATGGACGCCTCCCCGTGTGGCGGGTAGCACTGGTAAGGTAAAGATTTATGACCCATAGGTATCCGGCAGGATCGCAATTGACTGGCCAACACGTAGATAGGTACAGGGGAAACAGGATTGTCCGGCCAAGGGCGAACCATGAAAGGGGTGATGCTAGGAGCTTCACAGCCTGCATCACTTTGATATTTGGATGGATACACGTCATAGGGTGGGGTCAGTAGATAGTATATTGACTTCAGTCAACAATTTGTTTGTGTCAACGAACAAATTGATACAAATTGATACATGTAGCCAATAGCCATTGGCATTTTGGGTGGAACCTTACCAGTGCTACTGCGGCCTGCTTGCCTTAAAGAATTACAATTGGATGATACACCAATTGAAAGCGATAATTCGGAATAGGGCATTATTCAATAAAAGTGGCCCAATGCCTTTAATCCAATACTGGTGTCTGAGTCTTTATTTGGGTGGGTGCGCCTGCAAAGGTTATTCTTTATGTCTGCTCCCAGGTTGTGGAATGCTTTTCATTAGGAGGCTGGGTTAGCCTTCTCCCTCTTGTCCTTCCAGCAATAGGTGAAGGCCATACTTTTAGGCAGGCTTTTAAAGCTGTGATGAAGTTGGTGCAACATTTTTTATATATGTTTTAACTTGCTTTTAGGGTGTTAATAGTTTTAACTATTATAAAGCTTATACAGTAATACCTCATACAAAGTCCGCCTGGTACAACATCAAATTCATACATCACCTAATTCCTTGAAAAAAGTTGCCTCATACAGTGTTGCTGCGACTTTGTATGAGGCATTGGGGTTTTTCCGAGGTTGCATTGTATCTGGGCAGAATAAAAGGCAGGACACATGCGTGCATTGCTCTTGTGGGTTTTGCATGAGGCGAAGATTGTTTAGGAGTGATTTTGAGCGTGATTTTGGATTTTTTTAAAAAATTTCATCAGTAATTTTTGGAAGCATTCCTGGGATTTTTGCAGCATTCTTCAGGTTCTTGGACAATTCTTTGGCACAGTGGAAAGGCAGGTAAATGATGTTTTCTGTTTCTGATTGGCTTGGGGTGGGGAGGTGGATGGGGGAGGGCAATTTTTTGGTGGGGTGGGCAATTGTTTGTTGTTTGCTGCTGTGGTTTTTAAAAACAGATTGCATGCTCCATAATTTTTCTTATGTTGGCCTTTTTTTTGGGGGGCGGCACTGTTTGGTGGGGTGAGCAATTGTTTGGTGTTTGCTGCTGTTTGGATGATTAACACTGTGCTGCATGATAGGACATGTTGGCATCCATTTTGTCCTTGCTTTCATCTAGTAATTGTTTACAGTAGCTTGTACAAAATGGATGATCGGCCGCATTGCTGCAGATTAACACTGTGCTGCATGATGGGACATGTTAACTTTTAAACCTGCACTTCATAAAGTTTTCAAAAGTTAAAAACTTGTTGTATGGCTTGTCCCCTAAAATCAGGGTTGTTTGACATGTTTTTGTAATGTATTTAGCATTTAGACAATGATTTCTTAAAGGTCTGTCAGTTTCCTGTCTGTTTCCTTGACTTTACCCTGAAGTCTGTGCTGTTACAACACAGTGTATATCTATGGAAATGATGTATGAGGCATCGCAGCAAGGATTTGGACATTCTATGAGACATCGCGGCTAGGATTTTGCATGCCTCATACAAAGTCCAAATTCATATAAAGTCCAAACTTGTGGAACCAAGTTTGGACGTTGTATGAGGTATCACTGTATATCTTTAATCATTTTATGCAATAATTTAATTTGTTTTTAAAAACTTTCTTCTTTTAATAACTTGTAAAATGCCTAGACCCCCCTTAATAGAAAGATGGCAAAAATAAATAAAATAAAATGTGATTTATATTTATTTTTCAACAATTATGCCTAGAACAAAGATGTAAGAGATATTTGCAAAAGTTCTTACATTCAATAAGAAACAGTATTTTTTTACACTGTGATATCTTTCACTATCAAACATGCCAACTGCTTTTCTTTAAATGTAGCAATGGCAAGACCGCTCCAGTGTTTAAAAAGTTGCATTTTATAGATGAAACAATGAAGAATTCTTTTTGTACGAAATACAGTAATTTGGACAGAAAATGCAACTTGCTGCAAGAATTCCCCCCCCCAAAAAAAACCCCCGCAAAGGGGGGGGGATTGAAAACTCTTGAAATCTCAACCAGCAAGGATAAAACTTTCCCATTTTTTCTCACCTGCAAGAAGAAAATAATCAAAGCTTTACATCCACGTTTGCAAATAACTATGCCACTGAAAATTTCTGTGAAAAGCAGAATTGTGATGCTGCCTGTAGGTCTTTGCCATGCCTCTCCTGGGGCTCACACCATCGGCCCCAGGATGGGAGGCAACTGAGACCGGTGTCACTCCCCGTGGCCCCATCCGGGCAGAGAGTAGAAGAGGCACCAGAGCCTCTTTGGCTCCCTCCCTAGACTGGCCGGCCACAGTAAGTGGGAGAGACAGCTGCTGCTTGTTAGCTGCCACTTCTGGAGCTTCATGGCCTGTTGCAGGCCGAAGACCATCATCTTGTCAGACCCCCACCCTTGGAACTCGTTGGCCCCCAGCCCTTGGTGAGAGCAAGGGTGGGGAGAGAGACTGGCCCCAGCTATGGGGTGACTGACATGGCTACAAGCCCCTGCCACTGCTGGAGCTGTCGGACAAGTTGGACCCCCACCCTTTTGACTCTGCATGTGCTCTTAAGCAGAGCTGCTGCTGAGGAGAGCCAAACAAAGGAAGTGAGCACTGGTAAGTTTTGTAATTGGAGTAGAGCTGCTTTAGAGGCCTCCACTAATTTAAATTGATAATTTAAACTGCTGAGAGCCACCTCTGTTCAAACAGAGGAAGCAGTAAGAAGCTTCCAGAAGCTGGGGGAAGAGCCACACCAGGCCCTTCCCTGCACTGTGACTCATAGGGGTGGAGCCACACTAGCCTTTAAAAGCTCTGAGCTCTTTCAGGGTCAGCCCTTTTGACTCTGCATGTGCTCTTAAGCAGAGCTGCTGCTGAGGAGAGCCAAACAAAGGAAGTGAGCACTGGTAAGTTTTGCAGTTGGAGTAGAGCTGCTTTAGAGACCCGCGCGCCTAACTGCGTGCAAGATTGCAAGCTAATAACAAAGGAAGAATATAGTCTTACTAGGTAGAAAGGTAGTAAACGTGTACATTTTTGAGGCCCAGAATACTGCACTTGTTAAAATGGATTCTGAGGGAACAGCTGTAGTTACCTGCAATACTTGTGCCATGTTTGTGTTCTTGCCAAAGCATATGGAGAACTACACTTGCAGCAAGTGCAAGCTGGTTGCACTACTAGAAGAGAAGGTCCAGCAGCTAGAGGCCCGCATATCTAACCATCAACAAATTAAGGAGCTTGAGCTGTTCTTGGACAGAGCAGAGCAGACTATGCTGGACAAAGAAGAGACAGGGCACAGTTCTGAGGGAGAAGGCCCTTCACTAACTCAGGAGGGAGATGTTTGGAGGAATGTGACTCAAAGGAGGAGAAGAGTAGGGGATCACTCTGAGAGTCTGAAATTCCAGAATAAATTTGAGGCTCTTTCCCTCATCACACCTGATGAGGAACACACAGAGGAACAACTGGTTCCACCTGATGATCTCTCCTTCATCATACTTGATGAGATCCAGGACGATAAACAACAGGAACAAACTGAGGTTCTCTCCCTTAATATGGTTGATGAGGTGCATGTAGATGAACAGATTGCAGGAGAGAGGCTCCTTGTACTAGGCGATTCAATAATTAGAAATACAGAGAAATGGATTTGTGATGCACATGATAACCGTATGGTGACTTGCCTGCCAGGTGCAAAAGTTGCAGACATCACAAGAAATCTAGATAGATTGTTAGAGAGAACTGGGAACGAGCCAGTTGTCATGGTACACGTTGGTACGAATGATGTTGGGAAGGCCAAGCGGTCTGTCCTGGAAGCCAAATGCAGGTTGTTAGGAAGAAGATTGAAGTCCCGGACTTCCAAGGTAGCATTTTCAGAAGTGCTGCCTGTCCCTCACGCAGGACCTACCAGGCAGGCAGAGCTCAGAAGCCTCAATGCGTGGATGAGGCGGTGGTGTCGAGAGGAGGGCTTCAGATTTGTCAGGAACTGGAGAACATTTTGGGACAAGCCAAATCTGTTCAGGAGGGATGGGTTGCATTTGAACCATGATGGGGCCAGATTGCTGGCACTCAACATCAAAAAGGCTGCAGAGCAGCTTTTAAACTGATAACTGGGGGAAAGCCGACAGGAGCTGGGCAGCATCCGGTTCGGGAAAGTGTGTACTTGAGTAGTGAGGAGGATGCAAAAATTACTGAGCACAGCAAGGAGCTAGTCACCAGCACTCTAGCAGAAGGATGCAAGAGGCAGTCTAACAATGCAACTGGACTCAAAAGACTGTATCAGGAAAGCATATATAAATGTTTGTATACAAATGCCAGAAGCCTCCGGAACAAAATAGGGGAGCTGGAATACTTAGGAATAGATAAGAATATTGATATTATTGGTATCACTGAAACCTGGTGGATGGATGATAACCAATGGGATACAGTTATCCCAGGCTACAAACTATACAGGAAGGATAGGAAGGGGCAAACAGGAGGTGGTGTAGCCTTGTATGTCAAAGAAGTGATAAAATCGTATGAATTGGAATATCTAGGTGATTTGGAGTCACCATTAGAAGCTCTGTGGGTAAGAGTACCAGGTCACAAGGATGGTCTAACAGTAGGCATATACTATCGGCCTCTGACCCAAACTCTTGAGGGAGACTGGCAGTTGGAGAATGTTGTAAAGGAGGCATCCAAGAAGGGAAGCCTGGTTATAATGGGGGACTTCAATTAACCTCACATAGACTGGGTGAACTGTTGTTCAGCACATGATAAAGAGAGAAAGTTCCTAGATATGCTAAATGATTGTTCCCTGGGACAGATGGTTGAAGACCCAATTAGAGGTACAAGAATCCTTGACTTGATCCTGAGTAATACTCAGGATCTGGTGCAAGATGTTAATGTGACTGATCCAATAGGGAACAGTGACCACAACTCAATTATGTTTAACTTGTTCATAGACCGCAAGTCACTGATAAAATCTAATACAGAGACCTTAAATTTTCAAAAAGGAAATTTCCCAAAGATGAGGAAACTAGTAAAAAAGAAGCTGAAAGGGAAAATTGAGAGAGTCCAAACACTCCAAGAGGCATGGAGGCTGTTTACAAAAACAGTAACAGAGGCCCAATTGGAATGCATACCCAAAAGGAAAAAGGGCACTGCCAGGTCCAAGAGGACTCCGATGTGGCTTACAGGAGCTGTTCGGGAAGTGATCAAGAGCAAGAAAAGCTCATTTAGAAGATGGAAGGCTTGTCTGAATGAGGACAGCAGGCAGAAACATAAATTCTGGCAGAACAAATGCAAGGCAACAATCAGGAAAGCAAAGAAAGACTTTGAGAGCGTATAGCTAAAAATACTCAGAGAAATAGCAAAGACTTCTTTAAGTACATTAGAGGTAAGAACCCAACTAGGAAGGCCATTGGACCATTAGATGACAATGGAAGGCAAGGGGTTATTAAAGAAGAAACAGAGATTGCAGAGAGACTCAATGAGTTCTTTGCTTCAGTATTCACTGAAGAAGACAGAGACCACATGCCCAAAACAGAGCCTATCTTCGTAGGGAGGGAAACCGAAGAATTAAGCCAGATAGAAATAGCCAGGGAGGAGGTCCTTGCATGTCTTGTTAAACTAAACACTAACAAATCACCAGGACCAGATGGCATCCATCCACAAGTTCTCAGGGAACTTAAAGATGAAATTGCTGATCTCCTAGCCAAAATATATAATCTTTCCGTCAAATCAGGCTTTGTGCCTGATGACTGGAAGGTAGCGAATGTAACACCAATGTCCAAAAAAGGATCCAGGGGTGGTCCAGGAAATTACCGACCTGTCAGTTTGACATGTGTCCCAGGTAAAGTGATGGAAACCATCCTAAAAGATGGAATTAATAGGCACATAGAAGAGAAGGCGCTGCTAAAGGAGATCCAACATGGCTTTTACAAGGGCAAATCATGCCTCACTAATCTGTTGGAATTTTTTGAGAGTGTCAACAAGCATGTGGATAATGGGGATCCAGTTGACATTGTTTATCTGGACTTTCAGAAGGCTTTTGACAAGGTCCCACACCAAAGGCTCTTGAATAAACTTACCAGTCATGGAATAAAGGGACAGGTCTTGGACAGGTCCTGGATCAGCAACTGGCTAAGGGACAGGAAACAGAGGGTAGCACTAAATGGACACTTCTCCAAGTGGAGGGAAGTAAAGAGTGGGGTCCCCCAAGGTTCAGTACTGGGACCCCTGCTTTTCAACCTCTTCATAAATGATCTAGAGGTAGGAGTAAAAAGCATGTTGGGGCAAAGAACCCCAATTACATTTATAAACTGATGGGGTCTGAACTCTCTGCGACAAACCAGGAAAGGGACCTTGGTGTCCTGGTGGACAACTCAATGAAGGTGTCAACCCAGTGTGCCTCAGCAGTGAAAAAAGCAAACTCAATGCTAGGGATCATTAGGAAGGGTATAGAAAATAAGTCAGCAAGTGTCATTTTGCCTCTTTATATATCTATGGTGAGGCCCCATCTGGAATACTGTGTACAGTTCTGGTCGCCATACCTCCAGAAGGATATTATGGAGCTGGAAAAAGTGCAGAGGAGGGCAACTAGAATGATTAGGGGACTGGAACACCTTCCTTACCATCTGAGGCTGCAATGGTTGGGCCTCTTCACTCTTGAACGACGGCATCTAAGTGGTGACCTGATTTAAGTTTATAAAATCATGCACGGTGTGGACAAAGTAGATAAGGAAAAACTGTTTTCCCTATCACATAACACTAGAACTAGGGGACACTCCATGAAACTTTTGGGCACTAGTTCTCAAACAAATAGAGAAAGTACTTTTTCACCCCGAGGATTACTGGTCTATGGAACTCCCTGCCTGAAGAAGTGGTGACAGCTGTCAGTCTTGACAGCTTTAAGAAAGGATTAGACAAGTTCATGGAGGACAAGGGTATCAATGTCTATAATTATGGATACTTAAGGACAATCTCGGGGTTGGAGAGATAGGCAGGATATCTCTCAATGCCATTTCCAGGGAATCCTAAGCAGGTGAAGGCATCTGCTTGGGAATACCCTGAAGGAAATGGTGAGCCACTGTGTGAGACAGAATGCTGGACTGGATGGGCTGTGGCCTGTTCCAGCAAGGCTGTTCTTATGTTCTTATGTTCTTATGTTCTAGGTGAGAGCAAGGGCAAGGAGAGAGACTGCATGATGTAGTGAGCTCCTGTCTCTGTCCCAGCTCCTGACAACCTAGCAGTTCAAAAGCAAGAACTTGCAAGTAGATAAATAGGGACCACTTCAGAGGGAAGATAAACAGCACTCCATGCCTGCCACATGTCCATGGATACATCTGCAGCTGCAGACAGCACTGCCTCTTTGGCTATAAATAGAGATAAGCACTGAACCCTAGAGTTGAATATAACTGGCTTTCGAGCAAGTGCGACCTTTACCTAGGCAGATAAAAAGGTTTACACAGAGCGATTTCTGAGTTACCTTCTGACTCCCAGGAAGTTCAGTGTGTGTGTGTGTGTGTGTGCGTGTGTGTGTGAGTGCATGCGTCACAACAGGGGTGTCCCCCACCACCGGGAGAAGGAGCCAGAAAAAGCGCCACTGTGCAGGCACTGAACTCCAAACAAGTGCAGAAGAGCACCAGCTGTGGCACCAATGTGCATGCCCGATGACAATCACTGGAGGTGAGGCCAACGGTGGAGGAGGAGGTGGCTATATGAGCCACAAGCCATGCCGGAAAGTAAGGAGCTGCTGCTGACAACAAGCCTGGAGCCGTAGGGAATGCCAAGGAATGCAGGACAAGGGGCCTGTGCTGTTGGATAGAGAGGAGCCACCACAGAAGAGCCAAGAAGCCAGGAAACCCCGAGGGATGCTGAGGATTGTGGGACAAGGAGCTGGCACCATGGAAAGGAGAGGAGCCACAGCAGCCGAGCAAGACGGAGAGGAGGTGAGACACCACCTGTGCTGGTGGGGAGATGTGCCCTGCGCTCTGCCAGCTCTGGGGCCCATCCCTCCCGTCCCTCTGCCCATGGCCAGAATGCTGCAGGCTTGCCTCGACTAGTGGCTGAGAGCCCGCAGGGATCCTGCCCAGGCTGCTGCAGACTGGCTATGGCTGGGCTCAGTGGAGGGCCCACCCCACTGGTAGCATGGATGACTAGGGGGCAGGGCCCCCCAGGACACGTGGGGTGGTTTCTGGGGGTCCTCACACATAGATTTCATGATGCCACATGGGGCAGTGACATGGGATGGTTCATTGAGGGGCGGCTGCACGCAGGGCCCCTCCATCCAGCCAAAGCTGCCGCTAGTTCACAACTCCTGCCAGCATCACCTGCATTTCTAGGCAACGGTTGCCACTTCCAGATATGTAGGTGTGGGGAGGGCTGGGGTCTCTGTGTGTGTGTGTGAGAGAGAGAGAGAGAGAAGGGGAGAGAGAGAGAGATTATCTGGGAGTATATGAGAGAGTGGGAGAGAGAGAGAGCAGAGTCACAGTACGCCACTGCTCTGTGTGTGTGCCTCTCTCTGTGTGTGCACCATGGAGGAATAGAGAGAGTGAGTGTGAGAGAGAAAGAGAGAGAGGGAGAAGGAGAAAGAACGGTTTGTGTGGGAGAGGGTGCATGGATGTGTGTGTATTGTGTTGTGTGTGTGTGGTGTGTGTGTGTTGCGGGGTGTGTGTGTATTGTGTGGGGGTGTCGTGTGTGTTGGGTCATGTGCCATGTGTCATGTGTCATGTGTGTGGCTGTGGTGTGTGTGTGTTGTGAGTGCATGTTGTGTGCATGTTGTGTGTGTGTACTGTGTGCGTGTGGAGTATTGTGTGGGTATGTTGTGTGTGGGTGTTTGTTGTGTTGGTGTATGTTGTGTGGGTGTGCCATGTGTGGGTGTGTGTTGTGTCATGTGTTGTGTTGTGTGTGATGTGTCTGGGTGAAACTTATGCCTCGGGTTGGATCCCTCACCTGGGCAATGCCGGGCACCCTGCTACCCTGCTAGTAGTCAATAAAAGAGTGAGGAAAGCAGTAATGGGATACAATCTTAAAAACGACAGAATGATCTCAGTTTGAATTCAAGGCAAAGCATTCAACATCACAGTAATTCAAATCTATGCCCCAACCACTGATGCAGAATAGGCATAGTCAACCAGTTCTATGAAGAACTACAACACCTTCCAGAACTGACACCAAAAAAAGATGCCTTTATCATCACAGGAGATTGAAATGCCAAAATAGGAAGTCAAAAGGTAACTGGAATATCAGGCAAATTTGGTCTTGGAGTACAAAATGAAACAAGGCAAAGGCTAATAGAGTTTTGCCAAGAGAATGCACTGGTTCTAGCAAACACCCTATTCCAACAATCTAAGAGGTGACTTTACACATGGACATCACCAGATGGCCAACACTGAAATCAGATTGATTCATGTACTCTGCAGCCAATGATGGAGAAGTTCTATACAGTCAGCAAAGATGAGACCTGGAGCAGACTGTGGCTCAGATCATGAGCTATGATTGCCAAATTCAGGCTTAGAATGAAGAAAGTAGGTGAAACAATTAGGCCACTCAGGTATGATCTAGAAAACATCCCACATGAATGTATGGTGGAGGTGAAGAATAGATTTAAGTGCTTAGACTCGACAGACAGAGTGCCTGAAGAATCATGGACTAAGGTTCATAACATCAAACAGGAGGCAACAATTAGAACCATCCTAAAGATAAAGAAAAGCAAGAAAGTGAAATGGTTGTCTGATGAGGCTCTACAAATTGCTGAAGAAAGAAGGAAGGTGAAAAGCAAAGGTAAAAGAGAAAGAGTCACTCAACTGAATGCAGAATTCCAGAGAACAGCAAGGGGAGATAAGCAGGCCTCCTTAAATGAACAGTGCAAAGTAATAGAGGAAAAGAACAGAAGGGGAAGGACTAGAGATTTCTTCAAGAAAATTAGAGAAATTAAGGGAATTTATCAAGCAAAAATGGCCATAATAAAGGGAAAAAACTGTAGGGCACTAACAGTGGCAGAAGAGATTATAAAAAGATGGCAAGAATACACAGAAGAACTCTACAAAAGGGACCTTAATGCCCCTGACAATCACAATGGTGTGATCATTGACCTCGAGCCAGACCTCCTGGAGAGTGAAGCCAAGAGGGCCCTAGAAAGTCTTAGTAACAACAAAGCTTGTGGAGATGATGGTATTCCAGTTGAGCTATTTAAAGCCGTAAAATAAGATGCAATTGAAGTGTTGCACTCAATATGCCAGCAGATTTGGAAAATGCAGCAGTGGCCAAAGGATTGGAAAAGGTCAGTCTATGTTCCAATTCTAAAATAGATCAATGCCAAAGAATGTTCAAATTATCATATAATTGCAGTCATCTCACATGCTAGCAAGGTCATGCTCAAGATCTTACAAGCTAGGCTTCAGCAGTATGTGGATTGAGAGTTTCTAGAAATACAAGCTGGATTCCAAATAGGCAGGGGAACTAGTGACCAAATTGTCAACATTCACTGGATCATGGAGAAAACAAGGGAGTACCAGTAAAACATCTACTTCTGTTTCATTGACTAAAGCAAAGCCTTTGATTGTGTGGACCACAATAAACTGTGGCAAGTCCTTATGGAGATGGGAATACCGCCTGTCTTCTGAGAAATCTGTATGTGGGTCAAGAAGTGACAGTGAGGACAGGACATGGAACAACTGATTGGTTTAGAACAGGAAAAGGAGTACGACAAGGCTGTATATTGTCATCCTGCTTATTTAAATTATGGTTAACACACTGAGCTGGAGGCTGGAAGGTCAAGTTTCGATACCTGAGAGCTAGACTTGGGGACATGAAACAAGCCTCATTCAGGTGTCCCCTAAAAAATCCTTTCAACCCAGAGTAATCTCCAACACGGAAAAAAATATATGCAGAATACATCACGCATAATACAGGGCTGGAAGAAGCACAGTCTGGGATTAAGATTGCTGGGAGTAATATCAAGAACCTGAGATATGCAGATGACACTACCCTAATGGCAGAAAGTGAAGAAGACCTAAAGAGCCTTTTGATGAGGGTGAAAGAGGAGAGTGCAAAAGCTGGCCTGAAACTCAACATCAGGAGAGAGAGAGAGAGATCATGGCATCTGACCCAATTTGGGCCTGGCAAATAGAAGGGAAGGAACTGGAAGCAGTAACAGACTTCATCTTCTTGGGATCTAAGATGACTGCAGATAGTGACTGCAACCATGAAATATAAAGACACTTACCTATTGGGAGGCAAGCTATGGCAAACCTAGGCAGCATATTAAAAAGTAGAGACATCACCCTGCCTACAAAAGTCTGCATAGTTAAAGCAATGGTCTTCCCAGTAGTAATGTATGGCTGTGAAAGATGGACCAAAAGGAAGGCTGAGCACAGAAGAATAGATGCCTTTGAACTGTGGTACTGGAAGAGACTCTTGAGAGTTCCCTGGACTGCAAAGAGATCAGATCAGTCAATCCTAAATGAAATCAACTCTGACTGCTCCTTGGAAGGACAAATACTGAAGCTGAAGCCCAAGTACTTTGGCCACTAAATGAGAAGAAAGGACTCACTGGAGAAGGCCCTGATACTGGGAAAGATAGAATGCAAAAGGAGAAGGGGGCAGCAGAGGATGAGATGGCTAGATGGCAGTGGGCATAGATGCAGTGGGCATAGATCTGGGCAGACTATGGAGGATGACAGATGGCAGAGGAGCCTGGCATGCTGTGGTCCATGGGGTCGCAAAGGATCATACTCTACTGTGCTACTGAACAACAAGAACAAACCAATATATTTTTGACATTCTTCCCCTATCAAGTTAGGAGTACTGAATTTTAACAGATATCTCAGTAAATTAGGTATCTGGTTGTGAAATTAGATGTCAAGAGTTCACTTCCCCACTTTGCCTCCTGGGAGAAAAACCAGCCAGTGTAAACCTGAGCAAGCTGCATAATCTTAGGTTGTCTTCAGAAGAAGGAAATAGTAAATTACCTCTGTATTTTCTCTATCCTAGAGAACCTTGGAAACAAACTCTGTGAGTGAAAATCAACTTGACACCATATGATTATTGTTGTTAGAATGAGAGCCTGAAAAGTTTGCCAGGTGGTGTCATCCTTCCTACTCAAAACATCATAATGGGTTTACTCTGAGGCCATTTTTCCATTTTTTATTTTATGTCATTAAAGAGGGCATCAGTGCTTGGAATCAATAATACAAATACATTAAAAGGGGTCACTGTCATACTCAAAATCATGCCAGTTTCTGGAAATGTTTTACTCACTATCATTACAGGAAACAGTAAAGCAGGAGAACAGAGAAAATAAATGTTGGCATGAGGTTGCAGGTTCTTTCTTCAAAGGGCAGCAAACAATGAGCAATAGGATGAGGCAGATTTTCCAGCAAGATACAAGCTGAAAGGTTTTTTTCCTGCCTTTCTCTCTCCTCAGAAGCAGTCTGCGGTAATATAAGGGATTCACAAGAGACAATACATGAGTTTTCCTCAGTACAACAAGCCTAATCCAAGTTATATTACCTGCTGGGAAACCCACAAAGTTATAAACCACTATACCCTGATTACTATAAACCACTATACCCTGATTACTGGTTGAGGAATTTTGGTTCTCCCTTATATAGTGAATTTTGAAGAACTTACTAATACTGTGACATCATATACCAGCTTTTATGAAGATATGTGTGTGCCCACTAAGAGGGTGTGCACATATAGCAAAAGTAAGCTTAAGCAGCTTTGTTGCATCAAAGAGGAGGCCTACAGGAAAGGGGATGGAATTTTGTACAATCTGACTCGAAATGCTCTGATGAGAGAGATTAAGGTAGCAAAGAGGAGCTACTGAAGAATCAGTTATTAGCCAATGGCTCTACTTTGTTAAGGAGAATTCTACAAAATATCATTGGCTATAGGAGACCATATCCACCTGTTGCGGAAAGCTGTCAGATGATCTGGACATGTTTTATTATGAGTTTGAGAAGCAGTTATTATCATCTCCTGCTACCTACTTCATTTCAGACACCGCAACAGCAGTGGTTTCCTTTAGAACAGGGGTGGCCAACCTTGGTGCTCCAGCTGTTCTTGGACTTCAATTAGCCCAAGTCAGCACAGCTGCTGATCAGGACTTCTGGGAATTGAAGTCCAAGAACAACTGGAGCACCAAGGTTGGCTACCCCTACTTTAGAACTATCCCTGTTCCTCTCAGGCCCCCATTATTGGTGAATATGACATATGATGTACAAAGTCTATTTCAAACACACAAGATCAGAAAAGCACCTGGTCCAGAAGGTGTGACTCCTTTGTGGTAGAATTGGACACAGTTTTTAAAGAGATCATTGAAGTTGTGTGATGTCCCTTCTTGTTTTAAATAGTCTACTATTATCCCAATTCCCAAGAAGCAATTGGTCAGTGGATGAATTACTATAGACCTGTAGCTTTGACATCTATGGTCATGAAGATCTTTGAAAGGTTGGTGTTGGCCATTTGAAATATATTATTGATCCACTGTTTGACCCCTTGCAGTTTGCCTATCAACCAAACAAATCTATGGATGATGGCATTGATATGCCATTGTACTAGATTTTATAACATCTTAGGCCCCGGGGACTTATGCACAGGTTACTGTTGTGGATTTCAGCTCAGCATTTAATACTGTCATTCCAGATATTCATCATTCTAAATCGATCCAGCTCACTGTGCCTGCCCATATCTGTAAGTTGATAAATAGTTTTTTGACAAATAGGAGGCTGCAAGTGAGGGTGGGAAATTTTGCATCTAGTATTTGGGCAATTGGGACAGGCACTTCTCTGGGTTGTGTGCTTACACCACTGCTTTTTCCCTTTCATATTAATGACTGCACATCTAGAGACCCCCTCTGCCAAAGTTTTGAGGTTTGTGGATGACACAATGGTCATTGGTCTCATTTGAGACAATGATGAGTCTGCATATAGACAGGAGGTTGAACTGCTAGTCTATGGTGCTGTTGCAACAAATTGGAGCTAAATATGCTAAAAATCATGGAGTTGATAGTGGATTACAGGAAGAGTTCTTCTATCTTACCTCCTCCTGTCACATTCAACAATACAGTATTGAAAGTGGAGTCCTTTATTTTTTTGGGTTCTATAATCTCCCAAGACTTGATACGGACAGTTAATATTAGTACCGCCATAAAGAAGGCACAGCAGAGAATGTACTTCCACTGACAGCTTAGGAAGTTCAACCTGTTTAAGGAGCTGCTGATGCAGGTTTATAAAGGAATTCAGAATCTCTTCTTTGCACTTCAGTAACTGTTTGTTTGTTTGCATTTGTTTGTTTGTTTGTTTCAGCAACCAACCATGATAGGAACAGACTTCAACAAATAGCCAGGGTTGCAGAAAGAATTAGAGTTAGCCTGCCCTTCATGGAGGACCTCTATGTTGCTCAGGCTAAGAGAAGGCTGGATAAGATAGTTTCAGACCCATCGCATCCTGTATATAAATTGTTTGCTCTTCTTCCATCTGGAAGATGTTATAGGACTGTGATGGTGAACCTTGGAACTCCAGCTGTTCTTGGACTTCAATTCCCAGAAGCCCAAGTCCCTGTGAATCCACATGAATGGGTTTACTGCATGTACACACATTAAACCCATTTGTGTTGATTCACAGGAACTTGGGCTTCTGGGAATTGAAGTCCAAGAACAACTGGAGTGTCAAGGTTCTCCATCATGGTTATAGGATATTGTACAGTAAAACATTGGCTCAGTGGCTTAGTGATTAATAATTTGGTGATTGGAAAGTTGACAGGTCAGCAGTTCAAAATCCAAGTGCTGCATGATGGAGTGGGCTCCCATCTCTGTCCCAGCTCCTGACAACCTAGCAGTTTGAAAGCAAGAAATAGTAAGTAGATAAATAGGTACCACTTTGGTGGGAAGTTAAAACAGCATTCCGTGCACTCCCAAGTGTCTAATCATGCCTGCCACACAACCAACAGAAACATCTGCAGACACAGACAGTGCTGGCTCTTTGTCTATAAATGGAGATGAGCACTGCACTCTAGAGTCAGATATGACTGGCTTTCAATCAAGGGCAACCATTACCTTTACCTTACAGTAAAACAACTAGATTTAGGAATAGTCCCCCCCCACACACACACACACACCAGTGCTATTATGCAGCTGAACATTTAGTTATATTATTGATATGATATCATGAATAATTTTAAGCATTTTTAAAATTCTGTTTGTGGTTATATACTGTTTTGAATCCTGTTTCCTGTTTTGTTACTATTTTGTTGTTTTTGATCAGTCAGCACACTGAAAGCTTTGATACTGGATTTAAATTCAATGTGTGTTTGTTACACTTGGCCAATAAAATATCTAAAGTCTAGTTAGCAAAATTTGAGATAAAAGGTAAAACAACCTTAGCAGAAAAAATGTGAGAGAATAGGCCAAATCTCACACCAAGCCCATTCACACAGTTACTAGCATTTGTTATAATAAAAATAACTCCAGAATCATTAAAGTAGACAAAGGTATCTTTACTTACAAATATACAGTGGAACCTCATACAACAATTGCCCCGTATAGCAACGAAATCATATAACAATTAGGTTTTGGGGGGAAATGGCATCCTACATAACAATTTTCCCTGTGGAAAAAATCGTACAACAATTTTTCAATGGGAAAAACCACTTAGCGGGGGGAAACTGTTGTAAGATGCATCCCATAGAGAAAATTGCTGTACAATGCATGCATCATATAGCAAATTTTTCATACAACAATGAGCCCCATGGAATGGATTAAAATCATTGTATGAGGTACCACTGTAATCTGTAGTTACATCTATAAGAATGAAAGGAACAAGATAGGAGTCTCTGCCATATTTGGGTCATCCTCATGAAGCTTGGGGAAAAAGAGAGGGAACAATAGTAGTAAAGCAAACAAACTAGGAACAAACTACCTCCAATATTTTGGGGGTGGGGGTGGGAGCACCACTGAGGCTTGTCCTGTCACCGCTCGAGTTGATGGGAGCGCTCCCTGTTCGTCCCAGGGGTAGAATACCGCTGGCGCTGACCAGCTGAGGGGAGCCCACCCTTCCTCCCTTTGCCAGGAGAGGTAAAGTCCTGCCGCCACTCCAAGGATGATTGCCGCAGCTGCGCCCCCCCTACTCTCCCATCCCCTGCGGGGAAGGATAAAGGGCCACAGGCCACTGGTCCAGGCCAAATACCTGCTGCCGCCCCAAGGACTGTTGCCACAGCTGCGGGGAGGGGCTCTGCCCTCTCTTTCTTTTCCTTGCACTCCCGGGCCTCACCTCGGGCCATCACAGAAAAGATGACACTGTGGCAGGCAGCTGGATTTGCCACCACAATCGCTCATGGTCTTGGCCTCAGCGGAGACGAGGAGGCTGGCCGGCTAGGAGCACCAGGATTTGTGTACTCTTTCATCCCCCCACCCCCTGGAAGGACTTGGAAGGGACTGTGTTGGGGTATATCTTTATATTGGTATATTGTTATTTTGTGATGATTTGTATTTGGACATTTTGTATTTTGTATATTTTGTACTTTTTTGATGCGATTAATTGATGTTTTACATATAATTTTATAACTGTTATTTTGTATATATTTTTTGTATATTGTTTGAACTGAGATTTGTATGCTGCTTTTGTACTTTGGATATTGTATTTATATGCTGTAAACTGCTTTGAGTTCCCCTAGAGGAAGTAACGCGGTATAGAAATGCAAATATAATAATAATAATAATAATAATAATAATAATAATAATAATAATAATAATAATAATAATAATAATAATAATAATAATAATAATAATAATAATAATAATAATAATAATAATAATAATAAATGATAAAGGCATGGCAAGGCTACTGAAATTTAGGGTCCCCAGAAACTTATTCAGGACACCCCAGGGAAATAGCTATAGGCTTGCACACAAACATATTGAAACAAAACAGGACAGAAAAAACATCACATGCACACCAAAACAAAATGGGTCCTTCAACTATATGTTACCCCATATCTGAAAATTGCCCCTTTCATTATTATTTTTTTAAATTTTTTTATTTTCAATAGAAATGTTTTACTCTTTATTTTCATTTGCCCTCCACATCAAAGATAGGCTTACATGCAGTGGTGTGCTGCTCCTGGTGTACCCCAGCATGGGTGTACCGTTTGGAAACCTGGCTGGCCACACCCACCTCCTCACCCTCCTCCTCTTCTCCCCACCCAAGGGTGCATCCAGGAGCCTAGAAGAAGAGGAAGAGGAGCTGCCAGAACCAAGGAGGAGGAGCCATGGGCCCAGCATAGCCGTACCACTGCTGTCACCCGAGTGCTCCCCTTGGCACCACCAACACTACCTCTTGCAGGGAGCAGGGAGCAGGGCATTTGGCAGCTGCTCTTTCTCCTCTTCCATGCTCAGGACAGCAGCGGATCCAAGGGGAAATTCTGGGTGACATGGTCATGCTGGGGCAGCGGCTCCCCTGCTAGAACAATGCATCAGGCCAGCCCCAGCTACAGTGAGAGAAGGAAAGTGAAAGAAGCAAGTGGTATCTCTGTTCCCAATGCCTTTCCCCATTCTCTGCCTTAGCTTTTCATAACATGGTGATTTTAATGGAACTGTGTTTTTTTACACTTATATCACTTAATTGTGTTCTGTCTTAGCCTTGTGTAGCTGAATTTCATTTTAAAAAAATCTGTGTTTAAGACAAGACCACCGAATATCCTCTTTATGTTGTATGCAAATATACTTGATGCCGATTGTCTCACTGTCTCTTCCCTTAACACCCTCTTTCCCAGGAAAATACCATATATGGACTTTTGTAACTGACCTCAACTCCTCCCATAGCAGCCTCCATGCTGGCCACTTGGCAAAACTCCTCCCACTTCTCTATGTGACATCCTGGACCAACCAAGTTTGGGGATGGACTTCTCATCTTCAATGTGGACACCCCTGAGCAAATCAAATATGAGGGCAGACCCATTCCCCTCCCATGTGAATCCTTGGACTAATAGTGTTTGTGCAAGCCCCTTTCTGCTCCATTTGACTGCACATATAAGCTGGCTTCTCCCATTGTCTGGTGCAGAACCTCCTTCCTTTCTGGTTCTGCCCTGTGGTAGCAATTTCCCATAGCATATAGGCCATGTGTTATTGGGGGGGGGGTTAATTTGCCTCACAGTTCTTGTTTTTCTTTCTCTACCCAATGTTTCATTTTGCTTATTGTTTTCTTATTTTCTTATTTGCTTTCTAAGTAAACTTCTCTAATTTATATCAAGGAATTGTCTGTGGTCCATTTAAAAGTTTGGGGCTCATTTTGTGGGTGGACCCTATTGAATTGGAATGGTACTTTCAGTTTAATGATCTCCTTTCTATTTGAACCCACAATTTAATGTGGTCTTTTGGTTCCTGATTCAACCCTGCCTGTGGGATGTCCCCCTAAATTAAAAAGTAACAATTTTTTCATGTAACACATATAAAAGGGACTCCATGGGTGGAAAAACAATGGACCAATTGAGCAAGTTTAAAGGAAAGATAGGACACCCCTGAGGGTACAAGAAACTGCTCAAACTGGGAGCAGAAGAAGAATGGAAAAAACTTGTGGCTGCTGGCTTGGAGAACATGCCTACTTCTCCCTCCAAAGGGCCACTTCTTCTAGGACACAACAAATGGGGTGACTCCCTGTGCAATTGAAAATGATGGGCAACCATTTTGCCACCTAAACAGCATCTGAGCCTAGCCCTGCACTAACTAAGCCACCCTATGTTCTTCCAGCTAGTCAATTAAAGATAACAACCTGTCACTCTAGCCACTCTCCCCAACAGCTAGGTATCTACCGAGTATTTCATTTCCCCCCTCAGCTACCATAATTACAACTAAGGCTTGGCGGGTTCAGGCTGATTTGGGAAGCATCTAGACCAGGGGTCAACAACCTTTTTAAGTTGAGGGCATGCTCCCTCAGACAGTTGCGGGGGGGGGGGGCAGACTGGTGGTCGCCCTGCCATAAATGCTTCTATAAACAGGTCTGTGACTGTCATAAAAGCATTTTCAGCTGTTGTAAATGCATCCGCAGCTGCTTCAGGAGGCAGCAGTAGCAGCGGCAGCTGAAGCGAGTGCACGGGCTGGATGATTTGGCACAACAGGCTGGATTTGGCCAGCAGGCTATAGGTTGCCAACCCCTGATCTAGACTCTCCTAGCACAGCTGCTCTCATTATGCACAAGGTTGTTTTGCCACCTTCATCAGAGCTCACTTTGTCCAGGAGATTATTTTCTTCACAGTTTTGCAGTACACTCCATTACAACCTGTCTTACAGTGGACCCCCGGATAACGATGCATTTGATTAATGTTTTTTTCGACTAACTACAAGTTTTTGGTGTCAAAGTCATCTCTTGGTTAATGACATAGCATCAGTATCTGAGCGGCTGTGTTTCATCTCCTACCTTCCAAGCTAGAAAATCGCCACGGGGTGTGTGTCCCTGTTTTTGGTTCTCTTTCTCCCCAGCAGTGTGTGGGAGGCTGTGAGGACCTATTCTGCACTTTTCCCACCTTCCTAGGTGCTCCCTGTGCTGCGCAACAGCTACTAATAGTTGCGGCCGCCATTTTGTTTTTTTTGTTTTTTCAAAATGGCAGCACATGTTACCTGAATCTACACTAGTCACTTGTGCAGCCTTGGTCACTACCTAGATTCCGGTAAGGAGTGGCTGGGCACACTGATGGGAAAAGTTCTGAACTGCTGGGTCCAATCTCGGCCAGGGAAGCAGGATCAGGTGCAATCCCATCATCAGGAGGCCGGAGGACTACCGTGTCCCCTGGGAGTAAGCAGATTGTTACAAGGCAAAGGTAAAGGTTTCCCTTGAGTGAAAGCCAGTCATATCCGACTCTAGGGTGCAGTGCTCATCTCTGTTTCAAAGCTGAAGAGTCAGCACTGTCTGCTTCTGCAGATGTTTCTGTGGTCATGTGGCAGGCATGACTAGATATGGAACTCTGTTACCTTCCCACCGAAGTCCCTATTTATCTACTTGCAATTTCTTGCTTTTGAACTACTAGGTTGGCAGGAGCTGGGACAAAGAAGGGAGTTCATTCCATCCTGCAGTACTCGGGAATTGAACTGCTGACCTTCCGCCTCCCAGTCAGCATCTTAGCCACTTGAGCCACTGCAGTTACAAGAGGTTCAATATATTTGGTGCTAGGAATTTCAATATCAGTACCAGGCAACAACACTTTCATTTCATGAGGAACTCAGATCTTTGAAGCAAAATCATTGTTCTCCCCATAAACATGTACAGTAGCCTGTTGAGGGTTCTAACTAACATAATGTATTCCACTTTACCCATCATTCTTCCCCACCCCCATTTTCCCCCTATCAGTCAGCATTCTAGGGCAACTGATAATGCTCAAACCGCACTTAAATTTCCTGGGTTGTTTCCCCACCCAAATACTTCTCTAAATTTTAAGCATTTTCACACAACTTTACATTATTTATCTCATAGGTGAATTGTGTATTTTGGGCAGAATAAGAATTATTCACATTTGAAAACTGAACTTTTTGACCATTTGGTATATGAAGATTTGTACAAGGTAGGCTAATTGGAAGATCCTGTAGATCAGTTATGGCATACCTTTTAGAGATTGAGTTCCTAAACAGAGGAGCAGGGAGAACTCTGTGCTGTAGGGAAGGAGGAAGTGCTCCCATTAGGCTGCTGGGCAGAGGGGTGGGGTGAAATCTGTGCTGGGGTAAGGAGGAAGCGCTCCCTTTGGGCTGCTGGGTAGAGGTGCAGGTTGAACTCTGTGCTGGGGTGATGGTGCACATGTGTGGGGTGGGGCTTGCTTTTGGATCTGGGCTGCAAAGTGGGTTGCACAAGTTGGATTGGAACCACGAAGAGGCTGTTGGGTCCTGGAGGAGACTGGTCAAGCAATGAGACACGAGACAAGATGGAGCGAAGACCAGTGATTTAATGAAGACCAATCATCAGTATTTATCATGTTTAGGCTGCATGTAAAAGCATTGCGATACTGGCAGGTTTCACACATAATGTTTACACAAGTTAATTGGGGAAGTCTACAGGGGAAGTTAATTAGCTAACTTAATTAACAGCAGGGGAAATACATTGTTCTGTGTTATCCGGGGTAAACAAGTGGCTAGTATTGGTTCTAGGGCTTAAGGTAATTAGCAGACATGAGATTACCTATTACGTGCCTAGTGCGTTAGCCCACAGCTTGCCCATGATGGCTCATGGGCCCACAGAACGGGCTCTGCATACCACCTCTGGAATGTGTGCAATAGGTTTGTCTACACTGCTGTAGATTATAGTTCAGAAAAGGATTGCTTCCAAATGGAGAATCTCATGTTCCTTTATTTATGCAGTTCAGTGAATTTGATTGTTTGTCATTCTCCAATTCACTTTGCTATCTGCATCTCAGCAAGGACCTATGTCTGGGTTTCTCAGTGGTTCCCAATGTGGGGAACATGCCCCACAGGAGGACTTCAATTCCCAGAAGCTTAAGTCAGTACATTGGCTGATCAGTGTTTTGAGGAATTGACTTAGGCTTCTGGAAATTGAAGTCCAAAAACCAAAGGTTGGGAAACCATGCTCTAGGCAAAGTTCATTCTTCCATAGAGTGGCCTTCACTTCCATAGAGTGGCCCTGTCCATTTCATTTTAAGCATATGGAATCTATAAGGTAGTTCTACATTCTTGGATGCTTCACTTAGTTTCTCTTTAGATTCCATATGCTTAAAATGAAATGGACAGGGCCCTCCTGTTGTATTTTAGTGTTGAAAGAAAATATACTGTTGGAAAGCTTTTCTTTTACTTCTGTATTTCTGCTTCACAACAAAATTATGATATACCCCACAATAATCCGAGAATCATCTTTTAGAAACTGTCTTATGACAGTAGTGATAAAGATCTTATCTTGTTGTTTTATTGAGCAGTAAACAAGAAAAAGTTAGTATTTTACTGCTTACTGTGAGATAGTGAAATTACTTGTTTTGCAGTCTCAGAGAAAACCTGAGCATTTATGATGCTGATATTTGTGCATTTCTAAAAATACATAAGTATTTCTTCTTGTGTTAACTTGCAAACATACTACTATTGCATGGGATGGTCATTCATCCTCTGATCTTGTGCTTGCTGAGAATCAGTCACTAGGAGAAAAGGTACTAGTATTGCAGTACTGCATTTTATACAGATATGTGGAAAACAAACGGGGGAAATCTGTTGTCCCATTCTTGCACTCAAGACTAGGCCTTGTTGGGGAAAGAGAAAAATCCTCAACACCTTGTATTTCAATAGCTTGTGAATTGGCCTGTCTGGATGAAAAAATGGGGGGGGGGAAGAGAGAATGCAAGCGCGGCGCCAAAATGGCCGCCGCGCCCTTTGCGGGGCCCCCCCACAGGACAGAGAATCCGGGTAGTTAGGGGCGTGGCCAGCTCCCTTATAAAAGGGGTGGCCACGAGGCAGCCAAGCTGCCATTTTACCTCAGCGACGGAGTGGAGAAGTTTTTTCCCTGCGTCTCCGTCGCTCGTTAGCTTACCGGGAAGCCTTTGGTAGCGGTTCGGCCTTTCCGGCTTCCCTTTTTGCTCCGGTGGAGATGCCTTCGAAGAAGAAGGCAGCTTCGAGCTCAGCTCGCGTTGTTAGGAGGCGCAACCCAGGTCGGAGGACCGCGGTGCCGCCTCCTCTGCAGCCACCTTTGCCAGCCCCGGCCGGGGCTGGTGGAATGGGGTCTATTGCCCCTTGGCCCTGGGTGGGTGATCAGAGTGCGGGCGCGGAAGGGGTTCCGGCCCGCGGCCCACGAGCGGTGGACACCGCTCCTGCTCCTGCCCACTCTGTCGGGCCTACTCCTCTTGGGCGGCAGCCTCTCCCGGGGCCCTCTAGCCTTGGGGGGTGGTGCGGCCCCCTGCCTTGGCAGGTTTCTCCACCAACCCTGCCGGGATTCGGTGCTGGCCAATGGCCATATGTGGGTCCCGGGGTACAGGGACCTGTACCCATGCCTGGGCCAGGCGGGCCGGCCGGCCCTTTGCCCATGGTCAACGTGGACACCTTGCTGGCCCGCATTGCGGCCCTGGAGGCGTCGTTGGCGCGGGCCAGTCAGGCGGGCGCCCCTTTAGGGGTTCCTTTTGGAACGCTGTCGGCTGGAGGACAACAGCCGGCGGGGAGGGTCGAGCTGCTGCAGGCGTGTGGCGCGGTTTCGGCCATTGCCTCGCAGCTCCCCAGCCAGCAACCAGGTGCGGGTCAAGCCCCGGTGATGAGCTCTACGTCGGTCGTGAGCTCCGACGCCCCCAGTGGGCCGGAACCCCCGGTGGGGGCGGCCCACGGGGGTGCAGCGTGTGAGTATACGGTGCAAGCGAGTACATCCACACACATTCCCAATCTAGGGGGGGCTTTTAATGGCCTTGGCCTCGCGCGGGTGGTGCGGGGGCCACGCTGTCGGCGACCCACCCGGCGACGACGACTGCCACCTTGGGCACTGGGGTGGGCATGGGTCCTTACAATACAGGGAATGTTCTGGGGGTGGCTGGATTAGTTCAGGCCCCTTTTACCAGGCCGGCTGTCCCTTTTTCGGCCTTGCCGACGGCAGGGTATTCCTTGCCATTGGGTGATCACCTGGCACAGGCTACTAGGGATAAGATATGGCGAGGGGAGTATGTAGATATCTTCTCACTCCTGAACAGAGAGCCCACCAAGGAGGGACGGGAGGGTCAGGATGAGAAGGACAAGGAGCAGGCACGCCGCCGTAAGCCGCCGCGTACCTGGGCCAACTGGCTCCCCGCTTATTTAATATACATGGCGGTATATCTGAGGGCGCGGTCGGATTTAGCTATTCCCATGGTCCAATATTTGGACAACATATATAGGGCGATGGTCGATTTCCCGGGCCCCTCATGGCTAGCATATGACGAGGAATTCCGTAGGAGGATTCCCCTTCACCCCGAGATGAGATGGGATGAGCCGTGCCAGAGGCTTTGGCTTTTGTATATGACACCCACACGCCCTGCCCGGGGGATAGATACCATTGCGGACATGCGGTCCAGCGAGCGGCTCCAGCGCAGGTTACCCGCCAGGCGGCGGGGCAGGGGGTTCCAGCCCGCCTGCGGTGCTGGACTTTCTCGTCAATTGGTTCCTGCAATCGAAAGAACTGCAGGTATAAGCATGAGTGTCCCACATGCTCTGGCCCCCACGCAGCCCCTGCTTGCCCCAAGCCTGGGGGGGGCGCGAGGCAGAGGGAAGGGTGGACAGTGGGCTGGCAAGGATGCCACGGATGGAGCTAGTTCTCCAAAAGGCCCCCTCCCCAATTAAGGTGGACATGCTGGAGCGCTGGCTCGCATCGTACCCGAAGGGGGAGGCAGGGAGTATATCTTCAAGGTTTTAAGCAGGGATTTCGTATCCCTTTTGTGGGTGATAGGTCCCCTCAGGATGCTCCCAACCTTTTATCCCTTAGAGGAAGGGAGGAGGTGGCTGCGGCCAGCATTCAAAAGGAGTTAGTCGCGGGCAGGGTCGCTGGACCTTTCCCCGTACCCCCGTTTCTCAATCTTAAGGTCTCGCCACTGGGTTTGGTCCCCAAAAAGTCCCTAGGTGAGTTTCGCCTTATTCATCATTTGTCCTACCCAGCCGGCCGGTCGGTCAATGATGCTATCCCTGATGACCTTTGTTCAGTCAGGTATACATCGTTTGACCATGCGTTGCGCATGGCGCGCTCGTGTGGCCCGGGTGCCCTGCTGGCCAAGTGTGACATTAAGTCAGCTTTTCGCCTCTTGCCAGTGCACCCGGGCGACCTTGAGTTGCTGGGTTTTAAATTTAAGGGGGAATATTATTTGGATAAGGCCATGCCTTTTGGCTGCTCCATATCATGCTCGGCTTTTGAGCGTTTTAGTACCTTCCTAGAGTGGGCTTTCGCCCGCAGGTCAGGGTCCCGGTCTGTAGCCCATTACCTGGATGACTTTTTATTCGGGGGTGAACGGGGCTGGGACACGTGCGCACGTCTCCTCAACACATTTCAGACGCTAATGGAGGAACTTGGTGTCCCTTTAGCGCCCGAAATAGACCGTGGGCCCATCGACCAAGCTAGTATTCCTGGGGGTTGAGATTGACACAGTAGTGCAGGCTCCTAGGTTGCCGGGTGATAAGGTGTCCAGGATCGTGACCTTATCTCGGAATTGCTGGCCAAGCGTAAGGCATCACTGAGAGAACTTCAGGTGCTACATGGGCACCTTAATTTTGCTTGCAGGGTGGTCGCACCGGGCAGGGCTTTTGCCCGGCGCTTATGCGACGCCATGGCAGGGTTATCCAGGCCCCACCACAGAGTCAGGCTCACCCGGGGTATCAGGGCAGACATGTTCGTCTGGTTGCAATTCCTGAGGGAGTTTAATGGGGTCTCATTTTGGAGGTCTGACCTCCTGGCGTCCCCCAATTTCCAGATCCAGTCTGATGCCTCAGGATCCCTGGGTTATGGGATGTACTTCAATGTGAAGTGGGGCCTGTGGTGGGTGGCCACCGGCATGGGCAGGCACAGGTCGCCTGCGGGATCTCACATACCTGGAATTTTCCCCATTCTGGGGGCTTTGATGCTATGGGGCGAACTGTGGGCTAATTCGGTGGTGCATTTCTGGTGTGACAATGCTGCTGTTGCCCACATTGTCAGTGCACAGACTTCCAAATCGCCCAGGGTCATGGACCTAGTGCGCCATTTTGTGCTGCGCTGCCTGCGCCTCAACGTTTTGTTCAGGGCCAGGCATGTCCCAGGGATTAATAATGATATTGCTGACGCTTTGTCCCGCCTGCAGATCTCCCGGTTCCGCGCCTTGGCCCCGGATGCGGAGGAATTTCCCTCGCCACTCCCGGACGAGATGTGGACTATTGGCAAGGAGAGGTGAACCGGGCGATTGGCCTGTCACTAGCGCCACGCACGCGTAAGGCGTATCAACAAGCATTCAATTCTTACAGGGCATTTGCTACTCAATTTCTTTTGCCAGAGACCTGGCCTATCCCGGTGGACCATGTTCTGCGGTTCATGGTTCACCTGCATGCACAGGGCCTTGCACCTCGCACCATAGCATCCAAGCTCTCGGCGTTGGCTTTTGTGGCCAAAGTGGGAGGTCATGTGGATACCACCTCTGACTTCCGTGTGCGACATGTTTTGGAGGGGTGGGTGCGCGAGCGCGGGCGTTGCCCGGATGACCGGCACCCTATTTCCCCAGGGGTTCTTACCCAGTTGGCCCGGGGCTGGCCAGGCCTCTGTTTTGATCATTATGAGGCAGCCCTTTTTCACGCAGCCACAACGGTGGCATTTTTTGGAGCGCTCCGCGTCAGCGAACTCGAGATGCTGTCTAAGGCGGATGCAAGTGGTAGGGCACTGGAACTCGAAGATGTCTACGTAGCCAAAGACTGGGCCCAGTTGAGGATACGCTCCTCTAAAACAGATCAGCATGGCGTAGGCAGTGGTGTAAGGCTGCTACGTTGTTCTTTGGCAGACATCTGTCCGGTTGGTGCCCTACAGGAATTCCTGGCACTGCGTGGCGTGCACCACGGCCCGTTTTTCTGTCACCAAGATGGGTCTCCCCTTACTAAATTTCAGTTTTGGAAGGTGACAGCCAGAGCCCTCACCAGGGTGGGCCTACCAGGTGCCCGTTAGGGCACACATTCGTTCCGGATTGGTGCAGCCTCTACAGCAGCTGCTTTTGGGTACTCTGGGGCTGACATACGCAGCATGGGGAGGTGGGGCTCGCAATGTTTTCAGTTTTATGTGCGCCCACTCCCGCCATGAGTACCAATCCAGTCACCTTACCGCCTTTTTCTCAATTTTCTTACAGATCCTGGGTGTCGTTTTACACCGGTGACAGTATGGCTGGTGGGCCACAGCTATGTGCACAGGGCAGCGTGTTACGCTGCGGCGACAGAATGGGGACCCCGACTGGGACTGGGTGACCACGCCAGTCTCGCATGGCATGGTAAGCCTGGGATGTTATGGCGGGAGCTGCGGCCTTTCCTTTTTTCTGGCCTGGGTGCTGACCCGCCTGACATTCTAATCATCCACCTGGGGGGCAATGATTTGGGCCAGGTCACCGGCTTATCGCTTAAGCATGCGATTTGCGAGGCGCGCGGTCAACAAGGCAATGGCGCGGTTTCTTGCCAACGGGGCTTGGGGACGGGTTAGTCATCACCCCGATATTAGTCTACAAAATTATGACTTGTACGCAGGGGATGGGGTCCATCTGTCGCGAGGAGGTATGGACCTCCTGTTGGGTGATTGGTGAGCAGGCCTGTTGACCGAGCTGACGGTCTGGGGGGGGCGTCAGGTCTTCTTTGAAGCCCCTCCGTGTGGCGGGTAGCACTGGTAAGGTAAACAGTATGACCCACAAGTATCCGGCAGGTTCGCAATTGACTGGACAACACTAGACAGGAATAAATTAGTTAAACGTTGTCCGGTCAACGACGAACCAGGCGATGGGGTGATGACGATTGCTAACCAGCATGCATCACCCCTGTGATTTCACGGATACGCGTCAGAGGGTGGGGTCATAAGTTAGTTATTGACTACGGTCAACAATTTGTTTGTTATCAACAAACAAATTGATACAAATTGATACATTGTAACCAATTGCCGTTGGCAATTTTGGGGTGGTACCTTACCAGTGTTACTTCGGCCTGCTTGCCTTAGGAATTACGATTGGTCGTTTTACCAATGCAAATTTATAATTCGGACTAGGGCATTGAATCAATAAATGTGGCCCTATGCTGTTATCCACTTTCAATGTTGTCTGTGTCCGTTATTGGGGGGGTGCGCCTGCAATGCAAGCGCGGCGCCAAAATGGCCGCCGCGCCCTTTGCGCCCCCCCCCCACAGGACAGAGAATCCGGGTAGTTAGGGGCGTGGCCAGCTCCCTTATAAAAGGGGTGGCCACGAGCCAGCCAAGCTGCCATTTTACCTCAGCGACGGAGCGGAGAAGTTTTTTCCCCTCCACCCCCTCCCTAGTTAACAGTGTGATATTATGGTTGCTTCGGGGCCGGGTGGGAATTTTTGGTTGGGACCCATATTGGCTCTGGGTCCTGGCTTTTTTGCCCATCCCACACTGTTGCTATGGTTTGATATAGGGGGCTTTATGTGTTCCTACTGTTGACTTTGGTCACATTGGCGGGTAGCACTGGTAAGGTAAACAGTATGACCCACAAGTATCCGGCAGGTTCGCAATTGACTGGACAACACTAGACAGGAATAAATTAGTTAAACGTTGTCCGGTCAACGACGAACCAGGCGATGGGGTGATGACGATTGCTAACCAGCATGCATCACCCCTGTGATTTCACGGATACGCGTCAGAGGGTGGGGTCATAAGTTAGTTATTGACTACGGTCAACAATTTGTTTGTTGTCAACAAACAAATTGATACAAATTGATACATTGTAACCAATTGCCGTTGGCAATTTTGGGGTGGTACCTTACCAGTGTTACTTCGGCCTGCTTGCCTTAGGAATTACGACTGGTCGTTTTACCAATGCAAATTTATAATTCGGACTAGGGCATTGAATCAATAAATGTGGCCCTATGCTGTTATCCACTTTCAATGTTGTCTGTGTCCGTTATTGGGGGGGTGCGCCTGCAATGAGATTTCTTCGCCTCCATGTGTGAGAACCGTTTATCCTTGAGCAGCTTCCTAATGAAATGCTTGAAAATATTTGAAAAACCTAATTGTATAGCCTTGGCATTTAAAAGATTGTCAGGTTCAAAAGATTTCTATCAGAGTGTTTTCTACACCCTGGTAAGTATAGCGCCACCTAGGCCCAAGGCACAGGACTCCTGGTGACCCATTGGTTGAACTGCTGTCCTGCAACAATAAGATTGTGAGTTCGATCCTGGCCAGGGATCAAGATTGACTCAGCCTTCCATCCATCCAAGTTTGGTAAAATGTGTACCCAGCATGTTGGGGGCATGTAACAGAATGAAACATACCCTTTGCTTTAGCCTAATCCAAGATGGGTAATTTGGTTTGTAGGAGTCCCTTCACACCAAGTTTGGAATGTAAACAATATTGACCTCATGAGTTGGAAGAGATGGAGCCTAATGTGTGATGGACTTGTCATGCTGTAAGGTCATTGGTTGGAATCCTTAAGAGAGAAGGGAGAAGGTGGACCATGTGGGAGGAGATATAAGCCAGAATGTGGTGTCTGAGTGACAGACACTCTTGGATCTAACTGCAATCATGTAGCGTATTTAGCCAGAAGGGGGCCATGGGCTATCCCTTAAAGAAGCAGCTTTCTTTATTTCTTTGTTTTGAAATGCTTTCTGAGCTTTTGCTGGACTGTATTCTGTTCTATGCTTTGATTTCGATATATCTTTAAAATACCTGAAGAGATCTGGAGTGATTACTTGGCTCACATTACCTGAATCTACACTAGTTCCATGTGCACCCTTTGCTCACCACCTGTATTTTGGCCAGGGGTAATGGGGCACACTTATAGGAGAAGCCTGAACTACTGGGTCTGAACTGGACCAGGGAAGCAGGATCAGGTGCAATCCCATTGCCAGGAGGCTGGAGGACTCCTGAGTCCTACCTGGGAGTAAGTGAATTGTCACAGGGCAAAATGCTAATTAACTTGAGAACTGCCCAGAGAGTGCACTAAGTGCTATGAAGTGGGATATAAATGTGATTTCTTTGCTTTGCTTTACCTGCTCTGTATCTGTGAAATCTAGATTCTAGATTTGTTGCAGAAACCACATGTTTTGTTGCAGAAACCACGTGCTCAGCTATCTGGCGCAAAAAGTTTGGGAACCCCTGCTTTAAAGCTAGGTTATAACAAGGAGGTGTATTACAAAAGAAATCACTGAGACTTATATGCTTTAGAAAGAAAATGCAATCTTACAAAGTAACTTAAAACCTCTTACATTACATAACAACTCTTATAACTATTAGAAACTTATAGTAGTTAGGGAAGTATAGTCAACAAATTATACAGTGACCTATGTCATGGTCAGATCACTACCTGGTGACTCTAGACTTTCTGGGGGCGGCATTCCACCATAGGAAGGCAGGGCCTATTAAATTGGCCCACCCCTGGTAACTAATGGATTCTGATGGATTCCAGAGGGAACTGGATCGGCTACACAATTCACCTGAGGTGCTCGTTGACCTGTGGCACAGGGTAATGATGGCAGCCTTGGATGAAATCGCACCACTACAGCCTCTCTGAGCCTGTGGGTTTCGATCTAGCCTGTGGTTCACGGAAGAACTGCGGGAGCTTAAAGGTACAAAGAGACACTGAGAGTGCCCCTGGGTGGAGGCCCCGTGTGATCCCGACCGAACACTAGCTAGAGCCGCTATTAGGGCCTACCTGGTGGCGAAGGAGGTGGTGAAATGGCAATATTTCACCACCCTTATTGCCACCACCACCCTGTTCCAGGTAACCAGGTCTCTCCTTTGCAGGGTGTGTGTGCCCGGTTGGCAGGGATCAGCTAAGGCTTTTGCTGATTATCTGGTGGAGAAAATCACTTGGATTCGCTCAGGGTTTAATCCAGGCATAGATGGGGAGGATCCAGAGGTGATCGGATCACCGTCTACCCATGTTATCTGGGATTGGTACGATCCAGTTGTCCCTGAGGAAGTGGACAGGCTACTTGCAGTTGTTCATGCCACTACATGCCCTTTTGATCCCTGTCCTACCTGGTTGGTGAAAGCCTCCAAGACGTTGACAAGTGGCTGGGTTGGGGCAATAATTAATGCATCATTAAGGGAAGAGGTGTTTCCAGTACCTTTAAAACATGCTTTCTTGTGCACCCCCTAAAGAAATCTTCACTTGACCCAGCAGTCCTAACCAATTATAGGCCTGTCTCCAACCTTCCCTTTTTAGGGAAGGTATTGGAGAAGGCAGTGGCACATCAGTTGCAGGGGGTCCTGAATGAAGTGGATTATCTGGACCCCTTCCATTTAGAATTCTGGCCTGGATATGGTACAAAGACGGCATTGGTCGCACTGATGGATGATCTCTGGTGGGAGCGGGACAGAGGTCATCTGTCCATTCTTGCTCTTCTTGACCTCTCAGAAGCCTTCGATACCGTCCACCATGGTATCCTTCTGGGATGGCTCAAAGGTTTGGGGATCCAGGGCACTGTGTGGTCCTGGTTTTTGTCATTTCTGAAGGGCCGAACCCAGTCGGTGTGGTTGGAGAGTGTGAGGTCCAGCCCTAGGCCCCTCCAATATGGGGTGCCACAGGGCTCAGGGCTCTTTCCTCTCCTATTCAACATCTACATGAAGACATTGGGTGAGATCATCTGGTTCCACGGGTTGTGGTATCATCAGTATGCTGATGATATTCAGTTGTACATTTTGGCCCGTGGTGATCCAAACGATGCTGTCAAAATCCTATCCAGGTGTCTGGAGGGTGTTGGGGTCTGGATGGAGGACAATGGGCTACAACTGTATCCTGGCAAGACTGAGGGGCTATGGATCAGGGATGGATGCATTATCTAGGGAGCTACCATCTTTGGGGGTGCTCCTGGACTCACGACTACTGCTCGAAGAGCAGGTGGCAGTCATGGCCAGGAGGCATTTGCACAACTTCGTGTAATCCACCAGTTGTGCCCGCTCCTGGACCGGGACTCCTTACTCATGGTCACACATGCTCTGGTCACCTCCAAACTAGATTATTGTTATGCACTTTTCATGGGGATGCCCTTGACGACCATTCGGAGGCCGCAGCTGGTCCAGAATGTGGCTGCCCGAGTAGTGATATGGTGCAGGTGTTATGCCCGCGCCTCGCCACTGGGAGCTGCACTGGTTACCAGTTTGCCTCCGGGTGCAATTCAAGGTGCTAGTTATGACCTTTAAAGCCCTACATGGCAGTGGGTCAGGATACCTAAGAGATTGCATTGCTCCAAGAACATCTGTCCATCCAACCAGAGTGGACCGGAAGAGCTCTCTAATTGTACCATCAGCTAAAGGGGCTCGACATTCTAGCACAAGAAGGAGGGCCTTCTCCACGTCCGCACTGGGCCTTTGGAACCTCTTCCCAATAGAGCTACGGTTGCAGACAGAATTGCTGCCCTTTAGGAAAGTCTTAAAACCTGGCTGGCGGGGCAGGTGTGGGGCCCTGATGGAAATGTGGCCCCTGCCTGCTGGCTTGCATAATAATCAAGATTCTTCCTCTTTTCTTTTTATGAATGGGGTGGGTGGGTTTTTATGGGGGTAGTTTCCCCCCTGTTTTTTTATGTTTCTTATATGCTTACGTTTAGTTTTGTGTTATTTGTGATTGGGCATTTATTGTGTTTTTGCTTGATTGCCATGTGAGCCGCCCTGAGTCGGGTTTCCCGAGTGGGCGGCATATAAATTCAAAAAATAAAAATTAAATTAAATTAACATTAATTAACACATCTATAACAAAGTAAATATAAATGAAGCACTTAATAGAAAGCCAGGATACAAATACATATGACATATGGGTGAGTTTGAATGATCTTCTGGTGTCTCTACTATAGTAATAAACCTCATCGTTTGTAAGAACAAACAGTGCTTTGTTTTTATCTCAAGGTAAAGAGACAAAAATAACAAATACAATAGAATACCAAACTGTCCAGGAGAAGCTCCTTTATCAGCACTTGACCTTGGCAGCCAGTTCTATGCTAGCCAGTACAGAATGAAAACACTGGTTTCAGTTTATAATACATCTCTTATTTCAGTGAAAGAGAAAGAGAGGAACAATTTCTAGCTTGCTCTGAATATAACAGGATCAAACAGTTCTATACGAATAAGGCAAACAATTGAATCAAAACATCATAGCTTATCAAAGCTACCGTACATCTTACCAACCTGGCAGAATGGCTCATGGGGCACCCAACCTTCAGAGCAACTACACTGGCCGAAGTTGGCAGTGCTCAAAATCATAATGTTATGGCTTGGCCTTACATAGTTTCTAAAACAATTATGTCATTGGCTCTAGCACCTTTGTTCTGATCAGCAAAGTGCAGTCTAGTGTTGTGCATTTTGTACTCTTCTCAAATACTTTGTACTCCTGAGAACCACATAGACCTGCCTGAAGTGTAGAGTTTATATGGCAGAAAAACTCATTTTAAAACTAAATCCTTTTCTTTTTGGAAATAGGGCTTCTCAGGTCAAATGATCAAAAATAAAACAAGACAGGATCATGTTTGTTTGTTTATCATATGATGAACTTCATTTGACTACATTAATGATGATATATACAGTGAACACAAATTGACCATCTCAAGTTCCTAACTAGAGTTCTATGCCTAGGTTTGAAAGCCATTGAAGGGCTTCATCTGTGGCAATACCTCCAATGTGCCTCCAAACGCGTATAAGGGACACTTAAATATAATGTGGTCCATGGTTTAGTTTTCTTCTCCACAGTCATACCGGGGAGAGGCCTTCTATCCCCGTGTGAACAGAGTGGCTCTGCAAGAGTAGACTAGCCTCCACATGGTGCATCTTGGGCAACATGACATAATTATGGCTAAATAGTCTACACATCAGAATAAAATGAGACTGAACTGTCATGTTTGACCTCCTGGTCAAAAGATTCATAGAAGAACAGGATCATGTGAGAAAGACACATTTGATCACTCTTTACCAAGTACTGTATTCTCCTTACTAAAAACAGATCTACATCTGTGCAAATGAAGGGCACCACAGATTATACCATGTCATTCCATGTGATACCTCCATCCTAAAATGTTATTGTTCATTTTTCTTTCATATAAAAACTCAGCATATAAAACAAAAGGCCAAGTTCAAATCCACATGTGCTAGTTTTCTATGTGGTGAGACATATTACTGTGACAGACCTTTCTAACCTAATCTCATCCATAGGATCAGAAACAGTACAGTCCTAGGAATTTGTACTTTGAAATTGTTTGCCCAGGAAAACTTCAGGTTATAAGAAAGTATTATCATTATGTAATTTTAAAGAATATTTAGCACTTCCTTTCTAAGACTTTGTAATTATGCTCCAAAGTACATTATGCACAAAGTACATTATCCTGCCAACCTAGCAGCTTGAAAGCAACGAATTGCAAGTAGATAAATAGGGACCAATTTGGTGGGAAGGTAACAGCATTCCATGCACTCTGGTGTCTAGTCATGGCTGCCACATAACCATGGAAACGTCTGCAGAAGGAGACAGCGCTGGCTCTTCGGCTTAGAAACAGAGATGAGCACTGCATCCTAGAGTCGGATACGACTGGCTTTCGAGCAAGGGAAACCTTTACCTTTACCTTTACATTATGCCCTTGCTCCAAGCACATGCTCCATTAAGATATAGTGATCTCTAGCCCAAAATTAATGAGATAGAAGAATAGTGACACAAATGTGAATACTGTACATCACCAGAAATAGTGAGGTAAATTTATTGCAGATTAATTTCAAATTTCATTCCATAGGTGGAGCTTGTTTAAGTTTCTTTTAACAATTCCTAGTAATTGTCTATCTGGACGATAGCAGCTTTACCCAGGAATAGTTGTTGTTGTTAGCATATGCACAGTTGTTGATTACTCAGCAGTGTTTTTGATATCTAAAAGGGGAAATGTGAAACTGGAAAGTATTCCCTTCTTTTTAAAAAAAATCCTGTGACAAAGCACCCCATGATATTCTCATTAGTAACGAAACTATGTTTAGCCTGGATAGCTCAAGTGTCAGATGGATACACAGTTGGTTACATAATTATGCTCCTTCTCAAACTAGAAGGGGTTGGGGGGTTTACAAGTGGGATACCACAAATATGGACCTGATGTGCTTCAACATTTTCATTAATGATTTGGCAATATTTGATGTATGCAGATTGATACACGATAGGCAGCATCACAGAGCCAAACACATCTTTATTGCATGGTATGCAATCTGAACATGAGGTAAAGGCGGAGGCGCAGCTCCTTATATTAATTTAAATTGATAATTGAAACTGCTGAGAGCCACCTCTGTTCAAACAGAGGAAGCAGTTTGAAGCTTCCAGAAGCAGGGGGGCAGGGCTACACCAGGCCCTTCCCTGAACTGTGACTCATAGGGGCGGAGCCACACTAGCCTTTAAAAGCACTGAGCTCTTTCAGAGTCAGCCATTTTGACTCTGCATGTGCTCTTAAGCAGAGCTGCTGCTGAGGAGAGCCAAACAAAGGAAGTGAGCACTGGTAAGTTTTGCAGTTGGAGTAGAGCTGCTTTAGAGGCCTCTACTAATTTAAATTGATAATTGAAACTGCTGAGAGCCACCTCTGTTCAAACAGAGGAAGCAGTTTGAAGCTTCCAGAAGCAGGGGGGCAGGGCCACACCAGGCCCTTCCCTGAACTGTGACTCATAGGGGCGGAGCCACACTAGCCTTTAAAAGCTCTGAGCTCTTTCAGAGTCAGCCATTTTGACTCTGCATGTGCTCTTAAGCAGAGCTGCTGCTGAGGAGAGCCAAACAAAGGAAGTGAGCACTGGTAAGTTTTGCAGTTGGAGTAGAGCTGCTTTAGAGGCCTCTACTAATTTAAATTGATAATTGAAACTGCTGAGAGCCACCTCTGTTCAAACAGAGGAAGCAGTTTGAAGCTTCCAGAAGCAGGGGGCAGGGCCACACCAGGCCCTTCCCTGAACTGTGACTCATAGGGGCGGAGCCACACTAGCCTTTAAAAGCTCTGAGCTCTTTCAGAGTCAGCCATTTTGACTCTGCATGTGCTCTTAAGCAGAGCTGCTGCTGAGGAGAGCCAAACAAAGGAAGTGAGCACTGGTAAGTTTTGCAGTTGGAGTAGAGCTGCTTTAGAGGCCTCTACTAATTTAAATTGATAATTGAAACTGCTGAGAGCCACCTCTGTTCAAACAGAGGAAGCAGTTTGAAGCTTCCAGAAGCAGGGGGCAGGGCCACACCAGGCCCTTCCCTGAACTGTGACTCATAGGGGCGGAGCCACACTAGCCTTTAAAAGCTCTGAGCTCTTTCAGAGTCAGCCATTTTGACTCTGCATGTGCTCTTAAGCAGAGCTGCTGCTGAGGAGAGCCAAACAAAGGAAGTGAGCACTGGTAAGTTTTGCAGTTGGAGTAGAGCTGCTTTAGAGGCCCGCGCGCCGTTAGGCGCGCGAGATTACAAACTAGGAACATAAGAAGAATATAGTCTTACTAGGTAAAAAGGTAGTAAACGTGTACATTTTTGAGGCCCAGAATACTGCACTTGTTAAAATGGATTCTGAGGGAACAGCTGTAGTTACCTGCAATTCTTGTGCCATGTTTGTGTTCTTGCCAAAGCACATGGAGAACTACACTTGCAGCAAGTGCAAGCTGGTTGCACTACTAGAAGAGAAGGTCCAGCAGCTAGAGGCCCGCATATCTAACCACCAACAAATTAAGGAGCTTGAGCTGTTCTTGGACAGAGCGGAGCAGACTATGCTGGACAAAGAAGAGACAGGGCACAGTTCTGAGGGAGAAGGCCCTTCACTAACTCAGGAGGGAGATGGTTGGAGGAATGTGACTCAAAGGAGGAGAAGAGTAGGGGATCACTCTGAGAGTCTGAAATTACAGAATAAATTTGAGGCTCTTTCCCTTATCACACCTGACGAGGAACACACAGAGGAACAGCTGGTTCCACCTGATGATCTCTCCTTCATCACACTTGATGAGATCCAGGAAGATGAACATCAGGAACAAACTGAGGTTCTCTCCCTTAATATGGTTGATGAGGTGCATGTAGATGAACAGATTGCAGGAGAGAGGCTCCTTGTACTAGGCGATTCAATAATTAGAAATACAGAGAAATGGATTTGTGATGCACATGATAACCGTATGGTGACTTGCCTGCCAGGTGCAAAAGTTGCAGACATCACAAGAAATCTAGATAGATTGTTAGAGAGAACTGGGAACGAGCCAGTTGTCATGGTACACGTTGGTACTAATGATGTTGGGAAGGCCAAGCGGTCTGTCCTGGAAGCCAAATTTAGGTTGTTAGGAAGAAGATTGAAGTCCCGGACTTCCAAGGTAGCATTTTCAGAAGTGCTGCCTGTCCCTCGCGCAGGACCTACCAGGCAGGCAGAGCTCAGAAGCCTCAATGTGTGGATGAGGCGGTGGTGTCGAGAGGAGGGCTTCAGATTTGTCAGGAACTGGAGAACATTTTGGGACAAGCCAAATCTGTTCAGGAGGGATGGGTTGCATTTAAACCATGATGGGACCAGATTGCTGGCACTCAACATCAAAAAGGCTGCAGAGCAGCTTTTAAACTGATAACTGGGGGAAAGCCGACAGGAGCTGGGCAGCATCCGGTTCGGGAAAGTGTGTACTTGAGTAGTGAGGAGGATGCAAAAATTACTGAGCAGAGCAAGGAGCTAGTCACTAGCATTCTAGCAGAAGGATGCAAGAGGCAGTCTAACAATGCAACTGGACACAAAAGACTGTGTCAGAAATGCATATATAAATGCTTGTATACAAATGCCAGAAGCCTCCGGAACAAAATAGGGGAGCTGGAATACTTAGCAATAGATAAGAATATTGATATTATTGGTATCACTGAAACCTGGTGGACGGATGATAACCAATGGGATACAGTTATCCCAGGCTACAAACTGTACAGGAAGGATAGGAAGGGGCAAACAGGAGGTGGTGTAGCGTTGTATGTCAAAGAAGTGATAAAATCTTATGAATTGGAATATCTAGGTGATTTAGAGTCACCATTAGAAGCTCTGTGGGTAAGAGTACCAGGCCACAAGGATGGTCTAACAGTAGGCATATACTATCGGCCTCCGACCCAAACTCTTGAGGGAGACTGGCAGTTGGAGAATGTTGTAAAGGAGGCATCCAGGAAGGGAAGCCTGGTTATAATGGGGGACTTCAATTACCCTCACATAGACTGGGTGAACTGTTGTTCAGCACATGATAAAGAGATAAAGTTCCTAGATATGCTCAATGATTGTTCCCTGGGACAGATGGTTGAAGACCCAACTAGAGGTACAAGAATCCTTGACTTGATCCTGAGTAATACTCAGGATCTGGTGCAAGATGTTAATGTGACTGATCCAATAGGGAACAGTGACCACAACTCAATTATGTTTAACTTGATCATAGACCGCAAGTCACTGATAAAATCTAACACAGAGACCTTAAATTTTCAAAAAGGAAATTTCCCAAAGATGAGGAAACTAGTAAAAAAGAAACTGAAAGGGAAAATTGAGAGAGTCCAAACACTCCAAGTGGCATGGAGGCTGTTTACAAAAACAATAACAGAGGCCCAATTGGAATGCATACCCAAAAGGAAAAAGGGCACTGCCAGGTCCAAGAGGACTCCAATGTGGCTTACAGGAGCTGTTCGGGAAGTGATCAAGAGCAAGAAAAGCTCATTTAGAAGATGGAAGGCTTGTCCAAATGAGGACAGCAGGCAGAAACATAAATTCTGGCAGAACAAATGCAAGGCAACAATCAGGAAAGCAAAGCAAGACTTTGAGGAGCGTATAGCTAAAAATACTCAGAGGAATAACAAAGACTTCTTTAAGTACATTAGAAGTAAGAACCCAACTAGGAAGGCCATTGGACCATTAGATGACAATGGAAGGCAAGGGGTTATTAAAGAGGAAACAGAGATTGCAGAGAGACTCAATGAATTCTTTGCTTCAGTATTCACTGAAGAAGATAGAGACCACATGCCCAAAACAGAACCTATCTTCGTAGGGAGGGAAACCGAAGAATTAAGCAAGATAGAAATAACCAGGGAGGAGGTCCTTGCATGTCTTGTTAAGCTAAACACTAACAAATCCCCAGGACCAGATGGCATCCATCCACGAGTTCTCAGGGAACTTAAAGATGAAATTGCTGATATCCTAGCCAAAATATATAATCTTTCCCTCAAATCAGGCTTTGTGCCTGATGACTGGAAGGTAGCGAATGTAACACCAATTTTCAAAAAAGGATCCAGGGGTGATCCAGGAAATTACCGGCCTGTCAGTTTGACATGTGTCCCAGGTAAAGTGATGGAAACCATCCTAAAAGATAGAATTAATAGGTACATAGAAGAGGAGGCACTGCTAAAGGAGAGCCAACATGGCTTTTGCAAGGGCAAATCATGCCTCACTAATCTGTTGGAATTTTTTGAGAGTGTCAACAAGCATGTGGATAAGGGGGATCCAGTTGACATTGTTTATCTGGACTTTCAGAAGGCTTTTGACAAGGTCCCACACCAAAGGCTCTTGAATAAACTTACCAGTCATGGAATAAAGGGACAGGTCTTGTCCTGGATCAGCAACTGGCTAAGGGACAGGAAACAGAGGGTAGCACTAAATGGACACTTCTCCAAGTGGAGGGAAGTAAAGAGTGGGGTCCCCCAAGGTTCAGTACTGGGACCCCTGCTTTTCAACCTCTTCATAAATGATCTAGAGGTAGGAGTAAAAAGCAAGGTAGCCAAATTTGCTGACGACACTAAATTATACAGGGTAGTGAAAACTGTGAGAGATTGTGAAGAGCTCCAGAGGGATCTCTTGACACTGGGGGAGTGGGCAAAACAGTGGCAAATGAGCTTCAACATCAGTAAGTGCAGAGTGATGCATGTTGGGGCAAAAAACCCCAATTACATTTATAAACTGATGGGGTCTGAACTCTCTGCGACAAACCAGGAAAGGGACCTTGGTGTCCTGGTGGACAACTCAATGAAGGTGTCAACCCAGTGTGCCTCAGCAGTGAAAAAAGCAAACTCAATGTTAGGGATCATTAGGAAGGGTATAGAAAATAAGTCAGCGAGTGTCATTTTGCCTCTTTATAAATCTATGGTGAGGCCCCATCTGGAATACTGTGTACAGTTCTGGTCGCCATACCTCCAGAAGGATATTATGGAGTTGGAGAAAGTACAGAGGAGGGCAACCAGAATGATTAGGGGACTGGAACACCTTCCTTACCATCTGAGGCTGCAACGGTTGGGCCTTTTCACTCTTGAACGACGGCGTCTAAGAGGTGACCTGATTGAAGTTTATAAAATCATGCACGGTGTGGACAAAGTGGATAAGGAAAAACTGTTTTCCCTATCGCACAACACTAGAACTAGGGGACACTCCATGAAACTTTTGGGTACTAGTTCTCAAACAAATAAGAGAAAGTACTTTTTCACCCAGAGGATTACTGGTCTATGGAACTCCCTGCCAGAAGAAGTGGTGACAGCTGTCAGTCTTGACAGCTTTAAGAAAGGATTAGACAAGTTCATGGAGGACAAGGCTATCAATGGCTATAATTATGGCTACCTAAGGACAACCTCCGGGTTGGAGAGATAGGCAGGATATCTCTCAATGCCATTTCCAGGGAATCCTAAGCAGGTGAAGGCATCTCCTTGGGAATACCCTGAAGGAAATGGTGAGCCACTGTGTGAGACAGAATGCTGGACTGGATGGGCTGTGGCCTGTTCCAGCAAGGCTGTTCTTATGTTCTTATGTTCTTATATATGCTTACAGTACATTTGAATTTAGCTACACGGTTGACCATTGGCCGAGGTATTCGTGACATCACTGAGATGTGTGGTCTACCTTACAAGGGTTTACCTGTGGTGGGAATCTTTCCCGCGGGAGCCTATGGTTGGTTGTTTTGTACCATGTGGTCCAAGCGCTTGCAGCTGCCTCTGATATCCTCTAGAGGCAGCTGAACTGCGTATCATGTCAGCTGTTTTACATCGAGTTACATTGTAATCATTCAGAGTTACATTCTTAAAGGTACGGATCTCGATATACAACATTCCTCCCGCCTAGGATGGGACGAAGTCCCTTAACCAAAGTGGTGGCCCGCATGTTCCTTGGGCTGTGCGGCAGGCTGGTTGAGCTCAGGGGAATTAGGGTGTCTGAGCTCCGCAGATTCTCACCCTGCAATGGGAAAACGAGACTCATTAGCTGTGTGTTGGGAATACTGTTCCGATTCAGAAGGGGAACCTGGGAGGGGAGATTGTAACTTAAAAGTCCGTCTTGTACTCGTGGAGGCAGGGGATCACCCAAACCCAAAACTTGGGAATGAAGAGGAGTACCTTGAAACAAAGTCCCGCCTAGTGCTTGGAGTGGTGGGCGACTCAACAGAAGGTTGCCTCGTTTCTCTGGGAGCAGGGGTTGAGACCAAAGGCTTGGGGGTATCTGGGACTAAATCAAAACCCCGCTTCTCTCTTGGATGGGTGGGGGAACATGCCGCAACCCCCCCCCCCCGAGCCTGTAAACCAAAAACTGAACTCTTGGGGTCTGTGTTATCTCCCTCTTCCCCCCTGGGAAGGTACAAAGGACAGGGATTCGACCTCACATTTTGGGGGAAGGAATTGATATAAGGATCCTCCCGTGGGGGAAGGTACTCTGTGTCTCTGTAGAGGTCCTCTGTGTCTCCCCCTTGGAATACGCGGGTGGGGGAGGACCCTAACATTGACTCATCCTGCCTTTTTTCACCCTGGACACCCGAGACCCAAAACCTGAGTTGGTCAGCGTGTCTGCTCCAGAGCAACCCCGTTCTTGTTTCTACCTTATAAGACACTGGCCCAGTCTGTTCAATCACAACCCCTGGGACCCATGTTGGGCCGGTGGCCGCATAGTTCCTGCAATGGACCGGGTCCCCTACTGTGAAAACTTTGGTGGTTCCCATCTCGACGTTCCTCCATTTATCCTCCATCCTGGTCGGATCCAGCTGATCAAAAAGCATTACGGGCCTCCTCCGCATAAGGAGTTCTGCAGGCGAGAGACCGGGTGCCAGGGGGGTTGCTCTGTAGCAAATGAGGAACTGGCATAGTTGTAAATTTAAATCCCCAGGGCCCATTCTCTGATGTGCCTCCTTAATCATCCACACTTGGCACTCAACCTGGTCATTCGTCACGGGGTGGAATGGGGCTGAGGTGATGTGCCGAATCGCATTCCTCTCTAGGAATGCCTGGAATTCGGCCGAAGTGAAGGTACTTGTGTTGTCGGAGACAAGCACATCGGGCAGACCAAAACAACTAAACAGCTTCCGCAAGTGTTTAATGGTTGTGGCAGAGGAGGTATTGGACATTGGGATGACCTCCAACCATTTTGAAAAAGAATCAACCACGAGGAGGAACATGGAGCCTTGAAAAGGACCAGCAAAGTCGATGTGTACTCGCGACCATGGACCGCGGGCTGTGTCCCATTCTCTGTGAGGAAGTCGGGACTCCTCGGGTCAAGAACCCTGGCAACTTTCGCAAGTGCCCACCATATGTTCAATGTCCGCGTCTATCTGGGGCCACCAGAAATAGCTCCCGGCCAGAGCCTTTGAGCGCATGATCCCTGGGTGGATGATATGCAGCAATTTTAGCACTTTTGTGCATAGCGCCTTGGGAATGACCACCCGTTGGCCCCAGAGAAGGCAACCCCTTTCTAACGAGAGCTCAACTCTTTTCCGGAAAAATGCCTTGAACTCCTCAGCTGGTGGGGTCGTGGGCCAGCCCTTCTTTACCCATGAAGTTACTAGGGACAGAACCTTGTCCTTCGCCATGGCCTTGGCAAGATCTGTGGGTACTATGGGTGGTGAATCGAGGGACTCGATTAGCAACATCTGGTGGTCTTGCTCCACCTCGCATTCAGACTCTCCTAGCTCTGGGAGGGGGGACCGGGAAAGTGCATCAGCATTGCTGATCTCTTTGCCTGGGCAGTGGACCAGCGTGTACTGGTAAGCATTTAGAAATATGACCCACCGAAGCATTCTTGGGGACAGAATCTGGGGTGTGGGCTTGCACATGGTAAAAATGCCCAGCAGAATCTTGTGATCGGTCACAATGGTGAACCCCCGGCCGTAGAGGAAATCATGGAATTTCTTGGTTCCATCGACTATCGCAAGAGCCTCTCTATCAGTTTGTGTGTAGTTGCACTCTGCCTTTCAAAGTGACCTGGAGTAAAAGGCAACTGGGGCTTCCCATCCATTTTCTAACACATGGCACAGCACTGCCCCCACCCCCACTGGTGAGGCATCGCAAACTAGCACCACGGGCTTCCTGAGGTCAAAATGGGTTAAGATTGCCTCTGAGGAGAGAAGCTGTTTCAACTCTTTGAAAGCCTTTTTCTGGCTGTCCCCCCACCACCAAACTGAGTCTTTCTTTAAAAGACGATGCAGAGGCTCCGCTATGGAAGCTTTCCTTGGCAAAAAGGAATGATAAAAATTTAGGAGCCCTAAAAAGGACTGCAACTCTGGTTTCGCGTTGGGGCAAGGGGCATTTTGAACAGCCGCAACCTTTGAGTTGGAGAGCTTAACACCATCGGGGGTTATTTTGAACCCTAGAAATTCTACCTCCCTCACAAGGAACACACATTTACCACATCTCAATCATAACCCTTCTTTCTCAAATACTGTTAGAACTTTGTACAGCCTTTTGGCAAGTTCCGACTCACTCCCCACAGCAATCAAAACATCGTCAAAATATGGGAGAACCCTGGGGAGACCGTTGAGGAGGCGTTCTACTAAAGAGTGAAAAATCCTAGAGGCTGAATTTACGCCAAACTGGAGGCGCGTTACTTTAAAAGCACCCTTGTGTGTTATTAGGCACACTCCTGTCTCCTGGGGAGGGTCCAGGCAAAGTGTGCACCCCCTGCAATTGCAAGAGGTGTGTGTGCATTGCCCGTGCCCCCCTGCCCCCCCAAGAGGAGACTATGCAGTGAGTAGATGTAAAATATGGCCACTTTATTGACAAACAAATAACTGCACTGGGGGCAAAGTAGTGTGGATGCCAGACCATAGTTAGAAACCAATTGGCCATGGGAGGAAACCAATTGGCTATGGTGCCTACACTAAGTGCCGGAGAAGGGCAAGGCTTACCTATAAGCCAAGCCAATTGAAAGGTTAATCATGGAGCAGTTGGGCACACACTTAGGTATTGGCTTTCCAGCCCCTGGAAAAAATCCCAGCCCGTTCCCACTGGCATTACAGAATAAAAGACCACCTGCACTAACCGCCACATGGAGGAAAGGAACAGACCTCTGACCCACCCAGGCCCGACCTATCGGACTGGGGACCCTAGTGCAGTAAGAAGAGAGATCAGCCACACACACACACCCAGGGGCAGGACAAACACCAAAGAATGCAATGCAGCAGGACACAGCCAGATGCCACAACTTGGTTGGACCTGAAAGGTAAAAAGAAGAGAGAAACCAGTAAACAAAAGCAAAAAACAGCAAGAAGGATGCGAGGATTAGCAGGGGGGAACCCCACATAAGAAACTGGAGCTGTGGGCAAGGGAGGGTGAACAACCACACCTCGGTTACCATGGAAGGGGCGGGCATAAGCCAGGAGAGAGCAAGAGGAGGCTGCATGAGGGCCGGAACAAATGGGCCACTCATGCTCATAGCAAAATTGCTTCTGAGTGCCATGGCCCAGAGCAGCGAACTCCAAGCAGAAAGTGCATGAGTAGTTGACGACAACCTCCAGGGGAGGAATGGGGTAGGCACTTTGGTGAGGGTAAAGCAAGAGACAGATGGGCCCTAATTGAAACCCCCACATAGATGAGAAAAGCTGGCAGCCAGTTAGCACACATACGTGGTGGTTTATTGCGCCTGGCCAGCTCCTTATCAGAGACATCCAAAATGTAAGCTCAGTCTTAAGGACCTCATGGCGGAGGAGACTAAAAATGGCAACAAACTCCCCCCAGACAAACCTGTCCCTGGTGGATTGAAGGAGGAGGTAAAAAGGAACCAGGCTGCAATCTGGCCCAACAGGGCCAGACAATAGACCCCCCTAAGCAGAACGGTGGCAGAAAGCAGATGGTGCAGCAGAAAGGGGGTGGAGGGCCATAAGGCCAATGCCCATTGGTGGTACGAGAGGCACACTGCACAGCCAGCGGCCATGGCCACCCACCTGCCAGAGGGAGTAGAGGGCAGGGGGGGGATTGTATCTGGATAGATGTACTACCTTGAGACAGGTACTCAACCTCACCTGAAGCCCCTGACCCTGGCAGGGCCCAGGGTGGCTAGGTAGCGATGGGGCAGGAGTCAGGGCTGGGCAGCCCGGGGGCTCGGCTGATGAAGGCGCAGCCTCCGGCAACATAGAGAAAATGGCAACCAGTTTAGCTCTTCAGCACCAGCTATCCCAATGTTACAAGATGCACTATCATGCAGCTCTTGGGGAATCAAACTTCTTCCTTTCGGTCTCCAAGCAAAGTGCTTATATCCACTAAGCCACCAGGGCGCAGTACCAATGGGGAAGTCTGGGCGATAGTGGGATAAGCCTCCAGGGCCGCAACCCTCTGAAGGAGGGAAGGCAGCCTCGCCCCAATCCAAGCTGGCTGGGGCCGTGGGAGGCAACAGCCGAAGAGCAGGAGTGGGGTGGGGGGAGGGGGGAAGAACGGGCCCTGCGCCAGAGCGCCGGAAGGAGGCAAGAGCAAGTGGAACCAAAGTGGCTCCACGGACTCAAAGGAAAAGGGATCCGAACACTCAGTCCTCGAGAGACCTACAAAGTTTTACAGGGGAAGGAGAAGCTTCTCCTGAAAGTAAAAGGAAGGGTGAGGCAGGGATGAGCCACCCCTTATATAGGGGTGTAGGCTCCTCCATGCCCGACCGGTGGGAAAATTAGGCATGCTCCCATCTTCCGGGGAGGGGCTGAGCAAAGCGTGCACCCCCTACAATTGCAGGCGGCGCATGTGCAATTTACCCACTGTGCCATGAAGAGGGACCGCAGAGAAAAAAATCCAAAAATACCTTAGTAGGTTTGAACACTGAATGAAATTTAACAGGGATAAGTGCAAAGTTCTACACCTAGTGGGAGAAAACCCAAAAACCACAGTTACAAGACGGGGGATATTCAGCTCAGTAATACTTTGTGTGTGAAGGATCTTGAAATTGTTGTACAGTAGATCACTAGTCCCTGGACTGGGACTCCTTGCTCATGGTCACTCACGCTCTGGTCACCTCCAGATTGGATTACTGTAATGTGTTCTACATGGGGCTGCCTTTGATGACCATTTGGACGCTTCAGCTAGTCCAGAATGCGGCTGCCCGGGTCGTGATGGGGTGGGGGTGATATGCTCTTGTCTCACCACTGCTTTAGGAGCTGCACTGGTTGCCAGTGTGCCTCCAGGTGCAATTCAAGGTGCTGGTTTTGACTTTTAAAACCCTACATGGCAGTGGACCTGAATACTTAAGGGACTGCATCACCCCAAGGCATTCTACCCATCCTACGAGGGCAGACCAGCGAGGCTCAGTGCTGGTCCCTTCTACAAGAGAAGCTCACCTGATGGGGACCAGAAGAAGAGCTTTTTCAGTGGCTGTACCAGCCCTGTGGAACCATCTTCCACCTGAAGTGTGCCTCCAGTCAGAGCTACTCCCCTTTAGAAAGGCCGTGAAGATCTGGTTATGCCAGAGGGTGTAGGGGCCGGCAGGTGTGATGGCCCAGTCCCACTGGCTTATATAGTACCTTCAATCAACCTGTCTGATTTTATTCTCCCCCTCACTCTACCTTTAAAAAAACCATTTTAATGTCTGTTTTAATTATTTTTGTCTTCTTAATGGGTTAGGGTGGCTATTATAGGGTTTACTTGTTGTTGTTTTTTATTTATAAATTTTTATTTATTTCAAAAAAGCAAAAGATAAAACTAACAAACATACAGAAAAAAACGATAACAATACAATACAATGTTACATCGGACTCATAGAAAATAGCACATGATAGTAATTAAGCTAATTATTTGCAATATAGACCACAATATTAAATACCCACATTATAGGTCATTACTATAACCATAACAATCATAAAAGCTTTCAGTGCTACTAAATTTTTTATTTCTTTACTAATTACACAACACCCAGTGAATATTTACAATGTCCGGAGAGTTTAGTATCTATATCATCTCCAAAAACCACTCTGAGATGGTACAGGTCCAAAACTGTCCCTTGCCATAAGAGAGTGATCCACAGACGGCTTCCAAATACTCCAAAACCTATTTTCTTTTAATTTATCCCTTTTTACTTTAATCTCCCATGTCAGTTTGTCATTCAATGCTAAGCTCCACATTTCCTTATACCACTCTCCAGTCTGCATAGCTACATCATTTTTCCAATTTCTGGCTATGCATTGTCTACCTGTAGTTAACATAATTTCCAATAATTCTTTTTCCTCCTTATTCAAACTCATACCTTCCACATTTGTTAATAGGATGGTACCTGACACCAACTTAATTCTTTTACCCATTATTTCCCTACAATCTCTCCTTCTATTCTTCTCCAAAATTCATTTATTTTTTTACAACTCCACCACATATGTTCATAAGTTCCAACCGTTTCTTTGCATCTCCAGCATAAATTATCCCTTTTATTATCCATCTGATGGAGCCTCAGTGGTGTCAAGTACCATTGCCACAACATTTTAAAATTATGTTCCTTAATTCTTACTGACATTGTTCTCATTATCCTCTTTTTCCATTTGTTTCTCCATTCAACCTCTCCTATTTTTATATTCAAATTTTGTTCCCACTTCCGTTTCAAATCATCTTGTGGATCTTTACCCTTATTCAGTATGATGTAAAGTTTGCTTACTAGACCCTTAATGTTCTTTTCCCCTTTTCTAATCTTTAACACCAACTCTTCAAATTCGGTCTTTGTTCTATCTATCCCTACTTCTCTTCTATATTTTTTATTCCAGTTATCAACCTTCAATTTCTGAAACCAGTCCAATTTTAACTTTTCAAATATTTTTTCCTCTTTGTTTCATCATCACAAACTTTTAACCAGTCCTTCAATAAAAACATTTCATTTTTATCCAATATTTCCTTTTTTTCCTTATCTATTTTTACCGGAAAACACACCATATCAGTCAATTCCAGGATTGGAGAGAGATTTGGGACCATATCTTTCTTTACTCTTTTCCACACCTCCATGAGGCCTCTCATCATAGTATTGCTTGTCTTTATCAGTTTATCCTTTATTCCCAAAAATATCATTTTGCCAATATTCCTGTATTCTTTCATCTCCAATTCCTCCCAAATTAGCTTTTCTCTTGCCAAGATCTTCAAAACATTCTTAATTTGGAATGCTCGATAGTATGCTAACAAATTTGGCATACCCAAACCCCCTTCTTTCTGAGATAAGTACCAAAGCTTCTTTGGAAGTCTAGATTTTTTACCTCCATTACAAAAATTATTAAACATCTTTTGAAACTCGTTGATTTCCTTCTCCTTCAAATGGATCGCAAATGCGTCAAATAAAAAATTAATCTTTGGCAGCAATATCATTTTGCAAATTGCAATCCTCCCGAACCATGACAAATTCAACTTTTGAAACTCTTGTAATTTACTCTTAAATTCTACTTTCAAACTGTCATAATTCAATCTTTTAAGTTCTTCCAATTTGTTTGAAATAGTTATCCCCAAATATTTCAACTTTTCTTTAATTTGTATGTTAAGTGTTCCCACTATCTTTCCCATCTCCTTTACCCCCATATTGCACAGCATCAATTCTGATTTATCCCAATTTATCATCAATCCGGTTATAGCCTCAAATTCCTGTAGTTGGTCTTTAATCCTATCCATTACCACCCCTGGATGTTTCACCATTAACAGCGTATCATCTGCATACATACTCACTTTATTACCCAATATCCCTTCTATGTTTGGATCATCCCTTATATTTTTAGCTAATATTTCCATTGCCATAATAAACAGGATAGGAGATAGTGGACAACCCTGCCTGGTACCTGCCTCAAGCTTTACCACATCTGTAACCTCTTCGTTTACTCTAATCCTAGCACTCCCTTTTTGGTATAGTAGATCAATTACCCTTCTAAATCTATCCCCAAATCCATAATTTCTAACTATTTCCTTGATTGAAAACCATTGTAATGAATCGAATGCCTTAAAAAGTCTAATGATAATAAACCCACCTTTTCCTTCGTTTGATTAACATTATCAATTAGATCTAATACCCTTCTAATCAAATCAGCCATGTGCCTAACTTTTAAAAAACCAACTTGGTCAACATTTATATATTCCCCCATAAAACTGTTTAAATGATTGGCCAGTATTGCTGTGAAGATCTTGGCATCCTGATTTATAAGAGAAATTGGTCTGTATGATTCCACCTTTTCCAGATTCTTTCCCGGTTTTGGCAGCAGAACGATTATGGTATTATACCATGAAGTCGGGATTTGTCCTCCATCTAAAATATAATTATATAACTTCACTAACTTTAGAACCACAACATCTTTAAATTCTTTATAAAATTCTGTAGATAATCCATCATCTCCCGGGGCTTTCCCCATCTTCAACCCACTAATTACCTCCTTTACCTCTTTATCGGTGACCCTTTCCTCCATTTTTTCCTCGATGTTCCTGTTTTATTCCATTCCCTAGCTGTCTCTCCAAGATCCCTTTAAGCCTCTCCACATCTACCTCCTTTTTTGCATATAATGCTTGATAAAATTCCTTCACAATTTTACATTTATCCCTATTCTTGTTACACCTTAACCCTTGTTTATTAACCAACACCCCAATTTCTCTTTTTTCCCTTTTAGCCTTAGCTGCTCTTGCTAATAATCTTGAGTTTCTATTACTAAATTCAAAATACTCTCTATTTAGATAAATCAAATCTCTTTTAACTTTATCAATATCCTTACCCATTAACTCTGCCTTGAGTCTTTGCAATTTAGCAAAAGTTTTTTTATCTTTACTTTTTGAATGGTCATCCTGTAACTGCTTTATTTCTTTTTCTTTTTCTATCTGTTCTACTTTATGTCTTTTATAATTAATACTCGCCAACTTTATACTTTCCCCTCTGAAAACCAACTTCATGGTATCCCAAACAACGTTAAAATTAACTTCATTATTGTCGTTCCACTTGCCAACTTTCTTTCCACCTTTCCATGATTTGCTCTTTACATTTTTGGTCTTTAAATAGGTTAGGATCATACCTCCATCTTCTTCCTCTTCGAATATCTTTTTGTAATTTCAATTCCAAAAGTACTTTGGCATGATCTGATTCCTTAAAAATCCCAATTTCCATTCCCTCAATATTTTTAATCAGGTTTTCTGTAAGAAAGACGTAATCTATTCTCGAGTAGGTCCCATGGACGTGTGAAAAAAAAGAATATGCCCTTTCAGAGCCCTTGATCTCTCTCCAAGAGTCCTTCAAACCCATCACAACCATCCATTTATCTAAAACCTTCCCTTTCAAGGCAATTCCACATCTTGCTAAATTCGTACAGTCTAAACCTGACCTTATCAGATTAAAATCTCCAGCCACAATAGTTTTTGTGACATTTTCTAGCACCACTACTTTCCGAACTTTTTCTAAGAAATCCGCTTGATGGTCATTTGGAGCATATATATTTACCAACATAATTTCCTCGTCTTCTATTTTTCCTCTTACAATCAGATATCTACCCTCTTGATCAGCAACACTTTTTGTAATCTCAAATCCTAATTTTTTAGAAATCATAATTGCCACTCCTCTCGCTTTTGAAGTTCCAAACGCCATCTCGTAATGTTGAATCCATCCCAAAAAGAGTTTGTTCGTGTCTTTTGACTTCTGGTGCATTTCCTGTAAGAACACTATATTGGGTCTATCTTTCTTCAACACCAATTCCAACCTCCGCCTCTTAAGAACAGAACCTGTACCCTTCACATTCCAGGTTAATATTTTAATATTTCCCATAATCTATTTCCTTTCTAACTTCTAAACTCTCCATTGGGCGTGCCATCACCAACCCCTTCCCCCCAAAACACACAATTCTACATAGAACACACACTATCACACTCCCCACTTTCTTCGAAAAAAAAGACGCCTTCGACAACCAAAGAAGGGAGAGGGGGGACATGCAAGATGTGCCTACCAACCAGTGCTACGCGCTACTCACCCTTCTATATTGCTTAAATGCTTTGATTTTTATTAATCTATTTCTCATTGCTCCTTACTTGCCTCCTCCTCCACCATGATCAGCGACAGCTCCTCCTCTTCTTTTCCCTGCGGTGTTCCACCTGTGGTGCCACCAGCCTCTGCCCTCTCATACTCCCTCCCCAGAGCACCCGATTCCAACAATTCTTTCTTAAAATTTATCCACTCTTCTGAATCTGTTTTTACCAACTCCAACAAACTCAAATACTCCAATGGATCGGTCCCTTCATCAATTACTTGCATTCTTTTCTCATAAAAAAAACGCAGTTGCTGTGGGAATCTCCAGTTGTACCTTATGTTTTTACTCATCAACAATTTGGTTACAGGTCTCATCTTATATCTCCACGTTCTTTCTTTCAATGAGATATCATTGTATACTTCTACATCAGAACCATCAAATTTCAGGGCATCAGGTCCAGCTTGTTTCAAAAAAGCCATTACTCTAAGCTTATCATCCCAATTTGCAAATTTTACCAAAACATTTCTTTGAACCACTTTCCCTCTTCTTGGGCCCACCCTGAATACACTTACAATATCTTCCTGTACAAATTCCTTTCCCATATTCAAGCCATTAAACCACTGAACCACTCTTTCTCTTAGCTGGTCCGGTGTCCGTTCAACCACCTGACGGATCACAATGTTCTGCTTTCTCATCATATCTTCCACAGCATCAATCCTTTTCTCGTGCTCTTCCAATTTCAGCTTATTCTCCCGCACCGCCTCCTGAGTCCCTTTTATTTCCTTTTTTATGACATTTACCTCATTTTGAACCAATTTCACATTTCCCTCTATTTTTTGCAAACTTAAATCCACTTTTTTTGAAAAATCTGCAACAGATGATACCACCTTATCTTGTTTTTTCATCATTTCATTTCTATCTTTCACCCTTGATTCCTCATTCTTCTCCAATTTCTGGAACAATTTACCAATTTCCACCATAATTTGAGAATGATCATATGGCTCAGGTGGCAGTGATGAAGACTGAGGGACCTCTTCCATTGGCGCTTTTTCTTTCCTCTTAGACTTCACTACTGGTTCTTCCTCTTTTGCTTTCCCTCTTGTGCCTTTATCCATGAAGACACACAATAAGAAAGCCCAGTGTTGCAGAACGTTGCAAAATCTTAGTCAGTCCAGGCAAGCCTGTGCCACTGCAACCACTAGTACCACCTATCCAAACAGGTCAGACAAAGCTTATAGGGAGGAAAAAATCCAGCGGAAAATTAGTTGCTGTAATCCACAAAAAAAACAGGTACCGGAATATGCTCCAAACAGAAAGAAAAAAGAAATAATCCACATCCGACCCGTTTCCCCAAAGCAGGCAGTCCAAATATTCGCCTTCCAAACCACAAAAGTAAAGGCTCCAAGGAAACGGTCACCCAGATTTTTTCATTTGAGTCAAAGCCACCAGGAAGGGGGGTGAGAAGAGAAAAAAGCCCAAAATCCAAGCAAGGAGGAAAAAAAACAGGAGGAGCAGTATGTCCAAAAGGAAAATGTTATTTGTAATCCACACGGTGAAGGAATAAAAAGCAAGTTAATCCTTCTCTTGAAGCGAATGAATCAAAGCGCCCTTTTCCAGCGGGTACATTAACTTCAGGGGGGAACCCCCCTTCTTCCTCTGTGAATCGGCAGACTTTCCCCACACTATTTAGACTCAAAACACACTGAAACCTTCAAAAACTGGAGCCCAGACGAGAACTTCTTTAACCACTTTAGTATTGCCAAAGCATGCCGCGGTTCTCCTGGGACGCAAGGAAGCCATAGACCAAAGCACAATCACTTTCGTTTTCCAGGACCGCCATCATTAATGGGTCGACCGCCCGATTTTATCCACTTCCACACCCGCTTCCAAGTCCGGCCTCTTCTAAGCAAAATCCCCAGTTAGCTTTAACTTTTCCACATAGACTTTCGTGAACTTACGCAAAGTTGTTTTCTTGCCGATTTTACTGCCGCCTCAGATCTCCGCCATCTCACTGGTCCCGTTCTCGGCTCCTCGGCAGGGAAAGCCGTGGCTTCCGTCGCGAGCCTCGCCTACCCAGGAAACCTCCCAAACTTCGACCGCCTGACTTCAAAACTTTCCAAATAGGCAAGCAGGAGTCTTATCGACAAAAAATACCACTTTAAAATTTCCCCATTTTACTCATTCACATTAGTTACCACTTTGATAAGCGCGAGCGTCCAGATCAAATCAAGATGTTACTCGTCGGCCATCTTAGCCACGCCCCCGGGTTTACTTTTTTTATTCTTCTTCTTTAGATAGGGGTTTATATATATATATATATATATATATATATATATATATATATATATATATATATATATATATATATATATATATATATATATATATATATATATATATATATATATATATATATATATATATATATATATATATATATATATATATGGGACTTTCTTTGTAAGCCACCCTGAGTGGTGTTTACACCAATGGGGCAGGGTATAAATAAACTAACTAAATAAAAATAAATAAATAATTATTATTTAAAGGTGCAACATGGCTGCAAAAATGGCAAATGTTGTTTTAGGCTGCATCAAGAGAAGTATAGTCTCCCGAACCCATGAGGTAATAGTCCCTCTCTTTTTGGTGCTAATCAGACCACATTTAGAGTACTGTGTCCAATTCTGGACACCACATTTTAATATGGATGCCAACAAACAGGTTCAGAGGAGGGCAGCAAGGTGATCAGTTTGCTGGAAACCATGCCCTATGAGGAATGACTAAAATGACTGGGCAATTTAAAAAAGGAGACAGAGGTGGGATGTGATCACACTTTTCTAATACTTGAAAGCTAGCCATAAAGACTATGGATATGACTTGTTCTCAATCATCCCAGAGCACAGGACTTGTAATGATGGACTGAAACTATAGTAAGTCAGATATAGGCTGAGTATGAGGAGAAATTTCTTAACTGTAACAGCAATACGACAATGGAACAATTTACCTTGCAAGGCGATCAATGCTCCAAAACTGGAGGCATTCAAGAGAAAATCAGACAGCTTCTGTCATATCTGCTTTGATTTGGAGTCCTTCACAGAGCAGCCAGTTGGACTCAATGGCCTCATAAGCTCCTTCCAACTCAATTGTTCTATGATTCTGAGAACATTTGGGAAGAGTGTTGCTTTGTGAAAGTTCTTTTCTACACCTTAGAATATCACAAGAAACATGAGACACTGCATGTATGAAACATCAGCTGCAATCCAATAGCAAACTGAGTAGAATTTATGAAGGAGAAGACTCACCCAATCCACATTGATTTAGTGCTCCCGGATTTCAGTGATACTAGATTTCAATCATTGCAATCCAGTTTTGAACTCTTGAAAAACCTATCTTTTTCAACTATTTTAAAACACTAGTAATTTATGATCCAATTATATTTTGTGTCAAGGTGTGTTTTGTAATTATGGTGGATGAAAAAGTGGGGTGTTGTTGTTGCTACTGCTGCTGTGTTTTTTTTTAAGAAAAGGACATTTGAGCAAGGACTATTGCCAAACTGTTTGCTCAATCATATAAGTAAATTTGCTATCAGTATCAGCAAATATTCAAAAATAACCAGGCTAGAACAACTTTATCCTGACAAGTAACAGCAATTAATTAAAAACAGTAAAAAGAAATCAGTCTTGATGTCAACAAAGTGAACCTGTGACATTAACTGCCTTAGGCTGCTGCACCAATTACTTTACTTGAATTTTAAAAAGCTCCTATTATAATTTTATTATGACCCATAGTTTGTGTGTCCTCAGAGGTTAGCCAATAAACTTCACCTTGTCTACTAGAAGGAGGGAATTGTAGAAGGGATTATTTAAGAGATACTTGAAAGTGGGGGTGGAATCCAGCCTCAAATATCCAATCAATTCTTGTACCTTCTGTTATGCCTCTCATGAGAGGAGAGGAGCATTAGGCGATGTGAACTTTCAGCTTTTCAGACACCAACTCCAAATATTATGCAAGAATTCCCCAAGCAGAATTCCAAGTATTTCTGTCCACACATCTGGAGATAACTACTTTTTCCTAAGTTGGAGAAGGTCATTCCTCTGATACTTCATGGGCTTCAAAAGCCTTTCTTTTCATTTGCTAATCTTAAGGGGGAAAAGTAGTGGCTGTAGTACTTCTGAGAGCCATTTTAAGAGGCTGTTAGTCCTCAGGGTTGTCACCACATGATGATCAGCATTGAGTCCTACTATTGCAATAGTAGGAAAAATGGCCAGACACTGTTTAATTATAGATTAATATTTTGCGTTGTTCAGTCTCACAGTCGAGTCTGACCCTTTGTGACCTCATGGACCACAGCATGCCAGGCTCCTCTGTCATCTGCCATCCTCTGTAGCCAGCACAGATCTATGCCCACTACATCAATGATGCCATCTAGCTATCTCACACTCTGCTGCCCCCTTTCCCCTTTACCTTTGATCTTTCCCAGCCTCAGGGCCATCTCTAGTGAGTACCTCTTCTCATTTGGTGGCCAATGTATATGAGCTTCAACTTCAGTATTTGTCCTTCCAAGGAGCAGTCAGGATTGATTATCTTTAGGATTGACTGATTTGAACTCTTTGCAGTCCAGGGGACTCTCAAGAGTCTTCTCCACCATCTATTCTTCTGCACTCAGCCTTCCTTATGGTCCAGCTCTCACAGCCATACATTACTACTGGGAAGACTATTGCTTTAACTATGCGGACTTTTGTTGGCAGGATGATGTCTCTACTTTTTATTATGCTGCCTAGGATTTCCATAGATTGCCTCCCAAGAATTAAGCATCTTCTTATTTCATGGCTGCAGTCACCATCTGCAGTGATCTTAGATCCCAAGAAGGTAAAGTCTGTCACTACTTCCATTTCTTTCCTTCTATTTGCCAGGGAGTCATGGGGCCCGATGCCATTATCTTGTTTTTTTTGTTGTTGTTTAGTTTCAGGCTAGCTTTTGCACTCTTCTCTTTCACCCTCATCAAGAGGCTCTTTAGGTCTTCTTCGCTTTCTGCCATTAGGATAGTGTCATCTGCATATCTCAGGTTGTTGATATTTCTTCCAGCAACCTTAATTCTGGTTTGTACTTCATCCAGCCATGCATTATGCATTATGTACTCTTTATATAAGTTAAATAAGCAGGGTGACAATATATATATATATATATATATATATATATATATATATATATATATATATATATATATATATATATATATATATATATATATATATATATATATATATATATATATATATATATATATATATATATATATATATATATATATATATATATATATTGTGCTTGTTGTACTCCTTTTCCTATTTGAAATCAATCAGTTGTTTCCTATCCTGTCCTAACTGTTGTCTTTTGACCAACAAACAGATTTTTCTGAAGACTGGTGAGGTGAGCTGGTACTCCCATATCTTAAAGGACTTGCCACAGACTGGAACTGAGCAGATATGGTTCCCACAGTCTCCGGCTGCCGGTAGAAGTGGTGAATACTGTGGAAACAGTGGTAAAAATGCTGCAATCATCATCACCACTACCTAGGCTCCCCTGATGGCTAGGTAAACTGCTCAGAAAGAAGAAGCAGTGTGGAAAAGGTAGGGAGATTGCTTCATCCTTTACTGTATGTGTTCCCCCCGCACCTTGATTGATCAATCCCGCACCTCAATCAATCTCCACCATTGGGGGTCAGATGGGATTGGAATGGAGGGGGTGTTCTTAGGTGCTTCCCCTTTCTCTCCCACACCTCAAGAACTCCCCCACTTTTCTACCTCAGCTGCCAACCAGCTGGGGAGTTTGATCGATCAAAGTTGAGGAGGTGTGGGATAAAAAAGGCTAATCTAAGATCACCTTCTTTTCTCCACCCCAGCCCCTCACCAGCTGGTGTGATCCATTGAGGGGTAGAGGAGGATTATGTCTGGCATTTTTTTTTTAGATTTTTGTTTTTCCCCCCTATTTATTATTTTTGGTTTGGTTGGAATCCTTTTTAATTTTTCAATTCATTCCTATGGGAAATTGTGCTTTGACTTATGGAAAAATTGATTTATGAAAAAAGTTACAGAACAGAATTTTCCCGTAAATTGAGGTTTTGCTGACCTTTAATTGCATCTTCTTTTAGGGCTTTCAATAGCTCAACTGGAATACCATTGTCTCCTACTTTCTAGGCCTTCTTGACTTCACTCTCCAGGTTGTCTGACTCAAGGTCAATGATAACACCATTGTGGTTGTCAGGGACATGAAGGTTCTTTTTGTAGAGTTCTTCTGTGTATTCTTGCCATCTTTTCCTAATCTCTTCTACATCTGTTAGGTCCCTATCATTTTTGTTCCTTATCAAGGCCATTTTTGCTTGATACATACCCTTGATGCTCCCAATTTTCTTGAAGAAATCTCTAGTCCTTCCTCTGCTGTTCTTTTCCTCTATTACAGTAAACCCTTGGTTAACAATGTCTTCAGTTAAAGTCATTTTCAGTTAACAATGTGACTTTTTGGAAAAAGTCATCTCTTGGTTAACTATCTGGCATCATTAACCAAGGACACCATATTTCATATCCTACTTTATGTAGCTGGAAAATCGCTGTCAGTGGGGTCCCTGTTTCAGGCTCTCTGCTTCCTCAGGTGGCCGCCATTTTGAAAAGAAAAAACTCAAACAAAATGGCAGCCACAACTATAATCAGCTGTTGGGTGGCTCAGGGAGCACCTAGGAAGGCAGTAATAGTGTGGAATAGTTCCTCCCAGCCTCCCAGACCCTCCTGAGGAAGCAGAGAGCCTGAAACAGGGAACCCACCAACAGTGATTTTCCAGCTACATAAGGTAGGAGATCTCGTCATAGGGGTCAGAAACAGCTTGGATCGCCTCCCCCCAACCTTCCAGGGGTGGCAGGGACCCCAAAATGGGTGGGAAAATCCCATGATGGCGGGATTTTTTTCCACCCATTTTTGGGTCCCCGCCATCCCTGCCACCCCTGGGAGGCTGTGGGGAGGTGATCCAAGCTGTTTTCGTCCCCACCAGACCTTTTCCGACAATGCTGCAAGCAGAAACCCCGGGGTAAACCCTTTTGTCTGCTGCAGGTTTCTGCTTCCCAGTTAATGTCATTTCCCGGTTAGCGATGCAACATTGGGAACCAAGAAACGTCACTAACCGGGGGTTTACTGTACTTTGCACTGTTCGTTTAAAAAGGCCTCCTTAACTCTCCTTGCTGTTCTCTTTAATTCAGTTGAGTGAACCTTTCTCTTTCACCTTTGCTTTTCACCTTCTTTTTTTCCTTCAACTATTTGTAGAGCCTCATCAGACAACCACTCCGCTGTCTTGCATTTATTTTTCTTTGGGATGGTTCTAATTGCTGCCTCTTGTTTGATGTTATGAATCTCAGTCCACAATTCTTCAAGCAATCTGTCTGTCAAGTCGAATCCCTTAAATCTATTATTTACCTCCACCGTATATTCAAGTGGGATGTTTTCTAGATCATATCTGAGTGGCCTAATTGTTTTCCCTACTTTCTTCATACTAAGCCTGAATTTGGCAATCAGTAGCTCATGATTTGAGCCAGTTTGCTCCAGGCCTCATCTCTGCTGACTATATAGAATTTCTCCATCTTTTTATATTTTTAAACAGTTTTCCATCTGGAAAAAATGATTTATAACTATTTCAGATAAAACAAAATCTTTATATGGAAATTAGCTTTTTTGGCCATTATGGGAAGGAGGGATGTGACAGTGGTGAGCAAGCCACAAGGTACTACACACATAGTGTGCCATATGGATTCTAAAACCCAGCATCCTTCCCTCATAAATTCATTAATTAATCACCTCTAGGCTTGATCAATCTAGAGTTCCCTCTACACATAAGCATTAATTTATTTCTGTGTTAAAATTGATGAATAGCAGTGCAAATCAGGCCAACAGCTGTAGTACCACCCACACAACAGGCCAGACAGAACCTCTTTGTTCTGGTATTTCAACCAGAATCAGTTTTTGGTGTGTAGAGACCCTATATGCATGTAACCTTTGACCCGTTTGATTAGCAGGAACAAGGAACTATGATTCTCTTTGAACATAATGTTATGTATGCACCCTTCATAAGGAGAGGCTTTAATGGGTTAAAACAACAACAGGCTGTTCATTGTATGGTTGTTGGTTTTTTTTTTGAAATTTCTCTTAATGAGTTTTGTTCAGGTCCTGCAACCCAGGATCCATTATTGCCTGAAGATGCACTTTGTTTTAAACCAATAACCAGAGATGGAGTAGAGGTATGTTTTCTGTCCCCACCAGGTGATATCCTAGGTTCAGAAGTCCACTTAATAAGAAATGAGTCATTAATAGCATGGAAGTGTGTAATTACTTTGTAGGGTTCCCTGCAGGGAGACTAAGAAAACCAGATTCTTGAGATATCCCTATGTACAACAAGGAACATTTTCCATTCCAAACCTAGAAATATTGATTCAAGATGCAGTCAAAACAATGGGTTATGCCGTTGCTCATTTGCAGAGTTGCCCCAAACTGCACAAGAAAAGAATACCTGAGGTCCCACAAAGGAGCCACCAAGAGGAGCAGCCACAGTGCAGAGAGTTGCCTCTGCATACCAGATGTCCTCCAGATGTGATGGGGAGGCCACCCGCACATCCTCTGTGAAAGGAGGAGGGAGGAGCCTAAGGAAGCTGATTGGAGTGATTTCTGTTGTCTCCTTCTCAAGACAAAGAAAAAAGGTCGTATTTGGGTTAAAAGTACCATGGAACTTGCCAAAAGATAGCTACTGCAGTCCTTTGGATGATAAGGTACTGTGGCAGGTGTTGAAGGTCCTGTTGAAAAACTATTTGCTGAGAAATCTTCTGTTGAAAAATACTGGAGAGAAAAGTGCTAAGATGCAGAGGCCTTTGGCTGCAAAGCTTTTTAAAGCAATAGACCTGCCATCTCCCTTTTGTTGCTGTGAGGACTTTCTTTTTCACCTCTTTACCTCTGATACAATTTTGGAGGAAAAGGCTTCATACAAGATTGGTTTGGAAAAGTTTACAGTTTACAGTTTATCCACTAAAGCTGTTTCTTTTTGTTGCTGTCCTAATTTCAGAGGGAGGAACTGCCATATTGGGCTGAGCCGACAGAGCTGGCATGAAGCCAGGTGCTTTTTGTGATAAGATAAAGGTTTGTGGTTGTAAATTAAAATAAAACTGCAGTCTCTTAGTAGCTGGTGGAAAAATATTTGTGGACTATTGATAGCTGCAAGTTGTTGAGCAAATAATATCAGGTACTGGAAGAGAGACAACAGTAAGAGACTTTTTTACAAGGGTTACTGCAGCAGTGGTGGATCAAAATAAATGAAGAGGAGAGTCTGGAAAAAAGAGACTGTATCTGATAAAGCATATAGACGTCTTGTCAGTGCAGATGACAGCTTAATAAACAAAGAAGAATCTGAAAATATGGATGCAAGACTACCCTCTAAGGAAAAATTGAGTGGGGATCTGACTGTTGAAATTAAAAGACTTTATAACTACAAAATCTAATGAAGATAAAAAAGAAATTCAACAGTTTGTTAAAGAGGTGGTCAGAGAGGAAGTGCAATCCCTGGAAAAAATCAATTTCTGGATTAAACATAAGAACCAATACTTTGGAGTCAGAGGTTAAGGACTTGGTGGAGATTGCAGTAAGGCATGAAAATACTATAGACAAAACATTTAAGCAATTGGTGAAGCTACAGGATCAATTTAAAAAGAAAAACATCAGGATTAAGTTTTTCCCCAACATGGATAAAGACAATTTAAAAATTGAAGTAGTTAAATGGTTACAAACCTTTGCTTTGGACTGTGACCCAATTAAAGAAGAAGAGATCAAAGCAATTTTTAAGGTCGGTTTCAAGAGAGGTCAATGCCCCAGAGATATGATAATTACTTTTGTATCAGGTTATAAAAAAGATCAAGTAATGGACTATTTAAGGAAGCATGGTGACTCTGCATTAAAGATAGGAGAAGTATATCATGATTTAAGTAATGAGACTATTCAATGGAGAAGATAGATGAAGCCGATAACTGAAATTTAGGTTTAATTGTAATATAAGATATCAATGGAGTTTCCCTATCTTTTTAAAGATATTTCATGATGGGAAGGTGGTTAGAGCAGAGGACCCAAAGGGAGCATGACACAACTTGAATTACTAAAAATAATAGAGATGGGAGTCCCAAACTGGGAAAAACTGGGGGAAAATCTCTATGGAGAAGGTTCAGAAAGATCAAAGGGGAAAGAGGAGTATCAAGCAAAGGGGAGAGACCATTCTAGGGAGAAACAAAGGGAGAATCCTTTGGGTTATGGAAGTGGAGGAGAAATAAGAGAAGAAAAGGATGCAGAATTGTCTGGTGCAAAGATAAAGCCAAAAGCCAAAAAGTAAAAATAATATATAAATATAAATAGGCACAGGCAAGAAAGTGTTAACAATTTAGGAATATGAATATGAATAGAATAGGGACCAAAAGAATTAAAATAGAGGAAAAATAAGAGAAGGAGACGGGGAATAGTGAAAGAAGGAATTTAGAATAGATAGGCTCTCCCTCCTTCTCCTCCTCCTCCCCCCCCATTTCCTAAATTGAAGCGGACAGGCAATATTTAACCTGGTTGCGGGGGGGGGGGGAGATATTTTTGAGTGTTGTGTGTTGGTGGGTGGAGGGTTACATGTTGCATGTTATATGTGATTAAAAAATAAAACAATATTTAAAAAAAAAAGAAAGAGGAAAAATCTCAACCATCAACTTATGCAGGCATAAAGAAAAGCCAGGTGCCAACCCTATTGAGAGGGACACCAGTCCAGAGGAAGCCTGTGAGTGTACCCAGGCACAATAAGAAGCAGAGGAAGTCAATGAGACTTCAACCACACACAAGAACTGACTTCCTGACACTGAGATGTCAAATCTCACAGAGCAATGACTTGAACAGCTGTGGCAAACTGGACAACATGTCCTCCACAGAAGTTCCATAAATGGTGACTGCACTGAAAAATACTTCAAGCCAGCCCCAAGGAGTCCAGTCCACAAGAGGTATGTCAGGTTTCAGAGGTTGAACCAGTCAGTGTGGTGTTTCAAAGAAAGCTGTGTTGCTACATCCCTTGGAAAAGAACCAACCAACCCCCCATCGTGTGTCATATGTTTTGTTTTTATAACCTCTGTAAACCCACAAGTTACATGTAAATGTTATGCATTGCTGAAATGTTTGCATGTCTTTTCTTATGCTGTGTTTTACTTCGGCTATAGGTAGCATGGTATTTTGTCCAACTGAAGAGACAAATTGCACCTGTCAACTTGGAAAATGGGTGTGACCAATTTTGGATAACAGAAGAGGAAACCCATTCAGCAATTCCAGTATCAATAGATAACAGACTCTGACTCTAAACTTTGTATTCATCTTTGACTTTGCCCATCAACAGGGAAGTGGGCTGACCAACACAGAAGAAAGGAGGAAAAACCCCTACAACGACTGGGTGGGTGGGGAATTACAAAAGTTTGTAATGTTATGTTAACTATCTTATGCAAGGGGGCAGGGAGAGATCTGCTTTTTCTCCATGGATGCACTCAGACCAAAGGGGTTGGGGATTCCATGTCTCAAATAGCCTGAACAAATATATTTCCAAAAAAGAAAGAAAATATTAGCCTTAAAATGAGACATGGCTGCAGAAAAAAAGTTAAAAGGTACCAGAAAGGAAGGAAGATACATTTAAGGTCATTGCAGAAGAGAGGAGGTATTCCTGCTCCACCTGTAAAATGCAGAGGTGTGAGCATGTCTAAAGGTTTCCCCAAAATGGGATGGGGATTTCAGACATGTCATCCTCCAACCCAGATATAAACCAGACTTTCTCCAGCCAACCCTCCAGGCCAACCAGGCGCTTCAATGATGGAGGATTGATGCCTATTGACATCACCATATCTGGGATCTGTGCTATGCCAGAAGGATGGGTATGCTCTCGGAGAGTCATTGCCGAGTTGGAGAAAGTGCAGAGGAGGGCAACCAGAATGATTAGGGGACTGGAACACCTTCCTTACCATCTGAGGCTGCAACAGTTGGGCCTTTTCACTCTTGAACGACGGTGTCTAAGAGGTGACCCGATTGAAGTTTATAAAATCATGCACGGTGTGGACAAAGTAGATAAGGAAAAACTGTTTTCCCTATCGCACAACACTAGAACTAGGGGACACTCAATGAAACTTTTGGGTACTAGTTCTCAAACAAATAAGAGAAAGTACTTTTTCACCCAGAGGAGTACTGGTCTATGGAACTCCCTGCCAGAAGAAGTGGTGACAGCTGTCAGTCTTGACAGCTTTAAGAAAGGATTAGACAAGTTCATGGAGGACAAGGGTATCAATGGCTATAATTATGGATACTTAAAGACAACCTCGGGTTGGAGAGATAGGCAGGATATCTCTCAATGCCATTTCCAGGGAATCCTAAGCAGGTGAAGGCATCTGCTTGGGAATAATACCCTGAAGGAAATGGTGAGCCACTGTGTGAGACAGAATGCTGGACTGGATGGGCTGTGGCCTGTTCCAGCAAGGCTGTTCTTATGTTCTTATGTTCTCTATTTTTTTGTAATATGAAACAGTGCTAAGAACATGACTTGCTGAGGAACAGGAACAGCAACGTTCCTGATTTACTTAGCAGTGATTTAATTTGCACCTGTGTTTTACAGTATTTCTGTCCCACTTGCAATAGTTTAAGTGTTTGCTTTACAGTTTAAGCATTAAAATGTTAGCTCTCTTTGCCTGAGAATGTTTCCCTGCTTCTGAGTTTGAGTATAGAAACTGCATTTGCTTTCTCTCAAAGGTGAAAGTACTTAGACAGAGATGAATAGAATGCTGTAATCATATGTTTTTCTTTCTGCTGTCTTTAAGTGTGCATTGCTTGTTTTCACAAGTGCTGAATCATATCTTAAGTATATAGACAAACCTAACATGTTATTGTACTTTTAATGTGTTTCACTTTATGAAAATGTGTCAGAAGCCCATTTGCTCTCACACACATGACAAACTACTGTAAAGCTCACCACACAAGTAACAAATTATAGAATGCAGGTGTATTGGTAAACTTACTAAGTCATATCTGCCTTGACTGCTATTTTCTTCTGCTAGTAACCATCTAAATGCCTTGATATTATTATCAGTCATTTGTATTTTTATTATTCTTTCTCATTAACTTTGCAACTCTGAAGTTACACTTACAATTTCAATTGTTCATTTTAATCTCAAAACATATTAATTACTTTATGTTATTGCCTATGCCTGGGGCACCCAAACTACTGCCCACGGGACAATTAGGCCCACGCATATCATTAATATGGCCTGGCCTGAGAACCCGGGCCCTCTCTGGACCACCCCACCCTCCCCCACTGCCTGACGTAGCAATATGTCACCTACAGTGGTGGTGGTGGTTGTGTTGGTGGTGGCGCCGGCGGCGGCAGCAGCAGCAGCGGTGGCTATGATCAGGCTTCACTCCCACTGATCCAAGCAGCCTCCACTTGGTCCCAGCACTTCAGAAGTCTTTAGCAATGTGGAACGCCACGTTGAATTTCCCCCCGAGCCTTCTCCATTTGAAAATCCGTGCGCTGGAAGGGTAAACCTAGCATGCTAAGGCTGATGTCAGCGCATCACACCAGGTTTACCCTTCTAGCGCCGTGGATTTTGAAATGGAGAAGGCTCGGAAAATTTCTTCAACATGGTGATCTACATTGCTAAAGGCTTTTGAAGTGTTGGGACTGAGCAGAGGCTGCTCGGAACAGCAGGAGCGAAGCCCTATCACCACTGCCACCACTGCTGCTGATGTCAAAATGGTCAGCAGAGGGAGCAGCCCGCCTCTGACCCCCACAGCTGCATGTTGGGGCGGGACTGGCCCATGGGGAAAAGGTTTGGGCACCACTGGCCTATGCTATAGATTTGTTAAGTCTTTTTATTGCACTTATATAAGCTTAGTGGCTGCATTATAAATTCATATATTCTTTGCTACTCAATTATGTAACTCAGTTAAGTAGTTCATATAAGTTAGTCATAGTTAATTTGTAAAGTAACTATACATATGTAACCATTTTGTATTGTTTATTGAGCAGCCATTATAAGCAATATGATTTATGTGCTGTTTTTGTCATCTTTATGAAGCCTTGTATTGATAACCCATATATACTTTTATTTACAGTACTCATATATTAATGTAATTAAATAAATGTCAAAAGGAATCCTTCCTTTGTCATGTTCATTGCCTCTCAATAATCATTTACCATTTCATGGCATCCAAAGTCACTTGTAGGCAGTTGCTTTATACAAAGTGGCATTTAAAGGTTTCCCTTGCTCGAAAGCCAATCATATCTTACTCTAGGGTTCAGTGCTCATCTCTTTTTCAAAGCCGAAGAACCAGTGCTGTCTGCTCATGCAGACATTTCTGTGGTCTTCTCATCTGCAGACATTTCTGTGGTCATGTGGCAGACATGATTAGATACCAGAGCTCACAGAACACTGTTTACCTTCTCACCAAAGTGGTTCCTATTGATCTACTTGCAATTTCCTGCTTTCAAACTGCTAGAATGGCAGGCGCTGGAACAAAGACAGGAGGTCATTCCATCCTGCAGTACTTGGGAATCGAACTGCTGACCTCCTGCCTTCCAGTCAGCATCTTAGCCACTTGAGCCACTGCATTTAGACCAACACATTTCAAGGTGTCAGCCATTTATGTATTAAGTCTCTAATAGCAGGGACAACTTAGTCTGAGTAGAAATCTTCATATTCATTTGAATGGATCATAGATACAGTATAGATGGAAAAATAGTACTACATTTCTTATTTTCGTCTGTTTCAACTTTTTTGACATGATGAGAAGCCTCAATGAGGAATGTTACAACCTTATGAGATTCCTCATCTCTAGTTGAGAAGGCTCCTCCAGATAAGATCATTTGTTCTCTGGATGTTATTGTAATATTTCCTACCATATTCCTCATGCCCTTCCCAAACCTCCTGAAAACATTGCTTGTTTTTAATATCACCTTGTACTAGGGGCAGAGTTTAGCACTTCACATTTGCAGTTAATGTCTGCAGCAAATGTTCTGGTTGAAAGTTTTCAATTAACATTCAATTTCAATTAACATCCAATCTGTAGGACTTTTAAAATGAGTTATTTTAGACTGTCTACTGGGCAATATGTTTGTATTGCAATTTTGCTGTCTTGATCTTTATTGTGCAATATATTTTAAAATTGATTTTAATTTCAGTTTCCAAACCAGAAAAAAGCTGAAAAACTTTGGGTTTCACCCGTATATGTTTTCCTCTGTCTTTATGAGATTTTCTTCTATTTTCGTGTTTGGATCTGGTAGAGAAGCTCCAGCACAGAACTGGATTTCTTGAACAAAAGCCAATCCTTAGATTTAGAAAGAAGCAGTTTTTAAAAGAGACATTAAATTACAATCCTGGTAAAACCAATATCCTTCTTTGGGCACTAAGCAAAGAAGAGAGAATGCTTTTTTTGGCAGACAAAGAGCTCCTTTTTTATGCCTCAAGGCCTTGGTAATTGATGGGAATGTCTCCAGTGTCCTTGCTTTATGAGATACAAATCACACTAAATCACACAGACCTAGCAGCAAAGGACAGACTGATTGTTAAGAAAAATGGAGGCACCATATCTAATGCTTTACATACCTAAATAAAACACCAATCATCTTAAAATATAAAAATTCACACAATTTGAATATTGTATAGTAAAGGTAAAGGTCAGCCTTGCTTGAAAACCATTTGCATCTGACTCTAGGTTACAGTGCTCATCTCAATTTACAGCCAAACAGCCAGTTTTGTCTGCATCTGTAGACATTTCCATGGTTATGTGGCAGGCACGCATAATTAAACAATGGAATGCACAGAATGCTGTTTACCTTCCCATCAAAGTGGTAGTTATGTATCTACTTGCAGTTTTCTTGCTTTCAAACTGCTAGGTTGGCAGGAGCTGGGAAAGAAATGGAAGATCACTCCATCATGCAGCACTCAGGTCCCAAACTGTTGACTTGCCAACCCTCCAGTCAATAAGTTCAGCATCTTAACCACTAAGCCACCACAGTCCTGAACATTATATAGTTCTATGCAAAAACATACTTTTCCCAGGGTGGGTGGGCAAAAGTGCATAACAATGGAATTTTTACATAAAACATAATTCTTGCCATTGAAAGTACCCTACCAAAAACCCCAAGAAATTTCTCACCATCCATACAACTGAGAAGAATACTGCAATTTTATGACCTTGCACATGAAGAAAAAACAATTTAATGGAACATTAGGCACTTTCAGACTGAATAGAAAGAGTGGTGAGTGCCTTTCTGTAGCACAGTAGGACCCCAGCATGCTTAAAAGAGGTAGTGGTAATATTGCTGAAAAAGCCTTCCTTGGATCACAATGTATTGGATAATTGCTAACGCTTTCTAATGTTCCATTCTAGCATAAGGTATTGGAGTATGTTGTACTTTCACTATTCCAGAGGTTCCTAGGTGAAATGGATGAGTAGATCTATTTAAGTCTATCTTTTGGTCTGGCTGTGTAGTGGAGGCAGTTTTGTTGTCTATGTTGGGAACTGGGCCGAGGGAGTCCAACCAGAGCTGACCGGATGGGCTCTCTAATTGTACCATCTGCTAAAAGGGCTCGTCTCTCTAGCACAAGGAGGGCCTTCTCTCTGTCTGCACAGGCCCTATGGAACCTCCTGCCAACAGAGTTATGGTTGCAGATTGAATTTTTGCCCTTTAGGAAAGAACTGAAAACCTGGCTGGCAGGACAAGTGTGGGGCACCAATGGAGGGGTGACCCTGCCTGCTGCCTTATATAATTAAGATTTCTCTCTCTCTCTCTCTCTCTCTCTCTCTCTCTCTTAATGGATAGGGTGAGTGGGTAAATTATTTAGAATTTTTAATGGGTTTTTAAAGGGCTTTTAGTTAGTTGCTTGCAGAATTAGTTGACGTTAGTTTTTAATTGTTAGCCGCCCAGAGTCATTGCCGAGTTGGGCGGCAATATAAATTTGAATAAGTAAAATAAAATAAAATAAATAAAATCCTTGTTGGTTCTGCTGGACCTCTCAGTGGCTTTCAATATCACTGGCTCTGACATCCTTCTGAGCCATCTCTCTACTATTTCTCCAGTCCTTCTTGGATAGAAGAACTCAGAAGGTAGAGCTGGTGGACTACTGGTCAATGCCATAGGATGGTATTCCTAAGGTTCTGTTTTGTCACCCTTGCTATTTAACACTTACCTGAAATCACTAGGCACAATGCTGGCTTTGACCTACATGGATTGGGTCCAAGCTCTAATTCCCTTTAAGAACATGATACGGTTTTAAGATCATCAGTGGAGGTTTTCTCTTAGTCTCACCAACCTCACTGGTGGATTTGTTGGAGATGTGGGAGAAAGTCTTCTCTGTCATTACTTCCAGATTCTGGGACTCTCCTCTCTTGGTGGGTCTAGGCTGGCTCCATCTTTGCTGTCCTTCTGCAAGCAAATAAAGAATTTTCTCTTCAGGGAGACTTTCTTTTAGTGACTGGCTGTCTAGGCAAGAATCTTAAAAGGGGTTTAGTGTATGGGACCAAAGACAACAGAACAGCCGAAGGGTTGGCTTAACACAGGTTTATTGCATGATGATCCGGTGGAGCATGAGGTAATAGCGGTGATACATCTCAATATATACAGTAGCCCTATACATTTGAATCTTGTAGCACGGTAGCTCATTGGCTGCTACCGGCGTGGCCTCGCCCAGGCACGCCTCTCTTCCTGCTGCTGAATGCAGATCTTTCTCCTGCTGCTGAATGCAGATCTTTCTCCTGCTGCTGAATGCGGGGAAGGTTTTCCCGCGGCTGTCCGTGATTGAGCAATGTGAACCATGTGAGACTGAACGCTCGCAGCTGCCCTCTATGGGCTGCCTGCTCGCGTTCCTTTACAGCTGAGATACCTTGTATTTGGAGTGGTTACATTCTTGCCTTTACAGTACAATGAACATGCAAACATACATACATAACATCCCTCCCCCCTAGGATGGGACGAAGTCCCGCAACCATTGTGGCTTGCCGCACGTGCGCTTGGGGCGTGCTTGCGCCTGACCTAGTGCTGGAGAGCCTGTGATCTCTGACTCCGTGGGTACTTGTCCTGCAACGGGAAACGGGGATTCGTTAGTGGCTCTGTGGGGCGTCCGTGCCTGCCTTGCGCCCGGGGATGGGAATGGAATGAACAGTTGGGAGGTGAACCCCTGCCTGTTGCTCTCGGACCCCGGGGACCCTCCTATTGTGAACCGTGGAACCGATGAGGTCGCCCTTGTGGTTCTGCTACCTTCTGTTCCCCGCTCAGGGGACCTTGAGACTGTGGTGGGCGGACTCGCTGTTGCCTCCTGTCTTGGGGGTGTCGGTCTCCGGGGAATCGGCGCTATGTTGCATTCTAACTCACAGGGGCTACTGGGACTGGAAGTACCAGGGGCTGAACTGAAACCCCTCTTTTCGCTAGGACGGGTGGGGGACCACTCCGCTAACTCCCCCTGGTACTGTAAATCAACGTCTAAACCTCTAGGGGCATCTGTGTTTTGGGGAAACTTCCGAGGGGTATGTGTGAGGTCGGGGCTCTTCCTTTCTGCCGCGAACTCCCGCAAAAGATCTCTGAGGATCGATTCCCTTTCCTCCCCCCTTGGTGGGGACCCATGTCCCCCTTTTCCTCCCCCTTGGGCTAAACGGGTGGGGGAGTACCCTAACGCTGATTCGTGGCTATTTTCATCTTCGTCTTGTTCTCCGGGGACCCTGCGCCTGAGTTGGTCCGCGTGTCGCCTCCACAGGAGGCCTGTACTGGTCTCCACGCGGTATGAGACGGGGCCGGTTTGTTCTATTACGGTGCCCGGCACCCAGGCTGGCCCCGCGTTGGCGTAGTTCCTGCAATGCACCGGGGCGCCTACGCTGAAACTCTTTGCGGGTTCCACCCCTATGTTCCGCCCTTTGTCCTCTACTCGCGTGGGGTCTAGCTTGGAGATTACCGTGGCCAGCTTCCTGCGCATTAACAGCTCCGCGGGGGAGTACCCTGACGCCAATGGGGTGACCCTGTACCTTAGCAGGAATTGGCACAATTGCAGGTCGAGGTCTCCGGGGCCCATGCGCCGCAGCGCGTCTTTTGTGGTGCGCACGAGGTGCTCTACTTGGCCGTTGGTGGCCGGGTGAAAGGGGGCGGAGGTGACGTGCCGAATGGCATTGCGATCCATGAATACCCCGAACTCGGCGGACGTGAAACAGCTAGCGTTATCGCTGACGAGGGTGTCGGGTAAACCGAACGTGGAAAAGACCCTCCGTAACTGTTTAATTGTAGTGGCCGAGGAGGTGCTCGAGACTGGAATGACCTCCAACCACTTGGAGAACGCGTCCACCACAAGGAGGAAAAGTGTTCCCCTGAACGGGCCAGCAAAGTCTACGTGTACCCGGGACTAGGGCCCCCTTGCTGCGTCCCACTCCCTATGTGACAAGCGAGCCTCTTCTGGCCTGGAGCTTTGGCACGCTTCGCAAGTGCCGACCATGTGTTCGATGTCGGCGTCTAGCTGGGGCCACCAAAAGTAACTGCGGGCTAGTGCCTTAGAGCGGACGATCCCCGGGTGGCTGACGTGCAGCAGTTTAAGCACCCTCGGCCGGAGCGACGTGGGGATCACTACCCGCTGTCCCCACAAAAGGCAACCCCTCTCTAGGGACAACTCTAGTTTCTTTTTGAAAAATGTGTCGAATTCCGCTGCTGGGGAAGACACGGGCCACCCTTTCTGTACCCAGGAGCAAACTGTAGCTAGCGTTTTGTCCTTGCCGGTCGCTTTGGCGATGTCGGCCGGTACTACTGGAGGGGAGTCTAGGACCTCTATCATTAAGACCTGGTGGTCCCTCTCTTCCTCGCCCACGTGGCAGCAATCCCGGGGAATGGGGGACCTCGACAGGGCATCCGCATGGCTGATCTCCTTCCCGGGCCGGTATACCAACGCGTGCTGATACGCGTTGAGAAAAATGGCCCACCTGAGCATTCTCGGGGACAGGATTTGGGGTGTGGGCTTATCTGCGGTGAAAATGCCTAGCAAGGGCTTATGGTCAGTCACTATGGTGAAGGGGCGGCCGTACACAAAATCATGAAATTTCTTGGTCCCCGCAATTATCGCTAGTGCTTCCCTGTCTGTCTGGGCATAGTTTCTCTCCGCTTGGGACAAGGACCTAGAGTAGAACGCTATCGGGGCCTCCCTCCCGTTCTCCAGTACGTGGCATAACACCGCCCCCACCCCCACCGGGGATGCATCACATATCAGGACCACTGGGCGTTTGGGATTGAAGTGGGTCAGAACAGCATCTGATGCCAGGAGTCGCTTCAGGTCATTGAAAGCCTTCTCCTGGACGTCGCCCCACTTCCATGCCTCGTCCTTTTTTAACAATTTGTGTAGCAGTTCCGCCACTGCTGCCTTCCGCGGAAGGAAGGAGTGGTAAAAGTTGAGCAGTCCAAGGAACGACTGCAACTCGGGGTTGGAGGTGGGGCGAGGGGCCTTCTTGATGGTGGCCACCTTGGATTGGGATGGCCTTATTCCCTCGGGAGTAACACGGAACCCTAGGAACTCAACCTCTGTTGCGAAGAAAACGCATTTGTCTTTCCGCAACCGCAACCCCGCCTTTTCGAATATTGCCAGGACCTTTCCCAACCTTGTTGCTAATTCGGCCCGGCTCCCCCCTGTAATCAATACGTCATCAAAGTAGGGTAACACCCCCTCTAACCCCTTCAGGAGGCGTTCCACGAGTGACTGGAAAATCCCGGGCGCCGAATTCACGCCGAATTGGAGGCGCGATACCTGGAACGCCCCTTTGTGGGTGACTATGGTCTGCGCAGCAGCTGTGGCGGGGGTCACCGGGAGTTGCTGGTAGGCTTGGGCCAGGTCGAGTTTAGCGAAACACCTCCCCCCGTGTAACCTGGCCAACAAGTGGCTGACTACCGGCACCGGATACGCATTAGGGCGGATCGCCTTATTGATGCTGCACTTGTAATCAGCGCATATGCGGACCTCCCCGTTGGCCTTGAGTGCTGTTACAATTGGAGTTTCCCACTCCGCAGAATCAACAGGGACAAGAATCCCCTGGCCCACCAATTTGTCCAACTCCGCCTCTATTTTGTCCTTTAGTGCGAAGGGCACTCTGCGCGGTTTAAGTCTGATTGGACGTACTCCAGGGTCCAGGTCGAAAGTCACTGGGGGGCCCTTGAATTTTCCGAGCCCCTTTTTGAAAACCTCGGGGTGCGCGTCGCACACGCTCTGTATTGGATCAGTCCCGGCGGCGTGTGCTCCCACGGCGTGCACCCCCCCAATGAACAACCCCAGGGGCTGGAATCATTGAGTCCCGAGGAGGCTGCATTTACCTCCCTTGAGGACGACTAGGGGAAGCGTTGCGGTGTGCTTTTTAAACTGGACCTGGAACTTCCCAACCCCCAACACTGGGATGCGGTTCCCTTGCACGTCCTTCAGTGTGGCCCTCAACGCTTTGAGCTTGGGGCGCACGCGGGGGGCGATTTTCATGAACTCTCCCTGGGAAATGATGGAGTATGAAGAACCCGAGTCCACCTCCATCCTAACAGGGGCCCCTTGTATTACTACCTCAACGAAGTAACGGGGGTGCTCCGTGGAAACGCTGCAAACCGGAGCGTCGTCCTCGCTGTCGTCGGAGATGCGCCCTACTCCGTCCCGCGTCCTCGTGGTCCGGGTGCCGTCCTTTGGCCTCGTGGTGCGGTCCTGCCTCGCCGAGCGGTCTGGAGAACTCCTTGTGGTGCGGTCCTGCCTCGCCGAGCGGTCTGGGGAACTCCTCTTGGCCTCGCGCCGTTTCCGGCAGACCTTGGCGATGTGCCCGCGCCGGCCGCAGTTGTGGCACTCGGCCTTGCGGAACGGGCATTTGGTGCGGGCGTGGGCGGCGCCGCAGCCGTCGCAGCGCCGGCCCTCTCTCTGGACCCTCCTGACGTCCTCGTCGTCGCCGCTCTCCGCGGACGAGTTCGAAACTCGCCGGGCCGCGCGCACCGAGCTCTCTGCCTTGGCGGGTTTCGGGCGCCAGTCCTGAAGCTCTTGCACCCTGGCAGTCGTGGCCTCCGCGGCCTGTGCCGTGTCGAGGACTTGTTGCCACGTGGGAGGCGGCTCCTGTTTCATCAGCGCGCACTGAGTCTCGGTATCCCTCAGACCGCAGAGCAGGCAGTCCCGGAGGGTGACTTCTGGGGTCTCCCACTTGCATGGGCCAGCGGCCAGCCGCAGGGCCGCGGCGAACTCAGCGACCGATTCCCCGGGCGCCTGGACTCGCCTCCAGAACGCGCTCCGAGCGGGGAACATTGCTATCGCGGGCCGGAGGTGGGTGCGCAGCGCCGCCAGGAGCTCTGTGGCCTTGAAGTCGCTCACCCTCCTCGGCGTGATCAGATCCACCAAGGTCCTCTTGGTCTTGTGTCCAAGCATGCGGACGAAGATGGCCCTCTTCTTGGCCTCATCTGAGACTTCGAGCTCCACCAGCGCCCCATTGAAGTCTATCTCAAACAGCTCCAAGTCTCCCGGCTTCCTGATCTCGTAGCCGGCGCATGTCTTGGTCCCGTGGGCAGCCATCACCCACCTTCGTCGCCAATTTAGTGTATGGGACCAAAGACAACAGAACAGCCGAAGGGTTGGCTTAACACAGGTTTATTGCATGATGATCCGGTGGAGCATGAGGTAATAGCGGCGATACATCTCAATATATACAGTAGCCCTATACATTTGAATCTTGTAGCACGGTAGCTCATTGGCTGCTACCGGCGTGGCCTCGCCCAGGCACGCCTCTCTTCCTGCTGCTGAATGCAGATCTTTCTCCTGCTGCTGAATGCAGATCTTTCTCCTGCTGCTGAATGCGGGGAAGGTTTTCCCGCGGCTGTCCGTGATTGAGCAATGTGAACCATGTGAGACTGAACGCTCGCAGCTGCCCTCTATGGGCTGCCTGCTCGCGTTCCTTTACAGCTGAGATACCTTGTATTTGGAGTGGTTACATTCTTGCCTTTACAGTACAATGAACATGCAAACATACATACATAACAAGGGGACAATTGTATTTCTGTTGCTTTTAATGTGTTTATTTTTTTCCTTTGACCTACAAATTCTTAACATACCTGTTTAATTCTTTTTTAAAATATTGCAATAATTTTCTTCAGCTTTTATAACATTTATTTTTAATACTGAAAACCTCCTTGGGTCCTTTTTAAGAGAAAGGAAGGGCAGAAATATTTTTAATTAAATAAATAAGATATGATACTTCTGTTGTAATGAGTGGGGAGCCCCCATAAAGGAATTATGTTGAAGGTTGATTGAGTGACTTAAAAAGTTACATTATTAACCTTTTGTAAATTCACCTCTACATATTAAAACCAGGAAAATCTTCCTCAACACAGTCGCAAGAGAGCTGTACTCCTGTGGTGCAAACTCTTGAGCAAAGACAGCCTCCGGCTGAAATGCTATGAGCAAATTCAGACAGTTATTAGTGTTTACCAAAGGTAGACATAGACTCTCTTAGTGGAAGAAACAAGCAGAACAGAGATACAAAAGATAAAGAGCATAAACTGAAAGTTGATGTCTGTAATAATGACACTGGTATATTTTGAAGCCTGGCCTGAGGTTTCCTTTTTAAAAACAAGAACAAAAACTTGTGTACCTTTCCCCCCTGTGTTTTTCAAAAAAGCAAGAAAAGCCCTAAATGATGAAGAATATTTCTTTTTCTCAACTAGTGATAAGCTTTGCCAAGATTTTTAAGTTATTGTGCTTCAAAATATTTTGTGGCAAAATGACAATCACAGTAGCACCCAGTGAAAGCCCAACATTCTTGGATAGTGCATTGCTTTACTGGCATTGGTTACTAAGGCAAAAACTGAGAGCAACCACAAACAAGAGAATTCTAAAATAATGTTTTGCTATTATTATGTAACCTGAAATACTGGGGTTCCTGTGGGGCCATCACCTTTATATTACCTGAATACCCAAAGCTTTGCAGTGCCCCAAAGTAAGGGGGCACATTGTATAAAATACATCACAAAAGAACATTCCAATAAAAGTTGCATTTATTTTAAAGCAGGATCCAGCTGGCAGAGGGTTGAATGGAACCTTATGAAGAATAAATGAGAAATGAAAAGAGTTTCTTTTTTATTAAATTTTTATTAAATTTTTCAAAAATACCAACAAAACAACAACTTAAAGAAAGGAAAAAGGAATACAAAATACACGAACAATACAAATACCAAAAATACAATACAAATACAAAGATAAAAAGTTCAAAATAAAATCAAATTACACACATAGCAGTATAACACCTCCCCATGTTTCATAATCCATTGAGTACATTTTAATTTTTTATATAACACTCATGTAATTACCCTAAAGTATATATTCAAAGTCAAATTCTATACTCCTTTTTTCTCGATATTTACTATAACAAAAGCTTATTAAGTTATTATAATACAATCATACTACTACCAAATCATATCTAAAATACAAAAATAAAAATACCATAAACCAATTTTCACAATACACACCCAATGTATTATACAATGCCCTTGAGTATGCGGCATGTCACAGTAATTTTTCATTATTTCCAAAAACTCATTTGATCTGGTACCGGCCTACTCCCTTCCCGCCAATGTGTAATCTACAAATAGATGCCATATTTTCCAAAATCTATTTTCTTTAATTATACCCTTTTTTAATTCAACTCCCATGTTAACTTATCATTCAATGGAAGGTCCCACATCTCCTTATACCACTCTTCTGTTTTTAAGATTACTTCATTTTTCCAATTTTTTGCAATACACTGTCTACTCGTTGTCAACATTCTAGACAATAACTTTTTAATCCTCATTTAGATTCATATTATCAACATCCGTCAACAAAATGGTACTTGGCCCCAATTGAAGTACCATCCCCATACTACCAATCTCTTTCTCTATTTTCCCCCAAAAATCTTTTACCACATTACAGCTCCACCACATGTGTTCCCAGTGTATTCTTACATCTCCAACACATTTTATTTTTATTTTTATCCATCTGATGCAACTCTCTGGGGTCAGGTACCATTTCTACAACATTTTATAATTATGTTATTTTACTCTGACAGACATAGTTCTCATAATTCTTTTCTTCCATTTATTTTTCCAGTCCTTTTCTGTAATCTTTATATTCAAATCTTGCTCCCAAATTTTTTAATGCTTCTTGTGGATTGCCTTCTTTATTTAGTATTTTACATATTTTACTTACCAATCCCTTAATTCCAATTTCTCCCTTTCTTTTCTTTAATATCAATTCCTAAAGTTCAGTCCTACCTCTTTCCAAACCGGCTGCCCTCAAATATCTACTATTCTACTTGTTTACCAATGTTATCTGGAACCAGTTCAACCCATCTGTGTATAAATTTCTTCTCTCTAGTTTGGCAAGCCTGTGTCCAGTCTCTCAACAGGAAAACATCATTCCTAAGAAAAACTTCCTTCACCCTTTTAACAATTTTTATTGGAAAATTTTTCATATCCTCTAATTCGGTTATCAGGGATATATCCGGAGCTTATTCCTTCTTATTCCTTCTTTACTTTCCTCATCATTTTGTTTTTAATAACCATTTTCCCTTTAGCCATACCTAAAAATACTATTTTGCCTATTTGAGTTAATTCCCTCATTTCAATTTCTTCCCAAATTACCATCTCCCTCATTAAAACCTTCACAATGTTTTTTGTTTTTTTTTACTTGGAAAGCTCTATAATAATTGCTCACATTTGGCAATCCCAGTCCCCCTTCCTTCTGGGATAAAGACCACAAATTCATTATGATTCTAGGTTTACATCATCCATTACAATAATTATTTAATAAGTTTTGATATTCCTTAATTTCTTTATCATTGAATTGGACCGGCAGGGCATCAAATAGTAAATTAATTCTCAGCAATAAAAATCATTTTACACAATGCTACCCTACTGAGCCTAGACAACTTCAGCTTTTTATATTGCTGTATTTTATCCTTAATTTCCTTTTTCTGTTTTTCATCATTCAATTTCTTAAGATCATCAAACTTATTTGAGATATTTATCCCCAAATATTTCAAACTATCTTTAACCTGTAATTTAAATTTACCTTTTATTTTCTCTTGTTCTTCTTTACCAATATTACACAACATCATTTCAGATGTATCCCAGTTTATTCTCAAACCTGTCATCTCTTCAAATTCATTTAAATGTCCTTGCATTTTTTCTAGTCCTTTCCTAGAATGTTTCATAATTATCAAAGTATCATCCACATACAAGCTTATCTTATTTTTTACTGCAGTGGCTCAAGTCGCTAAGATGCTGACTGGGAAGCGGAAGGTCAGCAGTTCGATTCCCGAGTACTGCAGGACGGAAATGAGCTCCCGTCTTCATCCCAGCTCCTGCCAACCTAGCAGTTCGAAAGCAAGAAATTGCAAGTAGATAAATAGGGACCACTTCGGTGGGAAGGTAACAGTGTTCTGTGTGCTCCGGTGTCTAGTCATGCCTGCCACATGACCACGGAAACGTCTGCAGAAGCAGACAGCGCTGGCTCTTCGGCTTAGAAACAGAGATGAGCACTGCACCCTAGAGTCGGATACGACTGGCTTTCGAGCAAGGGAAACCTTTACCTAATACTCTTTCAATACTTTTGTCATCTCTTATGGCATTTGCTAGCAATTCCATCGCCATAATAAATAGCATTGGTGATAACGGACAACTTTGTCTTGTTCCAGCTTCAAATTTTACTTCTTCTGTAAAAGCATCATTTACCCTAACAATAGCAAAACCCTATTGATATAATTGTTCAATCGTTCTTCTAAATTTATCCCCAAATCCATAACATTTAATTACCCATTGCAATGAATCAAATGCCTTGAAAATGTCTAATGATAATAGTCCAACTTTCTCTTTAGTTTGTCCTGTGATGTCAATTAGATCCACAACTCTTCTTATTAAGTCCACCATATGTCTTCCTTTCAAGAAGCCTGTTTGATCTTTATTTATATAGTTGTACATAAAGCTATTCCATCTGTTTGCCAATATTGCTGTAAAAATCTTGGTGTCTTGATTTATCAAGGAAATGGGCCTATATGCTTCCACTTTTTCTAAATCTTTTCCAGGTTTTGGTAATATGACAATTATAGTTCTGTACCATGAGGTTGGAATCTGTCCTCCATCCATTATATAGTTATACAGCTTCAATAATTTTGGAACTACAATATCCTTAAACTCTTTATAGAACTCAACTGGTAACCCATCTTCTCCTGGAGATTTATCTGTCCTCAAATTGTCTATCACATATTTTATTTCTTTCTCTGTTATTTGTTCTTCCATTCTATTTCTATGACCCTGGTTTATCTTATTTTCAATTTGTTTTTCCAATTGATCTTTTAATTTTTCCAAATTGATATTCTTTTTAGCATATAAATCCTGATAAAACTCTTTAACTATCTTACATTTATCTTTAGTCTTATTACATCTTATTCCATTTTTATCAATCAAAAATCCAATTTCTATTTTATTTCTCTTTTCTTTAGCAGCTCTTGCTAATAATTTAGAATTTCTATTACTATACTCAAAATATTCTCTCTTTAAATAAACTAAATCTAGGCTTCGAGAAATGGAAAGTGTTTCAAAGAGTAGACATTGAGAATACAGGATAGAGAGAAAACTATGATAATCAGCAATACAGAGAAACATGAATGAACAACATAACATGATACAATAACATATAAAAATATTCTGGGTTTTGGGTCAGAACCACACATGGGGCCCCTCATTGTATGGCAGGAGTCAAGGCCCAGGGCTGCTGGCTGTTCCTAGCCAAAATTAGCAGCCATGAAGATTTGAAGAACCTCTTCTTTTAAAGATGATGCAACAAGAAGACCAGGTGACCACCAGTTTGGCTCAAGAGTGGCCACATGGCATGAGGAGTAAGATGCCCGAAACAGCATATACACAATGAAGAAAACCCAATTGCATAGGCCATAAATCTAACACTAAAACCTTCAAAGAACTGCCATAATATAAATGCATTAGTAATTAAAATGGAATGCATTTGTAGACAAAACAGTTATGCAAACAGAATAGAAAGTAGAGTAAAGAAATGACATGGTTTGTAATAGAACCTTTTGAAGTTCATCTGTTGGAGTTTTTTGCAGTAAAATTGAAAAGAAGTAGTGTGACACCTTAAAGACTAGTGTACTTTATTTAACAGTGTCAATATCTGAAGAAAGCTTTGTGTCTCTGAAAGGCATTTAACTTAAAAAGGAAGTATTTAGCCATGGAAAATAAGCCTCAAAAGGGGGTTTAAAATGTAATCTGTCTGTAGCCAGTTTCTGTTTTTATTGAGAAAGGCACTGAGTGAATTTTCCCCTCCTGCTTTTAAACAAGAAGAAAATTTCTTTGGGAACATTCAGTAACATTCTGAAATACTGCTTGCTTAACAATGCAATGCAAAAACTTTTATGGGGTGGACACATGGTTCATTCTACCCTATGAAACACGTAAACATCAGTTGATAGCTGAGTGTGTGATGCTCCTCTGGGTGCTCACAAGTCTCCCACCACAAGGTGAGTCTGCATAACTTTTATCAGCTGTTTACTTATAGAAGCAGTTTTCCTGGTGTGTTTAGAGACTGCATTATTGTTTTTCTTATAATTCTTTCACTGCTTTATTTTTATTTAAAAGTAAATATTGATGTTTTTGTCATGGTATCTGAAATAAGATTACAATTAAACTTACTTCTGTGTGTCTTTTAAAAGTCTATTGTTTTGCCAGCTGTGTTAGCTCTATGTTTGTCAAACTGAAAGTTAAGCAGCAAAGCACCCTCTGGAACGCATAGCGAGGAGGGTTTTTTTATCCTCCCTGTTTGTTTTTCTGATAAACACAGAGAGAAGTGTTAACCCTTTCTTAAGCTGGGAAGATATCTTGCCTCCTGAATTTCTTAGCCAGAGGGTGTCAGTTCAGTGTGGTATCCGCGCACACAATTGGTATACTGGCCCTGACAGAACCCCGGTGATGGGTGATCACCTCGTTACCAGGGGTTCCTGAAGGGACAGAAATTGGGGGAGCAGAATATTAGATAGGGTTTAATTCACCTACAGCTGACCTGACAAGCAGCTCGGACAATAGGAAGCTAATGACTAACTCGCTAGTCATGTAATGGGTAATCTTGCATCTGCGGATTGCCTTACGTCCTAAAACCAATACCAGCCACATGTTTACCCCAGATAGCTTGGAACAATGAAGTTCCCCTGTCATTGATTAAGTTAGTTAATTAACTCCCCTGAAGAGTTTCCCAATTAACTCATGTAAACATGGCATATGGATTCTGCCAGATCTCAGTTCTTTTGCATGCAGCCTGTACATGATAAATACTGATGATTTGCCTCATTAAATTACTGGTCTTAGCTCCTTCTTGCCTCATGTCTCATTGCTTGACCAGTCTCCTCTGGGACCCAACCGCTGCTTCGCGGCCCCGATCCAACAGTTCAGGTGAGTTCTCACTTCTGTGTAGATCAAAGTTCTACTCATCAGTAATGGTTCCATTACACTGTTGGTTGTTGTTACTGCTTTAGTTAATAATAACCATTATCTATCTATCTATCCATCCTAGACTGTCAGAAATAATTGTATTCTTAGTGGAAATAAAACCTGAACTATCTCTGTAGTCAAAAAGCAAGAAGATGACGCTATTCTACTCTGGGCACATCATGAGATTATTGTCTTTTGAAAAGACAATAATGCTGAGAAAGGCAGAAGGCAGCAGAAAAAGAGGAAAACAAAACATGACATGGATTTAATCCATAAGGCAGTGATTGACACAACTTGGCACTCCAGCTGTTCTTGAACTTCAATCCCAGAAGCCCCGATCAGCAGGAGTGCTGACTTGGGCTTCTGGTAATTAGAGTCCAAGAAGACCTGGAGTGCCAAGGTTCACTATCATAACCCTAAGGGAACCCTTATTTAGTTTATAAGATCTGAGCAAAGCTATTGAGGACAGAATATTTCAGAGATCTCTCATTCATAGACTCATCATAGGTTGGAGATGACTTGAAGATGTGTAATTTGTAAGCTGCCCTGAGTTGCGTTGTTGAGTGGGCGGCATACAAATCTAAATAAAATAAAATAATATAACAATAACAACAATAAGCATAGATGTTGTATATTCCAATCTCTGAATAGCTAATAGTATATATGAATACTTTTCCATCTGTGCCGGCCCCCACCCCACCCCAAGACTCTTGCCCACACAAGGCCTGGGTGGACAGGAGCTGTTGGGGGGAAAGAGGCAGCTTTTCCATCCACCCACCCCTCAGGACTCTCGCCCACCCAAGGCCTGGGTGGGCAGAAGAGGAGCCGTTGGGGAGAAGAGGTGGCTTTTCCATCCGCGCTGCCCCCCACCCCCGGGACTCTCGCCCACCCAAGGCCAGGGTGGGCAGAAGAGGAGCCGTTGCGCCCCTATGTATATCTTATGAAATGTAAACCACCTTGAGTCACCCCAGGATAAGGAAGGCAGTGTATAAATAAAATAAATAAAATATGACGGGGTCACCTTTTTAATGCTGCAGTGAGAAATCTTTTGAAGTACATTTGCAAATCATCCACAGACTGGAATATGAGCATCAAATTACAGGTCTGGTCAACCTGAGATCTGTACCAAGCATTGAAGCAGACATAGCTTGGGTTTGGTTTGTAAAAAAACAACAACCTTTAATTACATTTTTCTCCTCTCATACCGAATAAAACCTCAAATTTAATTAGGGATGTTTCATAGAAAATCCAGATTCCATTAGATCTCCAAAGACAAAAATCTCATCTTATGAATTTACTGCATGAATTCAATTGCTTGAATTCAATTGCTTGAATTCAATTGCCTTTATCCAATTAAATTACATCAAAGCAATGTTTTCAGTAGCTGTACTTTTTAAAATACATAAACTTTGTTTGATCTTAGTGTAGAAGTTCTTGAATCCCTCTTCCTAACATGGCAGCAGAACTTTGAAGACTTACTTTACTATGTGTTAATTTTTGAAATGTCATTCCTTAAAATTAATGGGAAAATGATAACATGAAGAAATTTAAGAGTTATTTCTCCCCTTCTTTCTTTCCTTGTGATGTAGAAAAGTACCATTAATAACATGAAGGACAAGTGCTCTGAAGAAAATGTTATTTGTGCAATAGCATTTGCTTTGACTTTATATATGAAATATACAGTACATGTTAGTATTTTTAGACTGCAGATTATATAAACAGTGTTACCTGCCTTTCTTGGCGAGCTATGTTTTTAAGAGGTCTTAAGATAAAGTTTGAGTAATCTTATAAAAGAGACTGCAGTGGCTCAAGTGGCTAAGATGTTGACTGGAAGGCGGGAGGTCAGCAGTTCAATTCTCGAGTACTGCAGGATGGAATGAGCCCCCATCTTTGTCCCAGCTCCTGCCAACCTAGCAGTTTGAAAGCAAGAAATTGCAAGTTGATAAATAGGGACCACTTTGGTGGGAAGGTAAACAGTGTTCCGTGTCTAGTCATGCCTGCCACATGACTACAGAAACATCTGCAGAAGCAGACAGCACTGGCTCTTCGGCTTTGAAACAGAGATGTGCACTGAACCCTAGAGTCGGATACAACTGGCTTTCGAGCAAGGGAAACCTTTACCTTTAATCTTATAAATATCTGGGTTAACATTTTAACAGCTGTATTCTGGCTTTCTGCAGAAGGATTTTTTTCTCCTGATTGTATAATGGGTAGGCCAGAACAAATAACTAAATGATGCGACTACAGCTTCTGATGGAACTGGATTATATTTAGAAGCTGAAGATTGAGGATTTTTTTAGAGAGAGAGTTTAATGTCAGCTTTCACTAATCAAATCCACTTCATATTTTGTGAAAGTGGACTTAATCCATGAACATTTACACTAAAATATACTAGTTAGTCTTTAAAATGTCACAACATTTTCGTCTGTTTTTGTTCTTCTGGAGTCTTTTTCCTATCATCACTACCCTACTAACTCACAGTCATATACATTTCCTACAGAACACCATCCATTGTTTCAATAGAAGACAATAGCGTGTCTGTTATATATGTGCTCAGCTATTTGTTTCCTGCCCAGGACCCCAGCCTGTAACTACTTGATGAAGAATTTGGATAAGAGAGTGATGGCTGGACCACTAAATAGGAGGCATTCTTTACTCCTAATGCCAGGGAGGGGTGGTTATCCTCACAAGCACTTTGTCTTGACCATGAATGAATAATTAAAGCTCATTAACATCACAAGGCACTTTCCTGATGGAAATACAAATTGGAAGGACTGGTTTACATATAAAGAACAACATGTCTGCTTGGATTTTAGAGTTCTCGTTGAAGGTGTGCCTGTGAGGTCTGCCATGATGAGCATCTGCAATTTAAAATTTATCCTTATGCGATCAAATAGTTGATATATAGTTGATACTTCCCCTGTCTCTGCCCTTCAGGAAGATGTTAGTACTGCCGTTGCTGACTCCTGCCACAAGCACATACATGGTGTCAGAGGGTGCTCCTTAGAGGACAGTTCACTGAGACCCCCTCATACCAATGTTTCTGCTCCAATTGGGGAACAGTAAGCACTAGACTATACTCTCTCCCAGGTGGGGCAGTGAATCACACCTCAAGTGATTAGCTCTCATTTACACCAAACACAAGCGATCTCATCATTAGAAAATATGGCTCACACACCCGTTTCCTGTCCTTACTATGAGCCTTCACCTTTTTCTTATTCCCATCCCCCCACCAAACATGTGATTTATTATGCCAAATAAATATGCACTATATAGTGCTTTGGTAATGGAAGTTTCAGTTGTTCAGGTTTCCCACAACATTGCCCGGGGTACACCTGACTGTTAATCATGGGCTGAGGGAGGGGACATCTAATCATACCTGTCAAGTTTTGGGAAATTTCTGTCAAATAAGGGAAATTTTCTGGCCAAAACAGGAAACTGGACAGCTATGCTTATCCTGTGTTGGCCTCCAGTCTAACTCCAGTCTAAATGCAGTCTAACTAATACCGGATGATGGCGGGAAAGAGTGTAAAATACCGGGGTTTGACAGAAATTTCCTGAAACTTGACAGGTATGGGCATCTTCCATGTACAACTATGGAAAAGAATATCACTTGGAGGGTTATGGGTGACAAAGGAGAAACCAGCAACTGGCTACCATCTCCAATGTGGGACATGGAAGATGTTGAATAGACTGAGAACTGACACAATAGACAACAAATCTAAAGAGGTGGGCTATATCATTGGTGCCCAAACCTTTCAGGCCACAGGCCAGTCACATGGTTGAGTGTGCCAGTCACGTAGTTCCTGCCACCAGAAGTGAAAGTAAAATGTACATGTGAGAACAGTGAGGGCAGCGTGGCCAGATGATTTGGCGCCGTGGGCTGGATCCAGCCCACAGGTTGTACTTTGGACACTCCTGGGCCATATTGACAATGGTGAAGAATGTGAAGGTGGTGAGACAAAAGTGTAAACATATGCTAATCTGCAGCAACTTGCCTACACAGTGTGATATCTATGATTTACTTGAAGCAAGTGACAGGACTATTCAAACTGTTGCATATTGGAAAGGTAGAGTGTAAATCATACCTGTCAAGTTTTGGTTTTGAAAATAAGGGAAATTTTGTGGTGTGGCCAAAATGGTGTGTGTGGCCAAATTGGTGTGTGTGGCCAAATAAGTGGGTGTAGCCAAATAGCATTGGCTCTTTGGCTATAAATGGAGATGAGCACTGCACCCTAGAGTTGGATATGACTGGCTTTTGAGCAAGGGCCAAGGGGGACCTTTGCTAACCACTTGCAACTAAACACAGGCAAAACCTCACAGCAATTTTGAATACCAATCAGGGATCTTCTGTTATTAGGTAAAGGTAAGTGTTGCCCTTGCTCGAAAGCCAGTTGTATCCAACTCTAGGGTTCAGTGCTCATCTCTGTTTATAGCCAAAAAGCCAGTGGACTTGATCCACAAAAGCTCACATTAAAATAAAGCAGTTATTCTTTAAGGTGCCATACCACAGCAAAAAAATAACCTTTAATTCACAATTCAGATCAGTAGGCCTAGAGAGCAGACTTTTAACACGCCATAGCAAAAAAACAAACAAACAAACAAACATTTAATTCACAATTAAGAACACCCGAACATAATAAATGCCAGCACACAGAGCAGACTTTTACTGTCACCACAGCATAAACAACAACATTTAATTCACAATGCAAACACCAGATTACAGTTCTTTTTTGTTGCCGTGCTGCTGCTGGCATGAAAGTCAGCTGTTGTGGGCTTGGGTATAATGTTAAATGTGTTTGCAGTTTCTTTTAAGCATTTTAGTTTACTGGGGAGGTGGGGGGTGTTAAACTCTCAGCCTGGTCTATCTCACAGGGGTGTTTTCAAAAGAATTAAAATGAGGGCTGGAGACCTATTTATAGAGTGGTGGGCTACAACTCAAGAGACCTTGGTTCAAATCCCTGCAAGTGGCCTTTGAAACTCACTGAGGATGTGGGGGGGGGGGGATGAGAACAAAAGGAAGAAGGGAATGAATGAATGAAAGAAGGAAAAGAAAGAATGGGGGGAGAAGGAAAGGGAGGTAGAAACAGAAAGAAAGAAATGGAGTGAAAGGAAAAGTGGAAAAAACAAAGGAAGGTAGGAAATGAAGGAATGCAAGAAAGGAGAGAAAGAAAGAAAAAGGAAGAAAGGGGAAGGGGAAGGAAGGAAGAAAAGAACAGAAGAGAAGGAAGGAAAGAAAGAAAGAAAGAATGGAAAAGGAAGGAAGGTATAGAAGGAGAGAAAGGAAGGAAGGAAAGAGAGAAAGGAAAGATGGAATAGAAAAGAAGGAAGGGAATAAAGGAAGGAAGGAATAAAGAAAGGAGGGAGGGGATATACAGAGATGGGGGACTGAAAATGAAAAAAGAAGGGAATGAAAGAAAGAATGAAGGGGAAAAGGGAGGGAGGAATAGAAAGGAAGGAAGGAAAAAGGGAGTGAAATGAAGGATGGAACAAAGGAAGGAAAGGGGAAAAGGAAATGAAGGAATAAAAAGGAGAGAAAAAAGAAAAAAGGTAAGAAGAAAGAGAGAAAGGGATGAAATAAAGGAAGAAAGAAGGAAGGTATAGAAGGAGAAAAAGAAAGGAAGATATAAAGAAAGGAGCAAAGGAGGGAAAGAAAGCAAGGAAGTAAAGAGAGAAAAGAAAAGAAAGAATAGGAAAGAAGGAATAATGAAAGGAGGGAGTGAACAAAAAATGAAAGCAAAAGGAAGGAAAGAATAGAGGGAAAGGAAGGAATTTGAAAAAGAAAAAAGAAAATGAAAGAAAGAAAGACATCAAATCAAGCCATACTGATTTTGTGACTCTTTCCAGGGTTTTTCTATTTAGTGGAGAAATACACAGAATATTTTTTCCCCATTTAAAAACCACTCCTCCTCCTCCTCCTTTCCATGCCTCATTTTGAATCCCTCCTTTCCTTATTAGGACCAACTACACTAACACACATAACACACCCAATAGGGAAAAATACATAAAAAGACATTTATTTTAAAATATAGAAATTCATTTTCATACATGGAGGGGGGGGATGAGGCAGACCTAGTAGTCCCAAAATCTGCCTGGTAAAGAGAGATTTAAAACTTAATTTAAAGAGGGGAGTCCCACATGAATCCTTCAGGAGAGGAAGCATCCACCTCCCCTCCCTCTCTCCCCCCATGGCCCCCTGTCCCCCCCTTTGCTGCAGAGTCAGGGGAAGTCTATACTCCCAGTGAGTCCTAGTCATCATCGTCTTCCCACACCTGGGGGTCCCAAACCCATCAAGCCGCAAGAACCTGCTCTCACCCACCCACCCCCAAATGGTGCAGGGAAAGAGGGAGGGGCAGTCAAAGGAAGCCTCCACCAGCCCCAAACAGAGCTCCTTGCAGGCAAGCCTCCGGACTGGGAGTGAAACATCGTGGGATTTGGGATTGGGAGAGTGTTGTGTATGTACATTGTTGCTTTAAGAAATGTATGAATGTAACCTGACCACAATTACAATGTAGCTCAGCTGTTAAGGAACGCGAGTAAGCTGCCTATAGAGGGCAGCTGCGAGCATTCAGCTCACATGGTTCACATTCCCCAAATCACCGGCAGCCGCGGGAACCTTTCCTGCACGAGGATCACCTGGAGAAGATGGGCGTGACTCAGAATGACGTCACGCTGGTAGCAGCCAATAAGCTACCGTGCAACGAGATTCAAATGTATGTACTGCAGTATATAATGAGCTGTACCTCCGCCATTACCACATGTTCATCCTGATCATCACCCAATAAACCTGCGTTTAGCCCTCACTGTGGCTCCTTCTTTGTCTTCCGTGCAAGACACTAAAGAGAGACTTTCACCTCGGCAAGGCAACAAAGGTAAGCAGTAGCAGCTTTTCCACATCACTTTCTTTCCTGCAACCCCGGAACTTCTTGGCGTTTTGCTTGGGTACATTTTAATCCTTATTTCCCTTTTTATCCTTATTTCAGTGGGGGTGGGAGAGGGGGGTCATCAAAAGAACTCCCAATCCCAAATCCCGTGATGCTTCGCTCCCAGTCTGGAGGCTTGCCTGCAGGGAGCTCTGGGGGAGGAGACTGGTTGCCAGTCCCAGTCTTCACCCCAGAGCTCCGAGCAGGGCAGACAAAAATATGGGAGAATATGGGGGTAAATAAAAATCGGGAGGCCAGCAGGCAGTTTGATTAAAATACATGGTTTTCCCGGCCATTACGGGATACTTGTCAGGTCTGGTGTTAATATGCAATTTATATATTCATACATTTTAGATGGTTAGTGCTTTTACAATTATTTTGGTTTCAAACTTTAGTGTTTTTGGACTCAAACGGATAAACAAACAAAACATGTGTCTTGCTCCAACAATCGGTAGTTGTGGTTTTGATTATATTTAAAACATTCTAAATTTCATACTGAGATGCTATAAACAAAAATCTCAGAAAAAAATTGAAGCTTTCACAATCTGAGCAGCCTCAACATGCTCCAGTGCTGCCTCCACAGATGTGCACAACTCCAGTTGCCACAGAAATGGTCAAACATGAATAATGGCTTAGAGGAGTCCTCACACATTTTGAGTTTGCTGCCATGCTGCTCCTACTTGGGTGTGATTCTGTTCTGTCAGCAGAAGATGAGTGCTGCACTCTCATGTAGCAATAAAGCATGAACAGGCTCAGTGAGGATTGTAATAAAGGTTTTGCACCTAATACTACCTGGGCAGATCGACTTGGGGAAAAAGCAAATTAAGAGTGTGATGGGAGGCAGGATCACTTCAGTGAATACTTCTTCTTTTGTGTCCTGAGTTGATATAATTGGTCAGCAGAGTGGTGCAGTGGCCAGCAAGAGGTTCACACCTGGCCAAGTCATCTCTTGTGAGAAAAAGAGGCAGACCAGAGTTTGATGCAGAAGAAAACTCAAAGCAGGTTTACTCAGAAAGTAGAAGGATAAAATGATGTTACTACTGAGGCTTAATTTTTTGTTGGATGCCCTGCCAATCCGTTTTAAGGATAAGGAAATTAAGGAGTTCAAAAATTTATTAAACAACTATTGTAATGGTGGGGGGAAATCTAGAATTGCAAAGAATTTGTGGTATTTATCCCAGAAAAAGGGGGATTGAGATTGCTGAATGTTAAGTACTATTATAGAGCATTTCAGGTAAAAAATATGTTGAAGGTTTTAATGAGGGAAACAGTGATATGGGAGGACATTGAGATGAGAGAATTAGCTCAAATTGGTAAAGCAGTATTTTTAGATAAAGAAGTAGTTAAAATAATAATCAAAAATAAAATGGTAAAAACAATGATGGAAGTATGGAAGAAGGTAAAGAAGGAATTAGCCCCAGATATATCTCCAATTATAGAAATGGAAGACATGAAAAACTTTCCAATAAAAAAATAGATAAGAGGGTGAAGGAAGTTTTCTTTAAAAATGATGTTTCCTTGTTGAAAGACTGGATATGAGTGACAAATAACATGTTCAGCTATAATTTCATCACCTCCCCCCTCCCCATTCTTGGTCACCAAGGGTTCTTTTTGCAGGAAAGATGGGGAGTATAAAGAAATATGTTGTATGTTGTCTATTTAATATTGGTTTTTATTTTATTTTTGTGTTGTATTTGGGATTCTGGGTTTGTCTCATAAGTCTAACTGCACTTGTCCATAGGAGATTGGAAATAACTAATAAAATAAAAATGTGTTACTGATATGAAAGATTTAAAAGTTTTATCTTGGAATGTTAATGGTATTGGCAACCCAATTAAGAGGAAAATATTAGAATCTGCTGTAAGGAAATGTAGACCTGATATAATTTTGCTTCAAGAAACACACCAAAAAACTGCTAACGACAACTCTTTGAAATTAGATAGATAGATAGATAGATAAATCTTTATTGTCATTGTCCTGCACAGAACAACGAGATTGGAGGAAAAAACCACTTATCAACCCAACAAAACCTAAACAAAATACAACTATACAAAATTATCAACATACTCCCACCCCACATATACACATTTAACCCCTAAAAAGCTCTAAAACTCTAAAAAGCTCTAAAACTCTAAAAACTCTAAAACTGTAAAAACTGTAAAAACTATATACAGAAGCTCCCTCATAGACTGCATTGCACTGCATTCAAAGCCAGAACCGCTTTTGGGTAGAAACTATTTCTCAAGCAGCTGGTCCTGGTCTTTATGCCTTCTAGAAGGCAGAAGCTGAAAGAGATCATTTTTGGGGTGCATACTACCTTGCACAATCTCTACAGCTTTCTTATAACACCTGGTGGCATAGATTTGATCTAGAGTGGGAAGAGTACAGCCGATTATCCCCTCCGCAGTCTTGTTCTTTCCCTAGCTGTACAACTCCCAAACCATACACACAGAACATAGGTTAACAAACTTAGGTTTGATTCAGAATTATGAAGTAGCCTGTGGAACATCAAAATCAAGGGGAGTGGCTATTATCCTTTCAAAGAGATTAGGTTTTATCATTATAAAAAGTATTGTAGATCCTGAGGGTAGATATTTAATTATAAGAGGTCAAATTGAAAATGAAGAAATCTTGTTGGTCAACATATGAAAATCAGGAAGTATTTTTAGAAAATATTCACCAAGAAATAGCTAAAGAGAACATATTGAAAATAATAATTGGAGGAGATTTTAATCAGACGAGATCAAACATTGACACTACTAATCTTACTAGATGCAAAGGTAATTACCAAGGAATGTTAGACAAATGGATGAAAATTTTAAGCTTATGTGATGTCTGGAGAGCATTAAGAGGACAAGAAAGAAATATACATTTTACTCAGGTGTCCATGACACTTACTCCAGAATAGATTATATATTCGTAACTGAGAATTTATGTAATGCCTTGGAAAATATAGAAATTAATGTGATTGAAGAATCAGACCATGCCAAAAAATACTAGGTATCAATATAGGGGGTATTAAGAAAAAAGTCTATGAAAATTGGACATTTGATCCAAAATTATTTAACAGCCAAAAAGATAAAAAAGAGACAATTAAGAATTGGGAGCAACTATGGGAGTTAAATGACACGAATGATGTTCCTGATGGTATACTATTGGATATGATGAAATCAATATTTAGGGGTGAATGTATTAGACTTTCAGTGATCAAGAATAAATTACAAAAAGTACACCAAAAGAAATTAGAAGATGAAATAATTTTTTTACAGGCCGAGCATGCTAGAATAAAGAATAAGATTATTTTTGAAAAATTACAAAAATTGGAAGCAGAAGTAGAAGACAAAGAAAATGAGCGGATAAAAAGAAATCTAATTTATCTAAAAAGGGAATATTTTGAATTTGGTAATAAAAACTCAAAACGGTTAGCAAAAGCTGCCAAAAGAAAAAAGGATAAAAGAGAGATAGGAGTATTGATAGGTAAAGATGGAATAAGGTATAGTAAATCTGAGCAAAAAAATGAAATTGTAAAAGAATTCTTTCAAAAATTATACTCAGAAAGGAAAATAGATAGAATAAAATTAGATAATTACCTAAAAAAAGGCTAAAAGAGACAATAAATCGGGAACACATGGAGTGTATGGAAAGTAAAATCATGGTTAAGGAAATTAATGATATAATTGATAAATTGAAAATTGGTAAAGCTTCTGGCGAAGATGGGTTAAATGTTGAATTCTATAAACAATTCAGTGATATCATAATATATAAAATTTGCAGACTTTTTAATAATATACTTGATAGTGGAGTAATTCCAAATTCGTGGAATAAGATAAACATTATCCTAATTCCCAAACCAAGGAAAAATTTAGAAATAATAGATTCGTATCAGCCGATATCATTAATTAAACAGGATGCCAAAAATTTTACATCCATTTTAACTAACAGATTAAACAAATTTATTGGCAACTATATAAATAGTGATCAAGCAGGATTTATCAAAGGTCGACATTTAACGGATCTGACAAGGAGAGTTATTGATGTGATGACCAAAGCAGAAGCAAAAAAAGAAAAGATAGGTTTGTTTTATTTTTATTTTATTGTTGGACTTCTATACCGCCCACTTGACCAAGGCTGACTCAGGGCATTTCACAATCACAACATAAAACAGATAAAAACCGATAAAAACAGAATTAAAATCCACCCCCTAAAAAGGGGTGCAGTTACCGAAGGAACCGAGGGGAAGGCATAATCCTCTAAACCAGCCACCCAATGGAAACCACCCCTCCACCTGCACCCCAAACTTTGCCTGCCAGCCAGGTTTTTAGTTCTTCCCTAAAGGGCAGCAACTCTGTCTGGAGACACAATTCCACTGGCAGGAGGTTCCAAAGGGCTGGTGCGGACACGAAAAAGGCCCTCCTCCTTGTACCAGAGAGGCGAGCCCCACTGGCTGATGGCACAATTAGGGAGACCCTCCGGTCCACTCTGGTTGGACGGACAGACATCCTTAGGGCGATGCGGTCTCTTAAGTAACCTGGCCCACTACCATATAGGGCTTTAAAGGTCAAAACCAGCACCTTGAATTGCACCCGGAGGCAGACTGGTAACCAGTGCAACTCCCGAAGCAGTGGTGAGGCATGGGCATAATGTCCACACCCCATCACCACCCGGGCCGCAGCATTCTGGACCAGCTGCAGCCTCCGAATGGTCTTATTGGCACTGGACATATATAAAGCTTTCAACTCTTTGCAATGGATATCAATTAAGAAAATGTTTGAACATTATGGATTTGGAGTAAAGTTTAGAAGGGTTATAGATAATTTATACTATCAAAGCTTGGCAAGGGTTAGGATTAATGATAAATATACCCCAGAAATCAAATTGGAAGCTGGTACTTGTCAAGGAGATCCTCTATCTGCGATATTATTCATAATGGCAATGGAAACATTGGCAAATGCAATAAGGGATTATTTGGATTTAGTTGGAGTGGAAGGAGTTAAAATCAACTTGTACGCTGATGATACTTTTATAATAGTAAAGAACCCAATATTAGCAGTACCGAAAATTAAAACCCATTTGAAGGATTTTCAGGAAGTTACTGGGTTAGAAATAAACTGGGAAAAATCGGAAGCGGTTATGTTAAATATTAGTAATGAAGATGCAATAAAGATTAAAAATAAGTATAAAATTCAAATAAAAGAGCATGTTAAATACTTAGAAATAAATATTTCGGGTAAAATTGAATTTTTTTTAAAAATAAACTATGATAAATTGGTTAAAGAGTTTAAAGTATTGATACAAAAATATAATAAAATAAACTTGTGGTTTGGAAGAGTAGCCTTGGCTAAGATGAAATTATTACGAAAAATTAGTATTTTTATTTGATAACCTACCGATTCAATTGAAAGTAAAGGATATGAAGATATTCCAAAATTTGATTACTAAATATTGTAATGGAGGTAAGAAGTCTAGAATTACAAAAAGATTATGGTATCTGAATCAGAAGGAGGGTGGATTGGGACTCCCTAACATCCAAAATTTTTATAAAGCATTTCAGGTAAGAAATATGTGTAAATTGAGAGCAAAAAAAGAAGTAATATGGGAAGGTTTAGAAATGCGTGAATTAAAAGAAATACGTAGAGCAGCTTTTTTAGATAAACATAGAGTAGTTATTAGCTCTGTAAATAAGTTGTTAAAGGCAACAATGAAAACATGGCATGATGTGAAAGGGAAGTTAGCCCCTAGTATTTCGCCTATTATAGAACTAAAAGACTTTAAAAATTTCCCGATAATAATTAGTAGAAGTTTAGAGGAAGTTATTAATAATAATGGTATGTCAAAACTGAAGGACTGGATTAGGGTTTGCAAAGATAGAAAGAAAAATTAGACTTATATAAGCAATTAAAATTAAATTGGCTCCAAATTATTTCTGTAGATAATTGGAATAAAAGGTATATTACAGATAATGATCTGAACAGAAAAAATACAAAATTTGAGGATTTATTGAGTAATTTAAGATCTGGAACAATAAATTTCAAGGGATTAGTAGGTAAACTGTATAAACTGCTAAATTCAGATGATAAATCACAAGAAGTATTACGGACAATTTGGGAACAGGATCTAAAAATGGAAATAAATAAAGATTATTGGAAAAGATTATGGAGTAAAAGAATTATGAAGACATTATCTGTGTGAGTTAAGGAACATAATTTCAAAATACTATGGAAATGGTACTTAACCCCTATTCGCCTTCATCAAATAGATAAATCAAATTTGTTAAAGTGTTGGAGATGTAAAAAAGTGTTGGGTACCTACATACATATGTGGAGGGATGGCAATGTGATAAATTTTTTTGGATAGCAGTAGAAAGTGAAATCAAGGGTATAATTTATGGTAATTTTAATTTAGGGGCTTGTATGGCACTGTTAACTGAAATTGAAGATTTAAATATTGACGTGCATAGAAAAGATCTTGTTTCAATTATGATATCAACTGCAAGGCAGTACATTGCTCGAAAATGGAAAGGAGAAATTGCTCCTGAAATCAAGGAATGGTATAAAGAGATGTGGGCAATGGCCCTAAATGACAAATTAACTTGGGAAAGGAATGTTAAAAAAGGATTAGTTAAAGAGAATATGCAATTGAGAAAAGGAATGGACAAGCACCAAGAACCGATCAATTAGTGTTTTGCAAACCAAATGTATAAATATTGGTGTTTTCAGTCTCATGAACAAATGTAAATAGCACAAAGGTATTATGTGTCTTTATAAAATGGTAATAAGCAAAATAATACTGTTGGAGCTTGGGACGGTTAGTTGTAGTTGGATGAGATAGTAGTATTAAAGTAGAAGTGTCAAAAATATTTACATACCTTAAAATGTTAAATTGATCAAAGACGATTTAATATTATCTAATTGTATGAATAATTTAAAGGGGGTGTATACATTTCTACCATTATTTTTGTATTTTTTAGGAGTGTTGGAGTTTGTTATGTATTTTTTAAATGTTTAATTATGTTTCCTTTTTTCTCTTTTTCCTTTCTTTCTTCTTGTTCTTTGTTTAAGTTTTTATCTGTCTTGTTGAATATTTAGTTTGAATAAAATATTTTAAAAATATTTTTGAAAGACTGGATATGGGTTTGTGAAGATAGAGAGAAGAAATCAGAAATATATATGCAATTGAGGATGAATTGGTTTCAGATTGCATTCATGAACAAGTGGAATAGTAAGTATTTGACAGAAACCAGTTTGGAAAAAGAGTAAGACTGAATATGAGGATTTCATATTAAAGATAAGAAAGGGAGAAATGGGAATTAAGGGCATTGTGGGTAGGATTTATAAGATATTAAATAAAGAAGTGAATCCACAAGATATAGTAAGAAATCTCTGGGATCAGGATTTGAATGTCAAAATTACAGAAATGGAATGGAGAAATAAATGGGAAAAAAGGATTATGAGAACGATGTCAGTCAGAATAAAATGACATAGTTACAAAATATTATGGAGATGGTACTTGGCCCCAGTGATGTTTCATCAGATGGATAAAAATAAAAATAAAATGTGTTGGAGATGTATGAATACATTGGGAACATATGAACATATGTGGTGGAGCTGTAATGTGGTAAAAGTTTTTTTGGGAAGTATTGAGAAGGAAATTTGTAGTATTTTGGGAATGAGAATTAAACTGGGGCCAAGTACTGCTTTGTTGATGGACATGGATAATATACATTTAGATGTGGATAAAAAATAGTTATTGTGTATAATGTTGACAATGGGTAGACAAGGTATTGTAAGAAATTTGAAAAGTAATGTAACTTTGAAAATTGAAGATTGGTATAAGGAAATGTGTGTAGGAATCCCGGACTGTCTTCAAAAAGGTGGAAGTAGCTTACACAGACGAGGGCATGAAAACTTGGCCGAAGATCAGCCCTATGACTCATCTCCCCAAAAATAGTGGGTCACCTAATTTCCTGTTATTGCAAGCTGTGATCACGAGCACACCTCATGAGCATTACCTCACATTTCCTGTTTACCCCAAACCTGGCCATGCACTGAGCTAATGCTGACCAATCACCTTAATAGTTACTCCCATTTCCTGGCTTACAGTTATGTAGGAATAAAACAGCTGGTTGTCCTGAGATCCCTCCCTTCCCTCCCTCCAGCCAAAAAGGGAACAGCTTTGTCCCAGTGATTGGGGTGTGTATGCTTGTATTAGAGTAAACTTCAGGGTGCTTGCAAGAGGCCCTCCCGTTACAACAAATGTGGGATCTTACACTAAATGATAAGTTAACATTGGAACTGAATAAAAAAAAGGTTTGATTAAAGGAAATAGATTTGGAAAATTTGGCAACTATTTGTGGAGTCTAAATTGGTTGGAGGAGTGGGGGTTGGGCCAGTACCAGATCAATTGAGTTTTTGGAAATAGGGAAGACCACTATGATATCCTGCATCCCCCTAGGACATTGTATAATACACAGGGTGTGTAGTGTGTTTTTGTGTTTATTATATTTTCATTATTGTATTTTCATTGCACTTTGCTTGGGTAGAATCCTGGCAATACTGTAATAATTAATAAGTTTTGGGTAGATTAAATAAGGTATGAATAGCTAAAGGTATAAATAATTGAGGATGATTTGGTGATTCAATGTTATAAGAAATAGAGGATATTGCAAATATAAGTTTTATGTTGTATATAATGAATTGGAGTATATTAATCATGATTTAGTGAAGGATGGGGAGGTATTACGTTGGTAAAGTAGAGTTTTTTTTACTATTATTGGTGTTATTATGATTATTAGTTATTGTTTTATTAATTCTTTTGTATTGTATTGTTCATTGTCTTTATGATTTTTTGCATTTGTATTGTATTTTTTTCTTCGTTCTGATTTTGTTATGATTTTTTGAAAATTTAATAAAGAAAGTAGAAGGGTGTAAGTATATACAGTGCAACGACTGTAACACCAAACAGATATTCTCTCGGGCTGCTCAGTTGACCTCACTGAGACAGTACAGTTATGCTATATACAAGTCCATACAGTTCAGCAACAGTTCAGTTCAGCAGGGTAAAGACAAGCTGTAGCCACAAACAAAGCCAAAGAGGACAACTTCTGTCCTTCCAGTGGAGGCTTACCCCAATTAGTTCTCTTTTGTCCAGTAAGCACAGATGGCATACCCAGCAAAAACCATCAGCAGGAACAGTGGTAAAGGTTCAGTCCTTGTAGCAGGTTCTGGAAGTTACAGGACTCTTTGTCCAGACTGTTGGCAGAGGAAGGTGAACATTACAGCTCAGACAAATTGAGAATTGTAGCTCAGGAATGTTGAGCATTGTAGCTGAAGGTCTGCAATCCTGCTCTGTCCTAAATACACTGGCCCTTGGAGCACATCAGGGAAAACTCCCAGCACCTGTGTGCCCCAGCAGTAAAGTCTTAAAGGCATCACAGATACAATATGCCTTGCAACCAGTTAGGGAGAAACTGAAGACTTACATTCCCTAACAAACCCTGGATTGCCAAAATGAAGCCTCTTCACTTTGTCATTGCCTAAACACAAGTCCTCAGTCCTCATCAGTGCATGTCTCTGGTAGCAATCGGCAGACCAGCAAATGGGCTGGACTCTGTGTCTCTCCATATTCATACTGTCTGTTGTTGTCCACCAGCAGTCTCCACTTGAGCACATTGGGACTCCAACCCTCAGCCTAATCAGAGTCATCCTGGTGACATGGGGAGATTGAGATCTTCAGCTTTAATGTTGTTCCTTGCCCAGTATGCTCCTTCTTCTATCTTCTAATTTGGTTTTGAGTGGTTTTGGTTGTGGTTACTGAGTTCATACTGCCTCAAGGGGGTTCTTCAATGTTATCTTTGCAGTTGAATGGTGTTTAGAGGTCTCATTGAGTGGAAGAGTCCCAGCCTGAAGTCTTGGTGCTTTTTTAAAAAAGACAATGAACTACACTTTTGTCTAGGAAAGAAAACAATCAAGGTGAATGCTGCTCTCTTCTGCAATGTCAAATATAAATGCTTAATTAACTGTGGTCTGGAAATTCCTTTTATTCAGGATGTTTTAATTGTGCATGTGTAAAGCCTAGGGAGAAATATGGTTTATATTTTTCTCTGCTCTAGTGAGATTCTGTCATTCCCCTCAAGGAGCTATTTATTGCAGTGAACTATAGATATTGCATGATGTTTACAACTATGCTTCATGGTCAATATTCTGAACAAGAATGTATTCCCACAAAATCAAGAACCATGTATCATCTTCTCCTCTTCATTTTGCCCTGAACTCAAACCATAGCACTCACTATTAATTTTTGTGTGAAATATTGTGTGTTCTAATCATGATTCAGACTACCACACACAGTTGCTGAAATTGGCTTCTTCAATGCATGGACTGTCATTCAAAATGACAGGTGAGAAACTCTGATACCTGTTCATCATCCTAAGAGCCATGTAGACTTTTACAGGACTCCAGCAAAATGATAATAATCAGAAGCCTATGTCTACAACCATATCAAAATTCTCCTGGACATCAAAATATCTTGCTTCATTGTTGCAGTAAGTACAGGTAACATCAGCTTGTCTCTGTCTACATTAATTCTATATACAAAGTTATTGAAACCGTTCAAAGGTCTTACAATTATAAAAAACTGTAGGCACAAATACTTGTAAATATATAAAAATTAAAGCTGCAGGCAACTACTTAAGTTAGATATCTAAATGGGGGGGGACATAAAAATAAAGTATATTAAGAATAAGAAATAACAATGAGAATGCTTCAATTTCATTCCAACATTACATGGGGGATTATAGCCTAAAAAGGCACAATCAAAAAGCAGAGAATAATCTCTTAACACATCACTGTAATGTAAAAAGCATTATGTCTTTAACCTTTAAGTCATTGGCTACAACTCGCATCTGAGTATACATTGTCATTGGCATGAATTTGTATAAGGTGGATCAGAGTTTGCCATGACATGATCCACACACTATGATCACGGAGCCATCTCCTGTGGTACAGATGAAATGAGATGTGCGAGATTTAATACCAGGACTGCCATGGACTGTCACAACCTTGAGGATATGGACAAGGTATGCCTTCACAACCAGTCCATCTGACATGGCCACTTCCACCTCCATGTCCATTGGGAATCAGAGTTCCTCCTCTGCTCATTTTGCTGTTGGGCCCAATATGATGCTTTTCAGTGGCATTTCCTCCACTGAGGAGACTACCACCTCACCTAAAGGGGCATATCTGCCCATAGTCGTTGGCCCCTTTAGGGTGTCAGGTTATTTACTGGCACTGCACAATCAACTCCATTACTGTAGTGGGATGTCCGGCCAGACATCCCGTTATGGTAATGGAATAGACCACAATGCACACAAACCTTATAGATTTCTTTCAATTACCCACCACCTCTTCTAAATACTTAATATCCTGGTGACTGTTGTGTCCTAAAGCCTGTGCCTTTAAACAATGTACCTATCCATGTGTATCCAATGTAACCTCTTCTATGTGTAACAATGTAACCTCCAGCTGAATCACTGTAACCTTAATAGGACGCGAGCTAGTGACCACTAGATGGCAATAGCGAGCGTCCAAGCTCATTGGTCCAAGACTCACCTAGAACAACAGCGCGGGAAGATTCCCGCCACTACCTTCACCTGGACAAGAAGGGCGTGACCTGCAATGACGTCACGCAGCCTGCAGCCAATAGGCTATCAAGGAGCCACATTCAAATGTATAGCCACTGTATATATTGAGCTCTTCATCCGCCATTACCTCATGTTCCCTCTGACCAGCATGTAATAAAGTTGTGTTAAGCCAGCTCTTCGGCTGTCCTCGTGTCTTTGGTCCCATACACTAAAGTGACTCAGTGGTTAAACTGCTATACTGCAGCCAAATGGAATGGCTAAATCCAGGAGTTTAAGTTTTATCCATCAAAGCCAATGGTTTATAAATGTATGCTTCTAAAAACGTTCAAAAGACAATGCTTATATCTAGATAAATGTCAGGCTCATTAGACACAAAAACAACAACAACAACCCATGTTTGCCAGAAATATATGCCAGAATGCAAGATGCTGAATTGAACAAAGGAGGGCTACTGCCTGCCTTTATGCCCTGCTTGGTATATTATGGAAGCTTCTGGATGAGACACTCAACTCAATGAACCTTTGGTTTGTTGCCACTGACTTTTCCCCAAACCCTGAGGCTCTTTCAGGGCTCCCTCCGCCTCACTAACAAGGACAGCAATGAGAGTCATGTCTTTTCTATCCCCTAACCCAGAGAAGCGCTTAGTGCATTCACTCTCTGGGCAGTTCCCAATTGAATTGGCATTTTGCCCTACCACACACCCCTCATGCTGGGTCCTTCATCCCCCCCCCAATCCCATTTCCAAGCCCATCTTGTCTCCTCCAGTGTCCAATTCCCACTCTCTCACCTCTACCAAGCCAACTCTTCGCCCCCAGATGGGCTGTTGGTCACTTAGTCTGTCCAAACTGACCTCCCACCTAGGATGATGGGGAGCTTGTGCCAAAGAGGCCTCCACAAGTGAGAGTGGGAGGTCGAACTGTACCCTAACCACAGGAGCCCGGTCACTCCTGTGGGTTGGAAGGAAGGCATGCCCTCTGCTCACTCATTCTTTCTTTCCCAAATTCGACCATCACACAGCCCCACCACCAACACGTTTCTTGCTGGTTCCTTTAAATATATTATAAAGAAACAGATAAAGTATTTTAAATGCTCATCTAGCCAAGCCAAATTTGAATCTATGGAGAAAAATCTGTGTCGTTCTTGTCTGTTTTGAGTTGCTGCTGTTGCTGTTACATGATGCCTGATACTCCCTGGTATCTGTGTTGTTGGTATCTAGCATGTGTTGTGTAACAGTGTGTGTTATGTGTATGTATGCATGTTTGTATGTCTTTATTAAGACACACACACATACAATTATACCAACATATGTCTGTTCAGCTAGTAACCTGGAAGCTACAATCCAACTGATGAAGTTCACAAATGTGTCAGACTTCAGAATGATCATGTAAACATTGCTAGAGCTATAGAAAGATAAATAGTGCTGAAAATTGAGACATTGATCCCCTTCTCTTATTTTATTTGAAGCACATCATGTAATGTTGTATTTCAGTCAGGCTAACTGAAAAGGAGCATATTTGATTGGTGTGATCACATTCTGAGCAGCGGTATCACAAGCTATTAAGTAATTGCAGTAAGGCTCAGATGTCCCATAAGGCTATGTGGAATCAAGACTTTCATGGTGCCAGAAACTCCATCTACTCCATTTGTATTGTGCCCAGAGAGACCAAGAAAAATGTGGGTTCATACAAAGTATATTGTAAGCAAACAAGATGTGAGTGATTATTCCATAATTGACATAGATATACATAGAGGTATGTATTATTCTGTTCTCCATTTCTGCCACTTTTGCCTGCATTCAACTATAACTGTTATATATTTAGTACATGCATCTATAATTTATTTACTTGTTTGATTTTTATCCTGCCTTTTCTTCTTCAGTGGGGAGAATTTTTTTAAACAGATCCATATTTTTAAAGCAGATCCACAAACAGATGCAAATGAAAGTGTTATTTGCATATGCATTAAATTGTGTACTCATGTTGGTACTTTCACTATTTTGACAGCATGTTGATGCTCTTTCTGAGATAAGATTTTTGTCAGTACATTTAGGGAATAGCAAAGCTGGTTGATAAGTATGCTTCTTTAGTGTAAGGGACCAAAGACAATGAAACAGCCGAAGGGTTGGCTTAACACAGGTTTATTGCATGATGATCCGGAGGAACATGTGGTAATGGCGGGTGAGTAGCTCAATATATACAGCTGGCTATACATTTGAATGTGGCTCGTCGACAGACTATTGGTTGCTGCCTGCGTGACGTCGTAGGAGGTCACGCCCTTCTTGACCAGGTGAGGAGGTCGCGGGGAATCTTCCCGCGCTGCTGAACCAGGTGACTATGATCCATGAGAGCTGGGCGCTCGCTACTGCCCTCTGGCGGTCACTAGCTCGCGTCCCCTTATTAGGTTACATTGATACAGCTGATGGTTATAATGTTGCACACAGAAAGGTTATATTGGTAACACATGGCAAAGGTACATTGTTAAAGGCACAGCTTTACAGAACACAACATCCCTCCCCCCTAGGATGAGACGAAGTCTCTCAGCCAAGATGGCTTGTTGCATGTGCGTTTGGGCCGTGAAGAGGGCTGCCCCCCCCGGGGGCATTATTGCTTCTTTGTTCCCTGGTCCCTTGTCCTGAAATGGGAGAGGGAGACTTGTTAGTGGGTTGCCGCTGTCTGGCGGCCTTAGGGGAAGGGAAAAACTCCATTGTGGGCAGACCGGGGGCCGTCGGGGCTAACGAAAAACCCCTCTTCTCGCTTGGACGGGTGGGGGACCACTCCGGAAAACCCCCCCGGTTCTGAAAATCAAAATCTAACTTGGTAGGGGTACCCGCATTTGTGGGGACTTTCCGCGAGATATGTATGGGGTCGGGTTCCTCCTCCTCGGAAAGATCCCCTAGGATATCTACGAGAACATCCTCCTCCCCCCTTGGTGGGGGCCCGCGGTCCCCTTTCCCTCCCCCTTGGGCTGAACGGGTGGGGGAGAACCCTAACGTTGACTGACTCCCTGCTTGATCTGTGCCCTGCTCATCGGAGACCCTGCGTCGGAGCTGGTCCGCGTGCCGCCTCCACAGGAGCCCTGTGCTGGTGTCCACTCGGTATGACACGGGGCCGGTTTCATTTCATTTCATTTCATTTCAAGTTTAATTTCTATACCGCTTTACTCACCCAGCGGGCAACTCAAAGTTGTGGTTTGCTCCACAACTACGCCCGGCACCCAGGCTGGGCCCGTGCTGGCGTAATTCCTGCAATGCACGGGGGCGCCTATACTGAAACTCTTTGTAGCCTCTAGCCCGATGTTCCTTCCTTTGTCCTCTACCCTCGTGGGGTCTAGCCTAGTAAGGATGGTGGTCAGCTTCCTGCGCATTAAGAGCTCTGCGGGTGAGTATCCTGACGCCAATGGGGTCACCCTGTACCCTAGCAGAAACTGACACACTTGTAGGTTCAGATCCCCTGGGCCCATGCGCCGCAACGCGTCCTTCGTGGTGCGGACGAGGCACTCTACTTGGCCGTTGGTGGCCGGGTGAAAAGGGGCGGAGGTGATATGCCGAACGGCGTTAATCTCCATGAATGCCCTAAACTCGGAGGACGTGAAACAACTAGCGTTATCGCTAATTAACGTGTCGGGTATGCCGAACGTGGAAAAGAGCCTCCGCAAATGCTCTGGGCTGAGGAGGTGCTCGTGACTGGGATAACCTCCAACCATTTGGAGAAAGCGTCCACTACAAGGAGGAACAGGGTGCCTCTGAACGGGCCCGCGAAATCAACGTGCACCCGGGACCACGGCCCCTTAGCCGCGTCCCATTCCCTGTGGGGAAGGCGGGCCTCCTCTGGTCTGGAGCATTGGCAACTCTCACAGGTGCCGACCATGTGCTCGATGTCGGCGTCTAGCTGGGGCCACCAGAAGTAACTCCGGGCCAGTGCCTTGGATCGCACGATGCCGGGGTGGCTGACGTGCAGCAGTTTGAGCACCCACGGCCGAAGGGAAGTGGGAATCACCACCCGCTGCCCCCACAAGAGACACCCCCTCTCTAGGGACAGTTCTAGCTTTTTTCTGAAAAATGGAGTGAACTCCTCCGCTGGGGAGGACGCGGGCCACCCTTTCTGCAGCCAGGAGCTGACTGTCGCTAACGTTTTGTCCTTCTCTGTCGCTTTGGCAATGTCGGCGGGCACTACGGGGGGTGAATCCAGCACCTCTATCATGAGAACCTGATGGTCCCGCTCCCCCATGCTCACCTGGCTGGGCGTTAGGGGGAGGGGAGACCTAGATAGGGCGTCCGCATGGCTGATCTCTTTCCTGGGCCGGTAGATCAACGCGTGCTGATACGCGTTGAGAAAAATGGCCCACCTGAGCATCCTCGGAGACAGGATCTGTGGGGTGGGCTTATCAGTGGTAAAAATGCCTAGCAAGGGCTTGTGGTCTGTTACAATGGTGAAGGGGCGGCCGTACAGAAAATCGTGAAATTTTTTCGTCCCCGCGACTATTGCTAGTGCCTCCCTGTCCGTCTGTGCGTAGTTCCTCTCTGCTTGGGACAGGGACCTGGAATAAAATGCTATCGGGGCCTCCCTTCCGTTTTCCAACACGTGGCACAGCACCGCCCCCACCCCCACTGGAGATGCATCACAGATCAGAACTACTGGGCGCTTGGGGTTGAAATGGGTCAGTATAGCGTCGGACGCCAGGAGGATTTTCAGCTCGTCAAATGCCCTTTCTTGGTCATCGCCCCACTTCCATGCCTGGTCTTTCTTTAGCAGTTTGTGCAGCGGCTCAGCCACCGCTGCCTTTCGGGGAAGGAAGGAGTGGTAGAAGTTGAGCAGCCCTAGGAACGACTACAACTCGGGCTTGGAGGTGGGGCAGGGGGCTTTCTTAATGGCTGCCACTTTGGACATGGATGGTTTTATTCCCTCAGGAGTCACACAAAACCCTAGGAACTCAACCTCGGTTGCGAAGAAGACACATTTGTCCTTTCGCAACCTCAGCCCCGCCTTTTCGAATATCGTCAGGACCTTCCCCAACCTTTTGGCCAATTCAGCCCGACTCCCCCCCCTCCGTTATTAACACGTCATCAAAATAAGGCAACACCCCTTCCAATCCCTTCAGGAGGCGTTCCATGAGTGACTGGAAAATTCCAGGCGCCGAATTCACGCCGAACTGGAGGCGCGTCACCTGGAACGCCCCCTTATGGGTGACTATGGTCTGCGCAGCAGCTGCGGCAGGGGACACCGTGAGCTGCTGGTAGGCCTGTGCTAACTCGAGCTTAGCGAAACACTTTCCCCCGTGTAACCTGGCCAGCAGATGGCTGACTACCGGCACCGGATATGCATTCGGGCGGATCGCCTTGTTGATGGTGCACTTGTAGTCGGCGCATATGCGGACCTCCCCATTGGCCTTTAGAGCGGTTACAATTGGAGTTTCCCACTCCGCAGAATCTACAGGCACAAGGATCCCCTGGCCCACCAACTTGTCCAGTTCCGCCTCTATCTTGTCCTTGAGTGCAAACGGCACCCAGCGTGGTTTTAGGCGAATTGGGCGGACCTCCGGGTCCAGGTCGAAAGTCACTGGGGGCCCCTTGAATTTCCCCAGTCCCTTTTTGAAGACTTCGGGGTGCGCCTCACATACCTCCTGAATTGGATCAGTCCCAACGGCGTGCATCCCAACGGCGTGCACCCCCCCAATAAACAACCCCAGGGGCTGGAACCATTGAGTCCCGAGGAGGCTGCAATTTCCTCCTTTGAGCATGACTAGGGGAAGGGACGCGGCGTGCTCCTTGAATTTGACCTGAAATTCTCCAACCCCCAACACTGGAATACTGTTCCCTTGCACGTCCCGTAGTGTGGACCTCAATGCTTTGAGCTTGGGTCGCTTGTGGGGGGCAATTCCCAAAAACTCCCTCTGGGAAATGATTGAATATGAGGACCCTGAGTCAATTTCCATCCTAATGGGGACCCCTTGGACTAGTACCTCAACAAAGTAGCGGGGGTGTCTAGTAGACACGCTGAACACTGGGGTGTCGTCCTCGCTGCCGTCGGCGATGCGGCCCACGCCGTCCTGCTTCCGCGTGGCCTGGGCGCCATCCTTGGGTCTCGTTGGGCGGTCTTGTCCCGTGGAACGGTCTGCGGAGCTCCTCCGGGTTTTGTGCTTCTTCCTGCACACCTTGGCGATGTGCCCGCGGCGGCCGCAGTTGTGGCACTCGGCCTTCCGGAAGGGGCATTTCACGCGGTCGTGGGCCGCTCCACAGCCGTCGCATCGCCGGCTCTCCTTCCGGACCCTCTGGACGTCCTCGTCGTCGCTGCTCTCTGTGGACGACCTCGAAGTTCGCCGGGCCGCCTGTACCGGAGCCTCTGCTTTGCTCGCCTTTGGCCGCCAGTCCTGAAGTTCTTGGACCCCGGCCTTCGTAGCTTCTGCGGCCTGGGCCGCTCTGACGACCTCCTGCAACGTGGGAGGCGGCTCTTGGTTCATTAACGTGCGCTGGGTTTCGGCGTCGTTCAGGCCGCACAGCACACAGTCTCGGAGGGTGATTTCGGCATTCTCCCATTTGCACGGGCCGGCCGCCAGCCGCAGGGCCGCCACGAATGCGGCGACCGTCTCCCCGGGCGCTTGGACTCGCCTCCAAAACGCACTCCGAGCAGGAAACATCGCTGTGGCGGGCCGGACGTGCTCACGCAGCATCTGCATGAGTTCCTTGGCCTTGAATTCGCTCACCCTTCTCGGTGCAATCAGGTCCACCAAGGTCCTTTTTGTTTCTTGTCCGAGCATTCTGGTGAAGATGGCTCTTTTCTTCGCCTCTTCCGTGACTTCGGACTCGATCAGTGCGGCCTGGAAGTCCATCTCGAAGATCTCCCAGTCGCCCGGTTTCCTGATTTTGAAACCGGCGCATGTCTTGGTCCCGTGGGCTGCCATTATCCCACCTTCGTCGCCAATTTAGTGTAAGGGACCAAAGACAATGAAACAGCCAAAGGGTTGGCTTAACACAGGTTTATTGCATGATGATCCGGAGGAACATGTGGTAATGGCGGGTGAGTAGCTCAATATATACAGCTGGCTATACATTTGAATGTGGCTCGTCGACAGACTATTGGTTGCTGCCTGCGTGACGTCGTAGGAGGTCACGCCCTTCTTGACCAGGTGAGGAGGTCGCGGGGAATCTTCCCGCGCTGCTGAACCAGGTGACTATGATCCATGAGAGCTGGGCGCTCGCTACTGCCCTCTGGCGGTCACTAGCTCGCGTCCCCTTATTAGGTTACATTGATACAGCTGATGGTTATAATGTTGCACACAGAAAGGTTACATTGGTAACACATGGCAAAGGTACATTGTTAAAGGCACAGCTTTACAGAACACAACAGCTTCAACTGCAAGTCAGTTTGAGAAGTAAAGTTAGGTAAAATGAGGTATCAGAATTTGAAAACTTAGTATTTTTCATTCATCACAATGTGTACATCACTGCAGTGCTAAAGCATGAATTTCTCTTTCCCGCTTGATAAAACTTGCCCCTTCATACTTTTATTATTATTCATAATCACTGTATTTCATTGTATTTCAATTTTCATATTCTTAAGGTATGGGAGGTGCTACATAGGCAAACTTGTACAGGCTGCATCTTTAACTGAAATACTCAGTAATATTATCCTCAGTCCTGATACTGAGGGATGTGGAGATTGATTTTGTCTTGTTGTTCAGTCACACTGTAGAGTCCAACTCTTTTTGAACCCATAGAGCCCAGCACGCCAGGCTCCTCTTTCATCCACCATTTTCCGGAGTCGGCTCAGATCTATACCCATTGCGTCAACAACGTCATCTAGCCATCTCATCCTCCTCCTTTTGCATTCAATATTTCCCAGCATCAAGGCCTTCCTCAGTGAGTCCTCTCCTCTCATTTGGTGGCCAAAGTACTTCAGCTTCAGTATTTGTCCTTCCAAGGAGCAGTCAGGTTTTATTTCCTTTAGGATTGACTGATTTGATCTCCTTGCAGTCCAAGGGACTTTCAAGAGACTTCTCCAGCAACATAGTTCAAAGGTATCTATTCTTCTGCACTCAGCCTTCTTTATGGTCCAGCTCTCACAGTCTACTGGTAAGACCATTGCTTTAACTATGCAGACTTTTGTTGGCACTGAGATGTCTCTACTTTTTATTATGCAGCCTAGGGTTTCCATAGCTTGCCTCTCAAGGATTAAGAGTCTTTTTATTTCATGGCTGCAATCACCATCTGCAGTGATCTTAGATCCCAAGAAGGTAAAGTCTATCACTGCTTCCATTTCTTCCCTTTCTATTTGCCAGGGAGTGATGGGGCTGGATGCCATGATCTTGGTTTTGTGTGTGTGTGTGTGTGTGTGTGGGGGGGGGGGGGTTCCAGGCCAGCTTTTGCACTCTCCTCTTTCACCCTCATCAAGAGGCTCTTTAGGTCTTCTTCACTTTCTGCCATTAGGGTAGTGTCATCTGCATATCTCAGGTTGTTGATATTTTTCCATGCAACCTTAATTCCAGCTTGTGCTTCATCCAGCCCTGCATTACACATGATGTACTCTGCATATAAATTAACTAAGCAGGGTGACAATATACAGACATGTCATACTCCTTTTCCTGTTCAAAACCAATCATTTGTTTCATATCCTGTCCTAACTGTTGCTTCTTCTCAGAAGAAAGGTGAGGTGATCTGGTACTCCCATCTCTTTAAGGACTTACCACAGTTTATTGTGATCCACACAGTCAAAGGCTTTGGTGTAGTCAATGAAACAGAGGTACTGTAGATGTTTTTCTGGTACAATCTTGCTTTCTCCATGATCCAGCAAAATATGATAACTTGGTCTTGAATTCCACTGCTTCTTCAGAATCCAGTGTCAGGGGAGAATTTAGGCCTTGGTTTTTAATAATTTAATTTAATTTATATAACCCCCTATCCAATGAACTCTGGGTGGTGTACACAAGTTAAAACCAATATAAAACAATTTTAAAACCCTTTAAAATATTACCCCCTCCTCCACTGTGCCATTTACTATCTAAAAACAAATATAAAATCTACAAAACCTTAACATTAAAGAAGTAATTACAGGAGGGGGGAGCCTCTGACAAGCCAGAAAGGGGAGCTTGTTAACAATCCTGTTCCCCAGACCCATTTTGCCAACCACGTCTTCAATTATTTCCTAAATGGTAGCAAATGGGTCTGGAGGCATAGTTCTACCAGGAGGAGGTTCCATAGTGTGGGAGATATGACCAAGAAGGCCCTTTTCCTTGTGCTAGAGAGGCAATCCTCCTCAACAGATGGTACCTGAAGGCTGCCCTCTCAGTTTGCTCTCATGGGACCGGCCGATGTCCTAGGGACGATGCCACCCCTGTGGTATCCTGGTCCGCTACCATGAAGGGCTTTAAAGGTGACATCCAGCACCCTGAATTGCACCCGGAGACATATAAGCAGCCAGTGCAGCTCCCACAATGCAGTGAGGCGGCTGGGGTGTAACAATAAAAGCGCAGCGAAACAACACTCCCAAAGTACCGAATTAGAAAAAGCCAAGTGTATATCTTTAATACAAGAAAGTGTTCACATGCATATCCTATGATGAGGTATCTTGATTATGAATAAAACGTATTGTGGTATATACTGCTAAAATTTGTATCTGGTATATTTCTATGTATATATATATGTAAAAAAGTATATATCCACGTACAGAGAAATATGCACATCCAAGAACGCAACAGTATGCAATACCCCCACACAAGAAGCCCACAAAGAATGTAGAAAATTTCCCGAAATAAACCCCCAAGTTCATGCCCCCAGTGCTTATATATCTAGCAGGAATAAGTAAGATCACTGGTCCTGAAGTCCACGACAAGTAGTCTTTGGGATTTCTATAAACATATATCAGCTGTAAATGCCGTCCGTGGTATGATCGTCAGGAAAGAGTGAATCAGTTCCAAATGCAGGTTCCCATGTGTTGGGCAGCATCAAGCAGTCAAGGACGAGTTCTTGATGCCCCTCCGGTAAATGGACATTTCGAACGACTTTCTCAAGAGTCTACAAATTTACAACATGAGAAACACATATATACTATAATATTTGCTATTACAAGTACCCTTTTAAAACATGTTAAGTACACTAAGCATATACATTAGAAAAGAACGGACAAGGTACGTACCTAACAATATATTCATGGTGTGTATAACACCTCCATAGTACTTTTCCCCAATGTGTGCACGCGTTAATTTCTTACAGGTGAGTACTACATTTATACAGTGATTCATGGATTGATAACATGTGAGAATGATCGACAGCAGCTCCCACAGCAGTGGCGAGGTGTGGGCGAAATGACTACAACCCACCACTGCACAGTGGTTAGCATCATCCAAGACAGAGATTTCTTTTTCTTTGGGATGGTTCTAATTGCTGCTGCCTGTTTAATGCTATGAACCTCAGTTCATAATTCTTCAAGCACTTTGCTTGTTAAATCTAACCCCTTAAATCTATTCTTCACCTCTACTGAATATTCACGAAGGATGTTATGTAGATCATACTTGAGTGGCCTAATTGTTTTCCCTACTTTCTTCATTCTAAGTCTGAATTTCGGCAAGCAGTAGCTCATGATATGAACCATGGTCTGCTCCCTGCCTCATCTTCCCTGACAGTATACAGCAGGGATCCTAAACCTGCATCCTGTGGGCCAGATCTGGCTTGCAGCACCATTCCATCCAACCCATGCCATCACTCCAGCCACCACTTCCACCACTAGTGGTGCCTCAATCATTGTCCCCTCTATTTGAATCGGCATGTCCCTAACTGTGTTCCATAGCAGAGTAGATGTTCTTACACATCCAGCCTTCTTACAACATCCACCCTGCTATGGAGCATCGTTAGGGACATACCAAGCCAAGCAGAGGGGACAAGGATTGAGGTGTTGGCAGAAGAAGTGGAAGCAGCGGATGCACACAGCCACCCACATCTTTCCCAGGGGCCGCTCTGGCAGGACCTCCCCAAGCCAAACCTTTGAAATTGGTGCCTTTGCAAAAGACATGTAATAGTGTTGTAGACATTATGGCACCCAAACGGTCTTAATAAATAATGCTTGGACACAACACTCCTCCCCCTAGTTTGAAACCCATTCCCCCATTTCTTTGGTGGACCAGAGGTCCGTTTAGGGTGCCTGAATGTGTCAGGACCTAGGGTTGGGGTAAGGGATGTCCAGTAGCTATGGAAGGGTGGGCTGGCTCGCTGGACTGCCTAAGCAAGCTAGGAGCTTTTGCTAGCACAGAATTTCCTCTGCAGTTGTGGCCATGGAGCGAGGAGCTAACTCTACCACAGAATGAGTTGTGGTCAGTTCAGGGGAGTTATTTAGGAATGAGGGCGCCTGTAATATGTCATCTAGCAGTGGATGAGTGAACAGCTCTTCCTCCATGTTGAAGTCTGACAACTTCTGACTTCCATTTGATAAAGTATTCACCTCTGTCTCTGTTGAGGCATTGTTTCCCCAAACCCGGGGATGCATATGATCTGCGTGTTTCCTCCAAGTTAACCCATTATCCATAAGGATTTTGTAAGACACAGGCCCCATTTGTTCAATTACCTCCCCTCCCAACCACGGGGACCCTGGCACATAGTTGTGCCAATGAGCAGTCTGTCCAACCTGAAACATCTTAGTTTTACTGATATCAATGTTAATACCCCTGTCCTCAACACATAGTGGGTCTAGATTGTCAAGAACCGTAGACAACTGCCTCTTCATTAAGAGGTTCGAGGGTGATGAGCCAGAAGCTAAGGGAGTGACCCTGTACACTAGCAGATATCGGCAAAGTTGCAACTCTATGTTTCCTGCACCCATACGCTTAAGTGCCTCCTTGATGGAGCAGACCATTCTTTCTACTTGCCCATTCATGGCAGGGTGAAAGGAGGCAGCAGTGATGTGCCTTACATCGTTTTGGCTAAGGAAATCCTGGAATTCAGCCAACATAAAAGTTGACGCATTATCGGAGACAACTATGTCAGGCAACCAAAAAGTACAAAAAACCCTTCTTAATTTATGGATTGTAATAGCAGATGAAGTCCCTCAGATGGGAATGACCTCTAACCATTTAGAGAATGCATCAACAATCAATAGGAACGTGGCCCCCTGAATGGGTCAGCAAAGTTGATGTGAACCCATGACCATGGGCCCTTTGCAGTGTCCAACTTCTTTGTGGGCTGGTGACTTTATTCCGGCCTGGAAGATTGGCACTCACTGCAGTGCCCTACCCAAGCCTCGATGTCTAAATCAAGCCTGGGCCACCACAGGTAACTCCTGGCAAGCACTTTAGAGCCCTGATGACTGACATGTAACATGCGAAGAACCTTAGTACGAAGTGCTGGCGGAATCACCACTCAGTCCCCCTAAACCAAACATCCCCTTTCCAATAATAGCTCATTATGTTTCATGTACTAAACCTAGAATTCTTCAGAGCCTGGTGGTGATGGCCACCCTTTCTGAACCCATGAAACAACCTTCATTAATAGGGGATCTTTCCTTGTAGTGTCAGCAATGTCCTTGGTGGACACTGGCAGGGATTCTAAAACCTCTAACGTCAGGACCTGATGGTCCGAACCAATCTTGCCCACCATCTCCACTGGGGATCTAGATAAGGCATCTGCATTTGAGATACAGGCACCGGGGTGGTGCTGAAGCGCATAATGATAAGCTTGAAGTAACATTGCCCAATGAAGCATTCTGTGGGATGTTATCTGGGGGGGGGGGTAGGCTTGTCAGGCACGAAGATGCCCAGGAGTGGCCTGTGATCCATGACGATAATAAACAGCTACCCATAAATGAAGTTAATGACCTGGAATAGTAGGTGATTGGCACCTCTCCCCCCCTCAGGTTGTGACAGAGGATGGCGCCAACCCCTACAGAAGATGCATGACAAATGAGAATGACCAGTTTACTCACATCAAAATGTGTGAGTACGATGTCCGAAGTAAGAAGTTTTTTAACTTCTTGGAATACTTTATCTTGTGGAGAACCCCAATGCCACACTACCTGCTTCCAAAACAGCTGGTGAAGGGCAGAAGCCACGGTGGCCTTTTGAGGTAGAAATGCATGGTAAAAGTTCAGCAGCCCAAGAAACGCTTGCAACTCACTTTTCAAAGTTGGGCATGGAGCATCCCAAACTGTTTTTACCTTAGAATCACAAGGATTAACACCTTTGGGGATGACTTTGAACCCCAGGAAATCTACTTCCATAGCAAAAACAAAAAACAAAAAAAACCAACAACATTTTTCTTTCTTAACCCTAAGACCAACATTCTGAAAACGCTCCAGTGCCTTTCCCAATTATTCCCCAAGGACCTCCCTGTCCTTCCCCACAATCAACACGTCATCAAAGATTGGCAGAACACCTGAGAGACTTTTACAATTTACTGACTTACTAAGTTAATAGGATGCATTCTTGATCAGTACATTGAATCCGTCTTATTTACTGATGTTTATTATTATCTCTAATGTTTTCAGACAATTGAATATACCCTGAGGAAGACACATGTTGAAAAACTAGTTACTAGAGTGGTTTTGGATAATTTTCATGCATTAACGAAATCAAGATACTGTATATTATTTTGGATTTTCAAGAGGATTCTTGTGGAAATTTAATTTGAACTGATGTTTGTAAATTGGAACAATCAGATGAAGATTATTGGCATCAAGCACTGTTATGACATGTATATGAACTTTATTTAGAAACTGAAAGAGTAACACTACTGAATAAAGTGTGTAAAGTATACTGAGGGGAGTTGTCGTCTCCGAATCAAGCAACATTACCAAAGTGTTTGCCTCAAAAGGGTATCTTGTTTTTCATATACTGCTTCACCGTTTGGCCTTGGCTGACTAATATTTATATCATAATCACAATTGTTATCTGACAATCTCATTGTTCTGTGCAGGACAATGACAACAAAGATTTATCTAATCTATCTAATCTAATCTGAAAAGTGTTTTTCCCCAATTTACAAATTAACACAGAGATAAAATGTAGTCCTATAATTTGAAAATTGCAGCTGATCACCTATGGTGGGGTGGGGCAAACTCTGTGCTGGGGGAGGGAGGAAGCACTCCCATTGGGCTGCTGGGCAGAAGGGCGGGACAAACTGTTGTGGGAGGCTACCTGGACTGGAATTGTTCAATATGCTTGTATTCTCCATTACATGCAAGCAAGACCCCACCCCCAAGACTGTCGTGGCCGGATATAGATTACTGTACATGTGCAGACAGAGGTAAAAGTGCCTACTCATGCTTCCATATAAGGTTATGCTTGCTATGCTCTGATAGGCAGATGAGGTGTATGACGTATGTAACCTTGTATTCAATAAAAAATACTGTGCTGGGTGCGGCCAGGAGACATTTTTCTTTGTTTGTTTAAGTGCACCAGATATAAGACTGCAGTCTCCCTTTCTTTCTGATCGTGCCATTTTGTTCCAGAGCTGGACTCCCACAAGTGGTGCCCCTGTGTGAGGCTCTTCGCATTTTCTCATTTTCAGTGCTGTCTCGCTACTCACCCTCGAACAGCCAGGTCTTCAGGGTGCCCTTCACATCCTTTTGGATCCCGGGTGAGTTGATCGACATAGGAAATTCCCTCACTTTCCCGCAACAGAAATATTGTAAGGATTTAGTGTATCTCTTGAATAAGAATGGCCATAAAACTGCTCCTAAAGAAGTTGAAGAATTAGTTCGTGCCATAGATAACATCTGACCCTGGGTTCCAGAGGGGGGCACACTCGATTTAAAAACATGGGACAAGATCGGAACTTGTTTCCAGGGCCACCCCAGGGTTTCCATTCCAGTGCAACATACCTGGTGTAAAGTCAGGGTCTGTCTTCAGGGACTTACCCCGAAGAACATCCTTTTGGCCCAAAGCCCGACCACTTCAATGCCATGAATACTGCCACCCACCACAGGAGATCCTCTTTCCCCAACAGCACCCCCACCGCCATATGGGCGACAATTGCCTCCGAAACCCCCTGATGAAGGTGGAACGTTATATCCCACTTTGCCGCCATCAGGCACTGTTAATACTACAAAAACCCGTTCTCTGCTGCTTTAACTGCGGCTGTGCTGGACTTGGAGCCCACCACTGCATTTCCAGTCATCCGAGGTGCCCTGGCAGTCAGAAATGCTCCAGCACTCCCTGACAGATATGAGACCCTTCATTACAAATATTTAAAAGAGCTGAAAGGTAGCATCTGGGACTATGGTGTTAATGCACCTTTCACAAAAGCCCTGTTAGAAGCCATCTCTACACAAAAACTGGTGCTGGCTGATTGGAAACAAATGATCAGGGCACTCCTTCCTCCGGCCGAAGCCATGCTTTGCATGCAAGAATGGAGGGATCTGGCTTTGGAGTCATTTCCCAGGAAAATAGGAGGTCCATTTTGGGGCTTACCTGTAGGCTGGAGAAATCGATCAATGCCACAGGGAGGATTATACAGGACCTTCAAATGGAAATCACTGAACTCCATCAAGATCAAATGCAGGACAGGTTGGCCATAGATTACCTACTAGTGAAATCTGGAGGATTTTGTAAACTGGTAGGAAACCAGGGGTGTCAGGTGAAATTCCATGATCTAAACAGTACAATTGAGAAAGAACTCCAGGATCTGCAGGAGACCATTACTAATAATGTGCATAATGACGTATCTCTTTTTGATTGGATGACTTCTTGGCTGCCTAATCTGCCCTTCCTCAGGCAGCTTTTCTTTTTCGGAGTCATTGCTATTATATGCCTTATATTTCTATGCTGTTGTATTCAATGTATTCCTAATCTTATTTCTGTTTGCAATCCCTGTCTACTGAATAGAAAGGAAGCCTCTGGTTCTACGAAAAGGCAATTATACTCTGTAAAGTATCATCCTCTTGATCAGCACACCAGGAGCAATGAGGGGTACGATGCCCGGGAGGATAGTGATGGTGACTATGAGGGGGTAGTTATGAATTATGCTGATATGCAGGTATATAATTGGTGGTCCCTCACTCAAAAATTAAAATAAAGAAGGAGGACATGTGGGAGGCTACCTGGACTGGAATTGCTCAATACAGTAATACCTCATACAAAGTCCACTTCATACAACATCGGATTCATACAACATCGCCTAATTCCTTGAAAAAAGTTGCCTCATACAAAGTCGTGCGACATTGTATGAGGCATTGGGGTTTTCCCAGGTTGCATTGTGCCTGGGCAGTATAAAAGTTAGGACACACGCTTGCATTGCTCTTGTGGGTTTTGCATGAGGTGAAGAGTGTTTAGGAGTGGCTTTGAGCACAATTTTTAGAAGCGTTCCTGGGACTTTTGCAGCATTCTTCAGGTTCTTGGACAATCAGGGTTGTTACATTACAGTACAATGTATCTCTATGGAAAGTACAGATACATTACAGTACAATGTATCTCTATGGAAATGACATTGTATGAGGCATCACGGCAAGGATTTGGATGTTGTATGAGGCATCTCAGCTAGGATTTTGTATGCCTCATACAAAGTCCAAATCCGTATAAAGTCCAAACTTGTGGAACCAAGTTTGGACGTTGTATGAGGTATCACTGTATGCTTGTATTCTCCATTACTTGCATGTGCAGACAGAGGTAAAAGTGCCTACTCATGCTTCCATATAAGGTTATGCTTGCTATGCTCTGATAGACTGATGAGGTGTATGACGTATGTAACCTTGTATTCAATAAAAAAATACTGTGCTGGGTGCGGCCAGGAGACATTTTTCTTTCTTTGTTTAAGTGCACCAGATATAAGACTGCAGTCTCCCTTTCTTTCTGATCACGCCATTTTGTTCCGGAGCTGGACTCCCACAAACTCTGTGCTGGGGCAACTGCACAGGTGACGACAGAGAGGGGTCCGAGTGCCACCCTGACCGGTGTTTCTCTCACTCAAGACATTTCACTCACATTCACCCACTGACAACACCTGTATAATTATTCAGACATAAACAAACCTGGCTTACATAGCACACAATTACTTTTCTTACTTTGACTCATAATAACCTCATATCACCCCTTCCTCCATAGTCGACAATTGAATATATTTTCCCATTTCTCTCATTTCAGCTACTGATTGCTCTATAAGATTTGGCATTTGTTCAAATGTGACATTTGAGCTTCATGGAGTCTGTGGAGCAATTTATAAGAACCATTTTACAGCCATGGATTTTGTCATGGCAGCTGAAGAGAGGCAATACTTCACTTCAGAGAGTTAATATCTGCATGACAGTCCCCTCTCTGGTTTTGGTATTTACAATCTTTATGATAATTTCTCATCAACTAAGTTATGCAGATTTCTGTAGTACAAGTTGCAAACCTATTATGCTAGCAGTTATATCCCACATTGATAATAACCATAATATGGGTATACTGAGGAAAGGACTGACCTTGGTAATGTTGCCCAACCATTACTGTGTAACAGCATAACAACAATATATGACTGGATAGATGCATTTGTTCTCACATATTAAACACAACTGAGTTATACCAGATTTTTAGATATAGTAATAGAAATAGAGTAGTCTTGAATAAAAGTAACACTCTTTCTATAAGTATTAGTGATACAGCTAAACAAGTTCTGACTCAATAATTCTGTACATTCCTAAAGGAGAAGATTGCAAAGTTGTATCTTGTGTTTTTCCCCATCCAGTTTATCTTTGTGTGTCTTATCTCTCCTTAGCAGCTACTTATCTCCTATTCAGTAGCAATAATCATAGATAGCCAGAGTTGGAGACAGGCAGCCAGTGATTATGGATACCTCCAGCTTTCAGAATTCTCAACAGTATAGCCCGATTTATACATGGCTATTTTTCATGGCTGACTCTTTCTCAGTGGTTTAGGTATCTACCTTGGAGTCAGAGTTTGGGAGCTTGATTCCACATTGTGTTTCTTGGGAGAGTAGCCACACTGTGAGGTCTTGAGCAAGCTGCACAGTCCATACCTGTCAACTATCCCATTTTCCCGGGAAAACCCCTTATTTTTAGCCCTCTTCCCACCCCAATCCCATTTTATTAATTTTCCCTTCCCCCCCTTTTTTTAATAAAAAATCCTGACTGGAGCTGCAGTATGTTTTTCCAGCAACCAGAGGTCGCTGTTTGTGGCTTTTCGCTTGCCTCCCAGTCAGCATCTTAGTCACTTAAGCCACTGAGTAAACAAGAAAGAAAGCAAAACAAAAGTCCCCAGAGAAGATGGGGGAAAAGGTTATTTGGCCTGCACAGCTTTGTGCCCATTGCAGCTACAATACCATCTAGCCATCTTATTTTTGGCCATCCCCTTCTTTTGTCCTCCATCTTTCCCAGCATCAAGGCTTTCTCAAGTGAATCCTCTCTTCTCATTTGATGTCCAAAGTACTTTAGCGTCATCTTTACTATTTGGCCTTTAATGAGCAGTCATGGTTGATTTTTTCTAGGATTGACCTATTACTAACACCACATTTCAAAGGTATCTATTTTTCTGCACTCAGCTTTCCTAATGGTCCAGCTGTCAAGTATCCTGTATTTGCCGGGAAATTTCCCTTCTGTCAAGTATCCTGTATTTGCCGGGAAATTTCCCTTCTGTCAAGTATCCTGTATTTGCCGGGAAATTTCCCTTCTGTCAAGTATCCTGTATTTGCTGGGAAATTTCCCTTCTGTCAAGTATCTTGTATTTGATGGGAAATTTCCCATCTGTCAAGTATCCTGTATTTGCCAGGAAATGTCCCTTCTGTCAAGTATCCTGTATTTGCCGGGAAATTTCCCTTCTGTCAAGTATCCTCTATTTGCCGGGAAATTTCCCTTATTTCCAAATCCAAAACTTGACAGGTATGGCACAGTCCCAGTGCGCCCCCCAGAAGAAGGGATGGGGAAACCACTTCTGTGTATTGTCTAATGAGAAACCCTGGGAAAGGTGTGTCTTAAGTCAGAACTGAGTGATGTCATGAAATTATTATAAATGTTTTAGATAGTTTTATCATATTTAGTTTTAATTAGCATTGGGTATAGGTTTTAACTGACATTGTGAGCCACCCTGGGTCACTTAAGTCAAAAAGGGTGGTTATATAAATCCATTAATTTTAATTTAATTTAATTTTCACATTTGTATCACCACCCCCTCACCGAGGCGACTCACAACAATAGTGATACGGCGGTTCAAAATGTCACTTAAAACCTATACCTAATGCTAATTAAAACTAAATACTATAAAACTATAAATAAATGAATAAATTATTGTTGTTGCTGCTGTTGTATTTGTGATTATGATTATGATGTTTCATGGGGACAGTGCTATGGACAACAGAAATATAATGAGATAAAGAGCACAACAATACTTTTAATTCATTTTTAAAAACCCACCCTTTGAGATATTTTGCTTCTCTGTGTGCAATTTGAAATGCTAGGAAATGGTACACTATTGTACAGCAACATTGTGCCTGCTTTGCCATCAGGATAAATTATGCCATACTTTACTTTGTAAAGGGTGGTCTGGATGTTGTCAACACCAATATCAACAGTGAAGATGGTCAACAGGATATCCTCTTGAGCTTGTCTGGAACGCCTTTACTCACAATTATGGCTTAGGTAGGCCCCCAAGTGGTTCGTTCCTGCTTCTGAGCTGCCTCCCCTCTAGCTTAGCAACCCAGGATATTAGCTTAGTGTAAATAAGGTAGTGCATAGCCAAGTAAACACTCCAGTCATCTTCTGGTATTTTAAAAGTATACTGTGATCAAAGTAAGTTGCAGAATAAAGTATTTCAAAAGTTTAGAAAGCACATGAAAACAAAGAAAACTTCTCTAATTGGGGAAGCCCACCCCACCCCTTGAGTCCCTACATGTTTCTAGTTCACAGCTCACCCTCAGAGTGAAGTTTCGGATCAAGAGAACATCTTGGCCCATCCCTCTGTGTTTTATCTCCTCACACATGTCCCACCCTCTTGCCCTAAAGGAATCCAGCCAATGACCATACAGTATCACACGTCCATCACACATTAGGTTTTATTTCTTCCAAACCACAGGATAGCATGTTTTAAATGCACCCCCCTCCCCCGGAATGCATGCCAACTTTTCCCCCACCTCAGAAATCTCCATTTTGGAAATGAGGCAACATTCAGGGTACAGTAAAATCCCTGACAGAACTCACTTTCATTCACACAGAAACACCAAACAGGGGGGAATTCCAGAACCCAACTGCTTTTTACCACAGTTAACCATTTACCACCCAAAGATAAAGCAATCATCAATCCCAAATAGATGTAAATGAATTTACAAGTCTTCCACATGGAGAGCTCTACTATAAACAAACAAAAACTATTCCTTAATAAATTTTGAGGGGGGGGGGGAGAGAAGACACAATGGAAAAACTTTGGAAAGGTTTTTTTGAAGACATCATCATCTGGATATTGTAAAATTGTGTAAAAGAGGCAGTTCAGTCTAATTGGGAAGCACTCAACAGCTCATTTCTGTGTTGCAGTATTCTATTTCTGCTATCTTCTGTCCAAAGCCTCCAATTTCTGTAGAATTTATTTCTGTAGAATGCCTAATCCAGAAGCACTGTGTACTTCACTTTAAATGTTCCTTCTACATAATTTCTGTAATCTACTTTGGAAGACAATGTTTGGCCAAAATGCAGTATAAAAACATCCATCGTTAAACAAATGTGCCCTCTCTGAAAATTGTGCTCAGATAATTGAAAATGTAGAGGGAGAATAAAAGAAGCAAAACATCAAAATTCTGGCAAAAATAAAATACTACAATTCTTCCCCTTGTCTAATAATAATCCTGAGGTTTTCTCCTGAATAGAATCAGACTGTAATTATATAGGTTCTGTAGGTACTATACATTGTAGTTATTTTGTGCACCTCAAGTGTGAAGACATTCATTTCTTTTTTCCAGTAACATTATTAAATTAAATGACAAAAAGAAATATTAATGCAATGGGAAACTAAATATAGGAATTAGTTAAGTAATAAAAAGAACACTGACCTATTGAAAAATTGCTCTGATCTTTAAAGATATTCCAGAGTGGTAATTACGAGACTATTAACAACAGCAGAATGATGACAGATATTCATTAGTGTTTGCATATGAATGAGAAGACACTTAATTACAAATTACACTCAGCAAATTATTTTGTAGCTGTAAATCAAATGCTAGAAAGATGAAGAGTTTTGAGTACAAAATGTTAGAAGAATCTTTCCTTCCAATATGGTCCAGAGCAAACTGGAGAAATAGAACATTCTACAAGACCTTTTTTAAAAATCATAATTATGATTTTAAATTGCAATGCAATCCACAATGAAGCAATGCTATGTATGCTTTGTTATACTGAATGTATTCTTGTGGTGTTCACACTGTTTCAAAAGGAAAAGAGGTTTGTGTTCTCCATCTTCTGTGAATTTTACTTATATGTTGTCAATAGGGTAAAATTGGCCCTTCTTCTGTACTGCCGAACAGAGAGCCGTTTATTATAGTGTCAAGGCAGGCATAAATTCTTTCCTAGAGGTTTATCTGCTTTTTCTTTGCTGGCAGCGTTTTGAGATGCGCTCACCTCTCTTTGTCCAGAGATATCTGGCAATTAAAATGGCAATGCAGTACTTATTGGAATGTCAAGTATTCCCAAATATCTATTTTATGCCTCCTCACTTTTTATGATACTTTCAGAGTCCAGCTAACCAGGGGTTTAGCTAACAATTACCTCAACAGGAAGAGACTCCAACTAACTTGATAACGCTTCTTTACAAAGAAAGGCACTTTTAAATGAAGTCTTCTTCTTCTCTTGGAATTCACTCCTCCTAACAAAAGACCTAATTTATGGTCTCCCTCTCCCTGGGTTTTTGTATGCTGGATTCTAAGGCTTCTCCTCTTTAAGTTTTGAGGAGAAAAAAAATATGCTGCTACAATTCTTCAAATATAGCAGCTTTTGATTGATACAAAAATAAAGCAAAATAGCATATGGATAAAGGCAGTTCAAATAGAAACATAAAATATAAAACAATAAAAATGGCTAAGCTAGCTAAATAGGTAAAAAGTTGGGTCCCGATGAGCCCCCATTAAACATTAGACCGGTTGTCTAACACTTAAGCATATTGAAAAAGAAAAAGGGCAGAGTCACCCCAGGCTGTGGGATGTCTGCTGCTGAGAAGCTAATTTTCCCAGTTTTTATACATTTTCCCCAATCACACCTCCCCTTCTCAAAATATGTGAAAATTTCCCAAATATGACATGAGGAGACAAATTGACTGGTCATTTGGACATCCAGCTGTGTGTTACGCACCTGCACATTACGTGAGCTGCTTATCTTAGATTCCACCTTTGGTATCTTAATGTGATAGATGAAACTGTCAGATTCCCAGACTAAGTGTCCTTGGGACTGGCGTCTGATGAGAACATGTTAGTATGGCTCTAATTGACACCTGGGCATGCAACAATTTTATAATTGGCATCTGCAGTGGCTCAAGTTGCTAAGACGCTGACTGGGAAGCGGAAGGTCAGCAGTTCGATTCCCGAGTACTGCAGGACGGAAATGAGCTCCCGTCTTCGTCCCAGCTCCTGCCAACCTAGCAGTTCGAAAGCAAGAAATTGCAAGTAGATAAATAGGGACCACTTCGGTGGGAAGGTAACAGCGTTCCGTGCGCTCCGGTGTCTAGTGATGGCTGCCACATGACTACGGAAACGTCTGCAGAAGCAGACAACGCTGGCTCTTCGGCTTAGAAACAGAGATGAGCACTGCACCCTAGAGTCGGATACGACTGACTTTCGAGCAAGGGAAACCTTTACCTTTTACCTATTACCTCATAAAACACTATAAAGCACTAATTGACTAAACATTCCTCTACTTCACACAGAAATAAATGAAAATTAATGGCATCCTTTGAATTCACATTACATATGTAAGCTTCTCAGTGAAAATAAAATTTACCCTTCTATGTAAAGCAGAGAATAAACAAAACAAAAATGTGGTAGCACTTTAAAGACTGTTATATTTCAATGTGAGCTTTTGTTGATCAAGTCCACTTCATCAGATATAGGAGTGAGGCTTCATGGCATCAATTTATACACATCAGGTACAGGGGTACAGAGTGATTGGTTAGCATAACAGATAAGCATACAAATCAATGTTGCTTCATACAATTGGCAGATGATCTCTTGCTGTTATTCAGATTAGCTGTAAATTCCCCATAAGACTCAAGAGGGGGTCACTTTGTCTCCAAATTTCATACATTTGTGCAGTATACACATGATTAAATTATCTATCATATACTGTACTGTATATTATATATACCTGATTAAATATTCAACTTCATACTCAACCTCTATTCTATCTGAATTTTTGGTTGTAGGTTTTCTTTAAAAAATAAGGCTGAATAAAATGTACCTTTCTCTAATAAAATTGACTATATAAAGTGTTATTTTTGAAAAACAGTTTCCTTTTTAGTTATAGTCATCTGCAAGCAACACATTTTCAGTAAGAAAAAGCAACAATGGATTAGATTTTAACCTTCCACCTCCCCTCACAACCCCTCCCTCCAGCTTCTCAAGGTTTGATATCTATAGTCAATCTTCCTTTCAATTATTTTTCCTTGTGATTATTTTGCTTCAAGTTTCATATATTTTGTTAGCCTAAAAGACACTGTGCTACATTGATACTTGGAGTCTTGTAATGCTGGCTGGCTTCCTTTCCTAAATTGGGACAGCAGAACAGGCAGCAGGAAGTGGAGGTAGAGCAGAAGAGAGAATGCCATTTATATTTTTCAAGTGGTTAATGTTGTCAGAGTTCTTGTAGAAGAGTTGTTGTTGTTGTTGTTGTTGTTCAGTCGCACAGTCGGTTCCGACCCTTTGCGACCCTATGGACCATTGCTCTCCAGGCGCCTCTGTCCTCCACCATCCCCCTCAGCCCTCCCAGCTCTGTGCCCATTGTGTCTACAATGCCATCTAGCCATCTCATCCTTGGCCTCCCCATTCTTCTTTTGCCCTCCACCTTTCCCAACATCAATGCCTTCTCAAGTGAATCCCCCCTTCTCATTTAATGTCCAAAGTATTTTAGCTTCATCTTTACTATTTGAACTTCCAATGAGCATTCAGGGTTAATTTCTTCTAAGATTGACCTATTTGTTCTCCTCGCTGTCCAGGGGACTCTCAAAACCCTCCTCCAACACCACATTTCAAAGGCATCTATTCTTCTGCGTTCAGCCTTCCTAATTGTCCAGCTCTCACATCCGTACATTACTACTGGGAAAACCATTGCTTTGACTATTCTAATTTTTGTTTTCAGTGTGATGTCTCTGCTTTTCACTATGTTCCCCAGGTTTCTCATTGCTTGTCTCCCAAGAATCAGTCGCCTTTTTATTTCATGGCTACAATCCCCATCTGCCGTGATCTTTGATCCTAGAAAAGTGAAATCTGTCACTGCTTCTACTTCTTCCCCATCTATCTTCCAGGAACTGATTGGGCCTGTTGCCATTATCTTGGTTTTCTTGATATTGAGTCTTAAGCCAGCTTTTGCACTCTCCTCCTTCAGCCCAATCAAGAGATTCTTTAGGTCTTCCTCACTTTCTGCCATTAGGGTTGTATCGTCTGCATATCTCAGATTGTTGATGTTTCTCCCAGCGATTTTAATCCCATATTGTGATTCCTCCATCCCTGCACTGCGCATTATGTGCTCTGTGTATAGGTTGAATAAGCATGGTGACAAAATGCAGCCTTGTCTTACTCCTTTTCCTATTCCAAACCACTCTGTCATTCCATGTTCTGTCCTAACTGTTGCTTCTTGGTTCATGTACAGATTTCTCAGGAGGCATATGAGGTGCTCTGGTATTCCCATCTCTTTAATTACTTGCCACATCTTGTTGTGGTCCACACAGTCAAATGCCTTAGTGTAGTCAATAAAACAGAAGTAAACTTGTTTCTGGTATTCCTTTGTTTTCTCCATGATCCAGCGTATGTTGGCAATGTGGTCTCTAGTCCCCCTGCCTCTTCTGAAACCTGCCTGCACCTCTGGTAATTCTCTTTCCACATGCTGCTGAAGTCTATCCTGTATTATCTTGAGCATCACCTTACTGGCGTGTGGGATGAGCGCGATTGTTCGATAATCTCACTTTTTCTTCAGATAAATGTTGGCAGCTGTGCCATTTGCCACATAAGATACCTGTTTTGGAGGAAGACTGCCTGCATTTATTTCAAATGTTAGAATATCTTTCCACCACTTGCCTATTTATGAGGAAATATACCTCATATACCCAATGAACCTGTTTACTCTTCTCTCTTGTCCTTTCGTGTGTACATCAAAAAAATACCTCCCAATTTTGGTGGTTTTTCAGCATTCATTTGCAAACAAATAGATGTTGCTTTGATGTTGATGTATTTTGCTTTGGCCCTCTTCTCCTGTGCCCTCATACTCATCTCCTAAGGATCATTTCCCCACATTTCAGCTTAATCCAATGATGTCATGGTGCTGCACCTGCAATGTGATAACTCACAGGCATTCACAACCAAAATTGTGTCAGTCCCCGTTGCCAAGCAGATTAAGTGGCCACATGGTCAAAAGAGGCTGAGGACAGTGGGGGTAATGGAAGAGGAAAATGATGTCAAGAAGCAGCAGAAAGTAAGGAAACAGATGGCATGAAAGAGCTTGTAACTCACAGTGGTATTCAGAGAGGTATCTTTCCAGTACACTCAACAATCAGTTCCAAATAAAGCCAGCCCAAGACATCTGGCTGCCCAAGGCAAAGCAAAAAGAGCAACAAGAGGCAGTCTCTCTCCAAGATGCATTGACCCCAATCCAGCTGAGTTATGTTGTTTCAAAAAGTAGGAAACTGAAATCCCCTATCCCACAAGTACCTAAGGCAGCAGGAATACAATGATAGCAATTACACTTGTATACTGCCTCATAGCACTTAGTGCACTTTATGGGTGGTTCACAAGATAATTATCATTTTGCCCTCAACATGCTGGGTACTCATTTTACCAAGGCTGAGTCAACCTGGATCCCAATTAGGACTGAACTCACATCAGCAGTTTTGGCTGCAGTATAACCACTGTATAACCACTGTACCATGGAATTGCCAGAATCCTCTATAAGATTTGCATAATTTGCTGTGGCTGATTGCAGCTAACTGACATGGTGCTGGGGCTAGTCTTGATCACATACTGCATATCAAAGGTTCCCAACCATTTTATGCCACTGGCCTGACAATGCTCCCTGACAGCTGAGCAGGCCTGACCATGCCCCCCAGAAGCAGAAGCGGGTGCATTTACTGTTGTCATAAATGTGCCCACTTCCACGTTTATGACAGCCATGGGTGTATTTACACATGTACAGGCACGTTTTAGAGCTGACATAAACACAAACGCTTCCACTTCCAGGTGCAGTGGCAATGGCAGTGACAGGCTGGATGAAATGGTGCTGCCGGCTGTGTCCGGTCCACAGGCCATAGGTTTGGAACCCCTGACATATATGGTCATATACTCCCTTGTGCAGACCTTATGTGAACACCAGTAGGAATCTGTCCATTGACTATTTAAATAACTAATTATTCCCTGCCTTCTCCTGACACTCATGAGTTGCCTGTACAACAACATCAAATATATAAGTTTAAAAGAAAATGTCACAAGATTCAGTGCAGAAATTCATTTCTGAGTATTGCTATAAAAACAATTGTAATTAATGAGGACATCTGAGCCCAGAAAAGCCACTTTAGCTTTGACCAGGTATTTGATCATTATATTAATTGTGCTTTATTACTGGATTATTTTCAGCAATAGAGTCAAAAGGGGTAGCAACCAGGAGAAAACAGTGTTAGACAGAAACAAGAGAGGTGAGTTTGTATTCACGTGTGGGCACATGAGGTTGGGGAGTGCAATTTAGTTTTTATTTCTTCCCTGAATAATAATTTTTAAAAGGCTTTAGATTTCTGTGCTACCCAAGGTGAGAAGATTTTAAAAATGCACACCCACTTAGAATTGGTACCTGCTTATGTGAACAATAATTATATATTCTGTGCAAGATAAAAACATTCTGCCAGACTTCAATGGAGCCCTGTTAGTCATTTCATCACGTTCAACAAAATTGATCCTCCTCACTGCACACAGTACTAATAAAACAAGTTAATGGAGTTTATTCTGTCACAAATGCTGCAGTTTCAAAACTGTGATTGCAGGCTATGGAAAATCGGTGCCTAACCATCTTTTTAGGAAATACAGAGGTTTCAGAACATTATCCTGCAAGGATATATTTTATTAAAGATCAGTAATCTAATCTGCAACACTTTCTCAAAGGGAAAGAGGAGTGAACATTTGAAGAATGATTATATATGTATTATATATACAGAATGTCACAAACCTACAGCTTGTGCTTGTTTCCTAAATTTCCCACATCCAGGAATAGCTTGTTTTAAGATCAAATAGGCTCAGAATGTAATTTTCAGTTTGTTTTATGGAGCAAATTTACCTACCACAGGAGAATTTCTAAGTATGCCCTAGAAAATGCATATGTTATTCATTTTCTTGCTGTGCTTCTGTGTGGCCTTGCCTCCACCAAAGGCCTCCTCTGTGATGAAGAAAAAGAACAGCCCATCGCTAGAGCCTCAGCAACAGCAGGCAAAAGGTCATAAACCTATGAGCCAAGACTCAACAGCCAAGCTTGGTAAAGTGTAATCTTCACACCGGCTCTTAATGTTCAGTGAAGCAGAAAACCTGGTGCAGTGTAGTGATTAGTCTGTGACAGGAGTGATCCAGGCTCAAATTCCCACTAAGCCATGAAACCCAGAGAATGATATTGGTCAGTCACATTCTCTTTCTCTATCTAATACTCTTCCCAGAACTGTTCTGTGGACAAAAATGGGAGGAGAACCCTCGGTGATATCTTGAGACATTTTTACTAATTAACACTTGCCCCTTTCCACACACATATTTTTTAAACAACTGTTCGAACAGGAGTCACTTCTATAGAACTTATATCAATGCATACATTGAAATGGTCTTGGGCTTATTGAATGGTCTGGTGTACAGTAATACCTCATACAAAGTCTGCTTTGTACAACATCAAATTCATACAACATTGCCTAATTCCTTGAAAAAAGTTGCCTTATACAAAGTTTAGTGTATGAGAACCAAGACACAGGAAACAGCCAAGGGCTGGGTTAACTCAGGTTTATTGCATGGTGGACAGAGGGAACATGAGGTAATGGCGGACGAATAGCTCTATATATACAGTAGTAACGTATTTGAATGTGGCTCCACGATAGCCCATTGGCTACTGCCCGCGTGACGTCATGGCTGGTCACGCCCTTCTTGTCCAGGTGTAGGTAGCGGCGGGAAACTTCCCGCGCTGTGGCCTTTGATGGGTTTGAACCAAGAGAGCTTGGACGCTCGCTGCTGCCAACTGGTGGTCATTAGCTCGCGTCCTATTACAGGGTTTATAGTGATCAGCTGAAGGTTACATTGTTACCCGTAGGCAAGGTTACATTGGTTCAGATACATTGTTATCACATGTAGAAGGTTACACTATTAGAACACAACACTCCTCCCCCCTAGGATGAGACGAAGTCTCTCAGCCAAGATGGCTTATTTCGAACACACTGGGGTCTCGGCGCGGGCTGCCCTGCCCCGGCTTCGCTCCCTCCTCCTTGCTCCCTGGCTTCCTGCCCTGTAATCGGAGAGGATGACTCGTTAGTGGCTTGCCGCGGCTCTGCGGCTTTGTTGGGGGGTGTGTGCTTTGTTTGGGAAGAACCGGGGCACTGGGGGCTAACGAAAAACCCCTCTTCTCGCTTGGACGGGTGGGGGAACACTCCAAAAAACCCCCCCGGCTATCAAAATGAAAATCGTAATCGAATTCGGGGGACGCGGTAGCGGCGGCTGCAAACTCCTTTTCCCCCTCCCCGGGCTCGGATAGAGCTGATAGAACTGGCGTATCAAAAGGATATGAGCCGGGCTCACTGCTTTCCCCCCTGGCTGCGGACTGGTGTCCTACTCTGTCTCCCCCTTGGGCTAAACGGGTGGGGGAGAACCCTATCGCTGAATCTGGTTGCTGAGCCCCACTGATCGGCCCCTCACGCACTCGGCGCCGCAGTTGGTCAGCGTGCCTCCTCCAGAGGAGACCGGAGCTCGTTTCCACCCGATACGACACTGGTCCCGTCTGTTCTACTATCGTCCCTGGCACCCAGGCTGGGCCTGCGTTGGCATAGTTCCTGCAGTGTACAGGATCGCCTACGCCGAAACCTTTCGAGACCGCTAACCCTATGTTCTTCCCTTTGTCCTCGACCCTCGTCGGGTCTAACCTGGACAAAATCGTGGTCAGTTTCCTCCGCATCAGCAGCTCAGCCGGCGAGTATCCGGATGCTAAGGGGGTCACTCTGTACGCTAACAGAAATTGACAAACTTGGTGATTTAGGTCCCCTGAGCCCATGCGCCGCAGCGCATCTTTTGTTGTGCGCACCAACCGTTCCACTTGGCCATTCGTGGCCGGGTGAAACGGCGCGGATGTGACGTGCCGAATTGCATTTGCCTCCATGAATGCCGCGAACTCAGCGGACGTGAAACAGCTAGCGTTATCGCTGACCAGAGTGTCAGGTAAACCGAACGTGGAAAAGACCCTCCTCAGCTGGCCAATGGTAGTGGCGGAGGATGTGCTCCTTACCGGAATGACCTCCAGCCACTTTGAGTACGCATCCACTACCAGGAGAAAAATGGTTCCTCGGAACGGGCCAGCAAAATCTACGTGCACCCTGGACCACGGTCCCCTTGCTGCGTCCCATTCCCTATGCGGGAGACGGGCTACCTCCGGCCGGGAGCCCTGACATGCCTCACAAGTGCCAATCATATGCTCTATGTCGGCGTCCAGCTGGGGCCACCAGAAATAACTCCGGGCCAGTGCCTTGGAACGGACGATTCCCGGGTGGCTGACGTGCAGCAACTTTAGCACCTTTGGTCGCAGGGACGTAGGAACCACCACCCGTTGGCCCCACAAGAGGCACCCCCTCTCTAATGACAATTCTATTCGCTTTCGAAAAAATGGGTCGAATTCCATGCTTGGGGATGACGCCGGCCACCCCTTCTGTACCCACGAGCATACTTTCTCCAGTGTTCTATCCTTTCCCGTTGCCTTGGCAATGTCGGCCGGTACTAATGGGGGTGAATCTAAGACCTCTATTAGCAATACCTGGCGGTCTCTTCCTACCCCTGCCTTCTGATCGTCCGACAAGGGCAACGGAGACCTTGAGAGTGCGTCTGCATGGCTGATCTCCTTCCCGGGCCGGTATTCCAACTCAAGTTGGTATGCGTTAAGAAAAATAGCCCACCGCAGCATTCTCGGGGACAGGATCTGCGGCGTGGGCTTATTAGCAGTGAAGATTCCTAACAGGGGCTTGTGATCAGTCACGATCTTGAACGGGCGACCATACAGAAAATCGTGAAATTTTTTGGTTCCCGCTACTATCGCTAATGCCTCCCTGTCGGTCTGTGCGTAATTCCGCTCTGCTTGGGACAGGGACCTTGAATAAAACGCTATCGGGGCCTCCCTTCCGTCGTTCAACACGTGGCAAAGCACCGCCCCCACCCCCACCGGGGATGCGTCGCAGACTAAAACTATTGGCCGTTTGGGATCGAAATGAGTTAGGATTGCCTCGGAAGTTAGGAGTTGCTTTAACTCTGTGAACGCCCTCTCTTGCTCGTCCCCCCCACAGCCATTTTTCCTCTTTTTTAAGTAACTGATGGAGCGGTGCGGCAACAGACGCCTTCCGTGGAAGGAAGGTATGGTAGAAATTGAGAAGCCCCAGAAATGACTGTAGTTCGGTTTTGGATGTGGGGCGAGGAGCTTTCTTGATGGCGGCTACCTTAGATTTGGACGGCCTAATTCCCTCGGGCGTGACACGGAACCCTAAAAACTCAACCTCTGTTTCGAAAAATACACATTTGTCTTTTCTCAGTCGCAGCCCCGCCTTTTCGAACACGGTCAGAACTTTATCCAATCTATGTGCCAGCTCGGCCTTACTCCCCCCCGTTATCAACACGTCATCAAAATATGGCAACACCCCCTCCAGCCCCTTCAGGAGGCGTTCCACGAGCGACTGAAAAAGGCCAGGTGCCGAGTTCACGCCGAACTGTAAACGCGACACCTGGAACGCCCCCTTATGTGTAACTATTGTTTGTGCCGCCGCTGTGGCGGGGGTTACGGGGAGTTGCTGGTAGGCCTGTGCTAAATCGAGCTTAGCGAAACACTTTCCCCCATTCAGCCTGGCCAGGAGGTGGCTGACCACCGGCACCGGGTATGCATTAGGGCGGATCGCCTTGTTAATTGTACACTTATAATCAGCGCAAATGCGCACCTCCCCGTTAGCCTTCAGAGCTGTTACAATTGGAGTCTCCCACTCCGCGGAATCCACAGGAACAAGAATCCCCTGACCCACCAGTATGTCCAGTTCCGCCTCTATTTTGTCCTTTAGTGCGAACGGTACCCTGCGTGGTTTGAGTCTTATCGGGCGGACCTCCGGGTCTAGGTCGAAGGCTACAGGGGGTCCCTTGAACTTTCCCAGTCCACTTTTAAAAACGGCGGGGTGTGCGTCGCACACCGCTTGTATTGGGTCCACGCCTACGGCATGCACCCCCCCTATGAACAAACCTAACGGCTGGAACCATTGTGTCCCGAGGAGGCTACAACTCCCCCCTTTTAGCACCACTAGGGGAAGCTCCGCAGAATGTCTCTTAAAACGAACCCGGAATGTCCCGACCCCCAACACTGGAATGCTGTTCCCCTGTACGTCCCGTAGTGTGGCCCTCAACGCTTTAAGTTTGGGCCGCACGTGGGGGTCGATTTTCAAGAACTCTCTCTGGGGAATTATAGAATAGGAGGACCCCGAGTCAACTTCCATCCTAATAGGGGTCCCTTGTACTAGTACCTCAACGAAGTAATGGGGCTGTCCCGCAGACACGCTGAACACAGGAGCGTCACCTTCGCTGTCGTCCGAGATGCGGCCCACGCCGTCCTGCTTCCTCGTGGTCCGGGCGCCATCTTTGGACCTCGCTGGACGGTCCGGTCTGGCCGAACGGTCTTGTGACTGTCTCCGGCCCTCTTTCCTTTTCCTGCACGCCTTGGCGATGTGCCCCCGACGGCCGCAGTTGTAGCACTCGGTTTTTCTGAATGGGCACCTCACACGCTCATGGGCCGCTCCGCAACCATCGCAACGGCGCCCTCCCCTTCGGACCTTCTGGACCTCCTCGCCGTCGCTGCTTTCCGAAGACGACTTCGAGGTCCGTCGGGTTGCGTGCACCGACTGTCCGGACTTTCCGTGCAACGAGTTTTCCGCCTTGCCGGCCCTCGGACGCCACTCACGCCACTTGTGCATCTCATCCACTCCAGCATTCGTGGACTCCGCGGCTTCCGCGGCCTCTACAACCTCTGCCAGTGTGGGTGGCGGCTCCTTGTTCATCAGGCTGCGCTGCACTTCCTTGTCCTTCAGGCCACACAGAACTCCGTCCCTGAGGGCCATCTCTAAAAAACGGTCCCATCTGCAGGGGGTGGCGGCTACTCTCATAGCTGTTACGAAGGCTTCTACCGACTCGTCCGGCGCTTGAACTCGCCTCCAAAACGCGCTCCGAGCGGGAAACATTGCCCTCGAGGGTCGGAAACGCTCACGCAGCAGTTTCATGATGTCATCGGTTTTGAACTCACCCATCTTCTTCGGTGCAATAATGCCCACCAGCGTTCGCTTGGTCTCCATCCCAAGCATGCGGGTGAGGATGGCCCTCTTCCTTTCCTCGTCGTCTTCCTTGACTTTGAGTTCCACCAGTGCCGCCTGGAAGTCCATCTCAAAAAGCTCCCAGTCTTGCGGTTTGGTAATGTTGAACCCGCTCTGTGCCCTGGCTCCTTGGGGATCCATGATCCCATCCTCGTCGCCAATTTAGTGTATGAGAACCAAGACACAGGAAACAGCCAAGGGCTGGGTTAACTCAGGTTTATTGCATGGTGGACAGAGGGAACATGAGGTAATGGCGGACGAATAGCTCTATATATACAGTAGTAACGTATTTGAATGTGGCTCCACGATAGCCCATTGGCTACTGCCCGCGTGACGTCATGGCTGGTCACGCCCTTCTTGTCCAGGTGTAGGTAGCGGCGGGAAACTTCCCGCGCTGTGGCCTTTGATGGGTTTGAACCAAGAGAGCTTGGACGCTCGCTGCTGCCAACTGGTGGTCATTAGCTCGCGTCCTATTACAGGGTTTATAGTGATCAGCTGAAGGTTACATTGTTACCCGTAGGCAAGGTTACATTGGTTCAGATACATTGTTATCACATGTAGAAGGTTACACTATTAGAACACAACACAAAGTCGCTGCGACTTTGTATGAGGCATTGGGTTTTCCCCAGGTTGCATTGTGCCTGGGCAGTATGAAAGGCAGAATGCATGTGTGCATTGCTCTTGTGGGTTTTGCATGAGGTGAAGAGTGGTTAGGAGTGGTTTTGAGCGCGATTTTGGAATTTTTTTATCACAATTTTTAGAAGTATTCCTGGGTTTTTTGCAGCATTCCTCAGGTTCTTGGACAATCAGGGTTGTTTGACATGTTTTTTGTAATGTATTTTGCATTTAGACAATGATTTCTTAAAGTTCTCTCAGTTTCCTGTCTGTTTCCTTGACTTTGTCCTGAAGCCTGTGCTGTTACAGTACAATGTATCTCTATGGAAACAACAATTTAGAGGGGGGCGTGGCATCATGGCGGATTAACCAACAGCTTTTTTCCGTCAGTTCTGAAGGGTGAGCCATGAAAAGCGGGGGGAAAGGGGGGTTTCACAGACCCAAAATTGGATTATTTGGTTGGAAATGGGTTTAGAGACTGATCCCTCTTGAACAAAATAAATGAAAGAATAAATTGTCCAGAAATTGCAAGCTGCTCGATGTAAGAAAGACGGCGGCACATTGGCGAGATCAAAAGTGACAAGACCGGCTGACTTCAAAGTGTAAGTTGGTGGAGAAAGGAAAAGTTATTAGAGCACACACACACACACACCAGCTCCTGACACTGGATAAAAAGAGATAAAGTTGGAGCTTTGAAAATCAGCCCTAGAGACTTATAGATTTTGATAAATTTTTTATAGACTTTTCATCATAGCCCTGTGTATTCCCATGTACGAGAGCAGTCTGGGGTAACCCGGACTGACTCTGTCAGGGTGCAGGGCAAGAGGCTGTTTGGAGCGAGTCCCAATATGAAATCAGTGTGAATCGGAAAAGGGGGGAATCTATCAAAATTAAAAAGGAATTAAAAGGAACAGATGAATGGCCAGAGGGAACTTGGAGAGAGACTATATTTGACCGTGTATGTTTTCAAATGGGGCTGAGGAAAGACGGTGCTAAGGAACACACAGGAATGAAATGTGGGGAAAGGAGAATGAGGTGGATTTTGTGACAAGATTCTAGGAAAGTGAGATTAATTGAACACATAAAAGACAGCCGGAGAGGGGAATTTTATTTTTTGAGACACCAGTAGAGGCAGCAGCGATGGACCATGACGGGAGGATTGAGGAGAATCGAGAGTAGATGGATCGACGAAAGACAGCCGGTAAAAGGAAGGATTTTTTGGCGTGCAGCGGTGGTGACGGACGGAGAAGTCAAGAGCAGGAGCTACGGAACTATAATACAAGACTATAATACAAATCAGCCTGGCGAATTAAAGAGGTGCAAGTAGGGTCTCCTTCTGAATTGAGGGAATTTGGAGATTTGGAGAAAGAACTGAAAGTCTTTAAACTTTTGTAGGTTTTGGACAACAGGCAACCGTACAAATGGATTATTTTCCTGAAGATTGATAGAGTGACATTGGATAATTGAGTTGAGTAATTGATTTAGAATTGAGCTGTATTCCAGTGAGAAGTGAAAAGTGAATAGTGGCTGGCGAGGAGAAGATCAGATTAGCAGAGACAGTAATTGTTGAGAAAAGATACAAAGTTTCAAGGACTCTGAACTCTGCCAGCTGATGATTTAGCTGTTCAAGGCTCTCCTTATCTCATGTACTGTAGCACCTGGGTTTATTTTGAAGGGAGGAGGGAATAAAGGAGGGAGAGGAATAGAAACCGACTTTAAAAAAGAAGAAGAAGAAGAAGAAGTCTGGGGACTGTCAGCAACATGATATCTGTATAGTTCTCTCTTTATAACCTTCTTATAATTCCTCTATCTAAGATGTAATATCTCTGTTTGTGGGTATAAGATTTTGAAAATTATAATTATAGTTATAGATCATAGGTTATAAGAGTAAGATTTTGGATTATAATAACATAGGGTAGTAGTATTAATGAGTAGGGAAACTGATAATTTCAAACAAGACGTGACCTGGGTCAGGACAGGAAGATTAGAGAGAAGGGATCAGGAGGATGGAAGGAGAAGATCATTGCAGGAAGAGATCAAAGAAATTCAGGAATTGGAACAATTGAGGAAAAAGGTAGAGGAAAGAAGTTTGAGAATTAAAGAACAAGAAGAAAGAGAGCAACAAGAGAGATATGTAGAACAACAAGAAGAGGGCGGACAGGAGTTGTCCAAAGAGGTAGAAGGAAAGATGGCTACTAAGAAAAAAGGGATGGATAAAGGGAAAGTGAAAGGAGGAGAAGAAGAGCCAATTTGTGATAGGGATACAAGCCCAGACCTGAGTGATTTAAAGGGAGAGTTGGAAGCTAGGTTTGACAAAATGGAGCAAGAACTTCAGATTAGGCTTCAAACATTGGAAGATCAGAGATCAAAAGACAACCAAAAATTTCAAAAAGATGTAAAAGAGAGCATTGCCCAAGTGTTTAGAAATACAAAAAAGGAATGCACCAATCTGTTAAAGGAAATAGATGATTTAAAAGAGGGAGTCAATGCAATAGGGAAGGAAGTTTGGGAAATGAAGCATGAACTAAAAGAAGTCAAAGAGCATGTACAGATAAAAGAAGAAAGGCAGAAACAATATGATAGAAGGTTGGAAAGATTGGAAAGTCAAGTGAGAAGGAATAATTTGATTTCTAGAAATATTCTGGAAAGGAATCCAGACAATCTGAGGCAAAGACTGGTGGATTCGATTAATGAGATGGGATTAGGAGAGGAGATGAGACAAGAAGAAATAGAAAGTGTATATAGATTAGGAGAAAGAAAGAATCGGTAAAGACCAAGAAATTTTTTATTAAAATTCTCCAATTTGCGTTGAAAATTAAAAATAATGAAGCATGTTAATTCCTTGGGATCAGAAGCGCTAGAAATAGAGGATGCAAAGTTAGAGATCTATAAGGATATTGTTTAGAAGAGCGCATTTGGAGATTGCAAATAAAACCAATAATGAAGAAATTACAGGGAAAAGATATAAAATATAAATGGACGCCATACAAACAATTAACTTTCACAGCACAGGGGAAAATTTTTTGGATTACAGATGATCCATACAGTCTAAACACATTGATAGAAGCAAAGGTGATAGAAAAGGGATCGAAGGAGTGGAAGCGACTTAAAGAAACCCTGTTTAATGCAGGAGCATCTCCTACAATGGAAACAGAGGAGGAAGAGGCCACAGGGGGGAGGGAGAAGAAAAAGAAACCATAGGAGCAGAAGGTGGAAGTGAATAGGGAAACTGATCAGGAATTAACATGCATTAAGAATATAATTACTGCTGGTAACAAAATAATATGTAAGGAACAGGTATTAGCTACAAGTTATATTCGCCACCTGCAACTCACCTCCCCTCTTTATTTTTAAAGGTTTTTTTTTTCATTAGGAAAATGGGGTGGGTAGAATTTTTTATTTTTATTTTTCTATTTTTGTGTTTTTTTCTTGTTCTTCCCCACTCTTGCTCGGTGCAATTGAAGGAGGGAACCGGGGATATGGGATGTATGTTAAAGTTTATGTATTTAGACTGTAGGGGGATTTGCAATGATAGTAAAATGAGTACTAATTACAAATGTTTAAAAAGTTAAAAAATATTTCTTGGAATGTCAAGGGCCTAGGGAACCCAATTGAAAGGAAAAGAATGGAAGCCGCATTGAAAAGAGAGAAAGCAGACATTATTTTTCTCCAGGAAATGCATAAAAAGTGGAAATAAAAATAATTTATATGTAAAAGGAATGGAGATATATGAAAAAAGCTTGGGATCATCTAATTCAAGAGGAGTGGCCACCATCATATCAAATAAATTACATTTTGTAATGTCTAAAAAGTATTAAGTATAAAGAAGGAAGATTCTTATTGATAAAAGGTAAAATTGAGAAGGAGTATACACTCGTAAATGTATATGCACCAAATGAGAAGCAAGGAATATTTTTAGACAAAATTTTGCCCCTTATTAAGAAAGAAAGATATTTAAATTTAATTATAGGAGGGGATTTTAATTTAATTAGATCAGAATTAGATACATCGAAACACACTAATAGGAAAATTAAATATAACCTAGTCGATAAGTGGATTGGGAAGTTAGGTCTCAGAGATGTATGAAGAATATTAAAAGGTAAAGAGAGAGCATATATGTTTTTTTCCACAAAATATAAATCATATTCACGGCTGGATTATTTCTTAGTTTTGGAAAGGAAAATTTGGTACGGAATTTGGAAGATCTTAAAATAGGAAATTTTAAAATTTCAGATCATGTGATGATTAAGCTAGAAGTCCAATTAATAAATAGAATACATCAAAAAGGAGTATGGAGAATGGTTACAAAATTGCTTAACAATGATGCAATTAAAAAAGCTTAATACATAAATGGATAATTAATTGGGAAAATAATGACACCGGGGAAGTAGAATTACACATTATTTGGGATGCGATGAAATCTGTTATTAGGGTGGGGGGGGACTATATTCAGGAAAAAGCTATTTATGAAAGCGAGGTAAATAGACAGGCAATTAAAAGAGATCAAGACATAAAAGAATTAGAAAAAAGACATGCAGATACGGGGAATGAAGAAATTTGGAATAAACTGCAAACATTAAAAAAGGTAACATTAGCTGTGGAAGTGGAAAAGGTAAGGAAAGATATGGCATATTTAAAAAGAAACGATTTTGAATTTAATAATAATGATATGAAAAACTTAGCAAAAAAAGTTAGACAAAAAAAGCAAAGAACAAATAGAGACATTAATAGATAAGAAATGGGAAAGGCAACATAAAATTGAAACTAAATTAGCAATCACAGAAGATTTTTATATGGAACTTTATAAAGAGTATAAAATTGATGATAACATTCTGAGAACTTATTTAAATAAAAATTTGAAACTACAAATAAAAGAAGACCATATAAATCTAATGGAACAAGAAATAAAAGATGAGGAAATTGAGGAAGTAATAAAAAAATCTGAAAAAAGATAAAACACCCGGTGAAGATGGCCTCCCAGCAGAATTTTCTAAAGAATGCCAGGAAGTTTTGATTCCAAAATTAAAGAAATTATACAATTATATATTGGAAGGGGGAGAAATTCCAAAATCATGGAGCCATTCTATCATGACATTAATTCCCAAAGCAGGCAAAGTTAAAGAAAAAATGGATGCATATAGACTGATTTCGTTGTTAAATCTAGTCGCAAAAATTTTCACCTCAGTCATGAATAATCGACTTAATTCTTTTTTAAACCAATATATTGGAGAGGACCAGGTAGGGTTTGTTAAAGATAGGCATATGAGCAAATTAACAAATAGATTAGTGAATATAATAGACACAATAAAAAGGGATAAGCAAAAAAATGTATTTTAGCAATATATGGAAAATGATAAAAGGTTTATGCAAGGAATTACAATTCGGCCCTAAATTTAGACATGTAATAGACCAATTATATAAAGAAAGTAAGACTAAAATTAAATTGAATAATTGTTTAAGTAAAGAAATTAATATTAATGCAGGCACAAGGCAAGGTTGCCCATTATCCCCTTCACTATTTATACTGGCTATGGAGTTACTTGCAAATGAAATTAGACAGGAGGAGAAATTAATGGGGTCAGGAAATTAAAAATTAAGTCTTTTTGCAGATGACACACTGTTAGTAATAAAAAAACCTATTGACAATATTAAAATAATTCAAATGCATTTAAATAACTTCGAAAAAGTAACAGTATTGAGAATTAACTGGGCAAAAACAGAAGCAATTACATGCAATCCATCGCAAGCGGAAAACAGGAAAATTACAGAATTATACAACATTATTATAATAGATAAATTCAAATATTTGGGCATATATGTCACGGGAGAAACGAAAGATATATATAAGATTAATTTTACAAAATTGAGAAACAATTTGAAACCAACAATTGAGCAAATAAAATGGGCAAAAGTATCATGGTTCAGGAGGATAAATATCTGTAAAATGAAAATTATATCCAAATTATTTTTTTTATTCAAAAATTTACCAATAAAAATTTCAGAACATGGAAGCTGGCAAAAATTAATAAATGAAGTTTGCAATAACAAGAAACAATATAGAATTAACAAAGGTCTATGGTATAAAATAAATAAATATGGGGGGTTAAACATTCCAAATGTAAAAATTTACTACCAAGCATTTCATCTAAAGAGAGTCATAAAATTATTGTCAGCAGCAGGCAATACCACATGAAACTGAACAAGAAGAATTTAAAAAGTTGAGGGGAGGGATTTTCCTATCTCAGATACATAAAAAAATAATCATTTAAGAACTTTTCTCTTAAAAATATATGTAAAGTTTGGAAAGGAATAAAAAATAAATTGGCAGCCAATCATTCACCTATAATAGAGATTTTAGACATCCAGAATTGCTCATTAACCTCACTAGATAAAATAAGAGATATCCTAAATCAAAATAAAGCGCTTTTAGAAATAGATTGGATTAAGAATTATAATTCATATTAAAAAAAAAGGAATTATATATCAAATTGAGTTTAAATTGGCTTCAGGAAATAGAAATGGAGAGTTGGGATTATTCTGTAAAAGGATTAATGGGGGAAAGGAGAACAACAACGACACCATTCGAAGATTTGGTAGTAGAAGTAAGAAAAGGGAGAATGAAATTAAAAGGTTTAATAAGTAAAATATATCAATTACTTATTCCGGGTGAAGAAGCCCAACACACACTTAAAAGGATTTGGGAAGAAGACTTAAAAAATGCTATTAAAGAAGAAAATTGGGCGGGGGGGGGGAGAGAAATGGAAAAATAGAATTACAAAAATTATGTCTATCAAAGAAAAAGAAGGCACCTGTAAAATATTGTGGAGATGGTACATTACCCCAAAGAAAATCCAAAAAAAATGAATAATAAAAAAACAGATAAGTGCTGGAGATGCAATGAAGAGATAGGTTCATATATACACATGCCCAGAAACAATCCAATTTTGGAAGCTGTAAGTTAAGTTGTACCATTTGAACATCATAGCAATCCCCAATGAACACATGGGTGAAAGGCCTTCAGTCTATAAGAAGTAAATGACTATAAATTCGGGAAGAAAAGAAGAATGCTGGAGACAAGCATTTTCTGTTTGTATAGATGTGGTAGAGTTGTCTTTTTATGTATATGTTCTTCTTTTATTTTTTTCGTTCAGTTATGTCAACTTCATTGTTTTGTTTGTATTAAATAAAATAATAAAATTAAAAAAAGAAACAACGTTGTACGAGGCATCGCGGCAAGGATTTGGACGTTGTATGAGGCATCGCAGCTAGGATTTTGCATGCCTCATACAAAGTCCAAATCTGTATAAAGTCCAAACTTGTGGATCCATGTTTGGATGTTATATGAGGTATCACAGTATTGTCTAATGTTGATGAGCAAACATTTTTTCTAAATAGGACCAATTGTAATATGTAGCTGGTTGTATACAAATAGATCTAAACTGGAGCTAAATTTTCTTGGTAATGACATCTAAGGGTGGGAACTTTCTTAGAATATATAAATATTAAGTTGTTCTGCAGAACAGTGATGGTCTAGCACAGGAAAAATAAAAACCACTTCTTCTGTTCATCTTCATAAGATGAGATGCAGTAGCAGCAGAACTGCATTTTCACAGAGACTTCTGACTGTTTCTTTAAGTAAATATTGAGAAAATATTCTGTCTAGTTTAATCGAATGAAATTGAAATATGGAAGACCATGATACAGGTAGACCTAACCAATTTAGTTTGCTAATTTAAGGTATCTTTCAAAAGTCTGCAAAATGCATAGAGGGAATAATATCTTACCCTGTTCTCCTACCAATTCAATCTAATTGCTATTGAAGCCTGGGGAAAAGTGATGCTAACTTGCAAACCACAGCCAAGGATGAAAGAAACACATTTCCATTATAGAACACCTCTGTACTACTTCCATGTATAAAATGTTGCCATTTGATTCATGGCATACTAATAAAGTATGGGCAAATCTAGTTTCAAAAGCCTCTAAAGTCTCACATTTTGACTTTGAAATTTGCCAAAGGATTAAAATCTTAAGGGTTTGTGCTTTACATAAATCTCACAGTATATGCCAAAGTGACCAAGGAGTTATAACTGTGTTCATGGCTTGTTCATCTTTGAAGCTTGATGAAATCAAGCTAATAAGCACAGGTATTCCATGGGCAGATTTTAGCTCTCAGGCAACAGGATCAATCTTCCAGGGTATAATTTGTCTGGGTCTCAGCAGAAGACAAGACAGCAAAGGACAAGTGGAAAAGAGGACGAGCAATCTTTCTGCAAATTTATTAGCCACTGAACAAAATTATAAAAATGTTGTGGCTTGAACATTATTATATAAAGCAAACAAATAAAGTAGATAATTAACTTAGTGGAGAGCATCTACATGCAGGAAGGAAAGAAGGATTGTCACATACCCTTTTATTGTTCCCAGTTTCATACATTGGTTCATAGCTAAATGTACAGAGGAACTTATAGTAGCCTCCCTAAACTGGACTTTTCCCTCATCCGGCCTGGCCTTGAGGGAAATGAGAACAGCTGAGTGGCATGACTGGCTGGTCATAAGAACACCGCCGCTGCCTCCTCCTCCTCCTCCGGACTTTTCCCACAGCCAGCCTGGCCTTGAGAGAAATGGGTACAGCTGAGCGGAGCAGCCAGCTGGCCATAAAAATACCGCAGTCACCACCTCCTCCTCTGGAGTTTTGCCTTGGCTGGCCTGGCCTTGAGGAAAATGGGAACAGCTGAGTGGAGCAGCCAGCTGGCCAGAAGAATGCCACTGCCGCTGGACATTTCCCTCAGCCAGCCTGGCCTTGAGGGAAATGGGAATAGCTGAGCAGTGTGGCCAGCCAGCCAGAAGAACGCCGCCGATGCCTACACCTTCAGATTTTTCCCTCGGCCGGCCTGGCCTTGAGGGAAATGGGAACAGCTGAGCAGTGTGACCAGCTGGCTATAAGAACACCGGCGTCACCACCTCCTCCTCCAGACTTTTGCCTTGGCTGGCCTGGCTTTTTTTTTTAATAATAATTTTTTATTGAATTTTTTCTAAGACATACAAAAAAGAAAAGAAAACAATGACTAACACTGCAAAACATAAACAAATCCATAGTATCATCTTAACAGACATTACTGAATGTTAGCACATAACAATATCTAGACTCATTGATTACTATATAACCACCGAATATTAGAAGCCATTATTTCGAAATACAAAATAATAAGAACTTTCTGTGCTACCACTAATCTTTGGGTAAATAATAATCACCCTGTGAATATATACAATGGGCTGGCCTGGCTTTGAGGGAAATGGGAACAGCTGAGTGGAGCAGCCAGCTGGGCAGAAGAACGCCGCTGCCACTGGACTTTTCCCTCCGCCAGCCTGGCCTTGAGGGAAATGGGAACAGTTGAGCGGTGCGGCCAGCCGGCCAGAAGAATGCCACCGACAGCTATGCCTCCAGACATTTCCTTCGGCCAGCTGGCCTTGAGGGAAATGGGAACAGCTGAGTGGTGTGGCCAGCTGGCCATAAGAACGCCACCGATGCCACCACCAGACTTTTCCCTCAGCCAGCCTGGCCTTGAGAGAAATGAAAACAGTTGTGTGGCACGGCCGGCCAGCCATAAGAACACTGCTGCCACCGCTACCTACGGACTATTCCCTCGGCCAGCCTGGCCTTGAAGGAAATGGGAACAGCTGAGCAGCACGGCCGGCTGGCCAGAAGAACACCACCATTGCCACTGCTGCTGGACTTTTCCCCTCTGCCATTCAGCCAGGAGGGAAGTGGATAAGTCTGAGTTTTTGCAATGTAATTTTTCTTTTCCCCTGTGTATTGCCCTTGTAATGTGTATTGCTCTTGAAATGTTTTTTACTGTGCTAATGTGATAAGATCATCCTGACTGTATTTTATTTTATATTAGATTATTGACTATATTGATTTTATTGCATTATATTGTTATATTTATATTATGTTGTATTTATATTTGATATTAGAATACTGTAATATATATATATTGTCCCATGGTATGTTAGCTGCTCTGAGTCGCTTCGGTGATTAGGGCGGCATACAGGTCTAATCAACAACAACACCGCCGCCGCTGATGATGATGACGATGACGAGGACGGCGACGGTGACGGCGACGGCGGCGATAATAATAATAATAATAATAATAATAATAATAATAATAATAATAATAATAATAATAATAATAATAATAATAATAATAATAATAATAATAATAATAATAATAATAATAATAATAATAATAATAATAATAAATTCCCAGATTGAAAATAGGATATTAATTTCCTTGTTCTCAAATCTGACTCAGCAATGGAGTTCTCATGTATTCTATCTTTACTTTTCCTGTTAGAGTACAGAAAGGAAAAATAAATGTTAAGAAGATAAAGAGGAACCATAATTGACTTGCACTAACAGATTGTTTTATTCCAGTGGACAATTTTTGGAAACAAAAGGGGAGGTTACATTATGTCATGCTTATTTGGATGAAATAGTATTGCAGCTTTATTCATTCAGCAGTTACCTTTTGGCACAATTAGCAGTCTAGTTGAGTCCTGGGGAAGTATGGAAGTGTACTTATGCAAAAATAGAAATGATCTCCACTATTCTTAAACAACCAGAAACTTTCCTGTTTACTGAAAGTCCGGGGGTGGGGGATCAAATGAGAAAATGAACCATTTCATCTATTTAGATCTGTTTCAGTCAGAGGCAATCTCCAGCTAACCTCTGGAATGCCAGGAATGTCTTTTCAGTGAAGCCAAGTTATGTTAAGAGGAAAAAAGGCATCTAAAAATATAAGTGATGACATGTAGATTCTTTGTTATCTAGTATGAGTGGGGGAAAAACAGACAGCAATTACATTAACACCACATTCTCCATCTCTAGCCATCATGAAACTATAATATAAACAAAGGATGATTGCATTTGTTCAAACATTCATCCATTTCCCCCCTATTCCTCTATATTATCTTGCACTTTGCTGACCTCAACAACAGAGGGCAAAGGCCCTTTCCAAAAATGCTTTTTAATCTTAATAAAGTACAGTTTGCACATTAGCTCTGAGAGGTCTTCATAATTAACATCAGGTAAAACGTTTCACATCTAACAGTGTGTAAAATTGTTCCAGTCTCCCACAACCACATTAGTTAGCTCTATTGATGCTTTGCCTAATGGCTATGCTGGCTGCACATTTAATGTGTATGAGAAGGACACTACAGGCACACTCAGATACAAGCCTAGATCTTCTACAACTAAAGAGGACTTTGTTCAAGTTTCATACATTTGGCTTTGACAATCACTGTTTAAGCATTACCAATAGTAACTACACTTGCATACCAACCCAGTACAGTCTCTGGGCAGTTCAAAAGATAATTAGCACACACCCCCAAAATAAATAAATAAATAAATGAGCTGGATACTTATTTTACCAACCTCAGAAGGATGGAAGGCTGAGTCAATCTTGATTGAACACACAACTTCAGCAGTTTGGACTGCAGTACCACAGGTCAGAGTTTGATACCCGGATACTGCATTACGGAATGAATTCCTTTCCCTGTCCCAGCACTTGCCAACCTAGCAGTTTGAAAGCAAGAAATTGCAAGTAGATAAATAGGAACCACTTTGGTGGGAAGGTAAACAGTGTTCCATGCACACTAGTCATGCTGGCCACATGTCCATGAAAACATTTGCATATGCAGCCAGCACTGACTCTTTGTCTATAAACAGAGATGAGCATTGAACCCTAGAGTCAGATATGACTGGCTTTTAAGCAAGGGCAACCTTTACCTTTACTACAACAGTTTAACCACTGTACCACCAGGGCTCTTTATAATGTAGAACCACACAAGACTGAAACCATGTAGGGCTGCTCAACTAAGTCCCTCCCACCAAATGTTCCCACCCTGATGTCATTCAGACCTTCAAATGTTCAGCACCTAATTGTAACCTCTACAATTTCCCCTAATACCCCTTCTATTATTTTCCAAAATTTATGCACAAATTCACACCCCCACCACAAATGCAAGCGCGGCGCCAAAATGGCCGCCGCGCTCTTTGCGGGGGCCCCCCCACAGGACGAAGGCATCCGGGTAGTTAGGGGCGTGGCCAGCTCCCTTATAAAAGGGGTGGCCACGAGGCAGCCGAGCTGCCATTTTGCGAAGCGACGGAGCGGAGAAGTTTTTCCCCTCCACCCCCTCCCTAGTTACCAGTGTGATATTTTGGTCGCTTTGGGGCCGGGTGGGAATTTTTGGCTGGGACCCATATTGGCTTCCGGGTCCTGGTTTTTTCGCCCATCCCACACTGTTGCTATGGTTTGACATAGGGGTTTTTTCTGCTGCTGCTGTTCACTTTGGTCACATGGGCGGGTAGCACTGGTAAGGTAAACATTATGACCCACAGGTATCCGGCAAGTTCGCAATTGACTGGACAACACTAGACAGGCATAAGTTGGTTAAACGTTGTCCGGTCAACGAGGAACTAGGCGACGGGGTGATGGCTATAGCTAGACAGCATGCATCACCCCGTGATTTTACGGATACGCGTCAGAGAGTGGGGTCATTAGTTAGATATTGACTACGGTCAACAATTTGTTTGTGGTCAACAAACAAATTGATACAAATGGATACATTGTAGCAATTGCCGTTGGCAATTTTGGGTGGTACCTTACCAGTATTACTTCGGCCTGCTTGCCTTAAGAATTATGATTGGTCAATTACCAATAGAAATTTATAATTCGGACTAGGGCATGAATCAATAAATGTGGCCCAATGCCGTTATCCACTTTCATTGGTGTCTGAGTCCTTTATTGGGGGCTGCGCCTGCAATGTAAGTATGTACCAACCTCTTTTTCACATCTCCAGCACATATTTGTTTCTCCCTTATTCATTTGATACAACCGTACTGGGGTCATGTACCATTTCCACATGATTTTACAATTATGCTCCTTTTTCTGGATAGAAAGTAAATTCATTAATCATTGTTTCCATTTACCCTTCCATACCTCCCCGTTAATTGTAATGCCCAACACCTTTCCCCAAATATCCCTTAATAATTTTTGTGGTTCTTCATTTTTATTTAGCATCTGATATATCTTACCTACCAATCCCTTGCTCATGATAATTCCCCTCTTTAAATTATAGATCAGCTCCTCGAATGGAGTTAATGATCTATCCAGGTTTCTATTATCTCTTACTCTCTTATCCCATCTTTCCATTTAAATTCTTTGAAACCAGTTCAACCCTAATTTCATATATACCTCATTCCTTTTCTGTTGATCTTTACATTTGTCCTTTCCATTGTTTCAATAACAGAAGCTTATTCTGTAATAAGATTTGTTTCAATCCTTTACTTAACTTTAAAGGACAGTCCTGTATATCCAACAATTCGAATATGGGTGATACTCTCAGAAATAGTTTACTTTTTATCCCTCTCCAAAATTGATATAAATCTTTCAGAGTTTTATTTTTTATTTTAAACTTAGTCTCCTGAACTTCTAAAAATAAACCTCCCTTAACTTTTCTATATTCTATCCAATCAGTTTCTTCACTCTTTATGATTTCATGTATTAGGTTATTTATTACTCTTTTCAATTGAACTGCTTTATAATAATTCATTACATTCGGGATTCCCAATCCACCTTCCCTTTGTTGTAAATACCAGAAGGCTTCTTCCCTCCATTACAATATTTGTCTAACAATTTCTGACAATCAAATAACTCTTTCTCTTTTTATCTTTATGGGAAGTTTCCCAAGTAAAAAATATATATTTGGGGCATTATTTTCATCCTGCATAGATTTACCCTTCCAAAACAGGACATGTTTAACTTGTTCAACCTTTCTATAGAAGTTTTAAACTCTTTTTTAATCTTTTCACAATTTAATTTCTGGATATGTCTAAAATCCTCTGCAATGTATATGCCCAAATATTTCAAACTATACTTAATTTGTATCTCGTAAAGTTTGTGAATACCTTTCCCTTTTCTATCTGTTGATGATTACAAGTAATAACTTCTGTTTTCTTCCAATTTATTTTTAAGCCTGTAATCTTTTCAAAAACTCCTAAATGTCCCTGGACTTTTAAAATAGTATTACAGGGATCTATTCATACAAAAAGAATATTGTCAGCATACATGCTGATCTTTTTTATTTCCCAAACCTTTAATCCCTTTATCATTTCTAATAGCATTTGCCAATACTTCCATAGCTAAGATAAATAAGGTAGGAGACAGTGGGCACCATTGTTTAGTTCCTGCAGGTATCCTTATCATATTGGTATAGGATTCATCCTTACCCGTGTTTGAGCTTTATTATACAACTAATCAATAACATGTTTAAATTTCCTACCAAACACCATTTTGTTAATAATTGCTTTAATAGTACACCATCGGATTGAGTCGAAGGCCTTGTATATATCTAAAGACAGAATGTATATCTTCTCCTTATCTTTTCTAGCTATCTCTATAATATTTATTATCCTCATTGTCTGGTTTTCCATTTGTCTACCTTTTAAGAAACCTGCTTGGTCTTCTTGTATATAATCACACATAAATTTATTCAGCCTATTGGCCATTACAGCAGAAAATATTTTCACATCTTGATTAAGTAATGAAATCTGTCAATAAGATTCTATTTTTCCTTCATCTTTATTCAGCTTAGGAAGTATAACTGTAATAGACTGATTCCATGATTCTGGGATCTTACCTTCCTCCAAGATATACTTGTAAAGCCTTTTTAATTTTGGAATGATTAAATCATTAAATTCTCTATAGAATTATGTTGTATATCCATCATCACTTGGATATTTTCCATTTTTCAGGTTTTTTTATTACAGACTCAATTTCCATATCTGAGATCTTTTTCTCTTTCAAATTCCTATGTATATCATTTATTTTTATCGCTAAATGCCTCTCTAGGTGCTCTTTTAAATCCGTTATATTCATTTCCTTTCCTTTATACAGTCTATTATAAAATTATTCCACAATTTTTAGTTTATCCTCCAGTTTATTGCACCATTTTCCATCTTTATCAACTAACACCTGGACTTCTCTCCAGCTTTTTTTCTTGAGCTGCTTTTGCTAACCTTTTTGTATTTTTATTATTATACTCAAAATTATCCCACTCCAAATAATCAAATCTCTTTTAACTTTCTCAATTTCTTGACCTAAAATTTCTTTCCTTAAAACCTACAGCTTGTGTAACACATCTTTTCTATGAGTTCTTGCATGTTCTTCCAGTTGCTTTAATTATTTCTCCATACCTTCCTGTCTCTTTTTCTGCTTCTTATTTTCTATTATCGTTTCATTTATATTCTGCTCCACTGATTTTACAATCGTAATATCTTCCTCCATTGTTTTTATTTTAGATTCTACCCATTCAAATTTTAGATCCATGACTTTAGTAAAATTGGCTATCATTTCCTTTAATTACTGTTGCCCTTTCATTATATCATTTTTATCTTGTTTTCTAGATTCTTCATTTTGTTGAAAATAATTCTCTAGCCTGTCCATCCTTTGTACTATTTTCCCAAGTGTCTCTACTGTATCTAATTGTGGATTAAGATCTGTTCTCATTTGTGGTTTTCCTCTATTACCTTGAAGTTTTTCTGTACTAGAAGCACTTTGAGCTTCTTCTTCCATTCTGGTTAACTTTTTATAACTGCAATCAGAAGATTTTCCCCTTGGTTCCTTCTTCCAGACTGCCTTGGGGTCCTTTGGGTGGCAACGACTCATTCACCTCACTCTCCTATCTTTGTTATACTAAAAAGGATTCGTTATCTTAATTCTTATTATTTCCTATTATTTCCCCAATGACTATCCTCTTACAAAAGGAGGTCACACCCTCAACAATTATAATTTCTTTCAAACTCTTTTTAAAAAACCTTGTATTTGTCCCCTTTGGCTGCCCACATTTACCACAAAACTTTCTCCCACCTTTCACAAATAAATCTTTCTCCTGTTTCGCAGTTCACCAGTTCCTCACTCTCCGGTTGCACATCTTATTCCACAGATCAAGGCCCAGAAACCTTGTTCCACAGTTCACAATTTCCCTTAACCATTCCCAAATTCAAGTCTCTCCAGGGGCCAAATTCCTAACTCCAATGGTTTGGTGTTCGAAGATTGATACGTGGTAGGCAGCATTCAGGGAGCCAAACACATCTTTATTGCAAGGTATGCAATCTGAACATGAGGTAATGGCGGAGATGCAGCTCCTTATATATGCTTACAGTGCATTTGAATTTCACCCCATGGGCGCTATTGGTTGTGGTATCAGTAACGTCATTGTGATGTACTGAGTACCTTACAAGGTTTTCCTGTGGCAGGAATGTTTCCCACATTACTCTGTGATTGGGTGATATGAACCACATGGGCTGAGCTCTGCAGATGCCTCTAGTGACAGCTGAATCGCTAGCCAAAACAGCTGAGTTACATTGTAATCATTGGGACTTATTCACAGTTCATTTGGATACAAGGTTACTTAAAAGACAAGGTTACACTTCTTAAAGGCACAAGTTCCATATACAACATCCCTCCCCCCTAGGATGGGAAAAAGTCCCTCAACCATTGTGGTGGCCTGCAAGTGCATTTTGTTTGTTTTTTTCTTTTTTTTAAAAATAATTTTATTTAAATCTACACATTACATAATAACAAAAAAAATACATCAACTTAATAGAGGACATTCACCATGTGCTATTTACATTGCCATATGGGACAGAGTTACTTAATTCTTATATGATTCCTTTCCAAAAGGAATGCTGATCCGGCGTTGGCTTCTGACCTTGATCCTTATGCAGTATATAGTCTGTGAAACATCTCCACGTGTCCTGAAATTTATTTTCTTTTATTAGTCCTTTTCTTAAATTTATTTCCCAGGTAAGCTTATCGTTTAAAGCAATAGTCCATAACTCATTGTACCATTCATCGATTTTTGGAGTGACATCATTCTTCCATTGCCGCGCTATACAGTGTCTGGCACCTGATAACATGACTGCCATTAATTCCCTTTTACTATATTCCACCTTATCAACATCCGTTAGTAATACTATAACTGCATCCAATTTAACCTTTTCATTCAAAATTTTCCCAATTTCATACTCTACACTCGTCCAAAATGGCTTCAACTTCTTACACCCCCACCACATATGCTCATACGTTCCTATATCCTCCTTACACCTCCAACATATATTTAATTTTGTCTTGTCAATTAAATGTAATCGCACAGGGGTCATATACCATTTCCATAATAACTTGTGGTTATGCTCCTTAATCCTTACTGATAACGTTTTCATGATTCTTCTTTTCCACTTTCTATTCCAACATTCATCTGTGATTTTAACATTTAAATCTTGTTCCCATATTCCTCTTAATGCTTTTTGGGATTCGTTAGAATCATCCAATACTTTATATAATTTACTAACTAATCCTTTAATTTCTATTTGACCATTTCTTAACTTATATACTAGCTCCTCAAATTTTGTCATGTTCCTGTCTAAGCCTATTTCTTCCCTATATTTTTTATTCCAACTTTTCATTGCAGCAACTTGAAGCCAATTTAGTTTCAACTGTTTACACATTTCTGACATTTTCTCCTCATCCTCACAAACATCTAACCATTCCTTTAATAAAGTTACTTTATATCCTTTCATTATTTCTTCAGTCCTATGGTCTAAGAGTAGTGGGAATGATTTTAAATCCCTTAACTCCAAAATTGGTGATAACCCTGGGGATAATTTGTTTTTCAATAGTGTCCATGTTCTAAAGAGTGTCTTTAGCATTTTATTCTCGGTATTAATTTTAACAGTTTCTTTGCCTAGAAATATTAGTGATTCATCTCCCAATTTTTCACGTAATTCAATCTCCCCCCATATCAATTTTTTCCTTATTAAAATTTTACAAATATTTTTCAGTTGAAATGCCCAATAATAATTTGTGATGTTCGGGATTCCTAAACCACCCTTTTTTTGTGAAAGATACCACAACGTTTTCGATATTCTAGCTTTTTTCCCGTTATTGCAATAATTATTTATTAAATTTTGAAATACATTTAGTTCCTTCCTTTTAATATTAATTTGGAGAGTATCAAATAAAAAATTTATTTTAGGTAACAATTTCATTTTACACAATGATACTCGACCAAACCAGGACAAATTAAATTTTTTGTATCGTATAATCTTTTCCTTTAACTCCTTTTCCAATTTGTCATAATTCAATCTCTTTAAATCATCGTACTTGTTTGAAATGTTTATTCCTAAATACTTAATACTAGACCTAATCTGTAATTTAAATCTGGATTTTATAACTTCTTGTGCTTCAACATTCCCATTAAAAAAAATTGCCTCTGATTTGTCCCAGTTAACTTTAAGCCCCGTAACCCTATAAAATTTTTCTAAGTGTGCATATACTTTTTCCAATGACTTTTCAGGATTTTTTAACGTTAATAATGTGTCATCTGCATACTGGCTAATTTTTATCCCATTTAGACCTATCATGTCTGTATCTTCTCTTACCACGTTAGCAATTAATTCCATGACCATTATAAACAGTGAAGATGATAGTGGATCCCCTTGTCTTGTGCCAGCTTCCAACTTAATTTCCTCTGTTAATTCATCATTTATTTTTACTCTTGCTGATCCCCTTTGATATAACTGCCCAATTACTCCACAAAATTTTGAACCGAATCCATATTTTACTATAATTTGTTTTATGGTAATCCACTGGATGGAATCGAAAGCTTTGAATATATCTAATGAGATAAAACCTGTGTGATCTCTTTGCTGCTGTGCAATGATTGACATGTCAAGTATCCTCCTTGTCAGGTCCGACATGAACCGACCTCGCAAAAACCCTGCCTGATCTTTTTGAATATAGTTACCTAAAAATTTATTTAACCTATTGGCCAGAACCGCAGTAAAAATCTTCACATCCTGATTCATCAGCGAGATCGGTCTATATGATTCGATGTTTTCCACGTTTTTTCCTACTTTTGGTATTAAAATAATAACTGAGTTATACCATGATGCCGGTACTATACCTCCATCCATTACATAATTAAATACCCTTTCAATTCTTGGTATCAACACTTCCTTGAAATCCTTATAAAATTCCACAGACAAACCGTCTTCACCAGGGGTTTTACCCACCCTTAACTTATCTATAACATCAGTAATTTCTTTAGAGGTTATTCTTTCGTCCATGTAATCCCTATGTTCTTGATCCAATTTTATCCTTGACCATTTATTTAAATAACTTTTTAACTCAACATCGCTTATCTCTTTTTTAGAATAAAGCTCCCTATAAAAATTACTAGCAATATGTATCTTATCTTTCATTTTATTACATCTTTCCCCATTACTATTTATCAAAATCTGAATATTTCTACTATTTTTCTTTTCCTCTGCAACTTTAGCCAATAGTTTAGAATTTTTATTACCATACTCAAAATAGTTTCTTTTAAGATAAATCAAATTCTTTTTAACTTCTTCAATATCCTTTTCAATAATTTTCATTTTCAAACCCTGTAATTTATTAAACACATTTCTGTCACCTGATCTTACATGTTCTTCTTGCAACTTCCTTACTTCGTCCTCTATTAATTTTAAATTTTTATTTTCCTGTCTATTATGCCTACATGAAAGTTTTATACTTTCCCCCCTGAAAATTGCCTTCATGGTGTCCCATAAAACTCCATCATTAACATCATTAGTGTCATTTATCTCCCAGCATTCATTCCACTTTTTAATTATTATTTCCTTACTCTTTTGATCCCTAAACAATTTTGTATCATATCTCCATGCTCCAATACATTTTTTCTTACCATCAATTCTAATTTCTAAACACATTTCAGCATGGTCCGATTCTTTAAATAATCCAATTTTAATATCTTCAACTTTACTTATCAAGTTTTCTGAAGTCAAAAAGTAGTCAATCCTTGAATAGGAGTTGTGAGCTTGTGAAAAAAAAGTAAAACCCCTTTCTGAACCCCTGATATCTCTCCATACATCCCGTAATCTCATTATTTTTAACCACCTATCTATAACAGAATTATGCCCGTGTCTCAACACATTTGTGGTGTCTAGACCCGATCTAATTAGATTAAAGTCTCCGGCAATGATTAATTTGGTTACATTTTCATTTCTTATCTTTTGAGATACACCATCTAAGAATTCCTCTTGCTTCTCATTTGGTACATAAATATTAGCAATTAATATTTCCTCCTCATTAACCATTCCTCTAATTATGACATATCTCCCTTCAGGGTCTATAACAGACTTTAATTTTGTAAAACCCAATTTTTTAGAAATTAATATTGCGACCCCTCTCGACTTTGAATTACCAAATGCTTTCTCATAATGCTCTATTCCCCTTAGATACAAGTTGTTTACATTATCGTTTTTCTGATGGGTCTCTTGTAAACAAATCACATCAGGATTATTTCTCCTAATAGCCGCTTCCACACGTTTCCTCTTAATTATGCTGCCAATGCCTTTAACATTCCATGATACAATTTTAATTTTCTTCATACTTATTTATGTTACATTCTACTAACCCAATCCCTGTCTCCCATTGGCAAGTGCTCGACATACTACATAACCCATCCCACAAATAATACAATAACTTGCAAGTGCATTTTGGCCACACTGCTGCTTGGTTGGGCTTGGAGAAACAGAGTGTTCCAGGTTCTGCAGACTCTCATCCTGCAGAAGGGAAATGAGGAGTATTAGCGGCATTTCAGGAGCACTGGTCTGAATCAGAGGATGAACCCGGAAGGGGATACTGCATATCGAAACCTGGGAGGGGAGGAGGCTGACTCAAGGAAATTTCCCGCCTGCTACTCTGAGAAGGGGGTGAACCGACTGTACATTGTCTGGTCTGCAAGGGAGTAGGAGTGGACTCAAAAACTAGAGGACGGGGGGTTGTTGGGGAGAAATCAAAACCCCGCTGCTCGCTTGGATGAGTGGGGGAACACTCAAAAAACTCCCCCTGGTCTTGTAACTCAAAATCTAAACTGTAGGGGTCTGGGCTTTCGTACTCTTCCCAGCCTGTTTGCAAAGGGTGAAAGAGATGGGAATTCAATTCCCTTGGTCAGCTGTCTGCCGTGTCTCCCCCTTGGGATAAGCGGGTGGGGGAGGACCCTAACATTGAAATCCCCCTGACCTTCATCTCCCTGGGCCTCCATGACCCGACGCCTGAGCTGGTCAGCATGTCGCCACCACAGAGCTGGTCAGCATGTCGCCACCACCCGTACTAGTTTCTACCTGGTAGGAAACTGGCCCTGTCTGATTGAATACCACCCCTGGGACCCACATTGGACTGCCAGCCGCATAATTCCTACAATATACTGGGTCCCCAACTGAGAAAACTTTGCTGTGTGCAATTTTGATGTTCCTCCCCTTATCCTCCACCCTGGTCGGATCCAAGCAGTTGAAAAGGAAAACCGGTCTCCTGCACATTAGTAGCTTGGCAGGTGAGAGTCCGGATGCCAGGGGAGTTATTCTGTAGCACAGGAGGAATTGACACAACTGTAGCTCTAGGTCCCCATGGCCCATTTGCCGAAGTGCCTCTTTAGTAGTTTGCACTTGGCGCTCAACATGGCCATTCATTGCAGGGTGAAAAGGGGCCAATGTAATGTGTCAAATTGTGTTCCTCTCCAGGAATGCCTGGAATTCTTTAATAAATAATTATTGCAATAGGGGAAGAAGAGCTAGAATACCAAAGAAAATGTGGTACCAGTCACAAAAAGAAGGGGGGCTGGGAATACCGAATTTGAAAAATTATTATAATACATTCCATATTAAAAATGTAGTTAAGATTTTAATGAAAGAGGTAGTTGGGAGGAAATTGAAATGATGGAACTAAAAGAGTTGGGTAAAAGTGTGTTTCTAGGGAATGAAAAAGGAAAAATAATGGTTAAAAATAGAATGATGAGATCGATGTTGGAAGTTTGGAAGAAGGTTAAAATGAAATTATCCCCAAATACATCACCAATAATTGAGCTTGAAGATATTTTAAAAATTCCCAATAAAATGGATGATAGGATGAAGAATGAGATTTTCCTGTTGAAAGATTGGATACGAGTTTGTAGAGATGATGTGAAAAAACAAGAGCTGTATGATCAAATGAAGTTAAATTGGTTACAAATTATGAGGATAAATATGTGGAATAATAGTTATTTGAGAGAGCAGAGTCTGGAAAGAAGTAAAACTGAATTTGAAGAGTTAATATGGAAAGTAAGAAAGTTGGAAATTGGAATTAAAGGTATGGTTAGTAAAATTTATAAAATATTAAATGTAGAAAATAATTCACAAGAGACATTAAGAAATGCTTGGGAACAAGATTTGAAGATAAGTATAATTGAAAAAGAGTGGAAAAATAAATGGAAAAAAGAGGTATGAGAGCCATGTCTGTCAGGGTTAAAGAGCATAATTTTAAAATGTTGTGGAGATGGTACTTGACCCCATTGAAACTAAATCAGATAGATAAAAAAATGTGTTGGGGATGTAAAAATACATTGGGCACATATGTATATATGTGGTATAAATGTAAAAAGGTCGAGAAATTTTGGGAGGAAATTGAGAAGGAGATGGTTAATATTATGAGAACATCTCTCAAATTGGGGCCAAGTAACATCTTGTTGACAGACGTAGATAATATGAACCTAGATAATGATAAAAATAATTATTGGCTATAATGCTATGGGCAGAATGTGTATAGCAAAAAATTGGAAGAATGATATAATATTAAAAGTAGATGATTGGTATAAGGAGACGTGGGATATCGCATTGAATGAAAAATTAACATGGGCGTTGAATTTTTAAAAAGGAATAATTAAAGAGAATAGATTCTGGAATATATGGAGACAGTTTGTGGATCATGCTTTGAAGAGAGAGGGGAACAATAGACTGACACCAGACCAATTGAAGTTTTGGGTACAGTAGAAATCAATGGGAAATACCACATCCTCCAGGGCAATGTAAATACATGGGGTGAAAGATGTATAGAATTTAATATTGGAATAAATTGATAAGGATAGAAACAGAAATATAATTGTTTTGGATAAATCTGATTTGAATAGAAATTAGATAAAATAAGAAGTTACTAATGTTTAAGAGTAAAGTTGGGATATTTATCATTGTGATAATAAAACATTAAAGAGACAGTAAGTTAAATGTTAAATTTCAAAAGGGATATATTTAGACATATATACATCTAATTCTATTGTATAAAGATCTTTTTTCTTTTTTCCTTTTAGTGATAACGTCAATGTATTATTTACATGTTTTTCTATGTTGTTGTTTTTTCCCTGTATTTGTATGTTACCTTTTTTTTGAAAATCAATAAAAATTTATATATATATATATATATATATATATATATATATATATATATATATATATATATATATATATATATATATATATATATATATATATATATATATATATATATATATATATATATATATATATATATATATATATATATATATATATATATATATATATATATATATATATATATATATATATATATAAGGAATGTCTGGAATTCGACGGAGATAAAAGTACTGGCATTGTCCGACACAAGCACATCGGGTAATCCAAAACAACTAAATAGCCTCCGCAGTTGTTTAATGGTTGCAGCAGAGGAAGTATTAGGCATTGGAATAACCTCCAACCACTTAGAAAAGGAGTTGACCACTAACAGAAATAGTGAACCCCAGAAAGGACCAGTGAAATCGATGTGCAATCGAGACCACAGTCCACGGGCTGTGTCCCATTCTCTGTGAGGAAGTTGGGACTCTTCTGGTCGAGAACTCTGGAAACTCTCACAAGTGCCCACCATGTGCTCAATGTATGCATCTATCTGGGGCCACCAGAAGTAGCTCCTGGCCAAAGCCTTTGAGCGCATGATTCCCGGGTGGCTAACATGTAGCAATTTAAGCACCTTTGAGCTCAATGCTTCAGGAATTACCACCCACTGGCCCCAGAGGAGGCAACCCCTCTCTATCGAAAGCTCGACCCGCTTCCGGAAATTAGCTTTGAACTCCTCCACTGGGGGAGTTGCGGGCCACCCCTTTTTTACCCAAGAAAGAACTAGGGCCAGGACCTTGTCCTTCACCGTGGACTTGGTGAGGTCTGTGGGTACTATTGGGGGCGAATCAAGGGACTCAATCAGCAGCACCTGATGGTCCCATTCTACCTCACACTCAGTTTCTCCTAGCTCTGGGAGTGGCGACTGGGAAAGTGCATCAGCATGGCATCAGCACCAGTGTGTACTGGTACGCATTGAGGAATATGGCCCACCTAAGCATCCTAGGGGACAGAATCTGGGGTGTGGGTTTGCATGTGGTGAAAATACCCAGCAGCGGCTTGTGGTCAGTTACAATAGTGAACCCCCAACCGTAGAGGAAGTCATGGAATTTCTTGGTTCCAGCGACTATCGCAAGGGCCTCTCTATCTGTTTGCGTAATTGCGTTCTGCTTTTGAAAGGGACCTTGAATAAAAGACAACCGTGGCTTCCTGCCCGTTTTCTAACACGTGGCACAGCACCACCCCCACCCCCACTAGTGAAGCATCGCAAACTAACACCATGGGCTTCCACGGGTCGAAATGGGTTAGGATTGCCTCAGAGGACAACAGCTGAGTTACATTGTAATCATTGGGACTCATTCACAATTCATTTGGATATAAGGTTACTTAAAAGACAATGTTACACTTCTTAAAGGCACAAGTTCCATATACAACAAATGGCTGACAGTATCGAGCGCTCGACATCCCCTGCTTCTTGAGTTCAAATCCCCTCCAAGTAGCAATTCCAGCAACCAAGAGCAGAATCCAACACTTGATGTCCCCTGCTTGTTTCTCCTCCATTGCTCTGCGCTCAACTTCTCTGACCTGGAGTATCCTTTTTGGCATCTGGCGCTTGGCACGCGATGTCTCCTGCCTGGCATTTCACTTTTTTGCTCTGGCGTTTCAAGGCAATATGCCCCTTAGACCCCGGGTCTCAAGCCTCCCCACCAAGCCTGCCTGCTTGCCAAGCTCGGTCCAAGTCCGCCACAAGCAGTGGTGCTGACACCACTCTATCCGCCTCTCATCCACCTCTCCTCAGGCCTCAAGAAGACTCAGGGCTCAGCTCCACTGTCTCAACTATGCCAGCACACCATCTCAAAGACTCAGGGCACCTCAAGAGGTTTTGGGGCTCAACTCTGCAGTCTCACCTCTGCCAGCACACTGCCTCATAGCCCGCGTCACAGCCCACTGGACCCAAGTACTTATCTTGCCTCTTTTAATGTGGAACATTCCACTTTCTCTCTCACTCCTTACACTCTCACACTTTTCTGCTTTTAATCTACATATTATTTCTTTTTCATTATTCTCTCTCTCCAATGCACTCAACCTCCTTTTTCCCATGGGTCTGCTGGAGCTCACTCCTACATGTCTGCTCAATTCGCCATCTTAACTGGGAGTCTGCACAGCTGATTTCAAGTGAGTTTTCCGGGAAGGCTACTTTCATGTCCCCCATTTTGGTCTTAAAATTATTCTATAGGTTTAAAATTAATATATGGTCCAAAGCTGCCTCTGGCCTTTAATATTGGTCTGTGGAGGTGAGGATATAACCCAAACAATGATAAGAAAGCCCACAGTGTTCCAATTGCAACTTTTGTCTATGAAAAGCTTCTCTCGCTTCCTGTCTCAAGTCTCTCAAAGGCTTTCTCATGGCAAAAGTGAGCCCCAGAGAGCCCTGAAAGGTGAGATGGAAAGCTTTAAATACATTTTAATTAAATCTTTCTGGTGCTGGATATGGTTTACATTGCATAACATTGTGTGAAGCAGATTTTGCTCATTTAGTATATTGCTTATTGCAGTTGGTCATGTACATACACCAGTTTAGTTAGGGTTGCCATAATTATCTGCCACAAGACTGAGACAGCCAGGTGATGTCTTTGGCTTCTTCAAACTGCACATGTGCACCCCCAATTTACAACATAAACTGGCTCTTGTTCCCTCTTTGTTGCCATATTTTTTTTACATGCCATCAAGTTGCCTCTGACTTATGGCAACCCTCTCCCCTCCCTCCCCCCCATTCTCAGATCAGGCTGGGGGGGAAGGCAGGCACTGGGCAGTTCTGAGGGAGGCTCTCCCCATCTCCTGGGAGGGAAGAAAGGGGAGAATCATCAGGGATCCCTTTCTTCCTTTGACCCATCAGATTCCCACAACACCCTTGGTTCCATGCTGTTCTTGGTCTTCCCCCGAGCCAGGCTTCCCTCCCCACTGAACTTAACGACTGGAAGGTTGGCATGTCAACACCTTCTCAAAAATAGATAAAAGGAAACCCAAAACAAGCAGTCCTACCTGAGTACTGGCACTTTCATGTTGAAGCCCGGATATTCCTGAAGGGAATCCAGGCAGGGAAACCCAGACACCGTCCCAGGACTCGTCTCCCTCTCTGGCTCAGAGCCACAGATTCAAAGCTGCTCCCAGCTCAGCTGCTCGGTGGCGGTAGAAGAAAAAAAGGAGAGTCCCCAGGGGCATCCCAAGTTTCACTGATCAACGGGGAGGCGAAGGAGGCCAAGTTGCATGCGGCACCACTCGTTGCCCCACTTCAGCCGGGATACTCAGGGAGGAAGCGGAAAGACAAGGTGGGCAAGTTGGGGCTCCGGACTTGGTAAGCAAATGCCCTGCATGAGAAGTCCTGCTGAAAAGTCCATGTAGGGCTGCTTCAAGTCACCTTCACACCTTTTCCTCTCTTGTGAGAGCTGCGAGGGAGAGAAAGGCTCAGAAAAAGAGGAGAGGCAAGCCAAATGATAATCCAGGACTTTGGCAAGATTTTTATTGAACTGGGTGGGACAAAGATCCCAACCTTAAATCCAGGACAATCCCATTTTTCCGCGATGTATGGCTACCCTATTTGTAGTTGTCATAAACTGTGCCAAGAGGAACTGGTCTCTCTGTGTTTCAGACTGAAAGCAGAATTTTTTAAAGTTTTCCATGTATCTGAAAACTGAGCAGAGTGCTTCAAAGCATTGTCTTGAGCACCACATTTCCTCAGTGCAAAAGGACTCAATGTATAATGGTTTTTAACATGCCTACTATTGACTATTAGGGCTGCAACCCAAAGCCAGTTTGTTTAGATGTGAGTGCCCTTGAAATTTACAATCAGATCAATGGGAATAGATTCTAAATAAACACAAAAGGGATCAAACTGAAAAGCTGCTGACCCAGTGACAGGCTTTGCCTTACTTCTAAATACTAGGCACAGGAGTAAACAACAAAGGAAGGCCATTACCTTCATGCACTGCTAAGCTTGTGAGCTTCCAAAGGTATCTAATTGGCCATGTGCTTGGAAAGGAAATTTACTACTTCGTTCTGTTGATCCAACAAGGAGCTTCTCACATTCTCTCTCTCTTTGATTTTGCATGTGGAATACAAATTCTTTATCACCTAGGCTTTCTAGAGTTTTCAAACATATTTTCTTTCTATCTTTCTTACCTTTCCTGCATTTTGACACACAAGAGAGAGGGATATCATAAGCCACTAACCTGGAGGGTGAAAGTTTTGCTTGAGGAATAAATACTAAATTCTAAAAGAGGAAAGAATCTCTACAAGGGCTAACTTAGGGTTGTCACATTCTAGTCCTCCAAATCCAGCAGCCTATTTTGTCTAACACAAAGATGTGATGTGATGCTATGTCATTTTAGCAGAGTGATTATGGCCTTGTTTTTCTACCAGTATGTTTCAGTTTAGGCTTCATTTATATGTTTACTATTGATCTGAGCGAGTCAGTACAATGTAATGGATCAAATTAGATTTGAGATGCTCACTTTAAAATCCCTGTTCAGCCACAAAACTTATTTGATGTCTTTGGACCAATCAGCATTTTTAATAAATCTACTTACTTTACACTGTCATTTGGGAGACAAAATAAGGAAAGGGGAGTCATGTAACATACTCATGCACACTGCTGATCCATATAAATGGAAGAATGAATAACAGCACAAGGACTTCTTGTGATCCTCAAGGACTTCTGGTGATCATATGAAAGTGGGACTCTTCTCATGCTTAGTGAATTATCAGTCAACACAGCCTTTTTTTAAACTGAAGGCAGTCCCCTACCCCACCAAGAGAAATGTGAGAATACCCATGATGACACACTGTCATCTGATGTGCAGGAATAAATGCAGAAGAAAGTAAGAGTGGCTTGATGAAATCAGTGTGTATGTGTGTGTGTGTGTGTGTGGGGGGGGGGGAGACATAGTTTGGTTCTTCTGATATAAAAATCAAATATTGGAGCTAAGAACTATCCTAGCTTCACTTTCTTCACCATATTCAAATTTCCATACCTCCTATCCTCTATCTGTCTCTCTGTCTGTATCAGTGATTCCCAACTATTGGTTTTTTGAACTTCAACTTGCAGAAGCCTAAGTCAATTCCCCAAAGTACTGATCAGCCAATGTACCAACTTAGGCTTCTGGGAATTGAAGTAGGGTGTGGGGCACACATTGGGAACCACTGTTCTGTATCAAAACAAGATCAATCCAATGTGCCTCCACTCATATTCATTTTCCACCTGCTCATTATAAAGCTTCAGTTTTACTGATTGAGCTATATTGTTGTAAAGAATGAGATTCATATCAAAACTTGGACAATGCATTTTCTAGATGTCATCCAGAAGCAGCTAGCATAGTCACTTGATACAGAGCCATAGCCGTGGGGTGGCATCGTGGAAAAATATTTTCCCACCCACATCTAGAATCCTAGCTACGGCTCTAACTGGATTTGTTGGCTGGGAGATTCTGATAATTGAAGAAAGCAACTTTATTAATCCCTGCTTCTTATTAAATAAAGATATAGCAATTTCCTTGTGCAGATTTACTGAAGTAAAAGAAACACAAAACTTAGTAAGATTATGGTGTCCAAGTAAGCAGTTCAAAGAGTCCTTTCAAGGCAAATATATGTACAATTAATTCTTCAAAAGTGCCATTATAATTTTATTTTCATTGTTCAAATCTTCTTTTGGAAACTTAAGCTTTCAAGATAACACAAGCTCATTGCTGCCACCATTGTTGTTGTTGTTATCAAAAAGAAAAGGGCTATTTTAGGCTGCACTAGCAGAGGACCCGGCGTTGCCCAGGGGTACCCTACCTGGGCCAAGGAGTGACCCGGACCCACCCCCACCCCAGCTGCCTTATGTTTTGTCTGCTGTCATTGTGGCCGCTCTCACATCCACACCCCGACACATTGTCTCAGCCTGACTTTGGCTGCCGGTGCCGGCCTCCCCAGTGACTACAGTCAGTGGGTAGCCATCACAGTCCGGCCCCTCAATCCTCCCGTGGGTTGTGTAAGGCGGAAGGGAGGCTTCATTTGGGCAGGTGGGCAGAGGACCCATTGGTGGAGGAGGCCTGTGGAAGGCGGCAGCCCGGTCTGGTCCTCTGCCGACCCCCAGCTGTGGGTTCTCCCTTCCCCCTGAGGCATGCCTCAGGAGTGCATAGGAGCCATGCCACAGTGGCCGGTCACCGGCAGTAGTTGCTGAGGCAGGGGCAGCCATAATTGCTGCCGTACGTACTGGTGGCTAGGCCGTGTACCACCTAGAATGCTGGGCAGACTTTGGCATATGTGTGGAATTTCGCACAAGTGCCACAGCCTCGAATGCCAGGCAAGGTTAGGCACAAGCGAGGATTCTCACACATGCACAGTCACCTCCCCTGGTCATTTCTGCCAGCCAGGGGGCATTGCAGCCACTTTTCAGGGGCAAGGACCCCAAGGCGGGCTGCCGGTTGCCCACGCAGGCCACCCTAGACATTGAAGGTAGGTTTATATGCAGTTTCCAGTGCAATCGGTGCAGGGGTGTCACTTTGTATGAGGGAGTCCTGTGATGTCACGGAGCCCCAGATCTGGTCAGCTGGGAATTGTTTGAGCTGTTGCGATGACATCACACACACACACACGGTTGGCTTTTTTCCTTTGCTTTTTCTCCTGTTGGCGGGGACGTCCCCTTTGCGGATTGATTTATGGGGCGTACCCCTCCCCATGGGGTTTGACACCCCCGCAGTGACTGTCTCTTTGGCCCAAGGTACGTATGTGCTGTGTTTCAGCGTGATCAGTACAGGGGTGTGGATTTGAATAAGGAACATTCAGCACTGGGCCTTGATTTTAGTTATATAGATAGATCAACAAAATAATGTTCTCCAAAGTCTTTGAAATACTAGTCCCTCTCTATTCAGTACTAGTTAGCCTAAGGTACCATGTCCCGTTCTCAACACCATACTTTAAGAAGAATGGCCACAAACTGGAACTAGTTCAGTGGACGTCAACGAAGAGGATCATGGGAGTAGAAACCAAGCCTTATGAAGAAAACCTGAAAGAACTGGGCATGTTTAGCCTTGAGAAAAGGATATGGAGGGGGATGTGATAGCACTCTTCATATACCTGAATATATATTTATAAAGAGGAGGAGCAAGATCTATTCTAAATTATCATAGAGTGCAGGATGTATAATAATGGGCTGAAGTTACAGGAACCCAGATATAGGCTAAATATGAGGGGAAATGTCTTAAGAGTAGAGCAGTATGGCAATGGAACCAATTCCCTTGGGAGGTAGTGAGCAGTTCAACACTGCAGGCATTGAAGAGGAAATTGGACAACCATCTGTAAGATCTATTTTGATTAGAATTCCTGCACTGAGCAGTGGGGGCTGGACTTGATGGCCTCATAGCACCCTTCCAACTCAGTTATTCTATGATTCAAGGAGGAGAAGGAAAAAAAGCAGAACCAGCAGCAGCAGCAGCAGCTTTTTATTCTCTTTTCTCCTCTTTACCCCAAATTATTCCCTCAGTGTAACACCTAGCTAAACTCAAAGCCAAAGTCAGAAACCTATGGAAGATAAAATGGAACCTGAGTTTCTGGAAGGTAGACTCATATTATTAGAGAGCTGGAAGATATCCCATGAGTCATCACATCCAACTCACTGCAGAAATAGAAAATACAGTATGATGTATAAATACTGGAGCCTGGAAATGTTTCTTTTGATGACAGTTCTTACAAATGCTCAGCCAGGGTTCTTATTCCTTTCTTCACACTGATTCTGCAAACGTATTTTAGATCTTTGAAGCTCTTGTACATGAATTCATAGAAGTTGGCATTTTACATACATATATGTATGAACTCTGTTTTTCATTGTGGATGCGTTCAGTTAGTGGCTGAAATCAACCCGAGATTAGCAATTTGTTGCATAGTACACAGAAAAGAGCCTTTTTGCATTAGAAAAACTGGCAAATATATTATGGCATTAGATTTCATGGTCTGTAGTCCACTGGCCTATAACAGACAAAGTGATTTTTATAGCTTAAAACATTTGATTCTCTTAAATGAAAAAAAAAAATCAAAAACCACTGGGGCCTGCCACATGCTCCTGATCTCTGTTGAGCCCCATGGTCAGTGATCAAGGAGGCCATGATGTAATGTTCAGCTTTGGGACAGATCCAGGTTGCAAGACTTTAGCTGCCAATAACATTATTCCTATATGCTATTAAATTGCTTCCAGCTTATCTCAAACCTATGAATCTGCAGCCCCAGAGTGCTCTTAACATTAGTAGGAATTACACCAGATGGCATTTTGCTCGTCCTCAAGCAGCTTTTAAAAATTGTTAAAACTAATTGTATAACAATGGAACCAATTAGCTCAGAAGATGATAAGCACTCAGATGTTGGAGGCATTCAAGAGAAAATTGGACAACCATTGGTCAGATCTGCTTTCATTTGAATTCCTGCATTGAGCAGGGGATGACCTTTCAACTCAGTTATTCTGTGACTCTATGCATACCTGTCAACCATCCCGTTTTACCCGGGAAAACCGCTTATTTTTGCCCCTCTTCCCGGCCCTCCCATTTTATTATTTCCCCTGTATTTTCCCTTATTTTCCCAGCGGGGGGTGAGGAGGAGGAGCACCAGCTGGGCCGCAGCGGGAAGGCCAGCTACCACCGTGGCCACGTGGCCTCTGTCTGGAGCCAGGCAGGGGCCGCCCGGACCCGGAGACCACACCCCCAGCTGGGGGTGAGGAGAAGGAGGAGCACCAGCTGGGCCGCGGTGTGAAGGCCAACTACAGCTGCAGCAGCGTGGCCTCCAGAAATACCTGTCCTTGCCCGAAACGAGTGTCATGCTTCGCGCCACCTTCACCTCCACTTGCCCTGTCAGGGCCCAAGTGCCCGTCAGAGCAGGAGCTAATCGACAAGCGCTGGCACCAAGTCTGCAAATTAGTTCCACCCCCTTCCCCCGACTTGAGTCCTTAAAGCATGGAGGTATTACAAACAGGAGATGACATGATGTCACAAACTTGAAGCCGACTAATCTGACAGTCCACGCCCTGGCTTCACACCCGCTTGCCAGGCTGCCGGTGAAAAGGGCGATGTGGAGCCTTTGGGACCGGCAGGGGAAGGTGGAAGAGGCCAGGCCAGGAGGCCAAGGCCCCTAATAATGTGTAACCGTCAGGCAGGGCGTGGCCGCCCGTGCCCGTCCTCCTGTCCACCTGCCTGGGCCAGAGCGCAGCTGCCCCAGTGCCAGAGAAGCGCCAGGGTGCAGGTTCGGCCCAGACCATGGTGGGGGAGGGCCGGCCAGGGCCGGGCTGGGGAGGGAACGGGGTGGGGTGGGGAAACTGAGCCCAGGCTGGAGTCCTCCTCCCCAGCAAGTGGCTGGGTAGCTCAGAAGCCAGGGCGGCAGGTGGGTAGGCGGCACCGAGGTTCAGCCCCATCCGGGGCTTTGATTGTGTGGAGTCGTGAAAGTAGATCGGGGTTTTCCCCTTTAATATCAGTGGGTGGGGGTTGCGATCCCCCTCTCCACTGGGTCCCCTGGGTCCCCAGAAGGATTGGGGGAACAGACCACTTTTGTCCCCCCAACCCTCACGGACCCACGGGACCCAGGAGAGGGGAGTCGCAACCCCCCACCCACTGATATTAAAGGGGAAACCCTGATCTACTTTCACGACTCCACACAATCAAGGCACCATAAGGCAATGTTTTGGGCCAACTAACATGGTGGACTGTCAGATTAGTCGGCTTCAAGTTTGTGATGTCATGTCATCTCCTGTTTGTAATACCTCCATGCTTTAAGGACTCGAGTCGGGGGAAGGGGGTGGAGCTAATTTGCAGATGTGGCGCTGGCACTTGTTGATTAGCTCCTGCTCCGACGGGCGCTTGGGCCCTGACAGGGCAAGCACAGGTGAAGGTGGCACGAGGTATGATGCTTGTTTCAGGCAAGGACAGGTATTTTTCATGCTGGGCTCCTCCCACCATGTCTCAGGGCCACCTGCTGCACCATACAGCCAGGTGGCTGTGAGGAAGGGAGGGCGGGCCCGTCCCTTCCCCCCCCCAGGGAGTCCCGGTCCTGGTGACTGACTGTGGCAGTTCATCTACCTGAGGTGATTCCTCAGGTCCTGGGAGGGCAGGTGGGTAAGAAAGCACAGAGCTTCTCGACCATCCTCAGGAGCTGGGGGCCACTCAGCTGGTTCTCCTCCTCCTGTTCACCCCTGGCTGGGGGTAGTGGTCTCAAGGCGGCCTCGCAGCGGCAGCGGTACCTAGCCTTCCCGCCGCTCAGCTGCCTGGTCCTCCTCCTCACCCCCGGCTGGTTAGCAAAGGTCACCCTTGGCCCTGCTCGAAAAGCCAGTCGTATCCAACTCTAGGGTGCAGTGCTCATCTCTCAATTTGGCCATGCCCACTTATTTGGCCACAACCACTTATTTGGCCACACTCGCCTATTTGGCCACACCCACAAAATTTCCCTTATTTTCAAAGCTAAAAGTTGACAGGTATGGACTCTATGATTGTATGAAAAACTGCATTATAGGAGGTCCTGTGTAGACAGGTTCTAATAATACATCCTTATACCTGCATTGAAATATCAGCAACTTGAGGTATGCAGGTGACACTACTCTAATGGCACAAAGTGAAAAAAATCTAAAGAGACCCTTGATGAGTGTGAAAGAGGAGAGAGCAAATGCTGGTTTTTGTCATTGTCCGGGAGGCAGATAAATGCTCACCCTCCGGAGGAAGAACTGGCCTAGTGTGTGGGCACTTTTCCCACTGGATGGCCAGCAGGTGGCCCTGCCCCTCACTCTCCAGCCTTCTGGGGAGAGAACCAGCGTAGCTTGTGATAGCAAACTGGAGATCTGTACTTTGGTGCACCAGAGCCCTTAGTCTACAAGTCTTTATTTCTACAGGCTTCACAAAATTTAGTCAAAACAATGATGTTTATCTGTAGGGGTCATCGGGCAATGATCAGGCATCAGAATTTATGACCTGATACTAGTATGCTTAGAAGGTGCTCTTTTTACAGTAGTTTAACAAGGTAAGCTTGTATGCACAGGTAGTGGTGACTTGACAAGGAACTGAAGAGTTCTTTGGCTTAAGCTTCTATGACACATTTCTCTTATAAAAGTTAAAACGGCAAGTGTTACCTTGCTATTTACCATATTATCTGAAAAACAGCTTAATATATTATCTGACTCCCACCAGGACAAGATTCTGGCTGGACATCTGGAAGCCAAGTAGGAAGATGAAAAAAATAATGAGATAAAATGGAGCTACTTAGATACAGTACAAACTTTATCTGAATGTGGAGAAATCCAACCAATGCTTCATTTATGTGCATGGAAATGTGTCACAATGTGTACAAAAGAAGATCCAGAAAATGGCAGAGAAAACACTATTGAAGTCACCAGATTCTGATAAAAGTAGTCTAATTATTTGAACATTTTAATCGATTTTGAATTGTACCTATATTTCATATAGATCCATAATTTTAAACTATGAAGCACTCTGATATGAATAAAGAAAGTAAACAGGAATAAGTGGTTTTATCTGGAGAAATAGGTCATCCCCATTATACAAGGAGGGCTTCTGTATATGTAAAAGTGGAAATTATGAATAATATTATTTACTTACATAGCTCAAAGTAACATTTCTTTCTCAAAGCAATCCCAGAAAAACAGGTGACAGTTCCTATATTATAAGGAAGAAGTGAAAGTTATAAGACATAACAAGAATAAGGTAACATCAGTGCCAATTATCAGGTATATTAAAGGTTTCCCTTGCTTGAAAGCCAGTCATATCTAACTATAGAATTCAGTGCTCATCTCTGTTTCAAAGCTGAAGAGCCAGCGCTGTCTGCTTCTGCAGACATTTCTGTGGTCATGTGGCAGGCATAATTAGACACCAGAACACACGGAACACTGTTACCTTCCCACCGAAGTGGTCCCTATTTATCTACTTGCAATTTCTTGCTTTCAAACTGCTAGGTTGGCAGGAGCTGGGACAAAGACGGGAGCTCATTCCGTCCTGCAGTACTTGGGAATCGAACTACTGACCTTCCACCTCCCAGTCAGCATCTTAGCCACTTGATTTATCAGTACTAAAATGTGCAAAAATATGGATAGCAAAGATATACTTCATATCAATGTTGCCTGGAGAGTTTAAAAAATACAACCATAAGTGGCTAATGTGAAGCAGGCACTCAGAGGTGTACCATAACCAAAGTGAAACTTTGATTGCCAACTGCATTATTAATTATAATAATTAGACAGATGGGAGAACAAGCTACAAATGCCTCATGGCCTTGATTAGCTTTATGCAGGGCAGTAGTTAAGAATGGGAACTGGAAAATCTCGAATTCAGATGTCACTCCTTTTTTATTATGGCCTTTGGCAGTATTTCATACGAGCACAAGGGGGGGGGGGATCTTCTGCTTTGCTTTTGCAAGGACTCCTAAAAAGGAGTAATATTTGATGGACTGCTCATTTTCTTTTCAGTAATCTGCTTTCTTCTTTGGACTTGCCCTATGTAAGTGCTTCCTTATTTTCAGAAGGGAAAATAGATATTTACTATAAGTAGTGCTGTTTGCTGCCTGTGCTGGAGGTGAAAAGCCTTGTACTAGATAGGGAATCCTTCCTCTTTTCAGAAAGTCAACCTCTGCCACCAATGAGACATTAATGAGATTTCTTCATATATCTAACATAAAGTCTGAGTACACAAACCTGATGATACTGTGGAGGTCAACCACACAAACAGAGGATATGACAGGTCTGCTCTCCCAACATCCCGACTACTGTACTTGGGTTTCTCCAATTGTATGAAAGGGAACACTCCCTGCCCCCTCGCTGAATAAACCTTTTCTCCCAAATCCCAGCCAGCAACATTGTTAGAATTACTGAGAGAAGGTACTTGGAATTCCCAAGACACACTGTACAAATGCTGGGTGGTAGTAATATAGCTTATCATCTAACTTAGCAATTCCATTTTTGAGCTTGGGCTGTGAAAAAATAATGATGCCATTTGATATATTTTTACACAGCAATTCACTCTTACTAGTTTACTGGCTTCTGGCTATCTATAAAGACATATATTTGTTTACTGGCTCCAGAAGCCATTTTGCCTGCTCAGAGCTCTGTTTTTTGTAAACTGATGGCTGATTGAATTTTGTTTATAGGCTGATAAACAACTTTCAAGCCAAAGCCAATTTTAAGTACAAAATTGAAAATCTACATGGTGAAGAGATATAAAGTGTTCTTTTCCTGACTATTATATCTCCTAAACTAAAACGCATAACCAATCATTTTTGTATAATATTCTGAATTTTAGGAGTATGGCACTGGAAATTTACTACCTCACTCTTTCCTTTCATCCTTTTTCTGTGCCACATTTGCTAACTAGAGTAAATTTATTTATATTAAATCAAGAGAGTGTTGTCATCTTCTTCTTTGCTTCATCTTTTACCCCATTGGGTGTCGAGAGAGATGCAAGTTTCTTGTTCTGGCACTTCTAGTGGCCTCCTCTGGTGTTATTTGGTGTTCTTGTAATATTTCTTTGATGTTACTTCTCTAACTTCCTTTGGGTCTGCCCTGTGGTCTTTGTCCTCCTCTTTTCACATATGCCTTGTAAGGTTTGGAATGCCAAGACATTCTCTCTAACAGTGCAGACCATTTTATTTGCTGTTTCTGTATGTAATGCAAGATTGATTTTGTTCTAATTCTTTCCCTTATAACCTCATTCCTGATTTTATGCCTTCTAGTCACTCTCTAGTAAAGAGAGTGTAAAAAAATGTTTATCGTTTGAAGAATCTCACTGAAATATTGATCCTTAAGCGAACAGTGCAGATTTGGAAACAGTTTGCTATAGATCCACAAGATTATGCATTTTGCCCACCTTTTAGTATAATGACATGCTGTTTTACTCTTGACAGCATTTGAACCCCATTTTGCAATCTAAAAAAGACAGCAGAGGTCTCACTTCAAAAACGTGTATTGTACATAGAATATCCCTATGATATTCTATGTGGGGTGAAAGGTGTGGGGGTGAAAAGATCCAAAGTCCACCATTGAAATTTCAGTGTGGTCTTACTTGGAGGAAACAGGCCCTTATGAATGTGGTTTCTGAGAATTTATATGAACACTCCTTTGGGGCACTGCTTCATTGTTACTTCACTCTACTAAGACCTTAGAACAATGATGGCTAACCTTTTCCAGTCTCAGTGCCCAAGGAGGTGGCAGCAGCATGCGGGCACACATCATGCATGTGCACACACCCATGTAATGTTGCCAGTGTGCCTCAAACAGTGAACACACATGGGTGGTCACATGGGTGCATGCACAAGTGTGTTGCTGTAAGCATCCAACTGCACAAGCCCCTTTTGCCTCAGTACTTTCCTGTTCCCTTATGGACACCTGAACACATAAACAGGCCCAAACCTGGGACACCAAGAGGCTGAGCAGCCAGCAGTTAGAAACAAAACATGAGCGAACCCATTCAGGGGAGAAGCCATATACATGTCCCAAATGTTGGAAGCTGTTTGGTGTCAAGTCAATGCTTACAAAGCATGAAAAAACTGATTGGGGTGAGACGCCACATGAGTGTACAGATTGTGGGAAAAATTCCTTTCCAAATCACATCTAAACAGGGATAAAACACTCCACTTAGATAACCGGTTCAGTTGCTTATACTGTGGGAAAGCCTGAACCAAATAGAGCAATAATCCACAAGATGCACATCCAATGGAATTGTAGAATTCCGAGAAGCAGGAGTGCAGTTTATCCAATGGAATAGAGTGGCTTGTCCTTCCACATCCCCCACAGTTCTCCCATTCTAAAGATAACCTCTTGCAGTAATCAGAAGGGAATAATTAAGGTACACACATGCAAATAGACTAATCAGGCTTATCTGCGGATGGAGTGGAGAGGCTGTTGTACTATTTGATTGTTGTATTGATTATTATTATTATTATTATTGTCATTGTCGTCGTTGTCGGCGCCGCCGCCGCCGCCGCCGCCGCCGCCGACGACGACGACGTCGTCGTCGTCGTTGTCGTCGTCGTCGTCGTTGTTGTTTATATTATATGTGCTTTTGTAGGATGAATATGGTATAGTATTGTCTTTATTGAATATTGGATTATTGTGTTTACTGCATAGTATTGTGTGAGCCGCCCTGAGTCGGGTTTCCTTAGTGGGCGGAATACAAGTTTGAGAATTAAATTAAATTAAATTAACTTGTCCTGCAAAATCCTGGCAGCAACCTGAGATTTCCCACTTAGTTAACGTGAACTCAGAACTTGAAAATGGAGAGAATTAAAAGTATTTGTGGAAGCAACGTGGCTCTTCTTGGCTTAACACACACACCCTCCTGAATGATCACATGATGTAGTGAAGAAGTTTTAGTTTATTGTATGAAAAGGATAGTAAAAAGATACAGTTCATTTATTGATTTCAGGATACAGAAAAATCCAAAGAAAAAGAATTCTAATAAAAAAGTTACAGACACAGCCACACCTTGATGTTACCCCTGAAAACAAAGTAATCTATCTGTCCTATCTTGACGATTTAGCAGAACTTGGACTCCATTCCGACTTGGAGTCCACACGAGAATGTACTATATGTCCTATGTGTCTATAAGAAAGCTCCTGGCTTCTGGTTCAGCTAATTATCATATACCCAATATGAAAGCATCTTTAAGCATAACATAAGAGGTTCTCATAATATCTTCCCTCTGTTTCCAGCCCTAGTGGGTAGGAAGATATGGAGACTTTGAAGCCTTGGAGAAATTCTTGACCAATCTGCCCCTTGCACCTGCTGATAACAAAGCAGTCAGAGAACATAACTTTGGCATTTCTGCACATCTCTAAACAACACACCAGTTTCTAATCCAAAGAAACTCCATTTTGAATAACTTGTAAATCCATGGTACTACTTTACCATGATGGTTGCCTGCCCCGCGCAACACCGCCTCCGCCTCTGTTTCCTAGGAGGAGTGTGTGTGGAATGTCTGGTCACTTCACCTCATCCTGCTCAGGTGGGATTTCAGACTTCCCTCTCACCTCCCCACTGGTAAAGGGATTGGGGTAGGTGGGGAAGCAGCACTGCCATTGGTACCGGTGGTACAGGGCTTTCCCACGATGGCATGCATGCCCACAGAAAGGGCTCTGTGTGCCCCCTCTGGCATGCATGCCATAAGTTCACCAACACTGCATTAGAACCAGCTGTTGGTAGGAGGATAGGCCTTTACTATCAAAATGGTGTAGGCCAGCCTGATTATCATTCTCTTTTGTACAACTGTATACAGAGAAGTGAAAAAGGTAACCAAGCCATCCATGCATACTATATATATCCCACCCACTGTGTACTCTTTCCATGTTACTAGATAACTGCCGACACATTTTTATGCATCCAGCTGCAAAGTCAGAAATACTGAAGTGTTCCAATGGGAAACTGATAGAAACATCTCTTCAGACAACTGGACAGACAGACCCTGGTCCTTGGCTCAAACATAAAACAATTTATATGTTACAAACATTATGTCCTCATGTTAAAACTGATTATGCAAGAGACAAATACATTAAAATAGAATTGATAACAATATGTTGCAGTAGAAACCAAATGACACTTGAATTATGAGGATTATACAGTGTGTTTGTGATCAAATATACTGTACTTTTAAAAAGAAACTCTTTTTTATTATTAGCAATAGTGAGTGTTGCCTAGGATAGCATCTTGATCTGATTTCCACCATTAAATGAACATCCATTTGATGAAAAGATGTGCTGAATGTCTCCCACCCCACTCTTTCAGAGCTGTTCATGCCCCATAAATGTGGATGGTGGATATTTGAAGCCTTGGAGAAAAGCAAAATGTTTTAAAAAGTGTGATTTCTTCCTTTTAAGGATTAGATGGATTTGGTTCTCTCTTACTTAAACCTTAAACAAACAAACAAACACAACCACACACACCTGGCAAAAGCCTCATCACTGTTTCAACCTCAAGATCAAACTAAATGCAAAATGTAACAGGTTAGTTTCTTCCTCCAGTAGTGAAACACATGTTCTTGTAATTTTCCTGACCTTTGTATTTTGAATTTAATATGCTTTGTTTAGTGATTGGTCACTCCCAAACATGGATTTAATATGCATGTCTAACTGCTGAGACAAGTATCGTTGAGGAAATTGCTTTGTGCAAGAATAAATTATTTAATTAGAGGAAATGCACATTCCCCTTAATATTGTTCCATCTCTAATGATAAAATACATATACACTATTGGGCAATTACTAAAAATTCATCTTGGTTTAAGATTCAGCTCAATCCCCATGGGCATTTTTGTACTGCCCTTGAAACCTGAATATTCCATGGAAACTGACAAATTTCACCAAGCCTAAGTATTTTGAGCCAGTACCCATTTGAAACAATGGACTTTATTTATTGTGGCCAAGAATTTGTGGATATGGGAGGGCCTGCTGCCAATAGTTGAGAGGTACCTTGGGACAAGACAGGATCCACTCTTAAGAGAAGGCTATAATGGCTGAATACAAAAATGTCAGCAGCTCTGGGAAGTCTGAGGGATTTTGCATACAAACATGAGAAAGGCAGGCAAACTAGTCAATATTAGCAGATGAATACCAGTAAATAAGAAGTCAACAAAAAGAAAACAAGCACCTAAAGGATGAAATATAGCCAAGCAGATGCCATTGACCTGCTCAGAAGAAGTCCTGTCCTGTTTCCTTCTAGAAGATTTTAGGCTCCTTTTAGATGTTTTGCTGCTTTGACTCTTTGTGGCAAAACTGGCCCTTAAAGCTATAATCCAGTGATGGCAAATCTTGGCACTCCAGGGGTTCTTGGACTTCAGTTACCAGAAGCCCAAGTCAGCACTCCTGCTTATCAGGGCTTCTGGGAATTGAAGTTCAAGAACACCTGGAATGCCAAGGTTCGTCATCATGGTTATAATCCATATCAAACTCTAGATGCAATTAAGTATACTTACAGAACAATCATACCTTTCATGGAGTAGAAAATCCAAAATGGGGAAGGGAGTAGAAGGTGAGGAGTTGCTGTTTCTCATTTCAACCCAACTGATCCTTTTATTTTAAAGACAGAGACTTATTCTTATTTAACTTGTTGGGTGAGGATTAACCTAACAACATTTTCCCATTGATTTAGGGGCATATCCTTTTCAACCATACCCTCTTGTAGTGTTTTTTCTGTCACACAATCCCTACCCCAGCCAGCGAGCTGCAATATAAAAAAGTGACTTTTCCTATCTCTGAGAGAACTGTTGTAACCTATGAACCCTAGAATGGGATTTCAGCATTCAATGCCAATTGACTTTAAATGTTTATTTTTCTCTTTCATATTTCCCAAAGAAAACAATGGGATTTAAGAATTGTTGGATCAAATCATGTTATTGTTCTTATTGTTACTACTACCATCTACTTGTGGCTAGTAAAAAAAAAGGTAAAAAAACCTCTTTTAATATATATAAATAAAAGTATTGTGTGGGTTCCGCGCACACAATTGGCATACTGTCCCTGACAGAATCACGGCTTGGCGGAATGCTCCTTAGAGCCTGGTTCCAAAGGGACAGATATTAGGGTGTGGATTAATAGGAGTTTAATTCACCGATCGCTGACCTGGCAGGCAGTTCGGACTGTAGAGGGCAAAAGATCACCGGGTGGTGATCTTGATAAACATGTAATGGGTAATTTTGCCTCCGCAGAGACTCGGAGCCCAAGAGTCAACTGAGGCAGATGTTTACTCCCGATAGCAGTAGACAATGCATGTCCCCCTGGTAGTAAATTAGATAGATAAGGAACTTCCCCCAGTGAAGTCATCCCTAATGAGTAATTTGTGTAATCTCAAAGTGCAGACTTGCAGTTTTCCTGTAACGGCCACACGCAACGAATGCACGCAGTCAAGCTAAGCAGAGGATAAAGTTTAGTGCCTTCTGATCAATAAACGCTGGTCTTCGCTCCATCTTGCCTCGTGTGTCTTTACTTGACCAGTCTCCTCCAGGACCTTCCGGCCCATATCGGGCCCCGATCCAACAGTATTGTATCCTCCAAAACAACTAGAGACCTGGCATCTGAGCTTCAGCAACTAAAACTTCAAGTGACATTGCACTTTTCAGAGTAGAAAATGAAAGATATCTGCTGAGTGGATGAATTAGGAAGTGAGGTTCCGTGGTCTATATTTTAACAAAAGCCATTGTCTTTCCAAATTGCAGTCAACAGACAATAGGAATGCATCAAAGTCAAGGAGCAAAAGGCAGAGAATTTGTTTCACTCCTGCCTTTTGCCTCTCCTTTTCCTTGGCTTTTTTATCCCATAATTATATTTTTTCTGTTCCTTTTCCAGATAAATAGAAACCACAGCAATAGTAGATAAATGTTTGAAATTAGACATTCTGGTATGGTTAAGCCTAGAGAGTTGTGAGTGCATCTCACAAGTTTAACCTAATACCATCTTTTTCATCATCTTTTACTCTTCTCTAATGTTGTCAGCTAATCTGGTATGCTTTAGCTATTTCTTTTATAGATGATTCTTGCTTGGCGATGTAGTATATCTTCCTTCTAATGAGAAATAGGAATGATCTCCATATGCCTACAGTTGGCCTTCGACATGATAAAAGTTATGTTTCACTCATATCCCTCTGACTTGTATTGACATCATAATTATGTCAGTGCTCTCCGTATTGATCATTCTTTTGGGGGTATAATTCACCAAAACTCAGAGAATTTGAAAAGCACTCTTGTAAGCAATGTGCTAAAGGTCAATGTATGAATATTTCTACAGGTGATGTCAGTCTTTCAACAATTATATTTCCAAATTATACCATTAACCTAGAATTCATTAGACACACACAGTTAAAATGATGGTGGTGGAGGTTGTAAAAATTATCCTTTAAGAAAAACAATGACTTTAAAATGACTTAAACCAAATGAAAGGATAAAGGATAAAACAATAAAACAGAGGTATTGCTCTTGATTTTATAATTCCAGCACAATTATTGAAAAAATGTTGAAGATTCCTTGTATATACAAACAAAAGGAACAGTCACAACACACATACACAATCACACACACACACAGTAGATAAGAAATAGTTGTAACAGAAAAAATGTATCGTTAATTGTATTTACAGTGGAAGAAAACTACAAGGCAAGCTCTTCTTTCAAATAAACTTATTCATCTGTTAACGATTATTTGAAACTCTCTAGTAAATTTATTTGGGTAATCTTTAAATAGTGCATATCTTACCCTATCTTTCAGAGAGGCAGTGTAGTGTAGTGAAGTATATAGATTACCAGACCAGGACTCAGGAGAACCTTCAGAATCTTGCTTGGTCATTGTGGGATTGTTTGAAGAACTATATTTTTTCCCATTGTTTAAAGCAGGAATTCTCAACCTGCGGCCCATGGGGCAGATGTGGCCAATGACACTATTTCATGTGGCCCCCCCACTGCCTCCACCACACCAGTAAGTGCTGTGTGGTGGAGGAAGGGCAAAATGGTCATCCAGCCCTCGAAGCTGTCTGAGGGAGTGTAACCCAGCCCCTGGCTTTAAAAGGTAGAGAACTCCTGGTTTAAGGGGTTATCTTTTTCTGTATACAGATTTTAGAGAATATCTGTGGGAGAGCGAGGTTGACCATTCTATTTTATTTAAAGTTCTCTTAGCATACCGTTCCTGTTACCAGGGGCAGTAGTGCAATAAATAAAATATTATCTGATAAATTTTTTTACAAATTACTGCTACTTTCTTTCCAATGTTACTTTTACAAGTAACTTGTAGTAAAACCAATGAGCTAAATACCTGTCTGGAGATACTACTAAATTCAAGATACCCCAATTATCTGTTTCTTGAAGAAAAGAATAAATTTTCTTAGCTAATCTCTAGAGTGGTACAGATGCATGTATTTTGAAAGCAACACAGCTTTCTGCAAGCAAATATATTTCAAAATGTAGGAAGCAGGCTTTCCCCCAGCACACATTCAAACTTTTGCTATCATAGAAATTTCTCAATTGTTTTAAAATTGTGTTTCTCTTTGAAATGTATGCAGGTTTGACTCCCAGCTATTATTATCTCTGTTTTCTGTGCCAATACTCTGCCTTAAATATTATGTACTATTTTCTTGTGAATCAATTTGTAGGCTGTAAGCAAGTAAACACTCAACCTTCTGTGTGACAAGGTGACGAGATTGAATTATTTAGGTCTTGTTAGGTCTATAGACTTAGATGGGTCTAATTCTATCTCCCCAAGTAATGGGAAATCTGGGAGGGAATAAGGAAGCTTAGTGTACCTGGAAAACATATTGCCGGTGCACTCCCCCCCCCCCCAGTTGAAGAGACATATGCAATGTTTGGATTGAATAATGGGCCACTTTATTGAAATATGCAAACAATATTGCACTGGGTCAGTAGTGTGGGTGCTATGAAGAATAAGGGTAACAAATGTCATCCGAAGCAAGGACTATGGGCCAAACACACCAGAGTCAGAAATAAGCCACACAAGTGGCAGAGATAGAAGAGGCTTGCTGATAAGCCAGCTCTGGTGTAAAGTTGCTACAGGAGCCTTGGGGCACTCCCCTAGATGATACCCTTCCAGCTCCTGCAACAACCCCAGCCCATACGCGATGGTACTGTGAAATTTGAAGTAAGCACCCACACTGACCGCCAAACTGACCAACGCAAGACAAGACCTCCAGGAAAAACTCAACCTGATACAACAGTGTGGGTGGGTGAAAAGGGTGTTGAGGCAAAAATTCCCACCCGGTCCTGTAGCGACCTGTTACGCACTGTTCACAGGGAGGGAGGGAGGGAGGGAGAAGCTTCTCCGGAGGCTGGATCGCCGAATGGGCCAAGCTGGGAGGAGCCACCCATATAAAGAGTGGCTGGCTCCTCCCTGCCCTACTGGTTGGAATTGGCCACACTCCCAGGTGGAGCCATCAGGCAGGCGCAGGCAGCAGGGCTGGATGAAACCAGGTGGGTCGGCAGCCACGTGGCAAATTGTCCAGCCAAAGGAGAAGCAGAAACTTCTCCGGAGGCTGGATCGCTGAATGGGCCAGGCTGGGAGGAGCCACCCATATAAAGGGTGGCTGGCTCCTCCCCACCCTACCGGTAGGAATTGGCTGGGCTCCTATCTCTGGGGGGGCAAAGCGCGTGCTCGGTGGAGGGCCCACAGGCGCGTGTACATTCTCTGCATTTCATCAAAACTAAAATTGATTCTTTGGGGGAAGACCCTGACAATTAAATTAGTAAATTGATCTCTACTTAGGGATATTTTGGCTGATGTGAGTTTTGCTATATGTTGGTTGCAGTCTGTGTGTGTGTGTGTGTGTGTGTGTGTGTGTGTGTGTGTGTGTGTGTGTGTGTGTGTGTTTGTATACTGTCTGAAAGCAAGGTTTGTATATAAAATATTTTAAATAAATAAATATACAAATAATTGCAGTTTCTCCTTATAGCACAATAGCTATTGCACACTAGACTGTATAACAGACACTGTGGCTTTGTGGGCAATTACCTGCTTACCTCTCATGAGTGAATCAAGGCCATGGCTGTTGTGGATCTGGTGGAAATCTATTGGATGCCTGTTTTGTGTTTGATCCTGACAAGGGCTCAAGGTTGACTCAGCCTATCATCCTTTTGAGGTAGATAAAATGAGTACCCAGCATGTTGGGTGGAAATGCTAATTAACTTGTTACCTGCCCAGAGGTCCAGTTGTCCCTGAGGAAGTCGACAGGCTTCTTGCAGCTGTTTGCACCACCTCCTGCCCTTTAGATCCCCGTCCCACCTGGTTGGTGAAAGCCTCTAAGGTGGTGACGGGAGGCTGGGTTGGTGCTATAATCAATGCATCGCTACTGGAGGGGGTGTTTCCTGCACCTTTAAAACATGCTTTGGTGCGCCCCCTCCTGAAGAAACAATCCCTCAAACCAGCAGTTCCAGCTAACTATAGACCGGTCTCCAACCTTCCCTTTTTGGGGAAGGTATTGGAGAAGGTGGTGATGCAACAGCTGCAGGGGGTCCTGGATGAAGCGGATTATCTGGATCCCTTTCAATCAGGTTTCAGGCCTGGATATGGTACAGAGACGGCATTGGTCACACTGATAGATGATCTCTGGCGGGAGCGGGATGGTGGCCATCCAGAGGCCCTTCTTGACCTCTTAGTGGCCTTCGATACTGTCGACCACAGTATCCTTCTGTAACGGCTCAAAGGATTGAGGATACAGGGTACTGTGTTATCCTGGTTTTCCTCATTTCTGGAGGGTCAGACCCAGTTGGTGTGGTTGGACAGTGAGAGGTCCAGCCCTAGGCCCCTGCGTTATGGGGTGCCTCGGGGCTCTGTGCTCTCTCCTCTCCTATTCAACATCTACATGAAGCCACTGGGCGAGATTATCCATTCCCATGGGGTGAGGTATCATTAGTATGCTGATGATACTCAACTGTACATCTCGGCCCTGTACATCTCAGTGATGCGGTCAATGTCCTATCCAGATGTCTGGAAGCTGTCGGGGTCTGGATGGGGGACAACAGGCTACAATTGAATCCCTCCAAGACTCAGTGGCTATGGATGGGGCCCTGCGTGTTATCCAGGGAGCTGCCAACTTTAATGTTGTATGGGGCTGCTTTGCCCCAGACAGACCCGGTATGCAACTTAGGGGTCCTCCTGGATTCGGGACTGCTACTTGTAGATCAGGTGGCGGCCATGACCAGGAGGGCTTTTGCGCAGCTTCGCGTCATCCATCAGTTGTGTTCGCTCCTGGACCAGGACTCACTGCTCATGGTCACACATGCTCTGGTGACCTCCTGGCTAGATTATTGCAATGCGCTCTACATGGAGTTGCCCTTGACCATTTGGAGGCTACAGCTGGTGCAGAATGCGGCAGCCCAGGTGGTGATGGGGTGCGGGCATTATGCTCGCTCCTTACCATTGCTTCGGGTGCTGCACTGGTTACCAGTTTGTCTCAGGGTGTAATCAAGGTGCTGGTTTTGACTTTTAAAGCCCTACATGGTAGTGGGCCAGGATACCTAAGAGACTGCATCATCCCAAGAGTGTCTGTCAGTCCAACCAGAGTGGACCAGAGGGGCTCTCTAATTGTTCCATCTGCCAGAGGGGCTAGCCTCTCTGGCACATGAAGGAGGGCCTTTTCTGTGTCCGCACCAGCCTTGTGGAACCTCCTGCCAGTAGAGTTGTGGGAGCAGATGGAGCTGCTGCCTTTCAGAAGAGAATTAAAAACCTGGTTGGTGGGGCAGGTGTGGGGCTCAGATGGAAGAGTGGCCCCCGCCTGTTGGCTTATAAAATGAAGCCCCCCATCTTTTTAATGCGGGCAGTTTTAATATGGTTAGTTTTAATAGGTGGGTGGGTATGTTGGGGGTTTAATTGTTTTTAATATGTATGTTTTAATCTTGTTGTGAGCTGCCCTGAGTCGGGTTCGCCTGATTGGGCGGCATAGAAATTTGTACAATCAATCAATCAATAAATAAATAAATAAATAAATAAATAAATAAATAAATAAATAAATAAAATAAGCATTATAAGTGTGATTGCTCTGCTCCTTATTTTTCTGATGGAATTCAGGTTCGTTTCCTGCTCATCTTGGCCTTCTTGTTCAAGATTTCCTTGCTAAGTACATTGAACTGCATATTAAATATATGTAGGGGATTATAATACTGCAAGGGCTCTCACTGCCACTGTGTGACATGATCATAATAACTGTCAGCCAGAATGGGAATGCTTCCCTATGGTCTGTGCATCCAGGTTTACCAAGAGGTTTAATCTGTGTGCTGCTTCATACTCAGTGAGGACCAGTCACTTTCTGGACTGTTTATGGGAATATAAGCACATCTGTGGAAAAAGATGAATCTCAGAGGACCTCCTCTCCAGTCCGTGCCAGGAACACATCTTTTGAAAAGAGAAGTACTATTGGGCTAATTTTAACATTCCTGCCCTTCCTTTCAGTAGCTGGCCCGAGTAGTCACTGCTCTCTATCTGGAGCCAGGTGTTTCAGAATCAGGACCTGGACTTAGCACCCCAGAACAACCAGTGAACATCTTGGCACCAAACATTGGCTTGAAGGAGCTAGTCACTAGCATTCTAGTAGAAGGATGCAAGAGGCAGTCTAACAATGCTACTGGACACAAAAGACTGTGTCAGAAAAGCATATATAAATGCTTGTATACAAATGCCAGAAGCCTCCGGAACAAAATAGGGGAGCTGGAATACATAGCAATAGATAAGAATATTGATATTATTGGTATCACTGAAACCTGGTGGACGGATGATAACCAATGGGATACAGTTATCCCAGGCTACAAACTATACAGGAAGGATAGGAAGGGGCAAACAGGAGGTGGTGTAGCCTTGTATGTCAAAGAAGTGATAAAATCGTATGAATTGGAATATCTAGGTGATTTGGAGTCACCATTGGAAGCTCTGTGGGTAAGAGTACCAGGCCACAAGGATGGTCTAACAGTAGGCATATACTATCGGCCTCCGACCCAAACTCTTGAGGGAGACTGGCAGTTGGAGAATGTTGTAAAGGAGGCATCCAAGAAGGGAAGCCTGGTTATAATGGGGGACTTCAATTACCCACACATAGACTGGGTGAACTGTTGTTCAGCACATGATAAAGAGATAAAGTTCCTAGATATGCTAAATGATTGTTCCCTGGGACAGATGGTTGAAGACCCAACTAGAGGTACAAGAATCCTTGACTTGATCCTGAGTAATACTCAGGATCTGGTGCAAGATGTTAATGTGACTGATCCAATAGGGAACAGTGACCACAACTCAATTATGTTTAACTTGATCATAGACCGCAAGTCACTGATAAAATCTAACACAGAGACCTTAAATTTTCTAAAAGGAAATTTCCCAAAGTTGAGGAAACTAGTAAAAAAGAAGCTGAAAGGGAAAATTGAGAGAGTCCAAACACTCCAAGAGGCATGGAGGCTGTTTACAAAAACAATAACAGAGGCTCAATTGGAATGCATACCCAAAAGGAAAAAGGGCACTGCCAGGTCCAAGCGGACTCCAATGTGGCTTACAGGAGCTGTTCGGGAAGTGATCAGGAGCAAGAAAAGCTCATTTAGAAGATGGAAGGCTTGTCCGAATGAGGACAGCAGGCAGAAACATAAATTCTGGCAGAACAAATGCAAGGCAACAATCAGGAAAGCAAAGCAAGACTTTGAGGAGCGTATAGCTAAAAATACTCAGAGAAATAACAAAGACTTCTTTAAGTACATTAGAAGTAAGAACCCAACTAGGAAGGCCATTGGACCATTAGATGACAATGGAAGGCAAGGGGTTGTTAAAGAGGAAACAGAGATTGCAGAGAGACTCAATGAATTCTTTGCTTCAGTATTCACTGAAGAAGACAGAGGCCACATGCCCAAAACAGAGCCTATATTCGTAGGGAGGGAAACCGAAGAATTAAGCCAGATAGAAATAACCAGGGAGGAGGTCCTTGCATGTCTTGTTAAGCTAAACACTAGCAAATCACCAGGACCAGATGGCATCCATCCACGAGTTCTCAGGGAACTTAAAGATGAAATTGCTGATCTCCTAGCCAAAATATATAATCTTTCCCTCAAATCAGGCTTTGTGCCTGATGACTGGAAGGTAGTGAATGTAACACCAATTTTCAAAAAAGGATCCAGGGGTGATCCAGGAAATTACCGACCTGTCAGTTTGACATGTGTCCCAGGTAAAGTGATGGAAACCATCCTAAAAGATAGAATTAATAGGCACATAGAAGAGAAGGCGCTGCTAAAGGAGAGCCAACATGGCTTTTGCAAGGGCAAATCATGCCTCACTAATCTGTTGGAATTTTTTGAGAGTGTCAACAAGCATGTGGATAAGGGGGATCCAGTTGACATTGTTTATCTGGACTTTCAGAAGGCTTTTGACAAGGTCCCACACCAAAGGCTCTTGAATAAACTTACCAGTCATGGAATAAAGGGACAGGTCTTGTCCTGGATCAGCAACTGGCTAAGGGACAGGAAACAGAGGGTAGCACTAAATGGACACTTCTCCAAGTGAAGGGAAGTCAAGAGTGGGGTCCCCCAAGGTTCAGTATTGGGACCCCTGCTTTTCAACCTCTTCATAAATGATCTAGAAGTAGGAGTAAAAAGCAAGGTAGCCAAATTTGCTGACGACACTAAATTATACAGGGTAGTGAAAACTGTGAGAGATTGTGAGGAGCTCCAGAGGGATCTCTCGACACTGGGGGAGTGGGCAAAACAGTGGCAAATGAGTTTCAACATTAGTAAGTGCAGAGTGATGCATGTTGGGGCAAAGAACCCCAATTACACTTATAAACTGATGGGGTCTGAACTCTCTGCGACAAACCAGGAAAGGGACCTTGGTGTCCTGGTGGACAACTCAATGAAGGTGTCAACCCAGTGTGCCTCAGCAGTGAAAAAAGCAAACTCAATGCTAGGGATCATTAGGAAGGGTATAGAAAATAAGTCAGCAAGTGTCATTTTGCCTATTTATAAATCTATGGTGAGGCCCCATCTGGAATACTGTGTACAGTTCTGGTCGCCATACCTCCAGAAGGATATTATGGAGCTGGAAAAAGTGCAGAGGAGGGCAACCAGAATGATTAGGGGACTGGAACACCTTCCTTACCATCTGAGGCTGCAACGGTTGGGCCTCTTCACTCTTGAACGACGACGTCTAAGAGGTGACCTGATTGAAGTTTATAAAATCATGCACGGTGTGGACAAAGTAGATAAGGAAAAACTGTTTTCCCTATCGCATAACACTAGAACTAGGGGACACTCCATGAAACTTTTGGGTACTAGTTCTCAAACAAATAAGAGAAAGTACTTTTTCACCCAGAGGATTACTGGTCTATGGAACTCCCTGCCAGAAGAAGTGGTGACAGCTGTCAGTCTTGACAGCTTTAAGAAAGGATTAGACAAGTTCATGGAGGACAAGAGTATCAATGGCTATAATTATGGATACTTAAGGACAACCTCCGGGTTGGAGAGATAGGCAGGATATCTCTCAATATCATTTCCAGGGAATCCTAAGCAGGGGAAGGCATCTGCTTGGGAATACCCTGAAGGAAATGGTGAGCCACTGTGTGAGACAGAATGCTGGACTGGATGGGCTGTGGCCTGTTCCAGCAAGGCTGTTCTTATGTTCTTATGTTCTTATGAACAAAACTTTATTGTTTTAAAAACAAAACCAAAAAGGACAGAAAAACAAGGCTTGGCTGGTTGACACATATAATCAAAATAAAAGGACCTTCAGACACACACAAACTCAAGGGTAGGTAGTATAAAACAAAATGTTCAACTTACAAAAAACCTACCCAACTCTGAAGGGAGCAAAAGCGGGGAACTTTAACTGCCTTAAGTGATTGATTAGCCAGGCTAACACATCAATCTTTCTCCTCTATGCTATACCTACTGTATTCTCTCTGGCAGTCCATGGAACAAGCTCCTCTATGACTTGGGTCAGATGGCTATCCTGATCCATTCAGCAATCCCTATGGGAAAGCCAAAACACTAACAACCCTTCATGCTGTTCCTGGGCACAGTTATATCCCTTGTCCTATCTCCTGATCTTATTATAGCCATCATTTATTTATTTATGTACAGTAATACCTCATACAAAGTCCGCTTCATACAACATCGGATTCATACAACATTGCCTAATTCCTTGAAAAAAGTTGCCTCATACAAAGTCGCTGCGACTTTGTATGAGGCATTGGGGTTATTCCCAGGTTGCATTGTGCCTGGGCAGTATAAAAGGCCAGACACATGCGTGCATTGCTCTTTTGGGTTTTGCACGAGGCAAAGAGTGTTTAGGAGTGGTTTTGAGCATGGTTTTGGATTTTTTTTAATTTTTTCATCAGAATTTTTAGAAGCATTCCTGGGATTTTTGCAGCATTCTTCAGGTTCTTGGACGATCAGGGTTGTTTGACATGTTTTTGTAATGTATTTAGCCTTTAGACAATGATTCTTAAAGTTCTGTTAGTTTTCTTGTCTGTTTCCTTGACTTTGCCCTGAAGTCTGTGCTGTTACAGTAGAATGTATCTCTATGGAAACGACGTTGTACGAGGCATCGTGGCAAGAATTTGGACGTTGTATGAGGCATCGCAGCTAGGATTTTGCATGCCTCATACAAAGTCAAAATCCGTATAAAGTCCAAACGTGTGGAACCAAATTTGGATGTTGTATGAGGTATCACTGTATTAATTTATTATTTATTTATTATTCAAATTTATATTGCCACCCAAGTCGGCAATGACTCTGAGCTGCTAACTACAATTAAAAGCAACATCAAACTAATTAAAAGCCCATTAAAAATTCTAAATAATTTACCCACTCACCCCATCCATTAAAAGAGAGAGAAAAAACTTGATTATATCTGCCAGCAGGCAGGGGTCATCCTTCCATCGGTGCCCCACACCTGCCCTGCCAGCCAGGTATTCAATTCTTTCCTAAAGGGCAGCAATTCTGTCTGCAGCCGTAGCTCTGTTGGCAGGAGGTTCCATAGGGCCAGTGCGGACACAGAGAAGGCCCTCCTTCTTGTGCTAGAGAGACAAGCCCCTCTAGCAGATGGCACAATTAGAGTGCCCCTCCAGTCCGCTCTGGTTGGACGGACAGATGTTCTTGGGGTGACGCGGTCTCTTAGATATCTTGGCCCAATGCCATGTAGGCTTTAAAAGTCATTACCAGCACCTTGAATTGCACCCGGAGGCATACTGGTAACCAATACAGCTCCCAGAGCAGTGGCAGGGCATGGGCATAGCGCCGGTAAGCCATGACCATGGCAAAAGAATGTTTGTATATACAAGAATAAAATAGATAATATGAACATTATGAACGAATGGGTATCTGATAAAGGGGGAATGAAGTCTTCCATTTGCTACTATTGCCAAGTGGCTCATCAGCCAGATTGCTACACTGGCAAATAGTTTGCAGTATCTCTGTCTTTTGCTGTAAATGTACCTGAATAATGCTTTTAAAAAAACATCTCTTGCTAACTTCAGTTCATTCTCAGCTTTTGCCTTCCTAACACTATTTCTGCAATTCTCTGCTACTTGTCTTTATTCTTCTCTTGTATCCTGGCATTTCTTCCAATTCCTATATCTGTCCTTTTTTGTTTGTAGCTCCACTCTGAACCATAATGGTCTTTGTGATTTGTGACCTTCTTTCCTTTCTACATTATTTCAAAGATTATTATTATTCATCCACATTAGAAGTACTCACTTTGTTCCTCTTTTTAAGATTAGTTGGAAAGAGGGCACGTAAAAAAGTGCTATCTTCAATGCATTGTGGGGACACAGAGAAGTGAAGTTCTTATCTGGATCTACACAAAATAGATTGCCATGGCTACTTATTTTTACCTCTTAAAATTTAAGAAAACAAAGTTGGATTTCTCTTCTGGAAGGTAAACTGGAAGCATGGGCCATCTGAATACTGTAGCAACTTGATAACTGTAGATAACTGTAGATAAACATGTTGGCATGTTTGATGTTTTTTCCTTGCATTTATATACAGTGATGCCTCATACAACGTCCAAACTTGGTTCCACAAGTTTAGACTTTGCAGGCGCACCCACCCAAATAAAGACTCAGACACAGGTATTGGATTAAAAGCATCGGGCCACTTTTATTGAATAATGCCCTAGTCCGAATTATCACTTTCAATTGGTGTATCATCCAATTGTAATTCTTTATGGCAAGCAGGCCGCAGTAGCACTGGTAAGGTTCCACCCTAAATGGCAATGGAAATTGGCTACATGTATCAATTTGTATCAATTTGTTTGTTGACACAAACAAATTGTTGACCGGAGTCAATATACTATCTACTGACCCCACCCTATGACGTGTATCCGTTCAAATATCAAGGTGATGCAGGCTGTGAAGCTCCTGCCATCACCCCTTTCATAGTTCGCCCTTGACCGGCCAATCCTGTTTCCCCTGTACCTATCTACGTGTTGGCAAGTCAATTGCGAACCTGCCGGATACCTATGGGTCATAAATCTTTACCTTATCCAGTGCTACCCGCCACATGGGGAGGCGTCCATGATGACTCACCGCCCCCCCCCCCAGACTGTCAGCTCGGTCACCAGGCCTGCTTGCACATCCTCCAGAAAGAGGTTCATACGTCTGGCCAACAGGTGGACCCCATCTCCTGCACATAGGTCAAATTTTTTTGCAAACCTATCCCCGGATGTCTACTGGCTGTCCCCAAGCCATTCTCAACAAGGAACCGGGCAACAGCCCTGTTCACTGACCACCGGGCACGGTCCAAACCACGGAGATCCATGTCTCCTCTAAAACAGTGTCTCAGCACGATGTCAGACCATAGCAACCGTGTGTACGGCCATAAATGATGTAAAAACGCCAGGTCACTGCACCTCAACATTTTAAGGAAAGGCCAGTGATCCATGCGAGATCATCGCCACCGAGGTGCAGAATCAGAACATCAGGCGGTCCAGCATCCCTGATGGACATCAGGAATGGCAACAGTTCCCGCCCTCTCATGCCGCGCATACCATACCACCGCATACGTGCGTATGCACGCAGCCCGAGATGGGGTCCCCACTCTGTTGCCGCAGCATATTCTGCCGCCCAGTGTACATAGCTGCAGCCCACCAGCCCCACTGCCACCGGTGTGCGTAGACACACAAGGTCTGTAAAAGAAGGAAAAGGAATTAAGGACATAACTAGGTACTCATACAGTGAGGGAACATACATATAAGGAAAAAACGCACGGACCCCCACGTGCCAAACATATATCAGCCTCAGAGTACCCAAACACAGCCGCAGTCGATGCGATGCCTATCCTGAATGAATGGGTGCCATAATGAGCCCCACACTGTGAAGTGCGGTACAGGTCACCCTCCAGAACTGAAATTTGGTAAGGGGAGACCCATCCTGATGGCAGAAAAACAGGCCAGGGCACGCAGCAGGCACTGTCAAAATTGTATGTAGGGCACCAACCGGACAGATGTCAGCAGATGTATATCATAGCAGTATAACACCACTGCCTACTCCATGCTGATCGGCCTTTGAGGAATGAATCCTCAACTGAGCCCACTCCTGGTTGATAGACACATTGTTGAGTTCCAGTGCCCTATGAAACACGTCCCCCTTTGACCATGGGACCAGCTCACCAATTTGCAGAGCTCCAGAGAAAGCTACAGTGGTAGCTGCATGAACAAGAGACTCCTCCTACCTACTATAACATAGTCTATGCCAACCTCGTTCAAGGTGGGTCAGAATACCTGTGAAAACAGGGCGACGTGTGTCCGGGCGGCGGCCACGTACATGTGTCCGCCCTTCCAATACATGGCGTATGCAGAAGACACTCGCATAGTCAGTAAAGCCCCATGCCATGGCCATGAATGTCAAGGCGTAAAGCCTGGTGGCTATGGTGCATGGGGCCAACCCCAGATCATGAAGGTGTGCCATATACTGTAAAACCTAGTCGACCGGTATCGGCCACATTTCAGCCAACTGCCTTTGCCCACAAAAGGCTCTAAAGTGAAGGAGTGTATGCTGATACGCCGTACGCGTGCGAGGTGCCAAGACATGCCACTCGCCCGGTTCACCTCTCCTCGCTAAATGTGCATATCTCAGCCAGGAGTGGAGAGAGAAGTTCCCCTGCTCCTGGAGCCAAGTCATGGAACCGGGAGATCTGCAGGCGGGATAAAGCATCGGCAATATCGTTATTAATGCCTGCCACATTTCTAGCCCTAAGGAGCACATTAAAGCACACGGACCCAAGAACAATTGGCGAACTGAGGTCATGACTCCAGGGGATTTAGATGTTTGGGCATTGACAATGTGCACCACCGCAGCATTGTCACACCAAAAGTGAAGCACAGCATCAGCCCACCTGTCCACCCAGAGCATAAAGGGGACCCAGAATTGAAAAACTCCAGAAACGTAAGATCACGTAAGCGATCAGTGTCCTGCCATCCCTGGGGCCAATGACCATAGGCAGACTGTCCTTAAAAGACCCGCCATAGCGTGACCCAGACACCTGGCGAAGGCACTGCCTGGTGTTACCACTTTGCAGGCGAAGTTGATGTGGCCATGCATCACCTGCACCTCTCGGGGAGGCACCTTACACTTGGCAACATTGCCAAAATCGCAGCAGAGGTCCGCCCCCCTTGACTGACAATTCGGTCACCTGGCCCCCTTGCATGTTCTTCAAAAGAAAGGTGCATCCTCTTGCTGACAGGTGAAACCCCATCTCCAGAATACAGGCTAAATTCCTGTAACCCTATCCCCGGACAACAAATGGCTGTCCCCCAAGGCATTCTGAATAAGGAACCAGGCAACAGCCCTGTTCACTGACCGCCGGGCGCGGTTCAACCGCGGGGGTCAATGCCTCCCCTATAACAGTGCCTCGGCATGATGTATGACCATAGCAACCGTGTATACGGCCATAAATGGTAAAGAAACGCCAGGTCACTGCACTCAGAAGTCTTTAAGTCCAGGCTAGCGATCTGTGCAAGATCACCGCCTCCGAGGTGCAGAATTAAAACATCTGGCAGTCCAGCATCCCCAATTGACATCAGGAATGTCAACAGTTCCCACCACCTATATGCCGTGCACACCATACCACTGCATACGCGTGGTTACGCGTAGCCCGAGATGGGGTCCTCATTCTGACGAAGCAGCATACTGTGCCGCCCAGTGCACATAAATTGTGGCCCACAAGCCACACTGCTACCAGTGTGCGGAAACACACAGGGTCTGTAAGAGAAGGAGGGAGAATAGAGGGCAGAACAAGGCACTCATGCAGTGAGGGGACGAACAGACAGAGAAAAATGCGCAAATCCCCACCTGCCCATGCAACGTATGTCAGGCTCCGGGTACCCAAATACAGCCGCAGTTGATGCGGCGCCCATCCGGAAGGAATGGGTACCAATTGTAATTCAGTAAGGGGAGACCCTACTTGGTAGCCAATGACAGGCCAGGCTGTGAACCACGCGCTGCCACAAACACATATGGGGGAGCAACTGGACCTATGGCAGCACCAGGCTACTACCCTTTTCCGGCTGACCGGCCCTTGAGGAGCGAAACCTCCCCAGAGTCCACTCCTGACTGAGCAACACATCTTCTAGTTCCAGTGCCCTGCAGAACATGTCTCCTGTTGAAAGTGGTAGCAGCTCACTTAATCTGAGAGCCCCCAAAGAATGCCACAGAGGTAGTTGCCCGAAAGTAGTCTCCCCATACGGAGCATAGGCACTGGCCACGTAGGAGTCATATATATTAGCCACAAGTGCTAGCAGGGCTCGTCGCTCGCATCTCAGGGTGAAGGGCCGCCCTCATCCTAAAGTCTTGGCCATAGGCTAACCATGACGGGCCAGGGAAATCAACCATGGCCCAGTAATTATTGTCCAAGTACTGGAACATTGGGATGGCCAAATCAGGATGTGCCCTTATATATCCTGCCATAGATACCGAATAGGCCGGTAACCAATTGGCCCCATTACGAGCCAGCTTACGGCAATGGGGCAACTCCCTGTCCCTGTCGTCCTACCCCTCCATCTCCTCCTCAGTGGGTTAACATTGCAGGAGGGGGAAAATGTGAATATATTCCCCATGCCACATCGCCTTGCTAATAGCCCGGGACAAATGGTCACCCAGGGGTATGGAGTAACCGGCTGTTGGCAGAGCCACCGTTGGCACGGATTGGAGTGGGAAAACACATAATAGGCCCTATCGGACCCCCGAAAAGTTAAGGGAAAGCATAGGGGCGGTCACCCCTGTAAGAACCAGGTTGTAATTGGCCTGTTGCAGCCATGGCCACTGTCCACGTATTCCCTCCGCCAAATCTTTTCCCTTGTAGCCTGGGACAAATGGTCGCCCAGGGGTAAGGATTAACTGGCCGTCGGCAGGGCCACCGTCAGCATGGATTGAATTGTGGGTGCCCACAGTGGGCCCTGTAGGACCCCCGGGAAATTAGGCGTACCCATAGGGGTGGTCACCCCTGCAATAACCAGAGGATAATCGGGCAACCAGGAATTAACCGGACAGTGCGGATTAAACTGTCCTCCCACAGTCACTTGTTGCGGCCATGGCCACTGTACCCCCCCCCCAGCAGTATTGGCTAGTGTCACTGGTGTGCTGACTTGACCAGGATACTCACTCGGCGCACCCTCCTGGGCCGCCCCCACTGGGGATTCCGGCCCACAGTGGGCATCAGAGCTCGCGACAGGTATCGAGCTCTGCATCCCGATTCGCCCCTGCCAAGTAGGACCGGTAGCCGATGGAAAGCCCTGTTGTGCCGGCCTGATGGGGAGCTGCGAGGCGCCAGCTTGGGCTGGCCTGATGGCCTCTAGCAGCTCAACCCTGTTGGTGGCCTGCTGCGCAGCCGTGGCCGGCGTGTGGGCCGGGACCAGAGAATTGGCAAGCCCACCATCCGAAGGTGGTGGAGCAATGCCCATTGAAGCCTCCAGCACCAAAATGTGGGCAAGTAGAGCATCCACAGTCTCCGACCCACCAGGATAAGGTGGGCCGGATGGACCAGATGGCCCACAGGGCAATTGCTGAGTGATAAACCCATGTGGTAATCCCTGGCCAGAATAGGGCCATGCCCAGTAATCCGGCCCATTAGGGGCCGGAAGGACGGTGGGGTGGAAACCCGCACCGTACCCAAGTGGGCCGCTATGCCCCGAGCTGGGCAAAGAAGGAGCGGGGGTAAGAACCCCAGGGGAGCCAGCCTATGCCGCCCCCGCCCGAGTCCTCAGACTGGGCTCATTGGTGGCAGTGGGTATGATAACCCCACCCCCCCCTACGTGGTGCCACCCGAGCCCTCTGGCCTGGTGGCACCCCGAAAGAAGTAGAGGGGTTGGGCCGAGCCCCCCCCCTTGGACACGACCGAGGGGCCGCCTGAGCCTTGCGCTTGGGCGCCATGGCCCAAAGCTGTTCGGAGGAAGAGAAAACCTCCGATCAAAGATCAAAAGGCAGAGCGAGCCTCTTAAAAAAAGGCGAGCAAGGGAGGAAGTGTCGGAGTGAACTGCTCCGCTCCGTCGCTTCGCAAAATGGCAGCCAGGCTGCCTCGTGGCCACCCCTTTTATAGAGGGGTGGCCACGCCCCCTAACTAACCCGGATGTCTGCGTCTGGGTGGGGCCCCCCGCAAAGAGCGCGGCAGCCATTTTGGCGCCACGCTTGCATTATACGGATTTGGACATTGTATGAGGCATGCAAAATCCTAGCCGCAATGTCTCATACAACGTCCAAATCCTTGCCGCGATGCCTCATACTACGTCATTTCCATAGAGATACATTGTACTGTAACAGTACAGACCTCAGGGCAAAGTCAAAGAAACAGATAGGAAACTGACAACTTTAAGAAATCATTGTCTAAAGGCTAAATACATTACAAAAGCATGTCAAACAACCCTGATTTTATGGGACAAACCATACAACAAGTTTTTAACTTTTGAAAATTTTATGAAGTGCAGGTTTAAAAGTTAACATGTCCCATTACGCAGCACAATGTTAATCTGCAGCCATTCACCGTTCATCAATTTTGTACAAGCTACTGTAAACAATTACTGGATGGAAGCAAGGACAAAATGGATGCCAACATGTCCCATCATGCAGCACAGTGTTAATCATCCAAACAGCAGCAAACACCAAACAACTGCCCACCCCACCAAAAAATTGCCCTCCCCTTCCCCACCCAAAGCCAATCAGTAACAGAAAACCTCATTTACCTAACTTTCCACTGTGCCAAATAATGGTCCAAGAATGCTTTAAAAAATTCAAAATCACGCTCAAAACCACTTGTACACTCTTCACCTCATGCAAAACCCACAAGAACAATGCATGCATGTGTCCTATCTTTTATACTGCCCAAGCACAATCCAACCTGGGAAAAACCCCAATGCCTCATACAAAGTCACAGTAACTTTGTATGAGGCAACTTTTCCCTAGGAATTAGGTGATGTATGAATTCGATGTTGTACAAAGCGGACTTTGTATGAGGTATTACTGTACTCAGTAGGAAAGTATGTGCATACTGAAAGTAGCTGAGGAAATGCCCTGTCACTTCCATAGTTTCTTGAACTTTGAAATCATTAGAGGGAGCTCCGTTATAATCACCACTGCTAATCCTGATGGGACAGAGCTCCAGACATCCAATTTGTTCCTATTTAAGAGGCAGTTCAGTCACCCATTGATCTAGATTTATTGAACAGATCAACATGTTACTAGAGACTTGAATCAATCCCTTCTACTTACCTTCCTGATCAGTATTATTTTCTTTTGCTTGGGAACTTTCTTTTAAACGGGGGCAGCCTTGGTTCCAACAGGCATGGTTCCTGTGCAAGCATGTAAAATAAATCATCCTTGATATCAACTGTGATGTCAGCTGTGGGAGTGCAGATTTCTTGTTGCTGTTTTTAGCAACTACTGGTCAGTTTCAGAACCTGGTTTCCTGTGTTTGTTTTATAGGGGTTGAGACCAGAAGCACCAGCTCTGCTGTAAAAACAACAACAACAACAACTCTAAGTAAAGTAGCCTGCCACAACATCCTGCCATGACTTTTTGGGACTTTCATTGATAATCTTCATACCCTATCCACAAGAAATTGATGCATGCCTGAAGAAGTGATCTTGAATCACAAAAGCTCACATAATGTTTCATTTATTTAAAGCAGACCTGTCAAATATCCCTTATTGGCAAGGAAAACCCCGTATTGTACCCTTCTTCCTGCCCCCCTCCCGTTTTATTAATTTCCCCATAATATCACTTTTATTTGTTTTATTTTATTTAAAAAAAAGCTGCAGGGGGTTTTCCTGCCACCAGAGGCCACTGTGGCTTTTCGCTTGTGGAAGGGGAGAGAGAAAGTGGTTTGGGGTGGGGCCTTCATCTTTCTGCTTCCATTCCAACTTCCTTTGACTGCTCCATGGGCCCGTGCGAGGGGAGGGTGGAGGGGGGGGGGAAGGAAGACATGGCTGGCCCTGGGCCAAGGAGGGCCAGCATGGATGCCCCAGCGCTTGCCCCTTCTGGCTAAGTCTATGTCTTTTTGTTTTGTTTACTTTCCTCTGTGTGTGTGTGTGTGTATGTGTGTGTGTGTGTGTGTAAGTAAGTCTCTCTGTCTTTTTGTTTTGCTAACTTTGCTCTGTGTGTGTGTGTGTGTGTGTGTGTGTGTGTGTGTGAGAGAGAGAGAGAGAGAGAGACTCGCCTTTGTGTGTGTGGGTGTGTGGGTGTGTGGGTGTGGAGAGCGATGGTGTGTGTGGTTATGTGTGTGTTGTGGGTGAGGGGCCAGGGTCTGGACCAGGTTAAACAGAGATGACCACTGAACCCTAGAGTTGGATATGACTGGCTTACAAGCAAGGGATACCTTTACCTTTACCTTGCTTGAAAGCCAGTCATATCTGACTCTAGGGTTCAGTACTCATCTTTGTTTCAAAGCCAAAGTGCCAGCGCTGTCTGCTTCTGCAGACGTTCCCATGGTCATGTGGCAGGAATGACTACAGGAGCACACCGAATGCTGTTTACCTTCCCACCAAAGTGTTCCTTATTTATCTACTTGCAATTATATAAAGTGGAATGTGAGACATGATTTGAATGCATTTTGTATAGATTAATCATCACTCAAACAGACAAATTTCAATATAATACAGGTAACATGTCTTCAGAACTGCAAAAATAACAGTGAAAGTACAAATAATGACATCATGAGGTGGTGGTTTGATAAACATAAGGTAGACCCTAGGGAAAGAGATGTCTGAGGGTGAAAACATAAGGTCCTAGATGAAAGGAAAGAGGCAGAAGAAGACGAGCCACTTCTGTGTGGTGGAATGGAGGCTCCACTAGGTTGGTGGGACTCAAGCTTAAACAAACAGGAAGATGAGGGGAAGGGGCTTGGACTAATCCACATACCCTATTTGTTTCCCTAAATTTTCTTGCTTTTGAACTGCTAGGTTGGCAGGAGCTGGGACAGAGGCAGAAGCTCACTCCATCTTGCAGTACTCGGGTATTGAGCTGCTGACCTGCCACCTTCCAGTCAGCACCTTAGCCACTTGAGCCACTGCAGCTCAGTGGTTAAGAAGCTCGCCTTGTTAGCTAGAAGGCTGACATGACAGTTTGAGCTCCCATCTCTGTCCCAGCTCCTGGCAACCTAGCAGTTCAAAAGCAAGAAATTACAAGTAGATAAATAGAGACCACTTTGGTGGGAAAGGTAGCAACATTCTGGTGTCTCTAGTCATGCCTGCCACATGTACACAGAAACATCTACAAACAGGCAGTGCTGGCTCTTTGGCTATAAACAGAAATGAGCGTTGAACCCTAGAGTCAGATATGACAGGCAGCATTGGATCTAACAATAGGTAAAAGTAAAGGTTTCCTTGCTTGAAAGCCAGTCGTATCTGATTCTAGGGTGCAGTGCTCATCTCCATTTACAGCCAAAGAGCCAGTGTTGTCTGTGTTTGCAGACGTTTTCATGGTCATGTGGCAGGCATGACTAGAGCCCAGTAAGTCACATGGCCAGATTTGGCCACGCCCACAGTTTTGGCCACACCCACAGAGGGGTGTGGCCAAAATTTCCCTTATTTTTAAATCCCAAGCTTGACAGGTATGATTTAAAGTGATCCAATAAAGATATCACCTTTCTCCTGAAATTGTTTTGTGCATAGATCACATGGCTGTCTTGTTTGCCTTGATATGAAAGGCTCCCTGAGATGTAGAAAAAATTGACAAAACTAGCCAATTTCACACAACTAACTGACTAACAGATATGAGCATTTGGAGTGAGTGAATTGTTCCAGATCATTCAGGGAAAGGAACCATAGTTCCAACCTGCATTGTGTGAATGTGCGGTGAGACAGTGCAGCAGGCTAGGAAATCTTGCAAACTTTGTTTGACAGGCCATCATAGTATGAAATTGTATACTCTATTATGTTTTGATGTGCTTTTAAAGGATTTCACTGCTTTAATTGCATTCACAGTTGAATGTACCAAAATGGAGAAAATGTCAGTGTTTATGGGAAGGTGAGATACAAGGATTACAATAAAAAAACTTTTTAAAAGTAAAGTGCCAGTCTGAAACAAAAGATTCATGTCAGTGTACCATACCCTGGAACCTTAAGGCACCCTCATAGATTTAAGTAATGTGATAGCAAATAGGATGACAACTGACTAGTCGATTTTTCATCTTCCATGAAAAAATAATTTAAAAAACAACACAAAAACATTTCTTCATTATAATATGGTTATTTACAGGGATTTTGCATATCTGTTTAAATCTTTTCACAACTTTCCCCAAGCACCACCTCTCTCAATCTGATTTTTCCCCTTCATAGTTCAACACAGGGTGTGTGGAAACAAAACAAACAAATGACCAGAAGTGCACTTTAGCCTGAGGCACTGCCTCTTTGCCCACTAGCAGGTCTCCCCAAGGACTGACTTTTGCACAGATGGCAAGTTTTCACTATTCTGATTTGGAACTTAAAGGGCAAATTTGTAAAAATTTGTTTGTATTGCCACACAGGGAACTGTGAACAGCTGCTCTGTGAATTTAATTGGCTCAAAAAAACATATTAGAAAAGAGAAATGAGACATTGGTATTGAGCCTCCTACACATACTGTAATCCTTTCATAGAACGTGAATACAAATACCTAATTGAATGAGACTACATTACTTTATAACTTAAGATTTGCATACATGGGAAAGACTGGCAGGGTCAAGCTGTAATTATGAATAGTCTTAGTTTCCTCTTCTTCTGCTCATCCTCCCTCTGATCATAGATATGATGTGAGATGGTGAGGCTTTGACTAAGCCAAGTGGAAGATAATTGTCCTGTTAGTAAAGATGAATTGTCATATTCCTGTTATTATTTATTCCAATCCTATCTAAGCCAGAGGCTTTATACTTTGTATGGATGGTACATATTACATGCTATTGCTTCACTGTTAACTTTTTCCTCCCCGCTGTAACCTTAAAAAAATCTCCCTTCCTGATTCCTAACTGATTCCCGAATAAAGAAACTCTCCATTGGTAGTAAATGGCCTGCTTTTGTTTGCAGTGGCAGGGAGGGAAATGTTCAGTGTCTTCAGTGAACAGACACAGTTTGGCTTTTTTAAACCTGATGTTATCAGAAATGACACAGTGTATTGATTTACATTGAGCCCCATCCTGGTTTTCTACATTTCAGTAGGAAATGTAGCATGCCCGTGTGTCTACATTGGCCATTACTCTTCCCGAAGCATGCACTCGCTAATGCACACGGCTTGAGGACCATCACGTGCACTGATGGAGGAGAAAATGGGTGCAGGTTAATTAATTAGCATTTAATCATTAAGGCTTTTGGCTGGGGACTTGTGGAGGTAATAGGGCAAAGGAGAAACTGCTGACTGTCAAAGGTCAAATCCCCTCTCCCCCTTCTGGTCTCAATAAGGCAGGAGGAGGGAGGCTGTGTCAGTGGGAAAGGAAGTTAGAGACCTGATGGCCGTTTGCGCTGGCCTTCGAGATAGAATAGGAACAATGGGGTCTCACCAGCCCTGATCTAGATAACTGCGGGTTTGTCCCATCAATCACTGGACAATAGCCAGAGACAGGCGCTATCTTTACCCACCAGAAATGCCATGTTTGCATCAGCCTTCTGTGATGCAGGTCCGAGCACGCTAGGCTTGGAACCCGCGAGGCAGGATCAATAAATGCGCCACTCAATATGAATCAGGGCTGGACTTTCCCGCATACATGCCTCACGTGTCCTTCCTTGCGGCCAGTCACTCCGCTCCTCCGCAGACCCCGTCGCAACAGGCAGCCCCAATCCATGGCTCATTGCAACATCCAGTGACCCCAGCGTGGGGCACTTTGCCAAAGAGTGCATGTTGAAAAAACCCCGTAAGAAGGGGGCGGCCAGCCCTTAGGCCGCCCAGTGTTGCCATCTACCCAATGTCCCAGGTGTCACAGCAGCTTCCATTGGGCCAACCAGTGTCCCAATTTGGGAAACCGGCCCACGGGCTTGTCTCTAGCCCCAGTTCCAATAGAGGCAACGGCCGCTGTGGAAGCTCCAGAGTGGACCTCCTAATAATTTCACCCAGCATCACTCCCAGCAGCTCCAAGGCGCACGGCTAGACTTGGAATGGCAGGAGGAAGTTATATGTGACCTGCTAGGCTCAGGCTACCAAGTCAACTCCCAGTACAAGGGTCCTCTGCCCCAAGACAAAATAGGATTAGTCTTGCCTCGCAGCAGTGCAGGGAAAAAAGGGATCTTCGTGGTCCCAGGGGTCATAGACTCCGATTATACAGGTGTCATCAAAGTCCAGCTGAGGACACACCTACCCCAGACAGTCAGCAAAGGGTACTCAATAGCGCAACTGATCGTGGTTCTGTGTCATCTGCCAGGTAGAGACAAGGGGGTGAGCAGAGTAAGCTCAAGACTCAGGTCAGCAAACCACCCGAGAGAGGAAGGGACAATAGAAGGATACCAGATCATAGCAACAGTGGAAAAGAACATAGAGTGGAAGCAGTGACCAGTCATTAAGGTATTTTTAAACAAAAATCCTTTTGATGGACTGCTCGAGACAGGAGCTAATGTTAGCATAATCAGCCAGAAATTGTGGCCCACCGAGTGGGTCATTGAGTCAGTTGCAGATGTGGGGGGGGTGGTAGGAGGAGTTCAGGAAGCATACAGAAGCCGAGACTGGGTGGAAGTCACCATCCCTGGGGCTGATGGCACAGTGGTCATCAGACCTCACATTTTGAATGTGCCTGTCAACCTCTGGGGGTGGGACATTCTACAGCAGTATCGTGCTACCCTAACCTTTAGGTAATGGCCCTACCACTCAAATGGCTCACAGATGAGCCGGTTTGGGTGGAACAATCGCCTATAATTGGAGATAAAATAGTAGCTTTAAAGAAGCTTGTTAAAGAGCAGCTAGAAGCAGGACACATAGAGCCATCCACCAGTCCCTAGAATTCTCTGATTTCTGTCATTAAGAAAAATCCAGAAAGTTGAGAATTCTGCACGATCTAAGAGAGATCAATAAATGCATTCAGCCCATGGGTCTGCTTCAATGCAGTACTCCAAATCCCAACATGATCCCAGCAGAATGGGAGATCTTAATTGTAGACTTAAAGGCTGTTTTTACACCATCCCTTTAGATCCAAGAGACAGGGAAAGGCTTGCCTTCATGGTGCCAGTCACCAATCATAGGCAACCAACCCAACGTTATGCGTGAAATTTTTTGCCACAGGGCATGCTCAACTCGCCCACTTTGTGCCAAATTTATGTCCACGAGGCATTGGAAGGGTTCCGGAACCTGCACCCCAAAGTCTTAGTTTGCCATTTCATGGATGACATATTGATCACAGCCCCTAAATTGGGCAGCGACATATTTTGTGACCTCCAAAATTCATTGGGGGCCAAAGGCTTGATCATTGCCCTAGAAAAAGTCCAGAGAACAAAACCCTATTCATACTTAGGGCACCAGTTGCTCCGTTCTTTTGCAGCACCGATTTTGCCTAAAATCAATCTTAAAGACTCCGTAACGTTAGTGGAACTCCAGCAAACTCTGGGAAATATTAATTGGGCTAGACCATACTTTAAGATCAGCACCAATCTTTTAAAGCCGCTCTTTTCCCTACTAACACTGGGAAAACAGCTGGCAGATTGAATCCAAATTCCAAGAGAGGCAAAGCAAACTCTCCAGGAAGTAAATAGCATCATCAGCCGCCGCTGGGTTGATAGGGTTGGCAGGGGGTCATCCACACACACCCCGCTAAACCTATACATCATTAAGACAGGAATCATGTTTACTGGAGCTCTCGGCATGGACGGCAGCGGGGGGGGGGGGGGGACATTGTGGAATGGGAGTATTTGCCACACACCACTTCCATGAATATCATCCCTCCACAAGAACTGGTAGCCACAATCATCTACAAGGGAAGGCTCAGAGCTAGAGACATCTCAGGCCATGATTTAGTCAAGATTGTGATGCCCTTTAACAAGGAGCAGACACGCCAGCTCATGCAACTCAGAGACACTCTCCCAATTGCATTGGAAGGCTTTACAGGCAACTTGGCATATCATTTGCCTAGGGATCCTAGATTGGTCTCTCTTCAGACCAAGACAGTCAACCTAAAAAGCATGCTGTCTTTGACCCCACTCCAGGGAGCAAAGACAGTATTCACAGATGGTGGTAAAACACATGGAGTTCTAAATTGGCAGGAGGAACAAGCTTGGAGGACGCTGCTGACACTTCCGCAGAAATCAGCTCAAAGAGCGGAGTTGGCAGCAGTGAACCTCGCCAAGGCAACCTTTGATCAGGAGGCCTTGAATATAATTGCAGACAGCCTGTATGTCCGGAATTTGATTCACAATTTACCAGTAGCTTACATCACTCCTGCCATAGACAGGAATTATTAAGCTTATTCCTGACTATGAAATTTCATTTGCGACATCGCAAGGAAGCCTTGTATGTTGCACATATTAGGAGCCACCAGGATCTACCTGGTCCGATTTCAGAAGGTAATAGCAGGGCTGACACTGCAGTAAAGGAAACACATCAAAGATTAATTTCGGGCGTTTTTACAACCCCGATACAAAGCCATGCATTTTTTCATCAGAATGCCAAGGCTCTGGCAAGGCAATTCAACCTGCCACTATCGCAAGCTCAAGGCATTGTGCATTCTTGTCCACAATGCAAAGGAACATCAGGGGGGGGGGCTCATGGGGAGTTAACCCATGAGGGACAGAAGCTAACCAAAGTTGGCAAATGGACGTCACACACGTCCCACAATTTGGGAGATGGCAGTTTATGCACGTCTCCATTGACACATTCTCGCAGTTTGTCTGGGCTACGGCCCAGAAGGGAGAAACTGTGACCCATATAGAGCAACACCTATTGTCTTGCTTCACGCCCATGGGCAAACCAGGTCACTTGAAGACAGATAACATGCCAGCTTATAGTTCCAGGCAGTTGGCCACATTTCTGGCCACCTGGGACATAAAGCACACATTTGGCATTCCATACAATCCCCAGGGACAAGTGATTGTCGAACGGGTGAATCAGATGTTAAAGTCCTATATTGAAAAACAAACAGAAAGGGAGGAGATAGTCTCCCCTAACAGCCAAAGTGGGGCACAACAATGCCTGCACAAAGTATTATTCACTTACAATCACTTAAATATTTTTGCTGACTACATTCCACAGGAAAAAAAACATTTCCAGTGTAGGGAAACTCTCCTGTGCCCCATGGTTCGATTCAGGGTGCCACCAGATCCCTCTTGGAAGGGTCCGGGCCCCCTGATAACCTGGGGAAGGGGGTATGCAGCAATTATGTCTCCTACAGGTACCATTTGGATTCCGGCCCGCTGTGTAAAGCCATACTTCAAACCACATGGCATGGAACAAGGCTGCCCCGAACCCGTTGCCAGAAATGGAGGAGATAGACCTGATGACAGGACGGAGGTGAGGCAAGAGACACCAGCCACAACGGCCCAGGATGGAGACGCCAAGAGTGACATGGGGAATGATCAAAACCCTGTGTGACGATGCCATGACCATTTTGCAAGAGAACAATTCTGAGCCCACTCTGCACAACATGGTGGCTGCGGTCCTGGCTCAGATCAACTACAATTCCCTAATGATAGTGTTGATCCTTTCCTTACTTATGGGGGGAGGGGTTCAAGCTGACTATGGGGACTTAACACCTGGTGGGGATCTTAACGCTGGGCTCGGGTACAACATATGGGAAAGACTGGCAGGACTTGTTAACCATTCAAACTTCTGCTTAGAGCAGACCACGGACACTTCTTCTTTGTTAAGTACATGCCTTATTCCAGTCTGCCGTGCTCTGGGGGGACCGGCCAAGAACATGGAACTGTTGCTCAGGCTAATACATGGACCCTATATCCGAATCACATATGCAATGTATGCAGCTTGGGGGACTCAGGTAACAAGGACTTTGCCTGCTGATGCGCTCACTTTTACACACCCCGAGTTGCAATCAGCCCAAACACACCATGTGCCAGGATGACCGGCTGCTCCACAGCCAAAATGCCACACCACTGTTGCCTGAGTCCCGGGAAAGGGACTTGGAAATGTAACCAGCCAGAAATGGCCAGGTCTATGTATGAGAATGTTATTTTGCCCACAGGATGGTTTTTCACCTGTAACCAATGGACGTGGAACTACATTCCTGCTAACATATCTGATTCATATTGTTGTTTAAGCCGCTTAACACTGGTACTCCCCAATAAGGAGATGATCACCCCAGATCCAGTCACCCCTAAACCAGCACGGTCCAAGAGGGCCACCCGACTAGATGAAACAAGTGACAGTAATATCAGGTTGCTTAATAAGGCAGAGTATGTCTCCTTAGCGGTCAGCATTTTTGGGGTGCCAGGGTTGGTGGTGGGAAATGCACGTAGGATTGGCCAGCTGGCGTGCGTGCTAGCTAAGGCTATTAATCATACCTCATCGGCCCTGGCTCTTCTGAACAGAGAGCAAACTGAATTGAGGCATGAAGTTTTAGATAATAGAGCAGCAATTGATTATTTGTTGCTCTTGCACCACGTGGGCTGTGAATCAGTCTGCAATATGTGCTGTTTTAACCTCACGGATAACTCATGCAAGGTACAAAGTCAAATCACCCAACTTGATACCATCGTGAGAAATATCCAGCAAGATGCCAATTGGGGGTGGTGGAATGCCCTCTGGTCTTGGTTGCCATGGGGATGGTTGCAAATAACGCTTAAAGCTACCGCTGGCATTGTGGTAGTGGGGATCACACTTTGCTGTTTCGCACAATGCATCTCTTCTTTCCATGTGCACCTCATGGTGGAAACCTCAAGAGACCCTCACACCTAGGCAAATAATGCCCTAAATCTACCAGGCTCTCAGCCAAGCTGATTTAAACAAAGAAATAAGGGGGAATGTAGCATGCCCACGTGTCTAAATTGGCCATTACTCTTCCCGAAGCATGCGCTCGCTAATGCACACGGCTTGAGGACCATCACGTGCGCTGATGGAGGAGAAATTGGGTGCGGGTTAATTAATTGGCATTTAATCATAAAGGCTTTTGGCTGGGGACTTGTGGAGGTAATAGGGCAAAGGAGAAACTGCTGACTGTCAAAGGTCAAATCCCCTCTCCCCCCCTTCTGGTCTCAATAAGGTGGGAGGAGGGAGGCTGAGTCAGTGGGAAAGGAAGTTAGAGACCTGATGGCCATTTGCGCTGGCCTTCGAGATAGAATAGGAACAATGGGGTCTCACCAACCCAGATCTAGATAACTGCGGGTTTGCACATCAATCACCGGACAATAGCCAGAGACAGGCGCTATCTTTACCCACCAGAAATGCCACGTTTGCATCAGCCTTCTGTGACGCAGGTCCGAGCATGCTAGGCTCGGAACCCGCGAGGCAGGATCAATAAATGTGCCACTCGATATGAATCGGGGCTGGACTTTCCCACATACACGCCTCATGTGTCCTTCCTTGTGGCCAGTCACTCCGCTCCTCCGTGGACCTTCTTCACGGACCCCGCCACGCCAGGCGGCCCCAATCTGTGGCTCATTGCAACAAAGAAAGAGAAATCACATTTTGGTTAACATATTATGTTTTTCAATGCATTCCTATGGGAAATTGCATTCAATTCATTCCTATGGAAAAATTGGTTTAAGTAATTTTCATTGTACAAAATATCCCGGAAGGCACATTAATTTTGTTAACCGAGGTTCCAAATATATGTACATTATGCAGGACCATTGTGGCTCTAATATAATGAGGCCTTTAGATGTAGGGTGGCCAAAATGCTTAGGCTGCATTGGGGCAAAAGAAACCAGGAATTATGGCTGCAACTTATGATGTTCTCCTGGCCCATTCAATGGGAATGGACTGACAGTGGTAAGTAGAAACTGACAGGTCAATAATAGCCACCCAGTGGTGCGTCAGCTGGTTCAACCCTGGCTGCATTGTTGAGAATTTGGGACAAGGAATACCTGTTCCACTCAGCAGTGCCAGTTTGAACATAATGTTCACTATGCTCATGGCCTCACACATTCACAGTATGCTCAAGTGCTCTTCCTCAAGTACTCTACCTCACTTCCCATAGGACAAATAAGAAATATGCCGCCCTGAGTCGGGTTGCCGCCCTGAGTCGGGTTCTGCCTGAGTGGGCGGCATATACAAATATGACTATAAATAAAATAATAAATAAATAAATAAATAAATCATATAGAACATGAATATAATATTTAAAATTTTATGTTTAACACATTATTTCTTAGGCAAACAAAGGAAATAATAAATAATAATAATAAATGCAAAGAATGCAGGAGGGAGGTGATGCCTTTATTGGATCACTAAAAACATTGTGAAAGCTTTCAAGATCAAGGTATCTTCATCAGGCAGGTATAAAATTATTAATGAAAATTCATGGCACAGAGTTATTGTGCCATCATGCATTTCTATAAAGAAGCACCTGGCACAATAACATTGTGCCATGAACTTTCATTAATAATTTTATGTCTGCTTGATGAAGAGACCTTGCACGTGCAGTGTTTTTTTAGTGATCCAGTAAAAATATCGCCTCCCTCCTACATATTATTTCAGTAAGCCTTAACAAAACAAATAAGGTAGAATATTATTATTGAATACTATTGAAAACATGTGTCAAGTTTGGGGAAAAATAGGAGGTTTCTTTAGGCTTAGTCTACTTGTGATCTTAATAATGCATATTTTTTCCTGACAACTTCAGCTGTTTATTTATTTATTTGTTTGTTTGTTTGTTTGAATTTTTATGCCACCCACTCAGGTAAAAACCCGACTCAGGGTGGCGTACAACCATAAAAATACATAAAAACAAGTTAAAACCCCAACCACCCATTATCCACCCACCCTCCTTCCACTTCCCTTTTAAATGCTAAAAAAGCTAAAATCCATAAATCCATAAATATAAAATACATAAAAAATACATCAATACACAAAGAGGGGCATTGACTGAGCCAGCAGGCTGGGGCCACATTCCCATCAGGGCCCCACACCTGCCCTGCCAGCCAGGTCTTCAAACCTTTTCAAAAAGGCAGAAACTCCATCTGAAGCCTAAGCTCTATTGGCAAGAGGTTCCAGAGGGCTGGTGCGGACACGGAGAATGCCAGAGAGGTGAACCCCTCTGGCTGATGGCACAACTAGGGAGCCCCTCCGGTCTGCTTTGGTCGGACGGACAGACACTCTTGGGATGATGCGATCTCTCAGGTATCCTGGCCCACTACCATATAGGGCTTTAAAGGTCAAAAACTTGAATTGCACCCGGAGACAAACTGGTAACCAGTGCAGCACCCGAAGTAGCGGGGCGGCACGGACATAATGTCCACAGTCCATCACAACCCAGGCAGCCACATTCTGGACCAGCTGTAGTCTCCAAATGGTCATCAAGGGCAGCCCCATGTAGAGCACATTACAGTAATCTAGTCTGGAGGTGACCAGAGCATGAGTGACCATGAGTAAGGACTCCCGGCCCAGGATTGGGCGCAACTGGTGGATTACTCTTAAATTGAGCAAAAGCCCTCCTGGCCACAGCTGCCACCTGCTCTTCCAGCAGCAGTCGTGAATCCAGGAGGACCCCCAAGTTGCGCACTTGGTCTGTCTGGGGCAAAACTGCCCCATCCAAGACCAGAAGTGGTAACTGACTGGTTATCCTCGGACCCCTGATCCATAGCCACTTTCTGGGGTTCAACTGAAGCCCATTGTCCCCCATCCAGACCCCAACAGCCTCCAGGCATTCAGACAGGACTTTGACAGCATCACTGGGATCACCATGGGATGAGATATACACTTGGGTGTCATCCGCGTACTGATGGTACTGCACCCTGTGGGAATGGATGATCTCTCCCAGTGGCTTCATGTAGATGTTAAATAGGAGAGGAGAGAGCACTGAGCCGTGCGGCACCCCATATTTAAGGGGCCTAGGACTGGATTTCTCTCTCTTCAACCACACCGACTGGGTACGGCCCTCCAGAAATGAGGAAAACCAGGACAGCACAATGCCCTGGATCCCCAATCCTTTGAGCCATTCCAGAAGGATACCGTGGTCGACAGTATCGAAGGTCGCTGAGAGGTCAAGGAGAGCAATGATGGTTGGATGACCACCCTCCCGCTCTCGCCAAAGATCATCCATCAGTGCGACCAATGCTGTCTCAGTACCATTTCCAGGCCTGAATCCAGATTGGAAGGGGTCCAGATAATCTGCTTCCTCCAGAGCCCCCTGCAGCTGTCGCGCCACTGCCTTCTCCAAAATATTGAATTACCACTTCTCTCACAGTAATGTGTAACCATTGCTAAGGTATAATATGATAATATAAACACACTGCCTTGTCAAGATGTTATGGTTTATCTATGGGATGGATGTTGTCTTCATGGCATATGTGTTTTTGAACTTGAGAATACTTTATAAATTCAAAGCACAACCAAGATTTCAATCAGTTTCAGTTCATTCAATATCTTTGGGAGACTTCACCTTGCCCTAGGCCATGGGTTCCCAAGCTACAGCCTGTAGGCTAGACCTGGCCCCTGATGCCATCCCATATGGACTGTCGCTGCCTCTGCCATACCTGGAAGTGGGAGCATTTACAGCATCCATAAAATGTGCATGCACAAATGCACCCATGACTGTCATAAATCTGGAAGTGGGTGCATTTACATCAGCTGTAAATGTGCCCACCTCTGCTTCTGGGGAGCATTCAGCTGTCCAGGGGATGTAGTCAGGCCTGCAGTGGAAAAAGTTTGGCTACCCCTGCACTAGGCATTTGAACTCATTTAAAGTAATGGGGTATTCCGTGACTATTTCTTTATCAATCTCAGGCTGCAATTCTGCCCCCTCCTTTCACACTTCATATTTGCCTGGAGGATTGTATACAACCTTTGGGGAAAGACTGAGCTGAAGTAGAAATTTAGCACTTCTCCTGTTTCTTTTGCGCTCCGGTGTCTAGTCATGCCTGCCACATGACCACGGAAACGTCTGCAGAAGCAGACAGCGCTGGCTCTTTGGCTTAGAAACAGAGATGAGCACTGCACCCTAGAGTCGGATACAACTGGCTTTCAAGCAAGGGAAACCTTTACCTTTACCTTTACCTGTTTCTTTATCATCTGTTATTATTTTCCCATCCTCACTGAGTAGCGGAGCTACTGTTTCTTTTCTGTCTTTTGATTTGCAAGTACTGGAAGAATGCTTTTTTGTTGTTGCATTCAGCATCCCTTCCTAAACTCAGCTCATTCTCAACTTTTGCCTTCCTAAAACCATGTCTGCAATTCTTTGCTAGTTGTCTGTACTCTACCTTTGTAGCCAGGCCTTTCTTCCATTTTCTATATGTATCTTTTTTTTTGTTTTTAACTCAACTCTAGGGTTTTTGTTAGAGCCACATTAGTCATACTGTCTTCCATCTTTCTTTCTTGTTGATTTTTTTTGGGTTGTACCTTTAGAATTTAATTTTTTTAGAAACTCCCACCCAACTTGTACCCCTTTTCTTGCTAGGACCTTCTGTCATGGAAATTCACATATCATTGTTCTCATTATAATTGGACTTCCTAAAATTTATCATAAATGTACCTTTATTTCTGTTGAAATCAAGAACCAAGCTCCTCTTGCTGCCTCTGCTTCCACCTAATCATCTCTATTTGTAGGCATCAAGTCAAGAGCATCTACTCCTCTAGTTCCTCAAGTCAAGAAACTCCTCTAGTTTCTTCCTCCAGTTTTTGTAGGAAAAAATTATCAAACACACATGCCAGGAATTTCTCGGAAGGACCATATTGGACAGAATAAACCAAATGAGATCAAAGGGGGGGGGGGGATTCCCCAAGGTCTCTCAGTTTGCTTAAGATATTTTTTTGTCTTTTTCATTATGTTATTGTCTTTGACCTGACAGTCTTACCGACATGTCTTGCTTGATGAACAAGTAGATTTTTTTCATAACCAGTTTTTGCAGTCATCTAAGTCTTCATCAAACATGGATGGGTGGGGCCAGCCACAATTTCTGCTACCGGTTCTGGTGAGCTGGTGCAAACCTGCTGATGCTCACCACTGTTCCCAGAATATAAATTGGAATTTAATTCTACAGATTTGCTACAGTCACTTATTGTTTTTTTCTTTTCCTGTCTTGTTCAAGCTCCATTTCTGTCTGCATATAAAATTGATCTGTCTGTGTTAAAAATGTGCAGGACAAACCTGTACAGTAAGTAGTTACAGATGAATCTTCAGCTTAGTCTCTTAAATTTATTCACTTTCATCTTCTTTTTAATTTTGTGCTATTGTTAGATGTTGTCTGTTTTTTTCATTGCTCATATCTTTGCAAATTTAGCAAAAAAAATCTTAATCTCATTTTGCTTGATTATCTTGCTCTTATGGTTCACTTTTACAACTCTTGGCTCAAAACAGTCTTTAGGCAACCAATTTATAATTTTTGGGATAATGGAAAGGGGAGGAGATATGCTTTATTCCAGTCATTTTGTAGGCTACATTGTTCTGAGATTTTCAAAACCTTAAGTATTTATGGTATGTTTGTGTGGAATCATTTCCTCAAACTCCTTTTGAAACTGTTGAGATGATTATCTTTCATAAGAAATATAATATTAAGTTTATATAAAAATAAACACAAATAAGCTCTTTTTCATTTTTTTCAGTATCTTTCTTCCATTTTTTTGGATGTCTGTTGAATGGTTTTAAATATGTCTGTACTATCTTGATGTTTACACCCCCTTTAATAAAAGCAGGGCATAGACAACACATTCCATCTTCATCCAGGAGTGTCATAGAATCACACCATTTTCATTGCTAGCAGCAACTACACGCTCCAATAAAAATAATTGCTTGCCATTTTCTGACAAGAATGCTCTGCATGAAAATCTGGATTATAAATGTGGGCAATTCCTTCTAATGAACATCAAATGAGCTGGCATTGCATGGTTTAGGCAGTGCCTCTGGGCATGCACACAGAACATGGGGGGGGGGGGTTGTAGTTGTACGAACTGTCCTTCTAGCTGGCTTCTCAAGAATCTGCTGTCCAGGGAATATATCAGGTTCTGTGGACTTCTGAACTTAAAGAACCCCTGAAGATGAACAGCCCCAATTTTGGTCAATAAAGGAACTGCAATATAATAGCATGCTAAATTTTATACATGGCTGTGTGGGTACGGAGGTCAACAAATATTTTAGAAATGCACCAGTGGGGCAAGAGCCCCACAAACACGAACAAAGAAAAAGAATTTCATTACCCAACATCCTGCTCGATGCGCCACAGCCAATTAGGTTGAGATGTTTGATCAAATAGAACGGAGTGAGACGCGCCGCAGCCAATAAAAATAAAGTGGTAGAAAACATTACAATGTACGAATGGTTAAATTTGAAATTGAACTTCATGTCCCAGCATCCTATGCACCTACAGCACATCAGCTAATGTAGCTGAACGGTGCGAGGGCATAGAATGTAGGATAAACTGTTTTTAAAAATCAATTTTTTGCCGGTCAACTCACAAACTTTCAATCTATGATAATCCACGTAATACATACACAACACATACGAAAAGTAATTTTAAATTAAAAATTAAAAATAAACCACCGTAGGAATGCTCACAGAACAAATTACATTACAAATCCTAGAATCCTACATGATTACAGCAATGCAGCCAATCATGTTGAATTGTGCAAATGCATTATACGTTGGGGAAAGCGCAAAAAAAATGAATAAAAGGCGCCACATCAGAGATCCCTCCCAGTTTTGATGAGAAATAACCATCACGGTTATGTACAATTGCGCCTAAAGATAATTACGGAGCAAACTTCATTTACTACTTGAATAGTTAAAGTGGAAAAAAACCTTCCCAAAGTTATTCAACTCTATATGCTACACATTTTAGACAAAAAAATAGTTCTATTTTACAGCTCTTCAACAAAATTAAATACCACACACAGTAAATGGTTTAAATAACCATTACAATTGTGCACAATAGTGCTTGAAGAAATTATGGAGCACACTATGTTACGTATTACAGCATACGTACTACAAAAAAATTATTTTGACACAAATATTCAAATTTATATGCTGCAGGACTTGAAGAAAATAAAAAAAATAACATTTAAATTACTGACCAACAATTCTTGACTGAAATCACCAAGAAGAAAGCACAATACTTAACATTACAGTAAGGCAAAAAAAAAATATTTTTGCAGATTATGAAAACAACAAAGAAACAATCCATCAACAGATTACAGTAATACCTCATACAAAGTCCGCTTCGTACAACATCGAATTCATACAACATCGCCTAGTTCCTTGAAAAAAGTTGCCTCATGCAAAGTTTGTATGAGGCATTGGGGGGTTTCCCAGGTTACATTGTGCCTGGGCAGTATAAAATGCAGAACTCATGTGTGCATTGCTTTTGTGGGTTTTGCACGAGCTGAAGAATGTTTAGGAGTGGTTTTGAGCGCGATTTTGGATTTTTGAATTTTTTGACATGTTGTTTGACATGTTTTTGTAATGTATTTAGCCTTTAGACAATGATTTCTTAAAGTTTTGTCAGTTTCCTGTCTATTTCCTTGACTTTGCCTTGAAGTCTGTGCTATTACAGTACAATGTATCTCTATGGAAACGACATTGTACGAGGCATCGCAGCAAGGATTTGGACATTGTATGAGGCATCGCAGCAAGGATTTGGACGTTGTATGAGGCATCGCAGCTAGGATTTTACATGTCTAATACAAAGTCAAAATCCGTATAAAGTCCAAACTTGTGGAACCAAGTTTGGACGTTGTATGAGGTATCACTGTATCTTTTTAATTAATGTATATAGTTAAAATTATAAATAATTTAAAAATTACAAAAAAAGGATGATTGAAACATGTTTATGGTTCAATTTAAAATGTTAATATATTTATTTTTTTATTAAAAAATTGTGTAACAAAAATAACATATATGTTAAAACAAATATTCAAAAATGCATTAGAAAAACTACAAAATACAAATTGTTATTACTTTGAATTATCAAAAAATACAATCTATTTAACAAATGACATTAAAAAATTGTACATGAATAAACATTTAAAAAATAACAATTACAGCCTCACCTCTTTTTTACAAACATTACCTAAAGAAAAAAATCTTCCAACTCTATTTAAAACAACCCGGCAACGCCGGGCAAACTATGCTAGTATATTTATATGGACACTTCGAAATGAATGCTTGTGTCCACAGATTTCCATAATCATGGTTGAAATTCATCAGGGAATTCATCAGGGAATGATCATTCCAATTTTTTCTCCTCCTTTTATTTTGAGTGAAAAGTATAATAATAATGAGCTCAGGAGAAGACATAATCTTTAAAATTAGATGAGGAGTGGATAAAGGAAATGGGTTGTATTAGCAAACGAAGAAATTACATTTCCATCAAGACAAAATTAAACACTTTGAGAAAATGTTCAGACAAAATTGGGGGAAGGGGGGGAGATTACTACACAATCTTTCCAGAAGATTAGAACTAGAAAATGAGACAGCTCCGAGCCTCCTCTTGTGAAAATTATTTGCAATGGTATGAAATGCTTAAACAGTAAGTGATGGAGGAAACTGTGACTGCCTTTCCCTATTATCTGTAGACAGGTATGCTGATTCTTTGGCTGTCAGAAGTGGATGATAATGGCTGGGGTTAAATTGCAAACACTAACTTGGAATTCCTAGTCTCAACACCACCTTGATGTTTTGTATCTAATGCTGACAGGTGCCTAAGATTTGTCTCCCTTTCTTTCTTCCTCTCCTCCCCCTTCTCTCTTTCTCTCTCTGTCTTCCCTTTAGCAAAGCTGGCTGAGCCTGTCATAGTAATAAATGTTTTTGTATTGAGATGGCCTGTGCAATGGATTTCATGCACATTAAATTATCTCTAGGGCGCTTCACACCAAAGTGAAATGCAACATGGAGCTACCTATAAACAAAGATGACCCAATAATTTTTTTGGAGGCAGGTGAAAGTAGACTGTAGAATATACTGTGTAACTATACAATTTTCCAAAAGTTGTGCTCCAGACTTTGATTGTGCTTAGCTCAATTGCCTAAATCTCTCAGAATGTTAGCTGTTTAGGCAGGTTGTAAAGGCCCATGAGGCTGACAGGAAATGTTGTGTTGCCTGAAACACAAGATGATATCTAGATGACAACAGAAATCTTACCTATTCTCCACCAAACCTAAACATAGCCAATGGGTCAGAAATGGTGAGAAGGCTATGTGGCACAGACAGCTCTCTCCACTAAGAGAGGGAGATACTAGAGGATTCATGGGTAGGGGAACTATTTTTAAAAACATCTGTTGAAGTTGCCTCTCTATAGTTTTCAACATTCTGTCCTAGAACACTGGAAAAATATATGGAAGATTTCTAACTTCAGTATATATGCCTAGAAAAATACAAACATACACAAAGGTAAATAAGTTGGTAGTGAATTCCTAGCTTTTTAGAATTTGTGCAAACATGGACAGTCCTTACCATGATATGATACATCCAAAAGGGACTTATTTTGTTTATGTTTTTATTAGTGGACTATAAACTACCCCAAATATCATATTGGATGAAATTTAGAAAAAAACACACAAGTTCAGCTAATTTTCAGTCAAATATACATAACCATATAGATTCTTTTTTAAAAGCTACACTTTTGCAAATTACTGTCGCAGAAGCTGAAAGGAATTTAAGAACCTCACTATGCACCAAAATTGCAATCATTCTCCTTTGGGTCAAAAACATTCAAACCACTTAGCATGGTGCTAGTTTGCTCACTCTTTTCCCACTCTATTTACTGTGAAAAATGTGTGGGCAAATAAAGCATAGATGTGATTTTGTCTGACTATGAAATGTTTATAGCTGTGTTGATTCATTAGAATAAACAAAATCCAAATATTGACATGATAATGCCTTTATAAAAGATAAAATGCTTTAATCATGTAAAGAGGGGAAAACATAAATTGTTACAGAAGGATATTCAAGGTGAAATAAAAGGGGGTAAACATAGAAGAGGAAAAGAACTCCTTGGCAGAAAACATGAGAGATTTGATTGGATGCAACACAACATAGTTGTTTATAATTTTCGCATTGTACATTAAAATACTCACAATAACATCCTATCTCCAGAAGAAGAAAAAAATGTTTTTTAAAGAAGGCAACAAACTTTGTATCAGTCTTATTCAAATTAGATTTTACAGTAAACAAAAAATAACTGAGGCAGGAGGGCTTGGTAAAAAGCCTAACTGACAGCCATAATGTAATTTTCAAAATGAGAAAAATTATATTCAGTATCTTTTACATCATCCATGAATCATCAGAATATTGGAATTGGATGGGAGAGGCAACCATGTTACCATTTTGTACAGGACCCAAAAACATCCTGCCACAATTGGAACTCAAAATTCTACAGCACACTGTCAATAGGGAGAACACAATTATTTGGCTCTGCCCAATCTCTTCTGATTTGAAAATAACAACAAATTTTCGCAACTCTCAGTCTCATAAGCCAAATGAGTGATGATAGGCAATTCTTTCTGTGTTCTTTTATTCTTTGCTGACAAATTTATTCAGATTGTTGGGTGCCTTCATGGGCAAGGAAGGATAAAGAAGAGAGACTACTGTTGCAACAGAGGAGGCCTTCATACCAGCCTCCCCAATAGATTCACATACAGAAATCACAGTCATGCATGCACAAACAAACAGCCAAACAAACACACACAGACAGACCCAGAGTCGACTTTTCCTGGGGCTGGAGAGAGATCTCTGAAAGCCCTCCCAGCTTGTTTTATTAACTGCACAATAACAAGGCAGGGAATGGGGTGGAGAACATGCTGGTTGGTGCAAGCAGTCATGTGGGATTGCATATACTCATAAGGTGTGCTTGTGAACACAACTTGCAATAACAGGAAATTAGGTGACCCTCTATTTTAGGAGATGACTCATCTGTCTGGCCTTCTGCACAGCAAAATACAGCCCAGCATCCCAAGCTGCCTCTTCCCAATAGGAAGGCCCTTTGGGGAGACTGTGAAAAGACCCTAACATCCCAACACCCCATCTTATTAAATAAAGAACCTGCATTGGTGGGGGTAGGCAAGCGCCTTGTGCTAAATGGACTTACACCAGGGTAATCAAAATGGGGGCAACAAGCAGTAATTACAGCAGCATCCAGAAATACCTAGGATAGCAATTGCATATTGTGATATGGTCTGAACCATTCCAACCCGGGAGGTCAGTATCAAGCAAAGGTTTCAAGCGGAAAAGACATCCTGTTAACTGGAGTCAACTATATCATGTAAAGCATGAAGCTATTCAATACAATTGTGCTATAGTCGAACAAATCAGAACAATACATATTTGTGACTTTTTCATCATCATGGTGATGCAACAACAGAAGATAACCAGTGGTGCCCCATGGTCCTGAGCTGCTTGCTGGACTTACACTGAGGGCTTTTATAACTGTGGAGTGTGATGTATCACCTTGACTCAGGCACAGGTTTGGGAATCAATATTCCATGTATGTCCACAAGGGAGGAGGCTATGAGCTCCACCTCTGGCAGAAGAGAGATCATGCATGCATGTCTTATTCCAGAGTGTGTCCCTTTGTCAAGAGCTAGGGCTGGCTTGGTTGGTTGCATGGTGAGGGTCAGTGACCATATGACTTGCTGCCAAGGCAGCATTGCAGTTGGCTGGAATGTAATTCCATGTACCTTCCCATGGGTGAAAAGCAAAAAGCAAAGACAATCAGATTATAACTGAATATAAGACCAATGGCATGAAGATGATGAGGGTAGAACAATTCCACCCCAGGTCTGTTAATGGTGATGACCTCTGTGAAAGCTAAAATAATTAATTATGCAAACATAATAAAATGAATATGAGTAGTATTATATGAAACTTCCCAATGGGAAAAATGGTGCTATATAACATAAAAGGCAATATGAATAGTATACACAGAAAATGGCATCATATGCATGGCAGGTTCCCAATGAGGAAATGGTGTGTACAAATAAAATAACATAGAAAGCAAAAGTTGATTTCAATGAATATGAGTAAATATCATAACACTTGGTGCAAAGCAAGTCTTCGAGGAAAAATGGTAAGCAAAAACAATTGCAAGCAACATGAGTATAACCTGGCAAAATTCATGGGAATAACTTTGGAAAAATTATTATGTTGTGGCAAACTTATACATTATACTAGATTATAGTTAACTGGACTTGTAGAGATGAGGACCAAGACATCTGGGATATGGCAATGTTCTTGTCTTGCTGGAAGCAACAGTGGCTGGTATGGCGTAATGTCCATAGGTGTTGGTACAGTTCATAAGTTAGCCCCCGCACCAAAGTCCTGGGCAGATGGGGCTGGTATGACAATGTCAAAGTGTGTCCAGGCTATAAGTTGGCCACTGGCCAAGTTACTAAAAGGTCCACAAGGCTGGTGAAATTGCAAGTGGAAGAATGCATAAAACACAGGTGAAAAGGTTGGGCAATATGTGAAAATGGACCAAGCTGCTATGTAAAAACTCTATACTGCGCCTCAGGTGGCTTGCTGGCCTGTGAAGGCCTTGGTGCTTGCATCTGGGTAACTGCTCGGCCTGTGATGGTCCAGGCATGCTCCGAGGCCGGATCTGGATTCACAGCTGCAGATCTGTGGAGAAAGCACAAAAAGTACTCCTCCCCCTTGGAGTGGGAGGGGAGGCCCCACCCAGTGGATCTTGGCCTGGTGCCCAACCCCCAACTGGGTGATGGCCTATGTAGCCATGGCACCCTGGCTGGAAGGTGTAGGCTTGATGCTATGCTGAAAAATGTACAATGGACTGAGGGTGGGCATCTATCCTCCTTCTTTTTAATTGTCATGTGAGAAAGGGCGCAACTGTCTGCCCTGTGGAACTATGGATGATTCTCCAGGAAGTGCAAAGAAATCAGAGATGGAACGAGATCTATTCCTGCAAAGAAGAAGTGGCATATTCAAAGCTAACTGCATATTGAGAATGAAATCCTGTCTGGGAGAAGGAGGCAAGTGGACTAGAGAACATGAGCACACATTGGATCATGGAAAAAACAGAAAAATGTCAGAAACCAAGGACCTTATAAAGGGATGGGAATACAGAACACATTGGATGCCTCATGAGAAATCCCTAAGTGGTTTGGAATAGGAAAAGAAGCCAGACAATGCTGCATTAATGCACAACATTTCCCTACTGGCAGAAAGTGGAAAAGACCCAAAAAAATCACTTGATTGAGTGCAAAAGCTGGCTAGAAATTCAAAAACAAGAAAACCAAAATAATGGCAGCAGGCCTAGTCAGGCCCTGGAAAATAGATAAAGAAGCAGTACAGATTTCACTTCCTGTACATTTCATTGCCCTACAGTCATGAAATGAAAAGGTGATTAATTTTTAAGAGACAAACTATAAGAAATCTGAAGAACACATAATGAGAAGTATCACAAGTCAAAGCTGGTTACAAAGAGAAACAGCATCGGTTGATGAAAGAAAGAGAGAACTAAGAAACTTATAAACAATAGCTAACCAGTGAAAATAGTTGATACAAATTATTGGATCTGAAAAAGTGTGAATTATTGAAGCCTATGGTTGAAATTAAGAGTGCTTTTGAGAGAGGATGCACTTGAGAAAGCTTAGATGCTGTAGAAATCATTAGCCATAGCTATCAATATCAAATGAGAAGGGAAGATTCACTAGAGGAAGCCTTGATGCTGGGAAGAGTTAAAAACAAATGCATCATGAAAAATGAAACTTGTTATCTGGAAGAAAGAAATCCTGTAAACAAAACCCATTAGAAGTTGAATGAGGAACTCTGGGCAAACCCCCTGGTGGCTCACTAATGGCAAGCCGCCAGGAGGTGCTGCATGGTTAAACATCTGAACACCGATTGCCTCATGCTAGAAACAGTTCTCTATCCTCCATCAAAACAGAAAATGAGATAAATGATTGGCCCAACAAAGGGAATTGCTCTGAATGCAGACTGCTTCACTGGAAAGTAATTCTCAATGGAGTCTGCTGCTGCCTGCTCAGAAATTGAACTGATTGGCCTAAGGCTGGCAGATAAATGATTTCAAGAATGCTTTTTTGAGGATGCAACAAACACTGATTTGCCTCTGAAAGAGCAGAGGCCATGCCCAGGACCAGAACTTTCCCTCTGTTCACTGCCTCACTCAATTCTTCCTGGCTTCTCTGGCCCCCTCCTCCTCCACAGCTTGGAATGTGCTCTCAACTAATGAGCTGTTGTGGGCAAGAAAGGGCGAGGGCCTAGCCTCACTCCCTGTGCTCAAATTTCCTTCTATTTTTTTCTGTCGGTTTTGCTGATGAGCACTCTGGCTGCAAATCCTTTCCTTGTACGCAGACTCCACCCCTCCACCCTGCCTGCTCTGCCCATGAATTCTCTCTCTGTGTTTCAGACAGTTGCTCTCTTCCTTCATCGGGGGGGGGGGGGGCTACATTTAGCTGGACGGATGACAGGAAGGAAGGGAAGAGGAAGGGTCAGGACAAGGGAGGAATGCATCTGAGACAATACGGGAACATGCAGCGACGCCCACTCCATTCTGGCCCTCCAGCCAGAACTTAAAGCCATTCCAATGCTCTCAGCATGGAATTTTTTTCCCCGAGAGTGAATGAACACTTGTATCTGTTTCCCTGAATTCCAGAATAGAAGGGAGCCAGCCACTTCTATGAAGGATGAAAGGGAAATGAAAGAAAGAAAGCTCTTCCCCTGAGCCTTCTGCAACCTTGTGGCTTACCTCAGGAGTTCCTGAGACAGGAATGAGTTAAGTGCACTTTCGGTCTCTGCCGGATGGATGAAGCCATGGATGAAAGGTGTCAACTCATGTGGGAGGGTTCTTCTTTTTTTGTCCCTCGTTTGGGCTGCCAGAATGTTGTAATGGGAGAGGCCTTCACACCAGCCTCCCCGATAGATTCACACACAGATATCACAGTCATGCATGCACAAACAAACAAACAGACAAACAAACACACAGAGACAGACCCAGAGTTGACTTTTCCTGGGGCTGGAGAGAGATCCCTGAAAACAAAGCCCTCCCAGCTTGTTAAATTAACTGCAGAATAACAAGGCAGGAAATGGGGTGGAGAACATGCTGGTTGGTGCAAGTAGTCATATACTCATAAGGTGTGCTTGTGAACACAACTTGAAATAACAGGAAATTAGGTGACCCTCTATTTTAGGAGATGACTCATCTGTCTGGCCTTCTGCACAGCAAAACACAGCCCAGCATCCTAAACTGGAGATTATCTACGGTCCTTGACTGTTTAAACACACTTCATGTTAAGGACAAAAGTCTAAACATAGATGTCAGTAATACTAAAGTTTTCCAGGTTGGACAAGCTGTCCATTGCCGCAACTATGCGCCAGGACCCCCGTGGTTGGGTGGTGAGGCCCTTGAACAAACCGGACCTGTTTCATACAAAGTCCTTATGGACAATGGTACTATTTGGAGAAGACACATGGATCCAATGTGCCCCCTGGTTATGGGGCAAAATGCCACACCAGAGGTAGATCTGGTGGCAAGTGAGTTTCAAGAGCCTGAGGCTCAAGCGTTCAATCTGGATGACCCTTTGCAGGTACCCTTTGCAGGTACCATCCTCACAGGGAAGTCCCCCAGAACTGGCCACCACCAATTCTGTGGTAGAGGTTGACCCTCACTCTACAGGTTCCAGCTCCGGAACCAATGTGAATTCCTAGGGAACCATCTCAAAAACCTAGCATGCCTAGGAAGTCCAGGGAGTCAGCCCAAATACCCTGCACTTCTGGATGACCAGTGACCCCTTCCCTAAGACCTGAGAATCTTGGGTGCCCAAAACAGACCTGTGGTCCACCAAAAAGATTGGGAGTGTGGGTTCCTCACTGGGGGGGGGGAAGAAATGTTGTGTCCAAGCATTATTTACTAAAGTCGCTATTAGCACCATAAAGTCTACGGCGGAATAGCGCACCTTTTGCAAAGGTGACAATTTCAAACTACTGTCAAAATAGCTGATTCATTGGTACAAACTTCCCACTTCTCTGGAAGCCCGCCAAAAATGTATCCACCCATGTAATTGCCATTCTCACTGTAGGTAAGCTGGCCATCTTGTACATGTTCCCCAGTCCGATTTCCTGAGCTGATAATAAATCACTTGTATTTGACCCAACCCTGCTGGTCAGAATATTTTTTAAGCACCGGACTCAACACTTGTCCTCTGGCCTGACCTGATTATTTGCACAAACATATACTAGCACAAACACCCCACATTTTAGCCCTTGGGTTGTTGCTTGCTGACTGTTGCTGGACACAGACACTTCTCAATCCTTATGGTGTGTCATGATCAGGTCAAATGAAAACTGGGGTGCTTTCACTCTGGTCTGTTGGATCTAGAGAGAACCTGTATATCTCCTATGTACATGGAGTAAATTGATTAGTTAATTTTCATAAAGTTTTGCACCAGTGGTTTTGTTGTTTTTATGCAAACATTGAAGAGAGGGAACCCCAGATTTTTGTTGGGGATGAGGTTGGGATCTAGGGCCTACTGTTTAGAAAGCTTCAGGATTTTTTTTAAATACAATTCTGGCTTTCCCCTGCTTGGTATGGCCTCAGTATAACTCGAACTCAAGCAACACATATTATATATTCTATATACATTTCACCTTTTGTATTGACCTTGCTGCTTAAGAAGAGGACAGAACATAAAAGAAACGATATCTTCTGATAAGGTAAACCATTATGTCCCATGGGCCCTTCATCAAGCAAAATCTCCAAACAAGACAAAGGAAGTATGGAAGTCAGTTATCTTATTTGAGTTGAATAGTTCCTTTATGTGCAAGCTTCAATAAACTTTGCTCAGAGGGTCAAGTCTATTTTACACATACATTAATCTGCTGTTGCTATTGTTTCTCCTTCTTCACCCAAAATATCAACTAAAACATGAAAGGAAGAGAAGAATAAAAGCACCCACATATCTCATTCTTGCACCAAGGTTGAGAAATCCTGAAAAGCCTGAGAATTCCTCATCAGGGACTTTTAACATGGCAGGAAATCACAAACCAATGAATATTCTTTACACCACACTGTAGACATATACAACCGGGTGTGTTTAGGAAAGGGTGAAATAATTTGATATAATTTCATCTTCATATCAAAGGCTGTCATAGCCATTCACAGATTATGGAACAAATTTATTTTATATTTTTTAGGATTGAAAATCTCAGATTTAAATTACAAGGCAAAGGATTGCACTGAATTATTAGAAAGAACATCTTGATGAGATGAACTTTAAAAGTGGACTTTTAAAAAAGAGATGGGATGGTCTCCTATTGAGGATGTTGTAGCAATAAATTTAATCAACAACAGATGTTTGGACTGGATGATTTTTGATGTCCTTCCAATCTAGCTTTCTATGATTCTAAGGTGCTTATAATATATGAACTGCATATCCAGAGACATTCAAATTTTAACTCTGCATCTTAGAATTTGGGTTGTAGCCTTCTGAATTAATTGAAATTTTACATCCTTGGAGCTCATTTCAAAAAAGTGTGTATATCTGTACGCACTCGCACATGCACACACATTGTACTTGACCAGTCCTGGTATATGTACACACCAATAACCTAGTCCCATGGTGGTGAACCTTGGCATTCCAGATGTTATTGGACTTCAATTCCCAGAAGCCCTGATCAGCAGGTGTACTGACCTAGGCTTTTGTCATTAAGGAAAAGGATGGTACTTTTTATAATCCAGTTAAGATGTCCTGAGATTGAGAACATGTCCTCCAAATGAAAAATTCAGTAAATCTGTCATAACTTACCTTTAAAACTATATTGCTTTTAAAGGAGAAAAATCTTAACCTGTAATTCTAATTCTATTTTGTGCTTGTTTAAAAGAAGGAACATTTCTTGTTCAGCTGTAGATCATTGTCCTCCACCCCCATTCTTTAGAAGGCCAATTCTTTGGAAAACCACATTCTGAGAAACATAGGCATGATTATGACAGACCTCTCCTAATGTTTCTACCATGATTTAATTTAGGAGGTATGTCTCTAGGTAATAAGGCAAGTAACCAATCTATCAGTAACAAATTTTGGTTCTATATTTTTCATTTTTTTAAAAAAGACTTCAGAATGATTGAAATCTTTGGCAAGCTGAAGTGACAACATCCTGTCATTCTCCAAAAACAATATTTTACAGAAAAAACTTAGTTTATTGCCTCCACAACTGAGACATTCTTTTCTGGTAATTATTTGAGCATGCAGGCAGTGGACTCCTACTTTTTTTTTAGTTCTGGGGTATACCAAAATACACTGTGTACTGGAAATTTGGAGAAATTTCCCTCTCAGCAGAACACAGGCAAGCCTCACTTTGATCTAAACTGAAGAAGGCCTGTGTCAAAAATCTGCAAGCAAAAGCAACTGGTCTTCTGACAACAGAAGAAGTACCTGAAGGAGCCTTGGGACAATTAGGTGAGATGGTGGTTACATTAGACAGGTGAGCAGGTGACAATGCCATGGGGGTCTAGGAGTCATCCCCTGGCTACTGTTGCCTTCCACTTGTTGCCTTCCTCTAAGTCACACATGAGGCAACAAGGGAAGTGTTTAGCATCTCCAATGAATATTGGTGATCCTCATGGTGATCAGCAATGAAGACTATCCTGGGAATATAGTGCAGTGGCTTTTTATCTTGCCTTTTGCAACACAGTATGACCCCCGTACCACTGATCCAGTTCCGTGAGTCACTTTCTGGTCCTGAGCCCTTTTGACATGGAAAGGTCTCATTGGCCCCAGGCCAGTATTGATGAAGCTGCTGCCCTCCATCAAGATTGATTCAAATCAGATGTAATCCACTTGGGGACCATCACCCTTGCCCATGGACTCCGGCACCTAAGCTGTTAGTCCTCAGGGTTGTTCGGTTAGTTAACCAATGCCTGACACTCAGCGTTGAGTCACTGGCAGTATAGTCTACTCTATTACCATAGCAGGATAACCCGGCCACACTAGATGCTCACTACATCCACAATTAAGCAAGAATCAAAATTGTCTTAATTCTAGGTAGAATCTAGCAGCAGCAACAACAGTAAAATCATGGTATGAGCTACATTCTACCACCTCAGCCAGGATTCATCAATTCATTATGTTACATGTACAGATTTAGTCTCAGACAAAATGAGAATTTGTTTGTTAACTTCTATATCCTCAATGTGAACCATAGATGCTGCTCCCCTTAGGGTTATCAGCCTTCTCATGCATGCTTAATTTAAGAAACAGAGTGGGTAGAACAGCAGAGATGCTATCCTGGAGAACTGTTTCCAGAAGCAATGTTGTTATTCATACTGCAGAAGGGTTTCAAATTGACCTTTGCCTTTGTTTAGCCTTGTAAAAAGGAAAGGAAAGTGTTGAATCAGCATCATGGGATAGTTTACGATTAAGAGTGGTGCTGATTTTGAATAAACATCATGAGAGCTATGTAGCCCTGGAAACCAGATGGAAGGCTTATAAACGAACCATGGTGTCATTACTTTATTACTGCTGCCACCCACCTTCTGGCACTGACAAAAAGACAGATGGTAGGTGGGCACTGCCTATTGAGAGCACCATTGGTTACACAAAGCACCTGGTACTATGCCCCAATTTTTGGCTTTCAGGGGCACTTTCTCAGTGGTAGATAATGTAGATGAGGAGCTCTGAAGGTTTAATTACTGCCATTGCACAAATAATATCTGCAGTGCCTTGCTTTGAGAAATGTTATCTCCCTCAAGATCGGGCAAGGGTTTTTTGGTTGATGGAGGGTATTGCATTGTCAGTTTCATTTGTGGGCAACAAAATGAAGAATTCCTGCTTTTCTCACTTACCTTTCCCCCATTTATTGTAATTTTATTCCTCAGATAATTTTAGAACTTTTATAAGAAGTAATTTTAAGGCAGAATCATTGTTATTTGCACAGAACAGGTTTTTGTTTAGTTAAGAATGCACTTTGCCCCCCAATCCCTGAGTAAAGAGACAGACACAGTGTTGGATTTAAACTGAGGGCAACTTTATTAGCTCATAACTTTATCAACTGTAACTCTGCATTACCTGCAATGGGGACTGAGTAGTGCTGGTCTAAGTGACGGAGCAAAGGTAATCAGCTTTCACCTTCTCCACTCACGTCTAGGTGCAAACCGGCTCCCCGGGACTGTTCTGTTCTTTAACAGTCCCTGTCCTGGTTTGCATTTGGGTGCAATGACTGATGCTATTCTCAAGCCTCAGGGCCGTAGGCCAACAGCATGGTCAACAGGCCATCAGCATACCAACCAGCCAGGAAAGGAAGCATAGGTTTCTGCATTCCCAGCTGTTTGCCATGTCATGCCCCATTCCCGAATAATCCTAGGCCTTCACTTACCATTTTACCCAGCACTACCCACCACAGCAACGGTTTATCATTCTGATACACTGCTTGCCCCCACCAGACTGACCAACCCAGCCTGCAGGTCAGTCGAGAATATGTTAATGCCAAGGGTGGTGAGATGAACTCCATCCACCCTATATAAATGGGCCCAGTTGAACCAGATCTGAGGGTGTTCCACTACAGTGCCCAATCCTTCTTCAAAGAAATGGGCCACTGCCTTGTTAACCCCTCTCCTGACCCTATCAATAAATTGGGGATTATAGTCTGCCCTCCACCACCTCCGTGGTAGGACGTTAGACCATACAAAACGCACAGCCCGCCAATGCCACCGGACTTCAGCCAGGTCAAGCTGAATCGCTAAACTAATGGCAATACCCTTCATTCTGCAAAAGTCATTACTCCCAAGTGTATCATCACCCCGTCAGAGGGCAGTCCAACATGATGAGAAAACAGGCATGGAATAAACTCCCCCCATGTCATGCCCTGCCGTCCCCTCCATTCCAAATGGGCCAGTTCACGGAAACCTAAATTGCCCCCCCCCCGGCATTGTGGCCACCCAACATGTAGTCCAAAAAACAAAACTGTGTACCACCACCAGGACATGTGCCCTCCGGAATCCCAACCAGAAACCTGCAACGAAAGTGAAGGGAACAGCAAACCTTAAAACTTCATGGGCCGAACATAAACTTTATACTTTCCGGATGCCCAACACCCAACCCTCTTGATATAATCGGGTGAGTAACCCAAAGCAGCTGCTGTTGAGGCATCCCTGATCCAGAAGGAATGCATTCTAAAATGTACCCCTACTAATCCCACAGCATGCAAGGCCCCACTCACAATGGTCCAAAATTGGTATCATGTCAAGGGCACAACATCAACATGCAGGAAGAGTGGCCCAGGTTGCTCCCTCCTATCAGGCAAGTAAGCTGAAAGGGCTCGAACAGGACACAGTGCCTTCAGTGAACAGGGGCCCAGGATCAGTTCCACTCCCCTCACTAGCTGATCTGTCTTAGAAGAGCGAATACATAATCAGAAGACTCTGCCCTCCTTCCTGACATCTGAAAAGGCAAGGGTCCAGCCTGAACTGTCCTGCTTAGAGGCTACTACCAGCTCCCTAATTCACAGGACCCAAAAAAATGCAATGAGTGAAGCTGCCTTTAACAATAAGACCTTGAAAGGGGCACCACAGAAGGATTCCCATGCCTGAACAAGGTGCAACAGTACTTCCAGGGATATTGCAGTACTTCCAGGGATATTGGGTGGCATACAAGTCTAATAAATCTAATCAAATCTAATTGAATTGAATCTATTGGTGCCCTGTTGTCTGGAATGTGGCCACGCTCCTGCGACCAACCTTCCAAAGTCTTCTTAATCCTAAAGTCACCTAAAGAATCTGGGATCCCCATGGCTTTGGCATGAAAAGCAAGAGCCAACAAGTGGTCCCGGATAGTCCTGGGGGTCAGCTCCCTGGACTGCAGGCTAACAATGAACTGCAATGCCTGAATGACTGGGATGGGCCACACTTCTTGTAAGCCTTGTGCCTTGCAGAAGTCTGCAAATTCCTTCAGCGCAGCAGCATAAAGGGTACGGGTCCTGGGTGCCAAGGCCAGACCAGTGGCCCTGTCCACCTCTACACTCCAATGTTCCATACCTCATCTGGTAGGGTGTCGGTGAGCTCCCTTGCACATGGCCCCAACAGTCTGAACCGGGGCATCTGTTGGTGGGACAGGGCATCAGCGATGGAATTATCCAGGCCTGGACATGCCTGGCCTGGAAAAGTATATTAAACTGTAGGCATCTGAGGACAAAGGCCTGGATGAGCTGCATAACACAGGGGGACATGGATGTCAGGAAGTTCACTGTGTGAACTACCACCAAATTGTCACACCAAAAACACCCTGAGTAATTGGACCAAATGTCTGCCCAGAGCCACAGGGCACTCAAGATGGGAAAAAATTCAAGGAATGTCAGATCCCTCAGCAAACACTTAGGCTCCCACTGTTCAGGCCAAGACCCATTACACCAGCAGCCTCTAAAATAAATGCCATATCACAGGGACCCTGAAGCATTGGAGTAAATCTGAAACTGTGCATCAAGCTGCTGCTGAGTCCTCCAAAAGGAGACTCCATTAAATTCACTAAGAAACTTCTGCCAAACCCTCAGATCCTCCCACATACCTGTAATGACCCTGGTCCTGTGGTAAGCATTGGGCAGTTCATGCATGGCATCACACAGCCTCCACAGGAAAGTGCAGCCCAGTGCCACTACTTTGCACACAAAGTTCAAGCAGCCATTGAGCTCTTGCAATTCCTTGAGCGTAGTCTTGCACCTGGTGAGCATGGCTGCCAACTTCGCGCCCAGCGTGCACAACTTATCTTGCAGCAGGAGAGTCACCTGTGTGCAAGTGTCCAATTCAACACCCAGGAAAGTAAGTGTTGTTGCCGGGTCCTCCATTTTCTCCAGTGCAAGAGGAACTCCTAGCTCACTTGCTAGTCCCTGGAAGGATGCCAGCAAATGCTGGCAGCTCCCCAACCCCTGCAGGCTGTTAAATAAGAAGTCATCAAGGTAATGGACTACCTGCATCCGGCCCACATGTTGTTTCAGCAACCATTCCAAAAAGGAGCTGAAACGCTCAAAGGCAGCACAAGAAACTGAGCATCCAAATGGGAGGGCCCTGTCCACAAATAATTAATTCTCTAAAGCAAAGCCGAGCAACTCAAATTCGTCTGGGGAATTTGATGTCGCATTTAGCCATCAAGGCCCCTACACCACACGAGCCGACCATCTCCACCAGCGATGCATACCTAACGGAACAGAGCTCATGCGGGATCACATCGTTGACTAACCGCCCATCTGGGTAGGACAGGTGGTGGATCAAACAACATTTCCCTGACACCTTCTTAGGCACCAGGCCCAAAGGTGACACCCAGTTTAACAAAGGGGGACAATCAAACAGGCCAGCCACCCTCCCCTGCTCCACCTCAACTAATATCTTTTTCCTCACTACATCCTCCATTCCTATCATTGAATGCAAGTTATTCACCCACTGAGGCCTGCATTCCCCTTCAGCTGGTATCCTAAAGCCCCAGGTAAAACCGTGCAAGAAATATGCCACATTCTGCCTTGCAGCCACTGTTTGAGTACCGTCAGTTTAATTGGACTAGGCTCCTTTGGGATAGGTCCTGGGCCCCACTGGGATAGGTCCTGTTCCTCCCCACCCTGGTCCCTACCATGTCCCGGTCCCTACCATGTCCCCGGCCAAAGCCAACCTTAAAATAGTTGGACATGTGGTCTTTGACAGATGGAACACTCTTGGCAATATTTGCAGTTCTTGTGGTTACATCATCCCTGCCTGATGAATTCCCAGCAGGCCAAGCATTGCTGAACTGCCTGCCCCACCAGCTGGTGGGGTAGTGCCACAGGGGCAGGGTGCTGGACAAGATAACCGCAATCATACCTGTCCCCAAACACCGGCCTTGATGACATCATGAACTGCAATCACAATGGGGGGTTGGGTTTGTCCCAGTGCATAGTGGGCCAGATTGCGGCCCACATAAAAAAGTTCTCATCATAGAGCAAGAATTAGAAGAGAACACCATCAAAGTGAAAATATAAAAACAGTATATCCAATGGAGTGTACTTGCACTAAGCTTGAATGTCTTTTAAATCAGAACTATGTCTTTAATTGTAACAAAAAAAGTCACGAGTCTTGGTGGTTAACATGTATTGAAAAATAAAAAAGGCCTTCAGTCCATGTATTATACTTCATACAATGTCTTAGCAAAAACAAAATTAAGATCTAAATATGTCTTCTTTAGTAACCTAATTGCTTGTTTTCAATAGTAACTGAGAGTGTCCTTATATGGAAATGTAACTGAAAATTATATATAGACAATAAAGCTTGTCGAAGCCTTTTCTGGATAATTCATACTGCTTTTCAGAATTATTTCTTTCTCCGTGATTTCTACAAAATCATTAACAAAGATAATTTAAAATAGTATGTGTTACAATAATACAAAGGATCATTAAAAAGCAATTGTGACATCAGACAGTAATATATTTGTTATTTAAACTGGCACAGTCCTATGCTATGATTACTATTAAGGCTTGACTGCTAAAAAATGAAGGATCTTACATTAAACATGTCAATAATAGTCTTACCTTATAAGTAATTTATTGGCTGTAAAGATTACAGTGATACCTCATACAACATCCAAACTTGGTTCCACAAGTTTGGACTTTATATGGATTTAGACTTTGTATGAGGCATGCAAAATCCTTGCCACAATGCCTCATACAACGTCCAAATCCTTGCCGCGATGCCTCGGACAACGTCATTTCCATAGAGATACATTGTACTGTAACAGCACAGACTTCAGGCCAAAGTCAAGGAAACAGACAGGAAACTGACAGAACTTTAAGAAATCATTGTCTAAAGGCTAAATACATTACAAAAACATGTCAAACAACCCTGATTTTAGGGGACAAACCAACCTGGGGGAAAACCCCAATGCCTCATACAAAGTCGCTGCAACTTTGTATGAGGCAACTTTTTTCAAGGAATTAGGCAACGTTGTATGAATTCGATGTTGTATGAAGCGGACTTTGTATGTGGTATTACTGTATAGTTTTACTGGTGTCCACTGCCTCTACACGGAGTCTGTATGTTGTGCAACAGGACGTTAACACTAGGCATGTGTGAAACAAATTATATAGATCTGAGCCAAACCAGGTGAAGTTCCTAGCCTATTGAGATCATGCTTGAATGAAAAGACTTACAGACTGCATAAAGTTCTTCATTTTAAATGCATTCATAGAAAGGGTGATAACTCTAGTTCCATGTTGAGACCATGAGGAATGACTGAATTGAAAAGGTGAATATAGTATCCCTCACATTGTAGCAATAATTTATCTATATCTGTTTTCTGATGTAATCTTGGGCAAATCACCTCCAAAACCACAAATCTAAACTGGCTTTCTGAATGTTCATGCTCCATATAATGTGAGACCAGGGGCACATTAAGTACCTGACTACGGATTTTAGAGTGATGCTCACTTAGGCATATTTTCAAATTTCTGGAAGTTTTACCGATGGAACACTCATTACAGGGGCATTCCCACATGTATATTACATTTTTATTGTTACAATTCCTGAAACTTCTAAGTTTGTGTGTGTAGTTTTTCTCAGGAATTGGGACCTCCTTTCTTTCCAAACAGAATTTACAGCACACGCAGGTGTGACACTTAAAATGCCCTGATACAATCCCTCTGTCATTATCTCTATCCAGGTGAGCTAGGTAGTCCAATCTTGTAAGTAGGTTACTTAAAGATGCAGTTTTTCTAAACCTAAAAAGGGGTTTATTCTGACACCCCAGTAGATCTTGCACTATGTGCCAATGCCTGTATATGATGCTTTTTATCCCCTGTGATAAGGGGGTAAATTTGAATTTTGATTTCTTTTTCCAGGCTAACTCCTTATCCTTGTCATCCTCCTTCCCTGACTCCTTCTTATCGGAGTCACAGTTCAGTAGGCCGAACACATCAACATACTCCCCTCACCAATTTTTTTTCCTTTGTGGCCTGCAACAAGTGATCCCCCAAAGGGAGAGCTTGGTCGCCGAAAGGCAGAGCCTCCACCAGTATGGAATTATAGCCCATGTTAGACAGAGCTGGGAAAGGACTCCCAGAAGCTTGCAGTTGAGCCCCTTCCCCCTGGTTAGGGTAAAACCAATGAGGATAAGGCACACCCCAAGTTTGCTGCTATGGCAGAGGAGTCGGGCCTGTGGCCCGGTAGGGAAACACAGCCAATGCTGTGGTGGAGGCGAGAACCATTGCATGCCAGACCACCTGGCCAAAGTGGTGTTTGTGTGTTTTTTATCCACCATCTCACCCAGCCTAGAAGCTGTGCCCCAATTTGGGTCTGTTCCTGTTGCGGCCTGCCATTGCCAGTGTTTGAAGAGGTGGCCCACCATCCCCCATAGCCTTGGGCTGTTCCATGGCCTGCGCTGTGGCATCTAGCCCCTCCGGTATGAGCGGCTACCCATCCACCTGTGCTGAAAATGAAACAGGCTCCGTAAAACTCCCACTCTCTAAGGCAATGTTAGGGCCATGTCCTCCTCTGCAATGCCAAGGTCATGCCCTTCCATTTAGCCACCTTATGCACCTCGGACCCCCAGGCTGACCACCGTGGCTGCAATGAGTCTTCCCGTGTGGGCTGCACACCAGCGGCCTTTTCCAAGGGCACAATGTGGGCTGCCATTGCCCTCAGGTCAGGGGCATCCTCTTCATCCTCCGAGGAGGGAGGTGCCCATGGAGAAGGTGGCGGAGGGCACTTCTTGGCAGGGCACTTGCCCATCCTGCTGCCCAAGCTCTTCTTCAGCCCCATAACCAGGCGAAAGCTGGCAAACCAAGGCCTGAAGGCCCAAGCAAGAGGGGGCAAAAAACAAAATGGAGGGCCAAAAAAATGGTGTCCAGGAAGGTGCACATTGCCTGGGCCTAAGCCTCAGTCCTTCACATACAGCTGCTGGCCCATGTGCCACCTGCCAGGCCAGGAGCTCCCAATGCATGTCACTCAGGGGCAGGCAGTTGGAGAAACTCCTTCATGCTGCCACCCAAAATGGTGGCCTCAGGACTCTGGGTGCATATCCACAGCCTGTGTGCCCCAAGACCACCTCCCTCTTCCCTTCGTTGGTACCAAGAAAAAGCCCCCCAGCCATCTGTAAATACAGCCGCTTGGCAAGGTAGGTGGGAGACAAAAAACGTGTCCTCTTCCACTTGCCTACTGATGTGGAAGAGGCCAAGGCTTGGGAGGGGCCATTTTTAAGGTAACCTGGCTCCTCCCCTCCTCTGCCACCATACCTCTGGGCATGATGCACAGGCTCCGTCTCCTCACAAGGGAAGAGGGAAAAGCCCCGTCCTCCAGCATATGCTGTGGGATGGGGTCCCTTTTAATTATAAGTCCCTTAAAATAGTTTAGATTGAGAAGTAGAAAATGTATCATGAAAGTCCTAATTGTTTGGTTAAAGCCAGCTTTCTAGACAATCATTATTATTTATTTATTTATTAAAAAGGTAGAGTTAACAAAACTGAAAAAAATACCATGGGGACCTTATAAGTATACTATTACTGAAGATCTTCTAAGGCTATAGCCAACTATTATATATAGTCGCCAAACATTAAATCAAACTGGACTTAGGATGAGTTTCTTCTGTGTACACTTATATGGAATTGCACTTTTTATCAGCATTCCTTTAAATACATACACCTGCTCTTTGTTAGCAGAAATAAGAGGAAAGAATTTGGAGATTCCCTGCCAGCATTATGCCAAATCCTTACGAGTCCTTGAAGTCTTACATAATTTAAATGAATAATTGAAGGGGTGAATGCTATCGAAATTTCTTCACTGGACTAGGCAAACATGGAACTTTGAAATTGCTCTTAACCAGTCTAAAATTTTAAAGTATGGATTAACAATTAGCAGTTTGCTCAAATTGGGATGAAAGCTAGATTTCTTTCTCTAAAGAATGGGCATCCTCGTTCAGTTTATGTGTCTCAACAAAATGCTGGAAATATCTGAAACTGAATGTTTTCATTCTACAGATATGAATTGATGAACTTGAATTTGACATTGTTCTTCATCAGAAACAAAGGAAGGACTTTGAGTGGGAGATGAGAATTGATACAAAGAAAAGTACTTGTGGTATGCTGTTGTTGATGTTGTTATTGTTGTTGGAGTGCCGTCAAGTTGATTCTGAGAGACAGAGTACTCGGAAGTGTTTTGCCCTTCCCTTCTTCTGGGGGTGCCCTGGGACTACGATGCATCTTGCCTCAAGGCCACATAAGCTGACTCCTCCTCTGGAGATGCAGTAGGGAATCACCTTCCCAACATTTACCTAAAGTATTCAGCCAGCTGGTTTACTGTTTCACAAATTATAAAGAGAAGATATACTGTAGTGGTGGAGGCAGGCACCAGGTAGCATTAGAAGGAACTACTACTACTACTACTACTACTACTACTACTACTACTACTACTACTACTACTACTACTACTACTACTACTACAGTCATTACCTCATATGAGGGAAAAACTTTTTTTTCCAATTTATCTCAGTACTTTCCACATGGAATGGCAGTCCCTGTCCCACTGAAGGGCAGCTTCCTAGAGCCAGGCAGGTGTTTTTTCTATGAATAGCGGGTGGGGGACCATTTGAGGCAAGCAGAAGTTCACTGAATCACTTATCGTAGTTATATAATCTGGATATATTATTTTCTCACTATTGTTTCACTATCAGTAATGTATATCTCCTGAAGAAGATGTTTTGAAAAATCAACTACTAGATTGATTTTGGGAATTTTTGAAACAGGAATGTTTCCATCAGAATATTCTTAAGAATTTATAAGATTTACTATTGTGTATATTTTTGTGGAGACATTATTTTGGAGACTGTTACTCATTGTGACGTGAACAAGAGTTTTTTGTATTTTTTCAGTTAATTGGACATGAATAAGACTTGAATAAAGACATCTAAAGGACTTTTTGTCTAGGTTATATAACTATGATAAGTGATTAAGTGAACTTCTGCTTGCCTCAAACAGTTTCTTTCTCTCTATTCATATCATTTATCATTTGGCCTCATATTTTGAGGTGTTTTTTCTAGACCTCACTTGCAAGGGATTATGTTGACAATTGCTGGACAGTTTTGGGTGACATAATCAGCTTCTTCAAGTGACATCCATGTTGTCTTCCATACTGTTTTCTTTCATCTGCCTGACATGCTAGATTACTACTTATGAAGATTATTATTATTATTATTATTATTATTATTATTATTATTATTATTATTATTATTATTATTATTATTATTATTATTATTATTATTATTATTATTATTATTATTATTATTATTATTATTATTATTATTATTATTATTATTACTACGTTTAATTTCTATCTCACTTTCCTGACACAAGTGCCAGTCAAAGCAGCTTACAACATACAAAAAATACAATATCATCAAACAGCAAGATTAACAAAAGTACAATTACAATAATGCAAAATGGATATATCATAAAAAACAATACAATCACAAAGAAGCAGCATCCCAGTATTCATAACCCCAGGCGTCCCAGCGCAGTGGGAAACTGCCACAAAGTCACAGTTACACCCGCCCTTGCCAACCTCCTGGACGCCAAAGGGGCCAGGAGGCACAAGGTCTCTTCAGCCGGGAGACTCCCTTTATCTCCCCGCCGGTAGAAGAGGCAGGGAGAGCGTGGTGCTCATGGCAGCGGCGTCTTTGGGGTCTCCCGGGCCAGGGGAGACTCCCTTTATCTCCCCGCCAGTGGAAGAGGCAGGGAGAACGCAGCGCTCACAGATGTGGAAGAAAGGAAGATATCAGTCATCTGAACAGGAAAGTGTTAAAGTAACATGTTATCCCCAACTCCTATTTTGTCTCTTGATGTGGGAAAAATCAAGGGGAAGTTCTACTTCTTTGAGAAATGTAAAGATAGATGACATGGCTAAAAAAACAGCATTAATCCTACTTAGTCTTTGCTGCCAGATGCCATTTTGCAGTTTGGTGTAGCATCATTTTGAGGAGCATTACACAAAAAGAGGCAACCCCCAATGGCAGCTGCTATGAGGTTTTGCCTTCTATAGCAGCTCTGTTTATTTACAGCAGTTTTGCCATCCTTAAATTTCTATTGAAATATATGTAGGTATTAAACTTATTTAAAGACAGCAACAGTCAAAAACCTGTCTGGGACTATCTATATTATGATTTTATAATAAAAAAAAATCAAAGGTGGTGACTGAGTCTGAGAAGAACCATGTTGTTAGTTATTTTAGAATCATTTATAGTCAAAATGAAAGGAGTTTCTAGCAGTATTTCTACACTTGTATCTTGGACACCATGTATCCTGGGCTTTGTAAGAGGTTGTGATCTGAATTATTTATAGTTTTTCTAATACATACAACATTTCATCTAGCATTAAAAAGCTAGTAAGTAGTACAGTACCAAGTCCCAGGACATCAGGAAATTGATATGCTTCTTTGGCTATCCTGGCAGGAAGACATATTTGAGGAGCTGTGGAGGATTGAAAATTTGATTTCTATGGGTGCAAAGGCTTTGAAGCATAGGTATCCTAACCTATTCCCAGATGGCAGGCTCTATGGGTAGGATAGTAGCAGAGCTATTCAGCCTGGGCCCCAACTCATGGGGAAGGAGGAGGGGAAAGGCTCACTTCAGCCAAGTGTCATACTGTCATGCATTCTATGAATACTTTTAACATAGTAAAATATTTTACTACTCTATCCAAACAAGGGAAGGGGGTATGGGCCTTATCTTTCTCAGAGCACCTGCCACTTGGTGTCAGAGCTCTGTGGCTCAACACAAACATGTTTGTATGTATGTTGTGTGTGCAGAATTTTTCTACACAAGATGTCAGAAAAGGAAGATGGGATTGGGAACAATCAGTGGAATTTCCCCATGGCTCACTGTGTGACTTAAAGCAAGGCAGTGAGTGGCTCATCAGCAGTAAGGATGCAAATTTTTGCTTATTTTTCTCTCATTGGTGAAAATATGTTTAAAAATATATTCCTGCTAGTGAAATTAAAATAATTAAAATAAATTAATTAAAAATATAATCACCCTGTACCTAGGGAGGGGGTGGTGGGCAAAGGCACCCTGGCCCAGCTGGATCATGAGGAACTGCCGGGGAGCACAGCCGTTGCCACCCCTTATATAGGGGTTGGCTAGCCATGCCCCCAGCTTCCTCGAGCTGTGCCCGTGCCTTGGGGCAGGGCCGGCAAAGCGGGCAGGCAAATAAATGGCTGCTGCGCCTGCCTTGCTGGACCCACTTCCCAGTGATGACACGGACACTTCATTTGGATGAAAAATTGGGCCACTTTATTAACTTTATTTTAACTTTGCTTGGCTACTGCCAAGAACCAAAAGGGCCATAATAGCACTGGTAAGGAGTAATCTAATTATGAACCCAACTTAAATGCACATCACAATTTGCTACCACTGCAACAAACTGTGTGACCCTGTCCACAACCTGTTTTTACTGAAACATGTTGTGGACCCTAGTCAAGCTGCTACTATTTACACCTGATATTGAAATGCCTCCTGTAAATATTGGAGGAGTTGCCTGCTGGTTAAGCATAGCAACAGGGGGTCGTGGCTAAGATGACCGACGAGTAACATCTCGATTTGGACGCTCGCGCTTATCAAAGTGGTAATTAATGTGAACGAGTAAAATGGGAAAATTTTAAAGTGGTATTTTGTGTCGATAAGACTCCTGCTTGCCTATTTGGAAAGTTTTGAAGTCAGGCGGTCAAAGTTTGGGAGGTTTCCTGGGTAGGTGAGGCTCATGATGGAAGCCGTGGCTTTCCTTGCCGAGGAGGCGAGAACGGGACCAGTGAGACGGCAGAGATTTGAGGCGGCAGTAAAATCGGCAAGAAAACAACTTTACGTAAGTTTACGAAAGTCTAAGTGGAAAAGTTAAAGCTAATTGGGGATTTTGTTCAGAAGAGCCCGGACTTGGAAGCGGGTGTGGAAGTGGATAAAATCGGGTGGTTGACCCGTTAATGGTGGTGGTCCTGGAAAACGAAAGTGATTGTGTTTTGGTCTATGGCTCCCTTGCGCTCCAGGAGAACCACGGCGTGCTTTGGCGATAGTAAAGTGGTTAAAGAAGTTTTCGTCTGGGCTCCAGTTTTTGAAGTTTCCAGTGTGTTTCGAGTCTAAAGAGTGTGGGGAAAGTCTGCCGATTCACAGAGGAAGAAGGGGGGTTGCCCCCGAAGTTAATGTACCCGCTGGAAGAGGGTGCTTTGATTCGTTTGCTTCAAGAGAAGGATTAATTTGCTTTTTATTCCTTCACCGTGTGGATTACAAATAACATTTTCCTTTTGGACGTACTGCTCCTCCTGTTTTTTTCCCTCCTTGCTTGGATTTTGGGCTTTTTTCTCTTCTCACCCCCCTTCCTGGTGGCTTCAACTCAAATGAAAAAATCTGGGTGACCGCTTCCTTGGAGCCTCTACTTTTGTGGCTTGGAGGGCGAATATTTGGACTGCCTGCTTTGGGGAAACGGGTCGGATGTGGATTATTTCTTTTTTCTTTTTGTTTGGAGCACAGTCCGGTTCCTGTTTTTTGTGTGTGGATTACAGCAACTAACTTTCCGCTGGATTTCTTCCTCTCTATAAGCTTTGTTTAACCTGTTTGGATAGGTGGCACTAGTGGTTGCAGCGGTAAAGGCTTGACTGGATTGACTAAGATCTTGCAACGTTCTGCAACACTGGACTCTCTACTTGGGTGTCAACATGGATAAAGGCACAAGAGGGAAAGCAAAAGAGGAAGAACCAGTAGTGAAGTCTAAGAGGAAAGAAAAAGCACCAATGGAAGAAGCCCCTCAGTCTTCATCACCACCACCTGAACCTTATGATCATACTCAAATTATGGTGGAAATTGGTAAATTGTTCCAGAAATTGGAGAAGAATGAGGAATCAAGGGTGAAAGATAGAAACGAAATGATGAAAAAACAAGATAAGGTGGTATCATCTGTTGCAGATTTTTCAAAAAAAGTGGATTTAAGTTTGCAAAAAATAGAGGGAAATGTGAAATTGGTTCAAAATGAGGTAAATGTTATAAAAAAGGAAATAAAAGGGACTCAGGAGGCGGTGCGGGAGAATAAGCTGAAATTGGAAGAGCATGAGAAAAGGATTGATGCTGTGGAAGATATGATGAGAAAGCAGAACATTGTGATCCGTCAGGTGGTTGAACGGACACCGGATCAGCTAAGAGAAAGAGTGGTTCAGTGGTTAAATGGCTTGAATATGGGAAAGGAATTTGTACAGGAAGATATTGTAAGTGTATTCAGGGTGGGCCCAAGAAGAAGGAAAGTTGTTCAAAGAAATGTTTTGGTAATATTTGCAAATTGGGGTGATAAGCTTAGAGTAATGGCTTTTTTGAAACAAGCTGGACCTGATGCCCTGAAATTTGATGGTTCTGATGTAGAAGTATACAATGATATTTCATTGAAAGAAAGAACGTGGAGATATAAGATGAGACCTGTAACCAAATTGTTGATGAGTAAAAACATAAGGTATAACTGGAGATTTCCACAGCAACTGCGCTTTTTTTATGAGAAAAGAATGCAAGTAATTGATGAAGGGACCGATCCATTGGAGTATTTGAGTTTGTTGGACTTGGTAAAAACAGGTTCAGAAGAGTGGATAAATTTTAAGAAAGAATTGTTGGAATCGGGCGCTTTAGGGAGGGAGTATGAGGGTAGAGGCTGGTGGTGCTACAGGTGGAACACCGCAGGGAAAAGAAGAGGAGGAGCTGTCGCTGATCATGGTGGAGGAGGAGGCAAGTAAGGAGCAATGAGAAATAGATTAATAAAAATCAAATCATTTAAGCAGTATAGAAGGGTGAGTAGCACGTAGCACTGGTTGGTAGGCACATCTTGCATGCCCCCCTCTCCCCTCTTTGGTTGTCGAAGGCGGCTTTTTTTTAATAAAGTGGGGAGAGTGATAGTGTGTGTTCTATGTAGAATTGTGTGTTTTTGGGGGAAGGGGTTGGTGGTGGCACGCCCAATGGAGAGTTTAGAAGTTAGAAAGGAAATAGATTATGGGAAATATTAAAATATTAACCTGGAATGTGGGTACAGGTTCTGTTCTTAAGAAGCGGAGGTTGGAATTGGCGTTGAAGAAAGATAGACCCGATATAGTGTTCTCACAGGAAACGCAACAGAAGTCAAAAGACACGAACAAACTCTTTTTGGGATGGATTCAACATTATGAGATGGTGTTTGGAACTTCAAAAGCGAGAGGAGTGGCAATTATGATTTCTAAAAAATTAGGATTTGAGATTACAAAAAGTGTTGCTGATCAAGAGGGTAGATATTTGATTGTAAGAGGAAAAATAGAAGACGAGGAAATTATGTTGGTAAATATATATGCTCCAAATGATCATCAAGCGGATTTCTTAGAAAAAGTTCGGAAAGTAGTGGAACTAGAAAATGTCACAAAAACTATTGTGGCTGGAGACTTTAACTTGATAAGGTCAGATTTAGATTGCACGAATTTAGCAAGATGTGGAACTGGTTTGAAAGGGAAGGTTTTAGATAAATGGATGGTTGCGATGGGTTTGAAGGATTCTTGGAGAGAGTCCAAGGGCTCGGAAAGGGCATATTCTTTTTTTTTCACACGTCCATGGGACCTACTCAAGAATAGATTACGTTTTTCTTACGGAAAATCTGATTAAAAATATTGAGGGAATGGAAATTGGGATTTTTAAGGAATCAGATCATGCCAAAGTACTTTTGGAATTGAAACTACAAAAAGATATTCGAAGAGGAAGAAGTTGGAGGTATGATCCTAACCTATTTAAAGACCAAAAATGTAAAGAGCAAATTATGGAAAGGTGGAAAGAAAGTTGGCAGTGGAATGACAATAATGAAGTTAATTTTAACGTTGTTTGGGATACCATGAAGTTGGTTTTCAGAGGGGAGAGTATAAAATTGTCGAGTATCAATTATAAAAGATATAAGGTAGACCAGATAGAAAAAGAAAAAGAAATAAAGCAGTTACAGGATGAACATTCAAAAAGTAAAGATAAAAAAACTTTTGCTAAAATGCAAAGACTTAAGGCAGAGTTAATGGGTAAGGATATCGATAAAGTTAAAAGAGATTTGATTTATCTAAACAGAGAGTATTTTGAATTTAGTAATAGAAACTCAAGATTATTAGCAAAAGCAGCTAAGGCTAAAAGGGAAAAAAGAGAAATTGGGGTGTTGGTTAATAAACAAGGGTTAAGGTGTAACAAGAATAGGGATAAATGTAAAATTGTGAAGGAATTTTATCAAGCATTATATGCAAAAAAGGAGGTAGATGTGGAGAGGCTTAACGGGATCTTGGAGAGACAGCTAGAGAATGGAATAAAACAGGAACATCGAGAAAAAATGGAGGAAAGGGTTACCGATAAAGAGGTAAAGGAGGTAATTAGTGGGTTGAAGATGGGGAAAGCTCCGGGAGATGATGGATTATCGACAGAATTTTATAAAGAATTTAAAGATGTTGTGGTTCCAAAGTTAGGGAAGCTATATAATTACATTTTAGATGGAGGACAAATCCCGACTTCATGGTATAATACCATAATCGTTCTGCTGCCAAAACTGGGAAAGAATCTGGAAAAGGTGGAATCATACAGACCAATTTCTCTTATAAATCAGGATGCCAAGATCTTCACAGCAATACTGGCCAATCATTTAAACAGTTTTATGGGAGAATATATAAATGTTGACCAAGTTGGTTTTTTAAAAGGTAGGCACATGGCTGACTTGACTAGAAGGGTATTAGATCTAATTGATAATGTTAATCAAATGAAGGAAAAGGTGGGTTTATTATCATTAGACATTTTTAAGGCATTCGACTCACTACAATGGTTTTCAATCAAGGAAATAGTTAGAAATTATGGATTTGGGGATAGATTTAGAAGGGTAATTGATCTACTATACCAAAAAGGGAGTGCTAGGATTAGAGTAAACGAAGAGGTTACAGAGGTGGTAAAGCTTGAGGCAGGTAACAGGCAGGGTTGTCCACTATCTCCTATCCTGTTTATTATGGCAATGGAAATTTTAGCTAAAAATATAAGGGATGATCCAAACATAGAAGGGATTCTGGGTAATAAAGTGAGTATGTATGCAGACGATACGCTGTTAATGGTGAAACATCCAGAGGTGGTAATGGATAAGATTCAAGACCAACTACAGGAATTTGAGGCTATAACCGGACTGATGATAAATTGGGATAAATCAGAATTGATGTTGTGTAATATGGGGGTAAAGGAGATGGAAAAGATAGTAGGGACACTTAATATACAAATTAAAGAAAAGTTGAAATACTTGGGGATAACTATTTCAAATAAATTGGAAGAACTTAAAAGATTGAATTTATTTATTTATTTATTTATTTATTCAATTTATATCCCGCCCACTCAACACAAGGCCGACTCCGGGCGGCTAACAACATAAACGTAACCCCAGGGCAACCCAAGGAGTTTACAAATGTAAATACAATATTCACAAATACAATAATAAATACAACATTTCAAATATATAATCACAATCCTAAAAACAGTTAAAACAGTAAAAACAAATTAAGACTACCCACCCCCTAAAAAGCAGGGGCTGCAGGATCGAAAGGCACCATGGGAAAGAGTTCCTCTACACCAACCACCCCATGGTGGTTACCCTTCCACCTGCACCCCACACTTGACCCGCCAGCCAGGTTTTAAGATCCCTTCTGAAAGGCAGCAACTCCGTCCGAAGACGTAATTCTGTTGGCAGGAGGTTCCAGAGGGCCGGTGCAGACACGGAGAAGGCTCTCCTCCTTGTGCCAGAGAGGCGAGCCCCTCTGGCTGTTGGAACAATTAGAGAGCCCCTCCGGTCCGCTCTGGTTGGACGGACAGACGTCCTCAGGGCGATGCGGTCTCTAAGGTAACCTGGCCCACTACCATATAGGGCTTTAAAGGTCAAAACCAGCACCTTGAATTGCACCCGGAGACATACTGGCAACCAGTGCAGCTCCCGGAGCAGTGGCAAAGCATGAGCATAACGCCCACACCCCATCACCACCCGAGCAGCCGCATTCTGGACCAGCTGTAGCCTCCGAATGGTCGTCAAGGGCAGCCTCATGTAGAGCGCATTGCAATAGTCTAGTCTGGAGGTAACCAGAGCATGGGTGACCGTGAGCAAGGAGTCCCGGTCCAGGAGTGGGCGCAACTGGCGGATCACCCGAAGTTGGGCGAAGGCCCTCCTGGTCACAGCCGCCACCTGTTCTTCTAGCAGTAGCCGCGAATCCAGGAGGACCCCCAAGTTGTGCACCGGGTCTGTCTGGGGCAAAATAGCCCCATCCAGAACCAACGATGGTAGCTCCCGGATTAACGCAGGACCCCCTATCCATAGCCACTCAGTCTTGCTGGGATTCAGTTGTAGCCCGTTAGCCCCCATCCAGACCCCCACAGCTACCAGGCATCTGGAAAGGACTTTGACGGCATCACTGGGGTCCCCATGGGCCGAGATGTACAACTGAGTGTCATCCGCGTACTGATGGTACCGCACCCCATGGGAACGAATGATCTCACCCAGCGGCTTCATGTAGATGTTAAATAGGAGAGGAGAGAGCACCGAGCCCTGAGGAACCCCCCATTTGAGGGGCCTAGGGCTGGACCTCTCATCCTCCAACCACACCGACTGGGACCGACCCCTCAGAAATGAGGAAAACCAGGACCACACAGTACCCTGGATTCCCAAACCTCGGAGCCGTTCCAGAAGGATACCGTGGTCAACAGTATCGAAAGCCGCTGAGAGGTCAAGAAGAGCTAGGACGGATGGATGACCACCGTCTCGCTCCCGCCAGAGATCATCCATCAGTGCGACCAATGCCGTCTCGGTACCATATCCAGGCCTGAATATGACTGAAAAGGGTCCAGATAATCCGCTTCATCCAGTACCCCCTGCAGCCGACACGCCACTGCCTTCTCCAACACCTTCCCTAAAAAGGGGAGGTTTGAGACAGGCCTATAGTTAGTTAGGACAGCTGGGTCGAGGGAAGGTTTCTTCAGGAGGGGGCGCACCAAAGCATGTTTTAAAGGTGCAGGAAACACCTCCTCCCGCAATGATGCATTGATCACAGCCCCAACCCAGCCACCGACAGAAGTACGACAGTATGAAAGTAGAATTTAAGAGCAAATTACAAGAGTTTCAAAAGTTGAATTTGTCATGGTTCGGGAGGATTGCAATTTGCAAAATGATATTGCTGCCAAAGATTAATTTTTTATTTGACGCACTTGCGATCCATTTGAAGGAGAAGGAAATCAATGAGTTTCAAAAGATGTTTAATAATTTTTGTAATGGAGGCAAAAAATCTAGACTTCCAAAGAAGCTTTGGTACTTATCTCAGAAAGAAGGGGGTTTGGGTATGCCAAATTTGTTAGCATACTATCGAGCATTCCAAATTAAGAATGTTGTGAAGATCTTGGCAAGAGAAAAGGTAATTTGGGAGGAATTGGAGATGAAAGAATATAGGAATGTTGGCAAAATGATCTTTTTGGGAATAAAGGATAAACTGATAAAGACAAGCAATACTATGATGAGAGGCCTCATGGAGGTGTGGAAAAGAGTAAAGAAAGATATCATCCCAAATCTCTCTCCAATCCTGGAATTGACTGATATGGTGTGTTTTCCGATAAAAATAGATAAGGAAAAAAAGGAAATATTGGATAAAAATGAAATGTCCTTATTGAAGGATTGGTTAAAAGTTTGTGATGATGAAACCAAGAGGAAAAATATATATGAAAAGTTAAAATTGGACTGGTTTCAGAAATTGAAGGTTGATAACTGGAATAAAAAATATAGAAGAGAAGTACGGATAGATAGGACAAAGACCGAATTTGAAGAATTGGTATTAATGATTAGAAAAGGGGAAAAGAACATTAAGGGTCTAGTAAGCAAACTTTACATCATACTGAATAAGGGTAAAGATCCACATGATGATTTGAAACGGAAGTGGGAACAAAATTTGAATATAAAAACAGGAGAGGTTGAATGGAGAAACAAATGGAAAAAGAGGATAATGAGAACAATGTCAAGAATTAAGGAACATAATTTTAAAATGTTGTGGCAATGGTACTTGACACCACTGAGGCTTCATCAGATGTGGAAGGCATGGGTTTGAATAAGGAGGAAAAAGAATTATTGGAAATTATGTTAACTACAGGTAGACAATGTATTGCCAGAAATTGGAAAAATGATGTAACTATACAGACTGGAGAGTGGTATAAGGAAATGTGGAGCTTAGCATTGAATGACAAACTGACATGGGAGATTAAAGTAAACAGGGATAAATTAAAATAAAATAGGTTTTGGAGTATTTGGGAGCCGTTTGTGGATCACTCTCTTATGGCAAGGGACAGTTTTGGACCTGTACCATCTCAAAGTGGTTTTTGGAGATGATATAGATACTAAACTCTCCGGGCATTGTAAATATTCACTGGGTGTTGTGTAGTTAGTAAAGAAATAAAAAATAGTAGTAGCAGTGAAAGCTTTTATGATTGTTATGGTTATAGTAATAACCTATAATGTGGGTATTTAATATTGTGGGCTATATTGTAAATAATTAGCTTAATTACTATTATGTGCTATTTTCTATGAGTTTGATGTAACATTGTATTGTATTGTTATTGTGTTTTTTGTATGTTTGTTAAGTTGTATCTTTTGCTTTTTTGAAATAAATAAAAAATTATAATAAAAAAAGCAAAAAAAAGAGCATAGCAACAGTTTTAGTTGTAAGCTGGTTGGCCATTCACAAATCTTGGCTGTACCTTGTCCTCCCTATGGCCAAACAACTGTGTATACCAGATAAAATGAGTCATGCAATTTTTCCTTACCAGTGCTAACCACCAAAGTGACCAGTAACAAACTTAACTGAACCCCAATCTTTACCATCAGCAACAGTGTGGGATGGGCGAAAATGCCAGGAACCAAAGTGCTAATGCAGGTTCAAGCAAAAATTCCGATCCAGCCCCGAAGCGACCAAAATAATCACACTGTTACCTAGGGAGGGGGTGGTGGGCAAACGCACCCTGGCCCAGCCAGATTGTGAGGAACTGCCAGGGAGCGCAGCCATTGCCACCCCTTATATAGGGGTTGGCTAGCCACGCCCCCGGCTTTCTCAAGCCGTGCCCGTGCCTCGGGGCAGGGCCAGCAAAGCGCACGGCAACTAAATGGCTATATAAGGGGTGGCAATGGCTGCGCTACCAGGCAGTTCCTCACGATCTGGCTGGGCCAGGGCACGTTTGGGCGCTCCTCTAGCCTAGCTGATTCGAAGATCGGGCGGCGGTTCCGGCAGCTTCTAGAAGCCACCCGATCGCAGGGCCATTCATGGGGGACAAAGCCAGGGTGGATTAGCTCTGGCTTTTTGTGAGGCTCGCTACTTTGAGCACCCTTCCAAGCTGGTTAATTTGGGACCAAGCTCACCGGCGCACCAGGATCTGCCCCGTGCTCAACTGGCGCTTTTGAGCCGCCTACATCCGTGCCGGTTAGCTTGGGAATGGGCTAACTAGCGCAGACTTGTACTGCCCACACCTCTGCTTTTGGATTCGGTGCAGGATAGCCTAGACCAGCCAAATCATCGCAGGCTCACCGTTGCGAGCTTTAAGGGAGGTGACAGTTAGCTAGAGAATGGGCTACCTTACGCAACAATTTAAAAAACACCTAGGGTCATTGTTTGGCAGTGTTCCACAACACATTTTGGCTGCCACCTACGCGGCGCTTCTTTTGTCGCTCATGGCACCAAAAAAGAATGTCACAATTACTGGCCCCACATCAGCCAGGCGTTATAGGCCAAAGGCACAGGCTGCTCCCGGGCCACGTACATGACCCACTTCAAGTCCAGCCCTCGGCCCTCCACCAAGCCAGAGGGCTCGGGTGGGTCACGGGCGCTGCAGCAACAACAACTGGCAGGAGGCGTGGCTGTGGGTGCTTGGGCGCACTGCTTTGACCAGGGGGAGGCCATGACACCAATGGCCACTTTGCCCCAAGCCCAGAACTTACAAGGCCAGCCTCCTCTGCCGGGGGTCTACCCTATTGGCCCAGCAGCTTATGAGGTACGCTTTGCTGCCCTTGAACGGGCCTTGGGCCTTAGTCCAAAAGCTGGGCCCTCGGAGTCTATAGACACTTTATTTGATGGGGCCGGTGTGTCCCAGCCTCTGGCTTCGCTGGACTGGAGGCTGGCCCGCCTCGAGGCAGCCTTGCTTGGCACGCCTGAGAACGGCTTTGGAATGACTGGTGCTGGCCAGCCAGCACAGGCACCTAGTGCAGGTGCAGGGCATCATGGATTGCCAGGGGAGGAGCAGGTGAGCTCTATTGCGATCACGAGTTCTGATGCCCCTGGCCGCTGGAATCATTGGTGGGTGCAGCCGATAAGGCGACAACGGGTGAGTATGGTGGACAATTCAACGCACCCATGTTGCCCAGTGTCAACGAAACGCCAGCTCCTGTTTGGCCCTGGCCTATGCAGCCGGTGACAACTCCTTCAGTTCAGCCTCCAATACGGGCTGCCACTCAGCCAGGGGTTTGGAGTGCACAATGTCCACCAGTGCCACCCGGGGTTCCTAATGCTACTCCAGTGTTGCATTATCCTGTCTGGCCTTATGGCACTAGCGTCAACACTGCCTACCACGCTGTGCCCACCTCAGCCTTGCCTACTGCGAGCGTTTCCCTGCCCCTTGGCGACCATCTGTTGCCAGCCACTAGGGATAAGATTTGGCGCAGGGAATATGTAGATTTGTTTAGTTTACTAAACAGGGAACCAACAAGAGAAGAGAAGGAGGACGACAAGGACAAGGAGTTGTCCTGCCGTCACAAGCCACCACACACGTGGGCTAATTGGCTACCGGCCTATTTAATATATGCGGCAGTGTCGATTAGGGCTCATCCCAATTTGGCACTTCCCCTAATACAGTATCTTGACATAATTTATCGGGCTTACGTAGATTTTCCGGGTCAGGCTTGGCTTGTGTATGACGAAGAATTTTGTATGCAGGCCGCACTTCACCTGGACATGCGTTGGGATGAGCCCAACCAATTACTTTGGTTATTATATATGACCCCATCACGCCCGGCCACAGGAGACAGGTATTGTGGTCACACCGTACAACGTCCCAGCCCTGCACAATCACCCCACCAGATGGCAGGGCAGGGGGTTCCAGCCCGCCTGTTGTGTTGGAATTTTTCGTCCACAGCTGGCTGTTCCTGTAAACAGTGTAAGTACAAGCACAAATGTACGATTTGTTTGAGGCCGCATTCGGCCACCATCTGTCCAAGGACAGGGGGAGCAAGATGGCAGGGGCGAGGTCAGCAGGGTGCAGGCCAGACAAACACGGATTCAGGGTCATCTTCTAAAGGCACCCACCTCAATCAAAACTGTGGTACTTGAACGGTGGCTACGTGTCTACCCTAAAAGGGAAGATGCGGAGTATCTTTTGCAGGGATTTCTTGCGGGGTTTCGCACACACTTTGTTGGTGTGCGGGCACCGCAGGATGCTCCCAATTTGATATCATTAAGAGAGATGGAGGATTTGGCAAAGGAGAAAATAATTCAAAGAAATAAAGGAGGGGCGGGTCGTGGGACCCTATGACAATCCCCCTTTTTCAAATTTGAAAGTATCGCCCCTGGGACTAGTTCCCAAGAAGGTCCCAGGTGATTATCATTTGATCCACCATTTGTCCTACCCTGCAGGAGGGTCGGTCAACGATGCAATACCGGATGAACTTTGTTCTGTTCGGTATGCGTCGTTTGATCTGGCAGTTCACATGGTTCGTGCCTGTGGTCATGGGGCACTTATGGCAAAATGCGACATTAAGTCTGCATTTCGCCTTCTACCTGTCCACCCAGATGACTTTAAACTCTTGGGTTTTTGGTTCCAGGGACAATATTTTGTGGACAGGGCCATGCCCTTTGGATGTTCTGTGTCATGCTCGGCTTTTGAGCATTTCAGTACATTCTTACATTGGGCTTTTTGTTCATCGCACTGGAGTGTGCCCGATGGTTCATTACCTAGACGATTTCTTGTTTGGGGCTGCCGTGAGTTCTGGGGCATGTGGACAACTGCTTGCCACATTTCAAGAGCTTATGACTGAATTGGGGGTGCCCTTAGCACCAGAGAAGACTGAGGGACCTGCGACTAATTTAGTTTTCCTGGGGATTGAGATTGATACAGTGGCCCAAACGTCTAGGTTACCCATGGACAAGATAGCCCATATTTCAAATGCTATTCAGGCCCTCCTGGTTAAGCGCAAGGCTTCACTTCATGAACTACAGGTTCTCCATGGGTACCTCAATTTTGCATGCAGGGTTGTGACATCTGGCAGGGCCTTTGCCAGGTGCTTGTGTGATGCCATGATTGGTTTATCACACAAATATCACAGGGTGCGAATCACAAGGGGTATCAGGAACGACCTGCAAGTGTGGCTGGACTTTCTCTCAAAGTTCAATGGTGTGTCCTTTTGGCGGGCGGAGCATTCGAATCAGCCCATGTTTCAGGTGCAATCAGATGCGTCCGGAGTGTTTGGCTATGGCATTTATTTTAATGGGCACTGGTCCTACGGCAAGTGGCCAGAGGCTTGGCAGTCAACGGCCTTGCTTCATGACCTGACTTTCCTAGAATTCTTTCCAATTTTAGGTGCCTTGCTGCTGTGCGGGGAGACATGGGTGAAGTCTGTAGTATACTTTTGGTGTGACAATGCAGCTGTTGTCCACATAGTCAATGCGCAGACATCACGTTCCCCTAGGGTAGTGGCCCTAGTATGCCACTTTGTGTCCCGTGCAATGCGCCTCAACATACTTTTCAGGGCTAAACATGTACCAGGCATCAATAATGGCATTGCTGATGCTTTATCCCGATTACAGATAGAGCGGCTCAGGGCCCTGGTGTCCAAGGCCGACGAGCTGCCTTTAACACTCCCGGCCGAGATATGGCAGTTTGGTGGGGAGAAGTGAGATGGGCAATTGGGTTGTCGCTGGCTAGCAGCACGCGCAAGGCATACTCACTCACATACGGGGCCTTTGAGGTGTTTCGTCACGAGGCTTAGTTTTCAGACTCATTATTTTCGCATCGGTGCTGCATCGACGGCTGCTGCCAACGGCTACTCGGATGCTGCCATTAGGACAATGGGTAAATGGGTGTCCAGGCGTTCCACTCTTATGTACGTCCTTTGTTGCAGTAGCACCCTGCTTGTTTGTCCTTCTTTATTTTCTTTCAGCTCCTCGCTACGTGATGGCACCAGGATACACTGGACGTTTTGGGTGATCTGCGTGTTTGGGCCGGGACCAGTGGTCTGCAAACAGGGCAGTCGCCCGACGTCTGAATAACATCGGTTTGGGGACAGTAGTCCTCCATCCCCTACTCCGGATACAGAAACACTATTTGTATCATGGAGATGGGGTGCATATTTCAGCTAGAGGTACGGACCTCTTCCTGGCGGCTATCCAAACGGGCCTGTTGACCGAGTGTGTGGTCAAGGGGGGGCGGGGAGTCAGTGAACTCCTCCCCGTGTGGCGGCTAGCACTGGTAAGGAAAAATTGCATGACCCATTTAATCTGGTATACACAGTTGGTTGGCCGTAGGGAGGACAAGGTTCAGCCAAGATTTGTGAATGGCCAACCAGCTTACAACTAAAACTGTTGCTATGCTTAACCAGCAGGCAACTCCTCCAATATTTACAGGAGGCATTTCAATATCAGGTGCTAACTAGTAGCAGCCTGACTAGGCTCCACAACGTGTTTCAGTAGAAACAGGTTGTGGACAGGGTCACACAGTTTGTTGCAGTGGTAGCAAATTGTGATGTGCATTTAAGTTGGGTTCATAATTAGATTACTCCTTACCAGTGCTATTACGACCCGTTTGGTTCTTGGCAGTAGCCAAGCAAAGTTAAAATAAAGTTAATAAAGTAGCCCATTTTTCATCCAAATGAAGTGTCTGTGTCGTCATTGGGAGTGGGTCCGGCAAAGGCTCACTTCAGCCAAGTGTCATACTGTCATGCATTCTATGAATACTTTTAACATAGTAAAAAAATTTTTTACTACTCTATCCAAACAAGAGAAGGGGGTATGGGCCTTATCTGAGTTCTCAGAGCACCTGCCACTTGGTGTCAGAGCTCTGTGGCTCAACACAAACATGTTTGTATGTATGTTGTGCATGCAGAATTTTTCTACACAAGATGTCAGAAAAGGAAGATGGGATTGGGAACAATCAGTGGAATTTCCCCATGGCTCACTGTGTGACTTAAAGCAAGGCAGTGAGTGGCTCATCAGCAGTAAGGAAGCAAATTTTTGCTTATTTTTCTCTCATTGGTGAAAATATGTTTAAAAATATATTCCTGCTCGTGAAATTAAAATAAGTGTTGTGTATTTTCTGTGTTATAAGATTTTCATTTTTTGTAAAAAAAAAAATGTTGTTCAGTCGCACCGTCAATTCTGACCCTTTGCAACCCCATCGACCACCACATGCCAGGCACCCCTATCCTCCACCATCCTCCTCAGCCCACCCAGCTCTGTGCCCATTGCATCAACAATACTATCTAGCCATCTCATTCTCTGTCGCCCTCTTCTTCTTTTGCCCTCCACTTTTCCCAGCATCAAGGTTTTCTCAAGTGAATCTTCTCTTCTCATTTGATGTCCAAAGTACTTTAGCTTCTTCTTTACTATTTGTCCTTCTAATGAGCAATCAGGGCTGATTTCTTCTTAGATCGACCTATTTGTTCTCCTTGCTGTCCAGGGAACTCTCAAAATTCTCCTCCAGCACCACATCTCAAAGGTGTCTATTCTTCTGTGCTCAGCTTTCCTTATGGGCCAGCTCTCACAACCATACATCACTACAGGAGATACCATTGCTTTGACTATGCCATACCTGTCAAGTTTCAGGAAATTTCTGTCAAACCCCTGTATTTTACACTCTTTACTGCCATCATCCCGCATTAGTTAGACTGCAATTAGACAGGAGTTAGACTGGAGGCCAGCACACAATAAGCATAACTGTCCAGTTTCCTGTTTTGTCCGGGAAATTTCCCTTATTTGACAGAAATTTCCCAAAACTTGACAGGTATGTACTATGCAGACTTTTGTTTGCAAGGTGATGTCTCTAGTTTTAACTATGTTGCCCAAATTTCTCATAGCTTGCTTCCCAAGAATTAGTAAAACATATAGAAGTATTTATTTTTTCTTTGATTGCTGCATCTTCAGAATGTGGGCATGAGGTGATTTACAAATCAGCTTGTGTAATTAAAATTTAAACATTTAAATACTAATAATAATTTGGCTTAAAATAGAATATCACCAGCACATCACCTAAGGTTTTATGATTCAAGACTCTTATGACTCAAGGCCCGTCTCCATAAATAGATCCTTGATTGCTGCCAGGTCAGAAAGAAAGAGGCAAATTAAACAAGGAGTTTCATAGACTGGGTGAAGCCACCATTAAGACTCTATTAAGTCCCCACCAAAGTGGGCTTTGACATTGGTGAGCCTGTGAGATTCCCAGCAGATCTCAAAGGCAAGGCAGTGTTCTATGTACTCTCTTTGAGTCCATCCATATATAGGGCTTTATAGGCCATAAATTTAATTGTGCCCAGAAATGGACTCACATTTTGTGGTTTCTTCAATTTCTAGGGTGTGTTCACACAAATTACAATTTAAAAATAAATAAATATCTCCATTTTTTATAATTTGTTTTTTGCAAATTAAAAAAACTACAATTTTTCCTTTTGTATTGGAATGAAGACTCTCCAGTGATTAGACATTCCTTATTTTAAAACAAACATGAGTATTCATTGTATTCCTACACATTAGTCTTCTTGTTACAGAAATTGGAAATTACATATAGTGTATGTATATGCATGTAACAACGTTTTTATTGTCTGTGTTTTAATGATTAATATGTTTAATCTTTTGTTCATCTTTTCTATATTTTCTCATTGCAGGGCCGTAGCCAGGGGAGCCGGGCAAACCCTCCTGAGCTAACAGATTGCCCATTCAACCCACCCCATGATACCAATGTTATATATGTGAGAATGACATTGTTGCCCCTCCTGAAAATGTTTTGCCCCTCCTGTCTTTCTTAAATATTTCAAAATGGTCTTAGGTCCTTTACAGGGGGAAAAGGCTGGATAAAAATCAATCAATCAGTAAACAAACATACAAACGTACAGATGTAGGTTTATATGCTCAGAGAATGAAAACTAAACAACATTTCTAAAAATGACTAAGTAGCTCGTATATAAGCAAAATATTTTGCTTTCCTCCTCCTTTAATTGCCTTCAAAAGTATGCTATTTCCCATATGGCAGTTAAAGAACTGAAATGGATTAATAATCAAATTAAAACAAAAATAATTTTTAACAAAAGGAATAGTTAGTAAGGTATACAAACTTGTAATGAATAGGGGGAACACAGAATGTGATGAGAGAGATGTAGGAGTCCAATTTAAAGGAAGAAATTAAGGGGGGTGAATGGTAAAAATATGAAAACAAAAGATTATGAAAAATATGTTAGTGAGAATTATGGAGCATTATTCTAAAATAGTATGGAGGTGGTATATTACACCTCTCTGATTAAGTTAATATGATCATAAATATAAGAAAGTTGGAGATATAAAGAAAAGATTGGGACATATTTTCATTTATTGTAAAGTTGTAAATCTGTACATGAATCAAGAAGCAACAGTTAGGACAGAACACGGAATGACAGAGTGGTTTGGAATAGGAAAAGGAGTAAGACAAGGCTGCATTTCATCACCCTGCTTATTAAACTTATACACAGAGCACATAATGGAGGAATCACAATATGGGATTAAAATTGCTGGGAGAAACATCAACAATCTGAGATATGCAGACGATACCACGCTAATGGCAGAAAGTGAAGAAGACCTAAAGAATCTCTTGATTGGGCTGAAGGAGGAGAGTGCAAAAGCTGGCTTGAGACTCAATATCAAGAAAACTAAGATAATGACAAAGGCCCAATCAGTTCCTGGAAAATAGATAGGGAAGAAGTAGAAGCAGTGACAGACTTTGCATTTTTAGGATCAAAGATCACTGCAGATGGTGATTGCAGCCATGAAATAAAAAGGCGACTGATTCTTGGGAGACAAGCTATGAGAAACCTGAGGAACATAGTGAAAAGCAGAGACATCACATTGCAAACAAAAATTCGAATAGTCAAAGCAATGGTATTCCCGGTGGTAATGTATGGTTGTGAGAGCTGGACCATTAGGAAAGCTGAATGCAGAAGAATAGATGCCTTTGAAATGTGGTGTTGGAGGAGAGTTTTGAGAGTCCCCTGGACAGGGAGGAAAACAAATAGGTCAATCTTAGAAGAAATCAACCCGGACTGCTCATTAGAAGGTCAAATAGTAAAGCGGAAGCTGAAGTACTTTGGACATCAAATGAGAAGGGAGGATTCACTTAAGAAAGCCTTGATACTGGGAAAGGTGGAGGGCAAAAGAAGAAGGGGGGGGCAAAGGTGGAGGGCAAAAGAAGAAGGGGGGGCAAAGATGAGATGGCTAGATGGTATTGTAAAAGTCAATAAGGAAATGGCCAACCGGTTTGTGCCCTAGAATAGCTGTGTGACTGGATTTTGGAAACATAAAAGTAGATAAATATAGGAAAGATATGGTTTTTATTACAGTAACAGCTATGAGATTATTAATGACTAAAACTTGGAAAATTTATATGGAATTTGTAATTGGTATAAATATCAATCAATCAATCAATCAGTTTAATTTATATCCCGCCTTCCTCAGCCGAGACCAACTCGAGGCGGCTAACAACATAATCCAACAAAGTAACAATAAAAAGATAATACAGAGAAACAACAAGTTCAAAATGGAAAACAATCCAGATAAGCATAATATCATAATACAAAAACTACACTACATAATTAGGTCATAAAAATGCAATAAATATAATTATACTACAGCAAATATATAGAATATTGCTGTAAATGATAAGCTGACATGTCAATTGAAAGTAAAGAAAGGTTTGACAAAGAAAAATGATTTTATAGATATTTGGGGTGAATTGATTGATTATGTATTTTTTATAACTAAAGAACTAAAGCCAGGACAAGAATATTCAACATTTTGGGAAATGGAGGATAAGAATAAGAAAGGAAAATTTTGTTTAGATCATACGGATAAGATAATAATGTGACAGTGGTGGTAGGAGGACATTTGTTGATGTATTGTTATTTTCTTTATTAATTATAGTGTTGTATTTGTTTGTAATACTTGTCTTCTTTTTTGTTTTATATTGATAAAATTTAATAAAATATTAAAAACAATTTTTTTTAAAAAACAAGGCATGTTAATGCAACACAGGGTATGCATTAGAGCAGGGGTTCGCAACCTATGGCCCATGGGCCAGACCTGGCCCCTTACGCCATTCCAACCAGCCCATGCAACGACCCCAGAAGCAGATGCAGATAATAGTTAAAAAGAACAGATCTGGCAAATTTGGCACCATTTGTGGATTTTGGTAAAAAAGGTGATGGGAGCAGACCAGTACCGGAATATTCCAATTTTTGGAAATAGTGTAAAATATGTGTGCCACCGCATCCACCAGGGCAATGTACAGTCACTTGGGGTGAACTAGCACTTGATTTTTACTGTGGTTCATTATGGTAAGAAATTGGTTAAACGGGCCATTCTGGAAAGTATGCACTTTTGCATTAAGGAAAAGAAGTTTAACAAATGTATGAAGAGTCAAATTAGTTTGATTATAGAAACTTTTTACTTGGCTGATAACAATTAAATGAATTAGGATAAAATTTAACTGTTTATACTTAATCAAGTGCAGTTTTAGTTGTATCTTAATACTCATAGTGCTTTACCTTTTTATATGATTATGTTAATGTCAATTTTTCTATATATGATGACTTTTCCTTTTTTGTATATATTGTGTATTTTTCTACACTTTACTTGTTATTTTTCATATATTTACTTTATATCTTATAAAATTAATAAAAATATTTTTTTTAAAAGAAGCAGATGCAGATACATTTATGACAGTCGTAAATGCACCCATACATGTGCAAACGTGCCCACTGCTGTTTACAGCAGCATGTGTGGCAGGGGAACCACATATCCAGCCCATTCAGCTGTCGGAGGGGGAGTTGTCCAGCCCAGGACGCGGAAAGGTTGAGAACCCCTGAATTAGAGGACTAGCACAATTAGTCATATGATAGGAAAAAGACTTCCTTCTAGGCAAATCTACCTTGTTTGTGTCTAACCAACCAATTAAAAGAATTCCTGTCTCCTTACCCATAGAGATTGTCTGACACTATTTGTATGACTTCTGCCCTTTCATTGTTCTGGTCACCAGTTGCCTTGGAAAAAAGGACACTCATCAGAGACTCTGTCTTCCCAGACAGATAATTAAAAAGGGCAATTTTATTTACCTTTTTAATACCTCATCTGAATTTCTCTATGTGCAGATTAACATAATGACACCTTATCAATTTTTATGAGTACATATATCTTCTGAGCACTTTTTATGGGTAAATATTATTATTTTTGTTTTTATACCTCCCTAAAGTGTTTGCTCCACTTCTTACATACAAAGATGGCTGTGATTGTGACTGATTTTTGCAGGATCTTTACTTTCCAAACAAGATACTTCAGAAGTGTAGCAGAATTTTACACATTTTAAACTGATAAATTTTGGAGCTATTTCTTATTTTTCTGTGCTTATCTAGATCCTCACTGTTGGGTACTAGCAAGGAGAAGAAATCGCATCCTCATACTTCAAACAAAAGCTCAGACTTGATGTATTATATCAGCCAAATGTTATCAATATATAAACATATTGGATAAATTTCTGTACAGAATGTCTTCAAATTTAGTTTGATCTCTGATCTTACTGCACACTAACAATCACTTTCATTCCTTAACAATGAAAACTATACTACTCATTATACATGAGTAGTAGTATATTATATATGAGTAGTTATATGGCTTTGGATTTAATCTTTCCTTACTTCAAGGAACTGGAGCATGTTACAGAACAACAACAAGAGGAAATATGTAATACTACTGTATTAAAACATCAAAAATTAAAAATAGGCTCATCGGGTCATCAAAAACTAGGCAAAGAAGAATATTTTTAGCACTTCCAAAATATGTTTAGTCTTGTGGATGATTGTGGTCTGCCTGTCTGCCTTCATCCATCTTGGAAATGAAGATAAAAACAGTTTCATCAGGGGGAAACACAAACAATTTTGAAATATAAACTCTTCACTGTGAGAGTTTGACTTAGTTCTATCTACAGTCTGGGATAGATGACAGTTACTTCACATTCCCAAATTTCTTTACAGTCTCTTCAATGCCACACTACATTTTGTCAGCAATGAGGATACTTGGCATGGCATCCCCTGGCAATATTCCACTTGTTTCCACTCCCTTTCCTCTCCAATAAGAGGGTTCACAATGTGTTATCTTCACTCTGGTTTGGGGTTCTGCATCCTCCAGGAGAATCCTTCTTCCATACCAGCTCAGCAGTCCATGGGTCCTTAAATATAAAGATCTACTCTGCAGGCAGCCTCAGTTCTTTCTTCTCTGAGTGGCTCTCTTCATCCTTCTCCCCCTCTTCTCCAGTTTCTTATCCTTATATCTCCTCCTCTCTTTCCAGCTCTCTCCCCACCACAAATCCTACCTGTTCTAGCTCTTCTTTGATCCCCTTTAACTCTTTCCTCTTCTCATTCACAAATAGTACCCTTATTCCACTTTCCTTTTCCCATCCCTACGTAACTACATCAAATTCTCCACCCAATTCTGAGTCATCCCAGCCTGAATCCACAGGGGAGGTAGAGGTATTAGAACCCACACCCTCAACCACAGGGGGTCACTGGTCACCTCTTCATCTAGGGTCTCCTTCACAATGAGCCACAAACTCTGGAGTCCTAACTTTTGTTCCTGCATAAAGCTGTCATTTTTCTAAGATAATAAGAAAAGAAATAAAAAGAAAGAAGTTGCAAGTACTGGAATAGGATGGAAGGAACAAAGAGGAAAAGCAACTGAGAAACTGAAATTACAGAATAAACATTGGGAGAAATAGTGGAAGTCATGTCCTAAGTTAGAGATGTGCAGAGGGCTCCAAACCCAGCCCATGTCCAAATAAAGGACACATAGATTGCTGTTTGACCTGATCTGTGCCTTTTTGAATACATACTGACCTAACCTCTTTCTGGACCTACAACTGTATTTGTATGATGTTCCTTCATCATGAAAACCCAGTTCCTGCTTATGAGGAGCACCAAGGGCAAGGAAAGATCAAAAGCAGAAGGCAACAGTGCCAGTCTACAGATCTATTTGACTTGTTTTGCTTTTATTCTCTCTTTTCCAATCAGCAACAGAAAAGATACCACTGGCTTCCTAAGCCAGCTACAGGGAAGAATGAGAATGAGTGTCTTTAAAATGGCAATGGGGACTGTCTTCTTTGATTCCTCATTTTAAAAACAATGCAATAAGCTTGCATTTCTATATTTTCAATCCATTATTTCTGACCATACACACATGTATTAATCACACATGATTGTTTCTTTATCTTAGATAACTTACCAATTTAAATGATCATAGAAAACAGCCATTTTTAAAAACCAATGTGATTGAGCCAATGGAGTAGGTCACGGCTGGTGAACCTTGGCACTCCAGGTGTTCTGGAATTTCAGTTCGCAGAAGCCCTGATCAGCAGGAGTGCTAACTTGGGCTTCTGGTAATTGAAGTCCAGGAACACCTGGAGTGCCAAGGTTCACCATCACAGGAGCAGGTGAAGGGATTAAATCTAGTCAGTAGGAAATGGCCCCACTGTGTCTTATTCATAACACAGGCCAACAGTTGTTTTAGTGCCAGGGTTTTTCCAGCTGATTTCATATGAATTTGATCCCCTGAATTCAAATATGACATTAGTTTTTTGCCTAGAAGCTCAAATTTCTAAGATATAGCATTTTAGTGAAATATACATTACACTATCTTAAGTTAAATCCATGGAACAAATTAAAAAACTAAACACATAATTTTTATTATAGTATACAAATATTATATACAAAGATAGAGGAAAAAAGTCATTGATGAAACAAACTAGTCACTGAACACTTCAGAAGCTTCTTTTTCCATGACATTCTTAAATGTATTTTGGAACAGTCCCTTTTTAAACTCCAGCAGTAATCTGCCATCATGTGTGTATACCATCTTCCTTGGTAGCGGTCCTCCATAGTTTTAATATCCTGTTGAAATCTTTCACCTTGTTCCTCACTGGTGTCTCCTAAATTTTCAGGAAAACGGTCTAAGTGGCTGTGTAAATAGTTCACCTTAATACTCATATTACACCCAAGGGATTTGAAACTGTTAAACATCTTGTTTACGAGTTCAACATAGTTTTCAGCTTTGTGTTTGCCTAGAAAATTTCCGACAACTGCAACAAATGAAGTCCAGGCTTTTCACTCAGCCTCATTCATCGAATGACAATAGGGCAAATATACAGGAACCAATCCTTGCATATGTGATTTAAAGGTAAAGGTTTCCCTTGCTCGAAAGCCAGTCGTATCCGACTCTAGGGTGCAGTGCTCATCTCTGTTTCTAAGCCGAAGAGCCAGCGCTGTCTGCTTCTGCAGACGTTTCCGTGGTCATGTGGCAGGCATGACTAGACACCGGAGCTCACGGAACGCTGTTACCTTCCCACCGAAGTGGTCCCTATTTATCTACTTGCAATTTCTTGCTTTCGAACTGCTAGGTTGGCAGGAGCTAGGATGAAGACGGGAGCTCATTTCCGTCCTGCAGTACTCGGGAATCGAACTGCTGACCTTCCGCTTCCCAGTCAGCGTCTTAGCAACTTGAGCCACTGCAGTGATTTAGAACTGCACAAAATGGAGTTAGAACTGCACATTTTGCGTAGAACTGCACGTTAAAAAACACTGATCTAAAAAAGTAGAGCACATAGAGAAAATCTGATTTCATATTTGGATTTAGCGACCCAAATATAGCTAAAATCAGTTCTAAAATCCTAGGAACCAACAAAAAAATTTGTCTTGTAGGCCTGTGTAATATATCTTGTCTGACAGATATTTGCATGTGTACTCTTAAACAGGAATGATAAAGCCTGGATTCTGGTTGCAGATGTATTGACAATAGTGTAATAAAAGCCTAATTTGTCCTAAACTCACTCACAATTTCTCTCTCTCTCTCTCTCTCTCTTAATCCTGATAGGAAAACTGTCTCAGTAATAAGTACCGTATTTTCCGGCATATAAGATGACTGGGCGTATAAGACGACCCCCCACTTTTCCAGTTAAAATATAGAGTTTGGAATATACTTGCCGTATAAGACTACCTCTCTTCCAATGCATACCAAATAAAAATTAACCCACACTCAATCCGAAGACGCGCAGCCCTCCGAGTCGAATGGGCAGGTTCTGGTGGAGAGCCAATCCACGCTCACGTTCTCCTCCTCGAGGTACAGGAAGATGTGTGCAGCTTGCTTCCCCTTGCTTCATACTCCCCGCACAGAGCAGGGACTCAGCAGCGGCACCCCCCATCATATGCACCGGACATATGAAGCAAGGGGAAACAAGCTGCAGTTAAGTACCTGTCCCATAAAACAACCCCCGAATTTGGCACAGATTTTTTGGGGTTAAAAAGTAGTCTTATACACCAGAAAATACAGTATTTTTTCATATGTCTTGCAAATTTAAGTTCAGTACTCTTGCCTTTTGCAGTTTTTCTGATAATAACAACTTAAAGAAAAATTGCTACTTTATTTGGAAATTATCATTTTAGCTTGAGGTTAGTGAAGAGAATGAATTGTTAGTCCTGCCCTGAGATATAACATATTTTCAAGCATATTAATTTATAACACCAATTTTTCTACACCATTTATTTTCATTTAAGTCATGGAATTCACTATAAAAGCAACAATATATTTTTAAAAAAAATACACAGTCTGTTTGCATATAGCAAGTACATTTATTAAACAGTCATGTCAAAGTTTCTCTGACCTTTGCTTCGTAATAAAGCAAAATACAGAGTGAGATTATACAAGTGGAATGGAGAGGTTGCAATTAAAATCTAGGATTGTTTTCAGTTTTTAAAAAAATATTTTTTATTTGAGTAAAATTAAACTGGCTTCTGCAGTATGATAAAAATGAATGTGGAAAGGCCAATTAAGGAATAAAAATACTGTGTTTTGAATGAGTTGGAATGAGTTTGTAAAGTCTTGTGTATAGCAAGGGCAATTGTAAGAGATATAAAGGCATTTGTATGCCAAGCACAAAGGAAGGTCTGCTCCTCCTTCATACTAATACAATCTAAATTCTATGTCAAGCCAGCCTAATCAGCTCTCCAAAGAAAACTAAATATAATGCTAAGAAATAAATGATGCAGATCTGCATGCTTGTTTTTCCTGGATTCACTAAGTTGCCAAATAACCTCTGCACTCTGCAGAAAATGAAACTTGTGCAAAAGCATCTATTAGAGCAGGGGTAGGCAAATAATCTGGCCTCCGCCCTCACTCCAGCTGCTGCTGCCCTTGCTCCAGCCGCCACTGGCGCCGCTGCTGGAATCGGCCATGGACCTGTTTACAGCAGCTGTAAATGACAGGGGGACTACCAGTCCGGCCCCCTCAACTGTCTGAGGGAGCAAGACCCCGCCACTGACTTTAAAAGGTTGGCAACCCCTGTATTAGATAATGATTATTCAGAGAGATTATTCAACATCTGTAGTTGATGCAACTTATATTGTTACAGAGAACAGATGTTGGTGGTAGCAGCAATAAATAAACCCTATGTATCTTCATTTGGTGTTGTAAACAGATCTTGCAGCTGTAGAAACATTGTGTCCGGGGGGGGGGGTGGGCCTGTTCAATCGTCTACCATCCCTACTCCATATAAAATCTGCATTTGCATGTGTACACCATAGTTATGTGCAAGTTCCATATGCATTAAGTCTATTTGTGCTATTAGCTCAACATGCATTATTGGGAGGGTGAAGACTGCCCTTATATGCAAGGATTAAGGCACACTGGAGTAAGGGACACTTTAACAGGATGTAAGATTCAGAGGCTGCAATATCATTAACATGACAAAAAATACAGGTCATGGTGGGTTGTTTCCATGGAGGTATAAAAAAACAGGTGATGGCATTACAGACTTCATGCTGTAAGTTTTTTAAAAAAGTCAATGAAGAGATGGCCAACCGGTGTGTATCAAGTAGAAAATAAAGAAACTGGCTGAGGCTGTATTTGGGTCAACAACAATATGTTTATACTGATTGCAGTTATATCTTCAATAAATGATAATATTTGTGTTGTCTTCAAAGAGTTTATTCATGAGTTTAAAAAGTCCTCCGGATTTTGAAGCCAAGTTTTTTGAAGCCAGTGGCCGTGGCCTGCCGCCATATTAGATGCCCCAAAATACTACCTCTGACTACTTTTTACAATTGCTCCTTGTGTTGGTGGGAGGTGGAATGGAATTGATCCCATCTCCCGGGTCTCTTGTGTCTGGGAGGGTTGGGGGGGGGGCAAAAGGGGTCTGTCCCCCCCAACCCTTCCAGAGCCAGGGGACCCAGCAGAGAGGGGATCCCCCCACAGGACACCCCATTATTAAAGAGAAGAAACCAAGTGGTTTCTTCTTTTTAAAAATGGAGTTTTTTTGGTGGGTGGAATTGATCAATCAAGTGGTTTCTTCTCTTTAATAACGGGGTGTCCTGCGGGGGATCCCCTCTCTTCTGGGTCCCTTGGCTCTGGAAGGGTTGGGGGAACAGACCCCTTTTGTCCCCTCAACCCTACCAAACCCAGGGGACCAGGGAGAGGGGATCGATTCCAACCCCCCCCCCAAATCCATTTTTAAAGAGAAGAAACTGCTTGGTTTCTTCTCTTTAATATGGTGTGTGTGTGTGTGTGTGTGGAGGGGAATCCCCTCTCCGCTGGGTCCCCTGGGGTCAGGAGGGTTGGGGAGACAGACCCCTTTTGTCCCCCACCCAACCCCAGGGGAGCCAGAGGAGAGGGGAATCGCAACCCCCCACCCACTGATATTAAAGGAGAAACTCTGATTGGGTTTTCCCTTTTAATATCAGGGGGTGGGGTGGATTCAATCCCCTCTTCCGGGTCCCATGGGTCCGGGAGGGCTGGGGGGACAAAAGGGTCTGTCCCCCCAACACCTCTGGACCCAGGGGAGCCAGTGGAGAGGGGAATTGCGACCCCCTACCCACTGATATTAAAGGGAAAACCCTGATCTATTTTCACGACCCCACACAATCAAAGCAGCATAAACCGATGTTTTGGGGGCAAATAACATGGTGGACTGTCAGATTAGCTGGCTTCAAGTTTGTGATGTCATGTCATCTCCTGTTTTATTATACCTCCATGGTTGTTTCCTGCAGTAGAGAGTCCCCCCCCCCCCCACTTAAGAGCCCACCATGAACCATGTTGCCACCAACATTTCTGCCCCATTCCAGGAACTTCTGTCACTGCATAAATCATACCAATTCTGTTTTGTTCACATTTCTTTACATCTGCAAGTTGCCTAAACAATAATGCCATGGCAGCCAGAAATGTAAAGAGCTAAAAGCATGATTTGGAAGAAACTAAAAGAGCACCAGTCAGTCTTCCAGATTTCTACTTTCAGCAGTCTAGCTTGAGGTAGACAATTGGAATATGTTTTAAAATAAAATAATTGATTGGATAGAACCATCCAGAACATTACAAAATGGTTAGCAAGCTTTGAAGAGGTTTGAAACTGGAAGTTGTGTTACAATGAATGAATACTTTTAACTCTTTACATTTCTGGCTGCCATGGCATTACTGTTTAGGCAACTTACAGATGTAAAGAAATTTGAACAAAATAGAATGAATGAATGAGGAGGAGTGTTTGGTGCATAACAGACAAAAAATCAGAGTTAACCATGCTGCTATTTCAAATTGGCTGAAATCCTATTTTGCAGCTTCATCTATGCAATGAGAATGATGTCTTTGCTGGAGTGAAGCCTTTAATCCAGGGCAAACTGTTGCTCTAAGGATGCAGACCTTGCCCACAGGAATTTTGCCACTGTGTAAAATTCATAATCTCAGGATTATTATTTTTTTCTGATGAGGATGTGAGAGAGATCTGGCTCTAACATTTTTCACCACATTGATCAACAGAGTTGATTTCATTGACACAGCTGGCTAGGCTGGTGTCCCCATTGCCCATCACCACTTCATGCACACCCCTCGCAAACCTGTGTATGCAGTGGAGTGATCGTGGGGTGACCAAAGATTGAAAAATGATGGGGGCTGCATTAACCTCAAATTGCAGGCGAGTTACCTTAAAAGCCCCCTTATGAGTAACGATAGTTTGGGCGGCAGCAGCAGCAGGTGTAACTGAGAGCTGCTGATAGGCTTGGGCTAGGTCCAATTTAGCAAAACACTTCTCCCATGCAACATTGCTAACAAATGGCTTACCACAGGCACCACAGGTAAGCATTAGGCCTGATTGCCTTGTTAATTGTACATTTATAATTTGCACAAATTCTAACCTCCCAGTTAGACTTAATTGCTGTGACTATGACTGATGAAATCTTCGAGATGGATGCGCCCTTATGCCTCGGTCGCTCGTCCTGCACTGGAGCCTGCTTCTGTCGCTGCCGGCACACCTTGACGACATGGCCCTTTTGACGCAATGGTGGCAGTTGGCATTCCTGAAGGGACACTTGTGCTGGCTGTGTCATCCTCGGCAGCCATTGCACCTCCACTGGGCCTTCTCGGTGATGTTCCTATCCTTTTTCTTCTTGTGAACCTTCTGGACCTTGCCCTCTTCATCGCTGGACCCCGATGTGGATGTGGAGGTTGGTGATGCGGACGATGATGAAGAGCCGGACGACGAACAGCGGTGGACCTGCACGGCAGACTCCGGACTCCTGGAGGTGGCAGGCCTCTGCTTGAATGACTTAATGCTGGACCGCGTGGCTTCAGCCGACAACACCTCCCTCAAGACCAACTTAAAGGTAAGAGTCTCTCTGGTCATGAGCCGGCATTGTGCTTCCTCATCCCGTAGGCCGGCCAGCAGGTGATTGCGGAGGGCATCTTCCAAGTTGGGCACATGGCATGGGGCGGCAGCCAACCTCAGCACAGCAGCGTAGTCAGTCACAGACTCCCTGGGGCATTGGTCATGCCTGTGGAATGCCACCCAGGCCAGGAAGATGGACACCTTGGGCTGGAAATGGTTTCACAAAGCCACAAGGATGTCCATGAGGGTGACGTCTTCAATGTCCCTCGGTAGTACTAGGTGGATGGCGAGTTCAAGGGTCGCCAGACCACACTGAGAAAGGAAGCAGGATCTCTTCTCATATTACTCGATGATATTTTCGGCCATCATAGCATGCCGAAACTGTTGCTCGTACAGGTTCCATTTCTCTGGGGTGGCCACATCGAAGGGACTCAAGCTAGCCCTGTGCAACGCCATCCCACCTCCATCACCAATTTGATGTTCAGGAATTGATACGCAGCAGCCAGCATAACAGGGCCAAACACAACTTTATTTCGGGAACTGAACATGGAGAGTAATGGCGCAGCAGTGCCTATATATACAATACAGGAAAGATACATTCGGGCAGGAAGCAACTGGATTGGTTGGGAAAACAGTGGGGTGATCATGGGGTGACCCAAGACTATGGAGCCTTTGTGCGTCTCGTTAGAAAGGGTGGGAGCCCAAGTCCCATGAGAGCTTAGTTCTAAGAAGAACACAAAATGGAGGATCACCCGATCCCAACAATTTAATACAAATTGTTAAAGCATTACATTCAGTTACATACACAACAGTCATATAACTAATTGTGTTAATAATTAGTCCATGCATAATGCTGGGTTGCTATGTATTTGAACGGGGTGAAATGTTCACTCCATGTTTTCTTTATATTTCTATTTCTGAAGTACATCCTGTTCCTGTTTATTCTCTTACCTATACTTTGACCTGTTTGTCCATTATAAAATGCAGTTATAAACACAAACACCTCAAGACACAGTCACTACATTCATGAGAAGAAGTGTGCTTCAACACAAAAAACCAATAAAAAATAAAAACTAGTTAAAATGCTGCAAGGTTTCTAGTTTCTCACAGACACCATGGTTTCCTGGGAATAGCCATTTTAATATGGTCCTCATGTCTATGGATGAGAATGGCCACTTAAATTTCATTTCCAGGAAAATGGTATCATAGCAATACTTGCCTCCTCATCTCATACATCAGAGTCTCACATTTCTTGGAAATCATCAGACTGATAATATGCCTCAACAGATGTATTGGACTAGTGCCATTTTGAGAAGGTTTATGGTGGCACAATGTCCAGAACTCAAACCCTAGCACTCTGCAAATGTGAATATCAGAATCTTCCAATATAGCAGCTGTGGCACTTTCCAAAACATGCCAGAAATAACTAAAGCCAGTTGAACCAGGAAGAAAGTTGAAGACTGGGACATTCAGTACACAAAGATAATCTATTATTTACCTCTGGTCCAAGAAGCATAAATATTGATTTCCATCAGCTGAGTAAATTGTTCCATGGTGAAGGAAATTAAGGATGAAAAGGACAGCACTTGGAAAGTTTCATGTCTCTGTTCATCCACTGAAATTTCAGAGAATTATGCTAAATCAGTCTCCTCATCCACAATCAGTAGTGGGTCAACACTGTCTCAAGATGGAGTGGCCTGGCCTTTGCAAATAGCATTCCCAAGCTATACAGGAAATTAACAGGCCAGTCCAAATCATTTCAATCAGGATTTATGTACAATAATCTAGATCCATTGATCCAGAACAACCCAGTGTGTTGATCCACCCCAGCGGACATGGATGCTGCACAGTGGCACTACACAGAGAGTCTACTCGAGGAGAGTCCAGGTATCAAAGTCCAAAATGCAAGCCAAGTTCTGTTTACCAGTAGTTCAAGCAAGCGCCTGATCCAAAGGGTGTCCAGGGGTGTTGTCAGGGTTGGCAAAGAAGTCAGGGTCATGGCTGGCAAGTCAGCATCTAGGCAGGCAATCTGGCAGGGACTACATCAGAAATTGCTGGGCTCGGTATGTGCCCCCACCCCATTTTGACTATGCCACCATGTTTTATGCACATGCATGATCTGTTTGCGCATGTGTACATTGGTGGTTTCCCAGCGGCACCACACCCCTGTGGTTTTCTGTGCATGCATGGTCTGTTTGTGCATGCACACATTGTTTGTTTCCCGGCACTGATGGACACCCATCATCTCCGGGCCCAGGACGGGAGTCCTACTTGTCCCCCCCCCCCCCAGTTGCAGCACTGCTGTCTGGAGTCAAGCAGGGTGTCGGTCTTTGCACAAGAATTGTACCAATGCTGGAAGGCTGCAAGAAGCTTGCTTATAAGCCTCCCAGCTAATTGTTATCAGCTGGGAGCCTTCTTTGGTACTTTGCTCTAGCCTGCCTGCTCTCAGGTGTAGCTCCTTTCTAAGCCTCTCACTGACTGAGGCTGATCACTGTCAGAGCCAGACTCCTTATTTGACAGATCATCTGCCTGGGGAAACAGACTTGGGCCAGGCGCAGGCTGAGATCCCTGGCTCAGGACATGCTCAGGTTCAGGTGCAGGCAGAACTGGGCTGGGCATAGGGAGTGCCCCCTGATCCAGGCCATCCTCAGAGTCTGACGAAGACTGGATCACAACAACCAGACTCTGAGTTGTGCTCTGGAAAACTGAGATCTTAGATCAGGGATTTTCAACCTGTGGCCAGAGGCCTGGATGCAGCCCGGGGCACCATCACACCAGGAAGTGCCATGTGGTGGAGAAAGGGCAAAATGGACATTCAGCCCCCAAAGCTGTCTGAGGGAGCATGACCCAGCCCTCAGCTTAAAATGGTTGAGAACTCCTGGTTTAGATAATAGGAAAAACCAGTTGAAAAATGGACAAAATTGTGCCATTGGAAAAAAGAAGGGGAATCAGCATTTAGATGGAATGCCAAGAAATGCAAAGGTAAAATAAATCAATTTTATTTTATCTTTCTAAAAAAAATGAGGTGGTAATTCTTGGAAGTCTACAATGAAGCCTGGACATGTTCAGTAATCCTCAGAATAATGGAAACCCATGGTGCAGATATGAGATAGGTGTTGGAAGAATGTGGGACTCTGAAGGAGGGCATGACTGGCTAGCTGGAACTTGCAACCACAGAAATCCTATTAATCAGTGAAGGTTTGATGCAATATTTTGTAGCAAGCTTTCAGTGATACAAAAACAAAACAAAAAGAAAAACAAATGAAACACAGAACTTGGAACCTAAGCATCCCAACATGGAAACATTATTAAAGTGGGTTTGCATGTACTTTTTAATCAGCAGTGGTGATAAACTGCCAGTTCTCTTCTAAGGGTGAGAACTTCAATTTCTGCAGGAATTAAACTGCTGCTGTTCTTATCACTTTGATACTATGCTGAGAAAAAAATAAAATCAAGTCTGAAGTCTTATTGCTCCTAAATCATTGAAGGCTTATATATTTAAAAATCAATGTAGCATCAAAAGACTACTTCTTTACTACTTCAGCTCACACAAACCATCTTTTCCACCAAAAAGGAAACAATATTGAGTAAGAGATAAAGAGAAAACCCCATAAATTTCTTGCCATACTTGTTAGGGGTCCTCATATTACCATGCAAGGATGAGACAAGTGACAAGTAAAGATTTATATCCCTATTGCTAACAAACATAATACCCATTTCGAGTATATTTATGGCAGGATTATGTAAAAAACAACAACAATGGAGTCTCAACTGGACCTGGACTACTCACCCCACCCTGAAGCTGCTCTTCCTTTTCTTTCTGAATTTAGCCAATCTGGGGTCACATAGGAAAAGAGATGACATCACAACATTATTAGCCAATCAGATTAGGCAGCATGTACCAGAAAAAGTGAAATTATTTGACAGCAAGGGCAAGTGAAAGTGACAGATAGAAATAGGAAAAGGCTTTTCACACAGTGACTAATCAGAAGAGGACCTGCTTTTATGAGTACTTTGCATAAAGTTCTGAGTAGAGAGTTCAGTCAAGTCTTAACACAACATCAGCATCAAAATATTAAACTTTCACCAGTATTACATAAGAAAATAAGAACAGCCTTGCTGGAACCGGCCACAGCCCATCCAGTCCATCATTCTGTCTTCCATAGTGGCTCACCATTTGCTTGAGGGTATTCCCAAGCAGATGCCTTCACCTGCTTAGGATTCCCTGGAAATGGCATTGAGAGATACCCTGCCTATCTCTCCAACCTGGAGGTTGTCCTTAGGTATCCAGAATTATAGCCATTGATACCCTTGTCCTCCATGAACTTGTCTAATCCTTTCTTAAAGCTGTCAAGACTGACAGCTGTCACCACTTCTTCTGGCAGGGAGTTCCATAGACCAGTGATCCTCTGGGTGAAAAAGTACTTACTCTTATTTGTTTGAGAACTAGTACCCAAAAGTTTCATGGGGTGCTCCTAGTTCTAGTGTTGTGTGATAGGGAAAACAGTTTTTCCTTATCTACTTTGTCCACACCGTGCATGATTTTATAAACTTCAATGAGGTCACCTCTTAGATGCCATCGTTCAAGAGTGAAGAGGCCCAACTGTTGCAGCCTCAGAAGGAAAGTAAGCTGTTCCAGTTCCCTAATCATTCTGGTTGCCCTCCTCTGCACTTTTTCCAGCTCCATAATGTCCTTCTGGAGGTATGGTGACCAGAACTGTACACAGTATTCCAGATGGGACCACACCATAGATTTATAAAGAGGCAAAATAACACTTGCTGACTTATTTTCTATACCCTTCCTAATGATCCCTAGCATTGAGTTTGCTTTTTTCACTGCTTAGGCACACTGGGTTGACAGCTTCATTGAGCTGTCCACCAGGACACCAAGGTCCCTTTCCTGGTTTGTCACACAGAGTTCAGACCCCATCAGTTTATAAATGTAATTGGGTATTTTTTTGCCCCAATGTGCATCACTCCACTTACTAGTGTTGAAGCTCATTTGCCACTGTTTTGCCCACTCCCCCAGTGTCAAGAGATCCCTCTGGAGTGCCTCACAATCTCTCACAGTTTTCACTACCCTGTATAATTTAGTGTCGTTAGCAAAATTGGCTACCTTGTTATTTACTCCTACTTCTAGATCAATTATGAAGAGGTTGAAAAGCAGGGGTCCCATTACTGAACCTTGGGGGACCCCACTCTTTAGTTCCCTCCACTTGGAGAAGTGTCCATTTAGTGTTACCCTCTGTTTCCTGTCCCTTAGACAGTTGCCGATCTAGGACAAGACCTGTTCCTTTATTCCATGACTGGTAAGTTTATTCAAGAGCCTTTGGTGTGAGACCTAGTCAAAAGCCTTCTGAAAGTCCAGATAAACAATGTCAACTGGATCCCCCTTATGCACATGCTTGTTGACATTCTCAAAAAATTCCAACAGGTTAGTGAGGCATGATTTGCCCTTGCAAAAGCCATGTTGGCTCTCCTTTAGCTGCACCTTCTCTTCTATGTGCCGATTAATTCTATCTTTTAGGATGGTTTCCATCACTTTACCTGTGACACATGTCAAACTGACCAGTCGGTAATTTCCTGGATCACCCCTGGATCCTTTTTTGAAAATTGGTGTTACATTTGCTACCTTCCAGTCATCAGGCACAAAGCCTGATTTGAGGGAAAGATTATATATTTTGGCTAGGAGATCAGTAATTTCATTTTTAAGTTCCCTGAGAACTCGTGGATGGATGCCATCTGGTCCTGGTGATTTATTAGCATTTAGTTTAACAAGACATGCAAGGACCTCCTCCCTGGTTATTTCTATCTGGCTTAATTCTTCAGTTTATCTCCCTACTAAGATAGGCTCTGTTTTGGGCATGCTGTCTCTGCCTTCTTCAGTGTATACTGAAGCAAAGAATTCATTGAGTCTCACTGCAATCTGTGTTTCCTCTTTAATAACCCCTTGCCTTCCATTGTCATCTAATGGTCCAATGGCCTTCCTTGTTGGGTTCTTACATCTAATGTACTTAAAGAGGTCTTTGTTATTTCTCTGAGTGTTTTTAGCTATATGCTACTCAAGGTCTTGCTTTGCTTTCCTGATTGTTGCCTTGCATTTGTTCTGGAAAATTTATGTTTCTATCTGCTGTCCTAATTCGAACAAGCCTTCCATCTTCTAAATGAGCCTTTCTTGCTTTTGATCACTTCCTGAACAGCTCCTGGAAGCCACATCAGAGTCCTCTTGGATCTCGGTAGTGCCCTTTTTCATTTTGGGTATGCATTTTCCCTTTAAGCTTCTTTTTTAGTTTTCTCATCTTTTGTCACTTCTTTGACATACAAGCTACACCACTTCCCGTTTGCCCTTTCCTATCCTCCCTGTACAGTTTGAAGCCTGGGATACCTGTATCCCATTGGTTATCATCCATCCATCAGGTTTCAGTGATGCCAATAATATAAATATTTTTATCTATTACGAAGTATTCCAGCTCCCCTATTTTGTTCCGGAGGCTTCTGCCATTTCATACAAGCATTTATATATGCTTTTCTGATACAGTTTTTTGGGTCCAGTTGCATTGTTAGACTGCCTCTTGCATCTTTTTACTAGAATGCAAGCTCGGCGCCAAAATGGCTGCCGCACTCTTTGCGCCCCCCCCACCGGACGAAGGCATCCGGGTAGTTAGGGGCATGGCCAGCTCCCTTATAAAAGGGGTGGCCACGAGGCAGCCGAGCTGCCATTTTGCGAAGCGACGGAGCGGAGAAGTTTTTCCTCCTACCTCCATCACTTGTACTCCTGAGCCTCTTGGCTGCTGATTCTCTCCTTTTAGGCTTCCCATTGACCAGCTGCAATGCCCTCGAAGAAGAAGGCAACTGCGAACGCGGCTCGTTCCGCGCGGAGGCGCAATCCGGGTCGGAGGACCGCGGCTGCGCCTCCCCAGTAGCCTCCTCTGCCCGAACCCACCGGGACCGGTGGGATGGGGTTAATTCCCCCTTGGCCGGAGGCTGGGGGTCCACGTGCGGGCACAGTAGGGGCCATGGCTCCCGGCCCACAAGTGGCGGCCGCCGCTGCTGGCGTCACCCATTCTGCTGGGCCTTCCTCCGTTGGGGCACAGCTTAATGCGGGGGCTTCCAGCCTTGGGGGGTGGTGTGGCCCCCTTCCATGGCAGGGTTCTTCCCTGGCCCTACCGGGCCCGGACTTTGGATCGTGGCCCTATGCCGGCCCCGGGGTACAGGGACCTGTGCCGACGCCTGTAGTTAGTGGGCCGGCTGGCCCTTTACCCCCCCCCCCTTGGTTTAGGTGGCTATGTCAGTGTGGAGGCCCTCCTGGCCCGCGTTGCGGCATCCCTGGCCCGGGTTGGTCACCCTGGGGCCCCTTTTGTGGGGCTGGTCGGTCCATCGCCTGCCGGGCAGTGGCAGGCGGTGGGACGGGTTGAGCTGCCTGAGGCGCATGGCCCGGCTTCGGCCACTGCCCCGCAGCTCCCCAATCAACAGGCCGGTGCTGATCAAGCCCCGTCGACGAGCTCTAGGGCGGTCGTGAGCTCCGACGCTCCCAGTGGGTCGTAACCTCCGGTGGGGCGGCCCATGGGGGCGCAGCGTGTGAGTATGCGGTCCAAAATAGTGCACAAACACACATGGCCACGTTGGGGGGGGGGCTTTTCAATGGCCTTGGCCTCGCACGGGTGGTGCGGCGGTCCTGTCGCCGACGCCCCACCCGGTGACTTCAATTATCACCCTGGGCCCTGGGGTAGGGGGTCCTTCTTACCCGGTTGGGAATCTTCTAGGGGTGACCGGGTTAGTCCAGGCTCCTTCGCAGATGCCCGCAGTTTCCACCATGCCTGTGTCGGCTTTGCCGACGGCAGGGTATACTTTGCCACTGGGGGACCATTTGGCACAGGCCACCAGAGAGAAGATCTGGCGGGGGGAGTATGTGGACATCTTCTCCCTCCTTAACAGAGAGCCCACCAAGGAGGAGAGGGAGGGGCAAGATGAGAAGGATAAGGAGCAAGCGCGTCGTCGCAAGCCACCACGTACGTGGGCCAACTGGTTGCCGGCCTACCTCATCTACATGGCGGTATACCTCAGGGCCTGGCCTGATTTGGCGATTCTGATGGTCCAGTATTTGGACAACATTTACCGGGTGATGGTTGACTTCCCGGGCCCGCCGTGGTTGGCTTATGATGAGGAATTCCGTATGCGGATTCCCCTGCACCCAGAGATGAGGTGGGACGAGCTCTGCCAGCGGCTGTGGCTGCTGTACATGACTCCCACGCGCCCTGCGCCCGGGGAAAGATACCATTGTGGACATGCGGTCCAGCGAGTGGCCCCAGCACAGGTTCCCCGCCAGGTGGCAGGGCAGGGGGTTCCAGCCCGCCTGCTGTGCTGGACTTTCTCGTCCAATGGTTCCTGCAACAGGAAGAATTGCAAGTACAGACATGAGTGTCCCTCCTGTGCTGGCCCCCATGCGGCCTCTGCCTGTCCCAGGCCTGGGGGGATGCGGGGCAGAGGAAGGGGCGGACAGGGGGCTGGCAAAACTGCCGCAGAGGGAGCTGGTTCACCAAAAGGCCCCCTCTCCAATTAATGTGGACATGTTGGAGCGTTGGCTCGCATTGTACCCGAGGGAGGAGGATGCGGTTTACCTTCTTCAAGGTTTTAGACGGGGGTTCCGTATCCCTTTTGTGGGCGACAGGTTCCCCCAGGATGCCCCCAACCTTTTGTCCCTTAGGGGGCGGGAGGAGGTAGCTGCTGCCAGCATTACTAAGGAGGTCGATATGGGCAGGGTTGCCGGCCCTTTCCCTACACCCCCGTTCCCCAATTTTAAGGTGTCACCTTTGGGCTTGGTCCCCAAAAAATCACCGGGCGAGTTTCGCCTGATTCATCATTTGTCTTATCCAGCCGGCCGATCGGTCAATGATGCTATCCCTGATGACCTTTGCTCAGTCAGGTATACATCTTTTGACCACGCGCTGCGCATGGTGCGCTCATGTGGCCCGGGTGCGCTGTTGGCCAAGTGCGACATTAAGTCGGCGTTTCGCCTCTTGCCAGTGCACCCGGGCGATTTTGAGTTGCTGGGTTTCAAGTTCCGGGGTGAATATTACTTTGATAAGGCCATGCCTTTTGGCTGTTCCATATCATGCTCGGCTTTCGAGCGTTTTAGCACGTTCCTACAGTGGGCTTTTGTCCGCAGGTCAGGGTCCCGGACTGTAGCCCATTACCTGGATGATTTTTTATTCGGGGGTGAACGGGGCTGGGACACGTGCACACATCTCCTCAACACATTTCAGATGCTAATGGAGGAACTCGGTGTCCCTTTAGCGCCCGGAAAGACCGAGGGCCCATCTACTCAGCTAGTATTTCTGAGGGTGGAGATTGACACGGTAGCGCAGGCTTCTAGGTTACCGGGGGATAAGGTGTCAAGGATTGTGGCCCCTATCTCGGACTTGCTTGCTAAACGCAAGGCGTCCCTGCGGGAACTGCAGGTGCTACACGGTCACCTCAATTTCGCTTGCAGGGTGGTCGCACCGGGCAGGGCGTTTGCTCGGCGCTTGTGCGACACCATGGCAGGCTTATCTAGGCCCCACCATAGGGTTAGACTCACCCGGGGTATCAGGGCAGATATGTTTATCTGGCTCCAGTTCCTGAGGGAGTTCAATGGAGTATCATTTTGGAGGTCTGACCTCCTGGCTTCCCCTCGCTTTCAGATACAGTCTGATGCTTCAGGGTCCCTGGGTTATGGGATGTACTTCAATGGGAAGTGGGCCTATGGTGGGTGGCCACGAGCCTGGGCAGGCACGGGTTGCCTGCGTGATCTCACGTATCTGGAATTTTTCCCTATCCTGGGGGCTTTGATGCTATGGGGCGAGGAGTGGGCCAACTCGGTTGTCCATTTCTGGTGCGACAATGCGGCCGTTGTCCACATTGTCAACTCACAGACTTCCAAATCGCCCAGGGTCATGGACCTAGTGCGCCAGTTTGTGTTGCGCAGCCTGCGCCTCAACGTCCTCTTCAGGGCCAGGCATGTCCCGGGGGTCAATAATGATATCGCTGATGCTTTGTCCCGCCTGCAGATCTCCCGGTTCCGTGCCTTGGCCCCGGATGCGGAGGAATTTCCCTCGCCACTCCCGGAAGAGATATGGACCATTGGCAAGGAGAGGTGAACCGGGCGATTGGCTTGTCACTGGCGCCACGCACGCATAAGGCGTATCACCATGCATTCAATTCTTTCAGAGCCTTCTGTATCCAATCCCGGCTGCCAGAAACCTGGCCGATCCCAGTGACCCATGTACTTCAGTTCATGGTTTACCTGCATGCCCAGGGCCTTGCACCTCGCACCATAGCATCTAGGCTGTCAGCATTGGCTTTTATGGCCAAGGTGGGAGGTCATGTGGATAGTACCGCTGACTTCCGTGTGAGACATGTTTTGGAGGGGTGGGGGCGGGAGCGTGGGCTTTGCCCGGACGACCGCCACCCGATTTCCCCAGGGGTTCTTACCCAACTGGCCCGGGGCTGGCCTGGCCTCTGTTTTGATAGATATGAGGCAGCCCTATTTCATGCAGCCACAACGGTGGCATTTTTTGGAGCGCTCCGCATCAGCGGGCTTGTGATGCTGTCTAAGGCGGATGCAAGTTGTAGGGCACTGGAACTCGAGGATGTCTATGTTGCCAAAGACTGGGCTCAGTTGAGGATACGCTCCTCTAAGACGGATCAGCATGGCGTAGGCAGTGGTGTGAGACTGCTACGGTGTTCTTTGGCAGACATCTGTCCGGTTGGTGCCCTACATGAGTTTATTGCACTGCGTGGCACACACCATGGCCCGTTTTTCTGTCACCAAGATGGGTCTCTCCTTACTAAGTTTCAGTTTTGGAAGGTGACAGGCAAAGCGCTCGCCAGTGTAGGCCTCCCGGGGGCCCGTTACGGCACCCATTTGTTCAGAATAGGGGCGGCCTCCACTGCTGCTGCTTTTGGGTACTCTGGGGCTGAAATACACCGCGTGGGGAGGTGGGGTTCACGGTGTTTTCAATTTTATGTCCACCCTCTCCCACAGTGAGTACCAGCCTGGTCACCACATCTTTTCTCTCCCTCGTTTTTTCCCTTGACAGACCCTGGGTGTCGTATTACACCGGTGACAGTATGGCTGGTGGGCCATAGCTACGTGCACAGGGCAGCGCGTTACGCTGCGGCGACAGAGTGGGGACCCCGACTGGGACTGGGTGCATACGCAAGTCTCACATGGTATGGTAAGCCTGGGATGTTATGGCGGGAGCTGTTGCCATTCCTTTTTTCAGGTCGCAATGCTGACCCGCCTGACATTCTCATCATACACCTTGGGGGCAATGATTTGGGCCAGGTCACCGGCTTATCGCTAAAGCATGCGATTTGCGGCGACCTCGCCTACTTGCATTACGTGTGGCCCGCCACCACCATTGTTTGGTCGGATGTGGTGCTGCGGCACACGTATAGGGGAGGGTTCGACCTCCCGGCCCTTGACCGGGCTAGACGCATGGTGAACAGGGCTGTGGCCCGGTTCATTGTCAGCAGGGGGTGGGGGAGGGTCAGCCCTCACCCCGCCATTAGTCTGCGAAATTATGACCTTTATGCAGGGGATGGGGTCCATCTGTCGCGAGGAGGTATGGACCTCCTGTTGGGTGATTGGTGAGCAGGCCTGTTGACCGAGCTGATGGTCTGGGGGGGCGTCGAGCCTTCTTTGAAGCCCCTCCATGTGGCGGGTAGCACTGGTAAGGTAGACATTATGACCCACAGGTATCCGGCAAGTTCGCAATTGACTGGACAACACTAGACAGGCATATGTTGGTTAAACATTGTCCGGTCAACGACGAACTAGGCGACGGGGTGATGGCTACAGCTAGACAGCATGCATCACCCCGTGATTTTACGGATATGCGTCAGAGGGTGGGGTCATTAGTTAGATATTGACTACGGTCAACAATTTGTTTGTTGTCAACAAACAAATTGATACAAATAGATACATTGTAGCAATTGCCGTTGGCAATTTTGGGTGGTACCTTACCAGTGTTACTTCGGCCTGCTTGCCTTAAGAATTATGATTGGTCAATTACCAATAGAAATTTATAATTCGGACTAGGGCATGAATCAATAAATGTGGCCCAATGCCGTTATCCACTTTTATCAGTGTCTGAGTCCTTTATTGGGGGGTGCGCCTGCAATGCTGGTGACTAGCTTCTCGCTCTGCTCAGTAATTTTTGCATCCTCCTCACTACTCAAGTACACACTTTCCCGAACTGGATGCTGCCCAGATCCTGTTGGCTTTCCCAAGTTATCAGTTTAAAAGCTGCTCTGCAGCCTTTTTGATGTTGGGTGCCAGCAATCTGTTCCCATCATGGTTCAAGTGCAACCCATCCCTCCTGAACAGGTTTGGCTTGTCTCAAAATATTTTCCAGTTCCTGACAAATCTGAAGCCCTCCTCTTGACACCACCACATCATCCTCACATTGAGGCTTCTGAGCTCTGCCTGCCTGGTAGGTCCTGCATGAGGAATTAATTGTTTTATTTTCCAGCACAGCTAAAGGCTGTACGATGCAGACGTGAATGTGATGGATAACGCCTTTAATCCCTATTGATACTCGAAAAGTAATTTCCTCTTGCCAGTGCACCAGTGATATCACAAGATGTCAGGAGAACTGCATGGACCAGTGCCACCCTTCATGTTACTAATTTTCTTTCTTGCTAGTGTGCCATCTGCTCAACAACAACTCACCTGAATGGGAATTAAATACAGAAAAACAAATTTCATTCAAGCCCAGCAAGCTGAAATATCTCCTCACTGATTAACTATAATGGTAGGGTAAAGATGCGAACCCAATTTCAGGAGAGTCAGGATGCGCCTGATTAAATGATAAAGGGCACATACAAATGGAGGCATAATCCCTACTTCACAAATCACACTTTCAGCACTCGTATTCATTGTACCCAATCATTTTATATCTCTGTTACAGACTATTTACTTGCATTATCAGTAATCTGGTTTAGCCTCTTATCACTCTGTTGCATTCCCTTTAAAGTCTATTGCTTTAAATTACTGGTCTCATCTTGCAATTTGGTTTAACTCAGTGTCTTATATTATGTTCTCACTCTTATCAGTGCAATGCTAAGACTGTGTCATTTCCAACAGCAATCTCCCCATCCTAAGATCTCCACTGCTAATGGAGCAGCATGGCTAGATAGGTCTTTATTTTATTTTATTTTTGGAATCTTCAAATACTTCTTGACCATAGCCAATTGTGTCTCATACTATAAGGCTGCTAGTGCAGCCATACCTGAAGGTTGGTCACATGAAATTCTCTCTGGCATTATAAGCAACAGTTGAGTGAGGAGAATACAGTAACTTCTATTTCTTTTTCTTGGAAAATGGCTCAGTGAATTGAGATGAAGTTTATTAATATATATGTGTATATATATGCTCAGGTAGAAAGACTTATTTCTAATGAGTGACTTTTAGCACTTTGGTAGATATTGTTGGAATAAGAGGTGACTGTTTCTACAGGGTTTATTGTGTATCATTTATTTGGCACATTGCCCTCTGTGACTATGTTCATCACAAAGTTATTCTATGTTGCAAGCAGGATTCAAATGTGATTTATTTACTCACAGCATTTACTTAGAATGTTTGGATTTGTCTTTTTATGCATGTTTGTACATTTTGTTTCAGCACATGATTTTTTGTTCACTAGCAAATAATCATAGTAAATAAATGTACATATTTGTACAGGTTCTTTCCAGGATGTCTATCAGTTTTATTTCATCATCATCATTGTCATCGTCATCATCTTCATCATCATCATTGAACACACAGACAACAAAATAACTACGCTGGGTTTTATAACACAAATCACTAGTCGAACATTTCCCAAGCATTTAGGACCACGTGATGTATCGGTGAATTATGCGAGCAGATCCCAGTAGTGATGCCTTTTGCAGCTGACTGATGGTGATTTTGTCAATTCCAATTGTTTCTAAGTGCTTGCTTAGGTCTTTAGGCACAGCACCCAGTGTGCCGATTACCACTGGGACCACCTGTGCCAGTTTTTGCCATAGTCTCTGCATTTCAATTTTCAGATCCTGATATCGAGTAATTTTTTCAAGCTGTTTCTCATTGATTCTGTTGTCACCAGGTATGGCAATGTCAATGATCCATACTCCCCCCCCCACAATTGTAATATCCGGGGTATTATGCTCCATAACCCTGTCAGTCTGTATTTGAAAATCCCAGAGTGAAAAGTCCTATGGAACTTCTAAAGCAAGGGGGTGGCAGTCTTGATTTTGAAGAGACTTGGCTTTGAGATGTTAAAGAGTATTTCCGATCCAGATGGCAGATATTTAATAGTTATAGGGAAAATAAAGGATGAAGAGATAACGTTGGTAAATATATATGCCCCGAATGATCATCAAGAAGAATTTTTAAATAAAGTATTGGGTATACTGGAAAAAAAGAGTTTAGTTAATATGATTGTGGCAGGAGATTTTAATTTGATAAGGGCCCCGGAGGACTGTACTAATGTAGCTAGAGCTGGAAGACCAGTCAAAATGAAGATACTAAATAAATGGATGAAGTGCTTGGGATTAAAAGATGTTTGGAGGGAAATTAAGGGACAAGAGAGGGCTTATACTTATTTTTCACAGGTGCATAATACATACTCCAGAATTGACTATATCCTGGCCACAGAAAATTTGATTAAAATGTAGATGATGTAGAAATCGGGATTTTTAAGGAATCTGATCATGCAAAACTCTGGATGGAATTGAGACTTGATGGGGAAAAAAGGATAGGAGGAATTGGAGATATGATGAAAAAATATTTTATGATCAAAAGAGTAAAGAAAAGATAATTGAAAATTGGAATGAAAGTTGGGCCTGGAATGATAATGGAGAGGTTAGCTATAATGTGGTTTGGGATACCATGAAGTCGGTATTTAGAGGGGAATGCATTAGGTTGGCTAGTATTAAAAATAAACAACGTAGAGACAAACAGTCTGAGATAGAGAACGAGATTAAGTATTTGAAAGAGGAACATATAATGACCAATAGTAAAAAAGCATTTGATAAAATTCAAAGGTTAAAGTCAGAGTTGATAGGAAAAGATATGCAGAAGGTAAAAAAAGATTTATTATATTTGAAAAGAGAGTATTTTGAATATAGTAATAGGAATTCTAAATTATTGGCAAGAGCTGCTAAAGAAAAGAGGACGAAAAGAGAGATTGGAATTTTGATAAATAAATTAGGGGTGAGATGTAATAAGGCTAATGATAAGATTGAGATTGTAAAAGATTTCTACCAGAGTTTGTATACTAAAAGAGATATCAATATAGAAAAGTTGAGAGAACAGTTAGAAAAACAGGTGCAAATAAAAATAGAATTGGAACATAAAAATAAAATGGAGGACCGAATAACGGAAAAAGAGGTAAAAGATACAACTTGAAGCTAGGTAAATCCCCGGGTGAGGATGGACTGACAGCAGATTTCTATAAGGAATTTAAAGATAGTGTAGTTCCAAGATTAGTGAAATTGTTTAACTATATATTGGATGGGGGAAAGATACCGACATCATGGAACAGAACTATAATTGTTTTGCTGCCAAAGCCTGGAAAGGATGTTGAAAAAGTGGAATCTTATAGGCCCATTTCTCTGATAAATCAATACACTAAGATATTTACAGCAATAATAGCAAAAAGATTAAACGGGTTCATGGGCAATTATATAAAGGAGGATCAAGCGGAATTTTTTAAAGGACGTCATATGTCTGATTTAATTAGGAGGGTTCTGGACTTGATTGACATAGCAGGGCATACAAAAGAGAAAGTTGGATTATTGTCATTAGATATATTTAAGGCTTTTGATTCTCTGCAATGGGTTACAATTAAAAAGATAATTCGATGTTATGGATTTGGAGATAGATTTTGTAACATGATAGATCAGTTATATTAATTTGGATTTGCAAAAGTCAGGGTCAATGATGAAAATACAGGAGAGATAAGATTACAAGCAGGTACAAGCCAGGGTTGCCCATTATCCCCAGTATTGTTTATAATGGCAATGGAGTTGTTAGCGAATATTATAAGAGGGGATAAAGGCATTGAAGGGATGGCTGGAAATAAAATAAGTTTGTATGCAGATGATACTTTGATAATAATGAAGCATCCTAGAAAGGCACTGGAAAAAATACAAGGACATCTAAAAGATTTTGAAGAGATAACAGGTCTGAGAATCAATTGGGATAAATCAGAAATGATAGCCTGTAATGTTGAGAAGGAGGAACAAGAGAGAATTAAGGCTAAATTTAAAATTCAAGTTAAAGAATGTTTGAGATATTTAGGAATAAGTATCTCACATAAAATTGAGGATCTTAAGCGATTAAATTATGATAAACAGAAAAAAGAAATTAAAGAGAAAATAGAATTGTATAAAAAAATCAAATTGTCATGGTTTGGTAGGATAGCGTTAACTAAAATGATGTTGTTGCCAAAAATAAATTTTTTATTTGATGCGTTGCCGATTAGGTTGTTTGATAAGGAAATTAAAGATTTTCAAAACATAATAAATAATTATTGTAATGCAGGAAAAAAGCCTAGAATTGCTAAGATTTTTTGGTACTTATCTCAGAAAGAAGGAGGATTGGGAATACCTAATTTAAGGAATTATTATAGAGCTTTCCAAATTAAGAATATTATAAAACTTTTAGCAAGGGAGAAGGTTGTCTGGGAAGAAATAGAGATGAAGGAGTTAAAAATGGGTAAAGGGGTATTTCTAGGCGACAAGAAAGGGGAAATTAGTGTTAAAAATAGAATGATGAAAACAATGTTGAATGTTTGGAACAAGGTCAAAAAGAAATTGAGTCCAGAACTATCTCCTATAATAGAATTAGATGATATCAAAAGTTTTCCGATACAATTAGATAATAGTTTGAAGATGGTATTGGAAAGGGGAAATGTTTCTTTGTTGAAGGACTGGGTTCGTGCCTGTAAAGATAGTGAGAATAAAGCAGTAATTTATTCACAGTTGAATCTGAACTGGCTTCAGAAGGTAATGTTGGATAGATGGACTGATAAATACAAGGAAGAAAGTAGTTTAGAGCGGGATAAAACAGAATTTGAGCAACTGTTGTTAAAAATACAAAAAGGAGATATGGGATTAAAGGGTATAGTAAGCAGGATTTATAAAATTTTAAATAATGAAGGTAATCCACAAGAAACTTTGAAGTCATGCTGGGAACAGGATTTGAACATAAAAATTCAGGAAAAAATTTGGAAAGATAAGTGGGAAAAAAGATATATGAGAACTATGTTGGTAAGAATGAAAGAGCATAATTACAAAATGTTATGGAAGTGGTATTTGACTCCTGAGAGATTATTTCAAATGGACAATGCTAAAAGTAAAATGTGTTGGAGATGTAAAAACTCTTTAGGAACATATGAACATATGTGGTGGAATTGTAAAGTGGTAAAAGAGTATTGGGGAAAAATTGAGAAGGAAATATGTAATATTATGGGGGTAGAATGTGAATTGAATTTAAATATGGTGTTGTTAACAGATGTGGAGTATTTGAAAGTAAATGAAGACAATAAGGAACTAATAGCTATTATGCTGATATCAGCTAGAATGTGTACAGCAAGGTGCTGGAAACTTGATAGAGTTCTAAAAGTAGAGGAATGGTATAAAGAGATGTGGGATCTTGCATTGAATGACAAACTGACATGGGAAATAAACAAATATAAGGGGAAAATTAAAGAAAATAGATTTTGGAAAATTTGGCAACCTTTTGTGGAATACTCATTGAATGGAGATCAGAGCAATAGCCTTGTACCAGATTATATATATTTTTGGAAATGGTAAAAAAGGCAATATCCCGCAGGCTCTTATAACTTGTAAATACACAGGGTGATTATTAGTAGTTCATGTTATGTTTAATGTAATTGGATTCGATAAAAATTGAATATATGTTTTTTTCTTTTAAATTACGTGTTCTTTTTTCTGTATTTTCTTATTTATTGTAATGTTTATCTTTTTATATTCAATAAAAAAAATTAAAAAGAAAATCCCAGAGTACTTTTGCATGTTCATTCTCAATCACCTTTTCAGGCTTATGATCCCACCAGTACTTTGCTATGGGCAAATGGTATTTGTGACACAAATTCCAATGAATTATTTGAGCAACTGTATTATGGTGCTGTCTATAATCAGTCTGAGCAATTTTCTTGCAACAACTCAGTATATGGTCTATAGTTTCATCCACTTCTTTGGAGAGTCTGCATTTGGGGTCATCAGCTGATTTTTCTATTCTAGCCTTGATTAAATTTGTTCTAATAGCCCGTTCTTGAGCTGCAAGGATCAAGCCTTCTGTCTCTTTTTTCAATGTTCCATTGGTAAGCCATAACCAAGTATTTTCCTCATCTATTTTTTCTTCAATCTTTTCAAGGAACTGCCCATGCAATGCCTTGTTGTGCCAACTATCAGCCCGTGTTTGCATCATTGTTTTTCTATATTGACTCTTTGTTTGCTTCACTTTAAGCAATTCCTTGTTCCTGACCACCATTAAAGCTGGCTCTACACTGTTTATTACGTAATCTGCTAGTGCATGCTTCTCTTCTTCAACTGTCTGTTTCACTTGCAAGAGACCTCTACCTCCTGATTTTCTTGGTAAGTACAGCCTATCCACATCACTGTGTGGGTGTAATGCATTGTGAATAGTCATAGGTTTTCTATCCAAACTATCTAGCTCTGCCCGAGTCTAGTTTATAATGCCAGCAGTATATCAGACTAAAGGTATGTCCCAGATGTAATGGCCTTGATGGTATTGCCTCCATTCAGTTTGCTTTTCAGAATTTTTCTGATCATTTGAGTATATTCTTTACTGACCACACTTTTCACTTGCCCATGCTTGATGTTATCCAATTGCAATATGCCCAGATATTTAGAGGCTTCAGACTGATGACACTTAATGGCTTACTCATTTGGCATTTCAATTCCTTCACTCTCCATGATTTTTCCTTTTATCAGTGCCACTGTGGAACATTTATTTAATCCAAACTCCATGTTAATGTTGGTACTGAAAATTCAGGCTTAATTGGTCAGTGACTGTATTTTGGTTTCTGATTTCCCGTACACCTTTAGATCATCCATGTATAACAGGTGAGAAATTTTCCTTGAATTTTTGGCAGTTTGGTACCCCAGGTATTCTGAAAAGTTATTGACAGGGGGATCAAGGCAATGTTGAACAATAAGGGTGATAAAGAGTCACCTTGAAAGAGTCACCAAATGGAAGGGAGGCTCCCCCCTCCCCACCACCTGGGCTGGGAAGAAGATGGCGGCACATTCAGATGCTGCGGCTGAGAGATCCTTGCTTTTGAGAAAGGGTCAGTTAAGTAGGGTTATTTATAGCCATCAGGAATTGTTGTTTTATAGAAGCAGAAGTGGAGACTGTGTTATGTGTGGAAAACTGTGTGAAAAACTGTAGGCTTGCAAGATCCCAGAAATCATAGAACCTGGAGGAAGACGAGGAGGAGGAGGAGGAGGAGAGAGCGAAGGCAAAAAAGAGGCTGTAGAGGTAATGGCCATGTGAACACAAGGGCAAAGATAAGAAAACAACGCTATAAATTACCTCTTCCAAGTATTTTCTATTCCAATGTGAGGTCTTTGGTGAACAAACTTGATGAGTGGAGGCTGCGTGTTGGAGCTGAGGGAGACTTTCGGGATTTCTGTGCATTGCTACTCACAGAGACGTTGCTTAACTCTTTCATTCCTTTAGTGTCTTTTCCAGGAGACATAGAAGGAGTCGCAGTAAGGACTAACACAGGTTTATTGGTTGATGATCAGAACGAACATGTGGTAATGGCGGAGATACCTCACATTATATACAGTAGTACAATACATTTGAATCTGGCTGCATGGTAGCTCATTGGCTGCTACCGGCGTGACGTCATCCGGGTCACGCCCATCTCCGGTGGTGGATCGGTAGTAGTTTGCTGTTGCGGGGAGTTCCCGCAGCTGCAGGTGATTTGAGGAATGATAACCATGTGAGTTGAACACTCGCAGCTGCCCTCTATAGGCAGCTTGCTCGCGTTCCTTCAACAGCTGGGTTACATTGTGATTGTGGCCAGGTTACATTCATACATTTCTTAAAGCGACAATGTACATACATATCAAGCAACATTGTACATACACAACATCCCTCCCCCCTAGGATGGGACGAAGTCCCTCAACCATTGTGGCTTGCCGCACGTGCGCCTGGGGCGAGCGGCCGCTCGGCCTAAAACAGGGGAGCCTGGCTCTGCGGAGTCCTGTCCTGCAACGGAAAGGGGGGACTCATTAGTGACTCGGTGTGGGCTCTGTGGTAACCTTGCATTGGGGGATGGGAATGTAATGAACAGTTGGGAAGTGAACTCCTGCCTACCGTTTGAGGGGCTAGGGGTCACCCCCAGCACGAATCTCGGGACCAACGAAGAGACCCTCGTGGTCTCGCCACCCCCCGTTCCCTGCCTGGGAGTTCCGGGGACTGTGGTGGTTGGACTCCCCCCCCCCCCCGATGCCTGCCTTGGGGGTGTTGGTCTCCGGGAGGCTGGAGCTATGGTATATTCTAACACAAAAGGACTGGGGGGACTGGAGGTACCAGGGGCTGAACTGAAACCCCTCTTTTTGCTAGGATGGGTGGGGGACCACTCCGCTACACCCCCCTGGTACCGTAACTCATAATCATCATCAAACTGATCCCTCTCTTCCAAAGTATCCTCCTCTGTGGCTGAGAACCGAGGATATGCATTTGTATCCCCGGGTTCCACCGTGTCTCCCCCTTGGGTAATGCGGGTGGGGGAGGACCCTAACGCTGAATCCCCTTCACTAGTGACCCGCCTTCTGAGTTGGTCAGCGTGCCTCCTCCAGAGAAGACCCGAGCTAGTCTCGACCCTGTAGGACACTGGCCCCGTCTGTTCGATGACTGTCCCTGGGACCCACGCTGGCCCTGACGCCGCGTAATTCCTGCAGTGAACCGGGTCCCCTGCCGAAAAACGTTTGGAGCTCCCTCCCCCTATGTTTATGTTTCTCCCTTCATCCTCCACCCTGGACGGATCCATCCAGTCAAAAAGTGTTACCGGACGCCTCCTCATGAGGAGTTCGGCTGGGGAAAATCCTGAAGCTAGGGGGGTTGTCCTGTAGCAGATGAGAAACTGACACAAATGAAGGTTCAACTCACCGGGGCCCATGCGCCGCAGTGCGTCTTTCGTAGTGCGCACTTGGCGCTCTACCTGACTGTTTGTGGCCGGGTGAAACGGGGCAGCGGTAATGTGCCTTATGGCGTTCCGCTCAATGAACGACTTGAATTCTGCAGACGTGAAGGTACTAGCGTTATCGCTTACAAGGACGTCAGGCAGGCCGAAACAGGCAAAAAGCTTGCGCAACTGCTTGATGGTTGCGGCGGAGGAGGTGCTGTTCATAGGGATTACCTCCAACCACTTGGAGTAGGAGTCGACTACCAGTAGAAACATGGACCCGCGGAAAGGGCCAGCGAAGTCGACATTGATCTGGGACCATGGCCCGTGGGCCGTATCCCATTCCCTATGGGGTAACCGGGACTCCTCGGGCCGAGAGCTCTGGCAGCTCTCACACGTGCCCACTAAACACTCTATGTCCCCGTCTATCTGGGGTCACCAAAAGAAACTCCTGGCCAGAGCCTTGGAGCGCACGATCCCGGGGTGACTGGTGTGCAATAGTCTCAGTACCTTGGCCCTCAGCTTCTCTGGGATAACTACTCGCTGGCCCCAGAGTAAGCAGCCCCTTTCCAGTGACAGCTCTACTCTGTGCCTAAAAAATGGCCTGAACTATTCATCGGGGGGAGCCGTGGGCCAGCCCTTCCTAACCCAGGAACTAACTTGGGCCAGCATCTTGTCGGCCGCCGTGGCCTTGGCGAGGTCGGCCGGGACAATGGGGGTGAGTCGAGAGACTCGATCAGTAGGACTTGGTGATCCTGCTCTACCTCGCATGTGGGGTCCCCTACACTCGGGAGGGGAGATCGGGACAGTGCGTCCGCATGGGAGATCTCCTTCCCTGGGCAATAGACCAGCTCATACTGGTAGGCATTGAGGAAAATGGCCCAACGCAGCATTCTGGGGGATAGAATTTGCGGTGTGGGTTTGCCGGTAGTGAAGATCCCCAAAAGTGGTTTGTGATCGGTCACTACCGTAAACTCGCGGCCGTATAAAAAGTCATGGAACTTTTTCGTTCCGGTGATGATGGCTAGGGCCTCCCTATCAGTTTGCGCGTAATTGCGCTCGGCCTTTGAGAGGGACCTAGAGTAGTACGCTACTGGGGCTTCCCTCCCGCTCTCCAGCACGTGGCACAGGACTGCCCCCACCCCCACTGGGGACGCATCACAGACTAAAACCACTGGTTTTTTCGGGTCGAAATGGGTCAGGACAGCGTCCGAAGACAGGAGTGACTTAAGTTCCTTGAATGCCCTCTCCTGCCTGTCCCCCCACCGCCAAACTGCGTCCTTTTTGAGTAGCGTGTGCAGAGGCTCCGCGACCGATGCCTTCCGAGGCAGGAAGGTATGATAAAAATTTAGGAGCCCTAGAAATGACTGTAGCTCCGGTTTTGCGGTGGGGCGAGGGGCGTTCTTCACAGCTGCAACCTTTGACTCAGAGGGTTTGATCCCGTCCGGGGTTACCTTAAAGCCTAGAAACTCAACCTCCCTCGCAAAGAATACGCATTTGTCCCTCCTCAGTCGAAGACCTGCCCTCTCGAACACTGAAAGGACCCCATCTAGCCTCTTTGCCAACTCTAATTCGCTCCCCGCCGTTATCAACACGTCGTCGAAGTATGGAAGGATGCCTGGAAGCCCTTTTAAAAGGTGTTCCACGAGGGACTGGAAAATTCCGGGGGCCGAATTCACGCCAAACTGAAGGCGCGTTACCTTAAACGCCCCCTTGTGTGTCACTATCGTTTGTGCGGCGGCAGCAGCCGGGGTTACAGAGAGCTGCTGGTACGCCTGAGCCAGATCTAACTTGGCAAAACACTTCCCCCCATGTAACGTGGCCAGCAAGTGGCTGACCACGGGCACTGGATATGCATTTGGCCGAATGGCCTTGTTAATGGTACATTTATAGTCTGCACAAATCCTGACTTCCCCGTTCGACTTAAGGGCTGTAACAATCGGCGTTTCCCACTCCGCCGAGTCGACTGGAACCAAAATCCCCTGCCCCACCAATTTGTCCAGTTCCGCCTCGATCTTGTCCTTTAGGGCGAAGGGCACCCTCCTTGGTTTGAGGCGGATGGGCCGGATTTCTGGGTCCAGCTCGAAGGAAACCGGGGGCTCCTTGTATTTCCCGAGCCCCTTCTTGAAAATGTACGGGTGCGCGTTGCACACGTCCCGCATTGGGTCAGTCTCGATGGCGTTAATGCCGGACAGTTCGATTCCCAGGGGAGCAAACCACTGCGTTCCCAAAAGGCAGCTCCTCCCCCCTTTGAGGACCACTAAGGGCAGTTTCTTGGAGTAGTTCTTAAACTTCACCTTGAAGTTTCCCACCCCCAACACCAGGATCCCATTTCCCTGCACGTCCCGTAGGTGTGACCTCATGGCCCGGAGCTTGGGCCGCTTATCTGGGGGAATACGCATAAACTCCTTTTTGGACAGGATGGAATAAGATGACCCTGAGTCTATCTCCATCCTCACCGGGACCCCTTGCAACAGTACCTCTACGAAAAACCGCCGGTGCTCCAGGCCCACGCGGTTTACGCCTTCCTCGCCGTAGCTGGCTGCGACCTTCCTGGTGCCGGCCGCCTTCCGTTGGTGCGTCTGGGGATGGCTGGAACTCCCCTTGTCCTCGACTCGCCCGTGCCTGCATACTCGGGCGATGTGCCCCTTTCGGCCGCAGTTGTGACACTCGGCCTTTCGAAACGGGCACCTCGTGCGGTCGTGGGACGCCCCACAACCGTCGCAACAGCGGTCCTGCCATTCTTGGGTCTGCCGCCTTTCACCACGCTTCTTGATCCTCTGGATGTCGTCATCCTCGCTGGAGTAGGGGTCCGCTGTGGTGGACGACTCCTCAGACGACGTTGGCGTGCCGGCGGGTGGCTTGGGGGCCCGCCAGGCCGCCTTCGCTGGTGTCCGCCGGGCCGCCTGTACTGGTGACTTGGCCCTCTCGGACGCGGCCCCTCGGGACTTGAACAGCCTCACCCCGCTCCTGGCCTCCTCGGCTGCTTGGGCCTCCCGCAGCACCTCGTTGAACGTGAGGCGTTGGTCGCAGGTCATCAGCCTCCTCTGCAGCTCCTCGTCCCTCAGACCACACAACATGCGGTCACGGAGGGCCTGGTCCAGGTCATCCCACTGGCAGTGGACCGCTGCAAGCCTGAGGGCCGCCGCGTAGGCGGACACGGATTCGCCCGGTCGCTGGTCTCGCCTGTGGAACGCGACCCATGCTGGGAAGATCGAGACGGGCGGCTGGAAATGCTCACCCAGTCTCTCCAGGATACGGTCGATGGGGACCTCGTCTACCTTCCGGGGGGCCACCAGGGTCATCAGGATCCGCAGCGTGGCCGGCCCCACTTGGGCCAGGAAGTGGGAGCGCATCTTCGCGTCGTCGTCGATGCCCGCGGCTTCCATCGCGTGCCGAAACTGGCACTCGTAGAGCTCCCATTGTTCGGGCTCGCTCACATCGAACTGGTACGCCTTGACCTTGGGATTCGCCATGTATCCCATCCTCATCGCCAATTTAGTGTCTTTTCCAGGAGACATAGAAGGAGTCGCAGTAAGGACTAATACAGGTTTATTGGTTGATGATCAGAACGAACATGTGGTAATGGCGGAGATACCTCACATTATATACAGTAGTACAATACATTTTAATCTGGCTGCATGGTAGCTCATTGGCTGCTACCGGCGTGACGTCATCCGGGTCACGCCCATCTCCGGTGGTGGATCGGTAGTAGTTTGCTGTTGTGGGGAGTTCCCGCGGCTGCAGGTGATTTGAGGAATGATAACCATGTGAGTTGAACACTCGCAGCTGCCCTCTATAGGCTGCTTGCTCGCGTTCCTTTAACAGCTGGGTTACATTGTGATTGTGGCCAGGTTACATTCATACATTTCTTAAAGCGACAATGTACATACATATCAAGCAACATTGTACATACACAACAATTCCCAACACAGCTATCGAATTGCAAGGCTATACTACACACCGGTTGGACAGGACAAAGAATTCTGGCAAGAAAAAAGGTGGGGGAGTGTGTATTTTCGTAAATCACAACTGGTGCAAGGACTCGGTCAGGTTGGATAGCCACTGTTCCCCGGAGGTAGAGTTTTTAATGATTAAATGTAGACCTTTTTATCTCCCCCGGGAATTTACAGCAGTAGTATTAATGGTGGTGTATGTGGCACCAACTGCAAATGCACGCATGGCCATGGATATTTTGTATGAAAACATCAGTACTAAACTGAGCAAATACCCAGAGGCCGTGCTGATCATCACAGGAAACTTCAATCATACAGACTTGAAGGCAGTATTCCCAAAATTTCATCAGCACATTAAATGTGCAACTAGGGGGGAGAATACTCTTGACAAGATGAATACGAACATTAAACGGTCATATGAGGTTAAGCCCCTGGCACACCTTGGTAGGTCAGATCATGTGTCCCTGCTTTTGACACCAGCATACACACCCCTTAGGAAACAAGCCCCGATACAAACACGGACTGTTACTGTGTGGCCTGATGGAGCCTCTCAACAGCTGCAGGACTGTTTCCAGGAGACCGATTGGAATGTGTTTGCCCATCAAGATCTGGAGACCTACACATCAACGGTCCTGGATTATATTAGATTCTGCACCGCCAACGTCACCAGGGAAATGCATGTAAAGATGTATCCAAACAGGAAGCCCTGGATGACGAGTGAAGTTCAGAGACTGTTGAAGGCCAGAAACTTTGCTTTTAGAACTGGAGACCGGGTATTGTATAGTATAGAAAGGGCGAACCTGAAGAGGGGTATAAGGAAGGCAAAAGCTGTGTATAGAGGGAAAATTGAAGATCACCTGAGTAGTCACGACACCAGGCAAGTGTGGCAGGGGATCCAGCACCTTACTGACTACAAACCAAGTAATTCAGCGCCTGTAGAGAGCAATGCTTCTCTGGTGGAGGAGCTGAATACCTTCTTCACCTGATTTGAGGTGACACCAGCAGTGGATCCAGCAGTGTTGCCAGAGTCATCGTCATTACTCCCCTTTGGGAATGTTGCCAGGGTGGAAGAGGGAGAAGTGAGGCGAATATTAAAAGGGATAAATGTGAACAAGTCTATGGGTCCTGATGGAGTGGCTGGTAGGGCACTGAGAGACTGCTCAGAACAGCTGGCAGAAACTTTTTTTAAAAATTTTTTTAAATTTTATTTAAATCTACACATTACATAATAACAAAAACAAACACATCAACTTAATAGAGGACATTCACCATGTGCTATTTACATTGCCATATGGGACAGAGTTACTTAATTCTTATATGATTCCTTTCCAAAAGGAATGCTGATCCGGCGTTGGCTTCTGACCTTGATCCTTATGCAGTATATAGTCTATAAAACATCTCGAAGTGTCCTGAAATTTATTTTCTTTTATTAGTCCTTTTCTTAAATTGAGTTCCCAGGTGAGCTTATCGTTTAAAGCAATAGTCCATAACTCATTGTACCATTCGTCAATTTTTGGAGTGACATCATTCTTCCATTGCCGCGCTATACAGTGTCTGGCACCTGATAACATGACTGCCATTAATTCCCTTTTACTATATTCCACCTTATCAACATCCGTTAGTAATACTATAACTGCGTCCAATTTAACCTTTTCATTCAAAATTTTCCCAATTTCATACTCTACACTCGTCCATAATGGCTTCAACTTCTTACACCCCCACCACATATGCTCATACGTTCCTATATCCTCCTTACACCTCCAACATATATTTAATTTTGTCTTGTCAATTAAATGTAATCGCACAGGGGTCATATACCATTTCCATAATAACTTGTGGTTATGCTCCTTAATCCTTACTGATAACGTTTTCATGATTCTTCTTTTCCACTTTCTATTCCAACATTCATCTGTGATTTTAACATTTAAATCTTGTTCCCATATTCCTCTTAATGCTTTTTGGGATTCGTTAGAATCATCCAATACTTTATATAATTTATTAACTAATCCTTTAATTTCTATTTGACCATTTCTTAACTTATATACTAGCTCCTCAAATTTTGTCATGTTCCTGTCTAAGCCTATTTCTTCCCTGTATTTTTTATTCCAACTATTCAGTGCGGCAACTTGAAGCCAATTTAGTTTCAACTGTTTACACATTTCTGACATTTTCTCCTCATCCTCACAAACATCTAACCATTCCTTTAAAAAAGTTACTTTATATCTTTTCATTATTTCTTCAGTCCTATGGTCTAAGAGTAGTGGGAATGATTTTAAATCCCTTAACTCCAAAATTGGTGATAACCCTGGGGATAATTTGTTTTTCAATAGTGTCCATGTTCTAAAGAGTGTCTTTAGCATTTTATTCGCAGTGTTAATTTTAACTGTTTCTTTGCCTAGAAATATTAGTGATTCGTCTCCCAATTTTTCATGTAATTCAATCTCCCCCCATATCAATTTTTTCCTTATTAAAATTTTACAAATATTTTTCAGTTGAAATGCCCAATAATAATTTGTGATGTTCGGGATTCCTAAACCACCCTTTTTTTGTGAAAGATACCACAACGTTTTCGATATTCTAGCTTTTTTTCCGTTATTGCAATAATTATTTATTAAATTTTGAAATACATTTAGTTCCTTCCTTTTAATATTAATTTGGAGAGTATCAAATAAAAAAATTATTTTAGGTAACAATTTCATTTTACACAACGATACTCAACCAAACCAGGATAAATTTAGTTTTTTGTATCTTATAATCTTTTCCTTTAACTCCTTTTCCAATTTGTCATAATTCAATCTCTTTAAATCATCGTACTTGTTTGAAATGTTTATTCCTAAATACTTAATACTAGACCTAATCTGTAGTTTAAATCTGGATTTTATAACTTCTTGTGCTTCAACATTCCCATTAAAAAAAATTGCCTCTGATTTGTCCCAGTTAACTTTAAGCCCCGTCACCCTATAAAATTTTTCTAAGTGTGCATATACTTTTTCCAATGACTTTTCGGGATTTTTTAACGTTAATAATGTGTCATCTGCATACTGGCTAATTTTTATCCCATTTAGACCTATCATGTCTGTGTCTTCTCTTACCACATTAGCAATTAATTCCATGACCATTATAAACAGTGAAGATGATAGTGGATCCCCTTGTCTTGTGCCAGCTTCCAACTTAATTTCCTCTGTTAATTCGTCATTTATTTTTACTCTTGCTGATCCCCTTTGATATAACTGCCCAATTACTCCACAAAATTTCGAACCGAATCCATATTTTACTATAATTTGTTTTATGGTAATCCACTGGATGGAATCGAAAGCTTTGAATATATCTAATGAAATAAAACCTGTGTGATCTCTTTGCTGCTGTGCAATGATTGACATGTCAAGTATCCTCCTTGTCAGGTCCGACATGTACCGACCTCGCAAAAACCCTGCTTGATCTTTTTGAATATAGCTACCTAAAAATTTATTTAACCTATTGGCCAGAACCGCAGTAAAAATCTTTACATCCTGATTCATCAGCGAGATCGGTCTATATGATTCGATGTTTTCCACGTTTTTTCCTACTTTTGGTATTAAAATAATAACTGAGTTATACCATGATGCCGGTACTATACCTCCATCCATTACATAATTAAATACCCTTTCAATCCTTGGTATCAAAACTTCCTTGAAATCCTTATAAAATTCCACAGACAAACCATCTTCATCAGGGGTTTTACCCACCCTTAATTTATCTATAACATTAGTAATTTCTTTAGAGGTTATTCTTTCGTCCATGTAATTCCTATGTTCTTGATCCAATTTTATCCTTGACCATTTATTTAGATAATTTTTTAACTCAACATCGTTTATCTCCTTTTTAGAATAAAAAGATGGTGTATCTCAAAAGATAAGAAATGAAAATGTAACTAAATTAATCATTGCCGGAGACTTTAATCTAATTAGATCAGGTCTAGACACCACAAATGTGTTGAGACATGGGCATAACTCTCTTATAGATAGGTGGTTAAAAATAATGGGATTACGGGATGTATGGAGAGATATCAGGGGTTCAGAAAGGGGTTTTACTTTTTTTCACAAGCTCACAACTCCTATTCAAGGATTGATTATTTTTTGACTTCAGAAAACTTGATAAGTAAAGTTGAAGATATTAAAATTGGATTATTTAAAGAATCGGACCATGCTGAAATGTGTTTAGAAATTAGAATTGATGGTAAGAAAAAATGTATTGGGGCATGGAGATATGATACAAAATTGTTTATGGATCAAAAGAGTAAGGAAATAATAATTAAAAAGTGGAATGAATGCTGGGAGATAAATGATACTAATGATGTTAATGATGGAGTTTTATGGGACACCATGAAGGCAATTTTCAGGGGGGAAAGTATAAAACTTTCATGTAGGAATAATAGACAGGAAAATAAAAATTTAAAATTAATAGAGGACGAAGTAAGGAAGTTGCAAGAAGAACATGTAAGATCAGGTGATAGAAACGTGTTTAATAAATTACAGGGTTTGAAAATGAAAATTATTGAAAAGGATATTGAAGAAGTTAAAAATAATTTGATTTATCTTAAAAGAAATTATTTTGAGTATGGTAATAAAAATTCTAAACTACTGGCTAAAGTTGCAGAGGAAAAGAAAAATAGTAGAAATATTCAGATTTTGATAAACAGTAATGGGGAAAGATGTAACAAAATGAAAGATAAGATACACATTGCTAGTAATTTTTATTGGCAGAAACTTTTATGAAGATTTTAAATCGGTCTTTGGCCCAAGCCATTATCACACCTTATCTGAAATCCTCTACTATTATACCTCTGCCTAAAAAGCCTAACATAGATAGTCTGAATGACTTCTGCCCTGTGGCGTTTACACCTGTCATAATGAAATGCTTTGAAAAGTTGGTGTGGAACCATATTATGGCTTGTTTACCAGTTGGACTTGACCCTTGTTAATTTGCATATAAGAGAAGGTGTTATGTATGTACAATGTTGCTTTAAGAAATGTATGAATGTAACCGGACCACAATTACAATGTAGCCCAGCTGTTAAGGAACGCGAGTAAGCTGCCTATAGAGGGCAGCTGCGAGCGTTCAGCTCACATGGTTCACATTCCCCAAATCACCGGCAGCCACGGGAACCTTTCCCGCGCGAGGATCACCTGGAGAAGATGGGCGTGACTCAGAATGACGTCACACCGGTAGCAGCCAATAAGCTACCGTGCAACGAGATTCAAATGTATGTACTGCAGTATATAATGAGCTGTACCTCCGCCATTACCACATGTTCATCCTGATCATCAACCAATAAACCTGTGTTAGTCCTCACTGCGACTCCTTCCTTGTCTTCCGTGCAAGACACTAAATTGGCGACGAGGATGGGATCGATGGCGAATCCCAAGGTAAAGCCTTATCACTTCGATATCAGCGACCCAGAGCAATGGGAGCTGTATGAGTGCCAGTTTCGGCACGCGATGGAAGCCGCGGGCGTCAACGACGATGCGAAGATGCGTTCCCATTTCCTGGCCCAGGTGGGGCCGGCCACGCTGCGCATCCTGATGAACCTGGTGGTTCCCCGGAAGGTGGACGTGATCCCTCTCGACCGCATCCTGGAGTTGCTGCGTGAGCACTTCCAGCCCCCCGTTGCGATCTTCCCGGCCAGGGTCGCGTTCCACAGGAGGGACCAGCGCCCGGGAGAGTCCGTGTCCGCCTACGCGGCGGCCCTCAGGCTGGCAGCGGTGCACTGCCAGTGGGAAGACCTGGACACGGCACTCCGAGACCACATGTTGTGTGGTCTGAGGGACGAGGAGCTGCAGAGGAGGCTGATGACCTGCGACCAACGCCTCACGTTCAACGAGGTGCTGCGGGAGGCCCAAGCAGCCGAGGAGGCCAGGAGCGGGGTGAGGCTGTTCAAGTCCCGAGGGGCCACATCCGAAAGAGCCAAGTCACCAGTGCAGGCGGCTCGATGGCCCGCCGGCACACCAGCGACGTCTGAGGAGTCGTCCGCGACGGCAGACTCCTGCTCCAGCGAGGACGACGACGTCCAGAGAATAAAGAAATGCGGGGAGAAGTGACAGACCCGCAAACGGCAAGACCGCCACTGCGACGGGTGTGGGGCATCCCACGACTGGACGAGGTGCCCGTTTCGGAAGACCGAGTGTCACAACTGCGGCCGAAAGGGGCACATCGCCAGAGTATGCAGGCGCGGGTGACCTGAGGACAAGGGCGCCTCGAGCCACCCCCAGGCACACCAACGGAAGGCGACCGGCACCAGGAAGGTCTCGACCAGCTACGGCGAGGAAGGCGTGAACCGCGTGGGTCTGGAGCACCGGCGTTTTTTCGTAGAGGTACTGTTACAGGGGGTCCCGGTGAGGATGGAGATAGACTCGGGGTCATCATATTCCATCCTGTCCCAAAAAGAGTTCATGTGCATTCCCCCAGATGTGCGGCCCAAACTGCGGGCCATGAGGTCACACTTACGGGACGTGCAGGAAAAAGGGATCCCAGTTTTGGGGGTGGGGAATTTCAAGGTGAAGTTCAAGAGTTACTCTGAGAAACTGCCCCTAGTGGTGCTCAAGGGGGGAAGATGCTGCCTTCTGGGAATGCAGTGGAACTGTCCGGCATTAACGCCATCGAGACTGACCCAATGTGGGACGTGTGCAATGCACACCCGGACGTTTTCAAAAAGGGGCTCGGGACTTACAAGGGGCCCCCAGTTTCCTTTGACTTAGACCCGGAGATCCGACCCATACGCCTCAAGCCAAGGAGGGTGCCCTTCGCCCTCAAGGACAAGATCAAGGCGGAACTGGACAAATTGGTGGGGCAGGGGATTTTGGTTCCAGTCGATTCGGCAGAATGGGAAACGCCGATTGTTACGGCCCTTAAATCAAACGGGGAGGTCAGGATTTGTGCAGACTATAAATGTACGATTAATAAGGCCATTCGGCCAAATGCATATCCGGTGCCGGTGGTCAGCCACTTACTGGCCACGTTACATGGGGGGAGGTGTTTTGCCAAGCTAGATCTGGCGCAGGCATATCAGCAGCTCTCCGTAACCCCAGCTGCTGCCGCTGCGCAAACCATCGTCACGCACAAGGGGGCATTTAAGGTAACGCACCTACAGTTTGGCGTGAATTCGGCCCCCGGGATCTTCCAGTCCCTCATGGAACGCCTTTTAAAGGGACTCCCAGGTGTCCTCCCATATTTTGACGATGTGTTGATAACAGCTGGGAGCGAATTAGAGTTAGCTAAGAGGCTGGACGGGGTCCTTTCGGTGTTTGAGAAAGCGGGACTTCGACTGAGAAGGGACAAATGTGTATTCTTTGCGAGGGAGGTTGAGTTCCTTGGGTTCAAGATAACCCCAGAGGGCATCAAGCCCTCCGAGTCCAAGGTTGCGGCCGTGCAAAACGCCCCTCGCCCCACCGCGAAACCGGAGCTGCAGTCATTTCTAGGTCTCTTAAAATTTTACCATTCCTTCCTGCCAAGGAAGGCATCCGTTGCGGAGCCACTGCACGCGCTCTTAAAGAAGGAGGCGGTTTGGCGGTGGGGAGATAGGCAGGAGAAAGCTTTCAGGGAGCTAAAGGCGCTTTTATCCTCGAATGCTGTCCTGACCCATTTTGACCCGAGAAAAACAGTGGTTTTAGTCTGTGATGCATCCCCAGTGGGGGTGGGGGCGGTCCTATGCCACATGTTGGAGAGCGGGCGGGAAGCCCCGGTAGCGTACTACTCAAGGTCCCTCTCGAAGGCCGAGCGCAACTACGCGCAAACAGATAGGGAGGCCCTGGCCATAATCGCGGGAACGAAGAAGTTCCACGATTTTTAGACGGCCACGAGTTTACGGTGGTGATGGATCACAAGCCACTTCTGGGGATCTTCACCACCGGCAAACCCACCCCGCAAATTCTCTCCCCCAGGATGCTGCGTTGGGCCATTTTCCTCAACGCCTACCAATACGAGTTAGTCTATCGCCCAGGGAAGGAGATCTCCCATGCAGACGCACTGTCCCGATCCCCCCTCCCTAGTTTAGGAGACCCCGCATGCGAGGTAGAGCAGGACCACCAAGTCCTGCTGATCGAGTCCCTCGACTCACCCCCCATCGTCCCGGCCGACCTCGCCAAGGCCACGGCGGCTGACAAGATACTGGCCCAAGTTAGTTCCTGGGTTAGGAAAGGGTGGCCATCCACTCCCCCGAGGAGTTGTTCAAGCCATTTTTCAGGCGGAGAGTAGAGCTTTCCCTGGAAAGGGGCTGCCTACTTTGGGGCCAACGGGTAGTCATCCCAGAGAAGCTAAGGGCTAAGGTGCTGAAGCTACTGCATACCAGTCACCCGGGGATAGTGCGCTCCAAGGCTCTAGCCAGGAGTTTCTTTTGGTGGCCCCAGATAGACGCGGATATAGAACGTTTAGTCGGCATGTGCGAGAGCTGCCAGAGCTCTCGGCCCGAGGAGTCCCGGTTACCCCATAGGGAATGGGACACGGCCCGCGGGCCATGGTCCCGGATTCATGTCAACTTCGCTGGCCCTTTTCGCGGGTCCATGTTTCTACTGATAGTCGACTCCTATTCAAAGTGGTTAGAAGTAATCCCCATGAACAGCACCTCCTCTGCGGCAACCATTAAACAGTTGCGCAAGGTCTTTGCCTGTTTCGGCCTGCCAGACGTCCTCGTTAGCGATAACGCTAGTACCTTCACATCTGCGGAGTTCAAAACGTTTATTGAAAGAAACACCATCAGGCACATTACTGCTGCCCCTTTTCACCCCGCCACAAACGGTCAGGTAGAGCGCCAAGTGCGCACTACGAAAGACGCACTGCGGCGCATGGTTCCCGGCGAGTTGAATCTTCACCTGTGCCAGTTCCTCATCTGCTACAGGACAACCCCCCTAGCTTCAGGGTTTTCGCCAGCCGAACTCCTCATGAGGAGGCGACCGGTAACACTTTTTGACCGGATGGATCCATCCAGGGTGGAGGATGAAGGGAGAAATGTAAATATAGTAGTAGATAGCTCCAAAGGTTTTTCGGTAGGGGACCCGGTCCACTGCAGGAACTACGCGGCCTCGGGGCCAGTATGGGTGCCAGGGACAATCATTGAGCAGACGGGGCCAGTATCCTACAGGGTCGAGACTAGCTCGGGTCTACTCTGGAGGAGGCACGCCAACCAACTCAGAAGGCGAGTCACCAGTGAAGGGGAATCAGCGTTAGGGTCTTCCCCCACCCGCGTTACCCAAGGGGGAGATACGGCGGCATCCGCCGATACAAATGCATACCCTGGATCCTCACCAACAGACGAGGATACTTTGAAAGAGAGGGATGAGTTTGATTATGATTTGCAGTACCAGGGGGCGTAGCGGAGTGGTCCCCCACCCGTCCTAGCGAGAAGAGGGGTTTCAGTTCAGCCCCTGCTACCTCCAGTCCCCCCAGCCCTTTTGCTTTGGAATATACCATAGCTCCAGCCCCACGGAGACAGACACCCCCGAATCAGGCAGCAGGGGGGACTACACCAAGATCATTGCCATAGAGGTGCAGCAACAGGTTATCAGGAGGAGGGCACTGCAGCGACTCCTTGAGAAATGGTAACAGATGGCTCCACTGAATTCCTCAGTTCCCCCGCCACATCAGGAATGTCTGGTCTTGCAGAAATAGATGGACTCCACATGGGGAATGAGTGGCATGCTGTGAAGACCAATAAATAAAGTTATGGTCCACCAGCCACACACAAGGAAGCCCCAATGGGTAATTTAATTTAATTTAATTTAATTTAATTTTCGCGCTTATATACCGCCCACTCGGGTGCAACCCAACTCAGGGCGGTTTACATGGCGGACAATAAATACAATATAATAATACAATGACACGTAATAATACAATTCAATTACATCAAATAAATTCAGGGGAAAAGCACAATATCAATACAACACATAATACATAAGTACACAGCATCAAAAGTAAACCATATTAACAAAATCCCCAAGGGATGAAGCACAACTCACATCCCATATTGTGCCCAGCCCAACTTCCCCAGCCGGCAAACATCAGCTTCAGTCCCTCTGTCTCCCTCCCTGCCCCCCCACTCTCCTCACAGAGAGCGCCAACGCTCCCATCTCCCCTGACCAACTTGGCCCGGGGAGAGAGCCGCAGGTGGCTCGCATCCTGGGCCGATGGCGGGGGCCCAGAAGAGCCTCGGTACGGCCGTAGGGCCTCTTCGCCCCCACCGGGGCCAGGAGCGCGGCGGCAGCGGCTCGCTCGGCACCCCCTCGCCTTTTGAGTCCGAAGGCGAGGGGGGAGGGCGGGGCCCGGGAACGGCGGCAGGTGGTGTGGCCGAAGGGCCTCTTCGCCCCCACCGGGGCCAGGAGCGCGGCGGCAGTGGCTCGCTCGGCACCCCCTCGCCTTTTGAGTCCGAAGGCGAGGGGGGGAGGGCGGGGCCCGGGAACGGCGGCAGGTGGTGTGGCCGAAGGGCCTCTTCGCCCCCACCGGGGCCAGGAGCGCGGCGGCAGCGGCTCGCTCGGCACCCCCTCGCCTTTTGAGTCCGAAGGCGAGGGGGGAGGGCGGGGCCCGGGAACGGCGGCAGGTGGTGTGGCTGAAGGGCCTCTTCGCCCCCACCGGGGCCAGGAGCGCGGCGGCAGTGGCTCGCTCGGCACCCCCTCGCCTTTTGAGTCCGAAGGCGAGGGGGGAGGGCGGGGCCCGGGAACGGCGGCAGGTGGTGTGGCCAAAGGGCCTCTTCGCCCCCACCGGGGCCAGGAGCGCGGCGGCAGTGGCTCGCTCGGCACCCCCTCGCCTTTTGAGTCCGAAGGCGAGGGGGGAGGGCGGGGCCCGGGAACGGCGGCAGGTGGTGTGGCCAAAGGGCCTCTTCGCCCCCACCGGGGCCAGGAGCGTGGCGGCAGCGGCTCGCTCGGCACCCCCTCGCCTTTTGAGTCCGAAGGCGAGGGGGGGAGGGCGGGTCCCGGGAACGGCGGCAGGTGGTGTGGCCGAAGGGCCTCTTCGCCCCCACCGGGGCCAGGAGCGCGGCGGCAGCGGCTCGCTCGGCACCCCCTCGCCTTTTGAGTCCGAAGGCGAGGGGGGAGGGCGGGGCCCGGGAACGGCGGCAGGTGGTGTGGCCGAAGGGCCTCTTCGCCCCCACCGGGGCCAGGAGCGCGGCGGCAGCGGCTCGCTCGGCACCCCCTCGCCTTTTGAGTCCGAAGGCGAGGGGGGGAGGGCGGGGCCCGGGAACGGCGGCAGGTGGTGTGGCCGAAGGGCCTCTTCGCCCCCACCGGGGCCAGGAGCGCGGCGGCAGCGGCTCGCTCGGCACCCCCTCGCCTTTTGAGTCCGAAGGCGAGGGGGGGAGGGCGGGGCCCGGGAACGGCGGCAGGTGGTGTGGCCGAAGGGCCTCTTCGCCCCCACCGGGGCCAGGAGCGCGGCGGGTAAAGCAGTCCTGCAAAAAAAAATTAAGAAATGGTAACCCAGGGCAGCTGCAGTTGAAGCAGCACCAATATGAAAGGGATGGGTCATGTTCCTGGCCCCTTGTACACCCTCAGCCTCCAAAGCCACCCCAGTTACCTTCCAGAATTGGTAGCGAGTTAATGGTAAACCATGCTGGTGGCTAAATAAAGCACCGGGGCAGTTGCCCTGGATGGACATATAGTTAGATAGGGCTCTGACAGGGCAAATACCTGAAAAGCCAGAACTGCAAAGAACTATAATGGTCCCTTTGCCTAACTGGTTGGTCTTAGAGCTATATATACATAGCCTAACCTGCTCTGGCTCCATGGAGACATCGACCAGCTGGAGCAACCTGCAAGAAGTGTCATGGTTACTGGCTGCCACCAATTCGCTGACCCTTAAGTCACCAAAAAAAGGTGCTGTTTAAATGAGGCTCAGAGGAGAGGCAAGCCCTCCCTTTGCCCCAATGCCCGCTTTCCTGACAAGCCAAAGCAAGAGGCTGGAAAAAATTTTTTGCATGGGCAAGGCTCCCAAAAGGCCTTGTTGACCATTAAACAGTGGAGCGAGGCAGGAACCAAGTTGCCCCTGCAAGAAGAGAAAGCAAAAGTCCGTGAAGGGAAGGAGCCTTCCCCATAAATAGGGCTTGGCTCCTCCCCTTCACACTGCACTTGCTGTGAGTGCACTTCAATCTTTTCATCTCCCCAAGGGAGCGAGAAACAAAGTGTGCTCCCATGGCAGAAGCCTCAGGTGCATGTACATTTGATGATGGATTGGGTTAGAGCTTCAAGCACAGAATATGGTTCAGATCTCAATACCAAGAAGAACACTACTTACAGACATGCCCCCATCTTTACACACATTCTTACAGAAAACAAATCCTATTGAATTCCTCCAACATGAAAAAAATAGAAGCCCTCCAGCACAGGAAAAAAGCCACTTAGAGAGAAAAAAGCCACTGATTGGTTCAAATCAACCTTTCCATCATAAAGGCAGCAAAAAGTAATTCTAATATACAGTACTTGTTTTAGAAGTAAAGTAAATTCTGGCACATTTGATGCTGTAGTCATTTTTTTTTATGTGTCAGAAATTATTCTGGGTTAAAGGGATTTTTGTGGGAGAAACTCCCAAATGAGGCTCCTTTCATGTCCCCAAGAGCTGGGACGGGTGCTTAATCCATCATGTAGTACCCATGTCTCAAACTACACCATATTTTTTTTCTAGCAGGCAGGATCCTTGACAGCATTTTAATTGTGAAAAATCCACTATTTACCATTGAATGAGATTGACAAATTTAACTTGTGTGTTGTTGTTTTTTAAGTCTTGTCTGTGACCAACCAGATTGCAAATTTATCAGTGTATTAATTATCAAAAATAATTGAAAAAATTCTCTGGTACTGTATTTTTGTCGACAGACTGTTCATACACACAATATTCTGAATAGTCAAAATGTGTGCTGTGTAGATAAATTGGGGCTGGGTCTTTTCCCTGCTCCATTTTTATTCATGAGGAAAAGGAATTAGAAATAAGAGTGCATGTTCTAAAGTTATGATTAGAATATAAAATCCAAAATTCAGGTTCCTTATACAGTGTTCTGAAAATTAAGATCAATTCTTATTCATAACAGGGTAGCTTGATCTCTCATATGTATGGAGAAACAGCTACAGGTACTATTAAAATGAAATCAAATTAAAGTTGTATCTGTTACCCAGTAACTTCAAACACCCAGAGCCACCTGGAAATGCAAATAATCTGGGTTTATCACCAAGTTCTATTCAGCAGGGAGCTTCAGACCTTCCTGATTCCTTGATTCTTCTTTATACTATTTAGATATACTTGTCTGTGGTATTAACATGTTATGTTTCTAGATATTCACTTAAAAAGAATGTAGTTAAACACTGAAGACTGTAAATGTATCAATCAGTCCCTGTGATTTTGTAAAAAACAATCTCAATAATAATAATAATAATAATAATAATAATAATAATAATAATAATAATAATAATAATAATAATAATAATAATAATAATAATAATAATGATGATGATGATGATGATGATGATGATGATGATGATGATGATGATGATGATGATGATGATGATGATGATGATGATGATGATGGATGGTATAGCTCCTGGGCATTTATTGAAAAAATGGACTACAGGGCTCAACTTCCTCTGCTAGGAAATCAGGGCATGAAGATGATAAGCTACTGGAAGACAATAAAAAACCCAGAGGAATCTGGACAAGGGAAGAAAACTATTCAATTATGGAAGCCTATTATCAGTCTGAGCCATCAAAATGTGAATTTCAAAAACATATTACCAAATTTGGAAAGAAAATCACCCAGATTTGGAAATCTGTGAGCAAAGACTAATGAACCAGAGATGGTCCATTTTGAAACACAAGTTCTTCACTGAACTCGAATTACAAGAGATTGAAAGTAGATCAGTGCACGATCCAGACCTGAGCAGAATTTATAAAGCAGCTAATTCACAAATAGAGAAACAAGTAGTGGAGGAAAGAGAGGAGACCAATAGGGCTACTGTGAAACTAAAAACAACACCTGGAAAAGTTATTTTTAGCACAAATGGCCAGGGTTTAATTAGTTGAAAAGAGTAAAGCTCAAATGAAAGCAACAGAAAGAGTCTGACTGCCAAAACTGAACCAAGGTAATAAGGAAAACTTGGCCAAAATATTGAAGAAAGTGAATGAAGCTGTCCAATATATTCCAACAGAAACATTAGCTCAAACAAATCAGCTAATGTATGCAGCAGCTTATGTTACCACTGAAGAACTGGGTTTGAAAATACAAAAGAGTCAAGGGAATAAAGCCCTTCATGGCATTGGGCCAGGGTACTTAAGAGACCGCATCACCCCAAGCTATTCAGCACATCCTGCAAGGACAGACAGGAGGGGCTCAGTGGTAAAAGAAGTTCAACTTACTGCAAAAGAAGTTCAACTTACTGGGGCCAGGAAGAGAGACTTCTCCGTGTCTGCCCCAGCCCTGTGGAACCTCTTACCACCAGAACTGCGACTCCAGTTGGATCTTCTCCCCTTCAGAAAAATGTTGAAGACCTGGCTATGCCAGAGGGTGTGGGGCATGCTTGACTCTACTGTGCAAGCCTGCTGGCTTGTTTAGCCTATCTGAGGGATCCTTCTTGTTTGTTTTTTCTATTTTGTTGTGGGGGGAGAGGGGGAGGCTAGTTTTTTTTATTAATGATACTGTAATTTGATTAGTTCTATGTGTTTTAATTCTGTTTTTAGTAGGGGGGGGTGTTAGCTACTGTTTTTAGCTGTTGTTATTTTAGCTGTTGTTGTATTTTTTCCTTTGTATGCTGTTAGCCGCCCTGAGTGGTGTTCCCCATCAGGACGATGGGAAACAAATCCATAAAAATAAATAAATAAATAATAAGGAAAACCAAAATGGAAAATTCACTTGGAGTTGAAAATTAAAAACATTTGAATGGATTTGAGTTATCTGAAGAATCTGAGACAAGGAAATCTTAAAGATAGGAAGATCAAAAGCATCCTGAAAACAAAGTATGACTTGAGCAACAAGGAAATGGCAGTTATAATTGAAGAGTTGAGACAAAGAGTTGTGGCTATTGCAAAAAATAAAATAAAATCAAGCAATATGATAACCGGGTAATGCAATTTCAGCAAAATTCACAGTTTAGAGTTAATCAACATTCTTGAAAATGACCCGTGAAAATGGGTGTGAAGCCAAAGCCTAACAGAGAAAGCACTCTGAAGTTTTGGAAAAGCTTGTGGGAAAACAATAAGGGTAGACATCAAAGTTCTGTAAACATTAATTAACACCATCTCCAACGACAAAGCTAAAAACAAAACAAAACAGTAATTTCACAGATTAAACAAGTGAGCTACTGAATATTTATTCTCTATACTTTCGTAAATATATTTTAAAATATTTTACAAACAGAAGCAGATTCCATTTTAATATCTGTTTGGCTAGGAAGGTATTAAATAGGTCCTGAGTTGGCAGTTATAAAAATTCAGATTTCCCCAGAGCTCAATAAATCTGGAACAATACATCTATACAGTGATTGCTGGATCTTACATGCACTAGTAAGCCAGTTCCATGCAATCACTGTTTCACCCTTTTGGGATTCCTTCTAAATAAAAAAAGTGAGTGGTACCAACCATTATTCTTCAAGATAAGCAAGACAAATCTTTTTATCTTATTTGAGCTTTCTAAAATCTGGGGGCATAGTTTCAGCATGGGAGTAAAACAGATTTATTTTGTTTTAATCATAACGCAAAATCCCTTTGCATTCAACTTTGCCAAATTTGGCAAAGAGCAAAAACAGAATACTGTATCTACCACATTCATGCAAAGTTTGGTGCAGATCCCAAGCCCTGTTTAAAAGGTACAAATTTTGGGTGCTGCTGCAATCCTGTCTCCTCTCTTTTTACTCCACATTTGCCTTGAAAGGCATAGACATTCTTCTAAGATGAAGTAGGAATTGAGCACTGCTGCTTTTTCTTTGTTGTCTGTTAACATTTTCCCATCCCCACTGAGTAGCAGAGCCACTGTTTCTTTTTCATGTCTTTCACTACACATGTACCTGAAGAATGATTTTTGTTGCTTTTAGCATTTCTTGATATTCAAGCCCCATATTGCATCTGAAACTGAACACTGTCATTGCCTCCCCCTGCCCACATCTTTTGAAAGAGTCATTACAATATTTTTGAAACCTACCTGTCAAAGGTTAATTCACATGAATCTTATTTTGGGGCTATTAAATGCAGATGGGAACATTTTCAATCCTGTTTTCAACTTCGTTACATATTATCATTCTCATAGTCATTTGTAATCTTCAAAACTATATAACTCAATTATTGTCATCTAAATATTTGCCTTTGCACACCCATCCCCCAAGAAAGGGATGACATTTTTAGCTTGGTAATAACTGGCCACTTTATTCAAAACCATTCACACTGTGGCAGCAAACACTGTTCTGCACTGTGGAAGTAGCACGGGAGGTAACTCTTTTAAGTAAGCCAATTCCAATATTCAAATATATTTCTTCCAATTGAATTAACTATAATTTACTGATATCAGATTCCACTATGAAGCTGTCAAGTACTTCCGTAGTGGTGGTATACTATGGTAGACAACTCCTAACAGGCCATATGCCTCTTTAAAACTTATATGGCCTGTACCACAAATTTACTTAATTTACTACCTAATTTTTCAGATTGTTACCCCTTCCCATTCTACATGCCCAAAATGACTGAAAAACAGAACAAAAACTACTCCCCAAACTCAAACCTGTGACACCAAATAGGAGTGAACAAATTAAAATCTAGGGAATAATGAGTAAACTATGCCAGATATTTGTTGTATTAAGGAGGGAATGGGAAAACAACTTGGGTATTATTATAAATGAAACCAGTTGGGAAAAAAAATTGACACAGAGATCAACAAAACTACTGTCTATAAGGGAGAATGAAAGCGCAGTGCCAAAATGGCTGCCACACTCTTTGCGGGGGGCCCCCCACCCGGACTCAGACATCCGGGTGAGTTAGGGGGCGTGGCCACCCCTCTATAAAAGGGGTGGCCACGAGGCAGCCGAGCTGCCATTTTAGAATTGCGACGGAGAGGAGAAGTTTTCTCCGTCGCATTCTCGCTTAACCGTGGGTTTGTCTCTTGAGGTCTGCGTGTTCGATTCCCGGCTGGGAAAAGGGAAAGACCTCGTACATGGAGCCATTTTAGATTTACCTCTTGGCTACCGCGGTACTTCAAAGCAGGAGCTCGATCCCTGGATAGGATCCTTCGGCGACTCATATTCCTTTAGGGAGACATGGTTCCCAAGCGAAAGGCCCCGGCACTGAAGCCGCGGCCGAGGGGAAGGGCTTTTCCCAGCCCTTCATCGAAAAGGGGCCAGCCTTTGGGTCGAAGGACCAGGGCTGCGCCCCCACGGCAGGGCAGTAATAGGACCTTGCCCACTGGTACCAGTGGGGCCGGTCAGGCTACCACTTGGCAGCCGGGTGCCAGCTTCATGGCTGGGCAGGTGCAGGCTGGCCCCTCGGGGGCTTCGGCCCAGAGCGTGTCTTTGCAGGGCCCGGGACAGGCTGGCCCAGGGGGGCCTGGTGCGGGTGTCCGCCCACAGCTCCTCCACGGGCCTGAGTTCTGGGCATGGACCTATTCTGGCCCTGGCTCCCCTTTTGGGTTGCCTTTTCCCCAACTGCCTAGTGGGCCGTCCGGCCCACCCGGCCCACCTTATACTGGGGGCTCTGAGGCAGTGGATGCTTTGATAGCACGTATAGCAGTGCTGGAAGCATCTTTGGGCATTGCCCAGCCACCTTCTGAGGGGAACACTACCACTTCTTCAACAGGGGCCCCTTCGTCGACCCCGGCCAACTTGCCGGCCGTGATGCTTCAACGGGCGGCCAACCGGGTCGAGCTGCTTGAGACTGTCTGGCCAGCACCGGCTGGTGCCTCACAGCTCCCCGTCCGATACCCAAGAGCTGCACAATCGGGGACATGAAAGGAGCCTCATTTGACCTGATGAACAGGCTGGGAGCAGCCAGGGGTGGTCCCAGAGCTCGATTCCGGTCGCGAGCTCTGACGCCCACCGTGGGCCGGAACCCCTGGTGGGGGCGGCTCACGGGGGTGCGACTAGTGAGTATCAGGTTCAATTTAGTGCACCACCACCACTGTCCACTTAAACTGGGGGGGTTCAGTGGCCCTGGCCGCGTCAACTTGATGTGGGTGGGCAGCAGTTATCACATTATCCCAGTAACCCCTGGTTCCAAAATGGTCCCTCGTTCAGGGCGGGGGTGTCCACCCCTAGGGCCGTGCTGAGCATCGCAGGGGCTGTTCAGGTCCCGCTGCGTATACCCTCTATACAGAATGTGCCATCGATGGCTTTACCGACGGCTGGTTATTCCTTGCCCCTGGGTGATCATTTGTCACAGGTCACGAGGGATAAGATTTGGCGAGGGGAGTACGTGGATATATTCTCCCTATTGAACCGTGAGCCCACTAAGGAAGAGAGGGAGGGACAGGACGACAGAGACAAAGAGCTGTCCCGTCGTCGTAAGCCACCGCGCACCTGGGCCAACTGGTTGCCGGCATATTTTATATATATGGCGGTATACCTGAGGGCCCGGCCTGACCTGGCCATTCCGATGATCCAATACTTGGACAATATTTATAGGGCGATGGTTGATTTCCCTGGCCCGTCGTGGTTGGCTTACGATGAGGAATTTAGAATGAGGGTGGCCCTACACCCCGAGATGAGGTGGGATGAGCCCTGCCAGAAATTGTGGCTCTTGTACATGACTCGCACGTGTCCGGTGCCTGGGGATAGATACCATTGTGGCCATGCTGTGCAGTGAGCTGCTCCAACACAGGCTCCCCGCCAGCCGGCGGGGTAGGGGGTTCCAGCCCGCTTGCTGTGTTGGAGCTTCTCAGCTAACGGCGTGTGCAATAAGCAACAGTGTCGTTTCCGACATGAGTGTCCCTCTTGCGCTGGCCCCCATGCTGCCTCCGCGTGCCCATGGGCTGGTGGGTCACGGGGCAGAGGTTGAGGTGGACAGGGGGCGGTCAGGGCTTCCTCTGACAGAGCTAGCCACTCAAAAGGCCCCCTCCCCAGTTAATGTGTACATGCTGGAGCGATGGCTCTCAGCTTATCCAAAAAGGGAGGATGCGAGGTACCTACTGGAGGGTTTCCAGTGGGGCTTTCGTATTCCGTTCAGGGGGGTTCGAGGACCCCAAGACGCCCCTAATTTAATTTCCTTGAAAGGCAATGAGGAGGTAGCTGCACTGAGCATTGCTAAAGAAGTGGAGGCTATGAGGGTAGCGGGCCCCTTCTCTGAACCGCCTTTCCCTAACTTGAAGGTCTCCCCTCTGGGGTTAGTACCTAAGAAGACCCCAGGTGAATTTTGTTTAATCCACCATCTGTCATACCCTGCGGGTTCTTTGGTCAATGATGCGATTCCTGATGACCTTTGTTCGGTCAGATACACGTCGTTTGACCAGGACCTCCGGATGGTACGCTCATGTGGTCCCGGTCCCCTCCTGGCAAAATGTGACATTAAATCGGCATTCCGATTACTGCCAGTGCACCCAGGGGACTTTGAGCTGTTGGGTTTTAGATTCCAAGGGAAGTTTTATGTAGATAAGGCATTTGAACGTTTTAGCACTTTTCTTCAGTGGGCCTTTGTTTGCAGGTCAGGGTCTCGGTCTGTAGCCCATTACCTCGATGACTTTTTGTTCGGGGGTGAACGGGGCTCGGACACGTGCACGCGTCTCCTCACTACACTTCAGACGCTAATGCGGGAACTGGGTGTCCCCTTAGCGCCCGAAAAGACCGAGGGCCCAGCTACTAAGCTCACTTTTCTAGGAATTGAAATTGACACGGTTGCACAGGCATCCAGGTTACCCATGGATAAGGTCACCCGGATCTCCGCGACGATTTTGGCATTAATGGCCAAACGTAAAGTGTCCCTTCGTGAGCTGCAGGTACTTCATGGCCATCTTAACTTTGCCTGCAGGGTGGTGACACCAGGCAGAGCATTTGCCCGGCGCCTGTGTGACACCATGGCTGGCCTGTTAAAGCGCCACCACAGAGTCCGACTGAACAGGGGCAAACAGGCGGACCTTTCGGTTTGGCTTACATTCCTACGGGATTTTAACGGGGTATCTTTATGGAGATCAGACCTTATGGTCTGCCCTAAATTTCAAGTATAGTCGGATGCCTCCGGCTCCCTGGGATATGGGATTTATTTTGAGGGGAGGTGGGCTTATGGCCGATGGCCCCACGCATGGCTTGGCACGGATCGCCTCCGCGATCTTACCTTCCTCGAGTTCCTTCCCATCCTGGGAGCTTTGATGCTATGGGGCGAGAAGTGGGCCAACTCAGTGGTCCATTTTTGGTGTGACAATGCAGCAGTGGTGCACATTGTCAACGCTCAGACGTCCAAATCACCTAGGGTTATGGCATTGGTTCGTCAATTCGTGTTAAGGAGCCTACACCTCAATGTGCTGTTTAAGGCCAGACATGTACCAGGCATTAATAATGTTATTGCTGATGATTTATCCCGCCTGCAGATCCTCTGGTTCTGTGCCTTGGCTCCGGAAGCAGAGGAATTTCCCTCGCCACTCCCGGCTGAGATTTTGACATTTGGCGAGGAGAGGTGAATCGGGCGATCGGCATGTCATTGGCACCTCGCACGCGTAAGGCGTATCAACATGCTTTTGTACAATGTAGAACCTTTTGTGAGCAACTACAGTTGCCCGAAGTGTGGCCCATACCAGTCGAACAGGTTTTACAATTTATGGTCTATCTTCACAGTCAGGGTCTGGCTCCTCGTACTATAGCATCCAGGCTGTCGGCCCTGGCATTTATGGCCAAAGTGAGGGGCTTCGCTGACTGCGTGAATGATTTCCCCATACGTCATGTTTTGGAGGGGTGGACACGGGAACGTGGCCGCCGCCCGGATACTCGTCACCCAATTTCACCAGAGGTCCTGACCCACCTTGCACGAGGCTGGCATAACTTGTGTTATGATAGGTATGAGGTGGCTCTTTTTCACGCGGCTACCACGGTGGCCTTCTTTGGAGCGCTACGCATCAGTGAGTTGGTACCACTGTCTAAGGCGGATGCGACTCGTAGGGCACTGGAACTCGACGATGTCTATGTTACACACGAGTGGGCTCAGTTGAGGATACGGTCCTCAAAGGTTCATCAGCACGGCGTAGGCAGTGGAGTTAGACTGCTACGATGTTCCATTGAAGACATCTGTCCGGTTGGTGCCCTACATGAGTTTTTGGCAGTGCGTGGTGCACACCCTGGCCCGTTTTTCTGCCACCAGGATAGGTATCCCCTGACTAAATTCCAATTTTGGAAGGTGACCGGTATGGCACTAACCAGTGTTGGCCTCCCCGGGGCTCGTTACGGCACCCATTCATTTAGGATAGGCGCTGCATCAACTGCGGCTGCATTTGGGTACTCTGAGGCTGATATACGCCGGATGGGAAGATGGGGATCCATGCGTTTTGCATTGTACGTCCGCCCACTTCAGGTATGAGTACCAGTTAATTCATTCTTCTATTTTCTTCTTTTACAGACCCTGTGTGTACCCGTACACCGGTGGCAGTATGGCTGGTGGGCCACAGTTTTGTGCACTGGGCAGCACAGTATGCTGCGGTGACAGAGTGGGGACCCCAGCTTGGACTACGTGCAACCGCACGTATGCGTTGGTACGGTAAGCGTGGAATGAGATGGTGGGAACTGTTGCCATTCCTGTTTTCCATCAGGGATGCTGAACCGCCTGATGTCCTTGTACTGCACCTCGGTGGCAATGACCTTGCCCAGGTCACTGGCCTTTCCTTAAAATTCATGATCTGCAGTGACCTAGCCTATTTGCATTATCTTTGGCCGTCCACACGGCTGCTATGGTCGGACATCGTGCCGTGACATAATTACAGGGGAGGTATTGACCTCCGTGCCCTTGACCGCGCTCGCCGCTCGGTGAACAGGGCTGTTGCCTGGTTCTTGGCAGAGAAGGGTTTGGGGACGGCCGTCCGGCATCCCAGGATAAGTTTGCAAAATTACGATCTCTATGCAGGGGATGGGGTCCACCTGTCGGCTAGAGGGATGAACCTCTTTCTGGAATATTTGCAAGCAGGCCTGATGACTGAGGTGATGGTCTGGGGGGGGGGGCGGTGAGTCATCATAGTTGCCTCCCCGTGTGGCGGGTAGCACTGGTAAGGTAAAGATTTATGACCCATAGGTATCCGGCAGGTTCGCAATTGACTGGCCAACACTTAGACAGGTACAGGGGTAATAGCTTTGGCCGGTCAACGACGAACCAGGCAAGGGGTGATGGCAGGAGCTTAACAGCCTGCATCACCTTGAGATTTAATGGATACACGTTATAGGGTGGGGTCAGTAGATAGTTTATTGACTCCGGTCAACAATTTGTTTGTGTCAACAAACAAATTGATACAAATAGTTACATGTAGCCAATTGCCATTGGCATTTTGGGAGGAACCTTACCAGTGTTACTGCGGCCTGCTTGCCTTAAAGAATTACAATTGGATGAATACACCAATTGAAAGTTATAATTCGGACTAGGGCATTATTCAATAAAAGTGGCCCAATGCCTTTATCCATATACCGGTGTCTGAGTCTTTCTTTGGGGGGTGCGCCTGCAAAGAGCATATTAGCAAACTTCTATGGAAATGGTACTTGACGCCAGTTAGAGTGAATCAGATGGATAAAAATAAATCAGACAAATGCTGGAGATGTAAAGCAACAAGAGGAACATACTTGCACATGTGGTGCAGATATCAACATGCAAATAATTTTTGGAAATTAATAGAAGTAGAATTAAGGAAAATCCTGAATAAGAACATAAAGCTAACTCCAAAAATAGCCTTAATGGGTGAGGTTGATGAGACTAAATTGGAACCAAATGAGAAAGAGTTAATGATTATGCTGTTAATGGTGGCAAGGCTACTAATTGTGAAAGAATGGAAGGAAGCCTTCAAGATTAGTATAACGGGATGGTATAATGAAGCATGGCAGCTAGCATTAAATGAAAAACTAACAACAGAAATAGATATAAAGAAAGGTATTATAAGTAAAAGGAATTTTTGGGAAATATGGAAACCTTTTGTTGTTTATGCTTTGTCAAATGAAAATAATATTAAGTCAGACCCAGAAATGCGTAAATTTTGGGAGAGGTAAGGTGGGGGATAGAGACGTTAAGTTTTGCAAATTCTTTTGTACAGCACAGGTGAACTATTCTAAATGTATTTGTTAGTGTGTTTGTGTTACAGTATTTCTATGTATATATTAATATTTGTTAATATAAAAATTATTTTAAAAAAACTGTGACACCAGTGTGGGAGGGGCGAAAAAAACAAGGACTCCAAGGCCAATCTGGAGTACAAGCAAAAAATTCCAGTCAGGTCCGTAATAATGCAACCATCAATCACACTAGTGCAAAGGGAGGGAGGGAGGAAGGTCAAATGGCTGTCGTAGGAATGAAAAACAAATGATGCTGGGCAAGGTGAGCCAGCCCCTTTTATAGGGTGACTCCACCCAGCACCACATGGCTGCCCTGGTGTATCTTCCTGGGAGGGAAGCAAGCAAAGGACACACCAGATGCAGTTGCCTCGGGCGCACCTGCATTATGCGTGTATTTAGTTGGGGTTTCTAATATTATTTTCTAGCAAAGCAAAACTATTTTCTACAAAGCAATTTTTAAAATTGAGTACCCCAAAATGAGGGCACTGCCTCAAAAATATATGTTTTGAGCTGGAATTCACAACGGTACTAAATAAGGCACAGCAGCAGTAGATAATCTGATGTTGATGTGTGTCAAGTTTGATGAGGCGTGGTCAAATAGTGATATAGAAATCAGAGTGTTGGGTTAGGTCTCTAGATCCTTGACTTCAAATTTCCTCTTGGCTTTAATTTACTGGGGGATGCCAATGGTAAACTAGTCCTTGAATATGTCACATACCTCATAAACCATAGTAGTTTTTCTGTATGGTGGAACTTATTTGATGGTAGGTTAGAATAACAAAATGTGATAGCAAAATAATAATACATAACAAATGAAAGCGCAGCGCAAAAATGGCCGCCGCGCTCTTTGCGCCCCCCCCCACCTGGACTCAGACATCCGGGTAGTTAGGGGGCGTGGCCACTCCTCTATAAAAGGGGTGGCCGCAAGGCAGCCGAGCTGCCATTTTAGAATGTGACGGAGCGGAGAAGTTTGCTCCGCCGCGTTTTTCTCTGTGTTTCGCCTTCGTACCTTTAGCTTTAGATGGATTTCCTTTGCTCTTTGATACTGCGGTACTCAGGGCACAGGATTGTGAGTTGGATCCCTGGCCAGGGATCGATTAGGGAGCAGCTTCTCTCTTCGGCTTGGGATACATGGCTCCCAAGCGCAAGGCTCCGGCTGCCAAGCCGCGCCTGCGGGGGAGGGCTTTGCCTACCCCCTCTTCCTCCGGGGGGCAGCCATCGGGTCGGAGGGCTTGGGCGGCACCCCCGCAGCAGGGCAGTGGGATGGCTTTGCCCACTGCCACCAATATCGCTGACCAGGCTTCCGCCTGTCAGCCTGGCACAAGCTTCCAGGCGGGGCTGGCACAGGCCGGCCCCTCAGGGATCCCTGCCCCTGGAGGGCCTTTTCATGGCCCAGGACAGGGTGGCCCATGTGGGCCTGGTGTGGGTTTCCACCCCACCATTCCTCCGGCCCCCAATGGGCCAGAATTTTGGGCATGGCCCTATTCGGGCCCGGGATCCCCATTCGTGTTTCCCCTTCAGCAACTGCCCAGTGGGCCGTCCGGCCTGTCCAGCCCACCTTATACAGGGGGCTCGGATACCGTTGATGCACTTCTTGCACGCATTTCTGTGCTAGAGGCATCAATGGGCATTGTCCCACCGCATTCCGATGGGGGCTTAGCCACCGCTTCAATTATGGGCCTTTCGTCGATCCCGGCAAACACGTCGGCCGTGCCTCTCCAGCGGGCCATCAACAGGGTCGAGCTGCTCGAGGCCATCAGGCCAGCCCAAGCTGGTGCCTCGCAGCTCCCCACATGATCAGATTTGCCGGTGGGGACCGGTCAGGTGTGGCCCCAGAGCTCGAGGCCTGTCACGAGCTCCGACGCCCGCCGTGGGCCAGAACCCCCAGTGGGGGCGGCTCACGGGGGTGTGACTAGTGAGTATCCAGTTCAATTGAGTGCACCAGCGACACTGTCTAGTCACACTGGGGGGGGATGCAGTGGCCATGGCCGAGGTAGGTTACTGTGGGTGGGCAGTTGTATCCGCACTGCCCCGTTATCTCGTGGTTGACAAATGGCCCCCCAGTTAGGGCAGGGGTGTCCGCCTTATGGGTATGCCAGGTGTTGCAGGGGCTATTCAGGGCCCGCTGCGCATAACCTCCATCCAGAACGTGCCGATGACGGCTCTGCCAACGGCTGGTTATTCCTTGCCCCTGGGTGACCATCTATCACAGGCCACAAGGGAAAAGATTTGGTGAGGGGAGTATGTCGATATTTTCTCCCTCTTGAATCGTGAGCCCACCAAGGAAGAGAGGGAGGGACAGGATGACAGGGACAAGGAGTTGTCCCGTCGTCATAAGCCACCACGCACCTGGGCCAACTGGTTGCGGCATACCTCATATATATGGCGGTATACCTGAGGGCCCGGCCTAATTTGGCCATTCCGATGGTGCAATACCTCGACAATATTTATAGGGCGATGGTTGATTTTCCTGGCCCATCGTGGTTGGCTTACGACGAAGAATTCAGGATGAGAGTGGCCCTACATCCTGAGATGAGGTGGGATGAACCCTGCCAGCAATTGTGGCTCTTGTCTATGACTCCCACGTGGCCGGCGCCTGGTGATAGGTACCATTGCGGCCATGCCGTGCAGCGGGCTGCTGCGACGCAGGTTCCCCGCCAGCCGGCGGGGCAGGGGGTTCCAGCCCACCTGCTGTGTTGGAGCTTCTCAGCTAGCGGCGTGTGCAACAAGCGACAGTGTCGTTTCCGACACAAGTGTCCCTCTTGCTCTGGCCCTCACGCCGCCTCTGCGTGCCCGCGGGTTGGTGGGTCATGAGGCAGAGGTAGGGGTGGGCAGGGGGCGGTCAGAGCTCCCTCTGATGGTGCTGGCCACACAAAAGGCCCCCTCCCCAATTAATATCCCTATGCTGGATCGATGGCTTTCCGCTTATCCTAGGCGGGATGATGCGAGGTACCTGTTAGAAGGTTTCCAGTTTGGTTTTCGTATACCATTTAGGGGTGTTCGGGGACCGCAGGATGCCCCGAACTTACTTTCTCTGAAGGGTAGTGAGGAGGTCGCTGCACGAAAGCATAGCTAAGGAAGCGAATGCTATGAGAGTTGCTGGGCCCTTTACTGAACCACTATTCCCTAACTTGAAGGTCTCTCCTCTGGGGCTAGTCCCGAAAAAGACCCCAGGTGAATTTCGTTTAATTCACCATCTATCTTACCCTGTGGGTTCCTCAGTCAATGATGTGATTCCTGATGACCTTTGCTTGGTCAGGTATACGTCATTTGATCAGGCCCTACAGATGGTACGCTCCTGTGGTCCCGGGGCGCTCCTGGCTAAGTGCGATATCAAATCGGCATTCCGATTACTGCCAGTGCACCCTGCTGACTTTAAGCTGTTGGGTTTTCGTTTCCGAGGGAGGTTATACGTAGATAAGGCCATGCCTTTTGGCTGTTCTATTTCATGTTCAGCATTCGAACGCTTTAGCACTTTCCTTCAATGGGACTTTGTTCGCAGGTCAGGGTCCCGGTCTGTAGCCCACTACCTCGATGACTTTTTGTTCGGGGGTGAACAGGGCTCGGACATGTGTACGCGTCTCCTTAATACATTTCAAGCGCTTATGCGGGAACTGGGTGTCCCCTTAGCGCCTAAAAAGACTGAGGGCCCAGCCACCACGCTCACCTTTTTAGGTATCAAAATTGACACTGCCGCACAGGCATCCAGGTTACCCATGGATAAGGTGACTCAGATTTCCGCGGCGATTCTGGCACTGATTGGCAAGCATAAAGTGTCTCTTCATGAGCTACAGGTCCTTCACGGCCACCTCAATTTTGCCTGCAGGGTGGTGACCCCGGGCAGAGCTTTCACCAGGCATCTGTGTGATGCCATGGCTGGCCTATTAAAACGCCACCACAGGGTCTGGCTGACCAGGGGTATACGGGCAGACCTTTCGGTTTGGCTCATATTCCTCCAGGATTTTAACGGGGTCTCTTTTTGGAGATCAAACCTTATGGTCTGCCCTAAATTTCAAGTACAGTCAGATGCCTCCGGCTCTCTGGGTTATGGGATTTATTTTGAGAGGCAGTGGGCATATGGCCTATGGCCTCATGCATGGCAGGGCATGGATTGCCTACGCGATGTTACTTTCCTGGAATTTTTTCCCATTTTGGGGGCACTAATGCTATGGGGCGATAAGTGGCCCAATTCAGTGGTCCAATTTTGGTGTGACAATGCGGCAGTGGTTCACATTGTTAATGCCCAGACATCCAAATCCCCTAGGGTCATGGCATTGGTTCGTCAATTTGTTTTGAGAACCCTACGCCTCAATGTGCTGTTCAGGGCCAGACATGTACCAGGCATTAATAATGATATTGCCGATGCTTGAGCCTGCCTGCAGATCTCCCGGTTCCGTGCTTTGGCTCCAGAAGCAGAGGAATTTCCCTCTCCACTCCCGGCCGAGATTTGGACATTTGGCGAGGAGAGGTGAACCGGGCGATCGGCATCTCCTTGGCACCTCGCACGCGTAAGGCGTACCAACATGCTTTCATACAATTTAGAGCCTTTTGTGGGCGACTACAGTTACCTGAAGCGTGGCCAATACCAGTAGACCAGATTTTACAATACATGGTTTATCTTCACGGTCAGGGGTTGGCTCCCCGTACTATAGCCTCTAGGCTTTCGGCACTGGCATTTATGGCCAAGGCACGGGGCTTCGCTGACTGCCTGAATGACTTCCGCATACGTGAACGTGGCCGCCGCCCGGACACACGTCACCCAATTTCACCAGATGTTCTTACCCACCTTGTACGAGGCTGGCATAACTTATGTTATGATAGGTACAAGGTGGCTCTTTTTCATGCAGCTACCACCGTAGCCTTCTTTGGAGCGCTCCGCATCAGTGAGTTGGTACCATTGTCTAAGGCGGATGCGTCTCGTAGGGCACTGGAACTCGACGATGTCTATGTTACACACGAGTGGGCTCAGTTGAGGATACGGTCCTCAAAGGTTCATCAGCACGGCGTAGGCAGTGGAGTTAGACTGCTATGATGTTCCATTGAAGACATCTGTCCGGTTGGTGCCCTACATGAGTTTTTGGCAGTGCGTGGTACGCATCCTGGCCCGTTTTTCTGCCACCAGGATGTGTCTCCCCTTACAAAATTCCAGTTTTGGAAGGTGACCGGTACGGCACTTCACAGTGTTGGCCTTCCTGGGGCTCGTTACGGCACCCATTCATGTAGGATAGGCGCTGCGTCCACTGCGGCTGTGTTTGGGTACTCTGAGGCTTAAATACACCAGATGGGCAGATGGGGATCCATGCGCTTTGCATTATATGTACGCCTCCTCCATGCATGAGTACCAGTTATGTCATTGTTCCTTTTTCTTCTTTTACAGACCCTGTGTGTCCACGCACACCGGTGGCAGTATGGCTGGTGGGCCACAGTTACGTGCACTGGGCAGCGCAGTATGCTGCGGCGACAGAGTGGGGACCCCATCTCGGGCTACGTGCAGCCACATGTATGCGATGGTACGGTAAGCGCGGCATGAGATGGTGGGAACTGTTGCCATTCCTGTTTTCCATCAGGGATGCTGGACCGCCTGATGTCCTTGTCCTGCACCTTGGTGGCAATGATCTCGCACAGGTCACTGGCCTCTCTTTAAAATTCAAGCAGCATTCCTCTCTGAAATCAGCATGAGATTCTCACATAGGAACTTCTCATTAATGGTCAGTCTTTGACCATACGCATATTTGACTACTTCCTAAGTAAAAAAATAATTCAAGTTGACTCTAAATGCCAGTTAATGGGCATGTGATTTCTCTATATGACAACTATTGATTTAATGTTGGGTTCAGATAAATACATGACAGCAGCAGGAAAGGGGAGGAACGAGTGCCAAAATATGGGGAATCCTGGCCAATACAGGATACTTGACAGTTATGCTTCCGTAGCAATTGTGCATCATTCCATCATCTGATTTTCTTGCCTTCGCTGGTAAATCTCCACCCGTTTCTTTTATATATATATAATTTTTTAAAAAAAGAAAAAGAACAAAATTACAAAAAAAAACCATACATAAACATATAAAACAAATTGTCCACTATAATAATATTGTAAAACAATATTACTCTAGAACCTTATATTTATCAAATATTTTACAGTATGTCACATAGGTTATCTAAAATTCCAAAGATTTATAAGGTTCAACTTATTGTATTAAATAATAATAATAATAATAATAATAATAATAATAATAATAATAATAATAAGAATAAGAATAAGAATAAGAATAAGAATAAGAATAAGAATAAGAATAAGAATAAGAATAAGAATAAGAATAAGAATAAGAATAAGAATAAGAATAAGAATAAGAATAAGAATAAGAATAAGACCCAGTGATATATACATGCCATGAAGATCATTGTTTTGTTTTAATCACTCCAAAAACTCATGTGTTGAGGTACTGGTTTATCTCCTTTATCACATATTAAAACATATTCCACAAAAGGTCTCCATATTTCCCAAAATTTGTTTTCTTTCAAAATACCTTTCTTCACGTTCAATTCACATGTCAATTTGTCATTCGGGGCAATTTCCCACATTTCCTTGTACCATTCATCTATTTTGAATGTTAAATCACTCTTCCATTTCCTTGCTATACATAGTCTTATAGCTGTTAACATTATAGATAGCAATTCTTTATTATTTGTACTCATATTTATATTATCCATTTCTGTCAGTAGGACGATACCTGAGTCCAGCTTAAAATCAACTCTAAAAATATCGGATACTTCTTTCTCGAATATTTTCCAAAAAACATTTGCCACTTTACAACTCCACCACATATGTTCATATGTTCCAAAATCGCTTTTACATCTCCAACAATTCTTTGTTTTACTATTATCCATTCGAGATAATTTAACTGGAGTCAGGTACCACCTCCACATTATTTTATAATTGTGTTCTTTTAAACTAATTGAAAGATTCTTCATAACTCTTCTCCTCCATTTGCATTTCCATCGGGACTCTTAAATTTTTATATTCAAATCTTCTTCCCATAATTTTCTCAAAACCTCTTGTGAATTTTCATCCTTATTTAAAATCTTATATATTTTACTTACTAACCCTTTTATCCCCATTTCTCCTTTTCTTATTTTAGAGATCATCTCTTCAAATTCTGTTTTATCCTTCTTTAAATTAGGTTCATCCTTATAATTCTTCTCCCATTTATTTATTAAAATTACTTGTAGCCAATTCAGTTTCATTTGTTCAAATATTTCAGCTCTCAGTTCTAGATCATCAGACATATTTATCCAATCTTTCAACAAAAACACATCATTCCTCAACATTATATCTTTTATTCTTTTATCAATTTTTACAGGAAACATCTTTATATCATCCATGTCCATTATCGGAGAAACCCCTGGGGCAAGTTTCTCTTTAATATTTCTCCAAACTGCTAACATTGCTTTTGTCAATTGATTATTCGTCTTTATCTTTACATCTTTGTCCAAAAAATTGCATTACCGCTTCCTTGTAATTCCTTAATCTCTATCTTGTCCCAAATAACTTCTGACCTGGCTATAATCTTAACAATATTTTTTAATTGAAAAGCTCTATAATAATGATTAATATTTGGAAGGCCTAGACCACCTTCTTTTTGTGATGCATACCATAAACTTTTTGTAATTCTTGATCTTTTTCCTCCATTACAAAAAGTATTTAATATATTCTGAAAGTCCTTTAAATCTTTTTCCTTTAATTGAATAGGGCGGACATCAAACAAAAAATTTATCCTTGGCAACAACTTCATCTTGCATAACGCAATCCTACCAAACCAGGACAAATTCAACTACTATATTGCTTTATTTTCCCTTTAATTTCTGTTATTTGTTTATCATAATTCAATTTCTTAAGGTCTTCAATTTTATTTGTAATGTTTATTCCTAAATATTTCACACTGTTTTTAATTTGTATATTATATTTTTCCCTAATCATTCTTTGTTCTTCATCACCCACATTACAAAAAATCGCTTCCGATTTATCCCTGTTCACTTTCAATCCTGTCATTTCCTCAAAGTCTCTCAAATGTATGTGAATTCGCTCCATTGCCTTCATGGGATTTCTCATTATAATCATTGTGTCATCTGCATATAAATTAATTTTTATTCCTTCTATTCCCTCAATCTTTTTATCATCTCTTATTAATGTTGCTAATAATTCCATGGCCATCACAAATAATATCGGTGATAATGGACATCCTTGTCTAGTCCCCGCTTCTAATTTAATATCCTCTGTTAATACATCGTTAACTTTAACCCTAGTTGTACCTTTCTGATATAACTGATCAATTAAATTTATAAATTTTGTACCAAAACTGAAATTTCTTATAATTTCTTTAATTGTGATCCATTGCAAGGAATCAAAAGCTTTAAAAATATCTAAGGACAATAATCCAATCTTTTCCCTTTTTTGCCCTGCAATATCTACCAAGTCAATTACTCTTCTTGTAAGATCCGCCATATATCTATCCTTCATAAATCCTACTTGATCTTTATTTATATATTCCTTCATAATTTCGTTTAGCCTATTTGCTAATTGCTGCAAAAAAATTTGCATCCTGATTTATCAATGAAATTGGTCTATATGACTCTATCTTGTCTAAGTCTTTTCCCGGCTTAGGAATCAAAGCAATTACTGATCTATACCACGAAGTCGGTAATAGTCCACCATCTAGTATATAATTAAACAGCTTCAAAAGTCTCGGCACTACCGATTCTTTAAATTGTTTATAAAATTCCGCTGTAAATCCATCTTCCCCCGGAGCTTTATTCATTTTCAACTTCTGTATCACTTCTTTTACCTCTTTCTCTGTTATTAAAGCTTCCATTCTATCATTATGATCATCTCTAATTTTAATTCCCTTCCAATTTTCCAAATATTCCCTTAATCACGCTACTTTTATATTTTTCTCAGAATACAACTCTTGATAAAACTCCTTAACAATTTCTACCTTTTCCTTTGTTTTATTGCACCTCACTCCATGCTGATTTGTCAAAACACCTATTTCTCTCCTAATACTCTTTTCTTTCGCAGCTCTAGCTAATAACTTTGAATTTTTATTAATATACTCAAAGTATTCCCTTTTTAAATATATCAAATCTTTTTTAACATTTTCTATATCTTTGCCTATTAATTCCCTTTTCAATCTCTGTATATTTGCAAGTGTTTCTTTCTTCCCTGTTTTTATATGCTCCTCTTGAAGCTGTTTAATTTCTTTCTCAATTTTTTCATGCTTATCCTTTAACTGTTTATTTCTAATACTATTCAACTTGATACATTCTCCTCTGAAAACCAACTTCATGGTATCCCAGACTATATTATACGCCACTTCACCTGTATCAATCCATTGCCAATATTGATTCCAAATCATTTCTATATTTTCTTTGTTTTTGGGATCCCAAAACATTTTTGGGTCATATCTCCAACTATTTCACTTCTTTGCCATCATTTCAACTCCTATTTGCATTAACATTTTTGCATGGTCTGACTCTTTAAAAATTCAAACATCAATTTCCTCTATATTCTTAAGTATATTATCTGTAACAAAAAATAATCTATTCTAGGATAGGAATTATGGACTTGCGAAAAATATGTGTAAATTATTTCTGAACCTTTAACTTCTCTCCACAGATCTTCTAAACCTAAAAGTTTAATCCAATTATCTAAAAACTAAAATTAGAATAGTCAAAGCAATGGTATTCCCACTGGTAATGTACGGATGTGAGAGCTGGACAATTAGGAAAGCTGAACGCAGAAGAATAGATGCCTTTGAAATGTGGTGTTGGAGGAGAGTTTTGAGGGTACCCTGGACAGCGAGGAGAACAAATAGGTCAATCTTAGAAGAAATCAACACTGACTGCTCATTGGAAGGTCAAATAGTAAAGATGAGGCTAAAGTACTTTGGGCATCAAATGAGAAGGGAGGATTCACTTGAGAAGGCCGTGATGTTGGGAAAGGTGGAGGGCAAAAGAAGAAAGGGGAGGCCAAGGATGAGATGGATAGATGGTATTGTAGACACAATGGGCACAGAACTGGGAGGACTGAGGGGGATGGTGGAGGACAGAGGCGCCTGGAGAACGATGGTCCATAGGGTCGCAAAGGGTCGGAATCGACTGTGCGACTGAACAACAACAAAATATTTTCATTTTTGATCTTACTCTATCTCTCGATACACTAGTACAGTCCATATTAGAACTAATTAAATTAAAATCACCTGCTACTATCATTTTTCCCGTCTTCTCTTTTTTCATCCACCCGTTTCTATGCCATCAGATGGATCGGCATCATATTGGCAACAAGACACACAGCATTGTATGAGACCGTTCAAAATACCTGAGCCACCCACAGGGCATTCCTTCAGTATATCAAGGTTATTTGTCACACACATGATGTCCCTGTTGTGGCTTCTGACCAAATTGGGGCTGCATACAACAGCAAGGAACTAACAATGCTCGAGAGGCGTCTTCGGTGAGTCTGCCATGGATCTCCAATATTTGGCATGATCCTTGTCAATGCATTACATACTGCTCTGGCCCTTGTACTCACAGTTTGCAAATACTTATCGAAGCATAGCCTAGCATCTATCTGGACACCCAGATTTCATAGTGATGGCTGTGAGAGTATACTGCAGCGTCCAACAGTAAGGGTGATGGTCTCCCCAGCTTTCCTACTGGTCATGATAACTGCCTCAGTCTTATGATCTCTCTCTCTCCCTCCTCTCTCTCTCTCTCTCCTCCCCCCTCTCTGTGTGCGTGTGTTTGTGTGTGTGTGACATTGTTGCCCATCCTGAAAAAATATTTGCCCACCCACATTTAGAATCCTGGCTACGGCCCTGTCCATCACTCAGGCAAAACCAATTATGATCAGGCAAAGAGGCCTGAGCTAGGTGGGGCAGGCCTATAAAGCAGCTTGTCACACCACCCCCAGACAGGGGGCAGCTATATGTAGAGAGGGTGCTTTCTCCTAAGTCTTCAGTGATAAACAAATCTTATTCATTGTTGCAATTAAGAGTTATTTGTCTTAATACAGTTGTTTAGTTTACTGCAGGATTTGTGAAAAGAAGATATGTCACCCATAAAATAGCGCTGCAATTCTCCACTATGGACTAAAACAGCTATGCCACTATAGTCCCTATTTAATTATTGAGTTAATTAGATTTGTCTTGAAGATGAGAATAATAGCCACAGGCCAACTTGGTGTTCTCTTGATAGTCCTTATGCTGACATGCAAGAGACAGTTTTAATTCTCAGCAAAAAAAAATTTAAGGGGGGAGGGGGAATCTAGGAACACCCTTGGCATTTCTCACATATTGCTCCTTTTGTGCCAACTGCCAGCAGTTTGTTATTATTAACAAGATGTCAATCTACTTTTTCCCTCCTCTGGACTCCTAAAATTATAGAATTATACAAATTACTGTATTGTGGTTAGGAAAAGCTTGCAGAGAATGTAATGCAGTAAGTAAAGACCTCTGGTGAGACATCATTCCATATGCTTCTGGTAACCCCCACCCCACCCCCAGGCTATCATTTGACTATAATGACATGATTTTTTTCCAAGGCCATAGATGTTCCACAACTGTGGATCTTTACTGACTGATTGAATTGGGTTACATTGGAGGATTATGTTTACTTGATATTTAAAAACTCAAAGGGAGAACAGCAGCAGACAGCCTGGATGAGAAAAAGAAAACAAAGCTAGCACTTGGAAGCCTCAACTCAAAGGAGGAATAGCAGCAGAGAGCCTGGGTGAGGAAAATAAATTTCACTGGGATATCTACTAGAACTCTCATCACTAGATCTTCCAGCATTTGTGTTACATCTACAAAAAAGTTGCAAGATCAGTGATACCACTGGCTGAGCCAATCAGAATGCCTAAAGGACCAGACAATCAAAGAAAGACCTTTAAACTCCTCCAGGGTTATCTAAGTGAAGGAAGTGTCATGGCGGAGTCATGGACATGAGAAGTAGTGTCTGTGATTTATGGAGAGTCATGGAAGAGACAAGGAAATGGGAAATGTAATTGTGGTCATTGGAGAGTAAAAGCTGTAAAGATTATTAGGTGTCTTATGAAGACTATTGAAGTGTATAAAAGTGAACCTGAACTTTGGATGGGACCAACAATGAAAGTATTTCTCATTTCCACTGAACAACTGAAGTTCTACCTAAGATGGCAATGGAGAAGAATGAAGGAATGCAGGGAAAGAGTGTTGATAATGTGGACTACTCCCAGTCATATCTTAAGGGACTGCAGTGGCTCATGGCTAAGATGCTGACTGGAAGGTGGGAGGTCAGCAGTTTGATGCCTGAATACTGCAAGACAGAATTTGCCTTTACCTAGTCATACCTTGGAATCTGACAGATTGAGTTAATACAGATGGTACGTGAAGTTTCTATTTGAGCTGAAGTTTGTAAGATGAAATGGATGTAATTTTAGAAAATTGATGAAAGTTGATGAAAGTGGAAATGGCTTGTAAAGAATGTGGGTTTCTTGAATAAATATCATTTACATTATGGAATAGTTTGAGAGTAGATTAGTAGTGATAAATATATGGGCCATGGATTGTAATGAAGTACAGTAAAACCCTGGATAATGACTGCATCAGATAACACAAAATAGGATAACGACGTAATGTTTTGAAAAAATTGTTGCATCGGACAACACCATTTTAGTGTTATCTGATTCATTGTGTTTGATCTCCTACCTTTTCATGCTGTTTGGGGACAAAAAAAATCACTTTCATCAGGTGCATGTTTCCAGCTCTCCACCTCCCCTGCAGCCTCTGGGAGGGTGGGAGGACCTTTTCCATGCTTCCTAAGACATCCCTGGGCCGCACAACAGCTGAAAAAAGTTGTGGCTGCCATTTTGTTTAAACAATTATTTACAAAAGGGACGGGCAGCCGGCGTATAGGCACTCCATTCAGTGCCTGCCTTCTGGAGAAGGCAGTCAGTTTTTTTTAGTCTTATCCAATGCATGCATTGGTTAACGCTAAAAATCGGATAACGCTAAGACTTGTGGAACCAAGTTTTGTCATTATCAGATATATTACTGTATATTTAATAACAGTAATTTAAGGGGTTTAATAATGATCTGTATATTTAATAACAGTAATTTAAGGGGTTTAATAATGATCACTTACTGCACATGTCACTGATTAATTAGATAGCCTTATCTATATTAACTACATCTGCTGGTTACCTCATGGATTTGATAAATAATTGTTCATTTACATTATTATTATTATTAGTTTATATATTTATATTTTTATATTTATTCATTTTATAGTGAAGTAATTCAATTAATCTATTCTATTTAACTAATATAACTACTTTACTTATCTACTGTTGACTGTGTATATCTCTTTATTTATTTTTTCTTTATATGGTTGAGGTTTTTTCTGGGGAAGGTTTTTTAGGAAAAGTGAAGAAACAACGTGTATTAATTAGGACCGACATCTATTTTGTTTCAGATTTAAATTCTTTAGCTAATCTCTATTTAATTAACCTGTTTCTTTAGCTAAACTAGAAATAATATTCTTCTCAGATTGGCAGACCCTTATATTTATTTTTCAGATAGGGTTTTAGCCTTAATTAGGGTGGGATTAAATTGGATTGTATTTTGTTGTGTGTGTGTTGTTGGTTTTTTTTTCTTAGATCATTTTCATTGGTTTGTAGTTACAGGTATTTTGTCTCTCCCCACCCCCCTAGGGAAATTCTGAGCTGCCAATTAGCTAGGAAAAGGGATGGAGTCCACTGTGTCAAGGATTTCAGTGTTCATGGGAAGAGGAAGGTACAGTGCAGTATGGAAGTCTGACCAGAATAGGATATTTAACATCTATCACATATTCCAGCCTTAAGCACATATAAATATACTATCCTGGATGCTAAGACTGATATAGCATGGATCACCAAGACCTGGGTGGTTAATAGGGCCCACCTGGATTTGTAATTATGCACCGAGGGATGTTTTTTGGGAGGGGGTTACCATCATTGGCCCAAATACTTTGAAAATTAGTAGGCTCTCTGCACTCTTGAGTTAGGGTCTTGAGTGCCTGCACATTGAAGTGGGAGGCAGGGATAGATCAGGGATTGTTTTGGTTTATTGAGCTCCCAGTGACCCAACACTTTCCCTACCAGAGCTGGCAAACTTTGTATCTTTGGTGGTGTTGAATTCTCCAAGATCACTGGTTCTGGGGGACTTCAACATCCATGTGAAGGCTTTTCTGTCCAGAGTGGCTGAAGATCTCATGGAAGTCATGACATCCATGAGAGTATCCCAACATGTCACCACTCCCACTCATGTTGCCAGTCATATGTTGAACCTGATCTTCTTGATGTAACTGTGGGATATTATCCTCACTCCTTTGTCATGGTCAGATAAGTTCTGCTACAATTTGGGGTCATGTTAGCATTCTACCCCAATGGGGAGCCTGGACACATTAAGATTGTCTACCCTCACAAACTAATAGACCCACTTGTCTTCTAGAATGCTTTGCAAAGATCTACAACCAAGTTGACAGGCAATATTGTCACTGCCCTGGTTGATACTTGGCACATGGAGATGGCTAGGGCATTGGACCCTATTGCTCCTAAATGATTAATCCAGACCAGGATTCATTCTACTCCGTGGTTTACTTATGAACTACGGACATCGAAATAGCTGAGGAGGAGGCTAGAAAGCAAATGGAAAAAGGCTGCCACAGATGACAACCTGTAAAAAAACTCCTACAGAAAATATATTAATGCAGAAAAATGGTGACAAACTAATGCAATATATGTCAAATGACAAGCTTTAATAATAATTAAGAGAGCTCTTTAAGATAACCAAAGATTTATCTGGTCAGGAGCAATCAGTTGGGCTTCAGTCTAACATACTGTAACTAAGTGTAATATTTTGGAAATTAATTAATTAATTAACTTGTATCCCGCTTCCCTCAGCCCAAAGGTGACTCAAAGCGGCAAACAACAATAAAAAAACAATACAATAGGTACTAATATACAAAAATAAATAAATACACAATAGTACAAAATAATGCAATGCAATATAATCAATACAATATCAATAACAGGAGCAAAGAAAAGACAAAATACAATATATTATAACAAAATTCAATGACCCCTCAATGAACCGACAACAAGGCCCATGGTCCTGACATCCTCATACAACAGCTGCCTCCCATCCAGGGGGTGATGGCGTGGGCCCTGGGAGAGTCTTGCAACAACTTTGGGGTAAAATGGTGAAGACAGCAGTTTTTTTAGGTCTGCGGCAGCAGCGCATGGCCCCAGCTGATCTTACTTCCCTGCGGCCAATGCTAAACTGGGAAAAGGGCTCTTCCATCGCCTCAAGGCTCCAAAGTCCCGGTGGCCCTTTTAACCCCCTCCAGAGATGGTGTGGTCAGAGGGGGGAGGGGAGGAGATATTGCACTTGGCGGGGGTCGTGGCGCTCGGTGTCTTCCTCCTCTTCAGCCACCTCAGGCTCTGAGGTTTGGTGGCCCTTTTACCCCCCTCCGGAGGTGTGGCCAGAGTGGGGAGGGGAGGAGATGTGGCACTCGGCGGGGGTCATGGCACTCTTCCTCCTCCTCAGCCGCCTCATTTTAGATCTAAGGTTGATGTTGTCCAAAGGGAGCTGGATTCCAAAGTTATGACAGTTAATCGTGAATTGTCCAGTGCACCATCTTGTTAGCTTTTACTGGAACAGTTTCAGCAGGTAACACTGCAGGAACTCTCTGGGATGCTTACTAGCTGTAGGGCCACTACGTCTCTGCCAGTGATGCACTGCAATTTTTTTTACTACCTACACACTGTGGGCTTGGCTAACTCTGTGGAAGTGGTTAACTCTGTAGGCATGGCTAAATCTGTGGGAATGGCTAACTCTGTGGGTGTGGCTAACTCTGTGGGCATGGCTAACTCTGAAGGTATGGCCAAGTGACTGGGTAGGCATCTCCTAATTGCTGTTTTAAGTATAATACAAAAAAATACAAAAAGGTTGTTACATTTAATACTTTAATAATAAGAGAATTTCAACCAATGACTCATAAGAATGAATTTGAAAATGTATGTGGGTCAGTGGATGCTGTACATGCCTAAATATCTCATATTTTCTTTGTCTTTTGTCCAGGTTCAAAGTATATCATGCTATACAGCAAGCCATTGGGGGATGGGGGGAGGCAACTGGTTCCCTACACTGGTGTAGGGGACACAAACACGATTGATGTCTTTTAATAGTTTGTTTTTCTTATCTGTTACTGTATTTTATCTATTGTACTTCTTATTTGTTTAATGAAAATTAATTAAAAAAAGAAAAGAAAAGATGCATTAATCATGTTTCTTCCAAGATGATAACTCGCACCCTCTTCCACTCCTGTTTTCCTGCGAGAAAAGATAATTGCTAAAGCAGGGAAAGTCTATAGCAGACCCCCTTCCCCAATGCCTCCCATGATGAAGCATGGGAAATTCTGACATGGTACCCCCGGATGTGTATGAGATTTCCACTCCCGACTGGCTGATGGAGGGGAGGGAAGGAGTGAGGGGGAAAAAGAAAGAAATCAGCAATGAGGATCTGAAGATCAAGCATTTTAGCTCCTGTTCTAATCCTCTCTCTCAGACCCAGATTGCAGGTTTTTATTATTGGTTGGAATTTTTTTATATATATTAAAAAAGAGATTGTCTAATTTCCAGTGGATGAGCAAAGAAGTAAACGTCATGACTCACACCTGGGGAGGAGCCATGAAAGTCGGCATGAAATGGAACCAAAGCTCCCAAAAAGAGCAACTCTCTGGTGGTTTTGCATTGCAGAGAGGCCCACATTCTGCAAAAGGTTGCTTAGGTTTTGCAAAGCCCACTTGGGAGTCCAAGAGTCAGCCCCCCCATTCTTTCCTGGACAAGGGGCTGGCGGCTCCTCTATGGGGTTCCCCTTCCCCTGCCTGCCTCCAATCTGCCCCTCCCCCTATCTGGCCCCACTCACTCAGGGGTGCCTTCTTGGCAGGGGCCTTCCCGGGCTGTCCCGAGCTGGTCTCGTCAGCAGCGGAGGTGCTGGACTTGGACTCCTCCTGGCACTGCTTCCAGGACTCCCCAATGTTGGGGGGCTGGTGCAAGGAGGAGGACGAGGGCCCCCCTGCCCTGGAGGAACTGGTGGGCCTGGAGCTCTCCTCCTCGGAGCTGGACAGACAGGTCCAGGTGGCCTCACTTGGGGCCCCCTCCCTGTCCATGGTGCTGGTCGAGCCAGGCAGGGGCATCGCCTCCTCATCATCACCAGCGCCGCGGAATCCCCCCGACACTGCTGACTCAACCATGCTGCTGACTCTGTTGGGGAGCAGCAAACATGCTGCATCTGCTCTCCTCCCTCCCCAGGTGCTTGGCTTAGTGCACATGCTTCATGAGGTAGGGAGGTGGGCATGGCCGGCCAAGTGGGCATGGCCTGGGGGAATTTCCACTACTGGTGCCCGGACACCGGTGGGCACCGGGAGCAGTGCAACACTGCTCTCTGCAGTGCCCTTCCTGGCTAATTAAAGCTACCAGTGAGGGTGTATTAAGGTCAGTACAAGAGATTGTCAATACTTTTCTGTGGAAGAGTCTTCTGCCAGCTTAGTTGAAGTGATGGTCATCCATCCCAGCCCCCAGCCGCCCAAAAAAACAAACACAAATTGGATGGCTAATGATCTTAACAACAATTTTCAAGTTCTTTACTTGTTTTTAGGCAAGCAAGTAAAGAAGGTGGTGGCAAATTGGCTCAGAGCATTTCTGGAGAGTTCTGAATGCCTCAATCTGGGTTCAGCCCTCAATACAGGACTGAGATAGCATTGGTTGCCCTGCTGGATGACCTTCTGAGAGAGCCTGGCTGGGGCCGGTTGGTCCTCTTGGAATGCACAGTGGTCTTTGATACAGTCAACAAAGATTTCTTCCAGACAGGATTTTGGGGTTAGAAATTCATGGCAAGGCTTTGGCCTGGCTCCAGTCCTTCCTTGAGGAAGTGTGTCTGGAGAATACTGCTGGGGGAAGAGTTGTCTGATCAATATGGGGTACTTTAGGGGTTGTTAATCTCCCCTGTGCTGTTTAATATCTATGTAAAACCTCTGGGTAAAGTTATCAGAAGATTTGGAGTTTGCTTTCATGAGTATACTGATGATACACAGCTCTATGTCTCCTTTTCCACATCAGCAGTGGATACTGTTTGGTCCCTGGAGAGATACCTGGAGATGGACATGCAATGGATGGAGGATAATGAGCTGAAGATTAATCCAGATAAAATGGAGGTTATGCTGGTTGGGGACTCTCTCAATGGGGGAGGTGTGACTCTTCCTTTTAGGGAGAATGTACATTGTCTGGATGTGTTACTTGACCCAGCTCTGTCCACATAGCATCGTATATCTTCTGTGGTCATGTCCACCTTTCATCATCTTCTTTGCATAGCCCAGGTTCACCCACTACTGGATACTCCTGACTATGCTTACCTACACACTAATCTCTAAGATCTAATATTGCAATGTTCTCTATGTGGGGCTGCTCTTGAAGTTGGTATGGAGGATTCAGCAGGTACAAAATGTAGCAGCTAGACTGTTTACTGGAATTGGTCATTTTGCCCATATCACTTCTGTCTTAGCCAGCTTGTATTGGTTACCAGTTGTATTATATGGCAGTTTCAATGTTCTGATATTAACATATAAAACACTTAACAATTTAGGACTACACTATCTGCAGGAGATCCTCTTCTGAAAAATAGAGCACTCAAGCTCTTAAATTATGTATTGTCAATCCTAAAGAAGTCAAAAAGATCATGATCAGGGCAAGATCTTTCTTGGTTGTGGCTCCTTCATTATGAAAAAAGTTGCCAGTGGAAATTAGATCTGCTTTCACTTTAATGTTTTGTTTTATAAACAGCTAAAACATTCCTATTTTATCAAGCTTTTAAATTGATGCCACTATGCAGTATCTCCATTATTTGTTTTTGTTTGAGTTTGAACTATAAATAAGATAATTTAAACTATGGATGTCATCCTTGTCTGTGAGCCACCCAGAGTGGTGCTTGCACCAGTTGGGAGAGATACAAATCTAACAAATGAACAAACAAACAAACAAACAAATCAGCAGGAGGGAGCTTTACCACATAATGTGATTGTGGTTGCAACTAACTTGATTGATAATGGTCTTTTTTTGCCTCTGGCTTTTGAAACAAGCTTCTGCTCTCTTTCAGGTTGTTGTTTTTTTTTGCTTCCATTGATTTGTTGATAGTCTATTCTTCGTCTTACAAGTAACAAGCATGGAGGTTCTCTCCATGTGTTGGAACCCCCCCCCCCTCCGATTTTTCCTTCTGACTATAACTACAAATTGTAACTGTAAGGAAATATAAGGGTTTCTTCTACTTTAAATGGTTCTGGAGTTATTTTATCATACAAAGAGCTAGTTTGTGTGGAAAAGAAACCAAAAAAGTGGGCTGAGACTCAGCTGATTTTTTCATTTTTCTCTCTATGTGTTTTTGCTCTTTTTTCTTCGTCATATTCTGCTGCCTTAAAGTAATAACCAAAATTATGTTTATGGGCCCAGACTGTAGCTTGGCTGGGAGAGATAGGCTGTGTAACAATCGACTTACTCCCAAGTAGCACTCCGGCATCCTGGTGATGGGATTGATACTGAGCAGATCAGTTTGTTCAGTAGGAGATGGTGACTAAACAGTTTTCAATAGTAGCCAGGTACATGAAAGGAACTATGGACTTTAAGCTAAGACTGCCAGACAGCACAATCCCAAAACATCCAGGGTACACAGATACAGATGGGACTGAGGACAGCACAGATTATAAATTCAGCAGCAGATTCCTGGTTTTGCGTGGTAATGGGCCTATTTAATGAGGCAATCATAAACATAAGAACAGCCTTGCTGGAACAGGCCACAGACCATCCAGTCCAGCGTTCTGTCTCACACAGTGGCTCACCAATTGCTTCAGGATATTTCCAAGCAAATAGTGTCACCTGCTTAGGATTCCCTGTCTATCTCTTCAACCCAGAGGTTGTCCTTAGCCATTGATACCCTTGTCCTCCATGAACTTGTCTAATCCTTTCTTAAAGCTGTCAAGAGTGAGAGCTGTCACCACATCTTCGGGCACAGAGTTCCATAGACCAGTGATCCTCTGGGTGAAAAAGTACTTTCTCTTATTTGTTTGAGAACTAGTAAAAAAAGTTTCATGCAGTTCCCCCTGGTTCTAGTGTTGTGCGATAGGGAAAACAGTTTTTCCTTATCTACTTTGTCCACACCGTACATGATTTTATAAATTTCAATCAGGTCACCTCTTAGACAATGACGTTCAAGAGTGAAGAGGCCCAACCGTTGCAACCTCAGATGGTAAGGAAGGTGTTCCAGTCCCCTAATCATTCTGGTTGCCCTCCTCTGCACTTTCTCCAGCTTCATTAAATTCTTCTGGGGGTATGGCGACCAGAACTGTACACAGTATTCCAGATGGGGCCTCACCATAGATTTATAAAGAGGCAAAATGACACTTGCTGACTTATCCTAATGATCCCTAGCATTGAGTTTGCTTTTTTCACTGCTGAGGCACACTGGGTTGACACCTTCATTGAGTTGTCCACCAGGACACCAAGGTCCATTTCCTGGTTTGTCGTAGAGAGTTCAGACCCCATCAGTTTATAAATGTAATTGGGTTTTTTTGCCCCAATGTGCATCACTCTACACTTACTAGTGTTGAAGCTCAATTGCCACTGTTTTGCCCACTCCCCCAGTGTCAAGAGATCCCTCTGGAGATCCTCACAATTTCTCACAGTTTTCACTACCCTATATAATTTAGTGTCATTAGCAAATTTGGCTACCTTGCTATTTATTCCTACTTCTACATCATTTATGAAGAGGTTGAAAAGCAGGGGACCCAGTACTGAACCTTGGTAGACCCCACTATTTACTTCCCTCCACTTGGAGAAGTGTCCATTTAGTGCTACCGTCTGTTTCCTGTCCCTTAACCAGTTGCTGATCCAGGACAAGACCTGTCCCTTTATTCCATGACTGGTAAGTTTATTCAAGAGCATTTGGTGTGGGACCTTGTCAAAAGCCTTTGGAAAGTCCAGATAAACAATGTTGACTGGATCTACCTTTTCCACATGCTTGCTGAAACTCTCAAAAAATTCCAACAGATTAGTGAGGCATGATTTGCCCTAGCAAAAGCCATGTTGGCTCTCCTTTAGCAGTGCCTTCTCTTCTATGTGCCTATTGATTCTATATTTTAGGATGGTTTCCATCACTTTATCTGGGACATATATCAAATTGACCGGTCGGTAATTTCCTGGATCACTCCTGGATCCTTTTTTGAAAATTGTTTTTACATTCGCTACCTTCCAGTCTTCAGGCACAAAGCCAGATTTGAGGGAAAGATTATATATTTTGGCTAGGAGAACAGCAATTTCATCTTTAAGTTCCCTGAGAACTCGTGGATGGATGCCATCTGGTCCTGGTGATTTGTTAGCATTTAGTTTAACAAGACATGCAAGGACCTCCTCCCTGGTTATTTCTATCTGGCTTAATTCTTCAGTTTCCCTCCCTACGAAGATAGGCTCTGATTTGAGCATGTCGTAGCTTTCTTCTTCAGTGAATACTGAAGCAAAGAATTCATTGAGTCTCTCTGCAATTTCTGTTTCCTCTTTAATAACCCCTTGCCTTCCATTGTCGTCCAATGGCCTTCCTAGTGGGTTCTTACTTCTAATGTCCTTAAAGAAGTCTTTGTTGTTTCTCTGAGTGTTTTTAGCTGTATGCTCCTGTTCTGTATGTTAACTGTGTTTTCTGACAGGAGAGGAATGTAGCTTTTCTCATGTATCTATTCTTATGTAAATAAGTGGATCGAAAAATGTGCACACTCTGTTAGCCAATGGACTTGTTGTGTTATTGTTACTGTTACTGTTCATAGTGTATATAATCCGGGTTTTGCCCCATCCAAACTGTGTTCCAACCTCACTAATAAAGAGCTGAATTTCACTACTTCATTCGTCTGCTTCTTCATTCCTTGAACACTAAACTGGCGACGAAGGTGGGATGGCGTCCCCACATGGCAGCAACATTGGCCCATTCGACCCAGCGCATCCAGAGAAATGGGCAACATACAAACGCCAGTTCTGCCACGCAATGGCCTCACAGAAGATTGCCGACGGAAACCAGAAGCGTTCCTGTTTCCTTGCTCAGTGCAGTTCTGAGTCGCTTGAGTTGGCAACCCACCTCATTCTCCCAAGGGATATGGATGTGGTGCCACTCGCAGAAATCATGTCTGCACTGAGGAGGCACCTGCAGCCAGAGGTCTGGATCTTCCCAGCCAGGGTGGCCTTCCACAGAAGAGAGCAGCGACCTGGTGAATCCATTGCAGACTACACTGCCATGCTGCGCATTGCTGCCGCCCCGTGCAAGTGGGACAACATTGAAGAAGGACTGTCTGCTGGCTGGCATGATGGACAAAGATGCTCAATGTCACCTCGTGATCAGAAAGATGCTAACCTTCACGAATGTCCTAGAAGAGGCAGTAGCGTCTGAGGCTGCAGGGTCTGGGATAAAGCTTTTCTGGCATTGCCACTCCACCACCAGTGCCACCAACTCAGCTGTGCAAGCTCAGCAAAGTTCACCTTCATCCTCCTCAGCATTGCCTGGTTCCACCTCTTCATCGTAGTCCAGCGACACAGAGGGAAAAGTCCGAGCGTTCCGACGAAAGCTCCGAGAGCACCGTGACGATCGGGAGAAGAAATTCCTTCGCAAATGTGATGGCTGCGGAGCCTGGCATGACCACAAGAAATGCCCCTTCTGCACTGCAGAATGCCACAACTGTGGGCGAAGAGGGCACATTGCTAAGGTATGCCGACAGTGAAAGCAAAGACCTCCAGTGCCTGTGCCCAAGAAGAGTTATCACCACAACATGTCCATCGCCAAAGTGTCACCCGAGCCTGAGCCATGCCAAGTGGGCATCGTCAGCAAGCATTTCTTCGCAGACATGAGCCTGCAGGACGTCCCCTTCAAAATGGAGGTGGATTCAGGTACTACCTTTTCCATAATCCCACAGCGGGAGTTTTTGAGAATTCCCCCTGCCTCTCGGCCCAAGCTTAAATCCTTTAAAACTTCCCTCCAGGATGTGCAAGGATGCCAGATTCAGGTCCTGGGGATGGGTAATTTCTTGGTTAAATTCAAAAACATTCGCACCTCCTTGCCATTGGTTGTAGTTAAGCAAGGCTGTCATATTGGGACCCAATGGTTTAGGCCCCTGGGAATCTGGCTTTCTGGCATCCACGCAATAGACTCTGACCCAATCCGGGATGTTTGTGCTGCACATCCTGAGATATTCAAAAAGGGTTTGGTTTATACAAAGGACCCCCTGGGAGCTGGATGGCCATTTTGCCTTTCCTCCACCTCCACCACATGACACTTCTGGGTGTGGTGGAAGCAGTGGGGGGGGGCACATGAAATGGTGCCATGGGCCGCAGGTTGAGAATCCCTGCTCTACTAGGTTGTTTTCTATTTAATCTGAAATAAATCTGAGCAAATATAACACTGACTTGACATTTCAAAAGCAGTGATTGAACCCATGCACTCATAATAATAATAATAATAATAATAATAATAATAATAATAATAATAATAATAATAATAATAATAATAATAATAATAATAATAATAATAATAATAATAATAATAATAATAATAATAATAATAATAATAATAATAATAATAATAAAAGTTTAATTTTTATCCCGCTTTCCTGACACAAGTGCCACTCAAAGCGGCTTACAACATATATAAATACAATAAACAGAGCAAAATATACAATAAACTACAAAAGGCAATAATACAATCAAAACATCAGAATATACAAAAATACAATACAAAATATAAATAATTAAGCAATATCACAATGAGAAATTACACAAAAAATCAACCTCAATCACCCAGCAGCCACAAAGGCACCCTATAGTTCAACGTCTGTGAGGCAGCTGTGTTGGCGGCGGCAATGGCTCCCACCTGTCTCTCCCCAACGGGGCCGGTGGCGTGGGCTCCCGGGGTGAGACAGGGAGCTGCTTGAGGCAGTGAGTGTCGTCATCCTTTTCTGCTCTCCAGGCGGGCCGTCCCGGAGAGCGAGGGCAGCTGTGTCGGCGCCGGCAATGGCTCCCACCTGTCTCTCCCCAACGGGGCCGGTGGCGTGGGCTCCCGGGGCGAGACAGGGAAGTGCTTGAGGCGGTGGGTGTCGTCGTCCTTTTCTGCTCTCCAGGCGGGCCGTCCCGGAGAGCGAGGGCAGCTGTGTTGGCGGCGGCAATGGCTCCCACCTGTCTCTCCCCAACGGGGCCGGTGGCGTGGGCTCCCGGGGCGAGACAGGGAAGTGCTTGAGGCGGTGGGTGTCGTCGTCCTTTTCTGCTCTCCAGGCGGGCCGTCCCGGAGAGCGAGGGCAGCTGTGTTGGCGGCGGCAATGGCTCCCACCTGTCTCTCCCCAACGGGGCCGGTGGCGTGGGCTCCCGGGGCGAGACATGGGAGATTTGGATTCTTTAATTCCTGTATAATTCACCCAGGGTGGTGACACCAATGACCTTTAATTCAGAGTGGAAGAATATAATCATAAAGCTGGACTGTCCAAGCGGTAAACTATCCAAGCTTACTACTTATCCACTGTAAACCTTTTTAGTCCCTTTACTCTTACTTAACATAAATCTTTCTGTTTTAAACTGGCATTTTTAAAGGCTTCCATTTTTTGTCTTTTTATGTTCATGTTTCAAATTTATATTTTTTGAAAGCTGTGCTGATGTTTTTTTAATGATATTTTAAAGTTGAAGTATAGACAATATAGCCCACTAAAAAGACTTCAATACGTTTCAGGAGAAAAAAGAAAGACTAGATACTAATGATGCTATAGACTGGAGATTATGGTAGAGTCTCCTTTCAATTTCATTGAACAAATACAAGTTTTGTCAATCAAATTAAAACCTTTATTTTTAAACTGTATTGTGAAAAAATCAATTGTTTTTGCAATATGCTAATATACTGTAGCAACATGGAATGAACAAAGGACCAAACAGTTGAATATTTTCATTAGAAAATAGCCAATTCACACCTGTTAGCTGCTGTGAAATAGGTTTATACATAATGCTAGGCATGGAATTTAAATACAATGCCATCTATTTCATGCAGTGTCATTTATATATCATTCCCTCTGAAGTGATTTATTTAATTTCAATAAAATATGGCACCAGCACTTGGAGGATTATTTGATGGAGCTGACAAGAGAAAACAATGTGTAAAACAGTTCCCTTCAGGGCAGAAAGCTAAACCACAGTACTGGGGGATTTGGAAACTCAGTTTCTGAGTGATTTCAGAAGAGATGAATGTGTGGGATGTTCCCTATCACCAGCCAAGCAGATAGCAGAGAAATCACTATGGCTTGCATCCAGACTTTGTCACATTTAAAAAGCATATCCTCTGAAACTAATGGGGCAAGTTAGTTAATAACATGTATAATAAGCAAACATAATTTAGTCGAAATCCAGCTCACTATATGTGAGCTGTCCTCAATGGCACCTGACGTAATGGGTGGATTTCTTTGGCATTGTTGCCACTTCTACAACTTAAACAACTGAGATTAACCATCTTTGTTGAACAGAATAACTTGGTTGTTGTGGCATAACTTGTTGCAGTTTTCAATTGTTAGTAAAATTCCTTTTAGGTAAAGATAATGGTCACCCTTGCTCTAAAGCCAGTGGTATCCGACTCAATGGTGCAGTGCTCATCTCTGTTTATAGCATACCTGTCAACCGCGGCTCTGGTGAATACGGGACCTGCACAGACCTGGTCTGCGCAGGTCGCGTTGTACGCATGCTCGTGGAGGGCTACGCCACTTGCGTAGAAGGCTATGCAGGCGGTGTAGCCTTCTGCGCATGCGTGGAAGGGAGCTACGGAAGTGTAGAGCCCTTCCACACATGCGTGCAACACGACGTGCGCAGATGGGCTGCACAGTGCCTCCTTTCCCCTGCTGCAAAATTATGGGGTTTTGGCAGCGCGGGTCGTGAAATGGTGCAAATCGGTGCCGAATTACGGGGTAATCCCGGCCAAATCGGGATGTTGACAGGTATGGTTTATAGCTAAAGAGCCAGCACTGTCTGTGTCTGCAGTCATTTCTATTGTCATAACTAGACACCGGAGTGCACAGAGCACTGTTTACTATCCCACCAAAGTGGTCCCTATTTATCTATTTGAAATGTTTTGCTTTTAAACTGATAGGTTGGCAGGACCTGGACAGAGACAAGAGCTCATTCTGTCATGCAGCACTTAGGTGTCAAACTGCAGACCTGACAACCTTTCAGTCATCAAGTTCAGCATCTTAACCACTAAGTTACAACAGTCCATTTTAAAACTCTATTAAAATTCCTTTTAGTACCACAGAAAAGCCCGGCCCAGTCACTCTAATTACAGGCAGGATGTGAGGTTGTAATAAAAATTTCAACATAACTTGTTGATTGTATAGAACAGCATTTCCCAAACTATGTTCTGTGGAACACTGGTGGACTTCAACTCTCAGAAGCCTAAGTCAGTACATTGGCTGATCAGTACTTTGGGGAACTGATTTAGTCTTCTGGGAATTGAAATCCAAAAACCAAAGATTGGGAAACACTGGTATACAAGTAGGTATATGATAGGAAGTAGGTAAATGTATATGGACACACACACACAGGTACACACTCCTTCATTCGTTACATGGGGATGCTTCAAATAGAATGTTTTCTTCAGAATAGCAAAGGAAGGGGAACAGGGCTACAACAGGACTGCAAGGCTTCTGAAGCCATCTAATGCAGGTGTTCTCAACCTTTTAAAGCCGGGGGCCAGGTCATGCTCCCTCAGAGAGCTTCGGGGGCTGGAAGGCCATTTTGCCCTTCCTCCACCACATACTTCCTGGTGTGGTAGAGGTGGGGTGGGGCCACATGAAATGGTGCCATGGGCCGCATCCAGCCCATGGGCCCCAGGTTGAGATTCCCTGATCTGATTTCTGCATTTGCCTCTTCTTTGTAGCCACTTGTTTTCCTTTTCCTTTTCGATTTTTGGATATTGTCATTGCAGAAGCTGTTGCACATGGCGTTTAGATATGGAATATATTCTAACCAATAAGATTTTTGGACTAGAACAATGTTAAAGACAAATCATACAATGGTAGTGTTTAAAATTTGACATTTGTACATTAGGAGGGCAGCTATAATACCCTCCCAAAATCTGTTGGTACACACAAACCATTTCCAACTATATTTGTATTAAGTCTCCTGTTGACATTTGCATCCACAATAGATTCTCTTGGAGCAGTTTGTTACATGCTCCTCCTGGAAAAATCCTGAGAGAGATGAATGAAAATGTAAAATAGTACACTGTCCTTTATGATGAGAAGCATAAGCAGGTGCATCGTTTTTAAGAGCATGTAGTGCATTGAATGTATGTTTACCGAGAGTACATTATGTTCTGTTGTTTTCATTGGAGGTTATTGCAATGAAAACAAACTACTAGCACTCAGGGCCATAAGTGTGTGTTACTATACTGTTGATGCCATAACTGTGTTCCTCTTTATATATAATATTTCACTTGGAAATGGGACTCTGGTGGCTCAGTGGTTAAGAAGCTCACCTTGTTAGCTAACAAGAAAGGCCAGCAAGCCAGCGGTTCGAGAACCGGGTACTGCATGACGGAATGAGCACTCATCTCTGTCCCAGCTCTTGCCAACCTATCAGTTCAAAAGTAAGAAATTGCAAGTGGATAAATAGGACCACTTTGGTGGGAAAAGATATTGGGGACATGAAAGGAGCCTCATTTGGGGTGTCCCTGAGCAGAGTTCCACCAGCAAAAATCATTTCTACCCAGAACAGTTTCTGACATGAAATTATTATTACTTGAGAATGATTACCAGAAAAGGTTTCCCTGTGATACAGAAAATGTGATGACACAGGTCAAAGCCAGCAGTGAGAAAAAAGAGTCAAGCAAAGGAACAGTCTAACAAGCTTCTCTTTGTCCCCACCACTATCGCACAAATATCATCTTGAATATTCTTGCATTTGTTCATTAAAAGAGCCAGGTGTGTAAACAGAGAAAGTAACTGAGAAGACAAGATGAAAGTAAGTGGTGAATGGGAAGATGCTGGTATAAGAAGAACGTTAAGTCACAGGAGCAAAGTTAAATCAACATTGAATGCAGCCTTTTCCAAAGTTTTTGAACAGGTAAACAGAGGACTAACTGTATACTGCAAACCATTCTGTCCTACAAACTGCACAACAGTAATAATATCCTGACCCATTTTTTAAATCAATCTGTGGTTTGTGGGCAAAAGCAGGCAGTCCAAAGGATAACTGTTTACATCTCCATACGTTAACTGAGTACATTCAGGTTAGATCAGTTTGGTTAAAAATGCAGATCAAATTAAGTCCTATAGCATTGGCAAAGGAAATCTACTCATTAGTTAAAATGTAGACCATCTTACCTTTCCTTAGCTCACAATTTTACACTGCCCCCCCCCCCGCCCCCAAGCCAGGAATAAATAGACACAAGATATTGGAGTAAACTAGGGCCACAACTTTATCAACTTTTAACTAGAAAACACCCTTCCCTGCTGTGTGGGATCCTGTGGCCAGAGGATCTTGTAGGCAAGTCCCAAAGCCTCATAACTAAGCTGTTCACTAGACAGTTCATTTCTGGCTGGCAAAATTAGGGTGATACAAAGCAACCTGGAGCCCTAGAAATGTTGTGACCTTTAATGACCTTTAACGTCCTCATGCTTCCACCCATGCCACAGTCCTGGTTACTTAATCTTCCCAAATGGACCAGCACTGGGGGGAAATACCCACCTGTGCTGGCTTTGCCTGCTTCCCCAGGGAAGAGATGGGCGTGCTCTTGCAGGCCTGCCTGCGGCCTGCCTGGTGTGATAGAGAGGAGCCAAGAAGCCTTTATAGGTGGTGGCTAGTACTTCCTGCCTCCCCCTCTTTAACTGCTTGTGCTTGGCAGTGAGAAACAAATCTTTCTCCCTCTCTGAAGGAGGCCTAACACGGGTTCCTTTAGTGGTGTTGCCTGCCTGGTGAGTAGTGGTTCAATCAAAGCACACTGCCCATTAATGGTTAGTTTGCCAAAGGTCCCCAAGTGGAACCGGCCTCTTTGAATTGGCAAGGGAGAAACTAATTTTCTTCCTTGCTGAGCCTTTTTCTGGGAGAGCAGTTTCGCTTTCACATTGCTTGCCTGCACTGGCTGGGGCCTTTCCTTGGGTGGGGTCCACCCTTGGGGTATCAGTGAATCAACTGTGAATCAAGGATTGTAAGTTGTATTCTTCCCAGGGGGTTGGGGTTTATTTCGCCTTCCTTCCCTCCTAGGCTAATAACTAGTGCTATGGGGAAATAGATAAGTATGATGGTGTTGCTTTGATTTGAATCTACTTTTAGCACATAGAATCATCTTTCCCCTGTGTTTCCATGCAGATATGGTCTCCTCTGGCATTCTGGGGGTCCCAATGTCCCCGTCCTGCCATGGGCTCAGCACATGCCTATGAGTGCCATACCTGTCAACCATCCCGATTTGGCCGGGATTACCCTGTAATTTGACGTTTACAGCACAGTGCATCCATTGGTGCTGCACATGTCATCAGTGGGATGGAGCATTTTGTTTTGAAAACATGAAGGTGAGGCCTGCACTGGTGGACCTCCTTCCATCGGTTGACTGAGGTGCCCCTGCCTCCATTCTTCTGTTTTCCTTGTGGTACAATTATTTTCCTCTCGTACCTGATGTCCACAACCCAGTCTTCTTTTGATATTCCACGTACCCACTTCTACCATTCCAGAGGCTAGGGCCTCCAGCCACTCCATGGTTCATGGCCTTTTTGCCTCAATTTGCTCCTTCCATTGTACGGCCGGTCTGGGGTGGATCAGGTTTCAGCCCTTGGCTGTACCCCGTGTGGCGGGTAGTGCTGTTGTGGAACTCAAGAGACTAAGACAGCACTCCAAGATTCAGGGCAAATAACTGAACTTTTATTACATGTGGATTCGGAGCCTCTTTAGCAAGTCAGACCCCGAACCTCGAATAGCTCAAAATAGCATACTTTTATAGGTACATAGGTTAAAAAAACCAGAAGCTATAATCATCTTCCAAATATGGCTACATTTCAGTAAATTAAAACTTGTTACATTCTTATTGGCTTTTAGCAACTTGTTTTTGTCTCCAGTACCCCAGTGTCATGTCATTTCCCTTATTACCAGAAATAACTTGTTTTTCTCTGTGGTTTGGAGAAACATGCTGACACTTTGCTTCCTTGTTCCATCCAGCTAGAGCAGAGGTGAATCAAACTGTATCAAACTAGCATTATGATTAAATAGGCCTGCATTATGAATACAGAGGCCTTGTCTTAAAGCAAGCTAAAGCAAGCATTCTTATCACAGTGCAGGTGATTTTAATCAGAATGGCCTGTTTCGTTATTCGGTTGGGGTCTTGGTTAATTTGGGACCTCAGATAGCACTATAACTTGGGGTGTCTCATGGCTGCTTAATAGTCACAGACCTGAGACAGCTGATCAGGACGCTTTGCTAGCTCCCTGGTCGCATAGCTTGGCCACACTGTTGGACACAGTGCTGGCCTATCTGCAGAGCTTTTCTGCTGTCCCTATTATTTGGGATCCAAATTCTCTGGTATTGACCTGAGTTATTATCACGCACCCGCACTACTTAGTCCCCAGTGCAATAGTTTGCAAGAACTTATCTTGGCTCAATAAAGTGGCCCATTTTTGAACCCATGACATGCGTCCATCTCTTCACTCGGGGGTAGTAGGCAATGCTTAATGCCTTCCACCAGGTACACCAGCTTAGCAGCCATAGAGGTAGCACAAATCCAGAAGGAATGAGTCTCAAAACACCACCAACAATACCGACCATATGCAATGCTTACTATGTCACTTGCCAAAACTGAAACTTACAGTAAGGGCGGGCGGAATCTTGGTGACAAAAAAAAGAGGCCCGATAAGTACCCCATCTACCTGGGGGAAAAATACCATTGCCTTTACTGGGCATAATGCTTCCAAATTAGAACAACCTAATACCAGCACTTTGCCTTTTCTTAACTGATCAGTCTTGGGCTTGTGAAAATGCAACATCACCTGATTCTTATTTACCTGAATATCTCAAATTTCCAGAGCATTACCTGAAGTGTCTACATGGGAAGCCACCACAAACTCACAGATTCTCAATGTTGTAAAAAAGACCAGCAGAGGAGTGGCATGAAATGGCACTGCTTCATATACACCCCAGAAAACACTTGGCCAAATACCTGCTAGGTGCATTAAAATATCAGTGGAAATAGGAGTTTGGATATCTGTGACTAGTCCTCATTTCCTGGTTCAACCCTCCAGTAATTTCTTGACCCAAAAGTTGCCTGTTGAATCTGCAAACCGCTGGGATCAAGAATAAAAGGAGAGCACTAACAATTTCCCTTGTATGAAGCGAAGAGCTAAACACTTGTGATGCAGGAAAAGAAAAAACTGAACTAGATAATCAACTGGGATGGGCCATGGTGACCTAAGACCAGCTTCTATATGAAAAACATTAAACTCGGCACATACTAAGATTGTCACACCATAATGAAACAGAGAAATTAGCCCAGAACTCAGCCCAAAGTCATAAGGCCCCTAAAATTGGGGGTGGGGGACTCTAAAAAGGTTAAATCCCTGGTTAGCCCCTGTTTGTGTCAATCCTAAGACCAGATCTCTGCACATCAACCCTTAAAATATATGCCAAACCCTAAGGCATTAGAATGCATCTGAAAATCCAGCCCCAATATTAACTCAGACCTCCAAAAATAGACACTATTGAAGAATTGCGAAAACATACACCATGTGGTAAGATCAGCCCTCATGGCTAGTGTAAGGCTATGACTACACATAGCCTCACATAGCCATCTAAGAAAAGCCCATTCCAGTTCTCTTACTCTACAGGCAAAATTAAGATAACCAACTGTCTCTTGCATTTAGGGACTCTCTTCCCAAATACCACAACTTTAGTTTTAGAGTAATCAATAGTCAATCGTTCTTCCTTGCATACTTGCCTTAATTTGGATATCATTCTTTTAAGACTGATTCTAGTCTGAGACAACAAGACTAGGTCATCTGCATACAGCAGTATTGAAATCGTGCAAGTACCTATGGCAGGGGGAAAGAATGATGGAGAATCCATTTTGGGAATCAAATTATTAACATTGTCATCATCATCAGCTGCTATTTGTATCCGAACATACATTTTTCCTGGAAGTCATTTTATCAGTTGATAGATGTGTCTCTGGTGACACAATAAACCAATCCTGGTATGAAACATGCAACCACACACATTACACTAAAAGATGGTGGAGGGCATAGTTGAGTTTGACGAAGCTTTTGTGTTTATCACTTAGCCTCTTCATGTCTGCAGCATTCTCCTTCAAAGTGATTGGTAGCAGCAGAGATGATTTGGCACCAAAGTGGGTGATCTACAGCCGCTGATCCCCAAGTTTGTGGGTTTATACCTGACACCTTTATGGTTTGTTTCAGTTTGTCCTTATAATGCTTCAAATAAGCTCTTGGAGGTCTTGTATCAGAGCTAAGTTCCCCATAAAGAATTTGATGAGAAAGCCTGGAATCATCCATATAGCAGACATGCCCTATCCATCTAAGACAGGGGTGCCCAATTAGGCCCCTGCAAATAGTTAATGTGGCCCACGGTGAGTACCCGGGCTCACCACGGACCGCCTCTTTACCCGTCCCCACCACCAGATGTCAGCAGTGGTGGCAGCGGTGGTGGCAATCATGCTTTGTCCTGGCTGCTTCGAGCAGCCTTTTGCTCAGTCCCATCCCCTCTGCAGCCTTTGCCAAAGCCAATCGCTGTGTTAGGAATATCTTCAGAGCCTCCACTGTTTCAAAATCCATGGCACTAGGAGAGCTCCCAGTGCACCTGGGATGACATCACCATAACGTGCCAGGATTACCCTGCCAGGGCTGCTGATTTTGAAACTGGAGGCTCCAAAGATTTTCCTAACATGGCGATCGGCTTTGGCAAAGGCTGCAGAGGGGATGGGACCAAGCAAAGGGTTGCTCAGAGCAGCCAGGACAAAGTGCGATTGTCACCTCCGCCGCCACTGCTGCTGACATCAAAACTGTGTCGGGGGTGGGACCGGCCCGCAAAAAAGTTTGGTCACCACTGATCTAAGACGATGGAATGCGATGTTGGTGACATAGTCATCCCACTTGATGTTCAAGATGGACCTTAGCTTCTGTTTGTGAAAGCACTCAAACTGTTTGATCTCCTGACGATAGAGGGTCTATGTTTCACAGGCATACAGTAACCTTGAGATAACAACAGCTTGGTATACCATAAGATTAGTCTGGATTATTAAATCTTTGTTCATGAAGAACCAGTGTGATAGATGATGATGATGATGATGATGATGATGATGATGATGATGATGATGATGATGATGATGATGATGATGATGATGATGATAATAATAATAATAATAATAATAATAATAATAATAATAATAATAATAATAATAATAATAATAATAATAATAATAATAATAATAATTTTATTTATACCCTGCTTTCCTTGACCCAATGGGTGACCCAAAGCAGCTTACAGATAATAAAAAGGCATAGCATTCAAAAATACAGTACAACGAAAGGCAAAAATACAAAATCGCATAAATACAAAACAAGACAGAATACAATCACCCCAACCCCAAGCAGTCCTAAAGTAAAACAGAAATGCTGACATTTCAACAGCTTCCAGAGTTCTAATTGGGGGAAAAATCCCGGAGGGGTGGAAAAGAGGGCAGGAGCGACTCTCCACTGCCCGACCTCACAGCTGTCACCACTTCCTCACCACCTGCAATGTTGGGGCTGGTGGTTGGCTGCAGGCATGTCTCTGGGCCAGGGCTGCATCGGCCTTTTATCCCTTCCAAGCAGGCAGGGCTCAGGGAAGGAGGGCGGGAGCGACTCTCCACCGCCCAGCCTCACAGCTGTCACCACTTCCTCACCACCAACAATGTTGGGGCTGGTGGTTGGCGGCAGGGGTGTCTCTGGGCCAGGGCTGCATCGGCCTTTTATCTCTCCCAAGCAGGCAGGTTGCAGGGAAGGAGGGTGGGAGCGACTCTCCACTGCCCAGCCTCACAGCTGTCACCACTTCCTCACCACTGGCGATGTTGGGGCTGGTGGTTGGCGGCGGGGGCGTCTCTGGGCCAGGGCTGTGTCAGCCTTTTATCCCTCCCAAGCAGGCAGGGCTCAGGGAAGGAGGGTGGGAGTGACTCTCCACTGCCCGGCCTCACAGCTGCCACCACTTCCTCACCACTGGCGATGTTGGGGCTGGTGGTTGGTGGCGGGGGCATCCAAAGATGACCTAAGACAGAATGGACAGCACCAATTCTCTTCACCACATCCTGTTCACAGGTGCAGTTTTTAGGCAGGATGCTACCAAGGTAAGAAAACTGGTCTACCTGTTCCAGTGTTGAATCTGAGATGGTGATACAGTGCTGAAGTCTGGAAGGGCTGTCCTTGGGACAGGTTGTACAAGTACCTTGGTTTTTTGAGCATTTATGGTGAGGCCAAAATGATCACATGCATTCTTGAAACAGTTGACTGACTGTTGCAGCTCCTCAGGTGTGAGAGCAGGTGATGCAGTATAATTGGCATATTGCATTTCCATTATCGCGTTAGCACTGGTTAGTCTTTGGGAACAAAGTCTAGCCAAATTAAAGAGTCCTCCAGCGAAGTGGTATTTACACCTGTGTTGATATTACCGTATCTTTAGGACCATAAGACGCACCTGACCATAAGACACATCCAGTTTGCAGAGCAGGAAAACAAAAAAAAAATACTGTATTTTGCACCATCAACCAGTGGTGGCGCTGCAGGAAAAATGGGCAGGCAGGCCAATTGCACTGAGGAAGGAAGTGATACTCTAGCCTAGCCTCTTGCTCTCCTTTCAACCAGGAAGCATGTCCCCTCCCTCCATTTTGTCCACGTGGAGTAGAGACAAAGGCATCAAGGTAAGTGAAACTCTTTCTTTTTAAGCACAGGTTTGGTTTCCCACTTAAATGCATTGAGAACATACAAACAGAAAACCTTTGAATACAAGAAATTTATTTCCAATGCATTTAAATGTGAAATTGTGATTTTTGCCCTCTAGTGACAACTTGTTTTTCATATGCCCCCCCCCCTGCCCCGGAACAGCTGAACAGCTGAGAGATGGCAGTAGTAGACTTTGGCCAGCTGCGGCTCTTGTAAAATATCCTTTTACAACAGACACAGCTGGCCAAACACCAGCATTTGGACTATAAGACACACCCTCATTTTCTCCCCACTTTTCGGGGAGAAAAAGTGTGTCTTATGGTCCAAAAATATAGTAGATGTTTCAAATTGTATGGCAGCTAAGTAAAGGACAAAAAGGGTTGGAGCAAAAGCACAATGCCCTGTTTCAATCTATGGGTGATTGGGAAGGCATTTGATATGCTGTTTTGATGGTGAACCCATACAGACATGCCATCATGAAGCACCTGGACCAGATCTACAAAAAGTTCAGGGCAACCAAAGTGACTCAGCACAACCCACATAGCAGGTCTCAGGACAGAATTGAAAACCTTTTCCAGGTCATAAAATACTAAGAAGAGTGGATTCTGTTGCTCTCTGCATTTTTCCTGAAGCTTTCTTGCATAGAAAATCATTTCCATTGTGCGTCAGGAAATATGGAAACCACATTGAAATTCTGGGAGGACCCTTTGGGAAATAATTTGCAGATGACTGAGCAGGAGTCTTGTGAAAATCTTTCCAGCGATGGATAACAATGATATGCCATGATAGTTGCCTCAAGTACAATGATCTGATCTTAGCTAGGTAGTTGGGCTTTCTGTTGACATAAAAGTTGAACAAAAAAGGAGCTAATGTACAACCCTGCTTTACTCCTCGGTTGATACTAAAGTGCTGTGTGAGGGCATTCTGTAGCCCAGTCCAGACTCACATCACATTATTTTGATGAAGAAGTTGTATTAGCCACATGAGTCTTCTATCTATGTTAGTTTTAGCCAATTTATGCCAGAAGAGTTCTTTTTCTATTAAATCAAAAGCTGATGAGAAATCCATAAAAACAGCAGATAGAATTTTTTAGGAGTTTTTAGTGACTTTGCTAATTATGTGGCTCAGAACAAATGTCTGGTCTATTGTTATCTACCTTTTCTTTTTTAAAAAAATATATATTTATTTAGTTTTCAACAAATCAGGAGAGAAAACAGCATAGTAGAAAACATTATAGTAAAAGTTGTCAATTCCCACACACAAACCTATCCTCCTCCTCCTCTCATGTTGACCTCCAACAGCCCGATCACTGTCCCTTTAGAATAAAATTCCCCTATAATTTCTAAAACTACTAAATATTTAACCAGATATCTGAACAATTCTAATACCTCAAAAACCAGTATTTATTATAGACAAGCTTAACACCGTCATCTTCTCTTCTAAAATCCTCTTCAATTATTCTCCTAGCAGATTCAATAGATAGTATATCCAATCATTAAACCTTTCAGGTCAAGCTGTCAAAATGTTCAGTTAATTTTCTCCAATCTGTCCAAAAATCATATGGATCTTCATCTCTCAAATTCCTAATAAGTTTATCCATATCCATATAATGTAGCATTTTCAATTTCCAATCCTCAACACTGGGAAGTTTTTCTTGTTTCCAATAGTGAGCAAACAATGTTCTTGCAGCAATCAACATATACCATGATACTGTTTGTTCACTCTTGTTTACATTTTGTAAATTTAAGCTCAGCAGGAACATTTTCGGGTCTTTTGGTAGATTCCTTTTCAGAATTTTACACATTTCCTCGTGAATAGATGACCAATGAACTTTACCTTTTTTACATGTCCACCACATGTGATATAAGGACCCTTCATGTTCGTGACATTTCCAACATTTATCAGACATTTTATTGTTCACATTCACAAGCTTTTTGGGCATCAGATACCATCTATACATCATTTTATAAAAAAATTTCTTTCATTCACACAGGTAGTAATTTTTTTTATTTCTTCCATAAGTACTCCCAATTTTCCATTCCAATATCTCTGTTAATATTAATGGCCCATTTAATCATCTGTGAGTTAACTTTTTCATCTTCAGTATACCATTGTAACAGTAATTTATATATATTGGAAATTAGTTATCTACCTTTTCTAAAACCTGCTTGTTCTTCATTAATAATGTGTTGACTGCTATCCCATTCAAGGAATTTATTCATTAGGTATCTCACATGGAGCTTTGAGGCCACATTCAATAGGCTTGTTCTTGTTGTTCAGTCACATAGTCAAGTCCAACCCTTTGCCACTCCATGGACCACTGCACACCAGGCACCCCGATTCTCCACCATCCTCCACAGCCCACTCAGCTCTACACCCATTGCGTCACCAATGCCATCTAACCATCTCAACCTTTACTGCCCCCTTTTCCTTTTGCCCTCAACATTTCCCAGCATTAAGGCCTTCTTGAGTGAGTCCTCTCCTCATTTGGTGTCCAAAGTACTTTAGCTTCATCTTTAATGTTTGTCTTTCCAAGAAACAGTCAGGGTTGATTTCCTTCAGGATCAACTTATTTGATCTCTTTGCTGTCCAGAGTACTCTCTAAATTCTCGTCCAGCACCACATTTCAAAGATGTCTATTCTTCTACTCTCAGCCTTCTGTATGGTCCAGCTTTCACAACCATACATTACTACTGGGAACTTATAGGTCTATAATTACAAGGATTGGAAGGATCACATTTTTTTAAAAAAAAATGTAACTACTATACTTGTTCTCTATCCTGAAGGGAAATTGCCAGTAAGGTTAATATAGCTCAATAGATTAGCTAAAATAGGTGACCATCAGTCACTGTTTATGTGAATCCTCTGGCAAAGGTCTGGCAACTTTAAGTGGGGCAATCTACTTGATTGATGCAGTTTGTCTATTACTATGCCTAGAAATGTTAACAGGACTGATGGATCATCCATTTTCTTCTTTGCCAATAGAAAGCCCAACTACCTAGCTAAGTCCTGAAAAGCTTCCAACAAACACTGCCACCCAACCCCTGCTTCCCAAATAAAAGAAAGTAATAATAATTTTGTGTCAGAGATTACTCTGGGTTGAAAGGATTTTTGCTGGTGAAACTCTGCTCAGGGGATGCCCAAATGAGGCTCCTTTCATGTCCCCAAGTGCACCTCTCAAGTATCGAACCCCAAACTTCCAGTCTCCAGCTCAGCATCTTAACCACTAAGCCACTGGGGGAGCTGTAATTAAAAAGTCATCAAGGTAATAGATAATGCTAAACTGACCCTTATATTGTTTGAGGACCCATTCTAAAAAGGTAGTAAAGCAGTCAAATGTGGCACCAGAAACAGAACAGCCCATAGGCATGTAAACCTGTCCAACGAAGGAAAAACCCAGCAACTCAAAATCATAGGGGTGTACAGGCAGCAAAAAATGGACTTAAAGTCACAATTAGCCATCTGAACCATGACACTACCATAGTGGATCATCCAAATAGCATTATCCATTGATGTGTACTTCACTATGGACAACTCATGGGGAATGAAATCATTGACTGAAAGGCCTTTGGGATAGGATTGATGATGAATAAGACAGTACTCCCCTGGCATTTTCTTGGCAATAATTCCCAAGGGTGAGACTCAAAGGGTACTAATTTTGGGAGAAGGAAAGGGACCCTGGACCCTGCTCTCCTTAACCTCCTTGGTAAATCTGGCCCTGAAAATTTCTTCCATACTTATGACTGATTTCAATTTTTTTCATAAAGGCAGAATACTCACCAACTACAGGAATCCCCAAACCAAACTGAAAACCATTCAACAAGTAAATTGTATCATTCCCTCCTTGATAGCTCCTGAAGCATTGTGGTAATGTATCTACATTAAATGAACTGGAGCCCTTTTGCAATGCTAGAGCTAGGGTCTGGAAGCTTTCTACCTCCACTGGTTTCTTTAGTGACCCCCACTAACTTTTCTCTTTTAACAAGGGCAGTCTGCCACAAAGAAAGCGCTCAGGCTTGAACTTGCATTCCTTCCTACTGCAAGCTCCCTGCACTACAAACTCCCAGCAAATAAAATAAGCGGAGTTCAACAGACTGTCTCATGGAAGCATGAGACATCACTGCAGCAGCCGACCTCTGTGTTAAGTACCCACTGTCAAAATGATCCCCAAGCTTAGCTGGTGTCATGAATTTGACCATAATTGTGGTGCAGCTTAGCCCAGCATGTGCTCAGACATATTGTTATGCACATGTAAAAAGCCTCATTATCCCATAGAAAATAAACTAACCCTATATATAATGTCCAGGTACTGCAAAAGGTCCAATGCCCTGTGGGGATGGGTCCTAATTGCCACACCTACATAAATAAGGTAAGCTAGGTGCCAGTTGGCTCATGTCCTAGCCTACTTACAGTGCACAAGTTATTTCTCTTTTTCATTCTCCCTGTTCTTATCCTTCCTATTTGAATCCCTACTAAGAAGGGTAAATATATCAGCATACTCATCCTTCCAAGTTTTATCTTTTGTAGCTGACAATAAAAATGATCACTCAGAGGCATGGCCTGATCACCAAAGTCATGGCCACTGGGGCACTGAATTGTAACCTGTGTCACCCCAGGGAAGTTACCTATGACCTGGCTGGGAAAGGTCTACTGCAGATAAGTGAGCAGGCAAGGTGTCATAGCATCAGGACTCAATGCAGCAGGATCCAAGGAAATAGGTTGCCATGACCAAACAGCTGCAGCGCCACCACTCATCAGTGGACCATCCTCTGTATACCCCAAGCCATGTCAGGATATCCTGATAACTCACCTGACCCAGGCACACTAGCTGCCAACTGGGACACAAATCCAACCAAAGCTCCTGAAGCATGACCTCAACTATACTGCTCTTGCTATCTGATTGTGGGTAGGTGACTCACATATCAGCGAAGGGCTAACGGGTCTGGATGTCCTGGTCACAGCCTCACCAACTGAACTCTATGCAAAAGGAGCATCTTCCACAGTCTCGTACCCAGGATCACTGTGCCAAACCTGTCTATCAGACTCCAAAGCAGATATATGAGATGTTAGAGCTTCCACCAACTTTTGCAACTGAGCAGCTGTCTGCCTCCTTGTATTCCTACTTGAATGACTAAGTGGAACGGTAGGCAGTGGCTCCTGGACTTGCCTCTTCCTATTCTGTTCCAAGGCCTGAAACAAGTCTCAGAAAAGAAGGTATCTTACCCACCTGATGGAACACAGCCTAAACCACGTAGGCTCACTCCCCACTCAGCCAGATGGCAATAGTCTATTGACTCTACCTCCTGGCATGATTGACCTCCTAGCCATACCTGTCAACCATCCCGATTTGGCCGGGATTACCCCGTAATTTGACGTCAATTGACGTCATAACCCGCCCCGCGCTGCCAAAACCCCGTAATTTGGCAGCGGGGGAAAATGCTTTCCACGCATGCGTGGAAGCACTACGCCACTTGTGCAGCCCCTATGCAAGCGGCATAGCGCTTCTGTGCATGCGCGGAAGGGTTTTACTCCTTCCACGCATGTGCGGAAGCACTATGCCGCTTGCGTAGGGGCTGTGCAAGCGGCATAGCAGTTCCACGCATGCGTGGAAAGCGACCTGCGCACAAGCGATCTGCACAGGTCCCGTTTTTCCAGAGCTGCGGGTTGACAGGTATGCTCCTAGCTTGAAAGAGAAAGGGCAAAGATCTCTCACCCAGCAGTGCTATGCTGGATGGAGGATGTCTGTTTCTCCTAGTCTGATTCTGAATAGTGAGCTGGTCTTCACTGAGTGGGAGAATGACTTAAAACAACAGAGTGCAGCAAGGCAAATCTTGAGAAGAAGATGTGTTGTTTGACTTTGTACTACTTCTTCCTGTTGCTTTTTTATATTGTATTGCATTTCACATGCATTTAACATTTTGTGGGCTGCTCTGAGCATCTCTTAGTAAACAAGTAGGAAACATGTTTAGAAACGAATAAATGTAGAACTGAAATGATGTTGTGTCAGAAAGTAATACATCATAAAAGTCTGCCTCACAATGCAAAGCTATGCATATTTACCCCAGAGTATGTCTCATTGTATTCAAGAGGATTGAAGCTTCAGTAATATTCGCCCACATCTCTTTATAGACATTGGAATGCCACTTTGTAAAGCAACCACCATCATTTGCATTATGTAGTAAAAAACAGTAAGAGCTGGATTTCACTGCAAAACGTTAAGCAATATCTGCTGAAAATAAAAGCTGTAATTTTGTACATACTGTCTGTGTTTTAATAAATTGCTATTCCACCATAATTCAGTGATTACTGTAACACTTGTCAGAGGTTTTTTTGGGTTGTTGTTGTTTGTAAAATAAAAAATGCTTGTGATTTTGAACCACACCATCTGTGGTGACAAAAGGGGGAGGAGCAGAAATCAACCTTGATAAACATTTATAGATCTGTTGATTTCCTAGAATGTGCCCTGCTAATCTCCAAAGACTTGGCAAAATAAAAAGATGTGGGTGGTTTACCAGGTTACACAGAGTCATAACAACTTTTTCTCACAGCTTTGAATGAACATGTCACCTCTTTTTATGATTCCATTGATTTTGCTGCACAATGAACATATATAACAGCAATTTACATAACTCACACACTATATCGCTTTCAGTGGATTTAGAAACAGCAACAAAATAATTCAGATGGGAAGGAAAAGACGCTTTCAAATGCCTCCAGCACGGTGAAAGATCCATGCTGAATATTCAAAGAAGAAACAGAAATGAAAGAGACTCCTGAAGAAAAAGGGGGGAAGATATTTTAGGAAAGCAAACATAAGACTTCTTATCCCAGGTTTATGACCTAAAGTGCAAAGTAAAGTGGAAGATAAACACCAGGGATTGACAGAGCACCACTGGACATCTGTTAAGGCCTACAATCTAGCAGGAGAAAGCAGGAGAAGGAACTGTGACCTCTGAACCTCTTGTTTTCTCTGCTTCTTCTGCGGACAGTGTTGAGAGATTGGCAAATGAGCAGTGACAACAGCAAGAAAGGGGAAGAGGAACTTTGGAAAGGGCAAACTGCTCAGAGCATCTTCTGCAGTTCCCCTGCAAAAATTGGAAAAGACCAGCCAAATGTCTGTTAGGAAAACAAGTGGCTGAATAGAAGGGAATTAACTCTCCCCATTCTTTGCCTCTTTGTTCAACTTGGCTAAATTCCAAAGTGCATTTCCACAAACATGAGGAAAAGCAGCTAAAGGAGGGATAGAAAAAAGAGAAGAGTAGAGAAGGACAGCTTCATGACCCTACTCTCCAGTTCGAATATCGAGTCCACTTCATCAGACCACAACGTGGTCCACAAAAGCTCACATTTAAATACAGGAGTTAGTCTTTAAGGTGCCACAGCATTTTTTTCTCCTTTTCTTTCTTTCTTTTTTCTTTTGCTGCTGTTTTGTTTACTCTCAGATATGCTAGCACAGACTAACACTACTACCACTTTAAACATTTTTAATAAACCGTTTGTAGATGACAACTTTGTCCCCAGTACGGGGAAAGACAGCCTGAGAAGACATTTAAACTGATGAAGCACAACAAATTAGGACTTTTTTTTACAGTTATCAAGGTGCCATCCTAACCACATCTGATATTGTGTAATTTCAGAAACCATATTGAATGGGGGGTATCTTGTGTGTTGTAGTGGATGGAGTAGGAGTCAAGAGACCTGGTTTCAAATCTTTGCTTAGTTTTGGAAACCCAGGGGTGGGGGTGGGGATTGGTTAAACCATTCCTTAAATATCACTTACTTTGAAAGTTGCTATAAGTCAGTTCTGACTTGATAGTAATACATGCTGGGTGAGAGACCATCACAGAATACCAAATCTCCAGGTTAGTAGTTTATGTGCTATGAAGTTGGAACTGATTTATAGAGACCCTAATACAGTGGTTCCCAATGTGAGGGAACGTGTGGATTGAAATCAGATATATTAACAGTGAAGAATGGGAAACAAAACCACAATTCCAGTAGTCAAGAGAAACACCTAGATAGATGACTGCTGAAATATTTAACATTTAACATTGTTAGGGACAAATGAGAAGCAAAAGTAAAAGGAATCAGAAATAGATTTTCAGAATCCTAAACGTAACCTTCCCATGATATTCAAACCCCTGAGATGCCGGTCCAGCATATGCATGCACAGTAGTTAATCTCTGCTGTGTCTCTCTGGATCCTAGTTTTGTAATTCCTTTGCTCTAGAACAACAACTTTCAAGCCCATGGCAAAGAGTCCAGGCAGATTAAAGTGGTTTGAAATGGGTTTCTGTGTATTGCTACTCTTAATGCCTGATTTATGTCGGGTTTCTGGGACATTATCAGATTTGATGCACTACAACTAATGTGTTGTTGTGTGCTGCAGTTTTACCTGGGTCACTCAAACCATTGTCAATAGATGCAAACTCATTGGCAAATGTGTAATACCACAATATTTATTGCATCCACCCTTCGGATGTGATGCATCAGCTTGCAAAAGAATTTGGTTTTGCAACCATTATTGTGTGCCTGTGTAACTGATGTGTGTATAAATTGATGCCATGAAGCCTCACTCTTATGTCTGATGAAGTGGACCTGGTTCATGAAAGTTCACAATTAAATACAGGAGTTAGTCTTTAAGGTGCCCCAACATTTTTTGTCTTTTTTGCTGTTCTGTTTTATTTATTCTCAGATACTTTACTTTATTGTTATTATGGTCTTAGACCAGACTTTAAAATAGAAAACGGTTTCATGCTTTGTTAACAATGAGAAAATACAATAAAACAGTACAGTATATCCTCTAGTTAAAAGTTTTCCTTAATTCAATAGCTTGATAAAAATATTTGGCTACCTGATGCGTGAGTGTAAAATCCACATCCTTTAGAAGAAAATTAACATAAAACCTATCATTATGGCCCACAAATTTAGAAATTGCTGGGGCAATTAAAGCGTTTCTAAGGACATCATAAAAAGGACATCATAAAAAGGACATCATAATAGGACGTGGGCCAGGGTTTCTAACTCCATTGATCCACAGGGACATTGTCTCCGCGGATAAGGAGTCCCTTGGAATCTTCCCACCAAAATTGCTGAGGGGAGTGCATCAAAATGAGCTCTAGAGAAGGCTCATCTGTATTTGGTTAAAGAGAGATTATAAAGATACCTGCGGTGGCGGGTTTACGGCTGCCTAGGAGTTGACAATAGAGTTTTGAGACATTGACAATATCATTTTGGTGATCAAAGTCTCTTATTCTTTCTTTTACTAACCATTCAGGTATGAATTTATATTCAGCCTTTATTGATTTTAAGGCAGCTTTTGACAGTATATCAAGGGTCAGACTTTGGGACATCCTGTGCAGATCCTCCATTGATAAAAGACTTTTGCTCCTAATCTACAAGTTTTATGAGATAAAACTGGCCTCAGAGTGACATACAACTGGGGAGGGGATCTCTCTGATTTCTTACTCTCAGATATCCAATCCAACCAGATTGGAAAATATTTTCTACTGCAATGAGTTTGATTGTCGCTACCTGGTTTAATAAGGCAAGTTCTTTTTTTAAAAAAGCAAAGGAGATTTTGTTGGAAGTCTCACATTTAAGATGGCACATGCATGCTTAAGTCCCCACAGATGCCCCCCATCCTGCACAGATGCATCCCATGGACACCCCCACCTCCATGGATGCCCCCACCCCATGGGTGCCTTCCAACCCCCTGCAGGTGCTCCCTATTGATGCCCCCACCCCCACAGACACCCCTACCCCACAGGTGCACCTGGCTGCTAGGAGGGGAGGTGGGTGGGTTTTGATCACCTTACCTCTCCCAGCCACACCCTCCCAGTTGGGATTTCAGCCTCCCATCTCCCCTCTACTTTGGCAGAGAGACAGGGGTGGTGGGGGAGCAGTGCAAGTGGGCTGCATGGAGCTGGGCTTCCCCCCGTTGGCACACATGCCAGGAGAAAGGCTTCTGCATGCCACTTCTGGCATGTGTGTCATAGGTTCACCACCACTGCCATACACTAAGGAATTACACAGAAGAGATGCAAGGATAATATGAGGAAGAATCATGTGATGAATCTGTAGTCTGAAAAACAAGATGAAAGGACTTGGAAGAAATACATTATCTGGACTAGATAAGACACTAATAGTACTTATCCAAGTTACTTCCAAACTATTCCAGACAAGGACTGAATTGTTGTGATTTCATAGCCAGGGAAGATTAAATTTTTATTCTTTATTCTGTTTGCTTAAAGACTAGATGTTTATGGTTTTAATGTTTTTATTCTGTTAAATTGTTTTAACTTTACTTAGCTTAAACAGATCCATTTTGGAAAGTTAGAGTAAGCAGAAGCCAACTTCTGTCCAATTGAAAGGGGAAGGTCAAGCCGACCTCTGTTCACAGCCAGCGAAGCTGAGTGAGTGTCTGTTCTCAGAATAATTACCTGAGAGAAGCACGATTCACAGATGAACCACCTGTTGGTAGACATGAAATGTGCGTCTTTCTGATGGGAACGCTGATTAAATGTCCTTTCCCAGAGTAGGCTTCAAAAGAGGATGTCTGTCACTCAGAACACCTCTGCACACATTCTCACCAAGAATGGTATAAATATTGTGGCAATCACGTCAGATAAGGCAGAGAAGAGAGGAACAGGGTAGTTATCTCAGATCATCTCGAGATGCTGCTATTCGTCTTCCAGACTGGATCCGACCCATAACCTGTATGGGTCGCTCTCAAGCTGCACTCTTTTTAGATCATGACTGCTGCTTGAAGATCAGGTAGTGGCTGTGGCCAGGAAGGCTTTCGTCCGACTTCGGGTGATTTGCCAGTTGCGCCCACTCCTAGACCGGGACTCCTTACTCATGGTCACTCATGCTCTGGTCAACTCTAGACTAGATTATTGCAATGCACTCTACATGGGGCTGCCCTTGACTACCATCTGGAGGCTGCATTTGTTCCAGAATGCGGTGATGGGGTGTGGACGTTATGCTCGTGCCTCACCACTGCTTTGGGAGCTGCACTGGCTTCCAATTTGCCTCTGGGTGCAATTCAAGGTGCTGGTCATTACCTTTAAAGCCCTATATGGTAGTGGGCCAGGATACATAAGAGACTGCATCACTCCAAGAACGTCTGTCCATCCAACCAGAGTGGACCGGAGGGGCTCTCTGCTTGTACCATCTGCTAGAGGGGCGCGTCTCTCTAGCACAGGAAGGAGGGCCTTCTCTGTGTCCACTCTGGCCCTATGGAGCCTCCTGCCAGTGGAACTAAGGCTGCAGATGGAATTGCTGCCCTTCAGGAAAGATCTGAAAACATGGCTGGCGGGACAGGTGTGGGGTCTTGAAGATGTCGTGACTCCCACCTGCTGGTTGGTTTAATATCAAAATAATTTTCCTCTTTTTAGTATGTGTGGGGGATTTAGCGGGGTAATTTGTTTTAATGGGGTCATTCTTTTTAAAGGGTTTTTAAGATTGTATGCCACCAGAGCCTTCGTGAGTTGGGCAGCTATATAAATATGAATAAAAAATAAAAAAATAAGTATTTCTTTTTGAAACTCTGATTTACTTTCTTAGAAACATGTATTTTTCATAGTGTAGTTTAGAGAGGATTTTTATACTATACTATTTTATACTATATTTTGGAATATTCTTTCTTCTATTCCAATAAACCTTTGAAAGGATTTATTTTGTCAAGAATAGTTATTCTGCCTCTTTCCAGATGGAAAGGAGTTGAAAGATTTTTTCCCCAGATAAGGCCTTGTTACTTTACAACACGGACTCTTTGTTATTTTAGCCAGTACAGCTGGGCCTGATAATCAAGGGGTTAGAGAGGGGAGAGATTTAGGGAGTCTTGCCTTCCCAGGACAGTGCTTGCCTCCCCCTCGCCTAGCTTGCTACATCGAAGGCTAAATTCCCATAAGAAAGCCGTGATAAGGGTGAATACAATCTAATGGGAGAAGCCATTACCCAGTCCCAGAGGGCCTTGTAGAGTTTTTCAATCTGCAACATTTTATAAGGCACCACCATTTGACTAGGTAGACCACTGGGTTTTTCCAACCTGTGATCAGGTTACATGCCTCTCAGTATGAGTGGTGTGTGGGTTTGAATATAAGATGTTGCTATGCTTATATCCTGCTTGTGTGCTTCTTAATGTGGCATCAGTTTTACACAGTATGCTGGAATTTATATGGCTTTGATCCAGCATGACACTAGTAATGTTCTCATGCTTTCAAAGGATAGCATATTTTTAATTTGTTTCAAAAGAAATATATAAATAGAGACAATCCCAGCATCTCAGCATCCACCGTCAATTTATGGGGGAAGATATCACAGAATATGTGTTGTGTTCTGATGGTTTTATTGTACACATGGATTACAATGTATCTGAGCCAATGTAACCTTGCCTATAGTAACAATGTAACCTTCAGCTGTATCATATAAACCCTGTAATAGGACGCGAGCTAATGACCACCAGCTGGCAGCAGCGAGCGTCCAAGCTCTCTTGGTCCGAACTCATCAAAGGCAACAGCGCGGGAAGATTTCCCGCCACCACCTACACCTGGACAAGAAGGGCGTGACCTGCAATGACGTCACGCAGACAGTAGCCAATGGGCTACCATGGCACCACGTTCAAATGTATTACTGCAGTATATAAAGAGCTATCGATCCGCCATTACCTCATGTTCCCTCTGTCCACGATGCAATAAACCTGAGTTAACCCAGCCCGAGGCTGTGTCCTGTGTCTTGGTTTGCATACACCAAATTGGCGACGAAGGTGGGATAATGGATCCCCACGGAACAGCCAGGGCACAGAGCGGTTTCAACATCACCAAACCGCAAGACTGGGAGCTGCTTGAGATGGATTTCCAGGCGGCCCTGGTGGAACTCAGAGTCAAAGGAGAAGACGAGGAGAGGAAGAGGGCCATCCTCACCAGAATGCTCGGGATGGAAACCAAGCGGACGCTGGTGGGCATAATCGCTCCGAAGAAGGTGAGCGACTTTAAGGCGAGCGACATCATGAAACTGCTGCGAGAGCGGTTCTGCCCCTCGAGGGCAATGTTTCCCGCTCGGAGCGCGTTTTGGAGGCGAGTCCAAGCGCCGGATGAGTCGGTTGAGGCATTCGTGGCCGCCATGAGGATAGCCGCCGCCCCCTGTAAATGGGGCGATATCCTGGAGATGGTCCTCAGGGACGGCGTGTTGTGTGGCCTGAAAGACAAGGAGGTCCAGCGCAGCTTGATGAATAAGGAGCCGCCACCCACGCTGGCAGAGGTCATAGAGGCCGCGGAAGCCGCAGAGTCCACGAATGCTGGAGTGGACGAGATGCACCAGTGGCGTGAGTGGCGTCCCAGAGCCGGCAAGGCGGAAAATTCGGTGCACGGGAAGTCCGGACAGTCGGTGCACGCAACTCGACGAGCCTCAAAGTCGTCTACGGAAGGTAGCGACGGCGAGGAGATCCAGAAGGTCCGAAAGGGTGGTCGACGCTGCGAGGGTTGCGGAGCGGCCCATGAGCGCGCGAGATGCCCGTTCAGGAAGGCCGAGTGTTACACCTGCGGCCGTCGGGGGCACATCGCCAAGGCATGCAGAAAACGGAAAGAGGGCCGGAGGCAGTCACAAGACCGTGCGGCCAGACCGGACCGTCCAGTGAGGCCCAAAGATGGCGCCCAGACCACGAGGAGGCAGGACGGCGTGGGCCGCGTCTCGGACGACAGCGAGGACGACGCCCCAGTGTTCAGCGTGTCCGCGGGACAGTCCCATTACTTCGTTGAGGTATTAGTACAAGGGGCCCCTATTAAGATGGAAATTGACTCGGGGTCCTCCTATTCCATAATTCCCCAGAAAGAGTTCCTGAAAATCGACCCCCACGTGCGGCCCAAACTTAAAGCGTTGAGGTCCACGCTACGAGACGTGCAGGGAAACAACATTCCGGTGTTGGGGGTCGGGAAATTTCGGGTCAATTTTAAGAGACATTCTGCGGAACTGCCCCTAGTTGTCCTCAAGGGGGGAAGCTGTAGCCTCCTAGGGACACAGTGGTTTCAGCCCTTAGGTTTGTTCATAGGGGGGGTGCATACCGTGGGGGGGGACCCAATACAAGCGGTTTGCGATGCGCATCCCGCCGTTTTTAAGAAAGGACTCGGAAAGTTCAAGGGACCCCCTGTAGCTTTCGACATAGACCCGGAGGTCCGCCCGATAAGACTCAAACCGCGCAGGGTGCCGTTCGCACTCAAGGACAAGATAGAGGCGGAACTGGACAAACTGGTGGGCCAGGGGATTCTTATTCCTGTTGATTCCGCGGAGTGGGAAACTCCGATTGTAACGGCTCTAAAGGCTAACGGGGAGGTGCGCATTTGCGCTGATTATAAGTGTACAATTAACAAGGCGATCCGCCCTAATGCATACCCGGTGCCAGTGATCAGCCACCTTTTGGCCAGGCTGAATGGGGGAAAGTGTTTCGCTAAACTCGATTTGGCACAAGCCTATCAGCAACTTCCTGTGACCCCCGCCACGGCCGCGGCACAAACGATAGTTACACATAAGGGAGCGTTCCAGGTGTCGCGGTTACAGTTCGGCGTGAACTCGGCACCCGGCCTTTTTCAGTCGCTTGTGGAACGCCTCCTAAAGGGCCTGGAGGGGGTGTTGCCTTATTTTGATGACGTGTTGATAACAGGGGGGAGTGAGGCTGAACTGGCAAAACGGTTGGACAAAGTACTGACCGTGTTCGAGAAAGCGGGGCTAAGATTGAGGAAGGACAAATGTGTTTTTTTTTGAAACCGAGGTCGAGTTTTTAGGGTTCCGGATCACACCCGAGGGGATTAAGCCGTCTAAATCCAAAGTAGCAGCCATTAAAAAGGCCCCTCGCCCCACATCCAAAACCGAGCTACAGTCCTTCCTGGGACTCCTCAATTTTTACCATACATTCCTCCCGCGGAAGGCGTCCGTGGCCGAACCGCTCCATCGGTTACTTAAAAAGGAGGAGCCATGGATGTGGGGTGACGAGCACGAGAGGGCGTTCAAAGAGCTAAAGCAACTCCTAACATCTGAGGCAATCCTGACGCACTTCGACCCCAAACGGCCAGTGGTCCTAGTCTGTGATGCATCCCCGGTGGGGGTGGGGGCGGTGCTTTGCCACGTGTTGGAGGACGGAAGGGAGGCCCCGGTAGCGTTTTACTCAAGGTCCCTGTCCCAGGCGGAGCGAAATTACGCACAAACCGACAGGGAGGCGTTAGCGATAGTAGCGGGAACCAAAAAATTTCACGATTTTTTGTATGGCCGCCCGTTCAAAATCGTGACCGATCACAAGCCACTGTTAGGGATTTTCACGGCGAGCAAGCCCACGCCGCAGATCCTGTCCCCGAGAATGCTGCGATGGGCTATTTTCCTCAACGCATACCAACATGAGTTGGAGTACCGGCCCGGAAAGGAGATCAGCCATGCTGATGCACTTTCGAGATCCCCTTTGCCCTTGTCGGATGACCAGAAGGCGAGAGTTGAAAGAGACCGCCAGGTGTTGCTAATTGAGGTTTTAGACGCACCCCCAATAGTACCAGCCGACATTGCTAGGGCGACAGGCAAGGACAGAACGCTGGAGAAAGTTAGTTCATGGGTACAGAAGGGGTGGCCGGCATCGTCCCCGAGTACAGAGTTCGACCCATTCTTTCGGAAAAAGCTAGAGTTGTCCCTAGAAAGGGGGTGCCTTTTGTGGGGCCAACGGGTGGTGGTCCCTACGCCCCTGCGGACGAGGGTGCTCGAACTGCTGCACGTCAGCCACCCGGGCATCGTGCGTTCGAAGGCGCTGGCCCGGAGTTACTTCTGGTGGCCACAGCTGGACGCGGACATTGAGCACATGGTCGGCACTTGCGAGGCATGCCAGGGATCCCGACCTGAGGCGGCCCGTCTTCCGCATAGGGAATGGGACACAGCACGGGGGCCATGGTCCAGAGTGCACGTAGATTTCGCTGGCCCATTCCGAGGAACCATGTTTCTCCTAGTCGTGGATGCGTTCTCCAAGTGGCTGGAGGTTATCCCAGTAAAGAGCACGTCCTCCGCCACGACAATTAGCCGGCTAAGGAGAGTCTTTTCCACGTTCGGTTTACCCGACACTTTAGTCAGCGATAACGCTAGTTGTTTCACCTCCGCTGAGTTCGGAGCATTCATGGAGGCAAACGCCATTCGGCATGTCACGTCCGCACCGTTTCACCCGGCCACGAATGGCCAAGTGGAACGGCTGGTGCGTACAACGAAGGAGGCGCTGCGGCGCATGGGCCCGGGGGACCTGAATCACCAAGTGTGTCAATTCCTCTTAGCGTATAGGGTGACCCCCTTAGCGTCAGGCTACTCGCCGGCAGAGCTCTTGATGCGGCGGAAACTGACCACGATCCTGTCCAGGCTAGACCCGACGAGAGTCGAGGATAAAGGAAAAAACATAGGGTTGGCAGTCTCGAAAGGTTTCGCCGCCGGTGACCCTGTTCACTGCAGGAACTATGCCAGCGCAGGGCCAGCCTGGGTACCAGGGACGGTTGTAGAACAGACGGGGCCAGTGTCGTACCGGGTCGAGACTACCACCGGCCTCCTCTGGAGGAGGCACGTTGATCAACTGAGGCACCGAGTGAGTGGGCCAGTCAGTGGGGCTCAGCAACAGGATTCAGCGTTAGGGTTCTCCCCCACCCGCTTAACCCAAGGGGGAGACAGCAGTGGGCAACAGTCCCCAACAAGGGGGGAAGGCAGAAGCAGCGGCCCCGACTCATACCCTTTTGATACGCCAGTCCTATCAGGGGCCGGGGAAGGGGGAGAGGAGTGCGCGACCGCTGCCCCCGAATGTAATTTTGATTTTGATTTCGCGAGCCGGGGGGGTTTTCAGGAGTGTTCCCCCACCCATCCAAGCGAGAAGAGGGGTTTTTCGTTAGCCCCCAGTGCCCCCGGTTCCTCCCTAAGAAAGAACACACCTCCCAACATCGCCGCGGAGCCGCGGCCAGTCACTAACGAGTCTCCCTCTCCAATTACAGGACAGGAAACCCGGGAACAAAGAGAAGGTAGCAAACCCGGGGAGAGGCAGCCCGCATCGAGACCCCAGCGTGTTCGAAATAAGCCATCTTGGCTGAGAGACTTTGTCTCCTAAGGGGGGGGGGAGTGTGGGCTCGAGACTTTGTCTCGTCCTAGGGGGGAGGGGTGTTGTGTTCTGATGGTTTTATTGTACACATGGATTACAATGTATCTGAGCCAATGTAACCTTGCCTATAGTAACAATGTAACCTTCAGCTGTATCATATAAACCCTGTAATAGGACGCGAGCTAATGACCACCAGCTGGCAGCAGCGAGCGTCCAAGCTCTCTTGGTCCGAACTCATCAAAGGCAACAGCGCGGGAAGATTTCCCGCCACCACCTACACCTGGACAAGAAGGGCGTGACCTGCAATGACGTCACGCAGACAGTAGCCAATGGGCTACCATGGCACCACGTTCAAATGTATTACTGCAGTATATAAAGAGCTATCGATCCGCCATTACCTCATGTTCCCTCTGTCCACGATGCAATAAACCTGAGTTAACCCAGCCCGAGGCTGTGTCCTGTGTCTTGGTTTGCATACACCAAAATATGTTAATATTTTCTTAATATACATGGCTTCATTTGGACTATACATTGCACAACATATACAGTGGGTGGCCCAAACTTGCTCCATTAGAATGGGAAGAGGATTACTGCAGAATTACCATATACAAAGCAATGTAAATATTTGAATACTTCATCCCCTCCTATGAACAATGTAGCCTCTCTTTGTCCACTTTAGGACTGGTATAAGGGTCACCAAGAAACATGCTCCATCAAGCATTTCTGATATGAGTGTGACGGTAGAAATCTCTTCATCTGCTGATTTCTCCACATCTTCCTGCTCACACCTCACTGACCAACAGCGGCCTGCCCCCTCCTGGGTGGGCAATCCCCCTTTTTGGATTCCCCTGGACTCCACCTGGCCTTGGCTAGTTAAAGTGTGCAGGCAGGGTTTAGATTAGGTAGCTTTCATGGCCTATGTAGTGTGGTCCAATCAGCTCCTACTCCCAATCGAATAGACAGAAATGATCTATATTTTATGAATTTTATTAAAGGTAAATTAAGGAAATGATTATAGCTTAGGAAATCAGATTTGCAGACTAGTCATTCAAAGTACAAAAAGAAATAAAACTGTTTATACCAGGCCTCAGGTCTATTGTACTCACTCCCCCATTCTGGTGTGAGGCTCCCATGGCCTTCTTGTAGTGAAAGAGAAAGTACACCCCTACACATTCATCCTTTTATTCTCACCCCGTTTCTCTACATCAGACCTTCCATGTGTGGGACTTCAGCCAATTGCAAATAGTTTGTCCTAAGGAACACATTCCGTTCTCAGGTTGTTTTTGCAGGCAAAAGCAAAGGAAAAGTGAAGGCCAGAGGACCGGACTTTTCCCTGACAATGAGAGATACTGTAGCTATATTCTTTTTGCAATTATGAAATTTTCCCTGTTTATTTATCACTCAAATGGATTATTTTATAGCATAGTTTGAAACATGCATAGACAGTGCTCCATCAAGCACTTCTGCAATTCAGTTGTTAATCATGAAGAATAAAGGAGATGAATAGTCTTTGGTGCTCTATATTGTAAAGCTGTTGAAAGGAAGAATAAAATAAACATTGATCAATTCCTCAAAAGCTTTAAATGGCTGTAAAAGTTATCAGTAATGACTACTGGTTTAGATGTAGCAATCCAAGTCTGATAAATCATGGAAATGACCCCTCACCTTTGTCCTCACTTTCTCTCTTTAGATATATTTTTTATATATTTCCAGACCTACAATCCTCTTGACCAATAAAAAAGTCAAATTTCCAAAATGTAGAGGTGGGGAAATTTCCAAATGCAGAGCTGAGTGTCCAGTGTAGTTTGATCACTGATTTCTTAAATCATTTTTTCCCCTGGGCAGTTCCTTATTTTTTACCTACATTTTCAGGGAAAACTTAAACAATTGTATGTCATATAAAGCAAGAAATTAATACAGCTTTACTAATGAACAAGCAGAAAAAATAATGATGAACAAGGAGGAAGAGGGATGAGGAAATGGTTGAAAGGGAGCAGATGTGTTGATAAATTGTGCTTTATCGGCCCAGTGATATTATGTGATGTAATGGAGAGAATGACACACCAGCACCCTGGAGACTATGTTCAAATCCTTAAACAGCTATGGAAACATACTGGGGGGAGTAAAACTGGTAAAGGCACTTCTTAAATAGTTCACTCACCTTGAAAGCCCTGCTGGGTTTGCTAAAAGTCAGTTCTGGCTTAACACCAAATAGTTAACTAATATTATATCTGAATCAGGCCATTGTTTTGTGGCTTTATGAGTCTAATGGCAAACTATTACAGAAAGAAATATGTCATTGGCAACGTGAGGAATCAGTAGAAGCCATTCAAGTTCTTTCCACTGTGCCCTACCCAGACCCTTCAAAGCTTTTCCCCTGAAGCACAACAATCTTCAAAGTCTTATGCTGGAGCATGTTCACTTTCAAAGCTTTTTCCAATGAAACTGCTTTGAAGACAAAGCAATTTCCAAAGCCTTGTCATCTTCAAAGCTTGCCCCCTCTTATCTTTGCTTTAAGGGTTTTTTTTAACAAACACCAATATTGTCTATTCTTATTACTATGATTAGAATATTGGACAAGGAGGCCTTTGGAAAATATTTTTCTACCCAGTTAGTTTCTTTGAATGCCAAATCGATGGATTTCATGAAAAACTACTATATGAGATTCCATCTTGGTTTGGTTTGAGCTTTTTTAAAATACCAATTTTAAAATGACAAGTAAATATAATTTTACCACATTGATATTAAAGCTATTAACCCATCTGAAGACTTTCACATTGATGAGCAATGTAGCTTTTAAATGATTAACAAACTCAACATACATATGCAAATTTAGAGCAACTCATTGTGAATGATTGAGCTTCTCTTATGTTTTTGAAAGTAGATGACAATCTGTCACTGTAACATAAGAAGGTGAAAGGGTAGGTCTCCTACCATAAACATAGTTCTTTGAGTGGTTTTGTGAGCATTTAGATTATTTGCTAAATTGTTAGTCTTCCTCTGCTCCTTGCCCAAAGGCATGGTAATAGCAGAGAAAATTTGAATTTGTGTTGGTTAGTCTCCACCACAGCTGAAGTAAGTTGTGGTTGGTTGGAGAGAAAGGGAATTGAGGGCTCCTGAACCCTATACATATTGTCCACCTTCCGTGGAGCGGTCTGACCCAAGATAGGCTGAGCCCAGACAGCTTCTACTTTCTCCAACTTAGTTGGGATCATAGGGATTTGAACATACCTATCGACCCCATCCCCCATTGCTTTATCCCATTTACTTGGGGTTCTAGCTTCTAGTTGGGCAATCTCCAGATCAATGGCAGCAGCCATGCGTCGGATCATGTCAAAAAAGTCAGCCAGTTCCAAGGCAATGGTGGGTGAAAGAGGCGCCTACAATGGCTCCACGTCAGAGGCATGTGTAGAAGAGACAACAGACCCCACACCAATCCTCTCAGAGTGCCAGTCCCTAGGTGGCAGACTCTGCAGCCATCTATGCTTTGGGGGTACAGGTGGCAGGGGCATAGGGTCGAAGCTGTTTTGAGGGGACCCCAAGGAGCCTGACATACTAGATCCTGAGGGGGGTGAGGGAGAGCGGGACTTCCTGGGAACTGAAACTAGACCTGGAGTGGGTTGCAATCCAGCGGAGCAACAGGGAGCCTGACACGGGAGTGACAATATTTATTTGTTTGTTTGTTTGTTTACAGTATTTTATACCACTTTCCTCACCCGGGGTGACCCAAAGCGGTTTACAAACAACATTGACTAAAAACATCAAATAAAATCCCTATCTAAGACCGGATTAAACCCACATAAAACTATCTATTAAAACCATCATCCCCCACCCTTCGACCACATTAAAAAGGACTGCCAGGACAGACTAACCCCCATGTGGGTTAAACAAGCCAGTGGGATTGGGAAGTGGAGCCATTCGTGCTCTACACCCTCTGGCATAGCCATGTCTTCAATGTTTTTCTGAATGGGATCAAATCTGTCTGGAGGTGCAATTCAGATGGCAGGAAGTTCCAAAGGGCCGGGGCAGCCACCGAGAAGGCCCTCCTCCTGGTTCCAGTTATATGTGCTTCTTTAACTGATGGGACCACCACGGAGCATCTCCAGTCTGCCCTCATAGGATAGGTTGAAAATGTTTGGGTGACGCGGTCTCTTAAGTATTCTGGTCCACTGCCATGTAGGGCTTGAAAGGTGAATACCAGCACCTTGAATTGCACCCAGAGGCACACTGGCAACCAGTGCAGCTCCAGGAGCAGTGGCAAGGCACGAGAATAATGCATGCACCCCACCACCACCCGGGCAGCCACATTCTAGACCACCTGCAGCCTCTGATTGGTCGTCAAGGGCAGCCCCATGTAGAGTGCATTACAGTAATCCAATCTGGAGGTGACCAGAGAATGAGTGATTATGAGCAAGGAGTCCTGATCCAGGAGTGGGTGTTATTGGTGAATGATGCGAAGTTGTGCAAAGGCTCTCCAGGCCACGACTGCCACCTACTCTTTGAGCAGTAGTTGTGAGTCCAGGAGCACCCCCAAATTATGCACCGGGTCTGTCTGGGGCAGCAATGCCCCATCCAGAACCAAAGATGGTAGCTCCTGGGATAACCTGGGGCCCCAAACCCACAGCCACTCAGTCTTGTCCCCTATCCAGACCCTAACAGCCTCCAGGCACCTAGTTAGGACTTCCACTGCATCACTCAGGTCCCCACTGGCCAAGATGTATAGTTGGGTTTCATCAGCATACTAGTGATACCTCACCCCATGGGAACATGTGATCTCACCTAGTGTTTTCATGTAGATGTCAAACAGAAGAGGTGAGAGTACCTAGCCCTGTGGCACCCCATAATGGAGAAGCCTAGGGCTGGACAACTCAGCCACTAAAAACGCTGACTGGATCCGGCCCCTCAAAAATGAGGAAAACAAGGACAACACAGTGCCCTGTGGTCAAGGAGAGCGAAAATAGAAGGATTTCCCCTGTCTCACTCACACCAGAGATCATCCATGAGTGCGACCAATGCAGTCTTGGTACCATAACTGTGCCTGAATCCTGACTGAAATGGGTCTAGATAATCCGCATCATCCAGAAGCCCCTGGAGCTGCCGTGCCACTGCTTTTTCTAACCCCTTCCCCAAAAAGGGGAGGTTGGAAACTGGTCTAAAATTTGTCAGAACTGTGGGGTTGAGTGATGGCTTTTTTTAGTAGGGGGCGCACCAGCGCATGTTTGAAAACTGCTGGGAACACCCCCTCCCATAAGGAAGCATTTACCATCGCACTGTCCTTACTGCCCGTTGTTGCCTTGGCAGCTTTGACCAGCCAGGCAGGACATTGATCTAATAAGCAAGTGGTATCATGCACAGCTCCGAGGAGCTGTGCATCAGGGCCAACCAGACCAAACTGATCCCAGATAACTTGGCTAGACTCTGCTCCAGCTCTCTCCAGGCGATCCATCTCCATGTCAGGATTGAACACCAAGCAAATGCGAGCAGTTTTCTCTGCCAGATGATCAGCAAAATCATCAGCCAATCCCTGCCAACCAGTCTCTGGCACCACTTAACCAGGAGGGATCTGGTTACCCAGAACAGGGCCACTGAGCAATTCTCTGCAGAGGCAATAAGAGTGGTGAAGTATTCAATCAATCAATCACTTTTATTTGTATACCACATTTTCTCAGCCCAAAGGCAACTCAAAACAGTTCACAGTATAGCATGTTGTCTGCACAGCAGATAGCAGCAGAAAAAGTGATACAATAATATCAACATAAAAATAGATAAATACATAATAATACAAGTTCAGCAATACAACATAATCCATTCAATGTCAATATCAAGAACACAGGGGGGGGGGGGAAACAAAAAAAACAATAGCACATTATAACAGTATTCAATCACCATGCAACAGTCCAACAACAGAGTATGGTCCCCGGGAAAGGCTCACAAGTCCAGTTGCAGCAGCGGGGTGGTGGCTCCGGCATCCCTTTAAGCTCCACACCTGGATGGATGGGAGGCTCAGCTGATGGTAGGAGCCCCAGGAGAGGGGCGGCGGGTCTGGTGGCTACAGAGGCTTGGCACTTCTTCTACTCCCTGCCTGGATGGGGCCAGGGGGGAGGGGCACAAGCTCAGCTTCCTCCCATCCTGGGGCTGATGATGGGAGCCCCGGGAGAGGTGTGGCGAGTCCGGCATCTGCAGCGGCTCGGTGTCCTTTTCTACCCCCTGCCCAGACGGGGCCAGGGGGAGTGGCACCAGCTCAGCTTCCTCCCATCCCGGGGCTGATGACGGGAGCCCCGGGAGAGGCACTTCACCACCCTCATGGCCACGAGGGAGGTTCTGATAGAGGCTCTAACTCATGTTTGGTCACAATCACTCAGGATCTTCACCCAATGGTGCTCTAGATGTCTCCTTGCCACTTCAGATCCCCCAATTCTTCTGTAAACCAGGGAGCCATGCATGGCCTGCAGGCAAGGAGAGGCCACAGTGGAATGATTGTATCCAAGACCGACATCGCCTCCTCCCAAAGGGTGACCAAGGTCTCAGTTGAATCGTGCAGCCGGTCCGGAGGAAACAGCCCCAGTTCCCTCTGAAATCTCTCAGAATCCATCAGTTGCCAGGGGCAGACCAGTTTAAATGGTCCTGCCTACCTACAGTGGGGTGTCGCTCCCAGAAAATCCAGAGTCACTAGATAGTGATTTGACCATGGCACTGGTGTTATCTCTGTATGCTGTAATTTCAGATCACTCAGCCACTGCTCCAACAGGAAAACTAAGTCAGGTGAGTGGCCACTGCTCCTGGTAGGGCCCTGAATTACTTGAGTCAGGCCCACAGTGCCATGGTAGCCATGAACTCCTGAGCAACCTCTGAGGCAGGCCCCAGTAAAGAAAAGTTGAAGTCACCCGGAAACATGAGCTTGGGGAACTCCAACGCCAACACTGCAACCGCCTCGAGCAAGTTGGGCAGGGAATCAGCTACCTTGCAAGGGGGCAGGTACAGGATTTGGATTCCAACAGACCCTTAAGGCCCAGCCAAAGAAGAAGCAGCTCACAACCCTGCACCTGTGGTGTGGTGACCCTGGTAACTCCTAAAGATGCTCAAGCTACAGTGGCGCCACTGCTGCCCTTCCCCTTATCCCTAGGCTGGTGCCAAACCCAAACCCAGCTGCAAACATTTCTGATAGAGGAACACTATCCTCAGGTGTCAGCCAGGTCTCGGTAATGCATGCCAGGTCAGCCCGCTCCCCCAAGAGCGAGTCACACAACAGCGGAGCTTTATTACAGACTGACCTGGCATTCACCAGCAGCAGCCTAAGGGTGGGGTCCCTCCGGACCTGCTGTCCAGGAACCAAAGATCAAAAAGGGGGGCTGGAACATATAATAGACATCGGTCCCTCATTCCCTGAGTGCAGCCTGCCCCTTGGTTCCCGCCATATCACCCCGTACTCGTCACTCCACAGATATGGGCCCCAGGAACCTCATGCCCGCCTCCAAACAGAGCCCCCTTCCATCTCTACAGGTTGTCCTTTCCTCCTTAGCCCTTCCTCACTCCTCCCATTCTCCATCCTCCGACCAGGATGCAGAGGTGGTGGCGATGGGTGGGGGGGAGCCACCCGGGGTCACTCTCTGTTTCCTCCCCCTTCTGACCATCTGGCTGAGAGGGTTGCCAGGGTGGCTTGATGTGGCAAGCCAGTTTCTCCAGTGCTGCTGGCAGCGGCGGCAACAGTTCGTTTGGCCACCCACCCACCCACTCCTCCAGCATCCATGATCTTCCGCCCAAGCAACCCAGGTTCCACTGATCTTCCCACCTGCCCTCCAAGAGCAAAGCTGGCCTCTGCTGCAGTGCAAGCAGCAGTTCTTGAGGCCACCCGGGTGACCCAGGTGCCACGGATGGTGTCCCGGTGGTAATGGCAGTGGCAGGTCTCGAAGGTCCCCACCAGATGTGGCTAGATCTTCTAGGGCTGCAACATTTGGGCCCACCAGAGTGACCCCAGGTGCTGGGGGTCTCTTGTCCAGCTGGCCGCTGGGCAAGCCCTGCTGGTTTCAGCAGTGGCAGGGTTGCGGCTTTTGGGGCTGCCAGAGTGACCCCAGGTGCCGTGGATCTCCTCTCTGGCTGACCACCAGGCGAGCCCCACTGGTGTTGTCGGTGGCAGGGTTGTGGCTTTTGGGGCCATCAGAGCAACTGCAGGAGCCACACATCTTTCCTGCCAACGCAGGGTGAGCACCACTGGTTTTGGGGCCATTGAAGTGACCCCCGGTGCCGCTGGTCTCCCTCCCACCTGGGCTGGCTGGCCACAGAGCAATGTTGCGGCAGCATCAAGAAGCAGCTTTCAGGGCCACCAAAGCATCCCCAGGTGCAGCTGGTCTTCCTCCCATCATTGTTCAACAAAGTGAATGGCATTCTTATGGTATTAATTCAACTTTTGATCCAAGAGCCAATAACTGCAGTCATTTCATGAAAATCTCATCTCTTAGTGATGAGAGTTCATCACCTGAAATCTACAATTTTTAGTGACACCATTGGTGTATAAATGGGCTTTCACTAGGAATTCTAAGTCTCATGTGTCCCCCCCCCCCCCATTTTAGAACAGGAAACAGCAGTACTATCCTTATCAAGGGGGATGAGAAGAATTTCTAGTGTTCTTGATAAGGTTCTCTCATTTGCAAGAACAATGTTTCGCACACCAAAAAATTGCTCTTTTTTAATGAGCAACATTGCAATGCAAAGGATCTCATGATGCTGGAGGGGCCAGTGGGGACATTTGGGACAGTTCCAAAACCCCCGCTGATATTCTTTTCCCCAGGATAAAGGCTTTATGTGACTTCCACAGCTCCCGATCTCTCCAGCCCTGTAACTTTGAGTGTTACACCTGGGTCGGCTTCACTGTCTCCCCTTCTGTTGTCAGTTTCAAAAGACGAGCCGTGGAAGATTTGTGATAGTGTGTAAAATAATATTGGTAAGCTGGAATTAAATTTGTGCCAAAATCTCATCTTTCAGGATCACATCAACTGGAAATGACACTTCCAAAATCTTTGGAAAAGAGACTGATACTGGTATAGTCTCAAAGATTATTCGATAAAAAGAAAAGCAATGTCCATAAATCAAATTGCTCCTTCACTAAGCAAAGCATAGCTATAGCTAGAATGAGGATCAAGTTCAAAAGATCCAAAATAAAACATCCCATCCCTGTGTTTCAGTACTAGCTATGAAACACATAAGTTGCTCTCTCTAGCTAACTTATTCCTAGGTATGCAATGTCTCCTAATACTTTAAATCTCGAAAATAAAAATCCAATGTTTTTTAAGTATTGCCTCCTCTGGCTAGAGATTTCTCTAAGTGTTGCAGCTGGGAAATTTTCAAAGTGTTGAGGTTGGAGAAACTTCTAAGTCTGGCAGTTTGTCTCCCACTTAGCTCGATAATTGCTAAGGAGACAGTGTTGAAGGTCACATCTTTTTCAAAGTTCCATTCCTCCACTGTGCTGCCATTTCTCTGGAATGTGGTCCTGATTTTTTTTTGGACAACACTCCTCTCCTGATCGCCATCTCTCTATCTGTATCTCCTCTCCCTATCTCTGTATCAGGTGGCTTGGGGTGCTCTTTTTATACACTTAAGGTGTCACTCACCCCCTCCTTCAGAATGTCAAGCATCTAAAAGGTTAGATCCTTATCTACCTGGGGTCACTCGTCCCCCTTTGGAAGTGGGTAGTCACACTCTGACCTGGGGAGGTGACTATGGGTCATGAGGAAGTCCTTTTTCCACTGCCAAGGACACCTTTTTCTCTCCCCTTTCTTTGGGTGGATGACACCTGAGTTCAAAGTATGTGAACTTGTGTGTGTCCTGCTGGGTAAATTTTCCCTTTAATAATTCAAAGGTGCCACTAGAGGCACTTATCTAGATGACATAATGTCTTTCTATGGAGGCTTGGAAACTCAATGCAAACCGGCATAATGAACTAAATCACTCTAACACACTTTAAGAACTTATTTACATGAGTAATTCATGACAAGGCAAAACAATCACACTTATATACCACCCCATAGCACTTAGTACACTCTCTGGGTGGTTGACAATTTAATTAGCAACATGCTGGGTACTCATTTTACTGAACTCAGAAGAAAGGGAGGCTGAGTCAACTTTGAGCCCTGATCAGGATCGAATTTTAGTTGCAGTACTGCAGTTTAACCACTGTGCCAACAGGGCTCCTATCCATGGTGCTCAAAATTGCCTAAAAACTCACACAATTCACACAAAGTAAGCTCCCAGATTTATTTGGAGCCCACATTCTTGACAGGGTAGTTGCCCAGCCTGGCTATGGTGGCACAATTGGCTTCCTGGAAGGGCAGCACTGCTGGAAGTTGCTGGGGGCTCAGGTCGTGGGGGAATTTTTCTTTCTTTCTTAACAATCAGCCAGTTGTTCCATGTGCATATGCATCAGTTTCTTCACATGGGGACATAAGAACAGATTTGCTGGAACAGGCAACAGCCCATCCAGTCCAGCATTCTGTCTCCCACAGTGGTTCACCATTTGCTTCAGGGTATTCCCAAGCAGATGCCTTCACCTGCTTAGGATTCCCTGGAAATAGCATTGAGAGATATCCTGCCTATCTCTCCAACCCAGAGGTTGTCCTTACGTACCCATAATTATAGCCATTGATACACTTGTCCTCCATGAACTTCTCTAATCCTTTCTTAAAGCTGTCAAGACTGACAGCTGTCATCACTTCTTCTGGCAGGAAGTTCCATAGACCAATGATCCTCTGGGTGAAAAAGTACTTTCTCTTATTTGTTTGAGAACTAGCACCCAAAAGTTTCATCGAGTGTCCCCATGAACAGGGACAACAGTTTTTCCTTATCTACTTTGTCTACACCGTGCATGCTTTTATAAATTTCAGTCAGGTCACCTCTTAGACGCCATTGTTCAAGGGTAAAGAGGCCCAACCATTGCAGCCTCAGAGGGTAAGGAAGGTGTTCCAGTCCCTTAATCATTCTGGTTGCCCTCCTCTGCACTTTTTCCAGCCCCATAATATCCTTCCAGAGGTATGGCGACCAGAACTGTACACAGTATTCCAGATGGGGCCTCACCATAGATTTATAGAGGCAAAATGACACTTGCTGACTTATTATCTATACCCTTCCTAATGATCCCTAGCATTGAGTTTGCTTTTTTCACTGCTGAGGCACACTGGGTTGACACCTTCATTGAGCTGTCCACCAGGACACCAAGGTCCCTTTCCTGGTTTGTCGCAGAGAGTTCAGACCCCATCAGTTTATAAATGTAATTGTTTTTTTTTTTTTGCTCCAACGTGCATCACGCTGCACTTACTAGTGTTGAAACTCATTTGCCACTGTTTTGCCCACTCCCCCAGTGCCAAGAGATCCCTCTCGAGCTCCTCACAATATCTCCTCACAATCTCTCACAGTTTTCACTACCCTGTGTAATTTAGTGTCATCAGCAAATTTGGATACCTTGCTATTTACTCCTACTTCTAGATCATTTATGAAGAGGTATGAAAAGTTTCTAGAAACCTTTTGCACCAGTAACAGTGGCCTCAAGAAGAAGAAAACTAGCCCTTTGTCTTGCTATCACTAGAAGCATGGTAAATTGTAGAATTTAGCTTTCCTAATCAAGGTGTGTCAAAGCAATCTATACTGATGAGCACACTAATTCATTTAATATCTGTTCCTGCCCTCTACGTAATAGATCTTAACAATGTAGAGAAATTCCCTGTCATATCAAATACAATGGAGTCATTTCTAGAAGACTCATATAGTGAAATTGAAAAGCTAGCATTCCACTTCTTGCAAATTAATGTAAGCAAAGCAAGACTTTCCTTGTAGCCTTTTGTGGGATTTTTCCATAGTGCAAAGTACCATGCCTAGGATCACATTTCCAGTGGAAATGCTGAGGTGTACTGGAAGTGGTCACTGGCTCCACTCTGCAGCACTCCATTAGCTGCCCCTCTGCTTGGTGAAAATTTATACACCCTTGGAAGAATAGATTACTTGATACTTACAACTGATTGCATCATATGCAAAAAAATTGTCATTTGCCAAACTGCACTGAATGCACACATAAAATCAATCTCATGAATCTTCAGCCAGTACAGTATTCAGTTGTTACCTGTCAGGAACAGAAAAGAATTAGGCTAGTTTCAAGATTTTGCTTGCATTACCCATTTTACACCTCCAGAAAGGTGTTGCAAAACAAAGTGCCTTTTATCTCAGTAATTCACACTTTTCTGAGGCTTGTGATGTGTTTTGCTCTAACATAATCAGAGTTTTGAAAATGTGAGTAGCTAAAACTGTATTTGTACAAAATATCGACAGAAATATGTGTAGCAGGAAAAGTGCATAAATGGAAGCATACATTACAGAAAACCTCTTCACATTTCCAAGAAAATAATTAAAACAAATTCTTGCAACTAGATATTTACAAAGGTTGACATTTTGAGAAATGCAGCAAAAATGGGACCAAAAGTTATTCAGATATCTAATCAAGAGTGAAATATTTCAAAATACTTTCAGGGTCAACTATTGCAGTTATCTCATTACCTGTACCCTAAAGCATATAAGAAAATATGGACAGTAGCTCTACTCAGAGAGTATTTCCCTGTGTATATGAAAAAACTAGCATATTTGTGCCCGGCCAGCCAGGCATTTTTTAATATGAGTGTTGGTGGTTAGGGGTGGTTTTGGGTGTGCACAACCCCCACCCCCACATAATGTACCACTCCAACCACCAACACACACATTTAAAATTCCTGGCAAGGCAGGAGTTTCGTCTCTCTCTGTGTGTGTGTGTGTGTGTGTGTGTTTTGTGTGTATATGTGTGTGAGAGAGAGAGTGAGAAAGAGAGAGAGAGAAAGAGAAGCAGTATGTGTGAAAGAGAGACAGAGTGACAGAGTGAGAGAGAGAGAGAGAGTGATGGATAGTTAGAGTAGACCACCAGAGGGGGTTAGTGAGTTAGATTAGATAGAGTGAGGGACAGGAGACAGAGGAGACAGGAGAGGAGGGCAGAGTCTACCTGCTGAGCTGAGGTTGCGCGCAGGTAAGTTGGGACTGGGAAGGAAAGGTTTGTCTGCGAGTGGGTGGGTGCGTTGGTTTTTTTTGGGTGCAACCCCCCAAAAAAACCACCCCAACCACCAACACACAGATAATAATTGGCCAGCAAGGTGTGTGTGTGTGTGTGTGTGTGTGTGTGTGTGTGTGAGAGAGAGAGAGAGAGAGAGAGAGAGAGAGAGAGAGAATGAATGACACCCCTGCCTTGACGGGCAATAGTGAGGTGGGTTAGGGGTGGGGGTGGGGTGGGGCAAGGTGGTGGTTGGGTGGGTGGCGTGGGTGCCTGGCCCATGCTTCCCCCCCTCCCCTAGCCCTCACCTCACTTACCCTTCTTTTGTCAGTTGGGCCTTTTCCCCCTTCGTTGGGACAAAGGACAAACCGGTGTGCCTCCCTCTGCAGAAGGCCGTGTTGAGTGAAAAGACCCAGGTGGCAAAGAAAGGCACGTGAGGTGGGGGGTTTGGGGGTTGGGGGTTGGGGCAAGGGGGTGGGGTGGGTGGGTGGGCAGCATGGGTGCCAGGCCCGTGCCTCCCCCCTCTTCCTCGCCCCACTTACCTTTTGCTGGTTGGGCCTTTTTCCTCCGGCGTCTTTTTTTTTGTTAAAGTCAGCATGGCATGTTTTCCCAGCCTCCGCTGCGCTCGTGTCTCTCAGCCTGATTGGCTGATGGGTTGTGCAGCGCAGAGGACTCTGGGAGTCATAGTTTTTGTTTTTTGGTCACGTTTGTGGGGTAGTTGCCCCACTGGCGACATCCGGAACCTTGCAGCGATGGCTGGGTGGGGTTAAGGTAAATGCAGGTGGCTTGGTTTGGGATAGTAGGGATGGGTGCAGGAGCCTTTGTTACTTTCCAATGGTTAACGTCCATCTTTATAGGTAAAGACGGAGAAAAAGGAAGCAGGGCCATATAATGCCTCCAGCATTGCCATCTCCATGAACTGTCATTCTGGTAAATGAGAATTGAGCAGGTTTTAAGGAGCAAATTTGTGTACTTTCTGCTCTATGAAATGCACAGAAACTGCAAGAGTATGATTCAACATTTTTGAATAGGTCAAAGTTGAAAAGTGCACCTGTTACTAACAGCTCCATAGCAGTAAAGTAATATGCACTGGAACTGGAATGAATTGTCCTGAAGACATGGAATTCTTACTTGTTTAAGAATTAGACCCAAATTTAGATTTTAATGCCTTCTATTATATTTTTTAAAATGCTTTTTCACAAACAATTGAATTTTTCACAAGTGACCAGATCAGTTTGAAGCTTTCTCATGAGATGAGTCATACCTGCAATAACTGATCGTGGATAGTATTCCTAGGTGTGTTGATGTACAGTGGATAAGAGACTCAAATAAAAATGCTTTTTTTATCATAAAACCCATTAGGTGGGCTTAGGCAAACCCAGTCACTTCCAACAATATATACTTGGTAATATTGGTTTATCTTATATGGTTCTTACATGTCAAGATAATAAGTGTTTTGAACACTTTGAAATGCTATATAAATGACAGTAATAATAATCTTAAAATTGCAGGGCTGGAAGGAACCCTATGGATCACTGTGTCCAGCCCTGGTCAAGAAGACACAGCTGCTGGCACTGCAGCCAGACACCTAAACCAATAAGCTATTCATTAGTTTCTTACTTTGCATTTTCAAAACATACATAATAGTGAAAGTAATTAACTTTTTGAAATGATGAAGAAGATTAAGAAAAAGACAACATCACCCCCTTTAGAAGACTAAGAGAATAGAAATGAAAATAGAATGGTATCTCTTTTCAAACATTTTTAGGCTAACCAGACACAATGCAGTTCAATACTTTTCCTTTCTTCTTATTCTTTGCAGGTGTCTACTCATGATGAGTTAAACAGAAATTAGGTTGGTAAGTATCCCTTTTCAGCTTCTCACTAGTGAACATCTCTAGAAGGAGGCATTTGAAGCTTAAAACTCTTGTGGTGAGCTCCACAGCCAACAAAGACTGCCCTCTTCAAATCATTGCTCTCCACATGTACAGAAATGACAAAATTTGAGACAAAGTAGGTGAGGTTAGAGAATTCTCCTCTACACATGGTAAATGTAGATGGTTTGTAAAATCTGGATAGGGTTCTACTAATGGAAATGCTATTCCCAAGAGAAACAGAATGTTGATTAAATACTAGCTTAATTGTTTGAATCTTTATTTTCTCCATGAACTTAATTCCAGAAGGTACTAAGCCACTTCACTGATCACCAGCAAATTGCTTCTGAAGACTCAGTTCCCAGGGTAAAGAAAATGTTGAAGGGGATGTTGGCTGGTTGTTACAGCATGCACTTTGGACTCTTGATTCTGCTTGCATGCAGAAGGCAAGTACAGAATTTTACCCCTATGTGTTGGCCTTGCCAAACTGTGTCTGACAATAGCGAGCCTTCCCTTAGAGCAGTAGCAGTATGTGTGTGAATACTGATGGGCTTCCCCACATCCAGAAAAAAGGCTTAGAGCAAAGAGGAAAGCTGCCAATCTAAATTCTCATCCAGCAGCTTAAAGGGAAAGCAAAGAAGACACCAAAGCACTTCTGAAATTGGTATCTGCAGAGATGGATATCTTTGATGGTGTTCACAATCATGATTATTAATACCATTCAACTAAATTGGCCATCTCAATGACCCACATGTGGCTGAACAATCTTTAACTTTATCTTTCTGTCTGCTCTCTAGAATGCTTCAAACATAATCAGATAGGGTAGATTAAGAATAGGGAAATAGTGGCATGATCAGTAATATCACAAAGCTAGAAAATAACTTAGATATCTCTAAAAACAATTCATCAGGCTCATGCTATGTTAGATGATGGTTGTTGTTGTTTTTGATAGTTTAAGTAATCCCAGCTATTCTTATTGCCATTAGCAGTAGGAGATCATTAAAGATGATGAGATCATGGCTTGTCATACTAGTCAGTAGGAAACTGCCCTCATTTATACGTCTGCTATATCATAACATTATTGGTAAGCAAATTCTGAAGGGTTATGACACAGTCTTTAATTGACACATTGATCTTTGCAGGTGCACCCACCCACATAAAGACTCAGACACCGGTATTGGATTAAAGGCATCGGGCCACTTTTATTGAATAATGCCCTAGTCCGAATTATCACTTTCAATTGGTGTATCATCCAATTGTAATTCTTTAAGGCAAGCAGGCCGCAGTAACACTAGTAAGGTTCCACCCAAAATGCCAATGGAAATTGGCTACATGTATCTACTTGTATCAATTTGTTTGTTGACACAAACAAATTGTTGACCGGAGTCAATATACTATCTACTGACCCCACCCTATGACGTGTATCCGTTCAATTATCAAGGTGATGCAGGCTGTGAAGCTCCTGCCATCACCCCTTTCATGGTTCACCCTTGACCGGCTAATCCTATTTCCCCTGTACCTATCTACGTGTTGGCCAGTCAATTGCGAACCTGCCGGATACCTCTGGGTCATAAATCTTTACCTTACCGGTGCTCCCCGCCAAAAGTGACCAAAGTCAACTTACCCCGTATCTCAAACACTAGCGACAGTGTGGGATGGGCGAAAAAGCCAAGAACCAGGGAGCCAATTGTAGGTTCAAGCAAAAATTCCCACCCAGCCCCGAAGTGACAAGAAAATCACACTGTCCACTAGGGAGGGGGTGGAGGGAAAAACTTCTCTGCTCCGTCGCTTCTAAAATGGCAGCGCGGCTGCCTCGTGGCCACCCCTTTTAAAAAGAGGTGGTCATGCCCCCCTAACTAACCCGGATGTCTGCGTCTGGGGGGGGGCGCAAAGAGCGCGGCGGCCATTTTGGCACCACTCTTGCATTGCAGGCGCGCCCACCCAAATAAAGACTCAGACACCGGTATTGGATTAAAGGCATCAGGCCACTTTTATTGAATAATGCCCAAGTCCGAATTATCACTTTCAATTGGTGTATCATCCAACTGTAATTCTTTAAGGCAAGCAGGCCGCAGTAACACTGGTAAGGTTCCACCCAAAATGCCAATGGAAATTGGCTACATGTATCTATTTGTATCAATTTGTTTGTTGACACAAACAAATTTTTGACCGGAGTCAATATACTATCTACTGACCCCACCCTATGACGTGTATCCATTCAAATATCAAGGTGATGCAGGCTGTGAAGCTCCTGCCATCACCCCTTTCATGGTTCGCCCTTGACCGGCCAATCCTATTTCCCCTGTACCTATCTATGTGTTGGCCAGCCAATTGCGAACCTGCCGGATACCTCTGGGTCATAAATCTTTACCTTACCAGTGCTACCCACCACACAGGGAGGCATCCATGATGACTCGCCGCCCGCCCAGACTGTCAGCTCGGTCACCAGGCCTGCTTGCACATCCTCCAGGAAGAGGTTCATGCCTCTAGCCAACAGGTGGACCCCATCTCCTGCATATAGATCAAAATCCTGCAAGCCTATCCTCATATGTCAAATGGCTGTCCCAAAGCCATTATCAACAAGGAACCGGGCAACAGCCCTGTTCACTGACCGCCGGGCACGGTCCAAACCACGGAGATCTATGCCTCCTCTATAACATTGTCTCGGCACGATGTCAGACCATAGCAGCCGTGTGCATGGCCATAAATGATGTAAGAACGCCAGGTCGCTGCACACCAAGATTTTTAATGAAAGGCCAGTGATCTGTGCGAGATCATTGCCACCGAGGTGCAGAATCAGGACATCAGGCGGTCCAGCATCCCTGATGGACATCAGGAATGGCAACAGTTCCCGCCATCTCATGCTGCGCATACCATACCATCGCATACGTGCGGATGCACGCAGCCCGAGATGGGGTCCCCACTCTGTCGCTGCAGCATACTGCGCTGCCCAGTGCACGTAACTAGCCCACCAGCCATACTGCCACCGGTGTACGTGGACACACAGGGTCTGTAAAAGAAGGAGAAGGAATTAAGGACATAACTGGTACTCATACAGTGAGGGGACGTACATATAAGGAAAAACGCATGGACCCCCACCTGCCCATCCGACATATATCCGCCTCAGAGTACCCAAACGCAGCCGCAGTTGAAGCGGCGCCTATCCTGAAAGAATGTGGCGAGGAGACGGGCACATGTGCCCGTGCCATGTCCACCCCCGAACGAGCCCCAGGGAGGCCGACACTGTGAAGTGCCATACCGGTCACCTTCCAGAACTGAAATTTGGTAAGGGGAGACCCATCCTGGTGGTAGAAAAACAGGCCAGGGTGCGTGCCACGCACTGCCAAAATGCATGTAGGGCACCAACCGGACAGATGTCAGCAATTGTACATCGTAGCAGTCTAACACCACTGCCTACTCCGTGCTGATCGGCCTTTGAGGAGCGAATCCTCAACTGAGCCCATTCCTGGTTGAGACAGACATCTTCGAGTTCCAGTGCCCTACGAGACACGTCCCCTTTTGACAATGGGACCAGCTCGCTGATACGGAGAGCTCCAAAGAAAGCTACGGTGGTAGCTGCATGAAAAAGAGCCTCCACGTACCTATCGTAACACAATCTATGACAACCTCATGCAAGATGGATCAGAACACCTGGTGAAATGGGGTGACGTGTGTCCGGGCGTCGGCCACGCTCACGTGTCCACCCTTCTAATACGTGGTATATGCGGAAGTCATTCACGCATTCAGTAAAGCCCCGTGCCTTGGCCATAAATGCCAATGCGGAAAGCCTGGTGGTGATTGCGCGTGGGGCTAACCTCTGATCGTGAAGGTGAACCATATACTGTAAAATCTGGTCGACCGGTATCGGCCACACTTTGGGCAATTGCCTTTGCCCGCAAAAGGTCCTAAATTGGAGGAATGCATGTAGATACGCCTTATGCGTGCGAGGTGCCAAAGAAATGCCGATCGCCCGGTTCACCTCTCCTCGCCAAATGTCCAAATCTCGGCCGGGAGTGGAGAGGGAAGTTCCTCTGCGTCTGGAGCCAAGGCACGGAACCGGGAGATCTGCAGGCGGGATAAAGTGTCAGCAATATCTTTATTAATGCCTGGCACATGTCTGGCCCTGAATAGCACATTAAGGCGCAAGGACCTCAAAACAAATTGGCGAACTAAGGCCATGACTCTGGGGGATTTGGATGTCTGGGCGTTGACAATGTGCACCACTGCAGCATTGTCACACCAAAAGTGAACTACCGAATTAGCCCACCTATCCCCCCAGAGCATTAGGGCCCCCAAGATGGGAAAAAACTCCAGGAAAGTAAGATCGCGTAAGCGATCCATGCCTTGCCATGTCTGAAGCCATTGACCATAGGCCCACCGTCCCTCAAAGTAAATCCCATAACCCAGGGAGCCAGAGGCATCCGACTGCACTTGGAAATGAGGGCTGACCATAAGTTCCGATCTCCAGAAAGAGACGCCATTAAAGTCCTGTAGGAATGTGAGCCAAACCGTAAGGTCTGCCCGTAAACCTCTGGTGACGTTTTAAAAAGGCCCGCCATGGCATCACAAAGACGCCTGGCAAAGGCTCTGCCTGGTGTTACTACCCTACAGGCAAAGTTGAGGTGGCCGTACAGCACCTGCAACTCTCGGAGAGACACCTTACGCTTGGCAAGCATTGCCAATATCGCAGCCGATATCCAGCAACCTGGATGTCTGGGCAACGGTGTCGATTTCAATACCCAAAAAGGTGAGAGTGGTGGCTGGGCCCTCAGTCTTTTCATGTGCTAGGGGGACACCCAGTTCCCGCATAAGCACCTGAAATGTGGCGAGGAGAGGGCACACGTGCCCGTGCCATGTCCACCCCCGAACAAAAAGTCATCGAGGCAGTGGGCTACAGACCGGGACCCTGACCTACAAACAAAAGCCCAGTGGAGGAAAGTGCTAAATCGTTCGAAAGCCGAACATGAAATAGAACAGCCAAAAGGCATGGCCTTGTCCACATAAAAATTGCCCCAAAAAGAAAAACCTAACAGCTCAAAGTCATCCGGCTACACTGGCAACAATCGGAATGTCGATTTGATATCACACTTTGCCAGTAGCACCCCGGGACCACACGTGTGTACCATCTGTAAGGCCTGGTGAAAGGACATATACCTGACAGAGCAAAGGTCATCAGGTATAGCATCATTGACTGAAGAGCCCGCAGGGTAAGAAAGGTGGTGAATTAGACGAAATTCACCCGGGGACTTCTTGTGGACTAAACCTAGAGGGGATACCTTCAAGTTAGGATATGGTGGGTCGAGAAATGGCCCCGCCACCCTCTGTGCCTTGACCTCCTTGGCTATCTGCTCCACAGCAATATCCTCATTACCCCTGAGAGAGAGTAAGTTTGGGGCATCCTGAGGCCCGCGAACACCTTTAAAGGGTATACGGAAGCCAAACTGAAAGCCCTCAAGTAGGTATCTCGCATCATCCTGTCTAGGATAAGCGCACAGCCATCGTTCCAGCACTAGGATATTAATTGGGGAGGGGGCCTTTTGAATGGGTAGCACCGTCAGAGGGAGCTCTGACCGCCCCCTGCACACCCCTTCCTCTGCCTCGTGACCCACCAGCCCGTGGGCATGCGGAGGCGGCATGAGGGCCGGAACACGAAGGGCACTCGTGCCTGAACCGACACTGGCGTCTGTTGCACACTCTGTTGGCAGAGAAACTCCAACACAGCAGGCGGGCTGGAACCCCATGCCCCGCCGGCTGGCGGGGAGTCTGTGAAGTAGCAGCCCGCTGCACGGCATGGCCACAGTGGTACCGGTCACCAGGCGCTGGCCACGTGGGGGTCATATACAGCAGCCACAACTGCTGGCAGGGCTCGTTCCACCTCATCTCAGGGTGAAGGGCCACCCTCATCCTAAACTCCTCATCATAGGCCAATCATGACGGGCCAGGGAAATCAACCACAGCCCAGTAAATATTGTCCAGGTACTGGACCATTGGAATGGCCAAATCAGGGCGGGCCCTCAGGTATATTGCCATATAAATCAGATAGGCCGGCAACCAATTGGCCCAAGTGCGAGGTGGCTTACAACGACGGGACAACTCCTTGTCCCTGTTGTCCTGCCTCTCCCTCTCTTCCTCAGCCTATATGCTCACCAGAGCCTATGTCCTCACCAGTGCCTTCGTGCTTGCTGGAATCCATGCACAAGATACTGCTTGTGTGCCGAGGACTTCTACTGGTTGCTACACTCTGAAAGAGGAAACTGCAGACTCACCAAGGATCGTCTTTGCCTGAGGAAAGTGTAAGACTAACTTCTTTATTTGCTGAAAGTTTTTGGAACTGTTTTTGCTTGTATATGCTGACTCACTGCTTTGTCACCATACCAAAGGACTTTACAACTTGTATTGTAAGCAGAATCAATTGCTCAGCCTAGGACTGCTGTTTTGCTGAGACATGTAACTTGTAAGTTACAGGCTGTATTATTTGTCCCACAGTGAACTGAACTGCAAGCCACCAAAAGAGAAGTTATCTAATTTGAGTTGCTGTTAGACTGGTATTTGTTGATGTAATTATTTGAAGCCTCCTGTTTTGCACCATAAGCAAAGAAACAACCTTCCACAACAACATGTCCAGAGGGTTCAGTTTGGGGATATAGTTTCACTCCCCTGGATGCAACATTATGAGGTATCACAGGGATCAGTCGTATCCCCAAACATTGTTGTTAAACATCTATATGAAAATGCTGGGTGAGATCATATGGAGATTCAGAATTTGTTGTCATCAATACACTGATGGCATGTGTATTGGACACCGGGCGCTCTCTTTCCCTCCCGGCCGGACCGGCGGGAGATGAACAGGTACAGCTGGAGGGAGTTTCGGCAGGCAGCCTCAAGGGTGGGGCCGACGCTGCCAATGCCAAGGACACCGGGCGCTCCCTTTCCCTCCCGGCCAGACCGGCGGGAGATGAACAGGCACAGCTGGAGGGAGTTTCGGCAGGCAGCCTCAAAAGTGGGGCCGACGCCGCCAACGCCAAGGACACCGGGCGCTCCCTTTCCCTCCCGGCCAGACCGGCGGGAGATGAACAGGCACAGCTGGAGGGAGTTTCGGCAGGCAGTCTCAGGAGTGGGGCCGACGCTGCCAACGCCAAGGACACCGGGCGCTCCCTTTCCCTCCCGGCCAGACCGGCGGGAGATGAACAGGCACAGCTGGAGGGAGTTTCGGCAGGCAGCCTCAAAAGTGGGGCCGATGCTGCCAACGCCAAGGACACCGGGCGCTCCCTTTCCCTCCCGGCCAGGCCGGCGGGAGATGAACAGGCACAGCTGGAGGGAGTTTCGGCAGGCAGCCTCAAAAGTGGGGCCGACGCTGCCAACGCCAAGGACACCGGGCGCTCTCTTTCCCTCCCGGCCGGACCGGCGGGAGATGAACAGGTACAGCTGGAGGGAGTTTCGGCAGGCAGCCTCAAATGCGGGGCCAACGCCAAGGACCGCCGCTGTGTTCGGCCCCGTCGGGGGCGAAGAGGCTCGCTGGCCTCACCATTGGCCGGCGTTTTGGGCCCCGCCCCCCGCCCCTCGCCAGGACTCAAAAGGCGAGGGGGCCTGCCGGACGAAACATCACCGCCGCTGTGTTCGGCCCCGGCGGGGGTGAAGAGGCTCGCTGGCCTCGCCATCGGCCGGCGTTTCGGGCCCTGCCCGGCAGTTGAGGGTTCAACACAGTTGTGGAAGAATGCCCCACCACTTCCATCACCACCGGAGCCGTGCGGAGGGTGGTGGGGGGAGTGAATGGGGCGGTTTTATATTGGGGTGGAAGGGAGGGAGGGAGAGATTGCCAGGCCAGCCAGGAAGGAGAGGCAGCATTCTGTCCGGGGCAAGCAGGGAGGCTCCGGAGACCAATATAGAGGTTGTGATGGGCATGGGGCGATATAGCGGGTACCGAGGGGCGGGCCGCACCCGGGGAACGCGGGGCAGATGCTTAGTAGCTGTCCCTCGTTCCAGCCCCACGGTTACACCTCTAGGTCCTGAGCAGCTGACCCAGGGTGACCCTGCCCTTAGGCTGCTGCTGATGAATGCCAGGTCGGTATGTAATAAGGCCCCCCTGATACAAGACTCCATTATGGGGGAGCGGGCCGACCTGGCATGTATCACTGAGACCTGGCTGAGACCAGAGGATGGGGTTCCTCTGTCAGAAATGTGTCCAGCTGGGTTCAGTATTTGGCACCAGCCTAGGGATGAGGGTAAGGGCGGCGGCGTTGCCATCATAGCCAGGGAGTCACTGGGAGTCACCAGGGCCACCGCTCCACAAATTCTGGGTTGTGAGGCCCTGCTTCTGCGTCTGGGCTTTAAGGGTCAGTTGGGAGTCTTACTCCTGTACCTGCCCCCTTGCAGGGTAAGGGACTCCCTGCCTGAGCTCCTCGAGGCCATCTCAGCGTTGGCATTGGAGTTCCCTAGATTGATGGTTCTGGGGGACTTCAATTTGCCTTTGCTGGGGACTGGCTCCGGGGTGGCTCAGGAGTTCATGGCTTCCATGGCAGATATGGACCTGATTCAGGTAATTCAGGGCCCGACCAGGGGCAGTGGCCACACACCAGATTTAATCTTTTTGTCGGAGCGGTGGCAGAGTGATCTGAGACTACGGAAATTAGACATAACACCTGTGCCATGGTCAGATCACTATTTGGTGGCTCTAGACTTCCTGGGTGCGACGCTTCATCGTAGGGAGGCAGGGCCTATTAGAATGGCCCGCCCCCGGCAACTGATGGATCCTGATGGATTCCAGAGGGAACTGGGGGATTTCCCTCTGGATCGGCAACACGATTCGCCCGAGGCGCTGGTTGACCTGTGGAACAGGATGACAACAGCGGCCTTGGATGAAATCGCACCACTACGGCCTCTCAGAGCTCATGGAGCTAGGTCATCTCCGTGGTTCACAGATGAACTGCGGGAGCTCAAACGGGCAAAGAGACGCCTAGAGCGCCGCTGGGTGAAGACCCAGAGAGACTCTGATTGGACACTAGCTAGAGCCGCTATTAGGGCCTATCTAGTGGCGATGGAGGTGGTGAGGCGGCAATACTTCACCACCCTTATTGCCTCCGCTGACAATCGCCCGGCCACCCTGTTCCGGGTTACCAGGTCTCTCCTTGGTAGGGGGACCCCGGTGCCTGGTTGGCAGGGGTCAGCTGAGGACTTTGCTGACCATCTAGTGGAGAAAATCGATCGGATTCGCTCTGGGTTTAATTCCGGCGTGGATGGGGAGAGTCCGGAGGGAGCTGGAGTACAGTCTTGCCATACCATCTGGGACCGGTTTGATCCAGTTGCCCCTGATGAAGTGGACAGGCTCCTTGCAGCTGTGCGCGCCACTACCTGCCCATTGGACCCCTGTCCCACCTGGTTGGTGAAAGCCTCCAAGGCGGTGACAGGTGACTGGGTTGGGGCTGTGATCAATGCATCATTGCGGGAGGGGGTGTTTCCTGCACCTTTAAAACATGCTTTGGTGCGCCCCCTCCTGAAGAAACCTTCCCTCGACCCAGCTGTCCTAACCAACTATAGGCCTGTCTCTAACCTCCCCTTTTTAGGGAAGGTGTTGGAGAAGGCAGTGGCGTGTCGGCTGCAGGGGGTGCTGGATGAAGCGGATTATCTGGACCCCTTTCAGTCAGGATTCAGGCCGGGATATGGTACCGAGACGGCATTGGTCGCACTGATGGATGATCTCTGGCGGGAGCGGGACGGTGGTCACCCATCCGTCCTTGCTCTTCTTGACCTCTCAGCGGCTTTCGATACCGTTGACCACGGTATCCTTCTGGGACGGCTCCGAGGATTGGGAATCCAGGGTAATGTGTGGTCCTGGTTTTCCTCATTTCTGAGGGGTCGTACCCAGTCGGTGTGGTTGGAGAGTGAGAGGTCCAGTCCTAGGCCCCTCAAATGGGGGGTGCCTCAGGGCTCGGTGCTCTCTCCTCTCCTATTTAACATCTACATGAAGCCGCTGGGTGAGATAATTCGTTCCCATGGGGTGCGGTACCATCAGTACGCGGATGACACTCAGTTGTACATCTCGGCCCATGGGGACCCCAGTGATGCCATCAAAGTCCTTTCCAGGTGCCTGGAAGCTGTTGGGGTCTGGATGGGGGCTAACGGGCTACAACTGAATCCCAGCAAGACTGAGTGGCTATGGATAAGGGGTCCTGCGTTAACCCGGGAGCTACCATCGTTGGTTCTGGATGGGGCTATTTTGCCCCAGACAGACCCAGTGCGCAACTTGGGGGTCCTCCTGGATTCACGGCTACTGCTAGAGGAACAGGTGGCGGCTGTGACCAGGAGGGCTTTCGCCCAACTTCGGGTGATCCGCCAGTTGCGCCCACTCCTGGACCGGGACTCCTTGCTCATGGTCACTCACGCTCTGGTTACCTCCGGACTAGATTATTGCAATGCGCTCTACATGGGGCTGCCCTTGACGACCATTCGGAGGCTACAGCTGGTCCAAAATGCGGCAGCCCGGGTGGTGATGGGGTGTGGGCATTATGCCCGTGCTTTGCCACTGCTCCGGGAGCTGCACTGGTTGCCAGTTTGTCTCCGGGTGCAATTCAAGGTGCTGGTTTTGACCTTTAAAGCCCTATATGGTAGTGGGCCGGGTTACCTAAGAGACCGCATCGCCCTGAGGACGTCTGTCCGTCCAACCAGAGCGGACCGGAGGGGCTCTCTAATTGTTCCATCAGCCAGAGGGGCTCGCCTCTCTGGCACAAGGAGGAGAGCCTTCTCCGTGTCTGCGCCGGCCCTCTGGAACCTCCTGCCAACAGAGCTACGTCTCCGGACGGAATTGCTGCCTTTCAGAAAAGATCTTAAAACCTGGCTGGCGGGTCAAGTGTGGGGTGCAGGTGGAAGGGTAACCGCCATTGGGTGGTTGGTGTAGAAGAACTCTTCCCCATGGTGCCTTTGGATCCTGCAGCCCTTGTTTTTAGGGGGTGGGTAGTTTTAACTGTTTTAACTGTTTTAACTTGTGTTTTTAATTTTTATTGTGAACCGCCCTGAGTTGGCTTTGGCCGAGTGAGCGGTATATAAATGTGATAATTAAATTAAATTAAATTAAATTAAATTAGTGGGTTCACGGTTTAGGAGGGAGAAAATGTCCACATATTCCCCCCGCCAAATCTTCTCCCTCGTAGCCTGGGATAAATGGTCACCCAGGGGTAAGGAGTAACCGGCCGTCGGCAGAGCCGCCATCAGCACGGATTGAATTGGGAGTGCGTGCAGTGGGCCCTGTAGAACCCGTGAGACATTAGGCATACCCATAGGGGCAGTCACCCCTGCAATAACCAGGGAATAATTGGGTAACCAGGAATTAACAGGACAGTGTGGATTAAACTGTCCTCCCACAGTAACTTGTCATGGCCATGGCCACTGTACCCCCCCCAGCAGTATTAGGTAGTGTCACTGGTGTGCTGACTTGACCAGTATACTCACTCGGTGCACCCCCATGGGCTGCCCCCACTGGGGGTTCCGGCCCACGGTGGGCGTCAGAGCTCGGGATGGGTATCAAGCTCTGCGTGCCGCTGCGCCCCTGCCAAGCAGGACCGGTCCCCGGTGGAAAACCATGTTGCAATGGCCTGATGGGGAGCTGCGAGGCACCAGCTTGGGCTGGTCTGATGGCCTCGAGCAGCTCGACCCTATTAGCGGCCCGCTGGACAGCCGTGTCCGACGTGTTGGCTGGAACTGCAGGGTTTGCAAGCCCACCATCGGAAGGTGGTGGAGCAATGCCCATTGATGCCTCCAGCACTGAAATGAGTGCAAGGAGAGCATCGACAGTCTCAGACCCACCGGGATAAGGTGGGCCGGATGGGCTGGATGGCCTACCGGGCAATTGGTGAGGGATAAGCCCAAATGGTAATCCCTGGCCCGAATAGGGCCATGGTTGAGGGGGTGGGCAGAGCCCCCCCTTGAACACGGCCTAGGGGCCAGGCCGGGAAGGAAGCGGCAGAGCAAATGTCTCCGCTCCGTCGCTTCAAAAATGGCAGCGCGGCTGCCTCGTGGCCACCCCTTTTAAAGAGAGGTGGCCATGCCCCCAACTAACCTGGATGTCTGCGTCCGGGGGGGGGCGCAAAGAGCGCGGCGGCCATTTTGGTGCCACGCTTGCATTTTGTCTATATTGCTATAAACATTGCTACAAACATTATTAAAACACTTGAGCTCTTCTGGATTAAGCACATTGTGATTGACTTTGGCTCTGTATTGGCTCCCACTTGAAGTAAGCTGTGATCATGTCAAAATCTGTCAAGATGCCAGTTTCTGTTCACAAATAAAAATATTGGATGTTATCAAATCCAGCTGTTATTATTAATTTCATCTTCTGTAAAGGAAGATATGATTTTCTCAGTCTGAAAGGATTAAAAATGGATAATTATGCCTAATTAGTGATGTTTAATTTCTGTTTACTTAAAATGGGAAGTTTATCCATATGTCAGTGTTATAATGTAGTCAGAATGAGAGCTGGTGTTGTTCAGTGAACAAAATTATGGAAAAAAATATTCATTTGAAATATGGTGCTAGAGGAGAGCTTTGTGTATATCCTGGATTTCCAGAAAGAAGAACACATATCATATTGATACAGTATATCAAGTGTTAAATATCTGTGAAGGCAAAAATGATGAAGCTGAGGCTGTCCTACATTGTGCAATGTGAGAAAAGCAAAAATTTCTGCAATAGACAATAACATTGGGCAAGATTGAAGGCAGCAGGAAAAGAAGAATACAAAATTCCAGATGGGTTGACTTCCTAAAGCAGTGGTGCACAAACTACAGCCTGAGGGCCCAATTAGGTCCACACATATGATTAATCAGGTCTGTGACAATGCCTGCATCACCATGGTGACACCTGGGAGCTGCAGAACGGCTTGCTATCCCCTACTGCAGCACCACTGACAGGTATCCACACAGCCCAAAAATGAAGGGACCATGGCCAGCACAGCCTGTTCCTGCAGGGCAAGACAGTGGAGGCTGTGGAAGGAGTCCCAAAGCAGGTCTGATTGCTGCCGCCGCCGATGATGTCGGAATTGTAAGCACCAGGAGCCGCCCGCCTCTGGCCCCTGCAGCTGTGTCCTGGGGGCAGGACTGGCCCGCTAGAAAAAAGTTTGGGCACCACTGTCCTAAAGGAAGCCACAGGCTTGAATTTGCAAAGCTGAACATGGCTGTTGAGGATAAAATATTGTGGAGATCACTAATTTATAGAGTATGTATAGTTAGGAGGTGACTTGATGGCATGGAGCAACAACAACAAGGATAGAGAAACTGTCTTCCTAAACAATGATGTTTAAGCACTGTCTTCCAAAAGAAGATATGCCATTTGTGCATTGTTTTATATTTCATGTGTAATTGTTTAATCGTGTATTGTTCTTTATGCTAAATCAGAATTCATCCCCTTTAAAAGACAGAGTGCATTCAATGGCTGTACATTTTATGGATTTGTTAATTTGTCTGGGAGATATTTGTAGTTCTAAAACATTAGTTGCCTAACTAATATACACATTGTTCCACCTCACGTAAACAATGAACTGCACAGATGGCGATGTCTGTTTTAAGTGTGGAAGCAAAATGCTATTTGTGATATCCATATCTGATCCATATTTGAATTTATGAAAAAGAAAAAACAACAAAAACAAAAACTTTACTACAGAAACCTCTTTCCCAATATAACTAGACTAGTTGTCATTCACATCTTTTCTGGGAAATTTTACTTATCTTGTTCTGTAGACATCTGGCTGAGTAATCTGATGGTTTGTTGTCCTTGTCAAACATACCAACTATTTCCAAACTGTAATCTTTTAATCTCTGGAGTTTGTAATCTCTAATCTTCCTAGCTATTTTATCTCTTAGTTTCAAAAAAGAGAAGTGAGAAGATATATGCAAAACATGTAGCAAACATAATATATATTCCTTTGTACATATGGAAACCTCCTTGCCTCTTGAAATGATTTCTGCTTCATTTCTCTCTGTCTGTAAATATTTTGTTACTGCCTCTGTCAAGGTGTGACTTGCATGAAAAACATGTCTGTGCTCTTAACTATCTTAAAATTGCTGTGAACAATACAAGACAGGTTGGTTGCAAGTAATCTGCAATTACAGAGGGTGGAAAGGGTTTGTGTGTGTGTGTTTATTATATCACATTAGGGAGGGGACATTGTTGCATATTCATTCAGCTGAGAGAATGCAAGCGCGGCGCCAAAATGGCCGCCGTGCTCTTTGCGGCCCCCCCCCCATCGGACGAAGGCATCCGGGTAGTTAGGGGGCGTGGCCAGCTCCTCTATAAAAGGGGTGGCCACGAGGCAGCCGAGCTGCCATTTTGCGAAGTGACGGAGCGGAGAAGTTTTTCCCTCTTACCTCCGTCGCTTTTGCCTTGACTGGGAAGCCTTTTGGCTGCTGATTTTCTTCTTTCGGCTTCCCATAGGTTGGACTGAGATGCCTTCGAAGAAGAAGGTGGCCGCGAGCGCGGCTCGCGCGGTTCGGAGGCGCAATCCGGGTCGGAGGACCGCGGCTGCGCCTCCCCAGCAGCCGCCTTTGCCTGCACCCACCGGGACTGGTGGGATGGGGTCTATTCCCCCTTGGCCGGAGGCTGGGGACCCAAGCATGGGTCCAGCAAGGGCTGCGGCCCGCGGCCCGCAAGCGGTGGACACCGCTCCTGGTGCTTCCCATTCTACTGGGCCTTCCTCTATAGGGGCGCAGCTCACTCCGGGGCCTTCCAGCCTTGGGGGTGGTGTGGTCCCCTTCCCTGGCAGGTGCCTACATCGGCCCTACCGGGCCTGGGTGTGCGGTCATGGCCCTATTCGGGCCCCGGGGTACAAGGACCTGTACCCACGCCTGTAGCAGGTGGGCCGGCTGGCCCTTGGCCCCACGTCAGTGTGGAGGCCTTACTGGCCCGCGTTGCGGCCCTTGAGGCATCCCTGGCTCGGGCCAGCCATGCTGGGGCTCCCTTTGGGGTTCATTTTGACGCGTCGTCTGCTGGGCAGCGGCAGGGGACGGGACGGGTCGAGCTGCTTGAGGCGCGTGGTGCGACTTCGGCCACTGCCTCGCAGCTCCCCAACCAACAGGCCAGTGCGGGTCAGGCCCCAGCGATGAGCTCTACGGCGGTCGTGAGCTCCGACGCCCCCAGTGGGCCGGAACCCCCGGTGGGGGCGGCCCGCGGGGGGTGCAGCATGTGAGTATGCGGTCCAAAATAGTGCACCAACACACGTGGCCACGTTGGGGGGGCTTTCCAATGGCCTTGGCCTCGCGTGGGTGGTGCGGCGGTACAGCCGCTGACGCCCCACCCGGCGACGACAACTACCACCCAGGGCCCCGGGGTGGGGGTGTTTCCTACCCTGTGAGGAATGTTTTGGGGGTGGCTGGGCTGGTCCAAGCCCCTTTCCAGATGCCCGCAGTTTCTGCGGTGCCTGTCTCGGCCTTGCCGACAGCGGGGTATTCCTTACCACTGGGTGACCACTTGGCACAGGCCACCAAAGAGAAAATATGGCGGGGGGAGTATGTAGATATCTTCTCACTCCTAAACAGGGAGCCCACCAAGGAAGAGAGGGAGGGGCAGGATGAGAAGGATAAGGAGCAGGCACGTCGTCGCAAGCCACCATGTACGTGGGCCAACTGGCTGCCGGCTTACCTCATCTACATGGCGGTGTACCTGAGGGCCCGGCCGGATTTGGCAATTCCGATGGTCCAGTATTTGGACAACGTCTATCGGGCGATGGTTGACTTTCCGGGCCCGTCGTGGTTGGCTTATGACGAGGAATTCCGTATGCGGATTCCCCTGCACCCTGAGATGAGGTGGGATGAGCCATGCCAGAGGCTTTGGCTTCTGTACATGACGCCCACGCGCCCCGCGCCAGGGGAAAGATACCATTGTGGACATGCGGTCCAGCGAGCGGCTCCAGCACAGGTTCCCCGCCAGGTGGCGGGGCAGGGGGTTCCAGCCCGCCTGCTGTGCTGGACTTTCTCGTCCTATGGTTCCTGCAATAGGAAGAATTGCAAGTACAGACATGGCTGTCCCACCTGTGCGGGCCCCCACGCAGCCTCTGCCTGTCCCAGGCCTGGAGGGAGGGGCGGACAGTGGGCTGGCAAGACTGCCGCAGATGGAGCTGGTTCACCGAAAGGCTCCCTCCCCAATTAATGTGGACATGTTGGAGCGTTGGCTCACATTGTACCCGAAAGGGGAGGATGCGGATTATCTCCTTCAGGGCTTTAGGCAGGGGTTCCGTATCCCTTTCATGGGTGATAGGTCCCCTCAGGATGGCCCCAACCTTTTGTCCCTTAGGGGGAGGGAGGAAGTGGCTGCTGCCAGCATTAATAAGGAGGTCGATGCGGGCAGGGTCGCTGGCCCTTTCCCTGCACCCCCGTTCCCCAACCTTAAGGTATCGCCCCTGGGCTTGGTACCCAAAAAGTCTCCAGGCGAGTTTCGCCTTATCCATCACTTGTCCTACCCAGCCGGCCGATCGGTCAATGATGCTATCCCTGATGACCTTTGCTCAGCCAGGTATACATCTTTTGACCACGCGCTGCGCATGGTGCGCTCATGTGGCCCGGGTGCGCTGCTGGCTAAGTGCAACATTAAGTCGGCTTTTCGCCTCTTGCAAGTGCACCCGGGCGACTTTGAATTGCTGGGTTTCAAATTTCGGGGTGAATATTACTTTGATAAGGCCATGCCTTTTGGCTGTTCCATATCATGCTCGGCTTTCGAGCGTTTCAGTACCTTCCTAGAGTGGGCTTTCGTACGCAGGTCAGGGTCCCGGTCTGTAGCCCATTACCTGGATGACTTTTTATTCGGGGGTGAACGGGGCTGGGACATGTGTACACGTCTCCTCAACACATTTCAGACGCTAATGGAGGAACTCGGTGTCCCTTTAGCGCCCGAAAAGACCGAGGGCCCATCTACCCAGCTAGTCTTCCTGGGGGTGGAGATTGACATGATAGCGCAGGCGTCTAGGTTACCGCGGGATAAGGTGTCAAGGATAGTGGCCCTTATCTCGGACTTGCTGGCCAAGCGCAAGGCATCACTGAGAGAACTGCAGGTGCTACATGGTCACCTTAATTTCGCTTGCAGGGTGGTCGCACCGGGCAGGGCTTTTGCCCGGCGCTTGTGCGACGCCATGGCAGGATTATCCAGGCCTCACCATAGGGTTCGGCTTACCCGGGGTATCAGGGCATACATGCTTGTCTGGTTACAGTTCCTGAGGGAGTTCAATGGGGTCTCATTTTGGAGGTATGACCTCCTGGCTTCCCCTCATTTTCAGATTCAGTCTGATGCCTCGGGATCCCTGGGTTATGGGATGTACTTCAATAGGAAGTGGGCCTATGGTGGGTGGCCACCGGCCTGGGCAGGCATGGGTCGCCTGCGTGATCTCACATATCTGGAGTTTTTCCTATCCTGGGTGCTTTGATGCTATGGGGCGAGGAGTGGGCCAACTCGGTCGTGCATTTCTGGTGTGACAACGCGGCTGTGGTCCACATTGTCAATGCACAGACTTCTAAATCGCCCAGGGTTATGGACCTAGTGCGCCAGTTTGTGTTGCGCAGCCTGCGCCTCGATGTCCTGTTCAGGGCCAGGCATGTCCCAGGGGTTAATAATGATATTGCTGACGCTTTGTCCCGCCTACAGATCTCCCGGTTCCGTGCCTTGGCCCCGGATGCGGAGGAATTTCCCTAGCCACTCCCGGAGGGGATATGGACCATTGGCAAGGAGAGGTGAACCGGGCGATTGGCCTGTCGATAGCGCCACGCACGCGTAAGGCGTATCACCACGCAATTAATTCTTTCAGGGCATTCTGTACCCAATTTCAACTGCCAGGGACCTGGCCGATCCCGGTAACCCATGTTCTGCGGTTCATGGTTTACCTGCATGCTCAGGGCCTTGCACCTCGCACCATAGCATCTAAGCTTTCAGCGTTGGCTTTTATGGCCAAAGTGGGATGTCATGTGGACAGCACCTCTGACTTCCGTGTGAGACATGTTTTGGAGGGGTGGGTGCGCGAGCGCGGGCGTTGCCCGGACGACCGCCACCCGATTTTCCCAGGGGTTCTTACCCAATTGGCCCGGGGCTGGCCTGGCCTCTGTTTGATAGATATGAGGCAGCCCATTTCATGCAGCCACAACCGTGGCCTTTTTTGGAGCGCTCCGCATCAGCGAGCTTGAGATGCTGTCTAAGGCGGATGCAAGTCGTAGGGCACTGGAACTCGAGGATGTCTATGTTGCCAAAGACTGGGCTCAGTCGAGGATACGCTCCTCTAAGACAGATCAGCATGGCGTAGGCAGTGATGTAAGACTGCTACGGTGTTCTTTGGCAGACATCTGTCCGGTTGGTGCCCTACAGGATTTCCTTGCACTGCGTGGCACGCACCATGGCCCGTTTTTCTGTCACCAAGGTGGGTCTTCCCTTACTAAATTTCAATTTTGGAGGGTGCCGCGAAGGCACTAGACAGTGTTGGCCTCTCAGGGGCTCGTTGCAGCACCCATTCGTTCAGAAGGGGGCGGCTTCTACTGCAGCTGTTTTGGGTGCTCCGGGGCTGAAATATGCTGCATGGGAGGGTGGGGTTCACAATGTTTTCAATTTGTGTTCGCCCTCTTCAACCTGAGTACCAGTTTAGTCACTGCACTGTTTCCCCCCCCCCTTTTTCCTTGACAGACCCTGGGTGTCGTATTACACCGGTGACAGTATGGCTGGTGGGCCATAGCCGCGTGCACAGGGCAGCAGTTACGCTGCACAGGGCAGCGCATTACGCTGCATGGGGCAGCGTGTTACGCTGCACAGGGCAGCGCGTTACGCTGCGGCGACAGAGTGGGACCCCGACTGGGACTGGGTGCACCCGTACGTCTCAGGTGGTGTGGTAAGCACGGCATGTTATGGCGGGAACTGTTGCCATTCCTTTTCTACATCAGGGATGCTGACTCGCCTGATGTCCTGGTTATGTACCTTGGGGGCGATGGCTTGGGGCGGGTCACTGGCCTATCGCGGAAGCTTGCGATTTGCAGTGACCTGCCTTACATTATGTGTGGCCGGCCACAACCCTCAAGTGGTCGGACGTGATGTCGCGGTACGCTTACTGGGGAGCGTTCGGCCTCGAGGCTCTTGACTGAGCCGATGCTCCGTGAACGGGGCTATTGCCCGGTTTCTTTTTGAATAGGGTGGGGGACGCGTCATTCGCCTCCCCACCATCAGTCTGCAAAATTAAGAGCTTTACTCAGGGGATGGGGCCCATCTGTCGCAGGGAGGTATAGACCTCTGGTTAGCAGACTGGCGAGCAGGCCTGTCGACCGAGCTGACGGTCTTGGGGGGGCGGTGAGCCTTTTTGAGAAGCCTCCCCGTGTGGCGGGTAGCACTGGTAAGGTAAACATTTATGACCCACAGGTATCCGGCAGGTTCGCAATTGGTTGGACAACACTAGACAGGTATAAGTTGGTTAAACGTTGTCCGGTCAACGACGAACCAGGCGACGGGGTGATGGCTACAGCTAGACAGCATGCATCACCCCGTGATTTCACGGATACGCGTCAGAGGGTGGGGTCATTAGTTAGATATTGACTACGGTCAAAAATTTGTTTGTTGTCAACAAACAAATGGATACAAATAGATACATTGTAACAATTGCTGTCGGCAATTTGGGTGGTACCTTACCAGTGTTACTTCGGCCTGCTTGCCTTAAGAATTATAATTGGTCAATTACCAATAGAAATTTATAATTCGGACTAGGGCATGATTCAATAAATGTGGCCCAATGCCGTTATCCACTTTTACCAGTTTCTGAGTCCTTTATTGGGGGTGCGCCTGCAATGCAAGCGCGGCGCCAAAATGGCCGCCGCGCTCTTTGCGGGCCCCCCCCATCGGACGAAGGCATCCGGGTAGTTAGGGGGCGTGGCCAGCTCCTCTATAAAAGGGATGGCCACGAGGCAGCCGAGCTGCCATTTTGCGAAGCGACGGAGCGGAGAAGTTTTTCCCCTCCACCCCCTCCCTAGTTAACAGTGTGATATTTGGGTCGCTTAGGGGCCGGGTGGGAATTTTTGGCTGGGACCCACAATTGGCTCTTGGGTCCTGTTTTTTTCGCCCATCCCACACTGTTGCTATGGTTTGATATAGGGGTTTCTGTTGCTGCTGTTGACTTTGGTCACATTGGCGGGTAGCACTGGTAAGGTAAACATTTATGACCCACAGGTATCCGGCAGGTTCGCAATTGACTGGACAACACTAGACAGGTATACGTTGGTTAAACGTTGTCCGGTCAACGACGAACCAGGCGACGGGGTGATGGCTACAGCTAGACAGCATGCATCACCCCGTGATTTCACGGATACGCGTCAGAGGGTGGGGTCATTAGTTAGATATTGACTACGGTCAACAATTTGTTTGTTGTCAACAAACAAATGGATACAAATAGATACATTGTAACAATTGCTGTCGGCAATTTGGGTGGTACCTTACCAGTGTTACTTCGGCCTGCTTGCCTTAAGAATTATAATTGGTCAATTACCAATAGAAATTTATAATTCGGACTAGGGCATGAATCAATAAATGTGGCCCAATGCCGTTATCCACTTTTACCAGTGTCTGAGTCCTCTATTGGGGGGTGCGCCTGCAATGAGCTCTGACAACCAACTGCATGTTCTTTGGTCTGATAAAATATTGTTTGGTTGTGTCCAGTGATGCACTGCACATTTTTTTACTACCTACTCTGTGGGCAGGGCCAAATCTATGGATGTGGCCAAACATCTTGCATTATGGACTATGGAGGTGGGTGTGGCCAACCAAGTGGGCATGGCCTGGGGGAATTTCTGCTACCAGTTCTGCAGAACCTGACAGAACCTGTTGCGGTGCATCACGGGGTTGTGCCAAGGGGCACAGAGTTGGAAGTTTTCTCAGAGGTACACAATAGCTGGAATAGTTCTTCATAAATCTAGCACTGAAACGTGTCAGCAAAAGAAATGAAAAAAGCAGCAAAAAATAAATATGACTTAAAAAAATAATCTGCTGATTCATTACCTTTTTTCTTTATAGTTTCAAGATGTTGGGATTAAATTGAAAATTGCATAGCCAAACCTTTTGATTGATTGCAAAAAAAACATTTTTCTTCTTCTTCTGGATTATGTTGTGCTGTTTTTTTAAAGTCATTTTTAAGAGATTTTATGTCTCCCTTAAAATCAATGTTTAAGAAGTGTTTCCTGTAATCTTTATCTATAAATCCAAGTGTTAACCGTTGGAACTTGACAAAGGATCCCACACCCGGCCATACTATCCCGTACCAAACCTTTGTGCACTTGCCTGAAATGGGTCCAGAGGTCAACAAATATTTTAGAAATGTGCCAGTGGGGCAAGAGCCCCACAAACTCAAACAAAGAAAAAGAACTTCAAAACCCAATGTTCTTTGCGCCGCACCGTAGCCAATCAGGCTGAGAGGTGCAAGCAAAAAGAACGTTGGAAAACGTGCCACAGCCAATCAAAAATAAGCTTCAGGAAAAAACCGCTGCATGAACTACGAGTAACAGAGTCCTCTGTGCTGCACAACCCCTTAGCCATTCAGGCTGAGGGACGTGAGCGCAGAGGAGGCTGGCAAAACACGGCACGCCAACTTTAAAAAAAACGCCTGGAGGGAAAGACTTTTAAAGACCCAGCCGGAGCCAGGAAGTAAGCGCGGTAGCAGCGGTTAGGGAGTGGGGGGGGGCAAGGCACAACCCCAGTAACCACACTGCCCACCCACCCCACCACCTAGCCCCCCTTCCTAACCCCCACCGATCGTGCTTACCTCCTGGCTCCGGCTGGGTCTTTAAAAGTTTCCCTCCTGGTGCAGCCTTCTACGTCTCGCCCTCGCTTCTCTCTGGGTTGGCTGGGGATGAATGTTCCTTTCCCAGCCAATGGAGAGAGAAGGAACGCCTCTCCATGATGTGGATTCCTTCTCTCCGGGAGGCAAAGGTGCCTTTGCCTTCTGAAGAGAAGGAATCACTTCTCTCTGGGTTGGCTGGGGATGAAAGTTCCTTTCCCAGCCAACTGGGAGAGAAGGAACGCCTCTCCATGATGTGGATTCCTTCTCTCCGGGAGGCAAAGGTGCCTTTGCCTTCTGAAGAGAAGGAATCACTTCTCTCTGGGTTGGCTGGGGATGAAAGTTCCTTTCCCAGCCAACTGGGAGAGAAGGAACGCCTCTCCATGATGTGGATTCCTTCTCTCTGGGAGGCAAAGGTGTCTTTGCCTTCTGAAGAGAAGGAATTGCTTCTCTCTGGGTTGGCTGGAACTGAAGTTCCTTTCCCAGCCAACCGGGAGAGAAGGAATGCCTCTCCATGATGTGGATTCCTTCTCTCCGGGAGGCAAAGGTGCCTTTGCCTTCCAAAGAGAAGGAATCGCTTCTCTTTGGGTTGGCTGGGGACGAAAGTTCCTTTCCCAGACAACCCAAGAAAACTCTCTCTCACACACACACACGAAACACTACACACACACACACACACACACACACACACACACACACACACACACACACACACACACACACACACACACACACACACACACACACACACACACACACACACACAGCGGAACAACCCCCTAACAACAAACCTTCCCTCCAGTCCAAACATACCTGCACCAATCGCAGCATCAGCAAATAGCCTCTGCCCGCTGTCTCCTCTTTCTGAGTCTGACTGTCTCCTCCCCTGTCCCTCACTCTATCTAACTCACTAGCACCCTCTGGTGGTCTACTCTATCTGTCAGTCTCTCTCTCCCCCATCTCTCTCTCACACACACATACAACACACACACGACACTCCTGCCTTGCCAGGAATTTTTAATGTGTGTGTTGGTTATTGGACTGGTATTGTATGGGTGGTGGTGGTTGTGCACACCCAAAACCACCCATAACCACCAACACACACATTAAAAATGCCCAACACACTTTAAAACAGCCCGGCAATGCCGGGCAAACTCTGCTAGTAAGAACATAAAATCAGCCTTGATAGATTTGAGCAAAATCCTTTGGGATTGTTCCATTAGCTAATTGTTCCATTTTGGGAACTTTTTTGCCAAACATTGAGAGCACACAATTAGGCATTCAATTTTTTTTTATTTCCAGCTTTTATAAATATATCATATCCCACAATAAATGATTAATAAGATAGAATTGGAACCCAATCACAGAAAAATGTGCCACTATTCCAAGGGCCATTATGTCCCAAGGTCTACAAGGTCCCACAGTTCCAATGTCTAAGGTTTTTTTTTTCCTGGGTCTCCTGGGAAGATCTGATATCAGAGTCAGAAACAACCATGGGACCACTGGATTTGTTCATGACGTACCTCCAATCCCAGTATTTTCCTCTCTTTTTGTGTGAAAAAAGGGCTGAGAAGGAAACAGCAATTAGGCACGCAGACAGAGAATGACAAGAGGGAAAGAAGGTAGTGTTCCTTAATTGGAGATCAGTTTCTTGAAAAATATTCCTTAACTGTGGTTTATAAGTGAGCTTAGTAAGAGAAACTTAAAATCACAAAATGTTATTCTGTAACTTCTCCAGCACAAACATCATCTCTTGAGTCTCAGGCTTTGGCCACTGTATCCACACTCTAACATTTTATGTGAATCAAACAAAGATGTATAGGGTCAGCTGTATCATAAGACATAAATAATTTAGGGCACTGATGACATCTTTATGTGTTTAGCAAAGGCAAAAGCCATATTTCCCTCTTTCATTGTCATTTGGCAAACAGTGGTAGCCAACCTTGGCATTCCAGTTGTTCTTGAACTTTAATTACCAGAAGCCCAAGTCAGTACTCCTGCTGATCAGGGCTACTGGGAATTTAAGTTCAGGGACACCTGGAGTGCCAAGGTTTACCACCATTGGACGAGAGCATGTAAACCACTTGTTAGAGCTCTCGGGGGTTGTCCTGATTCCAGTATCAGAATGTTGAAGATCCCAATCTCCTTCTAAGTGCTTCCTTTTGAATCCCTCTCTCCTCCCGCCCCAATTGTTCATGTTGGTTATGCAGGTAAAAGGCAGATTTCTTGACAATCATGATCAATTTGTGGAAGAAGTTCTACTCTTTTGTCAGAAACCCATATATTCCATCCTCAGTACTTATGGATGTTGACAATAGCATACATGGGACCCTTCTAGTCATCAAAAGCTGCTTCTGATGTCAACATCCACTAAGCCTGTTCAACCTATTGAATTCTTGTTCTTCTTTACTTCCTCTTCTACCACTTGAGGAAAGCATATTGAATACTGCAGTTAAACATTTCCCCTGCTCCTCTGCAGAGGAAATGTAATTATTTTTCTCTTTCTAGCTCAGGGTTCTTCAAATTTGACTCTCCAGGTGTTCTTGGACTTCAGTTACCAGAAGCCCAAGTCAGCACACCTGCTCATTACGGCTTCTGGAAATTGAAGTCCAAAAACATCTGGCGAGCCAAGTTTGAGGAATCCTGTTCTAGTGATCATTGTAGCTTTGCTTTGGTTAGGAGCATTATATTTTTCTTTGCTTTTCTATGAAGTGTCATTTAAGAAACTACTCAGAGACTTTTTTTTCCAGTAGCCAGATTGCCACCACTGCTGTTACTGCCATCTACTGGTTTTAAAAGAAATGGGGAACTTAAACTATGGTAGGCTGACTGGACTGAAGAAGGGTAAACAGGGAATGTTTCTCAAGCTAGGATCTTAGCCAGATGAGAGCAGAAATGCTCTAAATTCCTATCTATTCTTCAAGCCAAGTACTATGAAACTTATATTCAAGCCTCAGATGAACATATTTTATTGACACATTTAATTTTCAAGGAAGAAGAGAAGTTTAGTTAATAGATTGTACATAGGTGGCTTTTTCAAAGGATTTTGCCACAAGATGGCAGAAAGCAGAGAAGAGAAAAGAATGAAGAAACTGAAACAGATATGAACAATCAATTCGGAATACAGACCTTGATTTATGCTACCAATCATTTACCATAAGAATAATATGACAATATTGACAATATTCACTGACAATAAACCAGGAAACAAAGATGTAAATAATAAAAGTATAAAATAACATGAAGTTGCCTCAATTTAATGTCATAATTTTGATCTACAGAAGGTAAACACATAACAAACAAGTGCCTGGGTGGTAGGCAAATAATGAACTGCTTGTTATCCAATCATTATCTTGCAGGCTGATGAATAAAAAAAGGGACAGTTACAGCAGCAGCAAAATGACTTGAATTTTACTGTATTTTGCCAATCCCAGACATGGTCAGTGTAAAATTGATGAAGCCACAGTTGACCAGTTATATGAGGACCTACAACACCTCATAGAACAGACACCAAGAAATATGTCCACATTATCATAGAAGACTGGAATGCCAAAGTAGGAAATTTAAAAAGTAAATGGAATAACAGGTAACTTTGGTCTTGGAACACAGAATGAAGCAGGGCAAAGACTAACAGAGTACTGCCAAGAGAATGCACTGGTCATAGCAAACACCCTCTTCCAGCAAAACAAGCGGAGACTTTACACGTGGACATCACCAGATGGCCAACATCAAAACCAGATTGGTTACATACTCCATACTCTGCAGCCAAAAATGGAGATCCTCCATACTGTCAGCAAAAACTAGAGCAGACTGTGGCTCAGATCATAATCTACTAATTGCAAAATTCAGTCTTAGACTAAAGAAAATAGGGAAAACAATTAGGTGAGACAGGTATGACCTAGACAACAAGAGGAAAGAGGCGCAAACGGTGTAGAGCTCAACAGGTAAAAAGAACCGTTGCAAAAATGACTGGGTCCAAGAAAACTGAAGACGTGATGGATGTACAAAGTCTTTATCAAATAGAATGATCCAAAACCATAATAACTTAATAATTTCCACTATGGGTAAAGGTAAATGATGAACAGTTTCTTTTCACAGAAGAATAAAGATGATTCACAATAAAACAAGTTGTCTTGAAAAAACTGTTTCTTTCACAGGTAGATGCGATTCACTGATATAGCGGTTTTCTGTTACAAAGTCGATACTAGTTAAGACGACTTTTTGAATAATTATATCTTCTTCAGGAAGATCTGTACATAAAGATTACATACAAGCATAATGATTAGCATGTCTGAAAATAGTAGCTACTGGCACACATGAGTATTCATAACATGTAACAATCACAAAAGTCAAACGGCATAAGCTTACCAGAATATACAATGTATCTTGAGACTGCGTCCTTGCCTCCGCTCACACTATTAGGTGCATATGGACGTTGAAAAGTGTATGAGAAGCAGCTGCCTTTATGCTGACTATGAACTAAGATACATTGTAGTCAAAGCAATGGTATTTCTGATGCTAATGTATGTTTGTGAGAGCTGGACCATTAGGAAATCTGACCACAGAAGAATAGATGCCTTTGAGAAGTGGTGTTGGAGGAGAGTTTTGAGAGTACCCTGGACAGTGGAGGAGAACAAATACTGTAGGTTGATCTTAGAAGAAATCAACCTTGACTGCTCCTTAGAAGGTTTAAATAGTAAAGATGAATAGTAAAGATGAAGCTAAAGTACTTTGGACACCAAATGAGAAGAGAGGATTCACATGAGAAGACCTTGATGCTGGGAAAGGTTGAGGGCAAAAGAAGAAGGTGGTGGCCAAAAATGAGTATCCATCTAGATGGGCAGAGAGCTGGGCGGGTTGAGGAGGATGGTGGAGGACAGAGGTGCCTGGTGGACAATGGTCCATAGGGTTGCAAAGAGTGGGAATTGACTGTGCGACTGAACAACATACCACATAAATATAACTACTTCTTTTGAAATTGTGGGGATTAAAAAAACTGTTTGAAATAATGCAAAAATGTATTTCCCTCAGAGGTAAGAAAAATGCTTAAAAATGCACCATGAGGAGTACCCAGAGTCTTGGGCTTTCCAAAACAGAGGTTAATTTATTTTTCATACCTATATTTTGAGAGTGAGAAATGCAATACAACACAAAGAATAACGTTGTAAATCCTTGGGTAAAAACTATTTCAGAAGGAGATTTTGAAATGGTGTTGCCTTTCATACATGACTGAAAATAAGATAAGAAGTGTCAGTCTGAACTAGATCAGAGGCCTAATTAGTTCAGCATTCTCTTCCTGTAAGGACTAACGTGGTTGCCTGAGAAAAGCCCACAAGTAGAAAATGACTACAGTAGCTCCCCTGCCATCCTCATCTGTAGGAACAGATATACAGTACAGAGGTATTCTGCCTCTGATAGCACAGATGATTCTAACCAAATCTTGATTACTCACTAGTGATGCTGTTGTTCACTATATATTATATTTGTCACATTCAAAGCTGTTCAGTTAGTTACTACATATTGTGACAGTGAATTCTGCAGAATGGCAATGTGTTGAGAGCTGACTTTCAATAGATCACAGCAAAGGAGCTGCACTGCTATGTGTGAAACCCTAACCCAGAATCATATTGTCTACGAATGATTTACAAAAGCTTGTAGTATGGCTATGTGAAGAACCACTTTGTCTCTATTCCAGATCTTTCACCATCCAGATTCAGCATCATAAGAGAGGGAGAAAGACTTCTTTCTATCCATGTTTTCTACACCTCTCTAACCAGTACAAGCTTGCAGGGGCTTTTTGCATGTGCATGTTCTCTGAAGTAGGGGAGGAGGCAGAATTGGTTTTTAACTTGCTCTGAGAGCCTGCCAGGTTGGCAGAAGGCCATCCTCCCCTGAGAAAGAAGGGGGCAAGGGGGTGTGAAGGCAGTGGTCGCCTCCCCAACATTCTTTACTTGTTGTCAAGAAGAAAAAAATGAACAATATGAAAGCTCCTCCATCACTTATGCCATTATCTCAAAGACCTTTTAGCTTACCCATGGAGGGCTTGTGTGATCTTGTATTGTAATTGTAAATATTGTGTGATCTTGTATTGTAATTGTAAATATTGTAATCTCTGTTTTTGTGATTTGATCATTTTGATTGTTTTTTTCTGCATTTGATCCAAAGCTACAGTATCGTTTCCCAAGTATAATGACCCAAACTAAAGTTCTGAATGTGATCACAACATGAATTTTAAGATAGTATGATTTTTTTTAGTTTTAGTTTTTATTACTTTTTAAATTGTTCCCAACACAGGATTTACCTTTTTCACAGCATTCACACATTGGGTTGACATTTTCTTTGAGTTCTGCAAATGAAACCCAAACTCCCTTTAATAGGCAGTGAATTCTATGTCATATCTCATCAGTGTTGGCATGAAGCACATAGAGGCCTTTCCCAATATGCATCATTTATAGTTGTTTACATTTAATTTCACTTATTATTTTAATACCCATTCTCCCAATTTACAGAAATCTTTTGGAACTTTTTGGTCTTTAGTTTTGACCACCATTTAGAATTTGGTAGTGAACTTGGCTATTTTATCAAAAGTACTGCTTTGCTTTAGAAGTAAATTTGGCAACAATTCAACTCTGATTCATTGTCATTGATGCACAATTTAGAAAGCACTGGTCAGCCAGTTGTCACATTCAGTACAAGGCAATTATGTATGTTTAGATATCTAAGCAAATTTAAAGCTTTTTGAATTGGATGCAAACATATCCACCTAAAATGAAACATTTGCGCTTAAATGTTGTACACTGTGTGATGAAAATTGAATGATTTTCCTGTTTAAAACATTTGTTGTGGTTTGGTTCCAATCCTATTAAGATTTGTTTTGGCAAATCACAGAGTTTCATGCAATGTTTTTACAATCATTTTTGTCAAATGTCCCAGCATGCTTTGAGACCCAGGAGACAGGGACTGGGTAGGCTGTTAAACAAATAAATTAGTTGGTGGCTCTCAATCAAGGTCTTGGTAATTCAAAGCATGCAATCATCAGGTCAGTGAAGCTGAGCTAAGTAAGGGGGAGAGGATCCATGCAGGATCCAGTAAATAAATTTTACAGGACTGGAAAGAAGAGATATTGCATTCTTATCAACTAGTCCTCATTGTGGTAGTAAACCTACATGTGGGCAGGATCAGTTCAGATTCTTAGCAATAATATTATTTAATGTTTATATGAAGCAAACCAATACTTTTTGTGTGTGACTATAGAAAAGCATTGTGGCAGAAATGGTCCTCCTTGGCTAGAAAACCTTCTCCCAGATCCCTGTGCACAAATGCATGGAGGAATGGTGTTGTAATCGTCCATGGGAGTCGAGGTGCTGAACTCAAGGAAGGCACGCGAAACTGATGTATGATGGTAAAAGCCAGCCCCGAGTCCTCGGGTGGTCTATATTTATTAGCTTGCATTCTGGATCACTTGCACACAGACGGCACATGACCCCTATTACAGAAGGCTGTGCTTACGTAGCATGTTGCTGGCTGAGGCACATTTGTCAGCCTAGGAAAGTACTGCATGCCTAGGTTCGACATAGGCAGAATAATCAGCAGATGTAGCAAGACTTACTGTTCCTGCCTTATCTTGGTCCTAGAAGACTGTGTACCTATGCATAGCTATTTTGTCTAGCTGTGGTTTGCTTTTGCTCAGCTCAGTTCGTCCACATGGATTGGTGATGGTTCCCAAGTGGATTAAACACCTCTTGAATCCATCTTGCTGGTGGTCAGCAGCTTCATTAATACTGGCCTGGGGTTGAGGAGGACTTTGTGTGACAAAAGGGTCCAGGACCAGAAAGTGACTTGTGGAACTGAATCAGTGGTGCGGGTGACACACTGCAATGAGGAAGACATATGAAAGTCCACTACATTATTTTCTCAGGACAGTTTTCATGGCTGATCGTCATGATGATCACCAACATTCAGAATCAGATATGGCACAAGAAGAAGAAAAAGAAGGCCTTCATTAAGACCATTACCACAACCAGGTACAGTTCAGTGTTTTCATAGTCTTCATTGGCATTGAAGACCTAAAGAACCTCTTGATGAGGGTGAAAAGCTGGCCTGAAACTCAACATAAAAAAACACCAAGGTCAGGACAACCAGCCCCATCACTCCCTGGCAAATAGAAGGGGAAGATGGAAGCAGTGACAGACTTTACCTTTTTGAGATGTAAGATCACTGCAGATGGTGACTGCAGCCATGAAATAAAAGGATGCTTACTTCTTGGGAGGCAAGCTATGATTAACCTTTGTAGCACGATAAAAAAGTAGAGACATCACCCTGCCAACAAAAGTCTGCATAGTTAAAGCAATGGTCTTTAACTAGTTATGTTTGGCTGTGAGAGCTGGACCATAAGGAAGACTCAGCACAGAAGAATAGCACAGACTTTGAACTGTGGTGCTGGAGGAGACTCTTTAGAGTCCACTGGCCTGCAAGGAGATCAAATCAGTCAATCTTTCAGGAAATCAACCCTGAATGTTCCTTGGAAGGGCAAATACTGAAGCTGAAGATCAAGTACCCTATTTTCCAGTGTATAAGATGACTGGGCGTATAAGACAACCCCCAACTTTTCCAGTTAAAATATAGAGTTTGGAATATACTTGCCTCTCTTCCAATGCACACCAAATAAAAATTAACCCACACTCAACCCGAAGACGCGCAGCCCTCCGAGTCGAATGGGCAGGTTCTGGTGGAGAGCCAATCCACGCTCACGTTCTCCTCCTTGAGCTACAGGAAGATGTGTGCAGCTTGCTTCCCCTTGCTTCATACTCCCCGCACAGAGCAGGGACTCAGACCCCCCACCATATGCGCCGGGCATATGAAGCAAGGGGAAACAAGCTGCAGTTAAGTACCTGTCCTATAAGACAACCCCCGACTTTGGCACAGATTTTTCGGGGTTAAAAAGTAGTCTTATACGCCAGAAAATACAGTACTTTTTCACCAAATGAGAAGAGAGGACTCAATGGAGAAGGTCTGGAAGCTGGGAAAGATCAAAGGCAAAAGAAGAAGGGGTGGCAGAGGATGAGATGGCTAGATGGCATTGTTGTGTCAACAGAAGATGGCAGATGACAGATTAGTCATGGGGTCACAAATGGTCAGATTCAACTGTGCAACTGAACAGCAACAACTAGAAGACATGATGAGGAAAAAAGAAGAGTGCTGTCAGTGTACTCCTGTTGCATTATCCAGATCTCCAGATATTTATTTATTTATTATTTAGACTTATATCACCACCCGCTTGCCATGGCGACTCAGGGCAGCTTACAGCCAACATAAACAACAGTCACAGTACAATCAAAATTGCAACATTACAACTAAAATCAGTAAACTTAAACAACCAAAATGCATCTTATTGTAACAACCTTAGATAATTAAACTAAAGTCTTCAGATGGTGAGTTATTTAGAGTAGTCACATGAGCCAGCTGGGGGGGCACTGCTCCCATTGCGGCACCCCACACCCATTGGGCCAGCCAGGTCTTCAGGCCTTTCCTGAATGCTGGCAGATCTAATTGAAGGCAGAGGTCAGTCAGCAGGAGGTTCCAAAGGGCCGGAGCAGCCACTGAAAAGGCCCTGTGTCTGGTGCTAGAGAGGTGAGCCTCTCTACCAGTCGGTACCCTTAGAGCCCCTCCGGTCCACTCTAGTGGGACGGGCTGATATCCTCGGGGTGACACGGTCTCTTAAGATAACCTTATTCTTAATGTCAGTCTTTCTTGTGTTAGACAAGATGGCAGTGGCAGGTTTGGGGGGGGGATGCTCAGAAAGCCTCATCAACTTTCAGGTACCAACCATTACTTGTCCTGACATATGAATTATGGAATGTGTGTTGCTACCACTGAAGCAGATGTTAGAGGGATAACAATATGTTGCCATTCAGAGTGGAGCTTTGAATGAATGAATGAAATGACATATTTTTCCCAGACTGTTACTGGTTAAACTCTTCTCTGAACTAAGGTGACCCACAAAATTACTATCTCAGGAAGAAATAAGTGTATTTTATACTTTTAATGTCAAAGTGGTTGTTTAATTTCATTGGACTCCATTGGTTGAAGTCCAACTAATTTAGATTAATTGGGCTGTGGCTTGGATTGTTAAAAAGTGCTCTTCTTTTTTTCTTCCCACATAACTCAGTTATCATTGCAGACATACTTTAGGTTACAATTCATTTCCAATATGTTTAATGATATGAGATTTCAACATCTTGCTGATTTTGCTGTCACTTTCTTTTTTTCTTTCTCCACTCTCTCTCTTTTTTAAAGATAAGTTTATTTATTTATTTATTTGTTCATTTATTTAGATTTGTATGGCTGCCCAATCACCAAAGCGACTCCAGGCGGCTCACAATCCCATTGCACACAACCCTGCATAAAAACTCCCAACGTACACAGTAATTTAAAAACCTTACATAAAACACATTGTTAAAATCTTCATAACAAATAAACTAAACACATTGACTAAAAACCCGGATGGCAATTAGTATGCTCATATCAGCCAACGGGGGCCCACTGTTCCTCTCTCTGCTCCCCAAACCTGCTGGGCTAGACATATCTTCAGCCCTTTCCTAAAAACTGACAATTCTGGCTGAAGATGAAGGTCCGTCAGCAGGAGGTTCCAAAGGGGCAGGGCATATTCCGAAAAGGACCTTTTCTTGTACTGGAGTGATGAGCCTCTCCTATGGATGGTACCTTTAGAGAACCGTGGGATGGGCAGATAACCTTGGGGTGATGCCATCTCTCAGGTAACCTGGTTCACTACCAAGTTCCTTTTCCCTCACTTCTACTTGCATTTTTGTAGGAATCTACAAAATGAAGCCCCTTCTTTCAAGAGGCACAAAAAGCATGCATTTTTTTAAAAAAAAAAATAGGTCTGAGTAAATGGTTTGGAAAAAATCTACATTGCATCACACATGAAAAGTAGGGAACACAGAACCGATGCAAGAAAATAATTTCTCATACTATTTTAGCCATGCTTTGTGCCTGATTTATTGGAAAGCCAAACCTAACATTTTTTGGGTGACTGAACATTTCCCCCAGATTTGGCACCAGATTGCATTCATGACAGTATGTGAAGACATGAACTGTCATATGCGATGGATATTGCTTTTTGAAAAACACAAGAAGAACATTATGAAGCCTTTCTTATTTTGATGCATTTGACCTAAATTTGGGACATACCAGATACCTTCAAAAAACCTCTTATTTTAAAGTTGCAGATAGTTACTTTAAAACTAGGGTTTCTTCTTTATCTAACTTTGTTTCCCTGCTTTTATATATTTTTAAAATTATTTTCAGAAGTACCAATCCATACCCAAGATCATGGGTATTTCAACTGTGAGTGGAGTCATAATCTGAAGGAAAGGGGTCAAGATACAATACAGATTGAAAGTGCAATGAATTAACAATAACACTGGTTATAGCTACTCAAAGCATGACAACACATATGTTTATTGACCATGACTGATCAATTGCCTTATAAGTTTTGTGTTTGACCATTCATCTTGTTCAGTGGTTTGAGTAAAGTTCTATACTCAAGATTAGAAGACGTGTCTACAGTTCAGTAGGGACATAAAGAAAAAGACTGTAAGGTATTATGTTGCAAAATGAAGGTTGCAGTGAGAGATATAATCCATATTTACCCAGACGTTGTAAATTTTATGCATTGTTGTCAGGACTGAATCCTCATGCCTCATTTTGGTGTCCATGTTTGTAATTTGCGGCCAGTTGTAAACCTTCTGGGAAATTGTAACATGCTTTGTATCAGAAGCTATGGGCCTTCTTATGGTGTTACAAGCTACTGTGGGACTTTGTGTGTGAAAAGTATTTTTTTTTTAATTTGTCAGATTGCTGCTGTCATCATCAGTGACAGAGTTACTACTAAGGTTCAGATTTAAATCCTCTTTTGTCTCATTCTTACATGTAAGACTAGGTAAAGGTAAATGTTTCCCTTGATGGAAAGCCAGTTGTATCTGACTCTAGGGTTCAGTGCTCATCTCTATTTCAAAGCCGAAAAGGCAGCTTCTGCAGATGTTTCCTTGGTCATGTGACAGGCATGACTAGACACCGGAGTGCACAGAATGCTATTTACCTTCCCACCAAAGTGGTCCCTATTTATCTACTTGCAATTTCTTGCTTTCGAACTGCTAGGTTGGCAGGAGCTGGGACAAAGACAAGAGCTCATTCCGTCCTGCAGTACTCGGGAATTGAACTGCTGACCTCCCGCCTTCCAGTCAGCATCTTAGCCACTTGAGTCACTGCAGTCCTGACATGTAAGACTAGGAATCACAAAATTATTCTCCTATTTTGTAGCATTTTTAATAACAGGAAATAATAAATGCAATGTTTGTGCAGATTAATACAATGTACACAAATAACACTTCAATTAAATAAATGCAAACTGAAGAAAATTATGTTTGAGAGAAATTTATGGGATAGAAGGATCAGAGATAATTTGAAGAGATTATTTGTAAAATAAGAAAAGGAGAAATGGGGATAAAAGGGGTAGTAAGCAAAATATATAAAATCTTAAATAAGGACGAAAATTCACAAAATGCTTTGAGAAAATTATGGGAGGAGGATTTGAATATAAAAATTTCTGAACAATGAAAAAAACAATGGAAGAGAAGAATTATGAGAAATCTTTCAATTAGATTAAAAGAACATAACTATAAAATACTATGGAGGTAGTACTTGACACCAGTTAAATTATTTTGAATGGATAATAGTAAAACTAAAAATTGTTGGAGATTTAAAAGCAATCTTGGAACATATGCACACATGTGGTGGAATTGTAAAGTGATAAGTGCTTTTTGGAAATTAATTGAGAAAGAAATATCAGATATCCTTAAAGTAGATTTTAAGCTGGATTCAAGTATCGCCTTATTGACAGAATTGGATAGTATAAATATGAATACAAATAATAAAGAATTGTTATCTATAATGTTAACGACCTCAAAATTATGTATAGCAAGAAAATGGAAAAGTGATTTAATATTAAAAATAGATGAATGGTATAAGGAAATGTGGGAAATTGCTTTGAATGATAAGTTGACATGTGAATTGAATGTGAGGAAAGGCATTTTGAAAGAAAACAAGTTTTGGGAAATTTGGAGACCATTTGTAGAATATGTTCTAATAAGTGATAAAGGTGACAAACCAGTACCCCAGCATATGAGTTTTTGGAAGGATTAAACTAGAATATTGATCCTCATGGCATGTATATAGCACTGGGTGTTATTACTTTGTAACATAAAAGGTTGAATCTTATAAACTTTTGCCATATTAAATACATGATAAAAAATATAAAGAAAAAAATATAGAAATAAGGTTTGGGATACATTTTTTGTAAGATGAATGATAAATATAAGGTTCAACAGTTGGCATTGTTTACAATGATATTATAATAGAGTTTAAGCAATTTAATGTATTAAATTGTTTTCTTTGTTTATGTATTTTATGTATTTATGTATTCTTTATATATTTTTCTGTTTTTCCGTACATATATTTTGTATGTCTGTATAATTTTTGTTATTTAAAAATTAATAAAAAAATATTTTAAAAAAAGAAGGATCAGAGATGCTATGCACAACTTTTCTTTCAATAAGCTAGTATTTCTGTGTTTACTGTGTCAGTATGTTTTGCTGCTCAAAAGAAAAATACATTGAGAATGCACAGGTACAGACAAAAATGGGCATTCCTTATCTTATTCTCAGCTGGCAGCAAATAATCTTACAAAACTGTACTGAGGATTCTTACTGATCTATCTATCTATCTATCTAAAATGAATATTGAAGCACAAAGTTCACCAAAAATGCTATGTAGCCTGGCTGCTTCCTTTCCTGGAGGGCCAGCGGGTGTTTCTGCACTCACCCAATGATCCTCCGTGAAGGGAACTGGCCAAGCGAATGGCCCGTTCCCTTGCAGAAGGGGCCATGGGTGAGTGCAGACCCATGCACGCCCACCCTGCTTGCCTCAGACGGCTTGGGGGTGAACAAGTGATTGTTCACCCACTTGCCTTCCGAGGCCAGCCTAGGCTCTGCGTGCACACCCACTCACCCTGCTCAGCTTGGAAGGCAAGGGGCTAACAAGCGCTTGTTCACCCCTTGCCTTCCGAGGCCAGACCGGGCTCTGCGCATGCGCACCCACCCACTCTGCTCACCTCAGAAGGCAAGGGGTGAACAAGTGCTTGTTCGCCCCTTGCCTTCGGAGGCCAGCCCACACCCACCCTGCTCACCTCAGAAGGCAAGGGGTGAACAAGTGCTCTCCACATTCCTTTCACAGAAGGCCACTGAGGGGTCTCCCTGCCTTCTGCGAAAGGAAGGCTGGTCTCGGACGCTCCAATTCCTACCCAATTTTTCCCAAACCAAGCCTGGGATCAGACACTGTGATCCCAAGCTTGCTTTGGGGGAAAGTGGGCGACCACACTCATCCCTGGCTTCCCCAAAAGGAAGCTGGCTTTTTAAAATCATTGTGCGATCAATGCATTGCATAACGTTAAAAATCGGATAACGCTAAGACCCCGAGTCGGCGTATGCTGAGTGGGTGGCATACAAATTGAATGTAATAATAATAATATTACTGTACTGTGAAAGACAAAATGTCCTAATAATGCTGGTGTTAGGGCGATAACGAATAAAAATTTCAGCATAGTGTAATGGAAAATCTGCACAAATTGCCATCTTATTTCTCCTGTTATAAGGAACAGAAATTGTGTAATCTTCATGGAAGCAATACTTGTTTCCTCACATTTTAAAGATTGTACAATCTGGCTTTACCTTGGATACATTGGAGTCATTATTCAGCGAGGAGTCCTTGTATGAGTAGATATCTCTTTCTTTTTTTAAAATATAATTTTATTAATTACATTACAATACATACATTAGCATTACATATAATACATACAACGTATCACCCCACCACCCAACTTCCCACACCCTTTACACACAACAACAACAAAAATAAAAATAAAAAAATAACTACCCTTGTCACTCAGTTAATGTTTATAAATCCACTCAAAATTCATATTCTTCTTGTACAGGATTTATTCCATCTTTGCTTGACATACCATACACTACCCATGGTCTCCAAATTTGCCAGAAAAAATTACTCTTAACCTTTCCTCTTTCTAGTTTCATTTCAGATGTTAGTTTATCATTTAAAGCCAACCACCATATTTGCTTAAACCATCTTTCTCTGTTTATATTTATTTTATTCTTCCATTCCAAAGCAATAATCTGCCTTGTTGCAGTGAGCAAAATAGCTAACAACTCCTTCTTATTATAATCTATATTTATGTTGTCTAACTGTCCCAGCAAAGCAACTTTAGGATTCAGTACTATGTTTTTATTAAAGATGTTATTTATCTCCTGTTCTACCATCTTCCAATATTTCTGTGTATCTTCACAGTCCCACCACATATGAACATAGGTACCTAAAACTCTATTGCATCTCCAACACTTATTTGGTCTTGCTTTGTCCATGTGATGTAAAATAACCGGAGTCAAATACAACTTCCAGATTAGTTTAAAATTATGCTCCCTTTCCCTTATTGATAATTGATTCATTATTCTTTGATTCCATCTTCCTTTCCATGCTTGTTCACTTATCGTTATATTTAATTCTTCCCATCCATTCCTTATTAATCTTTGAGGCTCTTCCTTTTTATTTATTACTTTATATAATTTACTTACTAATCCTCTCTTGGCCACAATTACCTTTCTTATGCTATATATCAGTTCTTCAAACTTTGATACTTCCCTAATTATCTGTCCCTTCTTTCTTATTTTGCTATCCCATTTTTCCAGCCGAATTTTTTGAAACCAATTTAAACCTAACTTTTGGTAAATTTCTTCTCTCATTTGGTATGTAGACCCCTTTGAAATCCACTCATTAATTTGCATTAAGTTGTTCAACCTTAATTTCTGTTTCATATCTTTCATCTCATTCAATGGGCAATCTGCAAAATCCGTCACTTCCAGAACTGGAGTATCACTTATAACTAGATCTTCTTTTATTCCCTTCCAAAATTGATACAGTTCTCTTAGTGTCTTAGTTTTTAATTGTATTTTGTTAACTTGCATTTCCAAGAATAAACTGCCATTATATATTTTATATTCAATCTGATTTATATCTTCAAATTTGTCCTTGTTTTGTGTTAATAAATTTATGATTCTGTTTAATTGAAATGCTTTGTAATAGTTTGTTATATTGGGGATACCCAGTCCACTATCCTTCTGACTTTGGTACCATAACACTTTCATTATCCTTGGCTTTCTTCCTGCGTTACAAAACTTGTTTAACATTTTTTGCCATTCCTTTAATTGCTTACTACTTATCTTAAGAGGAAGATTACCTATAACAAAGTTTAATTTAGCTAAGATTTTCATTCGCCCCAGACTCACTCTAGCAAACCAAGACACCTTTAATTTATTAAGTTTAGCTATACTTAATTTTAGATCTTGTCTTAGTTTATCTATGTTTAACTTATCTGGCTCTTTAATGTTTTCAGTTATATATATATGCCCAAATACTTTAAACTTTTTTTATATCTATTTTATAGCACTTTTTAATGACTTCCTTATCCATTTCGTTATAATTACACGCTATCGCTTCCATCTTTTTCAAATTAATTCTTAACCCAGTTATTTTTTCAAAGCTGTACAGATGTTCTTGGACTTTACCAATTGTGTTTTTAGCATCTTTCAATACAAGTAACGTGTCATCAGCAAACATACTAATCTTTTGACCATTTAAACCCTGGATGTCCTTATCCCTTCTGATAACACTAGCTAAAAGTTCCATAGATAGGACAAACAATAACGGGGACAAAGGACAACCTTGTCTTGTTCCTGCCATGATCTCAATCTTCTTAGTGAATCCATCATTTACTTTTATAACTGTTTGCAATTTACTGTATAATTGATTGATTACATGTAAAAACTTATCTCCAAAACCCATTCTCTGAACTATAGTTTGTAGTGTTTGCCACTGTACTGAGTCAAATGCCTTGAATAAATCTAGTGAGAGAATACATAGTTTAGTTCTTTCCCTTTTTGCTGTTTCAAGTATATTAATTATTCTTACTATGTGTTCTCCTAGTTGTCGTCCCTTGAAAAATCCTACCTGATCCCACTGAATATATTTTCCCAAAAACATACTCAGTCTATTAGCCATCACAGTTGCAAATAATTTGGCATCCTGATTTAAAAGTGAGATCGGCCTATAATGATCAATTATTTCTGGATCCTTATTTGGCTTTGGGATTAATACAATTATTGATTTATTCCAGGAATCTGGGACCTTTCCTCCATCCAATATTTAATTATATAAAATGCATAACTTTGGAGTAATTATTTCTTGAAAAGCCTTGTAAAAGTCAGTCGTATACCCGTCTTCACCTGGAGATTTCCCTAGTTTGAGTTTCTTTATAGCCTCTTTTATTTCATTCTCGGTAACTCTTTCCTCCATTATTTGTTTATGATCCTCCTGTAATTTTAACTTTGTTTCTATTTCCAACTGCCTTTTCAATTCTTCCATATCTATAGGTTTTCCTGTATATAGCTCGCTAAAGAATTGTTCTACTATTCTTAATTTCTCCTCCGTTTTTACCTTACGATTACCCTTATCATCTAAAGGTAAAGGTAAAGGTTTCCCTTGCTCGAAAGCCAGTCGTATCCGACTCTAGGGTGCAGTGCTCATCTCTGTTTCTAAGCCGAAGAGCCAGCGCTGTCTGCTTCTGCAGACGTTTCCGTGGTCATGTGGCAGGCATGACTAGACACCGGAGCGCACGGAACGCTGTTACCTTCCCACCGAAGTGGTCCCTATTTATCTACTTTCAATTTCTTGCTTTCGAACTGCTAGGTTGGCAGGAGCTGGGATGAAGACGGGAGCTCATTTCCGTCCTGCAGTACTCGGGAATCGAACTGCTGACCTTCCGCTTCCCAGTCAGCGTCTTAGCGACTTGAGCCACTGCAGTACCCTTATCATCTACTAGTACATTTATTTCCCTCCTTGTTTTCTTGTCTCTAGCCGCTTTTGAAAGTCTTTTAAGACTTTTATTACCAAATTCGAAATTATCCCTGTTCAAATAAATCAAATCCCTTTTAACTTTCTCCAGATCCTGTCCTAAAAGCTCAATTCTCAACTTTACTAATTTTTGGAATACTTCTTCCTTCTGACTCTTAGCGTGTTCTAATTCTAAACATTTTATCTCTTTTTCTATAGTCTGCTTTTTTTACTTCTTTTGCTTATTCAACATTATGATTTCTTTAATGCAATCCCCTCGAAACACTGCTTTCATAGCATCCCAAAGTATATGCATCTCTACCTCTCCTGTATCATTTAACATCCAGTCTTCTTGCCATTTTGATTTTAACTTATTTAATACCTTCTCATTCTTGATTAAATATGTATCGAACCTCCATTTCCTTTGTTCATTATTATCCCGATTAAACAACAGTTCCAGCTTGAGTGTTGCATGATCTGATTCCCTAATTATACCGATTTCTGTATCTGATAGAGAAATGAGAAGACATCTCTGTGACAACATTCTGCACAACTTCTGTACATAGCAATCTATCCCTGGCAGTTCTTCTCCATGTTGGTCCAACATTTTTCTTGAGAAAATCTTCCTATCTACAATGTGGTCTTCCCCTAGGTCTTTTACAATCTCTCAGATACCAGTTCATTATTCTGGACTTCATCTGTTGTAACTTGTGCGTACAACATGGCCAGACCATTTTTGTTCATCAGGCTTTTCTGTATAATAAATAAATAAATAAATAAATAAATAAATAAATAAATAAATAAAAAAATAAAAAAATATGGGTTGAAACGATTTTTGCTTGAGAAACTCCACTCATGTGATGACCTCATGAGGCTCCTTTCATGTCCCCAAGATCCATCACGCAGCACTCGGGTATCAAACCCCAACATTCCAGGATTCAAGCTCAGCATCTGAACCACTAAGCCACCGCAGTGCTGTATGATAAAATGAGCTTTATATAAAATGAGCTTTATACAGAATTATCTACGACTTACACAACACATGATTTTCAGTCATAACCTCTAATATATGTACTAAAGTACAGTATTAGCATTCCAAATGAATTTAACAAATGTGAACATGCTTCAAAATAAGATGAGATAAACCTTTTAAGGAAGTTGTGTTTTTAAAATTATCATTTGATTTTAATCTAGAACTTGGCCGGGGAGGAGAGAAAAGCAGCTGGGCTTCTTGGGCAGCTGGAGCCCACCACCACAGCTGACTCCGGGCCCTTCCCATAGCCGGGGGAGGACGGGAAGTCACTGCTGACGACCAGGCTCCATCGAGGATGTTGATCTCTGAGCTCCATTGAGGACTTTGAGCTCCGGGCTCTGTTGAGGACACTGAGCTCCGTGTTCCATTGAGAACATTGAGCACCATGCTACATTGAGGACGTTGAGCTCTGGGCTCCGTTGAGCTCCGGTCTCTGTTGAGGTTGTTGAACTTTGGACTCCATTGATGTTGTTGAGCTTTGAGCTCCAACCTCTGGGCCCCCAACAATGCCCAGCCGCGGGACCGGACGAGAACATTATGTTTCCAATGTTTTTTCTAATATCTTGTTATGTAAAGTGACTGTATTGTACTCTATTATGTATTATACTAGATGCTTTGTGGTGTATGTAAGCCATCCTGAGTTGCACGGTTGATTGGGCAACATATAAATCCAATAAATCAAATCAATCAAATTAAACTACAAAAATAATTCTTCCTGCATGTAAGATTCTCACATGAAGAGTATACATATAAATATGATGAAGAAGTTGAGGCTAGGAGTAGTATCAAGATGAGGGAAAAACACAGCATAAAACAACATATTTCTTTCATGAGCTTATCTACTCCCTCTACACTTGAAAGCAATTAAATTTTGAACGTGACATCTTAGAATGTTCTCTGATGAATTTCTTAAATAGCAATTTGTTGAGTGCAGAATCCAGTCTCCAGGGTTACAAAAGGGAACTGGCTATAATCTGGGATGTGCCTAAGCCAAGCTTTTCCCACTCAAGGCCTTGCCTATTTATGTATCTTTCTGTCATATCAGAGCTTTTGACACCACAGGATCAATTGAGCTGTGAAAAAGAAAACAAAAATGCTTCTCTTATTGATATACTATTCTCACATGTTTGATTTGGCAGAGCACGTACTATGCTGTCCTCCAGAACATTACCTATATAATTTTGTATTACATGTATACATTTTGTAAAGTTCATATGCCAGTAAGGGAAAGACCAAACAGATTTCAATTCAGACTCCACACAGTCTCACAGGTAACTGCTCACTTAAAACCATATAACACTTGACCCCAAACCAAGTCTCCCAGCCTTATCTTATTTCCCAAGTATGTTGTACAAGTTTTTTTTTTAAAAAAAGAACAAATTACACTGCTTCTTGTAAAAAAGGTGTACTAATAAATGAATTATATATTAATACTGCTTTGGGATTTAGTCAATCTAAGTACAGGTATGTTCAAACTAGTCTCCACTGAAATCAAGGGGTTTGAAAGCACTCAAATGAGGATATATTGTGTTCATTATTCATAAAAGGTGTTACATTGTTTAGAGTATTTGATGACAAATGTAGATAAAGATAGATTGAATTACTTGCAAGCGCTAGGTAGGATTTCAAAGAATGGACAATCCAAAGAACCAAAGAGCTATTTTATACATAACCTGGAAATTCTTGTTAGATGTTAGATACCTTTTTTTCTCTGAATATGACAATGGCAATTGGCAACTATTCTCAAGCTCATTTTATCATGCAGCGTTTCTGTGTTTCCACTGTCCAAGAAACAATAGTGCAAGCCAAAAAACCCTACCCCTCAATCTAGTTAAACGCTTCTCACAGAGATTTACTTTTCACTGTATATCCATTATTCTCATATCTCTTCATATTTAAGACATCATAAAAATTATACCAGCACAGGTCCGTGATATATTTGTTATTTTAAAAAAATAAAAAATCTTCAGCACAGCAGTCTTTTGCTGGACTTTTGTTATAACCACAACATTATTTTATTCTTAGCTGCTGTTTCTTTTCTTGCATTACATCTTGTCTTACAAGTTGTCATTTTTGATTTCTCATCCATAATTGCTTTGTTTATATGAAGTTGTCTTCTTATAACAGATGTGTAGCTTGTCAAGACTGCTTAACATGACCCTTAAAAATGATATTATTTGATATCTGTAGTCCTATATATTGGCTTTTCAAGACTTCAGCTGGTATAACGTGTGAAATTTTAATAGACAGGATTGTTTAATAGAGATCCACTGAACTGTAAATGTGGTGACTGTTATAACAATATTGTTATACCGTATACTCTGACACACATTACAGATGAGGAGAGCCTATAACCTAGTGCAAGAGCATATAATTGGCATACATGAGGTTTTGGTTCACTTCGTGACACTTCTATTTATTTATTTTGAATATTTCTAATTTTAATCAGACCTTGGAAAACATATAAGAACATAAGAACATAAGAACAGCCTTGCTGGAACAGGCCACAGCCCATCCAGCCCAGCATTCTGTTTCACACAGTGGCTCACCATTTCCTTCAGGGTATTCCCAAGGAGATGCCTTCACCTGCTTAGGATTCCCTGGAAATGGCATTGAGAGATATCCTGCCTATCTCTCCAACCCCGAGGTTGTCCTTAAGTATCCATAATTATAGCCATTGATACCCTTGTCCTCCATGAACTTGTCTAATCCTTTCTTAAAGCTGTCAAGACTGACAGCTGTCACCACTTCTTCTGGCAGGGAGTTCCATAGACCAGTAATCCTCTGGGTGAAAAAGTACTTTCTCTTATTTGTTTGAGAACTAGTACCCAAAAGTTTCATCGAGTGTCCCCTAGTTATGGTGTTATGCGATAGGGAAAACAGTTTTTCCTTATCTACTTTGTCCACACTGTGAATGATTTTATAAACTTCAATCAGGTCACCTCTTAGACGCCGTCATTCAAGAGTGAAAAGGCCCAACCGTTGCAGCCTCAGATGGTAAGGAAGGTGTTCCAGTCCCCTAATCATTTTGGTTGCCCTCCTCTGCACTTTTTCCAACTCCATAATATCCTTCTGGAGGTATGGCGACCAGAACTGTACACAGTATTCCAGATGGGGCCTCACCATAGATTTATAAAGAGGCAAAATGACACTTGCTGACTTATTTTCTATCTCCTTCCTAATGATCCCCCTAGCATTGAGTTTGCTTTTTTCACTGCTGAGGCACACTGGGTTGACACCTTCATTGAGTTGTCCACCAGGACACCAAGGTCCCTTTCCTGGTTTGTCGCAGAGAGTTCAGAACCCATCAGTTTATAAATGTAATTGGAGTTTTTTGCCCCAACATGCATCACTCTGCACTTACTAATGTTGAAGCTCATTTGCCACTGCTTTGCCCACTCCCCCAGTGTCAAGAGATCCCTCTGGAGCTCCTCACAATCTCTCACAGTTTTCACTACCCTGTATAATTTAGTGTTGTCAGCAAATTTGGCTGCCTTGCTTTTTTACTCCTCCTACCTCTAGATCATTTATGAAGAGGTTGAAAAGCAGGGGTCCCAGTACTGAACCTTGGGGGACCCCACTCTTTACTTCCCTCCACTTGGAGAAGTGTCCATTTAGTGCTACCCTCTGTTTCCTGTCCCTTAGACAGTTGCTGATCCAGGACAAGACCTGTCCCTTTATTCCATGATTGGCAAGTTTATTCAAGAGCCTTTGGTGTGGGACCTTGCCTTCTGAAAGTCCAGATAAAAAATGTCAACTGCATCCCCCTTATCCACATGCTTGTTGACACTCTCAAAAAATTCCAACAGATTAGTGAGGCATGATTTGCCCTTGCAAAAGTGTTGTGTTCTGTAAAGCTGTGCCTTTAACAATGTACCTTTGCCATGTGTTAACAATGTAACCTTTCTGTGTGCAACATTATAACCATCAGCTGTATCAATGTAAACCTGATAAGGGGACGCGAGCTAGTGACCACTAGATGGCAATAGTGAGCGTCCAGCTCTCATGGCTCAGATTCACCTGGTTCAGCAGCGCGGGAAGATTCCCCGCCACCTCTTCACCTGGTCAAGAAGGGCGTGACCTCCCACGACGTCACGCAGGCAGCAACCAATAGTCTGTCGACGAGCCACATTCAAATGTATAGCCAGCTGTATATATTGAGCTACTCATCCACCATTACCACATGTTCCTCCGGATCATCATGCAATAAACCTGTGTTAAGCCAACCCTTCGGCTGTTTCATTGTCTTTGGTCCCTTACACTAAAAAAAGCCATGTTGGCTCTCCTTTAGCAGCGCCTTCTCTTCTATGTGCCTATTGATTCTATCTTTTAGGATGGTTTCCATCACTTTACCTGGGACACATGTCAAACTGACAGGTCGGTAATTTCCTGGATCACCCCTGGATCCTTTTTTGAAAATTGGTGTTACATTCGCTACCTTCCAGTCATCAGGCACAAAGCCTGATTTGACGGAAATATTATATATTTTGGCTAGGAGATCAGCAATTTCATCTTTAAGTTCCCTGAGAACTCGTGGATGGATGCCATCTGGTCCTGGTGATTTGTTAGCGTTTAGTTTAACAAGACATGCAAGGACCTCCTCCCTGGTTATTTCTATCTGGCTTAATTCTTCGGTTTCCCTCCCTACGAAGATAGGCTCTGTTTTGGGCATGTGGTCTCTGTCTTCTTCAGTGAATACTGAAGCAAAGAATTCATTGAGTCTCTCTGCAATCTCTGTTTCTTCTTTAATAACGCCTTGCCTTCCATTGTCATCTAATGGTCCAATGGCCTTCCTAGTTGGGTTCTTACCTCTAATGTACTTAAAGAAGTCTTTGCTTTTTCTCTGAGTATTTTTAGCTATACGCTCCTCAAAGTCTTGCTTTACTTTCCTGATTGTTGCCTTGCATTTGTTCTGCCAGAACAAATGCAATTTATGTTTCCAATTTATGTTTCTGTCTGCTGTCCTCATTCAGACAAGCCTTCCTTCTTCTAAATGAGCTTTTCTTGCTTTTGATCACTTCTCGAACAGCTCCTATAAGCCACATCAGAGTCCTTTTGGACCTGGCAGTGCCCTTTTTCCTTTTGGGTATGCATTCCAATTGGGCCTCTGTTATTGTTTTTGTAAACAGCCTCCATGCCTCTTGGAGTGTTTGGACTCTCTCAATTTTCCCTTTCAGCTTCTTTTTTACTAGTTTCCTCATCTTTGGGAAATTTCCTTTTTGAAAATTTAAGGTCTCTGTGTTAGATTTTTTCAGTGACTTGCAGTCTATGATCGAGTTAAACATAATTGAGTTGTGGTCACTGTTCCCTATTGGATCAGTCACATTACCATCTTGCACCAGATCCTGAGTAATACTCAGTAATATTCAGTATCAAGTCAAGGATTCTTGTACCTCTAGTGGGTCTTCAACCATCTGTCTCAGGGAACAATCATTTAGCATATCTAGGAACTTTATCTCTTTATCATGTGCTGAACAGCAGTTCACCCTGTCAATGTGAGAGTAATGGAAGTCCCCCATTATAACCAGGCTTCCCTTCCTGGATGCCTCCTTTACAACATTCTCCAACTGCCAGTCTCCCTCAAGAGTTTGTGATGGAGGCCGATAGTATCTGCCTACTGTTAGACCATCCTTGTGGCCTGGTACTCTTACCCACAGAGCTTCTAATGGTGACTCCAAATCACCTAGATATTCCAATTCATACGATTTTATCACTTCTTTGACATACAAGGCTACACCACCTCCCGTTTGCCCCTTCCTATCCTTACTGTACAGTTTGTAGCCTGGGATAACTGTATCCCATTGGTTATCATCCGTCCACCAGGTTTCAGTGATACCAATAATATCAATATTCTTATCTATTGCTAAGTATTCCAGCTCCCCTATTTTGTTCCGGAGGCTTCTGGCATTTGTATACAAGGATTTATATATGCTTTCCTGATACAGTCTTTTGAGTCCAGTTGCATTGTTAGACTGCCCCTTGCATCCTTCTGCTAGAGTGCTGGTGACTAGCTCCTTGCTCTGCTCAGTAATTTTTGCATCCTCCTCACTACTCAAGTACACACTTACCCGAACCGGATGCTGCCCAGCTCCTGTCGGCTTTCCCCCAGTTATCAGTTTAAAAGCTGCTCTGCAGCCTTTTTGATGTTGAGTGCCAGCAATCTGGTCCCATCATGGTTCAAATGCAACCCATCCCTCCTGAACAGATTTGGCTTGTCCCAAAATGTTCTCCAGTTCCTGACAAATCTGAAGCCCTCCTCTCGACACCACCTCCTCATCCATGCATTGAGGCTTCTGAGCTCTGCCTGCCTGGTAGGTCCTGCACGAGGGACAGGCAGTACTTCTGAAAATGCTACCTTGGAAGTCCGGGACTTCAATCTTCTTCCAAACAACCTGAATTTGGCTTCCAGGACTGACTGCTTGGCCTTCCCAACATTATTGGTACTAACGTGTACCATGACAACTGGCTCGTTCCCAGTTCTCTCTAACAATCTATCTAGATTTCTTGTGATGTCTGCACATTTTGCACTGGCAGGCAAGTCACCATATGGTTATCATGTGCATCACAAATCCATTTCTCTGTATTTCTAATTATTGAATCGCCTAGTATAAGGAGCCTCTCTCCTGCAATCTGTTCATCTACATGCACCTCATCAGCCATATTAAGGGAGAGAAACTCACTTTGTTTAATTTAATTTAATAGTCATATTTATATATGCTGCGCACTCAGGCAGAACCCGACTCAGGGCGGCATTACAACAAGTTCTAAAAACACATAAAAACACTTTAAAAGACCCACATCCCACCCACTTTAAAAGACCCATATCCCACCCACCCATCCCACCCACTATAAAAAGAAGAAGAAGAAGAGAGAGTTCTTAATTGTTTACATAAGCCAGCAGGCGGGGACCGTGTTCCCATTCGGGCCCCACACCTGCCCTGCCAGCCAGGTCTTCAATCCTTTCCTGAAGGGCAGCAATTCTCTTTGAAGTCTTAGATCTGTTGGCAGGAGGTTCCAGAGAGTTGGTGCGGACACGGAGAAGGCCCTCCTTTGGGTGCTGGATAGATGTGCACCCCTAGCTGATGGCACTATTAGAGAGCCCCTCCGGTCCGCTCTGGTTGGACGGGCAGACACTCTTGGGACGATGCGGTCTCTAAGGTATCCTGTTCCTGTTCCTGTTGTTTATCTTCCTGGATCTCATCAAGTGTGATGAAGGAGAGATCATCAGGTGGAACCAGTTGTTCCTCTGTGTGTTCCTCATCAGTTGTGATGAGGGAAAGAACCTCAAATTTATTCTGTAATTTCAGACTCTCAGGGTGATCCCCTACTCTTCTCCTTTGAGTCACATTCCTCCAAACATCTCCCTCCTGAGTTAGTGAAGGGCCTTCTCCCTCAGAACTGTGCCCTGTCTCTTCTTTGTCCAGCATAGTCTGCTCCGCTCTGTCCAAGAACAGCTCAAGTTCCTTAATTTGTTGATGGTTAGATGTGCGGGCCTCTAGCTGCTGGACCTTCTCTTCTAGTAGTGCAACCAGCTTGCACTTACTGCAAGTGTAGTTCTCCATATGCTTTGGCAAGAACACAAACATGGCACAGGTATTGCAGGTAACTACAGCTGTTCCGTCAGAATCCATTTTAACAAGTGCAGTATTCTGGGCCTCAAAAATGTACATGTTTACTACCTTTCTACCTAGTAAGTCTATATTCTTCCTTTGTTCCTAGTTTGAAATCTCGCATGCCGTTAGGCGCAGGGGCCTCTAAAGCAGCTCTATTCCAACTGCAAAACTTACCAGTGCTCACTTCCTTTGTTTGGCTCTCCTCAGCAGCAGCTCTGCTTAAGAGCACATGCAGAATCAAAAGGGCTGACCCTGAAAGAGCTCAGAGCTTTTAAAGGCTAGTGTGGCTCCGCCCCTATGAGTCACAGTTCAGGGAAGGGCCTGGTGTGGCTCTGCCCCCCTGCTTCTGGAAGCTTCTAACTGCTTCCTCTGTTTGAACAGAGGTGGCTCTCAGCAGTTTAAATTAACAATTTAAATTAGTGGATGCCTTTAAAGCAGCTCTACTCCAACTGCAAAACTTACCAGTGCTCACTTCCTTTGTTTGGCTCTCCTCAGCAGCAGCTCTGCTTAAGAGCACATGCAGAATCAAAATCATGGACCCTTCCTTAACCCCACAATATGGTCAGTGGCCACATTGACTGGGAGGTGCTTAAAATTGGAATTTAAACAGTTAATTTTTTCAGTTCTATCTTAAAATCTTGAGTCAATACAAAGAGGCATATGCACATTGGCATTGTGTATTGGGGTAGTGGTGGATAATATTATCATTGTGCCAATTTTTCATAAGTCTCTTCTCTTGTGAACAGAAATCCATTCGATTCTCACTTTAATGAGCTGTCTAGATAACTCAGTACTTGGAAAGGGTCACAATATGTCAGAACTAACTTGACAGCACACAATTATTGCTGCTGCTGCTGCTGCTGCTGCTGCTGCTGCTGCTGCTGCTGCTGCTGCTGCTGCTGCTGCTGCTGCTGCTGCTGCTGCTGCTTCTTCTTCTTCTTCTTCTTCTTCTTCTTCTTCTTCTTCTGTATTTAGGCCAGTCATGAAACTGCCAAAATGAAAGCAACTTTGGGAAGTTCATTATGTAGTTCCTTTCACCTGACCTAGTGTGAGAAAGATTAAGCAGCACAACAAGGGTGCCATTGCCCATGGTATGCCTAATTGTGGTTCAAAAATACCTCAATCTTTGAGGAGACTCTTTCTGTGTACCCCACAATTATTACTAATGCAAACCAACTTAACTTATACTCACTGACCTAAGACAACATCAACATGATTATCCTTTGTGGTTCAATTTTGCAGTTATCAGAATTTTAGTTGATATTCTCTGCTTAAAATAATTCATACAAATAGCATGCAAAAATTATTCTAGGTTTTTTTTTTTGAAAAACATTTTAAACAGATTAATCCAGCTGTAGTTCTATGCTGTCTTCAAACCATGATGCTGTATCGACTTACACCGTATTCAGAGAGCAGTCACTTTGGTTATTGAATAACTGATGCTTTTACTTTTAATGGGTCGCTTAATTGGTCGGCAATATCCCTTTTGGAATTAACACAAAATTTTATAGTTACATGGTGGGAGGTTGGTTTTATTTTATTTATTTATTTATCTATTCATTTTGTTCGGCTTTTATCGCCACCCCCTCACCAAGGCGACTGCGGGCGGCTTACAGTCTGACCAATAAGAATACTAAAATATAAAATCATCTCCACAATAACAATTAAAATCATAAAAGCATTAAAACCCAGATGGCCATTCATATAAACCAGTAAGGGGGGCTGCTCCACAGGCAGCACCACACACTCGTTGAGCCAGCCAAGTTTTGAGGCCTTTTCTAAAGGCTAAAAACTCTGCCTGGAAGCATAGTTCAGTTGGCAGAAGGTTCCACAGGGCCAGAGCGGATACCAAAAAAGCCCTCCTTCTAGTGCTAGAGAGGTGAGCCACTCTAGCCATTGGTTCCATTAGGGAGTCCCTCCACTCCACTCTGGTGAGATGGGCAGGTATCCTTGGGGTAACATGGTCTCTTAAATAACCTGATCCACTGCCACGTAGGGCTTTAAAGGTAATAACCAGAATCTTGAATTGCACCCAGAGGCACACCACCAGCCAATGTAGCTCCCGCAACAAGGGTGAGGCATGAGCATAATGCCGACACCCCATCACCACATGGGCCACTGCATTTTGAACCAGTTGCAGCCTCTGAATGGTCATCAAGGGCAGCCCCATGTAGAGTGTGTTACAATGAACTAGTCTGGAGGTGACCAGTGCATGAGTGACCATAAGCAAGGAGTCCCGGTCCAGGAACAGGCATAATTGGTGAATCACTCAAAGTTGAGCGAAAGCCCTCCTGTCTACGATTGGCACCTGCTCTTCCAGCAGGAGTCGTGAGTCCAGGAGGACCCCCAGATTATGCACCAGGTCTGTCTGGGGCAAAAGAGCTCCATCCAGTACCAAAGGTGGTAACTCCCAGGATAATACAGGCCCTCTTACCCACAGCCACTCAGTCTTGCCGAGATTCAGCTGTAGCCTGTTGTCCCCCATCCAGACCCTCATAGCCTCCAGGCACCTGGATAGGACTTTGACTGCAATGCTTGGATCACCACGGGCTGAGATGTACAAGTTAGTATCATCAGCATACTGATGATAGTTTACCACATGGGAACGGATGATCTCCCCCAGAGGTGTCATGTAAATATTGAATAAGAGAGGTGAGAGCTCTGAGCCCTGTGGCACCCCACCTTGGAGTGGCCTAGGGCTGGACCTCTCATCTCCCAACAACACCAACTGGGTCCAGCCCCTAAGAAATGAGGAAAATCAGGACCACACCATTTTCTGGATCTAAAACATATTAGATTTGTTTTATCTATTATATTCACTGTGCAGAGTTGTCACATGGGTGGTAAAGAAAAGAAATGAAATGAAATAAACAGGACCATGGAAGATGTATGCTCATAAAGTCTTAAGAGTCCAGCATCACTGTGGTTAAGCTGCTGTACTGTAGCCCAAACTGCTGACATTTTGAGTTTGATCCTGACAAGACTCAAGGTAAACTCAGCCTTCAATCCTCAGAGGTCAGTGGCATTATGTTGGGGACCAAATGCTAATTACCTTGTAAACTGCCCAAAGAGTGCACTAAGCACTATGGGGTGGCATATACTTGTTATTGCTATTGCTACAGATTAAAACACCAAGTTCTCATTAAAGTTATTTTCATATGTGTTGATGTCTGGTGTAGAACTTGTTTCCATTTAAAGTGGAAAAGGAGTGTGAAAAACTGTAATTTGCTCTTTGCACAACAAACAAGTATCACACTTCCTTTATGATCACCTCAAACAGTATTGAGAGATGTTATTTTTGAGCTAGAGTTCTGCTGGATTCCTTTGGATCCAGCAGAAGTAAGACTCTTCACCTCATCTCTAATTTTAGTCAAAATTTGCCAATTTGTATGTGGGAAATGAGGTTAGAATAATTCAGGATGCAGTGTTGGTCCCAACTGCAAAACTCAGTCAAAGTGCTTAATTATCAAATGAGAAAGTGCCTTGGGGGTACTGATGGCTCATGATCAAGATGGACCCCATGGAATTTTGGAGTGAGGTACCCCCAGTCTCGACCCACAAGCCACTCATACCCTGTAATAAAGAAATCACAGCTGTGCAACTTGGGGCAACTATATTGATTGCAGCATACCAATGTTACACTGTAGCCTACCAGGTATTGAACACAGTGTTGCTATCACAGACAGACCACTGGTGGCTAACCTTGGCACTCTAGGTATTCTTGGACTGCAATTACCAGAAGCCCAAGTCAGCACTCCTGATGATCAGGGCTTCTGGTTATTGAAGTAACAGAATAGCTGGATTGCCAAGGTTCGCCATCACTGCACTAGGCTCTCAGTCAGCAGAATAAACAGGGTGAGCAATATTGACTCCAAATGCATTAAACCTGCCTTACCTATGTTTCAAACAAAGGAAATTATTATCAAAATTATCCTGTAAAGTAGGCGTTCACAACCTACAGTCCATGGGCCAGAACCAGCCACCAAAACCATTTCATCTGCCCCCGACATCCTTGCTGTTCCTGGAAGAAGAAGTAAAATGTGTGTCGTGCATGTGCAGAATGCTTCTAAATGTGTTCTGCACATGTGTGGCACATGTTTTACTTCCACTTCCAGGTAGGAGGAACCACGTGACTGGCCCGATCAGCTGCCCAGGAGGTGTGGTCAGGCCCGCATCCTGAAAACATTGAGAATCGGTGCTGTAAAGAATTCTACCTATGGTTAGACCCTTTGGTTGGAGTCCTCAATTAGCCAATAAATGCATCATATATACCAGGGGTTACATAAGAACAGCCTTGCTGTAACAGGCCACAGCCCATCCAGTCTAGCATTCTATCTCACACAGTGGCTCACCATTCACTTCAAGGTATTCCCAAGCAGATGCCTTCACCTGATTAGGATTCCTGGGAAATGGCATTGAGAGATATCCTGCCTATCTCTCCAACCCAGAGGTTGTCCATAATTATAGCCATTGATACCCTTGTCCTCCATGAACTTGTCTAATCCTTTCTTAAAGCTGTCAAGACTGATTCAGAGAGTGTGTTCCCAACCCTTTCCTGCCAGAGTGTTTCAGTGCGGAAATGCAGCAATTTTGGCACTGACAGTGACATCAAGACACTTCCAGGGTCAGCAGCAATTTGGCCTGGGGACTGGATGAATTCAGCACGGGTGCCATGGGTTGGGAACTCCTGAACATAAGAACAGCCTTGCTGTAACAGGCCACAGCCCATCCAGTCCAGCATTCTGTCATACACAGTGGCTCACCATTTGCTTCAGGGTATTCCCAAGCAGATGCCTTCACCTGCTTAGGATTCCATGGAAATGGCATTGAGAGAGATCCTGCCTATCTCTCCAACCCAGTCCCAGATATAATATCTTTTTTTTGTACTTTTCTAAAAAAATAATTGGATTAGTTTTTCTTCCATATGTCACCATCAGAGGTTGGATTATCGTTACATTATGTTTCTTTGTGTGTTATTATTTTAATTTTGTAAACTGTAAAATTGTAAACTGCTCAGAGTGGGAAATCATTTTGCATCCACTTCTCCATAGAGGAGGAATGGCTGGAAAGCATTGTGTGGGGTGGGGTGCATACCTGTCAAGTTTTGGATTTGGAAATAAGGGAAATTTCCCAGCAAATACAGGATACTTGACAGCTCTGCTTATCCTGTGCTGCCCTCCAATGGCGGCAATAGGGCATTGTAGTCTAATTAATAAGGGATGACGGTGGGAAAGAGGGTAAAATAAGGGGTTTTCCTAGCCAATAAGGGATACTTGACAGCTATGGTGGGATGGGGTGCGGGTGCTGTACATTTCCAGGGAAATCACCTGGTACATAAAGTTTTAGAAGGATGCCATGAAGAATCCATATTCCAAATGCCTTGGAATTATTACAGATGATAAATGGGCTGTGTTTCAAAATGAAAGAATGGGTATTTCTGAGAAAACTGAATGCTATAACATTTCCAGCTTAAATATATCTTCTTGCATACACCATTGATGAGGTACATACAACTGTTATGGGTGGAAGATCAGGGCAAAGAATGGAAAATAGGGAAAGTGTGAACATCTCTAATTGTGCAGGATAAACACAACTTAATATGTTTCATAAGAACATAAGAACATAAGAACAGCCTTGCTGGAACAGGCCACAGCCCATCCAGTCCAGCATTCTGTCTCACACAGTGGCTCACCATTTCCTTCAGGGTATTCCCAAGCAGATGCCTTCACCTGCTTAGGATTCCCTGGAAATGATATTGAGAGATATCCTGCCTATCTCTCCAACCCGGAGGTTGTCCTTAAGTATCCATAATTATAGCCATTGATACTCTTCTCCTCCATGAACTTGTCTAATCCTTTCTTAAAGCTGTCAAGACTGACAGCTGTCACCACTTCTTCTGGCAGGGAGTTCCATAGACCAGTAATCCTCTGGGTGAAAAAGTACTTTCTCTTATTTGTTTGAGAACTAGTACCCAAAAGTTTCATGGAGTGTCCCCTAGTTCTAGTATTATGCGATAGGGAAAACAGTTTTTCCTTATCTACTTTGTCCACACCGTGCATGATTTTATAAACTTCAATCAGGTCACCTCTTAGACGTCGTCGTTCAAGAGTGAGGAGGCCCAACCGTTGCAGCCTCAGATGGTAAGGAAGGTGTTCCAGTCCCCTAATCATTCTGGTTGCCCTCCTCTGCACTTTTTCCAGCTCCATAATATCCTTCTGGAGGTATGGCGACCAGAACTGTACACAGTATTCCAGATGGGGCCTCACCATAGATTTATAAAGAGGCAAAATGACACTTGCTGACTTATTTTCTATACCCTTCCTAATGATCCCTAGCATTGAGTTTGCTTTTTTCACTGCTGAGGCACACTGGGTTGACACCTTCATTGAGTTGTCCACCAGGACACCAAGGTCCCTTTCCTGGTTTGTCTCAGAGAGTTCAGACCCCATCAGTTTATAAATGTAATTGGGGTTCTTTGCCCCAACATGCATCACTCTGCACTTACTAATGTTGAAACTCATTTGCCACTGTTTTGCCCACTCCCCCAGTGTCGAGAGATCCCTCTGGAGCTCCTCACAATCGCTCACAGTTTTCACTACCCTGTATAATTTAGTGTCGTCAGCAAATTTGGCTACCTTGCTTTTTACTCCTACCTCTAGATCATTTATGAAGAGGTTGAAAAGCAGGGGTCCCAGTACTGAACCTTGGGGAACCCCACTCTTTACTTCCCTCCACTTGGAGAAGTGTCCATTTAGTGCTACCCTCTGTTTCCTGTCCCTTAGCCAGTTGCTGATCCAGGACAAGACCTGTCCCTTTATTCCATGACTGGTAAGTTTATTCAAGAGCCTTTGGTGTGGGACCTTGTCAAAAGCCTTCTGAAAGTCCAGATAAACAATGTCAACTGGATCCCCCTTATCCACATGCTTGTTGACACTCTCAAAAAATTCCAACAGATTAGTGAGGCATGATTTGCCCTTGCAAAAGCCATGTTGGCTCTCCTTTAGCAGCGCCTTCTCTTCTATGTGCCTATTAATTCTATCTTTTAGGATGGTTTCCATCACTTTACCTGGGACACATGTCAAACTGACAGGTCGGTAATTTCCTGGATCACCCCTGGATCCTTTTTTGAAAATTGGTGTTACATTCGCTACCTTCCAGTCATCAGGCACAAAGCCTGATTTGAGGGAAAGATTATATATTTTGGCTAGGAGATCAGCAATTTCATCTTTAAGTTCCCTGAGAACTCGTGGATGGATGCCATCTGGTCATGGTGATTTGTTAGTGTTTAGTTTAACAAGACATGCAAGGACCTCCTCCCTGGTTATTTCTATCTGGCTTAATTCTTCGGTTTCCCTCCCTACGAAGATAGGCTCTGTTTTGGGCATGTGGCCTCTGTCTTCTTCAGTGAATACTGAAGCAAAGAATTCATTGAGTCTCTCTGCAATCTCTGTTTCCTCTTTAATAACCCCTTGCCTTCCATTGTCATCTAATGGTCCAATGGCCTTCCTAGTTGGGTTCTTACTTCTAATGTACTTAAAGAAGTCTTTGTTATTTCTCTGAGTATTTTTAGCTATACGCTCCTCAAAGTCTTGCTTTGCTTTCCTGATTGTTGCCTTGCATTTGTTCTGCCAGAATTTCACAAGGCTTTAATCAGACATTTACTCAGCTCTAATAGGATGCTGTTTTAATACTGAACATACACATTCCCGATATATGGGCAGAGACTATCTCGGTTAAAAAGCTTTCATTAATGTGGTAATTATTTTTAGCTGCCACTGCCATTTTAAAAATAGATTTGAATGTATGCTGGCACCCATTTGGAATTATAATGTTTAGGGATGTATAAACATGGCAAGGACCAAGGTTCACTTATTATGACGATGGCATCTCAAAATATAATGGCATAAGTGCTGCGACTGCTGCTGCTACTACTTCCATGTCTAGACCACATGTGAAACTGCCAAAATGAAGGCACTCTTTGGTGAGTTCATTCTTCAGTTCCCTTTGCCTGACCTTGTGTGAGAAAAAATAGCCAGCAACACAAGGTTGCCATTACCAGGGTCCGCCTGATTGTGGTTCAAGAACACCACAATCTTTGAGGAGGCTCTTTCTATGTACTCTGAGCTCTGAGGTGCAAAAATATCATGGAGTAGAAAAACCAATGAAGAAGACAAATAGAATTCAATGCAATTTACTTCTCAATAAATGCACACAAGAATGTGCTAACTCTGTTACCTGAATCAGGGTTGAGTCAGGAACAAAATTCATGTACAAGTTGTTTTGATACAAATTTAAAGATGTTTACTAATGGATCAAATAAGGAAATAAGGTTTCAAATGAGAAAATAAGAAATCCACTTAGATGGAGTTCACTTTAGAAATACAGAAGATTGCTTAAAAATACTTAGACATATGGAAGTTACTCAAGAACAAAAATCCTACTTATACATGAAGAAGTTATTCAGAAATAGAGAGCTTACTTAGAGATAGAAGTTACTTAAGAACAAAGAAGTTACTTAGAGAAAGAAATTAGAGATAAAAGGTTACTTAGAGAAATAAAGCATACTTAGAATTAAAGAACCTTAAGAGGAAAACACTGAGAATGAAGAATCAGCAATACAGAAAAACCTAACAATGCTATTCCTTTGAGTGTATATCTGAGTGTGTGTCAGGCAGACAGGAGAATGGTAGAGAAGCAGAAAGAAATAGGAGCAAGAGAAAGGAAGAAAAGATTGCTTCGAAATCACATGCTTAGAAGTTGCCTAAGGAAAGTCAGAAGTTAGGGAGGAAAAGTTTGCTCCAGCTAGAGAAAAAGGAAGAGAAGGCAAGAGAGAAGAAAGGGGGGGAGGAGTACAGCCATCCTGACCGTGCTGGATCCAAGACCCAGAGCCTCCCAAAAACACCCTCCTTTATAGATGAAACAATTCAAAATCCAGGCAATCCCTATTTGGCAAAAGAGGACCACATGGTAAAATAATGATGGACATGTCCCCTCCTCCACGAAGAGAGCGATGCCCAATCTATCATGTAGGCAATGGGGAAAGGTGCCATTAATCTTAATACTGAAACCTTCAGCATAACCCTTCCCAAGCAGCCCATTTCCTGAGATAGGCCTTTGATCTGTGAGGGGAAGCAATGCCACCTCCCTGTTAAATCCGCTTCAGGTTTCAAAGAAGCTTTTTACAGGTAAAATGTTACAGTGCAAAGCAAAAGTAGACAGATTGAAATATACTTGAGAACACATCAGTAACTGTTGTGTATTCAGGTACATTTGTAAGTAACCAAGGGAGCGCTCTTGCAGTGGAAAATGGCAGTTTCCCGCCATCCTAAATTGAAGCCTAAAGCGGTGCAAAATCCCCTGTAAAAGGGTGCGCTAGTTATGCTAATCCTAGCCCTACCATTTGGTTACAGTTTAGGATCCTGCTCTCCATTGGTTGCTTTCATATATCCCCTTCACTGATTGGTTAGTTATGTTTGTCCAGCGGGTCGCTACCTTGTATCCAACAGCCACCACCGGAGAGACACTATATAAGTCCCATGAACAAACAGGGGTGGGGCCGGACCGGATCTATACTTCCTAATCAACAGGTAGCCTAGATAACGCTAAGCCTGGGTCCCTCCATTATGCTACAATCCTGGTAGCTAGTATTTTGCCTATTACCGGGCATGAGTCCAGAGGGACTGATTCTGTTAGGAATGTACTAGCAGAGGACCCAGCATTGCCTGGGGGTACCCTACCCAGGCCAAGGAGAGACCTGGGCCCACCCACCCCCACCCCAGCTGCCTTACCTTTTTGTCTGCTGTTGTTGCAGCCGCTCTCTCAGTCATGCCGCAAGGTGCTGTCTCAGCCTGACTTTGGCCACCACCGCTGGCCTCCACAGATACTACAGTCAGTGGGTAGCCATCACAGTCTGGCCTCTCCGTCCTCCCATGGGTTGTGTCAGGCAGAAGGGAGGCTCTATTTGGGTGGGTGGGCAGAGGACCCATTGGGGTGTGGAGGCCTGTGCAAGGCGTCATCCCAGTCCTGTCCTCCGCCTGCCCCTCAGCTGTGGGTTCTCCCTTCCCCCCAAGGCATGCCTCAGGAGGGCAGAAGAGCCATGCTGTGGTGGCTGCCCACTGACAGTAGTCACTGGGGCAGGGGTGGCCATAATGGCGATAATTGCCACCATCCGTACTGGCGGCTAGGCTGTGTGCCAGCTGGAATGCTGGGCAGACTTTGGTGCATGGATGGAATTTCGCAAATGCACCACATCCTGGAATGCCAGGCAAGGTTACGGCCATATGTGGATTCTCACACATGTGCAATCACCTCCCCTGGTCGTTTCTGCCAGCCGGGGGCATTGCAGCCCCTTTTCAGGGGCAAGGACTCCAAGGCGGGCTGCAAGGACCCCAAGGCGGGTTACCCATGCCGGCCACCCCAGATGTTGAAGGTAGGCGTACATGCAGTTTCCAGCACAATCGGTGCAGGGGTGTCGCTTTGTATGAGGGAGCCCTGTGATGTCATAGAGATCCAGATCTGGTTAGCTGGGAATTGGTTGAGCTGTGGCGATGACATCACAACCTCCCCTGTTTGTCTTTTTCCCCTTGTTTTTTCTCCTGTCGGTGGGGGTGTCCCCTTTGTGGATTTATTTATGGGACATACCCCTGTTGCTGTTTGTTCATCATTGTCCTGGACTCGTGCTTATAAGGGCCAGATCTAACAGTAACACAAAAACATGAAGATGTCATGTCAGAGATTGTAAAAGTCCAAGGTAATCAGAATTTTATTGATGACTAGGCAGGCTTCAAGTTGAAAAAATATTTTGAAAATTCTTTCTTTCGCTAGGGCCAATTCTTCAAGGAAGGCTGGCCTCCTGACATTATTGATATGCAAAAGCATTTCCTCTGTCTGGGAAAACCAGTTTTGCTGGTTTTGAATCCTTTTGTTTCTTCCACCAATTTGCCTTGTTTTTGATAACAGAGCTGTTCTTTTTGTTATAACTTTTCCTTGATTAGACACAAAAATCCAATATTAATGATCAGACATAACAGAAATTATTCCATACTAGCAGAGGTTGCCCGGCGTTGCTGGGCTGTTTTAAATTGTGTTGGTAGGTTAAATTGTGTTAATGTTTGTTTTTTAAAATTGCTTAGTCTGTAATTTAAATTTTTTAAATGTTTATTTATGCAAAAATTTTTTGGCTTGGCTGTTATTAACTGTGATCTGCTTTTTTGGTTTTTTTTTGAGGATTAATAAAAGAACAAAGTATGATATATATATTTCAAATTGTTTGTATGTAAGCGAATAATGTTTTAGTTTTTTGAATTTTTAAATTAGTTGTACCGTAGGTAATAATTTTAATAATGTAAAAGTAAATGTTTTTTACATTCAATGTTTTTAAAATGTGTTTAGATGTTTTGAGTTTAAATTTGAGTTAAAACTCAGCACAGGATTTTTAAAAGTTTCTATTGTATTTTATTGACATATGTTTGTGATTTGTGTTAAAGTGTGTTTTAGTGTAATTTTTTGACTTGTTTTTATTGTGTAAAATTGTGAATTTGTGTTATGTTTTTGATTTGTTTTTACTCTTGTGGCCTTTTATTTGGAGCTGTTGTGTTTTTTAAATTGTTTTTACTATTGTGGCGAGTAGGTGGTGCTGGTAGGGGTTATTGTATTTTGACTGTTTTTTCTCTCCTGGCCTCTGGGTGGAGCTTCTTCTGGTAAGTAGTCTCTTTCTTTATTCATTTCTTTTCCAGTCCTGGTGGAGGTAGGACATCTTTTGATAAGTTTGCTTGTTTTCTTTCTTTTGAGTGTGTGTGTGTGTGGGCGGGGTGGGTGGGTGGGGGGGGGTTGGAATTTGTATTTTTGTCTGTTTGTTTTGTTTTTGATTGTGTCTTTGTTTACTTCATATTGTTTTTGGTGTTTTTGTTTATGTGTATTTTTGGATGTGTTTGAGTGTTTTTAGTAATTTTTAAAAATTTATTTATTTATTTGGTGGTGGGGAAGGGACGTGGTCATTGGGGGTTAGGAAGGGTGGGCTAGGTGGTGGGGAGAGGGGCATGGTCATTGGGGGTTAGGAAGGGTGGGTTAGGTGGTGGGGAGGGGAGCATGGTCGTTGGGGTTAGGAAGGGTGGGCTAGGTGGTGGGGAGGGGCGTGGTCGTTGGGGGTTAGGAAGGGTGGGCTAGGTGGTGAGGAGGGGGGCGTGGTCATTGGGGGTTAGGAAGGGTGGGCTATGTGGTAGGGAGGGGGCTTTATTGTGTTATGGTGCTTTGTTTGTGTGGAGTCGTGAAAGTATATCGGGTTTTCCCCTTTAATATCAGTGGGTGGGGGGTTGCGACCCCCCTCTCCGCTGGCTCCCCTGGGGTTGGGAGGTTTGTGGGGACAAAAGGGGTATGTTGCCCCAACCCTTGTTGACCCAGGAGACCAGGGAGAGTGAATCAATTCCCCCCCTCCTTAAAACAACTCCGTTTTTAAAGAGAAGAAAAGACGGAGTTGTTTTAAGGAGGGTGGGATCGATCCACTCTCCCTGGTCTCCTGGGTCCAGAAGGGTTGGGGCAACATACCCCTTTTGTCCCCACAAACCTCCCAACCCTAGGGTAGCCAGCGGAGAGGGGGATCGCAACCCCCCCCCCCACCTACTGATATTAAAGGGGAAACTCCAGTCGGGACCTTCAGGCGCCGTGGGTGAGGGAAAGAAAGCCGGCTGGTGTTTGCTTGGCTGTGAGGTGGTGAGTTGTTTTTCTTTTTAATTTTTCAGGCGCTGGTTTCCTCAGCGTTCTGCACGCTCATGGCGCGCAGGACGCTGCGGCTTGTAGTTATGAGTTGGTGCTTTGCGTTTGTGCTGCATTTTTTTAAAATGGTTTTCTTTTGATTGGCTGCGGTGCGTTTCCGAACGCTGCGCCACGTGAGAGCCTCTCAGCCTGATTGGCTCTGGCGCGGAGCGGCGCAAGGAATGTTGGGAAGTGAAGTTGTTTCCCTTTCTTCGCATTTGTGGGGCTGTTGCCCCACTGCCGGTTTTCTCAATCCTTCGTTGACCTGCGGACCCAGATCGGCCATGTGCAGGAAGGGTGAGTGCAGGCAAGTAGGGCAAGGCATAGCAACCTATAGCCAGTTCCAACGGTTAACCCTTGGATTTATAGGTTAAGATCAGTTACATAATACATCCTATTTTAAAATAATCCACTTCAATCTATTGCCAAGAGCTAATTTTTAATTTAGACAATAGCTCTGGCCAGCCAAGAGAGTCAGAGATTAACATATCAAAGGCAGCTCAAAGAAATGAGGCACATGGTCTATTGCCCATTAACTTTCCAGGCTCCACCTGAATCAAGGGAACCAGGAAGGTTAAAAACACAATAACTTTATTTAAACTAAGGAAAAATAACTCCCACTAAATATTATGTACATTCAAAATACCATGTTACAACTCCATGAGTATCTCAGAAATGGTTCCACTCAGGAAATAATGGACAGAATCTGCATGACTTGATTTTGCTTAATCATAGGTCCTGAATGTATAAGCCCCAGAATGCTAGGTACTGTATGTCATGCTAGGTTTCAAGGCCTTCCATAGAATGAAGGTCAGTTGCATTATGTGAATCTTGGGCATACCCAGCAAATGAGGGTGAAGATTATTACCAGAACACAACATATATTTTGTACTTCACTTTAATTAGAACGGAATACTGGATTTTGCATCCATCCCAACTTCCTATCTGCCACAAAACTAAAATATGCATCTGTATAGTTTAAACTTGGGGTGGCATAGAAAATAAATATTAGGAATCTAGGGATAGAAATGGCAGGTCAAAACCATTGTGAATAGTTTACCAATATAGAAGCAAAACTAGTGTGATTCTGAAGGGCAAAGCAAGCACTAGCATTCTCTGTATACCAGAGAGGTAAGCTCCTTTCCCTTTGGTTCTTGCCTGGCATTTTGGTTGGAGTTAAACAGAAGTCGGTCTTTTAGTCATGAATACCTTTATTGATTCTGGCTTTTGAGTAAAAGTAAATTCAAGCAAGGTCAGAAAGTTTTTTGGCACAGCAACCACAGAGCAGGTGATTAAAGCCTTGTCTCTCACCTTAAGTGTTCCAAGTCAGCCATGTGAGGTTTAACACCTCACCTCAAGCCTCTGCTGGCTTTGAGTTGACTTTACAAACACACCTCAGTGTTTAACAAAGAAGCAGAAAGAGGACAAATAAAGGGGGAAAATACTTACATGCTAGAATCAGCAACTCCACAGAGATTAGAAAACAAGGATGAGCTGCAGGAAAATATTGTGAAGGCACATTCTGTTGTTGTTTTTGTTCCTCATCAAGTAATGAGAGCTGAGGCTTCCTCTCAGAGTACTCACCAGTGTCCAGATAAAACACTATCATCCTTTATTGTAATGAACTATATACTGACAAGCCTGTTATGACAAATTTTGTTTTTCTGGCAGTAACTTCAAAACTCAGTGAGATTTGGAGCCCCATTTAAAGCATCTCTGGCTCTGTCTCCTCACTTCTGTGACAGGTTCTCTCAGTTCTCATCTGGGTCACTAAATGGAGATCCCATGATAGGGAAAACTGACACCCCATTCATCTTGCTTTGCATGAGTGCTCTTTCTGTCAGGAGAAGCACATAACAATGTTAGTTTTATATGCTCTCAAAAATATAGCCCCAAATCAGCTGGCAGGAATCAAGTGAAACAAACAGCACAAAGGTGGAAAGAGGAGAGATATAAAAAAATTGAAATTTTACTAAACAGGGAAGCAGAAGAATGTGTATGTATGTATAAAGTAATGACAGTAGCTGTAACAACAGCAACAATGAAAGTTATGTTTGGCAAGCCAATAAGCTAGGGTTGTGAATTTTTCAGCCTCTCTTTATAAGAAAGAAGTGGAGGAGAAAAAAATACTCTTTTCTTTTCATAGCAAGATTTTTCTGAGTAAGACCTTTTTGCCCTTAAAAATTGCACAGGAAGTCTCATGAGATTTCTTAGGAATTTAGTGGGAGTTTTTCTATAGCAGAAATGTCAGGATTCATAGGACAGTGGCATGCACTTGGTTATTCTGCACAAAATCTTTTTGCCAAGGATTCACCAAAAATTGCATAAAGTTTACAGAATTGTCCTTTTTGTTACACAGAACAATTGTGGGGGGGGGGGGGGGGAGAGAGAGAAAAGAAATAAGAGATTAATACAGTGGGCACTTATTTTTGCAAAAAGGTAGAAAATCTTACTGAGGCAGGAATTTCATTAGGGACTCTTGGCACAGTGGGTTTCAGAAAATTGCTGAGAAAGACAAATGACATCAATAATCATTGCATTCCATGACCATGCATGATATTTGTTATAAGTACAGTAATACCTAATACAAAATCCACTTCATAAAACATCGGATTCATACAACATCGCCTAATTCCTTCAAAAAAGTTGCCTCATACAAAGTCGTGCGACTTTGTATGAAGCATTGGGGTTTTCCCCAGGTTGCATTGTGCCTGTGCAGTATAAAAGGCCGGAGACATGCGTGCATTGCTCTTGTGGGTTTTGCATGAGGCGAAGAGTGTTTAGGAGTGTTTTTTTTCCTCACAATTTTTAGAAGCATTCCTTGGATTTTTGAAGCATTCTTCAGGTTCATGGACAATCAGTGTTGTTTGACATGTTTTTGTAATGTTTTTAGCCCTTAGATAATGATTTCTTAAAGTTCTGTCAGTTTCCTTTCTATTTCCTTAACTTTGCCCTGAAGTCTGTGCTGTTACAGTACAATGTATTTCTATGGAAATGACGTTGTATGTGGCATCGCGGCAAGGATTTGGACGTTGTATGAGGCATTGCGGCTAGGATTTTGCATGCCTCATACAAAGTCCAAATCCGTATAAAGTCCAAACTTGTGGAACCAAGTTTGGACGTTGTATGAGGTATCACTGTACAATGAAAACCCCACAAAACAGACCAACTAGAATATGAATAATAGAATAGAATAATAAGAAGAAAGGGTCAGGAAAAAGGAAGGACCCCCCTCCCCCCCAAAAAAAACCACAAGAAAAAGCAAAGGGATATATATATATATATATATATATATATATATATATATATATATATATATATATATATATATATATATATATATATATATATATATATATATATATATATATATATATATATATATATATATATATATATATATATATATATATATATATATATATATATATATATATATATATATATATATATATATATATATATATATATATATATATATATATATATATATATATATATATATATATAGGACAGAGGCGCCTGGAGGACAATGGTCCATAGGGTCGCAAAGGGTCGGAATCGACTGTGCGACTGAACAACAACAACAGGTAAGCAGCCTGTATCAGTGTGAGCTTTCTGGATCTCTCTCTCTCTCTCTCTCTCTCTCTCTCTCTCTCTCTCTCTCTCTCTCTATATATATATATATATATATATATATATATATATATATATATATATATATATATATATATATATATATATATATATATATATATATATATATATATATATATATATATATATATATATATATATATATATATATATATATATATATATATATATATATATATATATATATATATATATATATATATATTGTCCTCCAGGCGCCTCTGACCTCCACCATCCTCCTCAGCCCTCCCAGTTCTGTGCCCACTGCATCTACAATACCATCTATCCATCTCATCTTTGGACGCCCCCTACTTCTTTTGCCCTCCACCTTTCCCAGCATCAAGGCCTTCTCAAGTGAATCCACCCTTCCATCAGGATCCATCAGTTGCCTGGGGCGGGCCCGGCGGGGGCGAAGAGGCTCGCTGGCCTCACCATCGGCCGGCGTTTTGGGCCCCGCCCCCCGCCCCTCGCCAGGACTCAAAAGGCGAGGGGGCCTGCCGGACGAAACATCACCGCCGCTGTGTTCGGCCCCGGCGGGGGCGAAGAGGCTCGCTGGCCTCGCCATCGGCCGGCGTTTCGGGCCCTGCCCGGCAGTTGAGGGTTCAACACAGTTGTGGAAGAATGCCCCACCACTTCCATCACCACCGGAGCCGTGCGGAGGGTGGTGGGGGGAGTGAATGGGGCGGTTTTATATTGGGGTGGAAGGGAGGGAGGGAGAGATTGCCAGGCCAGCCAGGAAGGAGAGGCAGCATTCTGTCCAGGGCAAGCAGGGAGGCTAGACCAATATAGAGGTTGTGATGGGCATGGGGCGATATAGCGGGTACCGAGGGGCGGGCCGCACCCGGGGAACGCGGGGCAGATGCTTAGTAGCTGTCCCTCATTCCAGCCCCACGGTTACACCTCTAGGTCCTGAGCAGCTGACCCAGGGTGACCCTGTCCTTAGGCTGCTGCTGATGAATGCCAGGTCGGTATGTAATAAGGCCCCCCTGATACAAGACTCTATTATGGGGGAGCGGGCCGACTTGGCATGTATTACTGAGACCTGGCTGAGAGCAGAGGATGGGGTTCCTCTGTCAGAATTGTGTCCAGCTGGGTTCAGTATTTGGCACCAGCCTAGGGATAAGGGTAAGGGCGGTGGCGTCGCCATCATAGCCAGGGAGTCACTGGGAGTCACCAGGGCTACTGCTCCACAAATTCTGGGTTGTGAGGCCCTGCTTCTGCGTCTGGGCTCTAAGGGTCAGTTGGGAGTCTTACTCCTGTACCTGCCCCCTTGCAGGGTAAGGGACTCCCTGCCTGAGCTCCTCGAGGCCGTCTCAGCATTGGCGTTGGAGTTCCCTAGACTGATGGTTCTGGGGGACTTCAATTTACCCTCGCTGGGGACTGGCTCCGAGGTGGCTCAGGAGTTCATGGCTTCCATGGCAGATATGGACCTGATTCAGGTAATTCAGGGCCCGACCAGGGGCAGTGGCCACACACCAGATTTAATCTTTTTGTCGGAGCGGTGGCAGAGTGATCTGAGATTACGGAAATTAGACATAACACCTGTGCCATGGTCAGATCACTATTTGGTGGCTCTAGACTTCCTGGGTACGTCGCTTTACCGTAGGGAGGCAGGGCCTATTAGAATGGCCCGCCCCAGGCAACTGATGGATCCTGATGGATTCCAGAGGGAACTGGGGGATTTTCCTCTGGATCGGCAACACGATTCGCCCGAGGCACTGGTCGACCTGTGGAACAGGATGACAACAGCGGCCTTGGATGAAATCGCACCACTACGGCCTCTCAGAGCTCATCGAGCTAGGTCATCTCCATGGTTCACAGATGAACTGCGGGAGCTCAAACGGGCAAAGAGACGCCAAGAGCGCCGCTGGGTGAAGACCCAGAGAGACTCCGATTGGACACTAGCTAGGGCCGCTATTAGGGCCTATCTAGTGGCGATGGAGGTGGTGAGGCGACAATACTTCACCACCCTTATCGCCTCCGCTGATAATCGCCCAGCCACCCTGTTCCGGGTTACCGGGTCTCTCCTTGGTAGGGGGACCCCGGTGCCCGGTTGGCAGGGGTCGGCTGAGGACTTTGCTGACCATCTAGTGGAGAAAATCGATCGGATTCGCTCTGGGTTTAATCCTGGCGTGGATGGGGAGAGTCCGGAGGGAGCCGGAGCACAGTCTTGCTATGCCATCTGGGACCGGTTTGATCCAGTTGCCCCTGATGAAGTGGACAGGCTCCTTGCAGCTGTGCGCGCCACTACCTGCCCTTTGGACCCCTGTCCCACCTGGTTGGTGAAAACCTCCAAGGCAGTGACAGGTGGCTGGGTTGGGGCTGTGATCAATGCATCATTGCGAGAGGGGGTGTTTCCTGCACCTTTAAAACATGCTTTGGTGCGCCCCCTCCTGAAGAAATCTTCCCTCGACCCAGCTGTCCTAACTAACTATAGGCCTGTCTCAAACCTCCCCTTTTTAGGGAAGGTGTTGGAGAAGGCAGTGGCGTGTCGGCTGCAGGGGGTACTGGATGAAGCGGATTATCTGGACCCTTTTCAGTCAGGATTCAGGCCTGGATATGGTACCGAGACGGCATTGGTCGCACTGATGGATGATCTCTGGCGGGAGCGGGACGGTGGTCACCCATCCGTCCTCGCTCTTCTTGACCTCTCAGCGGCTTTCGATACCGTTGACCATGGTATCCTTCTGGAACGGCTCCGAGGTTTGGGAATCCAGGGTACTGTGTGGTCCTGGTTTTCCTCATTTCTGAAGGGTCGGTCCCAGTCGGTGTGGTTGGAGAGTGAGAGGTCCAGTCCTAGGCCCCTCAAATGGGGGGTTCCTCAGGGCTCGGTGCTCTCTCCTCTCCTATTTAACATCTACATGAAACCGCTGGGTGAGATCATTCGTTCCCATGGGGTGCGGTACCATCAGTACGCGGATGACACTCAGTTGTACATCTCGGCCCATGGGGACCCCAGTGATGCTGTCAAAGTCCTTTCCAGATGCCTGGAAGCTGTGGGGGTCTGGATGGGGGCTAACGGGCTACAATTGAATCCCAGCAAGACTGAGTGGCTATGGATAGGGGGTCCTGCGTTAATCCGGGAGCTTCCATCGTTGGTTCTGGATGGGGCTATTTTGCCCCAGACAGACCCGGTGCGCAACTTGGGGGTCCTCCTGGATTCACGGCTACTGCTAGAAGAACAGGTGGCGGCTGTGACCAGGAGGGCTTTTGCCCAACTTCGGGTGATTCGCCAGTTGCGCCCACTCCTGGACCGGGACTCCTTGCTCATGGTCACCCATGCTCTGGTTACCTCCAGACTAGACTATTGCAATGCGCTCTACATGGGGCTGCCCTTGACGACCATTCGGAGGCTACAGCTGGTCCAAAATGCGGCTGCCCGGGTGGTGATGGGGTGTGGCCGTTATGCTCATGCTTCGCCACTGCTCCGGGAGCTGCACTGGTTGCCAGTATGTCTCCGGGTGCAATTCAAGGTGCTGGTTTTGACCTTTAAAGCCCTATATGGTAGTGGGCCAGGTTACCTAAGAGACCGCATCGCCCTGAGGACGTCTGTCCGTCCAACCAGAGCGGACCGGAGGGGCTCTCTAATTGTTCCATCAGCCAGAGGGGCTCGCCTCTCTGGCACAAGGAGGAGAGCCTTCTCCGTGTCTGCACCGGCCCTCTGGAACCTCCTGCCAACAGAATTACGTCTTCGGACGGAGTTGCTGCCTTTCAGAAGGGATCTTAAAACCTGGCTGGCAGGTCAAGTGTGAGGTGCAGGTGGAAGGGTAACCACCATGGGGTGGTTGGTGTAGAGGAACTCTTCCCCATGGTGCCTTTTCGATCCTGTAGCCCTTGCTTTTTAGGGGGTGGGTAGTCTTAACTTTTTTTTTACTGTTTTAACTGTTTTTAGGATTATTGTTGTATTTGTGAATATTGTCTGTAAACTCCTTGGGTTGCCCTGGGGTTACTTTTTATGTTGTTAGCCGCCCAGAGTCGGCCTTGTGTTGAGTGGGCGGGATATAAATTGAATAAATAAATAAATAAATAAATTGTCCTTTTTGCTTACCTGATAGCAGTGAAAATAATCCAAAGAAATGAGAACCCCCTCCCCCAAATCAAGACGATGAGGTCAAAAAGTTAAGACTACATGATAGAGGCACAGCAGCAATCCAAGCAGGAGGACAGTAAGGATAACACAGTCCATTATATCCCACTATAACAGGACCCGTTCCACCTGCCAGAGACCTACACCCATTGAGGAAGCCAGCATAATGCCTTTGCTGCTTCAGAGTACTTAAGATTTTGTTCCAGGCTAGGGAAATCTATGATAGGTTTCAATTCCTGGTTACAAACCAATCAGGGAAACCGTTTGCCTTGGCTGATGAATAATAAGTTTTTAATCCAATAAATCAACTTAAGCGTAACAGATCCTAATTCCTTTCGATATAGGAATTTTCAATTCTTCTTCAGGGATCTAAGTCAAAACAAATTGATAATATCTCTGTCAAAAACTTATATACAAAATATACAATATGTGCATTATTTACATAGTCTTGGATGCATCTCTACTGCTGTGACATAATGCAAGTTGCTTAAACAATAATTAGTAGATCAATTACCTGTGTATCCCAGTAAATAGTAAGATTTTGAAGCATTAATATATTGTAGCGCGTCCCAGACCTCTATAGTGAGTTCATTCAGTGTCGATGGACGTTAAGCTAATGGTGAGCTATGCTTGTATTTAAAGGAATACTGAACCACACAGCTGAGCTGCGAACAGAGATTATAAGAAACATGTGTAATCAATTTCCATGTTAAGGCCTGAGGGGTATAGGGTATTAAAGCGATGTATGAAAAAACACTCTCTTTGTCTTAAAATGATGTCAATATCTTTGCGGGAAAATGAGTCTTGTTTATGACTTTCCAACACCACAAATTTAAAATCATGATCTTTATGATTTTTCTCCAAAAAATGGCTAATGAGAGGGGCAGAAATGTTTCCAGTGCAGATCTTCGATCTATGTTCCCCCACCCTAGTTTTCATTTGGCCGGAAGTGACCCCCACATATCCTAAGCATACATACGAGAAGGTAGACGCACCCAGAACTTTTACAGTTAGAAAATTGTTTTAAAGTCAAAGTGAACTCATCTGCTGGAGATAGTAACTGTTTTGGTTTGCCATGCTAAAGAGCAATGGCTGCAGTTACCACATCTGAAATGCCCTGTAATAATCGGCCGTCTTGGTTGAATGCGGGATTCATGATCTGATCTACTCACAATCTGTTTGATGGATCTAGATTTCCTGAGCCCTATCAGGGGATAGGCAGCGCAACCAGGTAAGTGGCTAACAATATGCCAGTTCTTCTTAATAACAGATTGTACTTTACTCACCAACGGTGAGTACTGAAAAGAGCAAAAGATTTTCTCAATCGGTTTAGGCACATTCTGCTGAAATAACTGCTCCCTGGGTACTAATCTCACCTTGTTCAAATTATGAGTAATTACTTGGTCAGGATACCCTTTATCCCGTAAAAAAGAACAGATGGTAGAGGCAGCTGTGACAAAATCACTTTCAAAGGAAGAATTACGTTTCGCTCTGAGGAAAAGTCCATATGGGAGGTTATGTTTTAAATGATGTGGATGGAAAGATTTGAAGTTCAAGTATGCGTTCCTGTCTGTTGTTTTCCTGTAGAGTCTGACTAGGACTTTATGTTGAGTAGAAACGTAGGTTTCTACATCCAAGAATGGAATGGAGGATTTTGTGATGTTATGAGTGATGTTTTGTGATGTTATGAGTGAATTTTAAATTGTCATTAAGCCCGTTGACCCAGGACACAAACAAAGGTGTTACTGATAAATCATCAACAATAAAATAAAGGTCTATAAAAATATGAGAAAAATAAGGATTGATATCAGAATTGAAAATAAAATCTTCTTCAAATGCCATCATATATAAGTTTTGCCAAACCTAAAAAAATTGTAATCCAAAACTAAATCTAATAAATCTAATAATTCCATCAAAAAGTGTGTGTGTGGGTGGAGCTCCGTGCGTGTGTCTAAGTGTTTGTGTACAAGGGCCTTAATTTCCTCCAGGGGCACGTTCATGTACAAAGCCAGGACATGGTAATGAAACCACCCTCCAAGGGAACCTGAACCCCTTCTACTTGAGATATGAATTCAGTAGTGTTTTTAATATAAGAGGGGGTGGCAAGAGCAAACGGGCTGATATGGTGATTCAAAAATTGTGATGCGGGTTTGAGGGCAGAACCTATAGAAGCCCCTGGCGTGAGACCATCAGGGGATCGATCCTTATGTATTTTAGGGAGCAAATGGAAAAGGGTCACTTTAGGGCTATTGTTTAACAAAAAATCATGAGTTTTTTCAGAAATGTAGCCCATGGCAACTACTTCATACAACAGGCTTCTAATAATGTTCAAGATGTTATCAGTTGGATCCTTATCTAACACCTTGTAAAAAGAGTTGTTAGATAACTGCCTGAATGCCTCGCCCTCATAAATCAGACATATCCAAAATGACAATCCCCCCACCCTTATCAGCTTGTTTAATGATAATCTCCTGGTCAGACAAAATCTCCTCAAGTAACCGAATATCATTCAAACTTAGATTATGCCCCTACCTCTGCTTATCTTTTTCACATGTTGTCAAGTCCCGTAATACAAGTCTATAAAATACATCAATTGATGGATCACTAGACGGTGGAGAAAAGGTAGATTTGGGTTTAAACTGGTCTGCCTGACCCAATTCTTTGCCATGAAAAAAGCTCTTCAAGCAGAGTAGTCAAATTAATTTAATCAAATCTACTTGAGTGCCAAAAGGATTGTAATTGGGGGTGGGAACAAACCCAAAGCCTAACGAAAGCAATTCCAGCACTCTAGGAGGAAAAGACTTACGAGACAAGTTGAAAACTAGGTTTTCCTTTTGCGAGAGGCTTTCTTTGGAAAGTGCCGTGGGGTTGTGATCCAGATGCAGAGGCTGCCAAATCTAATCGAGTGACGGGGGCTTTGCGGGTCGATGCGGTCGAATCCTCATCATTGGAAGTTGAAGGAAAGTCAGTGTCGGAAGACTCACAGTCGGTGGAGACTAAGGGGTCCTGCCAGGATACCCTCAATTTCTATTACTGAATTTTTTGCTCTGTAAACGCCACCTGTAAACCCGGGCAGTAGAATAGTCTCTGATATCCCTGTCAAATTTTTTGTTTTTGAATTCAATCAAGAACTCTTGGAAAGGGGCCAATTTAGTATTTAAGTCCTCAAAAAGTTTTTCAGGTGGTGTGTTAGCAGAGCCAGCAATAATGGTGGATTTTAAAGTATCAATCTCCTCCGTTAATGAGTCCACCTGTTTGTTAGAGTAGTTGATGATGAGAAGTATTAAATCAAACGAGCACTGATCATGATCCCAGCCCATTTGTCACAGAAGGTTTTATCATTGTTGAACAAGGTAGGGCCCTTCTGGATCTGCAAACCTCGTGGAATACGAGCCATTTTGTGGTAGTCTGCCAGAAATGAGGAGTGAAGAATAAATCTCAATGTTTTTTCTTTTCCAATACCTCGATCATGGCCAAGTCATCTGTGTTAGATTCCAATAGTAGCCTGTAGGAAGTGATATTCTGGAGAATTCTATCTCTGCTGGCTGACGAGAAAGCAAAACCAAGATCTGACGAAGCCATGTCCCAAAAGATTCAGCAAGCAGATGGGGGACCAAACGTAGAATCAACAGCAAAGAAGGGAAATTTACTATGTAAATAATGCACATATTGTATATTTTGTATATAAGTTTTTGACAGAGATATTATCAATTTGTTTTGACTTAGATCCCTGAAGAAGAATTGAAAATTCCTATATCGAAAGGAATTAGGATCTGTTACCCTTAAGTTGATTTATTGGATCAAAAACTTATTATTCATCAGCCAAGGGAAACAGTTTCCCTTCTTTGCTGTTGATTCTACGTTTGGTCCCCATCTGCTTACAAACCAATCAGACCAGGTAGTGATTGCTAAAAAAGAACTGTAATATTCTCAGAGGTTTATGCTTCAAATAGAAATTCAAAAAGTTTTCTGTTAAAAGTCAATAGCTTTATTATATAAAGGCAAGATTAAAAATCAGGAATACAAAACATTATAAAATAAAGAGAAGCATTCATTCTTTCTCCCCTGTTCCATTCATCTTCTTCAACTGGTGTATCCTTTCTGGATATTGGTTATCATCATGGTGATAGTCTTCCTCTTCTTATCTCTTCAGAACATTTCTTCCATGGACATTCCCCACCAGTATCTCAGGTTCTTTAGCCATGACATCCTTCTGCATCCAGGGCCTCTCTTCCCAGGGTTTTTCCCTAGAACAGTGAATTGGATTATTCTATATTTCATGTTGTTCCTAGTGATATGGCCAAAGTATTAGAGCTTTCTTTATTTAATGTTCTTAAACAGTTTTTGTTCTTTATCCATCTGATGCAAAGATCCTTTCCCATAGTTAAAACAAAAAAGGAATATCTATTGATCTATAATTCCTGGCCCAGCCAGCTAACACAATAAAGATTACATTTCTCTACTTTTCTACTAACATGCCTCTGCCATCATCTCCCTCCAGTTTATGCACATGGAGTTTCTCTCTCTGACTAGTCTAAGATTAACCAAAAAAAAAAAACCTCTTTCATCCTTTGTCCCACCTTTCCTCTCTCTAATCCAATAAACGTCCAACATCCATAATCTTCCCTTCCATTCTCACATTCCCAGATTATTTTGACTATTTTCAGTGGAAAAGAATTTGCTTCCCAGGCCAAATTCCAGCATTCTGGTTTCTCTAGGAATTTGCCCACTCTGAGGAAGGAAAGTGAACAGAGTCCATTTTAAATCACAAAATCAAGGCTCCATTTCAATTTCATTGCAAGGACACTAGGAGCACTTCCCACCCAAAAGGAAGGACAGTAGCAAATGCTGGGTTTTGAGGGCCTTCTACAAATTCCCTCTTCCCTCTCTCCTGGACTTTATGATTTTCTGCTCTTAACTGTCATAATGCTCTGACACGGAAACTTTCTGAGGAGAATTAAGAGATAAAAGGTGAAATAAAGATCAATGAAATTTTGCATGAAAGTGTGAATATGAAAGGAAACTAACACTTTTGTAAACATTTTGTAAACAGGAATCATTCATGTTTTAAAAGGACCCTCTTTGACAATCACTGTTAGAAAACAAATTGCACAAAAGAGAGCCTCTTTCACTTTTTTTACATTTTTGATCTTTCATTTAAACATGAAACAGGCCCTGTAAGACAATTTTGACAGTTCCCTATAAGCAAGAAACTTCTTAAAGAACAGACTGGCCTAAAAACTGAGTAGTGTTTAGATTTGGAAATTACAATTACACTGCAGACAGGAAGGCATGTATTTTGTTGCTCTGCAAATTGTGCTAGAATTGTACTAAAATGAATATTTAAAATAACAACCTTCATAAACCCAGCATAAGAACATATTAATCTCTCAGGATATACTGTCATTCACTTATACTTCAGAAGGGAGATTTCAAAGTAAAATGAAATTACTCTTAACAAGAGACAAAGTCTATGTGCTACCGTTAACGACAATTCAGAAACTTTAGGTAAGGCAGAACATGGGTTTTGCTATTGTGTAACAACTGCAACATAAAGTGTCCATGTGTGTCCTTGTGTGTGTGTACAAATGCTTAGGCTGTAGGCTGGGCTTTCAGTTTGCACAATATGGCTACTAACTGCAACAATTACTAATGCATTTCTGCAACCAATTAAAAGAGATGGGGGAGTGGCTGAGAAAAATCATCAATGCTTCTCTGACTGTTATGCCCTCCAGTTTAAAAAAGACTGTTATACACCTTCTCCTGGGGGAGGGGGTCAATTTTAGCTACATATGTCTTTTATAACTATAGACCTGTAGCTAATACTAACAGAGGACCCCGTGTTGCCTGGGGGTACCCTACCCGGTCCAAGGAGAGACCCACCCACATCCACCCCAGCTACCTTACCTTTTTGTCTGCTGTCATTGCAGCCGCTCTCTCAGCCATGCTGCGAGGTGCTGTCTCAGCCTGACTTTGGCTGCCACCGCCAGCCACCCCAGCTACTACAGTCAGTGGGTAGCCATCACAGTCTGGCCCCTCCATCCTCCCATGTGTTGTGTCAGGCAGAAGGGAGGCTCCATTTGGGCGGGAGGCAGAGGACCCATGGGGGCAAAGGCCTGCAAAAGGAGGCAACCTTGTCCTGTCCTCCACCCACCCCCGGCTGTGGGTTCCCCCTTCCCCCCAAGTCATGCCTCAGGAGTGCAGAGGAGCCATGTTGTGGTGGCTGCCCACCAACAGTAGTCACTGTCAGACAGTAGTTACAGCGGGGGTGGCCATAATGGCCATAATTGCCACCGTTCATACTGGTGGCTAGGCCGTACACCACCTGGAATGCCGGGCAGACTTTGTTGCATGTGTGGAATTTCACACATGCACCACAGCCTGGAACACCAGGCAAGGTTAGGTGCATGCGTGGATTCTCACACATGTGCAGTCACCTCCCCTGGTTGTTTCTGCCAGCCGGGGGGCATTGCATCCCCGTTTCAGGGGCAAGGACCACAAGGCGGGCAGCTGGCTACCCACACCGGCCACCCCAGATGTTGAAGTTAGGCGTGCATGCAGTTTCCAGCACAATCGGTGCAGGGCTGTTGCTATGTATGAGGAACCCCTGTGATGTCACGGATCCCCAGATCTGGTCAGCTGGGAATTGGTTGAGCTGTGGCAATGACATCACAACATCCTCTAGTTGGCTTTTTTCCTTTGCTTTTTCTCCTGTCGGTGGGGGCGTCCCCTTTGTGGATAGATTTATGGGGCATACCCCTCCCCATGGGGCTTGACATCCCCACAGAGACTGTCTCTTTGGCCCAAGGTACGTATGTGCTGAGTTTCAGCGCGATCAGTGCAGGTGTGTGGATTTGTATAAGGAACATACAGCACCGGACCTTGATTTTAGTTATATCGATAGATACCTTTCTTGGGCAAAGTCACTGAGAGGGTCATGGCTGACCAACTGCAGATGTACTTGAATAAAACCAACTGCTTGGATCCATTTCAGTCAGGCATTAGACATCATTATCATACCAAAACCACACTGGTCACGTTGCATGTTGACCTTCTCTGGAAAGCTGATAGGGGGTTCAGTTCTCCTCATGCTTCTGCAGGTGTGGGGCACTTGGGATACAGTGAACCCCACCTGCAGACTGATATAGTAATATCGCTCCCTTGCTCTTTTTAGTTTTCAGACAAATTTTTTATTGTATTTTTAATTGGGGTTTTTCCTGGTTTAAAGGTTTATTATAGTTCTCTAGTGGGATTTATGGTTGTTCATGATATAATTGTTGTACTCCACCCAGAGTCACTTGCCAAGTGGGCAGCAATACAAAGGTGACTAATAAATAAATAAATACATAATTACATAAATATTCAGTTTGTTTGTTTTTATGTTTATTTTTTATTGTAAATATGTTTTAATGTGTTGTAAGCTCTCAAGAGTGGGAAAATATCTCAAAAGCCTTCTGAAAGTCCAAATAAACAATGTCAACTGGATCCCCCTTATCTACATTCTTGCTGACACTCTCAAAAAATTTCAACAGATTAGTGAGGCATGATTTGCCCTTACAAAAGCCATGTTGGCTCTCCTTTAGCAGCACCTTCTCTTCTATGTGCCTATTAATTCTATCTTTTACAATGGTTTCCATCACTTTACCTGGGCCACATGTCAAACTGACTGGTCGATAATTTCCTGGATCACCCCTGAATCCTTTTTTGAAAATTGGTGTTACATTCGCTACCTTCCAGTCATCAGGCACAAAGCCTGATTTGAGGGAAATATTATATATTTTGGCTAGGAGATCAGCAATTTAACCTTTATGTTCCCTGAGAACTCATGGATGGATGACATCTGGTCATGGTGATTTGTTAGCATTTAGTTTAACAAGATATGCAAGGACCTCCTCCCTGGTTATTTCTATCTGGCTTAATTCTTCAGTTTCCCTCCCTATGAAGATAGGTTCTGTTTTGGGCATGTGGTCTCTGTCTTCTTCAGTGAATACTGAAGCAAAGAATTCATTGAGTCTCTCTGAAATCTCTGTTTCCTCTTTAATAACCCTTTAGATGACAACCCTATATTGTCATCTAATGGTCCAATGGCCTTCCTAGTTGGGGTCTTACTTCTAATGTACTTAAAGACGTCTTTATTTCTCTGAGTGTTTTTAGCTATACACTCCTCAAAGTCTTGCTTTGCTTTCCTAATTGTTGCCTTGCATTTGTTCTGCCAGAATTTAGGTTTCTGCCTGCTGTCCTCATTCAGACAAGCCTTCCATCTTTTAAATGAGCTTTTCTTACTTTTGATCCCTTACCGAACAGCTTCTGTAAGCCACATGAGAGTCCTCTTGAGCCTGGCAGTGCCCTTTTTCCTTTTGGGTATGCATTCCAATTGGGCCTCTGTTATTGTTTTTGTAAACAGGCTCATGCCTCTTGGAGTGTTTGAACTCTCTCAATTTTCCCTTTTAGCTTCTTTTTTACTAGTTATCTTTGGGAAATTCCCTTTTTGAAAATTTAAGGTCTCTGTGTCAGTTTTTATCAGTGAGTTGTGGTCTATGATCAAGTTAAACATAATTGAGTTGTGGTCACTGTTCCCTATTGGATCAGTCACATTAACATCTTGCACCAGATCCTGAATATTACTCAGGATCAAGTCAAGGATTCTTGTACCTCTAGGTGGGTCTTCAACCATCTGTCCCAGGGAACAATCATTTAGCATATCTAGGAACTTTATCTCTTTATCATGTGCTGAACAACAGTTCACCCAATCTATGTGAGGGTAATTGAAGTCCCCCATTATAACCAGGATTCCCTTCTTGGATGCCTCCTTTACAACATTCTCCAACTGCCAGTCTCCCTCAGGAGTTTGTGTGAGAGGCCGATAGTATATGCCTACTGTTAGACCATCCTTGTGGCCTGGTACTCTTACCCACAGAGTTTGTAATGGTGACTCCAAATCACCTAGATATTTCAATTTGTATGATTCTATCACTTATTTGCCATACAAGGCAACACCACCTCCCGTTTGCCCCTTCCTATCCTTCCTGTACAGTTTGTATCCCATTGGTTATCATCCATCCACCAGGTTTCAGTGATGCCAATTTTAGTGTATGAGAGCCAAGACAAAGGAACAGCCGAAGGGTTGGCTTAACACATCTTTATTGCATGAGTGGTCAGAGGGAACATGAGGTAATGGCGGATGAGCAGCTCAATATATACGGTGGTTATACATTTGAATGTGGCTCCACGATAGGCCATTGGCTATCCCTTGGCGTGACGTCATTCTTGGTCACGCCCTTCTTGTCCAGGTGAGGCAGTGGCGGGAACCTTCCCGCGCTGTCGTTCTTTGGTGATTTATGACCTGTGAGCTGGACGCTCGCTATTGCCACCGAGTGGTCATTAGCTCGCGTCCTGGTTGGAACGGGTTGCATTGAAGTATGGTTTAAAGGCACAGTATGAAGAAACACAATGCATAGAATTGAAACACAACATTCCTCCCCCCTAGGATGAGACGAAGTCTCTCATCCAAGATGGTTTATTGCAAACGCGCTTTGGGCGAGTTGTGGGCTGGCTTGTCCCGGCTCCTTGTCCTGCAATGGGAGAGGGAGACTCGTTAGTGACTCGCCGCGGCTCAGCGGCTGTTGGGGAGGGAGATTCGTTAGTGACTCGCCGCGGCTCAGCGGCTGTTGGGGAAAGGGCAGAAAAACCGGGGGCACTGGGGACTAACGAAAAACCCCGCTTCTCGCTTGGAAGGGTGGGGGACCACTCCTGAAAACCCCCCCGGCTTTGTAACTGAAAATTAAAAGTGTCCCCTGGGCCTCCATTAGGAAGATTCCACAGGATTTCTCCGGGGGCTGCTTCGGACTCCTTTCCCTCCCCCCTAGGTGGGGACCACCGATCCCCTCCTCCTCCCCCTTGGGCTGAACGGGTGGGGGAGAACCCTAACGTTGAAGGCACTGCCGCGCCATCCGCGGGGCGGTCGTCTGGGACCCGGCGCCGGAGCTGGTCCGCGTGTCGCCGCCAGAGTAGACCCGAACTTGTCTCGACACAGTACGACACGGGACCCGTCTGGCCAACGATGACGCCCGGGACCCAGGCCGGCCCCGCGCTAGCGTAGTTCCTGCAATGTACCGGGGCACCCACTGCGAAACTCTTCGTGGCTGCTAGCCCCACATTTCTCCCCGTGTCCTCCACCCTCGTGGGATCGAGTCTGGTCAGAATCGTCGTCAGCTTCCTACGCATTAAGAGCTCTGCGGGCGAATACCCTGAAGCTAGGGGGGTCACCCTGTATCCTAGCAAGAACTGACACACCTGAAGGTTGAGATCCCCCGGACCCATGCGCCTCAGCGCGTCCTTAGTGGTGCGCACGAGGCGCTCCACCTGGCCGTTCGTCGCCGGGTGGAAAGGGGCGGAGGTGATGTGCCGAATGGCGTTGATCTCCATGAATGCCCTGAACTCAGTGGATGTGAAACAACTCGCGTTATCGCTAATTAGGGTGTCGGGTATACCGAACGTGCTAAAGACCCTCCGCAGATGCTTCACCGTCGTAGCTGACGAGGTGCTTGTAACTGGGATTACCTCCAGCCACTTGGAGTAAGCATCCACCACGAGGAGAAAAAGTGCCCCTCTAAATGGCCCCGCAAAATCAACGTGCACCCGCGACCATGGCCCCCTTGCCGCGTCCCATTCCCTGTGCGGCAGACGTTTTTCTTCGGGCCTGGAGCATTGGCATTTCTCGCAAGTGCCCACCATGTGTTCAATGTCGGCATCTAATTGGGGCCACCAAAAATAGCTCCTGGCCAGAGCCTTGGAACGAACAATCCCAGGGTGGCTGACGTGCAGCAGTTTGAGCACCCTGGACCTCAGGGAATCGGGGACCACCACCCGCTGGCCCCACAGAAGACACCCCCTCTCTAGGGACAGCTCTAGCCTCTTCCTGAAGAATGGGGTGAGCTCGGCCGTCGGGGAGGACGCAGGCCACCCTTTCTGCACCCAGGAGCTGACAAGAGCAAGTGTCTTGTCTTTGCCGGTCGCCTTAGCTATATCCGCAGGCACAATGGGGGGCGAATCCAGGACTTCGATCAGGAGCACTGAGCGGTCTCGCTCTTCGTCGGCTACGACGCTGGTAACATCGGGAAGAGGAGACCGCGATAGGGCGTCAGCATGGCTTATTTCGCTCCCCGGGCGGTAGACCAGCGCGTGCTGGTACGCGTTTAAGAAAATGGCCCACCGTAGCATCCTAGGGGACAGGATCTGAGGAGTTGGCTTGTCTGCAGTGAAGATGCCCAACAGGGGCTTGTGATCGGTCACAATGGTGAAGGGGCGGCCATAGAGAAAATCGTGGAACTTTTTCGTTCCCGCGATTATGGCGAGCGCCTCCCTGTCTGTCTGGGCGTAATTCCGCTCTGCCTGGGACAGGGATCTCGAGTAGAATGCGACTGGGGCCTCTCTCCCGTTTTCCAACACATGGCACAGCACCGCCCCCACCCCCACTGGGGACGCATCACATATCAGAACCACCGGTCTCTTGGGGTCAAAATGGGTAAGAATAGCGTCAGACGCTAGGAGTTGCTTCAGTTCAACGAATGCCCTCTCTTGATTCTCGCCCCACTTCCACGCCTCGTCTTTCTTAAGTAACTTGTGCAGCGGCTCTGCCACTGATGCCTTCCGCGGTAGGAAGGAATGGTAAAAGTTTAAGAGGCCTAGAAACGATTGCAATTCTTGCTTAGAGGTGGGGCGAGGGGCATTTCGAATGGCGGCTACCTTTGATTTGGAGGGTTTGATCCCCTCGGGGGTTACCCGGAAACCTAAGAACTCAACCTCCTTGGCGAAAAAAACGCATTTGTCTCGCCGCAACCTCAACCCCGCCTTTTCGAACACCGCCAGCACTTTGTCCAGCCTCTCAGCCAGCTCCTCCTCGTTTCCCCCTGTTATCAACACGTCATCAAAGTATGGCAAAACCCCCTCCAAACCCTTTAAGAGGCGTTCCACGAGTGACTGGAAAATACCGGGCGCCGAGTTCACGCCGAACTGTAGGCGCGTCACCTGGAACGCCCCCTTATGAGTGACTATCGTTTGCGCAGCAGCCGCAGCTGGGGTTACAGAGAGTTGCTGATAGGCTTGCGCAAGGTCAAGTTTGGCGAAACACTTTCCCCCGTGTAACCTGGCCAACAGGTGGCTGACTACCGGCACCGGATACGCATTTGGGCGGATCGCCTTATTAATGGTGCACTTGTAATCAGCGCAAATGCGAACCTCCCCGTTGGCCTTTAGCGCGGTTACAATCGGAGTTTCCCACTCTGCGGAATCAACAGGAACAAGTATCCCCTGGCCCACCAATTTGTCCAGTTCCGTCTCTATCTTTTCTTTGAGTGCGAAAGGCACTCTGCGTGGCTTGAGTCTGATAGGGCGGACCTCCGGATTCAGGTCGAATGCTACTGGGGGTCCCTTGAACTTTCCCAGTCCTTTCTTGAAGACTTCGGGGTGCGCATCACATACCTCCTGAATTGGGTCAGTCCCGACGGCATGCACCCCCCCAATGAACAACCCCAGGGGTTTGAACCATTGAGTTCCTAGGAGGCTGCAACTTCCCCCTTTGAGAACGACCAGGGGCAGTTCCGCGGCGTGTTGCTTGTATCGGACCTTGACATTTCCAACCCCCAAAACTGGAATGCTATTTCCCTGCACGTCCCGCAGCGTGGACTTCAACGCTTTGAGCTTAGGGCGCACGTGGGGAGAAATTCCCAAAAACTCCCGCTGGGACATAATTGAGTATGAAGAACCCGAGTCTATCTCCATCCTAACAGGGGCCCCTTGCACCAGTACCTCAACAAAATAACGTGGGTGTCCCAAGGACACGCTGTACACGGGGGTCTCGTCGCCGCTGTCGTCGGAGATGCGGCCCACGCCGTCCTGCTTCCTCGCGGGCCGGGCGCCCTCCTTGGTCTTCGGCGGCCGGTCCGATGGGTTTCTCTGGTCTCTGCGTCGTTGTCTGCAAACCTTGGCGATGTGACCCCGGCGTCCGCAGTTGTGGCACTCGGCCTTCCGGAACGGGCACTTGATGCGGTCGTGGGTTGCTCCACAGCCGTCGCAGCGACGGCCGTCCTTCCGCACCTTCCGGACGTCCTCATCATCGCTACTCTCCGTGGAAGACTTCGGCGTGTGCCTGGCTGCCTGCACCGAGGCCGGGGCCTTGTCGGACTGCGGGGGTCTCTCTCGGAATCCCTTAACTCCGGCCCTCGTGGCCTCCGCAGCCTGGGCCGCCTTCATGACCTCGCGTAGCGTCGGCGGCGGCTCCTGGTTCATCAGTTTCCGTTGAACCTCTTCATCCCACAGGCCGCACAGCAAACGGTCCCTGAGGGTGATTTCGAGGTTTTCCCACTTGCATGGGCCGGCGGCCAATCTTAGGGCTGCTGCGAAAGCGGCGATGGATTCACCGGGCGCTTGAACCCTCTTCCAGAATGCGTCTCGAGCCGAAAACATCGAGACTGTAGGCTGGAAATGGTCTCGCATCACCTTTAGAAGCTGTTTGGCCGTCAGCTCGCTCACTTTCTTCGGTGCTACCAGGTCCACCAAGACTCGCTTAGCGGCGTTTCCCAGCATCCGAGTGAGGATGGCCCTCTTCTTCCCCTCATCTGTAATGTCGGACACCACCAGCATATCCTGGAAATCCATTTCAAAGAGCTCCCAGTCTTCCGGCTTGTTGACATCGAACCCGGCATGTGTCTTGGTCTCGTGGGAAGCCATCATCCCACCTTCGTCGCCAATTTAGTGTATGAGAGCCAAGACAAAGGAACAGCCGAAGGGTTGGCTTAACACATCTTTATTGCATGAGTGGTCAGAGGGAACATGAGGTAATGGCGGATGAGCAGCTCAATATATACGGTGGTTATACATTTGAATGTGGCTCCACGATAGGCCATTGGCTATCCCTTGGCGTGACGTCATTCTTGGTCACGCCCTTCTTGTCCAGGTGAGGCAGTGGCGGGAACCTTCCCGCGCTGTCGTTCTTTGGTGATTTATGACCTGTGAGCTGGACGCTCGCTATTGCCACCGAGTGGTCATTAGCTCGCGTCCTGGTTGGAACGGGTTGCATTGAAGTATGGTTTAAAGGCACAGTATGAAGAAACACAATGCATAGAATTGAAACACAACACCAATAATATCAATATTTTTATCTATTGCTAAGTATTCCAGCTCCCCTATTTTGTTCCGGAGGCTTCTGGCATTTGCATACAACCATTTATATTTATATATGCTTTTCTGATACAGTCTTTTGAGTCCAGTTGCATTGTTAGACTGCCTCTTGAATCCTTCTGCTAGAGTGCTGGTGACTAGCTCCTCACTCAGTAATTTTTGCATCCTCCTCACTACTCAAGTACACACTTTCCCAAACCGGATGCTGCCAATGAACTTGCAAGTGAACTTGCCCAGGTGAGGCCTCCCCCCCACCTACTGATTTTTCACCACCACCACCACACCACCACCACTAGCTGCCGTAAGCTGAAGGGGTTGGGACGGGATGAGCAAAATTGATCCAAAATTGCTCCCTTCCTCATGGATCCTACTAGGGAGGTCAGCATCTGCATGGAAAGGGATTTTTCAAACTCTCTGGCAGGATCCACATTGAAGAGCAATCCTTTACCCATCACCAGCAGCAACTCTGTGAGGCAGCAACTCTGTCCGTAAAAAAGGGTGGAAGGGGCCCCATCCCAGCTGTCTTCTTCCATGCTGAAACCATTTATCTCAGTCTCCCACCAGCCCCAGAGAGGAAGGCAAACAGGGAAGGGAGGCCTCACATGAGCAAGTGTGCCTGCCAAGGAGCAAATTTGCCCGCGTTTTGTCCCTGCCACCTGACGGCCAGTGGCAATGGGATCAGCCGGGCAAGAGGCTTCCAAAGGAGCTCTCTTGCCCAGTCAATACCTCCTTTCCCGCCTCCTGTAGTTAAAATGTAGAAAATTATTTTTTCTTAAAAATGCATCTAAAAACAGAGTGTGTCTAATAACTTGATGTGTCTTTATGTTGTTGTTGTTGTTCAGTCAGACTCTTTGCAACCCCATTGACTAATGATTTCCAGGCACCTCTGTCCTCTGTCATTTTAACCAGTAAATACGGTATGTTTATATACAGTAGTTCATTTTGTGTGTCTTATAGTTGATGTTTATTGTTTGTTTTTATTGTTTCTGTTATTGTTTGCGCTGCCCTGAAAGGGCTGTGTCAGAAATCTAGTTGCTCACAAGTAAGACTTTGGCCCACAAGTGGTTGGGATTCCTGCTTCTGACCTGCCACCCTTCTGGTTTAGCAACCCAGATTATTAGTTTGTAAGTAAGGTAGCACATAGCCAAGTAAACACTCCTGTCATCTTCTGGTATTTTAAAAGTAGGTTTACAGAATAAAGTTTTTCAAAAGTTCAGAAAGCACAACAAAACAAAGAAAGCTTCACTAATTGGGGAAGCCCAGGCCCCCTCTCTTAGTTTAGGCTCCTATATATTGTCTAAGCCCCGGATCAAGAGCGAGTTCTGCTCCTCCCTCTGGATTTTATCTCCTCACACATGTTTCACCCTCTTGCCATTCTCCTAAAGGAATCCAGCCAATGACCATACAGTATCACATGTCTACCAGTCATTCAGTTTCAATTCTCCCAAACCACGAGGCTAGCATGTTTTTTAATACCAATCCTTCTAAGGAATGTGCCACAGGTGTCCCCCCCCCACACACACACACACACGCTTGGAAATCTCCATCTTGGAATGAGGCTGAGCTCAAGGTACAGTCATTACCCTGAACAGGCTGTACTCTTATAAACAGCTGAAAAATAAGTTTGAAGAAACAAAAATTAATAGTGGCTAGATTAGTTCATTGCATTGCTCATGGAATCACCTTAATAGATGAGCTGGAAAAAAATATAATAAAAAAAAGCTATTAGACTGCTACTTGGAGTAGGATGATATTTCAGTATAGTTCAGTGAGCTACACTGCTTCCATTCCAGTTCCAGTAGTGGTATTTTTCAAAGCCTTTATATAGTTGGGATCAATGAATCCAAGGTTCCCCTGCATCCGTAATCAATAATGACTATATTTAAAAGCTCTCCTCCACATACCACTGTTGTATCAGATGAAGAAAGTAACAATATAATAGTGCCACATTACTCTATAAGGGGCTGCAGTGGCTCAGTGGTTAAGAAGCTCAACTTGTTAACTGAAAGATCAGCAAGTCAGCAGTTCAAGACCTGGGTACTGCATGATGGATTGTGCACCTGTTTCTGTCCCAGCTCTTGGGGACATGAAAGGAGCCTCATTCAGGCATCCCCTGGGTGGATTTTCTCCAGCAAAAATCCTTTCAATCCAGAATAATTTCTGACCCAAAATTATTATTACATTACTCTATGGCAAGAACGAACATTCTTGAGGGTACACAAGAGCAAAAACAAATTAGAAGATGGAGGATGGAGTTCACCGGACAAGGCACAACATTAAAGGAGGATATAGCTGAAGTTCTCAACCTCCCCTACATCAATTAGAGGACCTTGAATAGGCTGAGGGTTGGAGTCATTCATTCATTCATTCATTTATTTGATTTGTATGCCGCCCACTCAGCATACGCCGACTCAGGGCGGCTCACAGCACATCAAACAATAATACAACACAGGAAAAACACAATACACAGTACAACAAAACACAGCAAACACAGCAACACCCCAGCAGTGCAACAACATCCCACACATCTCCCCGACCCCAACAAGTCCCAACAAGTCCTCGAGGTGCCGGCGGCGTCGGCGTCCTTTACTGCTCTCCGGGCGGGCGGGCCCGGAGAGCGAAGGCAGCTGCGGCGGCTCCGGCGGCGGCTCCCACCTGTCTCCACCCCCGGGGCCGATGGCGTGGGCTCCCGGGCGAGACAGGGAGCTCCTCGAGGGGCCGGCGGCGTCGGCGTCCTTTTCTGCTCTCCGGGCGGGCGGGCCCGGAGAGCGAAGGCAGCTGCGGCGGCTCCGGCGGTGGCTCCCACCTGTCTCCACTCCCGGGGCCGATGGCGTGGGCCCCCGGGCGAGACAGGGAGCTCCTCGAGGGGCCGGCGGCGTCGGCGTCCTTTTCTGCTCTCCGGGCGGGCGGGCCCGGAGAGCGAAGGCAGCTGCGGCGGCTCCGGCGGCGGCTCCCACCTGTCTCCACCCCCGGGGCCGATGGCGTGGGCTCCCGGGCGAGACAGGGAGCTCCTCGAGGGGCCGGCGGCGTCGGCGTCCTTTTCTGCTCTCCGGGCGGGCGGGCCCGGAGAGCGAAGGCAGCTGCGGCGGCTCCGGCAGCGGCTCCCACCTGTCTCCACCCCCGGGGCCGATGGCGTGGGCTCCCGGGCGAGACAGGGAGCTCCTCGAGGGGCCGGCGGCGTCGGCGTCCTTTTCTGCTCTCCGGGCGGGCGGGCCCGGAGAGCGAAGGCAGCTCCTGCGGCTCCGGCGGTGGCTCCCACCTGTCTCCACTCCCGGGGCCGATGGCGTGGGCCCCCGGGCGAGACAGGGAGCTTGTGTTTAGGGACAGGGAGCTTGTGTTTAGGGACAGGGAGTCCCTAAACACAAGACCAACATGCTCAAGTGGGGGCTGCTGGCAGACAACATGTGATGTGAATGTGGAGAGACACCGAATCCAGCTCATTTACAGGTCTGCCGATTACTGCCAGGAACATTGCAAAGGCATCACAAGTGTGAGTGGTATAAAAATGGTTAAAATGATGAGAAGCAGCATAACCAAAACATGTAAAATCAAGAATCATCAATTCCTGCCGAATGGTCGACATCAGATGGCACCTGACAGAAAGGCAGCCACTTGGTCAAAGTAATCGTTGGAGCCATTGTTCAAGAGAAGCAGCAATCTAGATGAATCTGAGACTCCACTTAATTGGTTAAAATGGGAAGCCACCTTGGGTCATCCATGGATGAGGAAGGTGGGGTAGAAATCTTGTAAATAAATAAATAAATAAATAAATAAATAAATGAATAAATGAATGAATGAATGAATGAATGAATGAATAAATAAATAAATAAATAAATAAATAAATAAATAAATAAATAAATAAATTTTAGGTAGTTGAGATGGATTTCCTTGTAAAATGGGCAGTAGAAGAGAATGTGGAAAACTGTTTCAACATGTTTGGCCCCACAAGGACACAATCTATCACTATATGGGGTTTTATTGAATCTCCCAAATAAGAGGTCGGAGGGGAAAATGTCAAACCTGCACTGGCCCTGCACTGTTGAGAATCAGGTTACACAAATAGGGAGCCATCTGGGCTCACTGCGAGAGGATCCCCAACCTCAAGAGAGAGCAGGTTTTATTGGCTGTACCACAAAGGGTCTGGTAGTTAATATCTAATAGTCTTTGTTTAATTAATCTAAAGACCTCAAGGGCAGTGGATAGTGCCATTGGTTCCAACGCTAGGCCTAGGGATTTAATTTTTCCCTCTATGGAAGTGAGCCAGCTGGAAGATTGTGACTCCTTAAGAAATTGAAAGCTTTGAAAGCCCGTATCCGAACCTCTTACCACCAATATTGATTATCTACAACCTTATTTTTCCCTCGAGAATATTTCAAACTTAAGTCTCAACTCTGCCAACTTTCCCATCTTAAGAGAACTTCTTTCATTAAAAGGCAATGGGAACATCTTATGCAAGCTACAATCTCCAACAACTCTATACAAATTTTGGTCTATAATAGCTGGCACCTCCCAACTAGACCAACCACTGTTATCATCTATTTCCCCTCCCACATGGTATCATTACTATCTAAGCATCTTCTATGAGGATGGAATTGAGGATACATATCAAGAGGAAACTACCTTATAGCAAACCTCACAGTTTGGCCTTAGTTACCACAGAATAAATTCTAACTTTAACCATTCAATTTAAGCCAGGAAAATCCCCTGGCCCTGATGCAGTTCCTCCTGAACAATATCCATACTGGTGGGGCAACATATTGGCTCCCCTTTTTACCATGGTTGATCAAATTGGCTGCATGCCAGCATCCTGATTGACCTCAATTACAGTCCCCATATACAAAAAGGGAGATCACTCCATCCCCTGCCAATTACAGGCTAATAAGACTCCTCTCTGTAATTGGTAAGTTATATGTCAAACACTTAACAATCAAACTTATTGGCTTGATGGATTGCAGTAGGATGCCTGGTCCAGAACATATTGTGTAGTGTCAGGGGAAATCCACATAAGATCACTGTCTTATCCTTAAACATCTGGCTGTTAAATATAGTGTGAAGGCTAACACCAAGCTTTACACCACTTTTCTTGATCTAAAGGGGGTCTTTGACTTTATTCCTCAAGTGCTCCTGGGGACAAACTGGTCAAACTAAACATCAACAACAGGCTATTAAAATTAATCAGGAAGCTCCACATCTCAACTACCTGTCAAGTTAAAGCTATCTCCACAGGGGCACTAACCCAAAATTTTCCAACCAACAAAGGGATTATGCAGGACTGCATCCTGGTTCCCTCTCTATTTAATATATTCATTAATGATTTGGCTCGCTACCTATCTCCCATAGACTGTCATAGCCCTAGATTGGGTTCCTATCATGTTTCCTTATTCTTACTTGTTGATGAAGCAGTCCTCCTGTCCTGCTCTCAAATCGGTCTCAAGCACCTTCTGAATCAATGTCAGGACTATTTTTCAATGAATAGACTCACATTGAACAATGAAAAATCAAAGGTCTTGGGTTTTGCAAAATCTTGGAAACCATTGCACTGGAACATCAATTGCAACATCATTGAGCAGGTTAAAAGTGTAAATAAAGTAAAGGAAATAAAATATTTCTGTATCTGTCTAGAAATAAAACTATATTTTTCCTAGGGACAAATAAAAAGATGCAGAATGCTGAGAAAGTTATAAGTTACCATTCTGTTTTTCCTAGCTGGAGTCTGAAGTCTGCAAAGAAAATAGGCTTCATAAAGCTCAAGCACATGTTTAGCAGATAATATAGAATGAGGCTTAACCCATTGTTAACTTTCCAAATAGATTTCTAGTCCATAACATAACTCTCCAGGGTATTATACTCCCACTAGGTTCCCACTAGATTTCTTGAATAAGGATATACTTTAAAAGGCTGTTGACTTAACTTAAATGTGCCTGTAACAGGCTTGCAGATATGCCCAGGTCAGAGCTAACAGTGCATCTCCCACCATATCAACCAGTGAGCCAACTGTGTCACACTATTGGCTCTCAGTTTGGACAGTCAAGGAGAGAAGGCACAAATGAGTAGCAGCAAAGCCAAACAAACACCAGCATCAATCACCCAAAGGTGCCAAGCATTGGACTCAATAGAAGAGGAGTCATTCATCACATGTGACAAGCATGTGGTGGTACTAGAGTCACGTGGCAAATACATGGACACATTGGCTGATACGGAGGTGCCTTATAAGGAATAGGACTTTATCTATAAAAGCAAGAGATGTTGGGGAAGAGGATGTGAATGAGGGCAAAATTGGAGCAATTAACCCAATGGATCCCCAGGGTTTAGTAACCTGTGCCTTCATTGAGCCCCCCAACCCCATACCATCTCCCCTGGTACCACTGCGACTTGCTCTGCTAGAGAAAGAACTGGTCAAATCCAACCCAAAAATAGGTGTGCCATTGTGGGCACCAGGCCTAGCATTTCTAGTACCAGGAGAACGTAAAACTGCTCCCTGAGTGATCTACACTGATCTGGGCTGGGAGAGACCATTTGGGATTGGGATGGCCTTGGAAACTGAACAGAATTATTTCAAGGCAGGCATACAAGAAGTGAAAGAGACTCAGGGCAGGAAAAGGGGATGGGGCAGCCTTGACTTTGTATTAATTTGCTTGACTAGACATGAGCCTCAAGTCCACCAGCCCAGATCCAGGAAGAGCTTTATGGCAAGAACAAACATTCTTGAGGGAACACAAGAACAAAACCAAATTAGAAGATGGAGGAAGGAGCTCACCGGACAAGGAACAACATTAACGGAGGATATAGCTGAGGAACTCAACCTCTTCCTCTACATCACTTGGAGGACCCTGAATAGGCTGAAGGCTGGAGTCCCTAAATGCAAGACCAAGTGGGGGCTGCTGGTGGGCAACAACACATGGGAGGAATATGGAGAGATACAGAATCCAGCTCATTTACTGGTCTGCCAATTACTGTCAGAAACAAGCACCAATGAGGACTTAAGTTTGGGCAATGACAAAGCAAAGAAAGTGGCTTCACTTTTAAGTCCAGCATTATGATCAGGACATGAAAGAAGAAGGCCTATAATAAAGGAATTAAATGAAGACTGACCCATACATTGGGTTTTATGAAAATTCCTCAAAGGGCCTTTAGACACACATCCTGCCCATGGAGGGCCTAGTAGATTCTATTGGTACAATCAACATTATGTAAGAAAGGAATAATACTGGATTTTTGAAAGTGGTTTTTTTAAACATTCCAGCTAAATGACTTCGATTTTTTTTGTTCTTTCCAAGTCTTACCTCACTTAGACTTCTCAGTGTAGAGGACTCATATTTTGGCACCTTAAAAATTATATCCTAGTTTTATTTTTGCTTTTGTTTTCTTCCTTTATTTATTTGCATAAAATACCTCCAAATTCTGAGCAGCTCAATGCCCTTTCAAGAAATCTTGCACTGATAGGTACAATTTTTCAAAGTGACAGGAATAAGTGTAAATAGATTGGTGATATTTTTTGCATGGGAAGATGACCACAAAATACCTTTGCAATCTATGAGACTTCTTTTTCTTTAATTGTGTAGTGAAATCTGCGTGTGAAGAGAAAAGTTAAATTATCTACTCAATTTGTAATCATGAATTCAAGTCCAATATTTACTGTCATGAACTTGAGAAACATTACTTTGTTTTAAGTTACTTGTCACCGCTCCTCAAGGTTGAGAAGCAGAGCTTTAAAAAGTGCAATGATTTAAAGTGATTCCTGGATGCATTATGTCATCGGGATTAGTGCCTCTAGTGGACAGAGGAACACCTGAAGGAATCTCAGAGTTCATTGCTCTGGAGCAAACTTTGTAATCAAAGTTAATTGTCCTTTTGAACCATTGGTCATTTTGAGAAGATAAGGCTTATCTCAAGATCTGGGTCCAAGGACACCTAAAATTTCCTTAGGAGAGAGAAAGAGGGGGAAATTGTGTATAAAACCCCTGAATTCGTTTAATTGGAGAGTGCTTCTTGAAAACCATGTGCTTCTGAAGATAAGATCGGGAGGACATCGGGAAATGTGGCTTTGATCCATGGGGCCAAGCCAGGCCACTATTAGGAGATAGAAGAAATCTCGCCAGGCTGACACAGTCAGAATTTCTTCAAGGCTGGACTTTAAATTGGGAGATGAATCCAGGTTGAGACTTAGAATCTGCACGTTTTCTTATTTTTCAGTATAAATTGTGTGTTAGAATAGAATTGGATTAGGAACCCAGGAATGGGAACTTTCATTTCTAGAATGTGTTATGAGATTATTAGTTTAAGTTTAGTTATGCTTTTTGTTTGGATTTGTCAATGGATTATTCTTTGCTTCTCATCGCTTCTACAATAAAAAGGAGGATGGAGCCAGGATTGGTTTTGTTTCCATGAAATGCAAATGGACATTTTGTTTTGTGAACGGGATTGTTGGCTCAAGTATTGTGATAAACCATGCTACTGGTGTGCGAGATCTTGCAATACAATCATTACAAGACCTTGGAAGTTCGCCCAGAAGAAGGAGGGGATCAAAGGAGTGACTCAGTCTGTTGAAATCTTCACAGGCCCATTCCTGTCAAGTATCCCATTTTGCCCAGGAAAACCCCATAATTTAGAGCCCCTAATCCCACCATCACGGTTTTTTTTGTAATTTCCCATATTTTTTTAAAAAATTCAGAGGCATATAAACCTCGCATATATCATTGTGTTATATCTTTATGAGGTGTGCAGCTCATACCAGAGAAGAGGACTGTTGGGCTCCCCCTGGTGGAGGAAGAACCACCCCATAAGCACAACTGCTTTCCCTCACAGGGAAAAATGCAGTTAGCAAACCAAGATTACTAATAATTATATTCTATATTTTCCCCTACTCTCCGATTGACTCATTGATTTCCCTTTAACACCCTCTTTCCCAGGAGAGAGAGGGCTTCAAGTATATTTGCATACAATATAAACAGCATACTTCCATGGTTTTCTATTAAATACAGTTTTAAAAAATGAAATTGAGGCATAAAATGCTAAGAAAGGAGACAATTAACTGATTAAAATGTGAAAATAGTTCCATGAAAAATCATCATAATATGAAATGCAGTCAAATAGGAGGGATAATTGGGGGGGGGGGGATATAGTGGAGAATTGTTGAAGTAAGCCTGGCTTGCTGGCTGCCTTTTTCCCTGTGAAGGGAAGCAGTTGTGCCTATGGAGTGGTTTTTCCTCCACCAGGAGAACTCAACATTCCTCTATGGCTCGTCATCTTCTAGGCTCTTTGATGTGCCTAGATTTTGGGGAGAAGGGGTGTGGCCTGGGAGAGAAGGGTGTGGCCTAAATTTTCCCTTATTTTTATGTCCAAAACTTGACAGGTATGCACAGGCCAACTGTGGAAGCAAAATTCTGTTGCCTGGCAGTCTGAAAAGAGGGCCTTGATGCATAGCTTCACCGTCCCATAATAGGTAGCACTTGGTTCCTTGCCCTGTTCACCTGTGTGCCTTGCTTGGGAGCCCCGATTTAGGTTGTACAGTGGGGGTGGGTAGTGGCAACATTTACATCTCTACTGAATAAGGTACCTTTAGTAAAGAATGCTAACTCTTGTTCTTTACTCTAATAACAAACCTATTTGGTATTTTAAATGCATCCTGTAGCACAGGCATATACAGTTGACAAGGCCATCTTCTAATTCCCTTGAGCTCCTATATTCTCCTATTTCTATGCCTATAATTCTATATCTATTGTACTAAAATTATATTAGAAATTAGAAAAAATAGTATTAGAAATTATTGGAAATATGAAATATGAACATGCATAAGGAATTGAAATTGTGTACCTTCTTATACCTAAATCCTTCAGGGAGCTATCTCTGCCTTCTGTGTAAGAAGCAAGCTCATTAAAAAAAGAGGGAAATCTAGCTGGACGAATATAAGGTCAACATGTACTGTCAAACATGTATTGTTTGGAAATGTCTGCCTAAAAGTCTGAGGAAATACTTCCCTCCTCCATCTCTATATAAGCAATGTAGATTTGAAAGGATAGCCTGCCAGAAGACCAAACTTCTATAAATCATCACAGGCAGATCTACTAAAGATATATGGATCATGCCTTTATGAATTTGTATGGTAGTATACCAAGAATGTACCTTGGTGTCCTGGTGGATAACTCAATGAAGGTGTCAACCCAGTGTGCCTCAGCAGTGAAAAAAGCAAACTCAATGCTAGGGATCATTAGGAAGGGGATAGAAAATAAGTCAGCAAGTGTCATTTTGCCTCTTTATAAATCTATGGTGAGGCCCCATCTGGAATACTGTGTACAGTTCTGGTCGCCATACCTCCAGAAGGATATTATGGAGTTGGAGAAAGTGCAGAGAAGGGCAACCAGAATGATTATGGGACTGGAACACCTTCCTTACCATCTGAGGCTGCAACAGTTGGGCCTTTTCACTCTTGAGCAACGGCGTCTAAGAGGTGACCTGATTGAAGTTTATAAAATCATGCACGGTGTGGACAAAGTAGATAAGGAAAAACTGTTTTCCCTATCACACAACACTAGAACTAGGGGACACTCGATGAAACTTTTGGGTACTAGTTCTCAAACAAATAAGAGAAAGTACTTTTTCACCCAGAGGATTACTGGTCTATGGAACTCCCTGCCAGAAGAAGTGGTGACAGCTGTCAGGCTTGACAGTTTTAAGAAAGGATTAGACAAGTTCATCGAGGACAAAGGTATCAATGGCTATAATTATAGATACTTAAGGACAACCTCGGGGTTGGAGAGATAGGCAGGATATCTCTCAATGCCATTTCCTAAGCAGGTGAAGGCATCTCCTTGGGAATACCCTGAAGGAAATGGTGAGCCACTGTGTGAGACAGAATGCTGGACTGGATGGCCTGTGGCGTGTTCCAGCAAGGCTGCTCTTATGTTCTTATATGTTCTTAAGAATCCTTGGTTCTGGAATTCACCAAAACACAGTTACAGTAACATGAAACATAACAATATATTTAAAAGGCAGTATAGAGTTGTACAGAGTACCCAATCTGATGTAGTAGACAGAGTGATGTACTAGAGCACTGAAGAACAGGTTTCAAATTCCCTTTTGTCCATGGAAACTCAATGCAGGAATCCAAATCTAAATAGATCTGAGTTGTCTACAGAGCTGGAGTGCTCACCACCTCTCAGGTTAATTCTTTCCATTGTCCTACGGCTTTAGCAGTTAAAAAGTTTTCCCTAATATGCAGCCAATATCTGGTTTCCTATACTTTCATCCCACTATCATGTGTCCTGTACTCTGGGATGATTGAGAGCAGATCCTGCCTTTCCTTTTTAGGACTATCTTTCAAGTATTTGAAAAGAGCTATTATATCCCCATCCCTGTCTTCTTTTCTCAAGGCTAAGCATGCCTTGTTTCATTGAATGCACCAAAGCCTTTGATTGTGTGCATCACAATAAACTGTGGCAAGTCCTTAAAGAGAAGGGAGTACCAGACCATCTGACCTGTCTTCTGAGAAATCTGTATGTGGGTCAAGAAGCAACAATTAGGACAGAATACGGAACAACTGATTGGTTTAGAATAGGAAAAGGAGTACAACAAGGCTGTCTATTGTCACCCTGCTTATTTAACCTATATGCAGAGTACATCATACGTAATGCAGGGCTGGATGAAGCACAAACAGGAATTAAGATTGCATGGAGAAATATCAACAACCTGAGATATGCAGGTGACACAACCCTAATGGCAGAAAGTGAAGAAGACCTAAATAACCTCTTGATGAGGGTGAAATAGGAAAGTGCAAAAGCTGGCTTGAAACTCAACATCAAAAAACCCAAGATCATGGCATCTGGCCCCATCACTCCCTGGAAAATAGGATAAAATGGAAGCAATGACAGACTTTTCCTTCCTGGGATCTAAGATCCCTGCAAATGGTGAATACAGCCATGAAATAAAAAGACGCTTACTTCTTGGGAGGCAAGCTATGAGAAATCTAGGCAGCATAATAAAAAGTGGAGACATCACCCTGCGAACAAAAGTCTGCATAGTCAAAGCAAAAGTATTCCCACTAGTAATGTCACACCTGTGAGAGTTGGACCATAAGGAAGGCTGAGCACAGAAGAATAGATGGCTTTCAACTGTGGTGCTAGAGTAGACTCTTGAGAGTCCCCTGGACTGCAAGGAGGTCAAATCAATCAATGCTGAAGGAAATCAACCTTGACTGCTGATCGGAAGAACAAATACTGAAGCTGAAGCTCAAGTACTTTGGCCACCAAATGAGAAGAGAGGACTCACCTGAGAAGGCCTTGATGCTGGGAAAAATCAAAGGCAAAAGGAGAAGGGGGCGGCAGAAGATGAGGTGGATGGATGGAATAGTTGATGTGATGAGTGTAGATGTACCCGGGCTGTGGAGGATGGCAGAGTTCCAATGAGCCTGGTGTGTGGTGGTCCATGGGGTCGCAAAGGGTCAGACTCAACTTTGTGACTGAACAACAAACAACTGTTAAATTTAATTATGTTGTTTCCAGTCCATTGCTCAAGCCTATCAAGGTATTTTTTTGAATTTTTCTTCCAAGGTATTAGCTACTCCATGCAATTGTATGTATTCAACAAATGTGCTAAGTATTCCCTGCACACCCTCCTCCAAGTCCTTAATGAAAATGTTGAAGAGCACCAGGCCAAAGATTGAGTCTTATGGTACCCTAATTGTTAGCCTCCCCCAGTTTGAAATGTTTAAGTCCTCCCATGATAGTTCTTACTTTAAAATTACCAAGGAGATATTCTTGAGGACTGATATTTCATTGTTTCCAGTTTGGAGTGTCTGAGGAGGTGGCCCTTCCGACTCACTGATTCTATGATTCAATGAAACTCTATATGATGATAAACGTATTTTACTTGAAAAAGGAGTCATGCTTCCCTTTTTCTTTCTGTCCCCTCCTGTGAAGTTTATTTTTATATTTTTATCCTAAAATAGAGTTGTACACCAGTTTGTTAATATTCTAAATATACTAAATTTTTAAAATGTAGCCTATCATTTTAATAATTATCTGTACATCTCCAATTATTTCTGACGATCCTTTCCTCACTTTAAGATTTCTTTTTATTTAGTATAACTGTTCACCTAAACAACACATCATCCAGCTTTTGTTCCTCAAATTTACTGAGAATCCTATGATTTTATATTTTAAATGCTTGACCAATGATAATTGAAGTCATCATTGTTGGCTGCTACTCATGTCCGAGTATACATTGATTCCTGAAAATCATTTTCACAGTTGATGGAGAAACAGGAAAAATGCCACCGACATGAATTTGTTTAAGGTGGATCCCAACTTGCCATGAAGTGACCCATACACACAATACAATCACAGAGCCATCTTCTGCTTCATGCATGAAATGAGACATGCAGGATTTAACATTGGGACTGCAAAGTACTGTGGATGTTGACGAGGTGCACCTTCACAGCCAGTCCATCTGGCATGGCCTCTTCCGTCTCCATGACCATTGGAAATCAGAATAGTGAAGTGGTTCCTCCTCCTAAATTCACCATTGGGCCCAGTATGATGGTTTCCAGTGGCATTTCTTCCACTGAGGGGGACCATCACCCCACCTAAAGGGGCTCATCCATCCATAGTCATTGGCCCCTTTAGTGAGTCAGGTTATTTATCACCTCCTTGGTGTTGAGTCATTGGCTGTATGGCCTAGTCCATTACCACTGCAGAATGTCCTGCCAGACAATGATCATTTAAGTAAATATGTCCTAAAGTGCTAAATTTTGATTCTTCACTAGGAATGCCTGAATAAATACTATAGTACGGTTCCTTCAACTATAGTATGTCAACAATTATGTGGCATATTATGTTATAATATTTATGTTGCTGAATAATTACTAGCAAGTATTGGAAAACAAACATCAATAAAGAAGAGGCTAGCGTTTTAATCATTTGCAGTACAGTAAAAATAGTTTAGCCTGCACAATAGCATAATGCTGGTATCTAGGTGACCCCCTAAAGTTGTTGATAAACAACATGTTACCTAAAATAATACCTAAATTATATGCTAGTCAAATGAAATATGGCATTTGTCATGTATACAAGTGTGGTGACTCATGCACGTAATTGGAAAAATAAAATACCTGTCATTGTAAAGACTTTTATTTTATGCTTCATCATAATATAGAGCAGAAGGAAATGAGGGTAGAACTGTCTAAACCCTCATGAAGTCTGAAGCTAATAAACAAGATATAAGCCACTTCTAGCCAACTGTGAATGCTTATTAAAGATGAGTTTAAAAGGGATTGTAAAACTGCTAGCCTAAAAGAAGGCTAATAAAAAGAACATTAATTGAAAAAAGATAGAATGACAAATTACTTTTTATACACATAAATATGTATGCATGTGCACACATACACACATGCACACACAAACATGCACATGAAACCTTGAGGCACACAGGTAGATTTTAAATTTCCCATTCTGTTCTGAAATAACCCCATAAAAGGAAAATGTCCTCCCACTGTGATTTATCCCTCAGTACATTTTAGTGCAATGCTGTTTAACATTGCACCAGTCTTATTGTTGATGTCAGGGGAGAAAAATGGTGTGAGGCATTGCCCCATTTATGTGGAGTTACAAATTCACTCTGGCAGTGTTGACCTCAATGGAAACAAGTTACTATTGCTTGGCAACATATAATAGACCACCTTTCCCAGTTCACATTCACCCTACTCTTGAAAGCAAAGAAATCAAATTTTTCAGATCAGCATTTTCACATTAGAGATCTGTTAAGTTTAGATGAAATATAGGTTAAAGTGTAATCTTTTGATAATATAATGGATAAACCCCACAAAAATCATAACTAGGACAGGCTTTAAAGGGGGGAAGTGAAATTTCTCTGTATTTTTCATGTGTAGAACTGCTAGGGCTCACAACTCGAGAGCTAGACTGGAAGAAAATGCTGATTTAAGGCCCCATTCAGTGATGGCAGCTGCTTACATGTTTTGAGCAACCCAATGCTCTTCAACCTAACTTTCCCCAAAGGCTGCTACAATGATAAATGAAGCTGCATATCCCTCTGCCCTGAGTTGTAGGGAAGAAGAGCAAGATGCAAATGTCAAAAATAAACACTGTAGTTTCTGGTTCTCATCCTGGAGCGCAAGAATGCACTGTATCTCACAGTGAACTCAATATGAACTTTGCTGCCATAATGCTTGATTTCCTTTATGTTTCCCAGTTGTCATTCTAATGGCAATATCCCAGCATTCTGTAAACTAAAAGGACACATTATCATTACAGATGATGTGTTAAATATTAAGAGAAGTTCTTTGAAATACAAATTTGAGAAATAATTCAGAGATCAATTCAATTATATATCTGTCGATTGACAGCATTTAAAATAGGAACAGAACAAGTGCTGAACACATGTGCCCCCCCCCGCCCCCCAGTATAAACTCATGGATTGCTGTATTTTAGCTGTAGTGCTGAGGTGACTCGCCAACCAGTCTGAGCGCTAAGTTGACAGTTATAAATTGAAGAGTGGGATGTGCTGGGAGAAATATGCACATAAATCTGGCTCACAAACACATCTGCTTACTATGTATACTTCAAACATTGTGCTTATAACTTAGTGTTCTCTCTCTCTCTCTCTTTCACACACACACACACACACACACACACACACACACACACACACACACACACACACACACACACACACTGAACATTCTGAAAGGATGTTTGTTTAGCCCAGGGATTCTCAACCTGCAGCCCATGGGCCAGATGCGGCCTGCAGCACCATTTCACACACTGCCTTGTACATTTCCTTTCCTATATATATATACAAAAATATGACTGACAGGCTTGCAAAACATGTGGCTAAGGAAGTTGAAATTCCGCTAATAAACCATCTATTACTGCCTGCCAGCTGTGTAACAGCTTTTGCTCCCCCCCCCCATAATTCTGAACAGGATGTTTGTTTAGCGCAGGGATTCTCAACCTGCAGCCCATGGGCCAGATGTGGCCTACAGCACCATTTCATGTGGCCTCCCACTGCCTCCACCACACCAGGAAGTGCCATATGGTGAAGAAAGGGCAAAATGGCCATCTGGCCCCCAAAGATTCTGAGGGAGTGTGTCCTGGCCCCTGGATTTAAAAGGTTGAGAACTCATGGTCTAGCCCTTTGTGGCTCACCACACACAGCTGATGGGCTGCATTTATTTAGTTAGGCCACAAGTGTGTATCTGTAACCCTGCCAGCTGGCTAACACAAGTCACACACTAGTTCAAGCATACTTACTCTTTCTGCCTCTAAAATAAAAAACCTGGCAGTGGCTGGAAGGAAAAAAAATCAGGTCACATATTGAAATGTAGGTTGCTCTATCACAATTTGTACAATTAATGCACATGCTCCCATTTTCCTCAGGTGATGATGGCAAAACAGCTTCTACAGTCTCAGATGACAAACTCACAGCCACAGTCATTCTGGTCCAGAACAAGCTGGCTTTACCATGGCCATTTTTTAAAGTGAGGAAGCACTTGAACATAGAATGCTTAACTCTGAAATCAATTCTATAACCAAAATATGCAAACTTCATAATCCACCATATAAAATACAAGCTGGTCTGCTGGTTACATTATTGCACCTTTTGTGTGTTATTTTGCACATTATTACTACTTCTCATGGCTGGTACACCATTTATGATCTATTAGTAGGTCATAAATTGTGCATTCTTCCACAGCTATTGTATAATGCCAGTTCTGATCCTCTACTACATGCACTTATACATTTGTCCCCGTTTAGAAGAAATGTGAGATCCATACTTAATAAATATTGCTAGAGAATTTGCACACTATATAAGGAAAGCGCGGCGGCGCAATATGGCCGTCACGCTCTTTGCCGGCCCGGCCCTGAAGATACGGGCACCTGGGGCTTGGCAGCATGGCGTGGCTACCTCCACTATAAAGGGGTGGCCACGTGCGCACCCACCACCATTTTGAGAGATCGGGTGGGCCAAGAGCTCGTTTGCCTCTTGCGCCAGCCAATCTTTTCACGAGGCTCGGCGGCTTAAAGCCATTTGAGCCACTGCAGCGGCCTTTTACAGGCCTTCTCGGGGGTGAGCGATGGCCCCAAAGAGAAGGGCGCCATCCAGGCCCTCTGCTGCAGAGTGCAGCTTGGCCTCTCGGGCTCGCCCGGCTCCTTCCACGCCCAGTGTCAGGCCTACCCCAAGCCGGAAGGCTCGGGCAAGGCCTGGGCGGATGGCCACTCTTGAGGCCTTGTCCCCCTCTACCCCTGCTGGCCCTTCCGGGCCTTCTGGAGAGCTGGTGCTCCACAGCGTTGGTCCTCCCCCAGCCCGGAGGGCCCGAGCAAGGACTGGTCGGACAGGCCCCCTTGTGGCCTCGCCACCCTGTGGGCCTGCGGGCCCTGCTCAGCCTCCTGGGGGACTGGAGCTCCATGCCAGGCCTACACAACAGTCCACAGGAGTGGTCGATATGATTGACCCGCAGCCACTCTTGGCCCGCATCATGGCCCTGGAGCATGCCGTGGGTATTGGGACACCCCCCCATGACTTACTGGGTGGCAGGGCAGCCTATGCTGGGTGGGCCTACTCAGGCCGAGGCGGAGGGGCCACAAGTGGCTGCTCAAGTTCAGAGTCGGGTGGAGCTGCTGGAGGCTGCACGGCCCATGCTGTGTGGGCAACCGCAGCTCCCCGGCCATCCCCGCCAGTCGGGCCCAGCTCAGACTTGTATGCAATGTGCAATGTGACATTGAGCCTCCAACCTTTGCATTCCTGGTATGACTCCATCTGCAGGTGTCTGGGGTAATTAGTTTGACTGACAGGAGTGGAGGCGTCAGTCTGTCCCATCAAGGGATTGCAGGTGTTTGGAATAAGTCCAAAGCTGGACACTCATTTCTCCCTCCTCCCCTCAGGAGAGAGTTCTTATCTTATCTATGCATCATTTGTCATGTCAGGCTCTCAGCCTGGCATTTCAAGGTGCTTCTAAAAGAAAGCTGGCATTTCTAAACCTAAGAAAATTACAAAATGTATCTTAACACTACATAGATCAAATGTCATTTTAAAATACATGATGCCTTCCCGGCCGGCGGCCGAGGACCTCTATCCCTATCATGATAGTTTATCACTATCATGTACCGCTATCATGCGGTACAGCAGCCTAGTATTGCACAGTTTCCCCACCAGCCACCTACTGTGCTGGAGTTATTCATCCTCAGGTACCTGTAATAGGAGGCAGTGTAGATTCTGGCACGAGTGCCCTACATGCTCGGGACCTCATGCTGCTTCCACTTGCCCTCGGGCCGGAGGGTCCTGTGGGAGGGGTCGTGGACAGCAAGGACCGGGAAGAGGTTCTTTTGATGCAACGGCAACTACAAATGGCCCCCTCCCCAATTCAAATTAATGTTCTAGAATGATGGTTGCACGTCTATCCGAAGAGGGAAGATGCAGTTTATTTGTTAGAAGGTTTTACGTGTGGTTTCCGCATTCCTTTTATGGGTATACGCGCACCCCAGGATGCTCCCAATTTGTGATCACTCTGGGGTAAGGAAGATATAGCTAGGGAGAAGATAGTCAAGGAAATTAGGGAAGGGAGGGTCGCTGGTCCTTTTGACCACCACCCCCCCCATGCTAACTTAAAGGTATCTCCACTTGGCTTGGTACCTAAAAAGTCCTCGGGTGAATTTCGCTTAATTCAGCACCTGTCCTACCTGGAAGGTTCATCAGTCAATAATGCTATACCGGATGAACTTTGTTCAGTCTCGTATACATCTTTTGATCAAGCCTTACAAATGGTTTGCTCATGTGGTCATGGGGCGCTACTGGCTAAGTGTGATATTAAATCGGCTTTTCGATTATTGCCAGTACGCCCTGATGACTTTGAGTTGCTAGGTTTTTGTTTCAAAGGGAAGTATTATGTTGACAAAGCTATGCCCTTTGGCTGCTCCATTTCGTGCTTGGCCTTTGAATGTTTCAGTACTTTTCTACATTGGGCCTTTGTTCAGAGGTCAGGGTCTCAAGCTGTTGCCCACTACCTAGACAATTTCTTGTTTGGCGGTGGTCACGGTTCGGTCACCTGTGGACAGTTATTACTTACTTTTCAGGAGCTTATGTGTGAGCTGGGGGTCCCTCTCGCTCCTGAAAAGACGGAAGGCCCGGCCACTACTCTTACATTTTTGGGCAAAGAGATTGACACTCTGGCCCAAACATACCGGTTACCCCAAGAGAAGGTGACCCTTATTTCTGAGGCGATAGTAGCCATGTTAGCTAAATGTAAGGTGTCCCTTCGCGAGTTGCAGGTGCTTCACGGGTACCTCAACTTTGCTTGCAGAGTAGTTACCCCAGGCAGGGCATTCGCCAGGCGACTGTGCGATGCGACGATTGGTCTGTCCAAGAAGCACCACAGGGTGCAACTCACCAGGGGTATGAGAGCCGACCTATCGGTCTGGCTCACTTTCCTCAATGAGTTTAATGGGGTTTCTTTTTGGCGCATGGAGCTGGTTGCTACACCCCACTTTCAGGTTCAGTCCGATGCGTCGGGCGCTCTCGGCTATGGCATTTATTTTAATGGCCAGTGGGCTTATGGTAGGTGGCCCGACAAATGGCAGGGCACTCAGCTGTTAAGAGACCTTACATTCTTGGAATTCTTTCCTATACTGGGCGCACTCATGTTGTGGGATGAGATGTGGGCTAATTCCGTAGTACATTTTTGGTGCGACAATGCGGCTGTAGTGCACATTGTCAACGCCCAAACTTCCCATTCACCTAGAGTCATGGCCTTAGTTAGACAATTTGTGTTACAGTCATTGCGCCTTAATGTGCTTTTCAAGGCCAGACATGTACCAGGCATTAATAATGATATTGCTGATGCTTTATCCCGCCTGCAGATCTCCCGGTTTAGGGTCTTAGCGCCAGAAGCTGAAGAACTTCCCTCACGACTTACAACCGAGATGTGGACGTTTGTCGAGGAGAAGTGAGCCGGGCAATCGGCATGTCATTGGCTGTGACAGCCATGGGGACTAATCATAGCCTGAAAGAACAAGTTACAAACAACAATTTAATTGCAATTAATTCCTTTTTGCTATAACGAGGGAATAATTAAGTAACATTATGATTATAGAACAACAAGGGAAACTTCATTCTTTTTACAGTAAGATTGGAATTGTGCTAAGGCTTATCAGCAAATGTACTTGGTTTTTCTGGCGTTCTGCATGGATGTGCTCCTGCCCAACATGTGGCCAATCCCTGTTGACCATATACTACAGTACATGGTGCACCTTCATAAGGAAGGATTAGCCCCATGCACCATTGGCACTCAACTTTCTGCTTTGGCCTTCATTGCCAGAGCCCGGGGTTACCTGGATAACACAGGCGATTTTTGAGTCCGCCGGGTTCTGGAGGGATGGATGCATGAATGTGGCTGCTGCCCTGACACACAGCAACCGGTTTCCCCAGCTCTACTTGCAAGGCTGGCTAGGGCATGGCATAGCCTTTGCTATGATCAATTCGAGGCATCTCTTTTCCTTGCGGCTACCACAGTGGCCTTCTCGGGGCTCTTAGGATCAGCGAACTGGTGGCTCTTTCAAAACATGATAGGTCACACAGGGCTCTAGAATTGGCTGATGTTTCTCTTATGCAAGAGTTGGCCCAGCTGAACATTCATTCATCTATGGCTGACCAACAGGGGAAGGGTAGTTCTGTTACGCTCCTTAGGTGCAGTTTCAATGAAATCTGCCCTGTCAGTGCCCTGCATGCCTTCTTGGCAGTATGAGGCTCCCACCCAGGCGTGTTATTTTACCACCGTGATGGGTCCCCACTCACCAAGTTCCAATTTTGGCAGATTACTGGGACTGCCCTTTACAATTTAGGCCTCCCCGGTGCTCGTTACGGCACCCATTCCTTTCGTATAGGTGCGGGATCGACAGCCACAGCATTTGGGTACTCGGAGGTGGACATTCAAAGGATGGACAGATGGGGGTTTGTGCATTTTGGTTTATATGTTCGTCCTATCCTTGTTTGAATATGTTGCTCGCCCTCATTCTCTTCTGTTTTCTTGCAGACCCTGAGTGTATGCGCACACCGGTGGAAGTGTGGCTGTTTGGACACAGCTACATTTATTGGGCTGCGCGTTATGCAGCGGCATCGGACTGGGATACCCATCTCGGCTTACGTGCAACGGTGCGTCTTCGGTGGTATGGTTTGCGTGGAATGAGGTGGCGGGAACTGATGCCATTCCTTATGTCCGTTAGGGACGCTGAACCTCCGGATATATTAATTATACACCTGGGAGGCAATGCTCTTGTGCAGATCACTGGCTTGGGGTTAATTGTGTCCATGCGCAGGGACCTTGAGATTTTACACCCTACATGGCCATGGACACGGTTTTTATGGTCCCAGATCATACCACATTACTGTTACAGGGGAGGAATGGATCCTTGTGGTTTAGACCGGGCCCGGCGGTCAGTTAATAGGGCTATTGCCCATTTTCTAGCCGAACATGGTTCGGGGACATTGGTCCAACATCCGGGGATACGGTTACAGAATTCCAGTCTGTACCATGGAGATGGGATACACCTTTCCGAAGGATTTGCAAGTGACTGAATTGACGGTCGGGGGGGGGGGCGGTGAGTCATCGGAGACGCCTCTCTGTGTGGCAGGTAGCACTGGCAAGGAAAAAGTCAATGACCCATAGGTATCCAGCAGGTGCGCAGTTGATTGGCCAACCCAAGGACAAGGTACAGGGAAACTGGGGCTGGCCAGTCAAGGGCAAACCATGAACAGGGTGATGCTATGATCTATGCAGCCTGCATCACCTTGATATTTTACCGGATATACGTCAGATGCTGGAGTCAACAGGTAGCATCACGAATTGGGTCAACAATTTGTTTCATCGGTAAACAAATTGCTACAATTGGATACAAAGTAGCCAAATATGATTGACAATTTAGGTTGATTCCTTACCAGTGCTATTGCAGCCCATTTGCCTTAACAGCATTAAGGAAAGTTTAAAGTTATAAGTTAAGATGAAGTTATAATCAATAAAGTGGCTCAAAATTTTAAATCCATTACTGGTGTCAGTGTCTTTATTGGGGAAGTGGGAGGGCAAGGGAAGCGTGGCGGCGCAATATGGCCATCACGCTCTTTGCCAGCCCCGCCTTGAAGATACGGGCACCTGGGGCTCGGCAGCATGGTGTGGCTACCTCCACTATAAAGGGGGTGGCCACGCATCCACCCGCTGCCATTTTGAGAGATCGGCTGGGCCACGAGCTCATTTGCCCTCCACCCCCTCCCTAGGTGACAGTGTGACTACTTTTGGTCACTTCGGGGTCGGATGGGAGTTTTTGCTTGAACCTGCATTGGCCCCTTGGTTCTTGGCATTTTCGCCCATCCCACACTGTTGCTGATGGTCGAGATATGGGGTAATAATTTTTAATGGTCACTTTGGCAGGTAGCACTGGAAAGAAAAAATTTGATGATCCATAGGTATCCAGCAGGTGCGCAGTTGATTGGCCAACCCAAGGGCAAGGTACAGGGAAACTGGGGCTGGCCAGTCAAGGGTGAACCATGAACAGGGTGATGCTATGATCTATGCAGCCTGCATCACCTTGATATACGTCAGATGCTGGAGTCAACAGGTAGCATCATGAATTGGGTCAACAATTTGTTTCATCGGTAAACAAATTGCTACAATTGGATACAAAGTAGCCAAATATGATTGGCAATTTAGGTTGATTCCTTACCAGTGCTATTGTGGTCCATTTGCCTTAACAGCGTTAAGGAAAGTTTAAAGCTATAAGTTAAGATGAAGTTATAATCAATAAAGTGGCCCAAAATTCTAAATCCATTACTGGTGTCCGTGTCTTTATTGGGGAAGTGGGCTGGCAAAGAGAAATGACAGCAAGTGTATGGAGGTTCAAAAGACAAGTAACCTGTAGAAACACCTCAATTTCAAACTCACAAGAAAGCCACTAGCATTTATCTCTTAGGAATGAAAAGAGCAGCTAGTCAGCTTGTCATCTTCCTGTAAAAACTGGCTACTCAGCCTGCTGAAATTGCTCTGTATGAAATGTTTACTTTATTATTATGGCGGTAAAGTTTCTGTGTTATTTATCTATTGCATTTCAATACTTTGGGGATGAGAGGTTACATTTGGTGCCCCTAATTTGTATTTTGCTCAAAACAGTTTTTCTTAAAAGTATTTTTTTATTAAAAGCACAAGGTTTCTTTAAATTGATGTTGCCCTCATGCAGGCACACAAAAATCTCTCACCAGTTGACTGTTTTTCTAATAGGTGTTTTGATATATTGAGAATGCTTCTTCATCAAGGGTTAGAAAATTTACAAATATTTATTACACCCTTACCCTTCAGCAGAACTGGATAATAATTAGAAGCTACAGCTGCTAACTTCGATAGGCAAGTTCAAAGACAGCCTCAGGTCCAGCCCTTTCAAGAGGGAGAGGGAGAAGGGGAGAGATAGAGTATCTGAAAGTGTGCCAGAGAGTGGGAGAGAAAACAGAGTCAGAGTATTTAGTGTTTGGGAATCAAGACAATGGAAACGGCTGTAAGCTAGCCTAACACATCTTTATTGCATGGAGTACAGCACAAACATGTGGTAATGGCGGACAAACAGCTCTTTTTATACGGTGGCTATCTAATTGAATCTGGCTCTTCGACAGGCATTGGCTGCTGTCCAAGTGACGTCATCCTTGGTCACGCCCTTCTTGTCCAGGTGAGGTGAGCGCGGGAATCTTTCCCACGCGGCTGAAGGCATTTGAGTAATGTGAACCATGTGAGCTGGGCGCTCGCTATTGCCCCCGGTGGCCACTAGCTCGCGTCCTCATACAGAAGGTTACAGTGTTACCTGTACCCATTCATGTGGGTACAGGTAACAAATACATTCAACACACTACATTCAGTACACAACATCCCTCCCCCCTAAGATGGGACAAAGTCCCTTAACCAAACTGGTTTCCTGCATGTGCGTTTTGGCCGTGCGGCCATTCTGCTTGACTCGGCCATGCCCCCTCGTCTGTGTCCTCCTGGTTCTTGTCCTGCAATTGGAGAGGATGACTCGTTAGTGACTCGCCGCGGGCTTGCCGGCTTGGGATGGCCAGGAGAAGGGGGAGGAAGGGTTTCCGACGTGGATGTGGACAAACCGGGGGCACTAGGGGCTAAAGAAAAACCCCGCTCTTCGCTTGGACGGGTGGGGGAACACTCCGAAACCCCCCCCCCCGGTTTGGTAACTCAAAATCTAATTCAGGGGCAACAGTGGCAAACTCATTCCCCTCCTTCAAGGGACTGGGTAGCACTACAGGGGCAAACTCGTTCCTCTCTTTCAAAGGACTGGGTAAAACTGGCGTATGAAAAGGATACGAGTTTGAAACTCTGTCCCCCCCTTGTTTGGGACTGTTGCCCTTCGTTTTCTCCCCCTTGGGATAAACGGGTGGAGGAGGACCCTAACGCTGAATTTTGCTGCTGAGCCCCTCTGTCCGGCCCCCCAATCACTCGGTGCCTAAGTTGGTCAGCGTGCCTCCTCCAGAGGAGACCCGTGTTGGTCTCGACACAGTATGAGACTGGTCCTGTCTGATTAATGACTACCCCCGGCACCCATGCTGGCCCTGTGGTGGCGTAGTTTCTGCAATGAACAGGCTCTCCTATTTGGAAGTTTTTGGTGGGGCTGTGCTCAATGTTCCTTCCTCTATCCTCGACCCTGGTGGGATCCAATCTAGTCAATAATGAGTGTAACTTCCTTTTCATGAGGAGTTCCGCGGGGGAGAATCCCGACGCCAATGGTGTCACCCGGTATGCCAACAGAAACTGGCAGAGCTGCCAGTCCAGATCCCCGGGACCCATGCGCCGCAGCCCTTCCTTCATTGTGCGTACCAGACGTTCCGCCTGGCCATTTGTTGCAGGGTGAAAAGGGGCTGAGGTAACGTGCCGAATGGCGTTGGACTCTAAGAACGCCTGGAACTCGGCTGACGTGAAGCAACTCACATTGTCACTAATAATGACGTCAGGTATCCCGAAGGTGCATATCAGTTTGCGCAGTTGTTTTATGGTCCCAGCTGATGAGGTGTTGCGCATTGGAATTACCTCTAACCACTTGGAGTATGTGTCCACCACAAGCAGAAAGAATGAACCCCTGAATGGCCCTGCGAAGTCTATGTGGAGTCGGACCACAGCCCCCTAGCTGTGTCCCATTCTCTGTGTGGGAGGCGGGACTCCTCAGGTTGAGAGCTCTGGCAACTTTCGCAGGTGTTCACCATGTATTCAATGTCCGCGTCTAGCTGAGGCCACCAGAAGTAGCTTCTGGCCAGCGCCTTAGAGCGCACAATCCCTGGGTGGCTGACATGTAAAAGCCGTAGCACCCTTGCTCTTAATGCCTGTGGGACCACCACCCTCTCCCCCCACAACAGACACCCCCTTTCTGCGGACAACTCAACCCTCTTCCTGAAAAATGCCACAAACTCGTCTGCGGGGGGAGCTGCGGGCCACCCCTTCTGTACCCAGGATCTCACAAGGGCTAACGTTTTATCCTTGGCCGTTTCGGCAGCAATTTCCTTGGGCAAAATGGGGGGTGCATCTAAGGCTTCAATGAGGAGGACTTGGCTATCCTGTTCTACCTCACACTTTGGGTCCCCCAGGTGGGGCAGAGGAGACCTTGAAAGGGCGTCCGCGTGGCTTATCTCTTTCCCGGGGCGGTACTCTAATGCCCCCCTGTATGCATTCAGAAAAATCGCCCACCTAAGCATCCTGGGGGAGAGGATCTGTGGAGTGGGCTTGTCTGAGGTGAAGATACCCAACAGCGGCTTGTGATCGGTGACAATGGTGAATGGGCGACCATACAGAAAATCATGGAACTTCTTTGTGCCCGCAACAATGGCAAGAGCCTCCCTATCTGATTGGGCGTAATTTCGTTCTGCCTTGGACAATGATCTCAAGTAGAATGCAACTGGGGCTTCTCGCCCCCCCTCTAGCACGTGGCACAGGACCGCCCCCACCCCCACTGGTGAGGCGTCGCAGACCAAGACTACCGGCTTCTTTGGGTCGAAATGGGTTAGAATAGCCTCCGAGGAGAGGAGTTGCTTGAGTTCCCTGAAAGCCCGCTCCTGCTTCTCCCCCCACCGCCAAACCGCATCCTTCTTCAGCAGCCCATGCAGGGGCTCTGCAATCGTCGCTTTCCTGGGCAGGAAGGAATGGTAAAAATTCAGCAGCCCCAGGAAAGACTGCAGCTCCGGTTTCGTGGTGGGGCGAGGAGCGTTTTGAATGGCTGAGACTTTGGACTCAGCGGGTTTCACCCCCTCAGAGGTTATACGGAACCCCAGAAACTCCACCTCCCTGGCCAGAAACACACATTTGTCCCTCCGCAACCTCAACCCCGTGGATTCGAAGGCTGTAAGGACCTTATCTAGTCTCTGGGCCAGTTCTGCTTCGCTCTCCCCAGATATCAATATGTCATCGAAAAATGGCAAGACCCCCGGTAATTTCTTTAACAAACGTTCCACAAGAGACTGAAATAACCCCGGCGCCGAGTTCACGCCAAACTGTAGGCGTGTCACCTTGAATGCCCCCTTGTGAGTTACAATGGTCTGCGCAGCAGCTGTGGCTGGGGTTACTGGAAGCTGCTGGTACGCCTGCGCCAGATCTAGTTTAGCAAAGACTTTTCCCCCATGTAAAGTAGCCAGCAGATGGCTAACTACCGGCACCGGATAGGCATTAGGGCGGATCGCCTTGTTAATTGTACACTTGTAGTCAGCGCAAATTCGCACCTCCCCATTTGCTTTCAATACTGTAACAATAGGAGTCTCCCACTCTGCAGAGTCCACCGGCACTAAAATCCCTTGCCCCACTAATTTGTCCAGTTCCGCCTCAATTTTGTCCTTTAGGGCGAATGGAACCCGACGTGGCTTTAGTCTCATTGGGCGGACCTCCGGGTCCAGGTCGAAGGAAACTGGGGGCCCCTTGTACTTCCCGAGTCCCTTCTTGAATACCTCTGTGTGTGCATCGCACACTGCCTGAATCTCATTCCCCCCGATGGCATGGACGCCGCCTATGAAGATGTCCAGGGGTTTGAACCATTGTGTCCCCAAGAGATTACACCCCCCTTCTCTTAGAACTACCAGGGGAAGTTTTCTTCGGAGTCCCTTGTACCGTGTCTCGAAGTCCCCAATCCCCAATACTGGAATTACCTTTCCCTGCACATCTCTTAAGTTCGGCCCCAACTCCTTGAGTTTGGGTCGCTCCTGGGGGGGAATCCGCAAAAATTCCTTATGAGAAATGAGGGAATATACAGACCCCGAGTCTATCTCCATCTTAACAGGGACCCCTTGCAACAGTACCTCAGCATAAAAACGTGGTTGCCCTAGAGGCATGCTGTGGACGGCCACGTCGTCTTCCGCGTGCACTCGCAGGCACACGTGGTTCCCCTCTGGGTCATCGCCGCCATCGCAGACCCTGCCGACGCCATCCCGGCTGCTCGTGGAGCTCTTACTCTCTTCCCGGCATTGCTTGCAGACCCTGGCGATGTGGCCCTTCCGCCCACAGTTGTGGCACTCAGCTTTCCGGAATGGACACTTGCTCCTCTCGTGGGACGCTCTGCACCCATCGCAGCACCGCCCCCCCTTCCCCTTCTTCTCGCTCAGCCCTTTCCTGACCTTCCGGACCCCCTCATCTTCACTGGAGCCTGGGGTGGCAGAAGCCCTGAGGATGTGGGCGAGCGTGGGGCAGGGGTCGCTCTCCAGGCCACCTGGACGGCGGATGCAGCTGCCTCGACTGGTGGGGGCTTTGCCTTGAGAAGCTTGTACCCGGCCCACGTGGATTCAGCTGCTAGGGCCTCTTGTAGTACCTCTTTAAAAGTGAGGTCGTGGCCTCGGTTCATGAGCTTCCTCTGGGTCTCCCCGTCTCTCATCCCGCAGAGCATCCTGTCCCTTAGGGCCACGTCTAGAATTTCCCGCCATTCGCATGGAGTTGCCAAGACGCGGAGGGCCGCTGCATACTCGGATACTGACTCACCCGGCTTTTGGTCCCTCCTCAGGAAGGTTGCCCTGGCGGAGAAGAAGGACACCTTGGGCTTGAAGTGGTTCCGCAAAATCGCCAGTATTTCCGTCACCGAAACCTGGTCCACCTCTCGTGGTGCCACCAGATCCATCAGCGCTTGCACGGCGTGGAAACCGAGCATCGTGATGAGAAGACCCTTCTTCTTCCCAGTGTCGGTGATGCCCGCATACACCACCGTACTCTTAAAATGCATTTCAAACCAGTCCCATCGCTCGGGATGGGTCACGTCGAAAACTGGCTTCTGAGCTATTGCCTTGTCCCCGTGGGAATCCATTATCCCACCTTCGTCGCCAATTTAGTGTTTGGGAATCAAGACAATGGAAACGGCTGTAAGCTAGCCTAACACATCTTTATTGCATGGAGTACAGCACGAACATGTGGTAATGGCGGACAAACAGCTCTTTTTATACGGTGGCTATCTAATTGAATCTGGCTCTTCGACAGGCATTGGCTGCTGTCCAAGTGACGTCATCCTTGGTCACGCCCTTCTTGTCCAGGTGAGGTGAGCGCGGGAATCTTTCCCGCGCGGCTGAAGGCATTTGAGTAATGTGAACCATGTGAGCTGGGCGCTCGCTATTGCCCCCGGTGGCCACTAGCTCGCGTCCTCATACAGAAGGTTACAGTGTTACCTGTACCCATTCGTGTGGTTACAAATATATTCAACACACTACATTCAGTACACAACAGAGTATGCCACTGCTCTGTGTGTGTGACTGTGTGACTGTGTGTGTGTGTGTGTGCGCACACACACACCGAGGAGGAATAAAGAGTGTGTGAGAGAGAGAGAGAGGGAAGGAGGGAGAGGATGGAGAGAATGGATATGTGCGTGGGAAAGGGTGTGTGTATGTAGACCATGCTCCAACTTAACCCCGGGAGATATGACAGACCCCCCAAACCCCGCCCATTTGATGCCGGGCATCCCTGCTAGTTACTACTGCATTTCCCCTGGGAAATGTATTTTCTCCCTCAGATGCTGAAATTATTTAACTGACGTTTAGTACTGTCCTTATCTTGGGGTGCAAGGTACACAGAAAGAGCCTCTTTGAAGTTTGTGGTATTTTTAAACCACAATCAGGGCTACCCTGGGCATTGGCCAAAATTAAGCCACCCTTGTGGAGTTCACTCTGTGATGGCTAATCTTTCTCACACTTGGTCAGGCAAAAGGAACTACAGAATGAACTCCCCAAAGGTGGCTTAATTTTGGCAGTTTAATGGCTGGCCTAGACACAGAAGAAGAACTTGGGTGCAAATTATTATTATTATTATTATTATTATTATTATTATTATTATTATTATTATTATTATTATTATTATTATTATTATTATTATTATTATTATTATTATTATTATTATTTTGCAAAAGGTTTGTCCACACACAATCTCTATAACAGTCCTATGAGAAATTATCCCTTCAGCAACATGGCTAGTTCAAGACTTACTTACTTAATCGCCTACTCCTTTACCTTATGGTGTATGATTCCACAAAGGATCTCCATTGGGATCTCTCCTTAGACAACTCCATGGCTCACTTCAGGTCACTCCTATGTTGTATTGATGCTTGTTGCTCACCTGGCTGCCATTGGTGAAATCCATCTAGTCTTTCTTTGTGTGTTTCTTTTAGTCAGATAAATCCAGGTGTGTGTGAACACATGTGGTGGAGCTGCAAAGTGACTAAGGGTTTTTGGGTAATGATAGAGAAGGAGATATAAGAAATGATGGGTAATGACCTTAAACTGGAATCAGGTGCTGCCCTATTGACAGATGTAGATAATATGGATATAGATGTAAATAAGAAAGGCTTGTTATTCATAATGTTAACAACAGCAAGACAATGTATTGCAAGAAATTGGAAAAATGATTCTTTGTTAAAAATGGAAGATTGGTATAAAGAAATGTGGGAAATTGCATTGAATGATAAACTTACATGGTAATTGAATTTTAAAAAAGGGGTATAATCAAAGAAAATAACATTTGGGAAATTTGGAGGCTGTTTGTGGAACATATTTTGGTTAAATTTAAAGATGGCAGGCCAGAACCAAATCATATGAGATTTTGGAAATAGTAATATAGTGCTACGACAAAACCACAATCTCTAAGGCTTTGTAAATATCATGGGGTGGCACAAATTAAAACTATGGGTAATGGGCCAAACGGGGTGCCCGTATGCTGGTCGCCTTCTGGAGAAGGGCAGGCGGGTCTTTTGCCTTGGCTTCTCTGGAAGGCATGGGCCAACTGGAGTGTTCTGTTCAGCCCATGCCTGATGCCGAACATGCATGGACTGGGGTTTCTGGTGCCTAGCCCAAGAGAGCGCTGGTGCCTGGTCTGCGACACGGACACCCTCACAGGTGTGAGGCGAGGTGGAAGCACTGGACTGGGCTCCACAGAGGATGCCCCACAGGTAAGGCGGCTGTCGGTTGGGGAGTCGGTTCCTCAGGGGTGTGTGTGTGGGGTTGCTGCTAGCCAGGCTCTATGCAGCCCAGCCCGGGGCTTCCACGCCTCTCCTGGCAGCATGGCCTGCATCACACACACACACACACACACACACACACACACACACACACACACACACACAAAGGTACCTCGGATAAAGTCCGATTTGGATAATGTCTGATTTGGATAAAGTTGTGGTTTTCATGCACATGTGATGCATCAAATAAAGTCCAAAACTGCTTAAAAAATGGACGTTATCTGAGGTATTTGGTATAGGAACCTCGGATAAAGTCCATTTTTGGGACTTTATCTGATACATCACCCATTTGATTTGGATAAAGTCACACACACACACACACACACACACACACACACACACACACACAATCAAAATAAACAAGGCAAGAAGAGAAGTAATATCTATATGTTTGGTTTTGTTTCTATATTCTTTTATTATGTTATACACAATTGTAATGTTTGTCGTGTTTATTTTCTTTTTCTGTTATGCTTTTAAAAAACTCATAACAAAGTATTTTTTTAAAATTTGGGTGTGTAGGTGATTGGCCCTCAGCACCTAGCATGGTGAAGTGGCTGCCTTATTATCAGCCCCTTCACCATGCAGGCACTGCTGCTGTTTCAGGTGCACTGACCTTCATCTTCCTTACTCCCTGAGACAAAGACTATTGCTTCCTCAGGATCTGCAGCTATTAGGGTTATACCACCCATGCTCAGTGTGCAGCAGAACGTAACACCTTTATGACAGCCACGGGTCATTTATGGCAGCATTCTGTGTATGTGCGGTTGCATTCTACACATATGCATGTACATTTTACATCCATTTCCGGGAGCGCGAGGGTGGTGTGGGCTGGATTAATTGGTGCCATGGGCCAGATCCAGCCTGCAGGTCATAATTTGGGCACCTCTGATCTAAACCTAAAGGGAAATAAGTGATAACACATACACACACATTCTTTTTTTTTTTTTTTTTTTGCTTTCCTTTTCTACTTGAGCAGGTTGTGCCCATGCCTCCTGGCTAACTGAATGGAAGACAGTGACATTTGCCCCAGGTACCAAAATGGCTAGTTACAGCTCTGATATAATGCCACATCATCATGATATTCATTCCCCTACTCATTATCCTACCTTGGTATCAGTCAGCCAAGAGCTACATTGAATGATAGTTAGGGCAGACCATTTGAAATGGATTTGTGCTTGGTATTGCAACTTAGGTGCTTTGGATTTTTAAGTATCTATAGTAGGTAGGACTAACACTCGATTTTGGCCATTGATGTTGGTTAGATATAGAGATGTTACCCCACTTTCAGGGATACACACCGCGTTTTTATTTCCCTTTATTTCCCTCACTTGCTCTTTTATTCGTTCAATAAAGTTATTTCTTTTGCTACACTTTTATTTGTCATTATTTGATGTCTAATTAGTTAATTAATCATGAAGATTTAATTAAAGGGGCCAGAGCCTTATTAAATGATAGAAATTTGATTCCTGACATACTCTCTTCTGTGTTTCAAAGCTGGAGTCATAATTAACACCCAAACCACCTTCCAGCCTACACAGGAAACCTCAATTATGTTCACCTATTGTCACCCCTTACCCTTGGAAGTAAAGAAATTCCATCTCTATCTTCTGTTTTCCTGTCACTAATTATCGCCTGCATACTTTAAAATAATGGAGGTAGGCAATCCAGAGGCCAAACAGAATTGGGACAATTCTGCATATCTATTGATTCTGGGATTTCTCTTGTACTTACTCTAGATAGTGCTTGGGATGAGACAGGATGGATTAATCACGGGGTGGGAATGGAATATTCAAGGATCATGTGTGGAAACAGGCGCAAATGGTGAAAACTCGAAGGAATAGTAGAAACCGTTTGATAGAATAAAAATTCTCCACTAGGTATATTCAAATTAATGTGTTGCTTTATATATTACTCAGCAAAAATCACAACATAAACAATTCCACCATGGGTTTGAAAATCTTCATTTGAACTGAAAGCTGTCGTCATGTAACACAAACATTTAACTTGAAGTTAAAGACAGAGACCACATGCCCAAAACAGAGCCTATCTTCGTAGGGAGGGAAACCGAAGAATTAAGCAAGATAGAAATAACCAGGGAGGAGGTCCTTGCAAGTCTTGTTAAGCTAAACACTAACAAATCACCAGGACCAGATGGCATCCATCCACGAGTTCTCAGGGAACTTAAAGATGAAATTGCTGATCTCCTAGCCAAAATATATATTTCCCTCAAATCAGGCTTTGTGCCTGATGACTGGAAGGTAGCGAATGTAACACCAATTTTCAAAAAAGGATCCAGGGGTGATCCAGGAAATTACCGACCTGTCAGTTTGACATGTGTCCCAGGTAAAGTGATGGAAACCATCCTAAAAGATAGAATTAACAGGCACATAGAAGAGAAGGTCCTGCTAAAGAAGAGCCAACATGGCTTTTGCAAGGGCAAATCATGCCTCACTAATCTTTTGGAATTTTTTGAGAGTGTCAACAAGCATGTGGATAAGGGGGATCCAGTTGACATTGTTTATCTGGACTTTCAGAAGGCTTTTGATAAGGTCCCACACCAAAGGCTCTTGAATAAACTTACCAGTCATGGAATAAAGGGACAGGTTTTATCCTGGATCAGCAACTGTGAAACAGAGGGTAGCACTAAATGGACACTTCTCCAAGTGGAGGGAAGTAAAGAGTGGGGTCCCCCAAGGGTCAGTACTGGGACCCCTGCTTTTCAACCTCTTCATAAATGATCTAGAGGTAGGAGTAAATAGCAAGGTAGCCACATTTGCTAACAACACTAAATTATACAGGGTAGTGAAAACTATGAGAGATTGTGAGAAGCTCCAGAGGGATCTCTTGACACTGGGGGAGTGGGCAAAACAGTGGCAAATGAGCTTTAACACTAGTAAGTGCAGAGTGATGTGTGTTGGGGCAAAAAAACCCCAATTACATTTATAAACTGATGGGGTCTGAACTCTCTGTGACAAACCAGGAAAGGGACCTTGGTGTCCTGGTGGACAACTCAATGAAGGTGTCAACCCAGTGTGCCTCAGCAGTGAAAAAAGCAAACTCAATGCTAGGGATCATTAGGAAGGGTATAGAAAATAAGTCAGCAAGTGTCATTTTGCCTCTTTATAAATCTATGGTGAGGCCCCATCTGCAATACTGTGTACAGTTCTGGTCACCATACCTCCAGAAGGTTATTATTGAGTTAGAGAAAGTGCAGAGGAGGGCAACCAGAATGATTAGGGGACTGGAACACCTTCCTTACCATCTGAGGCTGCAACTTTTGGGCCTTTTCACTCTTGAGTGACGGCATCTAAGAGGTGACCTGATTGAAGTTTATAAAATCATGCACAGTGTGGACAAAGTAGATAAGGAAAAACTGTTTTCCCTATCGCACAACACTAGAACTAGGGGACACTCGATGAAACTTTTGGGTACTAGTTCTCAAACAAATAAGAGAAAGTACTTTTTCACCCAGAGGATCACTGGTTTATGGAACTCCCTGCCAGAAGAAGTGGTGACAGCTGTCAGTCTTGACAGCTTTAAGAAAGGATTAGACAAATTCATGGAGGACAAGTGTATCAATGGCTATAATTATGGATACTTAAGGACAACCTCGGGGTTGGAGAGATAGGCAGAATATCTCTCAATGCCATTTCCAGGGAATCCTAAGCAGGTGAAGGCATCTCCTTGGGAATGCCCTGAAGGAAATGGTGAGCCGTGTGAGACAGAATGCTGGACTGGATGGGCTGTGGCCTGTTCCAGCAAGGCTGTTCTTATGTTCTTATGAAGTGTGTAACAAAAATATTTCCTCTTTGGGTGAAGTATAATACAATCACTTAATCAGCTGTTGCCAAAATATCTTTTCTAAGTCGATACTAGTTAATTCAACTTTTTCCGAACTTATTGTTCCTTCTTCAGGAAATCTACATAAAAGAGTTTCAAAATATACATGTTAAATGTCATATAGGAGCTAATAACATAATACACATTAACAATACTAGCAATTAATATATTATTTGTTCTATTACACTGAGGATCTCATGTACTAGTATTTACTAATATGCTCCAAAGCCACATTTAATAACCACACAGTAGCTTACCTATTTATTATAAGGAAGTGGTTATTTTATTGCGTCCTCGCCTCCATGTATTTTTCTAGGTGCGTATGGACGTTAACAAACAGAATGAAAAACCTTACTTTATGCTGCTAAGAAGGCTACTCAGGTGTATCAAATTCGGTGAACACCGACTCTCTCAACCTTGGTGGCCAGAACTAGGAACAGCTGCAGCCAAAAATCACTCACAAAAAAGACACCAATTCAAATTCTTAATTTAACCCCTTGGGGTACATAGTATCAAATAAATGAATATAAAATGCCTCTCGTTGTCTAAGTTTCTTAATTATGTCTACCTTTTCATGTGGCCTTGGTCTAATAATTTCTAAAGCTACAAATTTAAAGTCTCTCTCTGAATGCACTTGTTCAATGTAGTGGTTAACCAAAGGGACTTCTGTAATCTTCCCCATAATCTTACTGCAATGTTCCAATATCTGCACTTTCAGAGGACGACTGGTGAGTCCGACATAACACTTGCCACATGGACATACCCATACCTTTATACTGGCACAATTGGTAAGGGATCTTAGAAGGAATAATTCCTTTCCGGGATGAAGATGTCTTTGGTCTCCCAGCAGAACTGGCATACTACACAAGAATTACATTTATAATGCCCTGTTGAAATTTTTTTTGCTGGGCCATGAGTGCTCTAGCCGTGTGATCTGAACGTATAACCATATTGCTAATGGATTTGGTCTTTCTAAAGCCTACTAAGGGCTTAGTGTCACAGTCAGGAAGCTCACTAACTAGATGCCAGTGTCTATATATGATTTTCTTGATTTTTGCAGCTGCTGGTAAAAGCTCAAAGGAGCATCATATATTGTTGTCTCCCCTCCCCCCGCTGCTTTCTTTCAAACAATGCTGTCCTAGGTGTGTCCTTAACTCTTTGAAGGGCTCTATCCCTAATGTGCCTAGGATACCCTCTCTGTGTGAGTTTGTGTTGAATGGAGCATGCAGAACACGTAAAATCAACCATGTTAGTAGGATTTCTCTTAGCTCTAGCAAACAAACCAAAAGGAATGTTATTTTTTACATAAGGAGGGTGATGAGAAGTGTACTTAAGATACTGGTTCCTATCTGTAGGTTTTCTATACAACCTTACTGATATTCTTCTTGATTCTAAAACATAAACTTCGACATCTAAAAATGGGATGGAAACAGGATCTGCATGAGGAGTGAAATGAAGATTAGTATCCAAGGAGTTCATCCACAGCACAAAGTTGTTCAGAATGTCTTTAGAATCCAAGATGAAAAACAGATCATCCAGAAACCTACCATAAAAGATAACATGTGGTAAAAAGCAATTGAATTGTGTGTTGTAAATATGTTTCTTCTCAAAGTGGCTCATATACATGTTCGCTACACTGGGGGCCAATGGACTCCCCATGGCCATGCCACTAATCTGCATATAATAAGAGTCACCAAACCTGAAATAGTTATGCTCAAAAACCACGTCTAATAAATCCATAAGAAAATGTGTTGGTGGAACTTGAGACTCCCTAGAATCCAATTTATCAAGCACCATGGTTCTTGCCTCCTCTAGTGGGATGTTGGTGTACAATGCTTCCACATCTAGTGTTAATAAAACACTCTCCTTTTGTACCGTAACACCTTCCACCATAGATATAAAATGTGTGGTATCTTTTATAAAGGAAGGTGTCTCCTTAGCAAATTTATTAATGTGGAAATCCACATACTTTGCGAGGGGCTCGAGAACAGAATCCGTCCTGGATACAATGGGTCTTGCGGGGGTGGGCATACCCTCTATTCTGGGTTTGTGAATCTTAGGAATTAAATGGAATATGTGAGTTCTTGGATGCTCATTAAACAAAAACCGCATGGTTTTGTCCATGATATATCCCAAAGTAACGCCCTTGTACAGGACTATTTTAATTATATTAGAAATATGTGCTGTAGGATCACGGAACACCTGTTTATAAGAGCTACTATCCCCTAACTGCCTAGTAGCCTCAGCGATATAATCAGTGGTATCTAGCACAACTATTCCTCCTCCCTTATCTGCCTGTTTGATAATAATGGAACTGTCTTGTGCTAATTGGTTAAGAACTTGTAAGTCTTCTCTAGATAAATTGTGCCAGTGTTTCATATTGTCCCTTTCCATATGCTCTATATCACAAAGGAACTGTCTCTGAAACACTTCTATTGATGGTTCCTCAACCACTGGGTTAAATGTTGACTTGGGTTTAAAAGTATCACCCATTTGTGTGTCCATACCCCTAAAGAAAACCTTCAATTTAAGCAACCTAATCAACTTAAACAAATCCACCCATGTATTAAAGGAATGGTAAACAGGTGTAGGGACAAAATTAAGACCCAGTGAGAGTAAACATACCTTGTTAAATAATAGAGACCTGGCAGACAAATTGAATACTACATTTTCCTCGCCCCCTTCACAGTCCTTCTTTTCCCTAAAAAAGAGTTCGAACATTGCACATAGCCTTGATGATCTCTATTTCTGAAGTCATAAGATTTCTGCTGAGCTTCAGCACATGAAGTTGATGGCCTGTCTGAATATGAAGTTTCAAAATCTGAAGAAAAAGTTTGGTCCTTCCAAGTTACCCGTTTAACTCTGGTTGGTCCCTGCTGGTACCACCATCTATATATTCTCGCAGAGGAGTAATCCTGTGAGTCTCTATGAAATTTATTTTTCTTGAACTGTATAAGAGACTTACAGAACTGATTGACCTTAATTTTAATGTCCTCCAAAGATTTCTCATACACGTTACTAGAATTATCCTGTTTGAGAGATGTTTCAGTTTTATCAATGTCCTCATGTATATTGTCAAGTTCTTTGTGGGATTGCTCAATTATTAGTAGAATGAGATCGAACGAACAACGATCTAGTATAGCTGCCCATTTGTCTGTAAATTCTTTATCTTGGTTAAAGAGAGTAGGTCCTTTATTAATTCTCAAACCCCTTGGTATTCTGGAGAGATGGTGATAATCAGCTAAAAATGAGGCGTGAAGTTGACATCTAATTTCCTGTTTCTTTAAGGATTCTAAAGTAGCAAAATCACTGTTAGGTGAATCAGTGTTCATATTTAATGTTGAAGTTCTTCCCAATTTTTGTTCTGTTTGTTGCTCAGTATAAGCAAAACCTTTTTCATAGACCACCATGATCAACACTACGTGGAAACGGGCGCAAATGGTGAAAACTCGAAGGAATAATAGAAACCGTTTGATAGAATAAAAATTCTCCAATAGGTATATTCAAATTAATGTGTTGTTTTATATATTACTCAGCAAAAATCACAACATAAACAATTCCACCATGGGTTTGAAAATCTTCATTCGAACTGAAAGCTGTCATCATGTAACACAAACATTTAACTTGAAGTATGTAGCAAAAATAATTCCTCTTTGGGTGAAGTATACAATCACTTAATCAGCTGTTGCCAAATATCTTTTCTAAGTCGATACTAGTTAATTCGACTTTTCCCGAACTTATTTTTCCTTCTTCAGGAAATCTACATAAAAGAGTTGCAAAATATACATATTAAATGTAATATAGGAGCTAATAACATAATACACATTAACAATACTAGCAATTAATATATTATTTGTTCTATTATGCTGAAGATCTCATGTACTAGTACTAACTCCACAGACTTGATCCATGAAAGCTAACATTAAAATACAGGAGTTAGTCTTTAAGGTGCCACAGCAGTTTCTTTGTCCTTTGTTTTGTTTTGTTTACTCCCTGTTACCAGAAAAACTACTACTGGATACAGTTTCAACTTAGGTTCGGATCGCTGGTGGAGCTCTTATCCTAAGAACGAGGATGTAAGTACAACACCATAGAGGAGTTGCAGCTTGCTGTCTCTTGCAGTGTCAGTTGCTGTCCATACATAGTACCAGCATAAAGGCTGCTTGTTTGCCTTCTCTGAGATTCTATGGAAAAATGAAAGGAGGAGAGAGGCAGTGGAGTGCAAATGAAAGCAGTGTGAAAAAATTCTCTCTTTGAGATCTTGGGAAAAGATCCATCTTCCATGTTTCACTTTCTACTGAATAACTGGTTGTCCATGGGTGGAGGGAGGGCAGGATTCCCTCCCTGGAAACCCTACATTTGCTATTTCTCTCTGTCATGGGAATTCAAGGAACATTTAATATTTCTTTGAATTACTTTTCATACATTTAGTTATAATGTAGTTTGATAGCCTTACAGGTTGAGAAAGGTCAGCTTTTAAAGGGAAAAATGTGTCAATGATAGCAGACATACCAAGCCGCATTCCAGAGATGCTGCTTCACTAAGCACAGATGTCACCAGACAAACACCTGTGAAATCCCTGAGCATTCATATTTGCATATGAAGGGGAATGGACTGGAATAAACTCACAGTTCATTGTAGGTCAATAACCTATTAACAAGAGGGGAGGAAACCCTCCTACTTCTTACGGAAGAAGTACTTTCACTTGTCACATTTCAACTTTGACAGGGACCTTTGCACTCTCACATAAGGGGAGAGGTAAAAGTACACAGCACCAGGAGTAGAAAACCTGTGGGGAAAAACTTACATAATTCTTTTTGGGAAAACACTTGTGAGGGTACATCATTCCCACATAATTGTCATTCTTAAGGGAGGGAGAAGAGTGCCAAAATAGTATAAAATCCCTACAGTTTAGACACTTAGGAGGACCAATTCTCACATCATCGAGAGTCCTTGTTACTCCAGACATCTGATAAGGAACGTCGAGATGAGAGCTTAGAAAGAGGTGGAAATGGGGGCCCATATTCCCATATGCCCATGCTTTAAGACTTTGCTAAAATCAACCAAGGCAAAGGTCTTAGTCTCTGAGAAAGCTAGCATTTAGTTATTTTATTAGAATTCTAAGTCTAAAGTAAATTTACTAGGAGTCCAACAATGTAGATATTTCACATCAATATGCATTGTGAATGGCATATGGATTTTGAATATGCTTCTGCAAATAAAGAATTAAAATGACCTCGCAAGCTTCGTCTTTGATCCAGGAGGAGAAGGCAAGAGTGGTGCCATTGATGAAGTAAGAGGTTTGGGTAGCCCAACTACTGGCTTCATTTTCATATGAGTTTAACCTTGAAGAGAGGAGGAGAGAGACAGAGCGGACTTTTATAAAAAGACAATGGCTTGGGACCAGATAATGTTGCCATGGTAATTCTAAGGAGGAGCCAGCACCTGCAACCCTAGCTAGGCTTGGGAACCTCATCTGCCTTGCTGTCCCATCCTTTGAAGGTAAAATAACTTTAAGGCAGTTCCCAGAAGCCTGGTCCACTCTGTGTCTCTGGTTGGAAGGTGGTGTTTTAAAAGGGACTGTTTTCAGCCAGCTACCAGAGCTTCAATTAGAAGGATAGCCATCTGTCCAGGACACACACACACCGTGTGTGTGTGTGTGTGTGGGGGGGGGGGGTTTCCCATAAAAACCCCATTACACTTTCCATGTATAGAAATTAGGCAGGAAGAAGTATAGGTGGAATGACCACTGTTAACCATCTTTTTTTAAAAAACACACACATAGATAATGATATAGCTTTAAAGATGATTTCAAAAGTATAGTGTAATATATATATATATATATATATATATATATATATATATATATATATATATATATATATATATATATATATATATATATATATATATATATATATATATATATATATATATATATATATATATATATATATATATATATATTACTGTATGATACAGTGGACCCCCAAATAACAACGTGTTCGATTAATGTTGTTTTCTACTAACAACACATTTTTTGCGCCAAAGTCATCTATCAATTAACGATGTAGCTTCATTATTCGAGGGGCTGTGTTTCATCTCCTACCTTCCAAGCTGGAAAATCGCCACGAGGAATGTCCCTGTTTCTGGTTCTCTTTTCCCCCAGCAGTGTGTGGCAGGCTGTGAGGACCTATTCTGCACTATTCCGGCCTTCCTAGGTGCTCCCTGTGCCATGCAACAGCTAATAATAGTTGTGGCCACCATTTTGTTTGGTATTTTTTGTTTTTCAAAATGGCAGTCACAACTATAATCAGCTGTTGCATGGCACAGGGAGCACTTAGGAAGGCGGGAATAGTGCAGAATAGGTCCTCCAAGCCTCCTACATACTGCTGGAGAGGCAGAGAGCCAGAAACAGGGACCCCCGTGATGGCAATTTTCTAGCTGAGAAAGGTAGGAGACTGCACCTTAGGGGTGGGTAGAGGCACGGATCGCCTCCTCCGAGCCTTCCAGAGGTGGGAGGGGTGGCGGAGACCCGGAAATGGACAAATTTTTTGCCCATTTTTGGGTCCCTGCCACCTCTGAGAGGCTCAGGGGAGGTGATCCAAGCTGTTTCTGCCCTCACTGGACCTTTTCCGATGCTGCTACAAGCAGAATCATGCAACAGATGAAGGGGTTTACCCTGGGGTTTCTGCTTGTAGCGGAAAAGGTCCATGGGGGTTGGAAACAGCTTGGATCACATCCCCCAAACCTCGTAGAGCTGGCAGGGGTGGTGGGGACTGAAAATGGGCAAAAAAATCAGCCACCCCTGCTACCTGCAGCAGGCCAATGAGTTTACCCTAGGGGTTTTGTTTGCAGCAGCATCGGAAAAAGTTCGGTGGGGTCGGAAACAGCTTGGATCTCCTCTCCCGAGCCTCCCAGGAGTGGCAGGGGCCCAAAAATGGGCAGAAAAATTTCCACCCACACAACGTCAAAATCCAGGTAATGACACGACTTGGGGACCCAGGTTTTGTCATTAATCAAGGGTCTACTGTACACCAATGTGTTTTTCCTCCAATTATTTTTGGTGAGAAATAGAGACTAAAGACATAGAGCAGAAATAGATATTGTCAAGTTTTTTTCTATTTAAAGCTAGATGCCTTTTTATGTTGCAGAGAGGTAACTGAGGCAGTCTTTCAACATTGAAGAAATTAGACTTCAAAGCAATCCCATGCTTCTATCCAGAAGATATCACAAGACAAAGCAAGCTTTTTTTTTATTCCTGGAAGTGAGATAAGCTTATTTTATGACAGCTAGACCATAAAGAACATCCCTTTTCCAGTCATGGCCTATTTTTAACATCTGCTTCTGGTCTCATCCCTTCTCCCCGCCCATTGACTATTTCTAGTCGTGCAAAAGAGGCTTTTCTATTCCAGTTATTTTCTCCCCAAATTCTCCCCAAATTGTTCACTCTCAGTTGTGATGACTTGTCCTCAGTAGCATCACCACATATTCAAATCTGGATAGTTTCTCAGCATAGCGATGTCACCCCCTTTCAACATGTGATCTCTGGTTGGGTTTGATCTGTGGCTAATCCAAAGAGGAGACAGGGAGGTAATGAATGTTTATCCAGTTTGTTTTTAAAACTTCCAGTGAAAGAGTGTCTAATGTAGTTTTTCCCAAACTTTGGTTTCTGGACTTCAATTCCCAGAAACCTAAACCCAAAGCACTGAGCAGCCAATGTACTGACTTAGCCTTTGGGGAATTGAAATCCCCCTGTGGAGCATGTACCACACATTGGGAACCACTGGTCTACAGCTTCCTTGGTGAATTCTTGCCACAATCCATATATGTAAGTTTTGTACAATTCTAATTTATGCAGTATTTTTGGAAATTATATTTTGAGACCAAATTTGGAACAGCAGATCTTGCTTCAGGATATCTGCTGAAGACAAAGTACAAAGACACATAATGTAGCATTCTGAAGGTATAATCCTGTACACTAAATAAAAAGCAGGCCATTTGGGAATAATATATTAGCTCTTCTGAGAAGGGGAATAAAGTTAGGAATTATTTAAGCAGTGCAGTCTTCAGGAAGACTCAGAAATCATTGGAACAGACTGTCCATTATGTCAAAACATATTCAGGCTCTTTTCTTTCCCCTCAAAAATAATCCAAAGATTCCTTTATTGAGGGAGAATATAGAATCCTCTTTGTACATGTAAATGTTTGATTTCTGCATGAACTAATCATATGTACGTCCAAGTGTTGGGCAGCGGTAAAAAACTGACTCCCTAAAGGGGCCAACAGCTACAGGCAGATGAGCCCCTTTAGGTGGGGTGATGGCCCCCTCAGTGGAGAAAATGCCTCTGGATACCATCATATTGGGCTGAACAGCAAAATGAGCAGAGGAGGAACCACTTCACTATTCTGATTCCCAGCATTCATGGAGGTGGAAGAAGCCATGCCAGATGGACTGGCTGTGAAAGTGCATCTTGTCAATATCCTCAAAGCTGCCACAGTCCATTGCAGTCCCAGTGTTAAATCCTGCATGTCTCATTTCATACATACCACAGGAGATGGCTCCATGATCATAGTGTGTGAATCTCTTCATGGCAAGCTGGGATCCACCTTAAACAAATTCACACCAATGGTATTTTTCCTGATTTCCGGGGGGGGGGGATGTATGCTCGAATATGAGTAGCTACTGCCACTGCCACTGATATCCTGTTTAGAACAAGGAGCTCAAGAAATTTCTTATTAACTTTCCTTGGATCTGGGCCAATCTACTGAAGTTGCTTGCTTAAATTTATTCTAATTAAAGAAAGCTGCCAGAAAAGGTGAAAAATGACAAGAATTCACCAGGGAAGCTCTTCCACTGGAAGTTTTAAAAATAGACTGGATAAATAGCTGTAATGAATAGTTATATAAAATATTGATATGAAACAGGGATTGTGGCTAAATATTTTTGGGTTGTCCCCTACCTTGATAGCAAAGATCAAGGAGATTAAAATAAGAAGCTGGGAACATTGGTTGAAAATTAGCAAGTGGCTATCCATCTCAAACCATCAGGATGTAGAGCCAATCCATTATTTGCTATGAAAATATTTGGTAGCCTGAATGCACATCTTTCCTCTAGTCCTCTGTTGGACCAGTTCAGGTAGCATTATCATCTTAACACATCTACAAATACTGGTCAGCATCCAGATCTGTGGGTTCAATTATTGCAGTATCCAGTCATCCACAGGTCTACAAATATTAAATAAATGTCTCTGAAATACACAGTATACAGGTACAGTCGCATAACAATTAGGTTTTGGGAGGAAATGGTGTCCCACATAACAATTTTCCCTATGGAAAAAATTGTACAACAATTTTTCAATGGGAAATACCACTTAGCAAAACAAAAACAATTGTTGTACAATGCATCCCATATGGAAAATCACTATACGATGCATGCATCGTATAGCAATTGTTTTGTACAGCAATGAGCCCTGTGGAACGGATTGAAATCGTTGTATGAGATACCACTGTATATGTATTTCCACAGTGCATTATCAGGTCTGGCCACCAGAGGCCACTGTGTGCAGTGTAATGTTTAGAATGAATGGGTTGTTTTCAAAGTAGCCATTTTGTTCACATACTTGTAGACATTTGGACACCCACCCACCCCATCCCTACACACCCTTTATGGCTCAGGTCTCCTGCCAACCTAGCAGTTTGAAAGCAAGAAATTGCAAGTAGATAAATAGGGACCACTTTGGTGGGAAGGTAACAGCGCTCCATGCACTCCGGTGTCTAGTCATGCCTGCCACATGACCACGGAAACATCTGCAGAAGCAGACAGCGCTGGCTCTTCGGCTTAAAAACAGAGATGAGCACTGCACCCTAGAGTCGGATACGACTGGCTTTCAAGCAAGGGAAACCTTTACCTTTATGTGGACTTGAATGTAGGGTTTGCTGTTTTCCACAATTTCAGGTATCTGTAGAAGGTCCTGGAATGTATCCCCTGTTGATATGGGGGTGGGGAACCTATACACTACAGCTACATGATCAATTTTTTTCAAATAACAGGCACAAGTTGGGGTGCCCAACCACACACATTAAGAATTTCTGCACTAGCTTTATGTTAATCTGCAGGAGAGTATGCTAGTCCAGTGTGGTACAGATAAAGCATGCAAAGCAGGTGGATGTGGTCCTAAATGAAACAGTGAGATTGGTCACAGGATGCCTAAAACCGATCCCAATGCAAAAAGTGCATTACTTAGCTGGCATTCCTCTACCAAAATTTCATCAAGAAAGTCCTGCTCAGAAAGAGTGGGTAAAAGCAAGATCCTTCGAAACACACCTGCCAAACCTGCCAAACACCAAAACAGAGACTTAAATCAAGGCACCATTTCCTAATAACTTCTCCCCCTCCCCCATTCAACCAATCCCTAGCAGTTTGGAAGGCAAGAAAATAGCTACTAGACAACTGGGCAGAACCACATGATTCTCTACTGCCTGGACAAGAACAACCATGGCCTGTGTGGAAAGCTTTAAATAGACTGCATGCAGGGTTAGGAAGATCAAGGGGTAAATCTGAGAAAGTGGGGTTTCTCAGGTTTTCTGTCAAGAGTAAAAAGAGCAGCCTTGCGTTAAAGAAAGCAAAGAAGTGATAGTCTTCCAGAGGGGGGCATTTTGGAATGTATCTTTAGGCAATTGACATTCAATTTTGTAAGGCAAATTCAAAGTATTTTTGCATTACAAAAACACATAACAGTTGTATTTATCCAAGGCTCAAAATATCCTTACAGGATTTTGGAGACATGGCTTCTGACACAAAGTTTCAAAGCAGAAATCAGCTCCAGGTCTGGGATAATTTGAACCTTTCAGTCAGAACCCCATTGAATTTTAACTAGTTCCTGGACAACAGGGATTTGCGCTTACAACAGAATTCTATGGTTGCAAAAAATTATATTTTAAAATAGAATCAAAAACTAATATTCAGAAATTCAGATTGTGGCTGAGGATGGTCTTACTCAATGTTAGCAGACCTTTGGTGCCTACATCCTCTCCTAGCCTCAACTATTTCATTCTTCCGTCACTATACAGTTGTTTGATATATTTTTAAAAGCCTTCAGAGATCTTATGTGCCAGCAGGTCAGTTCTGATATGTTATAACTATATGAGGCAATGACTTCCACAATCAGCAGTGATGGCTGCTACCCATGTCCGAGCATACATTTTTTTCCCTGAAAAGCATTTTCAGGGAAAATGTCATTGGTGTGAATTTGTTTAAGGTGTATTCCAGGTTGCCATGAAATAACTCACACACCATGATCACAGAGCCATCTCCTGAGGCATGTATGAAATGAAAAATGCAGGATTTGACACTGGGACTGCAATGGACTGTGGCAGCCTTGAGGATATAGACAAGGTGCACATTCACAGCCAGGCCATCTGGCATGGCCTCTTCCACCTCCATGAATGTTGGGAATCAGAATAATGAGGTGGTTCCTCCTTTGCTCATTTTGCTGTTGGTCCTGTAAGAAATCTCCTTACTCCTGAGTAGGACTCTGGCCTACACATAGTTGGGATTCCACCTGAATTGCCGCCCTCCTACCTAAGCAACCCTGGACATTAGCTTAATGTAAGTAAGGTGGTGCATAGTCAAATAAACACTCCAGTCATCTTCTGATATTTTAAAGGTATATTGTAGCAGAAGCAGTTTACAGAACAAAGTTTTAGGAAGAAAAAGCTTCTTAGTTCCAAAAGTTCAGAAAGCAGATTAAAACAAAGAAAGCTTATCTAATTGTGGAAGCCCAGTGGGGGCCCCTTCCTGCTTATGCCCCTACATGTTTCTAAGTTCACAGCTCACCCTTAGCATGAAGCACTGTACCAAGAGAGCATTCTGCTCCCTCCCTCTGGGTTTTATCTCCTCACACATGTTCCACGCTCTTTCCATTCCCCTAAAGGAATCCAGCCAATGACCATGCAGTATCCATCAGATCTTAAGTTTCATTTCTTTCGATTCATGAGGCTAGAATGTTTTGACTAACAATCCTTCTATGGAATGTGCCATAGCTCCCCCCATTCTTGGAAATATCCATTTTGAAACGAGGCTTAGCTCAGGGTACAATCAATACCCTGACAGTGCCCAATATGATGGTTTCACATGGCATTTCCTCCACTGAGGGGAGTTCCAAAATATCCTGTTATAAACAGCTTTGAAAGGATCCTCATTCAGGCATCCCCTGAGCATAGCTTCTCCAGCAAAAACCCTTTCAACCCAGAATAATTTCTCATTCAAAATTATTATTAACAGATTTGCTCGGTGCATATAAACCAATGTTGTCTCATAATATGTACTTCTCTTTTCCTGTGGCTCTCCATGTTTCCACTCAATATTGTCTTTTCTGGTAAGTTCTGAGTTAATAATAGATTTTGATTTATTTTGTTTTTGTTTTTGCTGAAGTGCAGTGGTTCCCACTTGGGGGCCTTAAAATCCATCAATAAGAAAGATTTTGTGACTGAAATGCCACTTCTTCAAGCTCCCGGAAATCCTGGCAAGCACAGCCAATGTTGAAGGCTTCTGAGAGTTTTTGCCCAAAATAAGCTGGGCCCCCATGATTGGGACCATTGCTCTAATGAGAATTCATTTTTGATGCAGTGAGAGTTCAGACTTGTCTTAATTGATGACCCACTTATCTACCCTTTTGGTGATCTGTAATACAGTGATACCTCATACACCATCCAAACTTGGTTCCACAAGTTTCGACTTTATACGGATTTGGACTTTGTATGAGGCATGCAAAATCCTAGCCATGATGCCTCATACAACATTCAAATCCTTGCCACGATGCGTCGTACAACGTCATTTCCATAGAGATAAATTGTACTGTACAGCACAGACTTCAGGGCAAAGTCATGGAAACTGACAAGAAACTGACAGAACTTTAGGAAATCATTATCTAAAGGCTAAATACATTTCAAAAACATGTCAAACAACCGTGATTTTAGGAGACATACCATACAACATGTTCTTAACTTTTGAAAACTTTATGAAGTGCAGGTTTAAAAGTTAACATGTCCCATCATGCAGCACAGTGTTAATATGCAGCCATGTGGCCGATCATCCACTTTGTACAAGCTACTGTAAACAATTACTGGATGGAAGCAAGGACAAAATGGATGCCAACATGCAGCACAGTGTTAATCATCCAAACAGCAGCAAACACCAAACAATTGCCCAACCCACCAAATAGTGCCCCCCCAAAAAAAAGAAAGACCAACGTAAGAAAAAATATGGAGCATGCAATCTGTTTTTAAAAACCACAGTAGCAAACACCAAACAATCCAAAATCAAAACCACTCCTAAACACTCTTCGCCTCGTGCAAAACCCACAAGAGTTTCATCTCTGCAGCGAGGCTTGAAAAAGCCACCGCCAGCGCACCAGAGACGCCCACACCATCTTTGGCCCCCTCCTCTGGCCCGGACAGTCAGGGGAGGGAAGAGGAGCCCAGCTGAGCCTCATCTCTGCAGCGAGGCTTGAAAAAGCCACCGCCCGCGCACCAGAGACGCCCACACCATCTTTGGCCCCCTCCTCTGGCCCGGACAGTCAGGGGAGGGAAGAGGAGCCCAGCTGAGCCTCATCTCTGCAGCGAGGCTTGAAAAAGCCACCGCCAGCGCACCAGAGACGCCCACACCATCTTTGGCCCCCTCCTCTGGCCCGGACAGTCAGGGGAGGGAAGAGGAGCCCAGCTGAGCCTCATCTCTGCAGCGAGGCTTGAAAAAGCCACCGCCAGCGCACCAGAGACGCCCACACCATCTTTGGCCCCCTCCTCTGGCCCGGACAGTCAGGGGAGGGAAGAGGAGCCCAGCTGAGCCTCGTCTCTGCAGCGAGGCTTGAAAAAGCCACCGCCAGCGCACCAGAGACGCCCACACCATCTTTGGCCCCCTCCTCTGGCCCGGACAGTCAGGGGAGGGAAGAGGAGCCCAGCTGAGCCTCATCTCTGCAGCGAGGCTTGAAAAAGCCACCGCCAGCGCACCAGAGACGCCCACACCATCTTTGGCCCCCTCCTCTGGCCCGGACAGTCAGGGGAGGGAAGAGGAGCTCAGCTGAGCCTCGTCTCTGCAGCGAGGCTTGAAAAAGCCACCGCCAGCGCACCAGAGACGCCCACACCATCTTTGGCCCCCTCCTCTGGCTCAGACAGTCAGGGGAGGGAAGAGGAGCCCAGCTGAGCCTCGTCTCTGCAGCGAGGCTTGAAAAAGCCACCGCCAGCGCACTAGAGACACCCGTACCATCTTTGGCCCCCTCCTCTGGCTCAGACAGTCAGGGGAGGTGTTGTGTTCTAATGGTTTTACCTTCCACATGGATTACAATGTATCTGAGCCAATGTAACCTTGCCTATAGCAACAATGTAACCTTCAGCTGTATCATATAAACCCTGTAATAGGACGCGAGCTAATGACCACCAGCTGGCAGCAGCGAGCGTCCAAGCTCTCTTGGTCCGAACTCATCAAAGGCAACAGCGCGGGAAGCTTTCCCGCCACCACCTACACCTGGACAAGAAGGGCGTGACCCACAATGACGTCACGCAGACAGTAGCCAATGGGCTACCATGGCACCACGTTCAAATGTATTCCTACTGTATATAAAGAGCTATTGATCCGCCATTACCTCATGTTCCCTCTGTCCACGATGCAATAAACCTGAGTTAACCCAGCCCGAGGCTGTGTCCTGTGTCTTAGTTTCATACACTAAATTGGCGACGAAGGTGGGATCAATGGATTCCCAAGGAGCAGCCAGGGCACAGAGCGGGTTCAACATCACCAAACCGCAAGACTGGGAGCTGCTTGAGATGGACTTCCATGCGGCGCTGGTGGAGCTCAAAGTCAAGGAAGACGATGAGGAGAGGAAGAGGGCCATCCTCACCCGCATGCTTGGAATGGAAACCAAGCGGACGCTGGTGGGCATCATCGCTCCAAAGAAGGTGAGCGAATTTAAGGCGGACGACATCATGAAGCTGCTACGGGAGCGCTTCCAACCCGCGAGGGCGATGTTTCCCGCTCGGAGCGCGTTTTGGAGGCGAGTCCAAGCGCCGGACGAGTCGGTCGAGGCATTCGTGGCCGCCATGAGGATAGCCGCTGCCCCCTGTAAATGGGGCAGCATCCTAGAAATGGCCCTCAGGGACGGCGTGCTGTGTGGCCTGAAAGACAAGGAGGTGCAGCGCAGCTTGATGAATAAGGAGCCGCCACCCACGCTGGCAGAGGTCGTCGAGGCCGCAGAAGCCGCAGAGTCCACGAATGCTGGAGTGGACGAGATGCACCAGTGGCGTGAGTGGCGTCCCAGAGCCGGCAAGGCGGAAAGGTCGGTGCACGCAACTCAACGGGCCTCAAAGTCGTCCTCAGAGAGCAGCGACGGCGAGGAGGTCCAGAAGGTCCGAAAAGGGGGGCGCCGCTGCGATGGTTGCGGAGCGGCCCACGAGCGTGCGAGGTGCCCGTTTAGAATGGCCGAATGCTACACCTGCGGCCGTCGGGGGCACATCGCCAAGGCATGCAGAAAACGGAAGGAGGGCCGGAGGCAGTCACCAGACCGTTCGACCAGGCCGGACCGTTCAGCGAGGCCCAAAGATGGCGTCCAGACCACGAGGAAGCAGGACGGCGTGGGCCGCGTCTCGGACAGCAGCGAGGACGACGTCCCAGTGCTCAGTGTGTCCGCGGAACAGTCCCATTATTTCGTTGAGGTACTAGTACAAGGGGCCCCCATCAGGATGGAAATTGACTCGGGGTCCTCCTATTCCATAATTCCCCAGAAAGAGTTTTTAAAAATCGACCCCCACGTGCGGCCCAAACTTAAAACTTTGAGGTCCACGCTACGAGATGTACAGGGGAACAGCATTCCGGTGTTGGGGGTCGGGAAATTTCGGGTTGAGTTTAAGAGACACTCTGCGGAGCTGCCCTTAGTTGTCCTCAAGGGGGGGAGTTGTAGCCTCCTAGGGACACAGTGGTTCCAGCCTTTAGGCCTGTTTATAGGGGGAGTACATGCAGTGGGGGTGGACCCAATACAAGCGGTGTGCGATGCGCATCCCGCCGTTTTTGAAAAAGGACTCGGAAAATTCAAGGGACCCCCTGTAGCCTTCGACCTAGATCCGGAGGTCCGCCCGATAAGACTCAAACCGCGCAGAGTGCCTTTCGCACTAAAGGACAAAATAGAGGCGGAACTGGACAAATTGGTGGGCCAGGGGATTCTTATTCCTGTTGATTCCGCGGAGTGGGAAACTCCAATTGTAACAGCTCTGAAGGCTAACGGGGAGGTGCGCATTTGCGCTGATTATAAGTGTACGATTAACAAGGCGATCCGCCCTAATGCTTATCCGGTGCCGGTGGTCAGCCACCTTTTGGCTAGGCTAAATGGGGGAAAGTGTTTCGCTAAGCTCGACCTGGCACAAGCCTATCAGCAGCTTCCCGTAACACCCGCCACGGCCGCGGCACAAACGATAGTCACACATAAAGGAGCGTTCCAAGTGTCGCGTTTACAGTTCGGCGTGAACTCGGCACCCGGCCTTTTTCAGTCGCTTGTGGAACGCCTCCTGAAGGGGCTGGAGGGGGTGTTACCTTATTTTGATGACGTATTAATAACAGGGGGGAGTGAGGCCGAACTGGCACGGAGATTGGACAAAGTACTAACTGTGTTCGAGAAAGCGGGGCTGAGACTGAGGAAGGACAAATGTGTTTTTTTCGAAACCGAGGTCGAGTTCTTAGGGTTCAGGATCACACCCGAGGGTATCAAGCCATCCAAATCCAAAGTAGTAGCCATCAAAAAGGCCCCTCGCCCCACATCCAAAACCGAGCTACAGTCATTCCTGGGGCTCCTCAATTTTTACCATACATTCCTTCCGCGGAAGGCGTCCGTGGCCGAACCGCTTCATCGGTTGCTTAAAAAAGAGGAGACTTGGGTGTGGGGTGACGAGCACGAGAGGGCGTTCAAAGAATTAAAGCAACTCTTGACCTCTGACGCAATTCTAACGCATTTCGACCCCAAACGGCCGGTGGTCCTAGTCTGTGATGCGTCACCGGTGGGGGTGGGGGCGGTACTTTGCCACGTGTTGGATGACGGAAGGGAAGCCCCGGTTGCATTTTATTCAAGGTCCCTGTCCCAGGCAGAGCGAAATTACGCACAAACCGACAGGGAGGCATTGGCAATTGTAGCGGGGACCAAAAAGTTTCACGATTTTTTGTATGGCCGCCCGTTCAAAATCGTGACGGATCACAAGCCACTGTTAGGGATTTTCACGGTAAGCAAGCCCACCCCGCAGATCCTATCACCGAGAATGTTGCGATGGGCCATTTTTCTCAACGCTTACCAACACGAGTTGGTGTACCGGCCCGGAAAAGAGATCAGCCATGCTGATGCACTTTCGAGATCCCCTTTGCCCTTGTCGGACGACCAGAAGGCTAGAGTAGGAAAAGACCGCCAGGTGTTACTAATTGAGGTTTTAGATGCACCCCCAATTGTACCAGCGGATATTGCTAGGGCGACAGGCAAGGACAGAACGCTCGAGAAAGTCAGCTCATGGGTACAAAAGGGGTGGCCGGCATCATCCCCGAGCACGGAATTCGACCCATTCTTTCGGAAAAAGCTAGAGTTGTCCCTAGAAAGGGGGTGCCTGCTGTGGGGCCAACGGGTGGTGGTCCCTACATCCATGCGGCCGAGGGTGCTCAAACTGCTGCACGTCAGCCACCCGGGCATCGTGCGTTCGAAAGCGCTGGCCCGCAGTTACTTTTGGTGGCCTCAGCTGGACGCGGACATTGAGCACATGGTCGGCACTTGTGAGGCATGCCAGGGATCCCGACCAGAGGCGGCCCGCCTTCCGCATAGGGAATGGGACGCAGCGAGGGGGCCGTGGTCCAGAGTGCATGTAGATTTCGCTGGCCCATTTCGAGGGACCATGTTTCTCCTGGTGGTGGATGCGTTTTCCAAGTGGCTGGAGGTTATCCCAGTAAAGAGCACGTCCTCCGCCACGACAATTAGCCAGCTACGGAGAGTCTTCTCCACGTTCGGTTTACCCGACACTTTAGTCAGCGATAACGCGAGTTGCTTCACCTCCTCGGAGTTCGGGGCATTCATGGAAGCAAACGCCATTCGGCATGTTACATCCGCGCCGTTTCACCCGGCCACGAATGGCCAAGTGGAACGGTTGGTGAGGACAACAAAGGATGCGCTTCGGCGCATGGGCCCGGGGGACCTAAACCACCAAGTGTGTCAGTTCTTATTAGCGTATAGGGTGACCCCCTTAGCGTCAGGTTACTCGCCGGCAGAACTCTTGATGCGGCGAAAACTGACCACGCTTCTGTCCAGGCTGGACCCGACGAGAGTCGAGGACAAAGGGAAAAACATAGGATTGGCAGTCTCGAAAGGGTTCGCCGCCGGCGACCTTGTTTACTGCAGGAACTATGCAAGCGCAGGGCCAGCCTGGGTGCCGGGAACAGTAATTGAGCAGACGGGGCCAGTGTCATATCGGGTGGAAACGAGCACCGGCCTCCTCTGGAGGAGACACGCTGACCAACTGAGGCGCCGAGTGAGTGAAGGGCCGGTCAGTGGGGCTCAGCAACAGGATTCAGCGATAGGGTTCTCCCCCACCCGTTTAGCCCAAGGGGGAGACATTGAGGGACAGCAGTCCGAAACCGGGGGGGAAAGCGGTGGTCCCGACTCATATCCTTTTGATACCCCAGTTCTATCAGAGCCTGGGGGGAGGGAAAAGGAATGTGCGGCCGCCGCCGCGTCCCCCGAATGTAATTTTGATTTTGATTTTGGTTTTGCGAGCCGGGGGGGTTTTCAGGAGTGTTCCCCCACCCTTCCAAGCGAGAAGAGGGGTTTTTCATTAGCCCCCAGTGCCCCCGGTTCTTCCCCGAGAAAGAGCACACCTCCCAACAACGCCGCGGAGCCGCGGCTAGTCACTAACAAGTCTCCCTCTCCAATTACAGGGCAGGAAACCAGGGGACAAAGAGAAGGTAGCAAACCCGGGGAAAGGCAGCCCGCATCGAGACCCCAGCGTGTTCGAAATAAGCCATCTTGGCTGAGGGACTTTGTCTCCTAAGGGGGGGGAGTGTGTTGAAGGTGGGCTCGAGACATTGTCTCGTCCTAGGGGGGAGGGATGTTGTGTTCTAATGGTTTTACCTTCCACATGGATTACAATGTATCTGAGCCAATGTAACCTTGCCTATAGCAACAATGTAACCTTCAGCTGTATCATATAAACCCTGTAATAGGACGCGAGCTAATGACCACCAGCTGGCAGCAGCGAGCGTCCAAGCTCTCTTGGTCCGAACTCATCAAAGGCAACAGCGCGGGAAGCTTTCCCGCCACCACCTACACCTGGACAAGAAGGGCGTGACCCACAATGACGTCACGCAGACAGTAGCCAATGGGCTACCATGGCACCACGTTCAAATGTATTCCTACTGTATATAAAGAGCTATTGATCCGCCATTACCTCATGTTCCCTCTGTCCACGATGCAATAAACCTGAGTTAACCCAGCCCGAGGCTGTGTCCTGTGTCTTAGTTTCATACACTAAAGGAGGGAAGAGGAGCCCAGCTGAGCCTCTCCCCTTGGCCCGCCGGGCGGGGAGTATAAAGGACCGTGATTCCACCTTTGGCTCCCTCCCCCGCCCTGTCCGGCGGGGGTGGTGGGAACGCAGCTGACCAGTATTGCCGCGGCTGGACTTTTCCACCAAAGTTGTACCACCAGAGTTGCCGGTCCATTTCCTGGCCTTAAAGGCCAGGTCGTCCTCTTCTTTGGCTCCGTCAGGGACGTGCAAGACATGGGGTTCTGTTTTGGGGATATTGGTGGCCGAAGGATTGTGTAATTAATTTTGCTATGTTATAACTTAATTTTTTTTTGAGACTGATGTTTTCTTTTCTGATTTCATTAATGTATTGTATTATTATTGTATTGTTGTTCAATGCATGACTTATGTATCCATGCTCTGATTATTGTATTTATGATGCATCTTTGCCTGATTGCTTTATTTTTGTTACTGTGTTTCAGGGTTTGTTGATACTCAGTTTATATGCTGTTTTTATAGGAATTGTGTTCATTGCATTTTTGTTCCGAATGTATATTTATTTTTATTGACATTTTGTATGTTTATTATATTTTGTTTTGTTGTATTCTTAATTATGTTGGAAGCCGCCCTGAGTTGGCCTACAAGCTGAGTAGGGCGGGGTACAAATTAAAATTTGAATTGAATTGAATTGAAGAGCAATGCATGCATGTGTTCTGCCTTTTATACTGCCCAGGCACAATGCAACCTGGGAAAAACCCCAATGCCTCATACAAAGTCGTAGCGACTTTGTATGAGGCAACTTTTTCCAAGGAATTAGGTGATGTTGTATGAATTCGATGTTGTATGAAGCAGACTTTGTATGAGGTATTGTATGAGGCAGCCTAAATGTTGACAACACCAATGGCAGCAGTCAAGATACCCTGTTGTGCTCACTACCACTTAACCTTGTCAAAAAACAACAACAACCATGAGACTTGATTTATGTTAGGGTGATAAGAGGTTAACTGATGAAAATAGTTGCCAGCTTCTGGATTTTTTTCCTTTGGTGTCTCTTTGGAAACTGTAGTGAGCACAATCAACTTTTACAATGTTTTACATTTGGTGACACTCAAAAAGCTGCAAAATTATTCAGAGGTTTACCAGTGTCTTCTTATGATGGCACTTTGGGACCATTCAGCTTTCCTGCACAGATGGCAAGGCAAGTAATCCCAACACAGCCTCTAGTGATCTCAGCTAGCCTTTCCTCTGGAAGGCATAGTGTGTCTTTACACCCCCAGTCCCTTGCTCTGGAGCCAGATATTCTAATGAACTCAAGCTTTCATCTTGACATGGACAATAAAAACATCTCATTTTTCTCTTGCCTCTTATTATATTTGTCTGTGAGATTGGGACCAAAAACATATTCATGTTTTCTGAGCACATCAGTGCCATCTTTCCTCCCCCCTACCCCTCTGGTTGGGCTTGTGATTTTGCAACCATCATGAGATCAGACAGGAAAGTTGCAGGAAGAGTTAAATGTCTACACTATTCAATTGTGTACATGAATAGTGTTCAGGTCTTTGTGGGGTTTTGTACTTGTATGCATTTCCTTTATAGACTAAAATGTGAGCATAATTCTCAAAGTCACACTTTGGTGTTGAGCATTTTTCATTGCATCAAATTTAGAAAGGGAAAAAATATTTTCTGTTTGCATTTCATGCCCAGTGATGAAAAATAAAAGCTCATGATTTCACTACGCATCTCTCAGATAATTACATATATTTAAAAAGCAACACAAACGTGAATGCCTTTAACAGACACTAAAAATTCATGAACAAGAAAGATTTTGTGGTTGAAATACCATTTTTTTCAGACTACTGTGTGAACCAAGATCTTGCATACATTGCACAAAACGTTTATGATTTCTAACTTTTCTGCACAGCAGACAAGATATAGGTGCATAGTCTGAAGACATGATATTTCAACCACAAAAACTTGTCAATTTATGGATTTAAAGATTTGTGTTGTGTAAGGGCCAGATGTTATGTTGTTTTGAAAAGCACATTAATTTGCATTTCTTTTCCATCCCTTGTTTTGCTTTGGAATGATATGTCAAAATAAATTACTCCTCCAGCACCATTGAATCTGAGAAGTATTGTTCAGTCCAGATTTTTATGTTTGATAAAGAAACTTTTTTTTACTTCATACACCAGAATGTTAAGTAAGAAAACTCAAAAAGCCCATCACTTACCTGCTATGTACAGGTGAAATTGTTCACATATACTCCAGATCAAAGTATACACTTCTTCTTCTTTTTTTGCCATATCCAATTCTGAATATTGGCAATCCTCATGGCAATCAGCCATGAAGACTGTCCTGCAAATATAATGCTGTGTCCTTTCATCTGCCTTCCACATCGTAGCATGACACCTGTACCACTGATCCAGCTCCACAAGTCACTTTCTGGTCCTGAGCCCTTTTGGCACACAAAGTCCTCATTAGCCCCAGGCCAGTATTAACAAAGCTGCTGCCCTCCATCAAGATGGACTTAAGTGGGATTTAATCCACTTGGGGACCATCACCCTTCCCTGTGGACTTTGCCAATGCTGGTAGTCCTCATGGTTGTCAGGTTAGTTAACCTCCAACTGACATTTGGTGTTGAGTTGCTGGCAGTTTGGTCTACTCTATTACCATAGCAGGATAACCTGGGCAGACTCTAAAAATACACTACAGCTGATTACACAGGTCTGTAACCCAACAACTGCATAGGATTTTTTAAATTGTTTCTTTATAGATTTTTACTTAGTGAAACAGAGAAAAATACTAAAAAAATTCCAACTTGTCAAGTTTTCTTGCAAAACTTGTGTTTTTAGTTTAATTTAGCATGAAGTTTGCCTTTAACCCAAAATCTGACATCTTATTCTTGATTCTAAAAACCCTATCCAAAAATTATTTCTTACTTTCATTTAATATTTATTAGAACTAGAATCAAGAATAATGCAAAGAGAAAATAAGAGGAATTGTGTGTGTGTGTGTGTGTGTGGGGGGGGGGGTAGTGTATGTTTAGTAGTGTGAGGAAGCTCAGGTGATTATGTCCCAACAGGTTTATTTTGTTTGTAGTGAAAGGTGAACATATCCAGGAATCTCACTGGCTGGGTTGAGCATGTTTTGACATGTTCTCTGGGGTATTATAAATTAGTATAAACACCCCTACTGTCAGATTTGATCATGTTTCAACATGCTAAATAAGTTCAGAATCTTGTTTGCTGTACTTGTTTTTAGTTCTGTATTATGGCTCCAAGAGGTTGTGTTATTTCTCCAGACAACTTTTGTTTTATTTGTGGCAAATACACTATTAAAAGACAACAAAGAAACAGAAGCAATTTTTAAAATAATTTTATTACATTTTTAAACAATAATACTACAAATAAAATAATACAACAATAATACATAAAAATATACACCAATAAATATAACCCTTTAACCAATTATATACTAATACAATATCAAATAACTAAATATATATTTAAATATGACTTAGTAGTGTAATAACTTCCTATTCTACTTCACATCTTTAATTATCTAATTGTACTTTCAGAAAGTAAATTTTTTGGTACTTATATCATAATATACATATTCTATTTTTTATATTCTTATTATTACAATATGCAAATTCAAACTCAGTTCATGACCTCCAAAATTTAATACATCTACTAAATCAAGCTTCAAAATCATTATTACCATACAAAAATTAAAATACTAAACAATTTACAAAAAAAAAAAAAAAAACAAAAAACCCTCCACCCGGTGTTTTGTACAGTGCCCTGGAGAGCACGGAGTATCTCATTAGTTTTCATTTCCAAAAACTCCTTTGACCAGGTACAGGTCTGTTTACTTCCTCCCCCTTCAATGAGTAATCTACAAAAGCTTGCCAAACGTTCCAAAATCTGTTTTCTTTAATGATACCCTTTTTCTTGTTTATCTCCCATGTTAACTTATCATTCAATGCTAAATCCCACATTTCCTTCAATTTTTATGTTCACACCATTTTTCCAATTTCTAGCAATGCACTGTCTACCTGTTGTCAACATTATCTCTAATAACTCTTTTTTATCCTTATTTAAATTCATACTTTCCACATCTGTTAACAAAACGGTACTTGACCCCAATTTAATTATCATATCCATAATTTCACCTATCTCTTTCTCGATTTTTTCCAAAAATCTTTTACCACATTACAACTCCACCACATATGTTTGTATGTTCCCAATGCTTCCTTCCACCACCAAACCATTTTATACAAAAGTGATTTTGTGAAGAAAGTGTATTTTGCTTACTTCTAGTAGAAACTTTGGGATAAAGACAAAGCATGGGCTCCTCATAAGGTGTGTAAAAGGTGCAAAGAAGATCTTTGTTTGTGGTTTAAAGGTAAGAAAACCTCATTCAGTTTTGACATTCCTATGATGAGGCGTGAACAGCAAAACCACACTACCAACTCCTATTTCTGTTCAGTAGATGTGAAAGGCTTTAATATAAAAAATAAAAAGAGGATATCTTACCCAAACCTTAATTCAGCTATTTGTCCAGTGCTTCATATCTCTGAAATACCAGTTCCACACCCACCTTCCAGTTTGGATAATATATTGAGCAATTCGGAGGACGGAGACACATTGCCTTCCCAGGATGAATCTAGTTCTGATTTTTCTGTTGATGAGGTAGCTCAACTTTTTTCTCAGAGTGAGCTCAATGACATAGTTAGAGGTTTAGGCCTTTCAAAAGATTCAGCCGAATTGCTGGGGTCAAGACTATCAAATAAAAACCTGCTGTCACCTGGAACATCATTTTCATGGTTCAGGCACCGAGAAAAAGAATTCACTCAGTTTTTCTCCAAAGATGGGAATCTCCTTTTTTGTAGTGGGCTAATGAAGTGCTTTTAAATAGAATATGATTCATCTGAGTGGTGCCTAGTCATTGATTCATCTAAAACAAGCCTCAAATCAGTCTTGCTGCATAATGGAAATAGATTTGCATCACTTCCTATAGGACACTCAGTGCTTTTGGATGAAAACTATAATGATTTAACTGTGATTCTTGATAAAATCAAATATCAAGAACATCGCTGGATGGTTTGTGGAAACTTTAAAATACTAACCATGTTGTTAGGCCAGCAGCAGGTTATACAAAATATCCCAGCTTCCTATGTTTGTGGGACAGTTGAGCCAGAGACCTCCATTGGACAAAAACTGATTTGCCATTTTGAGGTACCTTAATCCCCGGCAGAAAAAAACTTCATTAATACAACTTTGGTTCCAACAGAAAAGGTTTTATTGCCACCTCTTCATATTAAATTAGGGTTTATGAAGCCGTTTGTTAAATCACTGCCAAAAGATGGGAAATGTTTCAGACATCTGTGTTCCAAGTTCCCAAAACTGACCAAAGCCAAGTTGAAAGAGGGAGTTTTTATTGGCCCCAACATATGAAACCTGTTATCCAATCCCCTCTTTTTAGAAACAATGGGAGCAAAAGAAAGGAAGCATGGGACTCTTTCAAAGACATAGTTCACAAGTTTTTAGGGGATACTAAAAACCCTCACTACAAAACCATTGTACAATGCATGTTAAATGCATATAAAGCTCAAGGGTGCAAGATGAGCTTAAAAGTTCATTTCTTACACTCTTATGTCGACTATTTTCCTGAAAACCTGGGAACCTACAGTGAAGAGCAGGGTGAAAGATTTCACCAGGATATCTGTGATATCAAGAGACACTACCAAGGAAGATGGAACGTCAATATGCTAGCTGACTACTGTTGGATGCTAAAACGGGGTACAGAAAATGAAAAGCGAAAACTTGTTCAGAGGAGCATAAAAGCGAAGAAAAAAAGGTTTCACAGACAAAAAGAGTGAACATGGAATGTTAAGTATATATTATGAAGAAATTGTTTGTTTAATTATAAGAAACAATATGTTTAGTTCATTGTAACAAAATAGTGATTTTCTCATAACTCTTATGCTTTTTACTGCAAGAATACTTTGTGGAAAAAACTGTATGTGATGGGGGGAATCGAGGTCATTTTTGGATTCAACACACTAGAAAACATAAAATTTACCAAAAATATCCTATGCAGCTGATGTTTGTTTGTTTGTTTGCTTGTTTGCTTGTTTGCTTGTTTGCTTGTTTGCTTGTTTGCTTGTTTGCTTGTTTGCTTGTTTCAGAACTGTGTCATCATACTTATCTGGAGTGGTTATACTGGATCACTGGAACCTACAGGGAAAAACAAAACAAAAATAAAAAAAGAAGAAATAATAAAGAAGGCAAAAATTTTGTGGCATCTGTAAGGAATGAATGTAATTACAGTAATACCTCACTTAGTGAGCATAATGCATTCAATGGGGTTGCTCTTTAAGTGAATTGCTCTTTAAACGAAACACATTTCCCCATAGGAATGCATTGAAATCCAAAATTCCATTCGGGACTGCAGAAAAAAAGCCCATTTGCACCCCCCCCCACACACACACACACCATTTAAATTGCCTCCCAGGGTGGGATCAGGCTTTGTGGAGCCTGATTGGCCAGTTTTAAAAAAAAATTCCACTGCCTCCCCGTGCACCTAGGACTTTGTTTTGACTGTCATTGGGGCAGGGGCAATGGCAGGAGACTGCATTTGCACAAGTGCTGCCTCCCAGGCTGGCTGGAGACTTTGAAAAGCCTGATTGGCTCATTGTTAAAATTTTCTGCTGCTCCCTGCACCACCCCTTCTCTTTCTCCGCCTGGGTCACTAAGGCTGGGATGGAGAGAAAGGGGAGAAGGGGGTGAAAAGCGAACAGTTCTCTCTCCTGTGCTGGCAAGGTAGACCTTGCATTCCAGTCTTGGGTATAAGAACCAGGCAGTAGACCTGACAGACCCTCTTATCTGCCTGAGATACTAAGTGCAGACTGTGGTTTCTTTACTGACTGTTATAGTACTGTCAATATGGGCTTTCAGTATAGATGTAGGTTAAAAAAGGAAGTTCCAGACAAAAGCATTTTTTTCAAATGTTTTGGATAGTTGATTTTTTTTAAAAAAAACCAAGCACTTTTGAATCCTTATATAAGTTCTTATTAAATAGCTGCTGATAACTTGTCTAATTATTTTCTATTTATCCAAATATGTATTTATCAGTTTCCAACTGCACATCTTTTACTAGCTTCATATTTTATGTCAAATGCATACAAAACAAAAGCCTTAGTGTGATCTGCACATTTGGGGGTGGGTGGGACTGGTATTAGAGATGCTAATGAGTTTCCACAATTGTGAGATTGGGAAGCAATGTTAGAATTTCCTGCTCTAAACAAGGAGTTACAGAGTTGAAAGGGAAGGAAATAAGAATTTGACTACACGGCGTTGCCCAGGTGAGGGACCCAACCCTGCCAAAGGAGGGGCCATCCCACTCCACTGCTGCTACCTAGTGTTGTGGCAGGAGTTGGCAGGGGTCAACACACAACACACACAAAACTCACCCAGCAACATCACACATGACACAACACACCCACACAGCACACACCCACACGACACACCCACAAAATACACACTCTCTCTCTCTCTCTCTCTCACACACACACAAACAGGCAAACAACGCACAGCACCACAGCCACACAATACAACACAACACAATTGCACAGCACACATACTCCCGACACCAACCACACACACCTGACACACAACATCCCCCGAGACACAACACACACACAGACAACACACACAGACAACACCTCCCCACACACGACACACCCGTACAATACCCCTACACACAATACACACACATGCACAAAATATATGATACACAACACACACACGACACACACACCATAGCCACACACATCACACATGACACAACACACACCTATTCCCTGGCCTACCCACCATCACTCTGTATCCAGCGTCGCCCGAGGACGTGGCATCCCAGGAGGTGAAGGCAGTTGCACACCCCCAGGCCAGCAGGAGCAGCGGAGTAGGCAGGGGTCAGATGCAGGAGCTGCGTGGAATGGCTCAGAACAGGGAGGGCGTTGCCCGTGTGGGGGCCCCAACCCAGGACGAGGAGAGACCCAGGCATGACCCACCCGGCCGCCTACCACCACTGTTGTCTTATCTGTATGTACACGCTCGTTGCCCTCGTGGTGGTCCCGGTGGCGCTGGACAGGCCTGGAGGTGCACTCACCTCCTCCTCCAATAAGGGGAACCCCCAAGGGCGCCTCCTCCTTCATCTCCAACCCAGCAGCCAAGGCGTGGCCAGCTTTGCGAAGCCTCCCGTTCCTGGGAGTTTGTATTTCTGTGAGAAGAAATGCTGCTCTGGTGCATCCTGGGGATCGTAGTTCCTTGGGTGGCTGGCTCCCATTGAGAAGAATGGAGAGCGGGACTATAGCTCCCAGCGGACTCTCCTTAAACTCTGTTGTCCAACTGCCTCCTTGGAGGGGCGTGCTGTCCTTGAGTGCAAAGGCTGCTGGGAGCTGTAGTCCTGCTCTCCAAAGAGGGCCACCCACCCAAGGAACTACGATCCCCAGGATGCACCGGGGCCACTCTTCCATTGCTGTTTGGTGTCTGCTGGCCGGTGGAGGGGGGGTGTCTTTGCAACCCATTTTCAGGGTGACAAACCCTGAAATGGGCTGCTGCTCCCCTGCCACGGACTGGCCAGGCACACCAGGTAAGTGGGTGCGAGTTTTCTGGAGGTGTGGGGGCCACAGTGTGGTGGGTTAGGGGCAGTGATGGGCACAAAAAAAATTTGCTAACACACTGTGGGCATGGCCTAATCTGTGGGTGTGGCCTAATCTGTGGGTGTGGCCTAATCTGTGGGTGTGGCCTAATCTGTGGGTGTGGCCTAATCTGGGGGCATGTGACTGGGTGGCCAATCTGGTAATGCCTGCCACATTGCCCATGAAAACATCTGCAAACACAGATAGCACTGGCTCTTTGGCTGTAAATGGAGATGAGCACTGCACCCTATAGTGGGATATGACTGGCTTTTGAGCAAGGGAAACCTTTACCTTTACCTATTGTTAGATCCAAAGCTACCAGTCGTATCTGACTCTAGGGTTCAGTGCTCATCTGTTTATAGCCAAAGAGTCAGCACTGTCTGTTTGTAGATGTTTCTGTGGACATGTGGTAGGCATGACTAGACACCAGAATGTTGTTACCTTTCCCACCGAAGTGGTCCCTATTTATCTACTTGCGGTTGCCCAGAGCTTATAGCCAAAGAGGCAGTGCTGTCTGCATCTGCAGACATTTCCATGGACACGTGGCAGGCATGACTAGACACCAGAGATGCACAGAATGCTGTTTACCTTCCCACCAAAGTGGTCCCTCTTTATCAACTTGCAATGTCTTGCTTTCGAACTGCTAGGTTGGAACTTGGCAGGAGCTGGGGCAGACGATGAGCGCTCAGGTGTCTAGTCATGGCTAGAAATCCCTGGTGGGCATGCAGACCCTGTCCCCCTCCCTCCCACCCATTTACCCCCCCCAACACACACACACAGAGGAGGAGACTCATGGCCACATTGTCATCGTGATCATCTCCTCTTCTTTGTCCTCCTCCTGTGGCTGCTGCTGCCTCCCCACCCCGCCCACCTCCTCCTGGGAGAGCAGCTCTTCCTCCTCCTCCTCCTGCTGCTGCTTCCTCCTTAAGAGGCTGCTGGTGCTGCTCGTGCAGTAGTGGAGGTGGTGGCATGTGTGGATGGGGGAAGTGGAGGAGAGCTCATGCCGTGCCTCCTGGAGCAGCTCCCCCGCCCCCGCCATTGCTGCTTCTAGCAACAGCACAACTCTTGCGATGCCTGGAACTCCTGTCTGGGCATCGTGAGAGTTGCACTATCTGGGCATCCTACTGCAGGGGAACTTGGGGAAGAGCTTGTGTCATGCTGCCTGGACCAGCACACATGCTGCTGGAAGAAGTGGTGGCGGCTTACGGGCTGGTGGTCCAAGCAATGCGGTGCAACACATGCTCTTCCCATCCCCCGGCAGCGAGATGTCCAGGCAGTGCAGTGTAAGCAGGGCAACTCTCACAATGCCAAGACAGACATCCTGCAGCAAAAGTTGTGCTGCTGCTTCTGCTGCTGCTAGAAGGAGTGGCGTCGAGGGGTGGGGCAACGAGCTGTTCTGGGTGGTGCGGTGTGAGCTTTCCCTCTCCTTCCCCCATCCGCACACACTGCTGCTTCCACAACCCCCATTGTGGCACCCACAGCCTCTTAGTCTTAAGGAGGCTGCAGCAGCCACAGGAGGAGAATGAACCGATGCAGTTGCCGGTCTCCCGGGAAGAGGTGGGTGGGGTGGGGTTGGGAGGGGGCATGGCCAGCTAACTCTACTACCTGTACGCACAGACTGGGGCAGACCGGCTGATGCCCAGCACTGGTTAGGGGTAACAAAACTTAGGACAGGTTGATTTTGGTTATGTAGATAAGGCTAGTGCAAATTCTCAATGAAGTTCATTCATTTGTAGACAAGTTGCAAGGCTATACTCTTTAAAAGTCATACAGTAGTTTTTATAACATTGAATTTATTAGCTTTATCCACAGTTTACACTTAATGAATACAGTGAATGATGCTGTGAGATCTTTGTGTATACAGAAACCTTCATATCTACAGCACAGAGAGTAGACTCATTTCTTACTAATGCATATCAGAATACTGGTTTTGTTTCTTCTTTTTTATCTTCACAATGATGACAAATAATACAATCTAACAAGTGTCATGCCTGAGTACTATTGTTGCAGTTTACCAGTTGCTCAGACACAATCACATCTTCTTTTATCGTGTGTTGAAAGTCAAAGTTAGCCATTCAAATAGGTGCATGAGAAACTGACAACGTTTTTGCTATTTTTCAGACATTTTCATGGCAGCAGCAGCAATATGATGGATAGTATGAGTCATTTGTGCCAGTGCAATAAAATTTATGGCTCTGAATTCTCATGCTACACTCTGTCCATTACTTCAAATGGATCATGAAAAACAACTTAAGTTTGCCAAAAAAGCAAAACTGACAAGAAAAGTAGGCAGAGAGGCTATGGATCTATGTACTTGGGTCCATCGTGTGATTCAGATTGCATTGTGCCTGGGCAGTATAAAAGACAAGACACATGTGTGCATTGCTCTTGTGGGTTTTGCACAAGGCAAAGAGTGTTTAGGAGTGTTTTTGAGCGTGATTTTGATTTTTTTTGAATTTTTCATCAGAATTTTTAGAAGCATTCCTGGGATTTTTACAGCATTCTTCAGGTTTTTGGACAATCAGGGTTGTTTGACATGGTTTTGTAATGTGTTTAGCCTTTAGAAAATGATTTCTTAATGCAGTAACATATTTACTGAGAAGGATGGGTAGGTATTACTTCATTAAAAGTAATAATTTGTATTTTTATTATTATTATGACTGATTATTGTTTAATGCTTTTTTGTACTTAGTTTGTATTGTAATTTTTATGTTTTGTTTCTGTTATAATTTTTTTGAAAAAATTAAAAAAAACATTAAAAAGCAAAACAAGTAGGCCAGTTGCCAATTGATGTGCATTCTTCAACATCAAATACCTCAGTGGCTAGTCATAGGCAGTCACTTTCCATCCTGTGGATGGGGTGGGGGGCATTAATGACTATGTTACACAGTGAGCAGTTAGGACATTTTTGAGAGTTCCTTTTTGGGGGGCTGGTACTTGACAAATGATGCAACACTAACTGCAAGGAACGCGCGGCAAGACAATATGGCTGCCGTATGCTTTGTCAGCCCAGCCCCTTAGAGCCAGGCACCTTGGCTGTTCGAGGGGGCGGAGCTGAGCTCCCCTTTAAAAGGGGAGGCTTCGCATGCCCTTGACGGCTTAGAAAAATTATCGGCTGGGCCAAGGGCGTGTTTGTCCCCTTTCCCAGCTGATTTCTGAGCTCGGGTGGGGCGAGGCCTCGAGACCTAGCACCGCTGCAACCTTCCCTTGTGGCACTTTGCTGCAATTCTTTTGGACCTCACTCCGGTGGGCACGCAGCACTGATTGCTCGCCCTATTAGGGCTCAGGAGAAGGGCCTCATGCGGGTCACTCCCTGGCTAGATTAGGACTAGCCCATTTACTTAATGCGCCATGGCACCGAAGAAGAAGGCCTGCTCCAGCAGGCCCTCAGGCGCATGCCACGCTAGGCCTTCCAGACCAGCGCTGGGCCCCGCAGTGCCTCCATCGGAGGGCAGGGCCCCGGGTAGGCCCAGGCCGCTGCCAGATGCTGCCAGTTCTCCCCTGAGTTGCAGGGCTTAGGCGAGACCGGGATCATCATCCCCCAATCAAGCTTCCAGGCCAAGCGGGGCCCATGCAGGGCCTGGCCAGGCAGCGCTGCCAACCAGCCCCCATGGTGGCTGGGACCTGGCTGGGACTGCCGCCGCACCAGGGATCTTCCCTGGACCTTCCAGAGGGGCTGGGCAGCAGGCCTCGCACGAGGCCTTCCTGCTGATGCTGGGGCCCTTATGGCCCGTATTGCAGCCTTGGAGCACGCTGCAGGCCTGGAGCTAGTCACTGCAATGCGCCTGCCTGCTGGAAGGGCGGCAACTTTGGAGCTCGACCAGGCTGATGCGAACTGGCCTTAGTTGTCCGCACTTCTTAGTCAGAGGGTGGAACAGCTTGAGGCTGCATGGCCTTCGGTGGTATTCCAACCGGCTGGAGCTGCTTCAACCAGCTTGCCCACTTCCCAACTGTCCGGTGCTGACCTCGAGGGCCTGTCTTCGTCTGATCCAGCGGGCTCTAATTCGGCCGTGAGCTCCGACGCTCTGCAACGGCTGGAACCCCTGGTAGGGGTGGGTGGGTGGAGTGCACCTGGTGAGTATGCAGGTCAAGTAAGCTCACTACACATGGGCTCATTGCCTTTAACTTTGACATTTTAGTGGCCTTGGCAGCAGCAGACGGCCCCAGTGCCTACAGGGCAGTGCCCCAGATGTCCATGACACCGCAGGTCAACATTTGGAGGGCACCTTACCCACCCATACCACCTGGGGTTCTGCCTGTCGGACCCAATGTCCTGGACCCAATCTGGCCTTATGGTCCTCCAACAAACACGGCCTACCATACAGTCCCATGTGCAGCTATCCCGACTGCTGGTATTTCGCTGCCACTGGGCGATCATCTTTTACTGGCAACTAGGGATAAGATCTGGTGCCGCAAATACGTGGACTTATTTAGCCTCCTCAATAGGGAGACGACCAGGGAGGAGAAAGAGAAGGAGGAGGACCGGGACAAGGAATTGGCCCGTCATCGTAAACCTCCATGGACTTGGGCGAACTGGTTGCCAGCCCGTCTGCTATGCTGGAATTTCTCATCCCCAGGGGGCTGTGCACACAAGCAGTGCAAATTTAAGCACAAATGTGCCATTTGCGCCGGACCCCATTCGGCCACGGCTTGCTTCAGAGCAGGCGGGTCGTGAGGTAGGGGCCGTGGACAACAGAGTTCAGGCCACACTACCACAGATACAGCATCAATTGCGAAAGGGCCCCTCCCCAATTCGACTTGAGGTATTTCAGCATTGGCTTCACGTGTACCCCAGGCGGGCTTATTTGTTAGCAGGTTTTTCTTTTGGCTTTCACATCCCTTTTGCTGGTGCACGCGCACCGCAGGATGCACCCAATTTACCATCCTTGAGGGGTAGGGAGGACTTAGCTCGGGAGAAGATTTTTAAGGAAGTATGTGAAGGGCGGGTCATTGGCCCCTTTAGCGATCCCACATACCTGAATCTGAAGGTATCTCCCCTTGGCCTGGTGCCTAAGAAGTCCTCAGGTGAATTTCGCCTTATACATCACCTGTCATACCCGGTGGGCTCATCTGTTAATTATGCTATACCAGAGGAACTTTGTTCTGTCCAGTATACGTCCTTTGACCAAGCACTACAGATGGCCCGGTCCTGCGGTCCAGAGGCATGGATGGCCAAGTGAGACATTAAGTCAGCATTCCAGCTTCTCCCGGTCCACCCAGATGATTTTGAATTGTTAGGCTTTCGCTTTGAAGGGAAATATTTCATTGATAAGGCCATGCCTTTTGGCTGTTCGGTATCCTGTTCAGCCTTTGAGCGATTTAGTTCTTTCCTTCATTGGGCTTTCATTCACTGGTCCGGAGTCCAAGATGTTGCTCATTATTTGGAAAAAAAATTGTTCGGCGGGAAACATGACTCCAGGACGTGTGAGCGACTGTTAGTCACTTTCCAGGGGCTCACGACCGAGTTGGGGGTACCATTAGTTCCTGAAAAGACTGAGGGCCCAGCCACAACACTAACATTTTTGGGGATCGAAATCGACACCATTGCACAGACATCTAGGCTTCCGGAAGACAAGGTTGTCTGCATCTCAGAAGTGATCTCAGCCATGCTGGCCAGGCGCAAGGTGTCACTCCATGACCTGCAGGTGCTTCATGGATATCTCAACTTTGCATGCAGGGTTATTACGCCGGGCCATGCTTTTGCTAGATGCCTGTGCGATGCCATGGTTGGTTTATCTCGGAAGCACCACAGAGTTCGGCTCATGGTGGGTATGCGACCTGACCTTCGGGTATGGCTGGCATTTCGGGCCGACTTTAATGGGGTGTCCTTTTGGCAGAACGATCTTTCACTCACGCCTAAATTTCAAGTGCAGTCTGATGCTTTGGGGTCATTGGGATACGGCATCTATTTTGAGGGCCGATGGTGCTGTGGACAGTGGCCTGAAGCATGGCACAATACTGAATTGCTTAGGAATTTAACTTTTTTGGAATTATTTTCCATCCTGGGTGCACTGATGTTATGGGGTCACATCTGGGAAAATTCTGTGGTACATTTTTGGTGCGACAATGCTGCCATGGTGCACATTGTAAATGCCCAAACATCTCGTTTGCCCAGGGTTATGTCCCTTGTACACCAGTTCGTATTGCGCTCTTTGTGCTATAATGTTCTTTTCAAAGCCAGGCATGTTCCAGGCATCAATAACAATATTGCTGACACTTTATGCCACCTGCAGATTGCCCAGTTTCGGGCACTAGCACCAGAGGCCGAGGAGCTTCCCTCTCCACTCCTGAACGAGATGTGGACGTTTGGCAAGGAGAAATGAACAGGGCCTTTGGCCTTTCCATGGCTAGCCGCACTCGTAAGGCGTACCATCAGACTTATCATGCCTACCTTGTTTCGCCAGATGGTACCCTTGCCCGATTTGTGGCCCGTGTCTGTGGACCATGTACTTCAATACATGGTACACTTGCACATTCGGGGTCTGGCTGCTCGTACCATTCGCGGACACCTCTCTGCTCTGGCCTTCGCTGCCAAGGTCCGGGGTTTTCAGGACACCACGGGGGACTTTCGGATCTGCAGGGTCTTGGATGTTTGGGCTCAGGAATGCAGCCCTTGCCATGATCTGCGGCAACCGGTATCCCCTGCGCTTCTTTTGAGTCTGGCCCAGGCATGGCCTGCCCTTTGCTATGACCAATTTGAAGCAACCCTTTTCCATGCTGCCTCTACGGTGGCCTTTTTTGGGGCATTCAGAGTGAGCAAACTGGTTCCCCTTTCACGGTATGACCAGTCGCACAGGGCCTTGGAGTGGGCTGATTTCTCACTTGGTAACGGGTCAGTCCACTTGACTGTCTGTTACTCTAAGGCGAATCAGCTGGGCAGGGGCAGCGTGGTCACCCTACTTAGTTGCAGCATGCAGGCTATTTGCCCAGTCCTTGCACTGACATCCTTCTTGGCACTCGGGGGTACTGCTCAGGGGCCCCTCTTTTGCCACCAGGATGGGTCTCCGTTGACTAAGTTTCAGTTTTGGAGAGTCACAGGGACTGCCCTAGCCAATTTGGGCCTTTCAGGTACAAGTTGTGGTGCTCATTAATTCTACATAGGTGTGGCATCCACGGCTGCGGCTTTTGGGTATTTGGATGGGGACATCCGAAGGATGGGCCAGTGGGGATCTGCTCGCTTTCGTTCCTACGTTCGCCCCATGTTGCATTGAGCATCTCACTGGTGTTTATTCTTTCTGTTCTTTTTCAGCTCCGGAGCACCTGGACGCACCAGTACGGGTGTGGCTCATTGGCCACAGTTACATTTTTTGGGCTGCCCGTCATGCTGCTTCATCTATGTGGGGCGTGCACCTTGGGCTACGTGCCGTGGCACGTCTGGTTTGGCAAGGATTCCGTGGAATGAGGTGGCGGGAGCTAATCCCCTTCATTCTGTCTTCTCAGTCCTCTATTCCACCACAAATTCTGGTGATACATTTGGGTGGCAATGATTTGGGCCAAATTACTGGCTTGGATTTGATTATATCCATCTGCAGGGACCTGGGCCTGATTCAACAATGTTGGCTGCAGGTCTGCATATATGGTCGTACATGATTCCAAGGCATTATTTCTGTGGAGGTGGTGATCCTCGTTGCATTGACCGGGCCCGGAGGTCTGTTAATCGGGCAGTGGCTCGATATTTTGAGGAGTATGGTTTGGGGACCGGGGTCCAGCACCCCGTGATCCATATATAGGATGCCAGTTTATACCGCAGAGATGGAGTGCACCTCTCTGCATGGGGCATTGACCAATTTTTGGCTTCATTGTAAGCAGGCCTGGTGACCGAGCTGGCGGTCAGGGGGGGCAGTGAGTTGTGAAAGACTCCTCCCCGTGTGGCGGCTAGCACTGGTAAGGAAAAACTGGATGATGCCTAGGATCCGGCAGGTACGCAGTTGGTTGGCCACCTGAAGGACAAGGTAGAGGGAAAGTTGGGCTGGCCAATCAAAAGCGGACCATGAACAAGGTGATGTTATGCTCAAGATAGCCTGCAAAACCTTGAGAGTTCACTGGATGCATGTCAGAAGCTGGAGTCAAAAGTGGCATTCTGACTGGGGTTAACAATTTGTTTAATTAAGTAAACAAATTGATACAATGTAGTCAATTAAGATCTGGAAATAACATCTGTCCTTACCAGTGCTATTTCGGCCCGTTTGCCTTAACTAAGTTAATAAAAGTTGTAAGTTAATAAAGTGGCCCAATTTTAAATCCATTACAAGTGTCCGTCTCATTATTGGGTAGTGGGTCTGGCAAAGCTTTTTTATCTTGAAACATGTAAAGCATTTAGTTTTACATTTTCCTTTACAAGTTGAGTTAACAATCCTACCCCTAACCCTAACACTAACCTTAACCATAACCATAACCCGAACCAAACCCGAACCACAACCCTAACCTTAACCCTAAAACTATCCACAACCCCAACCATAAACACTACCCTTGCCCTGACCCAAAAACTAACCTAAACTCAAAACCTAAATCTAATCCTGACCACAACCCTAGCCCTAGCCCTAGCCCTAGCCCTAGCCCTAACACTAACACTAACACTAACACGAACACGAACACGAACATGAACACTAACAATAACCCTAAACCTATCCATAACCCTAACCCTAAACACAACCTAGGCCCGGGCCCGGGCCCAAAAGCTAATCCAAACACTAAACCTAAACATAATCCTGACCACAACCCTAACCCTAACCCTAACCCTAACCCCAACTACAACCATAACCCTAACCACATAAAGCACCATCAGACTCTTTTCTCCTAGTGTGGTAAATCTGATGCTAATCCAAAACCTGGTTTTCAAAGCTGCAATTTTTGGAGGAGGAGTGCCCACATTTGTAAAATATTGTTTTGTGCTGCCACAACATGTAATCACTGAAATCCTGTTCAGTGATAAAGTCATTCATTTGCACCCTATGGCCTGCAGGCCAGACCTGGTCCCCAATACCAATTAATCCAGTCCCTGATGCCCTCGCTGCTCCCAAAAGCAGAAGTAAAACACATGCTGTGCATGCATGGTAGGCGTTTTACTTCCATTTCCAGGTGCGAGGAACCATGTGACTAGCCTGATCAGCTGCCCAGGAGGTGTGGTCAGGCCTGCAGCCTGGAAACATTGAGAATCAGTGGTCTAAATCATTCAAACTAGACACAGGACTTACTGAGAAAATGGGAAGCAGCAAAAGCAACTTGGAGTAATTGTTTCATGACAGAAGCCAGCAGCATCTGCCCAATTATTGTCTCCTTTTTGTCCAAACAGAAGCAGCTTAAACATAATATCAGCTAAGACTAGTATAAAACTATGATCTCCCATGCCAACTTTTGGCATGGCTGGCAATCCCCACTTTACCCTCAGCTCAGTGCTGTAGTCAGTCTGTATTACCTTTGCTCCAGAATGTTAAGTCTTCCCTTCAAACAGAATGGATTAAGTACAAAAAGAACACATTTTAATCAATGCATTTACCACAGGAACTGGAAGAATGATCTGATTTGTACTTTGTTGAGTTGTCAAAACAGATAATAGAACTCATTTTTTATTGGCTTTTTTCAAATTATATTTACAAATATCCTCTTCCATCCTGCATCACTGGTACCTTCAATTTTCAAAAGCACAAAGAAGAGAATAGCTTTAAAGATGCTTTATATCTCCCCTCTGGCTTTCACTTTATTATGTTGTCTTCTGGGATGGGGCTTGGGAAAACACTATATTAAAACAAATAATAAAACACAACTTCTTTTCTAAAAATTAATTTTCAAACAAAACAAAGCATCACAAAACAGAAGACTCAAAACACACTAACAATACAGAATATAAATACAAAACAAAATAAAAAATGCAATACAATACAAAACCTACATTTGCTCATCAGTTCATTCACCATACATCAAAGGACATACCACTTATACCCATATACGTATCCCATATAAGACAATGTTGCCCATATACTTTCATAAATTTATATATACTATCCCCCTTTTTCTGATGAAAAATAGAATATTGCAAATTACTCCCACCCTTGTCACCTTGAGCCATATAATCTATATCTCATGTTCCATTATCGCGTGCCAGAATCAGAGCATTATTTTAGGTCTGTCCACTTCTGTGTTTCATTTTCTATCATTTTCTATCATTTTAGCTTCAACCAAAATGTCTAAAACATGTATAGCCTCCTTTATCAGAAAGGATCTGCCCAGATTTGAAATTCTCAATTGCTTTGAGAATCTCCAATTGTACAGAATTCCATTCTCTCACAATGTTTTTGTGACTGGCTTCATTTGGTACCTCCAAAAGCACTCTTCTATTGCCAAATCATTATATACTTCAATGTTCTCCCCTTCCATTTTTAGAGCGCTTGCACCCATTTTTTTAATGTGTGCCATCACACTCTGCTTCACCTCCAAGCTTATAAATTTAATCAACACATTTCTATGACCTACTCTATTCTTCTTAAAACCCAATCTATGGACAGCCAAGATATCACCTGGACCAAAATCTCTCCCTATTTTTAAAATCGTTCAACCATGTCAACAATCTCATTTTCAATTGGTCAGGTGTTTTTTCACGACCACATTTTTTCTCCTCAGTTGCTCCTCCACATATGCCAATCTTTTTTCATGGTCAACCAGCCTTGTTTCCTTTTCTTTCTACTGCTCTTTTAAATTCCGAATTTCACACTTCATCTCCCAAACTTCTTTTATAGTTGTATTCATATCTTCTTTCAACTCTGTCACCTCTTTTATAATTTTACATATCTCTTCTTTTGTAGACTTTACCAAACTTACAACAGTTTCTTTAACCTCTTGCTGAAACTTTAAAAGACTTTGCTGCTGAAAACACATAAAATTTTGATTATCTCTAACCCTTTGATCCTCTATTATCTGAAATCTGGTCTGAAGATATTGTTCGATCTTATCAAATCTTGTCTCAATGCTGTCTCCAAGTTCCTTCATCTTAGTTGTCAATGTTCTGCCCTGCTCTGGTGTAGTTCTATCTAATTGATCTATTTGTCCTCATTATTTCTTTTTCCTTAACTTTCAGTTTCTCACTCTGATTCTTCTTGATGGCTCCTTGTGCTTTGAGTTCTTCCTGGGTGATCTTTTCCTCCTCCTACATTTTGAGTTCTTCCTGGGTGATCTTTTCCTCCTCCTACATTTTCCATTGTTGTTGCTGTTGCCATTGCTGTTGCCGCTGCTGAGTCTGTTGCTGTGTCTGTTGCTGTGGCAATTTTTTCTATTTCTTCTCTAAAATATTTCTCCATTTGCTCCACACTTGGGCATATCTCCTCTAAACTTGCCATTCTCAAAAGCCTAGTCCAGACTGGCTCTTTTTGCTTCATTTGCTTTCCCCTTTTACTCATCATGAATGATTCATATATCTTTATGTGGTTAATTAGTCAAAAATCAAATTTCAACTCCAAATTAATCCCCATCAGTCAACTGATCAGTGATCAAATTATTAATCTATATTCCAATAACATATTAAATCAATCTAATTTCAACTCTAATTAATACCAATTAGTCAACTGATCAGCAATTTGATTAAATGTCTATTTCCAACCACATATTCGGTTAATTTTTCAAACAATTATTATTCTATATGCCAATCAGTTTCCAAAATTTATATCTATCCATATTCTATTTTCACCAATTTATCCAGACCAATCAATTTATAAACAAAATCCACAATCGAGTCTTTGGATATTCATTCAGCTAGCCTATAAACAAATGTACTATAATGAAAATCCCTTTAACATAAAGTTAACATAAAGTTAGTCTCATCATTTAACAATCAATCTCAATTTCAAATCCAGTTATTCTAATTGATAATCCAATTTTATATTCCAGTGAAATTGTCCAATTAAAGTTTAACCAATTAAAACATTGTAAATTTTATATGGTTTATGTATCTCAATTTAACTCATCCAGTCAAATTATAACCAAAGTGTCTTATAATTATGATGAGGGGAGAACCGATTGCATGAAAATCAGAGAGTTCACAAAAAAATCACTAACATCTCTAAGAGGTAGAAACAGAAATACACTTTATAATCCACAATCAATTCTTCAGTGGTGGTCACCAACTTCATCGCAAGTTTCTTCCAGCCTCTCAGTCTCTCAGACATACCGCACCATCATGGATATGAAAGAAAAGAAACACAACTCCGAACAGGTACAGACAGGAGCAGTTCCACCACTTCACCAGCTTCGAACCTGCATGCCTTCAAGCCTGCTGCTGGAGCCACAAACTCTTGATTTATCTCCCTTTTAATGCTTCTCCATGCCAGATCTAATCAGCACGGATTGAGGTATCTCAATTTTCAACTCCATTTTGTCCAAGAAGTAAAACTCCAATGTATAAATACATGAATGAATGGAGGAAAGCAGCCCCTGGGAAGTAGCCCGACTCATTCGAGACGGCCCATTCCCCAGTCCCACTGCCTCACTGATCCAACATAGTTTAATGGAGTCTTTCACAAAAGTACTTTAACTTTCAACCTTCCACCTCACTCCCAAGATTGGCAAACAAGAGCTATTGGAATCAGTAACTCACACACTACAATATAAATAGGCTCCAAAACAGCTTCTGGTTAGCTTCTGCTGACTCATTTAGGCTGAACTCGGCTGACTGCACAATCATACCTTCATGCACTTCCTCAAATCTCCTCAAGCCTTTGCTTCTGTCTGCTGGCTGAATCTACTGGTCTGTTTGTTGAGCCCAGCGGTTGTCAGCTCCAAATTCCTCACTCGCAAGAGAAGCAGCAGTAGCCCAGACAATGGAATTTTCAAGAGGAGAGACTCATCTTTGCTTTATATAACTCCTCTTCACTTTCCATAACTTTAATACCCTTTTATCCACATATTATGGCACTCCCCTCACCTGTCACAGCTTATGGAAAACACAAGCACTCCGTTTGCCATCTTAGACACGCCCCCAAAAAACAAGACTTCTAGTGAATGTATGTTTCATTTCTTGACCACAAACTGGCAATTGCAATTTTTTTTAGTGAGGGAAAAAAGAGAAAGGGAACCCTAATACCTATTATGAATATTTAATTTGTAAGGTGCACAAACCTCATCTATCTAGAAACTAAAACCTCTGCTCTGGATCTGGAAGGAAATTCAGTAAGAGGGGAAGATGCCTGACTGGTGAGCAGAAGAGATATAGTGACAAAATGCTTTATGTGTCTCAGGGCATGCATTTTGTTTGTTCAGAGGTTGTTTTAATTTGTCCCTTACCAGCTAATTTCCCTGGCTTTCCTCTTCTGAGGAAGTGGAGTTGTTTCATGGAGAGGAAAACTGAGTCAAGTATGTTTTTGAGTTACTGTGTGGATTATTCCTTTACTTTATAATAACTTCCCTTACAGCTAAACTCTACAGACGTTTTCCCATTCTGTAGCCCCATGCTGTGATTGTTCGGATTACTCTAAAGTAAACAAAGGTCAACAAACTAAGCTATTGTTAATGTGGTCTAACCTGTCTCCAATGTCACAGTTTGGTCCAGGGATAGAGACTACTGTTTATTTGTAAAAAAATAATAATAGAACCAATGCAAATTAATGTAGTTTTCTTGCTGTGCAATTACCTAGATTGCTCCAGTACAGGTTGGGGGGTATGTTATTCTTCAACATCAATTTGCCAATATTTCAATATGTTTGTGTTTTAACCAGAAAAATAATCACTTCCCCTGCCAAGCGGGAAAATTATTAATTTGACAATATCAGGCAGTGTCTTGCTTATTAAGCAAAGTAATTATATTGACTTGGAAAGTCTGCCAATCTCGTCAAACCATTTCTGAGTGTGTGGTCAGGCTTTATTAGATCATTCTAATCAAGCCACGCCATTCCAAAGCAGCCCACCATAGCTTGATTCCTAAGTGTAGCCATACATTTAGTTTCAAAAACTTGAAGACATAGTTCAGAAACATGGCCTGAACAGTGTTCTGGTGTTGCATGGATCAAAAGCATTCATTCTAAATATTTGCCTTGCATTCATTGCCTTTTAGGTCACTTGCATTCCTGAATCCTTCCACCTCATTTCTGTGCAAAGGCTTCATGCTATGGAATAGACCCTTCATTTTGTATATTATGCCCCTCTACACTTTCTACCATTACTTGCTTTGTCTTCCACTGCATCAAACCTGTTGGTGGCCAGTTACAACTGTTTGCCCCTCTGTGTGAGTGGCTGCACTGGATCCAGAACATGAACTCACATACATGAAGGGATGTAGTTCCTGTGCTAGTGTTAACTTCAAGGTGGGGACATAGTTTACACTGGGTTTCCAGAATAGCAAGGCTGCAGTTAGATCTTAGGCATATTTTAGTGTACAGGAAATGAAGAAGCAGACGAGTGAAGTAGTGAAATTCAGCTCTTTATTAGTGGGATTTGAACACAGTTTGGATGGGGCAAAACTCAGACTTATATATAATATAAACAGTAACAGTAACAATAATAGAACAAGCCCATTGGCTAACAGAGTGTGCACATTTTCGATCCACTTATTTGCATAAGAATAGATACATGAGAAAAGATACATTCTGCTCCTGTCAGAAAACACAGTTAACATGCATAACATTCTTCCCCCCTAGGTAAAAACAAAATCCTTTAACCAGGATGGTGGTCTAATTTCCCTTCTGGGTCAGACGCTTGGCTGAGCCAGCTCAGGGGCTTGTAGGATGGGCGACCCAACTGGAGTGAGGAATTGACTGGAGGGGGAGGATTGTAAACCCAAATTAAAGCCCCGTTTGTCAGATGGAGGAGCAGGGGATCACTCAAAACCAAAATCTAATTATGTGGATGATAAAGACAACTCAGGGTCCCTCCTGTGTGTATTGAGAGTGGAGGGCAACTCTAAACAAAAGTAGTCATCATCAATAAATGAATCCAGAGTGCTAGGCTGGGACAGTGTAGGGGTACACCTGGCTGGAATAGGGGAGCATTCCACAAATTCCCCTTGAAATCGGTTCCTAGAAGATACTTCTGGGTCAATATTGGCTGGCTGCTGACTATTACCTCTGCCCCCTGGGTTTAAATGGGTGGGGGCCAACCCTAGCATTGAGTGTCTGTATTCATCTTGTGGGTCTAGTACTCTGGGTCTCAATTGATCCACATGCCTCCTCCAGATCAGACCAGTGGCTGTTTTGATTCTGTAAGAAACAGGACCAGTTTGATCGATCACAAACCCAGACACCCACGTAGGACCACCAGCTGCATAATTGTGGCAATGTACAGGGCCTCTGGACGAGAAACTCTTCTGGTGTTGGATTGCTATATTTGTGCCCTAGAGGGATCCAATCTGTCCAGCAAGGATGACAGTTTCCTTCGCTGGAGCAATTCAGCAGGGGACAGCCCTGAGGCAAGGGGGGTGAGCATATATGTGAAAAGAAACTGGCATAACTGGAGCTCCAAATCCTCTTCACCAATACGCCGAAGCACGTCTTTAGTTGTGTGCACCTGCCACTCTACCTGGCCATTGGTGACTGGGTGGAATGGGGTGGCAGTAATGTGCCTAATTGCATTCCTTTCCATGAAGGATTGGAATTCTGCAGATGTGAACATGGATGCGTTGTCGGACACCAGCATATCTGGAAGTCCAAATGCTGCATACAGCCTTCTTAGGTGCATTATTGTGGTGGCTGAAGTGGTATTAGGCACCCTAATCACTTCCAGCCACTTAGAGAATGAATCCACAACCAACAAAAATTGGGCACCCCTAAATGGATCTGCAAAATCTATGTGCAATCTGGACCACGGGCCCCGAGCAGAATCCCATTCCCAAGAGGGAAGGTGGGATTGCTCTGGGCGAGAGGATTGACAACTGGCACAAGTGCCGACCATTTGTTCTATGTCTTGGTCCAGTTGAGGCCACCAAAAGTAGCTATGGACAAGGGCTTTGTAATGGACAATTCCCGGGTGACTTGTGTGAAGTAGATGTAAAACCTTTTTCCTTAGAGTGACAGGAATGCCACCCGCTGGCCCCATAGAAGGCAACCTCATTCCACTGACAGTTCCAAATGTTTGTGGTGGAATGTTCTGAATTCCTCGGCTAGAGGAGAGACAGGCCAGCCTTTTTGTACCCAAGACATTACTTTAGTCAATGTTACATCCTTGGCCGTAGCCTTGGCTATATCTGAGGGGATGGCTGAGGGCGAGTCGAAAGCCTCAATCATGAGGATCTGGTGGTTGCTTTCGATCTCGCAATCGGCTTCCCCAACCCCTGGCTGTGGAGAATGTGACAGGGCATCAGCGTGGCTGATGTTCTTGCCGGGCCTGTGCACCAAAGTAAAATTGTATGCAATTAGGAAAATTGCCCAATGCAACATCCTTGGGGACAGAATTTGAGGTGTGGGCTTCCCATTCACAAAGATTCCAAGGAGGGGCTTGTGGTCAGTTACGATGGTAAAAGGTCTTCCATAAAGGTAATCATGGAATTTCTTAGTGCCAGCCACGATTGCCAACGCCTCCCTGTCTGTCTGAGCATAATTTTTCTCAGGCTTTGAGAATGAATGGGAATAGAATGCTACGGGGGCTTCCCTCCCATCATTTAGTACATGGCATAACACAGCTCCCACCCCCACAGGAGATGCATCACACACAAGTACAACTTCCTTGTTAGGATCAAAATGAGTTAATACAGCATCCGAAGATAGCAGTCTTTTGAGTTCTAGGAACGTTTTTTCCTGGCAATGGTCCCAGTGCCAAACAGTATCATTCTTAAGAAGCCGATGTAATGGTTCGGCAACTGAGGCTTTGTGATGGAGAAAAGCATTATAGAAGTTTAACAATCCTAGAAATGATTGCAATTTGGCTTTACATTTTGGCCTGGGTGCATTTCGAACGGCCCCCACCTTGGAGTCAGAGGGCATGATACCTTGGGGTATAATGCGGTACCCCAAGAACTCCACTTCCTGTGCCAAAACACACACATTTGTCTCTTCTGAGATGTAGACCAGCCCTCTCGAATTGTGAGAGGACACGATCGAGCCTGGACGCTAGTTCAATGGTGTCCTTAGCGGTGATCAGGACATTGTCAAAATATGGCAGGACACTAGGCAACCCTTTCAAAATACGTTCTACAAGAAATTGAAATATTCTGGGGGCCACATTCACCCCGAATTGTAGTCTAGTTACCTTAAATGCCGCCCTATGCATTACTACGGTCTGGGCTATGGCAGCAGCAGGAGGAGAAAGACAATTGTTGGTAAGCCTGGGCAAGGTCAAGTTTTGCGAAGCTATTTCCTCCATGCAAGGAAGCAAGAAGGTGGCTTACCACGGGCACAGGATATGCGTTCGGGCGAATAGCTTTTTTGATGGTACACTTGTAGTCAGCACATATCCTGAACTACCCTTTACTTTTCAAAGCAGTCACATTGGTGTCTCCCACTCTGCGGAGTTCACTGGATCTAGGATGCCCTGCCCCACCAGTTTGTCCAGCTCGGCTTCTATCGTCTCCTTTAAAGCAAAGGGTACCCGGTGTGGCTTCATCGGGGTGGGCTGGATGGTTGGGTCAAGCTCAAAGTCAACAGGGGGTCCTTTGTATAAACCTAAACCCTTTTTGAGTACCTCAGGATGTGCAGCACAAACATCTCGGATTGGGTCAGAGTCTATTGTGTGGATGTCAGAAAGCCAGATTCCCAGGGGCCTAAACCATTGTGTCCCAATAAGACAGTTAGTGCACATTAAAACAGAGTTACCAAACCGGGGAAGGTCCTTCAATCAGGCTAAACCAGCCAGTGGACTTGGGTAGTGGAGTCAAGCTTACCCCACACCCGCTGACACAGCCATGTCTTCAGCATCTTTCTAAAAGGGAGTAGATCTGTCTGGAGATGCAGCTCAGGTGGTAAGAGGTTCCACAGGGCTGGGGCAGACAAGGAGAAGGCTCTCTTCCTGGTCCCAGTAAGATGTATTTCTTTCACTGATGGGACCATCAGTGAGCCCCTCCTGTCTTCCCTCATAGGATGGGCTGAATTCCTTGGGGTGACACAGTCTCTTAGGTAACCTGGTCCAATGCCATGAAAAGCTTTAAAGGTCAAAACCAGCACCTTGAATTGCACCCGGAGGCACACTAGCAACCAGTGTAGCTCCTGAAGCAGAGGTAAGGCCTGGGCATAATGGCCACACCCCATCACTCTTCAGGCAGCCACATTCTGGACCAGCTGAAGCCTCCGAATGGTCGCCAAGGGCAGCCCCATGTAGAGTATGTTACAATAATCCAAACTGGAAATGACCAGAGTGTGAGTGACCGTGAGTCCTGGTCCAAGAGCGGGTGCAATTGGTAAATGACACGGAGCTGTGCAAAGGCCGTCCTAGCCACAGCCACCACCTGCTCGTCTTTCCTATAGAGCAGCCCAGGCATACATGTACAATACCTTTTTTCTTCCAGTCCTGTTTTATTCTCTTAATAACCCCCTGTGTTTAGATCAACTGAAGTCTCATTTGAGACTCTTCCTGGGAAAGATGGGGATCTGCCACCATGTCTTACACTTGGTAGTCCTCTTCATGTTTTTATGTTAACCAGGGTTCTGAACATGGCTGGAGAGGAGCACCTAGCCCTGTCTCATATGCAATTGATTAGCTTAGATTTTCAGTGCTGAGTCAGAAGAGAGAGTTGCTAATCACAGGGATACTTCACATGAACAAATCATGAAAAAACCAGATCCCTGTACAAATGTACACAAGAGAAGGAAACACTTCTTTTCAGACTTGTAAGTGATCACAAGAAAAAACTGACACTGGAGGGAGCAGGAGATAGGCAATCCCATCCAATCACGTTCAAAACCACAGCTAATACTCTCTTACTGCTTTTAGGGCAGAGTACAAGTATATTGTTTAATGTGGCAGAGTTTGGCACAGCTGCAGTCAAAATTAGAGTAGGAAAGGTTTTAGAAAATTTGTAATTTTTAATTAGTTTTAGCTACCAGCAACAACACCAGCTATGCCCCTAAGCATTTTTAGATATTTTATTTTTATGATTTTAGCATTATAGTAATGTAGATTATTCGAACAATGTATTTTATGATTTTTATATACTTACTAGCAGGGGTGCCCGGCGTTGCCCAGAGCTAAATTTTCACTGAGACACATCACACACCCACACAACACACCCACAGAATACACACCCAAACCCACAACACACACACACAACACACACACACACACGACACAACACAAACACAACTGACACACACACACATTCACCTCAGCCACACACATCACACAATACACTCACACTCACACTCACACTCTCATACTCTCACACTCTCTCTCTCTCACACATTCTCTCTCTCTCACTCTCTCTCACACTCTCACTCTCTCTCACACTCTCACTCTCTCTCTCTCTCTCTCTCTCTCTCACACACACACACACACTGTTCTGTCTCCCCCACTCACTTCCCTTTTCCCTGTCAGAACAAACACTCACTGTAAGGGATATCCGAAGAGAAGTCTAAGTCCAGTCCAAAGTCCTAATTCCAGAGTTTCTAAAGAGTAGTCAACCAGTCCAAAGTCCCAAAACCAGAGTTTCCAAGAGTCAAGACACCACGGTACCAAACTGGAGCAGGGAGGCTAATTTTTGTCCATTACAGAGCCACACCCGGCATCCTGGTTCCTTATATGTCTCCTTGGGTGTGGCCAGATGCCTCCTGATTACCTGCGGCCCCTCCTTCCTCTCAGCCTCTGCAGACAATGCTTTGCTCTGCTTCGATGCCTGGCATCTAGCCATGCCTTGTCCTCAGAGCTGTCTGAACGTGAAGACTGCTGTTGGAGAAGTTCCTTGTTGCCATCCTGCTGTTGCAATTCCAAAGGTGTTGTGTTCTGTAAAGCTGTGCCTTTAACAATGTACCTAGCCATGTGGTAACAATATAACCTTTCTGTGTGCAACATTATAACCTTCAGCTGTATCAATGTAAACCTGATAAGGGGACGCGAGCTAGTGACCACTAGATGGCAATAGCGAGCGTCCAGCTCTCATGGCTCAGATTCACCTGGATCAGCAGCGCGGGAAGATTCCCGCCACCTCTTCACCTGGACAAGAAGGGCGTGACCTTCTACGACGTCACGCAGGCAGCAACCAATAGTCTGTCGACGAGCCACATTCAAATGTATAGCCAGCTGTATATATTGAGCTACCCATCCACCATTACCACATGTTCCTCCGGATCATCATGCAATAAACCTGTGTTAAGCCAACCCTTCGGCTGTTTCATTGTCTTTGGTCCCTTACACGAAATTGGCGACGAAGGTGGGATCATGGCAGCCCACGGGACCAAGACATGCGCCGGTTTCGAAATCAGGAAACCGGGCGACTGGGAGATCTTCGAAATGGACTTCCAGGCAGCACTGATTGAGTCCGAAGTCACGGAAGAGGCAAAGAAAAGGGCCATCTTCACCAGGATGCTCGGACAAGAAACCAAAAGGACCTTGGTGGACCTGATCGCACCGAGGAGGGTGAGCGAATTCAAGGCCAAGGAACTCATGCAGATGCTGCGTGAGCACGTCCGGCCCGCCACGGCGATGTTTCCCGCGCGGAGTGCGTTCTGGAGGCGAGTCCAAGCGCCCGGGGAGACGGTCGCCGAATTCGTGGTGGCCCTGCGGCTGGCGGCCGGCCCGTGCAAATGGGAGAATGTCGAAATCACCCTCCGGGACTGTGTGCTGTGCGGCCTGAACGACGCCAAAACCCAGCGCACATTAATGAACCAAGAGCCGCCTCCCACATTGCAGGAGGTCATCAGAGCGGCACAGGCCGCGGAAGCTACAAAGGCTGGGGTACAAGAACTCCAGGACTGGCGGCCGAGGTCGAGCAAGGCAGAGACTCCGGTGCATGCAGCCCGGCGAGCTTCGAGGTCATCCGCAGAGAGCAGCGACGACGAGGACGTCCGGAGGGTCCGGAAAGAGAGCCGGGGGTGCGACGGCTGTGGAGCGGCCCACGACCGCGTAAAATGCCTGTTTCGGAAGGCCGAGTGTCACAACTGCGGCCGCCACGGGCACATCGCCAAGGTGTGCAGGAAGAGGCGCGAGACCCGGAGAAGCTCGGCAGACCGTTCCGCCGGACAAGACCGCTCAATGAGACCCAAGGACGGCGCTCAGGCCACGCGGAAGCAGGACGGCGTGGGCCGCATCTCCGACGGCAGCGAGGACGACGCCCCAGTATTCAGCATGTCCGTAGGACACCCCCGCTACTTTGTTGAGGTACTAGTTCAAGGGGTTCCCATTAGAATGGAAATTGACTCGGGGTCCTCATATTCAATCATTTCCCAGAGGGAGTTTTGGAGAATTGCCCCCCACAGGCGACCCAAGCTCAAAGCGTTGAGGTCCACACTACGGGACGTGCAAGGGAACAGCATTCCAGTGTTGGGGGTTGGGGAATTTCAGGTTAAATTCAAGAAGCACGCCGCGTCTCTCCCTCTAGTCGTGCTTAAAGGGGGAGATTGCAGCCTCCTCGGGACTCAATGGTTCCAGCCCCTGGGTTTGTTTATTGGGGGGGTGCACGCCGTTGGGATGCACGCCGTTGGGACTGACCCGATTCAGGAGGTGTGCGAGGCGCACCCCGAAGTTTTCAAAAAAGGACTGGGGAAATTCAAGGGGCCCCCAGTGACATTCGACCTAGACCCGGAGGTCCGCCCAATTCGACTCAAACCACGCCGGGTGCCGTTCGCACTCAAGGACAAGATAGAGGCGGAACTGGACAAATTGGTGGGCCAGGGAATCCTTGTGCCTGTTGATTCTGCGGAGTGGGAAACTCCAATTGTAACCGCACTAAAGGCCAATGGGGAGGTCCGCATATGCGCCGATTACAAGTGCACCATCAACAAGGCGATCCGCCCGAATGCGTATCCGGTGCCGGTAGTCAGCCATCTGCTGGCCAGGTTACACGGGGGAAAGTGTTTCGCTAAGCTCGACTTAGCACAGGCCTACCAGCAGCTTACGGTGTCCCCTGCCGCAGCTGCTGCGCAGACCATCGTCACCCATAAGGGGGCGTTCCAGGTGATGCGCCTTCAGTTCGACGTAAATTCGGCGCCTGGAATTTTCCAGTCACTCGTGGAACGCCTCCTGAAGGGGCTAGAGGGGGTGTTGCCTTATTTTGATGACGTGTTAATAACGGGGGGGAGTCGGGTAGAATTGGCCAAGAGGTTGGGGAAGGTCCTGACAATATTCGAAAAAGCGGGGTTGAGACTGCGAAAGGACAAATGCGTCTTCTTCGCGACCGAGGTTGAGTTCCTAGGGTTTTGTGTGACTCCTGAGGGGATAAAACCATCCAAATCCAAGGTGGCCGCCATTAAGAAAGCCCCCCGCCCCACCTCCAAGCCCGAGTGCAGTCGTTCCTAGGGCTGCTCAACTTTTACCACTCCTTCCTCCCCCGGAAGGCAGCAGTGGCTGAACCGCTACACAAACTGCTAAAAAAAGACCAGACATGGAAGTGGGGCGATGACCAAGAAAGGGCATTTAGTGAACTAAAAGGTCTCCTAGTGTCTGATGCCATACTGACCCATTTCAACCCCAAACGCCCGGTAGTCCTGACCTGTGATGCATCCCCGGTGGGGGTGGGGGCGGTGCTGTGCCACGTGCTGGAAGACGGAAGGGAGGCCCCGATAGCATTTTACTCCAGGTCCCTGTCCCAAACGGAGAGAAATTACGCACAGACAGACAGGGAGGCACTAGCGATAGTTGCGGGGACGAAAAAATTTCACGATTTTCTGTATGGCCGCCCCTTCACCATTGTAACGGACCACAAGCCCCTGCTAGGCATTTTTACCGCAGATAAGCCCACGCCACAGATCCTGTCCCCGAGGATGCTCAGGTGGGCTATCTTTCTCAACACGTACCAGCACGCGTTGGTCTACCGGCCCGGGAAAGAGATCAGCCATGCGGACGCCCTATCAAGGTCTCCCCTCCCCCTGACGCCCAGCCAGGTGAGCAAGGGGGAGCGAGACCATCAGGTTCTTATGATAGAGGTGCTGGATTCGCCCCCCGTAATGCCTGCCGACATTGCCAAAGCGACAGAGAAGGACAAGACGTTAGCGGCAGTTAGCTCCTGGGTGCAGAAAGGGTGGCCGGCGTCCTCCCCAGCGGAGGAGTTCGCACCATTTTTCAGGAAAAAGTTAGAACTGTCCCTAGAGAGGGGGTGCCTCTTGTGGGGGCAGCGGGTGGTGATTCCCACTTCCCTTCGGCCGCGGGTGCTCAAACTGCTGCACGTCAGCCACCCCGGCATTGTGCGATCCAAGGCGCTGGCCCGGAGTTAGTTCTGGTGGCCCCAGTTGGACGCCGACATCGAGCACATGGTCAACACTTGTGAAAGTTGCCAATGCTCCAGACCAGAGGAGGCCCGCCTTCCCCACAGGGAATGGGACACGGCTAAGGGGCCGTGGTCCCGGATGCACATTGATTTCGTGGGCCCGTTCAGAGGCACCCTGTTTCTTCTTGTCGTGGACGCTTTCTCCAAGTGGTTGGAGGTTATCCCAGTCACGAGCACCTCCTCGGCCCAGACCATTAAGCATTTGCGGAGGCTCTTTTCCACGTTCGGCATACCCGACACATTAATTAGCGACAACGCTAGTTGTTTCACGTCCTCCGAGTTTAGGGCATTCATGGAGATTAACGCCGTTCGGCATATCACCTCCGCCCCGTTTCACCCAGCCACCAATGGTCAAGTAGAGCACCTCGTCCGCACCACGAAGGACGCGCTGTGGCGCATGGGCCCCGGGGATCTGAACCTACAAGTGTGTCAGTTTCTGCTAGGGTACAGGGTGACCCCATTGGCGTCAGGATACTCCCCCGCAGAGCTCTTAATGCGTAGGAAACTGACCACCATCCTTACTAGGCTAGACCCCACGAGGGTAGAGGACAAGGGAAGGAACATTGGGCTAGAGGCCACAAAGAGTTTCAGTGTAGGCGCCCCCATGCATTGCAGGAATTACGCCAGCACGGGCCCAGCCTGGGTACCGGGCGTAGTTGTGGAGCAAACCGGCCCCGTGTTGTACCGCGTGGAAACCAGCACAGGGCTACTGTGGAGGCGGCACGCGGACCAGCTCCGACGCAGGGTCCCCGTTGAGCAGGGCGCAGACCAAACAGAGAAAAATCAGCGTTAGGGTTCTCCCCCACCCGTTCAGCCCAAGGGGGAGGAAAAGGGGGCTGCGGGCCCCCACCAAGGGGGGAGGGGGAAAGGGGGGATGTTCTCGTAGATATCCTGGGGGATTTTTCTGAGGAGGAGGAACCCGACCCCATACATATCTCGCGGAATTCCCCCACAAATGCGGATACCCCAACGGAGTTAGAATTTGGTTTTCAGGACCGGGGGAGTTTTTCGGAGTGGTCCCCCACCCGTCCAAGCGAGAAGAGGGGTTTTTCGTTAGCCCCGATCGCCCCCGGTCTGCCCACAATGGAGTTTTTCCCTTCCCCGAAGGCCGCCAAACCGCGGCAAACCACTAACGAGCCTCCCCCTCCCATTACAGGACAAGGAACCGGGGAACAAAGAAGCAGTAGTGCCCCCGGGGGGGTCAGCTCTCATCACGGCAAACGCACGTGTAATAAGCCATCTTGGCTGAGAGACTTCGTCTCATCCTAGGGGGGAGGGATGTTGTGTTCTGTAAAGCTGTGCCTTTAACAATGTACCTAGCCATGTGGTAACAATGTAACCTTTCTGTGTGCAACATTATAACCTTCAGCTGTATCAATGTAAACCTGATAAGGGGACGCGAGCTAGTGACCACTAGATGGCAATAGCGAGCGTCCAGCTCTCATGGCTCAGATTCACCTGGATCAGCAGCGCGGGAAGATTCCCGCCACCTCTTTACCTGGACAAGAAGGGCGTGACCTTCTACGACGTCACGCAGGCAGCAACCAATAGTCTGTCGACGAGCCACATTCAAATGTATAGCCAGCTGTATATATTGAGCTACCCATCCGCCATTACCACATGTTCCTCCGGATCATCATGCAATAAACCTGTGTTAAGCCAACCCTTCGGCTGTTTCATTGTCTTTGGTCCCTTACACTAAAAAAGGAGGCTGAGGCAATGCTGGGGGGGGGGGCTCTAAGGTAGAGGGTCCTGTCAGCTCCTCCCCTTCATCCTCATAGTCTTCATTCCCAAGGTGGGCCAGTTCGGGGGCCAGAGGTGGGCCGGGGGCCGGAGTCACAACACACACACACACATACCAGACACACCCAACACCCAACATACACACTCTGGCAGTGTCTTGTCATGTTCATTTGTTGTATGGAAAGCTGAAAAAATTAGGACTTATGTTGTAAGAATCAGACATGGAGCACAAGCACATCAGTGCCTCAAGACAAGTAACAAGAAAGACGCAATTTGTAATATTTTTTTAGATGAATCTTACAAGCTAGCTTCTTTTCAAGCAGTGTTGAGATTTTCTTCATGATCAGTGATCAGATCATCATGCTTCGCAGCTCATCCTCTTCCCACCTTACTTCAGAAAATACTTCTGAACTTATCAAGATAGAGAGGCTGTTAAAAGTGTTCACAGCAATAATGCAACTTACAGTGAGTGACGAGCAGCTGAAATTAATGAAACCTCAAGAGACTTGGCCTTCAAACACATATAGGTAAACAAGACAAATTAAATCATGACTAGAGTAATAATGGAAGCTTAATACAGTATTGCACTACAACAGGTGGAGATATTTCATTGGCATCTGAAGAAGGAAGATCCTTAAAGCAAAATAAAACCTTTAATATGTATCTGCATAACTTTACTGTGCTACATGGTGCTGGTGTTATTGCTGATGACTGGGGGATAAAAATCAATATAGCAGCTTTGTGTTTATTTGTAGCAGCTGAGTTATATGAGATTATAGATTACAGTACATCTATTGGTCTGGTCTATAGAATTTTTTTAAAAATGCAGGGCAAAAAGCAGCCAAAGGCAGGCATGTTATTTCAAGCAGTGAGGTAATGGTGTGTGTTAGGAATCGTCTAAAACAGGGATTGGCAGCACCATTGTAGAGGTTGTATGTATCTTCCCATAATTTTTGCAACCCTGACTGTATATGCTTCCCACCAGTAGTGACAACAATCTTAATGGTGGTTGTACCAGAGGTGATTCAGCCTCTATCCTTGAGAGGTCCCAGTGGAGACTCTGAAAAGTTGCCCATCTCTGGTCTAAGATATAGCAATAGCAATTACATTTATATATGTCACTCTGGACAGTTAACAAGATAATTAGTATTTTGCCACCAGCAAGATGGGTACTTAATTTACTGACCTCAGAAAATTAGAAGTGTTTGTCAACCCTAAACCAATGAGATCAAACTCAAATTATGAGTAGATTTTTGGCTGATTAACAATTTCACCATAGGAGTTCTAGGACGTGACTGAGAATCTTAGGAGTAATTGCTGCTTGAAGAGACCTCACAAGATTCATCTGCTAAGAAAATTCCATTATGGGGATTGATTTTCATGGCAAAAGGAGAGTTCGCACAGCAGATGCATCAAGAGCCAAGAGCTTGTCTGTAAATGTGTGATTTGTTTATTTTTTGAAAGGTTTATTTCCAGAGGCCAATCCAGGATTATCCTTTATCCATGCTAAAAGTAGTTCTAAAAAAGATAAAACAGATTAGAATGACATCTTATGTTCAATGGGTGTGGCTTCATTCATGTCATTTACTTTTCAACTGGCCAATTATATACAGTATATACAAATCTAGTCTTAGGGATGTGATTTGGTAGCAGAGTGGCTGCACAAATGCCAGCCCAACTTGCTTTCCTAGAATCTTTGTTTAATTTCCTTCTCTGAGTTTCTGCTTACTCTATTCCTCAGGATATCTGCCTTTCTGTTTCAGACTTGAGCTACAAAGTGGGTTTCTGAGGACATAGATGTGAGGAAGAGGACTTGATCCATGAAATCTCACATTAAAATACAATAGTCTCTAATGGTTTTGTTTTGTTTTGCTTTTGTCTGGCTATGCTTTAATATACTAACATTGCTACTTCTTCAAAATCTTCTAAACTGTGGTACTTAGGACCAAATAAAACCACAAATCAGATTCTTAATAATTTGTATTGTTTTTTCCCTTCATTGCTATCCAAAAAGCTAATATTGTACTGTACAGTGATACCTCATACAACGTCCAACCTTGGTTCCACAAGTTTGGTCTTTATACGGATTTGGACTTTGTATGAGGCATGCAAAATCCTAGCCGCAATGCCTCATACATCGTCCAAATCCTTGCCGCAATGCCTCATACAACGTAGTTTCCATAGAGATACATTGTACTGTAACAGCATAGACTTCAGGGCAAAGTCAAGGAAACAGACAAGAAACTGACAGAACTTTAAGAAATCATTGTCTAAAGGCTAAATACATTACAAAAAACATGTCAAACAACCCTGATTTTAGGGGACAAACCATACAACAAGTTTTTAAAGACTGGTCCAAGAACTTGAAGAATGCTGCAAAAATCCCAGGAATGCTTCCAAAAATTCTGACGAAAAATTTGAAAAAATCCAAAATCGTGCTCAAAACCACTCCTAGCCACTCTTCACCTCGTGCAAAACCCACAAGAGCAATGCACACATGTGTCCTGCCTTTTATACTGCCCAGGCACAATGCAACCTGGGTAAAACCCCAATGTCTCATACAAAGTCGCAGCGACTTTGTACGAGGCAACTTTTTTCAAGGAATTAGGGAATGTTGTATGAATTCGATGTTGTACGAAGTGGACTTTGTATGAGGTATTACTGTACTTATATTTGAGTGAATACAGAATGAAGTATTCTTGTCCAGGATGGATTAGAGATCTTTTATTATGCATGTGAGAGTTTTCATTTGCTGGCTGAAAGTAACAACCAGCAGTGTTCAATTGCTTTCTCTTCTGGGACTCTCTTCTGCATTGCTTCTAGTTATTTGCCTTGCCTGGTTGATTTGTTCTTTACCCATATTGGATGGGTATTGTTGTCAGAGAAAGATATTTTGTAGACCTTGAGCTTGGAGTCTCTGTCTTATGGGTTTAAGCAGATGAGGTTATACCTGAGGGCTTGGCTGCAGACAATGGATTTTGTCATGTGTTGTAGGTGAAAGCTGGAGGAATGCAGATAGGTATATTGATCAGTGGGTTTGTGATATAGTATAGTGCTGAGATATCCATTTTGTAGCTTCACAGTGGTGTTTACATGTTGTGCAGACGGGTTCAAGCTGAGGTAGATATTTGGATGAAAGTTTTTGAAATCCTGGTTGAATTTCTCTAAGGTTTCCTTTCCATGGGTCCAGATCTAAAATATGGCATCATAGCCATCTTAGCCACAATGGATGTGGAAGGTCTCTGCACCAACATCCTCCTTTTAGGTGATGCATATCTTCCTACCCCACTCAAGTGAACTTCTCTATCTGATTGGAAAATGAATCCCAGTGATGCAGTGGTTAAGCTGCAGTGTAGCCAAAACTCTGCTCACAATCTGAATTCAACCCTGATGGGATCAAGATTGACTAAACTTTCCATCCTTCAAGGGTGGTAAAATTATTGCCCAAATTGTTGGGGGCAAAATGCTAATCATCTTTGAACTATCTAGAGAGTGCTGTGGATTTGTATGTGATTGTAATTGATGTTAGTCTTGCTAAAAGTATTCAATCATACCCCACTCATTTTTTAGTTAAAAATATTCAAGTGAAATCATTTTGTAAGAAACAAAGCAAATGCTCCACACTGGCATAACTACTGATGGATGGCATGAAGGATATGGTGTTACATGGCAGTTCTGTATTAATTTCAGATGTGGCATAATTCCCTGGAATACTCAAAATAGTAATATAATTACTTTAATTTAATTTAAATTTAATTTTTGCGCTTATATACTGCCCACTCAGGGGCAACATGACTCAGGGCGGTTTACATGGCAGACAATAAATAAATAAATAAATAAATAAATAAATAAATAAATAAATAAATAAATAAATAAATAAATATAATAATAATAATAATAATAATAATAATAATAATAATAATAATAATAATAATAATAATAATAATAATAATAATAATAATAATAATAATAATAATAATAATAATAATAATAATAATAATAATAATAATAATAATAATAATAATAATAATACAGTAAACACATCTCCAGAGGTACAGTTACAAAATCTCAAACCACAAAATAAAATATTCAGTTGCAACAACAACAACAAAAGCACTACAATACAATTTCAAAGAGCAAAAATAGCAAAACATTAAGTCCCAGAGAAAAAGAGAGAACAACAATGAATATAACCTCCCTGGGGGTAGGCGGGGTCCAAAGACGCCGGGGGAGATGGAATGCCCCCGGTGTCCGGTGCTTGGTGGGCTTCTCCACTGGTGGGGCCAGAGGCAGCATCAGGAGTCCTGCTGCCTCCACAGCCCTTAAGTCCTCCCTGGGGGTGGGGTCCAAGGACACCGGGGGAGATGGAATGCCCCTGGCGTCTGGCGCTGGGCAGGCTTCTCCGCCCGTGGGTAATATAGAGTAATATTACAAAGTTATACCTGCCTATTTGTGCCAGACATTTTCCAGCAACAGGGAATCATGTGATTTACTCTCTCTGTATGTCCCCATTTACCACTGTTACATAATATGTCAGTGTAGGTGCTTCATGGATAGCACTTCTGCCTTAGCATTTTTGTAGCTACCCTAAGTGCACTGTCAAGTTATGCCCACAGAGCTACATACTAGGATTTTGTCTATTGAAAACAGTCTTCAGACTTTTCTTTTGAAATAACTGATTGTTGCTTAGCTACATATTGCAACTATAAAACTATCATGAGCTCTATTTTCTTTTCATTTATGTGCATTTACAATAAGCTTCAGAAAATACAAGACACATGGCATTTCAGATAGCTATAGTGTTTCATCCATCCATCCATCAATCCATTTTATTTTTATCCCTTATTTCTCTCAATTCTGTGTCCCAAGATGCTGTAGGACTAGAAAACTTGGCCTTATAGTGAGGAGTAGTGTGTCTACTTAAATTATTGTAATAATTTTTAAATACAATATTTGCATTTTTAGCTGTAAATTAGTATTTCTACTCCACTGCAATATATGAGTCTACTATAATTCTGTCATCTTTTCAGTTCTGGTACCATTCACTACTGATCCCACTGCCAACAAACACACTCTGTAGAAGAGGTCAAATTGCTTTTCAACAGTAAAATTTGATTGTTTGAACTGAAATCAGTTTGTGGACTTCATAGTTCAATCTTTTGTTTGCTAATCCCTTCAATCAGTACTTATTTAAAGGGGGGAGTGAAAGAAGAGGATGTGGATTTCTTGGATTAATTGCTTTCTTGCAATCTGTTTGTTGTGCTTTTGGAGTTTATATACATCCTAGGACCAATTCCTCTATTGCTTCTGACATTTATCAAATCCCAATTTAATATCAGGAAGAAGATCATCCTAGTCAACTCATTTACTTGAAATAACTATTTACTTTCTCTCAAGGCTACAACAAGATAATAGAAAATTTTACCAGTAGGGAATAAGCAATTGAATCCAGCAATGAACTGAAAAGAGTCTGTACAACTGTGACTGAGAAAACAGGTGTATAATTATTGGCATATCAAGCATAAATATGTTGTGCATACATTTGAATATTATGGGGAAGAGAAAGTGCAACAAGTTTGCCTGGTCTCATCATAATATATTTTTAAATCTCTATTTTTAGCACCTACTATGTAGACCTGCATTTTAAGCATGTAATTTTCATAATTGCTTGCATTACATTTCTAGCCTCTGTAACTGCCCAAGGGCAGAGGATATATATTCAGTAAAGAAAATCAATTTGGCCTCAGTGACTCTTTTGTAGGCCATATAAACTATTCACTCAGAGGGAATCAGCAATGCCCTTAAAAAGAAATGAATAATGACAGAGAGAATGAGCAGCAGACAAGATCAAAGTATTGGAAGTATCTGTTCCACACTACAGATGCAAAAGAAAAGAAAAGCTCTTTATTGGATCACTGAAAATTCAAACATTATGCTAGCTTTCATTATTCAAGATCACTTTTTCAGGCATGCACCAATTTCTTGTGTATAGTACAGAAAAATTATTAATGAGAGACTAAAAAAAATATGGCAAGATTTTGCGCAATTGTTTTCTAGAGGTACTGTAAGTTGTAAGAAACAGCTAACTGCATCTGATACTGTATTATCTTCCATTCCACAAACACAGGAAACCAAGTACAGTATATGCATAATGGTGCCCTGCAGATGGCCTTCTTTCACAACTGCAAGTTCCTGTTTGGCTAGAAAAAAGGATAACACAAAGACCCAGAGCCCTCCATCAAGGTTTCCCTTGCTCGAAATCCAGTTGTATTCGATTCTAGGGTGTAGTGCTCATTTCTGTTTCAAAGCCAAAGAGCCAGCGCTGTCTGCTGCTGCAGATGTTTCCGTGGTCATGTGGCAGGCATGAATAGACACCAAAGTACATGGAACGCTGTTACCTTCCCACTGAAGTGGTTCCTATTTATCTACTTGCAATTTCTTGCTTTCGAACTGCTAGGTTGGCAGGAGCTGGGACAAAGATGGGAGCTCATTCCATCCTGCAGTACTCGGGAATCGAACTGCTGACCTTTCACTTACAACTGGTGATAAAATTTAGATTACTCACTAGGTGCAACAACCATTGCCAAATCAAAGACAATTAGGAATATTGCCTATAGTTGGAAGACTGCAGCGGCTCAAGTGGTTAAGATGCTGACTGGAAGGCAGCAGGTCAGCAGTTCGATACCTGAATACTGCAGGATGGAATGAGCTCCTGTCTTTGTCCCAGCTTCTGTCAACCTAGCAGTTCGAAATTGCAAGCAGCTAAATAGGGACCACTTTGGTGGGAAGATAAACAGCATTCTGAGCACTGTGTCTAGTCATGCCTGCCACATGACCATTGAAACGTCTGCAGAAGCAGCCAGCACTTGCTCTTCAGCTATGAAACAGAGATGAGCACTGAACCCTAGAGTTGGATATAGCTGGCTTTCAAGCAAGGGTGACCTTTACCTTAATCCCTCTCCCCAAATGCATACATGTACATAAATGTTACAGCTAGACCAGTAATTCCTTGCCTAGGAACTAGCTATACTGGGTGGCAATCATAAGGCATATATGTGTACACACCTCTTCTGCAGACGTTTGTTGCAGGATTCAGCCCTGTGCAGAATCTTTCCTCTTTCTGAACCTCACTAGCCCATAGCTCAATAGCAGGGTAAACATTAAATATTAAAGATCCCATGTCTGATCTGACTCTGCTAGTAAGAAGAGTGAGGTAGTTTTTTCATGCAGCAGATTATGCCACGAAGGTGGCATAGAAGAAAGCTGTGTGCCCTGAATCGTGGCCATTATACTACTAAACTAGACTGCTGCTTCAACATCTGGTGGAGGATGATGACCCATCAACAGTGCTGAAGGAAGGTTTAACTAGTGATCCACTCGGCTCTTATACATGGAGTGGCAGATAGGATCCTCTTATTCTTTGTTTTGGGCAGCCACATGTTTCCAGCTTTAGAATGCAACATCTACAATGAACAGTTCTGATTTCTCAGGATTGGGAAGGAAGACTCTTCCCGAGATATTAAAAGCACATAAGCAGAGAAAGTGTGCCTGCATCAGAGTTTGTATGCTGTGTTCAGTGATTAACAAAGGTGAGCTCATGACTAGGAGCAGACACCAAGGCTTCCATTTGTTATTTTTCAGCACCAGTGAATTTCCCACTTTGGATTAAGGCTGCATATGTCAAATATAAAATCTGCTTTAGATCTACTTTGCTACATATTAACCTTCATCCCCACTACCATATGGAGCCATTTGAAAATTTGTACCTCCATTTGAAGGCTCATATGGCTTGTTGGGATTTTGTTGTGGTTTTTAAAAATATCGTTTAAGCTTCTTTGGAGTGGCTTGTGCATAATAAAATATGTTGAATGCCCACTCTAGTTCCAACCTGTTCTCCTATTTATCTCTGAAAATCCAAGAATAAGGAGTGTCATCTCTTTTTGCTACAGCACCAGCCCAATTCATGTTACCATCATATATTTTCTCTTGTCCATAATTGGACTGCTATATAGGTAATTCTCTAGATATTAGACTCTGCAATGGAAATGTACATCTACTTTTTATTATTAAAGTTTGCATTCCCTAAGTGGTTGAGGTAGAGAAGTTTTAAGGCTTTTTGGGGAGTCCCTGTGTTCATTTTCACATCATACCTATTCACAATTTTTCAGCCTTCCTGTAGTTTTAGTAGCAGTTCTTCTCCCTATTTCTTCACATTAAAGTAATATTCTAGATTTCTTTGTTGATTGTCCCTATGAAAAAAGCCTAAGCAAGAGCAAACAGGGCTCTTTTCCCTATAAAGGCACAAAGGAACCCAGCTGTGTGAATAGCAATCTATTAACAACATTGCATATGAAAAAGGATCAAACCACAACAGGACAAAGCCAACTTCATTTTGATAACTCCTTAATGACCATGTCAAATGCAAGCGCGACGCCAAAATGGCCGCCGTGATCTTTGCGGGAGCCCCCCACAGGACGAAGGCATCCGGGTAGTTAGGGGCGTGGCCAGCTCCCTTATAAAAGGGGTGGCCACGAGGCAGCTGAGCTGCCATTTTGCGAAGCGACGGAGCAGAGAAGTTTTTCCTCTTACTCCGTCGCTTTTACCTTCACCGGGAAGCCTTTTGGCTGCTGATCTTCCTCTTTTTGGCTTTCCTTGGGTCGACTGAGATGCCTTCGAAGAAGGAGGCGGCCGTGAGCGCGGCTCGGGCGGTGCGGAGGCGCAATCCGGGTCGGAGGACTGCGGCTGCGCCTTCCCACCAGCCGCCTTTGCCGGATCCCACCGGGACCGGTGGGATGGGGTCTATTACCCCCTGGCCGGAGGCCGGGGACCCGAACAGGGGTCCAGTATGGGCTGCGGCCCGCGGCCCGCAAGCGGCGGACGCCGCTCCTGGTGTTCATGCCACTGGGCCTTCTTCCATCGGGGCCCAGCTCACTCCGGGGCCTTCCAGCCTTGGGGGGGGGGTGCGGTCCCCTCCCTTGGCAGGTGCCCACGCCGGCCCTGCCGGGCCCGGGTGTGGGGTCATGGCCATATTCGGGCCCCGGGGTGCAAGGGCCTGTACCCACGCCCGTAACGGGCGGGCCGGCTGGCCCGTGGCCCCAGGCCAGTGTGGAGGCCTTACTGGCCCACGTGGCGGCACTCGAGGCTTCCCTTGCTCGGGCCAGCCACGCTGGGGCTCCTTTTGGGGTGCACTTGGACGCGTCGTCTGCTGGGCAGCGGCAGGCGACGGGACGGGTCGAGCTGCTTGAGGCGCGTGGCGCGACTTTGGCCACTGCCTCGCAGCTCCCCGACCAACAGGCCAGCGCGGGTCAAGCCCCGGCGGCGAGCTCTATGGCGGTCGTGAGCACCGACGCCCCCAGTGGGCCGGAACCCCCGGTGGGGGCGGCCCGCGGGGATGCAGCATGTGAGTATGCGGTACAAACTAGTGCACCTACACATGTGGCTACGTTGGGGGGGGCTTTCCAATGGCCTTGGCCTCGCATGGGTGGTGCGGCGGTACAGCCGCTGACGCACCAACAGGCGACGTCAACCACCACCCAGGGCCCCGGGGTGGGGAGCATTTCCTACCCTGTGGGGAATGTTTTAGGGGTGGCTGGGCTAGTTCAAGCCCCTTTCCAGATGCCCACAGTTTCTGCTGTGCCTGTCTCGGCCTTGCCAACAGCGGGCTATTCCTTGCCACTGGGTGAGCATTTGGCACAGGCCACCAGAGAGAAAATATGGCGAGGGGAGTATGTTGATATCTTCTCACTCCTAAACAGGGAGCCCACCAAGGAAGAGAGGGAGGGGCAGGATGAGAAGGATAAGGAACAGGCACGTCGTCGCAAGCCACCACGGACGTGGGCCAACTGGCTGCCGGCTTACCTCATCTACATGGCGGTGTACCTGAGGGCCCGGCCGGATCTGGCAATTCCGATGGTCCAGTATTTGGACAATATCTATCAGGCGATGGTTGATTTTCCGGGCCCGTCGTGGTTGGCTTATGACGAGGAATTCCGTATGCGAATTCCCCTGCACCCTGAGATGAGGTGGGATGAGCCATGTCAAAGACTCTGGCTGCTGTACATGACGCCCACGCGCCCCGCACCAGGGGAAAGATACCATTGTGGACATGCGGTCCAGCGAGTGGCTCCAGCACAGGTTCCCCGCCAAGTGGCGGGGCAGGGGGTTCCAGCCCGACTGCTGTGCTGGACTTTCTCGTCTAATGGTTCATGCAATAAGAAGAATTGCAAGTACAGACATGAGTGTCCCACCTGTGCGGGCCCCCATGCAGCCTCTGCCTGTCCCAGGCCTGGAGGGACGCGGGGCAGAGGGAGGGGCAGACAGTGGGCTGGCAAGACTGCCGCAGATGGAGCTGGTTCCCCCAAAGGCTCCCTCCCCAATTAATGTGGACATGCTGGAGCGTTGGCTCGCATTGTACCTGAAGGGGGAGGATGCAGATTATCTACTTCAGGGCTTTATACAGGGGTTCCGTATTCCTTTCATGGGTGATAGGTCCCCTCAGGATGCCCCCAACCTTTTGTCCCTTAGGGGGAGGGAGGAAGTGGCTGCCGCCAGCATTAATAAGGAGGTCAATGCGGGCAGGGTCGCTGGCCCTTTCCCTGCACCCCCGTTCACTAACCTCAAGGTATCGCCCCTGGGCTTGGTTCCCAAGAAGTCACCAGGCGAGTTTCGCCTTATCCATCACTTGTCCTACCCAGCCGGCCGATCGGTCAACGATGCTATCCCTGACGACCTTTGCTCAGTCAGGTATACATCTTTTGACCACGCGCTGCGCATGGTGCGCTCATGTGGCCCGGGTGCGCTGCTGGCTAAGTGCGACATTAAGTCGGCTTTTCGCCTCTTGCCAGTGCACCCGGGCGACTTTGAATTGCTGGGTTTCAAATTTCGGGGCGAATATTATTTTGATAAGGCCATGCCTTTTGGCTGTTCCATATCATGCTCGGCTTTCGAGCGTTTCAGTACCTTCCTAGAGTTGGCTTTCGTCCGCAGGTCAGGGTCCCGGTCTGTAGCCCATTACCTAGATAACTTTTTATTCGGGGGTGAACGGGGCTGGGACACGTGTACACGTCTCCTCAACACATTTCAGACGCTAATGGAGGAACTCGGTGTCCCTTTAGCGCCCGAAAAGACCGAGGACCCATCTACACAGCTAGTCTTCCTGGGGGTGGAGATTGACACGATAGCGCAGGCATCTAGGTTACCGCGGGATAAGGTGTCGAGGATAGTGGCCCTTATCTCGGACTTGTTGGCCAAGCGCAAGGCATCACTGAGGGAACTGCAGGTGCTGCATGGTCACCTTAATTTTGCCTGCAGAGTGGTCGCACCGGGCAGGGCTTTTGCCCGGCGCTTGTGCGACGCTATGGCAGGATTATCCTGGCCTCACCATAGGGTTAGGCTTACCCGGGGTATCAGGGCAGACATGCTTGTCTGGTTACAGTTCCTGAGGGACTTCAATGGGGTCTCATTTTGGAGGCATGACCTCCTGGCTTCCCCTCAATTTCAGATTCAGTCTGATGCCTCGGGATCCCTGGGTTATGGGATGTACTTCAATGGGAAGTGGGCCTATGGTGGGTGGCCACCGGCCTGGGCAGGCACGGGTCGCCTGCGTGATCTCACGTATCTGGAATTTTTCCCTATCCTGGGTGCTTTGATGCTATGGGGCCAGGAGTGGTCCAACTCGGTCGTGCATTTCTGGTGTGACAATGCGGCCATGGTCCACATTGTAAATGCACAGACTTCTAAATCGCCCAGGGTTATGGATCTAGTGCGCCAATTTGTGTTGCGCAGCCTGCACCTCAACGTACTGTTCAGGGCCAGGCATGTCCCAGGGGTTAATAATGATATTGCTGACGCTTTGTCCCGCCTACAGATCTCCCGGTTCCGTGCCTTGGCCCCGGATGCGGAGGAATTTCCCCCGCCACTCCCGGAGGAGATATGGACCATTGGCAAGGAGAGGTGAACCGGGCGATTGGCCTGTCACTAGCCCCACGCACCCGTAAGGCGTATCACCACGCAATTAATTCTTTTAGGGCATTTTGTACTCAATTTCAATTGCCAGGAACCTGGCCGATCCCGGTAACCCATGTTCTGCGGTTCATGGTTTACCTGCATTCTCAGGGCCTTGCACCTCGCACCATAGCATCCAAGCTTTCAGCGTTGGCTTTTATGGCCAAGGTGGGGGGTCATGTGGACAGCACCTCTGACTTCCGTGTGAGACATGTTTTGGAGGGGTGGGTGCACGAGCGCGGGCGTTGCCCGGACGACCACCACCCGATTTCCCCAGGGGTCCTTACCCAGTTGGCCCGGGGCTGGCCTTGCCTCTGTTTTGATGCATATGAGGCAGCCCTGTTCCATGCAGCCACAACGGTGGCATTTTTTGGAGCGCTCCGCATCAGTGAGCTTGTGATGCTGTCTAAGGCGGATGCAAGTCGTAGGGCACTGGAACTCGAGGATGTCTGTGTAGCCAAAGACTGGGCTCAGTTGAGGATACATTCCTCTAAGACCGATCAGCATGGCTTCGGCAGTGGTGTGCGACTGCTACGGTGTTCTTTGGCAGACATCTGTCCGGTTGGTGCCCTACAGGAATTCCTGGCACTGCGTGGCACGCACCATGGCCCGTTTTTCTGTCACCAAGATGGGTCTCCCCTTACTAAATTTCAATTTTGGAAGGTGACGGGCAAAGCGCTGGCCAGTGTGGGCCTCCCAGGCGCCCGCTATGGCACTCATTCATTCCGTATAGGGGCGGCCTCGACCGCTGCGGCTTGTCGCTGAAGCATGCGATTTGCGAGGACCTCGCCTACCTGCATTACGTCTGGCCCGCCACAACCCTTGTTTGGTCGGACATGGTCCCGCGCCATTCCTACAGAGGGGGCGTTGACCTCCTGGCCCTTGACCGCGCTAGACGCATGGTGAATAGGGCAGTGGCGCATTTCCTTGTCGACAGGGCTTGGGGGAGGGTCAGTCGTCACCCCGCTATTAGCCTCCAAAGTTATGACTTGTATGCAGGGGATGGGGTCCATCTGTCGCGAGGAGGTATGGACCTCCTGTTGGGTGATTGGCGAGCAGGCCTGTTGACCGAGCTGATGGTCTGGGGGGGGGGGGCGTTGAGCCTTCTTTGAAGCCCCTCCGTGTGGCGGGTAGCACTGGTAAGGTAAACATTATGATCCACAGGTATCCGGCAAGTTCGCAATTGACTGGACAACACTAGACAGGCATAAGTTGGTTAAACGTTGTCCGGTCAACGACGAACTAGGCGACGGGGTGATGGCTATAGCTAGACAGCATGCATCACCCCGTGATTTTACGGATACGCGTCAGAGGGTGGGGTCATTAGTTAGATATTGACTACGGTCAACAATTTGTTTGTGGTCAACAAACAAATTGATACAAATTGATACATTGTAGCAATTGCCGTTGGCAATTTTGGGTGGTACCTTACCAGTGTTACTTCGGCCTGCTTGCCTTAAGAATTATGATTGGTCAATTACCAATAGAAATTTATAATTCGGACTAGGGCATGAATCAATAAATGTGGCCCAATGCCGTTATCCGTTTTCATTGGTGTCTGAGTCCTTTATTGGGGGGTGCGCCTGCAATGCAAGCACGGCGCCAAAATGGCCGCCGCGCTCTTTGCGGGAGCCCCCCCACAGGACGAAGGCATCCGGGTAGTTAGGGGCGTGGCCAGCTCCCTTATAAAAGGGGCGGCCACGAGGCAGCCGAGCTGCCATTTTGCGAAGCGACGGAGTGGAGAAGTTTTTCCCTCCACCCCCTCCCTAGTTAACAGTGTGATATTTTGGTCGCTTCGGGGCCGGGTGGGAATTTTTGGCTGGGACCCATATTGGCTTCCGGGTCCTGGTTTTTTCGCCCATCCCACACTGTTGCTATGGTTTGACATAGGGGTTTTCTGTTGCTGCTGTTGACTTTGGTCACATGGGCGGGTAGCACTGGTAAGGTAAACATTATGACCCACAGGTATCCGGCAAGTTCGCAATTGACTGGACAACACTAGACAGGCATAAGTTGGTTAAACGTTGTCCGGTCAACGACAAACTAGGCGACGGGGTGATGGCTATAGCTAGACAGCATGCATCACCCCGTGGTTTTACGGATACGCGTCAGAGGGTGGGGTCATTAGTTAGATATTGACTACGGTCAACAATTTGTTTGTGGTCAACAAACAAATTGATACAAATGGATACATTGTAGCAATTGCTGTTGGCAATTTTGGGTGGTACCTTACCAGTGTTACTTCGGCCTGCTTGCCTTAAGAATTATGATTGGTCAATTACCAATAGAAATTTATAATTCGGACTAGGGCATGAATCAATAAATGTGGCCCAATGCCGTTATCCACTTTCATTGGTGTCTGAGTCCTTTATTGGGGGGTGCGCCTGCAATTAGGTTTGTGATCCTGCAGGTATCATTGGACATCTACAGTATATCCCATCTTACTGACTTACTGATTCAACACAAGGGTCTGGCATAAACCAATTGAAGCTGATAGCATAGAGAACTCACCTATGATGAAAAGAGTCCTCCAAGAAGCAAAGATGTTCACCATCAGATGTGCTTAAAATATCTGGGAAAGGATTGTAGAGTTTGCAAAATCAATTTAAAAGCCATTGCACAAAGAGCTTTTTTCTGCCACACCTTAAAGAAAAGGGCTTGCCTCAATCCACATGGAGAGTATATGTGACAGTGTTGATGGCTAATGAGACAAATGGATCTCTATTGATTGCATTTCTTCAAAAGTCCAATGGTGAAGAAATATTTGAAAGTCCTGAATAATTTATTAAATGACTGCTCCCCCATTTACTGTTATCATTGGAACCAAATCAACACATGAAAGCCCCATTTGAGCCTATGACAATTGTTGATTTGTGTTTGGTGACATACAAAGCAGTTTTCTTGGTGGCTACAACATTAGCATTAACCATTAATATTAAAAGTGAAATGTGTGTACTGCAACATGACTCATCTTTCCTGCATTTTTACAAAGACAACTGACTGTTTCTAGATACTTCATTTTTGCTTGATTCCAGTCTTGGTAAAGGATGGTATATAAGATATATAGGTATTTACACGCATGCATATTATTGTTGTTATAATTGAACTTAGAATCGTTAACCCCTTCTGCTACATCACACAAAAATAATTGATCTCCTACCTTCCCCTGCAACATATGAGTTCATTTTCCATTGACATCAAAAGAGAAAAGCTGGTTCTCTTCTATAGATAGAAATGAATATAAGAATCACTCTAGAAGATGAGGTACAAATAGACAAAAGGCTTATAATGTGGAACCGCTCTGCTCTTTTAAATAGAAATTGCATTTTCAAATGGAAAGGTTTCATGCACTTCAGTATCTCCATTGTTCTGTGAGGAAAAAGCTGATCTGTTATTAGGATGTGTAGCCAAACTCATTTATCACCAGTGATTTTGTCATAGAAATCTGTTCAATAGAGATACTTTGTTCTATATTACAAGTATAATTTTCCTAAAGGATTGAGTAATTGATGTATTGCTTTTTTAAGGAAGAAAAATTATACTTAATTGAAAGTGTGTCACCAAGGACACTAAAGCAGAGGCAGAAAATGTGTGTTGGATGGGGACAAATTAAAAATCACTAGAATGAAAAAGAGGTGGAAAAAGAGAAAGGGAAGCTAAAAAGATCATTATTTTATCCATGGTGCATCAACTCAATAACTGTAGGAAGAAAAAGAACAATAAACATAATATAAGAAGACAAAATTGGTTAAAAAAAAGATTGTGTATAAAAGAGCAAAGCACAATTTAAAATTACAGCTCTATATAAAACATAGGTAAAATTCAAAACAAGTTAAAATGTTAGAATAAGACTATTTTGACCAGAAATAAGCTATTTCAATAACTTTATCTCAGCCACTTATGAGATTTTCTTCTATACATGTGGTGGGGCATAAATTCGTTGCACATAAATGCTTTATTGATTGGATTTCTCCACATTCACTGAAAATGTGTCCTCTGTCCGAGTATCCCCATTTTACTTGATTACTCTTTGATCTTCTATTTCACTTTGAAGTCTATTAAGTGAATTCAAGATTGGTCAGCTAAATCTTGTCCTGATGAAGACACCCTTTCTCATTCATTGATTCAGTAAAGTGTGTTGTTTTTATTCTCCATAGGTGTAGCCTAGCCTCTTCTGGTTTAATATTTATAACTTGAGATCTGTGCACAAACCTTTCCTTGATTTTAGCTGTTGTCTGGAGGTTGCTGTCCATGAAGTGGGTAGTTTGGTGCTGTACTACCTCATTTCATTCATTATGTGCTAGCACAGGGGTTCCCAACCTTTTTACACCATGGGCCTGACTACGCCCCTGAAAGCAGATATGGGTGCATTTTCAGCTGTCATAAATGTGCCCACTTCCACATTCATAACAGCTGCTGGAGCGGTTATTTATGTGTGGGAGTACTTTACAGCTGATGGAAATGCATCCACTTGAACTTCTGGAGGTGGCGGCGGGCCACATGAAATGGTACCATGGGCTGGGTCTAGCCTACAGACGATAGGTTGGGAACCCCTGTGCTAACACCTCTTAACATACATCCAGAGGGGATATTCTAGCCAAATAATAGACATTTTCCAAAGCAGTTGGTTTCAGGCAGCTAGTAGTAATCCTACATAGTTCATTAACAGCTTCAACCAGTTGTTTAGCATGTGCTGATTTATACCGTACAACATTAGCATGTTCTGCTGAGAAGTAGCACAGGGACAAATCTGCTGTTCTATTGTTTGTGGATGTACACCCAGTAAGAACCAGCCACTTGCCCTCTCCTCCTTCTAATGCAGAGGCCTTCCATTTACCTTCTGCACCACAGCGTGATACCCATACAATCGATTCATTTCTGTGAGTTACTTTCTGGTCCTGACCTCTTTTGACATGCAAAGTCCTCCTCAGCTCAAGGCCAGAATTAATGAAGCTGCTGCCCTCCATCAAGATGGGTTCAAGTGGGATTTAATCTACTTGGGGATCATCACCCTTCCCTGTGGACTTTGTCACCCAAAGTCACCCAGCCACACTGATTCCTAAGTTTGATATTTCTGGCAGCAACTAATTGTTTAGTGTTTAGACAATATGTTTTGTAGGTCAGGGTTCAATCCCGAGTGACTTCCAAATACTTTGGGTGGGGGGTGGGGGGGGTGGGGGTTAACAGTGTTCCAAAATCTTGCCTTCCCAGCTTACTTCTTCTCTGTTCTTTAAGTGGAAGGCACAGACATGTGTGTATAATACTCAGTGGCATGTAAAAATATCTTCCAATGCACAGCTTTTCAAATTCTCTTTAATGTACAGTTAGAACCATAGTTTCTCTCCTCCTTCTCCTGCTCCTCCTCTTTAATTTTCTTTAAAAATTATTTCAAATTTTTTATAAATATTAACATTAATAAATTTTAACCTTGGATGTGACACTCCGGTGTCTAGTCATGCCTGCCACATGACAACAGAAATGTCTACAGAAGAAGACAGCCCTGGCTCTTCGTCTTTGAAACAGAGATGAACACTGAAACCTAGAGTCAGATATGACTGGCTTTTGAGCAAGGGAAATGTTTACCAATACTATATTTGACTTTGCATTGCTACAGATTATTGAGCCAGAAAAAAACAGATCATAATACTGTCAGATATAATATCAAACTGCCTCAAACTACATGTACCAGAATGCAATGCTCCTTGTGATGTATGCCAAGTATATATATATGAATTTTCCCCCACTTTACCTCCATCCTAATTTTGACCTCCCTCTGAGACCCCTCGGAATCCCTCATGAATACCCTCCCCTAAATAAATACTTTAAAATGACTTTATGACTAAAACTGAGTCATTCGCACAGACCATCAGGATTCTCCACAAAGTGGTAGCAGTGAGGATGGTTGCAAATTTAACTCAAAACAAGTTCTAAAATCCAGGAAAGATGCCCAGCACAAAGAAGCTCCGTGCAGGAGCATCAAAGGCAAAAGCAAAAGCAAACCCCGTTGGAACTACCGGAGAAGCCGATCCAACAGAAAGCCAAGAGGAGAAACAGCCAGCAACGGATACCGGGTCCATTCCCAAAAGGACAAATGACAAAGGTACCAACAATGAAAGCATCCCAAGGGCCGTCTTACTCAGGATCATTGAACGGTCAAATGGGAGAATGATCCCCATCACCGAACTACTGGCAATGATGGAAGAAGATGACAGACCTGTGCTCCCCGATGCAGTAAGTCCCTCTACAAATACTCCGTACCCAGTGGCAGGAAGCAATACCCTGGTGCCATTTTCAAATGTGGCCAATATGGCCGACCAACAAAAAATGTCAGCCAAGGGTTCAAATCCCAGGGTGGAAAGATGGGGAAACCAGGGTACCGGCACCAACAAATCCAGAGACAAAGAAACATTACCAGACTGGTTGACCGGAAACATATACGGCCCCCAAACCATAGAATCAAAGTATGGAGGGGCATTGCCAAAACCACGTGATGAGCACAGAACGGGGCACAAGGGTGAAACCTGACAGCCCCCTCTGAAGAAGAGTTCCGTAGAGCAATAGAAACCATTACCGCCGCTCTTGGTGAGGTTGTCATCTCCCACAAGCTAAACCGACCCCACGATGAAGGGATACCAAAAAATAAAGACAACAAGGCTTACCCGGACCAGATGCCAGCGCAGACCCTCACTACATAAGAGCACATCTGGGCAAGCTGCCACGTGGCTCTGGGGACCACTCTGAGGACACCAGCGACCTCTTGGGGTGACTCCACAATGATCGACCCTCCTCCAGCATATCAGCAGTGACGCCCATCCCTCAGAATGCCTTCAGACGCCTTCGAGCCTCCACTAACGAGTCCAGGAGAGCAGAGATCCTTCCTCGTCGAAGACCAGAGCAGAATGGGCTCCACGCATGCACAGTCGAATCATCACTCCCTCTTCAGACAAGGTGAAGAAGGACATGCTTCCAGGCAGGTGAGCTCCCCCTTCAGCCAAGGAGGAGAAAGACAAGTTGACTGTTTGAACCTGACAGACTGCATTCCTGAACCCTACTGTCAATTCAAACACATTCCAGGACACCAACTACAGCAACTGACCAGCACTGGCTCCAATCAACAAAACAACCTGCCAAGCAACTTTCCAGTACTATGCACATCTGGGAAGAACTAAATGGACTGGGTTCAAAATTTTCAGGTAATCCTTTTGAAAGAGAGTGCTCTTTTCTTAATTAAAAGCCCACCTGAAAAGTCATGGACCCTAGAAATAGATTGCATTCACCATAAGGCATTTATTTTGTTGTTATGTTCCATTGACCCCGCAATCTATAATAGCATACCAAATGGCATAACTATATCTGAAGTTTGGGGTAAACTGTGCAAATTGTTTTATTGCAAACACAGGAGTGCAACCAGTTTGTTGGCTATAGAGTTTTACTCAGCAAAACTCAGAGCAGATGTGCTCATGAGTGACCACTTAGTGAAACTGACAAACATGAGGTCAGATCTAATGTGCAAGGGTGAGACAATTACGGATGAATGCCTAATTAATATCATATTTAACTATCTAGACTCAAGCTGGGACCACGTTTGATAATATGGGTGATAACAAACTTTCTCTTGAGTGTATTTCTGGGAAACTCATATCTGAGGACACTCTCAGAAGAGAAAGGGCCCTGCTTTGCAGGGAAGGTAGGGGCACTAGAAGGGTTGAATTTGCAGAGCAGGCAAACCCGCCAACCAGATGCCATTTTTGCAGGTCAAAACACCACTTAAAGAGAGATTGCCCTAGGGCCAACAAAGACAGGGATTTCCCCGAACATAGATGCACACGCACATACCCCAACCACTGCAGTGACACGATCAACCCAGGACAGAGATCCCAAGGTAGGACACCAACCCAGACCAAGGGGGGATACCGACCCAAGGTAGTGGAGGTCACCCAGCCCCAGGGGAGACCCTAGGACATGAAAAGAGATGGGGGGAGACAGACTCAACTCAATGAATGGAGTCAGGCACAGGGAAATAGGTGCCCACATTACCACAGATGACCAAATCTGGCTGATTGACTCTGGGGCGACCGCACACACATCCTGCAGCAAAAGGTTGTTCAGTTCCTTCACCAAAACATCATCCCAAATAAAGGTCACAAACTAGGGGTACACAAGAGTGGCCGGCCAGGGCAATGTGCACAATACCAGGAATAGGGAAGATCAGAGGAGTACTTTATGTACCTAAAGTTCCTTACAATGTGTTGTCCACCATCAAGTTAAGAACATAAGAACAGCCTTGCTGGAACATGCCACAGCCCATCCAGCCCAGCATTCCGTCTCACACAGTGGCTCACCATTTGCTTCAGGTTATTCCCAAACAGATCAAACAATCAATCAGTTTAATTTATATCCTGCCTTTCTCAGCCAAAGACCGACTCAAGGTGACTAACAGCATATACAAACAAAATAACAACAAAATAATAATACAGAGATGCAATAAATTTACAATAGCAAGCAATACAAGTAAGCATGGTATCAAAATACAAAAACTACATAATGAATTACATTATAAAAATACAGTAAAAAACAGTATAATGCAATAACAAACCCAGCGTGGAAAGACCCCATGTCCACTGGAGAAAGTCGCAGGAGCTACCACTCCCCCCGACAACTCAGGGAAAGGAGCTCTGCACCTCAGCCATGGAAACAAAGGTGGCCACGGCAGTCCTGATTGTCCCCAGGGCTGCAATAGCTGCAAAGGTGCAGGCAAGAGCCTTAACGACAGCATCAGCTCCAGCCAAGACAAAAAGGGGGGTTAGTCCCAAGAGCAGCAGTGGCCAGCCACTGGTCGAGAGCCCCCCCGGGCTTGGTGGTGGCTGGAGCGGCTTTTGAGGGTGGTGATGAGCCCTCCAGGTGCCTCTCATTCGTTGCCGGCCGCCCGCCGGTTAAGAGCCCTGCCAGGTTCAGTGGTGGCTGGAAAGGCTTTTGAGGGCGATGACAAGCCCTCCAGGTGCCACTTGTTCATTGCCAGCCAGCTGCCGGTCGAGAGCCCCACCAGGCTCGGTGGTGGCTGGAGCAGATTTTGAGGGTGGTGACGAGCCCTCCAGGTACCGCTCGTTCGTTGCTGGCCGGCTGCTGGTCAAGAACCCCGCCATGCTCGGTGGTGGCTGGAGCGGCTTTTGAGGGTGGTGACGAGCCCTCTAGGTGCTGCTTGTTCATTGCTGGCCAGCCGCCAGTCAAGAGCCCCACCGAGCTCGGTAGTGGCTGGAGAGGCTTTTGAGGGAGGTGATGAGCCCTCCAGGTGCCACTCGTTCATTGCTGGCTGGCCACCGGTCGAGAGCCCCGCCAGGCTCGGTGGTGGCTGGAGCGGCTATTGAGGGCGATGATGAGCCCTCCAGGTGCCACTCGTTCATTGCCAGCCGGCCACCAGTCGAGAGCCCCCAGATGCCTTCGCCTGCTTAGAATTCCCTGGAAATGGCATTGAGAGATATCCTGCCTATCTCTACAACCTGGAGGTTGTCCTTTGGTATCCATAATTATAGCCATTGATACACTTGTCCTCCATGAACTTGTCTAATCCTTTCTTAAAGCTGTCAAGGCTGACAGCTGTCACCACTTCTTCTGGCAGGGAGTTCCATAGACCAGTGATCCTCTGAGTGAAAAAGTACTTTGTCTTATTTGTTTGAGAACTAGTACCCAAAAGTCTCATGGAGTGTCCCCTAGTTCTAGTGTTATGCAATAGGGAAAACAGTATTTCCTTATCTACTTTGTCCACACTGTGCATGATTTTATAAACTTCAATCAGGTCACCTCTTAGATGCCATCATTCAAGAGTGAAGAGGCCCAACTGTTGCAGCCTCAGATGTTAAGGAAGGTGCTCCAGTCCCCTAATCATTCTGCTCAACAATATCCTTCTGGAGGTATGGCGACCAGAACTGTACACAGTATTCCAGATGGGGCTTCACCATAGATTTATAAAGAGGCAAAATGACACTTGCTGAGTTATTATCTATACCCTTCCTAATGATCCGTAGCATTGAGTTTGCTTTTTTCACCATATGAGGTCAAGTTCTGTGAAGACACAGGATCAAAGATAATCCTCCAGGGAAAGGAAGCATCAATTGAAAGGGATGGAGAGAAGATAATTCAATTTCAATTCAATTCAATTTATTCAATTTATATCCCGCCCTACTCAACACATGGCCGACTCAGGGAGGCTAACAACATATAAATGACCCCAGGGCAACTCAAGGGGTTTACATATAAGATACAAAATACAATGTTCAAAATACAATAATAAATACAATGTTTCAAGTAAATACAATAATACAAATTACAATATTAAGCAAAACAATCCACAAAATGCAAAATATCAGCACCACATCAAAATAGAAAACAATTCAACCGAAACCACCCACAAAAAACCCCTGCCTCCAGAGTCTTATGAAGGGGAGGACAGGGCCCTGGAACACCAGCCGGTGGCATGGCTGGAAGGCCTCTTCGCCCCCACTGGAGCCAGGAGCACTGCGGCGGTGGGTTCGCCCTGCAGACCCCCTCACCTTTTTAGTCCTGGCGAGGGGTGGAGGGCGGGGCCTGGAACGCCGGCCGGTGGTGTGGCCGGGAGGCCTCTTTGCCCCCACCGGGGCCAGGAGCGCTGCAGCGGTTGGTTCGCCCGGCAGACCCCCTCGCTTTTTAAGTCCTGGCGAAGGGTGGAGGGAGGGGCCCGGAACGCCGGCCGGTGGTGTGGCCGGGAGGCCTCTTTGCCCCCACCGGGGCGAAGAACATAGTAATCACAGGAGGATTACCCCACTTGTTTCCCATGGGAGAAAACAATAATCAAGCCAGCATCAACATCATCGATCGATGAGGGCCCAGAAGGAGGGGAAGGCATCAACACAGAAGAGGATACCTCAGATGCCACAGACATGGTCGACAATGAGGAAAATGAAAGGGAAGGCCTTTATGGCAGGCCCACAGAAGGGGACACTGGCGTGACCCGTAGGACATCTCAATTGTCAATAGGCAAAGCCATACATGATAACTGTGTACACCTACTGCACCAGAATTTAGACCATATAGGTTTCCCCATCGTAAAGAAAATGCTAGAATACTCTGAACAGACTGTGGTCGAGTGTCATAGGGAAAATGCCGATTGACGTCATGTATGGCCAAAAATCCAGATTGTCCCACCTTCACATTTTTGGAGTATTCGCAGATGTGCACATTCCAAAACAGTTCAGGAGAAAAGAGGACAAAGTATCAAAAAGATTGTGGTTTAATTTAATTTAATTTAATTTAATTATCACATTTATATACCGCTCACTCGGCCAAAGCCAACTCAGGGCGGTTCACAATAAAAATTAAAAACACAAGTTAAAACAGTTAAAACAGTTAAAACTACCCACCCCCTAAAAACAAGGGCTGCAGGATCCAAAGGCACCATGGGGAAGAGTTCTTCTACACCAACCACCCAATGGCGGTTACCCTTCCACCTGCACCCCACACTTGACCCGCCAGCCAGGTTTTAAGATCTTTTCTGAAAGGCAGCAATTCCGTCCGGAGACGTAGCTCTGTTGGCAGGAGGTTCCAGAGGGCCGGTGCAGACACGGAGAAGGCTCTCCTCCTTGTGCCAGAGAGGCGAGCCCCTCTGGCTGATGGAACGATTAGAGAGCCCCTCCGGTCCGCTCTGGTTGGTTCCTAGGATATGAGCCAGGTTTGAAGGCCTACCATTTCCTAGACTCCAACCTCAAGCTAGTAGTATTCAGATCGGCAAACTTCCATGAAAACGTAAACTGGAGCAGGATACACTCAAACGAGACCTTAACAGCAGAGCAAACAACTAACGATGACCGAAGGGGAGTCACAAACCATGAACCCAGTGGGTCAGGACATGAACCAAAACCCCACGATGAGAGGGAACACACTGCCCCAAGCACAGGTCACACCAAGTATGATGATGAACCTGGGACATCTGGAAGTTCACACCAGAGATTGGTAAGGTCAACCAGGAACTAACCACCAAAGGGGCTAGGAGACTTCGTGATAACCATCAATCACAATTTGAGCACACCCGAGACATACAAATACATTCTTCTACTGCCACACAAGGAAAGAGAAAAGTGGGAGGCCGCCATGCAAAAGGAGATGAAGAGTCTCAAGGACCTGAATGTGTAGACAGCGACAAAGGTTCCAGAGCACCAGAAGACAATTGGAAAGAAATGGGTATTCAAGGTTAAACCACTGGAAGTCAACAAAACCCTGTACAAAGCCAGGCTTGTGCACAGAAAGACGGCTGGGGTGTAGAATTAGCACGGAAGAGAAACACCCAAGAACACAAATGGGCAAAAATAAAAGTGAATGCTACTTTACTAAAGACACATGGTAGAATAAGACATAGAAAAAGCAAATACAAACTGCATAGCAAAAATAGAGACTCGGTAAAATACAATAATGGTAACATCGACCTGCAGAATGTAGAATCACACAACCAAGTCTATAAATGTATCATGTATCGAATATCACTATAGTGAACATTAGACAATCCATAATAATAGACAGTGTGGATCCTGATTCATGCAATTGATACAAAGTCTATCATAAAAGGTAGGTAGAATAACCAGGCTAAGGCTGCGGGGAATCCTGTGCGGACCAAAAGTTTGATGCAGTTCATGAGGTACAATGCAGAAAATCAGAGTCAATATCCATCCGGTATAATTTGGATATTTCGAGATCTTCTTCAAGAATCTGCAATCATATGGGATACATATAAAATAGGTAAAATGCCCATAGAGAAGGCACGAAAATTCTTAATCACATTATAAATATACTACAGCACATTATAATCAATGTAAATAAGTACCTGAAAAATACAAATACAAATGCGCTCAGAAATAACCTCTTTTGGATATCTCATCTTGGGTTAGAGCATTACAGTGAGCAAAATTGCAAAAGTCTTTAAAGACCGGGTGGAGGCACATGTGAAATGAATCGGGGGAAGTCATGTGGGATTTTAAAGGAGTTTTAAAGAGAAATTACATAAGAACATCTCCCCAGTTTATAGTGTGAAATAATTAAAGGAAAAGTCTAGGTCAGTATTCATCCCGTGGGGGGTAAGCGTAAAAAAATGATGTATATAAAACGCTTCCCTTTGAAGGAGGAAGCATTCAATATCTATAATCTGATGTTTAGGTGGGAGACAGGTCTCCAACACAACTATTTTCATGTTGCTGCATGAATGTTTTTTGTTGAGAAAATGAGCAACCATGGGCGCTTGTATAATCACGTTTCTGACCCGAGATTGATGTTCACCAAGTCTGACCTTAAGCGGGTGTCTGGATTGTCCGATATATGCAAGCTCACAAGTACATAAAATCATATATACACAATCAGAGGTGTTGCAATTAGTGAATTGTGTTAACTGTAATGTAAAATTGCTACTGGGAATGGTAACAGTATCAGTCTGTCACATGTATTTGCAAAATTTGCAGTGTCCACAAGGATGGTGTCCTGTGGGTAATCGAGAGTTAATCGTCAAGTGAGGCAGACAATCAGTTTGAGAAATCATGCTGGCAATGGTATTAGTCCTGCGAAAACCTACTTTGGGTCGTTCGGCACAGCTCAGAATGGAATCCAGGATGTACCAATGTTTCATGATCTTTTTTTAATATTGTTGGCCAGTGGTGTAAAGTCTACGGACCAGAAGATGTTGGAAGAGGAGGATCTATCTCTACGATGAAATAAGGTCTGTCTTGGGCATGTGTTCACTTTGATCATAACCGTATTAACCGTATTAACCGTATTAACCCCTTCTCCGTAAAGAAGTATTAATCTTTTCTGCTGCTAGGAGAAAATCCTGGGCTTTGGTTGAATTATGTTTAGCCCTGAGCAAAAGGCTGAATGGAATATTCGTCTTTAAAGAATGAGGGTGAAACGGACAAAACTGCAAGTAAGCCGGTCGATCTGTAGGTTTTTTTATAGAGTCGCATTTTAAGAGTATTGTTAGAAATGAAAACTGTAAGATCCAAAAAAGGTAAGGAAAAGTGGTTCATGGAATGTGTAAAGGATAAATTAGTGTGTTGCAAATTGATCCATTTTATAAAATCAGAAACTAAAGAGGGGTTTCTAAATACAAAAAACAAATCATCCATATATATCTTTTATATGTCACTCTTTCCGGAAAAAATGGGTTAACTGAGGGATTAAGAATGAATGTTTTATCAAAATGGATCATGAAAATGTTAGCTACTGATGGTGCAAAATTAGAACCCATCGAGACCCCTTGTGCCTGCAAATAAAATGCAAGCGCGGCGCCAAAATGGCCGCCATGCTCTTTGTGCCCCCCCACCCGGATGCAGACATCTGAGTCAGTCAGGGGGCATGGCCACCCCTCTATAAAAGGGGTGGCCACAAGGCAGCCTCGCTGCCATTTTAAAGAGAAGCGATGGAGTGGAGAAGTCCGCTCCGATGCTGCTCCCCCCGGCTTGCTCGCCTTTTTCCTTTTACAAATTTGATCAGAGGATATCTCTCCTCCGATCAGTGCCTGCTTGGGTGGCTATGGCACCCAAGCGCAAGTCCCAGGTGGCCCCTAGGCCGCGACCTAGGGGGGGCTCGGCCCACCCCCTCGACCTCCTTGGGGCAACCACCATGCCGGAGGGCTTGGGTGGCCACCCTACAGGGGGGTGGCATGGTTACAATCCCCACTGCCACCAATGAGGGTGACCAGGCCTCTGCCTACCCACCCAGTCGGAAGACTCAGGCGGGGGCTGTGCAGGCCTACTCCCCTGGGGTTTCTACCCCTGTTGCATCTTTGCCTGGCATGGGGCATAGCAGCCCATTTGGGCACAGCACGGGATTGTGCCCCACCATTCCACCGGCCCCCCATGGGCCGGATTATTGGGCATGGCCCTATTCTGGCCAGGGATTGCCACACGGTTTTATCCCTCCACCCGCTCATCAATTGCCCGGCGGGCCATCCGGCCCATCTGGCCCACCTTATTCTGGTGGGTCTGACACTGTGGATGCTCTCCTTGCCCGCATATCGGCACTCGAGGCATCTATCGAAATTGCTCCACCACCTTCGGATGGTGGGTTTGGCAGCTCTTTAGCTCCAGCCCACATGCCGGCCACGGCCATGCAGCGGGCTGCCAACAGGGTTGAGCTGCTGGAGGCCATGAGGGCAGCGCAGGCTGGCGCCTCGCAGCTCCCCATCAGGCCCTTACAGCAGGGCATTCCACCGGGGACCGGTCCTGCTTGGTATGGACGCACGGAGACACAGAGCTTGATGGCCATCACGAGCTCTGACGCCCACCACGGGCCGGAACCCCCAGTGGGGGTGCACCAAGTGAGTATCCTGGTCAAATCAGCACACCGGTGACACTAGCTCATAACACTGGGTGGGTACAGTGGCCATGGCCGCAACAGGTCAATTACACCCTGCTTCTTACAGGGGTGACCGCTCCAATGCTTCCGCCTAACTTCTCGGGGGTCCGGTAGGGCCTATTATGTGTTCCCCCACTCCAATCAGTGCCAACGGTGGCCCTGCCGATGGCCGGTTACTCCCTACCCCTGGGTGACCATTTATCCCGGGCTACTAGGGAGAAGATATGGCGTGGGGAATATATTGACATTTTCACCCTCCTGCACCGTGAACCCACTGAGGAGGAGAGGGAGGGGCAGGATGACAGGGACAAGGAGTTGTCCCATCGTCGTAAGCCGCCTCGCACTGGGGCCAATTGGTTACCGGCCTATTTGGTATCCATGGCAGGATATCTAAGGGCCCATCCTGATTTGGCCATCCCAATGGTCCAGTACCTTGACAATATTTACCGGGCCGTGGTTGATTTCCCTGGCCTGTCATGTTTGGCCTTTGACGAAGAACTTAGGATGAGGGCGGCCCTTCACCCTGAGATGCGGTGGGACGAGCCCTGCTAGCAGTTGTGGCTACTATATATGACCCCTATGCGGCCAGCGCCTATGCTCCATACAAAGAGTCTATTTTCAAGCAACTTTCTCCGTGGCTTTCTTTGGGGCTCTGAGATTCAGTGAGCTGGTCCCACTTTCAACAGGGGACATGTTCTGCAGGGCACTGGAACTGGAAGATGTGTCGCTCGACCAGAAGTGGGCTCTGTGGAGGATTCGCTCCTCAAGGGCCGGTCAGCGGGGAAAGGGTAGTAGCTTGGTGCTGCCATCTGTCTGGTTGGTACCCCACATGCTTTTGTGGCAGTGCGTGGTTCACGCCCTGGCCTGTTGTTCTGCTACCAAGATGGGTCTCCCCTTACCAAATTACAATTTGTACCGATTTGTTCCGGATAGGCGCTGCATCAACTGCGGCTGCATTTGGGTACTCGGAGCCTGACATACGTCGCATGGGCAGGTGGGGATTTGCGCCTTTTTTCTCTGTCTGTTCATCCCCTCACTGCATGAGTGCCTTGTTATGCCCTCAATTCTCTTTCCTTCTCTTACAGACCCTGTGTGTTTCCGCACACCGGTACAGTGTGGCTGGTAGGCCACAATTTATGTGCACTGGGCGGCACAGTATGCTGCTTCGTCAGAGTGGGGACCCCCATCTCGAGCTACATGCGACTGCACGTATGCAGTGGTATGGTGGGCACCGCATGAGGCGGCGGGAACTGTTGCCATTCCTGATGTCCATTGGGGATGCTGGACCGCCAGATGTTTTAATTCTGCACCTCGGAGGCGATGATCTTGCACAGATCACTGGCCTGGACTTAAAGTCTTCTGAGTGCAGTGACCTGGCGTTTCTTTACCATTTATGGCCGTACACAATGTTGCTATGTTCAGACATCGTGCCGAGGCACTATTATAGGGGAGGCATTGACCCCCGCGGTTGGACCGTGCCTGGCGGTCAGTGAACAGGGCTGTTGCCTGGTTCCTTATCGAGAATGGCTTGGGGGACAGCCATTCGTCATCCGGGGATAGGGTTACAGGATTTTAGCCTGTATTCTGGAGATGGGGTTTACCTGTCAACAAGAGGATGGTCCTCTTTTTGAATGACGTACAAGCGGGCCTGGTGACTGAATTGTCGGTCAGGGGGGGCGGATCTCTGATGCGATTTTGGCAATGTTCGCCAAGTGTAAGGTGTCTCTCTGGGAGTTGCAGGTGCTTCACGGCCACCTCGACTTCGCCTGCAGAGTGGTAACACCAGGCAGAGCCTTCGCCAGGCATCTGGGTGACACTATGGTGGGGCTTTCTAAACAACACCACAGGGTACGGCTGACTAGGGGTTTACGAGCAGACCTTTCGGTTTGGCTCACATTCCTAATGGACTTTAATGGCGTATCCTTCTGGAGATCTGAGCTTATGGTCAGGCCCCAGTTTCAAGTACAGTCGAATGCCTCTGGCTCCCGGGGCTATGGGATTTATTTTGAAGGACAGTGGGCCTATGGTCAATGGCCTCAGACATGACAGGGCACGGATCGCTTACGCGATCTTACGTTCCTGGAGTTTTTTCCAATTTTGGGGGCCCTTATGCTTTGGGGGGACAGGTGGGCTAATTTGGTGGTTCACTTTTGGTGTGACAATGCTGCGGTGGTGCACATTGTCAACGCCCAAATATCTAAATCCCCCAGAGTCATGGCCTTAGTTCGCCAATTTGTTCTTAGGTCCTTGCGCCTTAATGTGCTCTTCAGGGCCAGACATGTGCCAGGCATTAATAACGATATTGCTGATGCTTTATTCCACCTGCAGATCTCCCAGTTCCGTGCCTTGGCTCCAGACACAGAGGAACTTCCCTCTCCACTCCCAGCCGAGATATGGACATTTGGCGAGGAGAGGTGAACTGGGCGATCGGCATGTCTTTGGCACTTCACACGTGTAAAGCGTATCAGCATACACTCCTTCCATTTAGGACCTTTTGTAGGCAAAGGCAGTTGCCTGAAATGTGGCCGATACCGGTCGACCAGATTTTACAGTATATGGTGCAACTTCATGATCAGGGGTTGGCCCTACGCACCATCGCCACCAGGCTTTCCGCCTTGGCATTCATGGCCAAGGCACGGGGCTTTACTGACTGTGTGAGTGACTTCCGTATATGTCACGTATTGGAAGGGTGGACACGTGAACGTGGCCACTGCCCGGACACACGTCACCCTTTTTCACCAGGTGTTCTGACCCACCTTGCACGAGGTTGGCATAGACTGTGTTATGATAGGTATGAGGAGTCTCTTTTTCATGCAGCTACCACCGTAGCTTTCTTTGGAGCTCTGTGAATCAGCGAGTTGGTCCCATTGTCAAAGGGGGACGTGTCTCGTAGGGCACTGGAACTCGAAGATGTGTCTATCAACCAGGAGTGGGCTTAGTTGAGGATTCGTTCCTCGAAAGCCGATCAGCATGGAGTAGGTAGTGGTGTTAGACTGCTACGATGTACATTTGCTGACATCTGTCTGGTTGGTGCCCTACATGCATTTTTGGCAGTGCGTGGTACGCACCCTGGCCCGTTGTTCTGCCACCAGGATGGGTCTCCCCTTACCAAATTTCAGTTCTGGAGGGTGATCGGTACGGCACTTCACAGTGTGGGCCTCCCTGGGGCTCGCTATGGCACCCATTCATTCAGGATAGGCGCCGCATCAACTGCGGCTGCATTTGGGTACTCTGAGGCTGATATATGTTGGATGGGCAGGTGGGGGTCCACACGTTTTTCCTTATATGTACGTCCCCTCACTATATGAGTACCAGTTATGTCATTAATTCCTTCTCCTTCTTTTACCGATCCTGTGTGTCTACGCACAGCGGTGGCAGTGTGGCTGGTGGGCCACAGTTATGTGCACTGGGCAGCACAGTATGCTGCATCGTCGGAGTGGGGACCCCATCTCGGGCTGCGTGCATCCACACGTATGCGGTGGTATGGTGTGCGCGGCATGAAATGGTGGGAACTGTTGCCATTCCTGATGTCCATCAGGGATGCTGGACCGCCTGATGTTCTTATTCTGTGCCTCGGCGGCAATGATCTAGCACAGATCACTGGCCTTTCCTTAAAAATGTCGGTGTGCAGTGACCTGGCATTTCTACATCATTTATGGCCGTACACACGGTTGCTATGGTCTGACATCGTGCCGAGACATTGTTATAGAGGAGGCATGGATCTCCATGGTCTGGACCATGCCCAGTGGTCAGTGAACAGGGCTGTTGCCCGGTTTCTTGTTGAGAATGGCTTGGGGACAGCCATTCGACGCCCGGAGATAGGGTTGCAGGATTTTAGCCTGTATGCAGGAGATGGCATGCACCTGTCGGCCAGAGGTATGAACCTCTTTCTGGAAGACGTGCAAGCGGGCCTGGCAACCGAGCTGACAGTCGGGGGGGGGGGCGGTGAGTCATCATGGACGCCTCCCCGTGTGGCGGGTTGCACTGGTAAGGTAAAGATTTATGACCCATAGGTATCCGGCAGGTTCGCAATTGACTGGTCAACACGTAGATAGGTACAGGGGAAACAGGATTGGCTGGTCAAGGGCGAACCATGAAAGGGGTGATGTTAGGAGCTTCACAGCCTGCATCACCTTGATATTTGGATGAATACACGTCATAGGATGGGGTCAGTAGATAGTATATTGACTTCGGTCAACAATTTGTTTGTGTCAACAAACAAATTGATACAAATTGATACATGTAGCCAATAACCATTGGCATTTTGGGTGGAACCTTACCAGTGCTACTGCGGCCTGCTTGCCTTAAAGAATTACAATTGGATGATACACCAATTGAAAGTGATAATTCGGACTAGGGCATTATTCAATAAAAGTGGGCCAATGCCTTTAATTCCAATACCGGTGTCTGAGTCTTTTTTTGGGTGGGTGCGCCTGCAAAGCACTTTGAAATCTAAAAAAATTGTGTTCAAAACAAATGTCAATAAGGTCCAAAAGAAAATGGGGGGGGGGGGTCCGGATCAGTACGTAAAGACAAATGATGTGCAATGATGGTGTGGGCTTCCTGGAGGGGGATGTTCGTATAAAGGGAAGCGACATCAAGAGTAAGTAAAACAGAATTAGGCAGAATCGTAGTGTTCTCTAAAGATTGGATGAAATTGGCAGCATCTCTGACATAGGAGGGAGTATTAGAGGCAAATGGTCTGATCTAATGGTCTATGTAAATTGATAAAGGTTCCAATAAAGAATTATCCGTGCAGATTTTGGGTCTGCATGGAATATTAGTAGAGGAGGGGGTGATTTTGTGAACCTTGGGAAGTATGTGAAAAATAGGGACCCGGGGAAACTTGTTCAACAGAAACCGATAAGTACTGTCTGAAATATACCCCAAAGAAAATCCTTCTTGCAAAACAACTGAAATGATATTGGATACATGCTTGGTATGATTACTGTCAAGTTTGTGGTAAAAAGTCGTATTGGATAACTGTGCTAAAGCCTCTTTGATATAATCTGTTCTGTTCATAACTACTACTACTCCACCATTATCTGCTGCCTTAATTATGATATCCAGATCTTTACCTAAGTTGGTCAAGAGAGTCATATCCTCCAGGGATGAATTATAAGAACAACAATAGTTAGTTTCTAACCAGGAGATATCACGAAGGACCAATCGTTTAAAGACCTCGATAGATGCGTTGTCCATAGGTGGGACAAAAGTAGAACGTGGAGAAAAAAATTCTGGGACCTGCGGAAGAATCTCTAAAGAACGCACGTAACTTCAGTAACCGGATAAATTTAAAGATGTCAATACGTGTGCGAAAGGATGAATATCTTGGAGTGGGGACAAACCCTCAGCCCAAGTTGAGTAATTGTAGTTCCCTTACCATTAATATTCTATTGGATAGGTGAAAACTAGAGAAGAGGTCACTTCTTCTTGGTTAGTCGTGGGTTGCATCTCTCTAAAAAATCAGTCCTGCTGGGGGTCTTATTGGAGGATGCAGCCATCCTATTCCGATTCTGCCAAAAGTTATATGGATCACGTGGTCTCTCGTCAGCGGACAAGTAGTTTCGTAATCTGTCTGTTCAAGCGGGTGGCACCACGACACTTGTTTTTGTATGGTTGTACATGAAAATTGCCATTTATATATATGGGAACTTTGATAATCATACCAGTCATGATTTAACTTTTTATTCTTAAACAGTAATAGGTTTTCTCAGAACTCATCCAGCTTGCTCTCGAGGGTACTCATCTTCTGTGAAAAGGTAGTGGAGCTGGATGCAGAAAGGCCACCTTTGATGGTTTCAATGTCTGTCTTGAGGGCTTCAGAGTCCTGATTACATTGGTCTATTATTAGCAGGATGAGATCGAATGAACATCGATCGAGAATCAATGTCCATTTATCTAAGAACTCTTTATTATTTGCAAAAAGGGTCGGACCTTTAGGCATTCATAAGCCCCTGGGGATGATCGATGACTTGTAATAATCCAGGAGAAAGGAAGAATGTAGATTTAATCTAATCCGCTTTTTCGCCAGGTTTTCTTATTTGGTTAATTCATCTTCTTAAGTGCCTCCTGTATTATGTATTAGAGATGTGCTGCTCAAGATGCGGTCTCTTTCAGACTCAGAAAAAGAAAAACCTTTATCAGTCATGGCCGTGGGTCAATAATGCACAGCAAGATGGCTAGGGTGTAGAATTAGCATGGAAGAGAAACACCCAAGAACAAATGCACTTGATACAAAGACACTTGAAGGTAGGCAGAATAACCAGGCTAAGGCTGTGGGGAATCCCATGCAGACCAAAAGTTCGGTGCAGTTCATGAGGTGCAATGCAGAAAATCAGAGTCAATATCCCTCCGGTATAATTTGGATATTTCGAGATCTTCAAGAATCTGCAATCATATGGGATACATATAAAAAAGCTAAAACGCCCATAGAGGAGGCGTTCTTGGGTGATTCTCTTCTGTGCTAAAGCCAGGCTTGTGGCACAGGGGTTCACCCAGAAATACCCAGACGACTACACCGACACGTATTCACCAACAGTGAGACCAGAGAGTGTCAAGACTGCATTGGTGATGACATCGGTACTGAAGGAACATGTGTACCAATTCAATGTGCAGACTGCATACCTGCATGCTCAACTGGACAAGAAGATCTATGTGAGAGCGTCCCCTGGCTTCGGGAAGAATGAAGGGGAAACCTGGCTCCTCAATAAAAGCCTGTATGGACTCAAACAATCCGGAAAGAGGTGGTATGAGTGCCTTCCAAGGTTTTAGAACAGATCGGTTTCATCGCCACCGCATCAGATAAATGTGTTTTCATAAGGAAATCCCAGGATGATATACAGAAATTACTGATATACGTCGATGACCTGTTATACTTTGGGAAGAGCAAATCACTTTTCACTGAAGAACCTAGGGAAGATAGATAGGTACCTAGGTGTGCAGATATATAAGATCCAGAATAGCTTTGTGATGTCCCAAAAGGAAAAGTTAGTGGAACTGCTGAAAAGCTGCAGCATGGTGGACACCAACCCTTGTGGAACACCCATGCAGACAGATTTTCAGAAGAACATGTACAATGATGGAGAAGCATTCGAAGAGAACACGTTGTACAGATCAACCATAGGGTCATTGCTATACATTGCCAGATGGACCAGACCTGACATACCTTTGGCTGTGAACTTACTTTCCAGACACCAGAGTAACCTAAATGTCTACCACTGGAACACCGTCAAGAGACTGCTAAGATACCTAAAGCACATGATGGATGCAAGCTTACTACTCACCCCAAGATGACCAGTGGACCTGAGCTCTTGTTCTATGCCGATGCAGATTGGGCCAGGGACATAGAGACAAGGACAAGCACCTCAGTTTACCTAATCCTCCTAAACAATAGTCCAATACATTGGTACACCGGCAAGCAGAAGATAGTGGCTACGTCCACTGCAGAAGCAGAATACGTATGCCTGTCCATGGCTGCCAACATCCTTGTCTGGTTCAATGACCTGATCGCTGAGATTTGGAAGAAGTCATCTTATCCCATCCCCATCCATGAAGACAACAAGGCAGCTACTGAAATGTCCAAAGCTGACGTCGTAGGCCACAGATCCAGGCACATAGACATTAAACACAAACACGTTATGCAGATGTCCAGGCAAGGTTTCATTAATGTAATACATTGTGACACAAAAGACCAAACAGCAGATATACTGACTAAACTGCTTCCCTTGGCCCAACACACACATCTATTCAGGAAGATATGTCTGACTCTATAGATGGTTAATGTTTGTGTATTTGTCTCTCTTTTCAGCAGTGTGATATTAGATGGGGTTTTGTCAGATATAATATCAAACTGCCTCAAACTACATGTACCAGAATGCAATGCTCCTTGTGATGCATACCAAGTATATATCCATCCAGAGAGGCCCATCCAGAGAGGCCCACAGGGGAGGTGAGTAAAGGATCTTGCCCCTCCCTCCCCATCCAAAGACCTGGGCCTGGAGAGGAAGAAAAGGACAGGAAGGCCCAGCTCTACTGCTCATTCCATCCAGAGAGGCCCACAGGGGAGGTGAGTAAAGGATCTTGCCCCTCCCTCCCCATCCAAAGACCTGGGCCTGGAGAGGAAGAAAAGGAATCAGGAAGGCCCAGCTCTACTGCTCATTCCATCCAGAGAGGCCCACAGGGGAGGTGAGTAAAGGATCCTGCCCCTCCCTCCCCATCCAAAGACCTGGGCCTGGAGAGGAAGAAAAGGATTCAGGAAGGCCCAGCTGGGGGGCTTGGCTAAGATGGCCGACGAGTAACATCTTGATTCGGATGCTCGCGCTTAACAAAGTGGTAATTAATGTGTTGGAGTGAAATGGGAAACTTTTAAAGTGGCAACTTCTGTAGATAAGAATCTTGCTTGTCTTTTTGGAAAATTTTGGGAACTTTTGAAGTTGGATGGTCGAAGTTCGGGAGGTTTTCCTGGGCTAGTGAGGCCTGCGACGGCAGTTGCGGCTTTTCTGCCAAGGAGCTGAGAACGGGATCAGCGAGACTGCAGAGAAGCGTTGGATCTGGCAAAAAGTTGTTTGGCACGAAAACAGCTGCATGTAAGTGCATGAATGGAGTACTAAAGATTAAACTCAGCTGGAGATCTTGTTTAATGAGCCCGGGCTTTGAAATGGAAATGGGTGGAAGTAGATGAAAACAAGTGATTGTTTCGTTAATGGCGGTGATTCTGGAAAACGAAAGTGATCGTGTTTGGGTTTATGTTTTTTTCACACACCAGAAGGACCACGCCGTGTTTTGACGATAACAAAGTGGTTTAAAAAAATACTTGTCTGGGCTATAACATTGGAAGGTAACAGTGAATTTCCCAGCTTAAAGTGTTTGGAAAAAGTTTGCCATTCCACAGAAGAAGAAGGGGGGCTTTTACCCAGAAGTTAAAGCAGCCGCTGGAAAATGGTGTTTTGACTTGTCCGCTTCAAGAGAAGGATTAATTGGGCTTCTTTTTGCTCCTTCACCGTGTGGATTATAAATACTTAATCTTTTTGGAAAATATTGCTTCTCACTTCTCCTGCTTTCCTGTTTGGATTTTGGGCTTTTTCTCCCTCCAGTCTCCCCTCCCTTTTTTTCTTTTTACTTTTCGGCGGCTTGGATTTAAAGGAGAAGTTTTGGGTGACTGTTTCTTTGGAGCACTTACATTGCAGTGTGGAAGACGACTGGCTGGACTGATTGCTTTGGGGAAATGGACCCGTTGTGGATTATTATTTTCTTTTTCGCCCTTCTTTTTTTTCTTCTCAGCTGCCTGTTGGGAATATTGGTTCCTTCTGCTCTTTTTTGTGGATTACAATAACTCTTTGGACTTCTGCTTAATATAAGTTTCCCTGTTGGATATGTAGAACCAGGGGTTGCAGTGTTATATGCTTATATGTTTGACGAATTTTTACAATGATCTGCAACTTCGGGATTTTATACTATTATGGATAAAGGTACAAGAGGGAAAGCAAAGGAAGAAGAGCCTGTTGTGAAGCCTAAGAAGCAAGGAAAAGTACCAATGGAGGAAAGCGCTCAGTCTTCATCTCCCCCCACAGTGTCCTATGATCAAACCCAAATTATGGTGGAAATTGGCAAACTGTTTCAGAAATTGGAGAAGAATGAGGATTCAAGGGTGAAAGACAGAAATGAAATGATTAAAAAGCAAGATAAGGTGGTATCATCTGTTGCAGATTTTTCAAAAAAAGGTGGACTTAAGTTTGAAAAAAATTGAGGGAAATGTGAAATTGGTTCAAACCGAGGTAACTGCCATAAAAAAGGAAATAAAAGGGACTCAGGAGGTAGTGCGGGAGAATAAGCTGAAATTGGAGGAACAAGAGAGAAGGATTGATGCTGTGGAAGATATGATGAGAAAGCAGAATATTGTGATCCGTCAGGTCGTGGAACGAACTCCGGACTTGTTAAGGGAAAGAGTGGTTCAGTGGTTAAATGGTTTGAATATGGGAAAAGAATTTGTCCAGGAAGATTTTGTAAGTGTATTCCGGGTGGGCCCAAGAAGAGGGAGGGTGGTTCAAAGAAATGTGTTGGTAAAATTCGCAAATTGGGCAGACAAACTAAAAGTAATGGCCCATTTGAAACGCGCTGGTCCTGATGCTTTGAAATTTGATGTAGAAGTTTACAATGATATTTCGTTGAAAGAAAGAACCTGGAGGTATAAGATGAGGCCTGTAACCAAATTATTGATGAGTAAAAATATAAGGTACAACTGGAGATTTCCGCAGCAACTGCACTTTTTTATGATAAAAGAATGCAGGTAATAGATGAAGGGACCAATCCATTGGAGTATTTGAGCTTGTTGGAACTGGTAAAAGTAGATTCGGAAGAATGGATAAATCTTAAGAAGGAATTGATGGAATCGGGAGCATTGGGGAGGGAATACGGGAGGGAGGAGGCTGGTGGGGCAACAGGTGGAACACCGCAGCAAAGGGAGGAGGAGGAGGAGCTGTCGTTGATCATGGTGGAGGAGGAGACACGTAAGGAGTAATGAGAATCAGATTATAACAATTTAAAGCATTTAATCGATATAGAATGGTGAATAGCACGTAGCACCGGTAGGAAGGCACATCTTGCATGTCCCCCCTCTCCCCTCTTTGGTTGTCAAAGGCGGCTTTTTTTGTAAGAAAGTGGGGAGAGAGATAGTGTGTGTTCTATGTAGTTTTGTATGTTATAGGGGTAAGGGGTGGTTGGTGGCACGCCCGATGGAGAGTTTAGAGCTTGGAAAGGAAGTAGGTTATGGGAAGTATTAAAATAGTATCATGGAATGTGAAGGGTACAGGATCTGTTCTTAAGAGACGGAGACTGGAATTGGCGCTGAAGAAAGATAGACCAGATATTTTGTTTTTACAGGAAACCCATCAGAAGTAAAAAGACACGAATAGACTTTTTTTAGTATGGATGCAACATTATGAGATGGCGTTTGGAACATCAAAAGCAAGAGGGGTGGCAATCATGATTTCTAAAAAATTAGGATTTGAGATTACAAAAAGGGTTGTTGACCAAGAGGGTAGATATTTGATAGTAAGAGGAAAATTGGAGGATGAGGAAATCATGTTGGTAAATATTTATGCTCCAAATGATCATCAAGCGGAGTTCCTTGAAAAAATTCGGAAAATAGTGGAATTAGAGAACGTTGCAAAAACTATTATGGCTGGAGACTTTAATTTGATTAGGTCAGGGTTAGATTGTACAAATATATCAAGAAGTGGAATTGGCTTGAAAGGGAAGGTTTTGGATAAATGGATGGATGTTATGGGTCTGAAGGATTCTTGGAGAGAGGTTAAGGGCTCTGAAAGGGCATATTCTTTTTTTTCACATGTTCATGGGACCTACTCAAGAATAGACTATGTTTTTCTTACCGAAAATTTGATTAAAGACATAGAAGGAATGGAAATTGGGATTATCAAGGAGTCGGATCATGCAAAAGTATATTTGGAATTGAAAGTACAAAAAGATACTCGAAGAGTTAGAAATTGGAGGTACGATCCTAATTTGTTTAAAGATCAGAAATGTAAAGAGCAGATAATGGGAAGATGGAAAGAAAGTTGGCAGTGGAACGATAATAATGAGGTTAATTTTAATGTGGTATGGGATACCATGAAGTCGGTTTTTAGAGGGGAAAGTATAAAATTGGCAAGTTTTAAATATAAAAAATATAAAGCAGAACAGATAGAAAAAGAAAGAGAAACAAAACAATTACAGGAGGATCATGCGAAAAGTAAAGATAAATTTTTTTTTACGAAATTACAAAGGCTTAAAGCAGAACTAATGGGTAAGGATATTGATAAAGTTAAATGAGATTTGATTTATTTAAATAGAGAATATTTTGAATTTAGTAATAGAAGTTCAAAATTATTAGCAAGAGCAGCTAAGGCTAAAAGGGAAAAAAGAGAAATAGGGGTATTGGTTGATAAGCAAGGTTCAAGGTGTAATAAGAACGGAGATAAATGTAAAATTGTCAGGGAATTTTATCAGCTATTATATGCAAAAAAGGAAGTAGACCTGGAGAAGCTTAAAAAGATATTGGAGAGACAGTTAGGGAATGGAATAAAACAAGAACATAGGGAGAAAATGGAGGAAAGGATTAATGATAAAGAGGTTAAGGAGGTGATTAGTGGGTTGAAGACAGGGAAAGCTCCGGGGGATGATGGATTATCGACAGAGTTTTACAAAGAATTTAAGGAGGTAGTGGTTCCAAATTTGGTGAAGCTATATAATTATATCTTAGATGGAGGATCAATTCTGACTTCATGGTATAACACCACAATCGTTCTACTGCCAAAGCCTGGCAAGAATCTCGAAAGAGTGGAATCGTACAGACCAATTTCACTTATAAATCAGGATGCTAAGATCTTCACAGCAATATTGGCTAATCGATTAAACAGTTTTATGGGGGAATACATAAATGTAGATCAAGTTGGGTTCCTAAAAGGTCGGCATATGGCGGATTTGACTAGAAGGGTATTAGATTTAATTGATAACGTTAACCAAACTAAGGAAAAGGTGGGCTTATTATCATTAGATATTTTTAAGGCATTCGACTCATTACAGTGGTCTTCAATTAAAGAAATAGTTAAAAAATATGGGTTTGGGGATAGATTCAATAGGGTAATAGATTTATTATATCAAAAAAGGGAACGTTAGGGTTAGAGTAAATGAGGAGCTTACTGATGTGGTAAATTTAGAGGCTGGTACTAGTCAGGGCTGTCCATTATCTCCTATCTTATTTATTATGGCAATGGAGATTATAGCTAAAAATATAAGGGATGATATAAATATAGAAGGGATTATGGGTAACAAAGTGAGCATGTATGCGGATGATACATTGCTTATGGTGAAACACCCGGAGCTGGTAATGGACAGGATCAAAGATCACTTACAGGTATTTGAAACTATAACTGGATTAATGATAAATTGGGATAAATCAGAACTGATGTTGTGTAATTTGGGAATAAGTGAGATGGGTAGGAATGTGGAGACACTTAATATACAAATTAAAGATAAGCTGAAGTATTTGGGGATAATTATCTCAAATAAATTAGAAGAACTTAAACGATTGAACTATGACAGCTTGAGAGTGGAATTTAAGAATAAAATACAAGAGTTTCAGAAGTTGAAGCTGTCATGGTTCAGAAGGATCGCTATTTGTAAAATGATATTGTTGCCAAAGATTAATTTTTTATTTGATGCACTAGCGATCCATCTGAAGGAGAAGGAAATTAATGAGTTTCAAAAGATGTTCAATGGCTTTTGTAATGGTGGTAAAAAATCTAGACTTCCAAAGAAACTATGGTACTTGTCTCAGAAAAAAGGGGGTTTGGGTATGCCAAATTTGTTAGCATACTATCGAGCATTTCAAATTAAGAATGTTGTGAAGATCTTGGCAAGAGAAAAAACAATTTGGGAGCAACTGGAGATGAAATAATATAGAGACATTGGTAGTATGATTTTTTTGGGAACAAAGGACAAGGTGAAAAGGTCAAATAATATTATGATGAGAGGTCTCATGGAAGTGTGGAAGAAAGTAAAGAAAGATATAGTCCCAAATCTCTCTCCAATTTTGGAATTGATGGATATGGGGTGTTTCCCAATAAAAATAGATAAGGAAAAAATGGAAATATTGGATAAAAATGGGGTGCTTTTATTGAAGGATTGGTTAAAAGTGTGTGATGATGATACTAAGAGGAAAAAAATATTTGAGAAGCTAAACTTGGATTGGTTTCAGAAATTGAAGGCGGATAACTGGAATAAAAAATATAAAAGAGAAGCAGGGTTAGATAGAAATAAGACGGAATTTGAGGATTTGGTAATAAAGATCAGAAAAGGGGAAGGAGGCATTAAGGGTCTTGTAAGCAAACTTTATATTATATTGAACAAGGGTAATGATCCACAGGAAGACTTGAAGCGGAAGTGGGAACAAAATTTGAATATAAAAATTGGGGAGGTTGAATGGAGAAACAAATGGAAAAAGAGGATCATGAGAACAATGTCTGTAAGAATTAAAGAACATAATTTTAAAATGTTGTGGCAATGGTACTTGACACCACTAAGGCTTTATCAGATGGATAATAAAAGAGATAAGTTATGTTGGAGATGTAAAGAAAGAGATGGAACATATGAACACATGTGGTGGAGTTGTAAAAAAATAAGGGATTTTTGGGGAAGAATAGAAGGGGAGTTTGGTGAAATATTGGGTAAAAAGGTCAAGTTGGTGTCAGGTACCATTCTTTTAACAAATGTGGAAGGTTTGGGTTTGAATAAGGAGGAAACAGAATTATTGGAAATTGTAGTGACCACAGGTAGACAATGTATAGCTAGAAATTGGAAAAATGATGTAGATATACAGGTCGGAGAATGGTATAAGGAAATGTGGAGCCTAGCATTGAATGACAAATTGACATGGGAGAATAAAGTGAAACGAGACAATTTAAAAGAGAATAGGTTTTGGAATATATGGAAACCGTTTGTGGATCATTCTCTTATGGTAAATGACAGTTCAGGACCTGCACCATCGCAAAGAGGTTTTTGGAGTTGAAATAGCAACTAAACTCTCCGGGCATTGTATATATTCACAGGGTGATTTGTAATTATTAAAAAATTATTATAGAGGTAGCTTAGAAAACTTTTATTGTTTGATTGAATAATATTTTACATTGTGGTATCTAATATTGTGGTTAAATGGTAAACAATCAGTAGAAGTACTGTTATGTGCTAGCCTCTATGAATGTGAGTTAATATTGTATTGAGGTTATCTTTGAGGTATTACTGTATTGTAATGTTATTGCTTTCTTTTTTTTCTGTATGTCTGTTTTAAAATTTTTAATAAAAATCAATTAAAAAAAAGGAAGGCCCAGCTTTACTGCTCATTCCATCCAGAGAGGCCCACAGGGGAGGTGAGTAAAGGATCTTGCCCCTCCCTCCCCATCCAAAGACCTGGGCCTGGAGAGGAAGAAAAGGAATCAGGAAGGCCCAGCTCTACTGCTCATTCCATCCGGAGAGGCCCACAGGGGAGGTGAGTAAAGGATCTTGCCCCTCCCTCCCCATCCAAAGACCTGGGGCCAGAGAGAAGGACACCTCCGGAGACCCCCGACCACCCTCAGAAGATACCATCCACAGCCACCATCACAGTGAGGCCCGAGCCAGCGCCTTTGACCAACTCCATGCGGCCGAAGAGAGGCAAATGCTGCTGCGTGCATGCAAAAGATAAGTAATCGAACTGAAATAATATAGTTGACTAAGCATAGATGGCTTATGGCAACTGACATAGTGACTATACAAGAAACTGACTTACATAGAGACCTGATATAGTGGACTTTTTCTTTCTTTCTTTCTTTCCCTTTCATTAATTAGTTCAACTTTTACTTTGATACTATGTGATAAACTGTGATATTGTGCATGATAATACTTTGTTTTAAAACTGTTTAAACTGTGATAACATGTGTGATGGGAAAAGACTGGCATAGAGACCGGCAAGGCACGCCACAAAGTTTGCCAAGAGAACCCTATGGACCAAAACAAAAGGCAAAACAAGGGGATGCTCAGCACAGCAGATCTGAAAAGGGGGAGGGATACGAAAGGGGGAGGAGAAATACAGTGTTGCAGGGAACAATACTGCATAGGGACATGGAATGTGAGGTCTATGAATCAAGGAAAACTGGAAGTGGTAAAAAATGAGATGGAAAGAATAAGCATTGACATCTTGGGCATCAGTGAGCTAAAATGGACAGGGATGGGTGAATTCAGTTCTGGAAACCATCATATCTACTACTGTGGGCAAGAAAACCTTAGAAGAAATGGAGTAGCCATAATTGTCAATAAAAGAGTGAGAAAAGCAGTAATGGGATACAATCTCAAAAATGACAGAATGTCAGTCAGATTTCAAGGCAAACCTTTCAATGTCACTGTGATCCAAATATACGCACCAACCACTGGTGCAGATGAAGCCACAATGGACCAGTTCTATGAGGACTTACAACACCTCATAGAACAGACACCAAGAAATGATGTCCAAATTATATTAGGAGACTGGAATGCCAAAGTAGGAAATCAAAAAGTGGAGGGAATAACAGGCAAATTTGGTCTTGGAACACAGAATGAAGCAGGGCAAAGATTGATAGAGTTCTGCCAAGAGAACGCACTGGTAATAGCAAACACTCTCTTCCAGCAACACAAGAGGCGACTTTACACATGGACATCACCAGATGGCCAACACCGAAACCAGATTGACTACATACTCTGCAGCCAAAGATGGAGAACCTCCATACAGTCAGCAAAAACAAGACCTGGAGCAGACTGTGGCTCAGATCACAACCTACTGATCGCAAAATTCAGGCTTAGACTAAAGAAAATAGGGAAAACACGGAGACCAGAAAGATATCACCTAGACAGCATCCCTAAAGAATACACGGTGGAGGTGATGAACAGATTTAATGGCTTAGACTCGGTAGACAGAGTACCAGAAGAATTATGGACGGAGATGAGGGACATCATGCAGGAAGCAGCAAAGAAAACCATACCAAAAGAAAAGAAGAGTAAGAAAGCAAAATGGTTGTCTGATGAGGCTCTTAAAATAGCAGAGGAAAGAAGGAACGCAAAAGTCAAAGGAGAAAGGAAAAACTACAATCATTTGAACACAGAATTTCAAAGAAAAGCAAGGAGAGATAAGGAAAACTACCTAAAAGAACAGTGCAGAGAAATGGAGGAAAACAACAAAAGAGGCAGAACCAGAGATCTTTTCAAAAAAATCTGGGAAATCAAGGGAACATTTAAAGCAAAAATGACCATGATAAGGGACAAAGACGGAAAGGAGCTAGCTGATGCAGAAGAAATTAAGAAAAGATGGAAAGAGTACACAGAGGAACTTTATAAAAAGGACCTCAACACTCCTGATAATCACAATGATGAAGAAATTGAACTTGAGCCAGACAACCTGGAGAGCAAAGTCATAAAGGCCCTAAAGAGCACTGCAAACAACAAAGCTAGTGGAGATGATGGTATCCCAGTTGAATTTTTCAAAGCGCTAAAAGATGATGGCGTCAAATTACTGCATTCAATATGCCAGCAGATTTGGAAAACAAAACAGTGGCCACAGGATTGGAAAAGATCAGTATACATCCCAATCCCCAAAAAGGGCAATGCCAAAGAATGTTCAAATTATCGAACAATCGCGCTCATCCCACATGCCAGCAAGGTGATGCTCAAGATAATACAGGATAGACTTCAGCAGCATGTGGAGAGAGAATTACCAGAGGTGCAGGCTGGTTTCAGAAGAGGCAGGGGGACTAGAGACCACATCGCCAACATACGCTGGATCATGGAGAAAACAAAGGAATACCAGAAACAAGTTTACTTTTGTTTTATTGACTACACTAAGGCATTTGACTGTGTGGACCACAACAAGATGTGGCAAGTAATTAAAGAGATGGGAATACCAGAGCACCTCATATGCCTCCTGAGAAATCTGTACATGAACCAAGAAGCAACAGTTAGGACAGAACATGGAATAACAGAGTGGTTTGGAATAGGAAAAGGAGTAAGACAAGGCTGCATTTTGTCACCATGCTTATTCAACCTATACACAGAGCACATAATGCGCAGTGCAGGGATGGAGGAATCACAATATTGGATTAAAATCGCTGGGAGAAACATCAACAATTTGAGATATGCAGACGATACCACCCTAATGGCAGAAAGTGAGGAAGACCTAAAGAATCTCTTGATTGGGCTGAAGGAAGAGAGTGCAAAAGCTGGCTTGAGACTAAATATCAAGAAAACCAAGATAATGGCAACAGGCCCAATCAGTTCCTGGAAAATAGACGGGGAAGAAGTAGAAGCAGTGACAGATTTTACTTTCTTAGGATCAAAGATCACTGCAGATGGGGATTGTAGCCATGAAATAAAAAGGCGACTGATTCTTGGGAGACAAGCGATGAGAAACCTGGGGAACATAGTGAAAAGCAGAGACATCACATTGCAAACAAAAATTAGAATAGTCAAAGCAATGGTTTTCCCAGTAGTAATGTATGGATGTGAGAGCTGGACAATTAGGAAGGCTGAACGCAGAAGAATAGATGCCTTTGAAATGTGGTGTTGGAGGAGGGTTTTGAGAGTCCCCTGGACAGCGAGGAGAACAAATTGGTCAATCTTATTAGAAATTAACCCTGACTGCTCATTGGAAGGTCAAATATTAAAGATGAAGCTAAAATACTTTGGACATCAAATGAGAAGGGAGGATTCACTTGAGAAGGCATTGATGTTGGGAAAGGTGGAGGGCAAAAGAAGAAGGGGGAGGCCAAGGATGAGATGGCTAGATGGTATTGTAGACACAATGGGCACAGAGCTGGGAGGGCTGAGGGGGATGGTGGAGGACAGAGGCGCCTGGAGGAAAATGGTCCATGGGGTCGCAAAGGGTCGGAGTCGACTGTGCGACTGAACAACAACAACTATATATATACCAACCACTCTCCGAAACCCCTCAGAATTCCTCATGGATACCCTCCCCTGAATAAAGACTTTAAAATGACTTTATGACTAAAAATGAGTTATTAGCACAGACCATCAGGATTCTCTACAAATACAAACTGCATTCAGTTTGTATCATTGCATGTGGCCAGTGGTCTTTGGGGAAGGGGAGAGATTTAAGTACACACAAGGACTCTGTTGTATTAGGGAGAGATTTTGCTTTTCCTTTCCCAGCCAAACTGGTAACAGTTTGTATTAAGCTAATTGTTCATATTATTGGTTTATTACAACCATGTATAGTAAACACCAGCTTTAAAAAATGGAGAAATAAAAAGCTAACACCACAGGTGTCCAAAATCAATATCCCTATATGTCTTGAGCAGTTTTTCATTAAAGGTAAAATTGGTCTGATTATTTATAAGACATGACTAATTAAGTAACAGATCTTGAATTGAGCTGGGTAATCACGGTGGAGGAACCATTGTGTATTTCTCTCACTCTTTTCCCTTCACTCATATTTAATCCTTGCAGACCATATTTTTAATGCCATATTATTAAATACTTGCTGCCACCAAAAGGGAAAATGATTTTCACAGAAATCAATAATATGATCAACCAAGGTTACAAAAAGACATCTATAGTAGAAATCTAAGGACCTATGCTGTGAAAACATTTCATTTTACATTTTAATAAGAACAATTTATTTTATTTTATTTATTGCATTTTTATACTGTCCAGCTGCGATATTTTCAAGTCTTGACTGTGCACATACAAGTAACAAAACAACATAATAAAACAAACAACAAAATGAAATAAAACAACTGAATAAGTACATCAGAAAATAAAAATAAAATAAAAACAATTCCTGGCATCTCTGGGCACACAGGGACAACTGACCAGCTAGTTAATTGATAAGGGTGTAATATTCTTAAAGGCTTCCTTGAATAGGAAAGTTTTAAGTTTAATTTAATTTAATTTAATTTAATTATCACATTTATATACCGCCCACTCGGCCAAGCCAACTCAGGGCGCTTCACAACAAAAGTTAAAAACACAAGTTAAAACAGTTAAAACAGTTAAAAATACCCACCCCCGAAAAACAAGGGCTGCAGGATCCGGAGGCACCATGGGGAGGAGTTCCTCTACACCAACCACCCAATGGCGGTTACCCTTCCACCTGCACCCCACACTTGACCCGCCAACCAGGTTTTAAGATCTTTTCTGAAAGGCAGCAATTCCGTCCGAAGACGTAGCTCTGTTGGCAGGAGGTTCCAGAGAGCCGGTGCATACACGGAGAAGGCTCTCCTCCTTGTGCCAGAGAGGCGAGCCCCTCTGGCTGATGGAACAACTAGAGAGCCCCTCCGGTCCGCTCTGGTTGGACGGACAGACGTCCTCAGGGCGATGCGGTCTCTTAGGTAACCCGGCCCGCTACCATATAGGGCTTTAAAGGTCAAAACCAGCACCTTGAATTGCACCCGGAGACAAACTGGCAACCAGTGCAGCTCCCGGAGCAGTGGCGGAGCACGGGCATAATGCCCACACCCCATCACCACCTGGGCTGCCGCATTTTGGACCAGCTGTAGCCTCCGAATGGTCGTCAAGAGCAGCCCCATGTAGAGCGCATTGCAATAATCTAGTCTGGAGGTGACCAGAGCGTGAGTGACCATGAGCAAGGAGTCCCGGTCCAGGAGTGGGCGCAACTGGCGGATCACCCGAAGTTGGGCGAAAGCCCTCCTGGTCACAGCCGCCACCTGTTCCTCTAGTAGTAGCCGTGAATCCAGGAGGACCCCCAAGTTGTGCACCGGGTCCGTCTGGGGCAAAATAGCCCCATCCAGAAACAACGATGGTAGCTCCCGGGTTAACACAGGACCCCCTATCCATAGCCACTCAGTCTTGCTGGGATTCAGCTGTAGCCCGTTAGCCCCCATCCAGACCCCCACAGCTTCTAGGCACCTGGAAAGGACCAAGTTGTTTTTAAAAAATCTCCAGGGGTGGATCCTGGTGCAGCTCCACTGGTAGTGTGTTCCAAAGCATTGGTGCCACCACCAAGAAGCCTCTATTTCTAGTTATAGACTTTCTAGCCATCCTCAGGGTGAGCACCAGGAGCTGTGTAGATTGTGATGAATGGGTGATGCAGGGAGTTGTTCTGAGGGAGAGACACTCCAACAGATAACAAGGTCCCCAGCCATATATGGCCTTATATGATATCACTAGCAGCTTGTATCTGACACAGTAGGGAACAGGTAACTAGTGCAGGCCTGTCAAGGCTGGGGAAATATGATCAAATTTCTTTATGCCTGTCACCAGATTGGCTGTTGCATTCTGGACCAGTTGAATTCTCAGTATCAGGCACAAGGGCAGCCTCACATAAAGAGCATTGCAGTAGATAATCTGCAAGATTACCAATGAATGGATCAGGGTATGAGACAACATCTGTCAAAGTAGGAGCATAACTGCACAATCTACCTGAGCTGGAATAAAGCAGCTTTGGAAACCGCTGCTATTTGTTGTTCACCGGAGAGTAATGGGTCTATAATTACCCCCAGGTTATGAACCCGGTCTCTAGAGGTAAGAGTAGTTCCACACAGGGTAGAGACCAGGCCTCCTAGTCAGGCAGATGACCCCTCAAACATCAAAACCTCTGTCTTGTCAGGGCTCAGTTTAAGTAAGAACCATATCCCAAGAATCCGTTCCAAGAAATCAATAATAATCAAGTCTTTTATAAAAATATAACTGTAATTTTAATTATTTCAAATGTTCTTTCAAACTCAAGTAACTTTCTTCAGTAAACATAAGGTAAGTAGACAAAGTAAATTTATATTCCACATTGAATTTCTTCTTCAGTCATGCTTTTACTTCTCATGTTTTTACTTCTTAACAGAATTAAAGGTCAAGCAACAAACTCTCAAAGAAAATTCGATATTTTTCTTTTTGTGAACTTCATCAGGAGTTTTGCAAGAACTATATCCTTTGGATATAGTTCTTACTGATACTACCATTCTACCCATATTTTTTCCAAATTGACAGGGCTCAGTTTCAGCCTGTTAGCTTTTGCCCATCCCATTATCGAGTTCAAACACTTGTCAAGACGTCAGACCACATCAAATTCAAATGATGAAAAGGAGAGAGAGAGTTGGGTTCATCTGCATATTAGAGACACTGTACCCTGAATCTCCTAAATACCACTTCCAGTGTTTTTTTGTAGATATTAATCAACAATGAGGAGATGTTCAACCCCTGTGGAGCATCCCATCAAACGGTCCATGGTGCTGAATCAAACTCCCTAAATTGACCTATCTGGGTCTAAAGTGTTTAAGGTGGGTCTGCTCACCAAGGAAGAAACAGAACCACTGTAATACAGTGCTCCAGATTCCCAGTCCTGATAAGCATCCCAGGAGGATACTGTGATTGACAGTATCAAAAGCCACTGAGATGTCCAGGAGCACCGGGAGAGATGAAACTTCCCATCTGCTTCCTGGAGAAGGTCATCTTGTGTGACCAATGTTGTTTAGGCCATGATGAGGCCTAAAACCCAACTGGAATGTATCCAATCAGTTGGTTTCATACAAGAACACTTGCAATTGATCCACCACTATCCTCTTGATAACATTTCCCCAAAGGGAATATTTGCTACAGGTCTATCTATAGTTATCTAAAATCTTTACAGGCGCACCCCCCAAAGAAAGACTCAGACACCGGTATTGGATTAAAGGCATCAGGCCACTTTTATTGAATAATGCCCTAGTCCGAATTATCACTTTCAATTGGTGTATCATCCAATTGTAATTCTTTAAGGCAAGCAGGCCGCAGTAGCACTGGTAAGGTTCCTCCCAAAATGCCAATGGAAATTGGCTACATGTATCTATTTGTATCAATTTGTTTGTTGACACAAACAAATTGTTGACCAGAGTCAATATACTATCTACTGACCCCACCCTATGACGTGTATCCATTCAATATCAGGGTGATGCAGGCTGTGCAGCTCCTGCCATCAACCCTTACATGGTTCACCCTTGACCGGCCAATCTTATTCCCCTGTACCTATCTACGTGTTGGCCAGTCAATTGCAAACCTGCCGGATACCTATGTGTCATAAATCTGTTACCTTACCAGTGCTACCCGCCACATGGGGAGGCGTCCGTGATGACTCACCGCCCCCCCCCCAGACCGTCAGCTCAGTCACCGAGGCCTGCTTGCACGGTCTCCAGAAAGAGGTCCCAAACCTCTGGCTGACAGATGGACCCCATCTCTTGCATATAGACCATAATCCTGCAAGCCTATCCTAGGATGTTGAATGGCTGTTCCAAAGCCATTGTCAAAAAGGAACTGGGCGACAGCCCTGTTCAGTGACCGTCGAGCACGATCCAAACCACGGAGGTCAATGCCTCCCTTGTAACGGTGTCTCGGCACGATGTCAGACCATAGCAGCCGTGTGTATGGCCATAAGTGATGTAAAAAGTCCAGGTTACTGCACACCGACATTTTTAAAGAGATGCCAGTGATCTGTCCGAGATCATTGCTGCCGAGGTGCTGAATCAAGACATCAGGCGGTCCAGCATCCCTGATGGACATCAGGAATGGCAACAGTTCCCACCATCTCATGCCACGCTTACCGTACCAATGCATAAGTGCGGCTGCACGTAGCCTGAGATAGGGTCCCCAGTCTGTCGCCGTAGCATACTGCGCTGCCCAGTGCACAAAACTGTGGCCCACCAGCCATACTGCCACCGGTGTGCGTAAACACACAGGGTCTGTAAAAGAAGGAAAGAAGGGGAATTAATGACATAACTAGTACTCATGCAGTAAGGGGGCGTAAATATAAAGAAAAACACGCGGACCCCCATCTGCCCATGCGATGTATATCAGAGTACCCAAACGCAGCCGCAGTTGAAGCGGAGCCTATCCTAAATGAGTGGGTACCGTAACGAGCCCCAGGGAGGCCGACACTGTGAAGTGCCATACCGGTCACCTTCCAAAACTGGAATTTGGTCAGGGGAGACCCATCCTGGTGGCAGAAAAACAGGCCAGGGTGCGTGCCACGCACTGCCAAAAACTCATGTAGGGCACCAACTGGACAGATGTCAGCAATTGTACAACGTAGCAGTCTGACACCACTGCCTACTCCGTGCTGATCGGCCTTTGAGGAACGAACCCTCAACTGGGCCCACTCCTGGGTAAGAAAGACATTGTCGAGTTCCAATGCCCTACGAGACATGTCCCCCTTTGACAATGGGACAAGCTCACTGATACGGAGCACTCCAAAAAAGTCTACGGTGGTAGCCGCATGAAAGAGAGCCTCCTCATACCTGTTACAACCTTGTGCAAGGTGCGTCAGAACCTCTGGTGAAACAGGGTGACGTGTGTCCGGGTGGCGGCCTCGTTCATGTGTCCACCCTTCCAATACAGAAGGGTGGAAGTCATTCACGCAGTCAACGAAACCCCTCGTCTTAGCCATAAATGCCAAAGCTGAAAGCCTAGTGGCAATGGTGCGAGGAGCTCACCCTAGATCATGGAGGTAAACCATGAACTGCAGAATCTGGTCGACCGGGATCGGCCACACCTCGGGCAACTGCCTTTGCCCGCAAAAATTCCTAAACTGTAGGAGTGCATGTAGGTACGCCTTACGCGTGCGAGGTGCCAAAGACATGCCGATCGCCCGGTTCACCTCTCCTCGCCAAATGTCCAGATCTCAGCCGGGAGTGGAGAGGGCAGTTCCTCTGCTTCTGGTGCCAAGGCATGGAACCGGGGGATCTGCAGGCGGGATAAAGCATTAGCAATATCATTATCAATGCCTGGTACATGTCTGGCCCTGAAAAGCACATTAAGGCGTAAAGACCTCAAAACAAACTGGCGAACTAATGCCATAACTCTGGGGGATTTAGATGTCTGGGTGTTGACAATGTGCACCACTGCAGCATTGTCACACCAAAAGTGAACTACTGAATTAGCCCACCTATCCCCCCAGAGCATCAGGGCACCCAAAATGGGAAAAAACTCCAGAAAAGTAAGATCGCGTAAACGATCTTGCCTTGTCATGTCTGAGGCCATCGGCCGTAGGACCACCTCCCTTCAAAGTAAATCCCATAACCCAGGGAGCCGGAGGCATCTGACTGTACCTGGAAATGCGGGCTGAGCATAAGCTCCGATCTCCAGAAGGAGACGCCATTAAAATCCTGAAGGAATGTGAGCCAGACCGTCAGATCCGCCCATAAACCTTTTGTCAGCCGAACCCTGTGGTGGCGTTTTAAGAGGCCAGCCATGGCATCGCACAGATGCCTGGCAAATCCCCTGCTAGGTGTTACTACCCTACAGGCAAAGTTGAGGTGGCCGTGAAGCACCTGTAACTCTCGGAGAGACACCTTACGCCTGGCAAGCATTGCCAGAATGGCATCAGAGATCCGTGTCACCTTTTCCATGGGCAACCTGGATGTCTGGGCAACAGTGTCAATCTCAATACCTAAAAAGGTGAGAGTGGTGGCCGGTCCCTCAGTCTTTTCAGGCGCCAGGGGCACACCTAGTTCCCACATAAGCACCTGAAAAGTGGCGAGTAGCCGAGCGCACATGTCCGTGCCCTGTTCCCCTCCGAAAAAAAAGTCATCGAGGTAGTGGGCTACAGACCGGGACCCTGATCTACGAACAAAAGCCCATTGAAGGAAGGTGCTAAACCGTTTGAAAGCAGAACATGAGGTAGAACAGCCAAAAAGGCATGGCCTTATCTACATAAAAACTGCCCCGAAAATGGAAACCTAACAGCTCAAAGTCGTCAGGGTGCACTTGCAACCATCGGAATGCCGATTTGATATCACACTTTGCCAGTAGCGCCCCTGGGCCACATGAGCATACCATCTGCAAGGCCTGGTCAAAGGAAGTATACCTGACCAAGCAAAGGTCATCATTGACCGAAGAACCCGCAGGGGAAGAAAGGTGGTGGATTAACCGAAATTCACCCGGGGACTTCTTAGGGACTAAACCCAAAGGTGACACCTTCAAGTTCGGGAATGGTGGGTCAGCAAACGGCCCAGCAGCCCTCAGTGCGGTGACCTCCTTAGCTATAGCTTGGGCGGTGATATCCTCATTACCCCTGAGGGAAATTAAGTTTGGGGCATCTTGAGGCCCGCATACCCCCTGAAATGGTATGCGGAAGCTGAATTGAAAACCCTCAAGTAGGTACTTTGCATCATTTAGTCTAGGATAAGTGGTAAGCCAATGTTCCAGCACCTGGACATCAATTGGGGAGGGGGCCTTTCTGATTGGTTGCACCATCAGAGGGAGCTCTGACTGGCCCCTGCCCACCCCTACCTCTGCCTCGTGTCCCACCAGCCCCCGGGTACGCGGAGGCGGCATGAGGGCCAGAGCAAGAGGGGAACTCGTGCCAGAACCGACACTGACGCTTGTTGCACACTCCGTTGGCGGAGAAGCTCCAACACAGCAGGCAGGCTGGAACCCCCTGCCCTGCCGGTTGGAGGGGAACCTGTGTAGCAACTGCCCGCTGCACGGCATGGCCACAATGGTAGCGATCACCCGGCGCCGGCCGCGTGGGGGTCATGTACAAGAGCCACAATTGCTGGCAGGGCTCATCCCACCTCATCTCAGGATGGAGGGCCACTCTCATCCTAAACTCCTCATCATAGGCCAACCATGACAGTCCAGGGAAATCGACCACCGCCCGATAAATGTTATCCAGGTATTGCACCATTGGAATGGCCAGGTCAGGGCGAGCCCTCAGGTATACCACCATATAAATGAGGTAGGCCGGTAACCAATTGGCCCAGGTGCGCAGTGGCTTACAACGACGGGACAACTCCTTGTCCCTATCGTCCTGCCCTTCCCTCTCTTTCTTGGTGGGCTCATGGTTTAGGAGGGAAAATATATCCACATATTCCCCCCTCCTAATCTTCTCCCTTGTGGCCTGAGAAAGATGGTCACCCAGGTGCAAGGAATAACCAGCCATCGGTAGGGACGCAGTTGGGACAGATTGAATCAAGGGTGAACCCCGTGGTCCCTGAATAACCCCTGAAACATTGGGCATACCCCTAGGGGCGGTCACCCCTGTCATAACCAGGGGGTAAGTGGGTAACCAGGAGCTAACGGGACAGTGCGGATACAACTGTCCACCCGTGGTAACCTGTTGTGGCCATGGCCACTGCACCCCCCCCCCAGTGTGGCTGGGCAGTGTCACTGGTGTACTTAGTTGACCAGGATACTCACCCGGTGCACCCCCGTGGGCCGCCCCCACTGGGTTTCCGGCCCGTGGCGGGCGTCGGAGCTCGCGATGGGAATCGAGCTCTGCATGCTGCTACACCCTTGCCACGCAGGACCAGGCCCCTGTGGCAAACCCTGCAGCGATGATCTAGAAGGGAGCTGCGAGGTGCCAGATTGGGCTGGCCTGATGGCCTTAAGCAACTCGACCCTGGCAGCAGCCCGCTGGACAGCGGTGGGCGATGTGTGGGCCGGAAATGCAGGAGGTGCAAACCCACCTTCCGAAGGTGGCGGGGCAATGCCCATTGATGCCCCGAGCACTGAAATGCGTGCTAGGGGGGCATCAACGGCCTCAGACCCACCGGTATAAGGCAGGCCGGGTGGGCCGGATGGCCCACTGGGCAATTGTGGAGTTACCAACCCAAGTGTGGATCCTGGGCCTGAACAGGGCCGTGCCCAACAATCCGGCCCATGTGGGGCCGGGGGAATGGTGGGGCGTAAACCCACACCAGGCCCAAGTGGGCCACACTGCCCCAAGCCGGGCAAATACCCCATAGGGGTGGTGATCCCCGAGGGGCCGGCCTGTGCCACCCCTGCTTGGAGCCCGGTGTCAGGCGGGTAGGCAGCAGCCTGTCCGCCCACATTGGTGGTAGTGGGTAAGCCAGCCCTACCACCAGGGCACAGGGGTGCCGCCCGAGCCCTCTGGCCCAGGGGTGGCCCCCTAGATGTGGGGCTGGGGGTTGGGCAGAGCCCTCCCCCTCATCCGCGGCTTTGGAGCCGAAGTTTTTCGCTTGGGAGCCATGTCTCCCAAGCCGAAGAGTAAAGGGAGAAAGAAAAAAATCCCTTTTAAAAAGAGAGCAGGCGAAAGCCGGGGAAAAAGCAACGGAGAAAACTTCTCCTCTCCGTCGCTTTGACAAAATGGCAGACGAGCTGCCGCATGGCTACCCCTTTTAAAGAGGGTGGCCATGCTCCCTAACTCACCCGGATGTCTGAGTCCGGGGGGGGGGGGGCGCAAAGAACGTGGTGGCCATTTTGGCGCCACGCTTGCACTTTAGCTAGACTTGGCTTATTGAGATGTGGGTGAATAACTGTATTTTTCACCACTGTATTTTTCACCACAGTGGTGGAGGGCAACTTGTCCTCCTCCAGGAAAGAATTAATTATGTTCTGCACTAACTCCTGAGCAACCCCTTTGGATTTTACTAGCCATGATGAGCGAGGATCAAAACAAGAGGTTGTGGGTTTACAGCATGCAAGTGCCTTGTCCAACACACAGGAACAGTTACATAGAATTAACAACAATATGGTTTGCAGACACAGTGAAAGGTTATTATAATATAAATGTTTCGGGATTTTTGTAGCAATAGCAATAAAATTTATATACCACCCATGTAGATATCCTGTAGGATAGAATTGGCACAAACCGTCCTTGGATGGTTTGGGGTTTGGCGAACACACCACTTGCCCCGCTAAGAACCATTTGGGGATGGAAATTGGGGGCACGGGATTTGATATCAGTTTATAGCTAGATTGATTCACCATGCTTTGGCCAACAGTTCTGAGAACAATGGGTGTGCAGAGGTCACAGATAAGTGACTCAAGGTAAACATACAGCAAGTTAATTAACTCCACAGAACCCCCATCCCAAGAGTAAACTGTCATCCCATGTTTGCGTTAGATAGCTCCGGAAAAGCAGTCCATGATTGGATTAGACCAATGGCTAACTTGTCCGGTTATTCCCTAGTAATTATCACCCCTGATGAAATGTGTATTGTACTAATTAACTGGTGTCAGGCCATCTAAAGCCTTTCTGCAAGTGGCCCAGGAAAGAGTATAATTATGCTGCTTTCTGGTGAATAAACCACTGATCTTCACTCCACTCTGTCTCATATGCCTTTATTGATCAGTCACTTCCACGATCCATGGGCCAGATCTGGCCCACAATCCCTACACCACCCATAGTGCTTAGAACACTCTCTCAGTGGTCACAAGGTAATTAGCAATTTTGCCACCAACATAAAAAAAGTTAACCATGCCTATCTAAATTACTGTAGTTTTGCTTGATCAACATTTTTCTTTTCCCCTCCATAGTTTATTTTGTCCTATATTTACATATTACACTGAATAATACTTATATTTTTATACTTTGCATATATATTTTTTAAAAAGCTGTCTCAAGAGAACTCACTTTTGTAGAAAATTATTTCCCTGCACTATTAAGCCAGCACTTGTCCTTTCCCCACAAATTGTCACTGTTTGCAGATATGTCCACATACTCATTTACGTTGTACTCTCTCTTTTGATCTTATTTCCTATCAGTTGAAACATCAGAAATCTAAATCTGATTGTTCACACATTTAATTCTCATTTATTTGCTAGATTTATATAATGCATGTTCCAGATCTTGTTTGGATTATGATGGGATTATTCTACTTTTTGCTCATAAATTCCTAGGAGTCTTCTGAGATATGTTTTGTCTGTCTGTGTTTGTGTGTGCACATGTGCATGTGTGTACTTGCATGCATGTGTGCATGTGACCAACCCAAACTCAGTGAGCTCCATGGCAAGAAAGCACAGGGGTCTTGTCTGCCAGGTGCTACTCTATCATTTCAACCACTGCACCACACTGACAGAGCATATTTATGTCATCTTGTTGTGTGATCACATGGCTAATCCAAGAAACAGAAACAATAACTAAGGACAATGATATAATCATACCTACAGAAAATAATGGAACCAAACATAAATGGGGGAAAATGAAAATTTTGAAAATTTCTACTATTACTTTTGAAATTGAACTAAAAAGAAAAAGGATAGGGAGAATATATTATGCACAGTCCTAGAATTGCATGAATGGGGTTTCCAAACCAAATGTAGCTCAACACTGCAGGTAGACATCTTGACATTTCCCCCTTCCAGGCATATGGCAAAAATAGATCCCCCAAACCGTGTTTTATAGGGCTCGGGTAGGGGGTGTACCAGTACTGGGAGGCAGCAGTGTTGATTCCTCAGCCTGCACTCAGGTTTTTTATGAGGGTGGGGAATGCTTATCACTTGGCCATTTCTAGGCATGTAATGGAGACTTGGATGTAAGCCACTAAAGGTCCAATGAAAGGCTCTGGTAAACTGCTAAAATGTGGTTGCATTTGGCTATGTGACTCACCAGTTGCTCATATCTGGCCAAGTTTCATTTCTTGACACAAATGTCTGTTAGACGGGGTTTGGGGACCTGACTGTAAAACAAAGAAAATAGGAAGTCTTCATTTAGTTAAATCCAAATGTTTTGTTTTATCTCATCTTCCTGTCTGAAAGTTATTCTGTTTATAATAATTGCTGCATTGCCTTTCATAGCTACTTGTTATATTCTTGTGTAGTTTCTTTAGTAACACATCCTTAAGATTAGACAGAATTTTCTATATCATAATAGCTGTCTGCTCTAGTTCCTGTCATTCTCAAAAGATAAAATATTGCTCATTTTTGGTTCTTACTAAATCTAATCTTTTAATGAAAGTGATCCTAATTATATTTTGAGATATGTTTCTTTGCAGAGAAATACAATTTTCCTCTTCTGTAGGAATGCACAATGCTGTCAGCTATTTCCAGTAGATATAGGGAGGGGCGAGTGAGAAAAACAGTTTCAGAAATTACTGAGATGAAAGTTGCATCTATAAATTAACATACATACAAATTTGAAATGGCTTACAAGTGACTTAAAATAAAAACTAATATTCCTTTAATATATATGTTTAAGAAGGTATCCATAGGACATTGAGAAAGAGTAAGGAAGAAATTATTATTTCAGATATGTCAATATCAATGCCAACTTTACTTAGGTTGTATTAGGGTGATTTGAGTTTGCATTTCTCCTGAAAAATCAGGAACACAGCTTGGAGGGACTCTTAGATTCAACACTTTTTCTAGATAGTTAGTTGAAGCTAGAAACTAGGAGTGTCTTTGTCTACCTTCTGCTTTGATCTTATTAATGCACAACTTAATCACCATGACCATAAATCTCAGGGCTCGGTACTCTCTCCTCTCCTATTTAACATCTACATGAAGCCGCTGGGTGAGATCATCCGTTCCCACGGGGTGCGCTACCACCAGTACGCGGATGACACACAGTTGTACATCTTGGCCCATGGGGACCCCAGTGATGCAGTCAAAGTCCTTTCCAGCTATCTGGAGGTTGTTGGGGTCTGGATGGGGGCAAATGGGCTACAGCTGAATCCTAGCAAGACTGAGTGGCTATGGATAGGGGGTCCTGTGTTATCCCGGGAGCTACCATCTTTGGTTTTGGATGGGGCTGTTTTGCCCCAGACCAACCCGGTGTGCAACTTGGGGGTCCTCCTGGATTCACGGCTGCTGCTAGAAGAACAGGTGGTGGCTGTGGCCAAGAGGGCCTTCGCCCAACTTCGGGTGATTCACCAGTTGCGCCCGCTCCTGGACCGGGACTCTTTGCTCATGGTCACTCACGCTCTGGTGACCTCCAGACTAGACTACTGTAATGCACTATACATGGGGCTGCCCTTGATGACCATTCGGAGGCTGCAGCTGGTCCAGAATGCCGTGACCCGGGTGGTGATGGGGTGTGGACGTTATGCCCATGCCTCACTACTGCTTCAGGGGCTGCACTGGTTACCAGTTTGTCTCCGGGTGCAATTCAAGGTGCTGGTTTTGACCTTTAAAGCCCTACATGGTAGTGGGCCAGGGTATCTTAGAGACCGCATCGCCCTAAGGACGTCTGTCCGTCCAACCAGAGTGGACCGGAGGGGCTCTCTAATTGTGCCATCAGCCAGGGGGACTCGCCTCTCTGGCACAAGGAGGAGGGCCTTCTCTGTGTCTGCACCGGCCCTTTGGAACCTCTTGCCTGTGGAACTGCATCTCCAGACGGAGTTGTTGCCCTTTAGGAAGGAACTAAAGACCTGGCTGGCGGGCCAAGTTTGGGGTGGGGATGGGGGTACCGTTGGGTGGTTGGTATAGAGAAGTGTGCCTTCCCCCAAGGTCCCTTCGGTTCTTGCGCAGCTTTTAGGGGTGGGTTTTTAACTTTTAACTTTGTTTTATTATGTGTCTTTTATGTTTTTACTGTCCTCTATGTAAACCGCCCTGAGTTGGGTTGTACCTGAGTGGGCGGTATAGAAGCATGAAAAATAAATAAATAAATAAATAAATAAAATCTATTGGCTTCATTCATTGTAAGTAGGCAAGTGAACCTACCTGCTCTGCGGGTCAACTGCTGCATTCATCAGTTGCTTTGATTCAGTTGTATGTTTGGATGCTTGCTTTCCTGATTGTGAAGCTACAGACAATGGAACACATGGTGACCAGATTTTTGTCATAGGTACTTCTTGTAAACCAGAATGAAATTTAACAGGGATAAGTGCAAAGTTCAACACCGGGGGAGGGGGTCAGGTGCATAGTTAAAAGATGGGGAAAACTTGGCTCAGTAATAATAAAAGCGAGAAGGATCTTGGAATTGTAGATCACAGGCTAAGTATGAGTCAGCATTTTGATGTCGCTGCAAAAAAGTCCAACACTGGTTTTGGGTGCATTAATAGAAGTATAGTCTGTGAAACCCCTAAGGTATTAGTTTCCCTCTATTCTGCACTAGTTAAACCACATACCTGAAATATAATCATAAAGAGGAAGGGAAGGATTTGTTCTCAGTCATCTCAGTGTGCAGGATGTGTAATAATGGACTCAAACTACAGGAAGTCAGATATAGGCTCAATATGCAGAAAATATTCTTGAAAATTAGAGCAGTAGGACAATGTAACCATCTGCCTCAAGAGGTGGAGAGTGCTCCAGTGCAGGAAGAATTCAATAGAGAATCGGACAACCATCTGTCAGATCTGCTTTGATTTGGATTCCTGCATTGAGCAGGAGGTTGGAATCGATCACCTAAAAGGCCCCTTCCAACTCAGTTATTCTATGATTCTAAGAAGAATCATACATTTACCTTTTCTGGTGCAGTCTTACCAATTTCTCATTTCTTTCCAAGCCCATTCAAGGTACTAATTTTTACCTGTATGTCCCTAAGTGTTTTAAGAGGTAAGGTTGGTTACTAGCACAAATATTGTGAAACTGTCTTTAAGGGAAGTTAGATTCAGCTATTGGCCTTATCGTCATCAACTGCAACTCGTATCCGAGAATGCATTTCCCCCCTGAATTTGTTTAAGGTAGATCCCATCTTGCTATGAAGTGACCCACACACTATGATCTCAGAGCCATCACCCATGGCACACATTAACCGTGACATGCAAGATTTAACATCGGGACTGCAATGGACCGCCACAGCCTTGAGCATATGGACAAGGTACAACTTCACAGTCTTATTGGCCTTATAACCTCACGTAAAAGCTGTAAGGGGGGGGGGAGGATTTGGTATTGATTTCAGTAATAAATACAAATTGTAGTGATTGAAACTATTCATCTGTTTTAATATATTCCATGTTTTAATACATTCCATGGTCATTTTGTGATATGCATTTTATCAAGAATTTTTACAGTTTGTTTTGAATTGTATTTTACTGTGTTCATGGCTTTATTTTAAACCACTTTAAAAACTCCAACTGGTTTTGTTTTTGTTTGGAGTTGTTCCATTTTCTCATATTTATCTTTTATCTGACTTGCCTTGAATACTCACTGATTGTAATGATAATTCAAAAAAGAGTTTATATTCATTAAGTAATTATGAAAATAGCATTCACTACTAAGATGGACACTGCTCAATCACAAAAAAGGAACATAAAATTAAAGGAAAAGCAAAAAGGAGCATTCTTCGCAAAAAGGAGGAACGTTTTCATTAAATTTGCGTGTTTTAATTTGAACTAATATATACTAATATAAGATATCTTCACAGCTAATATAAAATATCTTCACAGTTAGACATCATTACTATAATTTGAGTGGAAATACGCTATTGCTCACTACATTGCACAAGAGTCTCTCTAGGTAACCACCTTGAGACATAGCATTGAGATAAAGATAGGATATGCATCCTATTAATAAATAAGGATTTGTGTTTACGAATTCTCTGAAATGTTTTGTGCCTTTTATTTTCTGCAACTTACTACAAAGAAATATATAGAGAAATAAAATAAATAGAGGTCATTGTGTTTTTTTTTTAAAAAAACATGAATCTAGACAAAAATCAATTATTTCAGAGGAATGGTATGAGTAGAATTTGCAGAAAATCTGCTTCTGGGACTGAAGTTTATGCAGAATTGGCATGCTGTCCTTTATTCTTCCTGGCATCCATCAATATTTATAACTGTGTGTGTGTGACTTGCATCTCTCCCCCCCCCAAAAAAATGACACCCCCCAAAAAAAACACACACAACACTATACCACAAACCGTTTTCTTTAATAAATGAGAGAAGTCTGATTAGATACATGTATCAATCAAAGCTGTACTTTCCCTACTTTACAAAGGAATCAACTATGGGAGCAGAAAGGCCACTTACAGATTAACAAATGCAAGGCATATATCACAAAAAAAGTGGGCAACTCTTTAAATGGAGGACTATATTCTGTAAAGGAGGACATGGGCTACCCTATTCAGTAGAGCCCTAACTCAAATATGTTGCAATACTAGTGGGTTAGGATTAAGTATAAGCCTCTTCTGCTACTTCATCTCGGAGAAATGCTAACAGATGTGACAGCTCATGGTAGGTAAATCTGCCAGAAGAAGAGCCAATATGATTGTGAAGATCCATAATAAGCACGCAGTTATGCTGTGCCAAATTCAAACCTCTACCATTCCTGGAACACAGCCAAATGTGGTACAGTATTGCAAAGTTAGGCCAGGACAATTTTAGTTCTATGTGACTTCTTGATCTGGTAAATAAAAATATACAGTAATACCTCATACAAAGTCCGCTTCATACAACATCGAAGTCATACAACATCGCCTAATTCCTTGAAAAAAGTTGCCTCATACAAAGTTGCTGCGACTTTGTATGAGGCATTGGGGGTTTCCCCAGGTTGCATTGTGCCTGGGCATTATAAAAGGCAGAACACATGTATTCATTGCTCTTGTGGGGTTTGCACAAGGTGAAAAGTGTTTAGGATTGGTTTTGAGCACGATTTTGGATTTATTTGAATTTTTGTCATTATTTTTAGAAGCATTCCTGGGATTTTTGCAGCATTCTTCAGGTTCTTGGACAATTTGGGTTGTTTGACATGTTTTTGTAATGTATTTAGCCTTTAGACAATGATTTCTTAAAGTTCTGTCAGTTTCCTGTCTGTTTCCTTGACTTTGCCCTGAAGTCTGTGCTGTTACAGTACAATGTATCTCTATGGAAATGACGTTGTACGAGGCATCGCGGCAAGGATTTGGACGTTGTATGAGGCATCACGGCTAGGATTTTCCATGGCTCATACAAAGTCCAAATCTGTATAAAGTCCAAACTTGTGGAACTAAGTTTGGACGTTGTATGAGGTATCACTCTAACTCCATGATCTAAAAAGTTTACATTTTGTTAGGAATGTAGGGAGGAAAACATCTGTTCTGATATGTAAAAAACCTTACACTGACCACCTAAAATGTACCGTGGAAAGCTCCAAAACAACCAAAGATGGTAATGCAAGCATGGCGTCAAAATGGCTGCCGCACTCTTTGCGGGGCCCCCACCCACCCGGACTCGGACATCTGGGTTAGTTAGGGGGTGTGGCCACCCTCTCTTTAAAAGGGGTGGCCATGAGGCAGCCTGGCTGCCATTTTAGAAGCGACGGAGCGGAGAAGTTTGCCCCGTCGCTTCCTCCCCTCCTAGCCTCTGTTTGAGGCTTCCTTTTAGCTTTGCTCGCCTCTTTGTAAGAGGCTTGATTTCGTTCGCAGCACCGGACTACAATGGCTCAGGTGGCTAAGAGGCTGCCCGGGAGGCTGACTGGGAGGCTGAAAGTCAGCAGTTCGATTCCGGAGTGCTGCAGAACCACCCCCTATTTTTTCGGGCGTTCCATCGGGCCGGAGGGCTCGGATGGCAACCCCCGCAGTTTCAATGAGCCCAGGCTGAGGGCTCGGGTGGGGGGTGGCACAGGCCTGCCCCGTTGGGGTTCTTACCCCCGCTCCTTATTTGCCCGGCTTGGGCATAGCGGCCCACTTGGGCACGCTGTGGGTTTCTGCCCCACCGTCATTCCGGCCCCTCATGGGCCGTATTATTAGGCATGCCCCTATTATGGCCAGGAATTACCATCTGTTATCCCGTATCAATTACCCGGTGGGGCCATCCGGCCCATCTGGCCCACCTTGTCCTGGTGGGTTAGATGTTGCGGATGCTCCCTTGCCTGCAATTCAGCAATGGAGGCATCAATGGTCATTGCTCCACCACCTCGGATGGTGGGCGCGACAACTCGGCGGTTCCGGCCCACATGCTGGCCATGGCTGCGCAGTGGGCCACCAACAGGGTTGAGCTGCCGGAGGCCATCAGGCCAGCGTAGGCTGGCACCTTGCGGCTCCCCATCCGGCCGGGACGCATGTGAACACAGAGCGAGACGGACATCGCGAACTCCGACGCCCACCACGGGCCGGAACCCTCAGTGGGGGCGGCTCGTGGGGGTGCACCGAGTGAATATCCTAGTCAAATGAGCACACCTCTGACACTAGCTTGTCACGTTGGGAGGGGGTATAATGGCCATGGTCTCAGCAGGCCAATTACACTCTGGTTCTTACTGGGGTGACCGCCCCTATGCTTTTAGTTAATTTCTCTGGGCCCGTAGGGCCGGTTATGTGTTTGTCCACTACAATCAGTGCCAACGGTGGTTCTGCTGTCGGCCGGTTGCTCTATGCCCCTGGGTGACCACTTGTAGTGGGCTACTAGCTAGGCTCTGTGGTTTGGTAAATATATTCACGTTTCCCACTCCTGCATTGTGAACACACCCATTAGGGCATTAGGGGCAGGATGACAGGTTCAAGGAATTCCCCCGCCACTGCACCCTACCCCCCCATGGGGCCGATTGGTTGCCGGCCTATTGGGCATCCATGCCAGGATGTATGAGGGCCCGTCCTGATTTTGCCATTCCAATGGTACAGTGCTTGGACAATGATGGCAGGGCCAGGGTTGTTTTCCCTGGCCCGTCATGGTTAGCCTAGGTCAGGACCTTAGGCTTAGGGCAGCCCCTCACCCTGAGATGCCAGCGACGACTCCTGTTAGCAAGTGTGGTTACTGTATGTGACTCTTACGTGGCAACGCTTATGCTGCGTGCGGAGAGTCCACTTTTGGGCAACCACCTGTACCTTGATCTAGAGCTCTCAGATTGAGTTAGCTGCTGCCACCTTCAACGGGGGACATGTTTTGCAGGGCACTGGTGCTAGATTATGGGTTGCTCACTCAGGAGTGGGCTCTAGTGAGGCTTCGCTCCTCAAGGGCCGATCAGCCAGGAGAGGGTACTAGCCTGGTGCTGCCATCTGTATGGTTCTTCCCCACAGCTGTTTGTGGCAGCAGGTGGTTCATGCCCCGGCCTGTTGTCTGCTACCAGGCCGGGTCTACCCTGACCGAACTAGAATTGGTACCCGTTCCTCCTGGTTGGGCGCCGCATCAGCTGCGGCTATGTTTGGGTGCCCGGAGCCTGACATATGTTGCATGGGCAGGTGTGGATTTGCCCAATTTTCTCTGTCTATTCGTCCCTTCACTGAATGAGTGCCTTGTCTGCCCTCTATTCTCCTTCCTTATTTTACAGACCCTGTGTGTTCCCGCACACAGGTTGTGGTGTGGCTTGTGGGCCACAACTCTGTGCACTGGGGCGGCGCAGTATGCCGCTTCGTTAGAATGGGGACCCCATCTCGGACGACGCGTAACCGCACGTATGCAATGGCGTGGTATGATGTGCACGGCATAGAGGTGGCGGTAACTGTTGACATTCCTGATGTCCATTGGGATGCGGGGCCGCCACATGTTTTAATGCTGCACCTCAGAGGCGGTGATCTTGCACGGATTGCTGGCCCGGACTTAAAGACTTCCGAGTGCAATGACCTGGCATTTCTTTGCCATTTATGGCCGTCTACACGATTGCTATGGTCATACATCATGCCGATGCAATATCATGGGCGACAGTTTGTCCCAGCGATCGGACCGTGCCCGAAGGTCAGTAAACAGGGCTGTTGCCTGGTTCCTTGTCTAGAATGCCTCGGGGACAGCCATTTGTAGTCTAGGGATAGGGTTACAGGAATTTGGCCTGTCTTCTGGAGATGGGGTTCACCTGTCAATGAGTGGAGGCACCTCTCTTTTGAATGACATGCAAGAGGGCCAGGTGACCGAAATGTCGGTCAAGGTGAGCGACCCCTGCTGCGCTGTGGCAATGTTGCCAAGTGGAAGGTGCCTCTCAGAGAGTCGCACGTGGTGCAGGACCGCATCAACTTTGCCTGCAGAGTGGTAATACCAGGCAGTGCTTTCGCCTAGTGTCTGGGTCATGCTATGGCGGGTCTCGCTAAACGAAGCCGCAGGGTACAGCTGATTAGGGGTTTACGAGCAGACCTGTTGGTTTGGCTCACATTACCACAGGACTTCCAGGCTGTCGCCTCGGGAGGTCTGAGCTTCTGGTCAGCCCCAGTTACAAGTACAGTCGGATGCCTCCGGCTCCCTGGGGTGGGGGGATTTATTTAAGGACAAGGCCTATGGTCATTGGCCCCGGGGATGGCTGGGCATGGATCGCTTACGCGATCTTATGTTTCTAAAAAAAAAAATCTTGCCAATTCTGGGTACCCTTTTTGCTCTGGGGGACAGGTGGCCTGATTCTGTGCCCCGCTTTTGGTGTGGAAATGCTGCGGTGGTGCACATTGTCAATGCCTGAACATCTAAATCCCCCGGAGTCATGGCCTCAGCTCGCATATTATTCTTGGGTCCGTGCACTTTAAGGCACTTCTTGGGCTAAGCATGTGCCAGTCATTTATAACGATGTTGCTTATGCTTTCCCCCGCCTGCAGATCACCCAGTTCCGCGGCTGGGCTCCGGACGCTTGTGAGCTACCCTCCCACTCCTGGCTGTGATATGGTCATTTGGCAAGGAGACGTGAACCGGGCGAATGGCATGTATTGGTAACTCGCACGCGCACTGCGCATCAGCATCCAATCCTTCACTTTAGAGCCTTTTGTTGGACAAGGCAATTGCCTGAAATGTGGCCGACATTGGTCGACTGGGTTTTTAGAATGTATAGTCTGCCCTTATGATCTGGTTTGGCTCCACGCACCATAGCCACCAGGCTTTAAGCATTGATACTCATGGCCAAGGCACGGGGCTTTCCTGACTATGCGAGGGTCTTCTGAATATGCCATGTATTAGGGGGTGGACACGTGTATGTGGCTGCCGCCTGACACGCGTTGCCCTATTCTCACAGATATTCTGACCCACCTTACACGAGGTTGGTATAGACTATATTGCAGTAGGTAGGAGGAGTCTCTTTTCATGCAGCTGCCGCTGTAGCTTTTTTCTGGAGCTCGACTACTCAGCGAGCTGGTCCCATGGTCAAAGGGGGACGTGTCTTGTAGGGCACTGGAACTCGAAGATGTCTATATCAAACAAGAATGGGCTCAGTTGGGGATTCGTCCCTCAAAGGCCGATCAGCATGGAGTGGGCAGTGGTGTATACTGCTATGACATACATTTGCTGACATTGTTCCCGTTGGTGCCCTGCATGCAATTGGCAGTGCCTGCTGCATGCCCTAGCCTGTTTTTCTGCCACCAGGATGGGTATACCCTTACCAAATTTAAGTTCTGGAGGGTGACTGGTACCGCGCTTCACAGTGTGGGGCCCGTTATGGCACCCATTTATTTGGGATAGGCGTCGCATTGACCGCGGCTGCGTTGGGTGCTCTGAGGTGGATATATGGGGGCACGCGGGGGTGTGCACGTATTTTTTCCTATATGTACGTCCCCTCACTGTACGAGTACCTAGTTATGTCCTTAACCTCTTCTCCTCTTTTACAGATCCTGTGTGTCTCTGCACACTGGTGGCAGTGGGGCTGGTGGGCCGCAGCTATGCACACTGGGCAGCAGTATATGCTGTGGCGACAGAGTGTGAACCCCAGCTCGGGCTGCGTGCATCCGCATGTATGCAGTGGTATGGTATGCACGGCACGAGAGGGCTGGAACTGTTGCCATTCCTGATGTCCATCAGGGATGCTGGACCGCCTGATGTTGTTATGCTGCACCTCGGCGGCGATGATCTCACATGGATCACTGACCTTTCCTTAAGATGTCGAGGTGCAGTGACCTGGTGTTTTACATCATTTATGGCGGTACACACGGTCGCTATGGTCTAACATCATGCCGAGACACCAATTTAGAAGAGACATGGATCTCTGTGGTTTGGATCTCAGTGGGCAGGGCTTTTGCCCGGTTCCTTGCTGAGAACGGCTTGGGCACAGCCAGTAGATATCTGAGGATAGGCTTACAGAAATTTTGACCTGTAGGCAGGATATGGGGTCCACCTGTCGGCTAGAGGTATGTACCTCTTTCTGGAGTAGGTGCAAGCAGGCCTGGTGACCGAGCAGACGGTCTGGGGGGGTGAGTCATCATGGACGCCTCCCCGTGTGGCGGGTAGCACTGGGTAAGGTAAAGATTTATGACACATAGGTATCCAGCAGGTTCGCAATTGACTGGCTAACACGTAGATAGGTACAGGGGAAACAGGTTTGGCCGGTCAAGGGCGAACTATGAAAGGGGTGATGTCAGGAGCTTCACAGCCTGCATCACCTTGATATTTGAACGGATACACGTCATAGGGTGGGGTCAGTAGATAGTATATTGACTCCAGTCAACAATTTGTTTGTGTCAACAAACAAATTGATACAAATTGATACATGTAGCCAATTTCCATTGGCATTTAGGGTGGAACCTTATCAGTGCTACTGCGGCCTGCTTGCCTTAAAGAATTACAATTGGATGATACACCAATTGAAAGTGATAATTTGGATTTGGGCATTATTCAATGAAAGTGGCCCAATGCCTTTAATCCAATACTGGTGTCTGAGTCTTCTTTGGGTGGGTGCGCCTGCAATGCAAGCGCTGTGCCAAAATGGCCACCACACTCTTTGTGGGCCCACCTCCCACCCGGACTCGGACATCCGGGTTAGTTAGGGGGCGTGGCCACCCTCTCTTTAAAAGGGGTGGCCACGAGGCAGTGTGGCTGCCATTTTAGAAGCGACGGAGCGGAGAAGTTTTTCCCTCCACCCCCTCCCTAGTGGACAGTGTGATTTTCTGGTCGCTTCGGGGCCGGGTGGGAATTTTTGCTTGGACCTGTATTGGCTCTTTGGTCCTTGGCTTTTTCGCCCATCCCACACTGTCGCTAGTGTTTGAGATACAGGGTAAGTTGACTTTGGTCACTTTTGGTGGGTAGCACTGGGTAAGGTAAAGATTTATGACACATAGGTATCCGGCAGGTTCACAATTGACTGGCCAACACGTAGATAGGTACAAGGGAAACAGGTTTGGCCAGTCAAGGGCGAACTATGAAAGGGATGATGTCAGGAACTTCACAGCCTGCATCACCTTGATATTTGAACGGATACACGTCATAGGGTGGGGTCAGTAGATAGTATATTGACTCCGGTCAACAATTTGTTTGTGTCAACAAACATATTGATACAAATTGATACATGTAGCCAATTTCCATTGGGATTTTGGGTGGAACCTTACCAGTGCTACTGCGGCCTGCTTGCCTTAAAGAATTACAATTGGATGATACACCAATTGAAAGTGATAATTCGGACTAGGACATTATTCAATAAAAGTGGCCCGATGCCTTTAATCCAATACCGGTGTCTGAGTCTTCTTTGGGTGGGTGCGCCTGCAAAGGGATAAAACAATCATTTGTATACTGTCAAAACTGAATTTTTAATGTGGGAGGGACTTGCCTCAATTGTAAATCTCAGGATTGATATAGAGATGCTGTTACAAGTGCACTAGTGTTTCTGATAAATGTGATTCCCATGTTGTTCAATATGGGTAACATGTGGTAGGGAGCAAGCACAATTTGTGACCTAGAGAGTTCCATGAAACCTTCATTGCTGCCATGCCAAGATATTTATAAATTTGGGGAAGAGAGTGGTAACGCTCATACTGGTGTGAGCAAAATCTTGGTGAAATCTCAACAGATATCTTAGCCCTTTTCAAATTTGTCTTGGATTGGATGAACCAGGTGTACCCATACTAAAAGGCCATTAAATTCATTGTCTGGGGACAACCCCAACTGTTAATGCATAGCTGATACTTTGGACATGCAAACACTTAACTGATATTTGCATCTGAGTGTCATAGCAGCAGTAACTGTAGCTTCTAGGAATGCTATCTTGAAACCACATTGCAAGTACACAAAGCATTTTTGTGCTTCACAAACAGAGATGGGGAGTTTGCTTGACCACATATTTAGCATTTGAGATGGTAACTCTAGAAAAGATATGCTGTAACTGTGCGGAGTGGCAGTCAATGCTGGAAAGGCAGGCAGAAGCCACTATTTTAAAAAAAGGCAGTGTGCAAACATGATCTAAGAGTTGGTATTGATGTAAGAGATTTACATGAACAAGTGGGAGATTCCTACTTGACAGGGCCATAGCTAGGATTATAGATGTGGGTGGGGGGAAAAAATTCAGGATGGGCAACAATGTCATAAATATAAATATAAATATAGCCAGTATATATGACATATCCTCTTTATGTTGTATGCAAATATACTTGAAGCTGATTGGCTCATTGTCTCTTCCCTTTAACACCCTCTTTACCAGGAGAGAGAAGAGACAATGAGCCAATTAGTTTCAAGCATACAACATAAAGAGGATATTTCTGTGATGTTGTCTTAAACACAGATTTTTAAAACATGAAACTGAGGTACACAAGGCTAAGACAGTAGACAATTAAGTGATATAAGTGTAAAATACAGTTTCGTTAAAAAAATCACCATATTATGAAATGCTGTGGAAGGGAAAGAGATTTAAAATAGAATTATTACAGTATTTATCTCTTCCATTGCAGTTGAGGCTAGCCTGTTGGGGCTGGCCTGCTGCATTTCTCCTTGTGAGGGGCAGCAGTGGTGCTAAGGTGCCTAGGGGGTGATTCCTCCTCCATCTGGGGGAGCTCAACACTCCTCCTCTTCTAGGCTCTTGGATGTACCTGAATTGTGGGGAGGAGGGGGCGTGGCCCGGTGGGGGGGGGGTGGCCCGGTGGGGCATGGCCCCAAATTTCCCTTATTTTCAAGTCCAAAACTTGAAAGGTATGAACAGGATGCTTTTGTCAAATCTTGCTAATAACTGTACTGGCATCAGCCCTTTTCAGGCATTCACTTCAATTTGTAAGGGCTAAAACTGAGTAACAGGTTTGCATGTAAATTGCTCTCATTCCCATTATCCTCATCTGTGCCTACCCAATTTCACTTCTCTGTTCTCTAACTTTCCGAGTTTAACAGAGGGGTCCAAAGATGACTCCACTTTGTGTTCCTTGCACAGTAAAAAGGTCTTTGTGTAGAGAGGGGTCTTTTTAATAAGCAAACAAGGATAGAACTCTGCTGCAAAGTCCATTTTACAACAGGAACAGAATGGCAATTAAAGATGAGACCCAGCTTTCACAGAAATGTTGAGAGGGAGGTCATCTATGAACATTTTGACCTCACTAGTTCAGGTAATTGCCTAATTCTTCTGATTCTGAACTGTAATTAAATGTATTGCTAATGAGCTAGGAAACCTAAACAAAGAAGTCTGATTGCCCACAAATTGTAAAACACACAATCAAAACCAAAAGAAAGAAAAATATAAAACACACACCAAAAAAAAAAAATACAAATCAGAACAGTAAATCTACATGCACTCATCCCATCCATGGGACCTCAGATAAATTGTTAATTTTTAACATTATTTTTGCCATGTTTCACACACCTACATTCATCTCCAAAATGGCATTATTGCCTGCAGTGGCATTGCCCACAAGTTCTGAAACAAATTAATCATGAACATTGTAGAATATTTGTCATTGTAAAGAATTAGAAACTTAGGTTTTCATTTTTTGTTATGTCTTTCCATTTGAAATGAAACAGAAAGAGTAAAATCAAAATTAAGGTGTCATTTTTTCTCTAGGAAGGAGAAAATATTTAACTCTCTTTCAATAAAAAAAATGGATAAATGAGATTTTGCAGGGCTTAGTTTTGGCTAGACTGTGCCAGTAGATACTCATTTCCCATTGATTATAACAAAACCATGATTAAGCCCTAGAATCTCTTCAAAAAAGTTTCATATGAAAAAAAAAACATAAATAGAAAATCATTTCAAGATGATCATATTATTTTTTCCAATCAATTGCCTTATCTTTTAGTGCTCAACACATCTTCAAAATGAATTTGATATCTTTTTGAGCACTACAGACATAATAGAAAGAGTAAAAATTAAGCCACTTTACCAAATGGTAGGCTTGGTGTGACTGAAACTAAGTTGGACATTGAATACATTTCTTCCAGATGTCCTTTTCAGGTAGCCATGTTTTCCATCACTTTGATCACGCAGACATTATCAGAGAAGACAATAGCATAGTTTAGTAAATTATACTATATTTCCCTATGGTGTGTGTGTGTGTGTGTGTGTTGTGTGTGTGGTGTGTGTGTGTGCTTCAAAAGGAACAGATACAATTTCATTTCAATTTGAAACAGTTATAGCATGGCCTATAACACAATAAGATAGATCAGGTTATACAGCCATATAAAACAATTTAAACAAATAAATTCTTCTAAAAATTAAAACAGTTTAAACACATAAAGTTAAAACATTAAAACCATTTTATTAAAACCTGCACAAACCAACTCCTTTGATCTCACAATTAGATTAGAGCCTCTACTCTAATAAAAAAGCTTGTTTTGGCTTGGTGCCAAAATGATGCCAATATCAACACAAGTCAAGCCTCCAGGTAAAAGACATCTCATAGTTGAGGGGCTGCAGCTGAGAAACCCTGCCCCATGTCTCCACATAATGTAAAGTTCTCAATGCCATGACATGGAAGGTGTCCCCTCAGCAAATCTTCATGATCAGGTAAGTTTCAATATGGAGAGGTAATAATTAAAATATCTTCTGCACAAATATATTTAACACAAATCCTAAGGATCTTGCTAAATAAGAAGGCTCCTTCTCTCAATCGTGGCTGGAGATGAGATGCGGCTTTTACATTTCTGCCTGTGGTGTCATCATTCGTTTTGCCCGCTCATCCTGGAACTAAGACACAGAAATCAGATTTTGGAGTTGAATAATGGCCATAACTTTATTAACTGTTTAGTTCTAACCATCCTTTATTACAGTGGGCCCTGTGTAGAGTGGGGTCCTGGCGCAGAGCTAGAGAATTTCACCTAACCCCACATTCTGTTCTCTCTTTGGATGAGTCCCAAGAACATGCTGTTCAAGTACAGACTGGTCCTGGCTAGCTAACTAGGGTTAAACCTTGACTGATCCACAACCACCCAAGCCTCGGGACCTTAAGTGGGCAGTGCCATGGGGCACACCCATCTGGGACTGAATCTTGGGATCCTAGTAACCTTAATGGGAACGAGCCAGTTGTCATGGTACACGTTGGTACCAATGATGTTGGGAAGGCCAAGCGGTCTGTCCTGGAAGCCAAATTCAGGTTGTTAGGAAGAAGATTGAAGTCCCGGACTTCCAAGGTAGCATTTTCAGAAGTGCTGCCTGTCCCTCGCGCAGGACCTACCAGGCAGGCAGAGCTCAGAAGCCTCAATGCGTGGATGAGGCAGTGGTGTCGAGAGGAGGGTTTCAGATTTGTTAGGAACTGGAGAACATTTTGGGACAAGCCAAATCTGTTCGGGAGGAATGGATTGCATTTGAACCATGATGGGACCAGATTGCTGGCACTCAACATCAAAAAGGCTGCAGAGCAGCTTTTAAACTGATAACTGGGGGAAAGCTGACAGGAGCTGGGCAGCATCCGGTTCGGGGAAGTGTGTACTTGAGTAGTGAGGAGGATGCAAAAATTACTGAGCAGAGCAAGGAGCTAGTCACCAGCACTCTAGCAGAAGGATGCAAGAGGCAGTCTAACAATGCAACTGGACTCAAAAGACTGTATCAGGAAAGCATATATAAATGCTTGTATACAAATGCCAGAAGCCTCCGGAACAAAATAGGGGAGCTGGAATACTTAGCAATAGATAAGAATATTGATATTATTGGTATCACTGAAAACTGGTGGACGGATGATAACCAATGGGATACAGTTATCCCAGGCTACAAACTGTACAGGAAGGATAGGAAGGGGCAAACGGATGGTGGTGTAGCCTTGTATGTCAAAGAAGTGATAAAATCGTATGAATTGGAATATCTAGGTGATTTGGAGTCACCATTAGAAGCTCTGTGGGTAAGAGTACCAGGCCACAAGGATGGTCTAAGAGTAGGCATATACTATCGGCCTCCAACCCAAACTCTTGAGGGAGACTGGCAGTTGGAGAATGTTGTAAAGGAGGCATCCAAGAAGGGAAGCCTGGTTATAATGGGGGACTTCAATTACCCTCACATAGACTGGGTGAACTGTAATTCAGCACATGATAAAGAGATAAAGTTCCTAGATATGCTAAATGATTGTTCCCTGGGGCAGATGGTTGAAGACCCAACTAGAGGTACAAGAATCCTTGACTTGATCCTGAGTATTACTCAGGATCTGGTGCAAGATGTTAATGTGACTGATCCAATAGGGAACAGTGACCACAACTCAATTATGTTTAACTTGATCATAGACCGCAAGTCACTGATAAAATCTAACACAGAGACCTCAAATTTTCAAAAAGGAAATTTCCCAAAGATGAGGAAACTAGTAAAAAAGAAGCTGAAAGGGAAAATTGAGAGAGTCCAAACACTCCAAGAGGCATGGAGGCTGTTTACAAAAACAATAACAGAGGCCCAATTGGAATGCATACCCAAAAGGAAAAAGGGCACTGCCAAGTCCAAGAGGACTCCAATGTGGCTTACAGGAGCAGTTCGGGAAGTGATCAAGAGCAAGAAAAGCTCATTTAGAAGATGGAAGGCTTGTCCGAATGAGGACAGCAGGCAGAAACATAAATTCTGGCAGAACAAATGCAAGGCAACAACCAGAAAAGCAAAGCAAGACTTTGAGGAGCGTATAGCTAAAAATACTCAGAGAAATAACAAAGACTTCTTTAAGTACATTGGAAGTAAGAACCCAACTAGGAAGGCCATTGGACCATTAGATGACAATGGAAGGTTATTAAAGAGGAAACAGAGATTGCAGAGAGACTCAATGAATTCTTTGCTTCAGTATTCACTGAAGAGGACAGAGACCATATGCCCAAAACAGAGCCTATCTTCGTAGGGAGGGAAACTGAAGAATTAAGCCAGACAGAAATAACCAGGGAGGAGGTCCTTGCATGTCTTGTTAAACTAAACACTAACAAATCACCAGGACCAGATGGCATCCATCCACGAGTTCTCAGGGAACTTAAAGATGAAATTGCTGATATCCTAGCCAAAATATATAATCTTTCACTCAAATCAGGCTTTGTGTCTGATGACTGGAAGGTAGCAAATGTAACACCAATTTTCAAAAAAGTATCCAGGGGTGATCCAGGAAATTACCGACCTGTCACTTTGACATGTGTCCCAGGTAAAGTGATGGAAACCATTGTAAAAGATAGAATTAATAGGCACATAGAAGAGAAAGCGCTGCTAAAGGAGAGCCAACATGGCTTTTACAAGGGCAAATCATGCCTGTTGGAATTTTTTGAGAGTGTCAACAAACATGTGGATAAGGGGGATCCAGTTGACATTGTTTATTTGGACTTTCAGAAGGTTTTTGACAAGGTCCCACACCAAAGGCTCTTGAATAAACTTACCAGTCATGGAATAAAGGGACAGATCTTGTCCTGGATCAGCAACTGGCTAAGGGACAGGAAACAGAGGGTAGCACTAAATGGACACTTCTCCAAGTGGAGGGAAGTAAAGAGTGGGGTCCCCCAAGGTTCAGTACTGGGACCCCTGCTTTTCAACCTCTTCATAAATGATCTAGAGGTAGGAGTAAAAAGCAAGGTAGCCAAATTTGCTGACGACACTAAATTATACAGGGTAGTGAAAACTGTGAGAGATTGTGAGGAGCTCCAGAGGGATCTCTTGACACTGGGGGAGTGGGCAAAACAGTGGCAAATGAGCTTCAACATTAGTAAGTGCAGAGTGATGCATGTTGGGGCAAAGAACCCCAATTACATTTATAAACTGATGGGATCTGAACTCTGTGCGACAAACCAGAAAAGGGACCTTGGTGTCCTGGTGGACAACTCAATGAAGGTGTCAACCCAGTGTGCCTCAGCAGTGAAAAAAGCAAACTCAATGCTAGGGATCATTAAGAAGGGTATAGAAAATAATTCAGCAAGTGTCATTTTGCCTCTTTATAAATCTATGGTGAGGCCCCATCTGGAATACTGTGTATAGTTCTGGTCGCCATACCTCCAGAAGGATATTATGGAGTTGGAAAAAGTGCAGAGGAGGGCAACCAGAATGATCAGGGGACTGGAACACCTTCCTTTCCATCTGAGGCTGCAACGGTTGGACCTCTTCACTCTTGAACGACGACGTCTAAGAGGTGATCTGATTGAAGTTTATAAAATCATTCACGGTGTGGACAAAGTAGATAAGGAAAAACTGTTTTCCCTATCGCATAACACTAGAACTAGGGACACTCCATGAAACTTTTGGGTACTAGTTCTCAAACAAATAAGAGAAAGTACTTTTTCACCCAGAGGATTACTGGTCTATGGAACTCCCTGCCAGAAGAAGTGGTGACATCTGTCAGTCTTGACAGCTTTAAGAAAGGATTAGACAAGTTCATGGAGGATAAGGGTATCAATGGCTATAATTATGGATACTTAAGGACAACCTCCATGTTGGAGAGATAGGCAGGATATCTCTCAATGCCATTTCCAGGGAATCCTAAGCAGGTGAAGGCATCTGCTTGGGAATACCCTGAAGGAAATGGTGAGCCACTGTGTGAGACAGAATGCTGGACTGGATGGGCTGTGGCCTGTTCCAGCAAGGCTGTTCTTATGTCCTTATGTTCTTACTGTTGGGCATCCTAAGACTAGCTCCCACAGTATCCTGGGACCTCACTGATGCTAGGATCCTCCGCAATACCTTCGAGTTGTAACCTATTTATGATGATCCCCAAGCTTAGCCCATATATCCCTTGGGGGGGGGGGCTGTGTAGAATAAGCAAAAATTCACATGCCCCAAAGGCCAAACAGGAACAGGAACCAAAATTCCTATCCAGCCCCAAAGCAACCAGCTAGTCTTAACCCGGCACCTTCCAAAGAGGCCGGAAATTGGGAGGGAGCATCCTTTAAGGCTTTCTCTTCCTCCCACTCCAACACTATAACACACCCCCAATTGGGGCCCTCCTACTGAGGGGATATCCAGGAAGGGGCCGTAAAGATACCCCACCCAGCAGCTGCACACCTCAGTGGTGTGTGTGTATGTGTGTGTGTGTGTGTGTGTGTGTGTGTGTGTGTGTGTGTATGTGCCTAAATCAATAAGGATGAAAAATTCAGGAATTGTTCTTCACATCCCTGTGTTAGCTTGTTTGTTTGGCCATTCAGGAAGGATAGGAGCCCCTGTAATACAATATCTATAGCACTTATCCCAGAAAGGCACTACAGAAGTAAATAATGGTTATGGTATTAATAGCTACTGAGAGGTCCAATGGAACCATTAGGGGCATGTTGGTTCCTCCTGTACATCATCTATCATGGTTATCAAAGTTGTATCCTTTCTATAACCAAGCCTGAAGCCAGACTGAAGTGAATATAGAGCCATGATGGCTAACCTTGACACTCCAGGTGTTCTTGAACTTCAATTCCCAGAAGTCCTGATCAGAAGGAGTGCTGACTTGGGAAATTGCAGTCCAAGAACATCTGGAGTGCCAAGGTTAGCCTTCACTGAAATAGAGAGTTGATTTCACCCAGGAATCTCTGGAGATGAGTTACTACTACATGCTCCAAGACCTTCCCCAAAAATGGAATATTGGAGACTGACCAATCTATATCACTAAAATCAAGGTACCGTGCTGTTTGAGGGTCATGCGGCACGACACCTTGGCACCCACCGCCCCCAGAAACTGCACCCCCACCTACCTACGGCATTTTGCTGGGCTGGTGCAGAGTTCCAGCAGTGCCCCCCACATTCCTTCACCTTGGAAAGGGGTTGTGCATAGTAGGGGCACCCCCACATGCCCAGACGTTCACCGAAGGAGGGCGGGTTCACAAAGAGTCGGCATGTGCAGCAGGCCAGGCCAGGCCAGCCTGCACTGCACATACCCCAACAGAGGACTCCGAGCTGATTCAAGTGGCTTCCTCTGGAAAGTATCCTCCATATCTTCAAAGTGAGCCATTGAGATGCAGGGATACAGCATGAAAAACAGGGCACCAAAGGAAATGTGTAACACCATTCAGGTTTTATATCACTTATAATATAATTGTGTAACATCAAGTCCATTCTGAGTTATGGTGATCCTTTCCAGGGTTTTCCAGGTAGACAGAATACATAACTGATTTACCATTCCCTCCACACCTGTGAAATTAAGAGGCAGGACACAATTGTTTTGGTTAAAATTCTTGGACCACAATTTTATTAAAATGTCATAAACCCCTGACCTGCATTGGGGTCTGGTAGTGTCATCACCTGGTACCAGAGCAGGGAAGGCTAGTCCTCTCTCCTCTAGCCCAGATGGGTGAATCCTTGCTCCTGTGCAGTGCTGAACCTTGCCAGCAACTGTGCAGGTGAGCTTTCATTTTGGGCAACAATTCTGAGGTTATTCTAACCCCTTCGCATGAATGCACTCAGGCATACCTCCTAGGGGTCTCATGATGTGTGCTGTATGCCCCCACAGATTTGCTCAAATCATGTCAGCAAGCAGCACCAACCACTTCAAAAATGCCCTGTAGGATTCATCTCTACCCTATTAACCTTGCACTACCCGCTCCAACATTGTGACCTAGTTAATAACAGCCCACATTAAGTAAACCCAGTGCCCCTTGGCCCCTGACTAGCATAGGAAAAAAAACCAGCCTCTTTTATCTCCAATTAGATGCTGGGACAAAAATTCCTATCTGGCCCCAATGAGGTGACACAATCAAGTACTCTAGATCACAGGGCAGGTGGGTGGGTCATCCACATCAGAAGCCAAAGAGGAAGCCAAAGAGGAAGGAGGCTGCTTAAATGGCCTCCTACCTTGTTGTCAACTGCTTTGTCTGCTTCTCCTATTGCTAAGTAAGGAAAATACATCCCTCCATGTAGCATTGTTCCATCTTGTACTTGGGGTGCACATCCACTTCTTCTGGTGGTTCCTTGGGACTGTGCAACTTTCCCAAGGATACACAGGATGGCTCTTCTTCTGGGAGGCAAAGAGGGGAACTGAACTCCCACCCTTTGGCTCCATAGCATGGTATCTAAACCACTGAGCTATCCAGCCAGCTTTTAACATCACTATGAGGTGCAAATTGCCCATTATGTTAATCATCTCAGCTAGTTGATTATTATTGAGAAAGCGTTGATAAAGTTGCATTTACATAATGTTAAAGGCACCACAAGACAATGTAGAGATATTATTTTTAATCCATTGGCCATAAAGATGATTGCAAGAGTATGTGGGTGAAACTCACTAAACTTAATGGGAGTTGCTTCTGGTTTGTTTCAAGCTGTTTCTTTTTTGTTTTTTGTTTTTTTGGTGGCAGACCCTTGTTGGCCTTAACATCTAGTTTTTGGCTCATTGTAGGTGCAATTTAGCATCAACCAAAAAGAAGACATAAAGCCCCTTGAGCAGAAGTCAGAACTCTGGACTCCTGTCTAGGAGCTTTCCATTAATGTTTTAGTAAGCTTTAAGAGCTCCACTTTTAGTGGGGAAAGCTTATTAGAGCATTAACAAATACTCAAATGGGCATTTCACAGTGAAAAATGTTACCATAATGTTCAAAATGACTCTGGAAAGTTTCCATTTTCTAAAGAGGGTAGCTAATGCCATTACTTAGGCAGCTCATTTTCTTTTGGAAAGACTATTTTTAGAAGCAGTATTTCAATCAAAGGGTCATACAACTTTCCATCTTCTGCAAAAGAAAAGCAACTAGCTAATGAAAGGTGTTGAATGGGTAATATTTGTATTATAAACACTTGCAGATGCAAGTTGAATTCTTTATTAATATACAGTGGTACCTCGCTTAGAGAGCATAATGTGTTCCATTGGATTGCTCTTTAAGAGAGTTTGCTCTTTAAGTGAAACACCATTATAAGTGTCCGATTGTGACTTCTGGCGAGGGGGGATTGCGAACTCCAATTTAGTTGTTAAGAGAATTTTTGGTTGGTTTTAGTTGTTAAGTGAGGCAACCATTCAAAGAAAATTCTGCTCTTTAAGCGAGTTAGTCTTTCAGCGAGGTGCTCTTTATGCGAGTTTTTGCTGTAATAGCAAAAAAACAAGAAAACAAGGGAATAATCAAGGAAGTAACATGCTCCTTGGGGGTTACCTCAGCCACTATGGTTTTATTTTGCTTTCATCTTCATATTACTCATCTCTACGATTTTAGAAGTTCATGATACACTGTAACTGATACCTTATCTCCTCTCTAAATCAAGACCTGCTGTTCATTTCTGCAATTTAAGAATCTAGAGAAGTGACTGAGACTTTCCTTGAATAATGAATTGCAGAATCAAATCATTCTCCTCATCTCTAAACAGGCACTACAACTTCCAAAGCAGCAACTTCCCTGTCTCTGCCTTGCCCTCCTGGCTACCTTAAGCAGAAACAAAATTTCCACTCCTGGTGGTTTCTCCCCTTCAAGGTGACAAGAGAAGCTTAGGTAAGATATGCAGCACCAATATGGTAAACCTGACATGTGCTCATTAAAATGGTTTGTGAAGTGTTCTTTGGATTTGAACATGCTTTTCTGCATTGTTAAGCCATGCATTTATATTATATTGTGGGTGGTTCAGGTGATTTTGTTTTCTTTTTTTCTGATGTGTGCTGATATTTTGTATTTTGTGGATTGTTTTGCCTAATATTGTAATTTGTATTATTGTACTTATGTGAAACATTGTATTGATTATTGTATTTTGAACACTGTATCTTGTATCTTATATGTAAACCCCTTGAGTTGTCCTGGGGTCATTTATATGTTGTTAGCCGCCCTGAGTCGGCCATGTGTTGAGTAGGGCGGGATACAAATTGAAGTATAAATAAATAAATAAAAAATATATTGTTACTAGAAACGTGTAACATAACAAGATCATTTTCCCTGACAAAAACTCTGCTTCAAATGTCATCAGTAGGAATTTCTGGATTATCCACATCCTATAAATGATTTAAAAAACTTTAAAATGTCATTTTGGACCTTTCCTTGGCCCATCTTTGCACTTACAAAATGAAGGCTAAATTGGGTGATTGAAGTTGAACAAGAGATATACTGGTAATTAGTAAAACTTTGCCATAGATGCTTCAAAAAATGAGTCATGCATTTGAGAAAACATACAGAATAAAGAGTAGATCTTTGTATCTCAGCATTGTCTGACTAATATCTCTTCACAGGCAAAAATTACATTCTTCCCACATATGTGTGGGGTACATCTGTACATGAATCAAGAAGCAACAGTTAGGACAGAACATGGATTGACAGAGTGGTTTGGAATAGGAAAAGGAGTAAGACAAGGCTGCATTTTATCACCCTGCTTATTCAACTTATACACAGAGCACATAATGTGCAATGCAGGGATGGAGGAATCACAATATGGGATTAAAATTGCTTGGAGAAACATCAGTAATCTGAGATATGCAGACGATACCACCCTAATGGCAGAAAGTGAGGAAGTCCTAAAGAATCTCTTGATTGGGCTGAAGGAGGAGAGTGGAAAAGCTGGCTTGAGACTCAATATCAAGAAAACCAAGATAATGGCAACAGGCCCAATCAGTTCCTGGGAAATAGATGGGGAAGAAGTAGAAGCAGTGACAGATTTTACATTCTTAGGATCAAAGATCACTGCAGATGGGGATTGCAGCCATGAAATAAAAAGGCAACTGATTCTTGGGAGACAAGCTATGAGAAACCTGGGGAACACAGTGAAAAGCAGAGACATCACATTGCAAACAAAAATAAGAATAGTCAAAGCAATGGTGTCTAGTCATGCCTGACACACATCCACAGGGACATGTTCAGGTGTAGACAGTGCTGGCTCTTTGGCGGTAAATGGAAATGAGCACTGAACCCTTGAATTGGATATGACTGGCTTTTAATCAGCGGCATCCTTTACCTTATTTTCCTTTCAAAGTTAGACACATCCACAGCTGAGCATTCTTTTGCCTTTGACTCAGCTGCTTCACTCTTTCTAGAACTGCTTGCATTTGCCCTTCACTCTTTCATAATAGCATACTCAGAACCTTTCAACCTGAGTGGCTTATCTTCTGATGCCATATCTTTTAGCCTTTTGATACTGTCCATGTGGTTTTCTTGACAGAATGGTTTATTTAATTTCTGTTTAAAGATCTCTAGTAAAAGAGGTCTCCACCATCTTCTGACACCATTTATTATCAGATAGCTCTTACTTTAAGAAACTTATGAATGTTCAACTCTCCAGGGCCACAGAAAGCCAGTTTCATCCATTTTTCATATTGCAGCCTTTCTAATATGTAAAGATAGCTATAATATTAACTCAGTCTTCTCTTTTCTAGCTTATTCATATTCATCTTCAACCTTGCTCACAGGATTTCTCCCAGACCTTTTACTACTTTGGTTGCCCTTGTGTGGACTTTTTCCAACTTCTCAATACCCTTCTTTAAAATCCTTCTTAGAGGTCCATGGGTTGTCTTCCTTTGCTGAGAGGGGGTAGATCTTAATCCAACATAAATTCTGTTCAGGCATTCAGGCAAACTCGCAATTTTTGCTGTCTTCAAATAGAGAGAGAATATCTGAAAAGGAGAGCTTCTATTGTGTGTGAATTTTTTGATGTTATCTGAAACCATGAAAAAAAATCAAGATTTCTGGTTCTGCATTAGAAAACTGAGTTTGTCTGCTTCCATGACTCACATAGTCAGTTTAGCCCTGTCCTTAATGTGTGAATAGGGTTATATTATATAAGGAAATCAATCTAGGTATAGCAGTGAACTGTTTCTCCAGTTTTAACAATGGAGAAAAATTGTCATCCCTGTCAGATGAACGTTTGAAAGCAGTGAACAAGAAGAACTGTCACAAAACTAGTATGCAATAAAATGTCACAGTGGAGTAGACAGATTACAACAGCTCTATTCAATATATATTATTGAAAAATATATATTGTATATCCCACCTATCTGACTATGCAGTCACTCTGGACAGTGTCAGTATAACAAAGTAACCAAACCCAACAACAAAAAGAGTAACAACAGAAGAATCAAACCACACACAAAAAAAAAAAAACCACCTAAAATAACAATGATAACAAATAGGAACTAAAATAGATACAGTAGTACCTTGCTTAAAGAGCATAATGTGTTCCATGGGATTGCTCTTTAAGTGAGTTTGCTCTTTAAGCGAATCACCATGGATTTAGCAAATCACCATGGATTTAGTTGTTAAGCTAGTTTTTGGTTGGTTTTAGTTGTTAAACCAGGTGACCATTCAGAGTAAATTCTGCTCTTTAAGCAAATTAGTCTCTAAGCAAGGCACTCTTTATGCGAAGTTTTATTGTACAATGATGGCAGCAGCACAAATTAAGCAGAGGAAAAATGTGATTAATTGCCAAGGAGCAGATTCTTAAAAGCTTGCTTAAACAATTCAGGCTTATACAACAATCGAGCCCAACAAATGTGTGGTAGAAGGGTATTCTGCAATGTTGGGACTACTGTCGAAAAGAACATATTCTTGTCCTGATCTTATGCACTTCCCTCAGGGTAGTCACCTTAGCCGCAGACACACATGCACACACACCCACATTAAAATAATGTTGCCTAGACATGATTTGTCAAGAGGCACTCCAGCAGGTATCAAAGTCCTAAACCATTTAGGGATTTATAGGGGTTTTTTTTGCAGTTTTTTAAATTTTATAACATATAACATAAAACATATAACATGCAACATGTAACATATAACCCTCCACCCACCAACACGCAACACTAAAAAATCTCACCCCCCCCCCACCAGGTTAATTATTGCCTGGCCGCTCCCATTTAGGGAATGGGGGGGAGGAGGAGGGAGAGCCTATCCCTTCTATTCTAAATTCCTTCTTTCACTATCCCCCGTCTCCTTCTCTTATTTTTCCTCTATTTTAATTCTTTTGGTCCATATTCTATTTTTTTTATTTTTTTATTTTATTGTCAAATTTCTATACCGCCCACTCAGCCAAAGCCGACTCCGGGCGGTTCACAACAATGGGTAAAAACATATAAAAACAAATAAAACAGATAAAACCAGCAATAAGAACCCACCCCTAAAAAGAGAGGGGTGCAGGAACTGAAGAAACCGTGGGGCAGGCATCCTCCCCTATATTAACCACCCAACGGAAGCCACCCCTCCACCTGCACCCCAAACTTGGCCCGCCAGCCAGGTTTTTAGTTCTTTTCTAAAGGGCAACAACTCCGTCTGGAGACGCAGTTCCACAGGCAGGAGGTTCCAAAGGGCCGGTGCGGACACAGAGAAGGCTCTCCTCCTTGTGCCAGAGAGGCGAGCCCCCCTGGCCGATGGCACAATTAGAGAGCCCCTCCGGTCCGCTGTGCCTGTGCCTATTTATATTTATATTATTTTTACTTTTTTGGCTTTTGGCTTTATCTTTGCACCAGACAATTCTGCATCCTTTTCTTCTCTTATTTCCCCTCCACTTCCATAACCCAAAGGTTTCTCCCTTTGTTTCTCCCTTGAATGGTTTGTCCCCTTTGCTTGATACTCCTCTTTCCCCTTTGATCTTTCTGAACCTTCTCCATAGAGATTTCCCCCCCCCCCAGTTTTTCCCAGTTTGGGTCTCCCATTACTATAATTTTTAGTGATTCAAGTTGTCTCATTGCTCCCTTTGGGTCCTCTGCTCTAACCACCTTCCCATCATGAAATATCTTTAAGAAGATAGGGAAACCCCATTTATATCTTATATTGCAATTAAATAAAATTTCAGTTATCGGCTTCATCTATCTTCTTCATTGAATAGTCTCATTACTTAAATCATGATATACTTGTACTTTTACTTCTCCTATCTTTAATGCAGAGTCACCCTGCTTCCTTAAATAGTCCATTACTTGATCTTTTTTATAACCTGATACAAAGGTAATTATCATATCTCTGGGGCATTGACCTCTCTTGAAACCGACCTTAAAAATTGCTTCGATCTCTTCTTCCTTAATTGGGCCAGAGTCCAAAGCATAGGTTTGTAACCATTTAACCACTTCAATTTTTAAATTGTCTTTATCCATGTCGGGGAAAAACTTAATCCTGATGTTTTTCTTTTTCAATTGATTCTGTAGCTTCACCAATTGCTTAAATCTTTTGTCCATACTATTTTCATGCCTTACTGCAATCTCCACCAAGTCCTTAACCACTGACTCCAAAATATTGGTTCTCGTGTTTAATCCAGAAATTGATTTTTCCAGAGATTGCACTTCCTCTCTGACCACGTCTTTAATAAACTGTTTAATTTATTTTTTATCTTCATTAGATTTTGTAGTTATAAAGTCTTTTAATTCCAACAGTCAGATCTCCACTTGGTTTTTCCTTAGAGGGTAGTCTTGCATCCATATTTTCAGATTCTTCTTTGTTTATGGGCTGTTTTTGATCCACCACCGCTGCAGTAACTCTTTAAAAAAAAGTCTCTTACTATTGTCTCTCTTCCAGTACCTGATATTATTTGCTCAGCAACTTGCAGCTATCAATAGTCCACAAATATTTTTCCACGAGCTACTAAGAGACTGCAGTTTTATTTTAATTTACAACCACAAAGCTTTATCTTATCACAAAAAGCACCTGGCTTCATGCCAGCTCTGTCGGCTCAGCCCAATATGGCGGTTCCTCCCTCTGAAATTAGGACGACAACAAAAAGAAACAGCTTTAGTGGATAAACTGTAAACTGTAAACTTTTCCAAACCAATCTTGTATGAAACCTTTTCCTCCAAAATTGTATCAGAGGTAAAGAGGTGAAAAAGAAAGTCCTCACAGCAACAAAAGGGAGATGGCAGGTCTATTGCTTTAAAAGCCTTGCAGCCAAAGGCCTCTGCTTCTTAGCACTTTTCTCTCCGGTATTTTTCAACAGAAGATTTTTCAGCAAATAATTTTTCAACAGGACCTTCAACACCTCCCACAGTACCTTATCATCCAAAGGACTGCAGTAGCTATCTTTTGGCAAGTTCCATGGTACTTTTAACCCAAATAAGACCTTTTTCTTTGTCTGGAGAAGGAGACGACAGAAATCACTTCAACCAGCTACCTTAGGCTCCTCCCTCTTCGATTTATAGGTTAATATTATAACCTTGAATTGGGCTAAATAGCCTACAGGATAGCAATTTGTGTACCAATGTCAGGGAACCATAATTAAAGCTATGCAACACTGACACCAGTCTCTCAGTCACAGTTTGTATCTGTTGCAGCTTCAATACTACCTTCAGAGATATCCCTACTTAAAGTGGATTACAGTAATCAAGCCTCAAGGTTACCAATGCATGAAATGGTGCCAAATAAGAGGGCCTGCCTTTTGTCCGGATTTTCCTTCAGCCTGTTAGCCTAATCAGGCAGCATCCACTGTAGATGATAAAAAGGAGAGATTGTATGCATGCCGGGGGCAAATGCTGCTGGTGCATGCTTTGCCTCCCCCCCCCTTGGAGGAAGGATGGATGAGGGAGTGTGCATGCTGGGGCGGAGTTCAGAGCTCCCTTAAAAGGGGGCTCCATGCACCCAGCCCTCGCCTCTTTCGCTTTCGGCTGGGCTTTGGGTGTGTTTGTCCCTCAGCCTCGCTGAAACGTTTGCTGCACCACCGGCGCTCGACTTGAATCAGCCTTCAGGCTCCGGCTTTCCCTTTGCAGCCTATGGGTGGCTGCATCCTCCAGCTCGATCCAAGCCTCTTGCTTGGGTCTTCAGCCCTGCCCTCAGTGGAGCCTCCCCAGCACCTGGCCATTTGGGAGCCAGGTTATGGCTACGAAAAAGAGGCCAGCACCGCACCATCCATCATGGCTGCCCCCTCTCATCCTGCAGGGGTTTCAGAGGGGGAACCATCATCCTGAAGGCTCCCTCTTTAGACCCCCATGCCCTGGCGGTATGTGTCGCTGCCCTTGAGAGGGCCTCCGGGACTGATCTCCTCCCTGCCACCTGCAGGTCAGACTGCCAGGTGGCCAGAGGGGTTGCAGCCCCAACAGCCATTGATTGGTCTAGCCTGGTCTCATCTCTTTTGAGCCAGGTTGACCAGCTTGAGGCCACCCAACCTCCACCGATGCCTGGGGCTTTGATGTCATTGGCCACTTCAACGTCTAATTTCCTGCCCATTGATGCCATGGGCCTAGAGGTCTTACTTCAAAGTGGGGGAGTTATGGGCTCTACTCCCTTCGTGAGCTCTGACACCCGTAGGCAGCCAGAACCTCCAGTGCAGGCGGTGGCCAGGGGTGCACCTGGTGAGTATAGTGGACAAACTAGCATGCCCCTGCAGGCTCCCCTGCCTTCCCAGTGGCCCTGGCAAGGACATGGTGCGGCATTACCAACTATGGGTTGGCAGGCGCCTGTAGCACCCATGCGCTCTCCCTGGCTGGCTTCATATCCCCCTCCTCCTTCAGGGCTCCCGACTACTGTTCTGGCCTTGCCGGTTCCTGTGTGGCCGTATGGCCTGCCGGTCAATACTGGGTACCATACAGTCCCTAGGTCTGACATACCTACCAGCAGCCATTCCTTGCCACTGGGTGACCACCTAATACCGGCAGTTTGGGACAAGATCTGGTGCTGGGAGTATATGGACATCTTTCGTCTTTGGAATAGGGAACTGATTAGGGAGGACAATGATGAAAAGGATGAGAAGGAGAAGGAATTAGCCGGGCACAGAATGCCCCCTCACACCTGGGCTAACTGGATTCCAGCCTATCTTATCTTTCTTGGAGTATCTTTTAGAGGCCACCCCAACTTGGTGCTTCCACTCATTCAGTACCTCGATATTATATAGGGCATACATTGACTTCCCGGGGCAGACATGGCTCACGTATGATACTAATTTTCATATGTGTGCGGCACTACACCCGGAAATGTGTTGCGATGAGTCCCATCAACTTTTGTGGTTGCAGTGCATGGCCCTGCTTCAACTGGCTCTGGGGGAGTGGTACGACTGTGGCCATGTTGTTCAATGCACTCTCCCATCCCAGTTTCCCCACCAAACGATGGGACAGTGGGTTCTGAACAGACAACTGTGCTGGGAATTTTCATTGTCCAGCCACTGTGGAAACCGTGCATATTCAAGCATGATTGCTTGATCTGCTGTGGCCTTCACTCAGCCAGCACTTGCTTCAAGGCAGGCAGCCCTTGGGGCCGGCCTAGAGAGCAGACCAGATCCAAACGCCCATTCCCAGATGCACCTCCACCTGCAAAGGGGGCACAGCCCAATACGGCTTGAGTTCCTGCGGCATTGGCTCCGCATCTACCCTAGGCGTGATGACGCTGAGTATCTGGAGAAGGGGTTTTCCATTGGTTTTCGCATTCCCTTTGTCGGTCCTTGCACCCCCAAGATGCCCTCAACCTGATGTCACTTAGGGGAAGGGAGCAAATGGCACTTTCTAAAATTCTTAAGGAAGTTAAGGAAGGTCAGGTGGCCAGACCTTTTGCTGTCCCCCTGTTTCCGAAGCTTAAGGTTTCCCCTATTGGCTTTGTACCCAAGAAGGCCTCTGGTGATTTCCTCCTTATCCACCACCTTTCCTACCCTGAGGGCTCCTTGGTCAATGATGCGATAGCAGATGACCAGTACTTCGTTGATAGGGCAATGGCTTTCGGCTGCTCTGTCTCTTGCTCCATGTTCGAGCGCTTCACCTGCTTCCTTCACTAGGCCCTCGTGTGAAGGCCAGGGGTGGATATGGTGGCTCATTACCTTGATGATTTTTTGTTTGGTGGACCCGCTACTTCTGGTGCCTGCCAGTGACTCCTTGGTCACTTTCAGGAATTGATGGGTGAACTGGGCATCCCGTTGTCCCCAGAGAAGACTGAGGGCCCCACCATGTCCCACACATTCTTGGGCATTGAGATCGGCACTGTTTTTCACTTGTCCCACCTTCCGAAGGATAAAGTGGACCATATTTCGGAGAACATTTGGGCCATGCTTGCCAAGCACAAGGTTACCCTCTGGGAGCTCCAGGAACTTCATAGACATTTAAACTTTGCGTGCAGGGTGGTTGCCCCCCGGGCATGCCGATGCCATGATTGGGTTGTCCAAAAAGTTTCATCTCATATGCATGTCCTGGGGATGCACACTGACATGCACGTCTGGCTCGAGTTCCTTGCCAACTTTAATGGTGTATCATTTTGGCGCTCGGAAATGCCCCTTTCCCCCCACTTTCAGTTCCATTCAGATGCCTCAGGGTCGGTTGGGTATGAGATGTACTTTGATGGCCAGTGGGGTTGTGGCCTCTGGCCTTTCCAGTGGTGGGGTTCCCTGTTGTTATGTGACCAAACTTTTCTAGAATTCTTCCGATACTGGGTGCCTTTGTTTTGTGGGGAGACCAATGGTCCAATTCTGTGGTTACATTTTTGGTGCGACAACTCAGCGGTAGTCCAAATTGTTAACACAATTTGTTTTGCGTGCCTTACACCATAACATCGTGTTATGCACCACATTCCTGGAATTGACAACAGAATTGCTGATGCCCTGTCCTACTTGCAGATGCCATGGTTCAGAGGATTGGCCCCGGGGGCACGGGATTTTCCTTCAGTTCTCCCGGATGAGATTTGGAATCTTGGCAAGGTGAAGGAAAATTTTCACTAATGGTATACTTCACATAGTAATACCCAATTGTCCTTACCAGTGCTACTCCGGCCTTTTCCCAGAGCATTTAACCAGTTAAGTCTAATTCAGTTACCAGTTAATAAAGTGGTCCAATTCTTTTCAAACCAAAATAAGGTGTGGGTCAGGCAATGGACGCATGCTGGGGGCAAATGTTGTTAGCACATGCTTTGCCTCCCCCCTGGAGGGAGGACAGATGACGGAGTGCATGTGCTGTGGGCAGAGTTCAGAGCTCCCTTAAAAGGGGGTTCCATGCACCCAGCCCTCACCTCTTTAGCATTTGGTTGGGCTTTGGTCATGTTTGCCCTCCCTCCCTGTAGCCACAGTGTGACACTTTTGGTCACTTTGGGGCCGGATGGGAATTTTTACTCGAATTCTGATTGGCTACCTGGATTCCTGTTTTTTGCTCATTCCACACTGCTGCTGAGAGTTGTTGTCTGGAAATGTGTTGTGTGCTTCATCCGGTGGTTAGCACTGGTATGGACTCAGGCAGATCCCAAAGAACTTGGTAGGTACACATTTGATTGGTTAGGACAGTTGCCAACCGAGAGAGATCAGGCGGCTTGGAAACTCTATTCGGCTGTTCAACCAAGATGGGTCAGAAGGAGGAAACAAGAAATTAACTTCTGAAATGGGATCAAACAATTAGGCCTCTAAAGAAAAATTTTCACTAATGGTATACTTCGCATAGTAAAACCCAATTGTCTTTATAGCCCAGTCACCATAGGTCCAAAATGAGTGGGGGTGGGGGGTACCTTGCAAAAATCCTCAAGTTAATGAAACTTTGGGATGTTGCATATGGGTACCCGGTGGAGCTACACTCAATTTATCCAACAAAATTTCCTTGTGGAACCTGGTTGGGGAGAGGGGCAAAAACTGCAAAATTTTAGCACTCTTCTCAGTTTTTTGATTATATCTACTAAACCATGTTTTTTGTGAACTACATGTAATTAGAAAGTTGTAGAGCATTAGAATTCCTTCAATTATCACTGCTCAAACTTATTTTTAACCCAATAAGTACCGAGATACAGGGCTTTGGAAAAGTGCTAAATTTCTCAAATTTGTAAAAAAAAACTGCTAAAAAGGCTGATTTTTGCTATGTATCTTCTATTTTACAACATATTTAATGGAATTTTGGATGCTACTTCAATTTCCAAATGTTCAACTACATCCCCCCTCTCCCCTCTTCCCCCTCCCACTACCTCCTCCTCTGTAGGATGTTCATACTTACAATGTACATCTAAGGTTCAAAGAGCATGAAAACCGAGTTCGTTTTTCAGTTTGGAAATTTTGACCCCACCCCACCCCCACCCCAATGACATGGCTTTATCCTGAGCGACCTTTATAAGATGTTCTTTAGGCTAATAATGACTAAAAAACACAGGTATTTCTTAAGAAATTATTAGTAGTTATGTACAGTAAAATGTAATAAAAAATGGGAAGCAATATGTATGTACATAAAGTAAAACAGGAAGCATTAAGAAGCATACATTTAATATTTTTGGCATTTTGCGCCATACAGAGCTTCATCTTCTTCTCCTTCTTCGTCCATATCCAGCACTGCATCCATCATGCTCTGCTTTTCACAGTCCCCCACTTTTTCCTCCTGGAGGTCAGGCTCGGGGGAATTTTCTCAACCGTTCCCCTGCACAGTTCTTGCAAAAGGTGGAGCACTGAAGTTCTGCTTTCTTGTAGCTGCAACCAGCAGTGCTGCACCCTTTCTTGCATTTACAGGAAATTATATTCAAGATGTTGTCAGGGGCTGCATTTTGAGTGGCTCTGATGGGAACAACACCTTCCCTTGTCAGTGACCACCCCCAAACCGATGGTATGATGTCATCATTACCTAGCCAGATCTGGACTTGGAGGTGTGTGCGAAAAATATGGTGGGTGGCAACATGTTTGGTAGGAGGGAGTCTGGCCAACTGGAATGTGGGTTTGGCCACCGACTTGGTAAACAGTTGGTACTAGAGGTTGTCCAATGTGTCGGTCTCCATGTCCCCCCCGCACCTCCAATACAGCACTACCAAAAACTTCTCCCCGCCTCGGAAATCTGGGAGAGGGTGGCTTCCGAGTCTTTAAAAGCAGCAGCCAAAAAGTGTAGGGAACTATTCTTCTCATACAGCTTGCACACTTTCTTCTTCCCTTGTCCAAAAGGGGGTTGAAGTGGTGTTGCAACCGCTGACTGCGTGAAGAAACAGGATGTCTTTTGGTTCAATCTTGCATGAAGCTGCTGAATATAAGGTTGATGGGGCATTGCCTCTCCCACTCTTCTGAAAATAGATGTTTTTGTGAGATGTTGAGGTAAGGGCTGTCAGTATCATGAAGAGATCGACATCTTCGCCTGTGATTACTACACTGTCATATGCAGCAGCCTTCGATATTGCTGTTCTCACAATCATAACATCTGCATCTTCAGTAGCCTCTTGCACTTCAATCCCCTTTGCTGTCATTTCTGTCATCAGCATTGTGATCAAGTTTATTATGTTGATGTCATTTGATAAAAACAACTCTTGAGATATTGTCACAGCAGTTGCTGAGGAAAAACGAGTCTTGTGGATGAGTGCAGTACAATCCAGCAAGCTCTTTCTGTGGCCTTGGTACTTTGGTAGGTGGCATTGAAGGGATATCCATCAAATACCACAGTGGTATTGCACCCAAAGTGTTTCAGCATGTAGTCCACGTAGGTCTGCCACACAGACTGGAACGTGGGTGTTGTGCAGTATGAAGCCTCTGTCATACTGCATATTTCCTGTTGTCAAAGTTAGCTTCCCCTTGAATGGGGGTGAATGCTGCATCATATAATGCTGATTTGGTATCCTTACGCATTCCTTCCTCAGTAAAGAGCGACATTGGAAAGGGTGCTAGTTCGTATTTGAAGAATTCCTTGAGGTCTTCGTCACACTGCTTGGCAATACACACTTGCTGTAACAGAGTCAGTGGATCAACTGTGATTTTCTTGTCTGCAATTTTCAGGGAACAGGAAATGGATGCAAGGGTTACCACCTTGTCCTTTCATTTTAGCTTTACATTTTCAAGCATTTAACCCACAATTCTCTTCATGCATGTGATACCAATTTTGTGTGCAATGTGACAGTTCACTTCCTTGTGACTAATTTCACCTGTGCTCAAAGAGACTATCTCCTTGTTCTCAAGGAATGGTGGGTGTCCATCAATCCAGCCTCACAACCTCTCCATGTCCAGGTAATCCCTAGTGAAGCGTGAAGGCCTCATGTCTACATGCTGTTCTGCAGTGCCTGAACTTACAACAGTGAACATCTCTACTTGTTCGCAGATGTGTTGGGGGCACAACATCCCCAAAGTTCACCTAGAAAGCACTCTGTCTGTCATCCCACAACCACGTGTAAGTCCTGCCAAACTCCTTTGACAAATAAAACACTGTCCTGGCTCACTGGAAGAGGCCATTGGAGCTCCTGTCCAGATAATTGTATACATAATCGCTGTCACTCAAGTTGAAATGAACATAACAAAAGGAACAAACAGCTTCAACGATAGGACACAACTGAAAAATATAAAATGAAAATTAAGTCTTTAGTGTACTTTTGAAACATGTAGGTAGGTACTGAATATACAATTACTGAGGAAGGTGTGTGTGTGTGTGTGTGTGTGTGTGTGTGTGTGTGTGTGTGTGTGTGTGTGTGTGTGTGTGTGTGGTGTTTGGTTGGGGTCAAAATTTCCAAACTGAAAGACGAATTCGGTTTACATGCTCTTTGAATCTTAGATGTACAATGTAAGTATGAACATCCTACTGAGGAGGGGGTAGTGGGAGGGGGAAGAGGGGGTAGGGGGATGTAGTTAAACATTTGGAAATTGTAGTAGAATCCAAAATTCCATTAACAGCAAGGCTGTTCTTATGTTCTTAAATAGAAGATACATAGCAAAAATCAGCCTTTTTAGCAGTTCTTTTTTTTTTTACAAATTTGAGAAATTTAGCACTTTTTCCAAGCCCTGTATCTTGGTACCTATGGGGTTAAAAATAATTTTGACCAGTGATAATTGAAGGAATTTTAATGCTCTACAATTTTCTAATTACATGTATTGCACAAAAAATGTATGGCTTAGAAGATAAAATTGAAAAACTGAGAAGAGTGCAAAACTTTTGCAGTCCCCCCCCCCCAAGTTTCACAAGGAAATTTTGTTGGATAAATTGAGTGTAGCTCCACTGGACACCCATACACAACATCCTAGAGTTTCATTAACTTGGGAATTTTTGCAAGGTCTAAAGTACATCTCGACTGGGCTATTACCAGTGCTACTCCAGCCTTTTTGCAGAGCATTTAACCAGTTAAGTCTAATTCAGTTATCAGTTAATAAAGTGGCCCAATTTTTTAAAACCAAAATAATGTGTCTGTCTCCTTGCTAGGGGGGTGGGTCAGGCAAAGAGTTGTGGGTCATCCACATATTGATGATAAGGCACTCCAAATCTCCATATAACCACAACTAGAAACTTCATATAGATCAATGGTTCCCAATATGAGGCACAGGTCTCACAGGGGGACAAATCCCCATAAACCGAAGTCAGTACATTGGATTATCAGTGATGTGGGGAACTGAGTTAGGATTCTTGGAATTGAAGTCCAAAAACCAAAGGTTGGGAAATAGAATGGAGGAAGAAAACAGGACCTGATGCATCTCATACTGTTGTAGCCATGCAGCCAGTGGTACTTCCCCGGAATTCTATTGCCAAGAAAGGATTGGAACCAACATAAGGCCGAACCTCTGATACACAACCATGACAACATATCTAGAAGGATACTATGATTGACAATATCAAAAGCTTCTGAGACATCAAGGAGTAGAAGAAGAGGCACATTGCCTCTGTCAGCTTTCTAGAGGAGTCTCTCTAGCAGGGTGACCAATGCTGTCTCAGTACCATTTTTCAGCCTGCCCTGTAATTGAAATGGATCTAGATTATCAGTATCCTCTAAAGAATGCTTGATGCTGGTCCACAATCACTCTCTCTATCAGCTTATCCATAAAAGGGATGTTTGAAATCGGCTTTTAATTATTGACAGCATTGTTGACCAGGTTTGATTTTTTTCAGAACAATCTCTTTCAGGCTGGACAGCATATGGACATCCCAAAGGGAGGCATTGATGATCTCATGACCCATCCAACAGTCAACTCCTTAAGAATCCTCAGAGGGCAAGGGTCAAAGGGAGAGGTTGTGGCCTAGCACCATGCTAGTGCCTCATTCACATCATCAAGCATCATAGGCTAGAACAAAACCAGGCAAGATGGTGAGTTGGAAACCTCTTTGCAATTAACTGTACAATTAAATTAGTTTAGGTCCTTCTGGATGGCTGCAACCTTGCATTTAAAATTACAGTTTATTACAGGTATAAAAACAGGTTGAAGCATATCTCCATACTGAGCTGATGTAAGATATTGGCCCACCCTAAAACACTACAAATGCTGTTAGGATACCTCAATAGTGATTTTAGTGAAATATGTTCTTTTGGCAGATATTATTGCCCAGTGTATTCACTGGACTTTCTCCAAACAATGACCAAAGTCACATCTGATGAGATTCCTTCCATTTGTACTCTAGCCTTATCATTGTTGTTTTATGCTTCATCACTCATAACCCACTCTTATAGCACAGTGACAGGTGAGCTCTCCATCAGAGAGGGCACTTATACGTGATCAATATCTGCAGTTTGGACTGGGAGGATATTCCACCATGCAGTCTGGAGCACCAACTGTATCATCTGGACAACCTCCTAAATTTATATGAAGCCCAATTGGCCCTAAAAGCTTCAATCAAGCTTATGTAACCCCTACAAGCAAGCTCAACCCTATGGGTGAAGCGATCCTAGAAAAAGCCTGAAATTCAGGATTTGAGTTAGAGCAGGGGAGTTGGCAAGTTAGTGTAGGGGAGCTATTGTTCCCATGGTGGAGGCTGAGGATCTTGCCATTTTGCTTTTAGTTAGGTAGAATTTATTTAGGTGCAGGAGGGACCCTTGGAAAGTTAAAGCCACAAAATGATCTTATGCCTTTTGAATTACTTTTGTATTTTATTTTATTTTAGGGGTTTAGAAACTATATACATCAAGTTGATTCCTCTGTGTTGTAGATGTGCTTGTGTAATACTTATTAAAATATATAGTGAAGGTAAAGGTTACCCTTGCTCTAAAGCTGGTTGTTTCCAACTCTAGGGTTTGGTGCTTATCTCCATTTATAGCCAATGAGCTAGTGCTGTCTCTGTCTGCAGACATTACCATGGACATGTGGCAGGCATGACTAGCTACTAGAGTGCATGGAACACTGTTTACCTTCCCACCAAAGTGGTACCTACTTATCTACTGCCAATTTCTTGCTTTCAAACTGCTAAGTTGGCAGGAGCTGAAACAGATATAGGAGTTCACTCCATCACGACTTGAATTGTCATTAAGTCTCAGGTCTTCAATTATCATCAAGTTCAGAATCTTAATCACAAAGCCACCACAATCTATAAAACCAGAGAGTATTACACACTTGCATGTATGTTGATTTACCAAGTTCCACTAATTTAATGTGTCTGTTCAGGTTGAGAATAAACATTGAGTGTGTAGTTTTTTGTGTGGTGTTTTTACAATTTCCTCCTTAATATATAATATGTACAATTTACACTTTTATCCATCTTTACACATCCCTTGCTCTAAAATATTATAGATCCTTTACCCTAAAATACAGGGTATCCCCAAAGTCACCATACATGGGCAAAAATACACAACAATAGATATCATGGAACATGTTTGCCTATAGAGGAGGAGAAGACTTTGTGTGCGTGTACAAAGAGGTGGTATTCCAGACTAAAGGAATTGTAGTGGCTTAGTGGTTAAGACACTGAACTTGATGACTGGAAGGTCAGCAGGTCAGCTTTTCAAGACCCAAGTACTGCAGGACAGAGTGAGCTCCTGTCTCTGACCCAGCTCTTGCCAATCTAGCAGTTCGAAAGCAAGAAATAGCAAGTAAATAAATAGGTACCAATTTGATGGGAAGGTAAACAGCATTCTGTGCACTGAAGTGTTTAGTCATACCTGCCACATGTCCATGGAAACATCTGAAAACCAGGCAGTCCTGGCTCTTTGGCTTTAAAACAGAGATGACCATTGAACCCTTGAGTCAGATATGATTTGCTTTCAAGCAAGGGTGATCTTTACTTTTACCTTTACCTTACAAAGAGGTGGCCAACATGCAGAGAATTTTTTGTAAATATTTTGTAAAAATTTGGGGTGAATATTTTGTACATAAGGGTACATTTAGATACACTTTCTCATATTCCCTATGTATGGATGTACACTTTCTCATATTCCCTATGTTTGGTGCTGCTAAAGGAGAGCCAACATGGTTTTTACAAGGGCAAATCATGCCTCACTAATCTGTTGGAATTATTTGAGAGTGTCAACAAGCATGTGGATAAGGGGGATCCAGTTGACATTGTTTATCTGGACTTTCAGAAGGCTTTTGACAAGGTCCCGCACCAAAGGCTCTTGAATAAACTTACCAGTCATGGAAAAAAGGGACAGGTCTTGTCCTGGATCAGCAACTGGCTAAGGGACAGGAAACAGAGGGTAGCACTAAATGGTGGTGTAGCCTTGAATGTCAAAGAAGTGATAAAATTGTATGAATTGGAATATCTAGGTGATTTGGAGTCACCATTAGAAGCTCTGTGGGTAAGAGTACCAGGCCACTAGGATGGTCTAACAGTAGGCATATACTATCGGCCTCCGACCCAAACTCTTGAGGGAGACTGGCAGTTGGAGAATGTTGTAAAGGAGGCATCCAATAAGGGAAGCCTGGTTATAATGGGGGACTTCAATTACCCTCACATTGACTGGGTGAACTGTTGTTCAGCACATGATAAAGAGATAAAGTTCCTAGATATGCTAAATGATTGTTCCCTGGGACAGATGGTTGAAGACCCAACTAGAGGTACAAGAGTCCTTGACTTGATCCTGAGTAATACTCAGGATCTGGTGCAAGATGTTAACGTGACTGATCCAATAGGGAACAGTGACCACAACTCAATTATGTTTAACTTGATCATAGACTGCAAGTCACTGATAAAATCTAACACAGAGACCTTAAATTTTCAAAAAGGAAATTTCCCAAAGATGAGGAAACTAGTATAAAAGAAGCTGAAAGGGAAAATTGAGAGAGTCCAAACACTCCAAGAGGCATGGCTGTTTACAAAAACAATAACAGAGGCCCAATTGGAATGCATACCCAAAAGGAAAAAGGGCACTGCCAGGTCCAAGAGGACTCCAATGTGGCTTACAGGAGCTGTTCGGGAAGTGATCAAGAGCAAGAAAAGCTCATTTAGAAGATGGAAGGCTTGTCCGAATGAGGACAGCAGGCAGAAACATAAATCATGGCAGAACAAATGCAAGGCAACAATCAGGAAAGCAAAGCAAGACTTTGAGGAGCATATAGCTAAAAATACTCAGAGAAATAACAAAGACTTCTTTAAGTACATTAGAAGTAAGAACCCAACTAGGAAGGCCATAGGACCATTAGATGACAATGGAAAGCAAGGGGTTATTAAAGAGGAAACAGAGATTGCAGAGAGACTCAATGAATTCTTTGCTTCAGTATTCACTGAAGAAGACAGAGACCACATGCCCAAAACAGAGCCTATCTTCGTAGGGAGGGAAAGCAAAGAATTAAGCCAGATAGAAATAACCAGGGAGGAGGTCCTTGCATGTCTTGTTAAGCTAAACACTAACAAATCACCAGGACCAGATGGCATCCATCCATGAGTTCTCAGGGAACTTAAAGATGAAATTGCTGATCTCCTAGCCAAAATATATAATATTTCCCTCAAATCAGGCTTTGTGCCTGATGACTGGAAGGTAGAGAATGTTACACCAATTTTCAAAAAAGGATCCAGGGGTGATCCAGGAAATTACCAACCTGTCAGTTTGACATGTGTCCCAGGTAAAGTGATGGAAACCATCCTAAAAGATAGAATTAATAGGCACATAGAAGAGAAGGCACTGCTAAAGGAGAGCCAACATGGCTTTTACAAGGGCAAATCATGCCTCACTAATCTGTTGGAATTTTTTGAGAGTGTCAAAAAGCATGTGGATAAGGGGGATCCAGTTGACATTGTTTATCTGGACTTTCAGAAGGCTTTTGACAAGGTCCCACATCAAAGGCTCTTGAATAAAGGGACAGGTCTTGTTCTGGATCAGCAACTGGCTAAGGGACAGGAAACAGAGGGTAGCACTAAATGGACACTTCTCCAAGTGGAAGGAAGTAAAGAGTGGGGTCCTCCAAGGTTCAATACTGGGACCCCTGCTTTTCAACCTCTTCATAAATGATCTAGAGGTAGGAGTAAAAAGCAAGGTAGCCAAAGTTGCTGACAACACTAAATTATACAGGGTAGTGAAAACTGTGAGAGATTGTGAGGAGCTCCAGATGGATCTCTTGACACTGGGGGAGTGGGCAAAACAGTGGCAAATGAGTTTCAACATTAGTAAGCACAGAGTGATGCATGTTGGGGCAAAAACCCCAATTACATTTATAAACTGATGGGGTCTGAACTCTCTGCGACAAACCAGGAAAGGGACCTTGGTGTCCTGGTGGACAACTCAATGAAGGTGTCAACCCAGTGTGCCTCAGCAGTGAAAGAAGCAAACTCAATGCTAGGGATCATTAGGAAGGGTATAGAAAATAAGTCAGCAAGTGTCATTTTGCCTCTTTATAAATCTATGGTGAGGTTTAGAAGGATATTATGGAGTTGGAAAAAGTGCAGAGGAGGGCAACCAGAATGATTAGGGGACTGGAAGACCTTCCATCTGAGGCTGCAACAGTTGGGCCTCTTCACTCTTAAACGACGGCATCTAAGAGGTGACCTGATTGAAGTTTATAAAATCATGCACAGTGTGGACAAAGTAGATAAGGAAAAACTGTTTTTCCTATCGCATAATACTAGAACTAGGGGGCACTTCATGAAACGTTTGAGTGCTAGCTCTCAAACAAATAAGAGAAAGTAATTTTTCACCCAGAGGATCACTGGTCTATGGAACTCCCTGCCAGAAGAAGTGGTGACACCTGTCAGTCTTGACAGCTTTAAGAAAGGATTGGACAAGTTAATGGAGGACAAGGGTATCAATGGCTATAATTATGGATACCTAAGAACAACCTCCGGTTTGGAGAGATAGGCAGGGTATCTCTCAATGCCATTTCCAGGGAATCCTAAGCAGGTGAAGGCATCTGCTTGGGAATAATACCTTGAAGCAAATGGTGAGCCACTGTGTGAGACAGAATGCTGGACTGGATGGGTTGTGGCCTGTTCCAGCAAGGCTGTTCTTATGGATAATTTTGGGATACCCTGTATTCTTTACTCAGCTTTTGAGCTATGAATTTTGTTGGAAAGTTCAAATTCAAGAGATTTTATTCCAGCCTGTGTATTAATTAAGGAACTGCAATTTAGATTGGTTGATTTAAACATTTGGTCCAAAGAAAATTCTCCCTGATTTCTAGCTATGCTGAAATTATTTTTCAACCTCGAAGGATGGCTTTGTAAAAATATCTGGGTGGTCTTCTGTTCCTCAACTGAATTGGTTTGTGGTGAGTCTAGCAGAGGATGTAAAGTATCTTAGTCATTTCTATAAATATTTATAAAGAAAAACATGTGTTCAACAGCTTAACTTTCCCATTAGTTTTCTTTCAGGTACATGGTTTTGTTTAGTTGTGGACCTAATGAATAGATTTTTCATTAATAGCAGCTGCAGGTTAAATAATTGATTTGTTTCTAATTGTATTTTTATTTGTATTTCTAGCACTGAATTATAATTATATTTTCTTTCTCTTTCTTTCTTTTGGTAAAGGCTGATGGACTGGTAAGCTTCCCTTTAGTCCTCAATATACATCTATAAGCAACTAATGAAGCAGATACTGGAAAGCACCTCAGAAATAGATAAGTAACAAGAGTTCATCAAAAACTAATTGAGCTGAACTAACTTAATTTCTTGTCCTCATCAGATAGCAAGCTTAGTGGATAAAGGATATGCAGCGGACATGCAAAGGTTTGCTTTTAATAAAGCATTCGATACAGTTCCACATGACATGCTCAAAGGAAAAGAAAAGTAGTGATTAGACACAATTTTGAAATAGATATGCATATGCTAAAGAAATGTGAACTGAAACAGGAAAGATAAGGAATTCTTAATGATTCAACATTCAGTTAGAAGTGGGAATTGAGTGTGATTCCACAGAGATCCATTTCACTCTTTAATTCTTCCCTTGCCCCTGCCAATTAAATGATTTGGTGATAGAGTGGAACAAGCAAGTCTACATAATCTCCCACAAATCAAATGGTGCTTATTGGACATGTTACAGCTAGTATGACACTCACACATGGATGCACACACATACACACATAAAACTAGAGGGTTTCTGAAGCCATTGTCCATATTTCACAGGTGTGCTACTCTCAGCTTCATAGGGAAAAAATTAAGCAAACCTAATATATGCGTTCCAAAATTCTATTCAGAGGTTAGAGCTTCTGTCCACTTTTTTCATTATTCATGAAATTTGTATGTCATCCCATAAAAAAATTATATGAGAGGCTCATGAATGATAAAACACAAGACCAATTTTTGATTTTGAAAAGAACATAGTGCCATAATAATAATTTCATGTAAGAGATTACTCTGGATTGAAATGTTTTTTGCAGGAGAAACTCCACTCAGTGGACGCCTGAATGAGGCTTCTTTCATGTCCCCAAGAGCAGCCCTCAGGTATTGAAAGTTGACCTTCCAGCCTCCAAGATCAGCATATTAACCACTAAGCCACCAGGGGAGCCATGAAATCAAAAGAAACATAACATACAAGAATTAAAAACTTACAGCAGCACTGAATTAAAAACACACATTTAAAAAAGAGAACCCCGGTGGAGCCAGAGGTTGGGAGTTCAGTTCCCCATGGTGCCTCCTTGACAGGTGTTGAACTCAATGATCAATGTGGTCCCATACAGCTCCGCAGTTTGCTGATGATAATGATGATGATACATACAAAAGTTTTGGGTGACTAAAGAGATCATAGTGGGGAAACATTACTAAAAAGTTCCTCTCCCTGATGCCTTTTGAAGGTGTTTGGCATATAGGAGAATAATGCCTTCATGTAATCAAAAGTAAAACCAGAAATTCCCTCTTTCTAGGAATGAAAACCAGTGAAGGTTTTTTGGGGGTGGGGTGGGGGAGGGAGATGGTATTGGTAGCCATTACCAGTATATATTAGTTTACTAAACATATCACAAGACTCCATTCTCCATTGTATCTCTAATCTATTAGAACACAAACAGATATGCTTCCTGAAAATTCTCTTTGAAATCCATGGTGAATTTTGGCTTTTGGATATTTGATATATAAGCATTTATTAAGTGACAGATGGTATTCCAGTTTTCTGACAGTTTCTGATCACTGGCTTAGAACAATTTCTAGGAGGGAATGCAAATATGAATTTCAAATGGAAATACAGAATTTTGCATTCAAACTTTCTTTGGGGAAAAATGAAAAAGTAGTATATTCACAAATATTGACTCTACTATAAATGATTTTATTTGTGCACACTGAAGAAGCTGGAGTCGGAGGGGTAAGTGCAAATACAAAAAATAATAAAATAGTCCCCATTATTATTTCCCCATTTTACCCATACTGGTATCCTCTGTCCTTCCCTTTCCCATCAATGAAAACATTAGAGGGGTATATATCCAATCACCCAGACAAAGAAAGGATATGATTGTGTGGAGAAATAGACCATATTTTTAACAGCTTGTGCAACACTCCAAGGCAAACTATTTCTCAGCTATCACACAATATTTTGAGAACTGAACTCTAGCATAACCCCAATCTATGACCAAGCTGGGTCTTTTTGGCCCAGCTATAGGGCTACTAATTTTGAGATGGAACAAAAAGCGACCCCGGGCCACGCTCATGTCCGGGGTTGTAGAGCCACCACTCTGGGCAGAAGGAGCACCTCCGTGACCCCGGGCCACGCCCATGGCTGGGTTGAAGAGCTGCCGCTCCGGGCAGCAGGATGGCCACCATGACCCCGGGCCATGCCCATGGCTGGGGTTGAAGAGCCACAACCCCAGGCCACACCGATGGCTGGAGTTGTGCTGTTCTGGTGCCGGGTGTGATGCAATGGAGTATACCCTGTGCTTTTTCATGCCTTGTTCTTTAGCTTCTGAAAAATTGTGATTTCAAATAAGTGGGAGTTAGAAAGAATGTAAATATTCTTGCCTCATGGTTGCCTCGTGACTTTGAAGAATTTAAACTTATTGTGTGATTGACATGTCTTGCTGTAAGATCATTGGTTGGAATCCCTGATGGGTAGATCAAAGGTGGACCCTGGGGGGGGACATATCTCCAAGATGCACTCACACACATAGGCAGACACTCTCTGGAATGCCTGCTTTGCAAGCAGACAAGATGTAAGGGCTTGAGAGGAAGGGGGGCAACTGGCTTTCTCTCACCAAAGCAGCCCGCATTATCTATTTGCTTCCTGATATTTTGATGGACTGTATCCTGTATCTTGTTATGCTTTCAATACAATGATAAAATGCCTGAAGAGACTTAGAGTGATTTCTTGGCTCAACACTACCTGATTCTACACACATCTTAGGCCTGTGTTGTCCAGCCAGGGGGCTGCAACTCAGAAGGACAATAGGGCCTACTCAAGAGTAAGGATCCTATTGTTACACCAGGACTTGGCCATTGGGGTGGGATCTGGACATCGCTCCCCTGGCCATCCCGGCCAGCCTAGCCCCTGGACTGTCTGTGGCTGCTTTTGTACTTGGATGATCGGTATTTTATTGCGAGTGTTTTTATTGTGTATTGTGTACTGTTGTGAGCCGCCCGGAGTCACATTTGTTGATTGGGTGGCATAGAAATATAATAATAATAACAATACCCTGATAGTTGAAAAACTTATTGAAGAACAGCCCTCATAATTATTTTGCATTTTGATGAGAAATGGTGAAATGACATAAAAGGAGTAATCTTCTTGTATTTTCCCTTGCTTGGTGTCTCTTTGAGAATAGTAGAGAGCACAACAGGACATTCTTTCGACCATCCTGACTACTGCCATTTATTTTGTCAACATTCATGCTGCCCTTTGCTAAGTAAAGTTTGGCATCCTTTTTTCTGCTGGCAACATGGGCATATTATTTCATGGCAATATCATCCCATTTACTGGGATTTGAATCATGTGTAAAAAAACACAATATCTCACATTTATAAACCATTTAAAAATGAATTATTATTTTTTCTTGTCAACAGTTCAGCTTGGTGTGCTACAGGAATAGTGAACAATTGTCATCCAGATTTACCACAGCTTAGAAAAGGTGACTTTTGGTCCCTCCTTGTTTTGCTTTTTGTTTTGCATTGTAATTCTTAGAAGCCCTTGGTCACTAGTGGGCTAGAGGATTCTGGAAGCTGTAATTCATTTATACTATGCTAATAATGTGGACAAAATATGATGAAGATGTGCATGAATGATACACAGATTTGGTGTTTCTATTTGCTATTCATTCATTTCCAACCTATGACAATCTATTACTGACATTTTAGTTATTATTTCATAGAGTGAAATATTGGGATCTACACTAGTGTGGTTCTCTTTACTTAGTCAATTCAACTTATTTTTAAACATCCACTTTCCCTATAGTCTTTTACCTTTTCTAGATTCGTCTCTTTTCTTCACTGAGTCCTTTGTTCTCATGATTTGCCCAAAGAACGTAATGCCAGTTTAGTTATATTATTTTCTCATGAGAGTTCAAACATGATTTGCCCTAGCACCCACTTATTTGCCTTTCTCTTGATCCATGGCATCTGTAAAGCTCTCCTCAAACACAAAGTTTTGAATAAAGCAATTTCCCCCACTCTTATAAAGCAAAAGCAATCACACTTATATACCACCCCATAGCACTTAGTGTACTCTCTGGGCAGTTCACAAGTTAATTAGCATTTTGCTCCCAAGACGCTGGGTGCTCTTATCTTTTTTTCCTTGCCCAGTTTTCATATCTGTGCATAGTAATTGGGAATATCATAGCATGCTGTTAGAGACACATTTGTACACTGAATTTTTTGGGGAATAGTAGCCATGTTAATCTACAGTAGAATTCTCATCCACAGCATAAACTACCTCATAGGACAAAGGATGAACTCACAGGATTGTCAATAGATGCTGAAGGTGAAACTCATTAGCAAATGTTTAATGCTAGGTGTTTGTCTTGCATCCTCTTACTAACAATTTGCAATTCAACAGGGCAAACCTTCACAACTAATCCAAATAACAACCAGAGCTCTTCTGCTATTACCAGTTGTAGAAAGCCATATTGATATACTTATAATGATATACTTATTTTTACCTCTGTACCTGGGGGGGATAAATTGATGCCAAGAAGTCTCACTCCTATGTCTGATGAAGTGGACTCGATCCACAAAAGCTAACATTAAAATACAGCAGTTAGTCTTTAAAGTGCCACAATGTTTTTGATTTTTTTTGTGTGTTTTTTTTGTTTACTCTATGATATTATTAGACTGGTGGATCTTTTGTAGTTCCTTGATAGCTGCCATTTCAACACTCAGATTTCTGAATTATTGGCTGCTGTCTCCATTTGCGTTAAAGATTCTGCAAAGATATACAAAACCTTTAGCAATTTGTTTTTCCTTCTCAGCATTTAAGTCTTGTAATTCTTCTTTAAAGCGAACAGACTTGCCAAAGTCAGACTTTCGAATCCTCATTGTGCCTTCCAAAAGATTGGAGTGTGGAGTTTATTCAGAGCTTGTGTGCCTAATGGGATCAATTGCTCTGCCATGTGTCTGGCCTTAGGTAAGCTGTACGAGAGACTGGTAGCCCAATTTTGAGTTATTGATACTTATAAATCTCTGGGTGAGCCACCATAAGCCATAATTGATCAGTAGTTTAATGGCATCTCACACTGCTTTAATGGTAAGGCTGTGTCTGTTCTTTTAAAAAAGATCTTCATTGGAACAAAATTAAACCACAAGAGAATAATAGAAAAAGACCTGTGCTGAAAATAGTTTTCTATTTAATGGAATGCAGGAATTTTCTCAGTTTCTCATGCACCATAATAATGGGTATTTTACTTAGCAGGGGAAATGTGGCACTGCAATATTTAAGTGGAAATAACTATTTCAGAAAGTAGCTTTTTCTTCTCTCCTTATTAAACATATTTTGAGCTAATAAGCAGACATGCCAGTGTGCATCAGATGAGCTGTGGGGTGGGGTGGCAGAAGACATTTCTGACTGCCTCTCATTGTATCACACTGTGTCATATTTCCTTTATTCTCAAAGCAGTAATTTTTCATTGTGTCTCTAAAAGAACCATGATGTTTTGCTCGTGCAATTCTTTGCATCCTCCCAACTCCTGCTCACTTATTTTAGCCTGCATGACTAGAACAAAGCAGAAATCATATAATGAAATCTTTCTTTAAAAACAATGTGCAGCTGCATGGTTCAAACAAAAGCAGGGATATAAAACATCCTAAATACTTTAGTTTTGCATCTGCAAACACATCCTCCACATCCCCCTATCAAGAAGTAGAAGCTTCTAAATAAAAACCCATACTTGTTTTCCCTGCTGCCAGGCTTCACAGTATACTAGTAGTGGGCTTTTTATTTTGTTTTGAGGCTTGGAAGATTCTGAAGCATGGTAACCACAAACCATACCTGTCAAGTTTTGAATTTGGAAATAAGGGAAATTTCCTGGCAAATACAAGATACTTGACAGCTATGCTTATCCTGTGCTGCCCTCCAATGGTGGCAATAGGGCATTGCAGTCTAATTAATAAGGGATGACAGCGGGAAAGAGGGTAAAATAAGGGGTTTTCCCGGCCAATAAGGGATACTTGACAGCTATGCCTCAAACAGACAAAGGGCATCCTGACCATTGGCTTCATGGGGCCTCAATAACACATTTCAACAACAGTAGAAACCAAAGTGTTTTGTTAGTGAACATAACAGGGGTGGATTTCTAGGAATGGAGTAGAACAGGGTTTCTCAACTTTGGGCCCCCAGGTGTTTTTGAAATTCAGTTATCAGAAACCCAAGTCACACACCTGCTGATCAGATCTTCTGGGAATTGAAGTCCAACAACATTGGAGGGTCAAGGTTTAGAACTGAGCCCTAGGAAGGCAGCTATTTCTGTAATAAAAACTTGTATTGTACAAGCTCCTGCCAACCTAGCAGTTTGAAAGCAAGAAATTACATGTAAATAAATAGGTACCACTTCAGTGGGAAGGCAACAGCATTCTGTGCACACTGGTGTCTAGTCATGCATGCTACATGCCCACAGAAATGTCTGCAGACATCACTGACCTTTTGCTATAAACGGAAATAAACATCGGCCCTAGGTGACTGGTTTTTGAGCAAGGGCGATCTTTACCTTTACAATGGTCACATTTATTTGCAATGGATTCCTGTCTCCTCCAGCACCATTTTGAAATATTTGTAACAGCAGATGTGTACAGCCATTGCCACTAGTGTATACTGACACCAATTTGGAATTCTAAGACTATAACAGCTACACCACTGTGATTGTTTTCATAGGTCTTAGGGAGAACTTCATTGTGGGTTGAAAAGTTGAGACAGGTATGAATTAGTCACTTCTCTGTCACACAGCAAACCTGTCAGTGGTGATGGGTGACTGAAGGGAGGAGCTGAAGCCATCAGGGCAGAGCTTCTTGGCCACTGTTGAGACATAGTTGTCTTCTTCAGAGCAGGTGGCAGCTAAGGGTTAGCCAGCCAGTTCTCTTAGCCCTGACCTTCTACTACGGGGGCACTGTGGCACTGTCATCCTGTTTCTGTGGCACCAAAACACTTCCAGAAACTTTACTGCTTCCTCAATGGAGCTGGGGTAGTATCAATTTACACAGTTCTTGTGGTTAGAGCCCAGGGTGGAAACCAGCTGTTCCAGCCCCACTTGCTCCAATATCTCATTAGAGGACCTGACTGCCAGTTTCATCAATCAAGTGACATTGACCTTCATTTACTGAGCCACTGCCTATTTACAATCCTTTGAATTGTCTCTGATAGATTTCTTCAGGCAAATTGAACATGCTCAGTACAGCTATTATAACTTTCTCATAATTAGTAACAACAGCTGGGGCCAGGCCATTGACCAACCCCAGGCCTGGGTCCATGAGGCAAGAAGTCAGCCTGCCACTGTTGCAATGCACTCAAATGTGTGTGTGTGTGTGTGTGTGTGTGTGTGTGTGTGTGTGTGTGTGTGTGTGTGTGTGTGTGATTGTGGGGGGCCCTCTTGCTGGACATGGATGGGGTGGGCTACCACCAATGCTCTCTGGGAGAGTGTGTGAGGGTGATTCCTCTGTATTACCCACCCCTATGCACTGCAACATAGGGATCAGCATTTGTTGTTGTGCAGAGAAAATACAGTCGAAGATCTGATTCTGTAGATCCATCAACTGCTGGAGGAGTCTCTTTTGTCTTTCCATTTCTCAAGAACACCATTGCTCACTGTCCCTTCTCCCATGTTCTCTGAGGGCTGAGTTTCTGTCACACACTGCTGGGGCCCCAGTTGAGACTTCTGGGATCCTTAGAAGTCTACATCCAGAAAAGAGGAAAGAGTTATGATTCCCAGGCCAGGGTTAAGTTCTTTTAAGGACTGTTGGTACAGGTGAGCAATAGGAGCCTTTATTTCATGGCACTGCTTTTCACCAATTCTCCTTCTGTGAATCCATTGCCAGTCATGCCTCCACCTTAGCTGAGTCGGAAATAGTTCCCACAGCTCCTGTTAGGCAATATAGAGAATCCAAATTGCTGGGGTGGTTTGATCAAAACGTCATCAAAATAAGGGAGCACCCCAGGGAGACTCTTAAGGAGGCGTTCCACAAGAGATTGGAATATTCCTGGGGCTGAATTTACACCGAACTGGAGGCGCATCACCTTAAAAGCCCCTTTGTGTGTTACTATCGTCTGTGCAGCTGCTGTGGCAGGAGTTACCGTGAGCTGCTGATAGGCCTGAGCAAAGTCTAGCTTTGCAAAACATTTACCCCCATGTAAAGTGGCTAGTAAATGGCTAACTCCCAGCACCGGGTATGCATTAGGGTGAATAGCCTTGTTAATCGAGCATTTGTAATCTGCACAAATTCTAACCTCTCCGTTAGATTTTAAAGCAGTAACAATCAGTGTCTCCCATTCCGCGGAGTCCACTGGAAACAAAATCCCCTGACCTACCAGTTTGTCCAGTTCTGCCTCAATCTTGTCTTTGAGGGTGAAGGGCACTCGTCGTGGCTTGAGCTGGATGTTCGACTTGTAGAATCCAGGTCGAAAGAAACTGGGGGCCCTCTGTATTTCCCAAGTCCCTTCTCAAAAATCGCTGGGTGTGCATCGCACACATCTCACACTGGATCAGTCTCTATGGTGTTGATGCTGGACAGTTCAATACCCAAGGGAGCAAACCGCTGGCTCCCCAGGAGGCAGCTGAACCCCCGTTTAAGAACCACTAGGAGCAGCCTCTCCGTGAAATGCTTGAACTTGACTTTGAAGTCCCCCACCCCCAAAACAGGAATCAGGTTGCCCAGCATGTCTCGCAAGGACATCTTGAGGGCCTTGAGCTTTGGGTGTGAATTGGGGGGAATACTAAGGAAGACCTTCTGGGACACGATGGAGTAGGATGAACCCGAATCCACCTCCAACCTAACTGGGAACCCCTGGAACAGTACCTCAACAAAGAACTGCTGGTATGCAACAGACACATGACCCATGGTTGGCTCCTCCATAGAAATCTTTCCGATGGCACCTCCTTTCCATTGAGGGCATTCGGCTGGCTCCTGGTCCTCTCTCCGCCATCATCTGCAGACCTTGGCGATGTGGTCTCGGCATCCACAGTGGCCTCGGCGTCCACAGTGGTGGCACTTGGCCTTTCAGAAGGGGCACCTCTTCCGGTCGTGGGATGCTCTGCAGCCGTCGCATCAGTGGTGAGCCTTGTCACTTGCTTGCTTCTTGGGCACCTTCCTCAGGACCTTCTGAACGTCTTTGTCATCGCTGGAGCTGGCCCCGGAGGATGTGGAGGCCTCTGGGGAGGAAGATGAGCTGGATGCATGGTGGGGTGAGTGCCAGGCGGCCTGCATGGCAGACCCAGGCCCCCAAGGTGTGGCTGGCTTCGCCCTGAACACCTTTACCCTGGACCTCGCTACTTCAGCCACCTGAGCTTCCCTCAGGACAGAATTGAATGTGAGGTACTCACGGGCCATCAGCTTCCACTGGACCTCCTCGTCTCGCAGACCACATAGCAGGCAGTCCTTCAGGGCTTCTTCCAAGTTGTCCCATGGCAAGGGGCAGCAGCTAATCTGAGGGCGGCAGCGTATTCTGCCACGGACTCACCCGGATACTGGTCCCACCTGTGAAAGGTGACTCTGGCCGGGTAAATGGACACTTTCAGCTGAAAGTGATTCTTTGATGCCGACAGGATCACATTGAGCAGAACTGCGTCGATTTTCCATGGCATCATCACATGCATCACCAGCTCTAGTGTGGGGAGGCCAATCTGGGCTAGGAGGCAGGAGTGCATCTGTTCCTCTTCCTCGATGCGCTCGGTGGCCATCACATGTTTGAATTGGCACTCGTACAGAGCCCACTGCTCTGGTTTCTTGATGTTGAACAGAGGTAGCTTGATGCAGTGGGGAGCCATTATCTCATCCTCGTCGCCAATTTGATGTTCCAAGATTGATACGCGGTAGGCAGTATTCAGGGGGCCAAACACATCTTTATTGCAAGGTATGCAATCTGAACATGAGATAATGGCGGAGACGCAGCTCCTGATATACGCTTACAGTACATTTGAATTTCGCCCCATGGTCGCCCATTGGTTGCGGTATCAGTGACATCATTGGGGGAATACTGGATACCTTACAGGGTTTACCAGTGGTGGGAATGTTTCCCGCGCTACACAGTGATTGGGTGATCTGAACCATGTGGGCTGAGCTCTGCAGCTGCCTCTAGTGGCAGCTGAATCGCTAGCAAGGACAGCTGAGTTACATTGTAATCACCAGGACTCATTCACAGTTCATTTGTATACAAGGTTACTTAGAAGACAAGGTTACATTTCTTAAAGGCACAAGTTCCATACACAACAGGTGGTCAGCCAAGTGTTGTTGATGTTCCAAGTACCTGATGCAGTCTCCTGGCTGACAAGAAGTAGAGTGTTTAGCATTTGGTCTTCTTGCCACCATTCCTTATTTGTAATTTCCTCCTTACTTGCAGCTCCATGGAGGTGCAGAAGATAGGGGTTGCTCCTCCTCTCCTGCTTCTTCCCATGTCCCTTCCTCCTCTGATATTATTTCTGACTTCCTTGGTTTCCCCCCATCTATATTTTTATCCCTGCTGATTCTAACTCCTCCAACATGTCCAACATCAGCTGGCATCCCGCTCTCTGTATGCAGTGCTACTTCTCTACTGGCTAGAGGTTAAGGAGACTCACTATCTCCTAGACTCCCTTTTCTTGTGGGAACAGGCCAATGGGTTTCTGTGACCGTGTAGAGTGATTCCCTCACATATGGTTACAAAATGGCTGCAATACTCCTCTTCTGCTCTTAGCTGCTAAAACAATTGAGTAAGGAATTCTTGCATTGAGCAGGGATTTGACTCAATGGCCTCATTGTTCCCTTCCAGACCAGTTATTCTATGAAGTAAGAGGAATGGTTCAGGCTTCTAGATTCAGTGAAAATGTTTTCATTCTGCCTAATAACTATGCAAGAATATTGTCTGTCATGCATCCCTGTGCCATTTCCAAAAATTTCATCTGAAGTTTGCACTTCAAAGGAATGGATACCATAGTTCTTATGTGCAATGGCAAGATGAATAAAATTCTCTCTTCCCATGTTACCTACATGAATGGGATCCATACATCAAAAGGGTCATCATGATGCTGCTACTGACTCTGTCACCATCCACATCATTTGTATTAGGGATTGGAAGTTTGACCCAGACAAGTCTTCTCATGGAGGTTTTACAGTAAGAACTGGAGCATTGTAATAGTCATGGTTCCAGTTCGTACAGAAGCCTACAAATATTCACAACAAGGTCCAGAACTTCAAAAAGTCTGTTAATGCTGTTGCTATTTTGGGTTAAAGCAGCAACCTGTGGTGATAATGGTCAGGTACCTGCTAGGGTTTGTTCAAGGATTTTTTTCTAGGATCTACAGACTGTTGTATGTCAAATATTTCACACAGTGCTTCAGAATACCTGAAATGTAAACAATAAACAATAAAAAACAAATATATTAAAAGGGCAGCTTAAGAGGATTTTTTATGTGTATAATGCTTAGGACAGCTTAAGAGGGTTTTTTATGTGTATAATGCTTTAAACATGGTTTTGGTGTTCTGGAAATAATAGGCAGCAGCCAGCAATATGGGCCAACACACAACTTTATTCGGAATAAGAATAGGTGACAAGAGCTAACAACACACCTTCACATTCCTTATTTATCTCTGATCAGAAATGACAGTTGGGGAAAAACGTTGGAACCGTGGACAGCTCTGTCTCGTGCACTTCTGTTCAGAACCTTCCTGAAGTCTCGCAAGACTTGAGACATATTAAACTCTATCACAACAAAGACAAAATGGTAAACATGTTTCCTTAAATACACAATACCCCTCCCCCTAGGATTGAAAAAATCCCACAACCATTTAGGAGGACCACAACATCTTTTGTGGTGCACTGGCACCTGGTCAGTTAGTGAAGCCCTGGGGCTAGTTGAGGTAGATGGTAAAGACCCCACAGTAGGGGCACCTCTGGAACTCATAGCATGGTGCGGCCAATTACCTGTTTCATGTTCCGCACCATTGCCCCTTTCAGTAGGGGACAACTCAACACAAAAGTCCCTCCTTTGGTTACGAGTGGGAGGTAGACTCTAACACAGGAAGATGAGGGGTCCCAGGGGAAAATTTGAAAAACTCCCCCCGATCCTTTAACTGACTGGAGGAAATATCAGACTGCTGTGAGCCCTGTGCAAGGGGCAACGATGCTCGCTCACAGTTTGAAAACAGGGCTGATCCTTCTTCATCTTCCCCTTGGAATAAGTGAGTGGGGGAGGACTCTAACATAGAATTGTTATGCATTTCGGTGGCTGAGGGTACCCCAAATTCAAATGATTCTCCCTGTTCTTCCAGTGACTGGTCTGTTACCCTATGCCTCAGTTGGTCTCTGTGTCTCTACCACAGAAGGCCGTTCACTAGTTTTACCCGGTAGGAGACTGGTCACGTTTGTTCTAAATCAGTTCCTGGAACCCAGGCTGGCCCTCTGGCAACATAATTCCTGCAATGCACAGGATCTCCTACCCCAAAAACCTTTTTCTGCCTAATTTCTATGTTAACCCCCCTATCCTCCACCTTGGAAGGATCAAACCTGTACAACAATGTGGTTGGCTTTCTGTGCATGAGAATGTCAGCTGGAGACAAACCCAAGGCCAGGGGGTAACTTGATAGGTTAAAAGAAACTGACAGTGCTGCAGCTCAATGTCCCCCTGCCGCATATGTCATAAAGCTTCCTTAGTCATGCGGACCTGTCACTCAACCTGACTATTGGTGGCATGACAGATGGCATTTCTTTCGAGAAATGCTTGAAACTCAGCAGACATAAAAGTAGTGGTGTTGTTGGAAACGAGCACATCGGCAATCCGAAACAGCTGAAAAGCTGGCGTAGTTGCTTAATAAAGGAAAAAGGGGACCAAACGTAGATTAACAAGCAAGAAAGAACTGTTTGCCTTGGATGTGTGATAATAAACTTTAATCCAATGAACCAAACTTTGAAGACAGATCCTAATTCCTTCCGATATAGGAATTTTCAAACTTTTCTTCAGGGATCTATGTCAAAACAAATTAACAATCATTATTGTCAAAACCTATGTACATTATATACAATATATACATTGTAAACATATCTTGGATGCATAAATCTCCAGCTGTAACCTAATCATCAATTACAATTAATTACCTGTGTTATCCCATTGAGAGGTGTAATATTTCTTATATTTTTGATTATATTTTGTAACACATCCCAGACCTCTATTGTGAGTTCATTTAGTGTCGATGGACGTTAAACTAATGGTGAACTATGCTCTCATTTAAAGGGATACTGAACAACAAAGCTGTGACAAAAACAAAGATTATAAAAAAAACACGTGTAATCAATTTCCATGTTAAGGCCCAAAGGGTACAGGGTGTTAAAACGGTATATAAAATAACATTCTCTTTGTCTCAAAATAGTATCTATGTCTTTATGAAAAAAAGAATCCTGTTTATGGCTTTCCAACACCACAAACTTGAAATCATGGTCACTGTGATTTTTCTCCAAAAAATGACTAACAAGGGGGGCAGAGATATTCCCAGTACAAATTTTTGACCTATGTTCCCCCACCCTGGTTTTCATCTGGCAGGAAGTTAATTGTAATTAATTGTAATTGATGATGTTTATAATGGATATATTGTATATAATGTACATAGGTTTTGACAATAATGATTGTTAATTTGTTTTGACATAGATCCCTGAAGAAAAGTTTGAAAATTCCTATATGGGAAGGAATTAGGATCTGTCTTCGAAGTTTGGTTCATTGGATTAAATTTTATTATCACACTGCCAAGGCAAATGGTTCTTTCTTGCTTGTAGTTGCTTAATAGTCACAGCTGATGTAGTACTTGGGACAGAAATTACATCCAACCACTTTGAAAATGAATCAATCACTAGAAGGAATAAGGTGTCTTGAAATGGACCAGCAAAATCCACATGGATTCGCGACCACAGTCCGTGAGCCATGCCCCATTCCTGGGAGGGAAGTTGAGACTCCTCAGGTCGGGAACTCTGATAGCTAGTGCAAGTGCCTACTAACTGCTCTATCTCTAAATCCACTTGTGGCCACTAAAAATAGCTCCATGCCAAAGCTTTGGAGGGCATGATTCCCGGGTGGCTGATGTGAAGAGGTTTGAAAACTTTAGGATGCAAGGCAGCAGGAATTACTACCCGCTGGCCCCATAACAAGCAACCCCTCTCGAGTAACAGCTTAAACCATTTCCTATGAAAGGCTTTGAATTCCTCTGAAAGAGGAGCCGTGGGCCAACCCTTCAGGACCCAAGTGACTACTTGGGACAGCAGCTTACCTTTTGCAGTAGCCTTAACAATGTCTGAGGGAACAATGGGGGGTGAATTGAGAGATTCTATCATCAGCACCTGATGATCACACTCTATCTCACAGTCTGGATCCCCAAGTTTGGGCAATGGGGATCTTGAGAGAGCATCGGCAAGGCCTATGTCTTTCCCTAGCTGGTGAATTAATGCTAACAGATAAGCATTTAGAAATATTACCCATCTCAGCATACGGGGAGGGGGGAAAGTATTTGTGGAGTGGGCTTTGAAGTGACAGAAATTCCCAATAAGGGCTTATGGTCCATCACAATTGTGAACTCCCTCCCGTACAGAAAATCATGGAATTTTTTCATTCCTGCAACTATGGCCAGAGCCTCACGGTCTGTCTGCATATAGTTTCTCTCAGCCTTGGGAAGGGACCTTGAATAAAAGGCAATCGGGGCAGCTGTCACATTATTCAATGTGTGGCAAAGAACAGCCCCCACCCCTACCGGCGATGCATCGCGTACTAACACCACGGGATTTCAGGGGTCGAAATGGGTTAGAACTGCTTCAGAGGATAACAACTCCTTTAACTCTTTGAATGCTTTTTCTTGGTTCTGCCCCCACCTCCAAACCGCATCCTTCTTAAGAAGGTGATGAAGTGGCTTGGCTAGTAGTAAAAGATTAGCAGGCCCAGGAAAGACTGTAATTCGGACTTAGAAGATGCTCATGGGGCATTATGGACAGCAGATACCTTAGAATCAGAGGATTTGACCCCCTTGGGAGTTATTTTGAACCCAAGAAACTTGACCTCTTTAGAAAAAAGTCGGCCCTGGTCGAGTAGGGTGGGGTATAAATCGAATAAATGAAATGAAATGAATGAAATGAAAAAAACACACATTTATCTCTACGTAAATGGATCCCAGCCTTTTCAAACCTTTGCAAAACCCAGTCCAACCTCTCTGCAAATTTGAATTTGTCTCCCGCAGTAATTAAAACATCGTTGAAGTAGGGGAGAATCCCAGGGAGACCCTTGAGTAGCCACTCCACGAGCAATTGAAATATACTGGGGGCTGCATTCACCTCGAACTGTAGGCATGTGACTTTGAAAGCCCCTTTATGGGTGACTATCGTTTGCATTACAGCAGCAGCAGGTGTAACCGTCAACTGCTGATAGGCCTGGGCTAAATCTAATTTAGCGAAATGTTTTCCCCCGTGTAATGAAGCCAGCAAGTGACTTACAAGCGGGACCAGGTATGCATTGGGCTGAATGGATTTATTGATCATGCACTTGTAGTCTGCATAGATCCTAACCTCCCAATTTGACTTTATTGCTGTCACAATAGGAGTTTCCCACTCTGCAGAATCAACGGGAATAAAATACCTTGAAATACCTGTCGAGGAACATTCTCTCCATCAGACTGCTGCTGGTGTTCCAATGGAGGGTGAGGCAATGTTGGGGGGCACTCCTGGGGAGGGGGGTCCTGCCAGCTCTTCCCCCTCATCCTCAGAGTCCTCATACCCAAGGGGATGGGCCGGTTCAGGGGCCGGGGCTGGGCCGGCGGCCGGGCTGGGGGCCAGGCTCACAACAGGGGGTGGGTACAACATCTGAGCAGGAGGCCACCGCCGCACACCTGGCCCCACTGGGGGTGCAGAGGCTTCCCGGCCACGCCACTGGCCAGAGCCCTGGGCCCCGCCCCCCCTCGCCCTAGGACTTGAAAGGTGAGGGGGACGCCCAGTGGAACACCACTGCCGCACACCTGGCCCCACTGGGGGCAAAGAGGCTTCCCGGCCCCGCCCTCCCCCCTCGAGGGACTCTGAAGGCATGGGAATTTGTGGGTGGTTTAGCTGATTTGTATTTATTGCATTTTTGTATTGTAGTTGGTGTAATACCATGTACTGTTGTGTAATTTTGCATTGTTGTTTTGCTTGTGAAATTGTATTTTGCTTTGTATTGGTGCTATATTGTATTTCTGTATGTTATGCATTGTGAACCGCTTTGGGTTGTCTGCTGGATGAGGAAAGCGGTATATAAGAATAAATTTCAATTCAATTCAATTCAACCACAAGCTTATCAATTTCTGCCTCTATCTTGTCTTTAAGGGTGAATGGAATACGACGTGGCTTAAGGTGGACTGGCCGTACAGCCGGGTCAAGTTCAAATGAGACCAGGGGGCCCACATAAGTGCCAAGTCCTTTCTTGAAAACCTCTGGGTGTGCGTTGCAAATGTCCAACACTAGGTCAGAACTCACAACATTGATTCCAGACAGTCTTATTCCCAGCCGGTCGAACCATTGGACTCCCAGCAGACAGTGAGTACTTTTATTCACCACCACAAGAGGCAATTTAGTGGAAATGTTCTTGAAACATACAGTGAAATCCCCCACCCCCAGAATTGGTATGTGGCACCCTTGAACGTCTTGGAGGGATGTCTTCAATGCCCGCAACTTAGGCTGCGAGGTAGAGGGAATTTTTAAGAATTATTTTTGGAGCAGAATGGAATAAGACATACCTGAGTCCACCTCCATGCAAATTGTTACTCCTTGCAATTGCAAGTCAGCACGAACCGGCCGGACACATTCGCCACATTGCTGTATGAAGTCTCTGACATTGTTGTGACTCCGGCCCCCGGCCCACTTCTGGCACCTGAACCAGCCCACCTTGGGGATGAAGACTCTGAGGATGAAGGGGAGGAGCTGACAGGACCCTCTTCCTCAGGGATCCCCCCCCAGCACTGCCTCAGCCTCCCTTGGAACTGCAGCAGCAGGATGGCAACGAGGATGTCCTCCAACAGCAGTCTTCGCGTTCAGACAGCTCTGGGGATGAGGTGTGGCTGGACGCTAGGCATCGAAGCAGGGCAAAGCATTGTCTACAGAGGCTGAGAGGAAGGAGGGGCCGCAGGTAATCAGGAAGCATCTGGCCACACCCATGGAGGTATATAAGGAACCAGGACGCTGGGTGTGGCTCTGTGATGGACAAAGTTTAGCTTCCCTGTTCTTGCTTGGTACAGTGGTGTCTTGACTCTTTGGAAACTCTGGAAATAGAACTTTGGACTGGTTTGACTACTCACTGGAAAATCTGGAAACAGAACTTTTGGACTGGTTTTCGACTACTCTTTGGAAACTCTGGAATTAGAATTTTGGACTGGACTTAGACTACTCTTCGGATACCCCTTACAGTGAGTGTTTTCCCAACAGGGAAAAGAGAGTGAGTGGGGGAGGCAGAACATCTTGTCTGTCACCCCCAAACAGGCAACGTTGCTGGTGCAATGGAGGAGCTGCAACAGATGCGGGCAGTGAACCAACAGCTTCAGCAGCAAGTGGCACACCTGGCAGCCCAGGTCGCCGAGTTGGCTGCCCCTGCAGCCCCTCCTCCCTGTCGAAAATGCCCAGTGGCCATGCCTGACAAGTTTGCTGGCCAACCGGGGATGTTTCCAGCGTTCCTGGGACAATGCCTATTGTTTATGGCCGACCGGCCCGAGGACTTCACTGATGACCGGGCCAAGGTGGGGCTTGTGATCAGCCTCCTGTCCGGCCTGGCCGCCCGGTGGGCCATGCTGCTGCTGACCCAGGACAGCCCATTGCTGGCGGACTACCAGGGTTTCCAGCGTTTTCTGGGCCACATGTTTGAGGATCCCATCCAGGCACAGATGGCAGCCAGGTGCCTCAAGGACCTCCGGCAAGGGAAGTGCCCCCCTACGGGAATATATCGCGGAGTTTCAGCTTTTGTGCCAGGACTCCGCGTGGAATGAGGTGGCAGAGATGGATGTTTTCCAGGACGGGCTGTCTGAGGAACTTCAGGATGAGTTGGTCCGGGTGGAGGTTCCCCTCACCCTAGATGCCCTGGTAGTTCAGTGTCTCGGCATCGATGCACGTCTTCAGCATTGACGAACTCAGCATGCCGCCCGGGAGCTGTCGGCCATGCCTGGGACCTCACGGTCGGCACCTGTGATACCTCGGACCGCCCCGCATTTCATGGCGATGGCTGAGGAACCGATGGAGCTTGGGGTGGTCTGGCCCTGTCCGATGGCCCAGGAATGGGCGCATCGCCACCAAGGGGATCTGTGTTTGTACTGAGGGGAGCCTGGACACTTTGCTGCCTCCTGTTCTCAGAAGGGGTGGGGCTCCCACATCCGGCCCCAGTTTCTGCCCTACCCCATCAGGAAATGGGGTCGGCCTGGCCTAGGGGAGACCCTCAGCTGCGCACACATCACGTCCCCACCAGAGTCCCCCTATATGGATTCCGACCCTCCCTGGCACATGGTATTGGACACCTGGATCCTTGTTTCCGGCTGGGCCGAGAAGATTCCAGCACATGCACTGGTGGACACAGGAGCTATGACAAACTTTATGGACCGGGCTTTTGCAGCCCACTTTGGGATACCTCTGGCCCCGGTCAACCCGCCATTGTGGGTAGAAACCATTGATAGGTGGGAACTCATGTCGGGGCCCATCAAGACAGCCACCCAACCTTTGTGCCTGGCCATGAGGAGGCCATCCAGTTCTACATCACTGCGGACCTCCATTTCCCTTTGGTCTTAGGCATGTCCTGGCTCCGGACCCACGACACTCAGGTGGCGTGGTCATGAAACGCCATCGCCTTTCTGGCCCTGCAGTGCATCGATCACATCCGCCACACCTGCACCAGCCAGGCGGTCTCCTTCCCTGCAGTTTCCTTGCCCCCGAGCTGTCCAACTTTGCAGACGTGTTCAGCAAATGCGAGGTGGACCGTTTGCCCCTGCATCGGCCCTACGACTTACCTGTGGACCTCAAGCCTGATGCACTGCTGCTGGCGGGGCGCTTGTACCCTATGTCGGGACATGAATTGGCTGCCCTGCGGGACTTCCTGGACAAAAATCTGGCCTGAGGGTTTATCTGGCCCTCGTCTTCTCCCCTCTCAGCCCTGGTGCTCTTCATCAAGAAGAAGACGGGGGACCTGCATCTCTGTTGTGACTACCGTGGCCTCAATGCCATCATGGTGCGGAACCGGTACCCCCTACCACTCATCTCAGAACTCATAGAGAGACTGCAGGAGGCTACCATATTCACCAAGATTGACTTGCGAGGGGCCTACAACCTGGTGCGAATGCGCGCAGGGGGCGAATGGAAGACAGCCTTCAGTACCCGCTACAGCCATTTCAAGTACACCGTGATGCCGTTTGGGTTGACCAATGCCCTTGCCGTTTTCCAGCATTTCATGAATGAAGTGTTCTGGGATGTACTCGATTGTTTTGTGGTGGTCTACCTGGACAACATCCTGGTTTACTCCAGAACCTGGGCGGAGCATGTTCGGCAGGTTCGCCTCATCCTGCAGCATTTATGGGAGCACCAGCTCTATGCCAAGCTGGAGAAATGTTTATTTTTTCAGACTTCCATTGAGTACCTTGGCCATGTTATTTCTCTTGAGGGTACCACCATGGACCCGCACAAAATAGAGCCCCTGTGTTTTTGGACACCCCCCTCGTCGGGTGAAGGATGTCCAACGTTGTTTGGGGTTCACCAATTACTACCATATGTTCATCCCTGACTACGCAACACTGACGGTACCTTTACCCAACTCCTATGTAAGCCCTCATGCAAGCTTTCCTCTCAGAGCCCATTCTGTGCCACACAGATCCCACCCGGACTTATGTGGTGGAGGCGGACACATCTGACGTGGCCATAGGAGCAGTGCTGCTGCAAGCCCTGGAGGTTGGCGGAATGCATTTTCCCTGCGCCTATTATTCTCGGAAGCTCACCCCATCGGAGTGCAACTATACAATCTGGGAGAAGGAGCTGCTGGCCATCAAGGTTGCATTCGAGGCTTGGCAGCATCACCTTGAAGGGGCTCAGCATCAGGTGGAGATTAAGACGGACCACCGGAATTTTGAGCATCTGACAACGGCCAGGCAGCTGAACCAGCAACAAGTCTGATGGTCCCTGTTCTTCAGCCATTTTGACTTCCGGGTGACCTACATTACAAGCAACACCAACCGTTGAGTGGACACCCTTTCCTGTAAGCCGGAGTACCTCCATGCCAAAGAACCACCACCCACGCAGACAATTCTGCCCACGGCATCCTTGGCTGCGGTCCACGAGCCAGTGGACTTGTGAGTGCAAGTGCGGGATGCACAGGTTTTGGACGCGTGGGCTCAGCATCATAAAGCAGAGGTCAGCCCCACATCCCCATGATCTTATGAGGAGGGCCTACTCAAGCACTGGGGGCGGCTGTATGTGCCCGTAGGGCTGCTCCAGACTCTCGTCTTGACTCAGTGCCATGATAACTCCGTGGCAGGGCACTTTGGGTTTTTCAAGACCCTCAACATGGTGCTGCGAACATTCTGGTGGCCTTGGGTGCAGCACGATGTTTATGCCTATGTGACCTCCTGCATGCCATGCCGCCAGGCAAAAGCTGTCACCGGTGCACTGCCCGGCCTCCTTCAACCTTTGCCGATGCTGGACAGGCCGTAGGGTGCCATCTCTATGAACTTCTTGATGGACTTGCCACTGGCATCGGGGTACACGACCATCTTGGTGGTGGTCAACATGTTGACAAAGATGGTGCATTTCATCCCCTGTTGGCGGCTGCCATCAGCCCGTATGACCACCCATCTGTTCCTGCACCATGTATTCCATCTCCACGGCTTGCCGGATAGGGTGGTCTCAGATAGGGGCATGCAGTTCATGGCACGCTTTTGGAAAAGCCTGATGGCCACGCTGGACATACAGGTCTCCCTGTTGATGGCCCACCATCCGGTGACCGACGAGGGCACGGAAAAGGTGATTGGCATCCTGGAACAGTACCTGCGCTGTTTCATGCACCATCAACAAAATGACTGGGCCGATTCTCTTTCCCTTGCAGAGTTTGCCTTTAACAATTCCCAGCACGCCTCCACCTGGCTGACACCATTCTATGCCAACCTGGGATACCACCCACACCTCTTTCCTTTGACTCCCTCTGATTCCCCTGTTCTGGAGGCTCTGGACTTCCTGGAGGAGCTACGTTCGGTTCATGAATTGGTGCGCCGCCAGCTGGTACTGGCAAAAGAAGATTATAAGAAGGTTGCCAACCGCTCATGCTGGGCGTTGCTGCCACTGGCGGTTGGGGATCGGGTTTGGCTCTCCACAAAGCACCTCCCGACCGACTGTCCCACCAAGAAGCTGGACCATAGGTTCATCGGGCTGTTTCCGGTCATGGCCATCATCAATCCTGTTGCCTAACGCCTCACCCTGCCCCACTCATTGTGTGCCCACCTAGTCTTCCACCGGTCCCTCCTGGTACCAGAAGCCCCGGCATGTCCCCTCTGGTGCCCGGGCGCCCCAGCCCTGCCGCCCATGCCTGACGGGGATGGCACAAAGGAATACGAGGTCGCCAGCATCTGTGACTCTCATTGGCTCAATGGCCGCTTCCAATACCTGGTTGAGTGGCAGGGGTGCGGGCCGGAGGACTTTACCTGGATGGACATTGTTGACGTTCATGCCCCCAATCTCATCCGCTCGTTCCATACCCAGTTTCCCTCACGGCCTAATCTGGACTGTCGGCCCTGGGGGAAGGGTCCTGTGGTGGGGGATAGTGTTGTGACTCCAGCACCTGGCCCACCTCTGGCACCTGAACTGGCCCACCTTGGGGATGAAGACTCTGAGGATGAAAGGGAGGAGCTGACAGGACCCTCTTCCTCAGGGATTCCCCCCCCCAGCACTGCCTCAGCCTCCCTTGGAACTGCAGTAGCAGGATGGCAACGAGGATGTCCTCCAACAGCAGTCTTCACATTCAGACAGCTCTGGGGATGAGGCGTGGCTGGACGCTAGGCATCGAAGCAGGGCAAAGCATTGTCTACAGAGGCTGAGAGGAAGGAGGGGCCGTAGGTAATCAGGAAGCATCTGGCCACACCCATGGAGGCATATAAGGAACCAGGACGCTGGGTGTGGCTCTGTGATGGACAAAGTTTAGCTTCCCTGTTCTTGCTTGGTACCGTGGTGTCTTGACTCTTTGGAAACTCTGGAAATAGAACTTTGGACTGGTTTGACTACTCATTGGAAACTCTGGAATTAGAACTTTGGACTGGACTTAGACTACTCTTCGGATATCCCTTACAGTGAGTGTTTTCCCGACAGGGAAAAGGGAGTGAGCGGGCGAGACAGAACAGACATGGAGATCTTGGAGATATGCGCTTCCGGCTTCCTCCAACACTGGGGTTTGCCTGCTCCTCTGGTGGCACACCTTTGCAATGTGCCCTCACTTGCCGCAATGGTGGCAATCTGCAATCCAAAAGTGGCACTTTTGATGGTTGTGCTTGCTTCCACAGCCATCACACCTTTTCAATACTTTTGGGGCATGTTTTTCCTTTTTCCTTCGGACCTTCCCGACACCTCCATCCTCATTGCTGGACCCAGACGTGGACGATGATGCCAGTGATGCTGTCAAAGACGAACATGACAGTGAGGATTGGTGGTTGGCCTGTACAATGGACTCCGGAGCCCCAGAAGTGACAGGCCAAAGCTTGAAGGACTTTACCCCCGACCTGGCTGACTCAGACACCAACGCTTGCTTCAGCACAGACTTGAAGGTGAGCATGTCCCAGGTCATCAGCCTGCATTGGGCCTCTTCATCCCGAAGTCTGGCTAACAGGCAGTCACGAAGGGCTGTGGGTCAGCCACAGACTCCCTAGGGTGTTGATCACGGTGGTGAAACGCCACCCGGGCGGGAAATATGGAGACCCTTGGCTGGAAATGGCTTCGCAGGGCCGTCAGGATATTGGTGAGGGGAACATTGTTGATATTCCTCAGCAGCACCAAGTGAATGGCCAGCTTGAGAGTAGGCAGGCCACATCTGGCCAGGAAACATGAATGCTTCCGGTCCTCCACTACAATGTTGTCAGCCGTCATGGTGTGTTCGAACTGCTTTTCATACCCATTTTTCTGGTGCTGAAATGTCGAAAGGCCTGACAGAATTCTTTTCGGACGCCATCCCATCCTCATCACCAACTTGGTGTTCTGGAAATAATAGGCAGCAGCCAGCAATACAGGCCAACACACAATTTTATTCGGAATAAGAATAGGTGACAAGAGCTAACAACATACCCTCACATTCCTTGTTTATCTCTGATCAGAACTTACAGTTGGGGAAAAAGTTGGAACCGTTGACAGCTCTGTCTCGTGCTCTTCTCGTTCAGAACCTTCCCAAAGTATCACAAGACTTTGGACCATAGTAAAGTAAATACATATTAAACTCTATCACGACAAAGACAAAATGGCAAAAACATTTCCTTAAATACACAACAATGGTTTTTAAAATAATTTTAATCTAACTGTTGCGCATAATTTTGGAAGCTTTAAAAGGCATAGAAGCAATACATAAGAACATAAGAACAGCCTTGCTGGAACAGGCCACAGTCCATCCAGTCCAGCATTCTGTCTCACACAGAGGCTCACCATTTCCTTCAGGGTATTCCCAAGGAAATGCCTTCACCTGCTTAGGATTCCCTGGAAATGGCATTGAGAGATATCCTGCCTATCTCTCCAACCCCGAGGTTGTCCTTAAGTATCCATAATTATAGCCATTGATACCCTTGTCCTCCATGCACTTGTCTGATCCTTTCTTAAAGCTGTCAAGACTGACAGCTGTCACCACATCTTCTGGCAGGGAGTTCCATAGACCAGTGATCCTCTGGGTAAAAAAGTACTTTCTCTTGTTTGAGAACTAGTACCCAAAAGTTTCATCGAGTGTCCCCTAGTTCTAGTGTTGTGCGATAGAGAAAACAGTTTTTCCTTATCTACTTTGTCCACACCGTGCATGATTTTATAAACTTCAATCAGGTCACCTCTTAGACGCCATCGTTCAAGAGTGAAAAGGCCTAACCGTTGCAGTCTCAGATGGTAAGGAAGGTGTTCCAGTCCCCTGATCATTCTGGTTGCCCTCCTCTGCACTTTCTCCAACTCCATTATATCCTTCTGGAGGTATGGCGACCAGAACTGTACACAGTATTCCAGATGGGGCCTCACCATAGTTTTATAAAGAGGCAAAATGACACTTGCTGACTTATTTTCTACACCCTTCCTAATGATCCCTAGCATTGAGTTTGCTTTTTTTCACTGCTGAGGCACACTGGGTTGACACCTTCATTGAGTTGTCCACCAGGACACCAAGGGCCCTTTCCTGGTTTGTCGCAGAGAGTTCAGACCCCATCAGTTTATAAATGTAATTGGGGTTTTTTGCCCCAACATGCATCACTCTGCACTTACTAATGTTGAAGCTCATTTGCCACTGTTTTGCCCACTTCCCCAGTGTCAAGAGATCCCTCTGGAGCTCCTCACAATCTCTCACAGTTTTCACTACCCTGTATAATTTAGTGTTGTCAGCAACTTTGGCTACCTTGCTTTTTACTCCTACCTCTAGATCATTTATGAAGAGGTTGAAAAGCAGGGGTCCCAGTATTGAACCTTGGAGGACCCCACTCTTTACTTCCTTCCACTTGGAGAAGTGTCCATTTAGTGCTACCCTCTGTTTCCTGTCCCTTAGCCAGTTGCTGATCCAGAACAAGACCTGTCCCTTTATTCAAGAGCCTTTGATGTGGGACCTTGTCAAAAGCCTTCTGAAAGTCCAGATAAACAATGTCAACTGGATCCCCCTTATCCACATGCTTGTTGACACTCTCAAAAAATTCCAACAGATTAGTGAGGCATGATTTGCCCTTGTAAAAGCCATGTTGGCTCTCCTTTAGCAGTGCCTTCTCTTCTATGTGCCTATTAATTCTATCTTTTAGGATGGTTTCCATCACTTTACCTGGGACACATGTCAAACTGACAGGTCGGTAATTTCCTGGATCACCCCTGGATCCTTTTTTGAAAATTGGTGTTACATTCTCTACCTTCCAGTCATCAGGCACAAAGCCTGATTTGAGGGAAAGATTATATATTTTGGCTAGGAGATCAGCAATTTCATCTTTAAGTTCCCTGAGAACTCGTGGATGGATGCCATCTGGTCCTGGTGATTTGTTAGTGTTTAGCTTAACAAGACATGCAAGGACCTCCTCCCTGGTTATTTCTATCTTGCTTAATTCTTTGCTTTCCCTCCCTACGAAGATAGGCTCTGTTTTGGGCATGTGGTCTCTGTCTTCTTCAGTGAATACTGAAGCAAAGAATTCATTGAGTCTCTCTGCAATCTCTGTTTCCTCTTTAATAACCCCTTGCTTTCCATTGTCATCTAATGGTCCTATGGCCTTCCTAGTTGGGTTCTTACTTCTAATGTACTTAAAGAAGTCTTTGTTATTTCTCTGAGTATTTTTAGCTATATGCTCCTCAAAGTCTTGCTTTGCTTTCCTGACTGTTGCCTTGCATTTGTTCTGCCATGATTTATGTTTCTGCCTGCTGTCCTCATTCGGACAAGCCTTCCATCTTCTAAATGAGCTTTTCTTGCTCTTGATCACTTCCCGAACAGCTCCTGT